>CM037088.1:46797301-49534740 GCA_020916435.1 Oxytropis ochrocephala
CATATTGATTGTTGATTACAATGTGCCTATTTGCATCAAGGATCTTGCACATAGAAACATTGATGGACTTGAGAAGGAAGCCACGAAAGGATCGTTTTGGTAACACTTTTTATTTAACTTTACCTTTAGTAAGCCCAAATTTGTCTTCTTCAACCTCAAGACCAATCACACTTAAACAACACAAATTTGAAGTGACCATAATAGTCTAGCTCAATTATATCATTGATTGCTCCATAATAAGTGATGGCTGCTGTTGTAGGATTCCCGTCCTTAGAAGCTTGCAAAACTTGGAGTCAATGAAACCAAAGTGACTGCAGAACTTTGGGTTTTCTCCTCCCATGCATCGTTTCTTAGTATGGAATCTATATCCATTGATAAGGTAACACAGAAAACCTTTTGCAACATCACTTGGACCTCTAGATAATTCCTTTAGCTGATCAGGTACATGCATCTTTCAAGGCTCGAGTTCTAAACCATTCACTTTAAAATCTTGGCTTTGGGTGTTGGCCTTGATCCACTTTCTTTTAGTCGACTATTGACAATATCATCATACTCTCTACAAATACAACATTGTATTTTCTTAGATTAAATCTAAAACAAGTTTTATATGAGTATGAGAACAATTCCCACTATTAAAATACTACTGATGTATATTTGAAACGACATCACGGTTGAATAAAAGGTATCGATGAGCTAGGGCTTTAGTTGTTGAATCTAGGGAAAGCGGGTCACCATTTTTCTTCCCCGAAAAAGGGCGACCAATGTATGAAAAATAATCATCTAGATCTACTTCACATAAATCATTGTTGTCATGATTTACGATTCCTTCTATTGATGCGTATGTGACATCTTTATGCAAATATCTTGAGCAAAGAGTCAGCGCCTCTTGAGCCAAATACCCCTCGGCAATAGAACCTTACGGATGTGCTTTTATTCTGGACATAACTCTTAAGTTTACACAAGTATCTTTAGATGGGATACATCCACCAGAAATTGAGCAGGACCACCTAATCTCCACTTCAGCTTTGATAAAATGAATAGGCAAGTGAATCATTATGTCAAAAAAACTAGGAGGAAAAATCATCTCCAATTGACAAAGTGTTTTTGCAATGCTCACGCTTCCAAGAAATCCAAATCTTGCACTTGGATAACTTTTCATACCACGAGAGAGCGAAAAAAAGGACCCAAAGATGAATTAGAGAGCTCGTACCGCAGTGGGCATGGTGCTTTGGTACTCTTTGTAATAAGTAATGTAGCATGAGAGTAATGTCGTCGTGGCTCTTGTAGTTAGATATTTTCTTATCACCGACTTGCACACACCTAGAAATATTTGATGCGGTCCATGCAGTAATTTAGCACCTAAACCTTCACGGGAAAATAGACTTTTCATGTGAGTTCATTCGAGAAACAAGCTTTGGTAAACTACGCCACGACCACCACCAATCTCCTTTGGATGAAGTTTCTTTCTAATTCCCGTATCTTGCAAATCATAACAAGCATTAAGATGGTCTTTTGACTTCCAGTCATATCAAAAGAGTCACAATAATATTATCAAATATGTTTTTCTCAATGTGCATTACATCAGAGATTATGACGCAATGTATTTTCAGCCCCGATAAGGTAGCTCAAAAAAAAAATTGATCTCTTAACTTTATGGACCATTGACTTTTAGCTTTTTTCTTTCCAAATTCATTCTTAAAAGATCTTAGGGACTCTAGAATTTCTGTCCCTTTTAACAAAATTAAGTGCTGACCTATGTTCTTTCCTTCCATTAAAGGACCTTTTTGTTAGCTCTCAAGCATGACTTCATGATTGGTAAAAAATAGCGGTGATCCATGTAACACATCTTGTAGTAATGTTTCAAGTAGGATGAATTTGTGTTATAATTCCCTGACATGCACATACCAGCTTTCTTTAGTGCTCCGACTTGACAACATTGCATACCCGGGTAGTCACTTATAGTCCATGGGGAGAAAATTTTACGAAGTTTAAAGGTTTGATTTCTTGAGGCATCATATGTCTGCCCACAATTCCATAACTCCTTTTCAACTCCTCGATAAGCGGTTGAAGGTACACATCAATATTGTTCCCGGTGATGTTGGTCCGAGGAATCAACAATGATAACAATGTACTTCCAGGACTTCATGGACAACCAAGGTGGGTAGTTGTATTTACTGCATCATGGCCAGAGCCACGTGCTATATGTGATATGCTCGTGATCGGAGGAATGGATTAAGCCATCACTTGCTAAGCGAGTCTTACATTCTGAGGATCTAAAGCAAACTACGGATGAAGTCTATCAAAATCCTTCCATGCTTGGCCATCAGTGAGGATGCCTGGTTCCCATCATAGGCGTTCTTCATCATGCCATCGCGTTGACTCATTTGTCTTTGAACACATAAATAGCCTTTGGCCAGGAATCGAGGGAAAATGTCTCAAAAATCTTTGCGGGCACTTTATGTTCACTTTGCTTCCTATCAAACTACTTCTACTTGGGAACTCCTTCCATCGTGACAACTTACATACACTACAAGAGGTGTCGTTCTCATGCTCTTTCCAATATAGCATGCAATCATTTGGACATGCATGAATTTTTATAATCAGACCCCAGTCCTTTAATCGCAGCTTTGTTTTGTTAAAGATTGGAGAATGTTTAAAATTGGCATGGCTTCCTTTAATAATTCTAAAGAGGCGGTGAGCGGCAGCGTTGCTCCACCATGTAGACAACATGACAAGTGAAGTCGAATAATGAATGATAGAGTAGAAGTCTTTGCATCGCAGGTATAGCTCTTATTTAGCCTCCTTAATCAAGTTGTAAAACTTTCTAGCATCCTCATTAGGGACCCTCATTTCCCCTTTCGCTGCCACATTTACAGATGTGTCGTGCAATAAACCACCAATGTCGTCATGTGAGCCTCTTGATCATCGGTGACATTGTTCGTCACAAGTATGGCGATGGTATATTCTCTCCATGGTTTACCCGAATGTTGTAGCCCGTTTAGAAAACCATTGCCTACTAAATGATTGAATACCACTTTTCTTCTAAACCAAAAACCATTTTACACTCGGCACAAGGACATAAAATCTCACGTCCTTGAGGCTTTCCTATAGATATCATAAAATCTAAAAATGACTTAACACCCATTCTTATACCTACTGCACTATATCTTGGGAGTTTAGTCCACTCTTTGTCCATGACATTAAATCTAATACATAAAAAAGTATACATCAAATTAGAATCAACCAAAGAAAAAAATCAAGTAGAATAAGAATAGTTGCTCACACACTTGATCTTGAGCAATTTACACAACTATTCAAATTAATTTTTATAAAACAAACAAATTGAAAGCTTACCTTGAAGAAAAACTTGCTGGATACTTTGTTATTTAACACGAGGAGACAAGCGGCTTTGGATGAGATGCAAGTTTAGGACAAGCGCATGAATGCAAGTCGAGAGTTGGTTTGCAACCAAGCGAGTTAAACTTCATTCTGAAAATTGAACCTACTGATGAGAAATTTAACCATGAATAGAATTGAATGAAGCGACTTCCATTTAAATTTCGAGAAAGCGAGAAAAAAGAAAACAAGCGCTAGTAAAAAAGCAGAACAAAATCTTCAAAGCGAGAATTTATTGTCTCGATATCATTAAAACAACCCTTTAAAATTTGAGTTCAAAGAAAATAAAAGAACTACAAAGGAATCACAGTTTGCCACATCAAGAAATAAACTCAATAGTCAAATACTTGAGTAAATAAACACATGTAAAAATCTCCAAAATCTATTCATATACCTTGTAAGGAAATAAATTCCATAGAAGAACTAAAGGGGAAATAAAAACTCATGTGCTTTATTCACCATTTTGTTTGGGAATGTTCAGCATGGGTTAGAACCTATGCACTATATTTAGAAGAAAGACTTGATTGTTTAAGAATTCTTAAATATGACATTGAGACTGAGCGTATAACAAAAACATCACCAAATTCAACTAGGTGTTATTGTGCTTTAATTGCTTTCAATTTAATTAATTAATTAATTCAACATTAGTTGTTTTTAATGTGATTTTTATTACTATTTTCAGAAAATTTTCCAGAAAATGAGTAACTTAACTTTCAGCTTTGACGGGCACATAGCAGATCATCATCATCAACAACACGGATGTTTAACAGTGAGGAGCTATTGGAACACCTGCAGCACTGCAGCAACTTCTTTACCGACTTATTGGTTTGTCAGGTAAAATTTTTACTAGAAAAATTAGAATTACCGACAGAAAAAATGATATTAAGTCTTTAATTCCGTCTCTAAATATTACATTTAATTTATCTTGCAGCCTGAAGGACCAGCTTTTAACAATTATCTAGTACAGTATGCATTGGCCTGGTATGAGAATGTGTAGTTTATACTTTTTCACATAACAGCAGTTTCAGGTCTTATTTTTCTGTCAAATGCAGCTACATTTGCAAACTGATATCTGCAAATGAAGAGCTTTTATATATATATATATATATATATATATATATATATATATATATATATATATGCAAGATTATTATTATAGTATTGTGAGTTGTGGAAATATCCTTCAGGTATTGAAAAGAGAGCTTCAAAATATATTGTGCCCTCAATGATGGAATCATAAAACTTGTGGACAGTTGAGTGTGTCTCTATCAATTTAATTATTTATTTTGATCACTTTACTTGAAATTTTAATTTGTACTTAATCTGAACAAGCAATGAAGAGGGTACATTGGGAATAATCCCTAAAGTTTATGAAAGAAAGAAGTGGAGATCCCAAATTCTTGGGGCACACTAGCACCTGTGGCACACACCACAATTTGATGTAAGAGTGCCTACATGGCAATGGGGTGGGAGTGTGAGAATATTCTTTGATATGGAGAGAGAGTGTTATATATAGCTTGTTAGCATTTCATTCAGTTTCGGGCTGGTTTTGGATTGATTTCGAGGCTGGTTTTGGGATTTGGTGGGCTTGGAAGCGATGCGCGATGGGAGGCTGCCTTTGTGTTTATCTTTATTATATTGCATTTCCTTTCATTCCTCTTGTACTTATCTTTACAATTCGAGGAGAGATCCTCTGAAAGTGGGTGAAAATAATACATCGGTCCTTTCCATTTCATTCTATCTATGTCCGGTTTGTATCGAGTACTAACTAATAATGAAAGATTCTGCGATTCTTTGATATGCCAAAATATGATCTGATTAAAGCTTTGCATATTCATAAAAGGCGGCAAGCGAGTTTACAAAAGATTTTTACTTTACAAATCTTGCTTATTTTGTTCATTTATACATAACAAGTTGAATTGATGATTATTCTTCTTGCATGTGCGGTGAATGTCTTCTTGACTTCTATGAATCTGCAAGAACTTGGAACTTGCTAGGAATTTTCAATTTCCAGTCTTTGCATTCAATAGTGATGACTCATTACATGATGAAATTACACCATCAAACCTCTATATACAAGCAGCCAAAGTAGACTCCTTACAAATAAAATTTAAATTCTGAGAAGAAGTAGATTGATATGATAATACAAAGTGGTTTGGCTTTTCACAAATAATCATGCTTTCATTGATAAGGGTTGTTCTAATGAAACCCTTTAAACCTAAACATCATCAAATCAATGATAATCAGACATATCCGAGGTATGATTGTATGAATGAAAACCCCTTTTTATTATATATGAATGAAACCCTTTAAACCTAAAATCAACAAATCAAGAAATTAGGCACATGAGAATCCACAAATCATGCATAAATGGAACAACTTTAACACTAAACATCAACAAACCAACAACCTAGAAAACAAAATCCATCCCCAATTAAAATAGAAGCTCTAAAGAAGAAGAGGGGGAAAAATTAGAAAGGTGAGAAGGGAACAAACTTTGGCGGCTCAATAAGCGATCATGTTCTGCGTAGAATCCTAGAAGAACCGACTTCAAGGTGAGGGGAGAAAGAAGCGCGTGAGTGTTACCGCGCTTTCCAACAATTGCCGAAGTGAGGGGAGAAGTGAGGGGAGAAAAGAAGCGTGAGTGTTACGCGCTTTCCAACAATTGTTCTGCGTGAGTGTTGTGCGTAGAAAGCGAAGTGAGGGAGAAAAGCAGCGAAGTGAGGTTACTGCGTTCGTAGAAAAGCGAAGTGAGGTTACGGCGGTGGGTGGGTTTTTGGAAAGGAGATTAATGAAAAGAGTAAAAAGAGGTTTTTTGGAAAGGTTTTTGGAAAGAAGCACTTTTTGTCGAGAAAAGAAAGCGCTTAAATTTTATTAGTTGGCGCCTAGTTTTTGAAAGCGCCTATAGTCACGGTTTTTGAGATTTACATTTTAGTCTCACGGTTTTTAGATGTGGTCTATACACACAAGGCAACCTTTCACGCCACGGTTTATTCGTTGCCTATTTAATTTTTAAGGCCACGGCGACAAGTGTAGTCTTAGGTATCCACCGATTTTTAAGCTATCGCCTATCTGATTTAAAGCGTAGCCTCCACGGCAAAGTGTTGAAGCAGTGGCTATACCCATCTCAATAGCCACGATTGTAGACCGTGGCCTTTTCCCATGTTTAGACCACGGTTTTTAGCAGAGTGGCAATGAGAAGCGTCGCCTAAACTCAAAAATGTTGTAGTGATGAATTAAATGCCATATGGTGTGTGATAAGTGCTAAATAATAATGAGGTGTTTGGTTGTTAGTTGACATAATTGATTAGGAGAAATATTGGTGTTATTAGGTGTTTAATAAATTATTTGATTTAGAGTTGGTTGGAGGGTGTAGGTTGTTGTGGAGAAGTTAAAATTTGGTGTGCAAGGTGTCTAAGTGTGGGTTTCAAAATAGTCCTAAGTGTTAATTTGATCCTTATGGTGCCACACTAGTCCACACAAGTGTCAAAATAGTCACTAGGTGCTAAAATAATCACTATGGCGTCAAAATGATCCTAGGTGTCAAAATAGTCCCTAGGTGCTAAAATAATCATTATGGTGTCAAAATGATCCCTAGATGTCAAAATGGTCAGAGGGTGTCAAAATAGTCCTTAAGTGCTAAAATGGTCCTTAGGTGCTAAATTAATCTTTGGGGTGTCAAAATGGTCCTTGGGTGTTGAAAAGGTCCTTAAGAGGTGATTCGGTCCTTAGGTGTGGGTTTAGTCCTTGGTGTGACATGTGGTCCAATATGAGGTGTGTTGTGTTGTGGTGATGATTAAAGCGGTGTGTGGGCTTGGCCATTGAGGGGTGTGTAGGCTTGGCCAAAGCGGTGAAGTAGGCCTCGGCCAAATATTGTGAGCAGAGGTGAGGTGTGGGATGAAAAGTGGTGAGTTTAATAATTGTTGTGGTAGGTGTATTGTGGGTGATGCATTTGTCATAGAGTCACATAAATCCTTATGCATATAAAAGAGGTGATGTGGCCCGGCCAAAAGAGGTGATGTGGCCCCGGCCAAAGAGGTGAGTGGCCGGCGAAAAGAGGTGATGTGGCCGGCCAAGAGGTGAAGTACCCTACTGGGGTTATTGAGGTGATGATGGATCCACATGCATATTGCATTTCATGCATTACATGCATGCTCAGTGATTGATTAGGTGTTCATGAATTAATGGTGTGTCGGTGTATGCTTGTATTTGGTATAGCTGTATATGTGTAATAGCCTTGTATAATTGACATAAGCGTATATTGGCGTAGCTGTAATTGGTGTAAGCATTGTGTTAATGGTGTATTAGGATTGGTATTTGTATATCTGGTGTACCTAGACTCTCATGTTTCTTGTTTTATTAATTATTATCTATGTATTGAGACTCACCTCTACTGCGTCGTGTTGCCTCGTATGTCGGCAACTGCGGTGTGTGGCTTTGAAGGTGTTTAGAATCCTTCTTCTAGTGTGGTCAGTGAAGCTCACGTCACGTTAACAGGGGAATATTTAGTAGTTGGTATTTTATTATGCTTTGAACTAATATGTTAAGCTATCATCTTAGATGTTGTACTATTTGAATCTCGAGACTTGTTGGTGCTATATATGTAAGTGTGCAGGTTTTTTTAATTACTATTTTAGAGTTATGTAAGGTGTTTTGAAGAAATGTAGCACTCTCTCTTTTGTAGTGCGTGGAAAAATATTATGTTTTTGAAAACTCACGATTTTAAAATCGACTAATTAATAGTAATAGAAAAGGGGGTGTTACAATTACCATCATTCTTTGAACTATTACACTTGCAGATAGGTTGAATATAAGGGGATTTTTAAGTTCCAAGAACTATCACAAATCTTCACATTTTAAAGTAATCCTACAAGGAGTTATTCATTTTTGTTTGAGTTCTTCAAGAACTATAAAACAAATCATCTGAAACAATGACAAAGAAAAACAATTCTTTAAGCAATCCCTACCGGGATGCTCTAATATTGTGTTTTTTCCTTTCAGTTCTTCAAGAACTACATCATGGGACTAAGCATCGAAAAAATGCTTTGAACAATTTGTTGAAGGCAAAATCCTAGTGAAATGTTTTGATGTTCAACAAACCTCAAAGATGAGAAGCCACGAGGTTTACGATCATATGTATTACTAATGCCCTTGTTGAGTGTTTCATAAGAACATGATCACACAATCAATCTCAACAAGATACTTGCTTATGAGAACCATCAATTCTAAGAGAAAGCAGAAAAAGAAACATTGTCTACACTATTCTAAGAAAGGAAGCTTTCCAAGCATAAGGATTAAAGTCAAGAAACACTTGGTAATCTTGGAAGGAGTGCAGCGAGAAGATTCATCATGTGTTATGGCAATATGAGGAAGTATATCTAAAAGAAGATCAAAAGCAAGAAGAGTCATGACAAAGAAAATTGAAGAAGATGAAATGCAATATCAAGCTAAGAAGAGTCATGATCCCGAGAAGGGTCATAATCATATGAATCATGTTAAAGAAGTGTCTTGGGCACGAGGAAGGGTCATGACAAGAAGAGTCATCATCCTTAGAAGCTGCATCAACATGAGAAGATTCATCTTGAGAAGAAGCATCATCTTCAATCTAAGCGGTCGTGAGAAGAGTCACTTTGTGAGAAGGGTGATGGCCAATTTGTGTTAGTGAGTGGCCAGTGATGACATAAGGCGTCTTTGCAGCGACTACAAGCGGCTAGTTTTACGATGCAACAACTCTATTTCTTCGACCGGGAGTTAAAGGGCTACAATAACTCTATATAACTGCATGACTCTGGTCTTCATTGATCTTCAAAGAGGTAAGATTAAATTAGAGCTATATCAACCTTCTCACTATTCAAGTTTTCTCTCTTCCATACTCATTTGCTTTTAAACGGAAGGGATTCACCTAATCTTTGAGTATGTATTAAGTCTTGTGTTGTAAAACATTCATGTATATCATATACGTGTCAATCAAGCTCTAAGTAATCCCAAAACCCTTGTAATCAAAAGAACCTTAAATAAGGAAACCTTCTCAAGTAGCATGTGTTGTTGTAGGACTTGAGAAGTGAGTGATTGTGTTAAAAGCAGTCTAATAGCTTTGGAGAAGTCTATTAGTGGAGTATCTGATGAAGTATAAGCTAGTGAGAAGAAAACTACCAAGAGCTTTTAATTTGTGTGAAGTGTGAAAGGGTGTAAACTATTTGAAAAAATAGTGGAAAATCTCAGCAGGTGTGAGGAGTGGAGTAGTCCATGTTATTTTTGGGTGAACCACGATAAATCCATGTGTTATTCTTGCTTTAAGTCTTTAGTTTCACAGTTTGAGAAAAACTCCTCTTGTGGAGAGATTTTTGAAAACACGAGAAGAAGTTAATTTTGACCACTTCTCGTGATAACTAAACGAGAGTTTTCAACCATTCTGAGAACCTCTTTAAGGCTATAAATTTTTTTTGAAACTCTTGACAAGTGGTTTATAAACATAATACATTATCTGTGGCAAAACTCTACTTGAAACAATCGTGAAATGGCCTTGAGAAGAGTGGAGATTGTATTAGCGATCCTTCCGAGTTCTATATAAGCTGTGAAAGGCTGTTCGATCACCCTTCTTAGCTCATCTAATTAATCAAGAAGATTGTTTGTATATAACACACAACACTTACTCTCTTGATTCTCAATAACTCTTGTGAATCAAAGTTCTTTTATTTGAGGACAATTTTAAAGGGTCTCACAATTCCAAGCCCCTTCACTTGAGACATTGGTGACTTCCACAATCTATAGGGATTCTTGGATATTAAGTTTTATATCTTCATTGAGTTCTTTGTGCAATCCTTCTAGGATGCTTGAATGATGAATTCTACTGAAATTCATCGAGAATAGACAAAAATGATTGTTGTCCTTGTGCAATTCAACATGGATGGATGCTTGAATGTTGAATTCTTTGGGAATTCATCAAGAATAGAAATCATAATAGCAAGTGGATATTTAGGTCTATATAACATTTTCTTATTACTCATAACATTTTATTGTATTCTAAAAAACATTATTGTTTTAATTTTTTTAAAATCTTGTGTCCATCTATATAAATCTCTAAAGGAAGTTTTTCCAAGCTCTAGGATGCTCCACATCATTTCAATTTATTTTCCAACTTAAATCTCAGCATTCTTTTACTTAATTAATATCCACTAAACCTTTATGACATTCAATTTTTAAATCAATATAAATCTAACTTTATCAATACTTCTTAAACATCACAATATATATATATATATATATATATATATATATATATATATATATATATATATATATATATATATATATATATATATATATATATATATTCAATTAACTTTTACAGACAAAAATATTCATATTATCTTTTTCTTGATTTTAATTTTTATAAACATTTAGCAAATGTTAAATTCATTTTATTAAAAACATTAAAAAGATGTTAACTAAATACTACATTTCTATAAACTTCATTTCTTTTCCCTACAAAAAAATGAAATTCTATGTCTATATTGTGAACTTTAGTAGACCAAATTTATTCCTCTAATTATTTTCATAAGGAATTTTCTACACACAAACTTGACTATTGAATTGTGAGTTTTTCTTCCTTTGTTATTTTTATTTAAAAAAATTTCTCCCTTATTGATTACTCTTAATTAATTACTTGATGTTTTGATTTTTGCCTTTTGGGGTCTCTAAATTATTATTTTCATTAGTACTAATTATTAGTGTTGGTTTTAATAGAGATTAGTTACAATCCTTTCATTTTCCATCACTTAAATTCTTCTTTTCAAAATACTATATATACCTAAGAAGAGAGTCACCCCTCATCTTTTCATTTTACATCACTTTTTTTTTTTTGAGTGTTACATCACTTATGTGACTATTTTTTTATTTGGTTTTACATCATCAATATTCTAGCTTGAAGAAATGTATTGTAGTAGATGGAGTTCAAAAGTTGTATAAATTTGTCTTTTATTCTTAAGCTTTTATTGATTGTTGATTAGGTATTGAGTTTGTTATAGGTTCAAATTGCGGTCGAGGGAGGAAAAATGAAGTTTACATGGATAGGAGAAATTGGAAAAAGGCAAATCAAAGGATTTGAGCTTCATGTTGTAGACAATTCTAATATTGTCAAAAGTTATGAGACATAGACATGCGGTTGAGGAACAATTTTTTGTGAGTAATGCGGTTGAGGAACAATTTTTAGTGAGTAATGTTGTCAAAAGTTATAGACATAATAATTTGGATTAGTTAGTGAGTAATGCGGTTGAGAACAATTTTTGCCAAGCTATTGACATGTATGGATTATTTTAAATTTTAATATTGTTCTTCAAAAAATTGTTTAGTTTTAATAGGTTCCATGAAATTGGATGAGGCTTTGTATCTAAAAGTTTTTATAATATGTTCTTTGAACATTCACAAATGCATGTTCGTTAATGTCCCTTCTAAACTAATGATATTAAGATTTTATTTTTATTTTTATTTTTGTACAATTTAATATTAATAATAAATTTGTTAATTATTATTCATTATAAATTAATGAGATGAAGTTTTACTTATATTTAATTTTTTATTTTCAAAAAAATGTAAAGATAGATAAATATCAATGTACCATTTTGAAACAACATTCTTACGTAACAAATAAATTATATTATTACTAAAATAGATTAATATAAATTAGTTTAGTAAACACTTTTTATAATTATAATAGTTTAGATCAATTTAAAAGATTAGAATCATATGAATTTGTCTTTTAAAACATTTAGTGCAAATTAAAAAAAAAAGTGATAAAGGAGGCTTGATCGTTGGTGACCTTTCCTCTCTCTCTGTTTTATTTTTTTTTAAAAATGTATCTCTTATTGATTACTCATCAATATTTTTTTTAGTCAAAACTCTTCAATATTTATGATTAGTAGTTATTATTTTAGTTGCCTTTTAGTGTCTCTAAATTAATATAATTAGTACAATATATTTTCTTTTTCTTGATTTAAAATCCACCCAACAAATCGTACTTTTTTTAATAATATATTGAAAATATTTTATAAAATCAAAATTAAAAATAGATGAAACTAAAATTATACAAATATTAATTATTATAAGAAAAATATTAATTATTATAAAGAAAAAAACAATATCGTAAAAATAAATGAAGCATGTCGTTTTTTTCCCCTTTGGCGTCCAATATCATGTTTTGCCATTGTGTTTTTCATGTTACCATGAACTAATCTATACATATGATTGCTTTAATGAAAAAATCTACACATATGAATGTATAGAAAAACAATTTATTTATCGTAAAAAAAGTCAACTAACTCATCATCTCTATTGTCATATTAAAATGTGTCTATTGGTATTACTTTTGTTGACCTAATGTTTATCATCAATTTAACCTTTTTGTGCATTCATCAAATTGATCTATAAAATTCTTATGGGTCATGATTAGTTGTTTAATATTAATCATTCACACAATTAAAAATTCCATACAAATAGTGCAGATGTCATTCAAAAGGTTTATATTCCACCATCTACTACTTACATAACTTAATAATTCTTTAATAAAACAATAAATCTTTTATGAGCGGTCTTTTCTATTTAAACCATATAGTTAACCATTTCCATTCAAATGCATCCTCACAAGAGGTTAGGTGTCAATTGAACATAAGTTCCTATATAAACACTTTAAATATTTTTACCATTAGAAATAAAATATTGTTTTCTTTCTAAACAATCCATCATCCACAAAAGCGCATGCAAAATAAAAAGGATAATTTTGACCATAGGACACTCTCAACATCCATGAAAAAGCGGAATGGACTCATTCAAGTATCTTTGCTACTCATTGGCGAGAATGTATGAATTCTATAATTTTCTTTCTTACAATATACTTTATTGCAAACTTTTCTAATTCAAATTTTTCAAAACCTTTTAGACCATTACATACATACTTCCTTAATTGGGAGAAATAATGGCATAGATTCATGAATATATTACAAGAATGTAAAATATTTAGTATTACCAAATTTATTGTATTATGCTATTCAATTTTCTTATTGACCAACTAACAATTTCATGATAGAATATCATAAATTTCATAATTAGAAATAAGACAATATAAAGGATTTAGATTTCATATTGAGAATTAAGACAATAAAAGGACTTAATTAGATCAACTATCAAAGTTTTACTAAATTTCCAACACGAAACTTATCTAGGAATTAGAGAATAAGGTGAATGTGATTTGTAATGCATAATATTCAACTTTATATTTCATTTATCGATTAAATATTTGTTTCAAATAATTGCAACTTGAATCTAATGAAGATGAGTCAACTTATACGGAACAAAAAGTGGTGAAGAGAAGTTCGAAAAAATTGTATGATTGAAAAAATTAGATTTAGTAATTAGAACTTTAGATGTTTCAATTATCATAACAAATATCACTATGGTTGATTAAATAATTGTTAGATTTTTTATTATTTAAAATGTTGAGTTTTAATAGGTTTAAAATACCATGAATTTACTATTAAAATATTTATTAATTATTATTTTTATAACTTAGATATGTTTATAGAATAAAAAAAAAAGCGTAACAATCTCTATATTAAAAACCAACTAAAATAATTAGTTCTAACCATACTAATTTAGAGCCACCAAAGGCAATTAAAATTAAGACTCACATGATAGATTAATAGTAACTAGAGGAATGCCCGTGCGTTGCACGAGTTATTATAATTTTCAAATTTAATTTATTAACTTTTTCATAAAATATATAATTAAAAGTATAAATCATGTTTTTAAAAGTTAGTATAATATATAATATAAATATGAGTTAAATTTTTAGATAAATTATAAATTTTAGACATTCCTATATATAGTGTATGTGGTTTGTAATATAAATAATTGTTAATAGTTTTTATGAGATTATCTGTTTGAAATATTATTTTATTATTAAAGTGAAATGAATAGAAAGTTCTTTCAAAGCTGTTGAGAAAAATTGTGGAGCTTCTTTTGGGGATTTCTTTTCATAGATAGATAGATATATATGGTATAAATATTTGTAAATACATTTTCATGTTAATTAATTTTTAACTTAATACAATATTTTTCATTATATTTAGTAAGAAGATTATAATACTATTTAATATGTGGGAATTTAGTGGTGTAAATTTAAAATATAGATAGATAAATATCTATGGTGAAAGATAAATCATAGAAAGCAAAACGTTACTACTCTTTCTTATTTTCATCACCAATTAATAATTCATAAATTGAAATTTAAAATAAAATGAAATTCAACATAAAAGTGAACTTAAAGAATTTTGATTTAAAATTGAATTTAGAAAACAATAATAATAAACAAATACATTCTTTATTATTTATTTTTACAATAATATGAAGAAGATTTAAAAGAAATATATGGTATTTAGTATTTACAATATTAAATAGAATTATTATTTTAAAAAATAATGATAATAATTTTTTCTACAATGTATAATCTAAAAGGTTAAACATATTTTTGGTCTTTAAAAATTTTACAAATTTTGCTTTTAGTCCCTATAAAAAGTTTTACTCACTTTTATTCCCCACATTTTCCTCCGTCAATGTTTTTAGTCTTATAACTTTTAATTGGGGCCTTTTAGAGCATCTCTAAGCACTATTATAAGTCATAAGGGACTAAAAATATTGTGAAGGTATGTGAGGACTAAAAGTGAGTGAATTTTTATAGGGACTAAAATCAAAAATTGCAATTTTTAGGAACTAAAAATATATTTAAATTCCTTCAAAAAAACATATTTAACTCTAATATTAATAAGCAATAGGTTATCAATACATAAAAATTATATTAGAGAAAACATCTCATTCAAAATAATAATCAATATTTTATTTAGTTTATTTTACACTCATTTATTTTATCATTTATGTAATTATATCTACTTAACTTAATGTTGCAAATAAAAAAAATGAAATGCACGTGTATCATAATCTTTTAAATTTATCCAAACTATTTAATTAATAATATTCAGTTTCATCTAATTATTTTAAAGAAAATTATTAAAATAATAAATTTTGGTAAATATTATAATATGTATTTTAATTATTCTTTAAGCTTTTTCTTAAAATATAATTGATAAGTATTAGTGTGCAGTCTAGGCAATCAAAGAAGACACGAGGAAGCGAGAAATAACTAAAGTAAAACCAAATGCATTATTAAATTACCCACTACAATTTAACACTAATAACACATTAAGTTTTATTTAATGTAGCCATGTCTATTAATTGAATCACTTATCACCCCCATCTGACCTAACAAAATCACTTGTTGAATAAAAATAAACAAACCAAAAAAATACCATCGTGAATTTGTAGCCTTATCTTTTTATCATCCAAGCCTTGTTATATATTGACAAAATAGATCTAGATGTCGGTGTAAATATGATTACAAAAAGATCAATTTATAACCTACACAAACACACATGTTTCTAAAATAGCTAGAATCTTACTATAGGCAGTATATAGAACACTTATCACAAAAGTTTTCTACAGTTCAATTCACAGATTTTCAAAGCGCGACCCAAAAGGAACTTAGAAACTCACTGAAACAAGCGCAGAAAAGTCTATAATTTTATCACCTCTGGTATAAATCTCCATGAGAAGCATTGGATAAAGAACAATATATACAACAATCACATATAGATTTAAAATAATTTGATGCTTTCTGATTAACTCTTACGTGAGAAGCGTCACGCAAACAAAACAACAATATATTCAACAATCACAAATCGAGAATAACTCTCTCCCAACTTGCAGGAAATGAAAAAATGAATGACTCAAACTTAGAGAACATCAAAAACAAACTCGCTACACTAATGACACTAACTCAGCATAAAGGGAATGAAATTAAGAGGAGTAGGTAGGGTGTGTGTAGAGTTTATATAGTTAGTTAATAGATTAGAATATATAGCGTTTTGAAACTATTGTTTTTTTAAAACCATTCATATTCTTGATTAAAAATGTAATATAAAAAAACTCAAATATAGTATAAGAGAACTATTAAAACAAAATTTAAATTAATAAACCCAAAGTAACCAAAAATTTTCTTTTTGACCAAAAATAACCAAGATTAACTATACTTGATTATTCTTTTTTCCTTTCTAAAAATAAAAACGAAAATACACTATTCTTACAACAAAAAATCCATGAAAATTATAAATAAATATAAATATAGAAGTGAACACAAATTTTCTTAAAAGATATGAAATTTAAAGTCTACGTTTTTTTATGTTTCATGTGGTTTTATTTTTATAAATAATAAAATAATGCTCAATTCTCCTAGTCATCAAACTTTATGTCTTTTTATTTTTATTCAACTTATATCAATACACTTATTGTCTTTAATTATATAATAAGCTGGAAAAATATAAAAAGGTCTTAATAATTTAGCCTTAATATGTGTAATCATTAATATAAGTCTCCTTATATGTGTAAATTATAAAAGATATTAATAATAATTGAAAATTTAATTTAAAAATTAATGAGGATGATGTGGAGCATCTTAGAGAACTTGGAAAAAACTAGCTTCCTTTAGATATTTATATAGATCAATAATGGGGTAATTTAAAAATAAAATAAAATAACTCAAAGTTGGAAGAGGTAGTAAAATATGAGTGAAAGATGTAGAGTTTTAAGCAGTTGTAGCAACAAGCATTTATTTAAAGAAAGCAAACTTTGGATTTGAGCAATTTTCGGAAGAAAAAGTGAAACTTTCGGAAGAAAAAAATAAAATGTGCGAAAAATAAAAAGGATTTCATGTTTTTATAGTTTTATATATATATATATATATATATATATATATATATTTTGCATTGTGAATGATATATTTTTATATATAAATTTCGTAAGATTTAATAAAAAAATATTATAGCAAATCATCAGAGGGTTTTTCACTAGTTTTTCCTAATCAAATCGGAGAAGAAATTCATATTTCATTCGGGTTAGAAAACATAGAACCGAAAGCGAGGCGGCGTAGGTTTATGAAGGGTTTAAAGGCTGCGGCTACTTCTTCGTACTACAACTACGTCGTCTTCCACAGATCTTCCCACTGGTAATGTTTCATTCTTTCTCGAGAAAATCTCATTACTTTCTCATGCCCCAAACACCTTTCACCTTCAACTGAAACTTCTGAAACTTCAATTGCTCGCTTAAATCTCCAAAATGTGGACCAACAATCAAGCGAGCTTCCTCGAAGAATTTCAACTTCATTTCTTCTTCTTCTATTTCACTGAGATTTTCTCACCACTCAATTTTCAAAGACACCCATTATTGGGTTTAAGTCAAGTTGGAAACTTTACATCCGAAAATCAATTAGGTCGATCAAGTTTCAGTTTTCTGAAGACCCGTTTTTGAGAAATGTTATTAGGGGGTTATGCTAGTGTTGCTGAAGCAATTGAATCAACTGATACAGAAGATGATTGTTCTGAGTCTGAAGAGGTGCAAAAATTGTTAGATGAAATGGTGAAAGAAGAGAGAGAGAAGAAAATCTCAATTGGAACAACAAAAAGAATGTTGGTGGAGGAGTTGCTAGTTATAAGTATAAAATGCTGAAGAAGAGACAGATAAAGATGGAGACAGAGGCATGGGAAGCAGCAGCAAGAGAGTATCAGGAATTGCTGGAAGATATGCGTGAACAGAAACTTGCACCTAATTTGCCTTATATGAAGTCATTGTTTCTTGGTTGGTTTGAGCCTTTGAAGAATACAATTGTTGCTGATCAAGATCTTTGTAAAGAGAGTAACAATAGGCAGAGTCATTCTCCTTTTTTTAATGAGTTACCTGCAGAGATGATGGCTGTGATTACCATGCATAAATTGATGGGTTTGTTGATGACCAATACTAATGGGGTTGGTAGTGCTAGAGTTATCAAGCTGCTTGTCAAATAGGTGAAGCCATTGAACAAGAGGTATATTTAACCTTTGTATAATGCACGTGAATTCAAAAAAGTTAAATGGATTAGGGGCTGTTTGTATAAACAACTTAATTTAGCATTAGCACTTATAGTATAAACGCTTATCATGTACATGCTTATGTATAGGCTATCTCTATAGTTATCTATAATAAAAGTGTAAATAAAGTGAAACTAATTTCATATAAGTTATATGTTGTTTTCATAAGCTATGCGATCTTGAGAAAGCGACTTATGAATATGTTATAAACTGTAAGCCCTAAACTCAATCATATGCACTCTGTTCTCCTATGCTATTGTGTTCAATAATGGTTTTATGCTTTATTTTCTATATATTTCCTTGGATATTTGCCTTGGTTTGGTGTTAAAAAACGCGTTTACTGCTCACATGACTGGCTGAACTCTGAAGGCCTTTTCTTATGATTGAAACAAATAGTTTACCATTTGAATTTGATTAAGCTAGTTTATATGGATCCTTCCAATAACCTAGCATGTTAGGAATGATGTTTCTACCGTCGCGTCATGTCACTCAAATGCTAATTCTCTGGTGAAGACAATGGTTAATGCAGTGTTTCAGTGGTCAGTTGAATTTAGGTTCAGTAAATAGTGTGATCATTTTCTAGGTTTTTATTTAATGTTACTTATACTTCCACAAATTCACAATATTCAAGTTCTCATTAACTGAAATTCTACCCTTATATATGGGCCAGGCTAGGATATACTGGTTTCTGGAGAAGACAAAGCAGAAGAAAACAACCACTGACAAATTTGATGGCGAATCTGATCTTGCATCTTTAAAAATTGGCAAACTGACTGAACAGAAAGAGAAACTGGACAAAGACCAACAACGACTTAGGAAAAAACTCACTAGTTTAATAAAAAAACAGAAAAAGCAACAAGCATTGGGAATAGTTCGGCGACGAGATGATTGGAAGCCTTGGGGACAGGAATCTCAAGTGAAGGTTTGTAATGTTTGTTTGTATAGTACTTCAATAAACAAGGAAGGTTTCTTTTTGTTTTGTTACAATATTGTTCGTGCATTTTCCAGGTTGGCTCTCGATTGATACAACTTTTAATAGAAACTGCCTACATACAACTACCTGACAATCAATTTGGAGATGGTCCACCAGAAATTCACCCTGCATTTAAGCATACTCTCAAGCAAATTACATCCGATTCACAGTGAGATCAATAGAACTTTTTCACAATCATTATCTATACATATAAACAGTTTTTGCTTTATTGAATAATGTTTACTTTTTACTTGATTATTAGGGGTAGTAGTAGGAGATATGGTGTTATTGAATGTGACCCTCTGATTCAAAAGGGCCTTGAAAAAACTGTAAGTGAGCTATTATCCTTCAAGAATTTTTCCTTCTTTAATTCACGTTCACATTTTATTTAGTATGTTACCGAACATATTCTTTGGGGTTATATACTTTAAAGCTTGGTTGATAATTTTATACGCTCCATAATATTCGCTTTCTCATGCATATATTGACATGGTTACTTAACAGGCCAGGCACATGGTCATCCCCTACATGCCAATGTTGGTTCCACCTACTAACTGGACAGGGTATCACTTCGTTCTATTGTTTCAATTTTTAAATTGATTAAATTTTATAAATATTCTTAGCAATCTTAGATACTTGCCAAACATGTTAATAAGAATAACATTTCTGGTAATAATATTCCTAAGAGCACGTGATTTTATACCTCGAAACAAACACACCTCCCTGAGTTCTTTCGCTAATCTTTAATTTTCTTAGAAATCTTGCAATTTTTTGACAGGTATGACAAAGGAGCATACTTGTTTTTGCCGTCATACGTTATGAGAACACATGGAGCTAAGCAACAACGTGAAGCTGTTAAAAGGGCTCCGAAGGGTCAATTTGATTCTGTTTTTGAGGTTGGAACTTTTTTAATGTTTGTGCATTTGTATCAAGTTCATGGTCCCAAGTTAATCCTTCTCGAAATAATTCCAGTATTGTATTGTGTTTAGGCCCTTAATACCCTTGGCAATACCAAATGGAGGGTAAACAGAAGGGTACTCAGCGTGATAGATCAAATATGGGCTAATGGAGGCCAGCTGGCTGACTTGGTGGATCGTGAAGATGTGAGTACCGTAAAAACTTTTTGCTAAATTTGTTTGTTGAACTTCTAGCTTTCCTCAAATCTTGGGCCATTTTACTGAAAGAAATGATCAAAGTCCTAAAATAAAATCGAAGTCTTATATATTTTTCTCTTCGCCAGAAAGTATGTATATGTTGTATTCCTGATAGCCACAATTTTGGTTTGATTTTACTTGTTTTGTTGATTATAGCTTGGTAGTTGGATTTGAGATCTATAGTCAAAGGGGATGTAGTTTTTGAGATGGCTTTCTGTATTATTGTAAATTAGATGAGATGAATGCGGGGTAAATCTTGATCGTACAATTTTTTATCTGACTCCAAATTAGCTATGTTCTCTATGAGCCCCATTCCATTCTAATAATACTTCTTCATTTCAATTTTCCAATAGTTTTTTAATTGACTTATCTTTTTTGTCTAAAGATTCCCCATCCAGAGGAACCGGACACAGAAGATGAAGCAGAAATCCGAAAATGGAAGTGGAAAATTAAAACTGTCAAAAAGGAGAATAATGAGAGACATTCACAGCGGTGTGACATAGAACTTAAACTTGCAGTAAGAAGCCTTCTAATCAAAAATAGATTGAGTTATATATCACATGTTTTCTATAAGAGGTTGCATATCTTCATTTTTGTATTGGCCTATTGCCTATAGGTTGCCACGAAAGATGAAGGATGAAGAAGGCTTCTACTATCCTCACAATCTTGATTTCCGAGGCGTGCTTATCCCATGCACCCTTATTTGAACCATCTTGGTTCTGATCTATGTCGAGGCATACTTGAATTTGCAGATGGGCGCCCGTTAGAAAGTCAGGCTTGCAATGGTTGAAAATACATATGGCAAATTTGTATGGTGGCGGTGTGGACAAGTTAAGTTATGATGGTGGATAACATTTACCGAGAACCACGTGGATGATATATTAGATTCTGCAGACAAGCCTCTTGAAGGAAAGCGGTGGTGGTTGCAAGCGGAGGATCCTTTTCAATGCTTGGCAGCATGTATCAATCTCTCTGAAGCATTGAGAAGTCCCACTCCCGAGACCACCATTTCTTATACGCCTGTGCACCAGGTATCTTTTGCGGATTTTTCAAAATAGTACTGTTTTGATTTTTACTAGTTACTCAACCTGACACATATACTGATGAGAGCATGATCCATTTCTCATTTCAATATATGTTTTCTTATGCTTGCTAGGATGGTTCGTGCAATGGCTTACAACACTATGCAGCCCTGGGTAGGGACAAGGTAATACAAACAATTTTTCCTTTTCTAGTTCTATTTTGAAATTTTTGTGTTTTTGCTTTATGTGCTTTGGGTCTGGTGGAAGTTCTTTATGAGTTTGATAAATATTTATTTGGAATGTTCTTTTATGCAATAATCAAACCTTTTACAAAACTAGTTTTGGTTTGGAAATTCTGCTGACTTCAAAATAATAGCTATAAGGTTTGGTTGTACTGTTAATCAGCCTATCTTTTCATATATATACTCTTTTTCAAACTACAGTTTTCACTCATATAACCATATATGCTCTAAGCCTCTAACATATAGTGGGCAAAACCGTCTTTTGACTCTCTATCCATTATGCCTTTTCACCAATTTCCTGCATTTTTTCCTTTTGAAGTTGGGAGCCGCTGCAGTCAATCTTGTTGGTGGAGACAAGCCTGCTGATGTTTACTCAGGAATTGCCGCCAGGTAATTATCACAGTGCCTTCATGCGATTATAGATACATGACTGAACAAATTGATGCCATGTTTATGGCACAAGGTCTCTCTCTCTCTCAATAAGCTTAGAGGTCTTATGAAACAGAGCCTAGTGAAAACATTTGCTAGCTGGTCATTTGAATTAACAAAGTGAGTGATGATTTCTCCAGCTAGGATATTTTCTCTAATGAAATTGTCATCTATCTAATTGTTTTGGTCTTCTCACGGAACATGGTATTCCAAGCAATATGAATTGTAGCTTAATCTTCACAGATAAGTGTCATTTGTCTAACATTGCAGAATTTGAGTTCTTGAAGTAATTGCTGAGTTTGTAACCATCAAGCCGTAGTTCGTACTCTAATTCGATACCTGTTCTTACTACAACTTGTTATTTACTTTTCCTAGCTACTAGGTTACCCCAGTGAACATATCCAGAAATGGATCTCCTTTCAGTTTGGGAACTAGCCCAATCAGCATACGAGTAGCTGACAATTGAATTGCCCTTTGTCCTAGGGTAGTGTTTTGATGTCTTTCAATTTGGTTTTTGATGCAGAGTACTTGAAATCATGAAGCAAGATGCAGAGAAAGATCCCCAAACTAATCCAAGCGCATTGCATGCCCGGCGTTTGATAAGCCAGGTTTGTTTTAAATTTTAATTATCATGTTTCAAAACATTGTTTATTTATTTACTTTTTGTGGAATATTCAAAAAGTAGAACCGTGGGACTTTTAGACCTATAGTAAATAATTATATTGCTGATTTGTCTGACATGAGCTGTGCATGAAGTGGCGTTTATTTTTTCATTTCGGTTGTGAAATCACATTTGTATATGTCAATGTTAGTTTTTAATCATCTAAGCACATCATGATTGACAACATTAGGTTGACGGAAGTTGGTGAAGCAGGCGGTGATGACATCAGTGTATGGGTGACTTATATTGGGGCCAGGGATCAAATCAAGAGAAGGCTAAAGGAGCGTTGTGCCATTGAGGATGAATCAGAGCTGTTTGGTGCTGCCTGCTATGCAGCAAAAGTAAGAAAAGTTTATTAGGTAGAGTTTTATGTGGGCTCTATTTTATTATTTATTTGACTTATTATTCAATGTTTTGTAGACCACTCTCACCGCCTTAGAAGAGATGTTTGAGGCTGCAAGAAGTATTATGGGTTGGCTAGGTGATTGTGCGAGAAGGTATGACTGAATTTCCAATTACTTAAAATAACGAGTCAATGATTTAGCGGTTTTTACTTTTTAGTATCCGAGTATACAATTATAAATATTATTATATCACATCAAAATAATCTAAAGGCATATAAAGCCCCCAACATTTTTAAAATGTTCTTCAGGATCTAGTAAAAGAGACAAAGTAATCTATGTGTTGCTTTTTTAAAGATCGTACACATTGTTGTGCATTTTCATTCCATACAGTTACTTTTGACATATTTTACATGATTTATTTTTATGGACCACTTATGTTCCATGTCTTGATGTTGATTATGCTTTGACCTGTATAACGACTCGATTATAGTAACGGATGAATTTTGACATGGAGTAGGTGATTGCCCGACAAACCAAGCAGTGAGATGGACCACCCCTGGGGCTTCCTGTAGTACAGCCTTACCGACAACTAGGAAGACATCTTGTAATTTTCTTAACACTAACCTAATTTTTACCTTAGTTTTTTCTTTCTGTTCTTTTGTTATTTCTACTTGTCAAATAATCAAAGCGGAGTTGACATAATTCTTTGTTGGATAATCGGGTTTGATGCAGATCAAGACATCCCTTCAGGTTTTGACTTTACAACGAGAGACTGACAAGGTAACTATCGATTTGATCGAATCGACCTACCATGTACTAAAATTTCTTATTATCTCTGAATTATTCAGAATGATTTAGTTTAAATTGAATGACACATTTCATACTTGTATTACACAGGTCATGGTTAAAAGGCAAAGGACAGCTTTTCCACCAAATTTTGTTCACTCTCTTGATGGTTCTCACATGATGATGACTGCAGTTGCTTGTCAAAAATCTGGCTTGAACTTTGCAGGTGCTTACTGCTTTATTATTAACACACACTCACATTCACATTCACAGTCATGTATGTTGTTTGTGTTTCTTTTTCTCTATTATTAGGAATTCAAATTTTGTAAATCAATGCTTAATTGCAGGAGTCCATGATTCATATTGGACACATGCGTGCGATGTTGATGAAATGAACAGGATACTCAGGGAAAAGTTTGTCGAACTCTCACGAGGCTCCAATATTGGAAAATGTAAAGTAACTTGTATCTTCATTTAGACAAGCTTCTATGATTTGATAATAAATGTCATTTGATGATCATGATTTGATATTGCTGTTTAATCATGAATGCAGTTGTTGGAAAACTTCAAAAGAGTTTCCCCACATTGAACTTTCCTCCCTTGCCGGGCAGGGAGACTTGATCTTGAGAGGTTTTGGTGTCTCCTTACTTTTCAACTAGACTGCAGAAAAAACTCAAGTTGCTTATCCAGTGGAGAGTTAACTCCAATGTGATGAAATTTGTAATATATCTACTTGCATGGAATTACAGAAATCCCCAAGAACCGACATTGGAACAGAAAGAAGTGTGCAAACCAAGATCTTGATTGCCAAATTAGTGCCATATATGGACCTAGTACTTGGCTAAATCTGCAGATTACTTCAGGTCCACTTTAAAAGATATGAGAAATCTTGGGATCATCTAACTTGAGTATTTTGTCATTGAAAAGTAAGCAGACCACAAATATTGCTTTACAAATTGATTTATAGTTCTGCTTGGATCAGTTCACATAAGCGAGGCGGTTCGGCGTATCGGCAGCCAATCTGTTTTTGTCGATGGTTGGTGCAACACAGAGTAATAAAAGGATAGACTCATAGAAGAACTGATAAGCCTTTAGGATGCTTTTTGTATACTTAGTATTTTATTTCATTATTTTTTTGGGGTGGTGGGTGGAGAGAAGTAGAAGCATGTGTAACAATTATGTCATGGTGATTATGTTATTTGTTCTCATACTGGTTCTCCATTATTTGAATTAACATGTGTAATGTAAATAATACCAATAAAAACGTTATTACCTGAAGTTGTAACATGTGTAATGTAATTTTTGTTTGAGAGTATGATATCATAAATATCAATAGATAACCAACATTCAGCATAGTTAACCAAAAAACTCTGATTGGAATGACTCTTCTCTTCAAAAATCCAATCCAATTAATGAATGCTCTTACCACTTAATAAATGTTTTGAGAAATATAAATATTTTATGTATCATACATAATATAGGTGTCTATATTTGATAGTCTTCCTATTTTTTCTCTATAAAACACTATGCAAAGTGAGCCTTGAAAAGTATATCTCCCAAAAGTTTACAAAACCATCTCAGTTCACTTGTTCAGTTTGATTTACTGAAATCTTGTAGTAAATGAGAGCTTTTGTTTTTCAATTCCAAGTATAATATAGTCAACCAAGTAAATTATTGGTAAAAATCAACTTGCTATCTGAACAAGGCATCAGCATTACTGTATATAGCCACAATGTTTGAGAAGACAGCCAAAATAATCATGACAATGGATAAAATCTTGTCCTTCTTTGTTGCAATGCCATGTCGATCCCTGAAACAGAAGTACAAGTTAGTAGAGAAATGCCTGCCTACTTAAAAAGATGATTTACCATAAAAACTTGAATAAAAAAATGAAACATACCAAAAAATTACTAAACATAATGTAATCAATAATACTACCTCCATTTTATAAGAGACAATCTAATTTTTGAGTACGTTGAAAAAGCTGATGTATCTTTTCTATTTAGACTAGATACATCCGTTTTCAATTTCTAAAATCTGCATTATGTCTCTTATAAAAATAAACAGAAGGTAGTAACATTTAGATAAAGCAATAAAACCCACCTTAGAGCAATAGCAGCTGGGAAAATAAATCCAAGGCAAACAGTGGCAGTTGCACCAGTAAATTGAAAAGCATCCCAAATGCTAGGCACAAAATTTGCAGCCACATAGAGCAAAAAAATGAGTCAGTGGTGATCAAAGCAAATCTACACTTATGAAACTCCAGTGATCTGGCTGAAGGAAAGATAACATCATTGAAATTGTGAAGCGAAAATAAGATGACTGGGAAAACTAGCATGAGGTGAAAGCGCGTAGCTGATTCGGACGATGTCGTTGAGCAGACTGCTATAAGGGATTCCAAGATCAGTGTCAAAGTTGGCTAGGACATCATCAGAGTTGACTCACCAAATAGGAGAAATCCAAATAATGCTGTTAGAATATAGACACTAGAACATAGAGTCAGTGATGCATATATAACTGGTTGTATTGGAGATGAGTCTCTAGCTCATTGTCTATTGTGTGCACTGCAAAGGACAAACTTTGGTTAAATTTTTCTTCAAGTATTCTAAATTTCTCAGTAATATAGTTTGTTATATCAAATATATCAGAGTAAACAAAATGCATATACATGACAGTACAACTTTGAATGATAATTAGTCGAAAAGCTATTAATAGAAGTTTGTATTTCCCTTACATGCCGGCGATGGTTAGGGTAGTCAATACTTCAAACAGTTTATGATGGTCAAGCGGCTTGAAAATCGCCTAACCTCCAGCGGCGACATAAAAGTTCATTTTCCTCCACTTCCACACGGTCCTCAATAGTGACTTGTCGGTGTTGATTCAGCCAAAAACAACAAAAACAAATATGGGAGCCTAAACTCTGACTTGGTCGGTTTTTCTTTGATTTTCGTCAAACCGGCACCAATTAAATCATTGTCGAGGACCATGTGGATGTGAAGAAACATGAACTTCTACATACAAGGCGCAGGCAGTGGTGCGTCAGTGAAGTTTTGAGTGATTTTCAAGTGTTTGACCATCATAAACTACTTGAAGCGTTAGACCACTCAGACCATCGTTGTCCCTAACTATTCAGTGTAAGGAGTTAATGGAACACATATTGCCAGTAGCATTTTTAAGTGATATGTAGCTTTGCTTACTTTACATAGATTTGAACTTAACATAAGGGTCTTCCAAAAAAAAAGTCAACTTAAAGTTTAACAATTGCAGGACAAATTAAGGTAGGAATAGCATACCATTGTAATGACAAACAAAAGCTGTGACAAGAACTGGAACTGCTGTGAATAGATTCCATATAGATGTCATATCAGTAATATCAGGAAGAAGCCTTGGACTAGCTATGCTTCCATTCAACAATTTAATAAATGTGATTCCTGCTGTTATTACAAGAAACACAATTGCCAGTGCCACTGCTAAAGCTGAAGTATATCTTAATGAATCTGCAAGCATAACAAAAAACAAAATCGTTATTCATAATAATAACCCAATATTCAAATAAGTTCAATTATGCAGCATGGTTGAATTCATAGAACTATACCTATCCTCTTAAAGAATCCTAATGGTGCAAATACAAAAGGGTTGCTACAAGAAGAACAAATGTCGCCCGTCCACCAGTTTTTCGCCAAACCATCCTTGATGCGCGAAATGATGAACTCCACTTGAAGATGTTCCAGACAGCACATCACCTGCAAAATCAATTACAGATTCAAACAAAGAAATCATTCAACCTTATCCACGTTTTAAGAAATGGTGTCTGACTATATTTATAGATTTAATACTTTGTAAAATGTGAGATTAGCAAATCAACGCGTAGCACCAACAACTTGGATCGAAGGCGTTTCTAGTGTCCGACACGTGTCATTTTGACACGACAGCGAAACTTCAATTACTTATTTATATTTTCCCAAATTATTATTGGTATCTACATGCCTGTGTTAGTATTGGGTCAATGTGTGTATAGGTAGGTGCTTCATATTCATTGCCTGATGACTATGTATATAGGAATTAAGATAATTAAAACATTCATAGAGATGTAATTTAGATAGTAGAAAGTTACTTATATTTCAGATATCATATTAGAAGTCAATATAAATTTAAAAGCTAAACAGTCAGTTTTTTACTGCGTACCATTAACACAGTAAAAAAAAAGTCAATATAAAGTGATAGCATGGATTAACAAAAGAATTGTATGGATATAACAGAAGACATGAAATAAATGTACAGATGACATACCAATTATTATCATGTAGACAACAAGAATTCCAAAATTATTGATAAGAATAGATATCTGAAGAACCAATTTTCCAACACTACCAAAAGCATGTCCCATAACTTCACCATAAGTTTGAGCCTTGGAAACTCTACTGAACCTCATTAGAATATCCAAAGAGGTTTCAGTGATAACTGCAAGGAAGATAATTGCAGCAATACCAATTGCCAAGCCCAAAACTTTCATGGCTGCAGGTAAGGCCATGATCCCAGCACCAATTATTGTAGTTGATAAGTTGAATACAGAACCAGTGAAAGATGCTCCATTTGAATTTGACCCTTCAATTTGATGTTGAAGTTGAAGTTCAACTTTCTCATCTCTTCTTGTTGGTAGCAATGGATGTTTTTCTTCATCATTTCTGTGATTGTTGTCCAGCCCCATATTTTTGCTGTTTCCCCTGCCTCTATTGTTCAATTGTTTATGCTCTTTCTCCCTCTTTCTCTCACTTCTCACCATGATATACTTCCTCTCTTATAAAATATGAAGCTTAATTACGAGATTTAGTCACTTATTATCATCAGCATTCGCGATTTTAATTTCTTTTTTTTTATGAATTTAATTCTCATATTTTTGATTTAAAATCGATGTCACTCACTAATTTGATCAAATATTTTGGTGACTTAGGCCTCATTAATCATGGCCTTTTGGTGACTTAGGCCTCATTAATCATTGTCAATTATTATCATTTTAAAAATTTAAAAGTTTATCTTACGTTCCAAGATTACCATTTTCATTTAATGATGATTTCTGGCTCACAATTAATGATATCATTATTGCTTGCTTGCCTCAAAAATGGTGTTTATTTCTTATATTGTAGTCATGAAAAACTCAATTTTTTTTCTCTCTTATATAGGAGGGTATTACTTTTCCTTTATATTAGGAAAAATAATTTCTTCTTTTTCATCGAGACTCATTCAAGTTTCTCCAAAAACTCTAATCTCAATACTTTTTATTTTAAAATCTATTATTGCAGTTATGCATGTCATCCACGTAGGATTAGTGAGTCCAAAATCAGCAAAATGTTTAAGCAAGTTAGGGAGGGGTATTGATTTTAGAAATTGGAAATATAATGAGACAAAATTCATAGAAAAAAGTTTGAGGACTAAAATCGTGAGTTGGTCATAATTAGAGGGACCAAAACTGTAATTAAACCTAAAATATAAGCAAAATTTAGGCTTAACAAAATTTAAAAAGTACTCCCTCCGTTCATTTTCTTTTGATGTTTTAGCCTCAAAACTTTGTTCATTTTCTTTTGATGTTTTACAATACCAAGACTACTTTAACCATTTTTTCCCAACAATACCCTTAATAAATTAATAAACAATTAAAAATTAACTTTTAATAAACACATATACCAATACTATTTATCTCTCCAAATAAATGATGAGTGTCTATTTACCCAAGTAAAATTGTGAAAAACAAAGAGGCAAAAAAACCAAAGAATACCAAAAAAAAAAATTAATTTCCTAAACAACACACATTTTAGATTAAATACCAAAAGTAAAGTTTTTTTTTCCTTTGGTGAACTACTTCCCCCCCTAGTTCACCAAAGAAATTTTGCAATTTTTTTAAAAACCTTTGATGAACTTCCCCCCACACCCTAGTTCATCAAAGGGTTTTTAATTTTTGATTTTCTTGTATTTAATTTAATTAAAATCTAAATTTATTTAATTTAATTACAATAATTATTTTAAATAATTAGAATAATTAATAAAATTATTTATAAAATAATTCTTTGTAAAAATACGGTAAGTAATTAAGATATTAATAAGTGGAGCAGAATTTAATATTCGATAAAACAAAAGGAAAAACACAAATTGCAAAAATACAAGCATAGGAAATTTAAAGCGAAAGCAACGGGAAAACATAATACAACCTAGTTCTACTTAGAACTACTACTACTACCTCTAATATAGCAGCGGAGGTGTTAAATGATTCTTTGTTTCGACGAACAATTCGAGATAAGGTTCAATGACACCTTGGAATTCTTCATGTTTCTCAAACATTTGTGAGCGTCTTCGTCATTCTTGATAGGCTTAAGGCACTTCCGAATACGATTACGTGGGTTCGGTGGCGGCGTGGGGATTCACATTCGATTTTTAATTTCTTCTTTGAACACCATCTAGTTTCATTTTTTTATTAGTTTTTCTTTCGATTACTGCGAATGTGATGTTGTTCTTAAGCATGAAATTTTTAGTTTTTGATTCACGACTATGAATCAACAAGCGAAATGGTCGTCCCACCACTGTTAGTCATCGATACTCAACTTTACGAGTGCGTAAGTATGGGTTGTTGTAGTGCGGGTGGTGGTGGTTGAAGAAGATGCATGATCTCTTACGGGTTCGTATTGTGTTCACATCTGACTCTAAGATTTGTCGGCCCATCGGGCGTTAGCTAGATGTTCCATCATTGCGCGGGCGTCCTCGTCGCTTTGGATCTCCATGACTAAATAATGGACAATCCCATCATCTCTACAATCGAACTTTACGAAGCGTATCGCTCCACGTCTTTCGCCACCCTCCTGCGGGCGAATCTTCCTCTCGGCCTTCTCCTTGAGTTGGGCGAATGTGATGTCCTTATTCATCTGCATAACACATGGTTAGGACAACGAAACACGGACACCATGTTCGTCGGTGGTGTGAGTTCCATTGTGATAAAAGGCGGTTAGGAATTTGTCGTTTAGTCTTTGGGTTTGCCTGTTGCCATTCCATTTTAGCGGGGTGGGCGATGGTTTTTGGGAAGAAGCGAGAGAAGAAGATGACTCGAAGCCAAAGGTTGGTGATAAAGCGGTGGTGTTAATGTTAGTGTAATTTGAGAATGTATTTATAATAGGCGTGATCGTGTGTGGCCGTTGATTTAGGGTGATCATGCTTAGTTGATTGTAGGGTTTAGTGTCGACAAAATCTAAATACATTAATTGTGTCGGCAAAATCTTGGCGTTTAATAATGTCGGCAAAATCTAGGGCGTCCAATGATGTCGGCAAAATCTAGGTCGTTCAATAAAAAAGACCCGGACACTATGCACACTCTGCCTGATCACGGCATACACACTCTGCACTATGCACACTCGCGCTGATGCGACACTCTGCGCAATCTGCGACTACTGCCTGATGCACACTCTGCACAATGTACACTCTGCACTGACGCATTATTAAAGATTGAAGATAAAATATTTAATAAGTGATCCAACTTAATTAAATGTGACTTAACATTAAAACCTTAAATTTAATAATTGACAAAAATACCACTTGTTTACATTGCGGTGAGGCAAAAATTTAAATTTTGAAATACAACACGAAACTAATAATACATTAAACAACATTGACTAGTTTACATTGCGGTTAGAGCGATTATTTTTGTTGTGACCCTCATTTCTACAAATTCGCATCTTTTAGTGCGGGTTCCGTTCTCTTTGATCCGTCTGCATGCGAATCTGAGTAGGCGTGGCGGCCCTTTTTATCTCTTCTTTTAGTTGGATCATCTTTGTAGTTCAATCGTATTGAAATCAGGCCATGAGGTCTCGATGAGCAGGGTGGGAACTCCTGATGTAAGTATTGAAAACATGATGCATTGTGTAGGGTGGATCAACAAGCTGCAAGTGGTCGTAATTGCATTTAGAGCATCTTTGCGATGGCATGTGAACATGGGTAATGAAGGGCACTGGAATTCCCACACTCCACGGGTTTTGATGAAGTCGACCACAAATGTGGTGCGAGGTCTACCACTTTGTGGTCGTTCTTCTTTCGAACTTCGGAACAATTGCACTGCACGATCGTGAATTGCGTGCTGTGCGTTTGTGACACTTTGATGTTTTCGGCAATGTTTTTCATCAATGTTTGAGAGAACATTGTTCGGATGCCATCATCGCTTTGTGCTTGTGTTCCGTTTCACAAAGATCTCGTTCATCCTAAAATATGTTGCATCTATTAATGAGCGGATCGGGAGATTCGCACCCCCTTAAGGACATTGTTGATGCACTCTGCAAGGTTTGTTGTCAAGTGCCCTAGCGGCAACCTCCATCTCGCGATATCAACAAGCATTGCAGGTTAATGTCTTGACCCGATTCACGCCATCGAGGACCCGCCCGTCGGCAATTTTATTTTTGTAGTGATTGGTGATCTCTCAAAGTCATTGAGTATCTTTGAAGCAAGTAAAGTAAGATGTTGGTAATTATGGAATGCAAAATACACAATAAAAAATTAATAAAGTTTCAAAGATCTTGACCCGTATTGTGAGATGTTTCTGGCGGGAGTGTTCTTAAAGTGTCTCATGAAGTTACGTGCTATGTGGCGGATACGAGAATCGTGTTTCGGTTGGTGTTTACCGCGCTGCGACACTTTTGATAGACTTCGTGTCTATCAGATATCAAGCGAGTCCCTCGCTGTGGTGTCACAAATTGTCTTAAGCGAGGCGGGGAAGAAATACCAAGCCTCATTGTCTCACCCTCGACAAGCTGCATACGCAATTGGGAAGGTTCCGTTTCTTAGTCTTGTGCGATTGCCAAAGAAGGACCCCTTTGTACTACCATACAACCATGTTCCATCAGCGAGACACCCTTTGGTTTGCGAATTTAAAGCCTTGTATGCGGGCCAAAATTCCAAAAGATGCGGTGGAAAACACCTTTGTTGGTGACTTGTTGTTCGTTCTCATAGAATGGTTTATCTTGCCCGATCGATAAGCGTGTACTGGTATATAGTGAGAGAAACCCACTAGGCATCAGTTTACCTCCTTGTAAGAGTCTTCCCAATTCTTTGTATACTTTTTGATTGCTTTTTGTTTAGCAATCAAGCCTTCTGTAGGAACTTCGTATGCGTGAATCGCTCCTTGATGTGTGCAATCAACACGACCAGCGATATTGTTGGGTCTGCGCTTACAAGTGGAAGGATATGAGAACATATGAAGGAAGGCGTCATGCGGAGGTGATCTTGGGAAATATTGGATGTTGTACATGTGTGTGGGTGAGTCATTGTGTAATCCCCACCTGAGCAGTTTTGCTCAGGAGCCTCCTGACACACCTCCTGAGCACGTATCGTGAACCTGAGAAATCTCCCGAACTTTAGTAGTAGATCTGTTGACTTGGTATGAAAGCAGTTTGTTTAGGTGATATGTTTGGATGAATTCCATGGCTATTTCTTTTGTGGGAAATTTCATTTTGAGTTTGATTCGTTTGGGTCTTCATTTGAGAAAAGTTGGTTCGGTCCATGGGATGGGCAAACTCTAAATCATAAGGTTAAGGCTATAAGGTGTGACATTTTGAAAGTGTGGGACAGGCTCGCGGAATGCAACACCTATGTTGGGGTAGTTTGAATTGGTTCTGGCGTCTTCACGCTCGAGAATTTCATCTTCATCATCGCTATAATCCCCAGCGTCCTCATTATGGACACCAACAAACATAGTAAGCGGTGGGGTATTAGTTTGATTCTTTGGAGGGTTAGTTGTATTAAGTTCAATGGGGTTTTGTGAGGATGATGGTGCGAGTGATGGTCATGTGTTGAAGGACTATAATGCATGTTCGTTTGGGATGATGAAGGATTGAAGTTAGGGTAAGCAGGTGGGATGAAATCGGTGTATGGTTGAAATGTTTGTTGAGAAAAAGGGATGGTGTGTGGTGGTGGAGATGGAATAGAGTGGGGTTCACTTACGAGTATAGTTTGAAGGAGCATCAACCAAATCTGCGTATATTTACGGTGTCTGAGATACCTTGACCTCTACATTGTTGGTAATGCTCCATCATCATTTCAAGTTGTTCATCGGATGTAATTTGAACACTGCATAAAAGTCCTGACCGGTTTGTGAGTGTTGTGGGGTATCGATATGTAATACTAGAAACCATTTGGGAGCAGTCGGGAGATATTATTTTTCAATGGCTTCTTTAACTTGAGGTAGTTTGAATTTAGAAATTTGAGTCGACAAGGGTGTAGTTTTGACATCTAAACAACAAACCCAGAGTATCGATTTTCTACAAAACCATTGTAAAACACGGTGATAAAAGCGGAGTTGGAGCCATTGATGAAGTTGGGAGCGAGGAGGGTGTGTTTGATTTAGGTGGTAGTAGGAGGATTTGTAAAGGTGTGGTTAGTGGTGAGAGATGTAGTGGGTATTTATTGAAATTCGGCGGTGTAGATTGCCTTGAGGGTTTTGGTTTTGAAGGTCGGGGATTGCTTTGTGACTTTTGGCGGCTACGATTGCAAGCGTTTTAATGGCGAGGATTCCACAAGCGGTTTTGAATATTTCAATGTGCATTATCAGAACAATCATGACAACCACTAATTAAGGCATCTTGACAAAGCCTAGTGGACAAACCCCGGTGGCCCCCATGTCTCCCCTTTATCGGAAGGTGAAATGCATGTGAATAATTATTGAAAGTCAGAAGCGGTTTAGATTGCAGACAATTTGAGCGGTTAGGATTCCACCGACCGTTTTGTTTCTTGCAATCCTACACCCATTATGGTAAGTGGCAATGTAGGGTAAATTTTGTGAAAATAATGCACATAAAAAATTAGGGAAAAGGGGAAAAAGTAGGAAAATAACCATGTTAATTTTAGGTGAAAAAAATGATTTTTAGCACACTTTCTAGTAAATAAATTACTCATTAAAACATTTTTAAATTTTTTTTTCCCAACACAACACTTTAGTATTACACTTTATCTACAACGTATAATATTTAAAAAATTATAATACAAATTAAATTCGTAGGAAAAATGTTCCTAAAGTTAAGTAAAAAACCGTTTTTTATACTTAGTGAAAAAAATTTCAATCTTCAATTCCTTTCTTCTACACCTACAAAGTAATACAATAAATATTAAATCAATGAGATTTCATTGACCTCAGTACCTCTCCTATCATGTCATATAAAATTTTGAATTTTATTAAATTTTTTAACCTAACTTAAATTCATTTAACTTAGACAATACTATGACACTTCCTTATGGACAAATGCATGTGAATACTTGTCATAAACAATGTGAAAGACATATGAACAACCTAGAGACAAGCAACTTGACAAAGGCATGTGAATTAGTGTCATAAAGGGTTATTAGGGTCATGTGAATAACTTAGACACAAGTATATGGACAAAGACATGTGAACTACTTTAATAATGGTTGAACACAAAAATCAAAATCATCATTTACACCACTATACCCATTTTGGTCGTGGCAATATAGGGTATTTTTTATTAAATTATAAAAAAAATTAGGGGAAAAAATTAGGGGAAAAAATTAGGGCAAAAAACCATGTTAAGTTTAGGTGAAAAAATGATTTTTAGCACACTTTCTAGTAAATAAATTACTCATGAAAACATTTTTTAATTTTTTTTTTCCAACACAACACTTTAGTAATACACTTTCTCTACAAGGTATAATTTTTACAAAATTAAAATAGAAATTTAATTCGTGGGAAAAATGTTCCTAAACTTAGGTAAAAAACCCTTTTTTATACTTAGTCAAAACCTACAAAGTAATACAATAACTATTAAATCAATGAGACCTCATTTACTTCAGGCCCTCTCCTATTCCTGAAGAAGAAGATCACACAACTTGTTTCAAGAAAGAATTAATTTAAAAAATGTGGCTTGAATGGGAAAAAATTAGGGCAATCTACACCGTTTACACTGTCGGTGCAATCTGGGCCTTTAAAACTTTGGTGCAATCTACAGTTTAAGCTGTCGGTGCAATCAGAACCATCCATAAATATCAGTTTTCAAAAAATAAAATTTACTTTAGGTAGGACAATCCCGGTGGCCCCCTTGTCTCCCCATTTATCGAGAAGGTGACATAATTGCATTTTGGAATCAAGACCCATTATTGCGCTTTTTCCCCACTGACCAGAACAATATTCGAGAATTCATTGGATTCCCCACAAAACAGTGTGCTCAGAAACAAAACCATGGGCTGAAACAAAACCATGGGCTGAAACCATCTTTCAATACCATTATATATTCAACCATATATTCATTGCTTTCATTCACACAAAAATCAAACCATCTTCTCTTCCTGCCTCTTCTTCCTTCCCTGAGCCCTTGCCTTACGAACCATCTTCTCTTCTCTGCCTTTTCATCTCTTGGTCTAACACACGCAGCAGACTTTACTTTCTTTATCACTCTCTTCATCTCCATCCAAAAATGTCTACCCTACTAAACCAACCTAATCATATTTGAACTATCTCAACAATGACCCCATGGATGTTCATCACAAATTCACACTTCCCACACGGATGAATCTATACTACCTTTGATAGAAAGAAAGTGGGTTTGGTAAAATTCTTTCAATTGGCTCGTTCAAAATCCAACAGACCTTGGTGGCGGCAATGATCGAGCAGCGGAGACCCGAAACACACTGCGTTTCATCTTCCGGTGAGGGAGTGCACAATAACTCTCCAAGGCGTCGATTGCGGTTGGGGCTTTTACGGTTGCGGAGATGCCATTGCGGCAATACCTCAAAAAGTTGGCTTGAGGTATGCGAGCGATATTTAGGTAAAGTTGTCCCACCTAATGGAAAAGAAGGCCCTTGTCTCTGTTGAGGTGGCTCGTCATGAATTTATGGAGGTTCCACGGGGGCTTCCATGAGCGGTTCTTAAACAATATTGTAGGGCTTGGTTGTTGCTTTTGATCGGAGGTACATACTCCCGGACAAAACATCAAGCAGTCGACATGAAATACTACTCCCTTGATAAATTTCGACAAAATATCCAAATTTAGTTGAAAGTCGGCATGTTTGACAAACTTATACAGGATGTTGTATCACGACATCTACAGCATACGGAAAGGCTATGGGTGGATGTACTCTTTTATTCTGATCTTGGAGTGCAGTGCAGCATGCCTTTCCTATGCCGTCTTGCACACTTTTATATGATTGGCCACTAGCGAAAGAGGTAAAAATTTGACACTTTTTTAAAAATACTAACAATTACATTTGATCTTTATATTAACTTAGTTCCTTTATTTACTAGATGGGCAACACCACCACTTAATCACACGGATGTCAGAGACCTTGTTTACGTGCGAGAACAAGGATCGATCACATGTGGTGAGGATTTTAAGTGGTTGCCTTATGAGATTTCAACCTTCTGGTGGCGCGTATGAGGCTCGGCCATATGGACTACAAACACGGCTATGGTGTGTTTCCATATGGTGGAATGGCACCTGCGAGATAGGGTTAAATTGCAATCTGCAGGCTTACGCAGAGATACCCGGTGACCACGAGTTTGACTCTTTGCCGCGGAATCACCATGCGGGGAACTGACATGACTGCGATTGGACTCGATATCACACTTTCATTGGATCATTGTTGGAATGATAGAGAAAATCGGTGTGTTGTCGGTCGACCACTGCTATGGAACACCAAAGCGATCGATAGATACATGCATTTGGGTTTTCAAAAATTCTCGACCATACATTTACGTCGACCAGCGGCTAAGGGATCCTCGTCTTTCTTTGGTGTTGTGGTGATGTGGAAGAATCGGATGAAGAACAACCACCACCTCCCCCGAGAACTCAAAGCGAGCGTCGAGAGCGTGCAGTGTCGTTATCGGCGTCAGCCACAAAGTGAAGGCGGAACCAAGCGGCGTGTGAGGCGAGGAAGAATATGTGCCCCACCGCCACTCTCTATCTACACACACTTTGACATCTCGGGACAGCGATATGTTCGACTCTCTGTTTGGTTTTGTGGCGGTTTGCGAGTCTGCGATTTATGCTCGTGAACTTCAAGAGAGGGCGCGGTGCTAGTTCTTCATCGGTGCCACAATATTATCAATACCCACCTCCCCACGGCGTGGTGCTAGTTCTTCATCAACGGCCCAATATTATCAATACCCACCTCCCCACGAGCACGGCGGTGCAAGTTTTCATCGGTGCGAATATTATCAATACCAACATGCCCCTGAGCTGACCCCAATTATTTCGGACCCACCTCCCCTGTCACGGCGAGGAAGAACAGAACAACCACCAATGGCGTCAGCGTCCTGGCGTAATCCCGAGTCTGAGGCGGTGTGGAAGCTAGGTCTCATCTTCTTCGTTAATACTTTAATGTATTATTAGTTTGACAAGTTGTATTTCATAGCAAAGAAGTTGTATTTTTATGACTTATTAAATTCAAGGTTTTAATTAATGGTCTACATCTTACTGGAAACCTTTGTTTAATGGCCTAGATTGTGCATAATTTTTAATATCTTCATTTTTACCCCAATTATTTTATAAATAATTATTCTAATTATTTAAAATAATTATTGTAATTAAATTAAATAAATTTAGATTTTAATTAAATTAAATACAAGAAAATCAAAAAATTAAAAAACCCTTTGATGAACTAGGGGTGGGGCGAGTTCATCAAAGCTTTTTAAAAAAATTGCAAAATTTCTTTGGTGAACTAGGGGTGGGGCGAAGCGAGTTCACAAAGGAAATAAAAAGTGGCTTAGTTTGGTATTTAATCTTAAATGTGTGTTGTTTAAGTAATAAATTTTTTTTTTTGGTCTTCTTTAGTTTTTTTGCCAAACAAAGATGATAAATATATAAGGGTATTTTTGTCTAGGCATTATCTATTTATTGTTTTCTTATTAAGCGTGCGTATCTTAAAGCGTGAAAAGAAAAAAGCAGGATGGAGTATCTTTTATTTAATGATAGTATATCAAAAGTATCTTTTATTTAATGCTGAATATTTAAGGTTAAATATGAAAAATTAAAGACTTTTGTTGACAATTAAATGAGATGAGTGAAAATTTAGGTAATAGAGTTAAAGTTCTAAATGAGATTTAGAAACATAAATGCAAATAATTATTTATTTTAAAATAAGTGTGCATCTAGTGAATTTTGTTTATATTTTAATACGGAGTAGTATTCATGGATTTAATTGGTATGCACCAATAGTGTTAAAGTTTTTACATTAGAAAGCAATCAGAAATTGACATATCTTTTTGTCAAAAAGTTAAAAAAAAATCGTCTTGTCATAAAAATGTTTGATTTTTATACTAGTCATCTTAAAAATTCACACACATACAGTGGTTGCGATTGTACAAAATCTTTACAACAAAAATGCATATTGTTAAACTTTTGGATTTAATTTATCTATCTTTGTTATATACAGATTTTTTACAATATCAGTCAAAACGATACGACACGTCAAATAAAATGTTTGACTTTATTTCAACCAATTTAAAAATCACCCCTACCATGAGTTTTTATTGGTCGATAGATGCTCTAAAAAGTTTTGCGACAACAGTGTACACCAATTAAAATCTAAACTTTATATTTATTTAAACATGATTTAATTTCTATGGATGTTAACATTAATTTTTAGTTTTATTAGATTAAAAATAAAACATATACGCTACTAAGTAGTGTGTACCCTACGTGGGTGAGTGCATCTCCTATGGGAACTGAGAATGTTCGATATTCCAGTACTGTGCATTTAAAGGCATTAATTTGTTTCTAGAAATGGACAAATTTTAGTGAAAAATTTAGATTTTAATATATTCAATATATTTACTTGTTTGTGGACATATCCATTTTATTTTAGACTTTTTCTTGTTTCTATCAAATTCCAAATGGAGATGAGGTGGAAACTTTTTAAAAAAGAAAAATCATTATTTTATCTGATTAAGAAAAGTTGCAAACTTGCATAGGAATTTAATTATCATAGTGAAGAAGTGAAAAGGAAACTAAGTTAAGGAAAATTGAAAACAAACATGGTAAAAATTAAACGATTGCATATTAGGGACCATCATTTTTTCAATCCTATCCTATCTCATCCCATTTTTAATTTTTTTCAGTGTGCAATTCTATCCTGTCAGTTAGATGACAACGAGGAGACAATGATAGCCACGGCATCATAAGCAAAAGGAAAAAAAATATTAGTATTTTTGTTATTATTGATTAATTGTCTTGTCTTGACCAACAAAAATTAGTCCGAGTGATAACTCAGTTTCACTGGAGTCGGATTCAACCTCAATTTCTCGAATTAAAATATTGGTATAACAAAGCATTTATTAAGAGGAGAGAATCGCGAGTGCGACAAATTCGAATATCTGGCGTAGTCGAGTTAGGTTATAGATATAGATTAATTCTTGAATAAGTCGATAAATCACTTGTGTGCAAAATAACATGGTAAAAAAAAATTGTCTTATCTTGATTCTGTACTTGAAAAACCACCTGTATAACGCACATGATTGTTACGTATTGTGTGTGTGTACTGAGTTGTATTTCTAATTTTCTATTAATAAAAAAAAACAATAATTGAAGTGATTTATTATTGTAGTCAACAAGTTTATTTATAAATTTTGAAATGATTTCTGACTAGTATTTCGACACATGAACATTCACGTGTACAGTTAAAAATCTCCATATTCAACTCTTAAAAGAAAATATAATAATTTCGTTAAATATATAAATGGTAGAAGTAAAAGATATTTTGTAATCAATTCATAAATTATTCTATAACTATTTACAATATCATATATAAATATTATAAGTAATATAGTTTGACATGATTTATTTTAACAAAAAAAAAAATAACATGATGCTCTGTTTGGCGCGTGTCATCCGCTAGCGGATAGCGTATGAAAGTAGCAGATGAAACTAGCGGGTGAAGAGTACACGTGCTTGGTAAGTACTAGCGTTTAACATTTTTCAGGCAGCGTTTAGCGTTTTTCAAACACTACTTCAAGTAACGTTTCAAAAAACGCTAGCGGATAACGTCTCACTTTTTTGACATTTTTACCCTTGTTATTTTTCTTAAATTTCTTCTCTATCCTTATTAAATAAATGTAATCATCAATTAAATAAATATATCTTTTTATGTCATTTTACATTTATCAATTAGTTAACCATTAGTTTTACCAAACACATCAATTCTTATCGGCTAGCTCATCAGCTATCAGCTAGTTCATCAGCTATCTATCAGCTCATCCATTATCCAGCTAGCTTATCCAGCTATCATTACTTTTTTACCAAGCAGAGCCTCGATGGAATTATAATATACTTAATTTGGTTAGGTAGTGTGTGGATATATTATAATGTGTGTGATAACTTTTAATAGTTTTACTTGTTTCTGATTATTTTCATTTGTCTTTGTTGATGTTTATTTACCTTGTACTAGAGGAAATGTACTACACTATGTACTACAATATTCACTCTCACTATATCAGAATTGTACTCTCTAAGTGGTGCATATAGGCAGTTTGGATCATATAAATGCATCTCTCTCTAAAATCACTCTCTACACTCTCTCTCTCTCTCTTAAATTTATATCATCTTTCTTACTTTTCACTCTTTATATATATATATATATATATATATATATATATATATATATATATATATATATATATATATTATTTGATGTATTTTAAGAGAGATAGATCGAAGTGTAGAAGTGATGATTTAAGTGCATGAAGGATCCAAATCCCATATATATGTACCCTTTCATTTAATGATGAAGTACAATGATTACCACAATTATTATCTTTTCTCTCTCTATCAGATATTCCTCTAGATTTGCAAGATCCAGAATAGATTTACACTCTCTCTACGAATTTCATTCCTTCATTGAAGTTCCTTGAGTGAGCTTGGAGCTCCCTTTGATCCAAATACTGTTACAATTGGTATTCAGAGTAACTCCTGGTACCCAAAATGACTACAACACGCAGCCAAACGCTCGCAGATCTTGAAGGAAAGTTAGAAGAGAAGCATTCTGAGGTGAACGCTCAAATTGAGCAATTCCAGACTTCGTTCGATGCTCGAATGGAAGAGTTACGTAATCTGATCATCACGAAAGTTCGAGCTCCTTCTTCGGAGAGCAAGGCATCCACTCAGCAACCTGGTGACGCCGTCGTTCACCCAAATGTGGGTCGCCCTCCACCGGGAAACAATCCAAGAGGCCTGATCGAAGCTAATCTGGCAAATCAAGCTCAGAATTACTCTACAAGAATTTTGAAAGTGGATTTTCCCCGATTTGACGGTAGGAAAGTGAAGGATTGGTTGTACAAGGTAGATCAGTTCTTTCTGCTCGTTGAAACCCCACTGGAGCAATGCGTGAGACTCGCTTCCATCCACCTTGAAAGAGTCGCACTGCAATGGCACCTCAATTACATGAGGGCTCGCTTCGATGAATACCCACTTTGGTGTCAGTATGCTACTGATGTGAAATGGAGGTTCGAGGATCTGTATGAAGACCCACTTTCAAAGCTCATTCAAGTAAAACACAGTAATTCTACTCAAGAGTATATTGATGAGTTTGAATTAGCTTTGACACAAGTTAGTATTCTCCTGAACACATGATGAGTATATTCATATGCGGTTTAAACCTACTACACAAGCCTATGTCAGTATGTTTAGTCCAACCACCATTGCTCATGCCTCAAACTTAGCTAAATTCCATGAATCTACCGAATCACCTACCAGAAATACCACAATCCCGAACCACGGTGCAGAACACTAAAACACAATCCTCACATAACCAAACAACTATCCTACCCACCCTGAACTAGAAAATTGAACCTACAAAAACCTTTTCTAAAGCCCGGCTAGAAGAACGAGCGCAAAGGTCTATGTTGGTATTATGATGAGCCATATACACAAGCCATAGTTGAAGCATAAGGAAAGCATTCACTAATGGCGTTGGAAGTGGATGATGAGGACCTGTAATTGAAATCCCATCTGGCGAATTAGAACCAGTCGACCCCTATAAGCGGGCAGATGCCCATAAATTTTTCTCAAGCCATAGCGGGGACATCAAGTTATCGGACTATGTGTGTAAAGGGTTGTACCTCAAGAAAATCCTTCAAATCTTGTTGGATAGTGGAAGCACACACAATTTATCGGACTTACACCATTTAAGAAACTTGGTATGATTGATTCAAGTGAAACCTATGTCTATAACTGGTGGGGGAGGTCAGAAGTTGGAAGCACCATATGTGTGTAAGGGTTTCAAATGGTCTATGCATAACCATGAATTTGTTGCTGACATAATTGTTATGCCCCTAGTTTGCTGTGATCTCATTCCAGGAATTCAATGGTTACGGTCTCTTGGACCAATCTTATGGGATTTTGATAAATTGAGCATGGAATTCATGGCAAAGGGAAAGAAAGTGGTGCTAAGTGGAGCCAAACCTTCGGGTGTGAAGCTGATATCCAACAAAGCTATGAATCAGGCAGTCAATCATGGAGCTGAGCTTTGTTTTTTACAAGTTAATCAATCTTCTCCCGAACTTATTGCCAATTTGCACCTTCTCTCGAGAAGGTAATTCTAATACTCCTACTCTAGAGAAATTGTTGCTTTACTTGATGAATATAAATATATTTGTGAAGAACCTAAACACCATACATTAATATTAACTTTGAGACCATATTGGTGATACGTGGTCGAGGAAGGATATAGTGGATAAGATAGTAGGAGAAATGCTTAACAAGGAATAATTAGGCATAACAATAGTCCTTTTTCTTCTCCCATTGTGTTAGTGAGGAAAAAAGATGGTTCATGGAGACTATGTGTTGATTATAGGAAGCTTAATCACCATACTATTAAGGATAGGTTTCCAATACTTTTGATTGTGGATCTCATGGATGAACTAGGTAGTGTGTTTGTTTTTTCCAAATTGGACTTAAGGTCAGGATACCACCTGTTGAGTAGTTTAAATTTGCTTTTAAGACTCATTTTGGGCATTTTGAGTATCTTGTGATGCCTTTTGGGCTCACTAATGCGCTTGCCTCATTTCGATCCTTGATGAACCACTTGTTCAAGGAATTTCTAAGAAAATTTGTTATTGTTTTCATTGATGATATTTTGGTTTATAGTGCTAACTTGCAGAATCATATTCATCACTTAACATTAGTCTTCAACTCTATAAGGACTAATCACCTTTTCCTCAAGCAATCAAAGTTTTTCTTTGGCTCTTCTAGGGTGGAATATCTTGGGCACTTTATTACCAAGCAAGGGGTGTCTACTGATCCAGCAAAAATTCATGTTGTGTGTGATTCGTCCGAGCCTAAAACCATCAAGCAATTTGTGTGGTTTCCTCGGATTAATTTGGATATTATAGAAGATTAAGTGAAGTACTTTGGCAAAGTGGCTAAACCTCTCACATAATTCTTTGAAGAAATCTTTTGTTTTGTATAGTGCGATGTTCTTTGCGAGTGCCTTTAATCTGTTGAAAAATGTACTCGTTACTGTCCCTGTGTTATGTTTACCAGACTCTGATAAGACTTTTGTTCTAGATACCGATGCATCTGGCAAGGGAATTGGAGCTGTTCTAATGCAAGAGAATCATCTAATTGCATATATTAGGAAGGCTTTGGGTTCAAGACAACAAGGTTTGTCTATCATGAGAGGAGTTGTTGGCTATAGTCTCTGCAGTCAAAAATTGAGTACTTACTTATCTCACAAACCCTTCACTCTTAAAGCGACTAGAAAAGTATTAAGCACATCTTGGGAGCAGAGGTTAAACACTCCATTTCAATGAGCTAGGGTGGCGAGTTGATGGGGTTTGAGTTTGAAATTCTCATATGGAAGGCAAATCAAATGTGGCGGTGATGCCTTTGTCTCGGGTTGAGGTGCGAGTTCGCATCCTTGATTCTTAACTGCTTTGTGAGTCTGATTTAATGCGATAGATTCAACAATCTTGGGAGGCGATATGACTCTCAAGCAATTATTCATGATCGTGGTGATCGGCTAACCACAACAAGTTTACGTGGTAGAAACAACACTCTTAGGCGCAAGGAAGGTGGTTGTTGGTATTGTACCATCATGCGAAGCTTTATACTTCAATGGCTCCATAATTCAATTTCTTTGGTGGCCATTCGGGGCGTGATAAAACCTACGCTAGGGTTAAATCCCTCTTCTTTTGGAAGGGTATGTCACGAGACATCCAAGCTTATGTGCGTAAGTGTGTTACTTGTCAGAGGCACAAACATGAGCAAGTGGCTGCACCAGGATTACTAGAACCTTTACCAATTCCTGGACGAACTTGGGAGGCCATTAGTATGGACTTTGTGGAGGGACTTCCCAAGTCTAATGGCAAGCAGGTCATTCTGGTAATTGTTGATAGATTGAGCAAATATGCTCACTTCTTGGCCTTGGCACACCCTTATACAGCTGTTGATGTAGCACAATTCTTTATGGACTCTGTTTTTAAATTGCATGGATTGCCGTCTTCATTTACCTCTAATAGGGATCCTATTTTTCTCAGTGAGTTCTGGTCTGAATTCTTTTCATTGTAGGGAGTAGAACTTAACAAGTCTAGTGCATATCTTCCACAAACGGATGGACAGATAGAAATTGTTAACAAGGCACTTGAAACATTTCTACGATGTATGTGTTCTGAGAAGGCTACTACTTGGTCTCAGTGGCTGCCTCTTGCAGAATGGTGGTACAATACCTCAGTGCACTCCTCTACTCAGTGTACTTCTTCTGAGATTATATACGGTCAAGTCTGTATATAATCTCATAAGGAGAGATCCTATGGCTTTAGATTTGTAGGATCTTTGCATTTGCCTTATTTACCTGGCGAGTCCAAAATTGCCTTTGTTGATAGGTCTTTATACGCGTGAGGATGCCCTTAAATTGTTGAAGTTCCACATTCAACGCGCTCAACACAGAATGAAGCAACAGGCTGATAAAAGGAGAAGCGATCGTGAGTTTTCCATTGGTGATTACGTTTTCCTCAAACTTCAGCCTTATAGGTAGTATTCACTGCGTAACAGTGCCTTTCATAAGCTAAATCCCAAGTTTTATGGTCCCTACAAGGTGTTGGATAGGATTGGTAAGGTAGCTTATCAAATTGACCTACCTGTTGATTGTGGTGTTCACAATGTTATTCATGTTTCCCAGCTGCAACTCTGCATCAATCCATCTGTTTCTGTGCTGCAACATCCTACTATACCTTTTGATATATCAGCAAAAGGTGAACTTGAGGCTATTCTTGACCGAAAAATGGTGAAGAAGGGACGTATTGCTACAACCAAAGTGTTAGTGAAGTGGAAAAATATGAGTCCAGATATGGCAACGTGGGAGTTTTACTATGATCTCCTTCGTGATTATCCTTCTTTCCACTCTTGAGGACAAGATTGCTCTCTTGGAGGGGGTATTGTGCCGGATATATTAGTCACATCAACAGTAACTTTTAATAGTTTTACTTGTTTCATAGTTATTTTCATTTGTACTGTTGATGGTTTATTTACCTTGTACTAGAGGAAATTGTACTACACTATGTACTACAATATTCACTCTCACTAGCTGAATTGTACTCTCTAAGTGGTGCATATATACACCCTTTCATTTAATGATGAAGTACAATGATTACCACAATTATTATCTTTTCTCTCTCTACCTTAGATTTGTAGGATCTCTCCGAATTTCATTCCTTCATTGGTGTTCCTTGAGTGAGCTTGGAGCTCCCTTTGATCCAAATACTGTTACAGGTAGTTTAGTAGATAGATTGTAAGAAAATGGAATAAAACTATATACATGGAAGTCTTAAAAATGGTCTGCACTGAAATAGAATAAATTATATACATGACTAAAGTAAGAAAGTTATGTAACTAAATTGTTAGTTAGAAAATAAAAGGTCGTCATTCCAGAAAAGTGTATTCTCTATTTCTCAAAAGAAATGGAAAACTACATTACGATAAATTTGGGATACAAATACGAATGATTGATTTTTCACCTATTTATTTATTTATTTATTTATTTAGGGTTAAATATGTTTTTAGTGCCACATCAGCACGCGTGTCATCTTTCATCAATATTTGTCCCTTAGTTATATTTTCTTTACATAAGCAGGTCCTTTGGATAAATTTTTCTCCACTCGAAATGTAACATCCCTAATTTCGTTAATTTCAAATTAAGAAATTAACGAGTGATTTATTACTCGAGTAGGTAATAAATCAAGTCACGGATATGAGGTTGTTGCGAAAGCAATTTATAATTGCTAGAGTAGATAATTTAAATGCATTATTGAGTGGAAATTAGAACACTAATGGTATTTTAGTCTTTATACCACTCACACTAAATGAGTTACAAGACCCAAAAATACCCAAATACTCTCTCATTCCACACTTGTGTGAATAAAGAAAAGGTAAAGTTAGAGAAAGAGGGAGTGAGGAACCGTGAGAAAGAAAAGGAAATAAAAGGAAAAGAAAGAAATAAAAGAAATAGAAATAGAAAGAAAGGAATAGAGAAAAGAGAAAGGGAACAGAGAGAGAGAGGAGAAGAGAAGGAGGCGTGGAGGAGGAAGATAGAAAGAGGAAGATCTTCCTTAATTCTTCACTTGGTAAGGGGCTTTTGGTATCATTCTCTCCCATTTTTCCTCCTCTTTCTAATGATGTAATTTTTATCACCTAATTCCTACCCGTTTTTGTGTTGCCATTGTTGAAGCTTGGAGCTCAAACGGAGCTTTTTGGTGATTTTGAAGTTGGTATTGAAGGTAGGAAGCTCAATAGGTAGTTTGGGGGCTGTGGGTGTCGATTTTATTGTGGATTCGAGTCGATTGAAGCCATAGAAGAAGGTGGGGCTGTGGTTTCGGTTGGAGGAAGCTGGAAATTCAGTTTTGGAGTTGATTTCGTGTTGTTTGGAACGGTTGAACGTCACAAAGTTTCGGTATTTCGTGATTTTCATCACGATAGGTGAGTGTAACTCACATTTAGGGTTTTAAATTTTGTTGGTGTGCTTGGTTTAAAAAGGTTTTCGAAATTCCGTGTTTTCGTCAAACTTGAGTTGATTACGGTTTTTTTTGGGAAATTTCGTGTTTTGAGAATTATAACGAAACCACTATTTTATTTGATGTGGAATGGATATATGAGTGCAGAATATGTGTATATTGTATCTATTTTGTGGTTGAATTTGGATCGGAACACAATTTGGGATCGATCGGAGAACGAAACGAAACGAAAATGGACAAATTGGCACTCTGCACAGTCAGCACGGGTCGTGCAACTTCTTGCACGGGTCGTGCCAGCTTCGGGTTACCTATTACCAAAAATTCGTTTCTGCGCTCCGTTCGACTTCAAACTTCTTCCAATCCTTTTCCTAACCAATTATAATTATATAAGGATGATATTGCTATGTTTTGAATGTGGTTTGGTTTGTTTTGGTTGAATTTACAAATCTTTTGGAAAACCGTAAATTTTGTAATATGTGCGGGAATTAATGATTTTTGAACAAAATTGATGTACGGGTGGTTATACGGGTAAATGTATTATTTTGGGATGTCCATATTTCAGAGGAAGCTCTGCCGAATTTTGGTTAGAACTTTTGATACATATCCAAAGTGGTTTTGAATTAAGCGGTTAATGTTATGAATATTTTGAAAAACCGGAAACTTAGAGTCTCGTGTGAGGACATATGTTTTGGAAAGTGAATTGAACAAAATGTTCCATTTCTTAATTTATAATTGGCTCGGGATGATTATGTTCATCTAAACCGGTCCACGTTTTACGATATATAAGAAATATCGAATTGAGGTGACGACCTCCATGCGTTTAGTATACTAGGAGAGGGAAGTCATGCGCCCTGGTCCTAGGTGTAACACCCCCTTCTACCATAACTATTATTTAATTAATTGAAAATCAGAGTGCGTAAAAACTTTTTAGTGCGACCACTTGAGGTGAGGTCCACATTTAAAACACCAAAATCAAAACTCCAAAATATTAATCAAAATAAACTTCAGTATACGATACATAGCACCAACAATGTCCGAGGACAAAATACTACAGCAGTGGAAAATAATAACTTAACATCTTAGTTCAAAATATAAAGGAAATAACAAACTAAACATCCCACCGGTGCTACGTATCAGAGCCGACTCGACCACACTAGAAGAAGGATCTCTAGTCACCTTCAGTCACCGTCACCTGCAGGTTGCCGACATACGAGGCAACACGATTACGCCGATATCTGAGATACACGAAATCTGAGATACACCATTATCTGGATACACGGAAATCTGATTCGCGAATCTGATTACACGAATTACAGTTCAGTCAAATACACCATTAGTTTATGAACACCCAATCAGTCACCAGAACATGTATGTAATGTATGAAATGCAATCCAATACTCCACGGGCATATGCATGTGGATCCATCACCAAAATAGCCTTGAGAGCATTCACCAATAATTTAAGAGGCCGGGGCCTATTCACTAAAATATGCATATGATAATGCGACACCATGACTATGCACCAGAGACACCAAATCACCAAAATAATGCAATAGCATGCTCACCAATAGCCTTGTGGGCTCACCAACACCAAAGGAAGGTCATAGACCCCAACTCACCAATATTTATTCACCAATAATACACCACACCATAAATAGAAATTCTATAGGGACTAAAAGATCACCAAGACTAATTCTACACCAAAGGACTAAAGTCAACACCAGGGACTAAACCCACACCTAAGGACCAAAATAACATTTTGGGGACTAAAAAGTTCGAGAGGACCAAAAGCAGTATTTTTGACACTTTGGGTAACATTGGCAACACTCGCACAAAGTGCTGGATTCCTACAGCAGTACTTCTACTTCGGTGAATTATTTAAAATAGAAAGCGACATCGAAAAATTATAAAAGACCACTCATCGGAAAGCCCTCTGAGTGTAGTTTCTACCTATGATTTTAGTTTTTCAAAATAAGTGTCCAGTTGATACAAGTTTTTCAAAACACTACACTGAGGTACCAAAATCGAACAGAGCGCGTTACCCAACTTGCAGCAAATTTTCTTTCTCATTTCTTAATGAAATTCAGTGAAATCAGTGCCTATTTCGTAGAAATTAAGTCTATTTTTCAAAAAGTAAGAATCACTCAAAAGCGGAGTTCAATTGAGCACACAAAACCTGCAAAAACTGAACCTACTCCCAGTTTGACTTCAGAAATTTGACCTAACTTTAGAGACTCATAACTTGAGCTACACAACTCCGAATTGAAGCGAAACCAGTGCCAAAACGACCGGCCTTAAGTCTATTTTAAAAACAATTAGCCACACAATTTTGGATCAACCAAACAGTACCAGTTGAGAAAAACCGAAACAGTGTCCAGAAAACACACAAAAACCATAAACAAGTAAAGCTCATCATCAACACCCAATAACATCAACAACACTTAAACACCAAACACCATTTACATACCATATTGAATTAAATTCATGTAACTCACCTTAACACCAACAATCAAGAACAACATTCACATATAAGCGCCACACTATACAATCTTGTAAAACATTATCATGTTCATTCAAGCAAATCATCAAACACCTAGCCATCACTTTAATTCTACCTATTATTCTTCATTAAAATCATGTCATAACACCTTAATATCAACAATCAATACAATAACATTTCAATCTCCATACAACAATTAATATAATCACATATAAAATCAAACAATCACCCAATCACTCAAATACTTCATGAATCAATTTAAACAACTACTCCTAACACCTAATCCCTATGATTTCATGGTTTATAAATTATTAACTATGAAAGAGAGCCCCCATACCTCAAAATTGACAACCCAAGAAACCCCTCCACCAACAACCCAAGAACCACCAATTAATAGCTTTCTCCTACACTTGAGCTTCAAACCCATCCATGGAAAAGTGAAAAAGAAACATGATTAGTGTATGAATCTTACACTAAAGGATATATAGAGGAAGAAAAATGGAGTGGATTGGTACCAAAATCACTTTCCCAAAGCAAGAAAAATGAATTTCTCTTCTCCCCCCTTTGTTGTGCAGCCGTGCGCCTCCTCCCCTTTCCCTCTCTACTATTTTTTTTTCTTTTCTTGCTTCTAATGAAATGAAAACCCTATCCCTAGTTTAAGTCATGAATTTGGGGCTATTTAGTAGGCTTGGGCCCCTTATTTACACCCCTTAGGTACTTACACACATCCTCCCAATTTAACTAAAATACTCCTCATTTATTTACTACACTCCACTCCTTAATTTAATTAATTACCTTATTATTATTTTAATATGGTCAACTAAAGTATCACTTAATTAAATTAGTTAAATAATCACTTAATTAAATTAGTTAAATAATCACCTAATTAATTTTGGGGCGTTACACTAGGCCCCCATGTTAAAATTAAAGCTATCCGCCTTTAAGAGTTGTACACTTATTGGCTATGTTGGGGTTCACCCATGCTTCCTTATGTGTTGTTGGTGATGTACTAGAATTGATAAAACTTTTAAATGCGTATATTGTGATTTTGTCACTCAAGCTTCTTTAGGTTGTTGGTGACATGTCACAAGTGATTAATAAAGAGGATAGTGCATAGTCATCAAGAATCGGACTATGAACTCTTATGTAATTCATTTATCGGATTACACATTATTGATTGTATATTGTAATTCTTTTTGAATTACTAATTATGGTTTTATAAATGGGTAGGAGTGATAGGTAAAGGGTCACGGTAAGACTCACTTTGAGATTTGTTATCTCACCTACAAATGTTGTTGTTTTTAGGAGAAGCAGGGGAAGGAAGATCCTTTATGGCATGAGTGGATGGCGTGCTCGAGAAGGAAATGGAAGACGTAGTTCTTCTATTATTAGATTATGGTTTCCCTTGTATCTTTGTTTACGATTTATAACTTGAATTTGTATTTGAGTTATGTAATCGTTCATGCTGTTGTCTTGTTTTGGGATATTGAACTTCTGACTATATTATGTTTACGACTCTTTGATTTGGATTCGAGAGTTTTGGTCAATCAATATACGAAGCAGGAATTTTTATACTCGATGTATGTCATTAGAGTGCGCTTTAGTATTTCTACTTGATAGAAATATGAGGTGTTACGAATGGCTAGGCGAATCACTTTGTTCAATGGCGATATTGTTGGACCTGAATAAGATGAGCAATATCAATGTTTAACCCCCTAACTAACGAGCTATAGTCTGCTCCTCCCTTTCATGGATATATCATACTTCATCATCAACTTCTCAAATTACCTTATGCATTCTTCTACCGGCAAATTCTCCTAATGAAGATTTTACGGTTGAATAAAGTTATCTTGATAATAATGAGAAGACACAAACTTTCTAGTCAGTTCACGATGCATTTTCTCCCACGTTTTGATCTTGCTTTTTCTTTCATGTGCTCGCTTCTTGTTAAGATTCTCCCACCAAATGGAAGGATGCTTTTTCAGCTTCATAGCAATGACCTTCACCTTCTTCTCCTTTGATATCTCTTGGTACTCAAATATTCTTCCAACAGTGTGTAGCCAATCTTCAAACTCATCAGGTTAAAGCTTTCCTTCAAAATCAAGAATATATCATCATGTTTGAATTGTTGTCTCCGCAGACGGTGACTTCTAAATGAGGATGAATCACCATCAATTCATCGTTTGTCTGATTTGATTTATTGGGCTTCCAAGAGTGCTTTTTGTGCATTCACAATTTTTTGTAGCTGTTGGATTTGTCTTCTCATTTCTTCCATTTGAATTTCTCGTAGCGTTTGTTCGTTCTGACTTTTTGGAGGCATTTAAAAAAATTGAAATGGAAATGAGTGTCGTATTACTAGAATAATTATTGTAGACTATAAAGTAATACACTAGGGACATTCCCAGGAAAGAGAGGTGGATCACTAATGGACACACTTAAATACCAAATCTTTCCTAGCCAGAATTTGCCTACATGTACATTCATAGTACTGCAATTATTTTCTAGCAACAAGAATGATTCTTTTCTGTTGTGGAAGATCAGATTACTGCAACCATAAAGCATACTTGGAATTTTCTATGAGGTTTGTACTAAAAAGGGTTTTTGGAGGAAAAATAACAATTTTTTTGAGATTAGGAGTATTATTCCAATTTTACAAATTTGAGGGCAAAATTGCAATTTTTAGAAACTTTGGGAATTTTCCGTTATTTCAAAAATTTTGGGGCGATTCTCTAAATGCAGAAAATTCTGGGCAAAATATGTAAATTTAGAAAATCTTGGGAAATTTTGTAATTTTTGAAAGATATGGTGGCGTGCATGATGGCGTGGCTCCACTTTGACACTAAGTGATTGAAAGATGACCGCAGCGTCTTTGATGTGGCGGTGGCGTGGTTGTCTTCAACCTCGGAACTTCCGACGGGCGCGTGGTGTTAGATAAGAACTACGACAAGGTTGTGGTGGCGAGTGGAGGCTTTGTTGGCAGCAAACTTCTAGAGAGAAGGGTTTTAGGCGTTACGGGCGCGCAATGGCGGCGTTAGTTTTGGGATAAAATTACGGCAAAGTGGAGTTTCGGAGGGTGGCAACTTCTAGCACTTACAGAAAACTTAAACTTTTCGTTGATTATCTCACTCAAACTCAACTCCAGATTTAGAATCTTGCTACTTGTACCAAAATAGCTCAAGAACCGTGAGGGAATCAACTCTGAATATCTCAAAGAGACACTCTATATTTTACTTCAAAACTTGATGAAAAACATGAAAGGAATTGTCTTATTTATACTAATCCTCGAGGCCAAATTAGAGTTAAAATAGTAGAAGTAAATAAACAACAATCGAAACATAATCTTGCAAAATGAAGATTGTCAAATATAGTGGCTTAGAATCAAAAGTGGGTGGATTGGTTTTGATTTTAATTCATCTACTTATGATTCTGTATCACCCGATTTGGCTTGAAATTGTCTTTGGCCCGAATGGGCTAGAGCAATTAAAATTGAAGTTTTTGAATTTTTTTTCTTTGTATTTTTTTGTTTTGTTTTTCGTCACTATAATATAGATTTTGTTTTTTTGCTTATACTCCTTATTGTTTTGTTTAGTCCCTATTGTTTATGCTTTCTAGTCCCTGAAAGTTAGAGACCATTTTCATTTTAGTCCATGAACCATGGACAAAACGATAACTAATTTAAAAAATAGGTAGTTATTGCATGGACAAAAATTTAAAAAGAAAAAAAAATTCCAAGGAGGGAAAACAATATTTATGAAATTACAGAGATGAAAAATGAAAAAAAAAATCTCTATTTGAAAGGACGAAAAGAAAAATTAAGTCAAAAAGATACCTATTAGAAACTCTTGCAAGAAATCCCTACAAGGTTGTTTCTCTAAAAAAATGCATCCATTTCGAAGACTCCAAATGCCCTCATAGTACAACGTGCCGAATCAAGTTTAGACACTTGGAGTTGGGCTTAATATGTAAGAATTGACCTTGTGTTGTTTGGGTGAGTTTTTTTATACCCCCACCCCATCCCCTCCCACCCCCACCATTTTATGTTATATCGAAATTACCCCTGCCATAATTTCACTTTTTGACTTGCATTGAATTCTCTCTGACTGAGACCCACTTATCTGCCATCGTATATACCTCAATGGAAGGTATATACGATTGCATTAAATAATGAACGTTGACGCGAAAAAGTGTGCATCGTATATATATGCATTATTCTTGATGTCTTTCCTTCTGCTACAAATTTATTGTGTCATTGGCATGTGACAAAAAATGTCAAAGTGAAGATTAAAGACTTGGTTCACAAGGATAGGCGGGAGGAGGTCATGTCTCTGCGGCTCTGTATTATTGATTACATCGATGAGTCGGATGCTTATCTAATCTGAAGTTTTTGAAATTTGCTTGCTCACGATAAACTGCTCTTATTAAATATGTGCATGACACGGCACATGGGGCGATTTATCTCGGCATGGACTAACCATATCCCACACTTGGGAATGTGACGACCAACGAGTTTTCGCATTTAATATTTTCTTTGATACATGTTTAGTATTTCTATCTCATTGCTTGAATTTTTTGACACGTGGACATATTTTTTAAGTCGATTAAAATTCTTTGATACTTGTTTAATATTTCTATCCGTTGTTGAATTTTTTGACACGTGGACATATTTTTAAATCGATTAAAATTCTTTGATACTTGTTTAATATTTCTATCCGTTGTTGAATTTTTGACACGTAAACATATTTTTAAATCGTTTTAGGCGGAATCTTTGCATTGGAGTTTGAAGAGACAATTGAAGACTTCTAAGGGTGATTTATCTAAATGTTTCATATCTATTGATGACATCTTGACAATTCATTTTGATCGAATCATCGGGTCTTTTCAAAGAAGCATTATGAAATTGAAGTGAAGTCAATATTCCCTTTGTTTAAAAATCTTCAAGGTCTTGTTTCCTTATACGCATTGAGTCACATGGTTAAAGAATTTGAAAGATCAAAATGCGGGGTTGGATATGACAAAAGGCGGTGTCGGTGCATTCAAAGGAAGACACGTCTTCTTCCTTGTGCTTGTGAGATAGGTATTTTTCATGCTTAGGTAATTCTATTACATTGAATGTTGTTGATGATCATTGGAAACATTTGAGTTTGGATGCGATAGATGATAAATCCACTCGGGATAAATCATCTAAATTGTGATATTTCTTACGATTCGATACTACGGGCGGTTGATAAAGTGAGTGAGGAGGAGAAATTTCTTATCAAGAAGCGACTTAATGAGATAGCATTCCCTTCTACTTCTTCAATGGTTCCACCTAAATCAAAAGTCGAGAACAAAAGGTGCACCAAGAAGAAAAAAGCAGAAATTATTTGATGCTAAGCGTGATCTTTAGGGTGGGAGCATGTGGATGAGAAGGTAAAAATGATGAAGAACACAGGGCTTCTAATTTAAAATCAACACAATGATCTTCAAAAATACTACAATGATATCTATTACTATATCGCGTTTTTGTAATTACATTTGTTATACCCCAATTTTGTCGGGTTCTTTTAATAGTTTTTAATTTGGACTTTTCAACCTTTTTATTTTGGACTTTTACGAAAATTACATAAAATAATAGTTTTTGCGTATTTTAGGGGCGTTAGTTTTAGCGACTATTGCGAAGGCAATTTCTCTCTCCTTGGACCTCGTTTTTCACGATTTGAGCGGTGAAAGTGAAGACATATTTCCCAAGAACCGCTGTAAAAAAATGAAGGCGATCCGAGCGGTTAACAAATCGAGAATCGCACTTTTACGATGAGAGGTTTGAGAAAAAGCGGACCAAAAGCTGCGGCTATTGCGAAGAAATTTCTCTCTCCTCGGACCTCGTTTACGGCGATCGAGCGGTGAAAGCGTAGATATATGTCTCACGAACCTCTTTCAAAAAAGGAAGGCGATCAGCGGTTAGCGAATCCGGAATCGCAATTTTACGGTGTGAGTTTGAGAAAAAGCGGAATTGTGTTTTAAAGGGAATTGCTTTCTCTACCTTGTTTTAGTCCCACATTGCTCACAAGAAACAAGAGCTCTCTAGCAACTGGATATAAAAGGGGTTGAGAGGAGAAGATTAGGAGAGGAGATCATTGGCGGGTTAAGTGATCTTTTGGGTCAAAGCGAGAGCGGCCCATTTCACTAAAAGTCCGTCTTTGATCATTTGGACGTTTTGAGTCGGCTTTCCGATTCTCAAAGCGGTTCTAGCGGTCTTGGGGTCAAAATAAAGCGGTTCAGCTCGGTTCGGCACTCGACGAGTCCAGGTTAGTTTTGTATTTATTTTGTTTATTTTTATGTACATATTTATTTATCACTTATTTATAATATAATCTATTTATTTATTGTTTATGTATATATCTATTCATATTTATTTATGTATATAGTTATTTATTTATTTATTTTTTAGCCTAGTCTTTATTAATTATCAGTTTTTGTCTTTTATTTTATTTTTATGCACAAATTAGTTTATTTCTTCAAAAATCAAATAAAAAAAGACTAAGTCGGTTGTACAACCGGATTAGTCATCATCCTAGGACCAATGTAAATCTGATTCGGTAATCCTAAAAACTTATAAGTAAATAAATAAATCACTTTTCCTAAAAATAGGGGACTAAGTCGGTTGTAAAACCGGGTTAGTCAGTGTTCTAGAACGAATGAGCTGTACAGTTCAGGAGTTCTAGAATACCTATTCTAAAACCAACTCACCTCACATCAAACAAACTTCTTTCAAAAAACCTCAAAAATACTTTCAAAAGTAGGGGACTAAGTCGGTTGTACAATCGGGTTAGTCGGCGTCTAGGAATCGATGGTATGCAGTTCAAGGAATCCTAGGACCCTACACTAAAAAACACCAACCAACAAACCTTTTTCAGGAAGAACTACGTAGCTTTGATTCCTCCATTGCATCCGGAGGTACGTAGGAGCAAGAGTCCACAATTGTCAAGCACTAAAAATAAAAAACTTAATTAAGTCTTTTTCTCGGTAAATAAAAGGGTAAATATTAAAATATAATTAATTAGACAAAGGATGTAGGTAGGGTGCTAATACCTTCCCCACGCATGCGACTCGAACACTAAAACTGCCTTGTCCAAAACATAAAAGGATTTTCGAATTTGCCCTTAAAATAAAATTTGGTGGCGGCTTCCTTTCGAACTTGAAGAATCCTTTCGGATTTTTGGTACGCTACACACGCAGCGTTTATTTTATCAACATATCTACATCGTTGATGTTAATCAAATCACGAGGCTTCCAATTACAACCGTTGATGAAATCACTGGCGATTAACAACACAAAGCCCATCGTATATACCCTTGGTGGGACATATATCGATGTGCAATTTTTAAGCATCGTATATATGTCCATTGTGCATATATCGATTGACTCAAAGCATCAATCGTATATATGCACAATGGACATATATACGATGTTAAATTGCACATCGTATATATGTCCCAAAAGAGATATATACGATTCGTATAAATTGTAAAAAAAACGAGTTTTTGAAGGGCATTTTGGTAATACACTAATGTGTGGGGATATAAGGCAACTTTGTGGGGGTACCAAAAAAACATGTTGTTTTAGTCAATAGTAATATTGCAATGGGTATTTTTTTTGGACCCCACATGTAGCCAAAATACTCCAACCAAAATGCGTATTCCAATTTTACCCCTACCAAAAAACCAAAACAGATTTACCTCAGAAGACACATAAATCCGTTTTGGCAAAAATTGGCCAACTGATTTATGGTAAATCAGAACGAAATTTTAAAATGGCCGTCAAATTTATCTTTTAAAGAGATAAATCCGTTTTTAAAAAAATAACACAACGGATTTATCTTTTTGAAAGATAAATCTGATGCCTAAAAAAGACTACGGATTTATCTCTAAAAAGGATAAATCCGGTTTGTTAAATTTTAACTACGAATTTATCCTTTTTTCGAGATAAATCATTAAAGAAAATGCCCAAATCTAACATACAAGATCTCATGACAATTTTAATCAACGAGAAAGAATTGAAGACCGTTGCTATAAATACCCACCACTTCTCTAGTTTAATTCACACCAACACACTCTGCCAAATGGATCGCTTTCAACTCGATTACTCAAGAGACAACTCACTTGCTTTGTTCATCATTACGGTAAAAGAAGATGGTGTGTTTTTCTCTTGCCTAGATCTTGTTATATCGTAGAGGTGAAGGACAATATCAGTTCGTTTCGTTGAAAGAGAAACTACGAGGTAAGGCTCATGTAGAGGGTGATGAGCGAGAGGTTACTTGTATCATTTTTACGCAAACCTTATTTTAGAGATGATGGACATGTTTATTGGTCATCCATGGAGGTGAAGCCCGTAGCGATGACGTCTGAGTTATGTTGAACACCCATGACATGTGGCGAGTCGTAGTCCTTTGCATTTGTTTGTGGAAAGCATATGGACTATCAGCGAGATCATACGTGTTGTTTGTGAAAGCGGATAGACTTGTAGTTCTTTAGATGAATATTAGTTTCTTTTATGTTTTAATTTTTATGTTTTGTTGTGTTGTTGTTTCAATGTATTTTGTTTTTGCATCAATTAAAATAAAATTTTAGTGCAACTATTATAAACGTAAAACAACTAAAAGCAAATACATAAATCCACAATTGTTTAACATGTTACATAATAATACACAAACTATAATCAAGGGGACCCAGGGGGACCCACCCTCTGCCACATGAATGACACCCGGATGCATGCATGCGATCTTTGAGGCAAGATGAAGCTCATGTAACTACAACACATTCTGCAAACGCTGGGAAACAAACATCAGTCACTCCTCAGGACCCATCCATCTGGGTGTTGCTGGTGCTAATTCTGGAGGTGATAGACGGGGAGCTGATATGGACCTAAACCAATGCAGGTAAAGCCCATGAACCTCACCTGGTTATTCTGCTACCCTGGTGGCGCTGAGAGTCTCTGCAACCCCGGTGCTTTAGCTGGCAATTTGAATCATCACATTTTGATACCCTGGGAGACCCTTAAACGGCTCACGAGAGATGGTCTGGATGTACCCAAACTTCCAGAAGACCCTATCAGGCATGCACTTAACAGTGAGGTTACCCCAGCTAATGAACCCCCTGTATAAACAGAACTCATCCAACGGTCTAACATGCCGATGGTCCTCAAAGGGTCTCGGATGGCGTCCTGCGGAGTCGAATCATCTATCTGCTCACGATACTTGTCAATCTTAATAGTATCGCTCTTTTCCTCCTCCACCTCCCCCTCGTGGGACCGTCAGATACAAAGTCTACAAATGACGGACACAAATGTCAAGGAAATACTCATATATCCACGTCTGAAATGAATGGAACATAACAAACTCGTTATTAAAACACAACATATAAATACCATATATATATATATTTAATTCATAAGCATATAAATCTACAATAATCAGTGTCGCGTACCCCCTAGATGTGCGCTCTCAGTCAGAGATACAAAGTTCAGCTGGTCATAAATATAGGCCAATGCGGATGAACCCTGAGCCCCTTAACTTGACACTGCTCCATGTCCTCCAACACCAACAACCACTTACCCTCCACTTAGTTTCCTGTCTTGTTGCAAGCGATGCTCATCCCAAGCAACAACAATAAAAATGACCTAACCGCAAAAACATGACGGCCCTTCCGAATGTGATCCTGGCATACATCGAATAGCCACTCGAGCCAGAAATAGCCTCCCCTGGAATCAATAGACTCTTGAGTGTCCTGAGTAATAGTCACCCCCAACAAATTAACTGCCAAAGTAATGACAACATCCATGATGTGATGCTGGGTGGGGGCGATAGTAGTTTCCCCACCTTTGGAAGATGCATCAAACACGAGACATCATTCAAGGTGATGGTCATCTCATAGAATGGTAGGTGGAATGAATAGGTCTTAAGATGCCATCTCTCAACAAAAGGCGATATCATCTCATGATCAACTATTACCATATTTGAATGGGACGGGGATAAGCCCATCCGAACTACGTACTCAAATAAATTAGGAGACTGGTTGAGAGGAGCCAAGTGTTTCCTGATTTTGTTTCCAAGTGTAGATACTTTCATTTTCCCCCGCAGTTGGCCAAATTATAAACGAAACATGCATTCAACATAAATAAATAAAACAATTAAAAATAATAATTCTAACCATTATGAAAAAAAATAAATAATTTACCTGGCCTCTAAGAATGCTGGAAACCACGTGCTCCTCAAATCGAGTAAGCACCGAACCATCTCTAGGTCCAAATAGAGGCTGCTCCGCCTGCTGGTCCTGATGTGGCTGCTGATCAGGCATATGGTCATGATGATGAAAAGCCTGTTGGTCCTAATGATGCTCATGATGAAAAGCCTGCTCGTGCTCGTAAAGCTGGTCAAGCTCTGCGGGGTGTTGCTCCTCCTCCTACCCCTCTTAAGCATGCTGCTGTTTGGAGCCCTATCGTGCCCGAACAAGTCTGTTTTGGGCAGAAGCATGGCCGGTGACACGCGGATCACATCTCCTCACCGGAGGAATATCATCCTCTGCTCGGCCACGCCCCCTTGAGGATCCTCCTCGGGACGTCTGCCCTCGCATCCACCCATGGGAATCAGCAGGTATCTGCCCACGATATCTCGTATAAACCACTGCACAACCATTAAGAAAAAATCACTCTTTCATTTTTTCACCACCTCTCTCACTTTTTCCCTTTCTTTCTCTCTCTCTCTCTCTCTCTCACACACACACACAAACGCTCTCTCTCACTCTCAACCTTTCTTATTTTATTTATCTTCTTTCTCCTTCATTTTTTCTCCCTTTCAATTTTTATTACCTTTATTCTCTCTCTTTCAATTTTTTTGGAATCTATCTACTATATATCTTTTAAACACCTACTAATAAATCTCTATTTATCTATCTAATCAAAACACCATCTAATAAAAATACCAAACTACTATTGTCAATGGGACTAGATGATAGTAACAAAATGCTAACAATCATTTTGCTCATGTTTATGTTCTTCTACTCTAAGATAATATTCTATAGAACATACACACTTAGTGGTGGCAATTCTACCCATGAGTGGGGATCATGAGGGCCTTACTGAATCGGGCCCGTGGTGGGAGATTTTCCAGTGGGGATGGGACGAGGAGAAAATCCCCGTGGTCAAAGTGGGGATAGGGATGGGGATCATACACACTGAGTGGGACATACGCCTCGAACATATTACTAAATATTTTTATTATAAATATATATTATGTTATAAGTAATTAGTTTTTAGTCTTTCTATACGTGATTTTAACTTAAAATATTAATGAAATATTAAATTATTCTAATTTTTATATTTTCTATATATTAAAATATAAAAGTAAGACTATTTTTATATTTTTATATTAAATTGTTAAACTTTTGAATTTTAGTCTTACTTTTTATATATTTTTCTAATTTTATTATATTTTAATTTATATTTTCTTAACTTTTAATAAAGCTTTTGGGGTCACTGAGGCAGTTTGGGATGGGGACGGGGGACAAATTGGGAGGTGGGGGCGGGAGGCGAGTACTCACGCCTTGCTTGCTTTGCCCCATTGCCATCCTATGCACACTTAGACAAAGTGCTAGACTATATTTTCCATAGAGAACACAAGACATCTAACCACGCTTTTTGCGTCAGGTAGGTAAAAGGTTTTCCTACGCCAAGTAACCTTTACCTACGGTTTCTGACTGTCACTATAACCTTCACAGGTAGATCTAATTTTCACTTCTGCCAACGGTTCTGTCCGTTACTAAGTGGTTTTCTTGTTTTTTTAATTAATAGTGACTTATTATTGTTGAATTAAAAGGAATTTCTTTTATTAAATTAAACTGTTTTATAGCAACTATATATTACTCCCTCCGTCCCAAATTGTTTATTGTTTTAGCAAAATCAATTTGTCCCAAATTGATTGTTGTTTTAGATTTTCAATGAAACTTTTAATGTTCTTTTACACTTATACCCCTACTAATCATGACAACTTTTTACCTCTAATAAAAGTTTCACATTTATCTAGGTAGAGTGATAAATGGTTAAATGGTAAATTAAACAACAGTTTTTAAAGAATCTATACTCCTAATCATTTTTCTTAAAGGGTGTGTCAAAACCTTAAACTGCAAACAAAATGGAACAGAGGGAGTATAAGACTAACATAGTAAAAAGTAAATAGTTTGAATCCATTATTCATAAGATTAACATATAATAGATAATACACCTTAAGTCAATTAAAACCCAAATCACAAACATACAACTATCAATTATGATAATACATCATCACAAACATACAACTATCAATTGTGATAATACATCGTATATCTTTCAGATCACAAACATACAACTATAACTTTTCAATTGTTGTGATAATACATCATATAAAAACATGTCCAAGTCAATTAAAACACTAGATAAAGCTGAACAATAATGTTTGGAATATGTTGTTTGCGTCACTTAATTGGAATCAATAGTCAAATCGGTTGCTGCAGTCGGGGCCGGAGCAACTGAATTTTTGATTGAAGAACTTTAATGAAAAAATCCATACCTCTTGAGCCACGGCCTATAAAATTGCATTAACTTGTGGATCTTGAGCAAAGTGCACTTGGAGAATCGCAACGAGATCTCCAAGCAGATTTTCTACTTGACTCTACCATCCCTATTAGACTTTGAACTTCCATGTTGTGAAAGCTTACCAAGACAACGTACATGTCCTCTTCTTTCGTGACCCTTCACTTTTGAAAAGATGTTGTTCTTCCAATTTGTACATTCTTGAGTTGTTTGAGCATTTCCAGAACTTTCTTCCTCTTCCATGTGCTTCTTAAGTTCATCCTACATGAAACAATAAAAATTATATAGTTGATTAGCTGTTTTGAAACCATCTCCTTCATTCAGAAACAAGGACCTTTCAGAGAATAATTATCAATATATCCTAATAATAATGCTCTCTACTAGGATAATATTTCTTCTCCTGACTTTTATGGCAACAAATTCAGCAGCTACACATGGACAAAACCAAAATCCCAACCTCAGTTAATTCTCAAGACAGTAGTGTGATATGTACAAGAACCCAAGTGTTAAGAAGTATAGCACACTAGTGTGCTGTCACTCAAAAAGAAAACATCTCAGTGTAACACAACAGTCTAATCAAACACCAGGAAAGATCAGAGAAATTCCTTCTAGAATATAGTCAACATACAGAAAAAAATAACTCTCATTTGACGTGAAATTCTTACAATCACTCTTGCAGCTTTTTCGGTAACGATACTTCCATCTTTTCAGGTTCGAGTATCAATATATATTTGAGCTCGTGAAGGTTGCACTCCTTCGGCCTCTATTGTCTAACACTAATAATAAGATTGTTAACCAACTTATTTATACTTAGCGAATAATTAAAAATAATACAAGTGACACGGTAAGAAAACCATTTCATTAATTAGCCTCGGAAGATTCTTTGATCCCATGCAATGTAAATATTCATATTTAGAGCGATTCCTCTTGTTAATGCGACTTATTTCCTATAACAAATGAATTTTCATTTGTCAAGAATGAAAACAAGACTTAAACTTCATAATTGTTAATATTAACTAAAGTTTAATGACATTGTACATATACCTGTGCTATTTCAGAACACCAATGATGTACCAATTCACGATATTGAGAAGGAAGAACCCTTGTGTCAGGAATCTAGAAGCCATTTCCTCTTCGGTCTTACTTTCGTCATACCCCTTTGATTTCAAATCGTGCTTAAATTGCTTCCACTTTTCATTCATCTCATTCTTTAATACTTTCTTTGTCAATACTACACAGAACAAACAAGTATTCTAAATAAATAAGCATTAACTCATAAGACTGAGAGTCCCTACAACAATAACATAACATAAAACTAACCAAGGCAAAAGGGAAGGAAAAAATTAATAATACACTACATGCTCAAAATCAATGTTGAAATAGAATCGATACTCAACATATTCTTCATTCATCAGTGTTGAAATAGAATTAATACCTCGTTGATGCATTTCCACAAACACCTTATGGGGCTTGCATAGAGGTTTATCACCATTCATACAATTGATAAATATAATGTAAAACAGAGAAATCTAACCTAACCACCAACTGAGAGCAATATACTAACCTCTAGATTTGGACCTTCAAATCAAGTTCTGAATCTGGAATTGAAGAAGAAAGAGAAGAGGGGGATAAATTAGAGTTCCCAATCTGAAATTGAAGAAGAAAGAAAAGAGGGAGAAAAACTAGGGTTCCAAATCGAGAAATTTACGAAATCTAACTCCATTAACAAAAGAAAGCGAAAATTAAAGCAAAACAATAAGAAGATAAGTTAGGGTTCACCTTCACAAAGAGGAAGCAATGGGAGAGAGAAGCAGCTAGAGAAACTGAGAATCTCAGAGAAGAAAACAAATCAGAGATGACAGATTGAAAATGAGAGATGAGTAAACGAATCTGAGATGAGAGATGAGTTGAACATGAAAGTCTAAGAAGGGAGAAAGCGAACCAGAGAAGCGATTGAGTTTGAGCAGGGAGAAGCTTGTATCGTGAGTGAGTGAGAAGCGAGAGAGTGAGAGTGAGTGATATATATTATTTTAACTATTTTAATTGTAAAAATACACCTTTTACCGACAAACATTTTAAAGATAGCACCGTAGGTAAAAGTTTCGGTAGCCATATGCAAGTTTTTTAGTAGTGTGTGTATTACTTGTTATCCTAAAATAAACTGTGGGTCATTGTTTTTGGATCCACTTGGTTCCAACACTATCCCCAGTCTGACATGGTATAACTGCTTTTAATTCATTAAGTAATACCATATGATTAAGAGGTGAGAAAGGTTTTGATTGAGCTTGATTTTTTTTCATCACTAGTGGAAAATAGGCTTTTAACATCGAGTTTAACATTGGTTAAAACAAAACTGATGTTAAAAATGGACACGATGGTAAACTTGTAAACAAATTGTGCATAATACATATTTTTAACATTGGTTACTAAATGGCCGATGTTGAAAGTAAGGACACAGTGGCAAATTTGTAAATAAGTGATGTGTAGAACACATTTTTAACATCAGTTACTAAATGACTGATGTGAAAAGTGAGGACACACTAGCATACTTGTAAATAAATGGTGTATCGAACACACTTTTTACATCAGTTACTTTACCACTGATGTCAAAAGTGTATTGAATTAGACAAAAGTTTCAATTCCCCTAACCCTTCTCTCTTGTGCGTGCGCCCTAAACCTTCTCTCTCACTCCTAGTCGTCCGTCCCTCAATCTCTTGGTCTCAGCAAACTCAAACGACCTTTTTGTCTTCTTCTTAATTTTTCCTTTTCATCCTCCTCCGTTCGTTTGTCGTCTTCTCTGACTAGCTCTCTCTTTCTTCTTTTGTGTTTTATTTTTCTTCTTCTTCTCACAGCCTCACATCACACATTGTTCATCACAATCCATTAATGGTATTTAAATAAGTACTAACTACACAATTTTTCCTTTTCAATAAGAAGAACAAACAGACTTATTTGAAAAAAAGGGGGCTTCTCGTGCATGTTTATATTCATCGTATTGTGCTTTAATTCTATCAATGTGTGTGTGTGTGTGTCATATTGCCTAAGCTCTTAATCGATATCACACGAGCGAGCTAGGTCTCAAAGATTTTTTATAAGTATTTGAGCTTTTTTGTATGTTAGTTGCGGATTTTCTGAACTTGATTGCTTTTTTATTTCTTTGCAGCTGTCCAATTTTTGGTTATGTTGACACACTAAGCATCCTTGTTGCATTGCATCATATAACTAATCAAGCAAGCCTTAAAACCTGAACCAACCAAAGCGGTTGATTCGGTTAAACCATGACCGACACCTTATACAGTTCGATTATTTGAGTAGTTTTAAGCGGTTGAACCATTATGTTTCATGGAGGTCTCATGGTTCAATGTCTGGTTTGGTTTTCAACCTAGTCTTTTCATGTAAACCATTAGGCATTACATTTTATCATATGCTCCCTCTGTCCCAAATTGTTTGTTGTTTTAGCAAAATCAATTTGTCCCAAATTGATTGTTGTTTTAAATTTCCAATGAAACTTTTAGTGTTCTTTTACACTTATACCCTTATTAATTATGACTACTTTTTATCTCCAATAAAATATTCACATTTATCTAGGTAGAGAGATAAATGGTTAAATAGTAAATTAGACAACACTTTTTAAAGGATCTAGACTCCTAATCATTTTTCTTAAAGAGTGTGCAAAAACTTTAAACTGCAAACAAAATGAGACAGAGAGAGAGTAACTTCTCTAGTCATAAATCATTCTGGGGGATGCTTTATATGCGATCATCTAATGACTAATGATTGACATTTGGCTTGGCATGCATTATAAATTGATTTGGATTTTGGTGGGAAAGATTTTTTGGTCTATGGCATGATTTTTTTTTTGGTTCATTTTTTTGGTTGCTTTTTTTTTTCTCTTCTTTCTTCTTTGTTTCACTTTCTTTTTTGTTTCTTGCTTCTATTTTTTTTGTTATTTCCTTCTTCTTTTTTTACCATGTCATTAGTGCGTAATTTTCATTGTCTTTGTCGATGACTAATCTACTGTTGGGAGTCTGCAGCTAACCACGAGTCTTCCATCCCAATGAGTTTTACCACATCCAAAGTTCTTTTTTTATATTTGTAGGGTTTTTTTATATATTTTAGGGGTAATTTCTGATCTTGAAAATTTTTAGATGTTTAAATATGCAATTTTTGGTGGAAAACTATTTAATTTTTAGATAATTTCGCATCAACAAGTATTAGAAGCATTCTTAAATTTGTGTTAGTTTTAAATCAAATCGTGCATGATCGACAGAATCCTACAACCGGCTCAGGACGGATCTATCAACCTCAATAGCAAACTAACGCAGAATAGTCATTCTTGATGGATTGTTGTTTGTGTTACAACTTTTAAAATTTGTTTGTGTTATAACTTGATCTAATATGTGTGATTAGCTTTGTTGTTTTGCTCCAACTTTAAGTTGTTTGTGTTATGACTTGATCTAATATTTGTGACTTTTGTCTTTGATTGTGATGTCTTTCAAATACTTAGAATTTGTTTGATATTATTATTTACTGTTGTTTTTGTTTAAAAGTAATTCATTTAATCAATAGTTAGACAACTCGTACATCGGAGTCAATTGGCTTTTTTTCTTTCACTTTGGCTTTTTTTTTGTTTGCTTTCTTTTACTTTTTTGTTACCATCTCATTAGTGTGGAGTTTTCATGGGCTTTAATGATGACTAATGTACCTTTGGAGAAGTTGGTGACCACAGTACTCGGTTCTCGGCGTGTGTGGTTATATCTTCCCAAATGAGTTTTTACCGATGACTAATCTACATTTTTATATATTTTTATATTTTAAAGTGGGATGCTAAATAGTGTGCTTTAGTGTACTTGATGGGGACAACATTATTTTGTAGCAAAGCAGCGTGCAGCGAAATGTTAGAATCTTGTATTTTGGGTTACTTTAGTATTGAGAAATTTTTAACTATTGAAACACTTCGTTTGCCAATAATCTATTTGATGGAAAAATAATTTGGTGGTAAAATACATAAAGTGTGATTCTAGGCAGTGTGTTTTGGGGTACTTTAGAATATTGAAAAAAAATTAGATGTCCAAATTGGTATTTTCTTCTTTATTTAGATAATTTCGCATCAATAAGTATTAGAAGCATAATTAAATTGATATTTACTTTTAAATCAATCTCTGCATGAGACCTACGTGCAGCGTTTCACTTTTTAATTATGTTGTCTTCTTTTCTCTTTAATTATGAGTTAAGTTTTCATGTGTACATTTTTTTGGTATAAACTGGGTATCGTCTACCCGCAACTCTAGAGACTAATCCCTCGAACCGGTAAGATGGTATTACAAGTTAAGTTTTTATGGTTACATTTGATGAATATGGATAATGTTATTATAGGTTGTTGTTTATTTTACAACTTTTAAGCTGATTTTGTTATGACTTCATCTAATCTGTGTGTGTGATTAGGTACATTGTTTATGCTCGACTTTAAAGCTGTTTGTGTTATGACTTGATCTAATATGTGTGACTTTTGTCTTTAAATGTGATGTCCTTCTAATACTTAGAATTTGTTTAGTCAAAAAAATACTTAGATTTTGTTTGATGTTGTTATTTACTGTTTTATTTAGATAAGCGTTGTTATTTACTGTTGTTCTTACGCTCCTTTTCTTTAGAGGTTTACTCTTTAACAAATTGTTAGGCAACCCGTCCATCGGACGAGTCGTAGTGACATGGAAAATACTTGACACATGGACTAATTAGGTTAAGGCATGTCATTTGGGTATAGATACCCATCTATTTCGCTATGGTGACAAGGAAAGTATCTAAAATATGTATGCGGCTTGGCATGCATGTTAAATTTGGGGGGAAAGATTTTTTGGTCAATTGGCTTCCAATTTTTTGGCCAATGGGCTTTTTTTTATCACTTTGGCTTTTTTTGTTCTCCTTTCTTTTATTTTTTTGTTACCATCTCATTAGTGTGTAGTTTTCATCGGCTTTATCGATTACTAATATACACCGGGGAAATTGGCTGGCCACGGGTACTTGGTTTTGTCGGCGTGTGTGATTATATCCTCCCAACAGAGTTTTACCGATGGCTAATCTACATTTTTTTTTATATTTTTATATTTTAAAGTGGGATGCTAAATAGTGTGCTTTAGTGTACTTGATGAGGACAAGATTATTTTGTAGCAAAACACGTAACGTGAAATGTTAGACAGTGTGTTTTGGGTTACTTTAGTATTCAGAATTTTTTTTAACTATTGAAATACTTCGTTCGCCAATAATCTATTTGATGGCAAAATACATAAAGTGTGATTGTAGGCAGTGTGTTTTGGGGTACTTTAGAATCTTAAAAAAAATTACATGTCCAAATTAGTATTTTCTTCTTTATTTAGATAATTTCGCATCAAGAAGTATTAGAAGCATAATTAAATTGATATTTACTTTTAAATCAATCCCTGCATGAGACTTACATACGTGTTTCACTTTTTAATTATGGTGTCTTCTTTTCTCTTTAATTATGAGTTAAGTTTTCATGTGTACATATTTTTGGTATAAAGCTGGGTATCCTCTACAGCGCAACTCTAGAGAATAATCCCTCGAACCGGTAAGGCGGTATTATGGGTTAAGTTTTTATGGTTTCATTTGATGAATATGAATAATCTTATTTTAGGTTGTTGTTTATTTTACAACTTTAAAGCTGATTGTGTTATGACTTCATCTAATATGTGTGATTAAATTTGTTGTTTATGCTCCAAGTTTAAGCTCTTTGTGTTATGACTTGATCTAATATGTGTGACTTTTGTCTTTAAATGTGATGTCTTTCTAATACTTAGAATTTGTTTAGTAAAAAAAAATACTTAGATTTTGTTTGATGTTGTTATTTACTGTTGTTTTTATGTTTAGGTCTCTTTAACAAATTGTTAGCCAACTCGTCCATCGGACGGGTCGTAGGGCTAGTTTTCCTCTTTACTTTGATATGATGCTTCTATAATTTGTGTATTGACCTAGTAATAAATAAAATCAAAATTTTTTAGTCAGATATTGTTACTCCCTCCATCCCACTTTATTTGCAATTTAAGGTTTTTGTACACCCTTTAAGAATAATGATTAGGAGTCTAGATTTTATAAAAAGTATTGTCTAATTTACCATCTAATCCTTTATCTCTCTACCTAGATAAATGTGAATCATTTGTTAGAAGTAAAAAGTTGTCATTATTAATAGGGGTATAAGTGAAAAAGAACATTAAAAGTCTAAAACAACAATCAATTTGGGAAAATTGATTTTACTAAAACAACAAACAATTTGGGACGGAGGGAGTATTTGGCTGCAAAGAAACACTACTATAGCAAAATAACTTTTCGGTATCCGCAATTCATACCCCGTTTTGCATCGATCGGTCAACAAACTTTTTGACCACATGGCCTTTTCGGTTCAATAATGTTATTAAGCCCAACACTTTGACAAAAAAACATACAAATATACCATATTTGTATGGGCCCCACAACTTCTAAAGAAAAGAAAAGAAAAATCATATTAGTATAATACGTATTAGTATCTGTATCCGTATATTTGTATGTTTTTTTGTCAAAATATTGGGCTAAATAGCATTATTGTTTTCCGTTACTTTAAAGTGCAGCTAGAGCAGTTTTGTCCTAAGGTATGTTTGGCATTTTTCATTTATTTCAAACAAAGCGTTGTCTTCTGTGCATTTATATGTAATACTCCCTCTGTTTTTATATATAAGTAAATTGCGGCTAGACACGGGTTTTAAGAAAAGCTAGAAAATGTAATAGTGTTCCTAAATTGCACCTATTTATTCATGCATTGATAAAAGCAAAAATATTGTAATAAAAAGTTTTTTGTATTGGTAAATGTGAAAGTAGTGCAATCAATAGGGGTAAAGTTGAGATGTTAAGTGAAAAAAACTTTGACTTGCTTATATTTAGTAACAAGAAAAAGTGGGTATATTTGCTTATAAATGAAAATGGAGGGAGTACCAGATAACCAATGAGGCAAAGAGCAACAAAGGCAATCATTTTCCAGACCACAAAAATCTAATTGGTAACACATTGCCAAACTGCAAAAAGTTACTCCCTCCGTCTCATATTAATTGTCATTTAAGGTTATGCGCGGATATTAAGAAAATGATTGGTTATATTAACTTTTATGGTAAAAAGATGTGGTAGGACTAAAATACCCTTACACTTTTATTGATTGAATCAATGACACAGTTATTGATATTATAAAGTAAGGGTACTGTTGGAAAGTAATAATAAATATTGTATTGGGATTCTAAAGTGACAATTAATTTGAGACAAAGAAACATTCCAAACATGATAGTTAAAATGAGACAGAGGGAGTAATATGTAAGCTCTTATTTATCATACATATATTATTAACTTCTTTTTTTGCAAAAAGTGAATCATGTTTTGAAAAAATGGACGAATTCTCAGTATTCCTTTTGAGGTTTTAACACATTTTTAGTTCTTGAAATAATTATGTTGGATATAGTTTTCATGATATGTTCTTTCGCTTCCTCTTTACCAAACTATAAATTTCAATTTCAAATATGTTCTTTCTTCGTTCTCTTTTTCTTCCTCTTTCAAGTATGTTCTTTCTTCCTTTTCTTTTCTTCCTCTTTGACAACCTATATTTATCCCTAAGTAATTAAACTCGGATAGCGATGATGAACAAACGAATCCAAAAATGTGATAGTTGTGTAGTGAGTAGTGGGATAGCCACTATTGTAAAGACAGGAGAAGAGGTGAGGTCGAAAAAATTTCTTAACAAAAAGGAGTGTGATTAGAAAGAAAAATGTATCTCTTAGAAAAGTGGGCATGGCCCATTAATGGGCTTATTAAAAGCCCAATACTGGAAACCCTAACATTTAAATGTTCCTTTCTACCTTCACAGCCGCACATATTTTCTTCTACTCCTTTCTTATGTTGTGTTACTACTTCTTAGCCACCGGTGTTTCTTCTCCTCCTACATCATAATTTATTTAGGACAAAAACACCTTTCGAAGCTTCGTTCTATTTCTTTTCTATTGACTACATAGGGATTCCATTAGTCTATGTCCATGTCTTTGGTTGGGGCTTGAAAGTATGTTTATTTCCATCTATATTTTTTTTCTTAATTTTTTTTGTTTTTAATTCATTCATATTTGTTGTCATTATGCGTTGTTCATGGTTTCGATCAAAGCTTCGATAATTCTTTTGCAGAAATCTTTTCAAATTATGATGCTTCATTCATATTTGGCCCCATTACGCTCGGTTCTCGAATCAAATCAAAAACTTGAGTATTTTTATTTTAGAAATTTTAATGAATTATGACGATTCATTCTTATTTGTCGCCATTATACCCGGTTCTTCGATCCGATCTAAAATTTTGGTATTTTTTTGCAAAATCGTTTACAAATTTTGACTCTTCATTCATATTCCCGTCATTATGCCCGGTTCTTGGTTCCGATCCAAAACTTCGATTTTTTTTTATAGAAATTTTACATATTATGATGCTTCAATAATACTTTTCTCATTATGCTCGGTTTTTGGTTCCGATCTAAGATTTTTGTATTTTTTTGCAACTTTTTTTTACAAATTATATTGCTTCAATCATAGGTTTCACGATGATGCTTGGTTCTTGGATCGGATCTAAAACTTTGGTATTTTTTTTACAGAATTTTTACCAATTATGATGCTTTATTCATATTTGTCGCCATTATGCTCAATTATGATTCTTCAATCCGATCTAACATTTTGGTATTTCTTTGCAGAAAATTTTACAAATTATGATGCTTCATTCATATTGCAGCCATTATTCTCGGCTCTTGGTTCCGATCTAATACTTTGATATTTTGTTTTTACAGACATTTTACAAATTATGATGCCGTTCATATTGTTTGCCATTATCTCGCCTTTGGCTCACGATCTAAAATTTCGGTATTCTTTTGCAAAGCGTTTTACAAATTTACGATGCTTCATTCATATTTGTCGCCATTATGCTTAGTTTTGGATCGAGTCTAAAAATTTGGTATTTTTTTTCGCAGAATATTTTACCAACTATGATGCTTTATTCGTATTTTTCGCCATTACGTTCAGTTCTTGGTTTCGATCTAAAACTTCTATATTTTTTCCAGAAAAGTTTACAAATTATGATGCTTCATTCATATTGTTGTCGTTATGCTCGGTTTTCGATTGCAATCTAAAACTTCTGTTAATTTTTTTCGTAGAAAATTTTACAAATTATGATGTTTCTTTCAAGTAGAGAGACATGTAAAGTCCAGTGAGATCATACTCATGTTGATAGAAAGTAGTGCAGATCCGGAGGATTCAATATCAAGGTGAAATTTAACAAACCCTCCAAGTTAACTAGTATATTTTGCTTATCATAACATGTCGATCTTGAAAACTTCAACTGATTTCAAGTTAATTTTACAAAAAAGTACACCATTATATGATTTCAAATATTTATTTTTACAAATATATCTAATATCATGTGTTTTGCTTTTGCATCGGTAGAAAATAATTGAAGCATTTACTTTGGAGTTGATAGCCTATTTATTTAGTCTTTGATTTTTGGAAAAAGTTAAATTTGGTCCCTGACCTTTCAAATATTTTGATTTAGTCCCCCACTTTTACAAATGTTTATCAATTTAAATGTTCCGTCAACCATTGTCAGTTAATAGTGTTGACGGAGCAGACGTAGCAGTTAAGTGCTTACGCGGAAAATTTCAGGGCTCAAATTAAAACGCCCAAAACAAATAATTCTCCCTCAGCTTGCCAAATCACATAAATGTTGGGGATTAAATTGATACTCTTTTTTTTAAAAGAATGAGTTGTATTCATGGGGACCAAATTGATATTAAGTTATATAAGTCAGGACCTAGTTGGTGCTTAGTAATAAAACTAAAGCATCAAAGAGCTTTTGTTTTTTAGTCATATATGGTATTATATCTATATTTAACCCTACTAATGGTTCTATTTCTACATACAACCCTGCAGACACTACAACAATAAGGGGAATGGTAGCTATTAATTTTCCTCAATAACAAAGTTGTTGGCAACGGTATATGTGTGACATCAACATTTGCAAGTCGTTGAGGTAAAAAAGTTAATTTCCAACAATATCACTATTGTAGAGAAACATATACGTATCTAAATGGCAACTAAAATCAATTCGAATAATACTTTTTTACAACAATATCACTATTAATAATGCAATAATGTTGTTGGTAACGAATGTTTTAATAGATTTGTTTTTTCTTGTTATATTATTTTTTTGGTTGTTTTTTGTTACATGACTGAGTTATTATTTTTTTTTTAAAATAAAGTTTTTTTTATTTATAAAAAATTAACATTATAATGCTTGGAAGCAAAAAAATCAGCTTTTAAAATAACAAAATATGTCGCTTCCATTTTGTAAATAATATTATCTAATCATATATCATCGATGCTTTATTGCATACATCAAATATAAAGAAAGACATGCATGAATTTAAAAACCCACGAATCTAATTCAATAAACTCATAAACGGTGATAAAAATGTCACCACAAATTCCATACTTCAAGCTTTCTCATCTCCAATTAGAATAGACAATGGAAAAATACTTTTCACATACCTAAAAACATGAACCTTCATCCCAAATTCAAGAGGAGTCTTTGCACTACCTGTTGCATACCAATGTTGTACAAAATTAATGGTCCATGATCTAATCCAGCTATAACACTACAAGAAACACGGTCATTAGCGAGGGAATTTTCGGTCGCTAACATGCCCAATTCCGTCGCTAATTGCCATTAGCGAGAGAATTAGCGAGGGACCAGTTCGGTCGCTAATTCCCTCCTCGCTAATGGAAATTAGCGAGAGAAATGTGTTTCGTCGCTAATTAGCGAGGGACAGTCCCTCGCTAATTCCCTCGCTAATGCTGACAACACGCTTCCCTAGTCTGATTGGCACGCTTATCAATCTGAATTATTATTATTATTATTATTATTATTAGTAGTAGTAGTAGTAGTAGTAGTAGTAGTAGTAGTAGTAGTAGTAGTAATAATAGTAGTAGTAGTAGTAGTAGTAGTAGTAGTAGTAGTAGTAGTAGTAGTAGTAGTATTATTACTTTTGTTATTATTATTATTATTATTATTATTATTATTATTATTATTATTATTATTATTATTATTATTATTATTATTATTTTGAGAGAGGAGTGAGAGTGGTGGTGGTGTGATGGTGGTGGTGGTGGTGGTGGTGGTGTCGTAAAGAGAGAAGAAGAAGGAGAAGAGTAAGGGAGAAAAAGAGTGAGATGTATGTGGTGGTGGTGGTGGTCGTAGAGAGAAGAGTAAGGGAGAGAGAGAGAGTGGTGGTGGTGGTGGTGGTGGAAGAAAGAGAGTGAGAGAAAGAGGTATGTGGTTGTGGTGGTGTGGTGGTGGTGTGTGTGGAAGAGAGAGAGAGAGAGGTTGTGGTTGTGTGGTTGAGGAGAGAAAGAGGAGTGAGAGTGGTTGTGGTGTGGTGGGGGCGTGGTGGTGGTGGTGGTTGTGTGGTGGTGGGTTAGAGTTTGTAGGTGAGAGAGAAGAATGAGGGTGTTGTAAGTGAAAAATAAGAGTGAGTGGTGGTGGTGGTGGTGGTTGTGTGGTGGTGAGTTTGTAGGTGAGAGAGAGAGAGTAGAGGAAGAGGAAGAGGAAGAGGAAGAGGAAGAGGAAGAGGAAGACACTACAAGAAAAAGCCTCATTTGCCACCAAAATTAGCCACGGAGCCCTGTCCGTCGCTAATTTGCCACGGATTTGCGACGGCATGTGTAAAAATTGAGGAGCTTGAAATTTCCATTTGGTATTTGCCACGGGTTTGCCACGGACATGTGAAATGCCAAAAATTTGCATGCGGATATGCGTGGCAAGTCCGTGGCAATCCAATTATGAAAATAAAACACCCGTCCCTAAATCTCTTTTTCACGTTCTCCTTCTCTCCACGAAACTCCTCACCCTCTCGCTCTCCTCCTCACCCTCTCGCTCTCCTCCCTACTGACCCGCCTCCTCACTCTCAATCACCACCACCTCACCTCCACCCACACTCCTCCCCACCGTCGTGCTCCTCCTCCATCATTCTCCTCAACCGTGAAACCCTAACCTCACACTAGAAACTCTCGTTCTCTCACTCAAATTTGTTCTCAGCCCTCTCCTCTCTTTCTTCCTTTTCGTTCTCACCCCCTCTCTCCTCTGCCGCCTAGTTCTCATCTCACTCACGAAGTTGTTTCCCTCTCAACTCGCTCACGAACGACTATTGAAGTAGCAGTGAGGTTTGTTCTCTCTTGGTTGCGTTCTCACTCTCTCTCGGTTTGTTCTCTCGCTATCTCTCTCTGCTCTCGGTTGATATAGTTTGTGGTGTTTAGGGTTTTGTTACATATGTTGTGGATTTGTTGATTTTGTGCATTTAGGGTTTTGTTGCATATGTTTTCTCGATTGATTTTGTGTATTTGGAGTTTTTTTTTACGTTATATTGCTCTAATTTTAATATTGTTCGGGAAAAGTTTTCAAAAATTGTGGAGAAATTGTTGATGTTCGTCTCCATAGAGACCGTGAAGGGAGGTTAAAAGGCTTTGGACATGTTGAGTTTGCTCTGTGAGAAACGGCACAAAAAGGTAAGCCTTGTGGCCTTATGTAGTCTGTGATAATCATTTTCAAAAATTGTTGATGTTCGATGAATTTTTTTGTTCTTTGATTTATGTTTTTTCCTTTTAATTTGTTGTTGGTGTGGGTTTTATATTTTTACTGATTTTTTTTTTTGTTTGTTTGTTTAGAACAAGAAAGAAAAAGATGGGTGAGGAGAAAAATTTCAGCTCGGAACTATTGGCGCCTTGAGTTTATACGTGGTGTCATCGGTTTCGATTGTGATTTGTAACAAGGCTTTGATGAGTTCACTGCATTTCATTTTCGGTAAGCACATTTTTATGCATGAGGTTGATTACTTATTTATTTGTTTATTGATGATTGTTAGTGTTGCTGCTATTTTCTTTCAATTTATGTGCTTTTTGTATATGACTTAGTTGCATAGTTCAATTACTGGAACTGAACAGTCATCCCCAAACTTCAGGTCCTGGCAATGAATTTTTGGTTGTTCACAATGGAGTTATCACTAATTATGAGGTATTATACACTAACACTGGCATTGCATTAACTCTTTTTTACATCTGCTATGTATATTTGAGGATTTTTTGTTTTTGTTTTGTTTCCTCTGATCATGTAGTTATGATTGTGTGTTTAGGTTTTGAAGGCAACACTGCTTCGACATGGCTTCAACTTTGAATCGGAAACGGATACAGAAGTCATTCCCAAGCTTGCTAAGTTTGTTTATGACAGCAAATGAAGCTGCTGGTAATTTTTGTTGATGAATGTTTCATTTACATGAAATTTATAGGGTTGAGGTATATATGACATTGACTGCTACTGGTAACATGGATTGAAACTAGAGTATGATTGATTTCATGATAGGCTGTTGGTGTAACTGTTAATTGTAAAGTTGTATATATAAATTGTGAAGAGGAAGTAAAGAGGGTGGAGATAGACAAAGTGGCCATTTTAGTGCTGAAATACAAGACTGGACTTTTTATAGATTTGTTTTATAAAAATGATGTTGCCATTTGGTTCCCAATAATGTGATAAACTTGCATTAATGCTGGTGAATGCAATTATTTTTGTAGATTTACAGCTGACCTACCTTTTTCACTTCTTATGGAGAGGTGTAATGTAGGTGATGTTAACTGAGTAGTTGTCTAATGGCGTTTCAGGTGATCAGGTTGTTACCTTCAGTCAAGTTGTTTTGGAAGTTATGAGGCATCTTGAGGAGCCTATGCACTTATTTTCAAAAGTCTACATTATCCAAATGAATTGATTGCTTGCAAGCGTGGTAGTCCGCTGCTCCTTGGTGTTAAAGTAAGTTGATTGCAATTTAGTGGTAGTATATGCTCCTTGAGACGTGAAAATGGGCCAGTTGTTGATATGATAACTCTAGCCAGTATATGCTGTCAGACTTTTTGTTTGAAAATGCATAGATTGGAGCCTAAGTTTTGCCCTTATACTGCCTTGCTGACCGGGCTAAAGTTATGATTATTTTAAATTAGAGGGAAAGGAATAACTCATTTTTCATGCCATTGGCAATGCTACTGAAGAACAAGCTTAATCTTTTCCAATTTCCAAAATGTGATATTGCCAATTTCCTTTATTGGTTCATTCTAGTACTCTTTATTGGTTCATTCTAGTATTCTTTGATTTGTTTGGCAAGTAAACATGGTTCATTCTTAATTGATGCACTTGAGCGAGTTGTTGAACATGGTTTGAGGCATCTACCTTGGATACAAGTTTTATGTTCTATTTCTTTATGTTGCCTATTCTTATAGTTTTCAGATTTTTGTGCTAAGAATGCTTAAGAATTTTTGCATTCACTTTGAATGAAAGCAAAAGCGGATCAAGTTCACGGGAGAGCTTTCGCTAATGTTGAAGCTAGAGCTAATCAAGTCTATACTATAGTAAGAACACTATTCAATCCATGACATAACTATATTACTAGTATATTGATATTTTTCACTTGAAATTGAACTTGATGAATTGGAAAGTATGGAATGTATATTGATTGTGTTTTACACTCATCTATGGCATGTGAGGATCTGATTTGAAGTTCTTGCTGAGTTGTCGAGAAAAGTTGCACGATCTTCTGTTAGGCGCGTTTCATTGTAATCTTTGGTGAAGCTATACTACACCCAATCATTCTTGGTTCTCTAATACATGAATTTGATTTGGTTTATTTGATATTGGACCCATTTCATCATTCATGTTTGGTTTTGGCATGATAGTTCACATATATAATGTCAAACAAACATGTAAGCACAATAATGTTGATGCGAGATTATTGATTACCACAGTGTGTTTGCTAGGATGGCATCATCACACACGCGCAGAGCTCCGAGCCTTCCAACAACATCGAGCCTTCCAACAAAGATTGTTACTAGAACTTTACAGGCGAAAGTGCATAGCAAGTTTCCGAGAAGGCACATCAAGTTTCCTCTCGTGAAGAAAAGGAGGTCATCTTTGTATGTGATGATGTCACCTAGCCAACACAAAACACACCGTGGTAATCAATAATCCGCATCAATATTTTTGTGCATACATGTTTGATGGTTCTTGATTTCCATTTTTCTTGTCTAGCTTCTTGTCTTCTTCCTTCTTTGTGAAGTTATGTAGCTTGATATCTACTATATAAAACAACGAGAAAATCGGTTTGGCGAGGCGAGAAGATTTATGTGGTAATTAATTTGTGTGTAAAGATAATGCATTCATAATCAAGTTGGATTAAGGCTTAGTAGAGTATTTCAATCATTCATTTAGGACCATTTTATTGTGATGTAAATTTGAGGATCTTAATCTAAATGAATTAATTATATTTTGATTCGATTAAAGGCTTCTCTGTTAAAAATTCTAAAGTCTTAAAATTTGGGCTCATTGTGATAGCGACAAGCAAGGCCGGTCTACTACAAGGTATATGTTTAATGTTGCATTAGTGGAACATACTTTTTTATATATATATATATATATATATATATATATATATATATATATATATATATGGTTAGTTCGATTTCCTTTGCTTACAGTGGCATCTTTATTTCTGATGAAAGATGGGTTCTTCATTCAACCGCATGAGAATATGCGAGAGGATATAATAGCAGCGCAAACCGGACTAAAGAAGCCCTCGGACGTTACATTGAATAAAGTGGTGAAGAGCTTTTCCAAGAATTTCAGAGTCTGAGGGCTTAACATATCACCCTTTTTAAGAGAGCTCATAGATGGTAAGTAACTATGTAGATCATAGGAGTTACGAGTTATCTGCTATTTCTCATGTCATGGAGGAGATATATAATATTGCTAGCATTACACTTGTGACTTGTGTCTCATTGCCAACATTATTATTATTATTATTATTATTATTATTATTATTATTTTGGTTGGTTGTATTGGGGAGTGCATTTCCAGTGCTACTATTGCACAAGAGGAAAAATGCCTTTGGGAGAGAAACAAGAGACTAGTAATGTCTGGGTTAGAAGGCATAGATTAAGCATCATATACATAGAGAAGAAAGAATTGGTTTTTTGTTGCCAACAAGTTGGTTGGACTATTTGTTTATTCCAAGTTGCTTTTATGCTTTACTATTATTTTGTGGACTAAGTCTTAATGGAGATTTGACTATAATTTGACTATAGGATGTGTATGCAATCTTGAGTCAGAAGATCATTGAATAACTCTTTCTAATAAGTCTTTTTAATTGTAGGTGGAACATACAAGTGAAAGGGTGCAAAAATGGGGTGGGCAAGTTGGCAAGGCGGTGAAAGCCACGCATAGGATTGCACATATCTCCCACCTCTATTCTAGTCAAATTCGGAGTAACATTTGATTTGCTAACGTTTTCTTAGTAAAATTAGGGCTAGTGGTCTCAAAAGTTCCTTTTGTCCATTTTGCATTGTATTGTAGAAGTTGCTATCTTTCCATTAGGTGCGAGGACATAATGCTATTGTACAAGACATAATCATTTATTTTACTAATTAAGATTTCCAAGTAGGAGATATTGCTTTTAACAAGTTGTTTTAATTCATAGCTTCATTTATAAGTATAGATATTCGGATTATTTGATTATAGTTACGTTGAGAGTATTTGATTATTTAATATATATAGATATCACTATTAAACAGTATTTTGGATATATGGTTTAATTTTTTTTTTGTTTTTTTTTTAAAATTTGCGACGGATTTGCCACGGAACTTTGCGACGGATTTGCCACGGAACTTTGCGATGGATTAGCGACGGAAATATTTGCCACGGAAAAGTCCGTGGCAAACGATTTGCGACGAGCGTTTTTGCCACCATTTTTGGTCCGTGACAAATCAACGATTTTCTTGTAGTGAGAGGAGTGAGGGTTAAAAGTGAAAGAATGAGAGAAGAGTGAGAGAATCAGATATTTGGTAAAAAAATAACTGGACATTAGCGAGGGCGTGTCGCCCGTCGCTAAGCGTACTCTGGCGTAGTCGAGCGATGCAGCGATCAAATCGGCCGGGGCGTTCAGACATTAGCGAGGGACTTGAAATTCCGTCGCTAATTCCCTCGCTAATGGTCACATTAGCGAGGACTGCGATTAAATCACTAATCCTCGCGTTTTTGCGAGGACAAAATTTCCTCGCTAATTCCGTCGCTAATCCTCGTTTTTTTTTGTAGTGTAACAATCTCATCATTCCAAAACTTTCAAAATGTCCACCTTCTAGAAGAAGGACCAATGATATAACTCTTGGACACCATAATCATTCATAATCCAAATATCAACACGAGTTTTCCATTGAGAACTCGTGTTGATATTTGGATTATGAATGATTATGGTAATCCAAAATCTAGGACAAAGAGATTTGTCATTGGTCCATCTTGGGGAGGTGGAAATTTTGTGAATTTTGGAATGATGATGAGGTTGTTATAGCAGGATTAGATCATGGACTATTAATTTTGTACGACATAGGTACCCAACAGGTAGTGAGGGAGACTCCTCTTGAGTTTGGGATAAGTAATCATGTTTTAAGGTATGTGGAAAGTATCTTTTCATTGTCTTTCCGATTGGAGATGAAAAAGATTGAAGTATGGAATTTGTAGTGATACTTTTATCACATTTTATGAGTTTCTTGCATTCGATTTGTGGGTTTTTATATTCATTTCTTTATTTATATTTGATATATGAAATAAAAGCATCCATGATATATGATTAGATAATATTACTTGGAGTAGTGAAACAAACTAGGTTGTTGTCTTGGTTTTGGATGAGAATAACAATTTTATACAACACAATTTAGTTCGAATACAAAAATATAGTGGCTTTTACATTACACAAATCGTAAAATTTGCGTATCATACTCAAATGCATCATCAACCATTGATTTACAAATTCCAAATGTCAAGGAATTTAATGGCGAAAAAAACAATCTAATGTAAATACAGTTTGACTAAAAAAAATCATTTACAAAATGGCAACCACAAATTTTGTTATATTAAAAGGCTTTATTTTGTGTTTTCTAGCATTATATCGATAATATTTTAATCACAAAAAACAATAACTTATTTTTTAAAAAAAGAATAACGCAATCACGTAAACAAAAAAAGTTCAATAAAATAATGTAACAAAAAAAAATTCAAATCTATTATTATTTACATTGTTGGTATAAAAATGTTGTTATTCCAAACAATTTTTATTGTCATTGAGATAAGTATATTTTACTCTACAAATGTTATATTGATGGAAATGAACTTTTATGGGTAGTGATCCTCTCATTTTCTTGAAAGAAATGGATGGTCAATTACTAAATTTTGGGTGTATCAATATATAAATTGCTTAAATAAGTAATACATATTTGGCATTCATGTGCAAGAATAGACCCAAAACTTTGGTAATTATATTGACCATCTATTTCTTTTAAGAAATTGAGAGGACCTCTACTCCAACACATATATATTGCCAACAACTTTGTTTTTGAGGGGAAATAATCGGTGCCAATTCCCTTTATTGTTATAGTGTACACGGGGTTGAATGAAGAAACAGAACTATAAGTAGGGTTGAATATAGAAATAATACCATATATGACTAAAAAGAGCAATAGCTTTTTGATCCCTCACTTTTATTACAAAATATGAACTAGATCCCTGATTTACAGAACTTAAGGGGTGTTTGTTTCAAGTTTTATATATATATATATATATATATATATATATATATATATATATATATATATATATATATATATATATATATATATATATATATATATAACATTCTTAGGAGAACGTAACGCTAGGAATAATAATCCTAGGTATCTTCTAAAAAAAGTGTTTGGTAAATTTTTAAACATTCCCTCGAATAAGGTAGTTATATATAGAAATTAAAATAATTTTTATATTTAATTTTGCACTTAACCCTCATGAGAATCCTTATTCCCAACCTTTTCCAAGGAAATGTTTTTATGGGAATGATGGATGTTATTGGAAGTTATAATCTCACTCCTAGGAATCTTCATACCCAGGAATAATTTTTTTCAAACTTGTAACAAACACGTATATGTTCATTCCTGACCTATAAATTCCAGGGAATCTTAATCTTATACTTGAAAAAAAACGCCCCTTAGTATCTTGGTCCCCACGAATACAACCCAATTTTTGAAAAGTATCAAAAATTCCCAACATTTACCTGACCTTTTAAGCTGAGGTTGAATTATTTTTTTAGTCATTTCAATTTGGTCCCTGAAATTTGTCACGTAGGCATTTAACTGCCACGTCACAATGGTTGACAAAGGACTAAACTGATATACATTTCTAAAAGTGGGGGATTAAATAGAAATATTTGAAAAGTCAAGGACAAAATTGATCTTTTTCAAAAAGTCAGAAACTAAATAGGTAAACTCATTTACTTTGCAAGCTTGTTGTAGCTAGTTTTTCCCAGGAGGCTTTTGACTCGTGATATGATGATGACTAGGCGAAACATTTCTTACTCACACAATTTTTGTTGTACCTTGTGCTTCGATCATGATGAATCTATCAACCACTTGTTTTTCTTGTGCCGTTGCTCTCTCTGTCGTGGCCAGGGATCGACGCCTTGACGGCTCAAAAATATTTTTTAAGGAGTCGCCACCCAATTTATTTAAAATAGGAAAATTGAGAAAAACCTAATTGAAAGAATTAATGGTCTGCGTAACTAGGTTGGATTCGGGAGTCGGTTATGCGAAGGGAAGGGGCGAAAACAAGTTTCACTGCACCCCTAACACATCTATCTTAAGACAGTTACCCTAAATTTAATTTGTGCAATAATTACTACGCCGTTTAATTATTTGTTTACCCAAAATAATATTTAATAGAATTCGGTAGAAAACGAATAGTTATTTACGAGAAATTGAAAAATGACTAATTTAGAAAATTTTAATTTTGACTTGACAGGGAAACATGCTCCTACGTACTCACCGTTGCAATGAGAGACTCAAAGTCACGTAGTTCTTCCTGAAAATTTGTTGGTTGATTGATTTTAATTTTGAAGGGGTTTAAGATCTAAGTTGTACAACTCGAGTCTCTTAAACCGGTGTTGCGGGATTGATAAGATGTACATCTCGATCAAACCCATTTTTATTTATTTTGAAAAATAGGTGCTATACACTAATAAACTAATTAGGGGTTTTCGGAAGACGTGTTGTTCAATTTTAATTTTAAAGTGGTTTAAGACCAAGTTGTACAACTCGGGTCTCTTAAACCAGGGTTGCGGGATTGATAAGATGTACATCTCGATCAAACCCATTTTTATTATTTTTATTGAAAATAGTGGCTTCATACTACTAAACTGATTGGAGGAAAAAATTGTTAATTTGTTATTTGGGTTTAATTTAAAAGGGGTTTGGGACAAGTTGTGCAACTCGAGTCTCTCAAACCGGTATCGTAGATTTGATAAGATGTACATCTCGATCAAACCCTAATTTATTGATAACAGATATAAGAGTGTCCACGATTTATTAATAAATAAATCACAAAACAAAAAAAATTATTAAAATAAGGGTGATGTGAGGGAGACATCATGAGATAGGGGGTAAGGGGCGTGGGTTTCCAAATTGAACAGAAGTGAACTTGCTTTTATCCAAAGAAACATTGTTTGACCAATAAGTACTAAATAAAAGAAAAATGAATATACAAAAATAAAATAATAGTGAAAGGGACAAATTTGATTGTGACTTGAGAGAAAGTGGGAGCAAACGGCTCTGCATGCATTCTGTCGTTTTAATGAAGAATAATAATAATAATATTATATTATAATAATAAAATGAACTTAAAAGAAACCAAAAAAGAATAAGAAAGACTATCTCAAGTGGAGAACTTCCCTTCCATGAGAGAGAGCTTCAGCGTCATTTCCTCCTTAAGAGAGAGAGCTTCGTCTCACTTCATTTCCATGTGAGAGAGAACTTCCCTTCCATGAGAGAGAGTGCTTCGCATGAGAGAAAGAAAAAGTGAGGGAGGGAAAGAGAGAGGTGAACGCGTCGGTGTAGGGGGCTGGTGTTCGCGATTGTGGTGGCTTTGGGTCGGTTTGAGAGGTTTACGGTAGATTTTGAGAGGGGTTTGCAGCTCGGTTTGGAGGCCATCGAAGGTCAGTGACAGTGTGGTTCGGTTTGGGGTGTTTGGTGGCTGTTCTAGGTGGTTTATGAAGGTTGAAGGTGGCTGTGAGTTATGGTGGTTCTCTCTTCACTTCATTTTTCGAATCTGCCTCTTCCTCTCTTTTTTTTTTTTCAGATCTGTGTTATTTGGATGACTAGGGTTTCACTGTGAAACCCTACTATTTTTTTGGATCATTTTCTCGAAAATTGCGCTCTGCTCCCCCCTTTGACTGCTGCTTGACTGTGATTTTATACTGATAAATTAGGTTTTAGGCATTTAATGTAGTTTGGTGAGGCTTGACTTTTATTCTTGATCTCGCTTTGACTGCGAGAACACCAAACCAAGTCAACTCTCATCGCTAACTTGACTCTTGAATCTCTTTGAATTTGCCATTTAATTAATTTCGTATTTATTTTATTATTAGTTTTTGGATTATTTGTAAAAAGACAACTACTTAAAAGATTAAATAAAACTTACTATTTTTTGTAATTTTTGAATTATATATATTTTTGTTTATAAAAAAAGTAAAAATAATGCGAAAGTGACAAAAGCGAGTAAAGTGACGTATTCGACGACTAAAACACGAAAACGCACAAAAAGTGCATATTTTCGTAATTTTCGAAAAACGTCAAAAATACCCGTTAAAAATTGAGTGGTCACAGTTGCCCCTCCGTGCTTACTCTCTTACGATATAATACACAAAACCATGTTCCCCATGTTTTGTTGTATTATCAAAGTAAGAAGATAGTCTGGATATGAACCTCAATTTTAGCAGGTGAAAATAGCGATTGTCGAGGTGAATCGAAAACCACAAAATTTAAAAAGTATGATGTCAGGGCTATATTACAATGGAGACGATGCCAGGGCGAGACCGATAACAGAAAAATAAAGACAATGCCAGAGTATAATATCAATTAGCATGACAAAAAACAGTGTCAGGGCAAGACCGATAGCACGAAATAAAAGCAACGCCAGGGCAAGACCGATAGCGGGGAAAATAAAAGACAAAGCCGGAGCAAGATCGATCGAATTTTGTCGAAAGCGATGTTAGAGGCAAGACCAATAGCATGAAATAAAAGCAACGACAGGGCAAGACCGATAGCGGGAAAAATAAAAGACAATGCCGGAGCAAGATTAGTCAGCATGTCAGGAAACAGTACCAGGGCAAGACCGATAGCACGAAATAAAAGCAACACCAGGGCAAGATCGATAGTGGAGAAAATAAAAGACAAAGCCGGAGCAAGATCAGTCAACTTGTCATGAAACAGTGCTAGGGCAAGACCGATAGCACGAAATAAAAGCAACGCCAGGGCAAGACCGATAGCGGGGAAAATAAAAGACAAAGCCGGAGCAAGATCGGTCGACTTTGTCGTAAAAAGCGGTGCGAGGGCAAGACCGAGTAGCACGAAATAAAAGCAACGCCCGAGGGCAAGACCGATAAGCGGGGAAAATAAAAGACAAAGCGGAGCAAGATCGGTCGAATTATGTCGAAAAGCAAGTGCGTGGCAAGACCGATAGCACGAAATAAAAGCAACGCCAGGGCAAGACCGATAGCGGGAAAAATAAAAAGACAATGCCGGAGCAAGATTAGTCAGCATGTCAGGAAACAGTGTCAGGGCAAGACCGATAGCACGAAATAAAAGCAACTCCAGGGCAAGACCGGTAGCGGGGATGAGAAGGGAAATGTCAGGGTTGAACCGATAGTATGAAGTTAGAGAATGCAATGCACGTCTTGCTTTGGATGACTCTTTTTATTACTTTATTTACAAAGTACTGAACACAAATGTATGATTTTAGTCATGAAGTGGAATGCATGGATGGACATGAAATGTATGCAAACTATGACATGAAATGCATGAATTATGCATGTGTCTTGAGTTCGTGTGTAATGAAAGTTAAATTTACTGAAATCATTTTTCTTTTTGTCTTCTTTGTGCATGCTTCAGTTGAGACCAATCAAACTTGTCCTCAAATGGGAATTTATCATTGCCCTTTCAAGCTTTCTATTTTCTTTTATGATTATTTCCCACCTCTCACAGCAAAACACCCTCAAAATGGACCTTCTCCCCTTTTTTCTGATTGTCATTAGCTCTCTAAATCACGTCACTGATTCCAAGTTGACCATTATTGAAACATTGCTTAATGAACATGCATGGACTCATGAGTATTTGAGGGCTAAGATTTAGTGTTTTCTGGATTTTTGGTTTGAAAGTGGAGGGTGCTTTTGGAGGGAAAACATAGGGAGGACAAAGGCGACACAAGATGGTAGGAAAAAGTTATTATGGCAACCTCGAGTTATTGGGAATTCCATTCAGTTGAGGCGCCCGACTTGCTGGGAATTGGCTGGGTATTGGAAACAAGTTTTACCATAGGAGAGACTAGAGGTAGCAAGCAAAATCTAACTCACGATTATGCAAACACTTTTGCCCCGGTGTCGGTAGAAGGTACTTCCCCAAGAAAAGGCTACACGGGTGTGCCAAACAAAGTGTGACTCGGGAGAGGACCTGCAAAGATTTTGCTTCAAACAACTCAGGTGTGGAAAGGAAATTTTGACTCATGACGGGTCTTGCACAGGTTTTGCCACAGTATTGGTAAAAGTTGTTGCTGACAAGAGGGCACTGGTGCGGCAAACAAAGTTTGACTGATGTAGGGTACGGTAAGAATTTTTCTCATTCTTGTGAAAGACATTGCCCTGAGAGAATGCTACCTGGTGTAACAAGAAACATTTAACTCTTAAAGGGTCTTACGAAACTTTGCCCCAGTGTGGGGTTTCTCGAGACTCTCAAGTTTACCCTCCACAAAAATTGCCCCAATGTACACTGTTGTTTGGCATAAGTTGGAGAAGTTTATCCGGTGAACTACACAACTTCCCATTGTAAGTCTCATTCCCCTTTTGTGCCCTAATTTTTGCCTAGACTGCCTTTGCAGGTTTTCAATCTAGTGGGCTCACTTTTTCTTTTTATCATTCCTTTTTTTTACTTTAACCCTAATTTTTGCCTAGTTCGGGTTTTCAATCTAGCGGGATTCTCTCTTTTTTTCTTTTCACTCCATTTTTTATTAGAGCAAAGACTAATTTAAAAGAAGCAAATAATTTATCTCAAAATTAACATTAAGAAAATGAAAATAATCATTCATCAATCAGAGTGGACTTTTAGATTTCAAAGGTTCGTAATGTACTATGGGTTACAGGTTATGCAAGGAAAGATTATTAGAAGGCTCAAAGAAATGTTTTATGGATATGGGTCGTGGACTACAGTTTATGGTAGGAAAATGAATGGAGGGCTCACAGAAATGTTTTACGGATATGGGCCGTGGAAGGAAAATGAGTAGAAGGTTCACAGAAATGTGTTACAGATATGGGTAATGGGTTATGGGAATGTAATGATTTGAAGGCTTAAAGAAATGCCCTGCGTGCATGGGTTATAGGTTATGGGAATGGATCAAGGATCTTTTGTGCATTCAGCTCTCTATTGTGTTCCTCACATTATTCACACTTGTTTTTTTTTTGATTTATTTTCACTTCTCTGCTTTTTCATTACTCTTTCTTTTGTGCCCTAATTTGTGACCAGGATCTCGACGCAGACGGCTCAAATATATGATATTCGAGGAGTCGCCACCCAATTTATTAAATAGGAAAATTGAGAAAAACCTAAACTTAAGGTTATCGGTCTGCGTAACTAGGTTGGATTCGGGAGTCGGTTATGCGAAGGGAAGGGGCGAAAACTAGTTTCACTGCACCCCTAACACATCTGTCCTAAGACAGTTACCCTAAATTTGATTTGTGCAATGATTAATAAGTTAATACTTAATTAAATTTAGTAGAAATATAATTATTTACAAAGGACTAATTTAAGAAAATTTTAGTTTGACTTTGTGAGGAGACCCCGCGCTACGCACTCTCTCTGCAGTGCGATGAGAGACTCAAAAGTCACGTAGTTCTTCCTGAAAATTTGTTGGTTGGTTGATTTTAGTTTTGAAGGGGTTTAAGATCTAAGTTGTACAACTCGAGCCTCTTAAACCGGGATTGACAAGATGTACATCTCGGTCAAACCCATATATTTTTTTTGGTATTTGAAAATATGTGCTACATAATAATAAACAGATTAGGGGTTTTGGAAAATGTGTCATTCGGTTTTAATTTTAAAGTGGTTTAGGACGAAGTTGTACAACTCGGGTCTCTTAAATCGGTGTTGCGGGTTTGATAAGATGTACATCTCGATCAAAGCCTAATTGTATTAGTTTTGTAAAAGAGAGTCACAAATTCCATTAAGATAAATAAATAAATAACAAAACATAAAAATAAAATAGCCTTTTTTTAAGAATAGTAATAGGAAATTGAAGCCATCACGTGAATGAAAAGATGGAAGGGCGCTGGTTTTCATCATGGTGTCAGGCTACTTTGATTCTTTTTAACAAATGATAATGATAAACTATTGATTAAATTTGAAATAAAATAAAAATAAAATAAAATAAAATAAACTAAGAGAAAGGGAAGTACAAAGTAGCTAGGATCAGAGAGGGTTTGGGTGACCTTTATTTCACCCCTTAGTATCGCATGTCTCTTCGGCAAAGAGAGACAGAGTTAAAAGGAAAAAAAAAAGAAAGAAAAAAAGGTAAGGAAATGGGAGAGGAACACAGGTATTTGGAACGAAAGGGAGAGGAAGGTATTTTTCTCTCTTCAGATCTGTTCTTCATCTCATTTGATAAACATTCAAAGTAAAAAAAATAAATATACACACTGGTTTAGATCTAAAAACATCGTAAAGATAGACATGCCTTCTCCATTCTCGGATCTAAATATTTCTCAAAAGCCAACCGCTTTTCTGCCCAAAGCGCTTCCTCCTCATTGAATCTCCTTCTCCCTTTTAAATTGATTAGGGTTCTAGTAAAACCTCTAACCCTTTTTTAGTGACTGGTCCGATTGTTTTTTGTCCTCCTTTGACCCGTTCACTGAGCCTATTTTTATACTAAAAAAATTAGGGTTTTCCATTAATGCATTTGACTGGGCCTTTGACTGCTTTTTACTTTTTGGATCGGCGAGGCCCAAATGCATCTTGGAGTAGTTTGGAGCATCCTAATTTTATTTTCGGATTTTGTTATTTATTTTATTTGGATGACTGTAAAATAACATTGTAACACAATTAATTAAATCTACTTATATTTTGTAATTTTTTGAATGATATTTTTTTTTACTTTTGTTTAGCTGAAAATAGTAAAAACAACGTAAAAGTGACAAACGCTAGCAAAACGACAGATTTAACACTAAAATTCGAAACTACATTAAAAACGATTATTTTTGTGATTTTTCGGAAAAAAGTGAAAAACAACGAAAAAAATTGAGTGTTCACAGTTGCCCCTCTGTGCTCATTTTCTTACGATATAATACAAAAAACGTACGTTTCGTTGTGTTATTAAAGTAATAAATGAGTACAAATATGAACCACAATTTTAGTCAGCGATGTCGAAGGTGTGGTGTTGGGGTTATATTACAAAACGCTGTCAGAGTTAAATTAGTATCACAAAGTAGAAAGCAACGCCAGGGCAAGACCGATAGCTGGAAAATAAAAGACAATGTCGGAGCAAGATCACCAAGATGTCAGAAAAGCGATTGCGTGGCAAGACCGATAGCACGAAATAAAAGCAACGCCAGGGCAAGACCGATGGCGGGGAAAAATAAAAAAAAAATAAAAAAAAAAGACAAAGCCGGAGCAAGATCTCTCACTATATATATATATATATAATATTACTATGTGTGAAGAAATTAATTTTTTTTTGACCAAGTCTGAAGAAATTAATTAACAAATCATGATTGGTGATAAAATAATATGACTACACTTCTCTAGAATCCATCGCATGATTTCATGAAAAAGGCAACCAATATAAAAATAGGAAGAAAAAACAATGGCCACACACCAACACTCTCTTCAAACTAGATTACCAGTGGCTATAAGATTAGAATAGAAAAATAGAAGCCGAGAGGGAAAGCCTTGAATAAGTAGAGTGTGATGAGGAAAAAGAGAAGAAGAAATGGTGAGTAAAGTGGCTATAAGATTAGAATCGTGAGCCTTGAATAAGTATAGAGGAAGAGAAGAATAGTACTGAGAGGCAAGTGAAAAGGGGTGCTCTGAATTTCATCTCAGTTGGAAGAACAAGAAACGGAAGAAGAAATTTGCAGAGGGGGTAATTAATTATTATTATTATTATTATAATTTTTTTTTAAGTCAAATGTATTATTGATTATGGCACAATGGGTGCCACACCTAGGGGTGAGCAAGGGACGGTTTGGGACAAGTTACACTTGTCATTTACCCGGCCCTAAATTTATATAGGGTCATTTTTTAGACATTTTAGACAGTAGTCTAAATATCTAAATATTTGGTGAGCTTCCTAGTTGAGGTAAAAGAAATTTCATCCCTTAGTTATGTAAATTTTTATGTTAAGGTTTTATGATAGTGAAACTAGAAAGCTAGATAGATCTAATACATGAAAGTAGGATAGTTTGAGCTATTTATTAGTTTGAGGGCTTATACTTCATGTAAAGAACTTATAAATTTTGATGACATTTCTTAATGTAAAGGTTGACCATCAATTCTGTTAGTGAGTTAGAAATGAGTTAGTAAGAAGATTTAAAGTGTATAAATGAAGTTCATTGGCACCAAAGGAAAATAGAGAGTTCATTGTTGTGGATTAGCATCTCTATGTTATATTTAAGATACAAGTAAGTCACCAAGTTAAAGTTAAAATTAAAAATAGAAAAAACTTTAAACACATAAGTGTAAGAAACACATAAAATAGACGTGTTATCAAATTATGATACAAATATGGGGTTAGTAATTGATTAAGTATATACATCTTAACTAAAATACTAATTGAGTTTTATCGTCATCTAGATTCGGAAAATCTATCTCATCGGTATCGATTCTCAAGACCTCCCTCAATGGCATAATAAGTCGGTGAGTAAATAATGCGGACTATAATAAGTCCTAGGTTATTTCTTTAATTTTCTTTCATACATATTTGATTAAGTCACTCTTTTTGTATCTTCATCAGCTGAAAGATCTCAGTGCTCTTTTATTTGAAATGATTTATTTTCTTAGAGGGACATGATAATATGGTTTTAGAGGAATATTACGAGAACCTAAAATTTATGGATTGTTGTTACTTCATGATAATTTCAAGAATTGATGAATATATGGTTTGATGTTTTGGAGAAATATTGTGAAACTACCGATACACTATAATATTTGTTGGTCGATAGAATTTTATAAATATGAATTTATTTTATTGGAGTTTTGAAATGGCTTGGGAGTAAATTTTGTCAGAACATTGTATGCTAACAACAATATGATAGTTGAGATTATCATGTCCCGTTTGTTATGATCTTCATTATTTGCTCACTGAGTGTTAGTCACATTGCCTCTCTTATATATTTCAGATTCTCAGCCACCTGTTGAGCCAAACACCTCCGATAGAGCGTAGTTTTTTGCTTCTTGGTGATGTCCCTTTTTGGCTTTAGAGGGTTGCTATATATGTTACCTATATTTCTTATTGTCTCCATATGTACTTGACTTGTAAAAATCATTAAAGTCTCTGTTACATTATGGATTTTTCTGATAGTTGTTAGATGTCTCTTTGTTAGCCTCTATGAGAACCTATCTTGGGTTTGATTATACAAGTTTAAATGATATTTTGGGATGTCCATATTTCAGAGGAGGTTTTGCCGAATTTTTGGTAGATATTTCTTTAAGATATAGGCTATTATATGTTGAATATGATGACTGATCTTTAGGCCAATTTGATCCTGTTGAGGGTTGCTAGATAAGGGTAGTAATCTATGCACCGGTCATGGTCCATTTTGGGTCGTGACAAAGTGTACTAGTTTAAACTAAATACATGAAAAGGAGAATCGTGGTTGTTCTTCAATATTTGATTTTTAAATTTGAGTGTATCCATGACCCTAGGTAAGGGAGTGAACTCTTAATACACCAATGTGGTCTGTTGTATCTTCATCAGCATCTTCTTCCTCATCAACATCATCACCGGTGTTTGACTCATCACATAAACGAGTCATGGGTTCAACTTGAATCACTTCATTTACATTAGAGATCTCATCCATTTGATATTGTACATCTTCCACTGTGTCACCATTTTGTCTCAATGCGACCTCTTGGTTTGGTTTTAATTGCGAGACACAAACCACGCCTATCAGTCTGCGTTGATGGATAAGGGACATAATAGAGTTGTCTCCCATTTTGTGCAATGACAAACGGATCATACAGTCGATATCTACTATATATTCATTTAATTTTAAAGTCCACTGTATTTAACTTTGGATTCACCTTTGCTCCTCAAACAGACGAATCAAACCAATTACAATAAAAAACCACTACCTTTTGACTATAATCTAGATATGGGGGTACGCAAGTTCGTATATGTGTATTATCGATTGAAATTTAAGGTATTACACATACTTTGTTGATTGAAGATATGAGAGACCGAGAGAAAATCACAGTGAGAGAGCGTAAGACAATGAGAGAGAAGGAGATAGGGAGGTCAAGGATACTGATGCATCAGATTTGCAAGTAGTCAGGAGAAGGAAGACTGAGCAAGCAAGGAGAAGTATGGATGTAGCAAGGAATTATCAGATGTTTAGGAAAGATGTTAGAAGGACAACTTATTTTTTCACAAACTTCCCAGAGAACTTTAAGGCCAAACACATGCTGAAATATTTTCTGAAGCATGGAGATTTTGAGGAAGTAGTTATTCCTCCAGAGGGACCATAGAGGGAAAAGATTTGGTTTTGCTCGAGTTGTGGATGTACCGGAATCGGAGAGGTTTGCAACTATTCTAGACAACATTATTATTGGGAGGGACAACATTATGGTGAATATGTCTCGTTTTGATAGAATCACTCAATACCGAAGGAAGCCAAACACAAAACCCCAACCATCCAAACAAAGCCATGAACCTGCACAAAGTAGCCACAAACCACACCTTCTTTGTACTACACAAAGCCGTGAACCAGTTTATAAATTCAACGACTTGCACCCCAAAGACAACCTTGAAAAAGACAAACAACCATTGAACCACATACCCAGACCTCGGGTGGCTAATTTTAGTAAAAACCTAACCAGAACAGACAATCTCAAACCCACCAGAAGAGGCCCACTCAGTATCAAAGAGCTGTAACTTACAAGCCCCCACCCAAACCAAAACGTCCCTGGGCTCATAGACAGTTTACGGTTGGTGAATCAGATGTACAGAAATTTGCAAACGCTTATGTAGGAGTTGTGGAAAATCTGGGCATGGCGTATAGAATCCAAGAGGAGTTCATCCAACAAGGATATTTCTCATTGAGAGCAACAACTATGGGTGCCAACTTATTTCTTTTAGAAAGTTTGGAAGAAGGAGAAATGGAAGCCCTAATTGAAGGAGCTCAAGACTGGCTTGGAACATTAGACATCAAAAAGTGGAGTCCACGAGATGTTGATGATGAATGTTTAACTTGGGTTAATCATTCATACGAGTACCGATTCATGCATGGAGTGAAAACTTCTTTAAATTCGTGGTGTTGGGAATTGAGAGTACATGAAACTTGGCGAGAATCTGAGAGAAAAAAAAGATTTGGATGTGGCAAGAATCTTAATAAGGAGAAAGAGATATGGCGTCATAAATTTCGTAGAGAGGTTTGAAAATAATGGTGAGATGTTTGTTATCAAAGTGGTAAAGGATTGGTTTGCTCCACAATGGAATACTTGGAACAAGCCTATGGAGGATTCTGTAACAACTAGTAGCGATTTTGAGGATGATTCTATGGAAGACAAAGAAGGTGGAGAAGGAGTAGAAGTTGGCAAATAAATTCAAAGCAGCGAAGAAGAAGAGGATGTCCAGGAAATCAGAGAAGAAGAAGGAAGAGCTCCGGTGACTGTTCATAATTTCGGTGGTGTGAATGGGGGCGCAATGATGAGGAGCCTCGAAAACTCAAAAAAGGTGCACTCAACACAAGTTTCTGTAACAAAGTCAATTTCCAAGGAGAAAGAAATGATGGAAAACGTGGGGGAATGTGGAGAGTCTGTTGGAGTCACAAATATCATTTTAAACACAACAGTAAATGCTAAAAGTGTAGGGTAAATGTTATACCCCAATTTTGTCTGTCTTCCTTTTCTTGTTTTAGTTGTTATTTTTAGTAAGGGCGTGTTTCGGAGTCGCATGATTACGAGAATTACTAGTGTAGAGTGTCGATTACCAACCCAAGCCAATTCCAGTCACTACATCCAATTAATTCGAAATACCGTTACTTAAATTAGGCACGCACGCGAATGATCGATCTTTTCGTGTGTTCTTCGATTTAATATCTGTATTCGAGTTTAGTCGTACGTGAACAGGTCTACCAAAATTCATTTTTTTTCCAAAGTTGGCTTAAATTCAGACTTAAGAATGCGATTCCGAGCTAATTTTTTTTAACACGCCCATTTCTTTTATTTTTGGTCTCGTTTTAGCGCAATTGTCGAGTCCGGCCCGTTCTCGTCTTTGTATTTGGCCTAACTCCTTTTCTTATTATTTTTATTCTTAAGCATATATACAATCCAAAAATGTCAAAAATTCTATTTAGCTTAATTTACAGTTTAAAAAGTGTTTAAGAGTCCAAAAATATCAAAAATAATTCTACTTAGTTTAATTTACAAATTAGAAGCACTTAAGAGTCAAATAAGTCCAAAAATACAAAAATAAATAATACTAAAAATACAAAAAATAAGAAATCCGAAAATAAAACAGCAAATAACAATTTAGGGTCTCCAGGCAGCATTCCAAGCTGCTGCAGCTGCTGTTGGGCTTGGATCAAGACCTGAAATAGGGTCAAAGCCTGGTCAAAAATCATAAATGCCTTGACCTAATTTTATACTATAAATAAACAGTCCAACAGCAGTCAAAATACACAGAAATTGAGAGCATAAAAAGACTGCGAAAATCACCTAAAAAAGGGATTAGAGTTTCGCTTCGAAACCCTAATCCACTAAACACGGCTCTTTAAAAAAAAACTGAGATTTGAAGATTTGGGTAGCAGCAGTGGCAGATCAAGGAGGGCACAAGAGCAGTTGCTGTAGTTACAAACAACAACGTTTAGGAGTCTGATCTGAGGCTGGAGAAAAGGTAGGTTTGTCAAATACTCTAAAACTGATGTAACAATATGTGTCAATGGATCTTTTTTTTTTCTTTTTTCAAATTCGCATGTATGTACTAGTTAAAAACAACAGATATTACAGGACCAAAAACAGTTTTCAAAATTTCATGAATAAGGTTCTTATGCTGTGTCTAAAAAAAATATGTGTATACTCTGTTTATGGTTCATCAAATAGGCTGTGCTTAAAAAACTGATTTTGTTTGTTGTAGTTTCAGATTAAAATAGTTCTTTTTAGTGAGATAAATATACTCAAAGACTAAAAATAAAAAAACAGAATAAATAGAGGAATAAAATGGGTAGGAGAGAAATCAGACCAGTGAAAGCGTAAAAAACAAATAGAATAGGACACTGACCTTAAGCTCGCCGGAGCTCCGGTCATCTTCTCCGGCGAGAGCTCCGGCGAGAGTCCCAGATACCGATCCAAAACCATTAAAAAAACCCACCGTTCCACCACCGCTGAAGCTTTCCTTCAAACACACTACCACCAAAACGGAACCCATGAACACAAAAAACACATATTAGATCTAGATCAGTGAACGCAAAAACGAAAAAAACTAAAAAAAAAACAAAGGAATCAAAACGGAAGGAAGAACAGGGAGAGGGAGACGAAACTTACCATGCTCTCGCCGGCGGGATCCCCTTCGCCAGCGCCACCTCACCACCCATCACAGAATCCGAGCCACCCTTTTCCCTCCCTCACGGTCTCGCTCTCACTACCCCACTCTCTCACATGAAACCGGCGTGTTTCACGCCCTCCACCGTGAAACAAGGTGAAAATTTCGCCGGGCTGCTCTCTCTCTCTCTAGCGCGCCGCAGGGAATGAAAGGGGGAAGGGAGAAGAGATATGATTTTTAGGGTTTCCTTTTCTGTTATGTTTATGTACTGTGCGTTTTTTTTTATTTTTGTCTCAATAATCAGATCGCTATTTACACCCCCTCATTCACGCGCACATCCCTCTCTCACTTAAGCCCAGTTTTGCATACTGGGCTCCCAGATGCGAACTGGGCTTCCCTTTTTACACCCCTTATTATTTATACAGACCCCTGCTACTAGTAAAACCCAATTTACAATTTCCACCCTCTGTTTTACTTTTTAATTCTTTTCCAACTCAAAACATAAATAGTTTTTCCCGCGAAATTAAATAAACGGCTAAGTCAGTTGTACAACAACCAGGTTAGTCATTATTTTAGGGGCCAATGAACTGCATCTGATTCGGTAACCTACAAACCTAACAAATACGAATAAACTATTTTCCTAAAAATAAGCGGCTAAGTCGGTTGTACAACCGGGTTAGTCATTATTTTAGGGCCAATGAGCGGTAACGGTCATGCTGTACAGTTCAGTAACCCTACAAACTTAACAAATACGAGCAAACCAATTTCCTAAAAAAAAAATAGGGGATTAAGTTAAGTTTGTCATGCAGTAAGTTAGTCAGCGTTCTAGAACTAATGAGTTATGCAGTTCAGAGTTCTAGAATACATATTCTAAAATCAACCCATCTCACAACTCCTTTCAAAAATTCAAAAATCATTTTCAAAAAGTAGGGGACTAAGTCGGTTGTACAATCGGGTTAGTCAGCGTCCTAGGAATCAGTGAGCTGTACAGTTCAAGGAATCCTAGGACCCCTACACTAAAAAACACCAACCCATAAACATTTTCAGGAAGAACTACGTAGCTTTGATTCCTCCATTGCATCTGGAGGTACGTAGGAGCAAGATTCAACTCTTGTCAAGCACTAAAAACCAAAAATCTAAATAAGTCTTTTTCTATATAAATAAAAGGGTAATTACTAAATAAATCTTAAATTAATTAGACAATAGGATGTCGTGGGGTGCTAATACCTTCCCCACACATAACGACTCCCGAATCCTAGCAAAGCCTCGTCCTAAAACCTAAAGGACCCTTAAACTAAAATTTCGGTGGCGGCTTCATTTTCGAACTTTCGAAGAGTCCTTTCCCGGATTTTTCGGTCGCTACAGCTGGCGACTTCACTGGGGACTTATTTATTTTTAGAGAGTCAAAACCTAGTCTAAATAATTTAGGATTAATTCAATTTTTACCCTTTTATTTATTTATTTGCTTTTTGCATAATTATGTTATTTATTCGTGTAAACCTTAGGGTAGAAGACGATACTTGTTTGTATGTTTGTTTTGCAGCTTTGGGTTTGTTTTAAATTGCTCCTACACACACTGCACTTCTACACTTCACACACTTGTGAGAAAAGTCCTCTACCCGGACTCGAGCATAAACTTAAGTTAGAACGAGATTGTGTAGTGATGGCCTGCAGGACGTACGTCTCGTTGGGTGGTCACGAAAATCTCACCTAGAGTTTGATTCCTTTTGAGGATGCTATCCCTTCTAAATAGCTTGCCTATTGTCTGTGGGTCGTTGTTCTTGATGGGTCCTTGGCTCTAGGAACCATGTGTAGGATCCTTTAGAACCATCCTTGTGAGGTTCACTATAAAGAAACTTTAGACCCACTCCATAAGGTACCTTCCTAGGTTCACAAAGGAGCTTAACACCCTTTGCATTCAAAACAAACATTAGTGCATGCCGTCTTTTACAAACGAAAATAAAAAAAATCAAGAAAAAATCAAAATTATTATTTTTCCACAAAATAGACCACATGCATTTTTCTTCTTTGCATCATATGAAAAAATACAAAAAAGTATATCACATTACATGCATTTTTTCCTTACATGCATCGTTTTAATTTCTCGATTGAGGAATTGTAAGCCTTTTTCGACAAAAAAATGGATCAAAGCACCAAGAAAACTGTGAAATTGAAAATCAGACAACCAGACATAAAAAGCTTGCTTGACCTAAGCGACAAGATGCCGTCAGGGCGACGTGATTCCTTCTCCAACAAATATGGGAATATTCTGAGTCTCCTAAAGATCAATGTGCAAGCAGAGGCCCTTACTGCTCTAGCCCAGTTCTATGATCTACAACTTCGGTGCTTCACTTTCCAAGACTATCAGTTGGCTCCAACCTTGGAAGAGTTCGAACAGATTCTGCAATTCCCACGCTGAGAACAATAAGCCCCTACCGATATCTTTGAAAACAACTCTTGGGTTAAAAGTTTGGCCGGCATCCTCAAAGTCAATGCATCAAGCTTAGCTAAGGAAGTAGTGGTAAAGGAGAAAATGGAAGGTCTACCTAGAGAATACTTGGAAGAAGTAACTTCGATTTTAGCTGGTAAAAATGATTGGGTTGCCTTCGGTGATGTCCTAGCACTCCTTATCTATGGGATTGTTTTGTTTCCTTATGTTCTTGACTTTGTTGACTACACTGCCATTGAAGTCTTTCTAGCCTTCAAAACTCGAGGACAGAATCCTACATCAGTTATCCTTGCTGACATATATTACGCTCTCCATGACCGCCATGACAAGAAAGCAGGTGTGCTCATATGTTGCCTACATGTGTTGTATCGTTGGTTCGTCTCTCACATCTTCAAAAGTAATTATCACATTGAAGCTAAAAGCAAATCTGAATGGAAGCAATACATCACCAACCTCAGGGGAAATGACATAACATGGTGTTCCCTTGCTCGAGACACAAACGAGTTCATTTACCAATGTGAGGGTTTCCCAAATGTCCCTCTCATAGGAACTAAGGGTTGCATCAATTACAACCCCGCACTTGCCTTAAGACAACTTGGTTATCCGATGCTGCATCCGCCTCCAACAGAATCTTTGACCTCTTTCGTACTGGATAAAAGAGGTTCTGAAGATCTTAGTATGTTGAGAAGAATCAGTCGAGCATGGGACAGAGTACTCAAGAAAGGTCGCCTTGAATTGGGTCGCGAGGAACTAATGTAGGGAAAGTTACCTTCAATGGGTTCAACTCAGAGTCCAAGAGGTCAAACTACCCTTCCGTCTTGCACTTCCAGCTGAGCCAGAAATTCTTGAACCTACCCCTATCCTTAATGAGGAGGCTGAGAAACTCAAGAACGCCTTGGCAAAATCTGAACAAGAGAAAGCTGAACTACGAGCTCAGTTGGAGAGAGCTCTTCAAGAGAAGAGAAGTTTGCGGCAAGAGAATGCCCTCAAAGACAAGCGCATCGCTGAATATGTTGAGGGGGTTGAGCGGGCAACAAAAAACTCTCTGATGTACAAAACTATCTCAAAGGCGCTAATGATGAACTCAAAGCACGTAACCAAGATAGAGATAGAGCTATTGACAAAGCCTATACATTTGAAGCACAACTAAACAGATCCAGAACAGTTGAGAAAGACTTCATGGGTCAACTAGAAAGAATGAAAGCTCACTTGGAGGAGTTAGTCGCGAGTACGAGAGGCAAATTTGGGTTTGAAAGGAGGCCAAGGGTGTAGTGCTAGGAAGACTTGAAGAATGTCAAGCGGCCCTACAACAACCATTCCAGAAATACCACCGAGGCAAAAGAGTTTTGCCGAATACTATGAGTTGCTTTGCAAAGAGGCGAAGATGACCTTACTCGCCTTTAAAACCGAATACTTGAAGTTGGATGATCATTGCACATTTGGAAAGAGAGGTTCTCATGCTTAGCCGATTTGGGCAATGAAGCTATCGAGAAGTTCAGAGCGCGTCAAAGCGGTGAACTCATTATGACTAGAGAAAACACTCCCACTAAAGTTGTTAGATTTGTTAAGTTCTGTAGGAATCTTATTGAAGTACTCCAAATTAAGGCGCGCGTGCCCGATGATAAGAAAAGGAAAAGAGCTTGAATGTAGTTGTCTGATTATCAAACATTATGTTTTCACATTTTATTAATGAATGAACTCCTTTGGTTTTTGCTCTAAGTTTGCGTTTTATTCGTCGAAACAAGGGCTTACAATTCCCCGACGCGATGCATTCATTCATACATTCGCAATTCATGCATACTCATACTCACGTCATGCATTTTGAAAAAAACAGAAAAAGGCAAACTGGTTCATCAACATCGTTATTGGACCCGTTCTCAAGCAAAAAAGATGGCTGAAATTCAAGACAACCAGGCACTAAAGGATGAGATTGAGAAGCTGAAGGAGCAGATGACCGAAATGCTGGGCCTGAAAGACCAAATGGCCAAAATGATGGAGCTTCTCGCCAAGAAGAACGACGAAGAAGGGGTTTCAGCTGGAAACACCGGGAACCAGGCCGCAAACGTATCCCGTCCTCATAACTCTATCCCCAACGCTCAGGGTGTGCAATGGCCTCAATGGGGTTTACCACGAGGTTACGCGCTCCAACGGCAGATCTTTGTCTATGGAGGAGATACTTTCGAGTTTGTTGCACAAAGATCAAGATGAAATAGCGAGGAACAATGTTGCTGATGAGACAGAACAAGTTCAACGCAAGACCTCTGGCACTACCCAGGGACTTTCTCAAATCCTCGAACCTGACTTCAAGAATCATACTCGCCCTGTCGTGGTTCCAGTTCCTCATCCCTACCACAACGTGGGTGGCCTTTCTCATGGCTACCAAACTGAAGATCCTCAAGCAAAAGATAAGTTGCAAATACTAGAGGAGCGCCTCAGAGCTGTGGAAGGATCCAATGTGGGGGTAGGGGATGCATATGACTTATGCCTTGTTCCCAATGTGATCATCCCTCATAAATTCAAGGTGCCAGACTTCGACAAATATCGAGGAGCAACCTGTCCTCGTAGCCACTTGATCATGTACTGCAGAAAGATGGCCCAGTTTGCGCGCAATGACAAACTTCTGATCCACTACTTCCGGGGCGGCTTAGCCGAGCAAAGATCAAGTCGGGTATATGCAACTGGAGCGCACTCACATTCGGTGCTGGAAAGACCTAGCTGACGCTTTCTTAAAGCAGTATAAATATAACATTGATATGGCTCCCGACCGGACGCAGCTCCAGAACATGACCAAAAGAGACAATGAGTCGTTCAAAGAATATGCCCAGCGCTGGAGAGGGTTAGCTGCACAGGTAGCACCACCCCTGTTAGAAAAAGAAATGGTTGCCATGTTCATGGAGACTCTTCCATCACCCTACTTTGACAAATTGATCGGAGGAGTATCTTCAAATTTCTCGGACATGGTTACCATAGGGGAGAGGATAGAAAGTGCAATGAAAAATGGAAAAATTGCCCATAGCTCCACAGGAACCTACAACCAGAAAAAGCCTTTCTCTGGATATCCCAAAAAGAAATAAGGAGAAACAAATGTCATCACCAAAGCCCCCTACAACAACCCATCGCCAACCTTTCAATTCCCTGCCCAAACACCACCACAAACTCCACCTCCCTACCAAAATTACAGAACCCAAAACTACCCAGAAAGAAAACACATCAACTTTGACCCCATACCCATGTCTCACACAGACCTATTAAACCACCTCATTAACAATAACCTAATTACTCCCGACCGATGAGACCACTCCAGCCTCCTTTCCCAAGAGGTTATGATTCTAACGCTGCCTGTGGATTCCACGCTGGGGCAATAGGTCATTCAACTGAAAACTGTAAGGCATTCAAACATGTAGTACAAGAGCTGATCGACTCCAAGATGTTGAACTTCAAAGAAGACGGCCCGAATGTAGCCACAAACCCTCTACTGGGGCATGCGAATTCATCTGTTAACGCTGTTGGAGGGGAATTCTTGATCAAGAAGGTGGAAGATATCAAGACACCTTTGGATATCATACATGCTCAACTATGTCATTTCGGAATCATCATGAAGGGATGCGCCAACAAAAATCTGTGTACTGACCCTCACTGCATTGGAGTTTGTGAATCATTCAAACAAGTCCTTCAAGACCTATTAGACTGGAATGTAGTGCAGATGGGTTCTGAAGAGGGAGAAGGTGTGTATACTCTCCAGTCAAGCAATATCCGACAGCCACTAGAGATCCGCTACAAAGTAGACACGAAATTGGCACTGGCTATGCCAAGGCCCATCACTATTCAAGTGCCAGCTCCTTTCCCTTTCAAAAGCACAAAGGCGGTCCCCTGGAACTACGATGTTCAAGTTCAAGTGAAAGGGCTTCCAAGCAACCCTGATGTCACTAATATCTCAGGGACTAGCGGTATGACCCGAAGTGGGCGCATCTATACTCCTGAAGACCTCGGTAGGGAAAAGTCAAGAGAAGAAGAAGAAGAAGAAAGAGTCCGCAAAGGAAAAAACAAAGAGCCTGGGTTTACTGATGGAAGCACAAGCAAGAAGGTGTTGTGTCGAACAGAAGCGGTGAATTCTTGAAACTCATGAGACAGAGCGAGTACCAAGTGGTGGACCAACTGAACCACACTCCTGCCAAGATATCTCTATTATCCCTGCTACTCAACTCCGAAGCTCACCGTGTTGCGCTAATGAAAGTACTCAATGATGCACACGTCGCTCAAGACATCAGTGTTTTCCAGCTAGACGGGATAGTAGGAAATATCGTTGCAAACAACTACCTCACTTTTACAGCATTTACGAGATCCCAAAGAGAGGGAAGAGGGCACAACAAGGCTTTACATATTTCTGTGAAATGTGGGGAGTATGCTCTCGCCCGAGTGCTTATCGACAATGGTTCTTCCCTGAATGTCCTGCCTAAGTCCACTATGGAAAGGCTAGATGTGGATTGTTCCTATATGAAGCCCAGCTCTACACTAGTTAGAGCTTTTGATGGGTCAAAGAGAGAAGTCATTGGAGAGATGGAGTTGCCTGTACAGGTAGGTCCAGAACTCTTCATAGTGGTCTTCCAAGTCATGGACATCCTCCCCTCCTATAGCTGTCTCCTGGGGAGACCATGGATTCATTCTGCTGGAGCTGTTCCATCCTCTTTACATCAGAAGCTCAAGTTTGTTGTGAATGGCAAGTTGGTGTCATACCCCAATTTTGTCCGGCTTAGGTCAAAACCCTAATTTTCCCCAAAAAATAAATAAACAAAAGAAAAGCATCATGCATTGCATTTAGGGTCCTAAAAGTCATTTCAAAGTTTCTAAAATCATTTTTGGAGTTGAAATGCACTTTTTGGACGAACTAGGATTTTTTTAGGGTAAGGGGCATTTTGGTCATTTTTCGCAACAGGATAATTTTCTCGTCAAAAGTATGCACATACCAAAAGTACATTTTTGCTTTATCCAAGATAATTTTTGTACAAATTTTAGAGAGAATATCCTAGCCCAAAATAATTAAAATGCATTTTCCCTATTTTTATTGCATAAAAAATGCTAAAAGACCATTAAAAATTCTCCAATTATTAAATGACAATTTTTGTTTGTCTAGAATAATTGGGGAGAACATTTTATGGTGCCCAAAAACTTGTAACACATTTTCAATAGGTGCATTCCCATTTTGCATGCCCAAAAATTCAAATTTCAAAAACCAAAAATAGGAAGTGTCCTCAATAAGACAAAATACCAAAAACAAGCATTTTTTTTATTTTTCCTCTCTATAATCAGCTGGCCATGCGCAGCTCTCTCTCCCTCTCTCTCTCTCAAGAAGCTTCTACACACTTCTTTTCTTACTCACCAAGTTTTGATTTGATCATATCCTCAATTTTGCCCATTTTGGTAAATTATTCCACACACTTACACTAACCTCTCCACCAACAAATGTCATCTTTCCCTTTTGATAACATTCCCTCACCATAATACCCTTAACCCTATTCTAGATCCTTCCCCATATGAATCACCATTCCAAAATTAGATTTTTGTTCACAATTTTTCCTTTCTTTTTTGTTCATGCATGCGCCACCTTCACCCCACCTCCTCACACACTTGTGTTTTCTAAATACCCCTAATCCATGTGACTAATAATCCTAGCCATCCATTCAAAAATAAAATCAAATCCTAGAGCCCATCAAAGATGAGAAGACTAAAATACCCTTAAACCTAAAAACCCCTATAAATAGATCCTCATTTCCCCACCTCACAAGTTTTGGACCTCTCCACTCTCATTTCTCAAAACCTAGCAACCAAACCCCCTCCTCTAACCAGCCCCAAAACCGTAGCCCTCCTCTCCATTCTCTCTTCCATTTTCTTCATTTTTCCATCACCAAACCTTCAATACTTTTGATCCTAGCACTAAACCTTCTTCAAAACTTCTATAATCTCTCAAGTTCCATCAAGATCCTTCCAAGAAAAGGTGTTTGGCGTGGAGATAGGGGCTGTTCATCAAGTTATTTTGCTTCATCTTGCATTTTTCTTCTTTTGCTAACTAGTTCTAGAGGTAAATTTTTAATCTCTTGCATTTTCTTTAACTATCACCATGTAGATTCTTCTTCTACTCCTCTTTTCCTTCTCAAAGGCTTAGAGGACTTGTTTCCAACATTATGACAAGGACATTGGGAGCCTTGGGTGTTGGCAATGAGTCCTTGGCCTAGAGAGGGGTTTTATTGTGTTTTCACTTTGTTGTTTGCATTTCACACTCATTTTATCATGTTTTCCTTGCATATACTATTTTGATTGCATGATTTTTGAGTCAAATAAGATCATCTCTTCATGGTTGTGGTTTCGGCCTCTAGAGCAAAAATTAGGGTTCATATGTGTTCTTGATCATTTCATGGGTTGAAGGTACAAAATGGCTTGATTGTGAATATGTGTAGTTTAAGGTTTTGGTTTTAGAAATTAGGGGCTATGTTTTCTCTTGTGTTTCTTAATGTTTAGTGTGAATAAAATATATGAGTTGCTTGATTGTTGTTTAGTAGTATAGCATATTAATTTAGGGTCTTATCTTGTGTATGTTCTATGTGTTGATTGTGCAAATTTAGCAAGAAATAATTGATTGATTAAGCATGTATATGTTTCGGTTTTAGGGGGCTGTTTTTGGTGCCTATTTTGTGCCTAAAATGTGTTGCTTGATCTTGTGTAGATAGTGGCAATTGTGTTAGTGTGTTTTTAACCTTTTACCATTCACTTATTTTTCACTTTACCATTCATTAACCTTTTACTAAAACTCAAAAATATTTTACCATTTACTTTTTACATTTTTACTTTACCATCTCATTAAATAATTACCTTTTACCTCATGCATATTTTTACTTTACCATCTCATTAAATAATTACCATTTACCTCATGCATCTTTTTACTTTACCATTCATTAACTTTTTACCAAAAGTTTTCTTTAGCAACTACCAATTTGCAAAAATACCCAAAATATTTTTACATTCATGCATCTTCTCTCACACTTGGTTTATGTAACACTCTCATGCATTCTCACATGATCATGTCCCTTACATTCTTTATTCCTTGTATGCCATTCATTCATAAATAAAATGCTATACATTCGCTCACTTGTATACTTAGTCATTCATTTAAACCTTGTATGATCATTCATTTGCATTCTTACATGTTTATGCTTCTTGCATCCTTTCACTTTCTCATATGTTCACGCATTCATATACATTAGGTTTTGCATTCAATAATGCGTATTCATTCCTTGTATATTCATGCACCTACATGTTTGCTTAATCATGCATTCAATTGTTCATAACAACTTGTGAATGTTCTTCATGATTTGTCTTGCTTATGCTTTCATTGTTGTCTCGGTTTTGAATAAAAAAGGATTTGTAATGTTCTACTTTCTTTTCAAGTCCAAAATCAAATGTTTTCTAATAAAAAACCCTAAGGCATTTTTCATAAACAAATCATTAACCATCACTCGAAGCCGATGCTTGTTTGATCGTTAATGATGGAGTTATTAGTGGTAGTCACTCGAAGCCTTTGCTTGTTTGACTATCATGAAAGCTCCCACACATTAATTAAACAACAAAAACCCAATTCAAATTTCCTAAAAAATAACATGAGCCATTAGTGGTAATTATCACTAAGACTCATCCTTTTCCAAAACATTTTCAAAAGGATAATAAAACGTTGCGACTGGTGATCACTTGAGTAATTGCTCGACTGATTATCGGTTCCAACACTTTTCTTTCAAGGTAGTAGTGAACGCCACTCGAAGCCAATGCTTGTTTGGTATCCATGAACGCTTGAGTCATATTTCCAAAACCCAAAAGATAAGATAAAAACAAAACACAGATTTTCTCAAAATCAAAAGAATTAAGAACTACGTAGCTTTGATCCCTCAGTCATTGAGGGTACGTAGGACCGGGTCATATCCCGTCAAGCTCGCTTTCAAAAAATCCCAAAGCCGTCTTCGGACGCAAAAGAACCAAGAACTACGTAGCTTTGATCCCTCAGTTATTGAGGGTACGTAGGACCGGGTCATATCCCGTCAAGCACTCTTTTAAAAAATCTAAGTTTAGTTTCGCTTTCCAAAAATCACAAAAAGATTTCTCTCTCTTGTTTTCTAAAAACTCCTTCAAATAAAAAGGAAAAGAAAAGAAGTAGAACGATTATTTTCAAATCAAACAATCCAAACCACACATCGAATTAATGGTTCCCTTTCGGTAGAAAGGAGGTGTGGGGTGCTAATACCTTCCCCACACCTAACCGACCCCAGAACCCACATTTCATTTTGAAAGACCACCCGCCTTTTTGTAAAAAAAACCTTTTTCTAATGTTTTGGTCTAAAAACTAAAATATTAGTGGCGGCTTCACAATTTTCACGTTGTACACTGAGAAATCCCAAACCGGATTTTTCGGGGCGCAACAGCTGGCGACTCCACTGGGGAATTTTTTTAAAAAAAATAAGTGGGTCAAACCTAATTAATCCGTTGTGTGGTTCAAAATGTTTGATTTGAATTATTTTTCGTTTTACTTCTTCATTTCCTTCCCTTTTTCCTTTTCTTTCTTTATATGCTTATAAATTATGCATGCTTCCCCCCATCTATTATAACCCCTTCCTCTCTGCTCCCTTTCTTGAGGTAAGCTGTATATGGTTGTTGATGACACCTTAGGTTAGTTCATTTGCTTTGAAGTAATGCTAAACCTTAGGGTAGACGACATGTTATTGTTTGCTTCTATCTGGACTGGTCTGGCTTTTTCCTTGCAGGTGGGGAGGGTAGATTTTAGAAAGTATGTCCTCAATCACACACTTTCACACCTTACATTTTGTATGTTATGAGTGGGCTCCTATACCGGATCCAACAAACATCTAGGAGAGTGGAGACGATTAGTGATTTGTCATTCGAGAGACCTTTGTCATCGATACTCATGAAAGTCTCAACCAGAGTCACGCTTTCTCATGACGCTTCACACTTGGTAGTTCTCTACATTTGTGGATGTCGGCATGAGGATTCTATAGCTCTGGTAGCCATTGTGAGGGTGTGAATTAGAACTACATGGAAGGAACCTTTGAAGTTGCCCTAGAACTTAGGATTCCCACCTTTGTAGGACACGAGGACATATAAATTGTGTGTTGCATTGTAGTTTAGACATGTCTTTCCTAAAAAAAATAAAAAGAAGATTTTCAAAAAAAAAAAGATTTTCAAAAAAAAAAAAAAAAAGGAAAAGAAAAAGAAAGGGTTGCCGTTGTAGCCTTTTCTTTTGCCGTTCCGTACAAAGCGACATATGACCCACTTTATTTTTTTAAAAAAAAAGGGAAGAAAGAGTTACTGCTGTAGCTTTCCTCTTACCGGTCTATATGAAGCAGTGTACGGTCCGTACTTTCAAAAAAAGGGAAACCTGAGTTACCGCAAATAAAGTTTTTCCTAACCTTGCATTTGCATAAAGCATCATCGTCATTTGCATACATCCCCGCATTGCATAAAACAAAAACTTGATAAAATTCATACATGCATTTTTTCTCTATCTCATTAAGGTTTGTTAGGAGTGCATTCTCCGCACGTGTGCATTTCCATTCACGAAAGCTTTTTCCCTAATCGTCTCGAAAGATCCAAAAATCGTGTCGCGCCTCATGCATTATTGTTTTCCTTTTTCACAAATCATAAAAATAATACATTAACATCTCATTTTGCATGCATTTTCACAAGAATCATATCTTTCCACGCACTAAAAATAATTGCTAGTATCATGCATTCCATTTCATTACATAAAAAAAAACAATTATCATCTTCGTAGCATAAGCATTTCATTTATAATCAAAAAGAGGAAAAATCTCCTCGCCAAGTTCATCCAAAACATGGCATTCATGCATAAGCATTATTTCAAAAAAGGACACGGTAGAACTACGTACGCTTTGATTCCTCATTACAATGGGGATACGTAGGAGCGGGTCATACCCCGTCAAACACATTTTTCTAAAACCTTTCTTTTCCAATAAATCATTTGCATCTCCAAATAATTTTCAAAATCATGTTCCAAAACTAAAAATAAAAAATGAAAAATTTCCAATGCATAAATCTTCTCTAAACAAAGAAAAATAGAAAAGCTCTTCATGTAAAAGCTCAATGAGTAAAAGTGCACCTTTGAATGATTTAGGTAATATCTCAAATTTGTTTGTGCACCACAAATTTGAGATGTTACTCACGACATCGGGCACTTTTGACCCTATCAAGTGAGGTTTGTTTTCAAATAAGAGAATAAGTTTGAGTTAACCAAATGTTGAAGCATTTCAGTATATTGCGTGAAGTATTGAGTCATGATCCACTCATTGTTTCATGCAAGTTACTCAGAGTAACGACAATTGGTTGCCTCACGTCATCGTTTTTACAAAAAGGAAAAAAGAGGGACATCGACATTTCATATCTCGTCTTGCCTTTAAAGAATAAAAACCATTTTGAAAATATCATTCTTGCATGCCTAGGAATTTCATTTTTCATCTTGCATCAAAAACACTCAAAAAAAAATCTCTTAGAACAATTCCAATTCCCAAGTGGTCATTTTCCTTGCCTTTTCATCACGTTTTCATCCATACATTGCATACAATAAAAAGGGTTGTGATGAGAGACGAGACGCTTTTACAAAATAATCTTTTTAGATAAGCTCACTCCTATTTATTTGCAAACTCAAGGTGTTCCAAGGCACTCAGTTTTTCAAAAAGAGCATTGCATCTCATCCATTCCATAATAAAAGACTGAAATAGTTCAAAAAAAAAAAAGAGTTTTTATATCATGTTTTGGCCAATGTTAACTCTCCGTGAAGCGTTCTTCTAGTAAGCATGCATGTCACACGTCTGATTTCTCTTGTTTGAGTCGATCAACTTCCTTCATTCATCATCATTCCCCATCCAAGTCTAACCCGCCCGTCCACCCATAAAGTGCATGTTCTCTCCCATCGGTGCATACTTGACCTTTTGGTTCATTCTCACTAGCACTTTAAGTCCTCCATGTGGGGCAAGTGCGTGATCACTAATTTCCCTTGTTAATATCATATTCCCTCAGTGCAAGTCTTTCAAAAACAATCTAATAAACAAGATAAAATAAGCTCGCTAGGTTGAAAACCCGCAAAGGCGCCTAGGCAAAAAGAGCGCCGGTGGATTGAAAACTCGCAAAGAGCGATCCAGCAAAAATTAGGGCATACAAAAATACGAAGAAAGGAGCAAACACATATAGATAGGTGAGCTGTTGTATGTTTTACAAAAAAGAAATAAGCAATCGAGATTTGAAATGAAGTTTGGCTATCCCCTCAAAAATCCCAAAATCCCAGAAAATCCTTTTCCTACCCACCTTAAGCCCAGAAAAACCAAAATCCAAAGAATCACCCTAGACAAGGATCACCTCAAATATCAAAAAAAAAAGTGCATCACTTTTTATCAGCTCACCCGAGTCAAAGAAGGAAAAGCAAAAAAGAAAAGAAAGAGAGAAAAAAAAAACAAAAAACAAAAAGAGAGAAAAAAAAAAAGGGGATTCAAAAATGAAAATCCCAAAACAAAAGGAAATACAAAAGAAATATAAGTGGTGAGCTGATACATGTTACCATAAAATGCGAGAGATCCTTGTCTCAATAAACCTTCAAATATTTCATCATTCCCATACACCCCTCCTTCCATAAACCGTAAACACTTCCCTTTGACCTCAGCATCCTGCCCTCCACAAACCTTTAGCCAGAAATAAAACTTCCAAACACCTCATCAAGCTAAATAACTATCATAAATCATCGATCAACAGCCAACGCCGAATAAGACCCATCCTCCCCATCAACCCCAAGCGCTTCATTAGGCCCAATCATCCTTCCTCCACAAAACACAACAACAATTAGGTCCATTCCGATCAATGATGATCGATCGTTGTTTTCTCAAATTTTAAATCTTAGGACAACTAAGTTTATCTGTCTACAATGTGTTTGCTCAAAAGAAAAAACAAACGATCGAAAAAAAGAAAGTTGATCAAGAAAATAAACCCTCGGGAAAAAGAAATGAGGAATAAAAACAAACAGTTAGAAAAAGAAAGCTAACGAAAAAAAGAAAGGCTTCACTTCAAACTTGATCAAGCTGCGGTGAAACAAGGTTTAGTGGTCACCAAGTGAGGCTTCTTTCATACCAAAGGTCAAGGCATTAGTAGAGAACCAAAGGTTGCACCGAGAACACCACTTAGATCCAAAAGTGGGGCATTCTCTTCACCACCCGCCCACCCTGGTCTTGGGAAAGTCTGTTCAATTGCCCATCCCATGTCACTCCAGTTGTCAATACCTCCAAACAGGGGCAAGTCGTTCATTCATAGTTACCAAAAGCCTGAATTGGAGCAGTTTTGTCCTTGTTATGACTGAGGCAACATCAAACTTTTTGGGTTGAGACCAAATCTCTTTTGCTTCACCCTTCATTTCGAAAGCCGAAGCATTCCCAATTCATTATCTTCTACACCCCTAGTTGTTGTCACCACTAGACAGGGGCAAGCTATTCACTCATCAAAGACCTGAATTGGGGCACTCATGAGCTTTGGCAATAACCATGTCTGTCATTCCTTCACTTGCCATAAATGTCCATTCCAAGTTGACTGACTCATTCATTCACATTTGCACCTCTATGCATGCTTACTAGACAAATGCTTCAAAGAGAGAGAGCACAAGTTAATTACGTGATATCCAAAATTCAGTCATCATGGAAAGAAAGAGAAAGCTTAAACGAGCTTGTTTGTAAATAAAAACCTTGAGAACACCGGGGTTTAAATCAAAATTAGCTTTTTCAGAAAGAATGATCAGGATTCAACTTCACTTTTTGCATCCACAGTCTCGTGTCTCATCATTACAAAAATGTTCATCAAAACCAAAAATTCATGTCATATCATGCATCAAAGCATTGCATTTGCATCCTCACATAACAAAATATGGAAATTCTTTAACCAGTTATCTTGGCGCGTGAGGGTCGCTTAAAGTTGACCGTTTGTAGGGCTATAGTGCTCGCCTTCATCCTTAGGGATTAGGTTGTTATCTTGTAGGGCTTTAGTGCTCGCCTTCATCCTTAGGGATTAGGTTGTTATCATGTAGGGCTTTAGTGCTCGCCTTCATCCTTAGGGATTAGGTTGTTATCATGTAGGGCTTTAGTGCTCGCCTTCATCCTTAGGGATTAGGTTGTTATCTTGTAGGGCTTTAGTGCTCGCCTGGATCCTTAGGGATTAGGTTGTTATCATGTAGAGTTTTAGTGCTCGCCTGGATCCTTAGGGATTAGGTTGTTATCTTTTAGGGCTTCGGTGCTCGCCTTCATCCTTAGGGACTAGGTTATAATCTGGTAGGCTTAAAGTGTTGACTCTCAGCCAAAAACAAAAAAAAAAAGAGAAAAAGCAATAGAAGAAGAAAATCAAAACATACCATCCAGCATTCCACTAAGATCATCGCATCACATGCATTCGCATAACCCGTCTTTGCATTGCATTTGCATCATATAGATATCTGTATTTCTTGGTAAAATTTAAATAAAAGCGACTAGCGGTTTGCCTCATGAATCTAGGCATTGCAATCTATTCATTACAAAGATATGCATCAAAACATTACATTTGCATTTTGTGCATTCATCACATAACAAAAAAATGGTCCACGTCGGTTGCGCCATATTAATACTTGCATTTCATAGAGGAAAATAATAAAAGCGAGGAATCTTTTCATTGCATTGGCATCATATTAATGTTCGCCCTTCATAAAAAGGAAAAAATAAGATCATTGCATGTAAAAAATAAGATCATTGCATGTCATTCATCATTAGAGCATCACATTTCGCATTAGACATTTCATAGAAAAAAGGCAAAAAAGGAAAAGTTTTCCATTGCATGTCATCTGCCATCTCATCAAGACACAAGAGCATTACATATTATCAAACACCGTAAATTTTGCATTAGCATACTGAACAAATAAAGTCATGCATTACATTCATCAAGCATAAAACCATGCACTCATCAGACATAGAAAATAAAGAAAAGAGAAATTTAGGCATTTGCATTACATTCATCATAAGAAAAAGGAAAAGAAAATAACAATCATGGCATTTGCATTGCATGCATTGTGTTATACCCCAATTTTGTCCGTCTTCTTTTTCTTGTTTTAGTAGTTTATTTTATTCGTATTTTGAAGTCACGCGATTCCGAGCTAATTTTTTAAAGCACGCCCATTTCTTCTATTTTTGATTTAGTCTTAGCGCACTTGTCAAGTTCGGTCCGGTCTCGTCTTTGTATTTGGCCTGACTCCCTTTTATGATTATTATTTTTATCCTTATTTTGTTTATTTAATTTATTTAAGCATACATACAATTTAAAAATGTCAAAAATTCAATTTAGTTTAATTCACAATATTTAAGAGTCCAATATATTTAAAAATGTCAAAAAAATTCAATTCAATTAAATTTACAATTTAAAAGCATTTAATAGTCCCAAAAGTCCAAAAATACAAAAATAGTAATACAAAATATATAAAAAATAAGCAAATCCGAAAATATACAATAAACAGTAAAATAGGGTTCCAGGCAGCAGTTCAAGCTGCTGCAGGTGCTGATGGGCTTGGATCAGGACCTGAAAATTATACAAAACCCAGTCAAAACTCAATTAATGCCCTAACCTAATTTTTGACTATAAATAAACAGTCCAATCAACAGTAAAGGACACACAGAATAAAAGGCAGTAGACTACTGCAAAAATCACCCAAAAAAGGATTAGAGTTTCACATCGAAACCCTAACCCACTAAACACGGTTCTGAAGTTCTGGGTTTCAAAGAGAAACAAAGAGCAACCGTGTGTCGTAGAGTAATAAGAAGTCGCAGAGCAATCAAAAGGAGACAAACAGAGGCTGGAGTTTAGGTTGGTACACATGGTGGACTAAAATAATTAGTCTGATGCATAAAAACATCCTGTTTATGTTCCATTTTTTTTTTACTTTCTGATTGAATGGCTTCCCAAATAGTATTAGTCTTCATCTTTAAATAATAGATCTATTCATGTTACTGACTTCTGAAATAATATCTATTCAAGTTTGTTTTCCTATTGAAATCAATTTGAAGCAAAAAGAGAGTCTTGACAAGTCTTTTTGAGACAATCAGCATATGGTATCATAAGAAAATAGATACAGGAAGAAGAAAAGGAGGAACCGAACGAAAAAAAACGAAACAAAAAGAGAACTCACTTGCTTAATTCGCCGACGACCTCCGGTCATCTTCTCCGGCGAAGCTCCGGCAAGACCCCCACCAAACCGAAGCTAAGCCCTTCCGAATCACCCCCAGCAGCCCCAAAAAATGACCCAAAACCGAATGATTTAGTCATAAACGACCACCCTCACGCGTTCGTCGCCGGAGAAACACCATGCTCCGTTCGCCGTCGTATCTCCAGCCGGCGTAAACACCATGGCCGACACCCCCTCTCTTTCTCTAAGCTTCGGTCTCCAATTTCTCTCTCCCAGGAAACCGCTTGATTCTCGCCACAATCAATCTCCCACCCACTTGAGAAGTGCAAGTGACATCGATAAATGGGAGAAGGGGAAATGATTTCAAGGTTTCAATTTTCGGGTCGGCCCAGTTATAGAGTCTCCTTTTCTTTTTTTCTTTTATCTTGAGTTTTGTTTTTTTTAATTATCAGGCTACTAATCGAAACCCACGAATTAACACACACACACCCCCTCCACTTAAAGCCCAGTTTCGCATACTGGGCTCTCTCCTATGCGAATGGGCTTTCTTTTTCTCGCACCCCTATTAACTATACACCCCCTACGACTAATAAAACCTCATTTTACAATTGTCACCCCTTTTTTTTTCTATTTTAATTCTTTTCCAATTCAAACGTAAATAATTTTTCTCGCAAAATCAAATAAACGGCTAAGTCGGTTGTACAACCGGGTTAGTCATTATTTTAGGGCCAATGAGCTGTACAGTTCAGTAACCCTGCAAACTTAATAAATACGAATAAACTATTTTTCTCTAAAAATAAACGGCTAAGTCGGTTGTACAACCGGGTTAGTCATCATTTCAGGACCAATGAGCTGTACAGTTCAGTAATCCTACAAAAAACTTAATAAAATATAAATAAACCATTTTTCCTAAAAATAGGGGACTAAGTCGGTTGTACAACCGGGTTAGTCAGCGTTCTAGAACTAATGAGCTGTACAGTTCAGGAGTTCTAGAATACCTATTCTAAAACGGACCCACCTCATATCAAACAATCTTCTCTCAAAAATTCAAAAATCATTTTCAAAAAGTAGGGGACTAAGCCGGTTGTACAATCGGGTTAGTCAGCGTCCTAGGAATCAGTGAGCTGTACAGTTCAAGGAATCCTAGGACCCCTACACTAAAAAAACACCAACCCACAAACCTTTTTCAGGAAGAACTACGTAGCTTTGATTCCTCCATTGCATCTGGAGGTACGTAGGAGCAAGACTCAACTCTTGTCAAGCACTAAAAATAAAAACCTAAATAAGTCATTTTCTACAAATAAAAGGGTAATAATTAGATAAATCTTAAATTAATTAGACAATGGATGTCGTGGGGTGCTAATACCTTCCCCACACATAACGACTCCCGAACCCTAACAATGCCTTGTCCTAAACATAAAGGGATTTTCCGAATTTGCCCTTAAACTAAAATTTGGTGGCGGCTTCCTTTCGAACTTGAAGAATCCTTTTCCGATTTTTCTGGTCGCTACTGTTGGCGACTTCATCTGGGACTTATTTTATTCTTAGAGAGTCAAAACCTAGTCTAATTAATTTAGGATTAATTCAATCTTTACCCCTTTTATTTATTTATTTTCTTTTGCAATAATTATGTTATTTATTTGTATAAACCCTAGGGTAGAAGACGATACTTGTATGTTTGTTTGTTTTGCAGCTTTGGGTTTATTTTAAATTGCTCCTACACACATTGCACTTCTACACTTCACACACTTGTGAGAAAAGTCCTCTACCCGGACTCGAGCATAAACTTAAGTTAGAACGAGATTGTGTAGTGATGGCTCATGGGACGACGCCTCGTTGGGTGGTCACGAAAATCTCACCTAGAGTTTGATTCCTTTTGAGGATGCTATCCCTTCTAATAGCTTGCCTATTGTCGGGGTCAGTGTTCTTGACTGAGGTCCTTGGCTCTAGGAACCATGTGTAGGATTCTTTAGAACCACCCTTGCGAGGTTCACTATAAAGAAAACTTTAGACCCACTCCATAAGATACCTTCCTAGGTTCACAAAGGAGCTTAACACCCTTGCATTCAAAACAAACATTAGTGCATACCGTCTTTTACAAACACAAAAATCAAAAAATCAAAAAAATCAAAAAAAAATTGTCATATTCCCCAAGCTTTTAGAATTTGTGCCTCATGCATTTTTCCCTTTCTTTACAAAAAAAAAAAAAAATCTCATGTTGCATGCACTTTTATGACCGTCAGGGAATTTAAATCTTTACCTTGGAGAGAAGCCGCCGCATGAAGTCGAATTAAATTTTGTACTTTACTCTCCAATGAAAAGTTTATAATTCCCCGACATGACGAATAATATCATATATCATTATTTCATACACATACATCACATTCGCATTTCACATACATTCATTCGCATTCTCATTTCATGCGCATTCATTCATTTGCATACTTACATCATGCATTATAAAAAACGGAAAAATATAATTTTGAGAGAAAAATTGTGATGAGAGGTGAGGCATTCTTGTGAGATAAATAATTCTTTTGAAAGAGTTTAGTCATACTTCATTGCAAGCTCAAAGTGTTTCAAGTCACCCGCTTTTTCAAATTTTTAGCTTGCTCACATTTTTAACCAAACGTTGCATCTCTTCCATCCCATGATAAATGACCGAAATGCCCATCAAAAATTTCTATCATGTTTTAAATGTTATTTACTGAAGCATTTGTGTAGTGACTTGGGTAACATGTGTGTTTATTTTTGTTTGAGTCGGCTTAGCGTCCCTACCTTGCCATCATCCCCTCACAAAGTCTAATCCCACCCCGACCACCCATAAAGTACATACTCCCCACATCTGTATATAAGTTGACGTTTCGGTTGGTTCCCTAAGTGAAATAACACTTTAGGCCCCCATCCATCTTTGGGGCAAATGTGTGATCTCTAAAATACCTTGTCAATGTTGTATTCCCTTGGTGCAAGTCCTTTACCAAAAAAAATATAAAAATGCCCGTTAGGTTGAAAACTCGTAAGAGCGGCCTAAGCAAAAATTAGGGCATAAAAAAAAAGAGAAATAAAGAAAAAAGAGCAAATATATAAAAGTAAATAAATTATTGTCCTTAAGTTAATTTTTGAGAAAACTAGCAATCATGTTTTGAAATGAAGTTTGACCATCTTCCCCTATCCTCAAAAAATCCTTTGCCACCCACCTTAAGCCAAAAATCCCAAACCTTAGACAAGGATCGATTCCGCATCAAAAAAAATGGTGCATTAGTTTTATCAGCTCACTCACCCAAAAAAGAAACAAAAATCACAAAAGAGTGAAGTCAAAAAGAGGATTAAAAAATCCCCCAAAAAAACAAACAAACAAAAAAAAACAAAAATAGTACAAATCGTGAGCTGATACTTCATTACCATCAAAGCATAAGAGATCCTTGTCTGAAATAAACCCCCAAACACTTCCCTTGTCCTCAATATCCTATCCTTCATAAACCCTTGGCCAAGTCACATCCCTAAACAAGTCCATCCTACCATGAGACACATCAATTACTGTCTCAATAGGCCCTCAAACACTCCTTTGAACCTGACAACCATTTCCTTCATAAATCATCACCCATTAGCCAAGTTACTTCACCAAATCATTTGTCCCATCAATCATCAAACACTTCATTGAGCCTAATAACACCTTATTTTACAAACCATTAACCATTAGCCAAATCATACCGCTCAAAAAAAATCATTCGTCCCGTCAATCCCCAAACACTACCTTGAGCCCAATTATCATTTCCCTCATAAATCACTAAACCATCGGCCACATTCCGATTAATGACCGATTGCTTTTGTTTTCTCAAAGTTTTAATCTTAGGACAAATAAGTTTATTTATTTACAATATGTTTGCTCAAAAAAAAAATATATCTCAAAAAAAAAACTCAAAGGAAAAGAAAAATCAAAAGGCTTGCACCACAAGATTCATTCACGTTACAGTTATACTAAGACAAGGTTTAGTGATCACCAAGTGTAGTTTTCATCATAGCAAACTCGAGACTATTGTAGTCTGAGAGTCATTTTAAAGGTAACCAATAGTTTATACTAGGATCGTCACCTATATCCTATAGCGGGGCATCCCTTTCACCACCTATTCCATTTGAACTTGGGGAAATTTGTACAGTGTCATACCACACCCAGCCCGTTGCCATACCAGACAAACTCCAAAAACCCATTACTCTAACTCCGGCACCTTCTACAACCTCACCAAAACAACCGTCTGAATTCCCGTTATCAAGTGGGGCAACCCTGTCATTCTTCACTCCACCTACAAAGGGGGAAATTCACCCGACATCTATCTCATCCCTTCATTATATTCACAGCCATAAAACCATACCGGGGCAATTTCTCAACTCATTACCCAAAATGCTACTACTCTAGTCAGGGCAATCTTGTCCTTACCATAAATGGGGCAACACCAAACTCTATGGGTTGAGACAAAGTCTCTTGCTTTCCGCCTTTCATTCCAAAGCCAATGCATTCCCAGTTCATCATCTTATACACCCTTAGCTTGTCAAATCTAAATCGGGGCAGTCCTGCATTTCTTGGCTTGGGAAAACCTACCTTTCATGACCTTGACAAAGACCAGTCAGTCATTCACCCCTTCATGTGCCACAAATGTCCACACCCTAGGTCTTTAGAACCCCAAGTTAACTGACCCATTCATCTATATTCGCACTACTATACATCTTCACAAAACAATGTTTTAGAGAGAGAAAACACAAGTTGATCATATGATGTTGGAAATCCACTTATTTAGTTGTGTGGGCCAAAAACTACGGTCATCATGGAGCATCAAAATGGAAGAGAAAAATGAACGAGCTTGCAAATACTTTTTCACATCAGTGTCTGTAAATAACAACATTGAGATTGCTGAAGTATTGAATCAAAACTATTCTTTTCAAAGAATGATCAATATTCACCTCTACTTCTCGCATCTAAAGTCTCACATCTCATCATTACCAAAAATGTTTCTATACCCCAATCACTCATATCATATCATATCATATCATATCATATCATATCACATCACATCACATCATATCATATCATATCATATCACCACCTCATGCACCATAGCATTTGCACATTTGACATTCATCATTTTTAAAAAAAAAAAAAAAAAAAAAAAAAAAAAAAAAAAAAAAAAAGCAATAAGCAAAAAGAGAAAAGGAAAAAGTCATTCCACATCCTACCGGATACCAATCATTGCTTGCACCATTAATTGCTTCATCAAACGAGATTGGGTTTCCCTTTCTCGGTAGATGCATTTGTTAGGTGTGCCCGGATAAGCACAATCGGTGTTAGTCCCTATGTTGTTCCTCTAATGTCGGCCGCTTTTAAGCGTTGATCTCATATCGTATCACAGATCACCGCCGATCCTCGGACCCGAGTGGTCCTTCAGAGCACCACGCTCCTTCAAAGTGCCTAAGTGGCCCAGTCGCAAACGCCGAGTCGAGCGGCGGACCTTCCAGACCGCGTGGTCCTTCGGACTAGTTGTGTCACCTAAGACACGATGGTACGCCCTTCATGGTCAACATATCGCTTCTAGACCGATCTTGACCCATCATGGCCGCCGAGTATAAAGGCCCCTCGCATCGTTTAATTAGTACCGTAGCTAGTTGCGCTCCTTCGCACCACGATGGTCCTTCAATTAAGGCCTGGCAACTTTCGGACCTTAAATGGTCCTTCAGAGCCTTGTCGCTCCTTCGGACCACGAGTGGTCCTTGAGCCTTAGTGCTCCTTCAGGTCCTTGTTGACCCTTCATTCAAATCTCGGTTAATGCGCCAAGTATTAACCACTCCCTCTTATCTCTCAAACCTTCCACTCCCCCCTTAAACGGACAAAATTAGCGTCTATCTTATCTTTATTCCTATTTCTACTACGAAAGTTCTAGAGCTCAGCACTTTCTAGTAAAATATTAATAAAGAGGGGCAGCTGTTATACCCCAATTTTGTCCGTCTTCTTTTTCTTGTTTTAGTAGTTTATTTTATTCGTATTTTGAAGTCACGCGATTCCGAGCTAATTTTTTAAAGCACGCCCATTTCTTCTATTTTTGATTTAGTCTTAGCGCACTTGTCAAGTCCGGTCCGGTCTCGTCTTTGTATTTGGCCTGACTCCCTTTTATGATTATTATTTTTATCCTTATTTTGTTTATTTAATTTATTTAAGCATACATACAATTTAAAAATGTCAAAAATTCAATTTAGTTTAATTCACAATATTTAAGAGTCCAATATATTTAAAAATGTCAAAAAAATTCAATTCAATTAAATTTACAATTTAAAAGCATTTAATAGTCCCAAAAGTCCAAAAATACAAAAATAGTAATACAAAATATATAAAAATAAGCAAATCCGAAAATATACAATAAATGAGAAAATAGGGTTCCAGCGCGATTCAAGCTGCTGCAGTCTTGATGGGCTTGGATCAGACACGAAAATTATACAAAACCCAGTCAAAACTCAATTAATGCCCTAACCTAATTTTTGACTATAAATAAAAGCAATCAATCAACAAAGAAAGGACACACAGAATAAAAAGCGTGAGACTACTGCAAAAATCACCTAAAAAAGGATTAGAGTTTCACATCGAAACCCTAACCCACTAAACACGGTTCTGAAGTTCTGGGTTTCAAAGAGAAACAAGAGCAACCGGTGTCAAGTAGAATAAGAAGTCGCAGAGCAATCAAAAGGAGACAAACAGAGGTGGAGTTTAGGTTGGTACACATGGTGGACTAAAATAATTAGTCGATGCATAAAAACATCCTGCTTATGTTCCATTTTTTTACTTTACGATTGAATGGCTTCCCAAATAGTATTAGTCTTCATCTTTAAATAATAGATCTATTCATGTTAATGACTTCTGAAATAATATCTATTCAAGTTTGTTTTCCTATTGAAATCAATTTGAAGCAAAAGAGAGTCTTGACAAGTCTTTTTGAGACAATCAAAGATATGGTATCATAAGAAAATAGATACAGGAAGAAGAAAAGGAGGAACCGAACGAAAAAACGAAACAAAAGAGAACTCACTTGCTTAATTCACGACGACCTCCGGCCATCTTCTTCCGCGAAGCTCTCCGCAAGACCCCACCAAACCGAAGCTAAGCCCTTCCGAATCACCCCAGCAATGACCCCCAAAAATGACCCAAAACCGAATGATTTAGTCATAAACGACCACCTCACGCGTGCGTCGTCGGGAGAAACACCATGCTCCGTTCGCCGTCAGATCTCCACCCGGGCGTAAACACCATGGCCGACACCCCTCTCTTTCTCTAAGCTTCGGTCTCCAATTTCTCTCTCCCAGAAACCGCTTGATTCTCGCCGTCAATCTCTCCCACTGAGAAGTGCAGTGGCTCATCGATAAATGGGAGAAGGGGAAATGATTTCAAGGTTTCAATTTTCTGGTCGCCCAGCTTATAGAGTCTCCTTTTCTTTTTTTCTTTTATCTTGAGTTTTGTTTTTTTAATTATCGGGCTACTAATCGAAAAACCCACGAATTAACACACACACACCCTCCACTTAAAGCCTGGGCCAGCATTGGGCTCTCTCCTATGCGAATGGGCTTTCTTTTCTCGCACTTCTATTAACTATACACCCCTACGACTAATAAAACCTCATTTTACAATTGTCACCCTTTTTTTTTTCTATTTTAATTCTTTTCCAATTCAAACGTAAATAATTTTTTTCTCGCAAAATCAAATAACGGCTAAATCGGTTGTACAACCAAGGTTAGTCATTATTTTAGGCCAATGAGTCATGCATATTCGGTAACCCGCAAACTTAATAAATACGAATAAACTATTTTTCTCTAAAAATAAACGGCTAAGTCGGTTGTACAACCGGGTTAGTCATCATTTCAGACCAATGAGTCATGCATACTCAAGTAATCCTACAAAAACTTAATAAAATATAAATAAACCATTTTTCCTAAAAATAGGGGACTAAGTCGGTTGTACAACCGGTTAGTGAAGTCGTTCTAGAACTAATGAGTCAGACAGTTCGGGAGTTCTAGAATACCTATTCTAAAACGGACCCACCTCATATCAAACAATCTTCTCTCAAAAATTCAAAAATCATTTTCAAAAAGTAGGGGACTAAGCCAGGTTGTACAACCCGGGTTAGTCAACGTCTAGGAATCAAGTGAGTCATGATAGTTCAAGGAATCCTAGGACCCCTACACTAAAAAAACACCAACCCACAAACCTTTTTCAGGAAGAACTACGTAGCTTTGATTCCTCCATTGCATCTGGAGGTACGTAGGAGCAAGACTCAACTCTTGTCAAGCACTAAAAAATAAAAACCTAAATAAGTCATTTTCTCTACAAATAAAAGGGTAATAATTAGATAAATCTTAAATTAATTAGACAATGGATGTCGTGGGGTGCTAATACCTTCCCCACACATAACGACTCCCGAACCCTAACAATGCCTTGTCCTAAACATAAAGGGATTTTCCGAATTTGCCCTTAAACTAAAATTTGGTGGCGGCTTCCTTTCGAACTTCGAAGAATCCTTTTCCCGGATTTTTCGGTCGCTACACATTGGTTCTTTCTTTTCAGCTGCAAATAAGTGGGAGAGGATAAACACCTCGGTGTTAATGCTCGCCTTCAGTTTCTAGAAAGCGCTTCCCTAGTTAAGAGTTTAGAAAAAAAAAAGAGAAAAAAGAAAGGAAGAGAAAAAGAAAAAGGAAAAGGGAAAGAGTTCAGAGGAAAGAAAGAGGCAAGAGGAAGAGTTCAGAGGAGAGGAGAAAAAGAAAGAGAAACAGAAAAAAGGAGAAAAGAGAAACAGAAAAAAGAAAAAAGAGAAAGAGTTTAGAGAAAAGGAAGGAAAAAAAGAGAGAAACAAAAAAGAAAGAGAAAGAGTTTAGAGAAAAGAAAAGAGAGAAAGAGAGAGAGAAAGAAAAAAAAAAAAAAGAGAGAGAGAAAAGAAAAGAAAAAAGAGTCCAGAGAAGAGAGGAGAAAAGAAAAGGAAAAGAGTCCAAAGAAAAAAAAGAGTCCAGAGAAGAAAAAAAAAAGAAAGAAAAAGAGTCTAGAGAAGAGGAAAAAAAGAGAAAAAGAGAAAAAGAAGAAGAGCGCCCAAGCGCGCAAAAGAAGAAAAGAGAGCGTCCAAGCACGCAAAAGAAGAAAAGAGAGCATTCAAGCGCGCAGAAGAAGAAAAGAGAGCCTGCGCGCGCAAAAAGAGAAAAGAGAGCGCCTGCGCGCAAAAGAAGAAAAAGAGCGCCCAAGCGCGCAGAAGAAGAAAAGAGAGCGCCCAAGCGCGCAAAAGAGGAAAAGAGAGCGCCCAAGTGTGCAAAAGAGAGGTCTCACATTGTATACGAGCAACGCGATGGACCGCAGCCCCATGCGAGGCGCAACGGAATAGTTGTATCAGCCTAAGATACAGTGGACGCCGTAGATTGATCTCAGTATATCGATTCGAGTCGATAACGATCCCTGGCCGCCGAAAGACTGCAGATTTCAGGAAACGTGCTCCTCCAAGCCGCGTGCAAACTCGGATTCGCCAAGAGTTCGTTTAAGGATTACTGAGTTTTAGGCAACTGGGCATTTTACCGCTTTTTGCACGCCAAGTGCCCATTTATCGCCAAAGACGCCAGTACTTTTTTATCTTTTTTTTTCAAAAAAAAAAAAAAAAAAAATTCGAGTTTCCCCAAATGGACAAAATTGGCATGATTTCTTAATTCTTTATTTCTATTTTATCTTCGAAATATGTCTTGCGCGATTCATATTTCTTGATAAAATCCAAATAAAGAGAGGCAAATTGTCATACCCCAATTTTGTCCTAAACTTTAAGTCAAAAACCCTAATTTTCCCCAAAAATAAATAAACAAAAGAAAAGCATCATGCATTGCATTTAGGGTCCTAAAAGTCATTTCAAAGTTTCTAAAATCATTTTTGGAGTTGAAATGCACTTTTTGGACGAACTAGGATTTTTTTAGGGTAAGGGGCATTTTGGTCATTTTTCGCAACATGATAATTTTCTCGTCAAAAGTATGCACATACCAAAAGTACATTTTTCCTTTATCCAAGATAATTTTTGTACAAATTTTAGAGAGAATATCCTAGCCCAAAATAATTAAAATGCATTTTCCTATTTTTATTGCATAAAAATGCTAAAAGACCATTAAAAATTCCCCAATTATTAAATGACAATTTTTGTTTGTCTAGAATAATTGGGGAGAACATTTTATGGTGCCCAAAAACTTGTAACACATTTTCAATAGGTGCATTCCCATTTTGCATGCCCAAAAATTCAAATTTCAAAACCAAAAATAGGAAGTGTCCTCAATAAGACAAAATACCAAAAACAAGCATTTTTTTATTTTTCCTCTCTATAATCAGCTGGCCATGCGCAGCTCTCTCTCTCCTCTCTCTCTCTCAAGAAGCTTCTACACACTTCTTTTCTTTCTCACCAAGTTTTGATTTGATCATATCCTCAATTTTGCCCATTTTGGTAAATTATTCCACACACTTACACTAACCTCTCCACCAACAAATGTCATCTTTCCCTTTTGATAACATTCCCTCACCATAATACCCTTAACCCTATTCTAGATCCTTCCCCATATGAATCACCATTCCAAAATTAGATTTTTGTTCACAATTTTTCCTTTCTTTTTGTTCATGCATGCGCCACCTTCACCCCACCTCCTCACACACTTGTGTTTTCTAAATACCCCTAATCCATGTGACTAATAATCCTAGCCATCCATTCAAAAATAAAATCAAATCCTAGAGCCCATCAAAGATGATAAGACTAAAATACCCTTAAACCTAAAAACCCCTATAAATAGATCCTCATTTCCCCACCTCACAAGTTTTGGACCTCTCCACTCTCATTTCTCAAAACCTAGCAACCAAACCCCCTCCTCTAACCAGCCCCAAAACCGTAGCCCTCCTCTCCATTCTCTCTTCCATTTTCTTCATTTTTCCATCACCAAACCTTCAATACTTTTGATCCTAGCATTAAACCTTCTTCAAAACTTCTATAATCTCTCAAGTTCCATCAAGATCCTTCCAAGAAAAGGTGTTTGGCGTGGAGATAGGGGCTGTTCATCAAGTTATTTTGCTTCATCTTGCATTTTTCTTCTTTTGCTAACTAGTTCTAGAGGTAAATTTTTAATCTCTTGCATTTTCTTTAACTATCACCATGTAGATTCTTCTTCTACTCCTCTTTTCCTTCTCAAAGGCTTAGAGGACTTGTTTCCAACATTATGACAAGGACATTGGGAGCATTGGGTGTTGGCAATGAGTCCTTGGCCTAGAGAGGGGTTTTCTTGTGTTTTCACTTTGTTGTTTGCATTTCACACTCATTTTATCATGTTTTCCTTGCATATACTATTTTGATTGCATGATTTTTGAGTCAAATAAGATCATCTCTTCATGGTTGTGGTTTGGCCTCTAGAGCAAAAATTAGGGTTCATATGTGTTCTTGATCATTTCATGGGTTGAAGGTACAAAATGGCTTGATTGTGAATATGTGTAGTTTAAGGTTTTGGTTTTAGAAATTAGGGGCTATGTTTTCTCTTGTGTTTCTTAATGTTTAGTGTGAATAAAATATATGAGTTGCTTGATTGTTGTTTAGTAGTATAGCATATTAATTTAGGGTCTTATCTTGTGTATGTTCTATGTGTTGATTGTGCAAATTTAGCAAGAAATAATTGATTGATTAAGCATGTATATGTTTTCGGTTTTAGGGGCTGTTTTTGGTGCCTATTTTGTGCCTAAAATGTGTTGCTTGATCTTGTGTAGATAGTGGCAATTGTGTTAGTGTGTTTTTAACCTTTTACCATTCACTTATTTTTCACTTTACCATTCATTAACCTTTTACTAAAACTCAAAAATATTTTACCATTTACTTTTTACATTTTTACTTTACCATCTCATTAAATAATTACCTTTTACCTCATGCATATTTTTACTTTACCATCTCATTAAATAATTACCATTTACCTCATGCATCTTTTTACTTTACCATTCATTAACTTTTTACCAAAAGTTTTCTTTAGCAACTACCAATTTGCAAAAATACCCAAAATATTTTTACATTCATGCATCTTCTCTCACACTTGGTTTATGTAACACTCTCATGCATTCTCACATGATCATGTCCCTTACATTCTTTATTCCTTGTATGCCATTCATTCATAAATAAAATGCTATACATTCGCTCACTTGTATACTTAGTCATTCATTTAAACCTTGTATGATCATTCATTTGCATTCTTACATGTTTATGCTTCTTGCATCCTTTCACTTTCTCATATGTTCACGCATTCATATACATTAGGTTTTGCATTCAATAATGCGTATTCATTCCTTGTATATTCATGCACCTACATGTTTGCTTAATCATGCATTCAATTGTTCATAACAACTTGTGAATGTTCTTCATGATTTGTCTTGCTTATGCTTTCATTGTTGTCTCATTTTGAATAAAAAGGATTTGTAATGTTCTACTTTCTTTTCAAGTCCAAAATCAAATGTTTTCTAATAAAAACCCTAAGGCATTTTTCATAAACAAATCATTAACCATCACTCAAGCCGATGCTTGTTTGATCGTTAATGATGGAGTTATTAGTGGTAGTCACCAAGCCTTTGCTTGTTTGACTATCATGAAAGCTCCCACACATTAATTAAACAACAAAACCCAATTCAAATTTCCTAAAAATAACATGAGCCATTAGTGGTAATTATCACTAAGACTCATCCTTTTCCAAAACATTTTCAAAAGGATAATAAAGCGTTATGATGGTGATCACTGAGTAATTGCTCGATGATTATCGGTTCCAACACTTTTCTTTCAAGGTAGTAGTGAACGCCACTCGAAGCCAATGCTTGTTTGGTATCCATGAACGCTTGAGTCATATTTCCAAAACCCAAAAGATAAGATAAAAACAAAACACGATTTTCTCAAAATCAAAAGAATTAAGAACTACGTAGCTTTGATCCTCGGTCATCGAGGGTACGTAGGACCGGTCATATCCCGTCAAGCTCGCTTTCAAAAATCCCAAAGCCGCCTTTGGACGCAAAAAGAACCAAGAACTACGTAGCTTTGATCCCTCGATTATTGAGGGTACGTAGGACCGGTCATATCCCGTCAAGCACTCTTTTAAAAATCTAAGTTTAGTTTCGCTTTCCAAAAATCACAAAAGATTTCTCTCTTGTTTTCTAAAAACTCCTTCAAATAAAAAGGAAAAGAAAAGAAGTAGAACGATTATTTTCAAATCAAACAATCCAAACCACACATCGAATTAATGGTTCCCTTTCGGTAGAAAGGAGGTGTGGGGTGCTAATACCTTCCCCACACCTAACCGAATTTCCAACCCACATTTTGCTGAAAGACCACCCGCTTTTTGTAAAAAGACCTTTTCTAATGTTTTGGTCTAAAAACTAAAATATTAGTGGCGGTTTCACAATTTTCACGTTGTACACTGAGAAATCCCAAACCGGATTTTTCGGGGCGCAACAGTTGGTAGTGGTTTTCGGGGAAGAGGAACTGCTGGTCAATAAGTCATCCTCCGTCCGCTACATCGAGGCAGCTGAAGAATCATTCGAAACCGCTTTCCAAGCCCTGGAAATCGCCAACACCACCTTTGTTGGAGAAGGAACCCCGATGCCTAAACCAAGATTGTCCAAGGCTGCCATGATGGTTGCCAAGGTCATGCTGACCGATGGTTTCAAGGTTGGAAGCGGCTTAGGGAAGACTGAGCAAGGGATTCAGACGCTGATCCAATTGTCTGACAACAAGAACGGATATGGGATAGGATACTGGCCTGGTCGCAATGACAAGAACAGGGTCTACAAGGAAAAGAAAGAGAAGAGAATGGCAAGGCTCGAAGGCAGAGAGCCAAGTGTGAAGAAGTTGCTCATTTGTGATATCAACCAAAGCTTTCGAAGTGCAGGAATTCTAAATCCTAACCAGATTGCTGCAATTGAAGATGATCCAAGTGCTGGGGACGGTATCGTCAACCTCGTACGCTTGTGCCCCGCGGATGAAAGGCTAAAGAACTGGGAGATTGTCGATTTTCCTGTAGTTTTCAATTCAAAGTAATTTTTCTGTAATGCAAATCCTTTGGCTCTGCCCAAGGCCTTAGGATAACTCAATAAGGGCACACATGTTTTATTCAATATCAAGTATCAATAAAATAACGTTTTGAATTCTTCAATAACTTTCTTCGCTTCGCCTTTTCTTCCACCTGTTTTCATTCCGTCAATTTTCGCTAATGCAGATCTAAAAATTTTGTCCTTGAAAATAACAATGTCGGTAATCCATATCATAACTTTGATCATCCCATTAATCAAACCGAAGAAGATGTCGAAAATGACTGGGAAACCCCTCCAGAGTTAATGAGAATGATGGAACAAGAGGACAAAGTGATTCAGCCCCATGAGGAACCAACCGAAACAATCAACTTGGGTACAGATGAAGACAGAAGGGAGATTAAGGTCGGAACTACAATGCCAGATGTTGAGCGTGAGAAACTGGTTAAGCTCTTATTTGACTACGCCGATGTTTTTGCATGGACGTACAAAGACATGCCTGGACTAGACACCAACATAGTCGAACATAAACTACCAGTGAAGCCTGAATGCCCACCAGTGAAACAGAAATTGAGAAGGATGAAGCCAGAAATGTCATTAAAAATCAGGGATGAGGTCAAGAAGCAATTCGATGCCGGGTTTCTAGCAGTGGCCAAGTATCCTCAATGGGTAGCCAATATTGTCCCAGTCCCGAAGAAAGATGGAAAGGTTCAAATGTGTGTTGACTACCGGGATTTGAACAGAGCCAGCCCTAAAGATGACTTCCCCTTGCCTCACATTGATGTTCGTAGACAAAGACGGTAGCAACACTCTCTCTTCTCCTTTATGGATGGATATTCTGGATATAATCAGATCAAGATGGCCCCTGAAGATATGGAGAAAACCACCTTCATCACTCTATGGGGAACTTTCTGTTACAAAGTCATGCCGTTTGGGTTGAAGAACGCTGGTGCCACATACCAGAGAGCAATGGTAGCGCTATTCCACGATATGATGCATAAAGAAATAGAAGTCTATGTGGATGATATGATCGCCAAATCCAAAACTGACGAAGAGCATATTGTTAATCTGCACAAACTCTTTGAACGCCTAAGGAAATTCAAGCTCAGACTGAATCCTACCAAATGCACTTTCGGAGTAAGATTAGGGAAGTTGTTAGGATTCATAGTCAGTCAGAGAGGAATAGAGGTGGATCCGGCCAAAGTACGAGCAATTCTTGAAATGCCGACGCCTAAAACTGAGAAGGAGGTTCGTGGTTTCCTCGGGAGATTGAATTACATTTCCAGGTTTATATCCCAACTAACATTCACCTGTGAGCCAATCTTCAAGCTATTGTGCAAGAATCAAGAGGCAAAGTGGAATGACAACTGTCAAGAAGCCTTTGAGAAAATCAAAAGGTATCTCCAGAACCCTCCAATCTTAATGCCACCTGTGCCAGGCAGGCCTCTCATCATGTACTTAACAGTTCTAGGCAACTCGATGGGTTGTGTGCTTGGACAACAGGATGAGTCCGGGAAGAAAGAATATGCTATCTACTATCTGAGCAAAAAGTTCACAGAGTGCGAAACCAGATACTCATTGTTGGAGAAAACGTGTTGTGCTTTAGCCTGGGCTGCACGTCGACTAAGGCAGTACATGCTAAGCCACACGACTTGGTTGGTGTCTAAAATGGACCCGATCAAGTGCATCTTGAAAAACCCGCACTCACTGGGGAGAATTGCTCACCGGCAAATGCTCTCGTGTCGAATACGATCTTTTGTATGTCACTCAGAAAGCAATCAAAGGTAGTACATTGGCCGAATACTTGGCCCATCAACCCATTGAGGACTACCAATCAATGCAGTGTGATTTCCCAGATGAGGATATAATGGTCCTGTTGGAAGAAGAAAAGTTTCTGGGCGATGAAAGGTGGACCATGTCATTTGATGGTGCTTCAAATATGTGGGGACACGGAGTAGGGGCCGTGTTAATCTCCCCATACAATCACTTTATACCATTCACAGCCAGACTGAGTTTCTATTGCACCAACAATATTGCTGAGTATGAAGAATGCACTCTAGGCATTCAGGCGACCCTCGAGTGGAAAGTTAAAAGACTCGATGTATATGGGGACTCGGCTTTAGTCATCCATCAACTAAGAGGCGATTGGGAAACAAGAGATTCCAAACTAATCCCCTATCGCGATCACATCCTAGAAATGGCTAAGCAATTTGAGGAAATCTCCTTTCACCATTTCCCTCGGGAAGAAAACCAGTTGGTTGACGCTTTAGCAACTTTATCGTCGATGTTCAATATCATGGATAACAAAAGTCTCACATTCTTGAAGATACAAAATCGTGAGCTACCAGCACATCATTGCCATGCAATCGAAGAAGAACCCGACAGTAAACCTTGGTATTATGACATCAAGCACTATATCACGAACAGAGAATACCCTCCTGGTGCCTCAGAAAATGATAAGAGAACACTAAGAAGGTTATCAATGGGTTTCTTTTTGAATGGTGAAGTTCTCTACAAAAGGAATCATGATATGGTCCTCCTCAGATGTGTAGCAAAAGAAGAAGCAGAAAGAATCATGAAAGATGTCCACGAGGGATCCTTCGGAACTCATTCCAACGGGCATACTATGGCAAGAAAGATCTTGAGAGCTGGCTATTACTGGTCAACAATGGAAACAGACTGCTTCAGTTATGTGAGGAAATGCCACAAATGTCAAATCTATGCCGACAACATCCATGTACCACCAGCTTCTCTGAACGTTCTGTCAGCTCCCTGGTGTAACACCCCCTTCTATCTAGTCTATTATTTTAATAAATTCGAAAATCAGAGTCTACGAAAAAATTTTAGTGCGACCACTTGAGGTGCCACATTTTCACAGCCACATTCAAACTCCAAAATAATAGTTATAATAACCCCAAAAAGTGATACATAGCACCATAAATCGCATGACGAGGATAGATACCGTGTAGCAAATGAAATAACAATCAAGTAATGTAAATACAATTATCCAATTAAAAGTTAAATCATAACATAAACGACAAAGTCTAGCTATTATTCCCTGCTACGTGATCGTCGAGCCGACTCGACAATACTAGCGAAGGTACTCACGCCACCTTGATGGCCATCACACTGCAGCGTTGCCACATAAGAGCAACATTCCAAGCAGAAAGGGTGAGTCTCATTTCATAGAAAATAGTAAATAAAACAAGCAACTCAATAAGATAAGCATTAGCACACCAAACCGCATAATCCAAACAATTTCATCAATAGTCATACACACCCAAACAACCACCAGAAAATGTATGCAAGTGCATGAGATGCAGCCCAACGCCAAGGGCATATGCATGTGGATCCATCACCAAAAGGCCCAGAGGGCATTCACCATTCACCAAAAGGCCCGAAGGCATTCACCAAAAGGCCCGAAGGCATTCACCAAAAATTTTCATGAGGCCGAGGCCTATTCACCAAAAACAATGCACATGCCTATGCAACACCATGACTATGTATCACCACACCAAACAATCACCAAGAATCATACATAGAATGATCACCTTTAATTTTATTTACACACCAACCACCAAGAGAGGTCATAACCCTCAATCACCCAAAATGTACTCACCATTAATACCCGTCACCATTTAAGATAGCCCCAATGGCTAAATGCAACACCAAACGAGACTAAAAGAACACCTAGGGTCAAACATATCACCTAAGGACCAATTCAACATCTGGGGACCAATTCCTAACATTCAAGGACCTTTTTGACACCTAAGGACCATTTTGACACATAGGGACTATTTTGACACCATACTAATTAATTTAGCACCTAGGGACTATTTTGACACCATAATAATTAGTTTAGCACCTAGGGACTATTTTGACACCCACACCTAGACACCCTTGCCCACCTAGGCGCCAAAACAGGTGCACAGGGCAGCCAAATGGCGCCCACACACCTGCTTCACCCCACCCAAAGATTCTGTTTCTAGCCAAACTCCACACCCAGCAACCCACCTACCAGTCACACCACATCAGCCAGGCGCCAAATTCCTTGCAATTTGGCGCCCCTAGCAAGGTTCACCCACACACCGATCCTAAAACTCTCCTAAACGCCATGGATTTATTATTCCTTGTTCAAATCACCAATCTAACACCTATCACTCACTATCACCATCATCCACTTATTTTACTAGATTAAATTGACTACAACAACCTTGATATACCCACAAGCATCAATACCCTCAACACCCAAGTAAGAACATCATTCATATACACAAGTAACATTGCCAAAAATTCACTCAAGTATAACACCAAACACCTAACCATCATTCTCAATTCTCCCTAATGTTTTCATTCAAAGTCATACTATTAACATGTCAACACCACTCAAAATAACCTTATCAATTCAATTATCACATAAAAACTCAATTCAATCACATATTCAGTACATTCATCACCAAATCAATCAATTTAGCATATAAGAATTCAATCAAACATCTCCTAACACTCAAATCCTTTGGTTCCAAGTTTTATAAACTATTGGCTATGGAAAGAGAGTCCCCTTACTTGTTAATTGAAGAAAACACCCAAGCTTCTAGCAATTCCTCCAAGTCACCAACGATCCAAGCTTTCTTCTTCCATGACCTTCTCGCGATCGCCTTTCTTTCTTTTGACACAATGCAAGGACGAGTAACGCGCTCTTGAACATGATCTTAATCCAAATGCAAGACAAAGAACCGGCTCGAACGCGTACAATTATACGACTACAATATTCTAATAGTTATTCACTACAAACTTAAAGATACTTAATTGAGCGATTGATAAATTAAAATCATTTAAGAGTAATATAATAAAACATAGTTTGAAATATTAGATTAGATCATTATATCATAATCGAGGTCAATATGAAGCTCAAAAGACACTCCTCTATAAGTCTTCTTAATTGTGTAATTACAAAAGAGCTATTAAAGTGTTAGATGCATCTACTTCCATATATCATATACATATATAAAATAAACTAAGCTAATGCACCTTCTTGTTGGAACTCAAAGATATACTACGTAAGGATCTCTTTTAAAAATATACCAAACTCTTAGTAGAGCTAGTTGCATAAAAATATATAAATCATCTTCTATAATAAAATAGATTGAGAACACTATCACTTCATCGATGAGTAATGTCGTCGTTATGGGCTCGGCTCACACGGCAAGGTTTGTAACGATCGAAAATGGCGGAACACCTTTTGTTTGGGGTAGTGGGGCGTGGCTGCCATCGATGGATGGAGCACCAAACGACGAAACTAAGGCCGAAACGGAATCGCGGCAAAATCCGAGTGGGAAGGTGAAGTTTCATGGTCAACCGCGGAGAGATGAGCGAGAACGTGATTGAGAGAGGAAAATGGCGTGAGAGTTTTGGAGTCGCTGTTTTTCACGCAGACTTTCATGCGCGAAGAAGAAGGAAGCCGCCACGGGTCGGGTCAGACTAGGGATCCGTCTCGCGTGGGCTGTAGTGAACTGGGCTGGGCGCTATTCTATGAAGAATTGATTTAAAAACCGGGGTGCAAGCAACAAGGAAGAGAGTTGTATAAGTAAAAATGTCTAAATATCGATTTTAATTCATTTTAAAACTCAATTTTATCGCAACTATTATTTTAACACTTCAATAGCACCAAATGACTTTTTAAATATCATTAACGTCTAAATAGTAATATATTTTATAAAATAAAATAATCAAATAAATGGAGTGAATATAAATATATAGTAACAATCACATATTATCAAGAGTATATAAAAATACATTTAAAAGTGATTTTTGACTAATTTTCATACTCGGATCATAATAAATTAAAATAATTTAATCCTATCAATATAAAATAATTCAAAGAATAAGTACATACTAAAAGAATCACAACACACGAAAATCGGGGTGTTACAATCCAACCCCCCTAAAAAAAAAATTTCGTCCTCGAAATTTATACAAGTCCCAAGGACAAATAATAAAATGAGTACTTCTGGTTTCAAAACATGGAAGAGGAATTGAAACCTCACAAAGTTAAAAGGGAATTGTCAATGACATCCGAGGGAAGGAAATAGAGGTATCAACAAAAGAGCATAAAGTTGGGCTAGAGTCAAAGAAAGAAACATTTAAGTTGCAAGGACATGAAAGCTAGAATATCAACAAAATAACTTAGAGATTTCGGCACAGAGAGCTACATGATTGAGTCTTGACAAATCTTAGTGAAAAGGCTTAGAAGAAGAATTGAGAGGAGAGTCCGAGGCTCTAGGTTCTCACATCCACAAGAAATCATGAATCATCGCCACGAGAGAGTAACTAATGAACTCATGTCGCAAGGCAAAGTATTATAAAACTACTCATTCCACAACAAGCATAGAAATAAATCCTAATGATATCAAATAAAGCTCACTAAAAACAAAATAGGACAAACACAACATAGTTATGTTATCACCACAACACGCATAACACTATAGTACAAGTTCGGACACAACAAAGAGTCACACAACCGACATATCCGAGAACGTAAGGATCAATTAATATGGAGATCTTACAAACTCATTATCCTCAAATAACACGTAAGTAAAATAATAATAATAAGAAGAAACTAGAAGTCGTGGCAAGCACAAAGATTACGATGTACATGAGTCGTATAAACACAAGACTTATTAGTAAAATAATTAAATTAAGTACATATATACGTCAATGTAAATAGTAAAATCAACTAAGAAACAGTTCAAAGCAACTCAAAAATATATTTCCTTGGGGTCATAACGAAAGTTAGTGACATGCTTCATAGGAGAGAAAATAGAGCATACAATACTACATCACCGATCAATTTTGCACATCGTTAAAATATAATTAAACACGAGCAAGAACATCAACGCTTTAACTTTAGAAGTTTCATACATAAAGTTGTGTTTCAAAGAAAGGTACTAGAACATCCCTAGGCCCCTATAAAAGAAAGGAATCGAGATAACACAATGCAATTAAGTAAATGTCATTTCATCTACCGGTGGCTTCACAACATCCCACATTTAGAAAAATCGAGCAATTGAGAGAAACGAAATAAATAAAAAAAATGAATGTTGTAAAAATATAGCTATCATTAACAATCATTTGATCTATAACCTCACTCAAAGAAATCAACAACTATAACAATTACGGGAAAAATTATTCTTATAGTAATCGTAATATCACAACATCCTCATAAACATCACATTTACAAAATTTACGTAACAACACATTTAAATTTTTATTGTAACAACGCATCTCAAGTTTAGCAAGCATCATGTTTTCATGCTTAGGAACATCGCATCTAAATTGAGGAAACACACATTTTCAAAGTGGGAAAATATCACATGTAAATTTTTAGTATCAACACATTTAAAATTTATAAAAACATCATTTAATTTTCAAGAACAAGAATAAAACAATCATCCTTTTTATTTACAAAAACAGCCTCGTTAGCACGCCCTTTTCATTTACATAAACCGCAGAAAATCCAGTTCAAAAACAATGCCAAACGGCGAAAGTCAAGCTCTTTGGGCGCGTGATAAACACCAAAAACAGCAGAGAAAACAGAGGTGAAAACAGCAGTATTTTTAGCGCAAGACAACAAAGAAAATAGAATTACTACGACACCTAAAACAAAGAAGAAACAGAGGGGAACAACCCGCAGTATTTTTAGCGCAAGACAAAGATAAAACAAAGGGGAACAACGCAGTATTTTTAGCGCAAGACAGCAGTATTTTTCGCGCTAAACAAAGCAATTTTTATTTTTTTATAAAAGAAAACAAAGCAAACATATATCCATTGAAAACAAAGAAACAGCACCTATTTTATGAAAGAAACAAAGCAACCCTTATATAAATTAAAAGCAAAGAACAACACCTATTGTATGAAAAAAAACAGCAACCCCTTTATTTTATAAATAGCAAACAGCACTTTAATTGATGAAAAAAAGCAGCCTATTATTTCATAAAACAAAGAAACAACAATTTAAATGATGGAAAACAGCAGCCTATTACTTCATAAACAGCAAACAACAATTTAAATGATGGAAAACAGCAGCCTATTACTTCATAAACAGCAAACAACAATTTAAATGATGGAAAACAGCAGCCTATTACTTCATAAACAGCAAACAGCAACTCCAATGACGGAAGACAGCAGCCTATTATTTCAATTTAAACACTAACACACCATATGTCACAACTCAATTCAATCCCAATTTACTCAATTCACATGCTCTCATCACCATGTATAGGAAATCGATCCTAACCCCATAAAATCACCCCATTCGAACTTCAAACCATCATCTCATATAATTAAACACATGATAACATTAACAATTCATCTAACAACCTAAGGAAACCCCACAAAATCTATCACATACCCAATTATATTAAATCGAAACGCTCACCCTTACTAATCAAAAGAATACATATAACACATCACATTCCCTTGGAAACTTAACCGACTAAACTGGTTAGCTTCTCAACTATCAAGGATCCAGCGAATGACGTGTGTAACTCAATCAGAGTCCACATATCGGAGACACAAAGAAAACACACACGGTCCAGTTAGGACCGAACAGCTCTGATACCACTAATGTAACACCCCCTTCTATCTAGTCTATTATTTTAATAAATTCGAAAATCAGAGTCTACGAAAAAATTTTAGTGCGACCACTTGAGGTGCCACATTTTCACAGCCACATTCAAACTCCAAAATAATAGTTATAATAACCCCAAAAAGTGATACATAGCACCATAAATCCGTACGAGGATAGATACCGTAGCAGCGGAAATAACAACTGAAGTACAGAAATACAATTATCCAATTAAAAGTTAAATCATAACATAAATGACAAAGTCTAGCTATTCCCCTGGGTGCTATTACTGATCGTAGCCGACTCGACAATACTAGCAGAAGGTACTCACGTCACCTTCAGTCACTGTCATCTGCAGCGTTGCCACATAAGAGCAACATTCCAAGCAGAAAGGGTGAGTCTCATTTCATAGAAAATAGTAAATAAAACAAGCAACTCAATAAGATAAGCATTAGCACACCAAAACCGTACAATCCAAACAATTTCATCAATAGTCATACACACCCAAACAACCACCGAAAATGTATGCAAGTGCATGAGATGCACCAACGCCAAGGGCATATGCATGTGGATCCATCACCAAAAGGCCCGCAGGCATTCACCATTCACCAAAAGGCCCGAAGGCATTCACCAAAAATTTTCTTGAGGCCGAGGCCTATTCACCAAAAACAATGCACATGCCTATGCAACACCATGACTATGTATCACCACACCAAACAATCACCAAGAATCATACATAGAATGATCACCTTTAATTTTATTTACACACCAACCACCAAGAGAGGTCATAACCCTCAATCACCCAAAATGTACTCACCATTAATACCCGTCACCATTTAAGATAGCCCCAATGGCTAAATGCAACACCAAACGAGACTAAAAGAACACCTAGGGTCAAACATATCACCTAAGGACCAATTCAACATCTGGGGACCAATTCCTAACATTCAAGGACCTTTTTGACACCTAAGGACCATTTTGACACATAGGGACTATTTTGACACCATACTAATTAATTTAGCACCTAGGGACTATTTTGACACCATAATAATTAGTTTAGCACCTAGGGACTATTTTGACACCCACACCTAGACACCCTTGCCCACCTAGGCGCCAAAACAGGTGCACAGGGCAGCCAAATGGCGCCCCACACACTGTTCACACCCCACCCAGCATTCTGTTCTAGCCAAACTCCACACCCAGCAACCCACCTACCAGTCACACCACATCAGCCAGGCGCCAAATTCCTTGCAATTTGGCGCCCCTAGCAAGGTTCACCCACACACCGATCCTAAAACTCTCCTAAACGCCATGGATTTATTATTCCTTGTTCAAATCACCAATCTAACACCTATCACTCACTATCACCATCATCCACTTATTTTACTAGATTAAATTGACTACAACAACCTTGATATACCCACAAGCATCAATACCCTCAACACCCAAGTAAGAACATCATTCATATACACAAGTAACATTGCCAAAAATTCACTCAAGTATAACACCAAACACCTAACCATCATTCTCAATTCTCCCTAATGTTTTCATTCAAAGTCATACTATTAACATGTCAACACCACTCAAAATAACCTTATCAATTCAATTATCACATAAAAACTCAATTCAATCACGTATTCAGTACATTCATCACCAAATCAATAAATATAGCATATAAGAATTCAATCAAACATCTCCTAACACTCAAATCCTTTGGTTCCAAGTTTTATAAACTATTGGCTATGGAAAGAGAGTCCTTACTTGTTAATTGAAGAAAACACCCAAGCTTCTAGCAATTCCTCCAAGTCACCAACGATCCAAGCTTTCTTCTTCCATGACCTTCTCGCGATCGCCTTTCTTTCTTTTGACACAATGCAAGGACGAGTAACGCGCTCTTGAACATGATCTTAATCCAATAACGCACAAGAATCCGCCTTAACGCTGCATACAATTATACGACTACAATATTCTAATAGTTATTCACTACAAACTTAAAGATACTTAATTGAGCGATTGATAAATTAAAATCATTTAAGAGTAATATAATAAAACATAGTTTGAAATATTAGATTAGATCATTATATCATAATCAGAGGTCAATATGAAGCTCAAAAGACACTCCTCTATAAGTCTTCTTAATTGTGTAATTACAAAAGAGCTATTAAAGTGTTAGATGCATCTACTTCCATATATCATATACATATATAAAATAAACTAAGCTAATGCACCTTCTTGTTGGAACTCAAAGATATACTACGTAAGGATCTCTTTTAAAAATATACCAAACTATTAGTAGAGCTAGTTGCATAAAAATATATAAATCATCTTCTATAATAAAATAGATTGAGAACACTATCACTTCATCGATGAGTAATGTCGCCGTTATGGGCTCGATTCACACTGCACGGCAAGGTTTGTAACGATCGAAAATGGCGGAACACCTTTTGTTTGGGGTAGTGGGGCGTGGCTGCCACTGACAGGATGGAGCACCAAACGACGAAACTAAGGCCAGAAACGGAATCAGCGGCAAAATCCGAGAGGGAAGGTGAAGTTTCATGGTCAACCGCGGAGAGATGAGCGAGAACGTGATTGAGAGAGGAAAATGGCGTGAGAGTTTTGGAGTCATTGTTTCACGCAGCTTTCATGCAAGAAGAAGGAGAAGCGGTAGCCGGGTCGGGTCGACTAGGGATCCGTCTCGCGTGGTTTGTAGTGGAATCGGGTGGGCGCTATTCTATGAAGAATTGATTTAAAAAGCGGGTGCAAGCAACAAGGAAGAGAGTTGTATAAGTAAAAATGTCTAAATACTGATTTTAATTCATTTTAAAACTCAATTTTACTGCAACTATTATTTTAACACTTCAATAGCACCAAATGACTTTTTAAATATCATTAACGTCTAAATAGTAATATATTTTATCAAATAAAATAATCAAATAAATGGAGTGAATATAAATATATAGTAACAATCACATATTATCAAGAGTATATAAAAATACATTTAAAAGTGATTTTTGACTAATTTTCATACTCAGACCCGCAATAAATTAAAATAATTTAATCCTATCAATATAAAATAATTCAAAGAATAAGTACATACTAAAAGAATCACAACACACGAAAATCGGGGTGTTACACCTGGTCGTTCTCAATGTGCGGAATGGATGTCATCGGCCCCATTGAACCTAAAGCATCAAACGGGCACCGCTTCATCCTAGTTGCCATCGATTATTTCACCAAATGGGTTGAAGCCGCTTCTTATACAAGTGTGACAAGGGCTGTGGTGGTCAAGTTCATAAAAAGAGATTTGATCTGTCGTTACGGCCTCCCGAATAGAATCATCACAGATAATGGGACCAACTTGAACAACAAAATGATGAAAGAGTTGTGCGACGACTTCAAGATACAACACCATAACTCCTCCCCGTACCGGCCAAAGATGAATGGGGCAGTCGAAGCGGCAAATAAGAACATCAAGAAGATTGTGCAGAAGATGGTAGTGACTTTCAAAGATCGCACGAAATGCTCCTTTTGCCTTGCATGGGTACCGAACCTCATCCAGAACTTTGTGGGGGCAACACCGTTCTCACTAGTGTATGGGATGGAAGCAAAGATTACCCATCGAGGTTGAAATACCCTCATTACGGTACTAATGGAGACAAAATTAGAAGAGCGAGAATGGGTTCAGCTCGCCTAGATCAGTTGAACCTTATCGATGAGAAGAGGCTGGTTGCGTTGTGTCATGGGAAGTTGTATCAACAAAGGATGAAGAGAGCCTATGAGAAAAAGGTTCGTCCTAGACAATTTCAAGAGGGGGACTTGGTGCTTAAGAAGATCTTACCTATCCAAAAGGATTCACGTGGGAAATGGACCCCGAACTACGAAGGGCCTTACGTGGTGAAGAAGTCATTCTCCGGAGGATCCCTAGTTCTCACAAATATGGATGGTGAAGACCTCCATCTCCCGATCAACTCTGATGCAGTCAAGAAATATTATGCCTAAAGAAATTATATAGAAAAAGAGAAAAATGAGCCAAGCAAGAATAAGCTCGCTAGGTCGAAAACCCGAAAGGGCGGCCTAGGCAAAAGTTAGAGCGACCGTAGTAGATCAAAAACCCAAAAGGGCGATCCAGGCAAAAATTAGGGTCAAGAAGTTGGACCAAAATACTGAGGCAGACAGCATTTCTGAAAGTTGAATGATGATTTGTCAAAGGCGTGAATATGGGTATCCGACAATGTTATCTCAAATGACATTAGCTACCAACAAATCTGCTTAGTATTCTAGTTTTTCTGTTTCTCTCAATTCGTTTACTGATGTATTCTTTCAGTCAGTGTGCCTTCTGCATACTTGGCTTCCAATATTAATATCAAACACTTTCCATTCTCTTTCGTTCTCCCTCATTTTGAAATGACGTTTTTTTTGGTAAATGATACTGAATTGTGAAACATGTGCCATAATCATAAGCATTATGATCATTACGAAATTCTTGAAAATCACAGAAAGGATATGATCTCTCATAAAAGCAGTCGCAAAAAATGAACAAATGCACCCACAATCACTTCAAATGAGTCACAGCACGCCCCAGCATGTCAATCTCGCGATACAAATATACAAGATGACTTCATATCTCACGCTAGGAATCCCGCGAGTTGATAGAACCAGTCAAAAAAGGACTGCGAAAAAAAAAAAAAAGAACACGAGAAAAGCATCATTCCACATCTCATGCATCATCCCGCCAAATACCACTCACCAAATACCTTACAATACACTCATATACCATGCATTGCATTATTAAAGGCTTCACTCAAGCACGCACCCTCACCAGGGGCATCCAAATGTAATGCCACATGCTATAACAGATCACCGAGATCCTTCAGACCCCGAGTGGTCCTTCCCGAGCACCACGCCTTGATGCCCTAAGTGGCCCAGTCGCAACGTCGAGTCGAGCCCGACGGACCTTCGCGCAGACCCGCGTGGTCCTTCGGACTAGCCGTGGTCACCCTAAGACACTGCACGCCCTTCATGGTCAACATATCGCCCGGATCCGATCTTGACCCATCATGGCCGCTCGAGTATAAAGGCCCACTCAGACCGTTTAATTAGTACCGTAGCTAGTTGCGCTCCTTCAGACCACGATGGTCCTTCAATTAAGGCCTAGGCAGCCTTTCAGACCTTAAGTGGTCCTGCAGAGCCTTATCGCTCCTTCAGACCCTGAGTGGTCATCCAGAGCCTTAGCGCTCCTTCAGGTCCTTGACGACCCTTCATTTAACTTCCGGTAAACGCACCGAGTGTTAACCATTCCTTGCTCCTCTTAAAACTTTCTTGCCTCTCCATTAAACGGACAAAATTAGCATCTATCTTATCTTTATTCCTATTTCTACTATGAAAGTTCGAGAGCTCCGCACTTTCTAGTAAAATATTAATAAAGAGGGGCAGCTGTTATACCCCAATTTTGTCTGTCTTCCTTTTCTTGTTTTAGTCGTTTATTTTTAGTAAGGGCGTGTTTCGGAGTCGCATGATTACGAGAATTACTAGTGTAGAGTCTCGATTACCAACCCAAGCCAATTCCAGTCACTACATCCAATTAATTCAAAATACCGTTACTTAAATTAGGCACGCACGCGAATGATCGATCTTTTCGTTTGTTCTTCGATTTAATATCTGTATTCGAGTTTAGTCGTACGTGAACAGGTCTACCAAAATTCATTTTTTTTCCAAAGTTGGCTTAAATTCAGACTTAAGAATGCGATTCCGAGCTAATTTTTTTTAACACGCCCATTTCTTTTATTTTTGGTCTCGTTTTAGCGCAATTGTCGAGTCCACTGCCCGTTTCTCGTCTTTGTATTTGGCCTAACTCCTTTTCTTATTATTTTTATTCTTAAGCATATATACAATCCAAAAATGTCAAAAATTCTATTTAGCTTAATTTACAGTTTAAAAAGTGTTTAAGAGTCCAAAAATATCAAAAATAATTCTACTTAGTTTAATTTACAAATTAGAAGCACTTAAGAGTCAAATAAGTCCAAAAATACAAAAATAAATAATACTAAAAATACAAAAATAAGAAATCCGAAAATAAAACAAAGAATAACAATTTAGGGTCTCCAGTGCAAAGATTCCAAGTGCTGCCATTTCTTGGTTGGGCTTGGATCAAGACACGAAATAGGGTCAAAGCCTGGTCAAAAATCATAAATGCCTTGACCTAATTTTATACTATAAATAAACAGTCCAACAGCAGTCAAAATACACAGAAATTGAGAGCAGAAAAAGACTGCGAAAATCATCTAAAAAAAACAAAGGAATCAAAACGGAAGGAAGAACAGGGAGAGGGAGACGAAACTTACCATGCTCTCGCCGGCGGGATCCCCTTCGCAAATGGCGCCACCTCACCACCCATCACAGAAACCGAGCCACCCTTTTCCCTCCCTCACGGTCTCGCTCTCACTACCCCACTCTCTCACATGAAACCGGCGTGTTTCACGCCCTCCACCGTGAAACAAGGTGAAAATTTCGCCGGGCTACTCTCTCTCTCTCTAGCGCGCCGCAGGGAATGAAAGGGGGAAGGGAGAAGAGATATGATTTTTAGGGTTTCCTTTTCTGTTATGTTTATGTACCGTGCGTTTTTTTTTATTTTTGTCTCAATAATCAGATCGCTATTTACACCCCCTCATTCACGCGCACATCCCTCTCTCACTTAAGCCCAGTTTTGCATACTGGGCTCCCAGATGCGAACTGGGCTTCCCTTTTTACACCCCTTATTATTTATACAGACCCCTACTACTAGTAAAACCCAATTTACAATTTCCACCCTCTGTTTTACTTTTTAATTCTTTTCCAACTCAAAACATAAATAGTTTTTCCCGCGAAATTAAATAAACGGCTAAGTCAGTTGTACAACCGGGTTAGTCATTATTTTAGGGCCAATGAACTGTACAGTTCAGTAACCCTACAAACCTAACAAATACGAATAAACTATTTTCCTAAAAAATAAACGGCTAAGTCGGTTGTACAACCGGGTTAGTCATTATTTTAGGCCAATGAAATGCATGATTCAAGAACCCTACAAACTTAACAAATACGAGCAAACCATTTTCCTAAAAAAAAAATAGGGGATTAAGTTGGTACATGCAGTAAACCAAGTTAGTCGTTCTAGAACTAATGAGTTGTCTGATTCAGAGTTCTAGAATACATATTCTAAAATCAACCCATCTCACAACTCCTTTCAAAAATTCAAAAATCATTTTCAAAAAGTAGGGACTAAGTCGGTTGTACAATCGGGTTAGTCGTCCTAGAATCGATGAGTCACATGCTCAAGGAATCCTAGGACCCTACACTAAAAACACCAACCCATAAACATTTTCGGGAAGAACTACGTAGCTTTGATTCCTCCATTGCATCCGGGAGGCACGTGAGGAGCAAGATTCAACTATTGTCAAGCACTAAAAACCAAAAATCTAAATAAGTCTTTTTCTATATAAATAAAAGGGTAATTACTAAATAAATCTTAAATTAATTAGACAATAGGATGTTGTGGGGTGCTAATACCTTCCCCACACATAACGACTCCCGAACCCTAGCAAAGCCTTGTCCTAAAACCTAAAGGGATTTTCTGAATTTGCCCTTAAACTAAAATTTCAGTGGCGGCTTCATTTTCGAACTTTCGAAGAGTCCTTTCCCGGATTTTTCGGTCGCTACAGTAAAGTTTCTCAATTGTAAAGCTGTGGAAGTCAATGTAAATGAAGGTGAAATTACTTATAACCCATTGCCTTCTCAACCTTTCGCTAGCCTTGCCTAGGTTTCAAAATTTTTAACTAAGCCCAATCCAATGTAAGAACGCGCCTCTTCTGCTCTCCTAGCTCAGCCCACTTCCCAAACAGATCCACCCAATTTATTTCCTGAACCTGAACCTGTATTGGCCCTCCCTATTAACTCATCCCGATCTGGTCCAGCAATCAACTCATTTTGCTCCCCCTCTTCCAGCCCAACCCGTGTTCCCTCCCCCTTTATTCTTGATAACCCTCATCTGTTGATTGGCTCCCTTGGCGTTACTCAAAACGTAATTTCTGGGATGAAGAATAATGTGGTGACTGAAGTATTTTCTCCTAACCTCTCACTTGTGGTGGACCTCCCACCCTTGCCAATTTTGCCCCCATAAATCTTGATCTTCAACCCCTTATTATTTGGAGGCAGGTAGGCAAAATTGATTCCCATTTGACTTAATTGATGAGTGGGGATGAAAATGTTTCTAGCTTGATGGTTGAGAATGGGGGATGTGTTTGGGCAGATAAGGCCTTATCTAAAGCAGAGAAGATTTGGAAAAATGGCTAAGGAAATTGGTGTCACGGGGGCGTGTGAGGATGAGGCATACATTAATAAAATTATGGAATTGAAAGGAAGAGATAAGGAAAGTAATGGGACGAAGAAGACATCTAACGGTGATAAATGAAGATAGTAACTTTAAATTTGAGGGGGGGTGGCAGTGCTGCCAAACAAAAGTGTGTTAAGCGCTTAATACAAAAGGAAGGATGTGATGTGTGTTTCTTTCAAGAAACAAAAAGGAGTGAAATTGATGTTGAGGTGGGTTCGAGGTTGTGCGGAGGTGATGATTATGAGTGGCTTGCACAGTCTTCCAATGGTCTCTCCGAAGAACTCTTGACAATTTGGCGTAAAGGTATTTTTGATTTTCTCTTCTCTTTTTCTAACTCTGATTTTATTGGTCTGGTAGTGCAGATGGACAACAGAACTATTTACTTGGTGAATATTTATTCGGGGTGTGTAATCTGAAGGAAAAGGGAATTGTGGTCAAATCTTATTGCAGAAAAAATAGATTGAGCCCTGGATGTTGGTTAGTGGGTGGAGACTTTAATATGGTTACTAACAAGGCGTATAGGAAAGGAAAAAATGCAAGATTTAGTAATGTTGAAGCACATGATTTCAGATTCTTCATGAATGAGATGGGGATAGTTGAGCCTCGTTGTTTAGGGTGTGACGGCTAGTAGGATTGACAAAATTCTATTGACACAGGAATTGATAGATGCGTGGAAAATAAAAGCACCATAGATTGGTGAGAGAGAAGTTTCAGATCATTGTCCGGTATGGCTAATCTCATTTAACAAAAACTGGGGGCCAAAGCCTTTTAAATTCGTCAATGAGTGGTTGGAACATAAGGAAGGTAGAGCATTCATGGAAGAGAAATGGAAAGAGTTAAAGGTAAAAGGGTGGATGACACATGTTGTCAAGGAAAAGCTAAAGTTTGTGAAAGAGAGCTTAAAAAATGGAATAAAGAGGTATATGGCATGTTGGATTTAAATATAGAAAGAATAGTAAAGGAATTAAATGCAATGGAGGATGTAGGAAGCAATAAGGCCGAGTGGGATGGAGATGGTTGAATGGGTTGAACAAGGAGTTTTGGGAGGAATTACATCGGAAAGAAAGTTTGTTGGTTCAAAAGGCAAGAGAAAGGTGGATCCAACAAGGGGATGGGAACACAAAGTTTTTTCATAATTCGGAAAAGCTAAGGAAAAGAAGGAATCAAATAGAGATGATCAAGGTGGGTGATAGCTGGTTGAATAGTGTGGAGGAGATCAAGGAAGAGGTAATGAGACATTTTAGTGTGCAATTCAAAGAAGAGAGATTCTCTAGACCAATTTTGGATGGAATACAATTCAAGTGCATTTCGGGGGGGGGGGGGATAGGATGACTGAGTCTTTTACTATATAAGAAGTTAAAGAAGCGGTGTGGAGTTGTGAAGGGGATAAGAGCCCGGGTCCGGACGGATTTAATTTTACATTTATCAATTCATGTTGGGACACTATAAAAGAGGATATCTTTCAACTTATGGTACAATTTCACTCTAATGGCAAACTACTGAGAGCTTTCACTTCCTCATTTGTAGCATTGATTGGTAAGAAGAATAACCCTCAACAATTGAATGACTTCCGGCCGATATCTTTGATTGGGCATGTGTATTAAAATTATAGCAAAGGTGTTAGCCTCTAGGCTAACAGTGTCGTTGGAGGGGGTCATCTCTAGATCACAATCGGCCTATTTAAAAGGTAGACAAATACTTGACGGGGTGGTGGTGGCAAATGAAGTCATAAATGCAGTAATAAAGAAGAGGTGGTCGATGTACATGTTTCCTTGAATATATGATGGTGAGGATGGGACTTATTGAAAAATGGAGGTCATGGATGAGAGCTTGCATTTTTTTGTGGATCAGTTTCTGTATTAGTTAATGGGAGACCGACACCGGAATTTTCTATGGAGAGAGGACTAAGGCAATGGGACCCGTTAGCCCCTTTCTTATTTCTAATCATGGCTGAAGGGCTAGCGGGGCTGGTTGAAAGTAGTGTTGACAAAGTTTACTTGGAGAATGTCAACCCGACGTTTCCTTATCCAATTCTACATGCAGATGATACACTTATAATGTGTGGAAACACGAGGAAACCTTTGGTGTTTGAAAGCAGTGTTGAGAATATTTGAGATGGTATCCAGATTTAAAGTGAACTTCCACAAAAGTTTCTTGATCGGATTGAATGTAGACGTGGAGGAAATTGAGAGCAACACAATTCTTGTATTGTAAGAAGGGTGGAAATTCATTTAATTTTTTCGGGATCTCAATAGGTGCAAACCTAAGGTTGAGCATCACATGGAAGCCGGTTATAAAAAAAATGAAGGATAGACTATCGATGTGGAGAAGTAGACAACTTTCTATGGGAGGAAGGATAACATTGATAAACTCGGTTTTGGCAAGTTTAATTACCATTGTATTATTTTTCCTTTTTCAATGTCCCAAAAAGGTAGTAAAGGAGATGGTCCAAATCCAACGGATTTTTTTGTGGGGGACAAAGACCGATGAAAGGGGCGTGGGTAAGTTGGAGCAAGTATGCGTCCTAAGGTGTATGGTGGATTCGGGATAAAGAACATGGAATTATTTAATTTGTCTTTGCTTGGGAAATGGAAGTGGATGTTAATAGAAAAGGAGAGTGAATGGAAAAAATTATTGGATGGGTTGTATGGAGATGATGGAGTACTGAATGCTAAACAATTATCGGTGTGGTGGAAGGACATTACTGGAGTTGACGGTGATTCTTCAATAGTGTAGGGCTGGTTCAAGGACTCAGTAAAATTGAAGCTAGGAGATGGGAAAACAGTGAAATTTTGGCAAGATAAATGGTGTTGTCTGTGGCAATTAAAGGAAGTGTACCCGAGACTATTTGAAATCATAGTAGATCAGTCTATTATTGTTGCTGACGCAGGTAATTGGCTCGGTAACAGTTGGGTTTGGAACCTCTGCTGGCGCCAAGAGTTACAGCCCGATGAGTTTTGTGAAGTGCAGCTGGCGGAGGAGACGATTCGGCCAATCTGCTCGGACATAATTGTAGAGGACAAATGGATTTGGTTGCGAGACAAATCATTAAGCTACAAAGTTATGACAACGTATGAACATCTAATTGCTGGTCACAGAGAGGTCGTTACTGATGAAAGATGGAAGAAAGTGCTACGGCGTTTATGGTGTACAACAGCTCCTCCGAAGTGTTTGGTCTTGGCGAGGAAAATGTTGCGGAATGGTTTGCCTACGCGTGTGGCTTTGCATTGAAAAGGTGTTTTGATGGAACACAAGGACTGTCATACGTCCTTTGCTTTAGGGAGGAAGAAGAGATAGGTCACTTGTTTTTTAACTCTTGTATGTCAGCGAAATTGTGGCAGAAAACTCAGACTTGGTGCGGCATTTCTGTTAGGAGCAAGATCCTATTTGGAATCTTTTCTGCATAATTCTGTCAGAGTAATACACAACAGAAGGAAAAGAATTTGACACATCGTTTGGGTGGCTGTTTTGTGGACAATTTGGATCAATAGATATAACATAATATTTAGGGGGGATTACCAAATGTAGACAATATGTTTGAGCAAGTGAAATCTTTGACATAGGGCAGGTTCGTGTGAAAAATCGACACCAAGTCACAAATCACTTATGAGAACTGGTGTACAGGACCTCTTTACAATTTAGATGTTGGTGGTGATGCATAAATTAATCGAATTGTAATGGGTGTGGTACGCCTTGTACCCTATATTAATATCATTTTGACTAATAAAAAAAAGGTTCATATATGTGTTGAACCAACATTTTTGATGACCTTGTGGAGGGTTCATCTATTTATTTTCTCCTTAATGTATTAGTACTAATTACCAGTTGAAGGTGTAATAGTACTAATTAATATATTAGTACAAATTTGCTGTTGTGATCTAGCTAGGGTTTTTTTCCCATAAATGACAAAAACCACTAAGGATGGGTGTTACGCTAATATTGTATGTGCGACCTGCTTTAGTCGTATAGAGTAGTGTACCAGCACTGACACAATACGCAACCAATTTGAAATACCTTATTTTGATATACCTCATTTTGTGTTTAGAATTATCTCATTGATTCTTCTCCTTATTCCTCATACTATAACTTCTGTTTTAGTTGGTATTTACTATACCGTTGAGTCGTTGATGACACTAGAAGGAAAGAACTCCAGATGAACTCCAAGACCAAAAGCACTTTTTACCAAAATGAGTCTTCAACCAGATGCACACCATAGGAACTATATGCATGGTTGAGCAGAGGAAATTTTCATCTCAGACTTTGTCAAAGGCGAGATGCATACTTTGCTTTTTCTTCACATTAGCACCAAATGATGAATCTTGATCACATCAATATTCAACGTCCATAGGACCAAATGATAATTGTAGTTTTCTGGATCCACCTAGTTTGAACATTATCCACAGTCTAACATGTCTAAGTACTCTGACACCATTAATTTAACACCCGATGATAAAGAAGTGAGAAAGGTTATGATTGAGCATGAATACCTAATCATTAATTTTTTTTTCAAGATGTAATTCATGATTTGAAAGAACATGAACGAATTCTCGGTATTCCTTGAGGTTTTAACACATTTTCAGGTTCTTAAATTAATTTTGTTGGGGCCTAGATGATTGATACGTATGCCCCAATAGTTTTGATGATAATCTATGTATCACAAGCTCGACAACTGGATATCTTTTCTTTGCCACATAGTAGCCTCTCTCTTTCTCACACAGTCACTCACTCTTTCTTTTACAATTGATCTCTCACTTCCTCTTTATCAAACTAAAAATTTCAATTTCAAGTATTTTCCCTCTACCTTCTCATTCTCTTCCTATTTGACAACCTATATTCTCCCCTATCTAGTTAATCTCAGATAGCAGAGCAGATCAAACGACTACAGAACTGAGATATTTGTGTAGGGAGTAGTGGGATAACCACTATTGTAAAGAGGGGAGAAGGATGAAAAGATTGGAGAAGAGGTGAGGTCGAAAGAATTTTTTAATAAAAAGGAGTGAAAAAGGAGTGTGTGATTAGAAAGAAAAAAGTGTGACTAAGAAAAAGTGGGTGAGGCCCATTAATGGACTTATGGAAAGCGTAATACGGGAAACCCTAGCATTTAAATAGTCCCTTCTACCTTCTCAGCCGCACATAGTTTCTTCTACTCCTTTCTTATGTTGTCTCCCTCCTTCATATATAGTCGTCAGTGTTTTTTCTCCTCCTTCATCATTTCTTCTTCTCCTCCATCACTTTGGTTGAGACTATCTTTCCTCCGATGACCTGATAGTAAAGTCTAAAAAATCAAAAACAAATCTACTCCTCCACCCCTCTTTCCTTCCTCGCTCAACCCTTTTTTTCTTAATGTTTTGGATCAGGGTAAGATGTAGAATGCATGACAACATCCGTAACAACCCCACTGCCCATTTCTTATTTCAATCAATAATTTTGTGGTTCTAAAGTTACCCTTTACATCAAATTTGGTCGAACATGATAAACTTTTGTGGATTTTCTTATAATCCCTATTTTTTTCTAAATTTTTTTCTTCCTTTAATTCATTCATATTTGTTGCCATTATGCAAGGTTCATGGTTTCGATCCAAACTTCGATAATTCTTTTGCAGAAATCTTTTCAAGATATGATGCTTTATTCATACTTGTCCCCACTATGCTCGGTTCTCGAATCCAATCTAAAACTTCGGTATTATTTTTAGACATTTTAATGAATTATGATTATTCATTCTTATTTGTCGCCATTATACCTTGTTCTTCGATCCGATCTAAATTTTGGTATATTTTTGTAGAAACTTTTACAAATTATGATGCTTCATTCATATTGACGCCTTAATGCTCTGTTCTTAGTTCCAATCTAAAACTTTGATTTTTTTTTTTTGCAGAAACTTAACAAATTATGATGCTTCAATAATATTTTTCTTTTGGTTTTTGGTTCCAATCTAAAACTTTGGTATTTTTTTGCAATTGTTTTTTCAAATTACGATGCTTCATTCGTAGTTGTGTCACCATTATGCTTGGTTCTTGGATCCGATCTAAAACTTAGATATTTTTTTGGCGATTTTTACAAATTATGATGCTTTATTCATATTTGTCGACGTTATGCTCCGTTCTTGGTTTCGATCTAAAACGCCAGAATTTTTTTTTTCAAAAAATAGTTGCAAATTATGATGCTTCGTACGTATTTATCGCCATTATGCTTGGTTATCGATTTTGATCTAAAACTTCTACATATTTTTTTTTTGCAGATATTTTTACAAATTATGATGCTTCTTTAAAGTAGAGAGACATGTGAAGTCCAGCGAGATCATAATCATGTTTATAGAAAGCAGTGGAGATCTGGAGGATTCAATATCAAGGTGAATTTTAACAAACCCTCCAAGTCACCTAGTATATTTTTCTTATCATAATAAATTATCAATCTATAAATCATCGACTGGTTTCATGCGAATTTTACAAAAAAATTATACCATTATATGAGTTCAAATTTATGGTCAACTATGTTTCTTTTTTACAAGTTTATCTAATATCATGTGCTTTGCTTTGCATCAGTAAATAAAAAATTCTAGCATTTGGTCCCCGGTTTTTCAAATATTTCGATTAAGTCCCCACTTTTATAAATGTGTATAAATTCCTTCACCAATCACACGATCGATTAATGATGTTAATGGAGCCGACGTGGCGATTAAGTGTCTACGTAGCAAATTTCGAGGATCAAATTAAAACGTTCAAAAAAATAATTCCACCTCAATTTGACATATCACATAAGTGTTGGGGACTAAATTGATACTCTTTTAGAAAAAGGGGTTGTATTCGTGGAGACCAAAGTTGATACTAAATTATAGAAGTTAGGGACCTAATTGCTATTTAGTAATAAAAGTTAAGCATCAAAGTGGTATTGCTCTTTTTAGTCATATATAGGTATTCTCTATATTCAACCCTACTTATGGTTCTTTTCTACACTCAACTCGTATATCTCGTGGCATCAATTTTTGCAAGTCATTTAGATAAAAAGTTCACTTCAAGACAATAGCTTTGTTCCACTAGCCCATGTAATATTGGCTATTCATATATCATGGATGCTTTTATTTCATACATCAAAGATAAAGAAAGACATGAATTTAAAAACCGACAAAATCAGTTGTAAGAAACTCATAAAGGTGATAAAAATATCACTTCAAATGTCATACTTCAAGTTTTCTCATCTCTAATTTGAGAGGTAAGCAGAGAAATACTTTCCATATACCTAAAAACATGAATCTTCATCCCAAACTCGTCATGAGTCTCCTCACTACTGTTGGGTACAGTGTTGTACAAAATCAATGGTCCATAATCTAATTCAGATTATAACAACCTCATCATCTTTTCAAAACTTCCAAAATTTCCAGTTTTCTATAGAAGAAGGATCAATGACAGATCTCTTTATTCAAGACTCTTGGACACCATAATTATTCATAATCCAAATATCAACACGGGTTTTTCTTGGAGAAATTATGTTGTATTCCTTAACAAAAGCAAGTTTATCATTGATCACAACCAAAATTGTATCAATAAGTAACCAAACTTTGATTAGGTTGAGAAACTTCAGGTAGATTCATAGTGTTAAATACCTTATTTCCCATATCAAAGCTAAAAATTGATTCAACATTATGAGTCTTAATTAACCAATGATACGTTCCATTCAAAGGGGAACTATACATTGAGCTATTGATAACACTAGTTGAAGGTTTCAGCTAGTGCATTAATAGCTCGATTTATATAGATCCATTTTCAATTGAACTTATCGAGGGTTAGTTAAGACTCGTAATGTTGAATCAATTCTTAGCTTTGATATGGGAAATGAGGTATTTAGCACTATAAATCTGCAAGAAGTTTCTCAAACTAATAACAATTGGTTAAATACTAATACAAATCTGTTTGTGATCAATGATAAACTAGCTTTTGTTTAGGAGTACAACGCGAGCTCTCCATGAAAAACTCGTGTTAATATTTGGATTATGAACGATTATGGTGTCCAAGAGTCTTGAATAAAGAGATCTGTCATTGGTCCTTCTTCTAGAAGTTAGAAATTTTAGAAGTTTTGGAATGATGATGAGGTTGTTATAGCTGGATTAGGTTATGAATCATTGGTTTTGTACAACACTGGCGAGGGAGACTCATGACGAGTTTGGGATGAAGATTCATGTTTGTAGGTATATGGAAGTATTTCTCTGTTGCCTTTCCACCAAATTAGAGATGAGGAAACTTGAAGTATAACATTTGTAGTGATATTTTTATCACCTTTTATGAGTTTCTTGCATTTGATTTTGTGTGTTTTTAAATCATGTCTTTCTTTATTTTTGATGTATGAAATAAAATCTTCTATATATATGTTGTATGATTAGAATATTACCTGGAGTAGTTGAATAAACTAAGTTGCCGTCTTGATTAGGGTGATGAATACAAATTTAAACACGAACTTTTTATCATATATATATATATATATATATATATATATATATATATATATATATATATATATATAAATTAACACAATCATGTAACAAAAAAAAAAATAATGAAGAGAAAAAATAAAATCTATTATACATTCGTTGCCAACAACATTATTGCATTGTTGGTATAAAAATGTGTTATTTCCAATACTTTTAGTTTCCATATTATTGCATTGGTGTCTTCCTCATCCATTTCAAGTACCATGAGCTGATGTTTTCTATGTTTCAAGTGGTGGCCAGGGGTAAATGGCTTGTCACAAAACATACACAATCCTTTGGCCCTCCTTTCGGCCATCTCAGCTGGTGTATAGGTTCTGGAAGTTTGCTTAAAGAGTGGTTTGGTGATGTTTTGGTCATCTGGTGTCGCGCGGGTTGGGTTTAGAGTTGGAAGAAGAGGGTTTGGTGGACCAGTTAGGATATTTAGTGTAGGGTTTCTGTGATGTAGATTTGGAGGATTCATGGAGTTTTGCCAGTTGAGCAGCGTGTGCAATAGATGTGGGATTAAACATACGTACGTGCATTTGTGTAGAATGATCCAAACCAGCCAAAAACAGGCTCAAAGAATGCTCAGGAATGATACTCACTTGAGTTAAGGCAAGTTCAAAAGAATCAACATAATCTTGAATCTGACCTTGGTGTTTAACCTGAACAAGAGCAAACTAAAGGATCCTCGTATGGATCTCCAAAGCGCAAGAACATCACCACGCATCTTTGCCGTAGAGGGTAAACATCAAACTTTTGCCGCATGTAATTGAGATGCCATTGCAAGGCAAGACCTTCGAGATGAATAGATGCAAGTCGCACTCGAGAAGTAGGAGGCGTATCATCAAGGAGGAAGAATTGATCGCATTTATAAAGCCAATCCCTCACGTTTTTGCCATCAAAATGAGGGAACTCAACTTTACTGATTCTGGTAGCGTAGTGATGGGGAGGGTTGTTTGGTGGTGGTGGAGGTGGAGGTGGCAGCGGGGGTGGTGGAGGTGGATCATTGTTGTTACGAGCCATACGCAGCCGTTCACGGATTTCTTCCATTCCAACATCCATACGTGTAACACCCCCTTCTACTTAATACTAATTTAACAAATAAAAATCAGAGTTTTCAAAACAAAATATTTTTCCACGCACCTCGAAGAGAGTGTTACATTTAATAAAACCTCATCAAAATGATATTTAAAATTCAAACGCATCTAGTGCGTGAAATATAATTCATATCCAAATGGGACGAACCCTCAAAACCTGTTTTAGGTATTACAATAATCCAGCAATGGTTCCTCAGCACAGCAGAAATAAAAATAAAAAGAATAAGTTTAACATACTCCATACATGATCCAATTCAGTCTAATACATAAAATGAGATGACAACACTACAACCCCTATCCCTGGTGTTACTAATCGAATGACACAATAATCCCAAGAAGGCATGGACACCTTCACTGGGATCACCAGTATGTCGCCACGAGAGCAGCAACATAAAAATGCTAGGGTGAGTCTATTTACATAAATAATAACAAGTATGATAAGCATTATATTAGGAAAGCATCTAGCAACATCAATCCACAACAATTAAGACATTTACCATTCAATTATAATACCAAGAAACAACAATAATGAATTAATTAAGCATCACCAAGAATTCTAAGTAGGTATGAGTATATGCATGTATGCAATATGCATGTGGATCCATAACCACCTCAATAACCCCGTCGGGCACCCACCACGTTTGGCCGAAGCCACCCACCACTTTTGGCCGAAGCCACACCACCACGTTTATATGCATATGATTTATGTGACACCATGACAAATGCATCACAACACAATAAATACATCACATCAATTATTAACCCACCTCTTTGGCCGAAGCCCACATCAATTATTAACCCACCTCTTTGGCCGAAGCCCACATCAATTGTTAACTCACCTACTTGTCATCACCACCTCACCACACACCTCATTTATTAGATTAAATTTCACACCATGGATTAATTCCCACCCAAGGACCAAAATTACATCCTAGGACCTTCTCCACACTTAAGGACCATTTTGACACACCAAGGATTAATTTAATACCTAAGGAATTATTCGACACATTATGATTAATTTGGTACTTAGGAAATTATTTTGACATATTAGGATTAATTAGACACTAATTAAGGGACTATTTTGTCACGCCAAGGATTAATTTAATGCTTAGGGACTATTTTGTCACACCAAGGATTAAATTAATTCTTAGGGACTAAACATCACTTAGACACATTTTGGCACATCTAGACGCCATGGGGCAGCCAATATGGCGCCCTAGCGCACACACACGGCCTAGACACTACACAACCACACCCCAGGCGCCAAATTCCCAGGGAATTGGCGCCCCTGCACACGCCCAGACACACACACACTAGACACAGGCGCCACATTCCTAGTGAATTGGCGCCCTTGCACCCTGCCAGCCCCAACACAACACACCTGGCGCCAATTTGCCTAGCAAATGGCGCCCCCTTCCCAGCAACAGCCCCAACCGAACCAAAACCTCATCCTAGGCGCCATTTTCTTGGGCATTTGGCGCCTCTCTCCTTCAACTCCCAGCCCAACAATTTCAAACATATTTTTACTCAACAATTCAATTCTCAATTTAATAACACTCATCTAGGTAATCAATCAACAACATTTAATTCACACATCCTCATAATTCTTCACATTGGAACATTTAAACAAACACATGGCATGCATATTTCACAACACATTTATTCCACACATCAAGCATCATAGTATCTTCAAGTCAAACATCAAATATAACAACAAGCATTTGATTAACACAAAATCCATATAAACAAATCATGCTAGAGCTATTTCCTACACAACACATATCATACAAACTATTATAGATGTAAATGAGAATCCCCTAACCTCAAAGTTGAAGAATCCTAGTGTTCCCTCCTTCACAACTTCAAGAACCATTAAAACTAGCTTCTCCTAAACTTTGAGCTTCAAATCCTCTTCCATGGCAAGGTAGAAATGGGAGGGAATTAGTGATTAAAACTTATACTAAATGATAGAGGAGGAGAAATGTGAAAGATTGGTACCAAAAACACTCACCCAAAGCTAGAAGATGATTTTTCCCCTTCCCTCCAAATGCACTCAGCTGCGCAACATACTTGTTGCTGTCCTCCTCTTGCATTTTCTCTCCTTGGTTGTAAATGAGAAGGAAACCCTACCCCCAAAGTTTATTTAATTGGGTATGGGCCTACTAATGGTCCATGGGCCTTATTTGCACCCCCTAGCTACTTACATACCTCCTCCCAATTTAATTAAAATACTCCCCCCTTAACTGAAATATTCATCATTTATTTACCATACCTCACTCCTTAATTTAATTAATCACCCTATATTTATTTTAATATAGACAACCCAAAATATTACTTAATTAAATTAATCAAATAATCACTTGATTTAATTAGATAATTAATCACTTAATCAATTTAATTAAATAACCACCTAATTAATTTTGGGGCGTTACAATACGCGCAGCAATCTGGTCAAGACGAGCACCGAGCTCCTCTGTTCTCTCGGTGAATCATTGCTCTACATCAGTCAAAGAGCGAGTCATTGCTCTGGAACGAAGCTGAAATGATACCAATTGTCACAGGAAAATCAGTAACCATGTAAATGTGACAATGTTAACAAAATAGAAGATGAAGATAAGCTGTTAGGGTGAAATATACACTGGTAACAGTGGCTACAGCAACCTGGAGCTGATGAATTTGAAGAGGACAGCTCGAAGGGAACACAACAATTAGGGCACAGAAAGAATTGTATGAGGTAAGAAAGAATATATTTGAAATGATTCATCCTTTTCTCATTAATGATTGGCCTATAAATAGGCTAATGATTGTACACTGATTCCTAGGCATATTCTTTTAGGGTTGACAGCTCATAGGACAGTTGCAACAAATCTAGAAACATCCAGTAAAGGACAAAATAACAGCTAAATTAACACTGCACTAAGTGCTTCATTCAAATGAAAAATAATAAAACAAGAAATTCTCGAGATAATCATATCGCTAGCAAAGAATCGTGACATATACTAACCTCTAGATTTGGACCTTCAATTCAAGTTCTGAATCTGGAATTGAAGAAGAAAGAGAAGAGGGGGATAAATTAGAGTTCCCAATCTGAAATTGAAGAAGAAAGAAAAGAGGGAGAAAAATTAGGGTTCCAAATCAGAAATTTCTGAAATCTAACTCCATTAACAAAAAGAAAAAGTAAATTAAAGCAAAACAATAAGAAGATAAGTTAGGGTTCACCTTCACAAAGAGGAAGCAATGGGGAGAGAGAAGTAGCTAGAGAAACTGAGAATCTGAGAGAAGAAAACAAATCAGAGATGAGAGATTGAAAATGAGAGATGAGTAAATGAATCTGAGATGAGAGATGAGTTGAACATGACAGTCTGAGAAGGGAGAAAGCGAACCTGAGAAGCGAGTGAGTCTGAGTAGGGAGAAGCTTTTATCGTGAGTGAGTGAGAAGAGAGAGAGTGAGAGTGAGTGATATATATTATTTGAACTATTTTAATTGTAAAAATACAACTTTTACCGACAAACATTTTAAAGATAGCACCGTAGGTAAAAGTTTCGGTAGCCATATGCAAGTTTTTTAGTAGTGTGTGTATTACTTGGTATCCTAAAATAAATTGTGGGTCATTGTTTTTGGATCCACTTGGTTCCAAAACTATCCCCAGTCTGACATGCATGGTATAACTGCTTTTAAGTCATTAAGTAATACCATATGATAAAGAGGTGAGAAAGGTTTTGATTGAGCTTGATTTTTTTTCATCACTAGTGGAAAATAGGCTTTTAACATCAGAGTTTAACATTGGTCAAAAGAAAACTGATGTTAAAAATGGACACGATGGTAAACTTGTAAACAAATTGTGCATAATACATATTTTTAACATTGGTTCCTAAATGGCCGATGTTGAAAGTAAGGACACAGTGGCCAATTTGTAAATAAATGATGTGTAGAACACATTTTTAACATCAGTTACTAAATGACTGATGTGAAAAGTGAGGACACACTAGCATACTTGTAAATAAATGGTGTATCAAACACACTTTTTACATCAGGTTACTTTACCACCGATGTCAAAAGTGTATTGAAGTAGACACAAGTTTCAATTCCCCTAACCCTTCTCCCTTGTGCGTGCGCCCTAAACCTTCTCTCTCACTCCTAGTCGTCCGTCCCTCAATCTCTTGGCCTCAGCAAACTCAAACGACCTTTTTTTTTCTTCTTAATTTTTCCTTTTCATCCTCCTCCGTTCGTTTGTCGTCTTCTCTGATTAGCTCTCTCTTTCTTCTTTTGTGTTTTATTTTTCTTCTTCTCACAGCCTCACATCACACAGGGTTCATCACAATCCCTTAAAGGTATTTAAATAAGCACTAACTACACAATTTTTCCTTTTAAATAAGAAGAACAAACCCCAGACTTATTTGAAAAAAAGGAGGCTTCTCGTGCATGTTTATATTCATCGTATTGTGCTTTAATTCTATCAAAGTGTGTGTGTGTGTCATATTGCCTAAGCTCTTAATCGATATCACACGAGCGAGCTAGGTCTCAAAGATTTTTTATAAGTATTTGAGCTTTTTTGTATGTTAGTTGCTGATTTTCTGAACTTGATTGCTTTTTTATATCTTTGCAGCTGTCCAATTTTTGGTTATGTTGACACACTAAGCATCCTTGTTGCATTGCATCATATAACTAATCAAGCAAGCCTTAAAACCTGATCCAACCAGAGCGGTTGATTACGTTAAACCATGACCGACACCTTATATTGTTCGATTATTTGAGTAGTTATAAGCGGTTGAACCATTATGTTTCATGGAGATCTCATGGTTCAATGTCTGGTTTGGTTTTCAACCTAGTCTTCTCATGTAAACCATTAGGCATTACATTTTATCATACACTAACTTCTCTAGTCATCTAATGACTAATGATTGACATTTTCCTCTTTACTTGTCAGTCTATGAATATTTAAATAGACAAAATGTGATTAGAAAGTTGCCTGCAGAATCAAGTTTTTTGAATCTTTGATATGATGCTTCTATAATTTGTGTATTGACCTAGTAATAAATTAAAGGGTAAAATATGTTTTTGGTATCTACAAAATCGGGTCCTTCTAAGTTTAGTCCCTACATTAACGAAATAGGTGTTTTAGTCCATATCTTATTTTGCCGTTTCCATTTTTAGTCCCTAACGTTAATTATTGCTAACTGGGCTAACGAAAATCATGACTGGTCACACCACGTGGGCATTTTAATTGATGTGGCATCCACGTGGCATGTTGACTCATATTTTTTTATAAATTATTTTTATTTTTATTTCAATTTAAATAAATTATTTTTTAACAAAAAATTACAAACCCAAAATTAATCACACACTCATCTTCCCCCAAATCCATCCCCAATCCCAAAATCGAGCAATGGAACACAAAAATCTAAAATCGAACAAAGAAGGATGTGATGCAAATTCAAGATCAAACACAGAACACAAATCTTGAAGGAAATGTTAATCGAATTCGGGAATCGATAAAAGAAGAAGGATGTGATGTGAATTCAAAAACAAAAATCGAACACGCTTTTCTCTCTCGCGAGCCCTCTCTCTCATCCACGGTCTCTTTGTGTGTGTGCGCTTCAATTTCTTTGTTAGAAGCAATTTTGGTTTTTAGGGGTTGTTGTATTTTTAGTTTCGGGTTTGTGTGTCCTGTATTTTTATTTTTAGCAGCAATCTTTAAGAAATCCCCTCTTTTGGTCAAAACTTAGAACAAATCCAACACAATCTAAATCCAAATCCAGCGAATTCATCATGGACTCCCAAATCCAGCAATTTCGTTCCTAAATCCAACAATTTCATTCCCAAATCCAGTGATTTCGTTCCAACTCAGCTAACGTCTCGTTCTTCCTCTCTTATTCTGCATCTATCTCACATTTGCAAATCATCCTTGTTCCCTACAAATTTTTTTAGGATTCTGGGTTTGGGGTTGGATTTGTGTGGTTTTTGGTTTTGGATTTGTGTGGGTGTTGAATTTGGGTTGAATGTGGGGTTGAATCCTGATGAATCTGTGTTGCCGTTGAATTCTGATGAATCTGTGTTGCCGTTGAATTCTGGGTTGTTTTTGTGTGGTTTCTGGTTTTGGGACGATGATGAATGATGCTCATGAATTGATAATGATGCTCATGAATTATAATTATAATAAACTAGTAGAATACTTGTGCATCTGCACGGGCTGAACGCGTTAAGTGTCATCACAACACTCAAATGGACCTTAAAAATGTAAAATACATTGTAGTGTTGTAAAATAAAGAATTTATCAGTTTTGTTTAGGTAATTAGAAATAAAAGGTGATAACAATTTGTTTGATGTTGAAAAAGGAAATTTGAAAAAAAAAGCATATATTTGAAGTGTAATGGTTCCGGGCATCAAAGTTGCAAACATAAGTATGTTTCAAATAGCAAAAAAATTACATATGCATTTGGGAAGCAAAATAACTTAATCTATGAAAAAGTCATCATCAAAATGGCCCTGTGAATGAAAAGGTTGATGCATAGGGCAAGATCAAGTTTTCATCGTGAAGATAGGTAATGTTGTCTTTGATATGGAACCAAAACACGTAATCATATAAGAAACTGTTATAATAAGAGAAATATAAATTAGATTCAAATATAATTAAAAAAATAAAAGATAGTAATTAAAAATGCAAGATTCTAACTGTGAGACCAATTGGGAAATACATTGTAGTTTGATAAGACTCATATTTTAAATAGTGTGACCATGTACCTGACATTTGCAGTTCTGTGTTTCAGCTCGTTGTCAGTATCATAAATATATAGCTGGGCAAACTTAGGAGTATTTCCCGGTGTTGGTAAGAGGCTACCAATTCGGTGACATGGTTGTCCTTCAATACGCAAAGTTGGAGGTGCTCTACCATTATTAAAAGTGTTGTCTAGTTTTGCTCTCGGAGATGTAAAGGCAAACATCAAGTTATAAGCCCGAATATTTTTTTGATAGTTCTTGCTATCCTTTGAGACTTTGTTGAACAAAAGATGGAAAAGAGAATCGGGTGGCATATACTTATCAATGCGCTCCTGGTACCACAATTGAGCCATGCACCATTGACACTGGAAGTGCTCATGACCAATATCAAAGTACTCTGAAAAAATCAGCATTGTAAAATCAAAAGGTCACTGACATTCAGTTGGAGTTGAACATTGAGAAGAATAATGCGCTCTTGTGATTGTCTTTGTTGGTTGATTAATAGTTGCAATGAGATATGTCATTCGGTGGAGTTCTTTGTGGAGTTGAACATTGAGAAGAATAAATGCTAGAGATAGCATTCATGTTTGATTTATGCAAGTGATGTCCCAGGTCACTGACATTTGAAATATTGCTATTTGAAAGGTGTAATTGGAGTTGGTGTTGAGTTAGGAATTACATTTTGTGGTGGAGTTCTTCTAAAACTCACTCTAGACTTTCCTTTGAGAATTTTCCTTCTGTCATTTCTTGCACTTGATGAAGGATTATTTTCCCTGTCATTGTTGCTATCCATTCCTATAAAATGTTAGGGGTCAAAAATACATATAAAGATGGTCATGGATCATATCAAATAAGGTCTGATGTAATGTAGAAGAAAGTTAATAAAATTGACATCATCAATGTGTGTACATTAGACTTCTATCAGACAAAGTAAAGCATGATAAATCTCCTGCATAAGTTAATTTGGTGATAAAAAAGTCATGTTAAAGGAAGAAATAACATAATGGTGAAAAATGTTTAGGACATGATATGCCTCCAAGAAGCTTAATTTGAGTTACTAACAACCAAGTTTAGAAGCCAGGAAATAGTCTTATTTTAGAAGCCAGCAATTAATGTATATTTTGACTTACTAACTACCAAGTTTTTCCTTGACTATGAAAAAGTGGTAATAGATTATAATCAATCAAAAAACTCATCAAGTAAAGTACTGTATATATACCTTCAAGAAAGAACAGAATAGGAGTAATTAAAGAATCAATCAACATAATAAAGAACCTTAAAGAAAGAATGTTCAAGAAAGATGTACCCAACATAAATAGAATAGGAGTAAAGAATCAATTAACTGTTTTCCAGAATTTCTCAGCTGAACACAATAAACATCCTTACTAATCAAAGTTGCTACTCTTTGCTTGTCAAATAGTTCATGAGTAAAGAAGCAAAAAGTCGATAAAACTCTTTAACAGAAATTTGAAATTAACAAATATTGCATTGGCTAAAATAGTTAATGGCTGTGAAGGAATGATAGAGTGAAAGAACATCACCTTAACACAGAAACTGTTAACCGACCTCGCCAGTGCCGCATTTCCTTTATCGGGACAACTGCGTAGATCCGGTCTCCCTACAAAATTACCATTAGTCGATGAAAAACTTGAAACAAAAAAAACTAAGTGAGAGAATTCATATTTAGTATGGAATATGAACATTTACACCTCAAGGTTGACATCGAGAATGTTGTCCACCGGTCTTGCCATTTGAACAGAATACCGAACTGATGTTACCAATTTACACAAATGATTATCATGTTTTTAAAAACATAAATCAGTAATAACTAATCAAATAAAGATAGACATACAAAATTTAGAATATTGTAATGACATAATTAAATTTGGTGCTAGTTTCCGAATTCAAAATTAAGGTTGCCAATTTTGGCCAAAGATCATTCTGCTTTTTAAAATTTTAGAAAGTCTTTATTAGTGCTAAGTTAGCATTATGGTTAACTAAATACACATTGTAACACACAAATATCAGTTTCAACAACAATAATACATACTAACATCAAATATAAAGAAAACCTAATAACAAACACTTCAAACTTGTATGTCCAACATCAAGGAAAGGTAATAATAGGGAGAGAAAAAAACTATATCAGAGGAAACTTTGCAAACCGATTTGGTGAGAAGTGAGAGAATAGATTGTTGTCGAAAGATTGAGAGAAGTGAGAGGAAACCACAAAATCTAGGAACATCAAAAACAAAAACCCAAATCAGCTAAAGATAAAGAAAAAAAAAATCAATATACCAGAGTGATGAAATATAAAAGAGAATCAAAATACCTGTTGTGATGAGAGTTGTTCCAGCTTCTTCTTCACAACTGATTCACGATTATGGTACCAGTAAACACGCTTTTTAAGGTTTGGGGTGGAGACCCATTGCTTGAATCTTGTTTTAGAAGATGAGTTTTTACATATTTGGGTGTTGAAGATGAGTTTTTAATGGTTTGGTTTTTTGAAAGAAAGGAGCGATATGTTTGAAAATGAGAGAAGAAGAGAGATTTTAATTTTTTCTTGAAACCGAGAGAAGAAGAAACCATGAATATTGAGAGGAAGAGACGAATGATTGGGGGTGAGTAGTGAGAGAAGAAAATTTGGATGCGAGACATTTGAGAAGTGATGAAAGATCGAGCACCGTATGTTCTCGAGAGACACAAAGTGTTTAAAAGCAAATCTCTTTACATTTGGTAGTCTTGAGTCAATTTAAAGAGTCTAAATTAACTCACAGAAAAAGCCAAGTGTCACATTTACCAAATGGCCAAATTGGTATTTTCGGATGTGGGCTTTTGTATAAATCTAGTGTAGAAAACTATTTTGTTTTAAATTTAAACTGAAATATTTATAATTAAGAAAAAATGAGGTGGCATGTCATGTGGACGCCACGTCAATTAAAATGTCCATGTGGCTGTCCAATCATGATTCTGTTAGCCCAGTCATCATGATTTAACACCAGAGACTAATAATGAAAACGAAAAAATAAGTTGGGGACCAAAATACCTATTTCTTTAATGTAGAAACTAAACTTAGAAGGACCCTATTTTATAGGGACTAAAAACATATTTTACCGATCTCAAAAAAAAAACATATTTTACCCTAAATTAAATCAAAAAAATTTAGTCAGATAGTATCGTTGTTATTGGGCTGCAAAGAAACACTACTATAGCAAAAGAACTTCTCGGTATCCGCAATTCATACCCCGTTTTGCATGAGTCAGTCAACAAACTTTTTGACCACATGGCCTTTTTCAGTTACTTTAAAGTGTAGCTAGAGCAGTTTTGTCCTAGGGTATGTTTGGCATTTTTCATTTATTTCAAACAAAGTGTTGTCTTCTGTTCATTTATATGTAATACTTCCTCCGTTTTCATATATAAGCAAATTATGGTTAGACACGAGTTTTAAGAAAAACTAGAAAATGTAATAGTGTTCTTCAATTGCCCCTATTTATTCATGCATTGATAAAAGCAAAAGTAGTGTAATAAAAAGTTTTTTGTATTGGTAAATGTGAAAGTAGTGCAATCAATAGGGGTAAAGTTGAGATGTTAAGTGAAAAAAACTTTGACTTGCTTATATTTAGTAACAAGAAAAAGTGGGTATATTTACTTATAAATAAAAACGGAGGGAGTACCAGATAACCAATGAGGCAAAGAGCAACAAAGACAATCATTTTCCAGACCACAAAAAGCTATATGGTAACACATTGCCAGACTGCAAAAAGTTATATGTAACCTCTTATTTATCATACATATATTATTAACTTCTTTTTTTGCAAAACGTGAATCATGTTTTGAAAAAATGGACGAATTCTCAGTATTCCTTTTGAGGTTTTAACACATTTTTAGTTCTTGAAATAATTATGTTGGGTATAGTTTTCATGATTATGCACATAGCACATAGCACATGCAGAACAAGTCGAAATGGTACTCTCTCTCATAATTGGTCTCTCGCTTCCTCTTTACCAAACTATAAATTTCAATTTCAAATATGTTCTTTCTTCCTTTTCTTTTTCTTCCTCTTTGACAACCTATGTTATCCCCTAAGTAATTAAACTCGGATAGCAGTGATGAACAAACGAATCCAAAAATGTGATAGTTGTGTAGTGAGTAGTGGGATAGCCGCTATTGTAAAGACAGGAGAAGAGGGGAGGTCGAAAAAAATTTCTTAACAAAAAGGAGTGTGATTAGAACGAAAAATGTAGGTGTTTGCTTTTCCCACACCCCCTCATACTCAAAACACACCCTATAAGGGTGTGAAAAGACCAAAAGGTCAGCCAAAACCTCTTTTTTTTTCCAGAAATTTCATCTGTTCGAACACGGGCCTTCGAACAGGTTCGAATGACATCGTTCGTGTGTGTTAAATCTTGACTTCACACCCTCTTGTGCGTAATTTCACTGTTTGCAGATGGGGTCATGCGAACAAAGTCGCATGAGGGTGTTCGAACACCCTATTTTACTACAAAAAATGGACTCTCACACCACATTCACCTTTTTATTGCGTTCGCATGATGTTGTTCGAACGTGTTCGAACAAGGTCGTTCGAACACTCATAAAACACGTCCTCACAGCGTTTCACGCGAGGTTATTTTGGAATAAAATTTGTTAAGGGGTGTGAAAGAGTTGGAGGGGGTGTGGGAAAAGCAAACGCCAAAATGTATCTCTTAGAAAAGTCGGTATGGCCCATTAATGGGCTTATTAAAAGCCCAATACTGGAAACCCTAACATTTAAATGTTCCTTTCTACCTTCACAGCCGCACATATTTTCTTCTACTCCTTTCTTATGTTGTGTTACTACTTCTTAGCCACCGGTGTTTCTTCTCCTCCTTCATCATCATTTATTTAGGACAAAAACACCTTTCGAAGCTTCATTCTATTTCTTTTCTATTAACTACATAGGGATTCCATTAGTCTATGTCCATGTCTTTGTTTGGGGCTTGAAAGTATGTTTATTTCCTTCTATTTTTTTTCTTAATTTTTTTTGTTCTTTTAATTCATTCATATTTGTTGTCATTATGCGTTGTTCATGGTTTCGATCAAAACTTCGATATTTTTATTTGGCCCCATTACGCTCGGTTCTCGAATCAAATCAAAAACTTTAGTATTTTTATTTTAGAAATTTTAATGAATTATGATGATTCATTCTTAATTATTTGTCGCCATTATACCCGGTTATTCGATCCGATCTAAAATTTTGGTATTTTTTTTGCAAAAACGCTTACAAATTTTGACGCTTCATTCATATTCCCATCATTATGCTCGGTTCTTGGTTCTGATCCAAAACGTTTACAAATTATGATGCTTCAATAATATTTTTCTCATTATGCTCGGTTGCTTCAATCATAGGTTTCACGATGATGCTTGGTTCTTGGATCGGATCTAAAACTTTGGAATTTTTTTTTTTTACGGAATTTACCAATTATGATGCTTTATTCATATTTGTCGCCATTATGCTCAATTTTTGGTTTCCATCTAAAACTTCGGCAATTTATTATTTGTTTGTTCTTTTAATTCGTTCATATTTGTCCCCATTATGCCCGGTTCTTTGATACGATCTAAAACTTCGGTATTTGTTTTAGAAGTTTTTATAAATTATGATGATTCATTCTTATTTGTTACAATTATACCCGATTCTTCAATCCGATCTAACATTTTGGTATTTCTTTGCAGAAAATTTTACAAATTATGATGCTTCATTAATATTGCAGCCATTATTCTCGGCTCTTGGTTCCGATCTAAAACTTTGATATTTTGTTTTTGCAGACATTTTACAAATTATGATGCTTCGTTCATATTGGTCGCCATTATCTCGCCTGTGGCTCTGATCAAAATTTTCGGTATTCTTTTGCAAAACTTTTTACAAATTACGATGATTCATTCATATTTGTCGACATTATGCTTGGTTCTTGGATCCAGTCTAGAACTTTTGTATTTTTTTTTCGCAGAATATTTTACCAACTATGATGCTTTATTCATATTTTCGCCATTACGTTCAGTTCTTGGTTTCGATCTAAAACTTCTATATTTTTTCCAGAAATTTTACAAATTATGATGCTTCATTCCTATTGTTGTCGTTATGCTCGGTTTTCGATTGCAATCTAAAACTTCATAATTTTTTCGTAGAAATTTTTACAAATTATGATGTTTCTTTCAAGTAGAGAGACATGTAAAGTCCAATGAGATCATACTCATGTTGATAGAAAGTAGTGCAGATCCGGAGGATTCAATATCAAGGTGAAATTTAACAAACCCTCCAAGTTAACTAGTATATTTTGCTTATCATAACATGTCGATCTTGAAAACTTCAACTGATTTCAAGTTAATTTTACAAAAAAGTACACAATATTTTTTGGTCTAGGGGTCTTTGACCCCACTCCGGTGTCCAGGGGAAAGGGGCCCTGAATAATCCGGAGTTCGGCCGGGAGGTAAGTAAAGCCTGACTCCAATTTGTTCCATTCGGGGATCGAACTCGGGTACTAGCCGAGTTCAAGTATTTATTTTTCCAAATATATCTAATATCATGTGTTTTGCTTTTGCATCGGTAGAAAAAAATTGAAGCATTTACTTTGGAGTTGATAGCCTATTTATTTAGTCTTTGATTTTTGGAAAAAGTTAAATTTGGTCCCTGACATTTCAAATATTTTGATTTTTGGAAAAAGTTAAATTTGGTCCCACATTTACATTGGAGTATAAATTTGGTCCTCAGCTTGCCAAATCACATAAATGTTGGGGATTAAATTGATACTCTCTTTTTTAAAAGAATGGGTTGTATTCGTGGGGACCAAATTGATATTAAGTTATATAAGTCAGGGACCCAGTTGATGTTTAGTAATAAAACTAAAGCATCAAAGAGCTTTTGTTTTTTAGTCATATATGGTATTCTATCTATATTTAACCCTACTAATAATGGTTCTGTTTCAACATACAACCCTGCAGACACTACAACAATAAGGGAAATGGTAGCTATTATTTTTCCTCAATAACAAAATTGTTGGCAACTGTATATCACTACAACAGAAAACGCAATAGGTAGCGCTTTTTTTGGCCCTTTGGTAGCGCTCATGAGCGCTCCTAAACCGCGGCGCCTCTGTTAAACAACAAAGGTGCGCTTCAAAAGCGCTACCAATGAACAGGAAAGAGTAGCGCTTTTTAGACTAAGCGCTCCTTTGGCTAAGCGCTACCAATGAACAGCCAAAGGTGACATCAACATTTGCAAGTCGTTGAGGTAAAAAAGTTAATTTCCAACAATATCACTATTGTAGAGAAACATATACGTATCTAAATGGCAACTAAAATTAATTCAAATAATACTTTTTTTATAACAATATCACTATTAATAATGCAATAATGTTGTTGGTAACGAATGTTTTAATAGATTTATTTTTTCTTGTTATATTACTTTTTTGGTTGTTTTTTGTTACATGATTGCGTTATTAATTTTTTAAAAATAAAGTTATTTTTTTATTATAAAAAATTAACATTGCTAGGAAGCAAAAAAACCAGCTTTTAAAATAACAAAATATGTTGCTTCCATTTTGTAAATAATTTCTACATTAAGTTGCCTTTTATCCATTAAATGCTTTGGGATTTGAACTTTGTAAATCAATGGTTGATGATGCATTTAGGTATGATACACAAATATTATGATTTGGGTAACTTAAAGACACCATATTTCTATATTTGAACTAAATTGCGTTATATAAAATTGTTATTCTCATCCAAAACTAAAACAACAACTTAGTTTGTTGCAATACTCCATGTAATATTATCTAATCATGGATGCTTTATTTCATACATCAAATATAAAGAAAGACATGAATTTAAAAACCCACGAATCTAATTCAATAAACTCATAAAAGGTGATAAAAATGTCACCACAAATTTCATACTTCAAGCTTTCTCATCTCCAATTAGAATAGACAATGGAAAATACTTTTCACATACCTAGAAATATGAACCTTCATCCCAAATTCAAGAGGAGTCTTTGCACTACCTGTTGCATACCAATGTTGTAAAAATTAATGGTCCATGATCTAATCCAGCTGTAACAATTTCATCATTCCAAAACTTTCAAAATGTCCACCTTCCAGAAGAAGGACCAATGATATAACTCTTTGTCCAAAACTCTTGGACACCATAATCATTCATAATCCAAATATCAACACGAGTTTTCCATTGAGAACTCGTGTTGATATTTGGATTATGAATGATTATGGTGTCCAAAAGTCTAGCTAGGACAAAGAGATTTGTCATTGGTCCATCTTCGGGGAGGTGGAAATTTTGTGAATTTTTGATTGATGATGAGGTTGTTATAGCAGGATTAGATCATGGACTGTTAATTTTGTACGACATAGGTACCCAACAGGTAGTGAGGGAGACTCCTCTTGAGTTTGGGATAAGTAATCATGTTTTAAGTTATGTGGAAAGTATTTTTTTTCATTGTCTTTCCGATTGGAGATGAAAAAGTTTGAAGTATGGAATTTGTAGTGATACTTTTATTACATTTTATGAGTGATACTTCTAGGAATAACATTCTTAGGAACGTAACGCTAGGAATAATAATCCTAGGTATCTTCTAAAAAAAGTGTTTGGTAAATTTTTAAACATTCCCATCAATAAGGTAGTTAGTTATATATAGAAATTAAAATAATTTTTATATTTAATTTTGCACTAAACCCTCATGGGAATCCTTATTCCCAACCTTTTCCAAGGAAATGTTTTTATGGGAATGATAGAGGTTATTGGAAGTAATTATAATCTCACTCCTAGGAATCTTCATACCCAGGAATAATTTTTTTCAAACTTGTAACAAACACGTATATGTTCATTCCTGACCTATAAATTCCAGGGAATCTTAATCTTATACTTGAAAACAAACGCCCCTGAGTATCAACTTGGTCCCCACGAATACAACCCTATTTTTGAAAAGAGTATCAATGTAGTTCCCAACATTTACCTAACCTTTTAAGCTGAGGTTGAATTATTTTTTTAGTCATTTCAATTTGGTCCCTGAAATTTGTCACGTAGGCATTTAACTGCCACGTCACAATGGTTGACGAAGGGACTAAACTTATACACATTTCTAAAAGTGGGGGATTAAATAGAAATATTTGAAAAGTCAAGGACAAAATTGATCTTTTTCAATTCAGAAACTAAATAGGTAAACTCATTTACTTTGCAAGCTTGTTGTAGCTAGTTTTTCCCGGGAGGTTTTTGACTCGTGATATGATGATGACTAGGCGAAACATTTCTTACTCACACAATTTTTGTTGTACCTTGTGCTTCGATCATAATGAATCTATCAACCACTTGTTTTTCTTGTGTCGTTGCTCTCAGCTAGTTTGGGCTAACATCCAGAGGTGGGTGGGAATCACGGTGATCGGAAATATGGTAGGGGTAAATCACTTACCAGCTCATTGTCTGGGTATTTCTTCAAAGAAGTTCTGCAGGTATAATTATTTGGTGTGGATGGCGGTCACGTGGTGTATTTGCTCCACAAAAATTGTATTCTATTTAGAGGGGGATGTTTTTTATTTTTCACACAATTTTTGTTGTACCTTGTGCTTCGATCATGATGAATCTATCAACCACTTGTTTTTTGTGTCGTTGCTCTCAGCTAGTTTGGGCTAACATCCAGAGGTGGGTGGGAATCACGGTGATCGGAAATATGGTAGGGGTAAATCACTTACCAGCTCATTGTCTGGGTATTTCTTCAAAGAAGTTCTGCAGGTATAATTATTTGGTGTGGATGGCGGTCACGTGGTGTATTTGGCTCCACAAAAATTGTATTCTATTTAGAGGGGATGTTTTTTATTTTTAGTTGGTTGTTAATCATGTAAAATCTATTATGTGGGAGTGGCTTATTAGTTAAGAAGGTTGTAATTTTCCTTTTGTTATTTCTGGTTGGTGCGTTAACCCACTAAAGTGCTTGAAGGCGTTGTAATTGGTTGAAGCCTATGTTGGGCACGGCTAGTTTTTTCCCTTTACAGATAATGGAAAGTCACCAACTTCCCATTTCTACATGGGAATTGAAATGACTGTATTGTGGGCCGGCATCATCATGTAGTCATTATCTCAATGGTTTTTATGGAACTTCATTTGGACATTCTCAGCCTTTCGACCAGCGATCATTTGGTCATTATCTCAATGGTTCAATGTTTCAAATGAACGTATATTCTACTTTTTTTGTTCGTTCCGTTTCATTTTGGAACTTTTTTGTAGTGTATGTGGTTCCCTCTACCATCATGTTAATTGGGAAATAATATGTTTCTTTATCCATATAGTATGTAAAAATTCGAGTTCTAAGGGCTTCGGTAGATTTTTTTGATTCTTGTAGGTAGTGGATAGCTGCACTATACTGGTAACTTAACTTTGCCACAACATAAATTATCCGTAGGGTCTCTTGATCTAATGATTTCTAATTTCCTCAATGCTTCATTGATTTTGAGATGTTTTTTTATGTAATGTTTGTGTACGCTCAGGACCTAATCCAAATATTCAGTTTGTGATTATGATGGTGCTAAGATAAAAAAATTGACTTCTACTATTCTATCTCGTGAAATGAATTTATGTTTATGCATATGAGCTTTTTAAGGGCACACGCGTTTAGTACTAATTTATTTCCCTTTTTTTTCTTTCATATTTTGTATTTCCAAAGGAAGACAAAGATCTCAATGAGATCCTACATATATATTTGTACAGACCCCATCTTTCAGCAACTATTTGGAATTTCAATGATCTAGCTTCCTTTCGAACTGAGAAATTTTCAATGATACTTAATTATATCATCATTGGAATCATCCGACGGACACCTTTATACGAACGACTTCTATAAAAGCAGACCATGTCAGAGTGGAATCATCTCGATGACGTATGTGTAACACCCTCATATTTCTATCTAGTAGAAATACTAAAGTGTACCTAATGGCATACATCAGAGTATAAAAATTCCTGTCTCAGATATTGATTTGACAAAAAACTCTCGAATCCAAATCAAAGAGTCGTAACATAAGATAGTCAGAAGTTCAATATCCCAAAACAAGACAACAGCGGAAACGATTACATAACTCAAATACAAGTTCAAGTTATAAATCGAATACAAAGATACAAGGGAAAAATCATAACTAATAATAGAAGAACTACGTCTTCAATATCCTTCTCGAGCACGCCATCCACCCGTGCCATAAAGGATCTTCTTTCCCTGTTTCTCTGAAAAACAACAACATTTGTAGGGTGAGACAACTTGTCTCAGTGAGTCTTACCGTGACCCCTTACCTATCACTTGGTCCATTTATAAAACCATAATTAGTAATTCAAAAGAATTACAATATACAATCAATCATGTGTAATCCGATAAATGAATTACATAAGAGTTCATAGTCCGTTTCTTGAAGACTATGTACAACTTAATTTACTTATCTATAGTTCATAGCCCAATTCATGATGGCTATGCTCTATCCTCTTTATTAATCACTTGTGACATGTCACCAACAACCTAAAGAAGCTTGAGTGACAAAATCACAATATACGCATTTAAAAGTTTTATTAATTCTAGTACATCACCAACAACACATAAGGAAGTGTCATACCCCAATTTTGTCCGGCTTAGGTCAAAACCCTAATTTTCCCCAAAAAATAATTAAATTAAAAAGTAAAAAAGCATCATGCATTGCATTTAAGTTTTTAAAGTCCTTTCAAAGTGTCTAAAATCATTTTTGGAGTTGGAATGCACTTTTTAGACAAATTAGGGTTTTTCAGTGCAAAAGGGTATTTTGGTCATTTTGCAAATAAAGGGCAATTCCTCAAAACAAGTCATCCAACATGCATTTCAAGGTACTAGAGGTCACTCCTAGGTTGAAAAAAACATTTTTGAAGTGGAAATGTGTTTCAAGCAAAAACTAGGGTTTTTAGAGTAAGAGGGTATTTTGGTCATTTCACAATAAAACGGTTTTTTGTCCCAAATCCTTGGATAATCATCAATGATTTATTTAAAGGATATTTGTGTTCCATTGTGATTATTTTTGTGCATAAATATTAAACCTTTTGGTCTAAAAACCTAGTTTTTGGATAGAGGGGTAAAATGGTCTTTTCTTTTGAGGTGGGGCAAATAAATCAATTTTGGGATTGGTGAGATCATAAAATTCAGAGCCCAATCATTGAATCATAGGATAGGTCCCAAAATGGCATGAATTAGGAAGAAAGATCTAGAAGGGAATATTCTACATTCTTTTGAATTGTGAAAGGATAAGGATAGTACAATAGTACAATTTGCAATTCCACTCACTCTCCCACACTCCCTTGCTGCGCACTTCAGCCATATACCTCCCATTTTCATTTTATTTTTATTGCTTGCAAATTATATTAAATCATGGCCATCCATTCAAGTGTGAAAAACAATCCTCACCCTTCATTTGAATCAAAATGACACTTGTGTAATAAGCTTTATAGAAAAATACCATTTTGTAATTGAGATTATCCTTCACCACCACTCCTAAGCTGCGCATTCCAGCCCTCTCTCTCCCCCATTTTGTGTTTTTAATTACCCTCAATCCATGTGATCTTGCATCTTGACCATTGATTCAAAATTTATCTCAAATCCTATTGGTTTGCAAGAAGCACATTGTCCTAATTACCCTTTAAATTTTCACTTCATATAAAACCCAAAAATAGGAGACTTCACACACACACACTCTCATTTTTACCCTAGCTAGCATTCTCTCCTCTCCTCTCCTCCTCTTGGCCGAACCCCCTCCTTCATTCCCTTCCATTCTCTTTTCAATTTTCCTCCACCAAATCACCTCAAATCTACTCCACATTCACATATCCTCTTCTTTTCATCCTTGATTCCATTTTTACTCCATAAAGGAGCTTGCTTTCTTCAAATTTGCGTGGCATTGTTGGTGATTTGTGAATGTTTTGGTTTGTTTTGGTTTTGATCTTCATTCTCCTATTCTTGTGTAGCTTTGATCTTGAGGTAAAAATCTTATCTTTTGCATTTTTCACCATTAGCATGTGAATCTCCCTTCTACTCCTCTATCCTCTCTAAGAGGCTTAGAGGGTTCATTTCAAACACTATGTCAAGGACTTTGGGAGCCTTGGGTGTTTGAAGGGAACCCTTGGCCTTGAGGAGAGGTTTCTTGTGTTTTTCAACCATGTTCTTGCATTTTTTCATACTTATTTTGTCATATTTGCATGAATAAATAATTTCCATGTGATATATGCATCCCTTGTTCATGTCATAACTTGCAAGTTGAGATTTTGGTTTGATTCATTGAGTGTGAGGGTTCGGTTTTAGGCCTTACAAATTAGGGTTTTATTTGCCTTCCTTTTACTCTTTGATTTTTGTGTAAATAAAAGCTTGATGTGCTTAAAATTGCATAATTTGTTCCATGTGTTTGATTATGAATTTGTGCATGAAATAATGTGTTGTTTATGTCATATAAGGTTTCGGCCTTAGGCCTTAAAAACTAGGGTTTGATGTTTTCTTTCCTCTTTTTGATTTATGTAAATGAAAAGCCTGATTTGTGTGACTTGTTTCATGTGTTGATCATCAATTTGGGCATGAAATAACTTGATATTTTGACCATATGAGGTTTCGGCCTTAGGGTTCCTTTTTAGGTTTCATTTCAATGCTTAAAATGTGTGTTTGATCTTGTGTGGAAATGTGTAATAGTGTTAATGTGTTTTTTCACTTTTACCTTACCATTCACTAGCATTTTACCATAAGTAAAAAAAAAAAGAAACTTTTTTTTTACTTTTTACTTTTTACTTTACTATTTCATTAAGTAATTACCTTACACTTCATGCATGCTTGTCTTACTCTTTACTAACTTTTTACCACAAGTTTTTACCACTTGTCTATTTGCAAAAACACCCAAAAGATTTTTACACTTTGCATCTTGTCATTCATGTATTCATATAAGTTTACATCTTTTGCATTCATACTCTCCTAAATGCCCATGCATATATTAATCCATGTCTTGTATTCCACACATGTATGTTCATGCATTCATGCATTAGCCTAATCATGCATTCAATAATGCCATACCTTGTATTCTACAATTGCATGCTCATACACTCATATACTTGCTCAATCGTGTATTTAATTAATCATGTATTCAATTGTTCATGGCAACTTGTAAATATTCTTCATATGTGCTTTGCTTATGCCTTCATTGTTGTCTCGGTTTTGACTTGAAAAAGATTTGTTATGTTCTACTTTCTTTTCTTCAAACTCAAATTCAATTGTTTTCAAATAAAAAAACCTAAGACATTTTCCTAAGCAAATCATTAACCATCACTCGAAGCCATTGCTTGTTTGATCGTTAATGAGGAGTTATTAGTGATAGTCACTCAAGCCTTTGCTTGTTTGACTATTATGAAAGCTCCCACACATTAATTAAACAACAAAAAAACCAATTCAAATTTCCAAAATAACATGAGTTATTTAGTGGTAATTATCACTAAGGCTCATCACCTTTTTCAAAACAATTTTCAAAAAAAGAATAATACAATGTTGTCGCTCGTAATCACTCGAAGCCATTGCTTGTTTGATTGCCGGCCACAACTCTTTTTCTTTCGAGTTAATACCGAATGCCACTCGAAGCCTTTGCTTGTTTGGTGTTCGCGAACACTCGAGTCTTATTTCAAAAACTCCAAAACCTAAACCCCTAAGCCGTTTTCACACGCAAAACAAGAACTACGTAGCTTTGATCCCTCAGCCAGTGAGGGTACGTAGGACCGGGTTCATGTCCCGTCAAGCACCATTTTCAAAAATCTTTGTTTTGTCCTGATATTCAAAGATACCAAAAACATGCCCCTTTCCTGTTTTCAATAAAACCATTTCACAAAAGAAAAGAAAAGAAAAAGTAGAACAATATATTTCAAATCAAACATTTCAAAACCACATCAAATTAATGGTTCCCTTTCGGTAGAAAGGGCGCGTGGGGTGCTAATACCTTCCCCATGCGCAACCGACCCCCGAACCTACATCTCTAAGTTTTCGAAAGACCACCCTCTTTTCAAAAAGGTTTTTTCAATGTTTTCCTAAATAAATATTGGTGGCGGCTCTACTAATTTCACGTTGTCAAACTGAAAAGTCCAAACCGGATTTTTCGGGGCGCAACAGCTGGCGACTCTGCTGGGGAATTTCTTTCTTTATTTATTTATCTAAAGAGAGATGAGGGTCAAGCCTAATTAATTTGATGTGGTTTAAATTGTTTGATTTGAAAAATTATGTTCTATCTCTTCCTTTTCTTTTTCTTTTCCTTTGTATGTTTGTGTTTGCGTTTATGCATGCATTACTCAATTCCCATGTCCCCTCTTCTTCGCTCCTTTTCTTAAGGTAAAGCATGCATTTCCCCATTTCTCGCTATGATCCCTCTTCTTAGCTCCTTTCTTGTGGTAAGTAATGCGTGCAATTACCGTTGACTTCATAGGATGGTTTGTATGTTGAAATGGTGTATGCATATTAAACCCTAGGGTATTTAGTTTTCTTCCTTTTTCGGATATTGCTCTGGTTTCCTTGCGGTGGGGATGGGTAGATTTTAGGAAGTATGTCCTCGATCACACACTTGCACACCTTATGGTTTATGTTCTATGAGTGGGCTCCTATACCCGGATCCAACAAACACTTAGCAGAGTGGAGGCGATTAGTGGATCGTCATTCAAGACCTTTGTCTGCGATACTCACGAAAGTCTCAACCGAGAGTACGCTTTCTCATGACGCCTCACACTTGGTAGCATTCTACATTTGTGGGTGTCGGCATGAGGATTCTATAGCTCCGGTAGCCATTGTGAGGGTGTGAATTAGAGCTACATGGGAGGAACCTTTGAAGTTGCCCTAGAACTCGGGAATTCCCACCTTTGTAGGATACGAGGGCATACGAATTGTGTCTTTGCATGGTAATCTAGGACATGTCTTCCTCAAAAGGAGATTTTTCAAAGTTTTTCCAAGAAAATACAAAAATATTTTTTCCTTTTCCAAATAAACCATCGCTGCGAGGCGGCATGCGATGTATCACCTAAATTTTTGAACTTCCGTCCATACACATTGCTTTTATCATCTCTGCATGCATCATTCATATCATAATCATATCGCACCGCATTCATTAAAACTAGATGTTGTAAATATTTGCATTCACACTGCATTTCATCTGCATTTGCTTGCCGGGAACCACCGAATAATGTACCGTCTTGTCATAGGTACGTCAGAATGGAATCAAATAGCAAGACTTCACTTGTTTCTCGCTTCCCAATTTTGAAGAAGGTTGAGGTTGGTAGTCTAAGGCAGTGTGCAGCTCTTATGGGCCCTATTGAGAGAGATTCCTTCGATCAGGCGTATGGGAATATCCGTAGACTTTTGCAGTTAATTAAATGTTCAAGAGGATGCTCTTATGGCTTTGAGCCAGTTCTATGACTCTGATGTGAGGTGTTTCTTCTTCAAGAATTTCCAGCTATCCCCTACATTAGAGGAGTACGAACAACTTTTGGGGTTCTCCAGATCTCATGCTAGACCCTATCAATACCAAGGGCAATACTATACCGATGAGAGGACTGCAGTGCTGCTTAGAATCAGTGTGGATGAACTGAGGTTGCATAAATTAAAAAGAAATGGAGTGGCTGGGTATCCGCAAGAGTACTTCGAGGGTTTGATGCAATCTTATGCTGCGACTAAAAAGTGGGGTCCATTCAAGTTGGTGTGCTCGCTCTCACCATATTTGGGGTTATCCTCTTTCCTCAAATAGAGAGATATGTTGATGAAGATGCAATTGGTGCGTTCTAGCCTTCAAGGACGCTTAAAAACCTGTTAATCCGTGCTCGCCGTTCTTGCTAACACATACCATGCCCTTACCCGCTACAATCGGTTCCATAAAAGAAGTGTGCCTTTCTTTCTTCTCACGTTCTCTATGCCTCGGCTCCTTACCCATGGGATCCACAATCGAGGTGATGTTGGGGAACTAATTTCTTATGCCCTTAGCCGTGATGTGAAGGTCAGAACCGCTATAGAATGGGTTGAGTTCTTGAAGGATATCAATGAACTTCAAATCCGGTGGTATACAGCTGCTTGTTGGGATGATAGACCGATGGTAGTGTTCAGCTGTGGAAGTTTTCAAAACGTGCCTCTCATGGGGACTCAAGGGTGCATCAACTACAATCCTTCATCGACTTTAAGGCAACTCGGTTGCAGATGAAGAACTCACCCTCCGAAAGCATGTCGTGTCCGTATTTACCTTTACAAAGGAATGCCTAAATGCGGTGACTTCCTTCGAAGAGTTCAACAGTCATGGGAATCCGTGATGCGAAAGGGAAATGAAGAGATGTCAAAGAGAACCAGTGACATCACTTTCAATCAGTGGCTCAAGGAGAAGCTTCAGGATACAAAGTCACTAAGTCGAAGGACGCTTTCCTTTGATGAAGGAATACAGAGCCTTATGTCCCTACCTATGAAGATTTGAATGAAGTCAAGTGCGCTTTAGCAAAGGTAGAAGAGGAAAAGAAAGCATTGCAGCTAAGCTAGAGGAGATGGCCGTAGAGAAAGAAAAGCTAGAGGAAGAAAACAATGTCAAAATGATCGTAGTGGAAGAAAGTGTCAAGCGGTTCAAAAAGAAGAGCAAAGCAAGATAGAAGCTCGTAAATATCTGAAGGGAGCTAAAGAGGAACTCCAAAGGTACAAACAGAAAACAAGAAGAGCACTTGAAGAAGCTCAAGAATGGAAAGCACTAGCCATGGAATCGGGGCAAGAATCTCATCTGGTGGTAGAGTTGAGAGGTCAACCGAGAAACCTCGAGCAAGAAAAAGTCGCCATTAATGAAACTCTCAAGGAATACCAAAGAAGCTCCGAGCTTTGAAAGAGAAATATTTGGGGAATTGAAGAGAGACCTTTCATTTGTCTAGAAGATGCCTCTGCACAAGTTCGAGTTGAGAGCCAATATTGGGAAAAACGCTTCCTAGATCCGATCGGAAAAATCAAGATCAAGAGATCATTAAGGAGCTTAAGGATGAGATCCGGTTGTGGAAGAGCAAGTTCTCAAAGTCATCGAGTGGCCCGTCAAAGCTATGTTGGGGATCCCTAAGAATCTGAGGTTAGCCGAGGGGTGAGATGCACTTCTTCAACACCCCACCTGAAGTGTATCAGTTTGTGAAATACTGCAGAGCGTTGATCACAGAATTCAAGGAGCAATCTCAAGGTGCAAGTGTAAGCAAGAAGAGGAAGAGAGTTGGGGAGCTTGGAGCTATTTGCATTTAAGTTGTCTACTTGTATTTTTCAACTTAAAAGTTTATTTTGAGCTTTGTATTCAAGAATATTGTACTGCTCTCTTTATGAACATTGTACCGTCTTTTTCCCTTTAATGAAAATTGGTGAAGCTTTGAAATCTTGATGAATGAAGTGTGCTATTTCGATTCCTTGTTTACTTCAATTCGTAAATCAAAAAGTTTGTGCGCTTATGACAAGGCAAGGTATCCCGCGGTTCCCGGCATCAAGCAAACATTGTGCATGCATTCATACATTCATTCATAAACTTATTTTGTTTCTTATGCAATAAATGTCAAAATAAACAGAAAAGGCACGCTGGTTCTCCGTCACCGATACTTCACCCGACTGCAAGCCAAGCTAATGGCTCATCTGCAAGATCATCCGGAGGTTGAAATTGAGAGTAATCCAGAACAGGAAGACATGGGCGTACAAATTACGAATCTCGGCGGTGGCTCGGGAAAACCAGCTCGAAGGATAAGATGGGTACTATGGAGGCCCAAGTCCATGATATGATGGTCATCTTTGCAAGGTTTGAAGAGTGGGACAACCATCGGGCCGCCAGAAGTGGGTCCAGATGGGGTCACCTCTTTCGCTCCTCCTCCAATTGTCGATGAATCGCCGCACCACACGTTCCTCCGGATCCGGTCGGTCATCCGTGTTTGCTTGAGAAATGAACATGTCGAACCAATACACCGCACAAAGATATCCTCGGGTATGCTCGCTGGTACCGCCGCAACTGTTAGAACTACTCCCGTTGGTATAGCTGCACCTAATCAAGTCACTGTCGCCATGCCTGGTGGAACTGCCAGAGGATCCCAGAATCAGATTCCTATCCCTCATGCTGTGCTCAATTCCACTCCAGGGCTTACAGCACAACCTCAAAATGTTCTTCAGCCAGGAGGAGGATATTACTATAGTATGGGGAGTCACCCCCAGGGGCACATGTTCGTGGGATCTCAGCCCAATGATATGATCCGCGCACTTGAAGAAAGAGTAAGGGCAATGGAAGGCACTGGTGTTAGAGCCAAAGAAGCCCGTGAGCTATGCCTAGTCCCAGATTTGGTTTTACCACCAAAATTCAAAGCTCCAGAGGTGGACAAGTACAGAGGGATCGGCTGTCCAGAGAGCCATGTTACCATGTTCGTCCGAAAAATGGGTCCCTATGCCAATGATGACAAACTACTAATTTACTGCTTCCAAAACAGTTTGGCGGGAGCTCCTCTAGATTGGTATATGAAGTTACAATCCTCTAAAATCCGTTGTTGGAAAGATTTGTCTGAAGCTTTCATGAAGCAGATAAGTACAACATGGACATGGCTCCGGATAGGTCGCGATTGCAAAGACATGAGTAAGGGTGAGAAAGAGACTTTCAAGGAGTATGCTCGAAATGGCGAAGCACACTGCCCAGTTCAACCTCCTTTGATCGAGAAAGAGATGGTATACATGTTCTGGAAACTCAAGCAATCTATTATGACAGTGATCACAAGTGTCTCAAACAGTTTCCGACATGATAGTCTTGGAGAAAGACTTGAACACGACCTTCAAGCGGGAAGATTTGAATCACCTCGGTAATGCAAGGAGCTCGGTGGGTCCAAAGAACGGAAGAAATACCAACCACAGTTCCCTAAAAGAAAGAAGGAGAAACTAATGTCATTACAGAGGGAAATTCATCTTTTGGTACTCCTCCAAAGACAAACTATTCCATTCTCTCGCTCTGTGCCACCCCAAAGAAGGCAATGATGGTCCCAAGGCTCGTGGATACGATTCAAGAAGCGAACCACTTTGACCCAATTCGATGACGTACACGTAGTCTGTTTAATCACTGACCTCCAACAACTTTGATCAACACCCTACGATGAAAGTCGTTTCACCACCATTTCCCGTGAGGATACAATGCTAGTGCAACTGCAGTTTCCATGAAAACGGGTCGGCCATGTTTGTAGAGGAGTGTAAAGCCTTTAAGCATGTGGTGCAAGATCCGATAGACGCTGGTTGGATCTCATTCAAGCGTAACGGCCGAATACAACAACCAATCCATTACCGAAGTCATCAGAGGCCAACTACCAACGCTATAGAAAGTTATGGTGGGCGATTGGTAAAGAAAGTGCAAGAGATCAAAACTCCATTGAGTGTTGTATACACCGAGCTATCTTTGGGCCAAGGTTGTCAAAGAGGGTGTTGCCATGAAGAAGGGTGTCTTGACTCTTTATGTGTGGGAAGTTGTGAAACCTTCAAGATGATCCTACAAGACTTGATGGATCGGTATGTAGTCCGGTAGGAACTCATGGTATGGAAGATGAAGTGCTAACTCTATATTACGACAAATGCAGTAGAGAGGCCAAAAATCCAATTGAAATTCTCACGCAACTCGATCCAAGATTGGTTCAAGCCGAGGCTCGACCAACGATCACTAAGGACCCAATCCCCTTCTCATGCAAGGAAGAAATCGGTGAAGGTGTAACGGTGAGTGCCTACAAAAAGGGATGTTGTGATACCCTAGGAGAGCCTAGTGGAAAATTTGATTACTTGGTCGATATGATGCTCCCGAAAGCGCTCAAATCCGAATAGAAGACATCCAGCCCACAGGATGGGATGAGGAAGATGAGCAACACCACCAAGTGGCTGTCATCATGGATAGTTACGAATGCGGAGAGGTGTGGACGCTATACCATGACAATGATAGAGCAATCGAAAGCCCATTGAAATTCCTTACAATTTCAATCCTAGATTGGTGCGAGCAAATGCTCAGCCAATAGTGATTGAAGTACCAGCTCCATTTCGTTATGAGTCAAATAAGGCATCCCCCTGGAAATATACAGCAGAATGCTCTCCTGGCACCACTACTATAACTAATATAGTGGGATCGCGTATGCTCCAGAAACCCTCCGAGCAGAAATACCTAAAGAGGCTGAACAGGGAAGCCGTAAAGAGAAAGGAAAAGAGCGAGGTTGCTCGAGAAAAAGTAAGGAAAAAGAAGCGGATGAATTCTCAAGATTATTCTCGGCAAAGTGATTACTGTGGTGGTTGACGGTTGAAACAGACGCCATCAAAGATATCCATGCTTTCACTGCTGCTCAGTTCAGAAGCACACAGAACAACCCTGATGAAAGTGCTCAGTGAGGCTCATGTTGCAGAGGACATCTCGGTGAATCAATTTGATGGAATTGTCGGAAATGTGGTGGCTGCAAATCAACTAACCTCTCATGATGATGAGTTACCCTCGAGCGGAAAAAGAGCACAATCAAGCTCGCATATCTCGATAAAGTGTGGGGACTATGTCTTTGGCGAGCATCTTGATCGACAATGGGTCTTCACCGAATGTGATGCGAAGTCAACCATGGACAAGTTAGATGTTGATTGCTCCTACATGAAACCAAGTTCGACAAAGTGCGAGAATTTGATGGGTCCAAAAAGGAGGTCTTTGGGAGAGATGGAATTTCCCATCCAGATTGGTCCTGAAGTTTTCTCAGATCAACTTCCAAATCATGGATATCTCCTCTTCATATAGTCATGTGTAGGGAGACACTTTGGATCCACATGGTCGGGCAATCCCTTCTTCTCTACACCAACGGGTCAAATTCATGGTGGATGATAAGGTTGTGGTAGTGTTTGGTGAAGAGGAGACTTTGGTTAATAAGCCATCCGAGTTCAAGTATGTGGAGGCATTGAAGAGTCTTTGGAAACTTGACCTTTCATCCTTGGAGATCGCCAATGTAGTATTTGGAAGAACCAAAGAGGAGGAGATGGTTGCCAAAATTATGTTAGCCCAAGGATACAAGGTTGGTTCTGGTTTGGGAAAGTCTGGTCAAGGGATTCTAGCTCCCATCCAATTGAAGGAAAACAAAGACCGTTACTGCCAGGATATACCCCAAGTGAGGAGGAAAGGAGAGCGATGGCGGATGATGAACGAAAGCGATGATGGTTGGCCAAGTCTAGAGGTGAAGATCCCCGGCCCCGAGAAGATCCCATTTTGCGACATCGGTCAAAGCTTTGTGAGTCTTTGGTTTATGGAATCCCCAACCAAGTTGCCGTCGTCATAGAAGGTTACGAGTGAGTCCGAAGAAAGCGAGGCGAAGTCCGTTCGTCATTGCAGATCTTGGTGAAGAATTAAAGAATTGGAAGGTCGCGATCCTCCCGTGTCTTTTAATTTAAAGTAATCATTTGTAATGCAACCCCCGTGGCTCTGCCAAGGCCATAGGACCGCTTGTTAGGGGGCTCACATGTTTTTATTTTCTAAGTCATCCTCATCAATAAAAACGCTTGTTTTGAATTTCTCAATCAATAAAAATCGTTTTTTCCTTTTCATTGCGTGAATCATTTTACATTTTTATTGTTTGTTTGTCTCGCCTTTCATTACGCTTTTTCGCCGGCGGCAAAATGCAGATCTACAAAGAATAGTCTCTCGAAAGCGATGAGTGTCGACGGTCCACCTTTTGACTTTGATCACCCCATCAATCAGCCGTGGGGATGTTGAAGAAGAATGGGAAACTCCTCCGTAACTCATGAGGTTAATGAAACAAGAAGAAAGTGGTAATCGAGCCCCACAAGGAAGCTATGAAGTGATTAATTTGGAGTACAGTGAAAATAAGAAAGAGGTCAAAGTGGGTATCACCATGAGTGAGAAAGATCATGTGAATTTGGTTCAGCTATTGCACGATTATGTGGATGTGTTTGCATGGTCCTACCAAGATATTCCCGGGTTGGACACTCGACATTGTGGTACACAAGCTACCTGGTCAAACTCGAATGCCCGCTTTGTCAGCGAAGTTGAGAAGGATGAAACCGTAAATGTCCTCAAAATCGAGAGATGAAGTGAGGAAGCAATTTGATGCGAGATTCTTAGCGGTGGCCAAGTACCGCATGGGTTGCCAATATTGTCCCAGTTCCCAAGAAGGATGGGAAGGTCAAAATGTGTGTTGATTACTGAGATCCGAAGTGCTAGCCCTAAGGATGATTTTCCTTTGCCCCACATTGATGTCTTAGTGGACAAGATGACCCAACACTCGTTATTCTCCTTCATGGATGGATATTCGGGATATAATCGATCAAAATGGACCACGAGGACATGGAAAAGACAACTTTCATAACACTTTGGGAACATTCTCGTTATAAGGTCATGCCATTCGGATTGAAGAATCTTTGGCGCAACCTACCGAGAGGGCCATGGTTACCTTATTCCATGATATGATGCATAAAGAGATTGAGGTTTATGTTGATGACATGATCGCAAAATCTAAAACCGACGAGGAGCACATTGTCAATCTGCAGAAGCTTTTTGAACGGTTGAGGAAATATAAACTCAAGCTAAACCCAGCCAAGTGCACGTTTGGTGTGAGATCGGGAAGTTGTTAGGCTTCATTGTCACCAAAAAGGAATCGAGGTGGATCCGCACAAAGTAAAAGCCATCCTCAAAATGCCGATGTTCAAAGCAGAGAAAGAAGTCCGTGGTTTCCTCGGAAGGTTGAATTACATCTCTCGATTCATCTTCCAGTTGACTGCTACTTGTGAGCCAATCTTCAAATTGCTATGCAAAAATCAAGAGTTGAAATGGAATGACCAGTGTCAAGCTGCCTTTGAGAAAATTAAGGTGTATTTGCAGAATCCACCGGTCTTAATGCCACACTGGTGGCGTGGCGAGCCACTCATCTTATACCTTACAGTGCTAGACAATTCAATGGGCTGTGTGTTGGGTCAGCACGATGAATCCGGAAAAAGGGAGCATGCAATATACTATCTAAGCAAAAAGTTCACCGACTGTGAGACAAGATATTCCATGCTGGAAAAGACCCGTTGTGCTTTAGTTTGGGCTGCTCATCGTTTAAGGCAGTACATGCTGAGTCACACAACTTGGTTGGTGTCAAAAATGGACCCGATCAAGTACATGTTTGAGAAACCAGCTCTCACAGGACGAATTGCCCGTTGGCAGATGCAATTGTCAGAATACGATATCCTGTATATTACACAAAAGGCAGTTAAAGGTAGCGCGACTCATTGAATATTTGGCATGTCACCAATCCTGGACTACCAGCCAATGCGGCATGATTTTCCCGATGAAGACATCATGGCCTCGTTCGATGAGGAAGTCCCATGAAAGTGAAAGATGGAGAATGATATTCGATGGTGCGTCAAATGTATGGGGGCACGGCAGGTCTTTGTGTTGCTATCTCCCGACAACCGTTTCATTCCCGTCATCATGCGAGATCGAGCTTCTATGTCACAAATAACATAGCGAGTATGAAGCGTGTATCACGGGTGTTCAAGCAATTTCTAGAATGGAATGTTAAAAGGCTAGATGTGTATGGGGATTCAGCCCTAGTTATTCATCAAGTGATAGGCAATTGGGAGACCAGAGATCCCAAACTGATTCCTTATTATGATTACCTGCAAGAGTTGATGAAGTCCTTTGACGAGATCACCTTCAAGCATATCCCTCGAGGCGAAAACCAGTTAGCCGATGCATTGGCAACACTGTCCTCTATGTTCAATGTCAACTGTGACAAGAGCTTGACCAATATCGAATTCGAAGATCGGAGTCTGCTGCGCATCACTCACCATCGCACAAACAATAGATGAAGAGTCTGACGAGAAGCCTTGGTACCACGACATCAAGCAGTACATCGCTAACCGGGAATACCCACCGGGGGCATCAGAGAATGACAAGAGAACTCTCAGAAGATTGTCAAGGAATTTCTTCTTGAGTGGTGAAGTTCTTTACAAAAGAAATCACGATATGGTTCTCCTGAGGTGTGTTGCCAAGGAAGAAGCTGAAAGAATCATGAGAGATGTGCATGAAGGCTCATTTGGGACCCATTCCAGTGGGCACACTATGGCTAGAAAAATCTTAAGGGCGGGTTATTACTGGTTGCAGATGGAATCAGACTGTTATAGCTTTGTAAGAAAGTGCCACAAATGCCAGATATATGCTGATCATATCCATGTGCCACCTGCCAAACTAAGCGTTCTGACTGCATCTTGGCCGTTTTCAATGTGGGGCATGGACGTCATAGGTCCTATTGAACCCAAAGCGTCAAACGGGCATCGCTTCATTCTGGTTGCAATTGACTACTTTACCAAGTGGGTTGAAGCTGCTTCATATTCCAGTATAACCAGCTCAGTGGTTGCCAAATTTGTGAAGAAGGATCTGATTTGCCGATATGGTCTACCCAACAAGATCATCACTGACAACGGCAGCAACCTGAACAGTAAAATGATGAAGGACTTGTGCAAAGAATTCAACATTCAGCATCACAATTCCTACCGCCCAAAGATGAATGGAGCGGTAGAAGCAGCCAACAAGAATATCAAGAAAATAGTGCAAAAAATGGTGGTAACCTACAAGGATTGGCATGAGATGCTTCCCTTCGCCTTGCATGGCTACCGTACTTCAGTGCGTACATCGACTGGGGCAACCCCTTTCTCCCTGGTATATGGGTCAGAAGCAGTACTCCCTATTGAGGTTGAAATACCCTCCCTGCGGGTATTAATGGAAACCAAGTTGGAAGAAGCAGAGTGGGTACAGGCCCGCCTAGATCAGCTAAACCTCATTGAAGAGAAAAGGATTGCAGCGTTGTGCCATGGACAATCTGTACCAACAGAGAATGAGAAGCGCGCCGACAAGAAAGTCAGGCCACGTGAATTTAATGAGGAGATCTAGTACTCAAAAAGATATCGCCTATCCGAGTGACCTCGAGGAAGTGGACGCCCACTTATGATGGTCCATATGTAGTCAAGAAAGCCTTCACGGGAGGAGCGTTGATACTCACCAACATGGATGGAGAAGATCTCAAGAACCCAGTCAATTCAGACTCGGTGAAGAAGTATTATGCCTGAAAGAAATAAGTAAAAAAGAGAAAGATGAGCCAAGCAAGAATTAGCTCGCTAGGTTGAAAACCCGAAAAGAGGCGACCTAGGCAAAATCAGAGCGACCGGTGGATTGAAAACCCATGAAAGGCGATCCAGCAAAAATTAGGGTCGAAAACTTGAGCATGAAAAGTAAAGAAAGGCATACAATTTCCCCGAAGACTCGAAGGAGGGAGTGATCAAGGTCAAGGACACAGTGTGTGCCTTCGCTCCACAGAGGCGGACTGATACCAATTCGATTTACCTCTTGTTTTTCTTTTCGTGTCTTTTTATAGTTTTAAAACTTTCAAATGTACTCAACGATCGTCGTAACGCGTGCATGCGGCCGCTTCCACATCAATAAAGCTCGACTTTTCTCATGTCTTGTTTGTTGTTATTTCGCTTTTACGCTCAAAATAAGCGTTTTATGATGATGGTGATCCTGAATTGTAAAACATGTGAGTACATCATAAGGCATTATAAATCATTGCGAAATCTTTAAAAGTCATGGGAAATAAGCAAATTCCTAAAGATAATTAACCTTACAAAAAGGTTGCATTCACAAACCGTTCGGATGGCGAACGAGAGCAGAGCAAACGCGCGTTCGGTTCATAAGCCTTGCGATTTCCCTCGGCCTTTCGGTCTCGTACGAAGTATCGGAAGTCGGTTGAACCAAGAAAAGAATAAGCCTTGTCAAAAAGCAAAAATGATGAAAAAAAAAAAAAAAAAGCTGATCGAAAAGAAAAAAAACAAAAACATGAAAAAACGAATAACCGTAAAATGTAAAGTCGGGTGAGAAAACAATCGTAAAAGAATCAAAAACAAAGGAAAACAGTCCACCACATGCATCATCACATCAAAATCATAGCGTCGCATGCACTCGCATAACATACTCTCCGCATAACATGCCTTTGCATAACATGCACCCATGCTTCATGCATCATTCCTTGCATCAACCGATATATGCAGTACCTCAATTCAATGCGCGCCAAGAAGCCGCCATCTCAATCGGTCAATCAACATGATTTGTGAATCCCTTCGGGACCGTGCATCCCCTCAGACCAAGGCGTCCCCTTCGAGATCCCGTCGTTATCGAGCACCGACGCGAATCATCGGACTCGAGTCCTTCGGTTTAGTTCAAATCAACGATCCATGCGGCGACTTTGAACTCGACCTTCATCTCGCCAAGTCATCACGGAGCATGACGGATCGCCCCTCGGACCTCGTGTCCTTCATTTCGCCAAGTCATCACGGAGCATGACGGATCGGCCCTGAGACTCGTGTCCTTCATTTCGCCAAGTCATCACGGAGCATGACGGATCGGCCCCCGCACTTCGCGCCCTTCGACTAGTTGTGCGATGTAAAGCATAGCGTAAGTCCATCAAGGTGAAGTGTATCAATTCTACGACTTGATACGAGAACCTCGAGCCGCTCGAATAGGCCACCTTCAGAGCTGCAGATGCACCTTCAGAGCCCAAGTGTTCCTTCAGAGCCAAGTACTCCTTGAGCGCAGATGCTCCTTCGAACCAGTGTTCCTTCAGAGCGATGAGCGCTCCTTCTTTACCGCACTCGCCGATGTCGCTTATCGAGGACGGTACTTTCTTTTATCTGCTTTATTTATTGCTTTATTTCTTGCTGTTTATGCCACCCGAGGGTTGGCACCAATTTACTTCTTGCTTTTGCCGCCTGAGGGTGGGCACCAATTTATTTCTTGTTTTTACAGTTGTTTCTGGCTGGCATTCATTCACCCAATTCATATTCCTTGTTAAAATCTAGATAAATAGGAGCAGCTGTCATGTCTTGTATTCCACACATGTATGTTCATGCATTCATGCATTAGCCTAATCATGCATTCAATAATGCCATACCTTGTATTCTACAATTGCATGCTCATACACTCATATACTTGCTCAATCGTGTATTTAATTAATCATGTATTCAATTGTTCATGGCAACTTGTAAATATTATTCATATGTGCTTTGCTTATGCCTTCATTGTTGTCTCGGTTTTGACTTGAAAAAGATTTGTTATGTTCTACTTTCTTTTCTTCAAACTCAAATTCAATTGTTTTCAAATAAAAAAACCTAAGGCATTTTCCTAAGCAAATCATTAACCATCACTCGAAGCCATTGCTTGTTTGATCGTTAATGAGGAGTTATTAGTGATAGTCACTCGAAGCCTTTGCTTGTTTGACTATTATGAAAGCTCCCACACATTAATTAAACAACAACAAAAAAACCAATTCAAATTTCCAAAATAACATGAGTTATTTAGTGGTAATTATCACTAAGGCTCATCACCTTTTTCAAAACAATTTTCAAAAAAGAATAATACAATGTTGTCGCTCGTAATCACTCGAAGCCATTGCTTGTTTGATTGCCGGCTCCAACTCTTTTTCTTTCGAGTTAATACCGAATGCCACTCGAAGCCTTTGCTTGTTTGGTGTTCGCGAACACTCGAGTCTTATTTCAAAAACTCCAAAACCTAAACCCCTAAGCCGTTTTCACACGCAAAACAAGAACTACGTAGCTTTGATCCCTCAGCCAGTGAGGGTACGTAGGACCGGGTTCATGTCCCGTCAAGCACCATTTTCAAAAATCTTTGTTTTGTCCTGATATTCAAAGATACCAAAAACATGCCTCTTTCCTGTTTTCAATAAAACCATTTCACAAAAGAAAAGAAAAGAAAAAGTAGAACAATATATTTCAAATCAAACATTTCAAAACCACATCAAATTAATGGTTCCCTTTCGGTAGAAAGGGCGCGTGGATGCTAATACCTTCCCATGCATGCGCAACCCCCCCGAACCTACATCTCTAAGTTTTGAAAGACCACCCTCTTTTCAAAAAGGTTTTTTCAATGTTTTTCCTAAAAAATAAATATTGGTGGCGGCTCTACTAATTTCACGTTGTCAAACTGAAAAGTCCAAACCGGATTTTTCGGGGCGCAACAGGAAGCATGGGTAAACCCCAACACAGCCAATAAGTGTACAACTCTTAAAGGCGGATAGCTTTAATTTAACATGGGGGCCTAGGACCAGGGCGCATGACTTCCCTCTCCTAGTATACTAAACGCATGGAGGTCGTCACCTCAATTCGATATTTCTTATATATCGTAAAACGTGGACCGGTTTAGATGAACATAATCATCCCGAGTCAATTATAAATTAAGAAATGAAACATTTTGTTCAATTCACTTTCCATATATACAACCATAACTCATTCTATGATAGGTTATAATATCAATGAATTCATGAAATCAATCCAATCAACATTTAAGTTATAAAACATTTGGTTCCCACACGTACTCTAGGTTTTACGAAATATTCGTAACATTAACCGTTTAATTCAAAACCACTTTGAACATGTATCAAAATTTCTAACGAAAAATCGGCAGAGTTTCCTCTGAAATATGGACATTCCAAAAAAAATACTTACCTGTATAACCAGTCCAGCACAAGAATTCAACAATTAAAATAATATGGTTTCTTTTTAAATTTCCAACACGCGTAATTTTTATTTTGTAAAATACTGTTTTTGACTCGAAAATTTGCGAAACTCCGAATTTTGAAATCATTCAAACGTAACACAAAAACAATATTTAAAATTCCCTAAGCGTGAGTAAAACTCACCTCGTGTGATGAAAATCACACAAACCGAAACTTCTTGAAGTTCAAACGATTCGAAAACCTCACGAACTCATCCCGAACTCGTTCAACCGCTTCTAAACCGAATGTATTCTGGACAGCATCTCTGTGCAGTTTTTGAATGAGCATAACTTATTCAATTTCTAACCAAAACCATCCAATGGTTCAAGTCCCACACTGATATGACAAGTATTCAGAGAGTTATTGCTAAAACAATGTGGCTGGTGCAAAATCGTTACTGTTACAAAAGTGAAACTTGTAACTAATTGTTCTCTCTCAATACACAGTCAAATCAAGTGATTCTTGTGCCTATTTGAAGGACTTTTGTCTACTTTCCAACGAAACAAGAATTATTTAAAACGGAGTTCAATTGAGAACTCAAGACCTGAAAAACTGAACCTATACACAGTTTAATTTCAGAAATTTGACATAACTTGAGACACTCATAACTTGAGCAACGCAACTCCAAATTTAACGAAACCAGTGCCAAAACGACCGGCGTTAAGTCTATTTTCAAAAACATTCAGCCACACAATTTTTGGATTAACCAAACAGTCCCAGTTCTAAAGAAACCGAAGCTGTGTCCAGATTTTCTAAAATAGCGAGTTCGAGACCAAATTGTGTTTTTCGCGACTCAAAATTTACTTAAACGCGAGCAATTTCGACAACCACAGAAATCAATCAGTCAACACAACATAAAACAAAACCCTAAGCGAGTAAAACTCACCTAGCGTGATGAAAATCACGAGACTCTGAGACTCTCCGAAGCTCGATCGACCCGTAACACACGAACACACTCCGAATTCGTTCCAAAAGCTCTAGAGCCGAACCCATCAACCGAAACTCCTCAAAATCACTTCCAAACCGAAGACCAAAGCTACCCAACAAAAGTTCAGCTCAGCCCAAGCTTCCAAATCCGAATTTGAGCTTCAACATCCATCAATGGTGAATTTTTAAAGAGATGGAATTAGAGGTTGAAAGTGGTATCAAAAGAAAGAGAATGAAAAATGGAGTGAAATGGTACAAAAAGCCCCTTACCTTGTTGTTGGATTGAAGGAGATCTAGCTCCTTTTTTCCTCTTCACCTTCGTCCTCCTCTCTTCTTCTCTCTCTCGTTTCTTTCTTTCCCCTTCTCTGTTTCCCCACTTTCTCTCTCTATTTCTCTCTTTCTTTTATTTCTTTTCTTCCTTTGACTTTTCTTTCCTTTCCTTTCTCACCTGTGTTCTCACTCTCTCTCTCTCTTTTATTTCTTTCTTTATTTCACTTAAGTGAGGGATGAGAGAGTGTTTGGATATTTTCGGGTCTTGGATCTCATTTAGTGTGAGTGGTATAAAGACTAAAATACCCCTAGTGTTCTAATTTCCTCTCAATTATGTATTTAAATTATATACTCAAGCAATTATAAATTGCTTCATGACATAACCTCACATCAGTGACTTGATTTATTACCTATTCGAGTAATAAATCACTCGTTAATTTCTTAATTCGAAATTAACGAAATTAGGGATGTTACAATCACCCCAACTTGAAAAATTTTGTCCTCAAAATTGAACAAACACACCTCAAGAGAACAAATACGAATATCTAGTCCGCATCTCGTTCTCCAATTCCACATAGCTTCCTAGACCGAAGAACCATCCCAACCACTTAACAATTGGAGTTGTTCTCGTCCGAAGCATCTTCTCTCTACATTCTATGATATAACTTGAGTAAGGTTGAATTGACACATCAGTCAAAGATCAATCGTTTCAACTCAACCGTCGGCAATGCTCTACTGGTACTAATAGTTGATGAAACTTTTACCATATAGGATCACCAGATTCAAACTCTAATGATCTTCTCCTTAGGCCAGCATAATCCCTTTTTGCTGACCCTAAGCTATCACCAAGTCTCACTATATACACAATAGTATTAATTCCTAATCATGAGTCGGATAATTATCCTCATGAGGCTTTTCTTACATAGATGCATCGGTTACCACTTGTTGATGCAACATCATAACCTATCCTAAACCTTTCCGAGGTGTCACTGTATATTTGAAATCCCAGAGACTGTTCCGAAAGAATTAGGATACGAACAAAAGTCAATCTCTTTTACAACTCTAGAGGAAACGTTCTTCTTAATCGAAATCTCTTTCAAACGGCTGTCCTGTACAATTTAACCGAATGAGTGAAAGAACTACTGCCACTCCTGGCTAGTATATCACAATTCCCAGATACTCCACTACAGACATCCCAAATATCACACTTAATTCAAAGGTTTAGCATACCACTTCTTCTCTCAATGTACATTCAGAACAATGCGGAGATGCTGATCATGATCCACAATGGTCTTAGTGTACACCGGGATGTTATTAGTGAAAATTTCAATAACTAATCCAAGTACCGGTGGAAAACTCCGTTCATGTAATTCATGAATACCGTAGGAGCATTAGACCAAAGGGCATCACTACAAACTCGTAATGTCCATATCTAGTATGGAAAGCTATCTTCAGAATGTCTAAAGCCTACATCTATATCTGATGATAATTCGACCTCAAATCAATCTTTGAAACACTGCTGCACCTCGAAGCTGATCACTCAACTCATCTATTCTTAACATAGGAAACTTATTCCTAGTAGGAACTCTGTTCAACTGTAGGTAATCCATATTCGACCTCCTACTCCCGTCTTTCTTTTCAATAAGTAACACAGGAGCACCCCAACTTGTAGTAAACTGGGGAACATCACCTTTCGGTTTTATTTGGTACAGTACTAGTAGAACTTCGGGTTAAACTCACACTACTGGTGTTCATAAATCGACTCACAAGTGGGTAAAGGTTATGTAAAAGTTTCTTGAAAAGTTTGAATATGAAATAATTTTCATACTTACCCATAGGAGTTTATTTTTTTTCGCTATCCCGAAATACTAATAAGACGTATCTTCACCTCGCGACTCAGTCTTTGAAACTCAATTTCCTAAATTCGGATGGTCTCACACAGATGTATGGCTTTTCAGAACCTATAAGTCAACCGACTATTCTCTTGAACTGAGTCTACTATTCATTCACTTAAGTATGAGAAGATCTAAACAATAAAGATCTATCGCTTGATACATAACAGCTTTCCTAGTTAAGTAAGACTTACTAGAAAATTCTAAACTTTGTTCCATCATGTTGTATTGTTGACTATTCTAGGCGGAACGTGCATATTTGGATTAATCACGGAGTTGAGCTAATTATTATAACATCAAAGAAATAATCAAAATAGAAGGATTCTTCCACGGAATCAAACAGGCACAAGATAATGCTTCCAGCGTTGATTCCGAGAATAATTCTCACTATTTTACTCATTCCTTTGGTCCCACAACCCTCCAAACTCCACAACTCTCCAAACATAACCATAACTCCTAGAGTAACAATTTGGTAAGGAATGTGTCTTGCCTAACTTTGAGTAAGGCATTTAACACTCCGTTGATTCACCCTTCCTATAGGACAATACCACTTCCCATACTTTAAGTAATTGGAAGTACTACTCTTGTGGCATAATGGTGAAATACCTCATTGTCGTTGGCTTTTGAAAACTCTCCTGATTGTTGAAATGCTATGACTACTATTAACCATTTCCACGAAATAGATCCTTTTGAAAAGTACAATGATCATCATTCTAAACTGGTGTGTAGGTATCTAATCTTACTGACTGGAAGTCCTCCTTCAATTTCCCAAACCTCAAATGAAGTTATGTTCTACAATCGCGTAGGGTAGGTAGAAATACATTTCAGAATACAACTGAAAATAGGGTTCACAAACTACTCAGATGTATAGACATTCTCGTTAGCTTTCCAACGCATCCTGGAACATAAAAATCGGAGTTCCGGATTAGAAGTTATGAATAAAACAAGTCGGGGAACTAACGAAAATTCCTCACAGACCGAGACTGGCTTGTTCATAATCCCAAAGGTAATAATAAGGTTATTTCGGTTACCATAACCTACTGATCTCATCTTGAATGGAACTTGGTTCAGAAACCGTAATCGGGAACTGACTCCCTCAACATTTGATTTTGTAGCCAATACTGAAATTGCACTACAGCTTACTAGATCGGATTCATGGCATTTCGAAATGTGGCTTTGAGGAAAAGAACCTGATCAATACTTGCAGTTATCTGAAAGAATGTCTCTAACTGCGACATAAGCTGGGGTTTACTTTAACCATAAGGTAAGGTTATCGTAAAACCGTATTTCGGTAACTGATAGACTGACTAATCAATGGTCAGGATTTTGGGGTTTCAATTAACCTTAACAGATCTTATGATACCGGCTTTATTACTGCCGAAAGGCTTTGCTTAATTGTAGTTCCCTGTAGAACCTACAATAGCATCCACTGCCATTCTACCATTGCACTGAGTTCATTGAATGAACAGTCGCCCATAGTTTCCTCGAACCAACCTGGTTGCCCATTGCCTGCTTCTGAACACCATCTGTAGCCCTCTGCTTCCGCTACGTGCTCTGATAACTTAGAAGGCTAGAATTCCTATGGTTTAGGGTTTGGACATTTTCGGGGCTGAGGCAAATAATTGTCATCATTCTCAGTAACTCACATGAAACATTGAGTGGATCCTGACTCAATACTTCACATAATATACTGAAAGGTTCTGACATTTAATTGTCTAAGTCCCTAGCTGACTCTATCTAACCTTTTGACCACAAGGTCTCTACGTCCGACGAGCAGGTCGAGCAGCTCGATACCAAAATGTAACACCCTCATATTTCTATCTAGTAGAAATACTAAAGTGTACCTAATGGCATACATCAGAGTATAAAAATTCCTGTCTCAGATATTGATTTGACAAAAAACTCTCGAATCCAAATCAAAGAGTCGTAACATAAGATAGTCAGAAGTTCAATATCCCAAAACAAGACAACAGCGGAAACGATTACATAACTCAAATACAAGTTCAAGTTATAAATCGAATACAAAGATACAAGGGAAAAATCATAACTAATAATAGAAGAACTACGTCTTCAATATCCTTCTCGAGCACGCCATCCACCCGTGCCATAAAGGATCTTTCTCTCCTGTTTCTCACGAAAAACAACAACATTTGTAGGGTGAGACAACTTGTCTCAGTGAGTCTTACCGTGACCCCTTACCTATCACTTGGTCCATTTATAAAACCATAATTAGTAATTCAAAAGAATTACAATATACAATCAATCATGTGTGATCCGATAAATGAATTACATAAGAGTTCATAGTCCGTTTCTTGAAGACTATGTACAACTTAATTTACTTATCTATAGTTCATAGCCCAATTCATGATGGCTATGCACTATCCTCTTTATTAATCACTTGTGACATGTCACCAACAACCTAAAGAAGCTTGAGTGACAAAATCACAATATACGCATTTAAAAGTTTTATTAATTCTAGTACATCACCAACAACACATAAGGAAGCATGGGTGAACCCCAACATAGCCAATAAGTGTACAACTCTTAAAGGCGGATAGCTTTAATTTAACATGGGGGCCTAGGACCAGGGCGCATGACTTCCCTCTCCTAGTATACTAAACGCATGGAGGTCGTCACCTCAATTCGATATTTCTTATATATCGTAAAACGTGGACCGGTTTAGATGAACATAATCATCCCGAGTCAATTATAAATTAAGAAATGAAACATTTTGTTCAATTCACTTTCCATATATACAACCATAACTCATTCTATGATAGGTTATAATATCAATGAATTCATGAAATCAATCCAATCAACATTTAAGTTATAAAACATTTGGTTCCCACACGTACTCTAGGTTTTACGAAATATTCGTAACATTAACCGTTTAATTCAAAACCACTTTGAACATGTATCAAAATTTCTAACGAAAAATCGGCAGAGTTTCCTCTGAAATATGGACATTCCAAAAAAAATACTTCCCTGTATAACCAGTCCAGCACAAGAATTCAACAATTAAAATAATATGGTTTCTTTTTAAATTTCCAACACGCGTAATTTTTATTTTGTAAAATACTGTTTTTGACTCGAAAATTTGCGAAACTCCGAATTTTGAAATCATTCAAACGTAACACAAAAACAATATTTAAAATTCCCTAAACGTGAGTAAAACTCACCTCGTGTGATGAAAATCACACAAAACCGAAACTTCTTGAAGTTCAAACGATTCTGAAAACCTCACGAACTCATCCCGAACTCGTTCAACCGCTTCTAAACCGAATGTATTCTAGACAGCATCTCTGTGCAGTTTTTGAATGAGCATAAATTATTCAATTTCTAACCAAAACCATCCAAACCAGTTCCTAATGTGTAGATAATTTTGTCTATTTTCCAATGGTTCAAGTCCCACACTGATATGACAAGTATTCAGAGAGTTATTGCTAAAACAATGTGGCTGGTGCAAAATCGTTACTGTTACAAAATTGAAACTTGTAACTAATTGTTCTCTCTCAATACACAGTCAAATCAAGTGATTCTTGTGCCTATTTCGAAGGACTTTTTGTCTACTTTCCAACGAAACAAGAATTATTTAAAACGGAGTTCAATTGAGAACTCAAGACCTGAAAAACTGAACCTATACACAGTTTAATTTCAGAAATTTGACATAACTTGAGACACTCATAACTTGAGCTACGCAACTCCAAATTTAACGAAACCAGTGCCAAAACGACCGGCGTTAAGTCTATTTTCAAAAACAGTCAGCCACACAATTTTTGGATTAACCAAACAGTCCCAGTTCTAAAGAAACCGAAGCTGTGTCCAGATTTTCTAAAACAGCGAGTTCGAGACCAAATTGTGTTTTTCGCGACTCAAAATTTACGAAACGCGAGCAATTTCGACAACCACAGAAATCAATCAGTCAACACAACATAAAACAAAACCCTAAGCGAGTAAAACTCACCTAGCGTGATGAAAATCACGAGACTCTGAGACTCTCCGAAGCTCGATCGACCCGTAACACACGAACACACTCCGAATTCGTTCCAAAAGCTCTAGAGCCGAACCCATCAACCGAAACTCCTCAAAATCACTTCCAAACCGAAGACCAAAGCTACCCAACAAAAGTTCAGCTCAGCCCAAGCTTCCAAATCCGAATTTGAGCTTCAACATCCATCAATGGTGAATTTTTAAAGAGATGGAATTAGAGGTTGAAAGTGGTATCAAAAGAAAGAGAATGAAAAATGGAGTGAAATGGTACAAAAAGCCCCTTACCTTGTTGTTGGATTGAAGGAGATCTAGCTCCTTTTTTCCTCTTCACCTTCGTCCTCCTCTCTCTCTTCTCTCTCTTTTCTTTCTTTCCCCTTCTCTGTTTCCCCACTTTCTCTCTCTATTTCTCTCTTTCTTTTATTTCTTTTCTTCCTTTGACTTTTCTTTCCTTTCCTTTCTCACCCGTGTTCTCACTCTCTCTCTCTCTTTTATTTCTTTCTTTATTTCACTTAAGTGAGGGATGAGAGAGTGTTTGGATATTTTCGGGTCTTGGATCTCATTTAGTGTGAGTGGTATAAAGACTAAAATACCCCTAGTGTTCTAATTTCCTCTCAATTATGTATTTAAATTACTAGTATGAAACCCGTGCGATGCACGGGTAACATTTTTCCTATTATATTAAAATTAAAAATTATAGTGGATAGGAAGTTAATATATTTATGTTTTAAAATATTATTTCAGTCATTTATTTTTTAATTTACAAATTTAACTTTAGATTAAATTAAGTTACGTAGGAGAAAAATGTTAAATAATTATATTAGATTATAAAACACGTGTTAGGATAATTAATATAAGCAAAGTATGATTTAATTCAATAATATATAATTTGATTTATTGTAATATATAAATACTTCACATTTACTTTGTATGAATAACTGATTATCTAAAATGCTTATAAAAAAAGAAAGTTGAGTATGTATAATTACAAATTTTTAGGTTTCCAGTCGACTTGTTAGTAGTAGTACTATAGACAAAACTAATTTTTTTTCCATATAAATTGTGTATCATTTGCGCGTAATTGCAAAGACTAATCATTCGAACTGAGTAGGACCACAATGGGCAGCAAGCCAACAACCCATTAATTAGAAAGCGAGTGATTTTTCTTAAATTAGTTATTTATTTATTTTTGACAATGAAAAATAAGTTATTTATTAATTAATAAAAAAACTGGGAAGTAGGTGATTGACACAATTTGTATTTAAGCAAAAAAAAAAAACAAATACTAAATATTAGTATTTAATTTTTTTTAATTAGTATATCAATATTTCTTCATCGGTATTGTAAGATAGATTTAGGTGTTAACTTTAGTATGCATTTTTTTTATTTATTATTTTCCACCTAATCATTATCATTATAATAAATATTTTGCCATAATTTAATAATTGACAACTGATTATAATAAATACATTTTCCACCTACTAATTATATTTTTCAAGCAGATTCGAATTTTATCTTATACTTTAATAATTGACTACTTTCCTTCAAAAAAATAATTGACTACTTATTATAATAATTTTCTTTATCCATAATGTAATTTTTTTTGAAAAAGAAAATTAAGATATTCCTTATTTGAACCTCAGCACATCAGTAAACACGTCTTTCTCCCACATCAGACTTCACTGAATTTTGTTTTCCTGGGAATGTACACATGAGAGAGCGACTTTGTGCTTCAATGATCAGTGCTTCAATGATCAGATCATGTACCACAACCCATTTGACGTTGAATTCTAGGTTTTCTACCTTTGTAACTCTGTTTCGTTCATTACTATTTCGATTTGCAAATGACGGTGTCGCTAAATACATTCATCAAGATTTTGGGCTTTCTTTTTTTGACTTAAAGTTGTAGTCAATTGTCAGCCACTTTCACCTTTGTTGCACACTAATTAGGTTCTGTTTAAGAACTCTGAAAATGTTTCGCAGTGTGTGTCTTTGATTTAGTAATAACATGGATGGATATTAGCTTGATTAATGATTTTAGATTTAAATTACAACAATCGAATACTGTCGTGTTCACATCAACTTTAAATTTCCCAAACTAAACAATTATCAAGAGAGTTTGCATACAATTGTGATCAGCTTACTATCACAGGTACGACGATTGAAATCATTCAAGTGATTTACATTAGAATATGTGTGTCAGCAAATCTCACTCAATTCTTGAATATTTGCCTTTTTGCTTTGTTGTGTCACAGTTGCTAATTGCATTGTTATGTGTTGTGTCACATAGCAATACCATAAGTAACACCGGAAGATGACTATTGTGGTAGTATTTGTATATGGCAATTGGTGCATGATTCATTTTGAAATTTGAATTTGAAATTGAAAGGATCCAGGTCATAAAAATCGCACAATTAGTGTACCTTTTAATGCTTGCTTGTAAATTCAAATGTTGCTATTCCTGGTTGTGTGGGTCATAAATTCTGCATTATGCCATTTAATGAGGGAAATCAGATTTTTATGGCTCATCATCTGTATTATATTTTAATCTAATTTTAATTTTAAAATTTGAAATGTTGTCATTTCTAATAATGTGGTTTTTAATTTTGATATTTAACCGTGGTCATTTGAATTCCAATAATGTCATTTTGTTATTTAGTTAATTTAATTTTTTATTTTATGTTATAGTTGTAGTCTAAAAACGTGAATTGTAAAAGAAGATGAAAATAATGGAAATGGTTTTCCTGTGATAATTTACAAAAATGTGATCGATTTGATTTAATGTTAAATTTGTATTAAAATTAATTATCAATTGTTTAACATATAACGTATTTTCTTTTGTCCGGACAGGTAGCGAATTAATGATTGGTTGTGGTATTTCTATTGTTGTTATTTTTTTTCTTCATATTTTAGACAGCTTCCTTTGTAAGTTAGTGGTATAATCAAATTATACAGAGGTAGTGATAATCAACATTTAGTGATTTGGTTGCTATTTAAATTCGAAATTTGAAAACCTTCCATTCTTTAAAGTGTGGATTATGATTTCTAGCAACTAATTAATAGATTGTCATCTACAATTATTTACATTTATTTTGGTCATAGTTGCAATCTAATTTAGAACCACGTATGCAGCCATGTAAGATGACAACTCAACAAAAATAATGCCATGTAATCCGAATTTTTACGAATCTGATGTGGATGGTCTCAATGAATGACAACTCATAATATTAGCCCTTTGGTTCATTTTGGTTTGTATATATAATAGATATACTCAAGCAATTATAAATTGCTTCCGCGACAACCTCACATCCGTGACTTGATTTATTACCTATTCGAGTAATAAATCACTCGTTAATTTCTTAATTCGAAATTAACGAAATTAGGGATGTTACAATATGGATCATTGAAAATTTCTTAGTTCGACAGGAAGCTAGATAATTGTAAATTTCAAATAGTTACTGAAAGATGGGATCTGTAGTTATATATGTAGGATCTCATTGAGGTCTGTCTTTTCTTGTGGAAATACAAAGGCTGAAAAAAAGGAGCGGGGAAATTAGTCCTAAATGCGTGTTCCCTTAAAAAGCTTATATACACAAACACGGTTTCATTTCACAAGATAGAATGGTAAAAGTCAACTTTTTTATCTTACATAACCATAATCACCAACTGAAATTTGGATTAGGTCTAGAGCATACATAAACATTACATAAAGAAAATCTGAAAATCAATGAAGCTTTGAGGGAAATAGAAACCTTGATATCACAAGATCTTACTGATAATCTATGCCTTGGAAAATTTAAGATACAATTTTAGTGCAGGTATCCACTACATACAAGAATAACAAAAGTCTACGGAAGCCCTGAGGTTTTGAAGTTTTATCTACTATATGGATAAAGTAACATATTATTGACCAATTAAGATGAGGCAGAAGGAACCACATAATGCACAGGAAAACAGTTCCAAAAAAATTCAAAATGAAATGAAACATACAAAATAGTAGAATATACCTCTGTTGGAAACATCAAACCATTGAGATAATGATCAGATGATTGCTGGTCGAAAGACTGGTAATGTCCCAATGAAGCTCCCACTGCAACTCCTGGTTCAAAAAGCTCCTTAAGAATCAGAGATGATGATGATGCTGAGAATAAAGTCATTTCAATTCCCTCGCCATACTCGGAAGCTGATATCTCCCCAATGACTATGGGATAATGTATGACAGACCAGTTATCATTAAACTAAAAACCCATGAATGACTTTATTTTACAATTAAATAATTATTTTAGGACGAGCTTGTTTTGTAAAGCGGGAGTTTGGGTCCAAATATTGAAGGTAAAACTCTATCTAATGCTTCAACAAATATTTCTCGCCGAAGTTAAGGTGGGAAGAATAGTTCCACACTATTTTCCAACATTTTGAAAGGATGCTTGTTCACACACCTTCCATTACTGTAAGGAAAGAAATGATAACATCGAGAGTTGCACAAGGACGATTATTGATCAAGTCTACTTCTTCAGTAGCTCACACTTTATCTCTTTTCATTTTCTCATTATTCTTTTTCTATTTTCTTCTCCTCTTAATTCTTTCAACAAGGTTAGCCTTCAATTTAGTTAATTAAACTTGTATCTCTGACGAGCATTCATACTATGTAAGAAACGATAATGAGTACAACTCATGTAGATGGTGAAATTATTTTGGTATATAATTATTATTAGGTGAATCGAGGCAAGCACTACAACAGATCTAGTAGATGGGCAACATTTTTTTTCATCTATGGGCGGCGCTTTTGAGTATTCGAACGTGTGTGGCTATTCACTCCAACAATGGGCGTGGCCGTCAAAAGCGCCACCCATTGCAAACACGCCTCCCGGATACTTAGCGCTTTTTAAAAAGCTACGAATATATTCAAAGCGTCCTCCCAGATACTTAGCGCTTTTAAAAAGCGCTGAATATTACCCTTATACGCAGCGCTTCATTAAAAGCGTTGAATATTGCCTATTTGTGTTATTAAATACCCAGTAGCTTTATTAAAAGCGGCTGAATATTGCCTATTTGTGTTATTAAATACTCAACGCTTCATTAAAAGCTACTGAATATTGTCAAAAAAAAATTTAATTTTTTCGCTTTTGTGTGTTTTCCTTTTATATTCACAAATTACTCAGATGCATACCAATCCAATCCAATACATAACAGAATCAAATTGCTAAGAGGAACCCAAATTACATATAATGAAACAAATTACATAAGAGGAACCAAAACAAAATAGCTAAGAAGTTTCATTATCTAATTCATATGTATCCAAAACAAGCTATCAAGTTACAATATTATGAACCAAAAACTAGCTAGGCTAACTTATATGTATCCAAATGAAACTTTAAAAAAACGGAGACATAATCGCACCATTCTCCCTAAGCTCAAAACAATCAATCGCTCAACAGAGTATGTCCGGCTTTGACAATCGCTAAAATACTGAAATTATATAAATAAATAAAATTAGAATTGAAATGGTTAAATATTGGAAAGAACCACTATTAAATCGAAATCATATAAAAATATATTATAAGTAGATACCTGACGGGGGATAGTCGTTTTCTTTTGGGTAATAATATCCTTCATTTATTTCATGACGTAATACCCACAATCAATGTTATTGAATTGTTTAGGACACTACAAAACATAAGATTAGTTAATTGTTAAATTGAGTTGAATACAGTTTTTTGACAAAATAATGTAATGTATAAGTTAGAAACTTACAATTATTGCTAACCATTTGACCGTTAATTTATTCACTCCCCAATATGTCCTTAAAGTATTTGAATAGAATGTCATATAACTATATTAATAACAATATATACATATATAAGTAAAAGTAAGAAATATGCAGAATGACACAAAATAAACACACCTGTTAAAAAGCTCCACAAACTCCAAGTGGTTTTTGTAATGATTTTGAAGTGAGTCAAGGTAATACACGGTTTTTTTGCTAGGATTAATTGCAAACAAAACCCAATGTCTCCTACAAAATAAATTTACGAATAAGTAATTGACTACTATTAAAAAAAATGCATGTTATATAAGAATTAATGAGTAAAAATTCTTACCCTAGATTAACCGGTGCTAGAAGTAAGGCATCATGACTTCTATTTTGAGCTTCATTGAAGCGCTCATTGACATAAGTTTGAACAGCAGCCTGGTTTTGTTCCACAAGTGATTGATAATTTGGCAGGCTGGGATTCACATGATGAAAGATTGTACTTTTCGGACACAAGAACAAATATCTATGTGTCTGTTCGGAAGGGACCACAATGTCCTCGTACAAGTACCTACATTTAGATATATAAATATATATATATATATATATATAAATAAAATCGACAATGTCAAATAATAAATTACATAGTACCTGACATATATATTCATAACAATACCGGTTGCCTCATCCGAATCACATACAACACAGATATCCTCACGTCCGACTATTTGAGGACCGCTAGCTCTAAAAACTTTTTCATCAAAATTTATGATAAGGACTTTCTCCTTCATCATGTATTTCTCGTACGCGTCGGCCTGACCAATATTCATATAAGCTTCACTAATGGAAGAGGAAGAGGCAGGCTGAGACACAATTGGAGAAGGGGAGGGATGAGTCACTTGGCGAGAAGAGGAGGGTCGATCGGTCACTTTTGGAGGAGAGGCGGTGTGAAACTTCTACATAAGGGGTGGGTGAGACACTTTTGTAGAAGGGGTGGATCGAGACACTTTCTTGCCAATAGATATTTCCTTGCCAACACTTTTCAAAGGAGACCTTTTCTTGCCGGTAGACACTTAGATTTTTCATTTTGGCGCATCTATGTATAAACAAAAATAATTACTTAGTTAGCACAAATTATATGACAAAAACTATAATTAGTTAGTTACAAATATATTGTCACTTACAACGACAAGGTCCGATGGCCATGCCACAAAGGTACCAAGCTGCTTGAGACCGCCAAGATATCAATATCTTGTCAATCGGAATGAGCAATGGTGCATCCTCCTAATTGGTACCGCAACTCGACTCTAACATGATTTGGAGGTAGGGGTAAATTGTGCATCAAGGGACCCATTCGTTACATGTGAAGCCAATTGCAACCATTTCATGTGGGTTTGAGATATACAATTCACACTCACACTCATTGTTGTCCTAAATCAATTATAAACCACAAAATAATAAAGACATTATTTGATGTTATATATATATATATATATATGTTATATATATATATATATATATATATATATATATATATATATATGTACAATAAATCAATTATAAACCACAAAATAATAAAAACAATTAATACCTTAGTTGTGGCATGGTGCAACTATCTCAAGCTAATCGCTATGTGTAGTGAGGTTGGTCTTTGGTGGCATAACATGGCCATAAAGCGATCGCATATCATTAAGTTGAGCTTGCAAACTTTCATACAATGCCATCATCTTTCTCGGTGGTGGGCAGTCATGATTCTCATCATAGACTTTCTATTTTGGTCCAAAGTACTCGGTTGGTGCTACTCCAAATCCAAGCACCCCTTGTGCGACCGAGTATTCTTCTTTACCTAAGGCACGTGTAAGGATTTCCTTTTTGAGCAATCGGTGAGCTCTCCCGTGACATCGATCGTGATATGGCTTCCGATTCACAAAACAAAAGTATAATACATTATAAAAATCATAAAAGTTACAATTAAAATCGGTGAGCTTGAATTTAGGAAATACTTACAATTCTTTCAGACACCTCCTTATTTTTAGGATCAACAATCTCCTTTTCTTTGTTTAGTCGAGCCTCTACCCACAAAACATGTCGCTCAACACCTTCTTTAGTAGGATCTTTCCCACTCTCCACCAACTATATTTAAATTTACTAAATATTAAGAAACTATTTATAAAAAGTTTCATGAAACTAAAAAAATCAAGCTTATTGTGCCTTACCAATCTCTCTTCAATATGTTGATATGGAGTAGCACCGCTCTATAAGGATACTCATGACAAATGAAGCACACTTTCGATTCTGTTCACTTGCTTTCTATTAAGAGAGATAAGTATACATTAATGTATAATAGATAATTGTCAAATATATTTTATGTTATAACTTAATAGATAGTAGCACTAACCAAGAAGTTTGGATCTTTAGTGCGTCTCCTAACAAATGTCTGCCAATCCTCCTCTGAAATAAACCCACTATATATTGGTGGAGGATTCCAATTGATGTTTCCATTATCATCTTTCAGCCAAGTTTTTGTTAATGTCGTTTACGAAACTTTTATGTAACTTTAAACTTCCTTCATTATCCAGTCCTTTTAGAATCATCCACATCAAAATATTTCGCTTATGCACATTCAATGAAAATGATATAAATAAATTTATATATATATATATATATATATATATATATATATATATATATATATATATATATATATATATATATGGGACTACAAAATTACTAAATAAGATAACCAAAAAGATCTAAAATTATATACCTGTATTGTTACCCACAACTCATGTTTTTGTTTCTTCAAAACGAGATTTTTTGTGTGAACCCAAGTAGTGATTGTTATTGGTATCATTTGTTTTACCTTACTACCAAGGAAAGTAATCCAATGAGTGCTGTTTTCTCCAATTGGCAGACCCTTAACATTCCATTGGACCTGCATTATGTAAAAAGTAAATTAGATCACAAACAATTAAAACTTAGTATTGAATGAAGTTAATTAGCAATTAATTAGTAACTTACACTTAATTTTTCTTTTCCTTTACTTAACCGGTTGATGATATCCTTTTTTACTGTCATTCCACGAGGAGCACGCTTCCTGATATAGTTTGCAACATCATGATCACTGCCCTCACCACTATCATGTCCATCACTATGATCTGCCATCTTACCTGCAATAAAACATAATAATTGTTTGTTATATTTATCCAATTAAAAAAAACATCCAACAAATAAATAAATAATCAGTCAATGAAGTGGAAATTAGATCCATGTCTATAAAATAACATCTATGTCGGTTACCTTTTCCTTTTCTTCGATACAATTTTTTTTGCAATTCGCTCCTTGGTACTTTGTTTTTGACGAATCGTTATTCCATCAGTATGATCCTTTCTAACATACACAACATCCTCTCTATAAGTACTTTCCTCTTCTAGTGATGTCCCCAAGAAAGGGTCGTCCTCGATACCATCATCAATATTGGTTTCTTGATCATAAATGTAATTCACTAATTTTTTTTTGTGTCAGTAAAACAATAGACCAATTGATATCAATTGGATCAGTGACATAAAACACTTGTTGAGCTTGGGATGCCAAAATAAAAGGTTCATCTTTATATCCCAACTTCTTGAAATTCACCCGCATGAACCCCGACTCATCAATCTGTAAACCATTATTATTGTCAACCCACTTACATTGGAACACAGACTCCTGAAACATGGTGTAATCCAACTCCCATATTTGTTCAATGACCCCGAAGTATGACATATTCGCGTATACGGGATTTGTCTTCGCGACTTGATGTATGCATAGCTTGAGCAACAAGAGTCACCCCACTATTTTGCATTTTAATCTGATCATCATGGGTTTTTGTATAGAACGTGTAACAGATTAATTAGATAGTGGTGTAAGAGAAAACATGCATATTTGGACCTTTTTCTAACCATCTCAATCTTTTGAAATCGAAGTAGGATTCATAGCAAACTCGAAATCAATGTGGTCTTTTAACCACACTATGAAACTCCGATTGTGTTCCTTTGTTAACCAAACTTCACTCTTATATGGGTAATCACTCTTAAGTATGTCCATGTGCTTGGCAACATATGAATCAACCTCACTATCATTGTGCAAAACATATAAGTGTGCTTGATGTAGTTCTTCCCTTGACACCATAACTATTTTATATCCCGACATCCTTTTACTAATGCTTCCTAAGTGACGAGACCTTGGAAGTCATGAGAATATTCAAGACTAGATAGATAGGCGGTGCGAGAACTCAACAACTTCTTCAACTATGTAGCGCTCAACAATACAAACCTCGGGTCGTGATCGGTTTTTTCACATATCCTTTTAATATCTTCATGTAACGCTCAAACAGATACATCCATCTCATGTAACATGGGCCACACAATTGTGTCTCTCTAATCAAATGAACATTAGATGAATCATTATGTCAAAAATGAAGGTGGGAAATACATCTCAAGCTCACACAAAAAGATGATAATTTCTCTTTGCAATGATGGCAACTTTCTAGGGTCAATCACTCTACTACAAATCGCCTTAAAGAAGTAACAAAGTTTGGTTAGCGTCTGGCGCACTTTCTTAGGCAAAATGGATCGTATACCAATGGGGAGCAAATTCTCCATTAGAACATGACAATCATGGGACTTTAAAGACTTTAACTTGAGGTCTTTCATGGATACAAGGTTTGTAACATTTGAAGAATACCCTCCTGGAACTTTTACTCCATGAAGAAACTTACAAAACACGGTCTTCTCCTTTTTAGATAGAGTATGAGTCAGCTTGGGAGGTAGATATGTACGTGTACCCTTCTTTATCGAACCCAATTCTGGTCTCAACCCCATACTAAGCAAGTCCAACCTCGAGTTGATGGTATCTTTAGTCTTTCCTGGCATATTGAGTAAGGTACCAATGACACTTTCAAAGACATTTTTTTCAACATGCATCACATCAATGAAGTGTCTTACATATAATGACTTCCAAAGATGGCAAGTCAAAGAAAATCGACTTTTTCTTCCACCCCGTTTGACAACCTCTCCTGCAAAAGGCTTCCCAAATTTAATGTTCAAATCTTTCACCTTTTCAAAGCAGTTGTTCACCCATCAAAGCCGTGGGAGCTTTACGGGTTTCGGTATTCCCATTGAATGCCTTTTCAACGATCGATCTTGATGAGTAGATGGCAAAAATCTACGATGACCAGGGTAGATATTCTTCCTACCATGTTCCAACCACATCCAATCGGTGTTATCTTCACATATAGGGCATGCACACCGACCTTCGTGATCGCACCCGGATAGATTGTTGTATCTTTGGAAAGTCATTAATCGTGCCAAAAATCATAGCCCTCAAGTTGAAACTTTCTTCTCTCGAACCCATCATACACCTCTACTCCATTCTCCCACATTAGCTTCAAGTCTTCAATTAAAGGAGCCAAGTATACATCAATATCATTTCCGGTTGCTTGGGCCCGAGAAATTAACAAAGACAACATCATATATTTGTGTTTCATGCAAAGCCATGGAGGTAAGTTATAAATCGCCAATATCACGGGCCATGTATGTGGGAGCTACTCGAATACCGTGCGGGTTAAAACCATCGTGAGACAATGCAAGTCGTAGGTTTCTTGGATCCAACCCAAATCGGGATAATCAATATCAAATTTTTTCCATTGCGGAGAATCCACGGGTGTCGTAACATGCCATCTTTAATCCTTTCATCCTCATGCCATGTCAAGTGTTTTGCATCTTCGAACTACGGTACATACGCTTCTAAATCGAGGAATTATGGGAAAATACCACAACACCTTTTACGGGAGCAGAATCTTTCTTTTTATACCGTGATGCATTACATTTAGGACACGACTTTAAAAATGCATGTTCATTCCGAAATAGAATGCAATCATTGGGACAAGCGTGTATCTTCTCATAGTTCAAGCCAATGGACCCTAACATTTGTTTTGCATCATACGTCCGAGAAGGAGCACATTATCCTTCGGCAACATTTCTTTCAATAGTGTGAGTAATTCAAGAAAGCTCTTATTCGTCCATCCGTGACAAGTTTTCAAGTTATACAACTTCATCATCACGACCAATAATTTTGTGAATTCAAGTACAACCTCATACAACGGCGTCTCTGCATCCGTTATCAACTTCTCAAACATTTGAGGACGGTCATTAAGATCGTCTTCAAAAGCCTTTGCCATCTCTTCAAATTCGCCCCCAACAAACGTAGGTATTTCGGTGTCAACCGGTGCATCTCTCTCAGCACTATTACCCATATTCGAAGATTCAACTCTTTCTTCACCATGCATTGTCCAACAAGTGTAAGTTTGATCAATTCCATTACCCTTTAAATGTCCTGTCAACTCGCAAATGCATTAAGCGATTTTACATAGCAACAACGTAAGCGAGGACATATCATATTACTAGATCTCCCTAAACGTTGAAGCAATGCGATTCACAAAATAATCCACTCCATCTCTATATTCCTTGGACAGACGATTGGCAGACATCCACTTTCTATCCATAATGTCCCAATATCTATAATAAATTCGGATAAGAGAATTTACAATTTTATTGAAGCTAAGACATTCGATCAACTAGCTAGTAGTTTCAAGTAAACAAATCAAAGACTTTGATGTCTTCTATATAGTCATTAATTCTTCATATAAAATAAAAAAAAAACAAAAAAAGTACCTGAACAAGTGGAAGCAACACTGACAAATATCCAACCAGCTGTGAACTCGAACTACAACGAACTCTCGAACCAGGACAAACTCGAACCGATCGCGAAACTCCGACAAAAAAAAAACACCCAAAACCTAACAAACAATTTGCATAATATTTTTTAACACATTCAACTAATTTTAAACATATCAAACACATACAACTACATATTCCTCTCCTATCAAATATTTTTTTTTACACATTCAACATATTTCCTCTCCAACCTATCAAAAAACCTAAAAACCAAAAAACAAAATAGAGAACTAACCTTTGAGAGAAGATGAAGACAAGAAATGAGAAGACGAGGGTCTTTGGAGAGGATTCACGAGAGTGAGGGATTGAGAGGATTCACGGTTCTTCATGGAAAGGACCAACGGATGAGAAGAGTGAGGGATGAGAAGACCAAGGGTTTGGGGGTTTGTGGGTTTGGGGTTTTTCTGGGTTTGGGGTTTTTAATTTCTGGGTTGAGGATTCGCTGAGAGTGAGGGAGAGCTCGTTGTGTGTGGGTGTGGGTTTTTTATGAGAGAGAGGCAGAACAACGTACGCAGAGAGAGAGAGGAGAAGAGAAGCGCGAAGGGAAATGAAAATAAGAGAGAAAACGAACGGGCAAAAAAAAAATTAAAGCAATACTCAGCGTTTCTAAAAAATGCTGAATATGTGTAGAACGCGTTGTGTGATGGGCAGCGTTTTGGTAAAAACGCTGAGTATTCACGTGTAACACCCCAAATAATTCAATTAATTAACTTAGTTGAGTTATTAAGGGTTTGCAACATTTTAATTTTTAAGTAAAGTAATTTATTAAGTGAGTATTAAGCATGTGTTACCCTTATTGAAATGCCTAAGTTAGGAGATGGGTGTGGGTAGTGGAAGCCCACAGCCTAAGTAAGGCCAAGGCCCATTTAAGCCATTAGGACACATTAAATTGGTGCCTTCGAAGGAAACACTCTCTCATTCCAAAAATTGGTTAAGTTTCTAAATTGAGACTTAGAGAGAGAAGTGAGACCGAGGAGAGAGAAGAGGAGGAGAAACGAGCGTGGAGAGTTCAAGAGAGAGAGGAGAATTGTTCTTTGTAGTTACTTGGAGAGTGAAGGATTCTCATTCTTCTCAAGTCATTAAGGTTAGGGGTCTTTTAATGCTTGTAATGTTCTGTGTTTGATTGTGTTTTGGTGTGTGTGGTTACGATCACCTTGCATGCATGTTTTATGTGTTGATCTTAACATGTTTCTTTGTGTTCTTGCCCTTTGATGTGATTTGTGGTGAGGAGCAGACGGTGGATCAGCTTGGAAAGAGAGAGGAGTGTAACACACTCTCTCTGCTCAGAGTGGTATGAAGAGAGAGCATTGCATGGTGAGTGAAAATGAGCTTGCATGTAGAGTTGGGGGAAAGGATCAGAGCAAATAGAGTGAGTATCCGAGTGTGCATGAGTGTGGTGAGGTGAAAGTGAGCTTGCATGTTGAGTCCGAGTGAAGAAACAGAGTAAAGGAGTGAAATGGGAGTTAAAGCGCCTTATTACGCGCGAAAAACCGAAGTGTTCTTCACTAGAGTGAGAAAAACCGAGTGGAGGAAAGTCAACGTCTAGAATGCCTTAGTGTTGAGTGGTGCATTGGTGAGTTCTCGAGAGTGAGTATGTGTCCAAATACCGTTAGTAAAGGGTAGGGACGCCAGAAACGAAGTATAGGTGTTTCGCCTTTAGGTTCTGAGAGGTGTAGAAGTAGTGAACCGAGGTCATTAGCCGAGGAAGCTTCACCGAGGTGAAAGCGCCCAAGTGCTAAGTGTAGGTGAGTGAACCGGGGAACACAGAGGAGTGAATTCCCATGACTTAGGTGATTTTGGTGTAAGGTAGTGCTTAAGCGTGAGCACGTTCCGAGTTGAGGGGTTGAGTGTGTTTAGCCAAGGTACACACATAGTGTGCCGAGGTGATGTCGAGGGGTTTAGCCGAGGTACACATATAGTGTGCCGATGTGATGATTTAGGCGCCAATGTTGTCTACCACATTGTGGGACGCCACTTGTGAGTGCCATTTAGTACCTATGTGCATAAGTGTTGGAGCGATTAAGTCCATTTTGGTCCTTAGGTGACATTTTGGTCCCTAAGTATAGTTGTGGTCCTCGGTGTGACATTTAGTCCACGAGAGGTACCGAGGTGATTTGAGAGGTCGGTTGTAGGTCCTAGGGTGATCTCTACCGGTGTGGTAGGGTCGACCTTAGCACCAGTGATGATGTGCAGATGGTGTGGACGTCATGTGAGCGACTTTGAGTATAACGACGAGTAACGACGATGAAGCAGCGGTGTAGACTTTCACATACGCTATGATTGAATTGTGTGTGATTGTAGTTGTCATGGAGTCACATATTCATGTGCATATTACGACGGAGGAGGTCTCGGCCTCGGATATGGTAGGACTTCGGTCTCCATACCAATAACGACGGAGTTAACGACGGAGATGCCGACAGGCTAAATAACGACGGTGGAGGTACCTCATTGCATTAATGCCCTGTGGATGGGTTGCATACATGCATACATTACATGATTTGTTGTATTTGAGTGATTGATAATTGTTGTGCTTAATTGAACTATCCGTCCAGGATTGTAATTCGCTGAACCGAGGTGTTTTAGTGTTATCTCTATCCTTAAGCTTTCTTCACATTATATTACTTGTGTTAAGAGACTCACCCTAGCTGCTTATTGTTGCCTGCTCTCGTGGCAACTTGCAGGTACTCATGAGTGATGGTTGTGCCTAGCTCAAGTCGGTCGTGGTTCGCTGCTCCAGTCGTGTAACACCGGGGTGGGGCGAGTAGTCTATTTTGTCTTTGTATATCTTTGGACTTGTGTATATTTTGCTAGATAGTCTTTGGGTGAAAAACTATCATTATTTTGTGTAACTATTACTATGTAATATGACTTAATGTTTAATTGCCGAGGTGCCTTATAGGATGAAATTTGAGACCCCTTTAGTGGTGATGCGTATGATGGCATGCTTTGTATGATGCTGTGAACTGTTTTGAACTTAATTAAATTCTGTTTTCATTTTTAATCACCAAATGTAGCACTCCTTTGGGTGGAATTTTGAAACTCTGATTTTAATTTAGTAGATTCGAAGTCATTAAGATAAGGGGGTGTTACATCACGCGTGATGGGTAGCGTTTGGAAAAAAACGCTGAGTATGTGTAGAATGCGTCCTTCAATGCGCAGCGTTTGGAGAGAAACGCGAGTATTCCTTGCGTGATGGGTAGCGTTTGGAAAAAAGCGGCTGGGTATCTTTGAGAACGCCTCCTTCAATGCGCAACGTTTGGAAAAAAACGCTGAGTATTACTTGCGTGTTTTTGTGATAGGCAGCACTCTTTGAGGAAACGCTGCTCATGGTGGCGCTCATTTTTAGCCAATCTGGCGTAGTGAAGAGTTATTTCACTAAAGAATAATCATAATATATCAATTATACACTCTACCTGGATTTTTTTCTTATCATCTAATCTAATATCTATTTATACAAACAACTTACAAAATGACAATTTTAGATATCTTACTTTTTTGACACATCACCATTTTATTATTTTTTAATTCTACTTTTTCTTCCTTTCTCATTCACTCTCTTTCAATATCACATTTCCCAATATTTCTTACTTCTTACATATCTATTATTAGTGGCCCCACCCCACACCATTTATTTAAAAATATTTCTTTTCCCAATTTTTTTAATCCACTATATAATCTAATATAACTAAATTAATATTAAATAATCTACAATTTACCTCTATTTATTATCTAACCTAATATCTATTTATCTATTTATACAAACAAACCAAACTTAATCTATTTATACAAACAAGCCATACTTAAATTACCCAAACAAGTTTCCCTATTTAATTGACAACTCATCTAACTAAGGGCAATATTGTAATTTGCTATCACATTCTTTTCCCAATTTTTTAATCCACTATATAATCTAATATAACTAAATTAATATTAAATAATCTACAATTTACTAGCTAACCTAATATCTATTTATCTATTTATACAAACTAACCACACTTAATCTATTTATACAAACAAACCATACTTAAATTACTCAAACAAGCTTCCCTATTTACTTGACAACTCATCTAACTAAGGGCAACATTGTAATTTACTATCTCATTCTTTTTCAAATTTCTTCTCTCAATGCACTTTCTTCTCACTCCATTTTTTTTTAACTTTCCCCTACTTTATTTTTCAAATTTCGAAATTTAAATCAAATCAAATCAAATCTACTTATAAACTAAAATAATATATTTTTTATACAAAAAAACAACTTACAGAATGACAATTTTAGACATATTACCTTTTTTGACACATCACCACTTTATTATTTTTTAATTCAACTTTCTATTCCTTTCTCACTCATTCTCTTTCAATCTCACATTTTCTAATATCTTTTACTTCTTACACATCTATTATTAGTGGCCCCACCCCACACCCTTTATTTAAAAATATTTATTTTCTCAATTTTTTTAATCCACTATATATATAATCTAATATAACTAAATTAGTATTTAATAATCTAAAATTTACTCCTATTTACTATCTAACCTAATATCTATTTATACAAACAAACCAAACTTAATCTATTTATACAAACAAATCATACTTAAATTACCCAAACAAGTTTCCCTATTCACTTGACAACTCATCTAACTAAGGGCAACATTGTAATTTACTATCACATTCTTTTCTCAATTTTTTTAATCCACTATATAATCTAATATAACTAAATTAATATTAAATAATCTACAATTTACTCCTATATATTTACTATCTAATCTAATATCTATTTATCTATTTATACAAACAAACAACACTTAATCTATTTATACAAACAAACCATACTTAAATTACCCAAACAAGTTTCCCTATTTACTTGACAACCTAAGGGCAACATCGTAATTTACTATCACATTCTTTTTCAAATTTCTTCTCCCAATGCACTTTCTTCTCACTCCATTTTTTTAACTTTCCCCTACTTTATTTTTCAAATTTCAAATCAAAACAAATCAAATCTACTAATAAACTAAAATAATCAATCTAAACTACGAGATAACTGCACTAATAATATATAAAAACACGAGATAACTTCACTGATATATAAAAAAACACGAGATTAATATAATATCTATTTATACAAACAAACCATACTTAAATTACCCAAATAAGTATCCCTATTTACTTGACAACTCATCTAACTAAGGGCAACATTGTAATTTACTATCACATTTTTTTTTCAAATTTCTTCTCCCAATGAACTTTCTTCTCATCACTCCCATTTTTTTAACTTCCCCCCCCCCCCTTTTTTCAAATTTCGAAATTGAAATCAAATCAAATCTACTAATAAATTAAAATAATCAATCTAAACTACGAGATAATTGCACTAATATATAAAAACACGAGATAACTTCACTTATATATTAAAAAACACCAGATTAATATATCAAAAAAAAGGAAAACTTAATGACTATTTCAACTATTGATTAATATTTAAAACACGAGATAACTGTACTGATATATAAAAAACACGTGATAACTATACTGATATATAAAAAAAACGGGATAACTGCACTGATATATTTTATAATCTACTATCTACTATAATCTATTAATCAACTAAAATAATCAATTGAAACTATGAGATAACTACACTGATATATAAAAAAAACACGAGATAAAATGATATGTATAAAAACAAGAGATAACTTCACTGATATATTTGATAATCTATCATCTATCTGTTATTGTGTACTATAATCTATTAATCAACAAAAATAATCAATTGAAACTATGAGATAACTTCACTGATATATTAAAAAACACAGGATAACTTTATTGAAATTTAAAAAAAAAACACGGGATAATTGCAATGATGTATGTAAAATCACGAGATAACTGCACTGATATATAAAAAACACTGGATAACAACACTAGCACTAATATATAAAAGAACACGAATAAATGCACAGATTGTTTTTAAATGATACTTTTACATTTTTAGATTTAAATATTATCTAATTTTTTATTTGAGACTCATTTTTAACTACTTTAAATTTGTCTATTTTTCACGAGGTGCTGTCCAGACTATTTAAATTATGTCTAAGTTCGTCCAATAAAAGAATATGGCAAAACCCATGTGTATGCACGGGTATCCTACTAGACAAAGGGGCAAGAAAGGTTTCAAAGGGGGATAATGAATATATAGATAAAGGGGCAAGAAAGGTTTCAAAGGACCTTCTCCATCACCCCTTTATTTAAAAACTTCATCATTCAAGAAAATACATCCCATGGAATCGAAGTGTGTGACACTCTCAATTTTCTTTTAAGTATGGATTTAGACTCAAACAAATAAGCTATAGAGGGGCATTAGATACAAATATAATTTTCTAATATTTGAAAGAGCTAGTCTAGATGCATTGTAAGAATGTATATGATTTGCATATTAATAAATTTATAGTACTATATAATAATAATAATAATAATAATAATAATAATAATAATAATAATAATAATAATAATAATGGTAGTCTTTGGATGTAATAGACCACCTTATGACATCTCTCACTATATATATATATATATATATATATATATATATATATATATATAATATTACTATGTGTGAAGAAATTAATTTTTTTTGACCAAGTGTGAAGAAATTAATTAACAAATCATTATTGGTGATAAAATAATATGACTACACTTCTCTAGAAGAGTCCATCGCATGATTTCATGAAAAAGGCAACCAATATAATAATACGAAGAAAAAACAATGGCCAGACACCAACACTCTCTCTTCAAACTAGATTACCAGTGGCTATAAGTAGAGTGTGATGAGGAAAAAGAGAAGAAGAAATGGTGAGCAAAGTGGCTATAAGATTAGAATCGTGAGCCTTGAATAAGTATAGAGGTGAGCAAGGGACGGGTTACACTTGTCATTTACCCGACCCTAAATTTATATAGGGTCATTTTTTAGAAATTAGTCTAAATATCTAAATATTTGGTGAGCTTCCTAGTTGAGGTAAAAGAAATTTCATCCCTTAGTTATGTAAATTTTTATGTTAAGGTTTTATGATAGTGAAACTAGAAAGCTAGATAGATCTAATACATGAAAGTAGGATAGTTTGAGCTATTTATTAGTTTGAGGGCTTATACTTCATGTAAAGAACTTATAAATTTTGATGACATTTCTTAATGTAAAGGTTGACCATCAATTCTGTTAGTGAGTTAGAAAAGAGTTAGTAAGAAGATTTAAAGTGTATAAATGAAGTTCATTGGCACCAAAGGAAAATAGAGAGTTCATTGTTGTGGATTAGCATCTCTAAGTTATATCTACACTATATTTATACATCTAAACCACCTATGATTTTACCAATACCCTCATCCTATCTAAAAGACACCTCAAATATTTGAGGGCAAAAATGTAAATTTATTTGTTCTTCTTACACTCTCTTTCCTCCTTTTTACTTTTCTCTTACACTATCTTTCTTACTTTTTTTCTCTTTCTTCTTACACTCTCTTTCCTCCTTTTCACTTTTCTCAAACACTCTCTTTCTTCATTTTTTTTTTTACTTTACTTATTTTTCACATAAACAATTCTTCTATTTCTCTTATCATTTCACTTTAGTTTTTTTTTTACCTAAATTTATACAAACACTACTGATTACTAAAATTATCTTCTCTTTTCTCTTGAAAATCATTTACACTCTTATTGATAATCTCCTATCTATATTTTTCTATCTACTATAATATACTAATCAACTAAAATAATCAATCGAAACTACGAGATAACTGCACTTATATACAAAAACAAGGGATAACTGCAAAGATATATAAATAAACACGGGATAAATATTTGCCATTGATAATTAGACTTTTTTTTGACGGAAGATAATTAAAATTTTTGAAGACTACTATAAACCTACTATCTAAAAAGACAAGAAGGCTTAATTACTATTTAAACTTATTAATATTTAAAACACATGTGACAAATATCTGTCATTAATACCTAGAAAAGGACAAATAATTATCACTGATATATAAAAAAACACGGGATACGCACTGATATATAAAAAAACAGAGCATTAACATTTTTCATTGATAATTAATTTTTTAAAAGATTACTATAAACCTACTATCTAAAAAACAAGAAGATTTAATGACTATTTAAACTACTGATTAAAATTTAATACACATATTTCTTATTGGTAATCTACTATCTCTCTTTTACTATCTACTATAAGATACTAATCAACTAAAATAATCAATTGACACTACGAGATAACTACATTGATCTATAAAAACACTGGATAACTGCGATAATATATAAAAAAACATGGGATTAATATTTGCCATTGATAATTTTTGAAGACTAATATAAAGTACAAACCTACTATCTGAAAAAAAGACTTAATGGTTATTTAAACTACTAATTAATATAAAAACAAATATTTCTTATTGATAATTAATTACTATCTAACTTTTACAATCTACTTATATATATATATATTTATATATATATATATATAAGCACATGATAACTACAGTGATAGATAAAAAACACAGGATATAAGCACGGGATAACTACAGTGATAGATAAAAAACACAGGATGAATATTTGTCATTGATAATTATAATTTTTGAGGACTACTATAAACCTACTATCTATAATTTTTGCTCACATTCTTACCTCTCAACCGAAAAACATGCAATGATTTAGTTCATAAAAACTTATCTGTATATATTAGAGAAAATTTGAGCTATCTATCTCTATGGGTATCCATTGCATGTTGTCAATATAAATATTTTTATATTTTTGTATTTACGATATATTTATATAAAAAAATATTTGTAGCATATTTTTCTTAAAATAAATATTTGTAGCATATTTGTTGGACTTTGTATCAACTTTACGTTAATGTTATAAGTGTGACAAGAACACATTGTAGAGCCAATATTGGTTTTATATACTTATATTTTGCAACTGATGTTATAAGAATGACCTTTCAAATCAACATTTCTATTTGAATATAATCATGTCACATAACACGATTAGCCCGTGCGGATGCACGGGTAATCTACTAGTTTAAGATACAAGTAAGTCACCGAGTTAAAGTTAAAATTAAAAATAGAAAGAACTTTAAACACATAAGTATAAGAAACACATAAAATAGACGTGTTATCAAATTATGATATAAATATGGGGTTAGTAATTGATTAAGTATATACATCTTAACTAAAATACTAATTGAGTTTTATCGTCATCTAGATTCGGAAAATCTATCTCATCGGTATCGATTCTCAAGACCTCTCTCAATGGCATAATAAGTCGGTGAGTAAATAATGCGGACTATAATAAGTCCTAGGTTATTTCTTTAATTTTCTTTCATACCTATTTGATTAAGTCACTCTTTTTGTAATCTTCATCAGCTGAAAGATCTCAGTGCTCTTTTATTTGAAATGATTTATTTTCGTAGAGGGACATGATAATATGGTTTTAGAGGAATATTACGAGAACCTAAAATTTATGGATTGTTGTTACTTCATGATAAATTCAAGAATTGATGAATATATGGTTTGATGTTTTGGAGAAATATTGTGAAATTACCGATACACTATAATATTTCTTGGTCGATAGAATTTTATAAATATGAATTTATTTTATTGGAGTTTTGAAATGGCTTGGGAGTAAATTTTGTCAGGACATTGTATGCTAACAACAATATGATAGTTGAGATTATCATGTCCCGTTTGTTATGATCTTCATTATTTGCTCACTGAGTGTTAGTCACATTGCCTCTCTTATATATTTCAGATTCTCAGCCACCTGTTGAGCCAAACACCTCCGATAGCGTAGTTTTTTGCTTTTTGGTGATGTCCCTTTTTGGCTTTAGAGGGTTGCTATATATGTTACCTATATTTCTTATTGTCTCCATATGTACTTGACTTGTAAAAATCATTAAAGGCTCTGTTACATTATGGGTTTTTCTGATAGTTGTTAGATGTCTCTTTGTTAGCCTCTATGAGAACCTATCTTGGGTTTGATTATACAAGTTTAAATGGTATTTTGGGATGTCCATATTTCAGAGGAGGTTTTGCCGAATTTTTGGTAGATATTTCTTTAAGATATAGGCTATTATATGTTGAATATGATGACTGATCTTTAGGTCAATTTGATCCTATTGAGGGTTGCTAGATAAGGGTAGTAATCTGTGCACCGGTCATGGTCCATTTTGGGTCGTGATAAAGTTTACTAGATACTAGTATGTTTGTACTAGTTTAGACTAAATACATGAAAAGGATAATCGTAGTTGTTCTTCAATATTTGATTTTTAAGTTTGAGTGTATCCATGACCCTAGGTAAAGGAGTGAACTCTTATTACACCAATGTGGTCTGTTGTATCTTCATCAGCATCTTCTTCCTCATCAACATCATCACCGGTGTTTGGCTCATCACATAAACGAGTCATGGGTTCAACTTGAATCACTTCACATTAGAGATCTCATCCATTTGATATTGTACATCTTCCACGGTGTCACCATTTTGTCTCAATGCGACCTCTTGGTTTGGTTTGAATTGCGAGACACGAACCACACCTATCAGTCTGCATTGATGGATAAGGGACATAATAGAGTTGTCTCGCATTTTGTGCAATGACAAACGGATCATACCGTCGATATCTACTATTCATTTAATTTTAATGTCCACTGTATTTAACTTTGGATTCACCATTGCTCCTCGAACAGACGAATCAAACCAATTACAATAAAAAACCACTACCTTTTGACTATAATCTAGATATGGGGGTACACAAGTTCGTATATGTGTATTATCGATTGAAATTTAAGGTATTACACATACTTTGTTGATTGAAGATATGAGAGACCGAGAGAAAATCACAGTGAGAGAGCGTAAGACAATGAGAGAGAAGGAGATAGGGAGGTCAAGGATACTGATGCATCAAATTTGCAAGTAGTCAGGAGAAGGAATACTGAGCAAGCAATGAGAAGTATGGATGTAGCAAGGAATTATCAGATGTTTAGGAAAGATGTTAGAAGGACAACTTATTTTTTCACAAACTTCCCGGAGAACTTTAAGGCCAAACACATGCTGAAATATTTTCTGAAGCATGGAGATTTTGAGGAAGTAGTTATTCCTCCAAAGAGGGACCATAGAGGGAAAATATTTGGTTTTGCTCGAGCTGTGGATGTACGGGAATCGGAGAGGTTTGCAACTATTCTAGACAACATTATTATTGGGAGGGACAAGATTATGGTGAATATGTCTCGTTTTGATAGAATCACTCAAGACCGAAGGAAGCCAAACCCAAAACCCCAACCATCCAAACAAAGCCATGAACCTGCACAAAGTAGCCACAAACCACACCTTGTTGTACCTACACAAAGTCGTGAACCAGTTCATAAATTCAAAGACTTGCACCCCAAAGACAACCTTGAAAAAGACAAACAACCATTGAACCACATACCCAGACCTCGGGTGGCTAATTTTAGTAAAAACCTAACCAGAACAGACAATCTCAAACCCACCAGAAGAGGCCCACTCAGTATCAAAGAGCTGTAACTTACAAGCCCCCACCCAAACCAAAACGTCCCACGGCTCATAGACAATTTACGGTTGGTGAATCAGATGTACAGAAATTTGCAAACGCTTATGTAGGAGTTGTGGAAAATCTGGGCATGGCGTATAGAATCCAAGAGGAGTTCATCCAACAAGGATATTTCTCATTGAGAGCAACAACTTTGGGTGCCAACTTATTTCTTTTAGAAAGTTTGGAAGCGGAGAAATGGATGCCCTAATTGAAGGAGCTCAAGACTGGCTTGGAACATGGTTCTTAGATATCAAAAAGTGGAGTCTAGGAGATGTTGATGATGAATGTTTAACTTGGGTTAAATGTTACGGGGCACCGATTCATGCATGAAGTGAAAACTTCTTTAAATTCGTGGTGTCGGGAACTGGAGAGTACATGAAACTTGACGAGAACACAGAGAAAAAAAAGACGCTGGATGTGGCAAGAATCTTAATAAGAAGAAAGAGATATGACGTCATAAATTTCGTAGAGAGGTTTGAAATTAATGGTGAGATGTTTGTTATCAAAGTGGTAAAGGATTGGTTTGCTCCACAATGGAATACTTGGAACAAGCCTATGAAGGATTCTGTAAAAACTAGTAGCGATTCTGAGGATGATTCTATGGAAGACAAAGAAGGGGGAGAAGGAGTAGACGTTGGCGAATAAATTCAAAGCAGCGAAGAAGAAGAGGATGTCCAGGAAATCAGAGAAGAATAAGGAAGAGCTCCGGTGACTGTTCACAATTCCGGTGGTGTGAATGGGGGCACAATGATGAGGAGCCTCGAAAACTCAAAAGAGGCGCACTCAACATAAGTTTCTATAACAAAGTCAATTTCCAAGGAGAAAGAAATGATGGAAAACGTGGGGGAATGTGGAGAGTCTGTTGGAGTCACAAATATCATTTTAAACACAACAGTAAATGCTAAAAGTGATAGGGTAAAGTTTCTCAACTGTAAAGCTGTGGAAGTCAATGTAAATGAAGGTGAAATTACTTATAACCCATTGCCTTCTCAACCTTTCGCTAGCCCTGCTCAGGTTTCAAAATTTTTAACTAAGCCCAATCCAATGTATGAACCCGCCTCTTCTGCTCTCCTAGCTCAGCCCACTTCCCAAACAGATCCACCCAATTTCTTTCCTGAACCTAAACCTGTATTGGCTCTCCATGTTAACTCATCTCGATCTGGTCCAGCAATCAACTCATTTTGCTCCCCCTCTTTCAGCCCAACCCGTGTTCCCTCCCCCTTTATTCTTGACACCCCCTCATCTGTTGATTGGCTCCCCTGGCGTTACTCAAAACGTAATTTCTGGGATGAGGAATAATGTGGTGACTGAAGTATTTTCTCCTAACCTCTCACTTGTGGTGGACCTCCCACCCTTGCCAATTTCCCCCCCATAAATCTTAATCTTCAACCCCTTATTATTTGGAGGCAGGTAGGCAGAATTGATTCTCATTTGACTCAATTGATGAGTGGGGATGAAAATGTTTCTAGCTTGATGGTTGAGAATGGGGGATGTGTTTGGGCAGATAAGGCCTTATCTAACGCAGAGAAGATTTGGAAAATGGCTAAGGAAATTGGTGTCACGGGGGCGTGTGAGGATGAGGCATACATTAATAAAATTATGGAATTGAAAGGAAGAGATAAAGAAAGTAATGGGCGAAGGAGACATCTAACGGTGATAAATGAAGATAGTAACTTTAAATTTGAGGGGGGGTTGGCAGTGTTGCCAAACAAAAGTGTGTTAAGCGCTTAATACAAAAGGAAGGATTTGATGTGTGTTTCTTTCAAGAAACAAAAAGGAGTGAAATTGATGTTGAGGTGGGTTCGAGGTTGTGGGGAGGTGATGATTATGAGTGGCTTGCACAGTCTTCCAATGGTCTCTCCGAAGGACTCTTGACAATTTGGCGCAAATGTATTTTTGATTTTCTCTTCTCTTTTTCTAACTCTGATTTTATTGGTCTGGCAGTGCAGATGGAAAACAAAACTATTTACTTGGTGAATGTTTATTCGGGGTGTGTAATCCGAAGGAAAAGGGAATTGTGGTCAAATCTTATTGCAGAAAAAATAGATTGAGCCCTGGATGTTGGTTAGTTGGTGGAGATTCACATTAGCACCAAATGATGAATCTTGATCACATCAATATTCAACGTCCATAGGACCAAATGATAATTGTCCTTTTGGTCATTTTCTGTTGAACTTGCACAATTAAATAGTAGATGGTTAGACTATAAATTCTTCTTATATATTACTTGTTATCCACAAAATAATTGTGTGTCATTTTTCTGGATCAACCTAGTTTGAACATTATCCACAGTCTAACATGTCTAAGTACTTTGACACCATTAATTTAACACCCGATGATAAAGAAGTGAGAAAGGTTATGATTGAGCATGAATACCAAATCATTAATTTTTTTTTTCAAGATGTAATTCATGATTTGAAAGAACATGAACGAATTCTCGGTATTCCTTGAGGTTTTAACACATTTTCAGGTTCTTAAATTAATTTTGTTGGGGCCTAGATGATTGATACGTATGCCCCAATAGTTTTGATGATAATCTATGTATCACAAGCTCGACAACTGGATATCTTTTCTTTGCCACATAGTAGCCTCTCTCTTTCTCACATAGTCACTCACTCTCTCTTTTACAATTGATCTCTCACTTCCTCTTTATCAAACTAAAAATTTCAATTTCAAGTATTTTCCCTCTACCTTCTCATTCTCTTCCTATTTGACAACCTATATTCTCCCCTATCTAGTTAATCTCGGATAGCAGAGCGAGATCAAACGACTACTGAGGCGAGATATTTGTGTAGGGAGTAGTGGGATAACCACTATTGTAAAGAGGGAGAAGGATGAAAAGATTGGAGAAGAGGTGAGGTCGAAAGAATTTTTTAATAAAAAGGAGTGAAAAAGGAGTGTGTGATTAGAAAGAAAAAAGTGTGACTAAGAAAAAGTGGGTGAGGCCCATTAATGGACTTATGGAAAGCGTAATACGAGAAACCCTAGCATTTAAATAGTCCCTTCTACCTTCTCAGCCGCACATAGTTTCTTCTACTCCTTTCTTATGTTGTCTCCCTCCTTCATATATAGTCGTCAGTGTTTTTTCTCCTCCTTCATCATTTCTTCTTCTCCTCCATCACTTTGGTTGAGACTATCTTTCCTCCGATGACCTGATAGTAAAGTCTAAAAAATCAAAAACAAATCTACTCCTCCACCCCTCTTTCCTTCCTCGCTCAACCCTTTTTTTCTTAATGTTTTGGATCAGGGTAAGATGTAGAATGCATGACAACATCCGTAACAACCCCATTGCCCATTTCTTATTTCGATCAATAATTTTGTGGTTCTAAAGTTACCCTTTACATCAAATTTGGTCGAACATGATAAACTTTTGTGGATTTTCTTATAATCCCTATTTTTTTTCTAATTTTTTTTCTTCCTTTAATTCATTCATATTTGTTGCCATTATGCAAGGTTCATGGTTTCGATCCAAACTTCGATAATTCTTTTGCAGAAATCTTTTCAAGATATGATGCTTTATTCATACTTGTCCCCACTATGCTCGGTTCTCGAATACAATCTAAAACTTCGGTATTATTTTTAGACATTTTAATGAATTATGATTATTCATTCTTATTTGTCGCCATTATACCTAGTTCTTCGATCCGATCTAAATTTTGGTATATTTTTGTAGAAACTTTTACAAATTATGATGCTTCATTCATATTGCCGCCTTAATGCTCTGTTCTTAGTTCCAATATAAAACTTTGATTTTTTTTTTTTTGTAGAAACTTAACAAATTATGATGCTTCAATAATATTTTTCTTTTGGTTTTTGGTTCCAATCTAAAACTTTGGTATTTTTTGCAATTGTTTTTTCAAATTACGATGCTTCATTCGTAGTTGTGTCACCATTATGCTTGGTTCTTGGATCGATCTAAAACTTAGATATTTTTTTGGCGAATTTTTACAAATTATGATGCTTTATTCATATTTGTCGACGTTATGCTCCGTTCTTGGTTTCGATCTAAAGCGCGCAGAATTTTTTTCAAAAAATAGTTGCAAATTATGATGCTTAAATGCGTATTTATCGCCATTATGCTTGGTTATCGATTTTGATCTAAAACTTCTACATATTTTTTTTTTGCAGATATTTTTACAAATTATGATGCTTCTTTAAAGTAGAGAGACATGTGAAGTCCAGTGAGATCATAATCATGTTTATAGAAAGCAGTGAAGATCTGGAGGATTCAATATCAAGGTGAATTTTAACAAACCCTCCAAGTCACCTAGTATATTTTTCTTATCATAATAACATTTCAATCTATAAATCATCGACTGGTTTCATGCTAATTTTACAAAAAAATTATACCATTATATGAGTTCAAATTTATGGTCAACTATGTTTCTTTTTTACAAGTTTATCTAATATCATGTGCTTTGCTTTTGCATCAGTAAATAAAAAATTCTAGCATTTGGTCCCTGGTTTTTCAAATATTTCGATTAAGTCCCCCACTTTTATAAATGCGTAGTCAGTTAACAGTGTTAATGGAGCTGACGTGGCAGTTAAGTGTCTACGTAGCAAATTTCAGGGATCAAATTAAAACGTTCAAAAAAATAATTCCACCTCAATTTGACATATCACATAAGTGTTGGGGACTAAATTGATACTCTTTTAGAAAAAGGGGTTGTATTCGTGGAGACCAGGTTGATACTAAATTATAGAAGTTAGGGACCTAATTGCTATTTAGTAATAAAAGTTAAGCATCAAAGTGGTATTGCTCTTTTTAGTCATATAGGGTATTCTCTATATTCAACCCTACTTATGGTTCTTTTCTACACTCAACTCTGTGTATATCTGTGGCATCAATTTTTGCAAGTCATTTAGATAAAAAAGTTCACTTCCAAGACAATAGCTTTCTTCCACTAGCCCATGTAATATTGGCTATTCATATATCATGGATGCTTTTATTTCATACATCAAAGATAAAGAAAGACATGAATTTAAAAACTGACAAATCCAGTGCAAGAAACTCATAAAAGGTGATAAAAACATGAATCTTCATCCCAAACTCGTCATGAGTCTCCCTCACTACCTGTTGGGTACCAGTGTTGTATAAAATCAATGGTCCATAATCTAATTCAGCTATAACAACCTCATCATCTTTCCAAAACATCCAAAATTTCAAGCTTCTATAGAAGAAGGATCAATGACAGATCTCTTTATTCAAGACTCTTGGACACCATAATTATTCATAATCCAAATATCAACACGAGTTTTTCTTGGAGAAATTATGTTGTATTCCTTAACAAAAGCAAGTTTATCATTGATCACAACCAAATTTGTATCAATAAGTAACCAAACTTTGATTAGGTTGAGAAACTTCAGGTAGATTCATAGTGTTAAATACCTTATTTCCCATATCAAAGCTAAAAATTGATTCAACATTATGGGTCTTAATTAACCAATGATACGTTCCATTCAAAGGGAACTATACATTAAGCTATTGATAACACTAGTTGAAGGTTTCAACTAGTGCATTAATCTTCGATTTATATAGATCCCTTTTCAATTGAACTTATCGAGGGTTAGTTAAGACTCGTAATGTTGAATCAATTCTTAGCTTTGATATGGGAAATGAGGTATTTAGCACTATAAATCTGCAAGAAGTTTCTCAAACTAATAACAGTTGGTTAAATACTAATACAAATTTTTTTGTGATCAATGATAAACTAGCTTTTGTTTAGGAGTACAACGCGAGCTCTCCATGAAAAACTCGTGTTAATATTTGGATTATGAACGATTATGGTGTCCAAGAGTCTTGAATAAAGAGATCTGTAGCTATAAAATAAAGTTAATAACATATATAAATGATGAATATATAACATAGGCAAATATATCAAGTCTGATAAATATAAATATTATTTGACAACAAATTCCTTTTAATGATGAATAACATAGGCAAATATATATCAAGTCTGATAAATATAAATATTACAAACCAACAAATTATTTAAACAAGATAACATGACATTAATTAATTAGAATCCCATTCTTTCTCAAAATCACCATCATCATCAGATAAGTCAACTCCCGATACACCGACGTGATCGACTGCGTCCTCATGATCTGTATCTTCGTCTTCGTTCGTTAACTTCATCAGCGTTGGACTCATCACGTAAGCGAGTAATAATCTCAACTTCAATCACTTCATTTACATTGGACATTTCTACGACGTGATATGGCACATCTTCCACTGTGTCATTTGTCTCGATGTAACCTCTTGGTTTTGTCTTAATTGCGACACACCAACCACGCCGATCAGTCCGTGTTGATGGATAAGAGACATAGTAGACTTGTCTCACATTTTGTGCAATCACAAAAGGATCGTATGCTCGATATCTACCACTCATTTTAATGTCCCTTTGTATTTGTCTTTGGGTTAAACTTTGTTCCTCGAGGGGACGGATCAAACCAATTCTGATAAAAACGATTATCTTTTGATGATAATCAAGATAAGGGTATGCAAGTTCATAAATGTGTTCAACAACACCATAGAAATCATCTTCACCTCTCCGAGTGTCACCCCTTCATGCAAACTCCACTATTCTTTGTTTCTCTACCTTACTGTCCATTTGTTAGTGTGAAATTTGTAACCATTCACAAAGTATGTGTGCCATTCTTTAACACATCTTCGAGGACCATCGAGATAAGTTTATCGGTGTTGGTTGGTAGGAGTTGGCGGAAGGGAATACATACGCCGCTTAAACCACATTGGAAAATGCGCATGAATATGAAGCGAGGCGATTGTTCTTCACTTACTCCTCCGATGTCAAAAACTCCCTAATGAGAAATTAACAATTGTTACACACATCGGATATCTTTAATTTATAAAGAAATTAAGATAACTAGCTAGGTTGAGAAAGACATACTCAATGAATGGTTGGACCTCGATACAGATTTATCAAGACATGAACATGGTTTGAGTTTAACTCTTCTTACATTGCTTGATGAATTGACTCTTTTCGCAGACGGACGACCGGGGAGACAAAGCTAAGCGATGTCTTGGTGGTTCAATGTTGATTTCATTTCGACTACTTGTAGGAGCCAAATCATTGTTGAAATAATATGAACAAAAATGAGTTGTTTCACGATGCAAGTAAGGCGAACATATCGATCCTTCAACTCTAGCTTTATTTTTGGTGATCTTTTTGAATCACCCATGAACCTATAGAAAATTATATGTTAATAATAATGTGTTGAAATTGCGAGTAAACTTCTTTCATATGTATATTAAGCGACCTTTCAAGCGGATACATCCATCTGTATTGGGCGAGTCCACCAAGTTTAGCCGGTTGCGAGATGAGCAACAACATGCTCCATAGAATCAAAGAAACCGTGGGGAAAAATTCTCTCCAACTTGCATAAGATAAGTGGGATGTCTTGTTCCATTTTTGTCGGATCATCCGCTTTAAGCGTTGCGAGAACACAAATTCTTAAAGTATTGACTTATTTCAATGAGCGGATTCAAAACATGTGTTGCAGCGAACTAAAAGCGATAGGAAGTAAGCACTCCATGAATACATGACAATCATGGCTCTTCATCCCATGCAACCTCCCATTATCCACATCGCACATCTTGCTAAATTGGAAGAATAACAAATCGGCATTTTCAATTGTTTTATCCACCTACAAACTTCTTTCACTTGTTCGGTAGATAAAGTATAATTGGCTTTGGGTTTCAACGTCCTAGTACCTGCTCAACCAACGACAAATCCTTTTCGCTGCGGTAATGATCCACGTCCTTCCTAGCCTTCTCATTGTCTTTTGTTTTACCTTTTACATTCATATGATGTTAAATATGTTATCAAAAAAATTCTTTTCAATGTGCATGACATCCAAATTGTGTCTCGAGTGAGATTATCTTTCCAATATGGAAGTTCCCAAAAATACTCTTTTTGTCCAATTATGCCATACTCCATAACCATGCGGACGAAACAACACTGCAACGACTTCTCACCGGAGGATATCCTTCCTGCTGTTCCAAACTTCTTACGGTGTCGACTACGGGGAGGTTCACTGTTTCAATACTTCCCTTGATGAATGCATATTTTGACCTTCTAAATGGATGATCGCTAGGTAAAACCTACGGTGTGAGTCAAACCATGATGTTTTTCCTCCATATTTAAGAGTAAAAGCTCTTGTGTCAACCATGAAAATCGGACACGCCATCTTACCATGTGTCCCCATCCCGACAACATTCCATAGGCGGGGAAGTCATTGATGGTCCACATCAAAGCCGCCCTCATGAGAAAATTTTGTTTGCGTCTTTGCATCATAAGTTAAAACACCATGCCACAACCTTTTTAAGTCATCGATCAAAGGTTGCAAATATATGTCAATACCGGTGTTGGATTGTGTGGTCTGGAATAATGGCATTTAAGAACATGTATGGTTTAGACATACACATTTACGGAGGAAGGTTATGCGGGGGTAACAATAAGCGGCCAATAAGAATACGGTGATGCCGATGCTTGAATATACGGTGTGAAACCATCGGAGCATAAACCAAGGCGAACATTGCGTGGATCACTAGCAAAATCGGATGAACACGATCGAAATGCTTCCAAGCTTCACCATCGGATGGGTGGCGTAATTCACGTAATTGTTTCTATTTTCATAGTGCCATGACATTTTACATGATCTCCTTTGAAGTAAACATCCTCTGTAGCCTTGGTATAAGAAGCGGATAGAACATTGCTTTCAGTGGAACCCGGTTTGCCTCTACTCGTCCTTTCTCTGCTGCGCAGTAGCGTGGCTCTCCACACAACTTGCATTCCGACAACTCTCCATCATTTATCCCAAACTCATTGCTATAATATAGCATGCAACCCGACACACAACAATCATGTTCGGGGTGTATCGGCAATTACAAGGGCTCCCGATAGCAATTGGGCGTCGTGACCGAGCGCAACCGCCCAAGTAAGTCGCTGGAGCGCAATTCTCGCCGACGAAAATCTCGCTAACGGTCGGCCCTCGCAGTATATATACGCCATTCGCATATGGCATCAGGTATGTTCTCTAACCTTGTGCTATCTGCCCGAGCGACCTCTCACTAGATCGTCGGAGTGTCTTTGCAGGTACCACCCGAGGTGCTCAACGCGTGAAGCCAGGACCGGTCCTTTCACTCATTCAACGACCGGCTCATTCGACGAAGCAACAACTACAACTCTATTGGTCAAGGTACGATCAATTGGCGACCACAGTGGGAGGCCCGAGCGCTATCCTACTTCATTCATGGCTCCACGCGACCGGCCCCAGACGCGGGCCTCATCTCGACTCAACCCCTCCGGGCAGAATCACCCTCAACAACAGACCCCGGAGGACGTACCTGCAACCGAGCATGGATCGCAAGGAAACCTCCGCCAAGAGCCCTCAGTGCAGGGCGGCCGAGGACCTATCCTAGAACAGGAACAACGGCCGCTCATCAACCGTCACCGCCGAAAGCTGGCGCCGAGGCGGCGGATGCGAGCCTTTGCGAGCATATCACTCGGGCCATCCTTCAAGTCTTTGCAAAACAAGAATCGGTCATTGCGGCATCGCGCGCGAGCTGATCTCTCGCTACGAGAGAGGGTCGATTTCGGGCCGCCAGCGTGCGGAAGACGGAGAACCTTCTGCTCGACGCCGACCGACGCGAAGACATCGCTCCCCTCCGCGAAGGAGCCTTTCTCGCCGGGAGAGTACCACCCACCGGTCTCCGGCGCGACGAACAAGGGCACACAGGTCGCCCCCTAGCAGGAACGTGCGCAGACGCCGTTCCCCCTCTGATTATGGAGATGAAGATCCCAGCTCTCGTCCTGAGTTAGGTCGCTCGCCTACCAAGTATTCTCTCTGGGAGTCCTCCGGTTCTCGAAGGTCGAGAAGTCGATCGTGGGACTCGTACGAAGAGTTTGATGACTATCGTGATGGAGAAATCAGGGATGTCCCCCAGCGACCGAGGAGACACCATTTCGGGCGACCCGGTTCTCAAATGCCACCGTCGTATGGTCCGCCAGCGAGCGGTGTGTCCTACGAAATGCCGAGTAATGGGGCATACCTTCCCATGCAGCTTTTTGGGCCGAGTGGTATCCCGACCGGCCATGGACCTTTAGTTAGAGAGATACGCCGTTCTCGTATCCCCAGAGACTGAGGAAGCCCCAAATTTGAATAAATTCAACGGTAGTGGGGACCTGCAGGCCGGACACTTAAGGTACTTCAACAATTACTGCGGCTATAGGGAGCTAGGAGCGACCATGAAGTGCAGACTCTTTCCACGATCGCTCGAGGGCGAGCCTTTGGAGTGGTGGGAGAGCTCGCCGCCCAACACCATCTCGTCTTGGGGCGGCTGGTGAGAACATTCTTGGCCAACTACACGGCCAACGGATGCCAGAGCGGCATGAAGAGCACTTGGATACGATTATCCAAGAGGACAACGAATCATTGAGACAGTACATAGAGCGATTCAACGCCGAGGCCGATCAGGTGTGCGACCTGACCGATAGAGACAAACTGAAGTATCTCAAGCGTGGGATCAGACCGGACCACAGCTTTGCAGAAGAGTTCGGCCTAAATCGTCACATGGATCTGACCATGTTCCTACGAAGGGCCAACGATCATATGGCCTATGAAGAAGCACTGTTCGCTAGAAAGGTCGCGTCGCGCGACCCGAGAGAAGAGTAGGATAGGTCGCTCGAAGAACAAGACAGTGCTCGTGACAACTGGACAGACTAACGATTTATGAATAAATGTCAGGCGGGCGCTCTTTTTCCCACCAGGGTTTTTTACTGAGGCCCGGCCTTTAAAAGTAGTACTTTGTAATTTATTTCGCATGCAAGAATGTATGATTGGTAGCTCGCGCGTGCGTAGTAGCGAAAGAAACGATGTAGGCCCCGGCGGTCTACAATCGAGCGCCATCGAAATGGCCCAAGGGTCGAAGGACCCACAAGCAGCGAGCCCCGGCGGTCTACAATCGAGCGCCATCGAAGTGGCCCGGGGTCGAAGGACCCACAAGCAGCAGCGTAGGCCCCGAGGGTCACGCCGAGTGCCACCGAGTTGGCCCGATCGGCGCCACCGAAGTTGGCCCAATCGAAGGTCACCGCGTTGACCACGTCTAGTGCCACCGAGTTGGCACAACCATCGATGTCATCGAATGACCGAGGTCAAGCAATGACCCAATAACGAGCATTGATTGCCGAACACGGCGAAGAAGAGACCGGCTCACGATGAGGGCCGTCTAATCTAGTAAACTATTGCCAAAAATCGCAAAAGCGCGTCGAGCGAGTCCGCTACGATAGCGCCCGCCGAGGTCACAATCAGTTGTTTCAAAGCGAAATAGGCAATGAGTGACAACACTTGAGCGAATTTGAGCGACCGAGAATGATCGCACCTCCTAAAGCGAGCAAGATCCAAGTAGACTTCATAAGTTAAGGAGGTCGGCCGAGTCCCGACCAATTGGATCGCTCTCGGCATGAATGGCGGCATCCACACCTCGGCGATGGCGGCGTCCACATCGACCAAGTGCCATCGAATGGTCCAAGAGTCAAAGATTGACCCACGAACAAGCACGGACCTTGAGCGGTCTGGCGAGGGTAGGGCGTCGAGCGACCTACAACAAAGGAAGCCAGCGAATGGCCTCCAATAGTTTCTGACAGTGTCGCTCCCCGTGAGGTCGACCCGCGAGGCTAGGCGGGGGCAACATATCGAGCCTCGAATTGGCGCGCATGACCCCGAGGGCAGCGACCTCGAGGCAAGATCCGGTCCCGGCGACCCAAAGTGCCTTGACTACAAGCGGATCGGCCCGGGTGTGGCGACCACACACTTCAAGGGATAGAGACCGACTGCACAATGCAACCCGACCGCTTACAACATTACTTGAAGGCAACGATTCAAGCCTCAACCCGCTCTTAAGCGACCTAGGCTTGGGGGGCAACTGTTCCGGGGTGTATCAGCAATTACAAGGGCTCCCAATAGCAATTGGGCCGTCGGCCCAGCCGAGCGCAACCGGCCCAAGTAAGCTGCTTGGAGCGCAATTCTCGCCGGCCGAAAATCTCGCTAACGGTCGGCCCTCGCAGTATATATACGCCATTCGCATATGGCATCAGGTATGTTCTCTAACCTTGTGCTATCGCGGCGACCTCTCGCAGATCGTCGAGTGTCTTTGCAGGTACCACCCGAGGTGCTCAACGCGTGAAGCCAGGACCGGTCCTTTCACTCATTCAACGACCGACCCATTCGACGAAGCAACAACTACAACTCTATTGGTCAAGGTACGATCAAATCAATTCTCTTAGATTTTAAGCCAAGCTTCGACACCAATCTTTTAGCATCATAATAACTCTGCGGCAAAAGTCCTCTAATGGGGGTTGCATCCAACATCATTTTTGTCATATATTCCATGCACAATTCAGCAACATTAAATTGAGACTTGAGACCCAACAACCGAACACACATTGATAATTTAGATTCGTTAGATCCTTCAAATAATGGTTGATTTGTCTCACTCAAAAACATATAAAACCTCCGAGCTTCTTCATTGGAACTTCTTGACATCATATTGTGGTTCCTCAAAATCCAAATTTACACCGATAGCATCACGTATCATCCCCACGAACAACATCAAGCGGTGATTTCCCATAGTCGATGAGCCAACACCTTCTACGACCGGACTTGAAGTGCCACATTCTACTTCTTGGACGGGAACAATATCAACCGGATGAACATTAATTATATTGCACGAGAAACTCCATTTGCTACCTCGCCATGACGAGTCCATATCCGATAATTTGGCTTAAATCCATTGTTGTACAAATGAAGTCGAATGTCACCTTCATTTTTATGGATCGAAAGATACATTTGAACGAGGACATCTAATTCCACCTTGTTGCTCAAATTCTTTTTGACACTTAGCTAAAAGAACAAACTCTTCAACTCCTTCAACAAAAGCGTCGTTTCAACCCCGCTCTTCCAGGATATAATCGATCATACATCCAACTATCCATTTTTTGTGGATGTCCTAAATAAATTTATTACAACATATATGTCTATCGAACAATAGACATTTTCATTTTTAATATTATAGCTACTATTATCTTTGTAGACTAACAAAAATTTAAATAAACTATCAACTATTATATTATATTTTACTATGACCCTAATTATTTCAATTCATTAAATCAAATAACAATAATAAACAATAAATGAAACAAATATTAACAAATAACTAATCTAAATATTATACAAAATAATATTTACTATCACATATCTTCTTATTATTTTTTTAAATAAACATAAACGATTTTCAATTAAAATTAAAAATAATTTAATAATTTGAAAATATCTATTTAACTAACTAATATTAACTATATTAATAGTGATTTCAAACTAATACAAAATAATATTTACTAATTATTTTAAACTAATTATTTAACTAATACAATATAATATTTACTATCACATATCATCATATTTATTTTTTAAATAAACATAAATGATTTTCAATTAAAATTAAAAATAATTTAATAATTTCGAAAATATCTATTTAACTAACTAATATTAACTATATTAATAGTGATTTCAAACTAATACAAAATAATATTTACTAATTATTTTAAACTAATTATTTAACTAATACAAAATAATATTTACTATCACATATCATCATATTTATTTTTTTAAATAAACATAAACAGTTTTCAATCTAATTATTTAACTAATACTAAATCAAATAATAATTACAATTAATAAACTAACTAATAATATTTAACTAACTAATATTAACTATATTAATAATAAAAATTTCGAAAATATCTATTTAACTAACTAATAATATTTACTATTAATGCAAAATTTTAAGTTTACATTTAACTAAAGTAACATTTTCTGTATTACCAAATCAAAAAACAGTTTTTAACTAAATAATAATAATAATAATAATTATAAGTTCATTACTAACCGGTATGCCGAGAAGTCTCTGACTTAATGTTAGTATCTTCGAACAAATTCAACCAAATTATGAGATAACTCTCCAACTTTCCACCAAATTCAAGCAATACCTAAACAAATAATATCAAAATTAGTAACTAATAACTCATATTAAAAAATACTTGCACATATAAATTACATTACATATACAAACCACAACCACAACATACCTTCAGTAAAATCAGAACCAAAACAAAGAGAACAGAGGAGGAAGATGGAAACAACGAGAGAGATGACGACGGCAAAGTGGAGAGAACGGCGGAGGAAGATGGAAACTTGGTGGAGAGAACAAGGAGAAGAGAGATGGAGACGTGCTAAGTATGAAACAAGAGATCGAATTGGAGAAGAATTGAAGAGAGAATGGGAGAATGAGAAAAAAAAACGGATGAAATGCATAAGTAGGCATTTTAAAGACCGTTGGGATTACCGGCGGAAAATTATAGCCGTTGACATTACCGGCGGAATTTGAAATTAATTTTTTTATTAAATATTCGAATAATAAATTACCGGCGGACGACTGACATTACCGGCGGAATTTGAAATTAATTTTTTATTAAATATTCGAATAATAAATTACCGGCGGCCCATAGACATTACCGGCGGAATCCCCAATAAATTTAAATTTAATTTATTTAAAAAAAATTCAAATAAAGCCGCCGGTAATTGACATTTCCGGCGGAATTTAATGTAGAAGCCGCCGGTAATCTTCCTACCGCTCATGGAAATGCAATGTAATTCCGCCGGTACACTTCCGGCTATTATATATTCCGCCGGTAATGTCCATAAAATCCGCAGAGATGCGATTCATTTGCCTAATCGCCTTGATAATGTCCATAAATCCGCAGTAGAGATACGATTCATTTTGCCTAATCCGTAGGAAAGTTGGCGCGGTATATTCTTTGAATTCTTGTAGTGGTTTAGAGTTGGAAGAGAAGAGGTTTGGTGGACCGGTTAGGATATTTAGTGTAGGGGTTTACGTGAGGTAGATTTGGAGGATTCATGGAGTTTTGCGGTTGAGCAGCGTGTGCAATAGATGTGGGATTAAACATACGTACGTGCATTTGTGTAGAATGATCCAAACCAGCCAAAAACAGGCTCAAAGAATGCTCAGGAATGATACTCACTTGAGTTAAGGCAAGTTCAAAAGAATCAACATAATCTTGAATCTTACCTTGGTGTTTAACCTGAACAAGAGCAGCTAAAGGATCCTCGTATGGATCTCGAAACGTGCAGTAACATCAGCCACGTATTGTTGCCGTAGAGGGTAAACATCAAACTTTTGCCGCATGTAATTGAGATGCCAATGCAAGGCAAGACCTTCGAGATGAATAGATGCAAGTCGCACTCGAGAAGTAGGAGGCGTATCATCAAGGAGGAAGAATTGATCGCATTTATAAAGCCAATCCCTCACGTTTTTGCCATCAAAATGAGGGAACTCAACTTTACTGATTCTGGTAGCGTAGTGATGGGGAGGGTTGTTTGGTGGTGGTGGAGGTGGAGGTGGCGGCGGGGGTGGTGGAGGTGGATCATTGTTGTTACGAGCCATACGCAGCCGTTCACGGATTTCTTCCATTCCAGCATCCATACGCGCAGCGATCTGGTCAAGACGAGCACCGAGTTCCTCTGTTCTCTCGGTGAATCATTGCTCTACATCAGTCAAAGAGCGAGTCATTGCCCTGGAACGAAGCTGAAATGATACCAATTGTCACAGGAAAATCAGTAACCATGTAAACGTGACAATGTTAACAAAATAGAAGATGAAGATAAGCTGTTAGGGTGAAATATACACCGGTAACAGTGGCTACAGCAACCAGGAGCTGATGAATTTGAAGAGGACAGCTCGAAGGGAACACTGCAATTAGGGCACAGAAAGAATTGTATGAGGTAAGAAAGAATATATTTGAAATGATTCATCCTTTTCTCTTTAATGATTGGGCTATAAATAGGCTAATGATTGTACATTGATTCCTAGGCATATTCTTTTAGGGTTGACAGCTCATAGGACAGCTGCAACAAATCTAGAAACATCTAGTAAAGGACAAAATAACAGCTAAATTAACACTGCACTAAGTGCTTCATTCAAATGAAAAACAATAAGACAGTAAATTCTGCAGATAACTATTACTGCTAGCAGTAACTGTGACATACTAACCTCTACCGACAAACATTTTAAAGATAGCACCGTAGGTAAAAGTTTCGATAGCCATATGCAAGTTTTTTAGTAGTGTGTGTATTACTTGGTATCCTAAAATAAATTGTGGGTCATTGTTTTTGGATCCACTTGGTTCCAAAACTATCCCCAGTCTAACATGCATGGTATAACTGCTTTTAAGTCATTAAGTAATACCATATGATAAAGAGGTGAGAAAGGTTTTGATTGAGCTTGATTTTTTTTCATCACTTGTGGAAAATAGGCTTTTAACATCAGAGTTTAACATTGGTCAAAACAAAACTGATGTTAAAAATGGACACGATGGTAAACTTGTAAACAAATTGTGCATAATACATATTTTTAACATTGGTTACTAAATGGCGATGTTGAAAGTAAGGACACGATGGTAAATTTGTAAATAAATGATGTGTAGAACACATTGTTAACATCAGTTACTAAATGATTGATGTGAAAAGTGAGGACACACTAGCATACTTGTAAATAAATGGTGTATCGAACACACTTTTTACATCAGTTACTTTACCACCGATGTCAAAAGTGTATTGAATTAGACACAAGTTTCAATTCCCCTAACCCTTCTCCCTTGTGCGTGCGCCCTAAACCTTCTCTCTCACTCCTAGTCGTCCGTCCCTCAATCTCTTGGTCTCAGCAAACTCAAACGACCTTTTTTTTTCTTCTTAATTTTTCCTTTTCATCCTCCTCAGTTCGTTTGTCGTCTTCTCACGATTAGCTCTCTCTTTCTTCTTTTGTGTTTTATTTTTCTTCTTCTCACAGCCTCACATCACACAGGGTTCATCACAATCCCTTAAAAGGTATTTAAATAAGCACTAACTACACAATTTTTCCTTTTCAATAAGAAGAACAAACCCTAGACTTATTTGAAAAAAAGGGGGCTTCTCGTGCATGTTTATATTCATCGTATTGTGCTTTAATTCTATCAAAGTGTGTGTGTGTGTGTGTGTGTGTGTGTGTCATATTGCCTAAGCTCTTAATCGATATCACACGAGCGAGCTAGGTCTCAAAGATTTTTTATAAGTATTTGAGCTTTTTTGTATGTTAGTTGTTGATTTTCTGAACTTGATTGCTTTTTTATTTCTTTGCAGCTGTCCAATTTTTGGTTATGTTGACACACTAAGCATCCTTGTTGCATCGCATCATATAACTAATCAAGCAAGCCTTAAAACCTGATCCAACCAGAGCGGTTGATTACGTTAAACCATGACCGACACCTTATATTGTTCGATTATTTGAGTAGTTTTAAGCGGTTGAACCATTATGTTTCATGGAGGTCTCATGGTTCAATGCCTGGTTTGGTTTTCAACCTAGTCTTCTCATGTAAACCATTAGGCATTACATTTTATCATATACTAACTTCTCTAGTCATCTAATGACTAATGATTGACATTTTCCTCTTTACTTGTCGGTCTATGAATATTTAAATAGACAAAATGTGATTAGAAAGTTGCCCGCAGAATCAAGTTTTTTGAATCTTTGCTATGATGCTTCTATAATTTGTGTATTGACCTAGTAATAAATTAAAGGGTAAAATATGTTTTTGGTCCTTACAAAATCGGGTCCTTTTAAGTTTAGTCCCTACATTAACGAAATAGGTGTTTTAGTCCCTATCTTATTTTGTCGTTTCCATTTTTAGTCCCTAACGTTAATTATTGCTGACTGGGCTAACGAAAATCATGACTGGTCACGCCACGTGGGCATTTTAATTGATGTGGCGTCCACGTGGCATGTTGACTCATATTTTTTTTATAAATTATTTTTATTTCAATTTAAATAAATAATTTTTTAACAAAAAATTACAAACCCAAAATTAATCACACACTCATCTTCCCCCAAATCCATCCCCAATCCCAAAATCGAGCACAGGAACACAAAAATCTAAAATCGAACAAAGAAGGATGTGATGCAAATTCGAAGATCAAACACAGGAACACAAATCTTGAAGGAAATGTTAACTGAATTCAAGAATCGATAAAAGAAGAAGGATGTGATGTGAATTCAAAAAACAAAAATCGAACACAGTTTCCTCTCTCGCGCGAGCCCTCTCTCTCATCCACGGTCTCTTTGTGTGTGTGCGCTTCAGCTGCTGTTAGAAGCAATTTTGGTTTTTAGGGGGTTGTTGTATTTTTAGTTTACAGGTTTGTGTGTGCGTATTTTTATTTTTAGCAGCAATCTTTAAGAAATCCCCTCTTTTGGTCAAAACTTAGAACAAATCCAACACAATCTAAATCCAAATCCAGCGAATTCATCATGGACTCCCAAATCCAGCAATTTCGTTCCCAAATCCAACAATTTCATTCCCAAATCCAGTGATTTCGTTCCAACACAGCTAACGTCTCGTTCTTCCTCTCTTATTCTGCATCTATCTCACATTTGCAAATCATCCTTGTTCCCTACAAATTTTTTTAGGATTCGGGTTTGGGGTTGGATTTGTGTGGTTTTTGGTTTTGGATTTGTGTGGGTGTTGAATTTGGGTTGAATGTGGGGTTGAATTCTGATGAATCTGTGTTGCCGTTGAATTCTGATGAATCTGTGTTGCCGTTGAATTCTGGGTTGTTTTTGTGTGGTTTCTGGTTTTGGGACGATGATGAATGATGCTCATGAATTGATAATGATGCTCATGAATTATAATTATAATAAACTAGTAGAATACTTGTGCATCTGCACGGGCTGAACGCGTTAAGTGTCATCACAACACTCAAATGGACCTTAAAAATGTAAAATACATTGTAGTGTTGTAAAATAAAGAATTTATCAGTTTTGTTTAGGTAATTAGAAATAAAAGGTGATAACAATTTGTTTGATGTTGAAAAAGGAAATTTGAAAAAAAAAACATATATTTGAAGTGTAATGGTTCCGGGCATCAAAGTTGCAAACATAAGTATGTTTCAAATAGCAAAAAAATTACATATGCATTTGGGAAGCAAAATAACTTAAGTCATCATCAAAATGGCCCTGTGAATGAAAAGGTTGATGCATAGGGCAAGATCAAGTTTTCATCGTGAAGATAGGTAATGTTGTCTTTGATATGGAACCAAAACACGTAACAAAAGTATTAGTCTGCATAATCATATAAGAAACTATTATAATAAGAGAAATATAAATTAGATTCAAATATAATTAAAAAAATAAAGATAGTAATTAAAAATGCAAGATTCTAACTGTGAGACCAATTGGGAAATACATTGTAGTTTGATAAGACTCATATTTTAAATAGTGTGACCACATGCACAGAAATTTGCGGTTATGTGTTTATTTCGTTGTCGATTATCATAAATATATAGTGGGCAAACTTAGGAGTATTTCTCGGTGTTGGTAAGAGGCTACCAATTCGGTGACATGGTTGTCCTTCAATACGCAAAGTTGGAGGTGCTCTACCATTATTAAAAGTCTTTGTCTAGTTTTGCTCCGGAGATGTAAAGGCAAACATCAAGTTATATAAGCCCGAATATTTTTGATAGTTCTTGCTATCCTTTGAGGCGTTGTTGAACAAAAGATGGAAAAGAGAATCGGGTGGCATATACTTATCAATGCGCTCTGGTACCACAATTGAGCCATGCACCATTGACTTTGGAAGTCTTGATGACCAATATCAAAGTACTCGAAAAAATCAGCATTGTAAAATCAAAAGGTCAGCGACATTCAGTTGGAGTTGAACATTGAGAAGAATAATGCGCTCTTGTTATTGTATTTGTTGGTTGATTAATAGTTGCAACATATATGTCATTCAGTGGAGTTCTTTGTGGAGTTGAACATTGAGAAGAATAAATGCCAGAGATAGCATTCATGTTTGATTTATGCAAGTGATGTCCCAGGTCACTGACATTTGAAAGATTGCTATTTGAAAGGTGTAATTGGAGTTGGTGTTGAGTTAGGAATTACATTTTGTGGTGGAGTTCTTCTAAAACTCACTCTAGACTTTCCTTTGAGAATTTTCCTTACTGTCATTTCTTGCACTTGATGAAGGATTATTTTCCTGTCATTGTTGCTATCCATTCCTATAAAATGTTAGGGTCAAAAATACATATAAAGATGGTCATGGATCATATCAAATAAGGTCTGATGTAATGTAGAAGAAAGTTAATAAAATTGACATCATCAATGTGTGTACATTAGACTTCTATCAGACAAAGTAAAGCATGATAAATCTCCTGCATAAGTTAATTTGGTGATAAAAAAGTCATGTTAAAGGAAGAAATAACATAATGGTGAAAAATGTTTAGGACATGATATGCCTCCAAGAAGCTTAATTTGAGTTACTAACAACCAAGTTTAGAAGCCAGGAAATAGTCTTATTTTAGAAGCCAGCAATGTATATTTTGACTTACTAACTACCAAGTTTTTCCTTGACTATGAAAAAGTGGTAATAGATTATAATCAATCAAAAAACTCATTAAGTAAAGTACTGTATATATACCTTCAAGAAAGAACAGAATAGGAGTAAAGAATCAATCAACATAATAAAGAACCTTAAAGAAAGAACGTTCAAGAAAGATGTACCCAACATAAATAGAATAGGAGTAAAGAATCAATCAACTGTTTTCCAGAATTTCTCAGCTGAACATAATAAACATCCTTACTAATCAAAGCTTGTCAAATAGTTCATGAGTAGAGAAGCATAAAGTCGATAAAACTCTTTAACAAAAATTTGAAATTAACAAATATTGCATTGGCTAAAATAGTTAATGACTGTGAAGGAGTGATAGAGTGAAAGAACATCACCTTAACACAGAAACTGTTAACCGACCTCGCCAGTGCCGCATTTCCTTTATCGGGACAACTGCGTAGATCCGGTCTCCCTACAAAATTAGCATTAGTCGATGAAAAACTTGAAACAAAAAAAATAAGTGAGAGAATTCATATTTAGTATGGAATATGAACATTTACACCTCAAGGTTGACATCGAGAATGTTGTCCACCGGTCTTGCCATTTGAACAGAATACCGAAACTGATGTTACCAATTTACACAAATGATTATCATGTTTTTAAAAACATAAATCAGTAATAACTAATCAAATAAAGATAGACATACAAAATTTAGAATATTGTAATGACATAATTAAATTTGGTGCTAGTTTCCGAATTCAAAATTAAGGTTGCCAATTTGGGCCAAACATCATTCTGTTTTTAAAATTTTAGAAAGTCTTTATTAGTGCTAAGTTAGCATTATGGTTAACTAAATACACATTCAGAACACACAAATATCAGTTTCAACAACAATAATACATACTAACATCAAATATAAAGAAAACCTAATAACAAACACTTCAAACTTGTATGTCCAACATCAAGGAAAGGTAATAATAGGGAGAGAAAAAACTATATCGGAGAAACTTTGCAAACCGATTTGGTGAGAAGTGAGAGAATAGATTGTTGTCGAGAGATTGAGAGAAGTGAGAGGAAACCACAAAACCTAGGAACATCAAAAACAAAAACCCAAATCAGCTAAAGATAAAGAAAAAAAATCAATATACCAGAGTGATGAAATATAAAAGAGAATCAAAATACCTGTTGTGATGAGAGTTGTTCCAGCTTCTTCACAATCTGATTCCCCGATTATGGTACCCAGAAACACAGTTTTTAAGGTTTGGGGTGGAGACCCATTGCTTGAATCTTGTTTTAGAAGATGAGTTTTTACATATTTGGGTGTTGAAGATGAGTTTTTAATGGTTTGGTTTTTTGAAAGAAAGGAGCGATATGTTTGAAAATGAGAGAAGAAGAGAGATTTCATAATTTTTTTCTTGAAACAACTGAGAGAAGAAGAAACCATGAATATTGAGAGGAAGAGACGAATGATTGGGGGTGAGTAGTGAGAGAAGAAAATTTGGATGCGAGACATTTGAGAAGTGATGAAAGATCAGAGCATTGTGCGTTCTTAGAGACACAGTGTTTAAAAGCAAATCTCTTTACATTTGGTACTGAGTCAATTTAAAGAGTCTAAATTAACCTTGAAAAAGCCAAGTGTCACATTTGCCAAATGGCCCAATTGGTATTTTCAGATGTGGGCTTTTTGTATAAATCTAGTGTAGAAAACTATTTTGTTTTAAATTTAAACTGAGATATTTATAATTAAGAAAAAATGAGGTGGCATGTCATGTGGACGCCACGTCAATTAAAATGTCCATGTGGTGTCCAATCATGATTCTGTTAGCCCAGTCATCATGATTTAACACCAGAGACTAATAATGAAAACGAAAAAATAAGTTGGGGACCAAAATACCTATTTCTTTAATGTAGAAACTAAACTTAGAAGGACCCTATTTTATAGGGACTAAAAACATATTTTACCGATCTCAAAAAAAAAACATATTTTACCCTAAATTAAATCAAAAAAATTTAGTCAGATAGTATTGTTGTTATTTGGCTGCAAAGAAACACTACTATAGCAAAAGAACTTCTCGGTATCCGCAATTCATACCCCGTTTTGCATGAGTCAGTCAACAAACTTTTTGACCACATGGCCTTTTTCAGTTACTTTAAAGTGTAGCTAGAAGCGATTTTGTCTAGGGTATGTTTGGCATTTTTCATTTATTTCAAACAAAGCGTTGTCTTCTGTTCATTTATATGTAATACTTCCTCCGTTTTCATATATAAGCAAATTGCGGTTAGACACGAGTTTTAAGAAAAGCTAGAATATGTAATAGTGTTCTTCAATTGCCCCTATTTATTCATGCATTGATAAAAGCAAAAATAGTGTAATAAAAAGTTTTTTGTATTGGTAAATGTGAAAGTAGTGCAATCAATAGGGGTAAAGTTGAGATGTTAAGTGAAAAAAACTTTGACTTACTTATAAATGAAAACGGAAGGAGTACTAGATAACCAATGAGGCAAAGAGCAACGAAGACAATCATTTTCGGACCACAAAAGCTATATGGTAACACATTGCGGTCGCAAAAAGTTATATGTAACCTCTTATTTATCATACATATATTATTAACTTCTTTTTTTGCAAAACGTGAATCATGTTTTGAAAAAATTGACGAATTCTCAGTATTCCTTTTGAGGTTTTAACACATTTTTAGTTCTTGAAATAATTATGTTGGGTATAGTTTTCATGATTATGCACATAGCACATAGCACATAGCACATAGCACATGCAGAACAAGTCGAAATGGTACTCTCTCTCATAATTGGTCTCTCGCTTCCTCTTTACCAAACTATAAATTTCAATTTCAAATATGTTCTTTCTTCCTCTTTGACAACCTATGGTATCCCCTAAGTAATTAAACTCGGATAGCAGTGATGAACAAACGAATCCAAAAATGTGATAGTTGTGTAGTGAGTAGTGGGATAGTCGCTATTGTAAAGACAGGAGAAGAGGGGAGGTCGAAAAAAATTTCTTAACAAAAAGGAGTGTGATTAGAAAGAAAAATGTAGGTGTTTGCTTTTCCCACACTCCCTCATACTCAAAACACACCCCATAAAGGTGTGAAAAGACCAAAAGGTCAGCCAAAACCTCTTTTTTTTTTTTCAGAAATTTCACCTGTTCGAACACGGGCCTTCGAACAGGTTCGAATGACATCGTTCAAATCTTGACTTCTCACCCTCTTGTGCGTAATTTCACCTGTTCGCATGGGGTCATGCGAACATGTTCGCATGAGGGTGTTCGAACACCCTATTTTACTACAAAAAATGGACTCTCACACCACATTCACCTTTTTATTGCGTTCGCATGATGTTGTTGAGCGTGTTGAACAAGGTCGTTGAGCGGTCATAAAACACGTCCTCACAGCGTTTCACGCGAGGTTATTTTTGGAATAAAATTTGTTAAGGGGTGTGAAAGAGTAGGAGGGGGTGTGGGAAAAGCAAACGCCAAATCATCATGAATTCTGGGTTTAAAATTCTGCATCTATCTCACATTTGCAAATCATCCTTGTTCCCTACAAATTTTTTTAGGATTCTGGGTTTGGGTTGGATTTGTGTGGGTGTTGAATTTGGGTTGAATGTGGGGTTGAATTCTGATGAATCTGTGTTGCTGTTGAATTCTGATGAATCTGTGTTGCCGTTGAATTTTGGGTTGGTTTTGTGTGGTTTCTGGTTTTGGGACGATGATGAATGATGCTCATGAATTGATAATGATGCTGATGATAATTATAATTATAATTATAATTATAAACTAGTAGAATACTCGTGCATTTGCACGGGCTGAACGCGTTATGTGTCATCACAACACTCAAATGCACCTTAAAAATGTAAAATACATTGTAGTGTTGTAAAATAAAGAATTTATCAGTTTTGTTTAGGTAATTAGAGATAAAAGGTGATAACAATTTGTTTGATGTTGAAAAAGGAAATTTGAAAAAAAAAAGCATATATTTGAAGTGTAATGGTTCCGGGCATCAAAGTTGCAAACATAAGTATGTTTCAAATAGCAAAAAAATTACATATGCATTTGGGAAGCAAAATAACTTAATCTATGAAAAAGTCATCATCAAAATGGCCCTGTGAATGAAAAGGTTGATGCATAGGGCAAGATCAAGTTTTCATCATGAAGATAGGTAATGTTGTCTTTGTTATGGAACCAAAACACGTAACAAAAGTATTAGTCTGCATAATCATATAAGAAACTATTATAATAAGAGAAATATAAATTAGATTCAAATATAATTAAAAAAATAAAGATAGTAATTAAAAATGCAAGATTCTAACTGTGAGACCAATTGGAAAATACATTGTAGTTTGATAAGACTCATATTTTAAATAGTGTGACCCTGTACCTGAAATTTGCAGTTATGTGTTTCAGCTCGTTGTCAATATCATAAATATATAGCTGGGCAAACTTAGGAGTATTTCTCGGTGTTGGTAAGAGGCTACCAATTCGGTGACATGGTTGTCCTTCAATACGCAAAGTTGGAGGTGCTCTACCATTATTAAAAGTGTTGTCTAGTTTTGCTCCCGGAGATGTAAAGGCAAACATCAAGTTATAAGCCCGAATATTTTTTTGATAGTTCTTGCTATCCTTTGAGACGTTGTTGAACAAAAGATGGAAAAGAGAATCGGGTGACATATACATATCAATGCGCTCCTGGTACCACAATTGAGCCATGCACCATTGACACTGGAAGTGCTGATGACCAATGTCAAAGTACTCTGAAAAAAATCAGCATTGTAAAATCAAAAGGTCACTGACATTCAGTTGGAGTTGAACATTGAGAAGAATAATGCGCTCTTGTGATTGTATTTGTTGGTTGATTAATAGTTGCAACAGATATGTCATTCAGTGGAGTTCTTTGTGGAGTTGAACATTGAGATAGGGAGCCACTTCCTGCCATCTATGAAGGATCTTTGTTGCACCTTGCTCTAGGCTCTTAGTAACTGTAAAAACTGTCACAGTTGGTGGCACATGAACAAGCTTTATCTGTCAAATGATGATACAGATTATTTTGCTTCTTTAATGTTATTATTATGCTAGGATTTTAAGGATTTTTCTGTTAGATTAGACTTCAGTAGTAGTCCAGTGTCAAGTTACAAGTCACAAACTTTTCATCAATAGCTTGAGGAGATTGGTTAGCACAGTTCTTAGAGCATAAGAATATAGTTAAAAAATTTGATGAATGGCTGAGATGATTTGTGTTTGAATTTTCATAAATTGCTATCATCATGGCTTGATCTTAATTTAGTGCTTCCTTCTCTTCATCCAACTGTAAATCGAGCTTGTACTTCGGTGTTTTTTTCACTGTGTTTCTGCAGGGCTGACTAACATTTCATTTGGAGGTTAGTTTCTGTACCTTAGATGAACTACGGTACTAAATTACATAATACCTTACACACTTGTAAAATGATAGGAATAGGAATTTAGGGGTGGAGGTAGAATTGTTAATGTTAAAGTCATCTAAGCAATAAGAGGATTCGTTATTTCTACTTAGATGGAATCAGCTATTAGGAATCTCATGTGATGTAATCTCGATCGATCTCTCTTTTTTCTGTGTTACTCAGTGCTTCTTGTGTGACTTGTGATCGAAACTAGGCTGAATATATATGGGTTGGGTAGACATTGCATAAAATAATGAAATTGTATGACTAAAGTGACTAAAGTGACAGTACCACTTGTAATATGCTTATACATATCAAGAGTAAGCCACATTTATAATGGTCCAACTAATAGATCAGTCACTTGCTATAATAATTTATACTAATCAAAATGATGTGAACATAAAATATATATGTTCAGAAAGGGGAGTTAATGAGTTATTACTTTACTTTTCAGGGTCCTTACTACTGTAGTGCCGGGGCAGATAAGTCATTTGGACTTGTATTTCTGATGCTCATTACAAGGCTAGGTTTAAATTTGGCAAATTCATGTTTTGTTATTTTGGATGTATGATTTAATTTTGGATGTATGATTTAATTTTTGGATGTATGATTTAATTTTGGATGTATGATTTAATTTTTTGGATGTATTTTGGATGTATTTTGGATGTATGATTTAATTTTCTTATGATATATGATTTAATTCAGGTTTAAATACAACAAATTCATAGATATCACTATTAAAAAATATTTTGGATGTATGATTTAATTTTTTTGTTGCAAATATAAAAAGGAAAATACACAAAAAGCGAAAAAATTTAAAAAAATTAAACAATGGGCGCGCTTTTAAGGAAGTCTTGCCTATAGGGACAAGTTTGGGCAATGGCGGTAGCGCTTTTTAGGAAGCGATGCCTATCTCGAGGACGATGTTTGGGCAATGGGCAGCGCTTTTTAGAAAGCGCGCCTATCCGAGGACGTGTTTGGGCAATGGGCGGCGCTTTTTAGGAAGCCGCGCCTATCGAGGACGTGTTTGGGCAATGGGCAGCGCTTTTTAGGAAGCGGCGCCTATTTGAGGCGTGTTTGGGCAATGGGTGGCGCTTTTTAGGAAGCGGCGCCCATTGTTGGAGTGTGATCGCACCTTGACCAATGAAGTGTTGAAGTTGTTGTCTCGTTGGCTGGGGCGGTCGTTGAATGAGTGAAAGGACGGGCCCTGGCTTCCTGTTGAGCACCTCGGGTGGTACACGCAAAGACACTCGGCGATCTAGTGAGAGGTCGCTCGAGGCGAGATAACCCAAGGTAAGAGAACGCACGTGCGATGCCATGTATGAATGGCGTATATATCCGCGAGGTCCGACCGTTTTGCGAAGTTTTCGGCGGCGCGAAGTGCGCTCCAAGCGGCGTGTTTGGGCGGTCATGATGGATGGGCGCGAGCCCAATTCTTTGTTGGCGATTTCGTATTTGCCGATACACCGAGAACGATTGCCCCCAAGCCTAAGTCGCTTAAGAGCGGTGAGGCTTGAATCGATGCCCCCCAGGAGTAATGTTGCCTTCTTTGAGGCGGGACGCGGCCGTTGGTTCTCTTAGTTGAACGATCTCGGCGCTCGTCAACGTCGGCCGTACGTCTTGACGCGACGGTTGGTCTTTCCGACATTTAAGGCGTGGCGTTTGATGTTTCCGAGGTTGTCCGAAGATGGCTATTGGTGGGAAGCGCGGCGTTGACGCCGCCTCTCCCGGTCCTTTCGCGCCATAGGTCCTTACTATAAATACACCGTCGGTTGAGATCATTTCTCACACTTTTTCTTTTCGCGACCGATCTACTACATTTGTTTAAGGTATGGATCGATCTCTTTTGCTTTTAACTTGAGCTTTTCGTTGAATGTACTTGGCGCTTTTCCACGCCTCGTGGTAGTAGGGTATCAGTCGGGGGCGGCCATGTCGCCCCTCTCACGAGTATTCTACTCGATCGACCGACTCGATCCTCTATCACAGTGCTTTTGCATGCCACGGATTTGGCCCGACCGCCCGTCTTCTCGGCGAGACCGTTTCAATCTTTTGCTACCTACATGACGCAGGCCGTCCGAGCCCAATCCCCACGAAGAGGAGTCTAAGTCGTCTTGGGCGACAACAATTCTGGTTCTTGAGCAACGATTCTTGAGTAGTACGAGCTCGAGTTCCCACTCTTACGGCGAGAGGGTCGGCTAGCTTGAAGAGTTCTAGCTCTAAGTCCGTCCATTCTCGACGGCGTTCGGTAGTGCAACACCCCACCATCGGAGGCGATCGTGTCTCGGCGGGAGTAGAGGAAGATGTAGAGGTGGTGATTATTGATGACGACGAAGTGCAAAATACCATCCAAGCCGCGGACGGGGATGGTGGAAGTCGAAAGTGGCCGAGCTGAAGAAGCCAACGAGGAGGCGGTAGTTCAGCCCGCGGCTAGCTCTTCTGGTCGAGAGGCCAATAACGAAGGAGGGTCAAACGAAGAGGCGGCCGACGTTCAAATCGATGTAGCCCGAGACCCATCTGACATGTCTTGGGTGTCAGAGACTCTTCGCTCACACCGGAGTATACTTTCGGTCGGCCACCTCGCCTTGCCCGACCTTGAGTCTTTGCCTCGATGAATCAATTTGGAGGGTGAGAGGCATGAAAGATGGAGAAGACATTGCAACTTATTCCAACAATCTTAAGTTCACGATGTATCGGATCGTGCTCGAGAGGATGAATATCCTCCCACCTTTCACTGAGTTCCAACGTGACGTTCTGCGTCATATCGGGGTCGCCCCCTCTCAACTCCATCCCAATGCTTGGGCATTCTTGAAGACTTTCGAAGTCCTGTTAACCAAACTTGGTCGGCAGGTGTCGATCATGCTATTCTTTGCTCTCTTTGAGCTAAGCTGGCTCAGGGAGAAAGCGAACAAGGAGAAAAGGGAGCAGGTTTCTTTCAAGATGCAGAAGACTCAGCACCGGTATTTCAAAGCTTATCAAGAGTCGCTGGGCGCGGCCTGGAGAGGCCACTACTTTTGGATCATTCCCACCAAGGAGGCCGGTAAGGCCAAATCTGAGGTCCAACCGGACGGGATGCTCGGACCCCCTTACTTCCCAATTATGTGGAATGAAGCACACTTCTTCAGGAGGCCGGGCGATTACATCTATTCTGCCAAAGATCTGGGCGAGGCCGACTTGGAATCTTTGGAGATGATTAATGTAACACCCCCTTTCTAAGCGACTATTATTTATATGTATTTTATCAGAGTTTTCAAAAAATAAAATCCTTAAAGGGAATGTCACATTTCAACGCTTATAAAAACAATCATCTCATAGTTAAATAATAAGAAGTCTGTAAAACACTAAACGATACGCAGCACATAGTTTAGGGACGGGCCCACAAACACCTGTTTTAGTTTACAGCACCAAAATGAAATACCTCCAACACAGCGGAACAATTATTAGTCTAGAATCATACTTAATACATCACCACGAATAGTCTAAAAACATAAAAATAGCAAATAAAGTAACACTACGCCCTTCCCCTGGTGCTACATATCAGAGCTGACACGACTACTAGCAAAAGGGCATAAGAATGCCTTCACTCGCGATTACCTACGATTCTTGAGCACAAGAAGCAACACAAGCAGTAGGGTGAGTCTTTTATACAAATAATAATAATTAGAATAAGCAGTATATATGGGTCAGGCAGCAGAACATCTAATCCACAGCCACACAACGCGTTATCAGCACACATCATCATATTTACAACGCATTCACAAAAGTATAACCATCGAAGAAACATCAATAACATATGTATGTGTTTATGCATGTAATGCAACATGCATGAGGATCCTATCATCACCACAATTTGCCTTGAGGGCACTCATCGCTTTGGACCGGAGTCCCACGTCGCTTTGGCCGAAGCCTACACATCGCTTTATGCATATGCATCATGAGGCTCTATGTCAATGCACCACAAACACACCTATTACCACAACTTATTGTACTCACCATTTTCAGTTATTGACTCATCTCCATCTCATCAACAAATTAGCCTTGAGGGCTACACATCGCTTACGTCGCTTACTTGCTGTTATTCACGTCGCTTTTAGACTCAAAGTGTATAAATGTCGCTTTTTAGCTCACAGGGGTATTTCCGTCCCTCTAGACTCAAAATTAGATCACAGGGGCAAACACATCATTTGGACTCAAAAGGGTATTTTCCAGCAACTGTACACGAACTTAAAAAATTAATTTAACATATCAAAGCGGTGTCGGAACTTCGCAAATAAATATTCCTGGAAAGCTTAGGATGTCTAGTTTCTAAACAAAATTTTCATTTATTTGTTTAAGTACTCAAATAGTACAGTTTTGCAAAACACCTCTCAGGGTACAGAATTTCGACAGATTCTATCACCAAATTGTAACCCAGTTTTCTCTTTGAATTATCAACCAAATGAAACGAAATCCGTATCTAAATTGAAGCCCCGTGAGTCTAGTTTTCAATGAGGTAAAAATCACTCGAAGACGCGAGTTCGGTGGAAAGAATTATGAACAAAACATTGCACCTATACCTATACGGGTTACTGCAGTTTTTTCAGATTCGTTTACCCATTTTGTAAAAATATTTTCTCGATTATCTCGACTCAAATTAAAGCGAAACCGATTGCCTAAAATGAAGAGAATCGCGTCTACTTCCCAATGGAACAGACCCCAACCCAATCGGACAAACACTGAAGTCGCAATCACAAAAACACTGAACGCCTATCGCCACGGTTTCAAAAGCGGATTCTCAAAGCACATCACTCGCAAATCAATAAACAACAACTCGCAACAACTTCATCAAATCGCATATCAACAAAGCAACATCGAGAATTTAACACCAAGATCACGCATAAGACACATGGTTCACGGATTAAACAATAACATCATGAATTCGACAACAAAATCACGAAAACAAGACAACATCAATCATCACGCATAAACCCCGGACCTACCCTTGCAACCCATCATATAACCCCAATCCTAAGAATTATTATAGGTATAAGAAGAGAGCCCCATACCTTGAAGGATTGAAGAACTCGACCCACACCAAGCACCAAAACGCAGCAGCTCCTCCCTCTTCCCTTCGCATGCAGCCAGAAACACACCCTTATGGAATGGGAAACACAACGATGGGAGGAATGAGAGGATTGAAAAGGAACAAAACGTGAAAAGAAAGGAAAAAGGAAGGAAGAGGATTGAAAACCCTTACTAATTGAAAACTTGAGAAGAATCCTTCTTCTCCTTCTTCTTTCCTTGCTCACCGTCGCACCACACACACTTCTCACTTTCTCGGTTTTCGCTTTTCTTTCTTTTACGAATGGGGAGGATTTTGGGACGCTCCATCATAGTGTCTCAGGTATTAGGAATGGGCTTGGGTCGATTAATTGACTTGGGCCCTAGTTGCACCCCCTAGATTATTTGATTCACCTCCTGAAATCAAAAGGACACTCCAACTTAATTATTTCATTTAATTAAATATAGTAATCCCTCAAATAACTTAATTAAATAAATAATTAAATTATTTTAGGGCGTTACAACTCTCCCCCACTTAAAGAATTTCGTCCTCGAAATTACCTGAGTCAAACGACTCCGGATATGCTTCCTTCATCTTACTTTCCAATTCCTACGTCACGCTTTCGCCCACGGCTCCCAACCAAACCACTTTCACTAAATTGATCTCTTTGCCTCTTAACACTTTTACCTCACGGTCTTCAATTCTAACCGGCATAGTCTCCACGGTGAGGTTCTCCTCACCTCCACATTATCCATCCGAATTACATGCGGCGGGTCGGGACATACTCCGCATGGTGAGATACATGGAACACATCATGCGAGTTAGGCAGTTAGGTGGCAAGGCCACCCGATGAGGCAACCTTCCCAACTCTTTCCAGAAACGGTATGGGCCAATGAAACGAGGGGTTAACTTCTTAGACTTCGTGGCACGACCACACTGCCACCGGGTGACTCTCAAGAATACATGATCACCACTTGAAACTCTAGATCCTTCCTTCTCTTGTCGTGATAACTCTTCTGCCTACTCTGCGAGGCTTTCATCTTCTCTTGAATCATCTTCACCTTCTCTGTGGTTTCACGCACAATCTCAGGGCCTAACACCACACTCTCTCCCGATTCATACCAACACAAGGGTGTCCTACACCTCCTACCATACAATGCCTCGAAAGGCGCCATCCCGATACTCGCATGAATCAAGTATTATAGGTGAATTCAATCAATGGCAATTGAGAATCCCACGAACCTCCTTGCTCAAGAACGCATGCTCTCAACAAATCCTCTAGTGACTGAATAGTCCTCTCCGTCTGCCCATCTGTCTGGGGGTGATAAGCGGAGCTCAGTCTCAATTTAGAACCTAAGGCCTCCTGCAAGCTCCTCCAAAATTCAGAAGTAAACCTAGGATCCCGATCAGACACGATACTCACAGGAACACCATGCAGCTTCACAATTGTCTTAACATAAATATCCGCCAACTTCGGAACTGGATAAGTCATATTTATCGGCAAAAAGTGAGCAGACTTTGTCAACCTATCGACAATCACCCATATAGCATCAAATCCCTTTACTGTATTCGGCAATCCAGTTACAAAATCCATAGAGATACTATCCCACTTCCATTCTGGTACATCCAACGGCTGCATCAACCCCGCCGGCTTCTGATGCTCTACCTTAGATTTCTGACACGTCAAACAAGCATACACAAATTGGGCTACATCACGCTTCATGCCGGGCCACCAAAACAGTCTCTTCAAATCTTGATACATCTTTGTGGCTCCCGGATGAATACTCAATTTACTTCGATGTCCCTCTTCCAGTATTGATTTCTTAATCTCTTCATCATCAGGGATACAAATCCTCCCTCGGTATCTCAACACATCTTGCGCATCTATCTCATAATCTTTAACCTCGGAGTGATCCATCCCCACTGCCAATTCAACTAGTTTAATGTCTTGCTTTTGAGCCTCCCGAATAACGTCTAGAAATTCATTATGGATCTTCAACATTCCCAGCCGTACACTTTTAGGCGTTACCATGAGACAAACTCAAATCCCAAACCGCTCAATCAATTCGAGCTCTTTCACCATCAACGCCCGACATGAAGGGACTTCCTACTCAAGGCATCGGCTACAACATTAGCCTTCCCGGATGGTAATTCAAACTAAAGTCATAGTCTTTCAATAATTCTAACCACCTCCTTTGTCTCATATTCAATTCTTTTCGATCCAACAAATCACGCAACCGCTTATGGTCACCGAACACTTCAAACTTAGAACCATACAAATAGTGCCTCCATATCTTCAAAGTAAAAGCGATTGCGCATAAGCTCCAAATCATGAGTAGGGTAGTTCTTCTCATGAACTCTCAATCGCCTAGACGCATAGGCTACTACCTTACCCTCTTGCATTAGCACACCTCCCAAACCCATCTTGGAAGCATCGTGAATATACTACAAACGGTTGGTGCGGAATAGGCAATACCAAAATAGGAGATGTTGTCAACCTCCTCTTTAACTCATTGAAGCTCTCTTCGCGACCTAGGGCATCCCACACAAAAGCTTTTCCCTTACACGTCAATTGAGTCAACGGAAGGGCTAGCTTAGAAAACCCCTCTATAAACCTCCTGTAGTAACCAGCCAACCCCAAGAAACTCGATCTCGATCTCACCACCGACTTTGGCCTCTCCCATCGCAACACAAAGATCCACCTTGGTGGATCTACGACTATACCATCAGGAAATTACATGGCCGAGAAAACTCACTTTGCTCAACCAGAATTCGCACTTTGACAACTTCGCGTAAAGCTTCTTTTCCTTCAACACCTCTAGCACTAACCTCAAGTGTTCTGCGTGCTCCTCTTCCGTCTTGGAATACACTAAAATGTCATCTATAAATACCACCACAAAACGATCCAAGTGACTATGGAAAGTACGGTTCATGTACTCCATAAACACCCCGGGTGCGTTGGTCACACCAAACGGCATTACAGTATATTCGTAGTGTCCATATCTAGTTCTGAAAGCTGTCTTCTGAACGTCATCATCTTTCACCTTGATTTGGTGATATCCCGACCTCAAGTCGATCTTCTTTGAACACTTTAGCACCTACCAACCGATCCATCAGTCATCAATCCTCGGGAGCGGATATCCATTTCTTGATTGTCACCTTGTTCAACTGCCTATAGTCTACCTTGAGTCTCATACTCCCATCCTTCTTCTTCACTAACAACACAGGTGCTCCCCAAGGCGACACACTAGGCCTTATGAATTTCTTCTCAAGTAACTCTTCTAGTTGTTTCTTCAATTCAGATAATTCAGACGCCGACATCCGGTACGGTGCCATAGACACAGGCCTCGTACCCGGCACAAGATCAATAGTGAATTCAACCTCCCTCTCCGGCGGAACACTCGGAATCTCATCAGGGAATACCTCCGGAAACTCGCACACTACTTTCAACCCTTCAATGATATCTTGACTCTCAACAGACAGAGACGCCATCAAAGCAAATAGATGAACTTCTTCTTTCATTAATCTACGCAATTGACCCATGGCGAAAAAGCATTCTTCCTCCCGAGGGGCAGAAACTCACTGATCTATCGAAACAGTTGATATGTACATGGTTATCAACTAACCAGTCCATACCAAGGATAACATCTAATCCCTCCAAAGGTAAACAAATAAGGTCTACAAGAAAATCTCTGCCGAAGACTGACAGAGGACACTTAGCACACACTAGGGAGGTAGTTACCGAACCCTTAGCTGGAGTATCAATAACCATCTCCCTCATCATAGAAGACAAATCAAGATTCAATTTCTCAGCACACAATGCAGCAATGAAAGAGTGAGTAGCACCGGTATCTACTATAGCAATCAAAGGAGTATCAAAAATAAGACAAGTACCTCGAATCTCGTTAGCATTCTCGGTCCCTGCTAGAGCAAACACCTTCCCTTTAGCTCTCTCTCTCTTGGGCTTAGGACAGTTAGCACTTATATGTCCCGCTTCATCACAATTAAAACAAATGACCCCTTTCTTTTCACAGTTAGTAGCCATATGGCCTTTCTTACCACACTTGAAACAAAGGGCCTCAGGACACTCACTACTCTTATGACCAGGCTTCTTACAAGTAAAACACACCATACCCGAAGAGGCACCTCCCCCACTAGAACTCTTACCAGCACCTGCTTTCCACTTGTTTTTACCTCCAAAGAACATCATAGGGTTTCCTCTGGCGAGAGTTCCTCTTTTCCTTCATGACCTTATAAGCGCAGAATCTGTCTTCCTCGAAGATCCTACACTTATCAACCAATCTAGCAAAATCCCGAATCTCCTGATACCCAATCGCTTTCTTTATGTCCGGGCGCATACCACTCTCAAACTTGACGCACTTGGAAAATTCAGAATCGGCTTCATTGGCATAGTAAGGACAAAATTTGGCCAACTCCTCAAATTTGGCGGCATACTCGACATCTCTGTCTTATTTCCTGTTTGACTCCAGAACTCCACTTCCTTCTTAGCTCGCACATCCTCAGGGTAATACTTTCTCTTGAACTCTCTTGTGAAAACCTCCCAAGTAACTTCCTCACCAGCACCTTCCAACCTTCGCGACACTCCCAACCACAGTCGTCAACTTCCTCTCCCAGATATGGGTCCCCAACTTCACTTTCTCAGCAGCAGTGCACTCCATGACCCGGAAGATCCGCTCTATCTCCTTTAACCAGGCCAAGGCCCCATCGGGTCATTACCGACCCTTGAAGGTGGGTGGGTTTTCCCTCTGAAACGTCGCTAAGTTACGAGCATTCACAGCAGCACCAGCATTTTGATTCCCAACAGCTTGGGCTATGGCTTGCAAGGCGACCAGCGCAAAGATCATCGCGTCTTGCCATCGAATCGAACTTCTACACAAAGGAACACAATTAGCTACAGCAGATATAACACTTAGACACTTGGCCTCGGACGGACCAACCGGCTCGATACCACTTGTAACATCCTGCATCGCTTCGGAATCGCCGATCGCCCCACGAACCAACACGAGTCTTTTCGGCATGTTTTGTCCTCACTTGCATGCTTTCTCGAGAAACTTCGAGAAGGTCACCCATCCCACTACTACTCCAAGCCAAGCACGCTTAACTATGAAGTTCTTATGGGATGAGCTCGAAAAGAAGATGCACCTTGTTGGTATAGGTAGTTCAAATCAATTCTTTTAAGCCTTCCTTCAAATTTATGCAGGCCCCATACCGCACGACCTCGGGATCCTCTCATTCGGTGCGTATTCGGTTCATTCACGCGCCCTTCGCTTTGAAGCCGCCAGAGCCGCTCTTTGCCATGCCACCTTTTTGGGCACCGGCGATCACTCCCGCCTCCTCGCCCGGATGTCACATGCCCACTACCTTCCGCTTGGTTTCGTCCTCGAACCACACCGTCTTCGGAGAAGTCCGCGCTCACGATACCACTAATGTAACACCCCTTTCTAAGCGACTATTATTTATATGTATTTTATCGAGTTTTCAAAAAATAAAATCCTTAAAGGGAATGTCACATTTCAACGCTTATAAAAACAATCATCTCATAGTTAAATAATAAGAAGTCTCAGAAACACTAAACGATACGTGAAAGACATAGTTTAGGGACGGGCCCCCAAAACACTGTTTTAGTTTACTGACACCAAAATGAAATACCTCCAAACACAGTGGAACAATTATTAGTCTAGAATCATACTTAATACATCACCACGAATAGTCTAAAAACATAAAAATAGCAAATAAAGTAACACTACGCCCTTCCCCGGTGCTACATATCGAGGCGACACACGACTACTAGCAAAAGGGCATAAGAATGCCTTCACTCGCGATTACTGCGATTCTTGAGCATAAGAAGCAACCTGCAAGTAGAGGTGAGTCTTTTATACAAATAATAATAATTAGAATAAGCGTATATATGGGTCAGCGTGAGAACATCTAATCCACGACCACACAACGCGTTATCAGCACACATCATCATATTTACAACGCATTCACAAAAGTATAACCATCGAAGAAACATCAATAACATATGTATGTGTTTATGCATGTAATGCAACATGCATGAGGATCCTATCATCACCACAATTTGCCTTGAGGGCACTCATCGCTTTGGACCGGAGTCCCACGTCGCTTTGGCCGAAGCCTACACATCGCTTTATGCATATGCATCATGAGGCTCTATGTCAATGCACCACAAACACACCTATTACCACAACTTATTGTACTCACCATTTTCAGTTATTGACTCATCTCCATCTCATCAACAAATTAGCCTTGAGGGCTACACATCGCTTACGTCGCTTACTTGCTGTTATTCACGTCGCTTTTAGACTCAAAGTGTATAAATGTCGCTTTTTAGCTCACAGGGGTATTTCCGTCCCTCTAGACTCAAAATTAGATCACAGGGGCAAACACATCATTTGGACTCAAAAGGGTATTTTCCAGCAACTGTACACGAACTTAAAAAATTAATTTAACATATCAAACGGTGTCGGAACTTCGCAAATAAATATTCCCTGGAAAGCTTAGGATGTCTAGTTTCTAAACAAAATTTTCATTTATTTGTTTAAGTACTCAAATAGTACAGTTTTGCAAAACACCTCTCAGGGTACAGAATTTCGACAGATTCTATCAGCCAAATTGTAACCCAGTTTTCTCTTTGAATTATCAACCAAATGAAACGAAATCCGTATCTAAATTCAAGCCCCGTGAGTCTAGTTTTCAATGAGGTAAAAATCACTCGAAGACGAGTTCGGTGGAAAGAATTATGAACAAAACATTGCACCTATACCTATACGGGTTACTGCAGTTTTTTCAGATTCGTTTACCCATTTTGTAAAAATATTTTCTCCGATTATCTTTGACTCAAATTAAGCGAAACCGAGTGCCTAAAATGAAGAGAATCGCGTCTACTTCCCAATGGAACAGACCCCAACCCAATCGGACAAACACTGAAGTCGCAATCACAAAAACACTGAACGCCTATCGTCACGGTTTCAAAACGGATTCTCAGCACATCACTCGCAAATCAATAAACAACAACTCGCAACAACTTCATCAAATCGCATATCAACAGCAACATCAGGAATTTAACACCAAGATCACGCATAAGACACATGGTTCACGGATTAAACAATAACATCATGAATTCGACAACAAAATCACGAAAACAAGACAACATCAATCATCACGCATAAACCCTCGGACCCTACCCTTGCAACCCATCATATAACCCCAATCCTAAGAATTATTATAGGTATAAGAAGAGCCCCCATACCTTGAAGGATTGAAGAACTCGACCCACACCAAGCACCAAAACGCAGCAGCTCCTCCCTCTTCCCTTCGCACGACCGAAACACACCCTTATGGAATGGGAAACACAACGATGGGAGGAATGAGAGGATTGAAAAGGAACAAAACGTGAAAAGAAAGGAAAAAGGAAGGAAGAGGGATTGAAAACCCTTACCAATTGAAAACTTGAGAAGAATCCTTCTTCTCCTTCTTTTCCTTGCTCACCGTCGCACCACACACACTTCTCACTTTCTCAGTTTTTCGTTTCTTTCTTTTCTGAATGGGAGGGATTTTGGGACGCTCCATCATAGTGTCTAGGGTATTAGGAATGGGCTTGGGTCAATTAATTGACTTGGGCCCTAGTTGCACCCCCTAGATTATTTGATTCACCTCCTGAAATCAAAAGGACACTCCAACTTAATTATTTCATTTAATTAAATATAGTAATCCCTCAAATAACTTAATTAAATAAATAATTAAATTATTTTAGGGCGTTACAATTAAAGCTTTGGCGGGCATGCTGCCCCCAGACCCTAAGGGCGACATACCTTGCCGTCCCTTCGTCTTGCTCGATGGCCGGGCTCTGGAGGCCGAAATTGGTTTGCTTCTGAACTTTGCCTTTATATTTTGTTGTCAATATTCTCTTCTAACTCTTAATTTGTTGTTTTGCAGAAAGAATGGCCTGAAAGTCGTGGGCCGTGATTGAGTCGGTTCTGAAACCCGCTGCAATTCCAGGGGCCAAGAGATTTGAAGGACCTCGGCCAAAGGGCGATCTGGAAGGGTCCTCAAAGGTGCCCCCTACTCCCAAGAGTCAGGGAAAAAAGCCAACTTCAGCCGTCCGGTCGCCCCCTCGCCAAGACGATCGCTCCCCAGCGGGCCAAGCTCGATGATCGGAGCGTGGACTCAGCTAAGGAGGAGATTCTGTTCTCTCGCTCGAGGGTTTAGGACAGGTCGAGTTGGAGTGGTTCAGGAAGAAACCCATGGCGGTCTGTGCTTCTCTCTGCATGGGAGTAGACAAAGTCATGGAAGAGCTGGTGGGCGAAGCTAAAGGTATTTTACTTTTTATTCTCCTAGCCCGCTGTACTTTCGTCTTTGTTCGGCCGACTAACAATCCATCGCTCTTTGCTTGCAGGGGCTCGGGCTGAGAAAGAGAAGGCCTTGGCTGAGGCGCAGCAACGGTATGACAAACTTGCCAAAGCCAAGAAAGATGCTCTTCAGCGGGGAGAGGAGGACCGGGCCAAACTATCCAAGAGGAACAAGGAACTCGCCGGTCAGGTGACAAATCTGAAGACTGGCGTCGAAGCCTTAGAGAAGGATAAAGCCAGCCGAGGCCGAGAATGCCGAAGTGGAGGCTCGAGTTCGAACAATAGCCGAGCATGCTCGGATGCAGCGATCGAGCAGTTCTACAACGCTCTCGGGCAGGTGCGGGCACTGAATGCAGATCTGAAGATCAATTTTGATGACAAGATGATAAAGCCCGCCCATTACGTTGAGAACAACAAAATCATCTTTGCCCGAGGAACTTGATGATCGGGGTAATGTTGTCCGCCCGCCTCGGTTCTTTTCGAAGCCCGCTTCTGGCGGTGTAATTTTGTAATAGTTTAACTTGCCTTCGGGCACAACAATTTATAAGCTGCCTTCGAGCAGTGAGATGTTTGAGCGCTCGGTTTCGACCGGGCGTCTCCGTTTTGTAATGACTTTTTATCTTGTCCTTTACTTCATCTACTTGAATTCGCGTTGTTATGTCTGTGTATTTTGTACATCTACTTGTCTAAGTTTTCGTACTCGTAGGCCACTCGGCGGCCGTTTTATGCTCTATCGAAAGCGCTCGTACACGATTGGGCCATTTCGATGACACTCGATCGGGCCATTTCGATGGCACCTGTTGGGATCATTTCGATGACCTCTCGAGGTAGGTCGTTTCGACGGCCTACTATAACGGGCTATTACTTAACCCTTGGGCCATTTTCGATGGCGCTCGTTCGAGTCAACTCGGTGACCGTTGCTTGCGCCCGCTCGGTGGCACATGCTACAGATCGTTTCGACGACCTGAAGTTTGCGGGTTATTTAACCCTTGGGCCATTTCGATGGCACTCGAGTTAGATCGTTTCGACGATCTGTTCAGGTTCGATAAACCTTCGATCGCTCCTTTGCCATGAGCATACTTGAGCGACCGGGCATACATTCCTTGCGAGAAAGTAAATAACACATCATATTTTTAAAGGTCAGGCCTCAGTAAAAAACCCAGTGGGAAAAAGAGCGCCTGCCTGCTTTTCATTTATGGATCGGTCGTTCATTACATTCAAATCGTTCATTACATTCAAACGTAATATTTTCTGAGTTTCTCTGCATTCCATGTTCTGGGGATAGTCGCCCCATCCATGGTTTCCAGCTCGTATGCCCCCTTTCCAGTCTTTTTGATGACCCTGTATGGACCTTCCCAATTTGGTGCCAGCTTTCCCTGTCGAGCATTCTTGTTTCCCACATCTGCGCGTCTCAGGACGAGCTGGCCGACCGAGAAATCTCTCTTCTGAACTCGAGCGTTGTATCTGGCTGCGACCTTCTGTTTGATCAATTGCTCTCTTAGTGATGCTTGGGTACGCAGCTCTTCCACCAGGTCCAACTCTTCTCGTATAGCTCGGTCGTTGTTAACCACTGTAGGGGGATTCAAAGTTCTCCAATTTAGTTCGCCCATTTCTATGGGTATCACAAAGATCGATCCCATATACGATCGAAGGAGACTCCCTGGCCGTTGAATGAGGGGTTGTCTTGTAAGCCCACGAAGCGATGCGACTCTTCGACCAGTTCCCTTTCGCTTCATCGAAGTCTTCGCTTCAACCCACGCAGGATAACTCGTTGGCCGCCGGCTTGGCCGTTTATGCGAGGGTGCTCGACCGAGGTGAAAGCGATTTGTTTACCCTAAGTCGCCAACATTGCACGAACCTTTTTGTCTGTCTGGCCCGGGTGCCATTGTCGGTTATTAATTGCTTTGAGGATCCCAAAGCGGGCCAACACACACCTAAGAAGAATTTGCTTACCTTTGCCGATGTGATGGTTGCAAGAGGCTCGGCCTCGATCCACTTTGTGAAATAATCTACCGCCACGATCAAGAACTTGAGGCGGCACGGAGCACGTGGAAGCGGGCCTAGCAGATCCATGCCCCACCAAAGCGAGCGGCCAAGGTGAGACAAGACTTTATAATTACGAAGAAGGTGCAATGTGGACATCGGCATGTACTTGACATTTTTGCACTTCGAACAAGCTTCTTAGCGTCCTCGTCCATGGTCGGCCAGTAATAGCGGCCCTAAGAGCTTTCTTAGCTATGGGCGTGCACCTTGGTGACTTCCGCAAACACCTTCATGAATATCCTCAACACATGGTCGGCTTCGTAGGCGTAAGACATCTTAACAATGGAGAGGAGAATCCTCTTGCATACAACTTTCCTTCTATTACCGAATACTTGGTCGCTCCGAGCACGACCAACTGCTTGCTGCCGGATCGCTCGGTTCTTCCCCTTCAACGATGTATCTCGGGATAGGGGCGATCCAATCGAATCTGGATTAACACACATAACGCCAACGGATCGGCGGCGAAGTGTCGACACACTCGGCCGAGTTAGAGTCTCTGAATCAAACTTACGTGATTCCCGGGGTCTTTGTACTTGCAAGCTTTGATAAAATGTCCGCTCGAACATTTTTGGTCCGAGGCACATGAGTCACTACGCGGTCGAGGCTCGCTGAGAAGCTCTCTTACTCGGCTAGGTAACTCTTGATCAAGACGTCCTTAGCATCATATAATTCTTTGATCTGCGAGACAACAACGAAGGAGTCGATCGAAATTCAACCCGATCGACATTGAAGTCCTGGCGAAGTGCGGGCCGGCTATGCACGCCTCATACTCGGCCGATTGTTTGATGTATGGAAAGCGAAAGTCAAAGACACCTCCTTTGCCGAGCCTTACGAATTTTCTAATATTAGGCCTGCTCCACTTCCTTTGCTGTTGGACGACCCATCTACATGTAGGATCCAGGTCGTTGTGGTTTGATCTTCTGGAGTCGGAGTCATTTCTGCTATAAAGTCGGCCAACACTTGCGCCTTTGCGGCCGATCTTGATTCAAATTTGATCCCAAATTCGCGAGCTCTCATCGCCCACTTTATCATTCGTCCCGCCGGATCCGCCGATGGAGGACTTGCACGATTGGTGATCGGTCCTTACCACGACCCTGGTGGGCCACAAAGTAGGGTCTCAATCTTGGAGAAGAACTAGGAGTGCAAGAGCAAACTTCTCTATTTTCTGGTACCTCAGCTCGGGCCCTTGCAGCACTTTACTAACAAAGTAGACCGGATTCTGTTTTAGATCGTTCTCGACGACACAAAGACTCGGAACTTCTTCGTTATAGCCAAGTACGAATCTGACGTCTCGCCCCGACAGCGGTTTGGTCATAATTGGTGGGCTAGTCAAAGCTCCCCTTCACTCGTCCAATGCTTTGCGGCACCTGGTCGGTCCACTCAAAGTCTACGTCTTTCTTAAGGAGTTCGAGCGATTAGGCGACTTGCGGCCGCTTTTGGTATGAATGCGGGCAGAGCTGCTACCATCCCGTTCATTTGTTGGATTTCTTTTTGGTCTTCGGGCGGTCTCATGTCGGCGACCGCCCTACATTTCTCGGGGTTTGCTTCTATCCTCTTTCGGTTAGGTGGAAGCCCAAAATCTCGCCTACTCACCCCAAAGGTACACTTCTGCGGATTGATCGAGTGAATTCTTCCTAGCTTCTTCAAAGATTTCCCTCGTGTCGTTCACATGATCCGGATCGGTCCCACTTTTGATGATCATGTCGCTCAAGTACACCTCGGAGATTCGACCGATCCGCCTCTTGAAAATTTTGTTCATCATTCATTTGGTAAGTCGCTCGTGCGTTCTTTAGCCGTAAAGGCATCACCTTATCTTGAAAATTTCCGATCTGTCATGAAGGCCGTCTTGTGTCGATCGGGTGGATACATCGTGATCTCGATTGTATCCGAGTAAGCATCCAAAAAGACAATAATTTATAGCGAGGCGCCATCGACCAATTTGTCAATGTTGGGCACGTGGAAGGCATCCCCGGGCATGCCTTATTTAGGTCGGTGTAGTCTACACACATTCTCCACTTGCCATTCTTCTTTTTTAACCAACACGACATTGGATAGCGTGTCGTACTTGATCTCTTCTATGAAATTGGCCTTTATGAGGTCCTCAAGCGGCGCTTTGCGCTTGAGATTTTTCCTCGTTACGAGTTCGTCTTCTTTGAGCGATGGCTTAACCCCTTCATCGATCGAAAGTTGATGGTAGGCTACCGATAGGAATGCCGGGCATGTCGATGCACGCGCCATGCGAGCAGTCAAGATAGTCTTTCAAACATTGCACAAGGTCTTGCTTTACTTGCTCGGTAGGTCGCTCACGAGCTTAAGCGTCTTTGTTGGGTCGTCTCCCAACCGCACATCTATCGATTCTCCATGAGGTTACGGTCTTTTAAGCCGATTCTTAAGCTCTCGAGCTAAAACATCGTCGTCGTCTTACGGGTCATTTATGCGGATCATAACGAGCGTCGGATCGTGAGATTTACTTGGTGGCCTTCGGCTGGTGCTTTGAGCATTTGGGCCACGATCTATCTCATCACAAATTTCGATATAGGCGTGGCTTCGCCTTGCGATTCTAAGTCGGTTTGCCGGGGTGACTACACGGTTGTCTTTCTTTGTAGAATTTCATCTTGGATGTCTTGTCGATGCAACGGCCTCTAGCTTGCCCAAAGTTGGCCTACCAATGATGCATTGATAGCGAGGATTTGATGGGAAGTACAAGGGCGTCGTCCGGACCGTCCCTGTACATGGTACTTTCCCGTGTCATCACCGAATGTGACTAAAAGCTCGATCGTTCCCAGCGGGTGGGTGGTCGCTCGTTGAAGCTGTTAGAGAGAGTGGGCTCGGCACGAGGATTATCTCGCCGATCAACTTTTAGCTTGTCAATCGGTTCAACGAACATGATATCGCCGATTTGCCTTGGTCGACTGCAATTCTTTGCACCTCTGTGTTGGCCATAAGCGCTCTTATCACCAGCGGGACATAAGCGTTCGGCTTGCCATCGTGCGGTCGTTATCCCCAAAAGAGATGGGAGGTCTATTCGAGGCCAGGTCTTTTTCGCTTGAAGTTGATGCGACCATTAGAAGGTCATCCCATTTTCTCTTGGTGGCTTTGTTGGATTCCTGCGAATCAACGGGTTCCCCACCATGAATTACCATCGCAACATTACGGCCTTTAGATCGTAGGAGTGTCACGATCTTGGATCGGTCTTTGTCTTAGGTGCTCTCTATGGCTAGAGGACCCTTTCCTCTGTCTTGATCGGGTTCTTTTGTTTTCTCTTGAGGTCGGTCGCCTTCCTCGGCCTCACATACTTACCCAACTTGCCTTTACGAATGAGTTCTTCAATATCGTCTTTGAGGCCATACGATCGTTGGTATCATGACCACTTGCTCTTGTGGTAGCGGCAATACCTTTTGGTCGGCCGTGCCCGGCTTCTTGAGCACGAGTGGATCGGGCGCTTCACTCCTACGAATTCATTGTTCGGCATTCATCGTAGATCCGTGCAATGGAAGTATTCGAGCGAAGTCACGATGGTCAAATTTCTTGTCTCACGAAGTCCGGCGGTTGTCTCGGCGACCTTCATGCCCCTTTAGGCGGCTTACTATGCTCTCTTCCTTCCGGTCGCGCGCGGGCGCCTTCCTTGCGACTAAAGTCTCTTCATACGCCATGTGGGCGTTTGCCCTTGTTAGGAAATAAGCGAGATCGATAATGGTTAAGATAGCGAGCGGCGTCTGCAAGACGTTCCTACTAGGGGCGACTATGCGCCCGCCGTCTTCTCTTGGGGAGAACGATGAGTAGTGCTCTTCCCGTGAGAAATGCTCCTTCGAGGAGGAGGCGATGTCTGCGCGCACGGTCGGCGTTAGGCGCGAAGGTTCTCCGTCTTCCGCACGTGGCGGCCGGAATCGACCTCTTTCATGCGAGAGATGGCGCGTCTCTGTCTGCGATCACCGATTCTTGCTTTGGAGGATCGCGCAAAGCGGCACGAGTGACATGCTCGGGCAATGGCTCTTCAATGCTCGCCTCAATCAACTCGAGGCGGTAGTTGGGGTGGAGCGTCACGGTTGTACTGCTCCAAGATCGGTCCGCGACCACGCACCGAGGGTTCTTGTCGCGGATTCCTCGAGATTCATGAATCGTCAGCGCACGCCCTCGGGGTTTCTTCTTTGGGGATCTTTGCCGGAGGGTTGAGTGAGATGAGGCCAGCGTGCGGGGCGGTCGCGTGGAGCCATGAGTGGAGTAGGATAGCGCTCGGGACTCCCAGCGTGGTCGCCAATTGATCGTACCTTGACCAATGAAGTGTTGAAGTTGTTGTCTCGTTGGTTGGGCGGTCGTTGAATGAGTGAAAGGACCAGGTCCCTGGCTTCCTGTTGAGCACCTCGGGTGGTACTCGCAAAGACACTCCGACGATCTAGTGAGAGGTCGCCGCAGGCGAGATAACCTGAGTAAGAGAACGTGCACGATGCCATGTATGAATGGCGATATATATCTGCGAGGTCCGACCCGTTTTGCGAAGTTTTTACGGCGGCGAAGTGCGCTCAAGCGGCGTGTTTGGGCGGTCATGATGGGTCGGGCGCGAGCCCAATTCTTTGTTGGCGGTTCGTATTTCTTGATACACGAGAGCAGTGGAATACCCAGCGCCACGTTCAGCAGCGCTCAAAAGCGCTGCCCATGGATGAAAAAAAGCGCTGCCTATATACTAATTCTGTTGTAGTGCATTGCTCCTCGAACAGACGAATCAAACCAATTACAATATAAAAACCACTAGCTTTTGACTATAATCTAGATATGGGGGTACGCAAGTTCGTATATGTGTATTATCGATTGAAATTTAAGGTATTACACATACTTTGTTGATTGAAGATATGAGACCGAGAGAAAATCACTGTGAGAGAGCGTAAGACAATGAGAGTGAAGGAGATAGGGAGGTCAAGGATACTGATGCATCAGATTTGCAAGTATTCGGGAGAAGGAAGACTGAGCAAGCAAGGAGAAGTATGGATGTAGCAAGGAATTATCAGATGTTTAGGAAAGATGTTAGAAGGACAACTTATTTTTTCACAAACTTCCCGGAGAACTTTAAGGCCAAACACATGCTGAAATATTTTCTAAAGCATGGAGATTTTGAGGAAGTAGTTATTCCTCCAAAGAGGGACCATAGAGGGAAAAGATTTGGTTTTGCTCGAGCTGTGGATGTACCGGAATCATAGAGGTTTGCAACTATTCTAGACAACATCATTATTGGGAGGGACAAGATTATGGTGAATATGTCTCGTTTTGATAGAATCACTCAAGACCGAAAGAAGCCAAACCCAAAATCCCAACCATCCAAACAAAGCCATGAACCTGCACAAAGTAGCCACAAACCACACCTTGCTTTGCCTACACAATGTCGTGAACCAGTTCATAAATTCAAAGACTTGCACCCCAAAGACAACCTTGAAAAAGATAAACAACCATTGAACCACATACCCAGACCTCGGGTGGCTAATTTTAGTAAAAACCTAACCAGAACAGACAATCTCAAACCCACTAGAAGAGGACCACTCAGTATCAAAGAGCTGTAACTTACAAGCCCCCACCAAACAAAACGTCCCTGGGCTCATAGACAGTTTACGGTTGGTGAATCAGATGTACAGAAATTTGCAAACGCTTATGTAGGAGTTGTGGAAAATCTGGGCATGGCGTATAGAATCCAAGAGGAGTTCATCCAAAAAGGATATTTCTCATTGAGAGCAACAACTATGGGTGCCAACTTATTCCTTTTAGAAAGTTTGGAAGAAGGAGAAATGGAAGCCCTAATTGAAGGAGCTCAAGACTGGCTTGGAACATGGTTCTTAGATATCAAAAAGTGGAGTCCAGGAGATGTTGATGATGAATGTTTAACTTGGGTTAAATGTTACGGGGTACCGATTAATGCATGGAGTGAAAACTTCTTTAAATTCGTGGTGTTGGGAACTAGAGAGTATATGAAACTTGACGAGAACACAGAGAAAAAACAGACGTTGGATGTGGAAAGAATCTTAATAAGAAGAAAGAGATATGACGTCATAAATTTCGTAGAGAGGTTTGAAATTAATGGTGAGATGTTTGTTATCAAAGTGGTAAAGGATTGGTTTGCTCCACAATGGAATACTTGAAACAAGCCTATGGAGGATTCTGTAACAACTAGTAGCGATTCTGAGGATGATTCTATGGAAGACAAAGAAGGTGGAGAAGGAGTAGAAGTTGGCGAATAAATTCAAAGTAGCGAAGAAGAAGAGGATGTCCAGGAAATCAGAGAAGAAGAAGGAAGAGCTCCGGTGACTGTTCATAATTCCGGTGGTGTGAATGGGGGCGCAATGACGAGGAGCTTCGAAACTCAAAAAAGGCGCACTCAACACAAGTTTCTATAACAAAGTCAATTTCCAAGGAGAAAGAAATGATGGAAAACGTGGGGGAATGTGGAGAGTCTGTTGGAGTCACAAATATCATTTTAAAGACAACAGTAAATGCTAAAAGTGATAGGGTAAAGTTTCTCAACTGTAGAGCTGTGGAAGTCAATGTAAATGAAGGTGAAATTACTTATAACACATTGCCTTCTCAACCTTTCGCTAGCCCTGCCCAGGTTTCAAAAATTTTAACTAAGCCCAATCCAATGTATGAACCCGCCTCTTCTGCTCTCCTAGCTTAGCCCACTTCCCAAACAGATCCACCCAATTTCTTTCCTGAACCTGAACCTGTATTGGCCCTCCCTGTTAACTCATCCCGACCAGGTCCAGCAATCAACTCATTTTGCTCCCCCTCTTCCATCCCAACCTGTGTTCCCTCCCCCTTTATTCTTGACACCCCCTCATCTGTTGATTGGCTCCCCTGGCGTTACTCAAAACGTAATTTCTGGGATGAGGAATAATGTGGTGACTGAAGTATTTTCTCCTAACCTCTAACTTGTGGTGGACCTCCCACCCTTGCCAATTCCCCCCCCCCCCCCCATAAATCTTGATCTTCAACCCCTTATTATTCAGAGGTAGGTAGGCAGAATTGATTCCCATTTGACTCAATTGATGAGTGGGGATGAAAATGTTTCTAGCTTGATGGTTGAGAATGGGGGATGTGTTTGGGCAGATAAGGCCTTATCTAAAGCAGAGAAGATTTGGAAAATGGCTAAGGAAATTGGTGTCACGGGGGCGTGTGAGGATGAGGCATACATTAATAAAATTATGGAATTGAAAGGAAGAGATAATGGGACGAAGGAAACATCTAACGGTGATAAATGAAGATAGTAACTTTAAATTTGAGGGGGGTTGGCAGTGTTGCCAAACAAAAGTGTGTTAAGCGCTTAATACAAAAGGAATGATTTGATGTGTGTTTCATTCAAGAAACAAAAAGGAGTGAAATTGATGTTGAGGTGGGTTGGAGGTTGTGGGGAGGTGATGATTATGAGTGGCTTGCACAATCTTCCAATGGTCTCTTCGAAGGACTCTTGACAATTTGGCGCAAAGGTATTTTTGATTTTCTCTTCTCTTTTTCTAACTCTGATTTTATTGGTCTGGCAGTGCAGATGGCAACAGAACTATTTACTTGGTGAATGTTTATTCGGGGTGTGTAATCCGAAGTAAAAGGGAATTGTGGTCAAATCTTATTGCAGAAAAAAATAGATTGAGCCTTGGATGTTGGTTAGTGGGTGGAGACTTTAATATGGTTACTAACAAGGCGTATAGGAGAGGAAAAAAATGCAAGATTTAGTAATGTTGAAGCACATGATTTCAGATTCTTCATGACTGAGATGTGGATAGTTGAGCCTCGTTGTTTAGGGTGTGACGGCTAGTAGGATTGACAAAATTCTATTGACACAGGAATTGATAGATGCGTGGAAAATAAAAGCACAATGGATTGGTGAGAGAGAAGTTTCAGATCATTGTCCTGTATGGCTAATCTCATCCAACAAAAACTGGTGAAGCAATAAGGCATGTTGGATTTAAATATAGAAATAATAGTAAAGGAATTAAATGCAATGGAGGATGTAGGAAGCAATAAGGCCGAGTGGGATGGAGAAAGGTTGAATGGGTTGAACAAGGAGTTTTGGGAGGAATTACATCAGAAAGAAAGTTTGTTGGTTAAAAAGGCATGAGAAAGGTGGATCCAACAAGGGGATGGGAACACAAAGTTTTTTCATAATTCGACTAAGCTAAGGAAAAGAAGGAATCAAATATAGATGATCAAGGTGGGTGATAGCTGGTTGAATAGTGTGGAGGAGATCAAGGAAGAGTTAAGGAGACATTTTAGTGTGCAATTCAAAGAAGAGAGATTCTCTAGACCAATTTTGGATGGAATACAATTCAAGTGCATTTTTACGGGGATAGGATGTGAGTCTTTTACTATGGAAGAAGTTAAAGAAGCGGTGTGGAGTTGTGAAGGGGATAAGAGCGCGGGTCCGGACAGATTTAATTTCACATTTATCAATTCATGTTGGGACACTATAAAAGAGGAGATCTTTCAACTTATGGTACAATTTCACTCTAATGGCAAACAACTGAGAGCTTTCACTTCCTCATTTGTAGCGTTGATTGGTAAGAAGAATAACCCTCAACAATTGAATGACTTCCGGCCGATATCTTTGATTGGGCGTGTGTATAAAATTATAGCAAAGGTGTTAGCCTCTAGGCTAACAGTGTCGTTGGAGGGGGTCATCTCTAGATCACAATCGGCCTTTTTAAAAGGTAGACAAATTCTTGACGGGGTGGTGGTGGCAAATGAAGTCATAAATGCAGTAAAAAAGAAAAGGTGGCCGATGTACATGTTTCCTTGAATATATGATGGTGAGTTAATGGGAGACTGACACCGGAATTTTCTATGGAGAGAGGACTAAGGCAAGGGGACCCGTTATCCCCTTTGTTATTTCTAATCATGGCCGAAGGGCTAGCAGGGCTGGTTGAAAGTAGTGTTGATAAAGTTTACTTGGAGAATGTCAACCCGACGTTTCCTTATCCAATTCTACATGCAGACGATACACTTATAATGTGTGGAAACACGAGGAAACCTTTGGTGTTTGAAAGCGGTGTTGAGAATATTTGAGATGGTATCCAGATTTAAAGTGAACTTCCACAAAAGTTTCTTGATTGGATTGAATGTAGACGTGGAGGAAATTGAGAGCAACACAATTCTTGTATTGTAAGAAGGGTGGAACTCCGTTTAATTTTTTCGGGATCCCAATAGGTGCAAACCCAAGGTTGAGCATCACATGGAAGCCGGTTATAAAAAAGATGAAGGATAGACTATTGATGTGGAGAAGTAGACAAATTTCTATAGGAGGAAGGATAACATTGATAAAATCAGTTTTGGCAAGTTTAATTACCATTGTATTATTTTTCCTTTTTCAATGTCCCCAAAAAGGTAGTAAAAGAGATGGTCCAAATCCAACGGATTTTTTTTTGTGGGGGACAAAGACCGATGAAAGGAAGATGGCGTGGGTAAGTTGGAGCAAGATATGCGTCCTAAGGTGTATGGTGGATTCGGGATAAAGAACATGGAATTATTTAATTTGTCTTTGCTTGGGAAATGGAAGTGGAGGATGTTAATAGAAAAGGAGAGTGAATGGAAAAAATTATTGGATGGGTTGTATGGAGATGATGGAGTACTGAATGCTAAACAATTATCGGTGTGGTGGAAGGACATTAGTGGAGTTGACGGTGATTCTTCAATAGTGCAGGGCTTGTTCAAGGACTCAGTAAAATTGAAGCTAGGAGATGGGAAATTGTGGCAGAAAACTCAGACTTGATGCGGCATTTCAGTTAGGAGCAAGAGGGACTATTTGGAATCTTTTCTGCATAATTCTGTCAGAGTAATACACAACAAGAGGAAAAGAATTTGACACATCGTTTGGGTGGCTGTTTTGTGGACAATTTGGATCAATAGGAATAACATAATATTTAGGGGGGAATTACCAAATGTAGACAATATGTTTGAGCAAGTGAAATCTTTGACATAGGACAGGTTCGTGTGAAAAATCGACACCAAGTCACAAATCACTTATGAGAACTGGTGTACAGGACCTCTTTACAATTTAGATGGTGGTGGTGATGCATAAATTGTAATCGAATTGTAATGGGTGGGGTACGCCTTGTACCCTATATTAATATCATTTTGACTAATAAAAAAAGGTTCATATATGTGTTGAACCAACCTTTTTGATGACCTTGTGGAGGGTTCATCTATTTATTTTCTCCTTAATGTATTAGTACTAATTACCAGTTGAAGGTGTAATAGTACTAATTAATGTATTAGTACAAATTTTCTGTTGTGATCTAGCTCGGGTTTTTTTTCCCATAAATGACAAAAACCACTAAGGATGGGTGCTACGCTAATATTGTATGTGCGACTTGCTTTAGTCGTATAGAGTAGTGTACCAGCACTGACACAATACACAACCAATTTGAAATACCTTATTTTGATATACCTCATTTTGTGTTTAGAATTATCTCATTGATTCTTCTCCTTATTCCTCATACTATAACTTCTGTTTTAGTTGGCATTTACTATACCGTTGAGTCGTTGATGACACTAGAAGGAAAGAACTCCAGATGAACTCCGAGACCAGAAGCACTTTTTTACCAAAATGAGTCTTCAACCAGATGCACACCATAGGAACATATATGCATGGTTGAGCAGAGGAAATTTTCATCTCAGACTTTGTCAAAGGCGAGATGCATATTTGCTTTTTCTTCACATTAGCACCAAATGATGAATCTTGATCACATCAATATTCAACGTCCATAGGACCAAATGATAATTGTCATTTTGGTCATTTTCTGTTGAACTTGCACAATTAAATAGATGGTTAGACTATAAATTCTTCTTATATATTACTTGTTATCCACAAAATAATTGTGTGTCATTTTTCTGGATCCACCTAGTTTGAACATTATCCATAGTCTAACATGTCTAAGTACTCTGACACCATTAATTTAACACCCGATGATAAAGAAGTGAGAAAGGTTATGATTGAGCATGAATACCAAATCATTAATTTATTTTTCAAGATGTAATTCATGATTTGAAAGAACGTGAACGAATTCTCGGTATTCCTTTTGAGCTTTTAACACATTTTCAGGTTCTTGAATTAATTTTGTTGGGGCCTATGATTGATACGTATACCCCAATAGTTTTGATGATAATCTATGTATCACAAGCTCGACAACTGGATATCTTTTCTTTGCCACATAGTAGCCTCTCTCTTTCTCACACAGTCACTCACTCTCTCTTTTACAATTGATCTCTCCCTTCCTCTTTATCAAACTAAAAATTTCAATTTCAAGTATTTTCCCTCTACCTTCTCATTCTCTTCCTATTTGACAACCTATATTCTCCCCTATCTAGTTAATCTCAGATAGCAGAGCAGATCAAACGACTACAGAACTGAGATATTTGTGTAGGGAGTAGTGGGATAACCACTATTGTAAAGAGGGGAGAAGGATGAAAAGATTGGAGAAGAGGTGAGGTCGAAAGAATTTTTTAATAAAAAGGAGTGAAAAAGGAGTGTGTGATTAGAAAGAAAAAAGTGTGACTAAGAAAAAGTGGGTGAGGCCCATTAATGGACTTATGGAAAGCGTAATACGGGAAACCCTAGCATTTAAATAGTCCCTTCTACCTTCTCAGCCGCACATAGTTTCTTCTACTCCTTTCTTATGTTGTCTCCCTCCTTCATATATAGTCATCAGTGTTTTTTCTCCTCCTTCATCATTTCTTCTTCTCCTCCATCACTTTGGTTGAGACTATCTTTCCTCCGATGACCTGATAGTAAAGTTTAAAAAATCAAAAACAAATCTACTCCTCCACCCCTCTTTCCTTCCTCGCTCAACCCTTTTTTTCTTAATGTTTTGGATCAGGGTAAGATGTAGAATGCATGACAACATCCGTAACAACCCCATTGCCCATTTCTTATTTCGATCAATAATTTTGTTGTTCTAAAGTTACCCTTTACATCAAATTTGGTCGAACATGATAAACTTTTGTGGATTTTCTTATAATCCCTATTTTTTTTCTAAATTTTTTTCTTCCTTTAATTCATTCATATTTGTTGCCATTATGCAAGGTTCATGGTTTCGATCCAAACTTCGATAATTCTTTTGCAGAAATCTTTTCAAAATATGATGCTTTAATTATTCATACTTGTCCCCACTATGCTCGGTTCTCGAATCCAATCTAAAACTTCGGTGTTATTTTTAGACATTTTAATGAATTATGATTATTCATTCTTATTTGTCGCCATTATACCTAGTTCTTCGATCCGATCTAAATTTTGGTATATTTTTGTAGAAACTTTTACAAATTATGATGCTTCATTCATATTGCCGCCTTAATGCTCTGTTCTTAGTTCCAATCTAAAACTTTGATTTTTTTTTTTTTTGCAGAAACTTAACAAATTATGATGCTTCAATAATATTTTTCTTTTGGTTTTTGGTTCCAATCTAAAACTTTGGTATTTTTTTGCAATTGTTTTTTCAAATTACGATGCTTCATTCGTAGTTGTGTCACCATTATGCTTGGTTCTTGGATCTGATCTAAAACTTAGATATTTTTTTTGGCCGAATTTTTACAAATTATGATGCTTTATTCATATTTGTCGACGTTATGCTCGTTCTTCTTGGTTTCGATCTAAAACGCAGAATTTTTTTTTTCAAAAATAGTTGCAAATTATGATGCTTCGTACGTATTTATCGCCATTATGCTTGGTTATCGATTTTGATCTAAAACTTCTACATATTTTTTTTTGCAGATATTTTTACAAATTATGATGCTTCTTTAAAGTAGAGAGACATGTGAAGTCCAGTGAGATCATAATCATGTTTATAGAAAGCAGTGAAGATCTGGAGGATTCAATATCAAGGTGAATTTTAACAAACCCTCCAAGTCACCTAGTATATTTTTCTTATCATAATAACATTTCAATCTATAAATCATCGACTGGTTTCATGCGAATTTTACAAAAAAATTATACCATTATATGAGTTCAAATTTATGGTCAACTATGTTTCTTTTTTACAAGTTTATCTAATATCATGTGCTTTGCTTTTGCATCAGTAAATAAAAAATTCTAGCATTTGGTCCCTGGTTTTTCAAATATTTCGATTAAGTCCCCCACTTTTATAAATGCATATAAATTCCTTCAGTCAATCACACAGTCAATTAACAGTGTTAATGGAGCTGTGGCAGTTAAGTGTCTACGTAGCAAATTTCAGGGATCAAATTAAAACGTTCAAAAAAATAATTCCACCTCAATTTGACATATCACATAAGTGTTGGGGACTAAATTGATACTCTTTTAGAAAAAGGGGTTGTATTCGTGGAGACCAGGTTGATACTAAATTATAGAAGTTAGGGACCTAATTGCTATTTAGTAATAAAAGTTAAGCATCAAAGTGGTATTGCTCTTTTTAGTCATATAGGGTATTCTCTATATTCAACCCTACTTATGGTTCTTTTCTACACTCAACTCTGTGTATATCTGTGGCATCAATTTTTGCAAGTCATTTAGATAAAAAAGTTCACTTCCAAGACAATAGCTTTCTTCCACTAGCCCATGTAATATTGGCTATTCATATATCATGGATGCTTTTATTTCATACATCAAAGATAAAGAAAGACATGAATTTAAAAACTGACAAATCCAGTGCAAGAAACTCATAAAAGGTGATAAAAATATCACTTCAAATGTCATACTTCAAGTTTCCTCATCTCTAATTTGGAAAGGCAGCAGAGAAATACTTTCCATATACCTAAAAACATGAATCTTCATCCCAAACTCGTCATGAGTCTCCCTCACTACCTGTTGGGTACCAGTGTTGTATAAAATCAATGGTCCATAATCTAATCCAGCTATAACAACCTCATCATCTTTCCAAAACATCCAAAATTTCAAGCTTCTATAGAAGAAGGATCAATGACAGATCTCTTTATTCAAGACTCTTGGACACCATAATTATTCATAATCCAAATATCAACACGAGTTTTTCTTGGAGAAATTATGTTGTATTCCTTAACAAAAGCAAGTTTATCATTGATCACAACCAAATTTGAATCAATAAGTAACCAAACTTTGATTAGGTTGAGAAACTTCAGGTAGATTCATAGTGTTAAATACCTTATTTCCCATATCAAAGCTAAAAATTGATTCAACATTATGAGTCTTAATTAACCAATGATACGTTCCATTCAAAGGGGAACTATACATTAAGCTATTGATAACACTAGTTGAAGGTTTCAACTAGTGCATTAATAGCTCGATTTATATAGATCCCTTTTCAATTGAACTTATCGAGGGTTAGTTAAGACTCGTAATGTTGAATCAATTCTTAGCTTTGATATGGGAAATGAGGTATTTAGCACTATAAATCTGCAAGAAGTTTCTCAAACTAATAACAGTTGGTTAAATACTAATACAAATGCATTTTGTGATCAATGATAAACTAGCTTTTGTTTAGGAGTACAACGCGAGCTCTCCATGAAAAACTCGTGTTAATATTTGGATTATGAACGATTATGGTGTCCAAGAGTCTTGAATAAAGAGATCTGTCATTGGTCCTTCTTCTAGAAGTTAGAAATTTTAGAAGTTTTGGAATGATGATGAGGTTGTTATAGCTGGATTAGGTTATGAATCATTGGTTTTGTACAAAGATCAAGCACTGGCTAGAGAGACTCATGACGAGTTTGGGATGAAGATTCATGTTTGTAGGTATATGGAAGTATTTCTCTGTTGCCTTTCCAAATTAGAGATGAGGAAACTTGAAGTATAACATTTGTAGTGATATTTTTATCACCTTTTATGAGTTTCTTGCATTTGATTTTGTGTGCTTTTAAATCATGTCTTTCTTTATTTTTGATGTATGAAATAAAAGCTTCTATATATATGTTGTATGATTAGAATATTACCTGGAGTAGTTGAATAAACTAAGTTGCCGTCTTGATTCCAGGTGATGAATAAAAATTTAAACCTGAACTTTTTTATCATATATATATATATATATATATATATATATATATATATATATATATATATATATATATATATATTAACACAATCATGTAACAAAAAAATCAATAAAATAATGAAGAGAAAAAATAAAATCTATTATACATTCGTTGCCAACAACATTATTGCATTGTTGGTATAAAAATGTGTTATTTCCATTACTTTTAGTTTCCATATTATTGCATTGGTGTCTTCCTCATCCATTTCAAGTACCATGAGCTGATGTTTTCTATGTTTCAAGTGGTGGCCAGGGTAAATGGCTCAGAACAAAACATACACAATCCTTTGGCCCTCCTTTCGCCATCTCACCGTGTATAGGTTCGGAAGTTTGTTTAAAGAGTGGTTTGGTGATGTTTTGGTCATCTCGTGTCGGGTTGGGTTTAGAGTTGGAAGAAGAGGGTTTGGTGGACCAGTTAGGATATTTAGTGTAGGGTTTCTGTGAGGTAGATTTGGAGGATTCATGGAGTTTTGCCAGTTGAGCAGCGTGTGCAATAGATGTGGGATTAAACATACGTACGTGCATTTGTGTAGAATGATCCAAACCAGCCAAAAACAAGCTCAAAGAATGCTCAGGAATGATACTCACTTGAGTTAAGGCAAGTTCAAAAGAATCAACATAATCTTGAATCTTACCTTGGTGTTTAACCTGAACAAGAGCAGCTAAAGGATCCTCGTATGGATCTCTCAAAACGCGCGAGTAACATCACCACGTCATCGCTGCCGAGAGAGGTAAACATCAAACTTTTGCCGCATGTAATTGAGATGCCAATGCAAGGCAAGACCTTCGAGATGAATAGATGCAAGTCGCACTCGAGAAGTAGGAGGCGTATCATCAAGGAGGAAGAATTGATCGCATTTATAAAGCCAATCCCTCACGTTTTTGCCATCAAAATGAGGGAACTCAACTTTACTGATTCTGGTAGCGTAGTGATGGGGAGGGTTGTTTGGTGGTGGTGGAGGTGGAGGTGGCGGCGGGGGTGGTGGAGGTGGATCATTGTTGTTACGAGCCATACGCGAATGCTCACTGATTTCTTCCATTCCAAAGATCCATACGCGCAATGATCTGGTCAAGACGAGCACCGAGTTCCTCTGTTCTCTCGGTGAATCATTGCTCTACATCAGTCAAAGAGCGAGTCATTGCCCTGGAACGAAGCTGAAATGATACCAATTGTCACAGGAAAATCAGTAACCATGTAAACGTGACAGTGTTAACAAAATAGAAGATGAAGATAAGCTGTTAGGGTGAAATATACACCGTGCAGAATAAAGTGGCTCTACAAAGAACTGAGGTGATGAATTTGAAGAGGACATTTCGAAGGAACACCGCAATTAGTAGGTACACTGTAAAGAATTGTATGAGGTAAGAAAGAATATATTTGAAATGATTCATCCTTTTCTCTTTAATGATTGGCCTATAAATAGGCTAATGATTGTACATTGATTCCTAGGCATATTCTTTTAGGGTTTGTATTTCATGGGGATATTGCAACAAATCTAGAAACATCCAGTAAAGGACAAAATAACAGCTAAATTAACACTGCACTAAGTGCTTCATTCAAATGAAAAACAATAAAATAGTAAATTCTGCAGATAACTATTACTGCTAGCAGTAACTGTGACATATACTAACCTCTAGATTTGGACCTTCAAATCAAGTTCTGAATCTGGAATTGAAGAAGAAAGAGAAGAGGGGGATAAATTAGAGTTCCCAATCTAAAATTGAAGAAGAAAGAAAAGAGGGAGAAAAACTAGGGTTCCAAATCAGAAATTTCTGAAATCTAACTCCATTAACAAAAATAAAAAGAAAATTAAAGCAAAACAATAAGAAGATAAGTTAGGGTTCACCTTCACAAAGAGGAAGCAATGGGGAGAGAGAAGCAGCTAGAGAAACTGAGAATCTGAGAGAAGAAAACAAATCAGAGATGAGATATTGAAAATGAGAGATGAGTAAATGAATCTGAGATGAGAGATGAGTTGAACATGACAGTCTGAGAAGGGAGAAAGCGAACCTGAGAATCGAGTGAGTCTGAGTAGGGAGAAGCTTGTATCGTGAGTGAGTGAGAAGAGAGAGAGTGAGAGTGAGTGATATATATTATTTTAACTATTTTAATTGTAAAAATACACCTTTTACCGACAAACATTTTAAAGATAGCACCGTAGGTAAAAGTTTTGTAGCCATATGCAAGTTTTTAGTAGTGTGTGTATTACTTGGTATCCTAAAATAAATTGTGGGTCATTGTTTTTGGATCCACTTGGTTCCAAAACTATCCCCAGTCTAACATGCATGGTATAACTGCTTTTAAGTCATTAAGTAATACCATATGATAAAGAGGTGAGAAAGGTTTTGATTGAGCTTGATTTTTTCATCACTAGTGGAAAATAGGCTTTTAACATCAGAGTTTAACATTGGTCAAAACAAAACTGATGTTAAAAATGGACACGATGGTAAACTTGTAAACAAATTGTGCATAATACATATTTTTAACATTGGTTACTAAATGGCCGATGTTGAAAGTAAGGACACAGTGGCAAATTTGTAAATAAATGATGTGTAGAACACATTGTTAACATCAGTTACTAAATGATTGATGTGAAAAGTGAGGACACACTAGCATACTTGTAAATAAATGGTGTATCGAACACACTTTTTACATCAGTTACTTTACCACTGATGTCAAAAGTGTATTGAATTAGACACAAGTTTCAATTCCCCTAACCCTTCTCCCTTGTGCGTGCGCCCTAAACCTTCTCTCTCACTCCTAGTCGTCCGTCCCTCAATCTCTTGGTCTCAGCAAACTCAAACGACCTTTTTTTTTCTTCTTAATTTTTCCTTTTCATCCTCCTCCGTTCGTTTGTCGTCTTCTCTGATTAGCTCTCTCTTTCTTCTTTTGTGTTTTATTTTTCTTCTTCTCACAGCCTCACATCACACAGGGTTCATCACAATCCCTTAAAAGGTATTTAAATAAGCACTAACTACACAATTTTTCCTTTTCAATAAGAAGAACAAACCCTAGACTTATTTGAAAAAAAGGGGGCTTCTCGTGCATGTTTATATTCATCGTATTGTGCTTTAATTCTATCAAAGTGTGTGTGTGTGTGTGTGTGTCATATTGCCTAAGCTCTTAATCGATATCACACAAGCGAGCTAGGTCTCAAAGATTTTTTATAAGTATTTGAGCTTTTTTGTATGTTAGTTGTTGATTTTCTGAACTTGATTGCTTTTTTATTTCTTTGCAATTTGTCAATTTTTGGTTATGTTGACACACTAAGCATCATTGTTGCATTACATCATATAACTAATCAAGCAAGCCTTAAAACCTGATCCAACCAGAGCGGTTGATTACGTTAAACCATGACCGACACCTTATATTGTTCAATTATTTGAGTAGTTTTAAGCGGTTAAACCATTATGTTTCATGGAGGTCTCATGGTTCAATGCCTGGTTTGGTTTTCAACCTAGTCTTCTCATGTAAACCATTAGGCATTACATTTTATCATATACTAACTTCTCTAGTCATCTAATGACTAATGATTGACATTTTCCTCTTTACTTGTCAGTCTATGAATATTTAAATAGACAAAATGTGATTAGAAAGTTGCCTGCAGAATCAAGTTTTTTGAATCTTTGATATGATGCTTCTATAATTTGTGTATTGACCTAGTAATAAATTAAAGGGTAAAATATGTTTTTGGTATCTACAAAATCGGGTCCTTCTAAGTTTAGTCCCTACATTAACGAAATAGGTGTTTTAGTCCATATCTTATTTTGCCGTTTCCATTTTTAGTCTCTAACGTTAATTATTGCTGACTGGGCTAACAAAAATCATGACTGGTCACACCACGTGGGCATTTTAATTGATGTGGCATCCACATGGCATGTTGATTCATATTTTTTTATAAATTATTTTTATTTCAATTTAAACAAATTATTTTTTAACAAAAAATTACAAACCCAAAATTAATCACACACTCATCTTCCCCCAAATCCATCCCCAATCCCAAAATCGAGCACAGGAACACAAAAATCTAAAATCGAACAAAGAAGGATGTGATGCAAATTCGAAGATCAAACACAGGAACACAAATCTTGAAGGAAATGTTAATCGAATTCAAGAATCGATAAAAGAAGAAGGATGTGATGTGAATTCAAAAAACATCACACGGTCTCTTTTGTGTGTGTGCGCAATTTCTTTGTTAGAAGCAATTTTGGTTTTTTAGGGGTTGTTGTATTTTTAGTTTCAGGTTTGTGTGTCTCATATTTTTATTTTTAGCAAAGAATCTTTAAGAAATCCCCTCTTTTGGTCAAAACTTAGAACAAATCCAACACAATCTAAATCCAAATCCAAATGGATTAGGTTTGGGGTTGGATTTGTGTGGTTTTTGGTTTTGGATTTGTGTGGGTGTTGAATTTGGGTTGAATGTGGGGTAGAATTTGATGAATCTGTGTTGCCGTTGAATTCGGGTTGTTTTTGTGTGGTTTTCTGGTTTGGGGACGATGATGAATGATGCTCATGAATTGATAATGATGCTGATGATAATTATAAGGCTAAATTACTGTTTTGGTCCTTTATCTTTGGCCTTGATTTCATTTTGGTCCTTTATCTTTTTTTTTTATCATTTTGGTCCTTCATGTTTCATTTTTGTGTCAATTTGGTCATTTTTTGTAATTTTCCATCCATCACCTTAACGGACGCCACTATTTGGCGATTAATCACGACGTGGCGTCCATCTGACGTGTAACCATTAAATGACATGGCCAATAAAGGACCAAATTGAAACAAAAAAGAAAGATAGGGGACCAAATTTAAACAAACACAAAACATCAATTACTCTCCATCTTCTTCCTCCTTCTTCATCTTCTTCTCTTCCGGCAGCCACCATTACCTCCGACGAGCCACCACCATCCACCGCCACCCTCCCTCCACCACCACACCACCACCACAACAGCAAAACAGAACCCCAAATCCCAATCCCAAATTCTAAATCCCTAAATCCCAAATTCCATTCCCAAATCCTAAATCCCCCAACACCATCGTGACTATCTTCTGTTGCAATCAAATTTTAGAGAACATTAAAAATTCAAATTGATAAGAAACCTGAAAATAAATACATTCAGTGCAAAGAAAAATAATATAATTCCATTAAAAATTATTTGTTCTCAAAACGCCATCCAACATTTGCAAAAAGATGAGGTCTGAAATAACAAAATACAGAAGGAACTTTATTGATTCCCAGAACTACTAGGAGCCCAAGTCATAATGGAGGCACCACACACGAAATCTATTCCTGGCTTTTCCCTCCACTCTTACTTTTTCTATAAATATCCTTTTTCAAATCTTTTCCTAACTCCCCCACTTTCCGACTACTAGAGTAACAGTTTTACTAAACACACATGCCTTCAACTGAAGAAGAATTCTGTTACGGTTCTGTTATAGCTAGGCTCTGTTGTAATTTGAGGTGTTGGGGGATTTAGGATTTGGGAATGGAATTTGGGATTTAGGGATTTAGAATTTGGGATTGGGATTTGGGGTTCTGTTTCTTTGTTGTGGTGGTGGTGTGGTGGTGGAGGGAGGGTGGCGGTGGATGGTGGTGGCTCGACGGAGGTAATGGTGGCTGCCGGGAGGAGAAGAAGATGAAGAAGGAGGAAGAAGATGGAGAGTAATTGATGTTTTGTGTTTGTTTAAATTTGGTCCCCTATCTTTCTTTTTGTTTCAATTTGGTCCTTTATTGGCCATGTCATTTAATGGTTACACGTCAGATGGACGCCACGTCGTGATTAATCGCGGCGTGGCGTCCGTTAAGGTGATGGATGGAAAATTAAAAAAAAGGACCAAATTGACACAAAAATGAAACATGAAGGACCAAAATGAGAAAAAAAAAAGATAAAGGACCAAAATGAAATCAAGGCCAAAGATAAAGGACCAAAACAGTAATTTAGCCTAATTATAATTATAAACTAGTAGAATACTCGTGCATCTGCACGGGCTGAACGCGTTAAGTGTCATCACAACACTCAAATGGACCTTAAAAATGTAAAATACATTGTAGTGTTGTAAAATAAAGAATTTATCAGTTTTGTTTAGGTAATTAGAAATAAAAGGTGATAACAATTTGTTTGATGTTGAAAAAGGAAATTTGAAAAAAAAAAGCATATATTTGAAGTGTAATGGTTCCGGGCATCAAAGTTGCAAACATAAGTATGTTTCAAATAGCAAAAAAATTACATATGCATTTGGGAAGCAAAATAACTTAATCTATGAAAAAGTCATCATCAAAATGGCCCTGTGAATGAAAAGGTTGATGCATAGGGCAAGATCAAGTTTTCATCGTGAAGATAGGTAATGTTGTCTTTGATATGGAACCAAAACACGTAATCATATAAGAAACTGTTATAATAAGAGAAATATAAATTGGATTCAAATATAATTAAAAAAATAAAGATAGTAATTAAAAATGCAAGATTCTAACTGTGAGACCAATTGGGAAATACACTGTAGTTTGATAAGACTCATATTTTAAATAGTGTGACCTGCATGCACGACATTTGCGATTCGTGTGTTTCATTTCGTTGTCGATTATCATAAATATATAGTTGGGCAAACTTAGGAGTATTTCCGGTGTTGGTAAGAGGCTACCAATTGGTGACATGGTTGTCCTTCAATACGCAAAGTTGGAGGTGCTCTACCATTATTAAAAGTCTTTGTCTAGTTTTGCTCCGGAGATGTAAAGGCAAACATCAAGTTATAAGCCCGAATATTTTTTTGATAGTTCTTGCTATCCTTTGAGACGTTGTTGAACAAAAGATGGAAAAGAGAATCGGGTGGCATATACTTATCAATGCGCTCCTGGTACCACAATTGAGCCATGCACCATTGACACTGGAAGTGCTGATGACCAATATCAAAGTACTCTGAAAAAATCAGCATTGTAAAATCAAAAGGTCACTGACATTCAGTTGGAGTTGAACATTGAGAAGAATAATGCGCTCTTGTGATTGTCTTTGTTGGTTGATTAATAGTTGCAACAGATATGTCATTCAGTGGAGTTCTTTGTGGAGTTGAACATTGAGAAGAATAAATGCTAGAGATAGCATTCATGTTTGATTTATGCAAGTGATGTCCCAGGTCACTGACATTTGAAATATTGCTATTTGAAAGGTGTAATTGGAGTTGGTGTTGAGTTAGGAATTACATTTTGTGGTGGAGTTCTTCTAAAACTCACTCTAGACTTTCCTTTGAGAATTTTCCTTCTGTCATTTCTTGCACTTGATGAAGGATTATTTTCCCTGTCATTGTTGCTATCCATTCCTATAAAATGTTAGGGGTCAAAAATACATATAAAGATGGTCATGGATCATATCAAATAAGGTCTGATGTAATGTAGAAGAAAGTTAATAAAATTGACATCATCAATGTGTGTACATTAGACTTCTATCAGACAAAGTAAAGCATGATAAATCTCCTGCATAAGTTAATTTGGTGATAAAAAAGTCATGTTAAAGGAAGAAATAACATAATGGTGAAAAATGTTTAGGACATGATATGCCTCCAAGAAGCTTAATTTGAGTTACTAACAACCAAGTTTAGAAGCCGTGAAATAGTCTTATTTTAGAAGCCGACAATTAATGTATATTTTGACTTACTAACTACCAAGTTTTTCCTTGACTATGAAAAAGTGGTAATAGATTATAATCAATCAAAAAACTCATCAAGTAAAGTCATCAGTATATATACCTTCAAGAAAGAAATGAGAATAGGAGTAATTAAAGAATCAATCAACATAATAAAGAACCTTAAAGAAAGAACGTTCAAGAAAGATGTACCCAACATAAATAGAATAGGAGTAAAGAATCAATCAATCTGTTTTCCCGAATTTCTCAAATTTGAACACAATAAACATCCTTACTAATCAAAGTTGCTACTCTTTGCTTGTCAAATAGTTCATGAGTAAAGAAGCAAAAAGTCGATAAAACTCTTTAATGAAATTTGAAATTAACAAATATTGCATTGGCTAAAATAGTTAATGGGTGTGAAGGAATGATAGAGTGAAAGAACATCACCTTAACACGTAAATCGTTAACCGACTCTCGCCAAAGGCCGCATTTTTCCTTTATCGGGACAATCTGCGTAGATCCAGGTCTCCTACAAAATTAGCATTAGTCGATGAAAAACTTGAAACAAAAAAACTAAGTGAGAGAATTCATATTTAGTATGGAATATGAACATTTACACCTCAAGGTTGACATCGAGAATGTTGTCCACCGGTCTTGCCATTTGAACAGAATACCGAAACTGATGTTACCAATTTACACAAATGATTATCATGTTTTTAAAAACATAAATCAGTAATAACTAATCAAATGAAGATAGACATACAAAATTTAGAATATTGTAATGACATAATTAAATTTGGTGCTAGTTTCCGAATTCAAAATTAAGGTTGCCAATTTCAGTTTCAGCATCATTCTGTTTTTAAAATTTTAGAAAGTCTTTATTAGTGCTAAGTTAGCATTATGGTTAACTAAATACACATTCAGAACACACAAATATCAGTTTCAACAACAATAATACATACTAACATCAAATATAAAGAAAACCTAATAACAAACACTTCAAACTTGTATGTCCAACATCAAGGAAAGGTAATAAATAATAGGGAGAGAAAAAAACTATATCAGAGGAAACTTTGCAAACCGATTTGGTGAGAAGTGAGAGAATAGATTGTTGTCGAAAGATTGAGAGAAGTGAGAGGAAACCACAAAATCTAGGAACATCAAAAACAAAAACCCAAATCAGCTAAAGATAAAGAAAAAAAATCAATATACCAGAGTGATGAAATATAAAAGATAATCAAAATACCTGTTGTGATGAGAGTTGTTCCAGCTTCTTCACAATCTGATTCGCCGATTATGGTACCCAGAAACACAGTTTTTAAGGTTTGGGGTGGAGACCCATTGCTTGAATCTTGTTTTAGAAGATGAGTTTTTACATATTTGGGTGTTGAAGATGAGTTTTTAATGGTTTGGTTTTTTGAAAGAAAGGAGCGATATGTTTGAAAATGAGAGAAGAAGAGAGATTTCAGAATTTTTTTCTTGAAACTGAGAGAAGAAGAAACCATGAATATTGAGAGGAAGAGACGAATGATTGGGGGTGAGTAGTGAGAGAAGAAAATTTGGATGCGAGACATTTGAGAAGTGATGAAAGATCAGAGCACTGTGCGTTCTCAGAGACACAGTGTTTAAAAGCAAATCTCTTTACATTTGGTACTGAGTCAATTTAAAGAGTCTAAATTAACCCTGAAAAAGCCAAGTGTCACATTTACCAAATGGCCAAATTGGTATTTTCAGATGTGGGCTTTTTGTATAAATCTAGTGTAGAAAACTATTTTGTTTTAAATTTAAACTGAAATATTTATAATTAAGAAAAAATGAGGTGGCATGTCATGTGGACGCCACGTCAATTAAAATGTCCATGTGGCTGTCCAATCATGATTCTGTTAGCCCAGTCATCATGATTTAACACCAGAGACTAATAATGAAAACGAAAAAATAAATTGGGGACCAAAATACCTATTTCTTTAATGTAGAAACTAAACTTAGAAGGACCCTATTTTATAGGGACTAAAAACATATTTTACCGATCTCAAAAAAAACATATTTTACCCTAAATTAAATCAAAAAAATTTAGTCAGATAGTATCGTTGTTATTGGGCTGCAAAGAAACACTACTATAGCAAAAGAACTTCTCGGTATCCGCAATTCATACCCCGTTTTGCATGAGTCAGTCGACAAACTTTTTGACCACATGGCCTTTTTCAGTTACTTTAAAGTGTAGCTAGAGCAGTTTTGTCCTAGGGTATGTTTGGCATTTTTCATTTATTTCAAACAAAGCGTTGTCTTCTGTTCATTTATATGTAATACTTCCTCCGTTTTCATATATAAGCAAATTACGGTTAGACACGAGTTTTAAGAAAAGCTAGAAAATGTAATAGTGTTCTTCAATTGCCCCTATTTATTCATGCATTGATAAAAGCAAAAGTAGTGTAATAAAAAGTTTTTTGTATTGGTAAATGTGAAAATAGTGCAATCAATAGGGGTAAAGTTGAGATGTTAAGTGAAAAAAACTTTGACTTGCTTATATTTAGTAACAAGAAAAAGTGGGTATATTTACTTATAAATAAAAACGGAGGGAGTACCAGATAACCAATGAGGCAAAGAGCAACAAAGACAATCATTTTCCGGACCACAAAAAGCTATATGGTAACACATTGCCGGACTGCAAAAAGTTATATGTAACCTCTTATTTATCATACATATATTATTAACTTCTTTTTTTGCAAAACGTGAATCATGTTTTGAAAAAATGGACGAATTCTCAGTATTCCTTTTGAGGTTTTAACACATTTTTAGTTCTTGAAATAATTATGTTGGGTATAGTTTTCATGATTATGCACATAGCACATAGCACATAGCACATAGCACATGCAGAACAAGTCGAAATGGTACTCTCTCTCATAATTGGTCTCTCGCTTCCTCTTTACCAAACTATAAATTTCAATTTCAAATATATTCTTTCTTCCTTTTCTTTTTCTTCCTCTTTGACAACCTATGTTATCCCCTAAGTAATTAAACTCGGATAGTAGTGATGAACAAACGAATCCAAAAATGTCATAGTTGTGTAGTGAGTAGTGGGATAGCCGCTATTGTAAAGACTGGAGAAGAGGGGAGGTCGAAAAAAATTTCTTAACAAAAAGGAGTGTGATTAGAACGAAAAATGTAGGTGTTTGCTTTTCCCACACCCCCTCATACTCAAAACACACCCCATAAGGGTGTGAAAAGACCAAAAGGTCAGCCAAAACCTTTTTTTTTTTTTCAAAATTTCACCTGTTCGAACACGGGCCTTCGAACAGGTTCGAATGACATCGTTCGTGTGTGTTAAATCTTGACTTCACACCCTCTTGTGCGTAATTTCACCTGTTCGCATGGGGTCATGCGAACAGGTTCGCATGAGGGTGTTCGAACACCCTATTTTACTACAAAAAATGGGCTCTCACACCATATTCACCTTTTTATTGCGTTCGCATGATGTTGTTCGAACGTGTTCGAACAAGGTCGTTCGAACACTCATAAAACACGTCCTCACAGCGTTTCACGCGAGGTTATTTTTGGAATAAAATTTGTTAAGGGGTGTGAAAGAGTAGGAGGGGTGTGGGAAAAGCAAACGCCAAAATGTATCTCTTAGAAAAGTGGGTATGGCCCATTAATGGGCTTATTAAAAGCCCAATACTGGAAACCCTAACATTTAAATGTTCCTTTCTACCTTCACAGCCGCACATATTTTCTTCTATTCCTTTCTTATGTTGTGTTACTACTTCTTAGCCACCGGTGTTTCTTCTCCTCCTTCATCATCATTTATTTAGGACAAAAACACCTTTCGAAGCTTCGTTCTATTTCTTTTCTATTGACTACATAGGGATTCCATTAGTCTATGTCCATGTCTTTGTTTGGGGCTTGAAAGTATGTTTATTTCCTTCTATTTTTTTTCTTAATTTTTTTTGTTCTTTTAATTCATTCATATTTGTTGTCATTATGTGTTGTTCATGGTTTCGATCAAAACTTCGATAATTCTTTTGCAGAAATCTTTTCAAATTATGATGCTTCATTTATATTTGGCCCCATTACGCTCGGTTCTCGAATCAAATCAAAAACTTCAGTATTTTTATTTTAGAAATTTTAATGAATTATGATGATTCATTCTTATTTGTCGCCATTATACCCGGCTATTCGATTCGATCTAAAATTTTGGTATTTTTTTTGCGAAAACGCTTACAAATTTTGACGCTTCATTCATATTCCCATCATTATGCTCGGTTCTTGGTTCTTGGATCGGATCTAAAACTTTGGAATTTTTTTTTTTACGTTATTTACCAATTATGATGCTTTATTCATATTTGTCGCCATTATGCTCAATTTTTGGTTTCCATCTAAAACTTCGGCAATTTATTATTTGTTTGTTCTTTTAATTCGTTCATATTTGTCCCCATTATGCCCGGTTCTTTGATACGATCTAAAACTTCGGTATTTGTTTTAGAAGTTTTTATAAATTATGATGATTCATTCTTATTTGTTACAATTATACCCGATTCTTCAATCCGATCTAACATTTTGGTATTTCTTTGCAGAAAATTTTACAAATTATGATGCTTCATTAATATTGCAGCCATTATTCTCGGCTCTTGGTTCCGATCTAAAACTTTGATATTTTGTTTTTGCAGACATTTTACAAATTATGATGCTTCGTTCATATTGGTCGCCATTATCTCGCCTGTGGCTCTGATCAAAAATTTCGGTATTCTTTTGCAAAACTTTTTACAAATTACGATGATTCATTCATATTTGTCGACATTATGCTTGGTTCTTGGATCCAGTCTAAAACTTTTGTATTTTTTTTTCGCAGAATATTTTACCAACTATGATGCTTTATTCATATTTTCGCCATTACGTTCAGTTCTTGGTTTCGATCTAAAACTTCTATATTTTTTCTAGAAATTTTACAAATTATGATGCTTCATTCATATTGTTGTCGTTATGCTCGGTTTTCGATTGCAATCTAAAACTTCTGTTAATTTTTTTCGTAGAAATTTTTACAAATTATGATGTTTCTTTCAAGTAGAGAGACATGTAAAGTCCAGTGAGATCATACTCATGTTGATAGAAAGTAGTGCAGATCCGGAGGATTCAATATCAAGGTGAAATTTAACAAACCCTCCAAGTTAACTAGTATATTTTGCTTATCATAACATGTCGATCTTGAAAACTTCAACTGATTTCAAGTTAATTTTACAAAAAAGTACACAATATTTTTTTGGTCTAGGGTCTTTGACCCCACTCCGTGTCCGGGGAAAGGGGCCCTGAATAATCCGGAGTTCGGCCGGGAGGTAAGTAAAGTCTGACTCCAATTTGTTCCATCCGGGGATCGAACTCGGGTACTAGCCGAGTTCAAGTATTTATTTTTCCAAATATATCTAATATCATGTGTTTTGCTTTTGCATCGGTAAAAAAAAATTGAAGCATTTACTTTGGAGTTGATAGCCTATTTATTTAGTCTTTGATTTTTGGAAAAAGTTAAATTTGGTCCCTGACCTTTCAAATATTTTGATTTTTGGAAAAAGTTAAATTTGGTCCCACATTTACTTTGGAGTATAAATTTGGTCCTCAGCTTGCCAAATCACATAAATATTGGGGATTAAATTGATACTCACTTTTTTAAAAGAATAGGTTGTATTCGTGGGGACCAAATTGATATTAAGTTATATAAGTCAGGGACCCAGTTGATGTTTAGTAATAAAACTAAAGCATCAAAGAGCTTTTGTTTTTTAGTCATATATGGTATTCTATCTATATTTAACCCTACTAATAATGGTTCTGTTTCAACATACAACCCTGCAGACACTACAACAATAAGGGAAATGGTAGCTATTATTTTTCCTCAATAACAAAATTGTTGGCAACGGTATATGTGTGACATCAACATTTGCAAGTCGTTGAGGTAAAAAAGTTAATTTCCAACAATATCACTATTGTAGAGAAACATATACGTATCTAAATGGCAACTAAAATTAATTCAAATAATACTTTTTTTATAACAATATCACTATTAATAATGCAATAATGTTGTTGGTAACAAATGTTTTAATAGATTTATTTTTTCTTGTTATATTACTTTTTTGGTTGTTTTTTGTTACATGACTGCGTTATTAATTTTTTAAAAATAAAGTTATTTTTTTATTATAAAAAATTAACATTATAATGCTAGGAAGCAAAAAAACCAGCTTTTAAAATAACAAAATATGTTGCTTCCATTTTGTAAATAATTTCTATTAGTCAAATAATTTCTACATTAAGTTGCCTTTTATCCATTAAATGCTTTGGGATTTGAACTTTGTAAATCAATGGTTGATGATGCATTTAGGTATGATACACAAATATTATGATTTGTGTAACTTAAAGACACCATATTTCTATATTTGAACTAAATTGCGTTATATAAAATTGTTATTCTCATCCAAAACTAAAACAACAACTTAGTTTGTTGCAATACTCCATGTAATATTATCTAATCATATATCATGGATGCTTTATTTCATACATCAAATATAAAGAAAGACATGAATTTAAAAACCCACGAATCTAATTCAATAAACTCATAAAAGGTGATCAAAAATGTCACCACAAATTCCATACTTCAAGCTTTCTCATCTCCAATTAGAATAGACAATGAAAAAATACTTTTCACATACCTAAAAACATGAACCTTCATCCCAATTCAAGAGGAGTCTTTGCACTACCTGTTGCATACCAATGTTGTACAAAATTAATGGTCCATGATCTAATCCAGCTGTAACAATCTCATCATTCCAAAACTTTCAAAATGTCCACCTTCCAGAAGAAGGACCAATGATATAACTCTTTGTCCAAAACTCTTGGACATCATAATAATTCATAATCCAAATATCAACACGAGTTTTCCATTGAGAACTCGTATATTTGGATTATGAATTATTATGGTGTCCAAAAGTCTAGGACAAAGAGATTTGTCATTGGTCCATCTTCGGGGAGGTGGAAATTTTGTGAATTTTGGAATGATGATGAGGTTGTTATAGCAGGATTAGATCATGGACTATTAATTTTGTACGACATAGGTACCCAACAGGTAGTGAGGGAGACTCCTCTTGAGTTTGGGATAAGTAATCATGTTTTAAGGTATGTGGAAAGTATTTTTTTTCATTGTCTTTCCGATTGGAGATGAAAAAGTTTGAAGTATGGAATTTGTAGTGATACTTTTATCACATTTTATGAGTTTCTTGCATTCGATTTGTGGGTTTTTATATCCATGTCTTTTATTTATCTTTGATATATGAAATAAAAGCATCCATGATATATGATTAGATAATATTTCTTGGAGTAGTGAAACATGTAACACCCCAAATCTACCCGTTCGTTTTATTAAAATCAGAGTGTGGAAATTTAAAACTAAGCATGCAATGGAGTGTCACATTCGACATTTAAAATCCAAATAACAAGAGAAATAAAAAGTGGAATCACTCCGGTTGAGTTTACATTACCAAGAAATAACAGACATTTCAAAATCCACAACATTAAGTTCAAACCGAGTAAAGCAATAAAACAACTAGGTAAAACAGTGTTCATCCCCTCCCCGAGTGTTACGTATCAGAGACGACACCGACTCAGCTGACGAATGTAGACAAGCCTTCACTCACTATCACCTGCACGTTACCCACATAGGGGTAACATTCAAACAGAAGGGGTGAGTCTCTAACAGTATAAAAGCATGTATGATAAGCAGTATACTAGAGTTCATGCAACCATAATTACCACATCATCACACAACAACATCATTAACAACAACATTATTAATCAACAACATCATTAACAACAACATCATCCATGTCAATCACTCAAGGGAAAATCATCAAAGTAATGAATGGGAAATGAAATGCAACCCACAGCGGGCATATGCATGTGGTACCATCACCGAAAAATAGCCATCTCGTGGCATCATCATCAACATTGAGCATAGCTCTAAGGCCGAAGCCATACATCACCGGAATATGCATATGAATGCATGCGACACCATGAACAACAGTCAAACATCATGCAACAACAACACCATCATCGTTAAGTGGTCACATTTGACCCAACAACACCATCATCAAATATTGGTCATATTGACCCATCGTTTATCACCGTAGTTAATACAACACATCCACTATAGCATAGAGAGCTAACACCCAATTCCCTCAACCACACCGACACCTAAGACACCAATTAGTTTACACAACAAAGCAAGCCCGGGGCGCGCACATACACAAAACTGGCGCCTAGGGGCAACACAAAGCACCCCCTAGCACCACACAACAACATAGTTGGCGCCGGGTGGCAACACCGGCACACAAAGGGCGCCAAACAAGACGGACATCGCGCTGGGGGCAACACAAAGACCGGCGCCAAACAAAGAACAAAAATGGCGCTGGTGGCAACACATGCACACTTGGGCGCTAAACATCAAGAAATCGGTGCTGGGGCAACATAAAGACACCCACGGTGCAAGCAAAGAACAAAAATGGCGCTGGTGGCAACACAGCACACCTAGGCGCCAAACAAGAAGAAAGCGGGCGCTAGGGGCAACACGGCACCACAGTGCCAAGCAAAGAACAAAAATGGCGCCTGGTGGCAACACATGCATACCTAGGGCACCAAACAGCAACACAACTGGCGCCTAGGGGAAACACAGCATGCCCAGGCGCCAAACAACAGAAAATCGGCACCGGTGGCAACACAAACACACTGTGGCGCAAAACACAGTAAATCGGGCGCCCGGTGGCAACACAACCACACAAATGAGCCAAAACACAGAGAAATCGGCGCCCAGTGGCAACACAGCCACACAGGGCGCCAAAACACAGGCAACCTGGCGCCTAGTGGCAACACAACCACACAGGGCGCCAAAACACAGGCAACCTGGCGCCCAGTGGCAACACAGCCACACAGGGCGCCAAAACACAGGGACAATGGTGCCCAAGCGGCCTTGGGCGCGACAGTGGCGCCAAACAACAACATAAATGGCGCCTAGCAGCGCCTATTGACTCAACAAACAACTTTAATTGACTTTCCACCATTACCATCCCCAAACACCCAATAAAAATTAACCACACATTTCATCAAACACCTAACATGCGCCCTATACACCACACACACATTTTATCAAACACCTAGTGTGCATCAATTCACCATCAATTCATTCATAAATCAATAACACCAAAACCACAATCAGGAACGACCCATTGTACACCACTACCACGGACACACGTAGTCAACGGTCAGGATCTAAAGCACAGATCCAAAGCTCCAAGTACAACACTTTCGTCTATAAATAGAAGAGCTGCCCATACTCACCTCTAGAAACTCAGATACTAACTTAAGCATCAGAATGTTTGTAGGTACACCCCACCCGACGTGGAAACTCGAGCTACATCAGACTGACCGAGCTTCATCTCCCAAAATCTGAACTCTATCTTCAAGTACCTCGAAGCAATGCAACAAGTACCCCAGAACAGGTAAATTCCAAGATCCAATACCGAACACATACTAGTAGAACAAAATAGGTGGGTATAGTAAATCAAGAGTTGTCACTAAAACTTATATTGATGGCAATTCGACCGTGGGTATAGGAAAATTAATAGTGTTGTTGAACCTATATACCAATGTAAATCTAACTGTGGGCATATCATTAAGGTTTTATCCAACGATCAAAGAAACCAGCGCTATAGGCTATAGCTACAAATTTTTTTGTGGGTATAGGAAAATAAAGACCACGAAAAAGGTTGTCCATTGTTACGCTTGTTAAATACAAGGGCACCCATAAGACCCTTTATTATTTGAATCACTAAGACCAAATAAATATTACTTTATTATGAAATTAGGAGCATGTTTGGCATTGGGTCTCTAAGATCATTTAAAAATCGTTACTGAAATTCACGTTTTATCAATATGTTGATTGTATAGCAATGTTGAATGAGTTGTTGATTTGGATTTTAAATATGTTTTGAAAAGTTAAATTGGTCATTAAATGATTGTATATGATTTGTTATGATATTGACCGAGCTTGAGTGAAGTGATGAGAAAATATGTAAATAGAAATAGAATTCTGCACAACACTGTCGAGACTCGCCCAGCCAGCTCCATTCTAGTCCAGTGATATTTACAACCAATTTCTGACCTTGAGCTTTCCCAGCCAAAATCCTTCTCTCCCAGTTAGAACCTAGCCAGAATTCTTCTGGTCCAGTGTGAATTACCTTTAAATTCTCAATTTTATCGTTTTCTCATTATTCTTCAACCTTATGCCTGGATTAATTTAGCCTTACTTGAATCCCCTTCAAAATCTCTTTTCATTAGGGTTTTTGATTATTATGAACATGAGAACAAACTGTAATATCAAATGTAGGTCGCTTATGTCGGTAAGGGTTTACACGGTATTGACTTTTGAGCTTGCCAGTAAATTCTTAGGTGATAAATATTAATGTCGCTACCTTGGTAGTGTAAATGTAGTGGAAAAAAGGATTTAGGGACGCTTAGATTTGGGTCTTCAGATAAGACCCTCTATTGTTTATGCATGACCTTGAGGTTTTCATCATATTTTATCGCACCTACGTTACTCAGATTATTTAGACTTTTTAGATGATTCTTATGATTATTTATGGTATTATGGATATTACAGATTATTCGTTAAGTGCTTATTGATTATCTAAAAACTTAGAATCACATGAGTGGCTAATAAAATGAGTTAATGTGACATCCCATGAAAAAGAGGTGAGAAAGACTTTTATTTGGCTTGAATCTCTCTTTTAGAATTGGTCTCTCGCTTCCTTTTTGTAAAACTACAATTTTCAATTCAAGTATTTTTTTTATCTTCCTCTTTGACAACCCCTATTCCCTTCTATGTACGTAGTTTTTCTCGGATAGTAGAGCAGATCAAAGAAATCCAACATTGGGATAGTTGTGTTGTTAGTCTTGGAATAACCACTATTGTAAACAGGGAGAAGGATGAAAAGATAGGAGAAGAGGTCATGTTGAAGGAATTTTTTTAAAAAAGGAATGTGATTAGAAAGAAACGGGTGTGGCTAAGAAAATGGGTGTGACCCATTAATGGACTTATTAAAGCCCAATATGAGAAACCCTAACCTTTAAATGTTCCCTTCTATCTTCACATCCGCACATAGTTTCTTCTACTCCTTTCTTATGTTGTCTTCCTCTCCTTCATAATCGCCAGTGTTTCTTCTCCTTCTTCATCACTTCTTATTTGGCCAAAAACACCCTTTGAAGCTCCAATGAATTCCATTAGCTATATCCATATCTTATGTTGCGGGTCGAAAGTATGTCTCTTTCCTTCAATGTACTCATAGTAAACTCTAAAAAGTCAGAAACAAATCCACTTCTCCACCCCACTTTCCTTTTGCAATAAAGCCTTTTTTTCTCCATGTTCTACAACCCCACTACCCATTTCATACTTAGATCTAAAATTTTGATAACATTTTTTGCAAAAAAATTTACAAGTTATGATTGGGTGTTGGATCCAATCTAAAACTTTTGAAAAAAAAGTTGCTGAATTTTTTACAAATTATGTTGATCCTTTCATATTTGTCGCCATAATACTGGGTTCTTGGATCTGATCTAAAATTTTGGTTTTTTTTTGTAGAAACTTTTACAAATTATGATACTTCTTTCATTTTTGTTGTCATTATGCTTGATTGTTTATTCTGATCTAAAACTTCGGTATTTTTTTGCAGGAATTTTACAAATTATGATGCTTCCTTCATATTTGGCATCGTTATGCTCCGTTGTTTGATCCGATCTAAAACTTGGGTAATTTTATTTTGCAATTTTTTACAGATTACAATGCTTCATTCATATTTGTTGTCATTATGCTCTGTTCTTGGAATTTGTTTTGCAAAATTTTTTATAAATTATGATGCTTTATTCATATGTGTCACCGTTATGCTCAGGTCTTGATTCCGATCTAAAACTTTGGTTTTTTTTGCTGAAACGTATACAAATTATGATGATTCATTCATATTTGTCACCATTATGCCCGGTTCTCGGTTCTAATCTAAAGCTTCACTATTTTTTTGGTAGTGATTTTTACAAATTATGACGATTCTTTGAAGTAGTGAGATATCTTATTAATGTTCACGTGTTTATTCGAAGCAGTGCATATCTAAAGGATTCAATATCAAGGTGAAATTTAACAAACCCTCCAAGTCACCTAGTCTAATTTTCTTATCATAATAACATATAAATTTAGAAATCTTCGACTGATTTCATACGAATTAAAAAAAAATTATACCATTATATGATTTCAAATTTATCGTCACCTATGTTTCTTTTTTACAAGTTTATAACCTAATATCATTTGCTTTGCTTTTGCATCAGTAGATAAAAAATTGTAGCATTTATCCAACTTATTGTAGTTTTGCCTGGTATGGAAAATGGCTAATGCTGATTTGACTTATCCAACTTGATCAATATACGTATAAACACAAGGTGTTTTATGCATGCATACTATTTTTAAATTTTACTTTAATTATATTTTAGAATTGTAACATATCAAAAAACTACTAGGTTAAACTTTTATCTAATGTTTCAACAAATATTTTTCATTGAAATTAAGGTGGGAAGAATAGTACTTCCACATTATTTCCCAATGTTTGGAAAGGATGTTTGTACACACACCTTTCATTCCTATAAGAAAAGAAATGATAGTATCGAAAGCTGCAAAGGGACGATTTTTGATCAACTCTGCTTCTTTCGTAGCTATAACTTTACCTCTTTTCATTCTCTCATTATTCTTTTTCAAATTTCTTTTTCTTTTAAATCTTCCAACAAGATTAGCCTACAATTTAGTTAATTAAACTTGTTTCTTTCTTACTAGCATTCATACAATGTAAGATACGATAAGAAGTACAATTCATGTTGAGGGTGAAATTTAATTTGTTTGTTATCATTATAATTCGGTGAATTGAGGCAAGAGTCATTTCACCAAAGAATAATCATAATATATCAATTATACCCTCTGCCTGAGTTGTTATTATCATTTCTTATAAAAGCTTGAAAGCTATTAAGCGGCACAAACTTACGAATTAGGAAAAAATGAGACAAGGAAAAGAAGAAAAGTGAGACCTATGGAAGAAGATGATTTGATTAGAAACCTTTTACGATGCAAATCACACTTATATCATTGCTTCACTTACAGGGATGAGAGAGGTTAGAACTGACATCCTTTTCCATCGTTGAAAAAGAATGTGGAAAAATTCTTCCCACCTTAATTTCAATCAAAAATGTATGTTGAAGCATTCAATGGAGTTTCCCTTAGATCTTCGAAGCCAAGCCCTTTCCTTTCAAATGACATGCATCGTAAGGTACTGTTGGATATATAACATGAAGTTATATTCTTGTGTTTTTTTTATAAAGTTTAAGTTTGAATTATTTATTCGAATTTTCGTCTAAAATAGCTAAATTGCGGAATAGAAAATATAAACTTCAATCCAATGATATGCAATTGCTATATAGCACCCATGTTAATTACATCAAAATACAGACTATGACATTGTTCCCTACTCAAGTTGTAGCATTTGATATTTATCTAAGAGTTGTGTGAGCGGAGAAGTTGTTGGGGTGGATGATGATCATTCTAGATAAAGGGGTAAGAATGGTTTCAATGGACCTTCATTATCAACCAGAGGGTTCAAGATTAACTGAGATATTTCTCATCACTTTATCTAGAAGGTTCAACCACTACATAGAAACGGAGGAACGGCAGCGGTTAAAATTGAGATCGGCGGCGGTTCTAACCGCCGCGGGCTTTATGTTGGTGGGCGGTTCTCGTAGCGCCGTTATTTCTAGCGCCGCCGAGTAGTTTTGGCGGCGGTTCCAAGAACTATCGCGACAAACCGCCGCACGTGTGGCGCGCGGTTCAGAATCGCCGTCAACAAGCATTTTGAATTTTCTCGCCAACGAAGTTCGCGGCGATTCATAATCGCCGCCAAGTTGCGCGCCAAAAATTCCCACCAACACTAGCGGCGGTTATTAAGCGCCGCAAAGTTACGCGCCAAAATTTTCCCACCAACACTAGCGCGGTTGCAAATCAACATGCAAGTTAAAAATAATTTTTTTAAATTTAAACCCGATTTTTGTTTCTCGTACCTTTCTAACCCAACTTGTACCTATTAAAGAAACTACAATTATGCCAAAATCACATCTGACCTTCTAGAAACCAAATTTAGTTCATAATAACTAGAACTTAGTTCATACATCCAAATCTAGTTGTTCATGGCACCAAAATACAACCAACTAAATTAGTTCATAACATCAAAGTACAACCGACTTAACCGACTTAATTAGTTCATAAAATCTCAAAGTACAACCAACTAGCAAAACTAGTTCATAACATCAAAATACAACCAAATAGAATCATCTATCTAGATGTCCTACGGGATGGGCTTGCTTCAATTTGTCCTGTGTGTGATGGCACCGTAAGAGCGTCTCAAATCATCTTGTGATTCCAAGTTAAGCGACTGGAAAAAAAGAGCCATAAATTAAGTTAGAAACATGGATGATGAACAAACACAACAACTCATTACAAATTAATTCACTCAATCAATCAATCAAACTAATACAGTAGTTTTGTAATAGCTAAAGCATTACTACACAGTTCAGAAAAGTAACGATTACGTTCACTAAGATCGAATAAATGGTAGAACCACCACCATAATCATCACTATGCATGATATCCTTGAATCCATCTTCACATGTCTTAGCATCGCATATAGCAATTTGAAACCAAAACATCAACTCTATCATAATCTCCATTACCAAGTGCTTCGATGAGTCCTTCAAATTCTCTATAGCTTCGAATATTTCTCTTTACAATCACTTAAACAACAAGACTTGTAACCCTTACTTGTCTCGTTATTAACAAAGATAAGAAAGGAACCTAGGCTTACTCTCAACTTTAATCTTTTTATTTATTTATTATTGTGCCAATTGAATTTTATTGAAAAACCGAGAGAGATGGTCAAGAGAGCACACCATTTTCTTACATAACTTTTCGGTGGATTGAAATTTGGAAAGACAATAAATAGTTTTTAGTGAAGCAAAAATCATTTATTCTTCTAAACCAAGATTCAACTTGCGAGACACAAAGACGTGCTTACGGATAGATAATAAAGAGATACTTACACTAATTAACATCATGGCTCATGCCACTCTCCACAACTAAATTTAATGCTTAACGCTTCAATAAGTTATTCAGAGTCATATGTGCATCAAAAAACTCGTACTAGCATTTTAATCAAGCAAGAATCGTCATAAATAATCATGATAGTAATCGTCATAAATAATCAAGCGAAGAATCATAAATTAGCAACTTTTCCATTGGATCAATAAGCATGATTTAATGCATTAAGACAAATATTGTCTCACCGGATTTTGCTTAAGAAGTTGCATAACAAAAGCAAGTTGTTCCTTCAAAAGAGGTAATTCAAAGCAACTTGTTCCTTTAGAGCATCAACTTCAGTGACTTTTGCCTTTAAACTTTCAACCTCAACAACTTGTGCTTGTAAAGAATCAATTTGACTCTGCATTCGTGACATCTTTTCATTAGCTTGAAAATCATATGAATCTGTCGTAGAGAGAAGAAGCATTTCAGTCGAGTTGGTGTTACACCGAGTCCCATGCCTCGACTATACCTGGGATGTTCTTTCCCGAAAACTTCAATAAAGGCTTCATGCTCGGAAGAACCCTCAAGAAGCGCTTGTTGTAATTTTTCCTACATGTATTGAAGAAAGACATAAAGATTTACGATGTGCCCAATAATATGATATGTTGCAATCAAACATAGCTATACATATATGATATTGGACTTACATGGTTTTGTCTTGCTTCATCATTAACAAAATCACCATTGATTTTTTATGAGCAATTTCATACATATCCGCTCTAGTATAAGTCCGCCCATCTCGCTCTTCCTAAATCGTATCACCATATAAATATAGTTAAGCCATTTTCTATGATTTTCAAACAATAGAAAAAATGAGATACGATACCATCTCATGTTGCTTTCGCAATTGTCTTAGCCCCTAATGTATGAGGAACACCGTTGCTTCGAAAGCTACAAGATTTTTATCCGCCATTGCCTATAAACAAAGTCATTAACAAAGTAATTTATATTAATTCTGAAGGATATGATAGGAAAAAATTATTAATGTTTCATTCTGAAGGATATAATAGGAAAAAATTCTGCATCCACAATATCAATAACAAAGAAATGAAACCAATTAAGCCGATACTAATCAAATTAAACAAAGAACCAATTTAAGAAAAGTTATGTTATTACCATAGTTTGTGTTTCAATTTATACTCCAAAAACTTCCTCCAATGATGCTGGGAATGTCCTCCGGTGGGTTCCGAGTATTTTCTTCACGAGTAAGCTCCCAGTTATAATTTTCTTTAAAAAGCTTGCAACGATCGTCCTTCCATTTCTTTCCCAAGCTTGATAAAATCCATTTCTTGTGAGCTCCATCATTTACCACAAATTTTGTCTTTAATACAATTACAATAAAAGATGTTAGTAACAAAACATAAATAACAATAAAATGTATTAAGTAATTTTGCTCTATACCTTTATGTCTTTCTCATAACAATTATTTTTGTAATCCATAGGGACTTCACGCACGTCAATCCGTGTACAAAATAGGGAATTTGTGAAAATGATTTCCAAGAAAACCCAAAACCCTCCTAATAAACCACAGACATCCAACTGGTTGATTTTTTGCATTCCATTGGGTCATAACTTTGAATCCTAGGCGGTTTGGAATCAAATCTCGCACTTTTAGGCTTCTTTGGCTGCGATTACCCTCCTCATCTAACACAAAATAAGTCAAAATATTAGTACACCGAAATATAAATAATGGAAAATACACCACATAATTAGAGTTTATTTACCAATAACATCCACTATCCATTTGGGATTAGTCTTGGGTATTTTGAAGATGAAACTTCGAGATACCGACTTCATTTGGAAAGGGCACATCATCGAACTTCGGGAATGTCATCTTCCAAAGATGAAGATGGGTTAGGCATAGACACCACTTTGGGGGTAGCGATGACGCTATGTGGTGCTTCTCACGGAAGAATCATGTCCTTGAAGCGGATGTGGGTTGACCATTACTGAGGCCATCATATCTTCTTTTAGGAGGCATACCTACCAATACATGTTAGGCAATAAATCAAAATCGGAAGAAATCGCATGCATATATTCTATGAAAACTCACATGCATGTATTAAATTAGAAAACTCACTTTGGTTAGCAAGTAATGGCATAAAGCTTCGACATAATCATAAACCTTGATTGATTAGCATAAGTAATGGACGAAGAAATTCATAACACCGTATCAAAAAGGAATTGAAGTAAAGTAAATCATTTAATGGAAACATTAAAAGGATTGAGATCAATCTCAAACAAACTATGTCATAGTTAAACTAAAAGAGTTAGCAACAATATTACATAGAATGAACTACCAATCACATTCATAAAACCATATCTTGATCATCGTCATCAACATTTTCATTAACAATTTGAACTTTCGTGTTCATTATCTAAAACTACTATTGCTAAAGGAATATGTGTATTATCATCCAAGAAAAATTGTTCCAGATTTTGTGATGGGTATGTCTCGTTGGATGCCACGATTTCATTTTCATCTTCACCCATATCATACAAGTCTCTTGGTTTCAAATGAACTGGTATACTCCAACCTTGTTCATTCTCATCCTCTACATAATAGACCATTTGAGCTTCTAAGCTCTAATGTATGGTTCATCATCTTCATGTTCTCCACTATGTATATTTCGTGCAAACTTGATAGAGGTAAAGCCCAACTTATCCATCTTCAAACCTCTTGGATTAGTGGTATTAGCCCATTCACATTTAAACATGACTCTTTGTGAAACCACTATAGCTCAACTCAATGATGTCTACTAATCGTGCATAGTAAGGCACCCCCTCCAAACCTCATTTGAGTATCACTTCTTTGCTTGAATAACTTCTCGTTCCAAACATGCCAAAAACTCCACTATTTTGAGTTTTTAGAAACTTGTCTCGTTCTAAAGTCCGAAACTTGTATCCATTAACATTAAACGCGGTGAACCTTCTAGCTTGATTAAAAGGACCTTGTGCAAGACTAACAAGAACATCTTTATCTTGTATGCTAAGAGTGTCAAGATTATTCCCAATCTGAATGTCATAGTGTAGATTATTAATCACATTGCGAAATATTAATGAAATAGAAATATTAATGAAATAGAAATAGCATAAACACTTACACGATTGGCGAACCAACGAACGAATTCTCTATGAACTCGTTTGTCTATCTCTCAAGCATTTTTTCCCTAAGTTTCCTTCGCACAATAGTTCTAAATTGCCTATGTAATTTTATAGTATTAGATGTACCTACGAAAAAGAAAAACGAGCGGTCAATCTAAGTGAAGAAATACTTATCAAGATAATAATCAACAACTTGACAATTTGTTAGCACGTGTCGATGAGCACCGTAACTTTTCTCTTGGTGTAAGAGTAAAATACGAAGAACCACCAACCGATTTTCCAATTATAGGAAATAGTTCAGTTATCCGTGACTGAGCCTCCATGGTGTCGGGTTCATCGTCTACACGAGGAGGTCTATTCATTCTTGTTTCAATATTGTCTAAATACCTTGAACAAAAGGTAAGGATTTCTTCCATTAGGTAACCTTCTGCTATAGACCCTTCGGGACGTGCTTTATTACGAACGTAGGATTTTAAATGTCCAAGATACCTATATATGCAAATGTCGTTTAGAATAACCATTACATTATCAAATTGAAAACATATAAAAAAGAAGCTAAAACATATATTTTACCTCTCTATTGGATACATCCAGCGATAATGGACAGGACCTCCAAGCTTAGCTTCTTCCACAAGGTGAACAACCAAGTGAACCATAACAGTGAAAAATGAAGGAGGAAATAACATTTCCATGTGGCATAAAGTGACGACAATTTGATTATTCAATTTGTCCAAATCTTCAATTTTCAATACTTTATCGTGCATATTTGTCTAAAGAATGAGCATAACTCAATCAACACAATTTGAAACCTCATTGGGCAATGATGTTCGCATGGCTACTTGGTAGCAATCGCTCCATCAATATATGACAATCATGACTTTTTAACATTCCATTCAACTTAAGATTATCTAAGTCAATACACCTTGAAATGTTGCTCGAATAACCATCCCAAGACGGCCATGTTCTTTAAAGTTGCCAAAAAGCTCTCTTGCCCATTTTAGTCATTGTAAAGACAACAACTAAAGGATATTTTCCATTTTCATCTCGCCAAAGGTCCGGTCTTATGCCCATATCTTTAAGATCTTTTCGAGCATTGATGTGATCTTTTGACTTTGCACTATCATTTAGCGAGTGTGTAAGATATTATCACATACATTCTTTTCAATGTGCATCACATCAAGGTTGTGGCGCAAAGCGGTTAATATGGAAGCTCAAAGAATATACTTTTTTTCCATTGTTGAGTAGTGTTACCCTGTGGAAGTCGCGCACCTCTTGTTCTTTTTCTTGTCCCCTCATTCTCTAGTCTTAGTCCAAATTTATTTTCAATGTTAAAACACGCCAAGAATATCGAACTGGATAATATTTTTGGCGGACTACGCAAATCTTGCTCACCGTTGAAGCGAATCCGGTTCAATCTAAATCGGTGCCTCCCGTCAAGAAAACGACGATGACCCATGAAACACCACTTTCTACTATGAGGAAGGCGACAAGGAATAGAGTCAAAGTTACATGATGGGCAAGCAAGTCCAGGTGTATGTGTTCCACCTGAAAGTGTTCCCAACCCGGAAAATCACTTATTGTCCACACTAACGCCGCATGTAATTTAAACATCTCACGCTTGAAAGAATCATAAGCATCCACACCGTTGTCCACAATTCATTTAATTCTCTAATAAGAGGTTGCAAGTAGACATCTATATTATTGCACGGCATTTTTTCCCGGGAATTATCATCGAAATTATAAAAGATGTTCATTTCATGCACACCCATGGAGGAGTGTTGTAAGGAAAGAGAATAAGCGGCCAAATACTATAATTTGAACTCATAACACCAAAGGGATTAAACCGCCAGTCGATAGCTAACCCAGAGACGAACATTTCGTGCATCGGATGCAAACAAAGAGTGTGTTGAGTCAAATCGTTTCCAAGCTTCGTAATCTCTAGGATGTCTCATCATTCCATCATTATTGTTATTAGTAGCATGCCATATCATGTCCTACTGTCTTTGAAGATAAAAATAGTCTGTAATCTCGGGGTTTTAACGGAAAGTAGCGAAGAACTTTTGCGGGAACTTTCTTCATACTATTGTCATCGGTGTTAACTTCAGCACTTCGGGCTTTTTCCTTGATTTCCATCTAGAAGTGTGACAAACTTTACAATTTTCCCTTGCTTCATCTTAGTATTTCCCCAATAGAGCATACAATGATTCGGACATGCATGTATCTTTTCATAGTTCAAACCAAGTTTGGTGATTGTTTTCTTTGCCTCATAAAATGAACTTGGAATCTTTGCATTTTTGAATGCATCTTGCAAAAGTTCTAAAATCATTGTCATGGCCTTGTCACTCATTCCACACAAGCATTTGATATGATATAACTTCACCAAAAAAGATAACCTTGAATAGTTTGTACAACCTTCATACAAGGGTTGTTCTCCATCTCTTGCTAATTCATAAAATTCATTGGCTTCATTCCTTTCTAGATTGGTGTTTTGAATCACATCCTCATCTCTACGAAAACTCTACATTGGATGCAATCGGTACTTCATTTGCACAGTGGCCATCGATACCAAAAGCATCATTAATCATATTTTGGATGGGATCTTCAACAGCTTGTGCTTTGAGTTGCATGTTGAGTGTTCTTGCTCGAGGCGTTATGGTTTTCTATCTCCCATGATAGGACCAACAAGTATATCCTCATCGAAATGGCGTACATCTTAAGTGGTCATATACCACATCCCAAGTCCTCCTTTTTTGAAGCCACATTCTCGACAAGGACATAATATTTTCCCGTTAACCGCACCATGTTTAAAAGCGAAGTTAATGAATCCCTTTACCCCTTCCTTATATTCATCGTGTTTAGCGGCCGTAATCCAAGACTTATCCATTTCTAAAAGATCATATTCTGCCGCAGAATGTGAGAATCATTAACTAGACAACAAAATTATTAACAATACAAAATTAGGAAACAAAAATATCACCTAACACGGGCTCAAAACTATGAGACAATGCGGTCCCTATTTTCAAAAGCAAGAGAAATAAACCAAAACATTTCACAATCATGATACATAAGCATAATTCAAGCCCTGTAATCAAACTCAGGGGACAAATGCGTACATTTTTACATGGCTGAAACTCTAGTTCTTAAGCATTCGTTATTTTTCAATACTACTAACCAGTCAAAAAGACAGATGCAATTATGATTCATAACAAAGGCATAACATATAACATGAAATTGGTGTGTGACATCATGCACGATTTCCTATAGCACCACTAATAGCAAAAAGATAAATACTAAACTTCATACTTAAGGAATTTTGACAAAAACACTCTAATTAATAGCTTGAACAATTGTAAACAACATATATTAAAGATAAATATGAAGTAAGTAGGATAAACATCAAGAAGACAAAATATATTGAGATCTCGAATGATACAAAGAGGAGGAAGAGAATTGTACCTGAAAGTTTGGAAAGTCAAAGACAAGTGATCGAAGATGCACGGGTTTTGGCCAACAAAAAGATCCGAGTAGTAGTGTAGGCTAAAAAAAGTCAAAAATATTATGAATTGATAAACTTGAATCATAAATCCCTAAAAACAAATTCCTTAGCGTAACAATTTTCTCGGCATGAGAAACAACTTCTAAACAATTCAGAAATAGTAAAGATTGTCATGATTAGGTATAATAATAAGCATACTTAGGTAAGCCTATATATATTATGTGTAGAAGTTGGAACACAACAATTACTTGTTGCTTATATACAATGTACACATTGATCGTGTCATCATTCTCCCACATTCTTTCAAGCATCCTTGGTGGGAGCATTTTGGACACATAATGGTTGGAACTCAACTTTGGAGAGTGTATCCAAGGTGTTCCAATGATTTGTATGCCATCTTTTGGTGACCAAAAGGTCAATGCCAAATATGTAACCGATGTGTGGAAGGTTGGGGTGATGTTACGGAATAAACTAGAGAGAGGAGAAATAGAGAAGGCTATTAGAAAACTAATGGTTGGTGATGAAGGGAATGTGATTAGAGAGAATGTCTTGAATTTGAAGGAAAAGGCTAATGCTTGCTTGAAAGAAAGTGGTTCGATCTTATTGTTTCCTTGATAGCTTGGTTAGTGATATTTTGTCACTTAAATCTTCTACATCTAGACCTCACCGATTCCACATGTATTATGTAAAATTAACTCAAAATATATGAAATAGCAAAACAGAATGCGGGAAATATAGTAGTAGACATCGATTTTAATTTGGATAAAATGTTGATATAGGTATAGCTATAGCATATGAATATCAAACAACCATTTGATTATAGTTTGCTTATCTATGAGTGTTTCTTCCTTAACTAAGCTCACATTATGTGCACTTTTTCACTTTAGTTTCTACTGCATAGTCAATTTCCCTGTCACTCTTAACATTTACAATCTAACATCTTTTGAGACTTTTCACTCTTTCTTCTATTCTACATATCCTACATACCAATATTCAGCATTTATTTCAAACCTGATTTGACTTAAAGCCAATTTGATGCAAACTCCAGTTAAGATGAACATGACTAGTACAAAAATGGTATTGTCAAATTCGCTAATTTGCATCTTACTAATGTCAAGGTATTTTGTTTTTCTCCAGTTGTATATTAATGTCAACTTGAAAAATCTTACATTATGGACCATTTGTTTGTTGAATGAAAGCGCCAAATCAAAAGATAAGGTGTGGTTACATGCTGTAAGTTTTGTGAAAGGGTGATTTAAAGAGAGAGGGGTTACATGCTGTAAAGACCAAATGATCCTTTTAATTTCCCAAGTGCAGGAAATAATGTAGGGAAATCTAATTTAGTGACAGGCATTTTGAAAAACAACTTTTCCTAAACTCTCAAGGTGAATATTTCTTCATGTCTGATAATTAGAAGTTCAACTTGTTTTGATGATTCCAAGCAAAGAAAAAAATAGGTTTTATGAATTGCAGATGTTAAAAGAGAGACAAATGAATTCAAATCAATGCCTTGTTAATTTTGTTGTCCAATTTGATTTACTAGCTTAAGGTACAACACAGAAGTCAAATAACCATAGGATATTATTTGCAATTGAAAAACTATAAATAACATCGAGGCTTTAAATTACGATCACAGTAACGATTCGTATCAATCCTCAATATTGGAGAGAATAGCATTCAAATGCATTTAATGGTCTCAATCAGTAGCATTATGGTCGCATGGCGCCAAAATGCATTTTTAAAACCGATGAAGGCAATTTTCTTAACATTTTGTAAAGATGGATGAGTGGGTAAGGTGTCCAGGTTGATTCTCCATCTTTGATATAACAAGTTTTCATCCAATTTGTTTTTTTTTAACATGTACAAAGAGCTGAAGATACACTAAGAAATCATATTTTCATTTTATGAATGGGCACAGATGCAGATGAAACAATAAAAGAGCAGCGAAGAACTACACTATTGACTAAAAGCATTTCAGAGAGAAACAAAAACATGACACCAAATAACCAGGAGACTCAGAAATGCAAACATCTATACTCACTCAATTATAGAAGAGCATTTGGCAGTGTCTAAAAGGGAACACCTATACTCACTCAATTATCACTAACTCAAAACACAAAACAAAAAAAGAACTTTTTGATGCCTACCACACCACTCTCACTACCAATCAAATTTCATTTAATTTCACATTATATGATTACATAATTAAATTTTACTGAAATCCATGATCATGTTAAGTCAGAGATAAGATTCCACATGTTTATAGCTCAACCGATTATTGGGAATAGAAGACATGTATCGTGGAGAGGAACCAATGCTTACGAGAATTTCATAAAGCAACAACAACAGCAATAGTAGCTAGCTAGCTAGCAGATAAAATTGGTGTCATACAAAGGATAAACATGAATTGGAAACTGGCATCTTAATTGAGCAAAGCAATTGCTTAATTCCTTCCACCTAATAATTGAGAGACACACAAGTCGAGTAATCACATGATTATGGCATAAAAATGTCTTGTCATCAATTATAAAGACATCTTAAGACAAGTTGGGTTAGTGGAGATCGATGTAATTACTTAAGATATAATAATAATAATAATAATAATATAATTTGAAGTTCAATGAAAGTTTTGCAAAAGACTCGACATGACAAATCACATGATATAATTTTGACATTATAAAAGATTATGCTTCTCTAGAAGCTCCAATTGATTCTATCTTAGTTAGTAATCCTCAAATACTGAGGCAGGGGAATGGTTATGTAGCAAATCATCATTAGGGAGATCGGCATGTAATTTCTTAGAGATATAATAATAATAATAATAACTCGTTTCTTTTATCTTAATTTTCGTTTTAAGTTAGTCAACACAGTGTAAGCAACCAAAACCAAGAAGCAGAAATGAGAGAAAAAAATTGGTCTCAAGCAATTCAGGGCCATATGTGAAGATTGGATTCGATTTCTGCCCAAAAATTACTTGTATTGAAGAATCGGACAGAAAAGGAAGTCATCAAATAAATTGTTTGTGGCTTGTATAGTGGTACACACAGAAACATAACATTAAAATGTAAAAAGCACAATACCGCAACCTTTAATCAATCATTCTGATAATTATAACAATAGTTTGTGAATGCGTTTACCCCTTTGAGTATATTCTGAATCGAAAACTTTCTCATCATTCCATCATTACAATGAATTCACAGCAACAAAATCAACTCTCAAAGCATTGAAATTGGAATTTAATTTTTAAAACCCTAAAGAGCAAGCAAATTAGAAATCAACTTATAGATTACAGAGGTGAGAGGATTTAGAAACTTCATGGTGAACGATTAAAGGGCACTGAACGATTGAAATCGGAGTGAAGAGAATGATTGAACGAAAAGGGATTGACTGCCGACGAGGAACACTTGAACGATTGAGCATCAAAAGCTTTCCTGTGAAAAGGAATAATCAGTGTTTATTTTGTCGATAACAGTCAGATAGTAATATAATATCGATCCGATTTTGGTTGAAAATTGATGACTTTAATCTACACGGTCACTTTTTAAAACTGATAAGTTAACAATCAATAAGATGCGATGATTATCGAGACCTTAGACCGAGCCATGCCTACCGTTATAATGCCAAACGCCGTGTAAAAATTAAACAATGACCAAATGTACTTACAACTATTCGATACAAACACATGCAGGCAACATCTAAGGTGATCATCACAAAAAGAAATCTGATACATCTTTGATCAAAAATTGACAACATTAATCTTTACAATAGCAATCTTGTAATAAAACAAAAACTAGTTTCAGAATCACAAATTGGAAAATCGAAAATCCTAAGCAGTAATCTATGTACAGTGATGGAAATTGATTGAAGAAAGTTTTCGATTCATCATATTTCTGCAATTTAGTGAGCAAAAAAATTGCAGAATTTCTTCCAGTTGACTTTAAACATTGTGCAATTTGGCAAGTTAGTGAGCATAAAAATTGCGCGAATTTCTTCCGATTGACTTTAAACATTGTGCAATGATAGCAATAGTGAGACATGAATGACGAACCACAGCAGAAGGATTTGTTAAGTTGCATTTACCGTTATGTGGTTCTATGCTCTGTGCATCTTTGTTGAGAGAGGAACTGCATAAATTGCAGAAACCCTGATGAAATTCCAGTTGACTTTAAAAATTGCAGAAATTGCAGAAACCCTGATGAAGCTAGGAAGCTTTTCTAATGAAGGAAGAGGAAGCGTTTCTGCAACCCTAACCCTGAAAATCAGTTATCAGATGAAGGAAGAGGAAGATGAAGCTTGTCAAAAAAATGTATGAAACCCTAACAGGAAGAGGAAGGAAATACGAGAGAAGAAAGAAGTACCTGAGAGATGAGAGGGGAAAAAACGAAACCCTTCTTCTTCGTTGAAATCTGAAACCCAAATCTTCTGCTTCTCTTCTCTCTTCGTTGAAACCCAAATCTTCTGCTTCTCTTCTCTCTTCGTTGAAACCTCCTTCTTCTTCGTTGAAATGCTCACTGAGAAACCTCCTTCTTGCAGTAACCTCGCGCTACTGTAATCTTCTTCGTTCCAAATCTTCTTCGTTCACACTGTAATCTCGCGCTACTTCTTTTTTTCTTTAAAATTGGAACCGCCGCGATACAATATTGAACGGCCGCCAGTGTAGATGAGCGATGGCAGTTGCTAGGAACTGCCGCGAGTTAAAATGAGCGACGGCGGTTGTAGCACCCACCGCGAATTATGTGCCGCTATTTAGTCAATTTTTTGTGGTGAACATCCACCTCACTAGTTTCTCGACTCGCTTAATTCTACGACAAATGTTGTATGACACAACCTTTCAAGAGACCAATGTCATCTTCCCAAATTAATGTAGTAAACATGGTTGTTCTGGAAATGCATCCCATGGATTTGTTGTGTATGTTTCTTACGCAAAAAATTATCCTTTTATTAGAAAAAAGGAAGATAAAGTTCAAAGTAAAATGTTATTGTAAAAACCCATGAATGATTTTATGTTAAAATTCCAAAATAATCTTAAGAAAAACAACCTTTGTAAAGCTGTAGTTTGGGTCGAAGATTGATGGTAAACTTCTATCTAATGCTTTAACAAATAATTCTGGTCAAAGTTATGGTGGAAAGAATAGTTCCACGTTTTTTTCCAACATTTGGAAAGGATGTTTGTTCAAGCATCTTTTGTTTCTATAAGGAAAGAAATGATTGCATCGAAAGCTGCACAGGGATGAGTTCTTTTCAGACTCATTATTGTTTTTCTAAATTATTCTTCTATTAAATCTTACAATATGATTAACCTTTAATTTAGTTAATTAAATTTGTATCTCTTAGTAGAATTCGTGCAATGTAAGAAACGATAAGAAGTGAAAAGCATTTAGAGGGTGAAATTTGTTTGTTATAATTATTATTCAGTGAATTGAGGTGAGAGTCATGTCACCAAAAAAATTATCATAATATATTAATTATATCCTCTACCTTGGCTGTTGTTCATTTCATTTCTTAAAACAGCTTGAAAGTAATTATGCATTACAAATTAACTTATAAATTATCTAAGATGCTGGGCAATATTTGAATAAATTAAGAGAATGAATTAGGAAAAAAGAGAGAGGAAAAAGGGAAAAATCGACAGCAATGGAAGAAGATGATCCGGGGTACTTGAGGTCTTGCTTCGTGTGGCTTGATGATGAGTCTCGAACTTTGAAGATTGAGCTCGGTCGACTCGAGGTAGTCACAGATCCACGTCGGGTGGGGTGTACCTGCAGACACTCTGATGGCTAAGTCAGTATGTGAATGAGGTGGAATGTGCAAGGAATGAGAAGCGTACCTAGAAGTGGGGGGTAGCACCCGTATTTATAGAGGAGAGTGTCTGGTCTTGAGCGTTGGATCTGGTCGAAAGATCTTGGCCGTTGAGTGCGGAGGTCCGTAGCGCCAACGAATAATGGGTCGTCGCTGGAAGTCAAATTGGGCCCGGCCCAATTCACGTCGGGATATTAGTCCAGACCAGAACACAAATCACAGTTATATCATTGCCTTACTTATAGGGATGAGCGAGAGAGGTTAGAATTGACATCATTTTCCAGCGTTGAAAAAGAATGTTGAACAGTTCTTCCTACCTTAATTTTGACTAGAAGCATATGTTGGCGCATTCGATGAAGTTTACCTTAAACAATTGAAACCAAACACCTGCCTTTCAAAGGTCGTGCATCTTAAGGTAGTGTTGGCTATATAACATGAAATTATTCATAGGTTTTTTTTATAAGGATTAAGTTTGAATTATTTCTTTGAATTGTCTACTAAAAAAGCTAAATTGTGTAACAAAAGAGATGTACATCAATCTATTGAGATACAATCTCCAGAGCAACCAAGTTAGTTACATCAAAAGTCATTGCCTCCGACATTTGATTTAGAACTGTGTGAGTGGCACAACCAAGGTAAATGTTTTATGACACAACCTTTCATTGGACCAATATGATCATCCAAAATTAATCTAGTAAACAGGATTGTTCTACAAAATACATCTCATGGATTCAAAGTGTATGTTTCTTATATGTGCAGAAATTTATCTTTTTTATTAGAAAAAGGGAAGATAAAGTTCAAAGTAAAATGTTATTGTAAAAATGTTATTGAAGATAAACTTCTATCTAATGCTTCGACAAATATTTCTGGTCGAAGTTAAGGAGGAAAGAATAGTTCCACATTGTTTTCCAACATTTGGAAAGGATGTTTGTTCACACACCTTCCATTCTTGTAAGGAAAGAAATGATAACATCCAAAACTACATAGAGACGATTGTTGATCAAGTCGTCTTCTTCCGTAAGTCTCACTTTATTTCTTTTCATTCTCTCATTATTATTATTTTCATATTTCTTCTTCTATTATATCTTATAACAAGATTAGCCTTCAATTTAGTAAACTAAACTTGTATCTCTTATTAGCATTCATACAATTTAAGAAATGATAAGAAGTGAAACTCGTGTAGAGGGTGAAATTTGTTTGTTGTAATTTTTATTCGTAAAGAGTGATTTCACCAAAAGGAAAAGTAACTTTTCTATAGGTTAAAAGAAAAAATAATAGTCAATAATTATTGATTACCTTGTTCGCTACATTGGAAAATTGAATGGCCAATTTTAGTCGTGACTCATTGCTTGGGTTACGATTATACGGGTTAGGATCCTCTCCATTTCTCAAAAGAAATAGATGGTTTCATTTGGAGAGAGATAGACACAAAATTCATGGTGGAGTATAATATTAATTATTATGATACATTTAATTCTATGTCCGACTATGGATTTTGTGTCTATCTCTCTCCAAATGGAACCATCCACTTCTTTTGAGAAATGGAGAGGATCCTAACCCGGTTATATTGGTATACAACATTACCTCATTCAACATTTGTAAAGACTAGAGTGGAAGAAGCAAGGAATTTGCTGAGTATTAATTACCTCTTTTTAATAAAAAAGTTGAGCATAAACTACAAAATATTTTCCATCAATGAAAACATAAATTGATAACATATAGAGGAAAAAGTCAGTCTCTTCAAATAATCAAGGTAATCAAAATCGGATTGACAATTGAATTCAAGGTTTAATGGTTCAACAGGTTTTTTAATATTTTATAATACTAGGGCGAACACCCGTGCATACGCACGGGGAGATTTCTACAAAGACAATTTCAACACTGATATATATGTTGTGAAAAACGGTGATAATCATTGTGTGTGGTATAGAGCAAAAAATCATATGTGGGATCGTTTTTTGTATAAATATATAGTAAACCGGATTTAAAGCAAGATAGTTGCAAACGTATGGATATCTCATATGCAAGAGGGGAAAATAGAGTGGTGAATATAAGGCAGTGAAGCAAATGAAAACAACTAACCTTTCGAAATCGAGTAAGGGAATTGGTTTATCTCTTTGAAACAAGGGATTGAAATGTAGTGTGGGATTAGGTAGGGTATGCACGCTAAGAGGGGAAGCTATCTCTATACTTCCTTCGTGACGGCAGAGCATGCAAATGGGGAATGAAAAACTTCCTTATATAGTGTCTCCTTGCACACAACCCTAAAATGACCTCATTAAGGTACAATTTCCTAGGTTAAAGGGCATTTATGGAAGTTCCTCATGATATCATATCTTTTCGTGCTCCTCCAGCTCTGACACTTGTCTTTTCCTTAATTTCCATGTTTCCATGATCTTTCTCTCTCATCTTTCGCATTTTGCAATTGCGGTGGCTTTATTCTTTGCAAAGACTTAAACAAAAGACAATTAAACACACAAAGGGCATTAAAATGCCCAATTAAAACCAAATCATTCCTGCACCATTATTTCTAACCTAAACACTTAATTACAAGATAAATCACATAACATGCCTATTAATTAACCTAAAATAAAGCTTAAAGAGCAAGTAATAACCATCATAAATGATAGTTATCAAGATGCTTTTTGGAAAGGTCTTTTAAAGCATAGGTATGTGTTACCTCAAAATTTCGATGAAGACATTAAATGAAGCTTTAAATAGTAGTGACTTCACATTTAATATTGTTCTGCGTGGACCATAGGTCAATATTCAAGTCGGTGCACCAGATTTCGGACAGAAAGACAGATAAGGGCAAGGAGTGCAAGCGATCTTCGACAAAGCTTAGCTCTCAAAGCCATGAAGCAAGGAATCTTCGACAAGCGAGGACACAACATTTCGACAGCGAGTTGGGCTCAACATTTCGTCAGCGGTTGACAATGGGTTAGTCGAAAGTGCAGAGCGACAGAAGGTAGTGGCATTTACTCTCCGTAGTTTTAGGAGGCGATTACCCTTTCCCCACGATTGTTCATAGGAGTATAAATACCCCTTTGTAATAGGAAACAAGGGTCACCACATTTTACAAAAAACTCGAGAAACTCAACTTCCAAGTCAAAGCGAAACACGAGTGAAACAGATCCTTTATGCGTGTTGGTGAACCACTTTTCTTTTCTCTCATCTTAATGCAATTTTTACTTTCTTTTACGTTCGTTGCATTTATTGCTTTTACTTCGCTTTCAAGTTATTTCTTTCTACCATTCTTTGTTCTTACGTACTTCAAAAAACACAAACTCAATGGCAATTGTCAAAGAGATTTTCTAGTTTGATCTCACAGTCTCGATATTGAAAACTAGTGATTGTTTGCTAAAAACACCAGCAAACAAATTGGCACGCCCAGTGGGACCTTTGCCATTAATTTTGTGTCTTTTCTATCAGTATACTTGTGTGTATGCACTTGAGGAGTGGTAGGATGGTACGCACCAATTCTAACAACGCTCTAGTTCGACACTCGTGATATCACAAGTGCAAGGAACAACGGTAGATTCTGCCAATGTCAGTGTTGGAAATGTTACAGGGACTATGGCCCCAGTGACATCAATAACCGTTCCCACGATGTCAATGACCAATGTTGGTTCGACACCGTCTATGGCCTTGCCACAAAGTATAGGACTTCCTTCTAGTCCTTATGTGGCAACAGGAAATAGTTTGGAGACACGTTTCCAGAACATGAGTCTACCACCATACCCTTTTGGGGTATATGGCATGCCTACTGGAATGCCACATGTCTCGACCTTTTCTCCTTCACACGTCTCTTCTGAGGGCGTACTTGGTCGAAATCCTCTCTGCATTAACCAATGCGTCCTTGTTGGCATTAAGAGAGCAAGTGGACGAGAGCAATCATGATATGGTTAATATTTCGACTCAACAAATTAGTATCGTGTTTAATCCTTTGATTCGAACACAAATACGATTACCAAATGTTAGCAAACCGGATGGGTAGGATTGCGATTTCTTTGGGGCTCCTACAGAAACAATAGGCGATTACCCAATTCAGGAATAATGCGCCTAATACCCCACAGAGATCGATTCATCGCCGAAGCCCGTGCGATTATGGGCGAACAACGAGGACGGGAAACCACGTCCCCAAGTAGTTATGGTAAATCGAAACCAAAATGCCGATGAAGTTGTTCGACGTGCAGCGAAATAACGCTTTGCGCTAAAGACAACATAGCCAATTTGGTGGAAACCATAATGGCGCAAAATGGCCTTAACGTAGGTTTGCATGTGCCTAATTTCATATCGCCACTGTGTGAATATGTCCTACAGGCAGAATTGCCGAGGGGTTGGAAAATCCCTAAATTCACTAAGTTTGGGGGTGATACCAATGAGTCCACTGTCGAACACATTGCCCGGTACATGACTGAGGCAGGGGACATAGCCCAAAATGAGAGTTTGAAAATGAAGTATTTTCCAAATTCTCTAACTAAGAATGCCTTTACGTGGTTTACCACTCTACCCCCGGTTCCATATATACATGGGGCAATTAGAAAAGGCTTTTCATGAGCGATTCTACATGGGCCAGTCGAAAATTAGTCTTAAAGAATTGGCTAGTGTTCGACGTAAAGTGCCTGAAGCCATTGACGACTATCTGAATAGGTTTAGGCTATTAAAGGCTAGGTGTTTCACACAAGTGCCTGAGCACGAGCTTGTCGAAATGGCTGCAGGCGGCCTTGATTATTCAATCAGAAAGAAATTGGATACCTCTCATTTGAGAGACATGGCCCGGTTAGCCGATAGAGTTCGACAAGTTGAAAGGCTTAAAGAGGAAAAGGCTAGAGTGAATAAGTTCAATAGAAAAGAAAACTCAGTTGGTTTTCACAAGAAAGAAAAGATAGCCTATGTCGATGAGCAATTCGACTTTGCGTTTAGTGATGTCGAATCTGAGGAGATAGACGTGGTGAACTTAAGCACGGTCCTCCCTATGCCTGTAAATTATTAAGGCCGCAAATGGGAATAATCCGTGGAGCCAAAGAATGATAGATTTGTGCCTAAGACATACACTTTTGATGTTACTAAATGCGATGAAATCTTTGATTTATTAGTAATCGATGGCCAAATCATAGTGCCAAATGGTTCGAAAGTTCCTCCTCTCGAGCAGAGGAAGAAAAAGGGTTATTGTAAGTTTCATAATTTTTTTGGGACATACAACTCGACCGTTGTGTTCTTTTCAGGGACATGGTTGTAAAGCAATCGAAGAAGGAAGGCTCAAATTTGGGGACAAGAAGAATAAAGCACCTATGCAAATCGACGACCCACTTCATCAAGTGGAGGCTATGTACGCAGAACAGTTGAGATGAATATCAATATGGTGGATGCAAAAATGGTGGATTCTCCAAAGCCTATCAAACCTTCTCATTGACAAACTCAAAAGTGTTGTGCAAAAGGGTGTTCTTTGTACAACATGTCACTCAGAAGAATATAATGAGAAGGTACAACTGTGTACCCCAAAGTCGAGGAAGAGTTGATAGACTTCCGAACAGTGTAAACCGAGAAACTCGAGGTCATGTTGTGCCCAAGGTGTAGTCTTTGTGTTCGATAAGGAGGCGGCTAAAAGTGTCGAATCTTTGTGAGGTTCGACAACCTCTCGAAAAGGAAATGGCCGACAAGAGGCCAAACTTTAGCTTTAAAAGAGAGACCTTCCTTACAAGGTCAAAAGTTCGAACAAGGCTTCGACGAGCAACCACGGTTTCTTTGGCAAGAGCCTTGATCAAGAAGGAATTCGTGTTATCGCGCCTCGCTAAGCCATTTATTCCAAGAGCAGATCTCTCCAACGAAAAGTGGATACATGCTGGGTGTAGACACTATAGGAATGCTGCTCAGAATGCTGAAACGGTCAAGCCAAGAACAGGTGAGGCCGCAAAGTATAATTATAAGAATAATTATAAAGGGAAGAATCCCATGACTAAGACTCAATGGCGTCGTTATCAGCGCTCGAAGAAGAAGGCAGCACTTGCTGTTTCTGACGAGAAAACGCCAGAAGGTTCAAAAACGGCTAAGAGTATGACCTCTAGAGCCGTGGGAACGACGAAGGTAAACATAGGTGCTGCCAATCAGGTAAAGGTTGGGAATAAGGCTAAGGGAAAATCTATTGTGATAGAGGAACCTAGGAGGCCTGCATTGGAGAGAATTTTTCCTCCATTAACATCATCGAAGAAGAAAAGCGCTTCGTTCGACATGGATGAAGACGTTACTTCGGATTTCGAAGACTCTGAAGCCAGTTTCGACGTCATCTGCAACGTGGTGTCCATTCTGCCTAGTGAGTATGACGCCGTTACAGTACCGAATGATGTCGAAGAAGACTTCATTGGAGATATGGCTAATCACAAGCCAATGTGCTATTATGTAATGAACAACTATTTGCGCCGAAGAAGCGGATGGCCACTTTCGAAAGGTCGACGGAAGCATGCAACACCATCCGAAGCCTTTATGACGCCCAAGCCAAAGTTAATGGTGTGGGTGTCAATAAAATATTGGTCGATGGAGGTCTTCTTTGTTGTCGATGCCTCAAGCAATGCTGCAGGACAATAGGGATGTATGATCACAGACCTTAGCCCCATAATATTGTGTTGACTAATTATGAGGTAACCGCCTCTTTGGGGCCGTTGAAGTGGAAGTGGTGGTAGGAACCGCCGAAGGACTACATGTTACCTCAAGATTTCGGCAAGAGCATTAAATTAAGCTTTAAATGGTGTTGATTGCACATTTAATAGTATTCGTGGGCCGCAGTCAATGTGCAAGTCAATGTGCCATAAATTCAACAAAGAAAGTTGTACAAGTCGCGACAACACAAGTAGACTTCGACGGACTTGGTTCTTCAAGCAACGAAGCAATGCCGGACACCACCGGCGGTGAGAGGACCCATTTGTTCGATTTAAATCGGGCCCAACACTTCGCCAAATCCTTCGACAAACAAAGTCGGTCAAGCGCAAGGAGCAAAGAAGATTAGTGGGCGGTTATTTCCTAGTTTTTAGGAAGTGGTTATCGTGCTTGCCCACGATTGTATCCGAGTATAAATACTCCCTTGTAATAGGAAAACGGGGTCACCACATCTTTACAAAAACTCGTGAAACTCAACTTCCAAGCCAAAGCGAAACAAGAGTGAATCAGATTACATTATGCGTGTTGGTGCACCACCTTCTTTTCTCTATCATTTAATGCAATTTTTACATGTTTTTACGTTTGTTGTACTTCTTGCTTTCACTCGCTCTCAAACTATCTCTTTCTACTATTTTCTGTTTCTACGCACGCTAAAAGACACAAAACTTCTAGGCAATTGTCAAGGAGATTTTCTAGTTTGATCTCACGATCTTAATATTGAAAACTAGTGATTGTTTGCTAAAAACACCAAAGAAACAAATTGGCACGCCCGGTGGGACCTTTGCCGATTATTTTGTGTCGTTTCGTTAAAGTGTATAAATTTGTATGCACTTGAGGAGTGGTAGAATGGCACGTACTCAATTCTAACAACGCCTCTAGTTCCGGCACCGTGATATCACAAGTGCAAGGAACAACGGAGATTCTACCAATGCAAGCGGTGGAAATGTTGCGGGGACTACGGCCCCAGTGACATCAATAACCGTTCCCACGATGTCAATGACCAATGTTGGTTCGACATCGCCTCATGGCTTTGCCACAAAGTATGTGGCTTCCTTCAAGTCCTTATGTGGCAACAGGAATAGTTTGGAAATACGTTTCCAAAATATGAGTCTACCACCATACCCACTTTGGGGTATACGGCATGCCTTCCGAATGCCACATGTGTCGACCTTTTCTCCTTCACACGTTTCTTCCGAGGGTGTACTTGGTCGAAATCCTCTCGCATTAACCAATGCGTCCTTGTTGGCATTAAGACAACAAGTGGACGAAAGCAATCATGACATGGTTAATATGCTGACTCAACAAATTGGTACCGTGTTCAATCCTTTGATTCAGAACACAAATACCGATTATCGATGTTGGCGCACGGATGGGTAGGATTGCAGATTTCTTTGGGTCCCTACGGAAACCATAGGCGATTACCAAATAGTGGGAACAATATGCCTAACTAACACCCCGACGATCGATGTTCGCCGAAGCGGCCAGCGGTTATGGGCGAACAACAAGGGTGGGTAATCACATCCCTGAAGTAGTTATGGTGAATCGAAACCAAAACGCTGATGAAGTTGTTCGACAAGTGCAACGAAATAATGTTTGCGCTCAAGACAACATAGCCACTTTGGTCGAAACCATAATGGCGCAAAACGGCCTTAACGTAGGTTTACATAGGCCTAATTTCATATCGCCCCTGTGTGAGTATATCTTGCAGGCAGAATTGCCAAGAGGTTGGAAAATCCCTAAATTCACTAAGTTTGGGGGTGACACCAATGAGTCCACTGTCGAACATATTGCCCGGTACATGAACGAGGCCAGGAGACATAGCTCAAAATGAGAGTTTGAAAATGAAGTATTTTCCAAATTCTCTAACTAAAAATGCCTTTACGTGGTTTACCACTCTACCCCCTGGTTCCATATACACATGGGGGCAGTTAGAAAAGGCGTTTCATGAGCAATTCTACATGGGCCAGTCGAAGATTAGCCTCAAAGAATTGGCCAGCGTTCGACGTAAAGTACCTGAGGCTATTGATGATTATTTGAATAGATTCAGGTTACTGAAGGCAAGATGTTTTACACAAGTGCCTGAACATGAGCTTGTCGAAATGGTGCGCAGTGGCCTTGACTATTCAATTCGAAAGAAATTGGATACGTCTCATTTGAGAGACATGGCCCAACTAGCCGATAGAGTTCGACAAGTCGAAAGGCTTAAAGAGGAAAAGGCTAGAGTGAATAAGTACAATAAAAAAGAGAACTCAGCGGGTTTTCACAAAAAAGAAAAAATAGCCTATGTAGACGAACAATTCGACTTCGCATTCAGTGATGTCGAATCTGAGGAGATAGACGTGGCTGAACTTAAGCCTGGTCCTCCTTATGCTTGCAAATTATTAAGGCCTGCAAATGGGAATAACCCTGTGGAGCCTAAAAACGATAGATTTGTGCCTAAGACATACACTTTTGATGTGACTAAATGTGATGAGATCTTCGATTTGCTAGTGGCTGATGGCCAAATAATAGTGCCAAATGGCCTGAAAGTTCCTCCTCTCGAACAGAGGAAGAAAAAGGGTTATTGTAAGTTTCATAATTTTTTGGGACATACAACTGACCGTTGTGTTCTTTTCAGGGATATGGTTCAGAAAGCGATTGAAGAGGGAAGACTCAAGTTTGGAGATAAAAAGAATAAAGCACCGATGCAGATCGATGCTGACCCCCTCCATCAAGTGGAGGCAATGTATGCGGAGCCAATTGAGATGAGTATCAATATGGTAGACGTAAAAATGGTGGATTCTCCTAAGTCTACCAAATCTCCTGCTGAAAAAATCAAAAGTGTTGTTCAAAAGAGTGATCTTTGTGAGACAGTTACTCAAGAAGAATACGAGGAAAAGGTACAACTGTACCCTAAGGGTGAGGAAGATCTGATAGACTTCCTGAATCGGTGTAAATTGAGCTCTGAGGTCATGTTATGTCCAAGGTGCAGTGCTGTGTTCGACAAAGAAGCGGCTAAGAGTGTCGAATGCTGCGAAGTTCGACCACCCCTGAAAAGGAAATGGCCAAGCAAGAGGCCAAATTTCAGCTTCGAGAGGGGGGACCTTCCTTACAAGGTGAAGAATTCAAGCGGGGCTTTCGACAAGTAAGCCGCAGTTCTTTGGCAAAGGGTATAGCCAAGAAGGAGTTTGTCTTTGTCTCCTGCGCCAAACCATTCTTTCCAAGAACAGATCCATCAAATGAGAAATGGATACACGCTGGATGTAGACACTACAAAAATCTTCGTTCAACAAACCGAACGCCAAGCCAATCACGGTGAGGCCTCAAAGTATAATTATAAAAATAATTATAAGGGAAGAACCCCATGACGAAGACCCGATGGCGTAGATACCGGTAGCTCGAAAAAGAAGGCAACACAAAGTTGCTAACGAGCCAACGCCAAAAAGCGGTTAAGGGTGTAACTCCTAAAACCGTGGGGAACACAAGGATAAGTATAGGAGCCGCCAATCAAGTGAGGTTGGGAACAAGGCTAAAGTGGAAATCTATTGTTATAGAGGAACCAAGAAGGCTGCTATGGAGAGGATTTTCCTCCATTAACAAACTTTAAAGAAGAAAAGTGCTTCATTTGACATGGACGAAGATGTCACATCGATTTCGGCGACTCACGAGGCTAGTTTCGACGTGATGCGCAAGCGTGGTATCCATTTTGCCGAGTGAGTACGATCTTCATTCTGATCCCCAAATGACGTCGAAGAGGACTTCATTGGGGATATGGCTAACCACAAGCCGTATGCTACTATGTCATGAACAATGGGCTGCGTAGAAGAACAAATGGCCACTTTCGAGAGGCCGGACGAGGGCATGCGCAGCATCACTCGAAGCCCTTGTATGCGTTCAGCAAAGGTTAATGGCGAGGCATTAACAAGATATCGTCGATCGATGGGTATTGCGGTTAACTTGATGCCTCGGGCCATCTTTGAAAACAATAGAGTGCATTTGATACTGGACCTTAGACCTCATAACATTATGTTAACCAATTATGAGGGAAATCGCGGTCGTTGGGAGCCATCCGAGGTAGAAGGTGGTGGTAGGTGCGTGAGAAGAACCACCACGTTCTTTGTAATAGCATCAAAAGCAAGCTACAATCTACTCCTTGGGAGGGAGTGGATACATGGCGTAGGAGCGGTTCCCTCAAGCCTACACCAGAAGTTGGTAATGTGGAGGGATGATGGTCTGGTCGAGTACGTCGAAGCAGACCAGAGTTATTTCCTTGCTGATGTGAACAACGTCACCAGGGAGAATTTTGAGAAACAAATGGCGAACATTGCGCCATGTTCATCTTCGAGCCAAGCATATATCTCCTCAGATAATGTGCTTTCCTCCATTCACTTGTACCCAACACATGGTTTTGTGTGGGAGAGAGGAAATAGAAGGTGCCAATGTCTATCACGAGGTGTACTACCTCCAACAGGATGGGACACCGACTCTTAGAAGGTTTAAGATGTCGGTACCAGTTCTTAGGATAGAATTACGGCCATACATGGCGAGAATAAAATAAAAGCGGCTTTGGAGGCCGAGTTAAATCAACAAACAATGGTTTGCCGAAGCCATAACTTCATCTGAAGAAAATGGTGAAGTCATAAGCGACAAAATGGATTGCATTTATGACGACGAACCATTGGGTTTTGAAAAAGACCCTAGAGATTCTACAAAGCGCATGCAAGCTCAAGATCGATCGAAGAGGTGGATTTGGGAGATGGCTTGACCAAAAGGCCAACCTATATCGGTGCACATCTTGATGTCGCCTTCGTAACCCAAGTCATTTCACTTCGCAGGAGTTCAAGGATTGCTTTGCTTGGGAGTACAAATGAAATGCCGGTTTGAGTCGAGAAGTGGTGGAATTACAAATACCCATTCGACGGGGAAGAAGCGATGAAGCAAACGCCAAGAAGATTTGCTCCTCGGATATTGGCTAAGATCAAGGAAGAAATAGAAAGGTTTGTTCAAAAGCAAATTCATCGAAGCGCCAGTACGTTGATTGGTTAGCCAATATAGTTCGATAATGAAAAGAATGGAAAACTTAGAGTTTGCGTAGACTTTAGGGATTTAAACAACGCAACACCCAAAGATGAATACGCTATGCCCGTGAGCGAAATGCTAATAGATTCGGCAGCAGGATTTGATTATCTCGGATTTGCTAGATGGCTACTCAGGGTATAATCAAATCTTTATTGCCGAAGAGGGCGATGTCAGCGCGCCGATGTTCGGGGCATTAGGTGTTTATGAGTGGGTGGTCATGCCTTTGGTTTAAAAATGCTGGTGCCACTTATCAAAGGGCAATGAATTCTATGTTTCACGATTTTATTGATGATTTTATGCAAGTGTACATAGATGATGTGGTGGTTAAGTCATCCTCGAGAAAGTGGTCATTTAGACCATCTTCGACGTTCTTTCGAGCGAATGAGGAAATATGGATTGAAAATGAATCCAACCAAATGTGCTTTACGTATGCGTGCGCAGTGAATTCTTGGGTTTTGTAGTACACAAGAGAGGCATAGAGATCAACGAAAATAAGACTAAAGCAATTATGGAAACGAAGGCCCTTCGACCAAAAAAAAAGCTGCGAAATACTCTGGGAAAATCAATTTCCTTGAAGATTCATCTCAAATCTAAGTGGCAAAACACAAGCTTTTTCGCCATTCTTTGAGATTGAAGAAAGAAGATGAATTCAAGTGGGAGCAGAGTTCACCAAGATGCTTTCGACGCAATCAAGTCTTATCACGGTCAAGCCACCAATTTTATTACTGTTATTGGGAGTAAATTGCTAAAATTGTATATAGCGACTTACGATAACACTATAGGTAGCATGTTAGCGCAAGAGGATGATAGTGGTGTCGAAAGACCCATTTATTACCTTAGTAGGGTTTTGATTGATCTTTGAAACTAGGTATAGTCCAATTGAGAAACTATGCCTTTGCTTGTATTTTTCATGTACAAAATTGAAGCAATATATAAAATCGTGAGATGTTTATGTTTATTCGCATTTTGGCGTTATTAAACATATGTTGTCAAAACCAATGTTGCATAGTCGAATTGGCAAATGGGCTTTAGCTTTGCTAGAGTACAACTTAACTTACCAACCCCTTAAATCAATTAAAGGACAAGTGGTTGCTTGATTTTATAGCGAGACCATTACGTTGTCGAATGTGAAATACATTCATTAGACGACGTCCTTGGAAATTATACTTGATGGCTCAAGCCATAAGAATGGAAACGAGCATTGGAATTTTGATTGTCTCTCCAGAAAATACTCCAACGAAGTATAAGTTTAAAATTCGAGATTCTTGCTCAAATAATGAAGCTGAATATGAGGCTTTAATAGTAGGCCTTAAAATTTTACTCGAATTGGGGGCAAGTTATGTCGAAATAAAAGGTGATTCTCAACTAGTGGTCAAACAATTGACAAAAGAATACAAGTGTATAAACGAACACCTGATTAAATATTTCGTTATTGCCAACACTTTGCTAAAAAGGTTTACGTTCGTTCACCTAGAACATTTACCACGAATCGAAAATCACGTGGCAAATGAACTGGCACAAATTGCTTCTGGTTACAAAGTATCGAAGCAAAGCCTAGAAGAGTTAATTGAGATAAAAGATAAATTAATCTCGAAGACTCTCTCTATAATACTCCTTCAACGTTATTGTCAACACCAAAAAATGGGGGCAATAAATACAATCGAAGTGAGTGTCGAAAAACGTCACATTTTCGACAATATTGACTTAGCGTAAATTTTTGCTATTGACAATATGGTTGATGATGATTGGCGAAAACCCATTGTAGAATATTTGCAAAATCCTACAGGAACACTAACAAAAAGTAAAGCACTGAGCTCTAAGCTACGTGTTAATTGGAAACGAATTGTACAAACAAACTCCTCTGAGGGGTGCTACTAAAATGTCTTAGTGAAAACGAGGCATATTTGGCGATTTCGACACACATAGTGGAGCATGTGGCTCACATCAAGTAGGCCACAAAATGAAATGGTTGTTATTTCGACAAGGAATGTATTGGCCAACTATCTTTGAAGGATTGTATAGAATTTGCCAAAGGTTGCCAAGAATGCCAAAAACATGGAATACAACATGTGCTGCGAATGAGTTGCATTCTATAGTGAAACCTTGGCCATTCAGGGGTTGGGCTTTAGATGTGATTGGTGAAATAAAACCAACTTTCGTCGAAAGGCCACGAGATACATTCTAGTAGGGATTGATTACTTTACTAAATGGGTAGAGGCAATACCTTTAGCCAATGTGGATCAAGAAGCGAGTGATAAGGTTTATTCAAAACCATATCATTTATAGATATGGAATTCCGAAACCATTACTACGGACCAAGAATGTACCGTCTTCAATTGGTCGAAAAATGGTGGATTTTTTCTTTGAAATTGGTTTCAAGTTATTGACTTCGACACCATACTATGCACAAGCCAATGGCCAAGTAGAGGCTGCCAATAAAATCATTATTAATTTGATTAAAAGCACGTTGGACGTAAGCCTAGAAGTTGTACGATTCTCTTGACCAAGTGTTATGGGCTTGTCGAACTTCACCTAAAGAGTCTATAAACACCACTCCCTACAAAGTTAACATTCGGGCATGATGCGGTGTTACTGTCGAGATTTGTTTACAATCAACGAGGATTCAAAAACAATGTGAAATTCCTTTTGATCATTATTGGAATATGATGATTGATTTGAATTGGTTGATGTAGACGAAGAGAGGTTGTTAGCTTTAGAAATGCTTATTCGCGAGAGAAAGAAAGAGTAGCTAAAGCCTACAACAAAAAGGTTAAGTTAAAAACCTTTGAGGAAGGGAGTTAGTGTGGAAAGTCCTATTACCTATGGATAAAAAGATAGAGTTTTAGGCAAATGGTCACTGGGGTGGGAAGGCCCATTTCGCGTGTTGCGTTGCTTTTCGAATGGCGCTTATGAAATCGAAGAGTTAGGTGACGAAAATAGGACCTTTAGAATAAATGGCAAGTATTTAAAACGATACAAGCCAACGTTAACCGAAATAAAGATTGAGCAATTGTAAGTAAATGAAAGTTGCTCATAAATGGCAATGTATAAAGAAATTGTCAAAATTACATGACCATTTTCAAAATGCTAAGCTATTCTGTCTTAGAAGGTCGACAAGGTAGCCTTGTGCCTCTCCATGATGCTAACACTTAAAGAAATAGAGGTGTCGAGAAGATACGCTCCTTGTCGAGATCGGCGAGAATAGCTTGGTGCTTGTCAATCTTCTCCAAGTGCTCTATGTTTGCCATTGCTTTGGTGGTCTTGGTGGACGAAGAAGCAGCGCTCACGCGTTCGGCGATCACGCCTTCCGATGCTTAGCATTAGACAATTTGAGTTGAAGGTCTTTATCTCTTCCTCAATCGCGCGCAATCTCTGCGTCCCATTCAGCGATTGCTCTTTCATCATTGGGTCGCTTGGGTCCGAGGGCTTCGATGGCATCTTGATCACCTTAAGAGAGGCGAGTTCCACCTCGCGAGTTGGGTCTCTTGAATCTTGCGCTTAGAGGTAGTCGACCGTTGGTTGATCAAAAAGAAAGTTGCTCAAAAATAGGGCCAAATTCCATGAAGAACGCAAGGACATTTGGAGGAGAGGTCTAATCTGGTGATCTTACGAATGAGGATTTTACCTCAAGATACATGATGAGTCATGCTCGATGGTTGCCACCAAGTCCCCTTCTAGCACCTTCGTCTTCAAGCGCAAAGCGAAGCTTTCGACCGTCTCTTGGTTGATAGAACTCAGAGAATTGTTTGAGGAATCGCAAACCAAGCGGCTCGACGAGCTCTCGAGGCTTAACATAATCTTCAAGGTCGCGAGGATCCGTCTTCTTTAACTCGGCCCGATTCTTGATCGTTGTGGTATTTGTTGGATGACTCCTGGCGAAACACCTTGATCTGCGGCTACCTCTACTCTAGGCTCCTGCGGTTCTTGATCGACCATGTTTGCTTCAGAATTTCGACGGAGGAGCCGCTATTTCTGGTCCTTCGGTTGTTGGAATGGTAAGTTCGGAACTTGGCGGTTTCTCCGGCCAACGACCTCGGTTCGACGCTACCAAGATGGTGGAGTAGCCTCCTCCATAACAGAGCATTCTCTTCGACGACCGCCTCTTGTTCGACATTTCCAAAGACTTGGCGCAAGCTCGTCGAAGATGGGAATTGCGAGGGTTCTCCAATGCTTGGAAAATCTCTTCAAAGATTGCACCTTGGGGAGATGAAGGAAAGGGAGCATAGAGGCCGACAACCCGGATCGGCGGCCTCAACCATAGATTGGACTTGAGGGTTGTTCACGAGCGATCCACCCACCTATACACAACAAGGTGTATCATTTAAGTTAAGATTGGAAAGGTGAAACCGAATAAGTCTAATCGATGTCGAAAGGAGTTTACCTCTTGTACCTTAAGTCTCTTGATTGGAGGAGGAGAAGAAGGGGTTCGGGAGTCTCATCAATGATGATGCCTTGAGCTTCCCTTTGAATCTCGTGGAAATTTCTTTTCTTCGCCTCCGAGTGAGGGGATGTTATCATCACTTTCGATTGCCTGCAAAAAAGAACTTGGGTTATGACGGAAAGTGAATGACAAAGGGAAGAGAAATTTCGACGGATTAACAAGGCAAGAGTATAGTACCTCATCATCCTCGGGAAGGACCATTTTCCTCTTAGCTTTAGTGCGAGGACTGTGTGCGAGTTGTTTTACGAGTAGAAGGTTTTCGACGTAAGTAAAAGTCGTAATTAAAGATAACTTGGAGCGAACAAATGGCAACATACCTTCTTTAGGACAATGTCGGAATAGAGGCTGCGTGTCCACCGATTTCTTGGTCATTTGGAGGAGATGGTCTTTGTGGTAGCCTTGTTCACTTTGGCTTTCACTTGGGTGCGAGTTGACCGACGTCGAAGAACGTTGGTAAGAAAACGAGAAATAAAACTAAATTCTGAGACGTTCAAGACTCGAGAAAGATGTGGGTATCAAAAGTAAATACCAGGTTGTTCGAAGGAAGGGTCGCCACCAATTTCTTCATAATGTTTTTCGAAAAGGTGTCAATAGCCTCTCCAGCAGCGGTGGTATAGTAATTAGTCCACCATTCATGGAATTCCTTGGTGCATGAGAATCTGGGGTTGAACTTGAGGGCTCAAACTCAAAGCCTTGTAGTGGAATTTCTTAAAGGCGTGTTTGTAAGTCTTGTTGAGTCGAGGATTCGAAAACTCTCGCCTATGAAAACATATCTGCGCGCGGTCGTCGATCGACAAAGGCCAAATTGTCCGCGAATAACTTGGGAAATATCTCTTGATTCCAAAGTCGTTCTTAGCTTTGCAGGGGGTAAGTCTGGTAGAAAGAATGGCGAGGAAAGGTAGGCTTGCCGGTTGGGCAATCTCTTGGCTTGTTCGACAGAGGAAGAGGAAATGGTCATCGAAACCAAGTTGGACCAAAAGGCCTTTGCACTGAAAAGGAGCCATAGAGTCTCTGGCCCGGTACACTTCAGGAACATGTCGAAGTGAATTTCGAAGGACTCTTCTGGAGGAATATTTATTTGTTTGGGTTTCAACTGAGCTAGTCGAATACCCTCAGTCCTCCTAGACTTCAAGGTTGGGTGAACAGACTTAGGGATGTACAAACCTAGTCGAGATTCAAAAGTGGCTAACAGCCACAATTGCAATAGCCACAAGGGGCCCGAAGCCAGAAACTTGTTGGTGGGTTCATCTTCTTTGAGTTCTAAGACAGCATTGTCAAGCTCCTGATAGAGAGAACCCAACAACAGTTTGGCAAGATTGAGGTTTTCTTTCTCATGGAGTTGGGCCAAAGTGGAATATAGGTTTTGAAACTTGGAGTGAGCAGGTGCGAGAAAACAAAAGGGATAGCCAAAGAGTTAAGAAGGCTCACGTGTTCTTTAGAAGACAACGTGGTCGACGTCACGGTTATGGTGTTCTCGTGATGTAAGGAGCAAAAGTGGCATTATTGAAAGTAAGCGGGTATACATACTCGGGATTGGCGTGGTCAAAAGTCTCACCTAAGGGTTTTTGCACCAGGTGATGGCAAAGCAACATCTAGTAAAGTGGGAGTCGGCATGCCACATCTCAAGTGAAGACTATGAGTGGCGCAATCCCCAGAATCGCATAGCGACCAATATCAAGGTATCTTTGTCATACTTAGGCCCATACCTAGATAAGCTGGATAAGGTCAAAAATACCTTGTTTTTTCCAGATATCGGCCTTTTTAGCCTCCACCTTGTCGAGCCAATCTATATAAATCTGTTGGTCGAGCCTAGGAGCAGACCTAAAGACTCGGAAGGACTGTTCGAGAAATTCTAAGTGAAAAGGGTCTTGGTGAAAATGCAAAGGGTGAAGACAGCATGACTAGGAAAAATTTGAGAGACTTGATGTGTTCTCTAAAAGGGTATTAGGAAGAGGACCTAAATAGGCATGAGTATAAACCCTAGTAGAGGAATCAATACACAGGTTTGCCATTGAACCGCTTTCGACTATCGCGAATGTCGGGCTCATCAACAAAGCCATCAAGGTTTTAGGTGCATTAGTGTCGTCGTTCTTCGTTGAGCATTCAAAGTGCGGATGAAGAAGCCATGAGAGATAAGAAGCAAATACGAGGCGAAATTCAAGCGTGAAATGAAAGGAAGGAAGGAAAGTTTGAAACTTTAGTGATTTTGGGGATTTTTGCAAAACGCGAGAGAATGAAGAATACGAGATAGGTTTCACAAAAGTTCAAACCGAGTAAAGAGGAATATGAAGGGTTGTAGCCGTTTATATATGTTAGGAAGCTACGATTATTGGCATCGTTCGCCATAACTCACACGTTCGCGACGTTTGAGAGACGTGATGGCCCACCAACTATGCAACGTGTGCCAATGAGGCGGTTCGTTTTACTGCGCGCAAGTAATGATGGTTGTCTTTTCGACCACTGTTGAAATGCAAAAGGCGGTAGAAATGACCATTGCACAGTATTCAAAAAATGCCTTTTCTTCCCTCCATTCCTTATTCCGTCGAAAAGACATTTTTTGGGGGGCAATCTGTTACCTCAAGATTTCGGCAAGAGCATTAAATTAAGCTTTAAATGGTGTTGACTGCACATTTAATAGTATTCGTGGGCCGCAGTCAATGTGCAAGTCAATGTGCCATAAATTCAACAGCAAAGTTGTACAAGTGCTGACAACACAAGTAGACTTCGACAGACTTGGTTCTTCAAGCAACGAAGCAATGCCAGACACCTTCGACAGGAGAGGACCCATTTGTTCGACGAAACTGGGCCCAACACTTCGCCAAATCCTTCGACAAACAAGCTGGTCGAAGCGCAAGGAGCAGCAGTTAGTGGGCGGTTATTTCCCTAGTTTTTAGGAAGTGGTTATCGTGCTTGCCCACGATTGTATCTGAGAGTATAAATACTCCCTTGTAATAGGAAAACGGGGTCACCACATCTTTACAAAAACTCGTGAAACTCAACTTCCAAGCCAAAGCGAAACAAGAGTGAATCAGTTACATTTGCGTGTTGGTGCACCACCTTCTTTTCTCTATCATTTAATGCAATTTTTACATGTTTTTACGTTTGTTGTACTTCTTGCTTTCACTCTGCTCTCAAACTATCTCTTTCTACTATTTTACATTTCTTACGCACGCTAAAAGACACAAAACTTCTAGGCAATTGTCAAGGAGATTTTCTAGTTTGATCTCACGATCTTAATATTGAAAACTAGTGATTGTTTGCTAAAAACACCAAGCAAACAACTACCATGTTCTTTGTCATCGCCCAGAAAGCAAGCTATAATCTGCTCCTTGGGAGAGAGTGGATACATGGAGTAGGAGCTGTCCCTTCAAGCCTACACGGAAAGTCGGTAATGTGGAAGGAAGATGGTCTTGTGGAATATGTTCAAGCGGACCAAAGTTACTTCCTTCTTGGCGTAAATAATGTCACCAAGGAAAATTTGAAAAACAAATGGCGAACATTGCGCCATGTTCATCTTCTAGTCAAGCATATATCTCTTGGATAATGTGCTTTCCTCTGTTACGCCTATACCCAACACATGGTTTTGTGTGGGAAGAGAGGTGATAGAAGGTGCAAATGTCTATCCCGAGGGTGTGTTACCACCAGCGAGGATGGGACACCGATTCTTAAAAAGTTTTAGATGTCGATTGCCCAATGCTTTGGGATAGAATTACGGCTTACATGGCCGAAAATAAAGTAAAAACGGCTTTGGAAGCCGAAATAAATCAACAAACAATGGCTGTCGAAGCCATAACTTCATCTGAAGAAAATGGTGAAGTCATAGATGGCAAGCTTGATTGCATTTATGATGACGAACCATTAGGTTTTGAAAAAGACCCTACAGATTCGACAAAGCGCATGCAAGCTCAAGATCCAGTGGAGGAAGTGGATTTGGGAGATGGCCTAGTCAAAAGGCCAACATACATTAGTGCACACCTCGATGCTGCCTTCAAAACCCAAGTTATTTCACTTCTGCAGGAGTTCAAAGATTGCTTTGCTTGGGAGTACAACGAAATGCCCGGGTTGAGTCGAGAAGTGGTGGAATTGCAAATACCCATTCGACCAGGGAAGAAACCAGTGAAGCAAACACCAAGACGATTTGCTCCTCCAATAATGGCTAAGATCAAAGAAGAAATAGAGAGGCTGTTCAAAAGCAAATTCATCAGAACTGCCAGGTACGTCGATTGGCTAGCTAATATTGTTCCAGTAATGAAGAAAAACGGGAAACTTAGAGTTTGCGTAGACTTTAGGGATCTAAATAATGCAACACCTAAGGATGAATACGCAATGCCTGTAGCAGAAATGCTAATAGATTCAGCAGCAGGATTTGATTATCTCAGTATGCTAGATGGCTACTCAGGGTATAATCAAATTTTTATTGCTGAAGAGGACGTGTCGAAAACAACTTTTCGATGTCCAGGGGCATTGGGTGTTTATGAGTGGGTAGTAATGCCCTTTGGGTTAAAAATCTTTGGTGCCACTTATCAAAGAGCAATGAATTCTATGTTTCATGATTTTATTGATGATTTTATGCAAGTATACATAGATGATGTGGTGGTTAAGTCATCCTCGAGAAATTGGTCATTTAGACCATCTTCGACGTTCTTTCGAGCGAATGAGGAAATATGGATTGAAAATGAATCCAACCAAATGTGCTTTACGTATGCGTGCGGTGAATTCTTGGGTTTTGTAGTACACAAGAAAGGCATAGAGATCAACGAAAATAAGACTAAAGCAATTATGGAAACGAAGGCTCCTTCGACCAAGAAAGAACTTGATCATTCTTTGGGAAAGATCAATTTCCGTCATGATTTATCTCAAATCTAAGTGGCAAAACGCAAGCTTTTTCGCCATTGCTAAGACTGAAGAAAGAAGATGCATTCAAGTGGGAGCAGGTTCACCAAGATGCTTTCGACGCAATCAAGTCTTATTTGGTCAAACCACCAATTTTATTGCCTGTTATTAGAAACAAATTGCTGAAATTGTATATAGCGACACGATAACACAATAGGTAGCATGCTAGCACAAGAGGATGATAATGGTGTCGAAAGAGCCATCTATTACCTTAGTAGGGTTTTGATTGATGCTGAGACTAGGTATAGTCCAATAGAAAAACTATGCCTTTGCTTATATTTCTCTTGTACAAAATTGAAGCAATATATAAAGTCGGCAGATGTTTATGTTTATTCGCATTTTGATGTAATTAAACATATGTTGTCAAAAACAATGTTACATAGTCGAATTGGAAAGTGGGCTTTGGCTTTGCTAGAATACAACTTAACGTATCAGCCCCTTAAATCAATCAAAGGACAAGTGGTTGCTGATTTCATAGTGGACCACTCTGTTGTCGAACATGAAATACATTCGTTAGACATACGTCCTTGGAAACTATACTTCGACGGCTCAAGCCATAAAAGTGGAGTGGGTATTGGAATATTAATTATTTCCCCAGAGAACATTCCAACGAAGTATAAATTTAAAATTCGAGACTCTTGCTCCAATAATGAGGCTGAGTATGAGGCTCTAATAGTAGGCCTTAAAATTTTACTCGAATTGGGGGCAAGCCATGTCGAAGTAAAAGGTGATTCACAACTAGTTGTCAAACAATTGACAAAAGAATACAAATGCATCAATGAACACCTTATTAAATATTTCGTCATTGCCAACACGTTGCTAAAGAGGTTTACATTTGTACACCTAGAACATTTACCACGAGTCGAAAATCATGTGGCAAATGAGTTGGCACAAATTGCCTCAGGCTACAAAGTGTCAAAGCAAAGCCTAGAAGAGTTAATAGAGATAAAAGATAAACTAATCTCGGAAGACTCTCTTTATAATAAGACTCCTTCGACGTTATTGTCAACACCAAAAATTGGGGGGGCAATAAATACAAATGAAGTGCGCGTCGAAAAACGTCACATTTTCGACAATATTGACTTAGCAGAAATTTTTGCTATTGACAATATGGTTGATGATGATTGGCGAAAGCCTATTGTCGAGTATTTACAAAATCCTATAGGCAATGCTAATAAAAAGTGAAGTCTGAGCTCTAAGCTACGTGTTAATTGGAAACGAATTGTACAAGCAAACTCCCGGCGGGTACTATTAAAATGTCTTAGTGAAAATGAGGCATATTTAGCGGTTTCGATACACACGAGTGGAGCATGTGGCTCACATCAAGTAGGCCACAAAATGAAATGGTTGCTATTTCGACAAGGAATGTCTTGCCAACCATTTTAAAAGATTGCATAGAATTTGCTAAGAGGTCGCCAAGAATGCCAAAAGCATCTTTGGAATCCGGCATGTACACGCAAATGAATTGCATTCTATAGTGAAACCTTGGCCATTTAGAGGTTGGGCTCTAGATGTAATTGGAGAAATAAAACCAACGTCGTCGAAAGGCCACGGTACATCTTGGTAGGGATTGATTACTTTACTAAGTGGGTAGAGGCAATACCTTTAGCCAACGTTGATCAAGAAGCGATGATAAGGTTTATTCAAAACCATATCATTTGAGATATGGAATACGAGAAACCATTACTACGGACCAAAGTCTTTGTTTTTCTGGTAGAAAAATGGTAGATTTTATTTCTTTGAAATTGGTTTCAAGTTGTTGACCGACACCATACTATCGCGCAAGCCAACGGTCAAGTAGAAGTCGCAAATAAAATCATTATTAACTTGATCAAAAGCACGTTGGGCGTAAGCCTAAAAGTTGTACGATTCTCTTGACCAAGTGTTATGGGCTTGTCGAGCGTCGCCTAAAGAGTCTATAAACACTACTCCTTACGGAGTTAACATTTGGGCATGATGCGGTGTTACTGTTGAAATTTGTTCTGATCAACAAGGATTGAAACAATGTGAAATCCCCTTTGATCACTATTGGGATATGATGATTGATGAATTAGTTGATTTAGGCGAAGAAAGGTTGTTAGCTTTAGAGATGCTTATTCGACGAGAAAGAGAGAGTAGCTAAAGCCTACAACAAAAAGGTTAAGTTAAAAACCTTTGAAGAAGGAGAGTTAGTGTGGAAAGTCCTATTACCTATGGATAAAAAGATAGAGTTTTAGGCAAATGGTCACGGGGTGGGAAGGCCCATTTCGCGTGTTGCAATGCTTTTCGAATGGCGCTTATGAAGTCGAAGAGCTAGGTGACGAAAATAGAATCTTTAGAATAAATGGCAAGTATTTAAAGCGATACAAGCCAACGTTAAGCGAGATAAAAATTGAGCAATTATAAATAAGCGAAAATTGTTCATAAATGGCAATGTATAAAGAAATGTCAAAATTACATAGCCATTTTTAGAATTCTAAACTATTACGGTCTCGAAGTTCAACAAAGTGGCCTTATGCCTCTCCATAATGCTAACACTCAAAGAGATAGAGGTGTCGAGAAGGTGCGGCTCTTTGTCGAGAGTCGGCGAGAATGGCTTGATGCTTGTCAATCTTCTCCAAGTGCTCTATAGTTGTCAATGCCTTGGTGGTTTTGGTGGGCGAAGAAGCGCACTCATTCTTTCGGCGATCGAGGCCCTTCCGATGCTTAGCGTTTGGCGATTTAAGTTGAATTGTCTTTATCTCTTCGTCAATACGCGCGATCTCTGCATCCCATTCAGCGATTGCTTTCTCATCGTTGGCTGCTTGGGTCTCGAGAGCCTCGATGTCGTCTTGATCGGCTTTGAGAGAAGCGAGTTCTACCTCGCGAGTTGATTCTCTGAACCTTGCGCTTGGAGGTGCTCGGCCGTTGGGTGATTAGAAGAGAAAGTTGCTCAAAAATGGGGCGAATTCCATGAAGAATGAAAGGATGTTTTGAGGAGGGTCCAATTTGGTGATCTTGTGAATGAGGGATTTTACCTCAAGATACACAGATGGGTCATTCTCAATGGTTGCCACCAAATCCCCTTCTAACACCTTCGTCTTGGTGCGAAGGAGCTTTCGGCCGTCTCTCGATTGATAGAACTTAGAGAGTTGTTCGAAGAAAGCTGCAAATCAAGCGGCTCGGCGAGCTCTTAAGACTCAACATGATCTTCAAAGGTCGCGCGAGGATTCGTCTTCTTTAGCTTAGCCAATTCTTGATCATTGACAGTATTTGTTGGATGACTCTTTGGCGAAGCACTTTGATTTCTGAGCTCCTCCACTCTAGGCTCCTCTTGTTCTTGATCGATCATATTTTCTTGAGGAATTTCGACGTGAGGTAGCCACTTGCTTCTGTCTTTCGACTTACGGAATGTTAGGCTCTGGAACTTGGACATTCTCTTCGACAACGCGCCTACTCCCACATTTGGAACAAGCTCTTGAAAGGAGGAATCCCGAGGGTCGGCAAGTGCACGAAAAACCTCTTCAAAGTGATCACACTTGAGGCGAAGAAGAAGGAAAGGAAGCATTGAGCCGACAATTCCCGTTCGGCAACCTCAACTAAAGACTCAGCGCCGGGATTCTCGACGAGCGGTCCACTGCACATTTCTGATAAAGCAATACTATTTAAGTTAAAACGGAAAAAGTGAGATCAAAGAGTTTCGAAATGGCGTCGAAAGGAAAGTTACCTCATGTACCTTAAGCCTCTTGATTGGAGGAGAAGAAGGTGATTGAAGGCTCGGTGATGGTGATGCCTTGAGCTGCCCTTTGAGATGCTTGGTAAAGCCCTTTTCTTCGACCTGCGAGTGAGAGGAATGTTGTCATCACTTTCAGTGTCCTGCAAAAGAGATCAAGTTATGGTACAGGTAATGCCACAAGAAAGTGAATGATAAAATCGAAGAGAAAGGTCGACGTATATACAGTACCTCAGAGCTGGAAGGAATAACCAATTTCTTTTTGGCTTTAGGCTTTTGAAGAGTTTTTAATTTGTTTGGGTTGTTACGGAGAAAATTCCCAACATGAGTAAAAGCCATGGTCAACAGACAACTTAAGACAAGTGGAAAGTGTCGTACCTTTTTTGGAGTTTTGTCTGGAATGGGATTTGCTGCCACTTCCTTCGTAGCAGGGGGAGAAGATTTTGATGTGGTAGCTTTGCCCACCTTGACCTTCAACTTTGTTGCAGACTTTTCTGAAAATGTCGAAAACATTGGTAAGCGATTGGAAATAAAGCCAAGTTATAAGTGGTCAAGACTAAAAAAGCTACGAATGTCGAAAAGTGTTTACCAGTGTTGTTCGAAGGGAAAGCTGCTACTAATTTCTTCACAATGTTGCCAGCAAAAGTATCAATGGCTTCCCAGTGACTTTGGTGTAATAAGCAGGTCCACCATTCATGAAATTTCTCGATTACATGAAAACCTTGGATTGAATTTGAGTGGTTCAAAGTTCAAGGCTTTGTAGTGAAATCTCTTGAAGGCTTGTTTATAGGCCACCTCTGATTCTGGACATAAAAAGTCTACTTTGTGAAAGCACTTGCAGTGCGCAGGCGAATTTGACAAAGGCCAAATTGCCTAGCAAGATAACTTGGGAAATATCTAGTAATTCCCAAACTATTTTTTGTTTTGCCAGGGGTGAGCCTAGTGGAGAGGACAGAAGGAGAGAGGTAAGCTTGCCAAATCAGGTTAACTTCCTCGGCGGGATCGGCGGAAGAAGAAGGAAATGGTTGTTTAAACCATGCTGGACCACAAGATCTTTGGACAAAGGGAGCCATAGAATCTGTAAAAGTGGCACAGTTCAAGAAGATTTCGAAGTAAGCTAGAAAGGATTCTTCGGCAGGGAGGGTTGCTTGCTTAGGCCTAAACTGCGCCAATCGAATCCGCCGGTCTTCTTTGTTCTCCGCGATTAGTCGAGCAGACTTGGGAATATACAAGTTTAGTCGAGACTCGAAAGTGGCCAACAGCCACAACTGCAACAGCCATAGTGGGCCAGAAGCCAAAAACTTGGTGGCCGGTTCATTCTCTTTCAATTCTATAACAGCATTATCAAGTTGCTGGTAGAGAGAGCCTAAAATCAACTTGGCAAGGTTGATGTCTTCTCGGTCATGGAGTTGTGAGGCCGAGGGGCGTAAGTTTTGGAAACTTGGAGGGCGTGTGCGGCGAAAATGGATAACCACGAGTTAGAAAGGTGCATGTTCCATAGCGGAACCGTCCTCAATGTCAGTGCGTGGTGCTCGGCAATGTAAGGAGCGAAGGTGGCATTGGTGAACTTGAAGCCGTATGTATAGTCGGGGCGTGTGGGAGCGAAGGTCTCCTAGGGGTTCAGGACTGTAATGGCGGCCACATCTAGCGAGTGGGGATAACATGCCACATTTCGGTGAAGGCTATGGGTGGAAGCAGTCCCGAAGCGCATAGCGACCAAAAGTAAGGTGCTATCGTACTTGGGCCCATACCTAGACAATTGGATAAGGTCGAAGATGCCTGTTTTTCCGGACTTTGGCTTTCTTAGCTTCTACTTTGTCAAGCCGGTCTATGTAGTTTTGTTGGTCGAGCTAGGAGAGCGGACCTAAAGACCCTAGAAGGGTTAGTCGAGAAATTCTAAATGAAAAGGGGTTTGTGAAAGATTCTAGGTTGGAGACGAACATGGTGAGGAAAATCTCGAAACTTCAGTAGTTTCCAACAAGATGTCGGGAAGAGTACCCAAATAGGCATGAGTGTAAATCTCGTGGAAGGGATTAATACGAGTGCGCGCGGTGAGTAGATCGTTCGTCGTTGATGTCGGGTTCATCAACGAAGCCATCTAGGGTTTGAATGTTTCGAGTCATCGTTCCTCTTTGAACTCTCGGTCGCGTCACTCTGACGGATGATGAAGCCATGAGTAAGGAAAAGTGAATACAAGGTGGAATCAGGTGTAGATTAAAGAGAAAAGGCGAAAGTTTGAAACTTTAGTGAAATTTGAGGTTTTTGCAAAGCGCAGGAATGAAGAAAAAGCGAAGGACTTCACAAGGTTTCAAATTGAGGAAAGAGGAATTTGAAGGGTTGTGGCGTTTATATATGTTTGGAAATGCTTGATTATTGCACGTTCGCCATAACTCGCCGCGTTTGCGCGCGTTTGGGGGCGTGATGGCCCACCAACTATGCAGCGTGTACCAATAAAGCGGTTCGTTTTACTGCGCCAAGTAATGATGGGTGTCTTTTCGACCCTTTGTTGAAGTGCAAAATGCGAGAAAAAGTGACCATTGCCGATATTCAAAAATGCCTTTTCTTAACTCCTTTCCTTATTCCGTCGAAAAAGCATTTTTGGGGGCAATCTGTTACCTCAAAATTTCGACGATACATTAAATGAAGCTTTAAATAGAAGTGACTTCACATTTAATATTGTTACGTGGACCATAGGTCAATATTCAAGTCGGTGCACGAGATTTCGACGGGAAAAAGGCAGACGAGGGCAAGGAGTGCAAGCGATCTTCGACAAAGCTTAGCTCTCAAAGCCATGAAGCAAGGAATCTTCGACAAGCGAGGACCTGACATTTCGCGAGTTGGGCTCAACATTTCGTCAAGCGGTTGGCCGGGTTAGTCGAAAGTGTAGAAGCGACAAGGTAGTGGCGGTTACTCTCCGTAGTTTTAGGAGGCGATTACCCTTTCCCCACGATTGTTCATAGGAGTATAAATACCCCTTTGTAATAGGAAACAAGGGTCACCACATTTTACAAAAAACTCTGAGAAACTCAACTTCCAAGTCAAAGCGAAACACGAGTGAAACAGATCATTTGTACGTGTTGGTGAACCACTTTTCTTTCTCTCATCTTAATGCAATTTTTACTTTCTTTTTACGTTCGTTGCATTTATTGCTTTTATTCGCTTTCAAGTTATTTCTTTCTACCATTCTCTGTTCTTACGTACTTCAAAAAACACAAACTCAATGGCAATTGTCAAAGAGATTTTCTAGTTTGATCTCACAGTCTCAATATTGAAAACTAGTGATTGTTTGCTAAAAACACCAGCAAACAGTATGGCAATTTTGCAACTATGTGTTTACATGGCTTTCAAATGGCTCTAAATAGGGGTCTTAAGGGGTCCATATGGTGGAGGGATCTGATTTCTTTAGACTCACATGAACCTGATGGTGGCTTTTACTTATTGCATTTGAAGAAAGTTGGGAAATGGCAGACTCGTTAATTTTTGGAAGGACCATTGGTTAGGACACGCTCCGCTATCCAAAGTGTATCCAAATTTGTTTGCTGATTGTACTCATCAGTTTGTTACCGTGGCGGATGTTGGTGAGTAGATAGGCGATCATTGGTGTTGGAAATTGCCTTGGGGAGCTTACGGCATGCAGGAAGAAATGGTGGAGGCTGCTGAGTTGCTCAGGGTTATGCGAGATTTTTCTCCAACAAAAGAGTGCTAGGATGGGTGGATATGGCTGGGCGATTCGTCGAAATCATTCACAGTTAAGTCTTGCTACAATTGGTTGATTAATAACAATTATAATGAGAGGCTTCCCGAGGAGTTACTTATCGTGTATGAGTCCCTTTGGAGGTGCGTCGTGCCTTCAAAAGTATACATTTTTGGTTAGCGTTTGGTGCGCGATTCATTGCCTACTCGCAGTGTTCTCCTTCATCGTAATGTCTTAACTTTTGCATCTGAGGCGATTTGTCCATACAGTAGGTTGCGTTGGGAAGAATTTCATCATTTATTTATGGATTGTTGTTTTGCTCAAGATGTGTGGCTTAATATTTACTCTTGGATGGACGTTGTTATAGAGGTACTAAACAGTTTGCTTCAGCACTTTCACTGGTTGGGTAAGTTTGTCATAGGGAGAAAATCCTAGAGAACAAAGCATTTGATTTGGTTGACAACGTGTTGGTGTCTACGGTTGGCTCAGAATGGTCTTATTTTCAATCAGAAGGAGGCATGCATTGAAGCCATTATTTTATGCATCAAAAGTCTTACATGGTGGAATAATCCTCTTCATTGTCTAAACAATTTGTAGTTTTGTTATTCGGGGTTGAACAACCCTAATGCTCCGTTTAATGAAGAGTTGCTTATCTAAAAAAAACTAGAAAACTTAACATCCCATTTTGTTAACGTACCAAAAATCCCATGTTATTAAACTATATCGCCTACCTTAATAAAAATAATCAAATAACCCACTATAAAAATATAACTTTACAGACTTCTTTAATTTTGCCACATTATTTATAGTTAGGGTAAAATTGTAAAAGACTCATTAAAAGACAAAAAAAATCACTTTTTCAAATCTTTCTCACTTTTTTGCTTCTCTCCCTCTGTCAACCTTTCTTCTTATATTTATCTTCTTTGTGTCTCATTGTTTCTCCACTTTTAATTTGTATTCCCTTTATTCTCTCTCTTCACACTTCAAATTTTTTGGAATCTATCTGCTATGTATCTTTTTTCTTTTGGTTACCAGGTTATTGGTGTGCAGTTTTCATCAGTTTTACAAAATATTACTGTCAATTTTTTTACCAAACTTCTCATTCCTACATTTTTGACACATCATCAACTTTGAGGATAAAATCGTAACTTAATTTGAATTAGAGAAAAGTTTCAATCCCTCTCTAACCCTTCTCTCTCTCTCTCTCTCTCTCTCTCTCTCTTAATCGTCCTTCCCTCAGTCTCTCAGTTTCATCAAACTCAAAGGACCTTTTTTTCATATTTTTTTCTTTTTCTTCTTCCTCCTCCTCCATTCGTTCGTCGTCTTCTCCGATGAGCTCTCTCTTTCTTGTTCCATGTTTTTTTTTCTTCTCACAGCCTCACATCACAGGGTTTATCAAAATCCCTTAAAGGTATTTGAACTAGCACCGATTGCACAACTTTTCATTTTCAATAAGAAAAACAAGCCCCACACTTATTTGAAAAAGGGGCCTTCTCATGTATGTTTATATTCATCATTTTGTGCTTCAATTCAATCAAACTGTGTGTGTGTCATATTTCTTGAGCTCTTGATAGATATCACACGTGCTAGCTACGTCTCAAAGATTTTTTATAAGTATTTGAGCTTTTTGGTATGTTAGTTGATGATTTTCTGATCAAACGACCCATTAGGAAAAATCAAACTCTACCCACTCCTCAACTTCAGCCACATCATCAATAATTAGGGTAAAATTGTAAAAGACTTATAACACTACGCCAGCGTACAAGGTTTGTCAGCGTTTTTTTTGGGCATTGGTAGCGTTTTAAAACGCTAGAGAAGCTGGCGCTACTAATGCGTACACCCCATTAGTAGCGTTTTAAGAAACGCTAGCCATTTACCCAGCGTGTTTTAGACATACGTGGCGTTTTATATAAAGCGCTAGCCATTGACCAGCGCTTTTTACAATTCCTAGCGTTTTACGTAAGCGCTAGGGATCCCATAGCTCATTTACTACCATTCCTAGCGTTTTAAATAAAAGCGCTAGGGATCCCTATAACTCCTTTTACTACCATTCCTGGCGTTTTAAATTAAAGCGCTGGGGATACTATAAGCCCTTTTTACTACCATACCTAGCGTTTTATAAAAAACACTAGGGATGCTATAACACACCTTTTACTAGCATTCCTAGCGCGTTTTATATAAAGCGCTAGGGATCTATAGCATTCTAGCGTTTTATATAAAGCGCTAGGGATGCTATCTCACACTTTATTAGCATTCCTAGCGTTTTTGCAGAAAAGCGCTAGGGATCCTCTAGCTCTCTCTTTACAATTCCTAGCGTTTTATCTTTAAAGCGCTAGGTGATGAATAATTTTAACTTCATTTCTAGCGTTTTCACTCTAAAGCGCTACCTATTATTGAATTTTTTTAAATATTTTTTTATTTTGGTTTGTTCTCCATTTTAATTACAACCTATAAATTCATTCCCTTTTCAACAAATTCAGAAAATACATTCCAATCAATATATCATTCAAACAAAATTCGATCAACAAAATTCATCAAATAATATTTCCAATCCAATATATATCATTCTAAGAAGTACTTACAACATAATATAAATCCAATATATACAACATAAATAATAACTAAACTATTATGAATCTCAAAACTTGCTACAAAAAGCTAGAAACAAAATGGCACCACTCCCCACATTCTTTGTAAGTTGTTGTGAGTAGTCTGGATTTTTTTGAAATTTGGAAAATCTTGAAAAAAAATGAAATAAAATTAGAATTAAAATGTTTATTAAATGTGAGTAAGTATTATAATATCAATATAAAAAATAAATCTAAGTAGTTACCTTGGTTGGGATTGTTACTTTGTCATGAGTGATAATCTCTTTCATATACCTCATAACATAGTACCCACAATCATTGCTATTTGGTTGTTTAGGACACTACAAAGCAAAAGATTATAACTTAATTGTCACATTTTATGACCAAAAATCAATTAAAATTATAAGAATGATTCTTAAAAGCTTACAGTTATGGGTAGCCATCTTGTTTTAGTCGTAGATAATCCCAAGTATTCTTTCAAAGCCTTTGTAACGTCATACATATATATATATAACGTTAAGTTGAACAAAATACATATATTAAATTATACAAATTAAAATGAGAGGGTTACACATACACACCTCTCAACCATCCATCACGAAGTCTTCGTCGTAAGCGTTGTAATGGCCTTGAAGTGAATCGGATAATAGACAACATTTTGCTTAGGGTTTATTGCAAAGAGTACCCAATGTTGCTGCAAGTAAATGAAGAAACGAATGAGTACACATTAATTTACACTATAATACAATCCTCAAAATAATTAAACAAGTGATTGAAGACTAAATTTCTCACCCATTATTGAGTGGTGCCAAAAATAAAAAGTCGCCCTTCAAATGCTTGGCTTCCATGAAGCGTGAATGGATATAACTTTGTACTTCACTCTTAATCACGATGTCGTTCCTCTGTATTACCTTGCTTAAACACAACGATACGCCGGACACAAGAAGAAATATACGTGTCAGTTGAGAAAAGGACAGAGAAGACGATTGTACAAAAACCTATAAATAATATATATACAACTTTGAGATCCTCATATATATACTCTAATATAAACAACTATTGTGTACAAATAATTTAATACATACCTCTGGTATACTCTAATATCGATGCGATGGCCCAATCCATCTCAACTATAGCTTTCATATCCTCGATGTTGATCATTACCAAGCTGTTCGGGGCCCACAATGTTATCGGGCGGTAAAAAAATTTGGTAAATCTGGTTCATTTTTGAATGTGGACCTTTAGAGAATCGATGTAGTTCGGAATTCATCATTGGGAAATTGACCAACATGTTGGATTTGTTTTGTATAGAAGATGGTCGGGAGAGTTTGGTAGTGGAAGGGAAGGTTGGGACACTTTCATGGAAGGGAAGGTCGGGACACATGGGGTACCTAGTATATATTAAAAAAATGATTAATTAGCTAGTTAGTTAACACACATTATAGTCATTTAATTATTAACAAAAATATTGTCACTTACAGCGACAAGTTGTTGAGCCATGCCACAAAAGTACTAAGTGCTTGATCCACGGTAAATATATCCGCATTAGCAATTGGAGCAGGCAATGGTGCGGACCCCTCTATTGAATAGTCTACCCTAACTCTCAAATGGTTTTCGGGCATGGCACGATTGTGCGATGTGGCACTCAATTGGTTACATATCAAACCCACTTTGCAACCTTTCGATGTGGGTTTGCAATATATAGCTCACATTCACGATTATCCTAAATCAATTATAAAGAAAAATAAATATACATGATAATTTTATCAAATACATATGTACAAAAAAGCAGTCGAGTTTTGTTAAATACACATGTTGAAGGGATGGTGCAGCTATCTCGGGCGCTATGGAAGTGCGGCGGGCTCAATAGGTTCAGCGGGGGTGGTGCGGCGGGGATAAACATCTGTCTCTCTTCCATTTATGCAGCAACATTCTTGGATAGCTCGTCATACTTTTCCGCCATGACTTTACAATCCCGCACCCCTTGCTTTGGCTCTTCTTTGGCCCAAACACGGTTGTCGGAGGAATCCCATATCCATAACCTCTAATCCGACTGTCTCTCTTCCCTTCCCAAGGCACGAGCAAGGACATCTTGGTGACCATCACAATCTGTTAAATCTCCTTGTGATCTGATTGTGATATGCTTTGGCGATGCACAAACATAAATAACGGATAAAATTAATAAACAAGTGTCAAGTGAAATTTAATCGACAATAAAAAATATGTCCACGTGTCAAAAAAATCGAGTAACGGATAAAAATAATAAACAAGTGTCAAAGAAATTTAATCGAGAATAAAAAATATGTCCACGTGTCAAAAAAATCGAGTAACGGATAAAAATAATAAACAAGTGTCAAAGAAATTTAATCGACAATAAAAAATATGTCCACGTGTCAAAAAAATCGAGTAACGGATAGAAATAATAAACAAGTGTCAGCGAAATTTAATCGACAATAAAAAATATGTTCACGTGTCAAAAAAATCGAGAAGCAGTTAAAAAAATATAGTCGGACACAAATTCCAACTTGCAATTTTTTCATGAATTTTGGAATACTTACAATTTTGTCCTTGACCTCCTTAGTTTTCGGATCCACAATCTCCCCATCATCCTTGTTTTGTCGGACCTCTAACGGACAATCGTGCGATCAAAGGATTCTTGAGTTGGATCTTTCCCCTCTTCGATAACTATTTAAGTTTAATAATTGTTAATCAGCTGTAAATTAAAAGATTCATTAAATCATAATAAATTAAACTAATTGTGTCTTACCAATCTTTCTTGAGAATTTGATATCCACTAGAACCTCCTCTATAAGGGTACTCGGGATTAGAAGCTCTTTCTTTATTAAGCTTTGCTCTTTTTCTATTTAAAAGATAAGTATACATTAATGAATGATATCTACTTGTGAAATATATATATAACTTAAATAATTAATATACTAACCAGGAAATCCGGATCTGTAGTGCGTATATCTACAAATTTGGTCCAATCCTCCTTAGTTATAATTAGGCATACTGATCTTTGGAGGCTCCTATCGATGGTCCCATCGGGGCGTTTGAATACTTTTTCCCCACATCGATTCTGTAAGCCCTATGCAACCTTCCGCTTCCTTGATATCCAATCTCTTGGGACTCATCGACATCAAAGTGTTTCTAGTTATACATAAAAATGGATTAAATAAATATAACTAAAAAATCACTAAATAAGATTATTAAAGAGGTCTAAAATTATATACCTGTATTAAGTCCCAAAAATCATCTTTCAGTTTAGGCAAAACTCGATTATCTTTCTCATTCCAACTTTTAATTGAAATTGGAAAGATTTGCTTCACCTTAGTACCAATAAAGCTAATTAAATTTGTGCCGTTGTCTCCAATTGGCAAACCTTTAACACTCCATCGGACCTTAAATAATTAAATCATTAAATAATTAGATAACTTGGAAAGGTAGAGAACAACATTAATAATTAGTAATTAACTTACCTTATATTTCTCGTGTCCTTTACTTATCCGATTGACGATATTCTTTTTCGATGTAATTCCTCGGGAGTGAACTTCTTTGTGTTTCTATCACCCCCATCACCACCACGACTACTCTCGTGATCACTATGTGATGCCATCGACTTGCAATGACCCAAATGAAATAGACTCGGTGAGTTTTAGCTTTAAAATTGTTTAGAACCAACAAACACTTAACAAAATATAGAAGAAGTCATGCACTAAATATGATGAAAGCCATGCACTAAGTAACCTAGAGTAAACATATAGAGGAAAGCCATGCACTAAGTATATAACCTAGAGTACTAAACATATATAGGAAAGCCATGCACTAAGCAGAGAAAGCCATGCACTAAGTAACCTAGAGTAAGCAGAGAAAGCCATACACTAGGAAAGCCATGCACTAGTCAAGTTAATAATGCTATCTAAGCTAGACTAATCTAACAACTAATTAGATACAACATTGAGCTAAGTGTGAGAGAAAGCCATACAAAAGATACATAACAAACCATAAAAAACCATAACAAATAGTCATTGCGGTGAGAGAGGTGGAAGTGCGTGAGTGCGAAATACCTTTTGAAAGGAGAGAGAGTGCGAGAAAAAGGAAACAAATGGGAGTGAGCTGCGTGGTAAGATAGCACCAACGAGAGAGAGGATGAGCGAAGAGGATAGGTTTACTGCGTTTCACGTTTCTGGGTGGCGTTTATGGGTTTACGGGTCGTAGCACCAAGGAGATGAGCGAAGATGAGCGAAGAGGGTTTCTGGGTCGTGGAGGTTCGCAAAGTGCGATGAGCGAAGATGAGCGAAGATGAGTTACGGGTTGTTCGTGGAGAAAAGTTAGGTAGATGAGTTACGGGTTGTGCGTGAGTGTGTGAGGGAGATGAGAGGCGCGCCTTGTAAAAATTTTAATAGCATTCCTAGCGTTTTTACATAAAGCGCTAGGGATCAACTAAGCAGCGTGTTTACCATTCCTAGCGTTTTCTCTAAAGCGCTAGGAATGCTAGTAAAAGGTGCTATAGCATTCCTAGCGTTTTACGTAAAAGCGCTAGGGATGCTATAGCACTTTCTTTACTAGCATTCCTAGCGTTTTATGTAAGCGCTAGGGATGCTATAACACCTTTTACTAGCATTCCTGGCGTTTTATGTAAAGCGCTGAGGATCAACTAAGCGGCGTGTTTACCATTCCTGGCGTTTTACGTAAGCGCTAGGGATGCTATAACACCTTATATTAGCATTCCTAGCGTTTTACGTAAGCGCTAGGGATCCTCTAGCTCTTCTTTACAATTCCTAGCGTTTTAACTTTAAAGCGCTAGGTGATGAATAATTTTAACTTCATTTCTAGCGTTTTCACTCTAAAGCGCTACCTATTGACTGATTTTTTTAATTATTTTTTTATTTTTGTTTATTCTCCTTTTAATTACAACCTATTAATTCATTCCCTTCCAGCAAAATTCATCAAATATCATTCCAACAAAATTCAGCCAATATCATTACAATCAATATATAGATACACACAAAATTCAACCTATTAATAGATATTTTTGTTTACAAATCATACAACATAATAAGTAACTTACATTATGAAACTCAAAAGTAGCTACAAATTAAAGCTATACCATATATAACATAAATGACTCTTGTCTTGACCACTAGATCTCATGATCACTAAGTGATGCCATCGACTGCAATATAACATAATCCATGTTATTGTTAAATTTACAAAAACAATATAATAATTATCTATTAATAAAAAATAACGAGAAATCATTAAGTCTATATTACCTTTTCCTTTTCCTAGATAAAATTTTGTTTGCAATTCGCGTCTTGGTATTTTTTTAAAAGCGAATAAAAATTCCATCATTATGATCTTTTCTAAAATATACAACATCCTCTATAGAAGTATTTTCCCCTATTATTGGTTACGATGTTACGAAGAGCGGGTCGTCCTCAACACCAACATCATCGGGTGCTTCATCATCATCGTTGTTATACACAAATTTTTGTCGATCAATAGAACAATAGACCAATTGATATTAAGCTGGATCGGTGACATAAAACACTTGTTGAGCTTGCGATGCTAAAATAAAAGGTTCATCTTTATATCCTAACTTGTTGAAATTCACCGCATGAACCCTAATTCATCAATCGTAAACCAGTATTATTGTCAACCCATTCACATTTGAACACGGGCTCTGAAACATATTGTAATCCAACTCCCATATGTGTTCAATGAAGCCAAAGTAAGACATATTCGCATATATGGGATTTCTATCTTTGTACTTTGGATGCATGCATAGAATGAGCTACAAGAGTCACCCCACTATTTTGCATTTTACTCTGATCATCTTGTTCTTTTGTATAGAAAGTGCACTCGTTCATTAGATAGGTTGTTGTAGAGAAGACATGTATATTTGGACCTTTTGCTAACCATCTCAATCTTTTTGAAATCGAAGTAGGATTGAAACACACTCACCATCAATGTGATGTTTTAGCCACACTATGAAACTCCTATTGTGTTCTTTTGCTAACCAAACTTGCTTCTTTCAGGGAATTGACTCTTAAGAATCTCCTTGTGCTTGGCAACATATGAATCAACCTCACTATCATTGTGAAGAGCGTACAAGTGTGCTTGCTCTAGTTCTTTCCTTGATACCATCACTAATTTATTTCTGTCATCCCTTTACTAATCCTTCTGCATGGCGAGACCTTGGCGGTCCCACAGAATATTCAAGACTAGATAGATGGCCGTGCAAAACTCAATAGCCTCTTCAACTATGTGGCGCTCAACAATACAACCCTCAGTCGTGATCGATTTTTCACATATCCTTTTAATATCTTCATGTAGCGCTCAAGCGGATACATCCATCTCATGTAACATGGGCCACACAATTGTGTCTCTCTAACCGGATGAACTATTAGATGAATCATTATGTCGAAAAAGGAAGGTGGGAAATACATCTCAAGCTCACACAAAGTGTGAGTAATTTCTCTTTGCAATGTTGGCAACTTTCGAGGTCAATCACTCTACTACAAATCGCCTTAAAGAATAAACAAAGTTTGGTTAAGGTCAGCGCACTTTCTCTTAGGCAAAATGGATCGTATACCAATGGGTAGCAAATTCTCCATGAGAACATGACAATCGTGGGACTTTAGAGACTTTAACTTGAGGTCTTTAATCGATACAAGAGTCGCCACATTTGAAGAGTATCCCTTTGGAACTTTAACTCCATGAAGAAACTCACAAAAGACAGTCTTCTCCTTTCTAGATAGAGTATGAAATTGCAGGAGGTAGATATGTGCGTGTACCCTTCTTTCTGGGACCCGATTCGGTCTCGAACCCATACTAACCAAATCCAACCTTGAGTTGATGGTATCTTTAGTCTTACGGCATATTGAGTAAGGTACCAATGACACTTTCGAAGACATTCTTTTCAACATGCATCACATCAATGAAATGCCTTACATATAATGACTTCAAGTATGGCAACTCAAAGAAAATCGACTTTTCTTCCACCCCGTTTGGCAATCTCTCTCTGCAAAAGGCTTCCCAAATTTAATGTTCAAATCTTCCACCTTTTCAAATACACATTAGCGAGTCAAAGGCGGGGAGCTCGATGTTCTGTATTCCCATCAAATGCCTTTCTCCACAATCGATAGTGATGAGTTGATGGCAAAAAAATCTCGATGACCAAGATAGATATTCTTCTTACCATGTTCCAACCACATCAATCGTGTTATCTTCACATATAGGGCATGCACTGCTTGCCCTTTGTTCTTGTGCCAGATAGATTTAGTATGCGGGAAAGTCGTTAATTGTGCCAAAGATCATAGCCCTCGGGGTGAAACTTTCTTCTCTGAACCCATCATACACCTCTACCCAGTCTCCCACATTTGCTTCAAGTCTTCAATTAAAGGAGCCAAGTATACATCAATATCATTTCTGGTTGTTTGGGCCCGAGAAATTAACAAAAAACGACATCATATATTTGCGTTTCATGCAAAGCCACGATAAGTTATAAATCGCCAAAATCACGGGCCATGTCTTGTGGGAGCTACTCTGGATACCGTCTGCGGGTTAAATCCATCGGTGAGACAATGCAAGGCGTAGGTTTCTCGGGTCATCCCGAAATTAGGATACTCGATATTGATTTTTCCATTGCGGAGAATCTGTAGGGTGTCGTAGCATACCATCTTTAATCCTTTCATCCTCATGCCATGTCAAGTGTTTTGCATCTTACGAACTACGATACATGCGCCTAAATCGAGGAATTATAGGAAAATACCACAACACCTTTTGTGGAAGCGGACTCTTTCTTCTTATCTCATGGTGTGCATTACATTTAGGACCACGACTTTAACAACGCATGTTCATTCCGAAATAAAATGCAATCATTCGGACACAAGCGTGTATCTTCTCATAGTTCAAGCCAATAGACCCCCAACATTTGCTTTGCATCATCGTCAGAAGGAAGCACATTATCATTCGGCAACATTTCTTTGAAGTGAGAGTAAATCGGTAAAGCTCTTATCGAGTCCATCCGTGGCGAGTTTTCAAGTTATACAACTTGATCACGACCAATAATTTTGTGAATTCATTACAACCGCATACAATGGTGTCTCTGCATCGGTTATCAACTTCTCAAACATTTCGGGACAATCATTAAGATCCTCTTCAACCACCTTTGCCATCTCTTCAAATTCGTTCGCATCAAATGAATGTTGTTCGGTGTCAGCCGTGGCGCATATCTCTTACTAATATCATTCATATTTGAAGATTCACCTTTTTCTCACCGTGCATTATCCAACAAGTGTAACTTTGATCAATTCCATTCGCCTTTAAATGTCGTGCCAACTCCTCTGCGATGGCGATTTTACATAACAACACCTTAAACAAGGACATTTCATACCACTAGAAGTCCACTAAGCGTTCAACGCCACGACTCACAAAATAATCCCTCGGTAGTATACTCCTTGGATGAGCGATTGGCGGACATCAATTTCTATCCATAATTGCCAAATATTTATAATAAAATCACGAGAAGAGAACTTTAACATATGACCCATCAAGCAATTCGAATATAATGAAGAATCAATTCATATAAAAAAACAAAGGAACCATATAATCTAGTCTTCCAAATAATTAATTTTGTGTAACATGAGAAGAGGCTAGTGGTGAAAAAAAATAAGAAGAGTCTAGTGTGCACAAGTGACAAAACTAATATATTTCTAAACTAGCTAGAACCCACAATTAATATCTAACAAGAAGCAGAGAGAAAGAGCAGAAAACTCACCAATGTTATGCGAGTGAGAGAGATGATGTTCCTTTGAGAGAGATGATTTTCGTTGAGAGAGATGATGTTAATTTGAGTTAGGGTGTTAGGGTTTTGCGTTTACGGGTGAGTGATTTTTGCGTTTACGGGTAAGAGTGTTGGTGAAAGAGGAAGTAGCTCAATGGGAAACAAAAAAATTATTTAACCATACCTAGCGTTTTCTAAAAAGCGCTAGGGATCTATCTAGCGTGTTTTCTAAATACCTAGCGTTTTGAGTAAAAGCGCTAGGGATATGTCTAGAGTGTTTACTAAATACCTAGCGTTTTATAAAAAGCGCTAGGGATCTATCTAGCGTGTTTTCTAATTGGCTAGTGTTTTGAATAAAAGCGCTAGAGGATCTGTCTAGCGTGTTTTCTAAATAGCTAGCGCTTTCTAAAAAGCGCTAGGGATCTATCTAGCGTGTTTTCTAATTGGCTAGCGTTTTGAATAAAAGCGCTAGGGATGTCTAGCGTGTTTTCTAATTTGCTAGCGTTTTAAGCAAAAGCGCTAGGGATACATCTAGCGTGTTACCTAATTGGTAGCGTTTTACTTTAAAAAGCGCTACTAATGGTATAGCGTGTTATTAAAATGGCTAGCGTTTTTATAAAGCGCTACTAAAGGTGGCGATCTCTTTTTACAATTCTGGCGTAGTGTAAAAAGACAAAAAAAATCACTCCTTGATTCATTTTTTACTCCCTCTCTCACTTTTTCTGTCTCTCTCTCTCTCTATCACTCTCTGTCTCACACACACACACACAAACTCTCTCTCTCTCTCTGTCTCTCTCTCTTTATCTCTCAATGTTTCTTATTTTATTTATCTTCTTTCTCCTTCATTTTTTCTCCCTTTCAATTTTTATTACCTTTATTCTCTCTCTCTCTCTCTCCTCACATTTCAATTGTTTTGAAATCTATCTACTATGCATCTTTTAAACACCTACTAATAAATCTCTTTTTATCTATCTAATCAAAACACCATCTAAGTCATTAAGTAATACCATATGATAAAGAGGTGAGAAAGGTTTTGATTGAGCTTGATTTTTTGTCATCACTATTGGAAAATAGGCTTTTAACATTAGAGTTTAACACCGGTTAAAACAAAACCAATGTTAAAAATGGACACGATGGTAAACTTGTAAATAAATTGTGCACAAAACACATGTTTAACATCGGTTACTAAATGACCGATGTTGAAAGTAAGGAGACAATGAAATTTGTAAATAAAAGAAGTGTAGAGCACATTCTTAACATCAGTTACTAAATGATGGATGTCAAAAGTCACACTAGCATACTTGTAAATAAATAGTGTATCAAACACACTATTAACATCAGTTACTTTACTACCGATGTCAAAAGTGTATTGAATTAGACAAAAGTTTCAACCCCCCTAACCCTTCTCTCTTGTGTGTGCGCCCTAACCCTTCTCTCTCACTCCTAGTCGTCTGTCCCTCAATCTCTTGGTCTAGGCAAACTCAAATGACATTTTTTCTTTTTAATTTTTCCTTTCCATCCTCCTCCTCCTCCGTTCGTTTGTCATCTTCTTTGACTAGCTCTCTCTTTCTTCTTCTGTGTTTTATTTTTCTTTTTCTTTTTCTTCTCACAACCTCACATCACACACGGTTCATCACAATCCCTTAAAGGTATTTAAATCAGCAACAACCTTACAATTTTTCCTTTTCAATAAGAACAAACCACACACTTATTTGAAACAAAGGGGGCTTCTCAAGTATGTTTATTTTCATCGTATTGTGCTTCAATTCAATCAAAGTGAGTGTGTGTGTGTCATATTGCCTGAGCTCTTGATCGGTATTACACGAGTGAGCTAGGTATCAAAGATTTTTTATAAGTATTTGAGATTTTTTGTATGTTAGTTGCTTATTTTGTGATCTTGATTGCTTTTTCTTTCTTTGCAACTATTCAATTTACGGTTATGTTGACACACACTAAGCATCCTTGTTGCATTGCATCATATAACTAATCAAGTAAGCCTTACAAACTGAACAAATCGGAGTGGTTGATTCGGTTAAACTATAGCCCGACACCTGATACGGTTCGATTATTTCAGCGGTTTTAAGCGGTTGAACCATTAGGTTTCACGGAGGTCTCATGGTTCAATGCCTGGTTTGGTTTTCAAAACATTGCTGCCTAGTCTTATCATGTCAACCATTAGGCATTACATTTCATCATATAACTTCTCTAGTTATCAATCACCCTGGGGGATACTAGATATTCGATCATCTAATGAATAATGGTTGACATTTTCCTCTTTACTTAAATATTTAAATAGACAAAATGTGATTAAAAAGTTGCCTGCAGAACCAAGTTTTCGAATCTTTGATATGATGCTTCTATAATTTGTATTGACCTAGGAATAAATAAAATCGAAAATTTTCAGTCAGATAGTAAGATACACCACTAGCAAAAGAACTTTTCGGTATCCACAATTCATACCGACTTTGTATGCCCATGGCCTTTTTCATTTACTTTAAAGTGTAGCTAGAGCAGGTTATTACTAGGGCATGTTTGACATTTTTCATTTATTTCAAACAAAGCATTGTCTTCTGTGCATTTATATGTAATACCAGATAACCAAAGAGAAACAAAGGCAATCATTTTCCAGACCACAAAAAGCTACTCTCTCCGTTCCATATTATATGTTGTTTAAGGTTGTGGCACTTGAATTAAGAAAAGTAGTTAATTTTGTATGGGAAAGAGAGATTGTGAGTTAGTTTACCAAATTGTCATTCATTAATGACATTGGAAACATAAAAAGTAGAATTGTAAGAAGAGATATATTAAATAATGAAGAGTATGACTGGAAAAGAAAATTGATGTTGTATTGGTATTCTAAAAAGTCATGTATATATTATGGGACAAATATTTTTACCTAGAAAGTCATATAATATGAGACGGAGGGAGTAATTGGTAACACATTGCCATACTGCAAAAAGTTAATATGTAAGCTCTTATTTATCATACATATGTTATTAACTTTTTTTTCAAAAAGTGAATCATGTTTTGAAAGAATGGACGAATCCTCAGTATTCCTTTTGAGGTTTTAACACATTTTTAGCTCTTGAAATAATTTTGTTTGGGCCTTAATGTTTGATAAGTGTGTCCCCCTATAGACTATAGTTTTCACGATTATGCACATAGCACAAGCACGGCAAGTCGAAATGGTACTCTCTCTCATAATTGGTCTCTCGCTTCCTCTTTACCAAACTATAAATTTCAATTTCAAATATGTTCTTTCTTCCTTCTCTTTTTCTTCCTCTTTCAAGTATGTTCTTTCTTCCTTTTCTTTTTCTTCCTCTTTGACAACCTATGTTATCCCCTAAGTAATTAAACTCGGATAGTAGTGATGAACAAACAAATCAAAAAATGTGATAGTTGTGTAGTGAGTAGTGGGATAGCCGCTATTGTAAAGACAGGAGAAGAGGGGAGGTCGAAAAAAAATTTCTTAACAAAAAGGAGTGTGATTAGAAAGAAAAATGAAGGTTTTTGCTTTTTCCACACCCCCTCCTACTCAAAACACACCCCATAAGGGTGTGAAAAGACCAAAAGACCAGCCAAAACCTCTTTTTTTTCACGAAATTTCACCTGTTCGAACACGGGCCTTGAGCGAGTTGAATGTTTATCGTTTGTGTGTGTTAAATCTTGACTTCACACCCTCTTGTGCGTAATTTCACCTGTTCGCATGAGGGTGTTCGAACACCCTATTTTATTACAAAAAATGGACTCTTACACCACATTCACCTTTTTATTGCGTTCGCATGATGTTGTTCGAACGTGTTCGAACAAGGTCGTTCGAACGGTCATAAAACTGCGTCCTCACGGCGTTTCACGCGAGGTTATTTTGGAATAAAATTTGTTAAGGGGTGTGAAAGAGTAGGAGGGTGTGGGAAAAGCAAACGCCAAAATGTATCTCTTAGAAAAGTGGGTATGGCCCATTAATGGGCTTATTAAAAGCCCAATACTGGAAACCCTAACATTTAAATGTTCCTTTCTACCTTCGCAGCCGCACATATTTTCTTCTACTCCTTTCTTATGTTGTGTTACTACTTCTTAGCCACCAGTGTTTCTTCTCCTCCTTCATCATCATTTATTTAGGACAAAAACACCTTTCGAAGCTTCGTTCTATTTCTTTTCTATTGACTACATAGGGATTCCATTAGTCTATGTCCATGTCTTTGGTTGGGGCTTGAAAGTATGTTTATTTCCTTCTATTTTTTTTCTTAATTTTTTTTGTTCTTTTAATTCATTCATATTTGTTGTCATTATGCGTTGTTCATGGTTTTGATCAAAACTTCGATAATTCTTTTGCAGAAATCTTTTCAAATTATGATGCTTCATTCATATTTGGCCCCATTACGCTCGGTTCTCGAATCAAATCAAAAACTTCAGTATTTTTATTTTAGAAATTTTAATGAATTATGTAGATTCATTCTTATTTGTCGCCGTTATACCCGGTTCTTCGATCCAATCTAAAATTTTGGTATTTTTTTTGCAAAAACGTTTACAAATTTTTATGCTCGGTTCTTGGTTCTGATCCAAAACGTTTACAAATTATGATGCTTCAATAATATTTTTCTCATTATGCTCGGTTTTTGGTTCCGATCTAAGATTTTTGTATTTTTTTGCAAATTATGTTGCTTCAATCATAGGTTTCACGATGATGCTTGGTTCTTGGATCAGATCTAAAACTTTGAAATTTTTTTTTTTTTTACAGAAATTTTACCAATTATGATGCTTTACTCATATTTGTCGCCTTTGGTTTCCATCTAAAACTTCGGCAATTTATTCTTTGTTTGTTCTTTTAATTCGTTCATATTTGTCCCCATTATGCACGGTTCTTGGATCGATCTAAAACTTGGTATTTGTTTTAGAAGTTTTATAAATTATGATGATTCATTCTTATTTGTCACAATTATACCCGATTCTTCAATCCGATCTAACATTTTGGTATTTCTTTGCAGAAACTTTTACAAATTATGATGCTTCATTCATATTGCAACCATTATTCTCGGCTCTTGGTTCCGATCTAAAACTTTGATATTTTGTTTTTGCGGACATTTTACAAATTATGATGCCGTTCATAATGTCGCCATTATCTACGCCTTTGGCTCCGATCTAAAATTTTGGTATTCTTTTGCAAAACATTTTACAAATTACGATGCTTCATTCATATTTGTGGCCATTATTCTTGGTTCTTGGATCCAGTTTAAAACTTTTTAATTTTTTTCGCGAGAATATTTTACCAACTATGGCGCTTTATTCATATTTTCGCCATTACGTTCAGTTCTTGGTTTCGATCTAAAACTTCTATATTTTTTCCAAAAATTTTACAAATTATGATGCTTCATTCATATTGTTGTCGTTATGCTCGGTTTTCGATTGCAATCTAAAACTTCTGTCAATTTTTTTCGTAGAAATTTTTACAAATTATGATGTTTCTTTCAAGTAGAGAGACATGTAAATTCCAGTGAGATCATACTCATGTTGATAGAAAGTAGTGCAGATCCGGAGGATTCAATATCAAGGTGAAATTTATCAAACCCTCCTAGTTAACTAGTATATTTTGCTTATCATAACATGTCGATCTTGAAAACTTCAACTGCTTTCAAGTTAATTTTACAAAAAAGTACACCATTATATGATTTCAAATATTTATTTTTACAAATATATCTAATATCATGTGTTTTGCTTTTGCATCGGTAGAAAAAAAAATGAAGCATTTACTTTGGAGTTGATAGCCTATTTATTTAGTCTTTGATTTTTTGAAAAAGTTAAATTTGGTCCCTGACTTTTCAAATATTTTGATTTTGTCACCCACTTTTACAAATGTTTATCAATTTAATCGTTCCGTCAACCATTATCAATTTAAAACGCCCAAAACAAATAATTCTCCCTTAGCTTGCCAAATCACATAAATGTTGGGGATTAAATTGATACTCTCTTTTTTAAAAGAATGGGTTGTATTCGTGGGGACCAAATTGATACTAAGTTATATAAGTCAGGGACCCAGTGATGTTTAGTAATAAAATTAAAGCATCAAAGAGATTTTGTTTTTTAGTCATATATGGTATTCTATCTATATTTAACCCTACTAATGGCTCTATTTCTACATACAACCCTATGAGACACTACAACAATAAGGGAATGGTAGCTATTAATTTTCCTCAATAACAAAGTTGTTGTAGCGGTATATGTGTGACATCAACATTTGCAAGTCGTTGAGGTAAAACAGTTAATTTCCAACAATATCACTATTGTAGAGAAGCATATACGTATCTAAATGGCAACAAAAATCAATTCGAATAACACTTTTTTATACCAATAATGCAATAATGTTGTTGGTAACGAATGTTTTAATAGATTTGTTTTTTCTTGTTATATTATTTTTTTGATTGTTTTTACATGACTGCATTATTATTTTTAAAAAAATCAGCTTTTAAAATAACAAAATATGTCACTACGATTTTGTAAATAATTTCTATTAGTCAAATTATTTCTACATTAAGTTGCCTTTTTTTTCCATTAAATGCTTTGGGATTTGAAATTTGTAAATCAATGGTTGATGATGCATTTATGTATGATACACAAATATTATGATTTGTGTAACTTAAAGACACCATATTTCTATATTTGAACTAAATTGTGTTATATAAAATTGTTATTCTCATCCAGAACTAAAACAACAATACTCCATGTAATATTATCTAATCATATATCATGGATGCTTTATTTCATACATCAAATATAAAGAAACACATGAATTTAAAAACCCACGAATCTAATTCAATAAACTCATAAAAGGTGATAAAAATGTCACCACAAATTCCATACTTCAAGCTTTCTCATCTCTAATTAGAATAGACAATGTAAAAATACTTTTCACATACCTAAAAACATGAACCTTCATCCCAAACTCAAGAGGAGTCTTTGCACTACCTGATGCATACTAATGTTGTACAAAATTAATGGTCCATGATCTAATCCAGCTGTAACAACCTCATCATTCCAAAACTTTCAAGATGTCCACCTTCCAGAAGAAGGACCAATGATATAACTCTTTGTCCAAAACTCTTGGACACCATAATCATTCATAACCCAAATATCAACACGAGTTTTCCATTGAGAACTCGTGTTGATATTTGGATTATGAATGATTATGGTGTCCAAAAGTCTAGGACAAAGAGATTTGTCATTGGTCCATCTTCTGGAAAGTGGAAATTTTGAGAATTTTGGAATGATGAAAAAGTTGTTATAGCGAGGATTAGATCATGAATTAATAATTTTATGCGACATAAGTACCCAACAAGTAGTGAGAGGCTCCTCTTGAGTTTGAGATAATGTAATCATGTTTTAAGGTATGTGGAAAGTATTTTTTCATTGTCTCTTTCGATTGGAGATGAAAAGTTTGAAGTATGGAATTTATAGTGATTCTTTATCACATTTTATGAGTTTCTTACATTCGATTTGTGGGTTTTATATTCATGTCTTTCTTTATCTTTGATATATGAAATAAAAGCATCCATGATATATGATTAGATAATTACTCACTTTTTATTACAAAATATGAACTAAGGGGTGTTTGTTTCAAGTTATATATGATTTATATAGAACTTATATATGTTTATATATATATATATATATATATATATATATATATATATATATATATATAATTACTCATGGGAATAACATTCTTAGGAACCTAACGCTAGGAATAATAATCCTAGGTATCTTCTAAAAAAAGTGTTTGGTAAATTTTTAAACATTCCCATGAATAAGGTAGTTATAGAAATTAAAATAATTTTTATATTTAATTTTGCACTTAACCCTCATGGGAATCTTTATTCCCAACCTTTTCCAAGGAAATGTTTTTATGGGAATGATGGAGGTTATTGGAAGTTATAATCTCACTCCTAGGAATCTTCATACCCAGGAATAATTTTTTTCAAACTTGTAACAAACACGTATATGTTCATTCCTGACCTATAAATTCCAGGGAATCTTAATCTTAGACTTGAAAACAAACACCCCTTAGTATCAACTTGGTCCCCACGAATACAACCCAATTTTTTAAAAGAGTGTCAATTTAATTAGTTCCCAACATTTACCTGACCTTTTAAGTTGAGGTTGAATTATTTTTTTAGGCATTTCAATTTGGTCCCTGAAATTTGTCACGGGCATTTAACTGCCACGTCACAATGGTTGACGAAGGGACTAAACTGATACACATTTCTAAAAGTGGGGGATAAATAGAAATATTTGAAAAGTCAAGGACAAAATTGATCTTTTTCAAAAAGTCAGAAACTAAATAGGTAAACTCATTTACTTTGCAAACTTGTTGTAGCTAGTTTTTCCCAGGAGGCTTTTGACTCGTGATATGATGATGACTAGGCGAAACATTTCTTACTCACACAATTTTTGTTGTACCTTGTGCTTAGATCATGATGAATCTATCAACCACTTGGTTTTCTTGTGTCGTTGCTCTCAGCTAGTTTGGGCTAACATTCAGAGGTGGGTGGGAATCACGGTGACCGGAAATATGGTAGGGGTAAATCACTTACCGACTTATTGTTTGGGTATTTCTTCAAAGAAGTTCTGCAGGTATAATTATTTGGTGTGGATGGTGGTCACGTGGTGTATTTGGCTCCAAAAAAATCGTATTCTATTTAGAGGGGATGTTTTATATTTTTAGTTGGTTGTTAATCATGTAAAATCTATTATGTGGGAGTGGTTTATTAGTCAAGAAGGTTGTAATTTTACTTTTGTTATTTCTGGTTGGTGCGTTAACCCACTAAACTGCTTGAAGGCGTTGTAATTGGTTGTAGCCTATGTTGGGCACGACTTCGTTTTTTCCTTCTGAGGATAATGGAAAGTCACCAACTTCCCATTTCTACATGGGAATTGAAATGACTGTATTGTGGATCGACATCATCATGTAGTCATTATCTCAATGGTTTTTACAGAGCTTTTTGAACTAGGAGTTGCAGTTGGAACTTCATTTGGACATTCTCAGCCTTTCGACCAGCGATCATTTGGTCATTATCTCAATGGTTCAATGTTTCAAATGAACGTATATTCTACTTTTTTTGTGCGTTCCATTTCATTTTGGAACTTTTTTCCAGTGTATGTGGTTCCCTCTACCTTCATGTTAATCGGGAAATAATATGTTTCTTTATCCATATAGCATAATAATATAAATTATTATGCATATGAGCTTTTTAAGGGCACACGCATTTAGTAATAATTTCCCTTTTTTTTCTTTCATATTTTGTATTTTCAAAGGAAGACAAAGATCTCAATGAGATCCTACATATATTTCTACAGAACCCATCTTTCAACAACTATTTGAAATTTCAATGATCTAGCTTCCTTCCAGGTGAGAAATTTTCAATGATACTTATTTCATCATTGGAATCATCAAATGAGACACCTTTATCTGACGACTTTTATAAGCGGACCATGTCAGTGGAATCATCTCGAGGCGTATCATGTTTTCCCTTTGGTTGATTAGATGATGACATAGGGATCATTGAAAATTTCTCGATTTTGTGAGGAAGCTAGATAATTGTAAATTTCAAATAGTTCTTGAAAGATGGGATCTATAGTTATATATGTAGGATCTCATTGAAGTCTCACAGCTTTCTTGTGGAAATGCAAAGCGAGAAAAAATAGGAGGCGAGGAAATTAGTCTAAATCGTGTTCCACTAAAAGCTTATATACACAAACACATGATGATTTGCAATAATCGTGCATCGGGAAGAAGAAGAAGAAGAAGAAGAAGAAGAAGAAGAAGAAGAAGAAGAAGAAGAAGAAGAACTTAGCACCTCAACACTCTTCCAAAGCGAAACCAAGCTACCCAAAATCGAACCACTTTGCCTAGAATCCTCTCTCCAACTGAAATGAACTTGAAATAACCTCCTTTCAACCTCAAATGACTCACATTGCAAGATTGAAGTTGAAACCCACTCTCTCTCTTCCTCAAATCCGATTTCTATGAAGAAGAGGAAATAGAGTTTGAGTTGGTTTTAATTTGGTGATTTTAGTTTCAATAGATAGAGGGAAAAAATGTGGTTGAATGGTGGAATAAATTTGTACATGCATCAAGGATCAAGATTTTTCTCTCCTCTTCTTTCTCTTCTCACTCTCACGCCCTCTCTCTTCCCCATCACTCTTGTTTTCTGTTTTTCCTTACTTTTCTCTCATGTCTCTCCTAGTAATTTGAACTTTAATGAATATGTCCAAACTAAGTTTGGGTTCAGCTGGAAGTTTTTGTGAGTTGGTGTGGGTGTTTGGCATGTAAAAACCCCCAAAATACCCCCTTATTTCACTAATAACCCAAAACTCTTACTTTGTTTCATTTTTACCCCCACACAAAATTCACACAATCAATCATATCTCATTACATTCCACCAATTAAACAATCAACAATAATTCCTATCTAATAAAATTACTCAATCAATTAAACACTCAAAAATGACTATTTTTGGGATGTTACAGAAGCAGTCTTGATCATGATCAACAATCATTCTTGTGCAGGTCTCGGTGCTATCTTTTCATTCCTTACAGGAATGGAAGGTGTGTGAACCAACATCCTTTCCAAACATTGGAAATCAGTATGGAACTATTCATTAGTGAAATGACTCTTAATAGCTTTCATGATTTTGTAAGAAATGATAAGAAAAACAATCTAGATAGTGTTTAATTGATATATTATGATTATTCATTAGTGAAATGACTCTTGCACCAACTCACCAAATAATAATTATACCAAAAAAATTTCACCATCTACATGAATGCTTGTAAGATATAAAAGTTTAATTAACTAAATTGAAGGTTTATCTTGTTGAAATATTTAAGAGAAGAAGAAAATAGAAAAAAAATAATGAGAGAATGAAAACAGATAAAGTGTGAGTTATGAAGAAGTAGACTTGATCAATAATTGTTCATGTGCAATCATAGCCCTGTGAAGAGCTCTTGATGTTATCATTTCTTTACTTATAGGAATGGAAGGTGTGTGAACAAGCATCCTTTAAAAACGTTGGAAAACAGCGTGGAATTGTTCTTCCCACCTTAACTTCAACTAGAAATATTTGTTGAACCATTAAATAGAGTTTTTCCTTCAATCTTTGGATCCAAACTCTTGCTTTACAAAGGAAGCTCCTCCTAACATAATTATTGAATTGTAACAAAAAGTCATTCATGGTTTTTAATTTTATCACAACTGAACTGTCAGGCATTATCTCGTAGTCAATGGGGAGATATCAACTTCTTTTCTTCACAACTGAACTGTCTGGCGAGGGAATTGAAACGACTGTATTCTTGTCATCATCATCTCGTGTTCTTAAGGAGCTTTCTGAACCAGGAGCTTCACTGGGACATTCCCAGTCTTTCGACCAACGATCATATGATCATTTTTTCAATGGTTCAATGTTTTCAATGCAGGTATATTCTATTTTTTGTATGTTTCGTTTCATTTTGAATTTTGGGAACTTTTTCATGTGCATTATGTGGTCACTAACATGGTTCTTTATCCATATAGTAAGTAAAACTTCGATTCCTCAGGGCTTCCGTAGACTTTTTTGATTCTTGTATGTAGTAGATACCTGCACTAAATTCATATCTTAAATTTGTCGTAGCATAGATTATCAGTAGGATCTTGTGATCTCAAGGTTTCTATTTCCCTCAATGCTTCATTGGTTTTGATATTTCTTTTATGTAATGTTAGTGTATGCTCTAGACCTAACCCAAATTTCAGTTTGTGATTATGATTATGCTAATATTAAAAAAAATGTTGACTCTTACGATTCTGTCTCGTGAAATGAAAATGTGTTTAAGTACATAAGCTTTTTAAGGGCCACACAAGTGTAGTGCTAATTTCCCCACTCCTTTTTTCCATCCTTAATTTGTATTTCCGAAAGAAGAGAAAGATTTGAATGAGATCCTACATATATAACTATAGATCCCATCTTTCAGCAACTACTAGCCGCATTACCCGTGCGATGCACGGGGTGAGTTAGTATCGATGGATATAAATACATTAAATCAACTCATTAATGTTTTCCAAAGATAAATATTAATTAGGGATAGTTTAGTAAATCTATTTATTTTTGACATGAATTCAATAAAATTAATTGCATAAAACTACTATCTTTAATATGGGTAAAAGTAATTATTTTTGCTTATAATTAAGTCCGGAGGTATATTTAGGAGTTCTATCGTAAATAAGGCAAAAGTTCTTGTGAATGAAGTTAAGTTATAAAATTAAATAACAATATTATAACTACTCCATGGTGCTTGGGTTTGAGCACCTGTAGTGCTCCATTAATGAATGATTGTTTACCTAAAGAAATAACAATATTATAAAATTAAAATAAACTTTGACAAAGACATTAGAATTGAACATGCATAGAATGAACATACATAGATTTTCTGAAAAAGTCTAATATATATATTCATCAAGCGTAAATATAAAAACTTAATACATAATACTGAGTCCTACTTGGCTCGAGAGTTAGTCTCTAGAGTTCTTGTATGAGAGGATAGTCGATTTATACCAAGAAAATATAAATATAAAAATTTAACCGATAATTAAAGAGAAAAGAAGGCAACACAATTAGAAAGTGAAACAAATGCGTATAGATATCATGCGAGTTTGATTTAAAACTAAATATTAATATAACTAAGCTTCTAAATAATACTTGTTGGCGTGAAATTATTTAAATAAAGAATAAAATACCAATTTGGATATGTAATTTTTTCTATCAAGCAGTTATTGTGAACAAACTTAGCGTATTTGAACATCTAAAATTTTTGGGACCTAAAGTACCCCAAAATACCTTTATCGACATCCCACTTTACGTATTTTTCACAAACTTATTATTATATTTTGACAATTTCTGGTATTTGAAGAGTTAAAAAAATTCAAATCCCAAAAGTACCTAAAAATACACTACTTAACATTTCCTTTTAGACATTAAACATGTTCTCACTAAGCGACTCAAATAAAGAATCAAGCAAAGAAGTAATGAAAGCTTGTCAATTTGAAGTTTAATAGAATGGAATGAAATGTTTTGCAAAGAAGTGGAAATGAAATGTCATATTAATGAATTGGTTTGCAAAGAAGTGAAAAGAACAAATGAGTTTAATAAAATATAGTTTTTTTAGTTTGGACCGATCTTGACTACCTATTGAGTGTTTGACCATTTCAACCCATGTGTCCCAATGTAGCCTATACCACTTTGGACCTACGGTGTTGGTTTATAAAATATATAGCCTAATAATTGTGAATAAAAATTAAATTATAACTATAAATTAAATAAGATTATAAAATTTAAAAATAATGTTAACAAGACATTGAATGGAACATATATAGATAATATGGCGATAGTGCTTCTATTGTAAATGTGGTTGGAGTTTATGCGGTTTAACCCACAATTAGATGGAAAAAAAGACAACGCATTTAGGAAGTGAAACATGTGGATATCATGCAAGGATGAATGAAAACTACCAATAATATAGGAGTAACTATATAAAGTTGAAAGAAGATGATGGAGGTTCTATTCTAAATATGTCTAAAGTTCTGTGTGAGTACATAATACTACAATGCGATTACTCGAATATAAGAGAAAGATAAAAAGAAATACCAATTTAAGTATGTTTCTACTACTTGTTTGTTTGTGAAATGGCCAAAATATAGAAGACAAGCGCAAATAGAAAGAGAAACACATGGGTATCATGGAAAGTTGGATGAAAATTACAAATAAAATAGTAGTACCTATAGAAAATTGAAAGAATATGAAGTGGTGTTCAATTTTATTGTAGATATCATTGAGCATAATTCTATTATTTGTAAATATATTTTTGTAAATATAAAAGCTTAACTTATAATTAAAAAAGGAAAGAATACAACACTATTAGAAAGTGAAACTTCGTGGGTATCATGTAGGGTTGGATGAAAATCACCAAAAAATAGAAGCAACTATACAGCGTTGAAAGAAGATGATTAGAATTTTTATTATAGATGTGGCTAACGTTCCCACAGTGTAAATGAAACAACCTTGTACTCAAAGATAGAAAGTTGAAAGAATATGATGTGAGCTTCTTTCGTAAATGTGGTAGAAGTTCTCGTGAATAAAAGTTAAATTAAATTATAATTATAAAACATTTTCGTTTTTATCACAATCTTTTTTAACCAAACCGGTTATCAAGGAACAAACTTTTTGAATAATTAAAATTTACTCTGAACTATAAAGTACACCAAATCATACTATTTAGCATCTCAATATACATATTTTGTCATAAAATGAAAAAAATATATTCACCCAATCGATTATTGAAGAATAAACTTCACATGTTTAAACATCTTAAATTTTTAGAGATTGTAAAGTACTCCTTAAAATATAAAAAAGAAAAAGAGCATAACATTAAAATATACGGGTGTCTCTAGGGTACCTATTGATTAAATGAATTACTTTTAAACAAAAATAGGAGTAAATAACAACATCAAATAAATTCTAAGTATTAGAAAGACATCACAGTTAAAGACAAAAGTCACACATATAGGGGCCCATTTGGATAAATAGCTTAATTAAGTACTTATGACATAGCGCTTATCATATAAGTGCTTATGCATAAGTTGTTTATATAATAAAGGATGAAATAATGTTTAAAATTTGTTTTTCTATAAGCCATAAGTTATTTCCATAAGCTATTTGGAGTTTATGGAAATTAGCTGAAAACAGCTTATGAACATGTCATAAGCTATTTCTATAAGCTCTCCCAAACGGTTTCACAAGTTCTTTTACCAGTAGATAAGCCCAAATAAGCCAATCCAAGCGACCCCCCCAAGTCATAACACAAAGCGACTTAGAGTTGAAACATAAACAACGACCTAATCACACATATATTAGATGAAATCATAACACAAGCGACTTAAAGTTGTAACATAAACAACAACATATAATAATGTTATCTGTATTCATCAAATGTAACTATAAAAACTTAACACATAATACGGTCCTACCGGTTTGAGAGATTAGTTTCTAGAGTTGTCTTGTGAGAGGATACAGAGTTTATACCAAAAAATGTAAATATAGATACTTAACCCATAATTAAAGAGGAAAAAGACAACATAATTAGAAAGTGAAACACATACGTATGTATTATGCACGATTTGATTTAAAACTAAACACCAATTTAACTATGCTTCTAATACTTGTTGATGTGAAATTTTCTAATAAAGAAGAAAATACCAATTTGGACATGTAATTTTTTTAGATTCTAAAATACCCCAAAACACACAACCTAGAATCACAATTTATGTATTTTTTTCATGAGTATTTTCCATCAAGCAGTTATTGATGAGCGAACTTGGCGTATTTGAACATCTAAATTTTTCATGGATCCTTAAGTTCCCAAAATATACTTTCATCATCGTACTTTACGTATTTTGTCACAAACTTATAATTTTTACCAAACCGGATATTTCTGAAGAAACTTCTAGTATTTGAAGACTTAAAAAAATTCTTGAATCCTAAAGTATCCCAAAACACAACTGCGTAACATTTAACGTTACGCATTTTGCTCTAAAATAATTTTGTCTCCATCAAGTACACCAAAGCACACTATTTAGAATTTCACTTTACTTATTTTCTTACGAAATTAAATAATTTTTTCATTGAAAATTTTCATATTTAAACATGTACAACTTTTCGAGTTTGTAAAGTACCTCTTGAAATATAAAAAATGGAAAAAAATGCAAAGCCTTAAAATATAAAGGAAGAACCCTGGATGTGACAAAAACTCTGTTCGGAGGAGATAACCACACAAGCCGACAAAGCTGAGTATTCGTGGCGGCCCGGTTTCTCGGTGTAGATAGTCATCGGTAAAGTGAAGAAAATTGCACACCAATGACATGGTAAAAAAAAGTAAAAGAATAAAAAAACAAAGAAAAACTGAAGAAAAAAAACATAAAAAAAAAAAAAGCTGAGTGAACAATTGGAAGATGGAAAAAAAATTGAACTCTCGGATATGATGAGATTAGAGATAAAAATTATAATATTTGTATCAATAAAAGAAGTTTAATGCAAGCATCAGTTAATAGGTTAGGAAGAAAACTAAAGAACAATCGAAGGATCATGATTATTAAAATTGGAAGGAACACATACATAAAAGCTGGAAGCAACAATCGAAGAAAAATGAATAAAACACGAAGGTTAATCGAAGGAACACGAATAAATCAATCAACAACAATGCATTTATCAATGAAACTAAAATAACACTTGTAAGCAAATTAAAAGACATGAAGATGAAGAAGTTAGAGTACTTTACGGAGAAGCAAAAATGGGGAATACGAAAGAAGACAACACAATTAGAAAGTGAAAGCGCCTATGTAGGTATCATGCGAGTTTGATTTAAAAATAAGCACCAAATTATGTATGCTTTTAAAACTCATTGGTGTGACATTATCAAAATAAAGAAGAGAACCTAAAAACAATTTTTCAACAAATTATGGGCCCTAAGGGTACCCCAAAATATGTATGCTAGCATAAAACTCACGTATTGTGTCACAATTTTTTTATTTTTCAACAAATAGGTTATTGAGGAATGAACTTGGGTATTTGAACATCTAAAATTTTCCGGGATCCTAAAGTACCTAAAAAAACACCGTCTCGCACTATACATATTTTGTCACAAACTTATTATCATTTTACCATACAGTTATTTACGACAAAACTTACGGTATTTGAAGAATTAAATGTTTTTCTAAACCTAAAGTACCCATAAACACACGCTTAACATTTCACTCTCGCATTTTGTTGCAAACTATTTTTTCTCCATCAACTACACCAAAGCACCTTTGTTTAGTATCACACTTTATGTGTTTTGTCATGAAATTAAATAGCTTTTCACCAAAAATTTGCATATTTAAACATCTAAAAATTTTCAAAATTTGTAAAGTACCCCTCAAAATATAAAAAGAAAAAAATAGAAAACCTTCAAGTATAAAAAAAGAACTTTGGATGTGGTAAAAAGTCTGTTGGGGGGAGAACCACGCGGACCAACAAAGCCGGATACTCGTGGTCAGCCAGACTCCCAAACGTAGATTAGTCATCGACAAAGCCGATGAAAACTGTGTACCAATGACAATGATAAAAAAAATAAAAGAAGTAAATAACAAAAAAAACAAAAAAAGTGAAGGAAAAAAAAAAAAAAAAAGGAAGAAGAAATCAAAAAAGAAAAAAGGCAAAAAAAAAAAATATTCATCTTGGCGCGCTTATGACAAGCCGCATACATAAATGTAGATTTGGAATTTTCAGTGATCTAGCTTCCTTTCGAATTGGGAAATTTTCAATGATTCCTATGTCATCACCTGAATCTTCCTATGGTGTGGACAACTTGATACACCTTGAGATGACTCGGCTATGACATGAGTGCGCTTTTAGAGAAGTCGTTAGTGCGTGAGAAATCTCCCACGGACCAATACTCTCTCTAGAAGCTGAACATTTAAAGCGAGTCATATCTAAGCGTATAAAGGTGTCCACGAATATTCGATGATGATATAAGGATCATTGAAAATTTCTCGATTCGAAAGGAAGCTAGATCATTGAAATTCCAAATAGTACTGAAAGTTGGAGTGCTGTAGTCATATATGTAGGATCTCATTCAGATCTTTTTCTTCTTGTGCAAATATGAAGGATAAAGAAAAAAGCAAGGAAATTAGTACTAAATGAGTGTGGCCCTTATAAAAAGCTCATATACTTAAACATAATTTCATTTTCACGAGATAAAATCGTAAAAGTCAACTTTTTTTATCTTAGCATCATCATAATCACAAAATGAAAATTTGGGTTAGGTCCTTAGTATACACAAACATTACATAAAAAAAAAACATCTCAAAATCAATGAAGCATTGGGGAAAATAGAAACCATGAGATCACAAGATACGAATAATCTATGTTGCGGCAAATTTAAGGTACCAATATAGTGCAGGTATCCACTACATACAATAATAAAAAAAGTCTACAGAAGACTTGAGGATTAGAAATTTTATCACCTAATATGGATAAACGTATTATTTCCCAATTAACATGAAGGCAAAGGGAACCACATAATGCACAGGAAAGAAGTTCTAAAAAAATTCAAAATGAAACGAAGCATACATAAAAAGTAGAATATACCTCCATTGAAAACATCGAAGCATTGAGATAATGACAAGATAATCTCTGGTCGAAAGACTGGGATTGTCCCAATGAAGCTCCCACTGTAGCTCTGGTGTGTGGAAATGCCACATACACTTGAGTGCAAGTATACACTGTCCAAAAACAAGTAGTAAAAAGATCGAACCCACAGAGATTGAAAAACTCACTTTTAAAACAAATATAAAGTAATAAAGTGTAAAGTCACTAAGTAACAAAATAATTTTGGATTTTGTTTGATGATCTAACTAAGTTAGAAAGAAAGCAAAGTAAAAATGTTGATAGTGTAAAAGAGAAAAGCTAGTTGGAATGTCTTCATCAAGTAATTTACTTATAAGCGTATGATGCGGTATGTGATGCATTTACCTTGAATCTTTGTTGCATTAGCTATGTGCCTTTCGGTCACTTTCTTGATATCATTACAGCTCTTATGATCCTTTTTCTCTATGCGGTAAAGAAAGGGGTGTTAGTGCCAATCTTGCCTCTAACAAGTATTCACTTTGCTTAAGTGAATTCACTCTTGTATTTTAAGTACCCACAATTATCCTATGGACTATACTATCCTATGTCTAGGACTTAGCATGGTTTTCACAAAGTTTTCTTTATGTAAAACACTCACCCATATTAGTTCTTGAGTTCTTAATTGTAAGCCATATGCGGTCATTTACAAATCTACTTATTCTAAGTGATCAAGTTCAAAATAAGTTTTGAAAAGATTATCAAGCAAGAACTAAAGTACAAACATACATACATGCAACATACTTACTTAAAAGCTCATTAAATGATTAGAACATTCCAACTAAGAAAGGTTTAGCTAACAAGAGACATTGCAAGATATATATAAACTGAATAGACCATGTTTATATATATAGAAATCAAAAGAGAAACAACAAGAGTAAAGTTACAAATGTTGAAAACCTTTGTATGAAGTCTTCTAGCAATGCACTAGCATTACTCCTTAGCACTATACAAACACTATGAAAATGAGTTAAGGAGGATTTATGAATTCCTTCCTCTTCCTCTAAAAATATAAAAACTAACTATGTATATTGAAATTTTGATCTAACTTATGGATTGTGATATATTTCCAAATGAAGATGTGAGGTCCTTTTATATCCTTCAAGTGAGGTGCTTCCTTCCTTCATGTTGAAGTCATCTTGAGTGGATCATAGCTGTAGTTGCTTTCAGAGGTTTATCCATGTTGAAATCTTTGACTTAATCATATAGAGGCGGTTCCATGGTGTTAGAACAAGTGTCCCTATGTTGGTGACTCTTTAAAGCTAAGCCTATAGCTATGTGTGAATGGTAGGCGCCTACTATACAAGTTTGGATGGCATCGGGAAGCGGCGGGGAGGTCATCACTTTGCATGTGGATGCATATGAAACAGGATGCTTATTCACCAAGTAGTGCGGTTTTGATGCGAGGATCGGTGCGGGAGCATTGATCACGACGGCATTGAGGCGCTTTGAACAAAACATCAAACATACCACAATATATCCAAAATGACCTAATAATAACTATAACCATTCAAATCACTCAAGATATCATATATCACACTAAATACTATATAAACTCTTTATTATTACTTGAAAGAGAGCAAATACTAAGTTTAAACATATGAAATACTCTATATAAAATAGAGCTATCACACCCCAAACTTAAACCATTGCTTGTCATAAGTAATGACAAAGACAAACTATAAAAACTAAAATTCTAGAAGATAGATCAGCTTGATTTTTGGATTTTCATGAGGAGTTCCTATGAACTTCATTTCTTGACAATTTTCTTGTGCCTTTATTTCTTCAAAACTACAAAGCTATTCAAACTCTTTTGTGTGTGTGTGAACCCCTTGAGTTGAGATTGGTTCTAAGACTAAGTGAAAAATTTCCTCCTAGCCTTTGAAAGGATTGGTTCATCTTTAGTCACACCAAAATATTTTTCAAAGAGAGATTAGACTCACAAAATTTTCTCAAGTGTTTGGGAGTTCTAATATCAAAAGGGCTTAGTTGAATCTTTCAAAGCTTTTGAGCCAATGCATTTTCTATTTTTTTGTGTGGATCTTTTGAGCGGATGCAAATACTTCTTTGAAGTGTTTTTGTGCATTGATTTTTACGCATTTTGCTTTTTCTTGATCTGATTTACATTGATGCATTTTGCCGATAATGCTTTTCTTTTTCTAGCTCATATTTCCTTCCTCACTTGACCTCGGATGCAAATGCACTTTGCGCGAGTCTTTGACCTCGAGATGCATATATTTTTCTTTGCACTTTGCTTACGAGTTGATTTATTGAACTATCCTCCGGATACATTTATTCTGCATAGTACAGTCTTTGACCTCGGATGCATTCATGTACTTAAACACGGTATAGTTTCAAAAGATTCGAGGATATGGCTTGTCCACATTTTCTTTTTCTACATTGTTTACTCTTTACACTTTTGAAATTCAGCCTTTGTTTTCATAAAACACCCCCAAACTTAATTCTTTAAGCTCTTCTTTCTTTTTAGTAAAGCTTTGTTTTGACCTAAGCTTACCAAAAATTCCCTTGCATCAGTTGATCTTTTAAATAGCAAGGTTCTTTTCACAAACTTCAGTTTTGAAGTGTTGAAGTGAAAATAATTTTGGTTTTACGAGAAATAAGGCTTCTTTTTCTCTTTTTCATCATTGAAATTCCATCCATAGGGCTTTCACCATATTTTTAAAAAATGATCTTTTCTACTAAAATATTTAGATACTACTTTGTTAAGTACATCTAATATTTAAACAAACTAAAAACTACTTAAAACATATATATTTACTATCTAAAACATATTAATTAAACACACAACATATTAGATAGAAAACATATTAAAACATAACATAACATGCAAATCCCCCAAACTTAAGGGGTAGCGGTGTTCTCACTGCAATTTGTTCAAAAATACAAACCATTTGTTCAAAAGCAGGGAGAGAGGATTAGTACAACGGGGAAATAGTTAGAAACAAAACAAGCATATAGCGGTTTATGTGAAAACTTGTAAAGTGATACTCATTTCTTTGCTCCCTCTCACGATTACAGTGCTATATGCTGCTTGGAGAGTGTGTTTCACATACTGCTTCTTCTCCTTGGGCTTGCTTGGTGTTTTACAGCAGAGTGCGAGATCGCCTCCTATACGGTGTAGTTGCGGGGTGGTTCTTGAGCCCGATGCAGTGCATCGATCTTGGCTACATCGATTTCTTCCTCTTAGGTGTTAATTTTGCTGCCTTCCTGCGAGTTGCTTGAAAATTTACGAGTATTGTGCAATGCTTCCCTCTTTTGTTTAGCCATTTCTTCAGAACCATTTTAATTGTTGCCTCATCATGCCTGAGTTGTTGCTGTTGTGATCGTGACAAGTGATCTGAGAGCATCACTCTGCATCTCAACAGTTTGAGCAACAGAGCTCCTTTCTGAGATGTTTCTTCTTCTTTGTCTTCTTTGTTGAGTCCTTCTTCTTCTCTTTCTGCACAAACTCTTTCTCAAGAAGCGGATACAACATTAGAAATAATGTTGCTTGAGTTAGAAGGTATTGTTTGTTCTGTTGGCATATGAGGGGTTGGTTCTTACTGTGTGAGTTGTTTTGTGTGGTTCATTTGATGGGAGGGTGGTGGAGGGTTGTTTGTGGTGGTGATTGTGATAGGGCTGGTGGATCATTGAGGAGGTTAATGGTGATTTTGGAATGGAGGAGGATTCTTGGTTTGGTGAGATGATAGGTGTTTTGTGTAGCGGTGATGTATGAGGGGTTTACTGGTTGGGTTGATCTTTGAGGTTTGGCATATTTTTGCCTAGCAATTTCTTCTAAGATCACTCCTCTAGCATGTTCCTCCTCTTGTTCATCAATTTTCTCATCACTCTCTTCCTCCTCTTCTTCTTCTAATTCCTTATCCATTTCTTTTAATTCCTCGTCCTCGGCTTGATTGAGAATCATATAATTCTTCCACAAGCGAGTTCTACCTGACCTTCTTTTGTACTTTGTATTGCTTCCTAGTCACTTTCTTCTTAGTGCTAGGTTCCTCTACTTTCTCCTTACCTTTTCCTTCTTCTTCAACCTCTTTCTCCTCTTCTTCTTCTCCTTCACTTCTCAATACCCAAGTTGGAAATTCAGGGGCATTCACTTGGCCCACAAGATCAAAGATTTTGTGAAAAACCAATTGAAGCAGTCATGTTGATCATTACGAAATTTCCATACTGACCCTACTATACGCATGTAATGCTCTTGCATTGCAGTGCGGGAGCCTCTCACATTCTTAATTTTTCCTTCACTTGGCCTCAAATTACGGGGAAATTTCCTTTGTTCATTAGCGACTATAGGGACACCTTCTTTCATGCATAATTCGGTTATAAGACAAGGGAAAAAAGAAATCCCTTTGATTTTGTTGAGCATGCAAGAATTTCCCTAGCTATCAATCTGCCTATGTCTACATTTCCCTCGAGAGAGAATTGTATCTAGCAAGATCAATCTCTCTTTGGTCATAACATATGTGTGTGATGTGGCGAGAATTGAATTGGCTATGAACAAATGCCAATTACCTAATGCATTTATCAAATAGTTACTTCTAAGCTTAATCTCATTAGGTGTGAATTTTCCCATCTGAGATCTGGTATAGCAATCCTATTCCTTATTTCTTCCATTTCTTTCTTAAAGGCCTTGGCCACTCTATTCTCAAAATCATTTCCATTATACTTGACATATAATGTTCATTCAATTTCTTGGCATGGAAGTGTACAAGTTTACCTCTCACCATGGAAGTGTAGGAATGTTCTGCTCCTTCTTGTGGTGTGATTCGGCATAGAACTCTCTCACTATGTCTTCAATGTAGCCTCCTCTTGGTAGCACGCGAAGTGGTCGATTGAGATTGGCCTTTGTTGACATGAATGATGGGCTAGCCTTCTTCAAATCATACCTCTCTCGGGCAATAGATGCATGTTCGAGAGATGAACATTGTCATCATTTCTTCTTTATTGATTCCTTGGCTTTGCCTTTCCTTGTTGATGATGATCCTGCATGCATGGCTTTCTTTTCCTTACGAGGAGTTACGGCTGCTTGCACGATGTTTTCTGTCTTTGATTGTTTCTTCACCATTGTGATTGCTATGAATTTCTAGGTTTTGGTTGCTTGTGTGTTTTGAGAAAAATTTGGGGAAGAGAATGTGAAGAGTGGTTTGTGTTTGAGGATGAGAGAAATTGTGAGATTTGCGAATGAAGGGGTGCAGTAACAACAAAGGCTTTATGTTTGGGAAGAAGGAAGTTAGTGGGTGTATTAGGTGGCCAGTTAGCATTGCGTCTTTGCGCATGCATCATGCCAAGTGTCTTGCTTTGGCTACCAATGTGTCATTAATCTTGCTTAACCTTCCTTTAACCTTCACGAAGCCTTATGATTCACACTTAACCAATTTTCTTCAAGTTTATAAATTTACGATCACGGGGCATGTTTTCCTCAATGCGGTGCATTTGATCATTTGCATTAGTTTTCTGCATTTCTGCAAAACAACTAAAAACATAAAATTGCACAAAAATAATTAAAAACAATGGGTTGCCTCCCATTAAGCGCTTGTTTTAAGAGTCTTGTCAGCCTGACTACCTCTTTTCTCTTAGAGATTTTGCAAATGGGTGGTGGTTTTGTCTCTCACCACTTGTGCACCATAGTACATTTTGCTAGCATCTAGCAACTTAATGATTTCCTTTTTCACAACCTCTTTCATAATAGGATTTAGTCTTCTTTGACTCTCTCTGCTGTTTTTGGAATTTTCTTCCAAAATTATTCTATGACTGCACATAGAAAGACTAATTCCTTTGATATCTGCCATTTGCCAACCTATTGCTTTGGTATGCTTCTTAAAATCTTGATGAGATCACTCTCTGTTTTGATGTTAAATCGGAAGCAATGATAATGAGTAAAGTCTCATTTGTTCCTAAGAAAGCATACTTAAGGTATTCAGGCAGTATCTTCAATTCTAACTTAGGAGGTTGTTCTATTGAGGGTAAGTTCTTCTTGAGAATTGGATCCTCAAGATTGAGTGGTTCATAAGTTCTAGCCCATACATCCTTACAAGAGTTTTCTATTGGTAGATTCTCTTTTTCTAGTATTTCATCATCTAGCAATGCAGCTGCATCTAATGCATCTGCATTGGCTAAGTGATCATACTGTTTGTAAAACTGTTTTTCTACAAATTGATCTAGATAGAATAAGGATGAACACTCTTCTGTATCCTCTGAAGGATACTTCATAGCATTCATTACATTGAATTTTATCTCTTGATCATTCACTCTCATAGTGAGTTCACCTTTCTGTACATCAATTATGGTTTTACCAGTTGCTAAAAATGGTCTACCTAGGATAATAGGCACTTCCTTATCTGCATCAAAGTCAAGGATAACAAAATCTACAGGAAATACAAATTTGTCTACCTTAACTAGGATGTCTTCTATGATACCTTGAGGATAGGCTATTGATCTATACGCTAATTGAAGTGTCACGGTGGTTGGTTTTGCATTTCCTATTTCTAGCTGGTCAAAAATAGATTTAGGCATCAAGTTGATGCTTGCACCTAAATCACATAAAGCTTTACAGTATAGGATTTTCCTATAGAAAATGGAATTGTAAAACTACTGGATCCTTCAATTTCCTAGGGATCTTATTTTGCATAAGCAAACTACAATCTTCTGTCATGGCATTTGTTTCAAACTCACTAATCTTCTTCTCTTAGTAAGCACATCCTTCATAAATTTTGTATAATTTGGCATTTGTTGGAGTGCTTCTACTAAAGGAACATTGATGTGTAATTGTTTTAGTACCTCTAGGAATTTACCAAAAGCTTCTCCTCATGTGCTTTTTGGTCTTTGAGGATAAGGAGGAGGAGGGTATTCAGTACTAACTTAGGTAGTGGACTTTGAACTTCTTGTGATGTAGGAGCACTAGATGCTTACTGCATTGGTTTCTTTTGATTTTTGGTTTTTCTCCCTTTTCTACACTTTCCTTCTCGATTAACTCTACAAGATCCTTACCACTTCTCAATGAAATAGCCTTAACACTGCTCCTTTCCTTTGGTTTGGGAAGGGTAGCTTCTATGTTGAAGGTAAGACACCTTGTGGCCTTTGATCTGAGTGTGGCTAATTGACCAACTTGATTCTCTAAGTTCTTAATGGAAGCATCTTGGGTTTGTCTAGCAGTTCTAGATTCACCTATAAATGCTTTGAGCATGGTTTCTAGAGAATTATCGGTGGTAGGTTGAGAGTTTCTTTGGTTATTACAGTGGGAATCTGGTGGGTTGGTTTGTGTAGTTGGAGCGGTTCTAGAGTGCGGAGTGCACTATTGTTGCTCCATCTAAAATTTGGGTGATCTTTCCAACGGGATTATAAGTGTTGGAATAAGGGTTGTTATTCCTATTATAACCTACATAATTTCTGAGAGATAGGGTTGCTAGAACACTCCTCATACAAATGACCTCCTCCACAGTACACACTGACTAGGTGTGCACGGAGGTACTTGTTCTCTTCTTTGCAGCGGTGCTTTACGGTGATGCGGTTTGCATTAGATCTTGATAGCATTGCGAAGTGAAGTTTTCATCAAATTAGCTAGAGTGGCTACTTGAGCAAATAGAGGCGGATATATCATTAATTTCATGTACCCACTGATGGTTTCTTTTGGGCACTTACCCTCTCATTAGGCCAACTAGAGCTATTAGTTTGCTATTCTATCAATTAATTCACATGCTTCATTGTATAGCCAGATTTAATAACACTCCACGGATGATGCATCAAGCATTATTACGGTTTGAGGTTCTAAACCATTATAAAATGTTTCCATTTGAATAATAACGAGTAAACCATGATGAGGACATTTTCTCAAAAGTTCCTTCCATCTTTCCCATGCTTCAAATAAAGACTCAAACTCTTTTTGTCTAAAAGATGTAATATCATTTCTTAACTTTGGCATTTTTGATAGGTGGGAAATATTTCCTAAAAATTTTTCAGCCATTTCATTCCATGAATGAATAGAGTTAGGCTCTAAAGAATTTAGCCAAGCCTTAGCTCTATCTTTCAAAGAATATGGAAATAACCTTAATCTAAATGCATTTTCATGACACGAGGTAAAATCAAATTACTACATACTTCTAGAAATTGCCTTAAATGCAAATGAGGATCTTCATGAGGAGATCCTCCAAATTGACCAATAGTTTGAAGCATTTGAAACATCATAGGCTTAAATTCAAAATGCATGGCATCAATATGAGAGTCTGTTTATACTAGTTTGCATGTTTTGATGATCAAGTGAGGCATAATCCTCATAGGTCTATCTCTATCATTAATCATACCTATGTGATCCATGTGGATGAGATTTTCTCTATGAACTTCTTCTTGAGTAGCATCTTTGTGAACGGGGCCTCCTCTCATTTGAGTGTGGCCTTGAGCTTTGTTCTTCTTTGAATGACATGTTGCAAGCTTGTTGATTTTGCTTTTGGAGTCTTAGCAATCTCTGAATTTTCTTTCTATTTCTAAATCTAAACTATATTGCAGAGTTCTATTTGCAGTTACTGTACATATACTAAGTACCATGTCTTGTTGTTGTGAGAAACTCTAAAAAGCGAGAATTTATATACAACACTAAATTACTATATATCAGAATTTTAAAAGAATTTACTTCAATCCAAACAGCAGCGCGTAAAAACTTGGTGTGTGGAAATGCCACATACACTTGAGTGCAAGTATACCTTGTCCAAAAACAAGTAGTAAAAGATCGAACCCACGAGAGATTGAAAAACTCACTTTTAAAACAAATATAAAGTAATAAAGTGTAAAGTCACTAAGTAACAAAATAATTTTGGATTTTGTTTGATGATCACAACTAAGTTAGAAAGAAAGCAAAGTAAAAATGTTGATAGTGTAAAAGAAAAGCTAGTTGGAATGTCTTCATCAAGTAATTTACTTATAAGTGTATGATGCGATTATGTGATCTGTGTTTTGCTTTGAATCTTTGTTGCATTAGCTATGTGCCTTTCGGTCACTTTCTTGAGTATCATTACCAGCTCTTATGATCCTTTTTCTATGCAGATAAAGAAAGGGGTGTTAGTGCCAATCTTGCCTCCTAACAAGTATTCACTTTGCTTAAGTGAATTCACTCTTGTATTTTAAGTACCCACAATTATCCTATGGACTATACTATCCTATGTCTAGGACTTAGCATGGTTTTCACAAAGTTTTCTTTATGTAAAACACTCACCCATATTAGTTCTTGAGTTCTTAATTGTAAGCCATGTCTGGTCATTTACAAATCTACTTATTCTAAGTGATCAAGTTCAAAATAAGTTTTGAAAAGATTATCAAGCAAGAACTAAAGTACAAACATACATACATGCAACATACTTACTTAAAAGCTCATTAAATGATTAGAACATTCCAACTAAGAAAGATTTAGCTAACAAGAGACATTGCAAGATATATATAAAGCTGAATAGACCATGTTTATATATATAGAAATCACAAAAGAGAAACAACAAGAGTAAAGTTACAAATGTTGAAAACCTTTGTATGAAGTCTTCTAGCAATGCACTAGCATTACTCCTTAGCACTATACAAACACTATGAAAATGAGTTAAGGAGGATTTATGAATTCCTTCCTCTTCCTCTAAAAATATAAAAACTAACTATGTATATTGAAATTTTGATCTAACTTATGGATTGTGATATATTTCCAAATGAAGATGTGAGGTCCTTTTATATCCTTCAAGTGAGGTGCTTCCTTCCTTCATGTTGAAGTCATCTTAGTGGATCATGTGTAGTTGCTTTCAGGAGGTTTATCCATGTTGAAATCTTTGTAGGCGGTTCCATGGTGTTAGAACAAGTGTACTATGTTGGTGACTCTTTAAAGCTAAGCCTTGGATGGCATGGTGGCGCCTACTATACAAGTTTGGATGGCATCGGGGGAAGCGGGCGGGGGTCATCACTTTGCATGTGGATGCATATAAAGCAGTGCTTATTCACCAAGTAGTGCAGTTTTGATGCGAGGATCGGTCTGAGGAGCATTGATCTGACGACGTGAGGCGCTTGAACAAAACATCAAACATACCACAATATATCCAAAATGACCTAATAATAACTATAACCATTCAAATCACTCAAGATATCATATATCACACTAAATACTATATAAACTCTTTATTATTACTTGAAAGAGAGCAAATACTAAGTTTAAACATATGAAATACTCTATATAAAATAGAGTTATCAAGCTCCCGATTCAAAAAGCTCCTTAAAAATGGGAGATGATGATATTCATTTATTTCCAATATTTTCAGTGGTATATAAGCTTCTCCTTGGAGGCCACCTACATACTATTTATTTTATTTGCTAGTGGCATGGAAAATTTCATGCCAATAACAATGAAAACATAGACTAAATTGGTCATTAAATGATTGTATATGATTTGTTGTGATATTGACCGAGCTTCAGTGACGTTGGAAAATAGCGTGGAACTATTCTTTCCACCTTAACTTTGACCAGAATTATTTGTTAAAGCATTAGATAGAAGTTTACCTTCAATCTTCGACCCCAAACTCCATCTTTACAAATGTTGTTTTTCTTAAGATTATTTTCGAATTGTAACATAAAATCATTCATGGGTTTTTACGAAAACATTTTACTTTGAACTTTATCTTCCCTTTTTCTAATAAAAGGATAAATTTCTGCGTAAGAAACATACACAACAAATCCATGGGATGCATTTCCAGAACAACCATGTTTACTACATTAATTTGGGAAGATGACATTGGTCTCTTGAAAGGTTGTGTTATACAACATTTGTCGTAGAATTAAGCGAGTCAAGAAACTGTTGAGGTGGATGTTGAACCTTCTAGATAAAGGGGTGAGAAATATCTCAGTTAATCTTGAACCCTCTGGTTGATAATGAAGGTCCATTGAAACCATTCTTACCCCTTTATCTAGAATGTTCATCATCCACCCCAACAACTTATCCACTCACACAACTCTTAGATAAATATCAAATGCTACAACTTTAGTAGGGAACAATGTCATAGTCTGTATTTTGATGTAATTAACATGGGGCTATAGCAATTGCATATCATTGGATTGAGATTTATATTTTCTATTCCGCAATTTTGCTATTTTAAAAGAAAATTCGAATAAATAATTCAAACTTAAACTTTATAAAAAAACACACGAATAACTTCTTGTTATATATCCAACAGTACCTTACGATGCACGTCATTTGAAAGGAAAGGGTTTGGGTTCGAAGATCTAAGGGAAACTCCATCGAATGCTTCAACATATATTTTTGATTGAAATTAAGGTGGGAAGAATTTTTCCACATTCTTTTTCAACGATGGAAAAGGATGTCAGTTCTAACCTCTCTCATCCATGTAAGTGAAGCAATGATATAAGTGTGATTTGCATCGGAAAAGGTTTCTAATCAAATCATCTTCTTCCATAGGTCTCACTTTTCTTCTTTTTTGCTTCTCTCATTTTTTCCTAATTATTTATCTTAATTTATTCAACAAGATTACCCCGTAGCTTAGTTAATTCATAGTTTGTACCCCGTAATAGCTTTCAAGCTTTTATAAGAAATGATAAGAACAACTCAGGTAGAGGGTATAATTGATATACTATGATTATTGGTTGGTCAAATGACTCTTGCCTCAATTCACCGACTTATAATGAAAACAAACAAATCTTACCCTCTACATGAGTTGTACTTTTTATCGTATCTTACATTGTATGAATGCTAGTAAGAGAGAAACAAGTTTAATTAACTAAATTGTAGGCTAATCTTGTTGGAAGATTTAAAAGAAGAAGACATTTGAAAAAGAATAATGAGAGAATGAAAAGAGGTAAAGTTATAGCTACGAAAGAAGCAGAGTTGATCAAAAATCGTCCCTTTGCAGCTTTCGATGCTATCATTTCTTTTCTTACAGGAATGAAAGGTGTGTGAACAAACATCTTCCAAACGTTGGGAAATAATGTGGAACACTACAAGAAAATCGTTGATTTGCCACGGACATTTCCGTGGCAAATGTACAAATTTCCGTGGCAAAACAACATTTTGCCACGGACCAAAAATGGTGGCAAAAGCGCGCACAAATCGCCAAATCGTTTGCCACGGACTTTTCCGTGGCAAATTTTTCCGTCGCAAACCGTGGCAAATCCGTCGCAATTATCCGTGGCAAAGTCGTCGCATAAATTTCATCGCAAATCAGTGGCAAATCCGTCGCATAAAAATTAAAAAAATTAAAAAAATTAAATCATAATTTTAATTCTTCAACCCATTCATCGATCAATTTAATTAATTACATTATAACCAACTAAAAGACCAACTAAAAAGACCAAAAGACCTTGCTTTTAATGCATTTGTTTTAATCCACATACATCCTTACTATTTAAAAAATAAAATAAACCAACTAAAAAATTTAATTAATTACATTATAACCTATTGAGTCTCCTAAGGCTATCTCCAAAAAATTCCAAAAAGCTTGATTATCTCTTGCCCCCTTCTCTAAAATTGCCTAAAACTTCAACATCTTCTCTGGATGTAATTTGGTTTTACTCAAAAAATGATCTGACACCCACGAAAACAAAAAGGAACATTCTCAATCCTCAATAAAAGCCATCATGCAAATGCCATAAACTCAAGACAAGTAATAATCGAAAGGTACCAAATTCCCAAAATATAACACAATTCAATCAAGATCAACATAATACTATAGTCATACATGGAATTCAAAACTCGAAGCATAAAACCAATTCCCTATTGGCAATTTCACGCCATTTATTCATTTATTACGGACACATTATGTTTGGCGGACAAAAGGAAGTCACTTTGCCTAAACTATTGTATCAATACTCCCTCGAATCGGAATGAATTATAAGCAATTTTTAACTCATGTTTTTAGAATGAATTATAAGCAAATGATAACTACTTTCTTATTTAACTTCAATGAACCTACTTCTAACTTAAGTCTAGAATTTACTTGTAACCTAAGTGCAAATCCTCAACATCACTTAAACTTCAATGAACCTAATCACCTATCTATCAAATAGTAATAATCTTGTCACCAATCTGTGGTATCTAGAAAGCGTTATATATAGTTAATTATATAATATACACGATAGCCCACAAAGCTTCACCGCCAATCAGACTTCTAACACTTTGAAAATTAATCATCTATATCAAATTTTAGTAAAATTAAATTAGTAAATTTGCAATATAATGTGAAGAGACATCGATTCAATGATAAAGCATCGGATGGGAACCAAATATGAATATTTTATACAAGTGAAAACTTACCAATCCACCTTCATCATCATCAAAATCTGCGATTTGGCGGTAGTATCTTGACTTCCAACATGATGCATTCTTGATGAAACTGAATTTGTGGATGACGTCGGACAGAACAATTGCATTGCGAATGATTGTCAACAAAATTGAAAGCATACAAGTGAAAAACAAAAGACCAACACAAATATTTCTACCTTGATAGTCACGCGGCTATCTCCAATTTTCCATTTAAATTCTGAGCTGCCTTGGCATGTTCAAGATGGGCAAGCTGTCCAATTAATGCAAATTAAAGAGATAAATAACAGTATGAACAAAATACTTACTCCAAGCTTTTTATACCCGTTAACTCCTCAGGGAACGAACCAGTAAATTGGTTGTTTTCAACATTCCTGTTAAAAATTAAAATACCAATTCATTTTTTGATACTCAGCCTCTTGTCTTGGATGGATGAGTAAAACCAATTTACTATCTAATTTCAGGTGGTATATCAATCATTCCTTTAAGAGATTGCATTACAAATTCACATTTTGAAAATTAAAAGAACTTACAATTCTTCAAGTGGGAGGCTGGCAAGGACATTTACGGAACCAGTGAATTGGTTGTTTTCCAGATACCTGCACAAAAACAAATAGAAGTTACTTGATCTTGATGTCAACTAGGGTGGTGTATGTGTGTGTTCCTTCACGAGAGATAGTGATTGATTTCTTACAACTTCTTGAGGCTTGTGAGTGATTTTAAACTACGAGGCGAGTTTCAGATAGTGAATTGAATGACAAATCCCTATATTGTTATTCAAGATTAATGGTCAATAAAAAATTAATGTGTGAAGAAACCTGAAAATCTTATAAAAAAAGCCAAATAAGACGAGGAAAAGCTTATATACTTATTTCAAATACACAAACACCCAATTGAACATCAAGATTGGGGAAATCGGAATTGGGAGAATTAGGGAATTGAGAATTGGGAAAATTGGGGAAAAATCACAACATCAACATCTACAAATTCAACATTGGGAAAATTAGGGAGAATTACAAGAAATTCAACATCAATGATTCAATATCAAGCGAATCACGAGTTAATAAGGATTTAGGGTTTTGAGAGAAAATCGGTTTCGACCTTAAAGCTACCAACAATGATAGAAGCGTGAGCGGAACCTTCACTAGTAGAGGCTGCGAGCGAAGTGCAAGCGGAAGGAAGAAAGCGCTATTCGCAAAATTTGTTGGCGTCCACGAGCGGAAGTTCTTTGGTCTCCTCTTTAGTGTTATTTGCGATTGGTATTTGTGAGGCTAGGGTTTGGTATTTATTCTTGCACGAGGAAGAGGAAGAGCGAGGAAGAGGAGAGCGAAGATGGAGGCTAGGGCAACAATAAGAGTTGAGGTGAGATTTAGAGATGAGAGTTGAGAGGAGAGATGAGAGTTGAGAGTGAGGTTGAGAGATGTGGGTGGCGGTGAGGTGGTGGTGATTGAGAGTGAAGGAGGAGGCGGATTGAAGGTGAGGAGGAGGCGAGAGGGTGAGGAGGAGAGAGGCGAGAGAGCGAGAGGGTGAGGAGAGAGAGCGAGAGGGTGAGGAGGAGAGAGTGGTGCGTTACTGTTTTTAGGATAGGAGGATCGGGCTAATTTTATTTTGATTAATGGGTTGCCACGGTTTGCCATGGAATCTCGTGGCAAATTTCTGTCCTTTCACATGTCAAAAAGTAGCAAACCAGTGGCAAACACACAGTGAAATTCGCACCCTTATTTTTTACACATGCCGTCGCAAATCCGTGGCAAATTACTGACGGAATAAGCTCCGTGGCAATTGCTGGTGGCTAAAACAAGCTTTTCTTGTAGTGGAAGTACTATTCATCCCACCTTAATTTCAATGAAAAATATTTGTTGAATCATTAGATAGAAGTTTAACCTAGTAGTTTTTTGATATGTTACAATTCTAAAATATAATTAAAGTAAATTTTAAAAATAGTATGCATGCATAAAAAAACACCTGTGTTTATACCTATATTGATCAAGTTGGACAAGTCAAATAAGCACTAGCCATTTTCCATACCAGGCAAAACTACAATAAGCTTGCAGAGTAAATGCTACAATTTTTTATCTACTGATGCAAAAGCAAAGCACATGATATTAGATAAACTTGTAAAAAAAAACATAGGTGACGATTATGCGCCCCAAAATAATTTAATTGTTTAATTAAGTTATTTAAGGCTTGCAACATTTATTTAAGTGGATTAATTAAGTTGTGGAGAAATATTAGAATTGATTAATTAATTTGAGGTTTATTGTTTTAATTAGAAGTTGTTTAAGTAGTAGGAGAGGTGGAAGTAAAAAGGGAGGTGTAGGAAATAGGAGGCCTTTGGCCCAAATCAATTGGGCCTAGGGTTAAGTGAAGGAAGGAATTGAATTAAGAGGGAGAGGGACGGTGAGAAAGGGAGGGAGAGGCAGAGAGGAAAAGAAAGAGAGAGAGGAAAGAAAAAAAAAGAAAGAAGAAAGAAGAAGAAGGAGAGAGGAAGAGAGAAAAGAGAAGGTGGAGTGCGAGAAGAAGGAGGAGGAGGAGGCGGCGGTGCTAGGTGGAAGGGGGCTGGCCGATGAGTGGAGAGAGAGAGAGAGAGAGAGAGAGAGAGAGAGGCCGTGGGTGCCATGGAAAAGGGGAACTAGATCTCCTTCATCTTTTGATTTGGTAAGTTGATTTTGGTTCCAATCTCTCTAGTTTTCATGCTCTTTTCATTGATATAAGTTTCAATCTCTCAATCCTTTTATTGTTCATTTCACCATGGATGAGTATTGGAAGCTCAAAGTTGGATTGAGTGAGTTTTGGTGGCTCTTGGAGCTTTAAGTGGAGGAGAGCTTGTGTCTTCAAATTCCTAAGGTTAGGGGTCTTTTCATTCATAATAGCTTATAAGATTTGTATTGTATGGAGGTTAGGGTTTTAAAATAATTATTGAATTATTTGGTGAAGATGATGAATAGTGATTATATGTTGATTGAGTGTTATTTGGTTTGATTGTTGTTGTGTTGGATTGATTTTTGAGGAACCCACTATGTTGTTGTTGAAATGGGATTGATATGCATTTTGGGTGTTTTATGAGTGTGATTGTTTTGTTGTGAATAAATGGGTGTTAGGTATATTTGGATCATTTTGATGATATGTTTGTTGGAAAGAAATGAAGTATGAGTATGTGTGTGAATTAGGTGTATATGACTTAATTGGATAATGGAGTCGTTGGATTAAAATGTGTCTAAGTGATGGTTTAGTCCACTAAGGATTAATTTAATCCTTGGTGTGACAAATTAGTCCCTAAGAATTAAATTAATCCTTGGCGTGACAAAATAATCTCTTAGTGCCTAATTAGCTCTACTATGCCATATAAGTCTCAAAGTAACAAATTAACTAATAGTGTGACAAAATGATCCCCTAGTGTCTAATTAGTCCCGATATGTCAATAATTTTCCTAAGCCCCTAAATTAATTTTGGTGTGTCAAAAATGGTCCTTAAGTGAAGAAAAGGTCCTTATGAGGTGGTTTGGCCCTTAGGTGGGATTTAATCTAATAATTGTTAAGATGGTGATTAATAAATGATGAGGTGAGGATTAATAATTGATGAGGTGATGATTAATAATTGATGAAGGGATGATTAATAATTGAGGTGAATGATGGCGTGGGCTTGGCCAAAAAGGTGATTTAATACTTATTTTGATGAATTGTGTTGTGATGCATTTGTCATAGTGTCACATGAATCATATGCATTACGTGACGAATGATGATGGTGATGTGGCCGGCCAAAATGAGGTGAGTGCTCGACGGGGTTTTGGTGATGATTAAGGATCCACATGCATAATGCACCCATGCATATACTCATACATTTGATTGATGCCTCCCGATGAGTGGGAGTTGAATGCTATATGACGGATGATGAGTGTTTGTGTAATTGAGCGGTGAGGCTTCTCGAGGTTTGTATTTAGTGGCGTATGTTAGTATGGTTATAGAGTGTGTTCTGTTTCCTTCCTCGTATAATGCTTATATTATTTGCTATTATTTATGCAAAGAGACTCACCCTAGCATTTTATGTTGCTGCTCTCGTGGCGACAAGCGGTGTTGTGCGGTGATCTTTGAGTGAAGGTGCCTAGGCCTTCACGAGATATTGTGTCAAGCTCTGTTTAGTCACACTAGGGATGGGGAGTATAGTATCGTTATTTTATTTTATGTATTAAATTATTTTGGAGTAAGTATTTGATTATGTATTGGATAAGTAGAACTTATTTTCATTCATTGTGCTAGTGAACTAGTTACGGATTGTTGTGAAACTAAGCGGTATTTTTGAGGGCTCGCCCCATTTAAGTCGTGATATGTAACACGCAATATATCTATTAATGAAAGAGTAATGTTGACTAATTTTAAGTCATAGGTATGGTGAGCGTAGCATTCCGCCGAGGATGTATCTTTTAAAAGAAAAACAATTTTTAAACTCGATTTTAATTAAATATTTAAAGAGAGTAAGGGGTGTTACAAGTTGGTATCGAGCAAAAGTTCGGTCTGTCAGGCCAAGTTTGTCGATCGTAGTGTCTCGAGAGATCCTCGTTGATCTCAGCGAGAGACTTTGTTAGAGATTTTGTTTGGTTGTTTGCTGTTTGTGGATTGTAACATTGCTTGTAGTTGCTTGTATTTGTTGGTTGTATTAAGTGAGGTATGTGTGATTGGAAGAGCATTTTAACGGCGTCAAGGAGTAGGAATCGTGGCAGCGCCCGTACTCTTAATTTGTGTTAAAAAGCCCTTCAATGTGAAAGGTGTAAATTTTGAAAAGAGCGTAGTTTTGTGACCTTGATTAAATTGGATGCGTGAGTAGGAGGGGTGATCACCCCAGATAACTCATTTCCCAATGAAAGAAGCGACAATAACTTCGTAATTATTATAAATTTTGAATATATACTAATTTCAACTTGATTGATTGAGTGGTGTGTGCAAGGTGATTGACTATTAACTTTTAGAAAAATAGGTGCCTTATGGGTGTTTGAGTTTGATTTGGGGTTTGATAATAGGAAGATGTCGAATAAAGATTGACACTTTGGATTTGAAGTTCATGCAAAGAAAATAGAGCATGCCTTTTTGGAAAAGTTTAGAAATATGGTAGTCGAGGAGTACCTATATAGGATCTAGATGATAGTGTATAACTTTGATGATTAGATGATTAAAAAAATTCGAGTGCGAAAAGTAGGAATCTTAGAAATTTGAGAAGGCATTGTTTGTAGTTGAATATGGATTGACGTAAGATAGGAGCATTAGTACTTAAATGATTTCTATGGCGTAGTTCCTATCAATAAATTAATGGTGTTTGGATAATCGAGTGAGACTTTGGTGACTGAAAATAGAGTTTTGGTACAAAGTAAAAGGTGTAGATTGAGTATGCCTAAGGGTAGCTATTTGAGTTAGGTGTATTATGATCAAGGTATGTCTTGTAGAGGTGAAGAGGTATTAAAGGGGTTGTAACCTTCGTGAAATTCTTAATGAGTGTTGGACTAGTTGTGTATGGAAAGTGTTTAGTAGTTGGCTTAAGTATGATCATAGTATGAAGATCAAAGGAAAGAAGGAAGAGGAAGGTTAGGTACATAGGACTACATATGAAGCGAGGTGTAGTTGTTCAACCATAGGTGTGTTGAAGTGTAATATGCATATGGCGTAGTATGTGGGAGTCAAAGTAATGTAGTGCACTGAGGTTTAGAGTGCGTTTGAATAGTAAGGGTAGTGAAGCTTACCGTGACGTAGTGTAGAGAACCGAGGTGCCAAAAGAGTGTAGAAGCATTGTGTAGTGTAATGGCCGAGGTTTGGGGGTGCTTAGGTGTAGTGTGCCTAAGTGTAGTGGATAGACAATATTTGAAGGATTGTTTGTTGAATCTTGTTACCCTTGATTGTGATTTGCTATAGGTTGATTGTTTACGTAATGCACATGAGTTTAATTTTGATTTGTGCTAAAATTATTTTGAAGTTATGTCTTGAAATGAAATCACGTGCTTAGTTATAACAATTAAGGTTAGGATTCGCGTATAGTCTCCATTTTGGCAAATGAAATGATTGACTTTTCTAACCACGAGTTTACGTCGGAAACTAAATTTTGAAATAATAAGCGGTTGTTTGGGTGGCAACATGTTCGTGATTATAATAAGATTTGGGGTTGCGTATAGTTTTTCCTTTTTGGACAAAAACCGTGAGTTATATGATTTTCAAAAGAAAGCGGTACTTGGAAAATTACGTGTTTTTGGGAATGAGCGTGATGTCAAGATTTGTGTTAAATTACATTTCCTAGTTGTTTAGAATTTTATTACAAGATGCGACATGATTTTAGCTTTAGGACCGATTAGGTCATGGATTGATGTTATTTGAAAATGGCGAGGTCTTACAATAATTTCATGGTTTGTGAGGTAAAATCTTTTGAAACAAAAAGGTGAGTTTTACTCACATTTAGAGAATTTTAAAATGTTGTTTATGTTATGTTTGAGCGGTTTTGGAAGTGGAGTTTCGTGAATTTTCGAGTCAAAAGCGCTATTTTGGAGAAATTATGTTTGTTTGGAACTTAGAATGAAACCATAAAGATTTGATTGTTTAATTGTTATGCTTGAATATGGTTTTCGATTGTGGAGTGCTGTGTTAGTTGAATTTACAAATCTTTTGGAAAGCAAGTAAATTTTGTATATGCGCTTGAGTACTTGAAGTTGAATTGAGATATGAGGTATGATATGTTCTGGTTTTAATTGATGTTACGGGTGGTTATACTGGTAAAAATTATTTTTGGGATGTCCATATTACGGAGGAAACTCTGCGAATTTTCGTTAGAAATTTTGATACATGTTTAAAGTGGTAATTGAATTGTGTGGTTAGAGGGTAAATGAAAAATTGAGTAAATGTTAGAGTGGTGTTAACTAAGTATGGATGAGTCGGAATGTAAGCATGGTCGAAGAAGCGAGTTGTTGAAATAGGTGTAATTATCTAAGAGAAGAGTATGTGCAATTAAGTATGTGAAATCTAGTATGAGTGCGGTTGTGGAGATATTGGGGTAAAGTGTAAGTCGAAGTTAGTGTTTGTCGAGCGTAGGTAAGCGAAATATTAAGTCGAAATATTGAAGTTAAACTTAAGTGTAGGAGTGGGTGTAGCGTATGGAAGCCTAAACTATTATTAATTGAGATGCAAGTATTTACGTAGAATGAGAGGCGAGTCGAGCCTAGTAATGTTGAAACATAGCGGTGTGTCAGTGATGTATGGTAAGTCGGAGGGTAAAACCATGGGAGTCGAAGTGTAGTGGTGTAGTGCAACGGTTAAGTTATCTTGTGTATCTACAGAGATGAAATGTTGCGTTTAGGAGTGTTGTGCTCAAGAGAAGTGTAACCAAGGTGAGTAAGCGGGGAGTAAGGAGTGGTAATTGTTGTAGTGTGCGTACACCTAAATGCAGATGCGAGATCAGTGAGTGTCCGAGATGCCGTTTGATGTTAACATGATTCGAGATTGTTGCTAAGCACTGGGAGTGCGGTTGTTGTGGAACTTCGATGTGGAATTATTAGTAATGACGGCGAGTAGGTCAATTAGATGAATGAGATAGGTTGGATTAGGAGGCCGAGTTCGGAAGTGAGCACAGAGATTGGAAATTTAAAGAGGGTAAGCTAATCACAAATCGTAGTTGAGGGTATAGTGCCCCTGCATCGGAATAGATGGTAGTTGAGTAGTCGAGTAGGATCTGGATACCCTACAGGTTAGAATATCTGCTAAGGGTAAGAGTGTAGAGAAGGTGCGTGGTGTGTTACCAGTAGTGTCACGATAGATTATGATGAGTGCGGTTAGAGCGAGAAGGAGTTGGGTATTGCCGTGAGTATTTTAGAGGGCGAAAATATTCTAAGTGGGGAGAGTTATGCGCCCCAAAATAATTTAATTGTTTAATTAAGTTATTTAAGGCTTGCAACATTTATTTAAGTGGATTAATTAAGTTGTGGAGAAATATTAGAATTGATTAATTAATTTGAGGTTTATTGTTTTAATTAGAAGTTGTTTAAGTAGTAGGAGAGGTGGAAGTAAAAGGAGGTGTAGGAAATAGGAGGCCTTTGGCCCGAATCAATTGGGCCTAGGGTTAAGTGAAGGAAGGAATTGAATTAGAGAGGAGAGGGACGGTGAGAAAGGGAGGAGAGGCAGAGAGGAAAAAAAGAAGAGGAGAGGAAAGAAGAAAAAGAAAGAAAGAAAGAAAGAAAGAGGAGAGAGAGGAGAGAAAAGAGAAGGTGAGTGCGAGAAGGAGGAGGAGGAGGCGGCGGTGCTAGGTGGAAGGGGGCTGGCCGATGGTGAGAGAGAGAGAGAGAGAGAGAGAGAGGCCGTGGGTGCCATGGAAAAGGGGAACTAGATCTCCTTCATCTTTTGATTTGGTAAGTTGATTTTGGTTCCAATCTCTCTAGTTTTTCATGCTCTTTTCATTGATATAAGTTTCAATCTCTCAATCCTTTTATTGTTCATTTCACCATGGATGAGTATTGGAAGCTCAAAGTTGGATTGAGTGAGTTTTGGTGGCTCTTGGAGCTTTAAGTGGAGGAGAGCTTGTGTCTTCAAATTCCTAAGGTTAGGGGTCTTTTCATTCATAATAGCTTATAAGATTTGTATTGTATGGAGGTTAGGGTTTTAAAATAATTATTGAATTATTTGGTGAAGATGATGAATAGTGATTATATGTTGATTGAGTGTTATTTGGTTTGATTGTTGTTGTGTTGGATTGATTTTTGAGGAACCCACTATGTTGTTGTTGAAATGGGATTGATATGCATTTTGGGTGTTTTATGAGTGTGATTGTTTTGTTGTGAATAAATGGGTGTTAGGTATATTTGGATCATTTTGATGATATGTTTGTTGGAAAGAAATGAAGTATGAGTATGTGTGTGAATTAGGTGTATATGACTTAATTGGATAATGGAGTCGTTGGATTAAAATGTGTCTAAGTGATGGTTTAGTCCCTAAGGATTAATTTAATCCTTGGTGTGACAAATTAGTCCCTAAGAATTAAATTAATCCTTGGCGTGACAAAATAATCTCTTAGTGCCTAATTAGCTCTACTATGCCATATAAGTCTCAAAGTAACAAATTAACTAATAGTGTGACAAAATGATCCCCTAGTGTCTAATTAGTCCCGATATGTCAATAATTTTCCTAAGCCCCTAAATTAATTTTGGTGTGTCAAAAATGGTCCTTAAGTGAAGAAAAGGTCCTTATGAGGTGGTTTGGCCCTTAGGTGGGATTTAATCTAATAATTGTTAAGATGGTGATTAATAAATGATGAGGTGAGGATTAATAATTGATGAGGTGATGATTAATAATTGATGAAGGGATGATTAATAATTGAGGTGAATGATGACGTGGGCTTCGGCCAAAAAGGTGATTTAATACTTATTTTGATGAATTGTGTTGTGATGCATTTGTCATAGTGTTACATGAATCATATGCATTACGTGACGAATGATGATGGTGATGTGGCCGGCCAAAATGAGGTGAGTGCGAAGCGGGGTTTTGGTGATGATTATGGATCCACATGCATAATGCACCCATGCATATACTCATACATTTGATTGATGCCTCCCGATGAGTGGGAGTTGAATGCTATATATGACGGATGATGAGTGTTTGTGTAATTGAGCAGTGAGGCTTCTCGAGGTTTGTATTTAGTGACGTATGTTAGTATGGTTATAGAGTGTGTTCTGTTTCCTTCCTCGTATAATGCTTATATTATTTGCTATTATTTATGCAAAGAGACTCACCCTAGCATTTTATGTTGCCTGCTCTCGTGGCGACAAACAGGTGTTGTGCAGGTGATACTGAGTGAAGGTGCCTAGGCCTTCCTGAGTTATTGTGTCAAGCTCTGTTTAGTCACACTAGGGATGGGGGAGTATAGTATCGTTATTTTATTTTATGTATTAAATTATTTTGGAGTAAGTATTTGATTATGTATTGGATAAGTAGAACTTATTTTCATTCCGCTGTGCTAGTGAACTAGTTCTGGATTGTTGTGAAACTAAACAGGTATTTTTGAGGGCTCGCCCCATTTAAGTCGTGATATGTAACATGCAATATATCTATTAATGAAAGAGTAATGTTGACTAATTTTAAGTCATAGGTATGGTGAACGTAGCATTCCCTTGAGGATGTATCTTTTAAAAGAAAAACAATTTTTAAACTCTGATTTTAATTAAATATTTAAAGAGAGTAAGGGGGTGTTACATCGATAAATTATGATCTCATTGAACATTAATTAGATATCTCTCTACTTCAAAGAAGCATGAAAATTTGTAAAAATCACTACAAAAAAATAGTGAAGCTTTCAATTGAAACCGAGAATCGAGCATAAGTGAAAAATATGAATGAATCATCATAATTTGTATACATTTCAGCACAAAAATACCAAGTTTTAGATCTGAACGATGACCTAAGCATAATGGTGACACATATGAATAAAGCATCATAATTTGTAAAAACTCTTGCAAAACAAATTCCAAGAACAAAGCATCATGATAGCAAATATGAATGAAGCATTGTAATTTGTTAAAATTTGCAAAAGAAAATTACCCAAGTTTTAGATCGGATCAAACAATGGAGCATAACGGTGACAAATATGAATGATGCATCATAATTTGTAAAATTCCTGCAAAAAAATACCGAAATTTTAGATCAGAATAAACAACCAAGCATAATGACAACAAATATGAAAGAAGCATCATAATTTGTAAAAGTTTCTACAAAAAAATACCAAAATTTTAGATCGGATCCAAGAACCGAGTATTATAGCAACAAATATGAATGCATCATCATAATTTGTAAAAATTTCAGCAATTTTGTTTTTCAAAAGTTTTAGATTGGATCCAACAACTGGGCATAATGGCGACAAATATGAATGAAACATCATAACTTGTAAACTTTTTTGCAAAAAAAGTTATCAAAATTTTAGATCTAAACAAAGAACAACTGTGCATAATGGCAATAAATACGAATAAGTTACCATGTTTGACCAAATTTGATGTAAAGGGTAACTTTAGAACAACAAAATCATCGATCAAAATATGAAATGGGTAGTGGGGTTGTTGCACATGATATGGTGCATTCTACATCTTACCCTAAACCCTGGCGAAATAATGAAGAAGGAGAAATGATGAAGAAGGAGAAGAAACACTGGCGATTAGGAAGAAGAGGAAAACAACATAAGAAAGGGGTAGAAGAAACTATGTGCGGCTGTGAAGGTAGAAGAGAACATTTAAAGGTTAGGGTTTCCCGTATTGGGCTTTTAATAAGTCCATTAATGGGCCACGACCATTTTTCTTAGCCACACCTGTTTCTTTCTAATCACATTCCTTTTTGTTAAAAACTCCTTTGACATAACCTCTTCTATTATCTTTTCATCTTTCTCACTGTTTACAACAGTGGTTATCCCAAGACTAACAACACAACAATCCCAATGTTGGAGTTGTTTGATCTGCTCTACTATCCGAGATTAACTACATAGAAGAGAATAGGGGTTGTCAAAGAGAAAGATAAAAAAAATACTTGAATTGAAAGTTTTAGTTTTACAAAAAGGAAGCGCGAGACCAATTCTAAAAGAGAGATTCAAGCTAAAGAAAAACCTTTCTCACCTCTTTTTCATAGGATATTAATTAACTCATTTTATTAGCCATACACGTGATTCTAAGTTTTTAGATAATCAATAAGCACTTAATGAATAATTTGTATATAATACCATAAATACTCATAAGAATCATCTGAATAGTCTAAATAATCTTAGTAACGCAGGTGTGATAAAATATGATAAAAACACCAAGGTCATGCATATCCAATAGAGGGCCTTATTCGAAGACCCAAATCTAAGCATCCCTACATCCATTTTTCCACTTCTCTTACACTACCAAATGTAGCGACATAAATATTTAGCACCTAAGAATTTACTGGCAAGCTCAAACTTCAATACGGCGTAATCCTTTACCGACATAAGCGACCTACATTTGATATTACAGTTTGTTCTCATATTCATAATAATACTAAATCTCTTAATTAATATAATCAAAAACCCTAATAAAAAGAGATTTTGAAGGGGATTCAAGTAGGGCTAAGTTATTCGAGGCATAAGGTTTCAAGAATAACGAGAAAACAAAGAAATTGAGAATCTAAAGGTAATTCATGTTGGACCAGAAGGATTCTGGCTGGACCAAAAGGGTTCTAACTTGGAGAGAAGGATCCTGGCAGGGCAAGCTCAAGGTCAGAAATTGGTTGTGAATATCACTAAACTAGAATGGAGTTGGCTGGGCGAGTCTCGACAGTGTTGTGCAGAATTATATTTCTACTTACATATTTTCTCACCTAAGTTCACTCAAGTTCGATGAATATCACAACAAATCATATACAATCAGGAAAAGTGAATGGAATTGGGAAAAGTGAAATGTTTGGAGGAAAGACAAAATTAACATTGATTTTGCCAAGTGTTAATATTAGGAAATGGGTAGATTGGTATTTTCATCGGTGGTTAAAGTGTATAAATATAGTGTTGATGTTGATAATAGTGTTGATTATTGACTAAAATTTGAAAGTACACATTATACTATATATATATAAGCATATCTTTTTTTTTTATAAGTCAAAGATTTTAATAAATGGGGGCACTAGGGTGCCTCAACCCGCTTACAGTTATTGTAGCCGGTTCATACAAGTAATTGGATCATTGTTCCACTCCTCGAAGTTTAGTATGCATTGTTCTCGCAATCTATGAGCTATCCATCCCCAAGATAATCTGTTTGCCTTGTCTATTAGCGATTAATTAATGTCACTATACAGATCATTTTCAACCAAAAAATATGAATTACTCATCAAAACTTAAACTACCATTTTTAATTAGGGAGAAAATATGTAAAAGAACTTGTACTTGTTTTACTGGGTTTATGAAAATACATTAATTCTAAGTACTAGATGAAATTGGAAAATGCATAATTGCTAGCTAATATCATATTGAATAAGATGATATTTAGAAAAGTGTCGTATATGCTTTGCAAGTTCAACCAAAATGTTAAAGTGCACTTATCGTTTCTTACATTTTATGAATGTTTTTTAAGAGATACAAGTTTAATTAACTAAATTGAAGTCTAATCTTGTTGAAATATTTATGAGAAGAAAAAATTTAAAAAGGATTAATGAATGAATTAAAATCCAAGAGCACTTGGATGAGATGGTAAGAGTTTCTTCCAGCTTAACCAAGGTCCTGAGATCAAATCCAGCTTTGGGCATGCAGCAGTGTTAAATCTCTTGAGGGAGAGCTTTGCCGCCCATTGTGGTCCTACCCGGCTCGAGAGATTAGTCTCTGCAGTTGCGCGCAGAGGATACCCAGTTTATAAAAAAAAAATGAATGAATTAAAAGAGATAAAGTGAGAGCTACAGAAGAAGCAGTCTTGATCAGCAATCGTCCCCGTACAGTTTTCGATGCAATCATTTCTTTCCTTACAAGAATGGAAGGTGGGTGAACCAACATCCTTTGCAAATATTGGAAAATAATGTGGAACTATTCTTCCCACTTATGGTGTGTTTGGATATTGGTGGAAGGAAAGAAAGTTGAAGGAGTGAAAGAGAGTAGAAAGTGAGTAGAAAGTGAGAGAATTATTTAGGGTATTTGGTATAAGAGAAAGTAAAGTTGAAAGTAAGAGGAAAGAAAGATGTTTAGAGTGGAGGGATCAAGTTTTTGGGTGGGTCTCACTAAAAAGCTTTCTTTCCTTCCCTTTTCACTTGAGATCCAAACAATAGAAAGTAAAATATTCCCTAACCTTTCTTTCCCTCATGTTTCTTTCCTTCCACTTTATGTAGAACCAAACATAGTGTTAAACTTCGACCAGAAATATATGTTGAAGTATTGGATAAAAATTTACCTTCAATTTTCGGATCCAACTCCCGCTTTACAAAGGTAATTCATCCTTGACTTAAATATGATTTAGGCCTCTGCAAATATAGCGTGTTTTGGTTTAAGTCCCTGCAATTTTTTTTTAGTAAAAAGCCCGTGCAAATATCAGTGTTTTGAAATAAGCCTTCTGTTAGAGGACTATTAGTGTGACGTTAAATAATATGACGTGGGCTGTCAGGTGTGTTAAAATTGCTGACTAGTTATTAATAGAGTTAAAGTTAAAACAAAAATGGAAAAAAATTAAAAGTGAAAAAGATTTTAAAAAGATTAAAAATATTAAAAAGAATGAAATGAAAGTCTTCAACGAGAGAAAGGAAAACGCAGAGTGACCAAACAGACGCACTCATGGGCACTTATACCATATAGCAAGGATAAATATGTGAATCTGTGCAAAAAAAATTCAGCACTTTGAGCATTTTGAGCACTTTATTAGTTGTGAATCTGTCCAATTTTATAAGCTGTGAATCTGCCCAATTATGGACTCAATACTTCAAGTTCTGAGCAATTTTATAAGCTGTGAATCTGTCCAGCTTTGTCCAAATTAATCTGTCCAATTTTAATTAACTTTAGTATTTGTGTTTTGTTGTTATTGGCAATTATAGAGGAAGCCCAAGAAACCTAGAGCAGATGAACAAGTTGTTAGTGCTGGTGTTTGTGTGAGTCAGCGTTTCCATGGAGGAAGAAGAAGAGGAAATTGAAATTGAAACTCAGCTACCTTTTCTCTGTGCAATCCATGGAGGTGCTGTTGAGAATAGAAGAATAGAGGAAGAAGAAGATGAAATTGAAATTAGGGATTTCGTCTTTTAACTTAGTCAGCATTTCCTTTTTTTATTTTTATTTTAATTTTTAACTGAGTCAGCAATTTTAACACACCTGACAGCCCACGTTTCATATTACTTAACGTCACACTAATAGTCCTCTAACATAAGGGTTTATTTCATAACACTGATATTTGCAAAGGTTTTTTACTAATATAATTATGGAATTGTAACATAAATTCATTCATAGGTTTCTACTTTAACATTTAAGGTAGTGTTGGATATATAATGTTGTGCATCATAAGTTAAAGTAAAAACATAAGAATGATTTTATGTTACAAGGAAAACTCCACACTCAGCATAGATATTGTGGAAAGTAAATCTGCTAAACGCAAGCTGGGCCCAGCATGCATTGGCGAAGTACTTCGTGATGATAAAGGTCATGTGCTAGCAAAAACTTGCGCATGAGTTTGGATCAGAGACTCCAATGAGGCCGAGTTTCTAGCAATAGTCTATCCTCTGGAACTATCTCTAGATATGGAGTGGGTCAAGTCGGGAAGTTTAATGGTGGAATCGGACTTCAAAGTGGTGCTTATGCGGATTAAATCCACCCCATCGTGGCATTTACGATTCTCTGGTAACAAGTTGAGAAACTTGCTTTGGATCCTAAAGAACATTTTCCTAGTGCATGGGAATAGAGAATCTAATCACATTGTCGATTTCCTTGCAAAAGAAGGTGCCACTATATATGATAGGCACTGGGTAAAGTGGTTTAATTTGTTGAGGCAAAATCCTAGTAATGTTTTGATGTTCAACAAACCTCAAGGATGAGAAGCTTAAGGTTTACGATCATAAGTATTACTAATGCTCTTGTTGAGTGTGTCATAAAGAACATGACTTCTAGTGATTCTCGGCAAAGATATGCGCTTATGAGAAGCATCAATTCTAAGAGAAAAAGAAAAGAAACATTGTCTACACTACTACTAGAAAGGAAGCTTTTTCAAGCATAAAGGTTGAAGTCAAGAACCACTTGGAAATCTTGGAAGAATGCTCGCGAGAAGATTCATCTTGTGAAATGGCAATATGAGAAGAACATCTAAGAAGATCAAGCATGAGAAGAGTCATGACAAAGAAAATTGAAGAAGATAGGATGCAATATCAAGCTAAGAAGAGTCAGGATCCCAAGAAGGGTCATGATCATATGAATCATGTTAAAAAGAGTCATGGACCTGAAAAGGGTCATGACAAGAAGAGTCATCATCCTTAAAGTACTGCATCAACATGAGAAGATTCATCTTGAGAAGCATCATCTTCAACTTAAGAAGTCATGAGAAGAATCACAGTGAGAAGGGTCACTGTGAGAAGGGTGATGACGGTGTGAGCGACCCGGTTCTGTGAAGCGAAACACGAAAGTGATAGTTCAGGCGCGTCTTGCAACAGCTCTAAACGGCTAGTCTTTGATGCAACGAATAGAATTCTTGGACCAGGAGTTAAAGGGAAACAAAATCTCTATATAACAACAGCTCTGGTCTTCATTGATCTCCAAGAGAGTGAATTAAACTTTGAGCTATCAACCTTCTCACACATTCAAGTTTTCAACCCTTCTCAGCTACAACTAGAACAAGAGTTTTTCAACCCTTCTCAGAACTTTTCAAAGACTATAAAATGTTTTGAAACTCTAAACAAGTGGTTTAGAAACTTAAGTAAGACTCTACTTAAAACAATTGGGAAGCAACTGTGAGAAGAGTGAAGAAGTTTTGAATGATCCTTCTCAGTTCTACATAACTGTGAAGACTATTCAATCACCCTTCTTGACTCATCTAATTCATTAAGAGGATTGTTTCTGTATAACACATAACACTCACTCTCCTGATTCTCAAGTACACTTGTGAATCAAAGTTCTTTTATTTCAGGAAAATTTAAAAGGGTCACAATTCCAACCCCCTTCCTTGTGACACTGGTGACTTCAATTGGTATCAGAGCTAGACCTTTGGGGTTTAGCTCACTTAACAGTGAAAGAGGAAAAGATCTTGGAAGAAGTCATGGCAAAACTAAACTCTGTCACCTTCTTGCCAGAAGGTGCCTCATCTAATAGGCCACCTGGATTCAATGGTGAACACTACTACTATTGGAAGAATCAAATGAAGTTGTTCCTTGAATCTCAAGACACTGATATTTGGGACGTTGTTGAAAATGGGCCATTCACTCCAACAATAGCTGGTCCTGTTCCAAATTCTAGGATTCCAAAGCCAAAAGCTGATTGAACAATAGAGGAGAAACACAAAGTGCTGCAAAATTCCAACGCCAAGTACTATCTTACATGTGCTTTCGGAAGAGCAGAATATGACAAAATTGTGGGAAAGGAAACTGCAAAAGAAATATGGGATACACTACAAACAGCTCATGAAGGAACAAATCAAATCAAAGAAGCTAAGAAAGGAATGCTCATCCATGAATTTGAAATGTTCAAAATGTCAGAAGAAGAAACCATTGATGAAATGTTTGGCAGATTCACTGCTATCGTTAATGGATTGAGTGCACTTGGGAAAACTTACCCAAATGCTGAGAAGGTTAGCAAATTGCTAAAATGCCTTCCAAAGGCATGGAGACCTAAGAAAACAGCTATAGAAGAAGCCAAAACTCTGTCTGAAATAAACATTGATCATTTGCTTGGATCTCTCAAGATTCATGAGCAAGAGCTCATGGAGGAACTACATCCAATGAGAAAGACAGTGGCTCTCAAAGTCTCTAACAAAGAAGAAAGCAACCCTTCTCACAAAGGAAAAGGAGCTGCTCTCAAAGTGATGATGAGCAAGAAAGTGGTGAGGATACAGAAGGAGAAGAGCTTGCTTTGATATCTAAAAGAATCAACGGATAATTTGAATAACAAAAGAAGAGGAAGGAATCAATTCAAAAAGGATACATTCAAAGGAGATAGATCAAAGTTCACATGCTTTGAATGCAAAAAGCCTGACCACATGAAACAAGATTGTCCATTGCTCAAAAAGGGGCCAAGAAAGTTCACATCTCAAAAGAAAGCCCTGTTAGCTACTTGGGATGATTTAGAAGAGTCATCAAGTGAGCAAGAAGAGGAATCTGCAAATCTATGTCTCATGGCAGGAACAAAACAACAAGAAGAGGTACAAAATTCTGAACTCCTTAAATGTGAAACATGCAAAGAAATTGAATCCTCCTTTGATAGCTTGCTATATGATTCTAATATTCTATGTAGAAAATGCATGGTGTTCAAAGAACAAATAGGAATTTTCAAAAAGGAAAATGAGGAGTTAAAAATACAAAATGAAAGAATGGGAAAAACAATTTCCACACTTCAATCATCCCATTTCAAACTATCAAAACAATTTCAACTCCTCAGTTTGAAAGTACCAGAAATTCCCATCACTTCTAACTTGAAACTTGAAAAGGAAAATGAAAATCTTAGAAAACAAGTTAGTGATTTGACAAATGAGCTTATGATTTGTGCACAACAACTTGAAGCTTCTCAGAAGAGTTTAACACCTTCTGAGCAAAACCAATTGTCCAAGAAGGGTCAAAGAAGACCCAGGAACAAATACTCCAAATACAAACAAACGGGACATTATGCTTCTGCTTGTAAATCAGATTATAAACATCCCATACATGTGAAAACTAACCCTCAAGGACCCAAAGACAAATGGGTACCTAAATCATTGTCAAAAACAAATGCAGGTATGCCTCTTAGCATCAAGAAAGGAGTTGTGGTTCCAAGACAGTGGATGCTCAAGGCATATGACAGGGGAGAAGGATAAATTTCTCTCCATGGAGAGCTTTGATGGAGGACTTGTCATGTTTGGCAACAATGACAAAGGCTACATCAAAGGAATAAATCTGATGAGGTAAAATAAACTCTGCTCAGATTCAAAATGTTCAATTTGTGAAAGGACTCAAACATAACTTACTTAGTGTAAGTCAGTTATGCGATTCTAGACATGAAGTTACTTTTAAATCTGATGTATGCAAAATAAATAGTTTAGAGTCTGGTAAAACTATTTTCACTGGTCATAGAACTAATAACCTATATAGCATATGTCTAGATGATCTTCCTGATCAAATTTGTCAAATTTCTAAGGAAGATGATAAGTGGATGTGGCATAGCAGATTTGGTCATATAAGCATGAAAACTCTTTCAAAACTATCCAAACTTGATTTGGTCAGAGGACTCCCAAAGATCAAATATGAGAAGGATAAATCATGTGAGGCATGCATTCAAGGAAAGCATCTCAAGTCGTCTTTCAAACCTATTAACATGATTTCAACTAAAAGACCTTTGGAACTCTTGCATATGGATCTTTTTGGTCCAACCAAACATGCTAGTCTTAGTGGAAAAAGATATGGTTTTGTTATTATTGATGATTACTCTAGGTTCACTTGGGTGATTTTTTTTAAACACAAAGATGAAGCTTTTGAAAGTCTTAAAACCTTTTTCAAGAAAGTTCAAAATGAGAAAGGTTCCAACATTATTGCAATTAGAAGTGACCATGGAGGAGAATTTGAAAATGCTTTATTTAAAACCTTTCTTGAAGAGAATGGAGTGTCTCACAACTTCTCTTGTCCAAGAACTCCTCAACAGAATGGTGTTGTTGAAAGAAAAAATAGAACATTGCAAGAAATGGCTAGAACATTTCTCAATGATTCTAAAATAGAAAAATATTTTTAAGTGTATATGATCAACACTTTGCTTGTTATATTTTGAATAGAGCAACAATTAGAAAAATCTTAAACAAAACCTCATATGAACTTTGGAAGAAACCTATCATCTCATATTTTCATGTGTTTGGAAGTAATTGCTATGTTTTGAACAACAAAGACAACCTAGGAAAATTTGATGCCAAATCTGATCCCGCACTCTTCTTAGGATATTCACTTACCTCAAAAGCATATAGGGTTTTCAATCTTAGGACTAAAGATGTAGAAGAAAGCATGCATGTTATGTTTATGGATACTAACAGTTCTATTAGAGAATAAGATGATGAAATTACTGCAGAAGAAACAGGCAAGAAGGGTAGTGATACAAATGAGAAAGTTGAAGAAGATTCAACAAACAACCCTTCTCAGCCCTCTAGTACACCAAATGAGCAACCTACTCAAGCTTCTGACTTACCTAGAAGTTGGAGACTAGTCTCTCATCATCCTCAAGATCAAATAATTGGAGAAACCTCCGAACCTGTGAGAACAAGAAGTTCCTTTAGAAAAGAAACATCTCAGAGTGCTCTTATATCTCAAATAGAACCTAAGAACATAAATGAAGCAATTGTTGATGAATCTTGGATTGAGGCAATGCAAGAAGAGCTTGCTCAATTTGAGAAGAATGAGGTATGGAACTTAGTGCCTTCTCCCTCACATCAATCTGTTATTGGTACTAATTAGTGGGTGTTCAGAAACAAAATGGATGAAAATGGTAAGGTGGTTAGAAATAAAGCAAGGTTAGTGGCTCAAGGTTACAATCAACAGGAAGGTATTGATTATGATGAAACCTTTGCTCCTGTTGCTAGATTAGAAGCTATTAGACTTCTTCTTGCTTATGCTGCTCAAAAAGATTTTAAACTTTTTCAAATGGATGTTAAAAGTGCTTTTCTAAATGGTTTTCTAAATGAAGAAGTTTATGTGCATCAACCTCCTGGTTTTGTTGATGAGAAGCATCCAAATCATGTTTTCAAATTAACTAAGGCACTGTATGGTCTCAAGCAAGCTCCTAGAGCTTGGTATGAAAGACTAAGTACCTTTCTTCTTAAAAATGGCTTCTCAAGAGGAAAAATTGATGTCACACTTTTTAGAACATCTCTGAAAGATGAATTACTTATTGTACAAATATATGTTGATGACATCATCTTTGGAGCTTCAAATGAAAAGCTATGTAATGAATTTGGAAAGCTCATGATGAGTGAGTTTGAGATGAGCCTCATGGGTGAACTAAGATATTTTCTTGGTTTGCAAATAAAACAACTTAAGAATGGGATCTTTATTTCTCAAGAAAAATACATCAAAGATCTGCTTAAGAAGTACAAAATGAGTGATGCAAAAGCTATGGCAACCTATATGCCTTCTCGCAAGTATTGAGAAGGATGAAAAATGTAAATCTATGTCTGAGAAGGATTATAGAGGTATGATAGGTTCTCTATTATATCTCACTGCAAGTAGACCAGATATAGTCTTCTCAGTTGGGTTGTGTGCAAGATTTTAATCTCCTCCCAAGAAATCTCATCTATGTGCTGTAAAAAGAATCTTTAGATATCTTGTTGGCACACCAAACACAAGTTTGTGGTACAAGAAAAGAACCCATTTTGACTTAATTGGGTACTGTGATGCTGACTATGCTGGAAAAAGTGGAAAGAAAAAGCACCAGTGGTTCATGCCAACTTCTTGGAGAATCACTTATCTCATGGTCATGCAGAAAGCAAAACACAATTGCCTTGTCAACCACAGAAGCATAATATGTCTCTGCAGCAGGATGTTGCTCTCAAATACTGTGGATAAAAAATCAACTTGACACTAGTGCAGAAAAGACATTTAGCATCGGTTAGTTTGCACATTTAGCATCGGTTATCTGTCGATGCTAATTCGACCGATACTAAATGTCTGACATTTAGCATCGGTTAAATAACCGATGCTAAATGTGACTTTTAGCATCGGATTTTCAAAAAACCGATGCTAAATGACGTTTTTTTGGTGTTTTTTATGTCTTGAAAACATACTATTAGTATCAGTTATTTAAATAAGCGATGCTAAAGGTCCATTTTTTGTGACATTTAGCATCGGTCATCTAAACAACCGTTGCTAAAGGTCCATTCTTAGTGACTTTTAGCATCGGTTGTTTAAACACCCGAAGCTAAAAGTCATTTTTTAGGACATTTAGCATCGGTTGTTTATAAACAACCGATGCTAAAAGTCTAATTTTTTAAACACCCGATGCTAAAAGTCATTTTTTAAAAGTCATTGATTGTTCTCTAATATGCAGCAAATGGTCATCTCAGTAGCCGTCAGAGTGGAGTTCAACAAATGAACATATTACTTCAACTGCTCAGTGCTCTGCAAAAGTAAAAATAATGATGCAAAAATAGTTAAATTTATGAAAGTAGAATCTTTAATAAACCAAAAAAACTGCTCATGGACACCCTTTGAGCTATCTAACAAAGTTTAACCGCGGAATATATTTGGCACATTAACAGAGGTAAGCATCACCATCACTTGTTCTCAAAATGATTTACATTTAACAAGGATAAAATTTACATGTCTGCTAGATAGAATTCCAATGAGAGAAGAAAAAACTAAGAAATTTGAAGGAAGAATAAGTTTCATATATGGGACAACCACCACTCACTCCCCAAAATGAACTCATTACTTCAGAAATCACCAAATAATACAAATAAGCCACCAATATGATGAAATTGGGCATAACTACAGAGACGATGTTTTTTCATTCACAAGTTATTGAGTAGTAATACTATTAAAACCATTGATATGATGAAACTGGGCATTATACTGACATTTTTCTGTCCATATCAAATTTCTAATTTTACGGCACGATAGTGCTGTACAATTTGAACAGGATACCAACTCTTTGTAAGTTTGAGAAGCGGAAACCATGCTTCTAGATCATATTTCTTTTTTGCTGACATCATTCAAGGCACGGATACAATGGAAACAACTCGATACGGAAGGTTTAACTGCAGTAAATAAAATATAATTACACGAGGTAATGGAGGCCAAAGAACACAATCAATTTAGGTCGAAAATAAGTAAAGACCAATCTATATGCAGCGATAACAACCACAAAAAATACAATGAGGTAATGGCAACGAATGAGTACTTGGCCAATACAGAAGACAGACAATAATCACAACAATATAACAAAGTTCCTAGATATCAAAATTTACAAGAAATATAGAGATGCTGTAAGCATTCCTCTGGATAGATACATTTGGCATGTCAAAGGCAAAACAATGGCTTAACCCCAACTCCAACCCCACAGCTTAATGTACCTTGTGATTCAGTAACCATTTCCAAATTATATTATATAATATATTCAATTGAAATTTGAACTCATAAAGAATGGCTATAAACACATTTTAGTTTCTTAATGAGGGACAACATCATACCGCTTTGTAAAATTCCTCAGAGTTCTTCAGCATTTCCTCATGCATGTCCCATGAATCATTGTCATTTGGGGTAGTAAGGTAAAACTGCTCCACCTTTTCAAATTGGTGAACTCGGAATATTCCTAGAGTATCTCGACCATGAGATCCAGCTTCTTTATGAAAGCAAGATGAATATCCAGCATATCTACAGAAAGCACGTTTCAAGAGTTAATTGTAACATAGTGTTCCAAGTTTTAATGTTAGCAGGTGTCCCAAAATTTTGATTACCTTAAGGGCAGCTGGGAAGGGTGGATCCAATCATCTAAATGATATGCACAAAGTGGCTGCTCTGCTGTTGCAATCAATTTCTATATTAACATGCCCCCCATACAATGGAATTAATTTAAGAATTTTACCTTATAAAGTTCTTCATCAAATTGGGCTAATTGTGCACACTTAGACATTATATCTTTTCTCATGAAGAAAGGTGTTTGCAACAAAGTACAGCCCCTATTGTCCAAAAAATCAAGCCCGAAGTATATCTTTTCTCATGATAAAAAGCTTGAGGTGGTCGAAGACAAATGACAAGTGCAGCGAAAATGAGCATGCATAATAATTAAAAGATATCTTGCTCTACGATATTAGATTATAGTGTTCACAAAATAAGTTTCAGATAGTGCAAATTTGCTAAGACTAATCAAGATTCAATACTTACCAAGTTCTTCTTTGGTTCTGACAAGTGATGGGTGATCTGAAGTAGCAAACAACTCTTGGATAAATTTACTATTATCCTCCAAAAAACAGTGACATGATAAGAAGCTGCTGACACAAATTTAAAAGGTTACACAAAAGCCAACTAGGATCTAAGGGACAAAAATGGTTATGGAGTTTTTATCAATTAAGGAAGGGGAATATAACCAAAGCTATTCCTCCATATCAAACAAGGTTGTTTTTATCAGTTTTAGTCTATGGCTATAGCACATTGAATCATACCAGACAAGAAAGGAACACAGAAATATCAAACGAAATAAAATACAGAAATGATATTGAGAGGTACTGTAAAAAATTCATTATGATTTATGAAGTTCAACTGCTAATTAATTCAGTTTTGGAACCATACCCAAACAGTGCATAACAGTGCCCGAAAACAAACATAGATTACTCAAAGGGTAAACCAGTAGGATTGGAGTAGTGGTGAGGAATTTGGATAATTTGAAAGAGATCATAGGCACATAGCTCCATGCCTTATAGTACTACCATAGTACCAAAAATAAAAGATTACTCAAAGTGTAAAATGTAAGTACCCGTCTATATTCTCCTGTAGAAAATCTAAAACACCACCTAAATAAAGAAAACTCAACTGCACAATAAAGGATAACATCATCTCATAAGTAACTAATACTACCAACTATCATGATTACCAAGTTAAAATCATCACCAAATAGTTTCAATGCATTGTTGCAGACATTGAAAATCAGTGAAACTTTACCATGAATTCAGAAAATGTGACACCAGAGTATGTGTACGGATTAGTTAAAAAAAAGAAGAGGAACCAAAAAGAATCTTGTAAACATGACCGAAAGAGAGACATGCACACAAATGAGATGTATTCCAGTTCCACAATATTTCCATCAGATGACATAATGATAATTATACCAAACACAAATGAGGCAAATTAATATAAATTGCAATGTCCTAAGAATAAAGATTGTTGGCATAAGAAATAAACTTTCATTATAATCCAATTAAGACAATTATTTAAATCCCTAACATACCAATCGAATCTTGCCAAATCTTGTCACACTCCATAACCAACACAACCACAAGGTAACCACTATCATAACCAATCAAAATCATCATTATAATACTAGCAATAACAAGCATCAAACAAACAAACATTCAATCAAACATAATTTACCCTTTTTTTGAGCTCAAAGCTCAAACACCCAAATTGAAACTATACTATGGGTGGGGTGGAACATCATCAACAATTCAATCCATAAAAAATCAATTTCAGAACATATGAGTTGAAACACAATGGGGGAGGAGTGGTGGATTAATTCAACAAATGTAGAAGCAAGTTGAGCTTCTTCTTCTAAGCAACTCAACAATCCAAGTTTGGTTCTTCATCACCTCATTGCCCTGTTAATCAAAAACAACACTGAGTTTAGGGTTTCCAATCAAAGAAGAGGAGAACCAGAGAAGAGGAGATTGTGTTCTTTTTAGGGTTTCACTGAACTACAAATCAGAGAAGAGGAGAATACAAACCAGGTGCGAGAGAGTTGTCTTCGTTGTTGGCAACGAAGAGAGTGTTGAGTTGAGCGACAGACTGAGAGTGAGAGAGCGCCGCCGAGAGACGCCGTTGAGTTGTACTTTGTCGTTCTGAACGGAGACACCGAGACTAGAAACGAGACGGCGACGGAGACGACGAAGAGAAGAACGGAGACGACGAAGAGGTAACGGAGCGACGCGAGTGAGTGCAGAGAGTGAGAGAGTCGTGAGTGAGTGCAGAGAGTGAGAGAGTCGTGAGTGAGTGAGTGAGACAGTGAGAGACCGAGAGAAGGAGAACGCGTTTTGGAAAATTAGATGGGACATTTAGTATCGGTTGTTTAAAAACCCAATACTAAATGTGTTAGAGACACACATTTAGCATCGGTTGTTTAAACAACTGATGCTAAATCTAAGCGTGAAAATTGAAAACTTCCAATTAATTTCAAAATTGCCACCGCGTCTACATTTAGCATCGGCTGTTTGGACAACCGATGCTAAATGGTGCTGTTTAAAGTCATTTTTGCACTAGTGTGAAGACTACTCTCTAAGCTATCCAGGTATTCCTATCTTCTGTGATAATACTAGTGCTATAAACTTGTCTAAAAATCCTATTCAACACTCAAGGTCAAGCACATTGACATTAAACATCACTTCATTAGAGATCATGTGCAAAAGAAAGATATAGAACTTGTTTTTGTTGACACTAAACATCAACTAGCTGACATTTTCACTAAAGCTCTTCTAGAAGAGAATTTTAGCTATATTAAAAGCATGTTGCATATCATTGAAAATCCCTCAAATGAGAAGGGTTATGACCATCAACCTTCTCAATCCTGAGAAGGGTCATTTCCAAACCTTCTCACCTCTGAGAAGGGTCATTAGTTCTAATATGACAGTAACAATGAAAAAATCCCAAAAAGATTTTTGTTTGTTTATATTTATGTTGTTTTGAATGTTTGTTTAGTGTTTTATTCTAAGTAGATTTTTGTCCTAAAGTAGTATATTTTCTTTTATGCTTTTTGCCTTAGAATAGATTTTTTAAGAAAAAGCCAAAAATAGGTATCTAACCGTTAAACGGCTCTCTCTCCCAAATTAGTAACTTGTCATTTCATTAAAACCTCTACAAATGTTACACACATCAGTCAAATGATGTTGTAACCGTTGGATATTAACCGTTTGGAAGTTAATAAAAACACTTTCCTTCTCTTCTCATTCACGCACTAAACTGTTGCATGTAAACACATCTCCTCTCTCTTCTTTTTCGAATGACTCGCACAAAAAAACCCACAACCCACTTCAACCTACTCTGATTCTTCATACGAATCTATCCATAGAATCCCAAACTTTGTTCTTCTTGGTCCTCCTCAACCCATTTGCGACGCAAAACCTCTCAAATCACGACCTGGAAAGATGAAGCTTGCACCAGAGAAAAGAAGATCTTCACGCATCATTCTGCAATCTGCTGCTAAGAACACTTCTAGGACCGATCCTAATGCTTCAATAGACTTGAAGAAAGATGAGAAAGTTTCCCCTCAAGTGACAGAGCAACCCGTTGCTTCTGAGAAGGTTGTAGAACAACCCCAACCCTCATCTAAGAAGGAATTTGGTAAGGGAAAGGCAAAGATAGCAAGTCAGAAGAGTGTAAAGAAGGAAACAAAGGCTGAGAAGAAAGATGATACAAAGGAAAAGGCTTCTCAAGGGACAAAAAGGAAATGCCTGACATGAATTTATGGAACAAGAAGGCAATAGTCTCTGGCCCTGATTACTCAATCGAGGAAATTGAGAAGAATGGATGGATCATCACTCCTTATCTGAGCTTCTAGAAATGGGAACATTTCATCAACCAAAACCTCCATGTTTTCAGAGAAAAGGTAAGAGATTTTTATGCAAGTGCACAATATTCTCTAGAGCCTCTCCAAATCACTTCTTGGATTGATGGCAGAGAATTTACCATATCTCCTTACACCCTTGGTCGTACCTTAGGTATCCCAAGTGAGGCATTCAAATCTTTGAAGAGAATTGGTACAATGCACTAGACATTTCTGCTTAGGAACTTAGAACCATCCTCCTTAAGGACCTTTCTCTTGACATTTCTGCTCCAAACCTTAAACCTATAGTAAGGCTGCTTAATCACATTAGTAGTCATACTCTCTTACCAAGAGCAGGATCCCTTGAGAAGGTTACTACAGGTGATTATATCATCCTATATCACCTCATGGAGAAGAAACTTGTGAGCCTTCCTTACCTCATTATTCACCACATGATCAATGCTATTAGAGTTGATAAACTCCAAAACTCCCTTCCATATGGAAAAATCCTAACCACTGTGTTCAACCATCATCTCTTTACCTTTCCTGAGAAAGAAGAAATTCGTGAGCCTAAGCCATTCACCTCCAAAAACCTCAAGCTCATGAAGTTAGGTGATGCTCCAAGGGATGAGCAGAATGAAGGAAAGTCTAAAAAGCAGAAGATTGCTAAAGATGATGCTGATGAGACTATAGCAGAAGCTTTTAAAAGAGAAAAGAGATCAAAGAAGAGAAATGATACTGCTAAGGCCTCTGAGAAGGTTACAAAACCTAAGAAGGGTAAGGAAAAAGAGGTAGAAGTTCAACCTAGTGAGGAAGATTCCTCAAATAGGCCTGAGAAGAGTGCACAAGGCACAAAAGATTCTGAAAAGACAGTGACTAATGAGAAGAGTGTCTCTGCACACTCTATCTCCAAAGGAAGTAAGGCTCCTCTATCAAAAGTGTACACCATAAGCAAGACCAGAGGTGTCTTCAAAGTTGGACAACAAGAAGCAACAAGCACTTTGTTTGAACAGTTCAACAAAGTTGCTACTGAGAAGGAACTAGACACACCAATGAAGGATATTGGTGCTGAGAAGGTTGCTGAAGAAACAGAGATTCTGAATGTAGAGTCTTCTGAGGAGAAAACAGTGGTGTTAGAGGTCAATGAAGATGCTCCACAAGATGAGCTTGCTCAAGTGGTAGCAATTAGTGCTGAGCTTGCTCAAGAAGTGTCTGAGAAGAGTGACACGTTAGAAAAATCTAAGAAGAGTGGTAGTTCAGAAGAGTCTGAGAACAGTGCTGCTCAAGAAGGAATTGAGCTAGGAAATGATGCTGATGATAACAAGAGTGGACATACAGTGTCCTCCCAAGAGCAAAATGATGGCATTACCCTTACACAACCAAACTCTTCATCACCTCAGGGGGAGTTTATCATAAAATTCTCTCCTTCTTCAAACCAATCACCATTACCCTCCATGTTTCCATAACAAATGCCTACCTTACCACCCTTCTCACCCTCACTTCACCTACCAAAAACTCAATCCATTCTTCACCCTACACAAATTGCCCCACCAACTGAACCTTCTCTCATTACCACCACCTCCAGAATCACCTCACACAACCTTGAATCCCTCATAGCTGCCATTGACATTGGAACCAACCTTTCTCCACTCAAAACCACACACACCATCACCTCCTCAAACCTAAACCAGTTTCTCAAACTCAACCAAACTCCTCAAACTGACTCATCTCAACCAATGTACCCTCCTTCCATCCCTCATTCCATACCATCTAATATGTCATCACAGTTTGGATCTCTTGATTCAACTTTTGCTGCCTTAGGAGAACCTTCTGGCCTTGCCAAGGAAAAAACCACTCTTGAGAAGGGTACTGCATCTGTCAAGGAACAAACTGAAATTGTCAAAGCACTAACTGAAACTCCTAGTTCTTCTGTCCTCTTAGAAAAGAGGATGTCTAAGATGGAGAAATGATGAAGAGAATGAAAGAGCTATTGAAGAATGTGCTTCAAGGGCAAGCAATCATTCAACAAGGCCAAAGGGGTCAAGCTGTTAGGGATGAGAGCTATAGAAATTGGGTTTTGCAGCAAGGGTTACCAATCAATTTCCAAACCTAGGTCCCTTAGAGCAATTCCCTGATGTTCCTAGACCTGCTACTTCCTCCTCCTCAGATGGGTCTTCCCCATCTAAGTAGCTATCTTAATCTTTTCCTCTTTCTTCCTCAACCTTTCTGATGTGTGACAAAAGGGGGAGAAGAGTCTAGATTAAGTTTAAGGTCTTAGGATATTTTGTTATGCTATGTTTTAGCTAATATCTGTGCAATTAGGCACCTTTTGTGAGAAGTGATCTTCTCAATGTTTGTTTGTTCAATTTCTAGGCCACAAGAACATATATGAAATGTAATCATGCCAATGATTTTTTGATGAAATGAAATGAATGTTCTTGATTATATTTTCTTGTGTGATATATTCTGATTTATGCATATTGGACTTAACTTGAAACATCAAACTAACAAGCATAAATTCAGGGGGAGTAAAAAGAATAAATGCCTTAAGAAATTTTCAAACAAAATCAGAAAACTTAATCCATCTCAGTTGAGTTTGTCAAACATCAAAAAGGGGGAGATTGTTGAGGCAAAATCCCTAGTAGTGTTTTGATGTTCAACAAACCTCAAGGATGAGAAGCTTAAGGTTTCTGATCATAAGTATTACTAATGCTCTTGTTGAGTGTGTCATAAAGAACAAGACTTCTAGTGATTCTCAGCAAGATATCTGCTTATGAGAAGCATCAATTCTAAGAGAAAACAGAAAAGAAAAGTTGCCTACACTACTACTAGAAAGGAAGCTTTTTCAAGCATAAAGGATTGAAGTCAAGAACCACTTGGAAATCTTGGAAGAATTCTGCTTGAGAAGATTCATCTTGTGAAATGGCAATATGAGAAGAACATCTAAGAAGATCAAGCATGAGAAGAGTCATGACAAAGAAAATTGAAGAAGATAGGATGCAATATCAAGCTAAGAAGAGTCATGATCCCAAGAAGGGTCATGATCATATTGAAGTGGCATATAGAGTCACAAGAAGGGGGGTTGAATTGTGACCCTTTTAAAATGTATATCCTGCAACTTAGAAAATGTCCTCTCAAGTTGATACTTGGAGATAAGATAGTTAGCTTAAAACAATTTCACAAGACATACTCTTCTTGAGTAGATTCCATGCATTGAACCTTCTTTTTTGTTACGTGGGTTCCACATGATGAACCTTCTCTAGTTAAGTAAGTTCAATTCATAATGAGTCTTGTGTTGTATTTATGCATAGAAACATTTTGTACATCATATGAATTTATCCTTTTGTTGAACATGGTAATTTAGTGTTTGATAACTTGAGGAACATATTACCAAGAAATATATATATATATATATATATATATATATATATATATATATATATATATATATATATATATATATATATATATATATATATATATATATATATGAAGGATAAAGTCTTTAATGTAGAGAAGCTTATGAGGATAAAATACTTGAGTAGGTTAGTAACAATAGATAATCAATATAAAACACTAACTACTCAATGAAGAAGGTTAGTAACAGTAGATAATCAATATAGGATACTAACTTCTTAATGATGAGGATAGTCATGAATAATAGCTTGTAAGAGATATGTTGGTTTTAACTTTGAGATTAAATCATAGATTATAAGTTCTTAGTTAAAAACCGTTTTCAGAAGGTTGAATAAATTAACCTTCTCTTAGTTTGAACAATGGTGAATATGTTATAGCATGTTAGAAGATAGTAAGAAGCAAGTAAATAACACAGTAGAGTTATAGAGGTTCACCCAAACCTGGCTACTCCTCTCCCCACGTCCACGTGAGTATTTCCACTATTTTCCAAATAGCTATTACACTTGCTTTTGATCAACACACAAAAGACTTCACCACCACTAGCTTTGATCACAATCAACAGCCTAGTGTACTCTTACACAGCCACACCTAGCTGTTTCCGCTCTCTTAGAAACTCTCCACTAGTTTCCTAAGGATCACCTTATCAAGTATAATCACCACCAACCCTCACCTTTCTTCTAGGTAGTTTGGTGAGATGTTTTCAAGATAATGTTTACAATAAGGGTTTTGGGTTTTGGGATGTTTAAGAGCTTGAGAATAGATTACACAAAGTGTATACAATGATGCTCATCAAGCTAACACACACTCACTAAAAGAATCCCAGAAACTTTACATTTGAAGCTTTGAGTGTGGGATGAGAAGGTTGGATGTTCTTTGAGAAGCTTGAATGATGAGAGGTTCCAACCCAATCTCACACCTTGAATCTTCAAATTCCAGCATTTAAATAGACATGGGGACTGAATATAGCTGTTACAAATTTGAATTGAGTTGAAGAGAGCCGTTGGAAAGTTGTTGTAGGCTTGTAGATAGGATATGATGACTTTGTGCTTTAGTTGTAGCCTATCAACCTTCTTAAGCAACCTTTGGTGCTTTAGCTGTCATAAAAAGCCTTCTATGTCAGTCATAGTACTCCCCTAGTAGTCTACTCAACAGCTATGCTTCAGCTTTGTAAATAGTTGGGATGACTTGGAATTGATTTGAAGCAACCTTCTTAAGCTTCCTAGCATGAGCAAACACCTAAAATGTGCCATATGAATAATCATGCATTACTTTCTTTTATATTCAAACTTCCAGCACATTTTACGACTTGGAATCTTCATTTGATTCACCTTAAGATCATTCAAGAAGAGTTAATGTGTTTGGGATAAATTTGATATGGTTTCCAACAACCTTCTTAACATTGTATCTTCCTTCACTTTAACCTTCTCAACATTGAACTTATACTTCCAAGGTGTTTTGTTAGTCAACTTTCTTTTGACTTCAGTCAAACTTTCTATTGACTTTTGGTCAACCTTTTGTTGACTTTCGGTCAACCTTTTGTTGACTTTCGGTCAACCTTCTGTTAGATTGGTCAAACCTTCTGTTGACTTAATTTAACCTTCTCATAAAGTAACCTTCTCAAGGCTTTTCTACCTTTATAATATACCAATCTTTTAGACCATGGTAGAGCCTTAGTTTGCTAAGTCTTGGTTTGGTTCTTTTGACATGGTCAAACCTTCTGTAGTCAGAACCTTCTAGAGATTTAACATTCTCAACTATTAATCTTCTATGCAAGGTATTGGCTTGGTAAACCTTCTTATTGACTTAGTCAAGCCTTCTCAAATGATTATTCCTTAAATGAATGAACTTTGATGCTCCTAGTAAGAATCATTTAATACCTCTTCTTCATTTAATACCTCCTCTTGACTTTGTCAAACCTTCTGTTTACTTAGTCAAACTTTCTCAATTGATTTTCCTTAAACAAATAAACTTTGATGCTCCTAGGAAGAATCATTTGATTACCTCTTCTTTAGTTCTTCAATGAGAATGATTGTTCTTGAGTTGTTGAAGTTTCCTAGATAGAGTAGGTTGCTTGATTAATTGACCCTTCTTATCTTTGAACCTTCTTCAACTATTTTAACCTTCTTTAGTTGTTGAACCTTCTCATACGTGAACCTTATAATGTTTATTTCTACCCTTGACTTTTTGCATGTTTTGGTCATGCTCTTTGCTATGCTTCGGTCATGCTCTTTGATTTGCTTCTTGATAAGCTTTTGAACATTTGAGTAAGAGAGCATTGGTAGAATATAACCCAATCAATGACTATGAGAATCTTCTATGTAAAGACTTGTAGAAACCTTTGATCCATCTAGTCATTAGGTTCTTAGGACTCCTCTTGATAGGAATTCACTTTAGATGATTTGAACTTTCTCTTGATTGCCTAATGTCTTCTCTTTTCTCTTTGTGAATTTCCTTGTCCAACACCTTTGTAATAGTAAGATAATATGTCTTCATGAAGCTTGCATTACTATTCTTGTAACTTTGTTGGTGCTACTTTGATTCTTCAATTTGTTGAGAATGGCATGCATTGGATTGATCTAATTTGGCTTCTAGCATGTCCACTTATAGGAAACCTGTTCTTTTCAACAAACTCAAGAGCACCCATTAGTAGAACACCATTCAGAATACTTAAGCTTTAGTTCATAAGGTTTGTTATCATTAAAACCATATATCAAAAAGGATCTTATCTCAACAATCTCCCCCTTTCTGGATGGATATAATAATACATGCAAGAATGTTGCGTTACTATCAATTTAAGCTCCCCCTGAACTTATGCATGAAGTTTAAACTCCCCCCGAGCTTATGCATAAAGTTTAAACTCCCCATAAACTTTTGCTTCAGGTTAATTAGCAACATTCTTTATTATTATATCTATCTTTTTATTCTCCCCCTTTTGGCATCAATCAAAAAGAATTAGAGGGGAGGTGGATCAACATATCAATCTCAAGTAGTTTGCATTTAACATGATAAGCATTTTCAATGTGAGAAAAGATCTTAGTTGATATTGCAATGTAGACATACGAAATCATAGAAATTAGAAGCAATATAACTGTATCAAGTAATTCATCACATTCTTTTGATTCACAAGGAATAGATAAAGATATTTGAACTTAGCATGTTTAGACATTGAAGAACATATACCTTCTTTAGTTCAAAAACTTTCCCTTTGGGTTTTCAAGGATCATTATTCACCTATCTTTAGAAGCATCTCTTCCCTTATTATTACTCTCATTATTTGGTTTGAAGAAAAGCCTTTTATATATAAGAAGACAACCTCTTATAATGCATTTTGTATAGGGTTCAATGAATATAAAGTTCTTTACCATCTAGTCAAAAAACAAAAAAAAGTTCTTTACCAACCCTCTTGTCTTAGAAAAAAACAATATATATGACATTTTATTTTATTTTTCCTCAACCCATATATGGCAATAATCCCTTGGATATAAACAATGGGGGATAACCAATTTACCATACTTAGTTCTACAAAGTCATTTAAAGCATAATTCATGATAGTGATAGCTAAAATTAAAGCTATACACTCTTTCAAATTTCTGCAATCACACAAGTGAACATAATGCACATTCTTAAGTTTACTCAAAGTAGTCAGAGTTTTTGATATATCATAGATTCTATTTTCACTAGTTTCATTGTTTAAAAACACTATTAAAACATATATCACAACAAGATTATGCAGCAATTAAGACTCATTTTGCAGAAACATGCATTCATATGCTATATGTAGCTCACATATCTATTTTAGAGTGAAGACTATGAAAGTGAAACAAGATTATCATGTAACTATTTCAAAAACAGATCTTTCTTGTTTAGAATGTGTCAAATAAATATTCAAAATCATTTGTGAGAAGTTTCATTTTTCATAAATCAGTTTTAGCATTTAATGCTCATTAATTTCAAACATCTTCAAGAAAGCAATTAATTTCGCATGGAGAAACAAAAATGAGAAACACTTTTTGAAAACCTTCCAATCTTAAGTCCAATGATTGGACATCAATATAGAACATGTTGAAGAAGGATCTTTTGTAACCATAATATCAGAATCTCAAATTTTGTAAAACCAATATCATATTCCTAGAGTTAGGCATCAAATAAAGTATAGGTTTCTCAAGATATGCAAGTTAAGCTTTGATTCTCTCAATATTTTGTCTTTTGATCTATAAGTGCACATGAGGCTTTTGGAAACCAGATATAACAATAAATATGCACCATAATCAAATTTGATAAAGGATATAGTATGACTTAGATTAAATGATCAACATGAGACTTTGTCATTTTTCCTCCTCAAGATATTAAGTTAATCACATTTCAGACTTGAGAGAATAACTCCTTACTTTAAAAGATTTTCATAGGAACATGTTTTTTAAAAAGCACATATCAGAATTTGACAATAATATGATTAGTGCACATTTGAAAACTTGCTTTGAAAGATGTTAATTTTATACTGATGATCTGAAACATTTTTCACCCATTTTATACACCAAAAGAAATCACATGATAAACAATAGGTGCATCTTTGTAAGACATGATTTACATGGGACTCAACAATGCATCAAATGGTCTAACGCATTGAAAGATTCAATTCACATTGACTATTGAAACATTTTTACTAGGCCTACAACTCAATGAAGCTATTTAAGACAACAAACCATATATCCAAAAAGGTTCATGAAAGTTATAGCAATATGGAATGTTTAGAATCAAAGGTTGTGGAACAAGATTCTTTCAATCATTGAATTATTCATAAGAGTTATTAGAACATTTGTTATTTTAAACATGATGGGGATCAATTTGCACTTCAAGATATTAACACATATAACATTTAGCACCACATCATAGATATTAATATAGTATGTGAGTCTATATTTCTGCAAAGAATGACACTTGACATTGCAACATCTTATCTAACACTTTTTAAAGAACACTTCATTTTAAATAGGTTTTTAACATGTGTTCATAAAGCTTAAAGCATCATGCAATAATATCAATTATCAACTAAATTGCAATTTTGATTATGATCACTATATTAGTATGAGAAACTTAGAACTAGAGACTGTGCAAACATATTTTATGTAGAACTAGGCACATGCACATTCAAGTTCAAATTAAACAGTGATGCATACAATTAAGCTTTTAAGATCATATATTGCATCAATCATTTTAGCATGCATTCATAGGAACAAACAATCAATCTTATCATATCATATATTCACACATAATTCATATATATCAAAAAAAAATTATGATGAGATTGAGTATACCTCCTTTAATGACTTTCCTTCTGAAGACTTCTTATGATAAGAACATCCTCAAAGACTTTGTAGTATCATCAATTCATGCTCATTCATATATCATCATAGTACTTTGTGAAAAATTGACTGATGGATGAAGATGGTTGTTCCAGATTATTTTTCTCATTGATCTTGATATGGCTTGTGTTTATCTCTCAATATCTTTCATCTATTTCATCTTCCAATCATTTGTATGTTAGATGGACTTTGAATTTATTTGCTGAAATCTTTTTTAGAGCAAACTCTTTATCTTTGAGAAGCTTCGGATCAAGCTTCTTCAAATCTGCAGAAGCTTCTTCAATTCTACAGAAGCTTATCAATATCTACAGAAGGTTGAGGGGATGATGAAATCTGGTTTTGGCACACTACAATCCTTCTCCCTTTTGAGATGATTCCAAGTTTCTTTATGAATTTTCTCTACTTCTTGGATCCTCTCATATTGAAGCCCGAGGAAGGATTTCAGTCCTTCCAACATTCTTTTCTCAGATTCATCCTTCATCATCTCATAATGTGTGTACTATCATGAAGTTTCAATTTAAACTTTTGAGCATCTTTTTAGTTGTTTGAGTTGGTCTTCATTTCTTTATTATCAACTTCCAAGAGGCATTTTCTTCTCCTTTTATCATCCAATGAGTATTCCTACATCACAAATCAAAAATGATTTTGGTACCCATTCCTTTTGGGTCCTTATGGGTTAGTATACCTTCTCTAGCCATTTTTGCTCACATGGTAACATAATAAGGTCTCAACCAAGATATTACTGTTTGAACATACATCATTGACAAATGATTGTGAAACATACTGTAGGAAAGTATGTGTACATTTTCTCCTTTTGTCTAAGCACTTATCACCCATTATAACCACTTTGAACATTTTTATGCATAAAGATTGTTTGTCAAAAACTTCCAAGTTAATACTCAACTCAATTTTTTGTTTTCCCAAAATTCAATTTCCTTTTTAAAAGAATGAGTTAGTATCTTAGAAAGCACAATTTTTCAGATAACATTATGCATGAGTGTAAAGAGAATATTTCTTATGAAAGAGCCATTTTTCAAAAACACGTGCATATCAATATCCAATTTTTTATTTTAAATGATGTACAGAGATATTAATGCATCATGAACTTTAGTTCATATGAAAGTCATTTTAATCATGTAAGAAATAAGCACAAGACTTGTTGCTTTGTAACAAGGATGATACATATGAATGATAATTTTCCAGAAACAGTTAGTTTGGGGCATATAACCTTTGTTGCATAAATCACATATTTCTAACCCTTAGACATTCATGATGTTTTCTTGGCATATGAATAAAACATGTAAAAGCCAGCCAATGAGTAAGATAATAGACAATTAAAATTTCATGTCAAATTCTAATGCTCTTACCTCACTAACTACCATGTTGTCATGAAACTTACCACATTTTTGCAACCTCATGGATCTTGACAAGCATTGTAATGATCATTCTTAGTAGAGTGCGAGCTTTCCAAGATTTTGAGTTCATTGGTTCTAACTTTGTCACGTGACTCAGTCCATGTGGCTCCTTCATGAATTTTCATTTTGTAAACAGAACTTCATTCAGTCTGTCATGAAGGTTACCTTGACATCTCTCTTGATAAAGGTGGTTTGCATCATTTGTATGATGCTTTGTGTGGTCTCTTTTCAATATGTTTTCTTGGCTTGTCTTGAAGAACTATGCTCGAGTTGTGAATGAATGATGAAATTTTGGAAGCCAAAGAGAAAAGATTTTCTTGAAAGCACAATATGTTAAGCTTCACCAAATTTCAAAAAACTCCACTGGTTTTCATTCTCAAACATTTTTCTTATGTTTACCAATATAATGCAAGATTTTAGATTCTTGCAAAACACAACTCTCAACCACTTTTTATCACACTACATAGAAACGGAGGAACGGGCGGTTCAAATTGAGATCGGCGGCGGTTCTAACCGCCGTGGAGTTATCTATGGCGCGCGGTTCTCGTAGCGCCGTTATTTCTAGCGTCGCGAGTAGTTTTGCGGCGGCGGTTCCAAGAATCGCCGACAAACCGCGCCAGACGTGTGGCGGCGGTTCAGAATCTGCCCAATCAACAAGCGATTTGAATTTTCTACAAACGAGTTCGCGCGGTTCTCATAATCGCCGCTAAGTTGCGCGCCAAAAATTCCCACCAACACTAGCGGCGGTTATTAATCGCGCAAAGCTACGCGCCAAACTTTTCCCACCACACACTAGCGGCGGTTGCAATCGCCGCAAGTTAAAAATAATTTTTTTAAATTTTAAACCCGATTTTTGTTTTTCGTACCTTTCTAACCCAACTTTGCACTCTATTAAAGAAACTACAATTATGCCAAAATCACATACTGACCTTCTAGAAACCAAATTTAGTTCATAATAACTAAAACTTAGTTCATACATCCAAATCTAGTTGTTCATGGCACCAAAATACAACCAACTAAATTAGTTCATAACATAAAAGTACAACCGACTTAATTAGTTCATAAAATCTCAAAAGTACAACCAACTAGCAAAACTAGTTCATAACATCAAATTACAACCAAATAGAATCATCTATCTAGATGTCCTACGGGATGGGCTTGCTTCATTTTGTCCTGTGTGGCACCGTAAGAGCGCCTCAAATCATCTTGTGATTCCAAGTTAAGCGATCGGAAAAAGAGCCATAAATTAAGTTAGAAACATGGATGACGAACAAACACAACAACTCATTACAAATTAATTCACTCAATCAATCAATCAAACTAATACAAAGAGTTTTGTAATAGCTAAAGCATTACTACACAGTTCGTAAAAGTAACGATTACGCTCACTAAGATCGGAATAAATGGTAGAACCACCACCATAATCATCACTATGCATGATATCCTTGAATCCATCTTCCAATTATCCAAATAAACAACCGCGCTTGATGTACCAAAAACAAACCAAAAGATAAAAACCATAGCAACCCTCTCGCACCTTCACTCCTAATCTTAACAAGACCATGAGTCATAAACGCCAAAAGCAAACCCACAACAAAGATACAAAAATCCCACAATAAAACCCTCAAAGACTAAGTCGCATCCTGCATCCCCGATAAAAAAACACATAACATATAACAACTAATCAACTAAGCCTCAAATTCGCACGATGAATAGAAACAATGCATTCAGCCAATTGTTGTCATTACAACAATAAAAATCTGCCACGCCCCATTGACATGTTTCTAAAGGTAATAGTTGATGCCGATAGAGCGATTCATCCTATAAACTCTCTAATAGAACACCGGCTTTTTCTTGCAAAATCGCCACGCCCATCGACGTGTCTCACCATCAATGGTGCTCCTCTTTGCAAAACGTAGAATGTACTCACTGATAGAAACTCGCACATATTGGTTGCTATCATTAAAGAGAAGAACATATTACATAGGTGATAAAATGTAATAAAACATCAAGATTTGTTATGCATACCGTGTGTGTTATGAAAACACTTCTGTTGAATTTATCGAGTCAAGTAGATCACGGTTCAACTTATTGCCATTATCTTGAGTAGTTTTGGGAGGCAAAAGCCGGAAACAAACTAAAGAGAATGTACGAGGCGCAACGACTGTGCATATAATTCGTTGTAATTTTTTCATGACATGCTAAGAAAATTAAATATAGTAAGTAATTCAGATAAGACATTCATTAATTGGCAATGGCATGTTTTGACTTCCAAACAAATGATTTAGAGCAAAACTCCAATACCGAATCTTTGTTTTTATATTACTATGCATTATGCAGTTTTGCCTGGAAGGAAGAATACCTTGAATCTTATGTCTTGACCAACAAGCTCCTCAAAATGAGCAGCCATTGCAATGTGGTTTCTTATGTGAGTTTGCAGGCCTTCCAATCCGTAGAGTCGCAACACCATCCACGCAGTTTTAATGATCCGGATCCCAAAGCAGTAGGTTAACAGGCAAGGTTACATAATCTGCTGACAATGAATCTTTAATGTGCATAGATTGTTTTTTTAGAAAAAGATAATAATATACTACCAAGGATTTAATAAAAGTCATGACATCTGATAAAAGACAGATGCAATTATGATTCATAACAAAGGCATAACATATAACATGAAATTGGTGTGTGACATCATGCACGATTTCCTATAGCACCACTAATAGCAGCAGTAAATACTAAACTTCATACTTAAGGAATTTTGACAAAAACACTCTAATTAATAGCTTGAACAATTGTAAACAACATATATTAAAGATAAATATGAAGTAAGTAGGATAAACATCAAGAAGACAAAATATATTGAGATCTCGAATGATACAAAGAGGAGGAAGAGAATTGTACCTGAAGCAACAAACAAAGAATGGAAACGAATCTAGCCTTTAGTGATTGTACATCTGTGTTTCCAACCCTAAATCCAAAAGTTAAAATAGGAAGCAAATAAGTACAAGAATCAATCAAAGGGCAATCTACATAATTGCATTTTCTGTTTCATTTTATACATTATTATGCATTTGATTTAGCTTTATCAAATGCATAATATAAATTTGACAATACAGGAATAACAATGAAAGTAGAAAACATTAATAGAAAAGGGTTGATCTCCAAAATCCATGACAATACAACAAACTCAGCAATGATATATATATTAATTGTGAATTTTGCATTAATGGCCACAGAAGGACTTCCCCCCATTGTTGTTACCCTAAACGAAAATAAAAGGGAAAAACCAACGTATCAAGTTAAGAATGTCTTCCAAGTATATGTAAAATGATGTAGCTCCTATATCATTTCTAACTACTTAAAATAACGTACCAAACATTATGTTTCAGAAAGCATGTGCCATAAGCTTTTATAAAAACATTTGCTTAAAAGCGACTGACGGTAGCATTACTCTTCGATACAAACACATGCAGGCAGCATCTAAGGTGATCATCACAAAAAGAAATCTGATACATCTTTGATCAAAAATTGACAACATTAATCTTTACAATAGCAATCTTGTAATAAAACAAAAACTAGTTTAGCTTCAAATTAAAAGAAAATAAGATAAAGCACCACAAATCACACTAGTTTCAGAATCACAAATTGGAAAATCGAAAACCCTAAGCAGTAATCTATATACAGTGATGGAAATTGATTGAAGAAAGTTTTCGATTCGGAATATACTCAAAGGGTAAACGATTCACAAACTTTTCGATTCTCGAGTTTCAATTGGTAAGAACAAAATAGCGATGAAGGAAAAGAAGGAACTAGTTAGTGATAAAGGAAGAAATCGATTTACTGATGAAGCTAGGAAGCTTTTCTAATGAAGGAAGAGGAAGCGTTTCTACAACATCAAAATCAGGATGAAGGAAGAGGAAGATGAAGCTTGTCAAAAATGGATGAAAAAACAGAAGAGGAAGGAAATACCGAGAGAAAGGGAAAAAGGAAACCCTTCTTTTAAATTTCAGAACCCAAATTCCTTTTAGTGAAACCCGGATCTTCTCGCTTCTCTTCTCTCTTCTATCTTCGTTGAAACCCCAAATCGAGGAATCGTTTTGCAGGAACCCCAAATCTTCTTCGTTCGCAGTGTTAGCAACTTCTTTTTCTTTAAAATTGGAACCGCCGCGATACAAATATAAGTTGGAAGAATTCATAATGAGCGACGGCGGTTGTAGCACCCGCCGCGAATTATGTGCCGCTATTTAGTCAATTTTTTGTGGTGTCATAATAGGTTGCTTTAGAAAAACCCAAAAAGAAAAAGGATTTAAATTTCCCATTCCTTTTAGTACACTATGTAAGGATCAAGGAAGCAACAAAATATAAGTTGGAAGAATTCATACAAGTGGGTGTTATTTATGTTTTTCCACATTTACTTTTTGACTAGCATGCAACAAATACCTACTAGTACTTTATCAATATGTAAAGCATTGTGGTTCATCACTTTAGAACAAGCAAGACAACATATCATTTTGACTTTCACATTTCTGTTGAGCAGGCCGGCGAACGAATGGAGCAAAATGCTGGTCCAAACGAAGATGCTGGCGAACGGGTGGAGGGAGATGCTGAGCCACCTTCGGTTGTTGACCCAGATGACATTTCCTGGGTGTGCGAGAAGATGAGGGCCTTCAAGAGTTTCATCGGCCTGGACCATCCCTGTTTAGACGACCTGCAGGCCCTCTTCACCAAGCCGGGGTGGAAAGTGATTGGCATGCGGGACGATGAGAATATTGCGATCGTTGCTTCAAACGTGAAGTTTACCATGTGTTATACCCCAATTTTGTCTGTATTCCTTTTTACTGTTTTAGTCGTTTAATTTATTTTGATTAATGTATAGTCCAATAGTGTAAAAAAAAAGCTAATTTAATTTTTTATTACAATTTAGGAGTGTCCAAAATGTCCCAATCTCTAAAATACAAAAAAAAAAAAACAATAATCAAAAATACAAAAAATATAAAAAACAAAAATTAAATAAAAGGAGCAGCATCAGCAATCTCTAGGGCTTTGTTCTTGTTCTCCAAGACTGCTCAACAAGCCCACATTATCAAAACCTGCAAAAGCACAGTCAAATCATTCAAAACCGATTAATGCTAAACCTAATTTCTACCTATAAATAAACAGTCAACCTAGGGTCTAAAACACACAGAATCAGAGGCAGTAGACTACTACTACAATCACCCAAAAGTAGGATTAGAGTTTCACATCGAAACCCTAATCCACTAAACACGGTTCTGAGGTTTCTATGATCTAAAGAAAGAAGCAGTAGCGGCAGAGTAAGAGTTACGAACCAGCAAGAACAACAATTTAGCTTTCGTCTAAAAAAACAGGTTTGACTTTTATATGCATCACATATAGGTGCTGTTTAAATCCACGTACCGTTTAAATTCGTTGCTTCCTTTAAATATGAATGAGTTTAGTTCATAGGACCCTTTTGATAAATATTAGAAACATGTTTTTATAGTCAGATTGTATAACAGTGTAACTTGAAACATGTTTTTATCATACAACCCTTTGATAAACACGTTTCTTTTAACAAATGGTAAACAAACATAGTTTCTTTAGTGAATAAAAATAGAACCTGTTGAATCTCTTTTAATTTGATGGCCCTATTTGTTGACCAAGTTGTATAGAAAATGTGTAGATATGTAGATCTTAAGATTTGAAATAAACAAGAACCAAAGAGAAAATAATGAAGGTGGATTGCTAATAAGGAGTAACAGAAGTAAGATTAATAAAATAGCAGTAGAGATAAAAGTCAGAATCTGAGATTAATAGACAAGAAAATACATAAAACTGTAAAAAAAAAATTGATGACAGCACCTCCCCTTTAAGCTCCGGCCATCGTACCACGGTGGTCGTCATCCCCACGTCGCCACCAAGCGACGACGTTAACCTCCGTCGCCGGAAACGGCGCGAAGTCCTCCCTCCTTTCTCCGACGAACGTCACCATGAACCATCCCCCACTTCGCTGTTCAAACCTCTCTCCCTCACCTCAGGCCGATCGGTGCTCTCTCTCTCTCCTCCATGGAATCCGGCGACGATTTCGCCACCAAAGCTCTCCTCTCACTGCCGCGGCGCCTCAGGGTGCAAGGGGGAAGGGATTTGGTAATTAGGGTTTCAGTTTTAGGTGGGCCGTTTATAATGTCTTTTTATTTTTCATTTATTTTAATTATCAGACGCTATTTGCACCCTCTTATTCACGCGCACATCCCTCCCTCACTTAAGCCCAGTTTCGCATACTGGGCTCCCATATGCGAACTGGGCTTCCTTTTTACACCTCCTATTAATTATACAACCCCCTGCGACTAATAAAACTTCAATTTACAATTTTCACCCCCTGTTTTTCTTTTCAATTCTTTTCTAACTCAAACGTAAATAATTTTTCTCTCGAAGTTAAATAAACGGCTAAGTCTATTTTGCATAAACGGGTTAGTCATTATTTTAGGACCAATGAAATTGCATCCAAGTAATCCTGAAAACTTAATAAAATACGAATAAACTATTTTTTCTAAAAATAGGGGACTAAGTCGGTTGTACAACCGGGTTAGTCAGCGTTCTAGAACTAATGAGCTGTACAGTTCAGGAGTTCAAGAATACCTATTCTAAAATTAACCCACCTCACATCAAACCAATTTCTTTCAAAAAACTCAAAAAATCATTTCCATAAAGTAGGGGACTAAGTCGGTTGTACAATCGGGTTAGCCGCGTCCCTAGAATCGATGAGTCACATGCAGTTCAAGGAATCCTAGGACCCCTACACTAAAAAACACCAACCCACAAACTTTTTCAGGAAGAACTACGTAGCTTTGATTCCTCCATTGCATCCAGAGGTACGTAGGAGCAAGATTCAACTCTTGTCAAGCACTAAAAACTAAAAATTTAAATAAGTCTTTTCCTCTATAAATAAAAGGGTAATTATTAATAAATCTTAAATAATTAGACCAAGGATGTCGTGGGGTGCTAATACCTTCCCCACACATAACGACTCACGAACCCTAAACCTGCCTTGTCCTAAACATAAAGGGATTTTCCGAATTTGCCCTTAAACTAAAATTTGGTGGCGGCTTCCTTTCGAACTTCGAAGAATCCTTTCCCGGATTTTTCGGTCGCTACACCATGCATCGGGTCGTTTTTGAGAAGATGGGGATCATCCCCCCTTTCACTGTATTCCAGCGGGACCTCCTCACCTACTTGGGTGTCGCCCCATCTCAATTGCATCCAAACGGGTGGGGTTTCATGAAGGCGTTCGAGCACCTCTGCGACCGGTTGGACCGAAGGGTATCGACCCAGCTTTTTCTCACTTTGTTTGAGTTAAGCTGACATGGAGAGTACAACACCAACATGGCCCGCAAAGAACAAGTGTCCTTCAAAAATCAGAAGGCGTTCCCACGCAAATTCTTCAAGGCTTACTCGGACTCCTTGCCGGGCGGTTGGAAGAATCAATACTTCTGGGTCATTCCCGATGTGAATTCCACTAAGGACATCGTGCAGGTCTTTCCGAACGGCACGGCAGGGGTTCCTTTCTTTCCACTCTTCTGGCGGGCAGCCTATTTTACTCAAAAGCCGGGCGAGTATACTTTCGCCGTATCAACCTTAGATGAAGAGGATGCTGCTACCTTGGGCATGATCACGGGAGTCGCCCGCTCGGCCAGCGCAGAATCACGAGGGGACATCCTCGTCGGCCATTTTGCCTGTACGAAGGGGATAAGCTGTTGTCTGAGCTCGGTCGGTGAATTCTCCTTATTATGTTTGATTCCTTTTCTTTGGTCAGTTGGCTAACGCCCCTTTGTCTTTTGCAGGAAAAACTTTGAAAATGTCAGGCTCAGACTGGCTTAGCCTTGAGAAGCTCGTCACCTCCAGTGGGCAAAAGAAACCTCCTGCCTCCAATGCTCAGCAACGCCAGAACACCTCTCGGCCTGACAGAAGTGTCGGAGGCAGCCCCCAAGGCAAGGATGGTCGCACCCCAAATAAGCGACCTAGGAGAGAGGAGGAAAATCGGGTCGAGTCTCCCCTTTTCGAGATAGAAGACTTTACTGATGAGGATGTAGTAAATTTCAAGAAGGACCCCCTGGACTTCTGTGGCAACCTGTGCAAGTCCGATGAAGTCTTTCAAGGATCTGAAAACTAAGCAAGCACGTAAGTTGTACATTCTGGTGACATCCCGGCCGTAGGTATCTAGACCATCCGCTGACCTTTATTTTCCTTTTCAGGTGCTGAAGCGGAGAGGGACGCGGCCGAGCGAAAGCTTAAGGAGCTTGAACACGAGATCATTTGCTGCGGAGCATGGACCAAGTCTAGTGGCGGGCGGTCTTTGAAAAGACAAAAAGCGGCGCGGGACGACAAGGCCAAACTGGCGGCCAGGAACAAAGAGCTTGCTGAATTGGTGAAGACTCTTAAAGCCGAGGTCGCTCGCTTTGAGGAGGATAAGCAGGCCGCCATCCACGCCAAGGTCGCCGAGGTTGCTGTTGTGGCAAGAGGAGCGGCCATATATCAATTCGACAATGCTGTGGCCCAAATGAAATTGCTCGCCGCCCGAGGCATCCAGTATGACGGCCAAATGGTGCAGCCTGATCATGTGGTCGAAGGTGAAGAGATCGTCTTGCCTGCGAGGATGGATGATGACGGCAAGATGATTCACAAACGGTCGGTGATCCTTGGTCGTTCCAAGGTGATCGTCTTGCCTTATTTTTGTCCGCCTGCGAGCGGCATACTATCTGTAATTTCATTACTTTTAACTCCGCTTTCGAGCGGTTGAATATTCTGTAAGCTCGACTTCGACCGGGCGTCTTTGTTTTGTAATGAAGTACCTATTACCTTGTTTGTTTGATTTTACTTTATTCGTTTTCGCACTTTTCTAAGTTATGAATTCTAGGTCGGTCGTAGGCCGCTATTTTGGGCCTTTTCGAAGGCTCTCGTGTTGGGTCACTCGTCGACCATTATATGCTTTTTCGAAAGCAACCATGGTAGGCCGCTCGGCGGTCTACTTACGTAGGTGGTCATTGCTTGACGTAGGTCAATCGATGACTCGTTTTGGGCCGTTCGACGGCATTCTTTGTAGGTCGCTCGGCGGCCTACGATCGATTGTGGGTTATTAATTAACCCTTGGGCCATTCGATGGCACTCGGTGTAGTCCGTTCGGGCCAGCTCGGTGGCACTCGTTTTGGACCAACTCGGTGGCCCTTCGATCGCTCCATTGCTACGCGCATGGTGAGCGACCGGTCATTCGATATTGCATGTAATTAAAGTACAAGTAACAATTTAAAGAACGAGAATCTGTAAAAAAACCCCAGTGGGGAAAAAGAGCGCCCGCCTTACATTTATTCATTTAGTTGTTGATCGATTACAAAATGATTCACTAAACGTAGTACTGCTTTAGTTTATCACTATTCCATGTCCTGGGGATGGTCGCCCTGTCCATGGTCTCCAGTTCGTACGCCCCACGGCCGGTCTTGTCGATGACTCGGTACGGGCCTTCCCAATTAGGGGAGAGCTTTCCTTGACGAGCATTCTTGTTACCAACATCTGCACGCCTGAGGACCAACTAACCGATGGAGAAATCTCTTTTCTGCACCCGAGCGTTGTACCTTGCAGTGACTTTCTGTTTTATCAACGCTTCTCTAAGGGACGCTTGGGTACGCAACTCTTCAACCAAATCTAATTCTTCTCGTATCGACCGGTCGTTGTCGACCGTTGTTGGGGGATTGGTCGTCCTCCAATTTAGCTAACTCACCTCTATGGGAATTACAGCGTCCATTCCGTAGACGAGTTTGAAAGGCGACTCCCCGGTCGATGAGTGGGGGGTCGTTCTGTACGCCCAAAGGACGGACTGCAGCTCTTCAGCCCAATTTCCCCACGCAAGATGACCCTGTTGGCCGCTTCAGCTTGGCCGTTCGTTTGCGGGTGTTCGACCGAAGTGAAACGCTGTTTCACTCCTAAGCCGGCCAACATTTCTCTGAATTTCTTATCTGCAAACTGGGTGCCATTATCTGTTATGAGTTGTTGAGGGATTCCGAAACGGGCTAAGACGTTCCGGCCGAAGAACTTGTTGACCTTCGCCGAGGTTATGGTCGCCAGAGGCTCGGCCTCTTTCCACTTCGTGAAGTAGTCCACTGCCACGATCAAGAATTTGAACTGGCCTGGGGCAGGTGGAAAAGGACCTAGAAAATCCATCCCCCACCAAGCGAACGACCAAGGTGAGGTGAGGCTTTGCAGCTCCGATGAGGGGGCGACGTGAACGTCTGCATGTACTTGGCATTTTTTGCATTTTTGCACCAGCTTCTTTGCATCTTTGTCCATGGTCGGCCAGTAGTAGCCAGCACTGAGCGCCTTCTTTGCTATGGACCGTCCGCCCTGATGGCTGCCACACAGTCCCTCATGGATATCCCTTAAAACATGGTCGGCTTCGACCGACGTCAAACATCTTAGTAACGGGCATGAAAACCCTCTTCGAAATAATTTCCCTTCGATCATGGAGTATTTGGTAGACCGTAACCTCAGGGTTTTTGTAACACCCCATTCTATATTGGCTAATTAACTTAAATAAAAATCAGAGTTTTCAAAAACTTTTCCACGCACCTCAAAGAGAGTGCCACATTTAATAAAAACATCATGTAAGAGTATTTAAAATCCAAACGCATCTAGTGCGTGAAATATAAATCATATCCAAATGGGGCGAACCCTCAAAACCTGTTTAGTGTTTACAATAATCCGAAGCCATTCACCAAGACAGCGGAAATAAAACTGAGTTCAACATACTCAATACATAGTCTAAATCAGTTTAATACATAACATAAAATAATGTTACTAAAACCCCATCCCCGGGTGTCACTAATCAGAGCTGACTCGAAGACTCAAGAAGGCATGGCACCTTCACTCAGAATCACCTGTTTGTCGCCACGAGAGCAGGCAACATAAAAATGCTAGGGTGAGTCTCTTTACATAAATAATAACAAATAAGATAAGCATTATATTAGGAAAACATCTAGCAATAACAAATCGTAGCAATTAAGGCATTTACCATTCAATTAGAGTGCCAATGAACAACAATAATGAATTAATTAAGCATCAACAAGAATTCTACGATGTATGAGTATATGAATGTATGCAATATGCATGTGGATCCATCATCACCTCAATAACCCCGTCGGGCACCCACCGCTTTGGCCGAAGCCCCCATCGCTTTTGGCCGAAGCCACATCACCGCTTTTTGGCCGAAGCCACATCACCGCTTTTTGGCCGAAGCCACATCACCGCTTTTATATGCATATGATTTATGTGACACCATGACAATGCATCACCACACAATAAATTTATCACATCAATTATCAACTCACCTCTTTGGCCGAAGCCCCCACCGCTTTTGGCCGAAGCCCACATCATTCATAAATTCATCACATCACGTATTAACCCACCACTTTGGCCGAGCCCACATCACCTCTTTGTTATCACCTCACCAACACAACTTATTTATTAAATCAAAACTCACCCATGGACCAAATCCCACCTAAGGACCATTTTAACACACCAAGGATTAATTTAGTACTTAAAGATTATTTTGACACATTATGAATTAATTTGGTACATTTGGAACTTATATTAGCATATTGGGATTAATTAGACACTAAGGGATTATTTTGTCACGCCAAGGATTAATTTAATTCTTAGGGACTATTTTGTCACACCAAGGATTAAATTAATTCTTAGGGACTAAAAACGTCACTTAGACATTTTTTTGGCACAACTAGGCGCCAAGGGGCAGCCAAAATGGCGCCCCATACCAAGACACCACCCGACCCGGATGCACGCGAAGACATCCACAGCGCCAAGTTCTTAGCAACCGGCGCCTGTGCACAAACACACACACACACGCACACTTGTCTCCTTTGGGCGCCAAGTTTCTAGCAACCGGGCGCTTCTTCACCGTGCCACACTCGCTGCGGCACACACCCACACTGAGGCACGCACCCAGGCGCCAAAATTCTAAGGAATTGGCGCCCCACTCACACGCACCGTGCCACACTTGCCTAGACACACACACGCACCCTGGCGCCGAATTCCCGTGGAGGTGGCGCCTCAATTGCACTGCAGACCACCACACCGTGCACGTCATGCACTCACCAGCGCCGATTCTCGGTGAATTGGCGCCCACTGCGCCGACCACCAACCAGCATGCCTGGCGCCATTTTGCCTAGCAAATGGCGCCCCTCCCTGCACTTGCACACACGCACACCAGAAAAACAGCAGCTAGGCGCCATTTGCCTATGCATTTGGCGCCCCTCACTCTAACACCCTCACCAAACCACTTCAAACTTGCTTTTTACTCAACAATCCAATTCCCATATTTAACATCACTCATTTAAACATTTAATCAATACCATTAAATCATCATATTCACATATTTCTCCTCATTGAGATATTTCCTCAAACACATAACATGCATAATTAACAACTCATGTCTTTCCAACAACAAGCAACATGGTATCACCAAATTAAGCATCCAATACAACAACCAACATATAATTAACATCAAATCCACACAATCAAATCATGCTAGCTATTTTCCTACACAACACATATCATACAAGTTATTATAGACATAATGAGAATCCCCTAACCTTGAAATTGGAGAAACTCAAGCACTTTCTCTCCTAGAACTTCAAGAACTACCAATGCTTACCCACCCACACCTTGAGCTTCAACTTCATCCATGGGAAAATGAAATTGGAAAGGAATGAGACTATAAAACTCATATAAATGGAATAAGGGAAAGAAATGGGGAAGATTGAGACCAAGTTCTCCTTACCTAGAGTCAAAGTGAGCAAAACCCCGTTAATGGCTAAGGTGAGCTTTGAACATGGAATTAGAAGGGAAGAAATCAAAACACCATAATGGAGAAGCAATTGCACATCAAATGGCTTCCTAGACTTCCAATGTGAAGACCCACATACCCAAGCTTCCTCCCATTTCTCCCTCACGCCCTCCCTCTTTTCTTCTCCTCCTCGTTTTTCCTTACCCTCTCCCTGCCGTAGGTTTATCTTTTTCTCTCAATTCCATTCCTTTGTAATTCTCATTTAACCTTAGGCCCAATTCAATTTGGGCCTTATCACTTACACCCCCCCCCCCTTTTCACTACCACCACTCCTAATTAATCTTCTTAAATAAATGTTGTAACCCTTAAATAACTTAATTAAATAAATAATCAAATGAATAATTAAATAAATAGTTAAATTATTTTGGGGCGTTACAACTCTCCCCCACTTAGAATATTTTCGTCCTCGAAAATCACGCTAATCTCAACAACAAGATGAATATAGTTCGCACTTAATCTCTTCGAAAACTTACACGATTTAAATCCTAATGTTAACCCCGGTACATCCACCTACAACCCTTTCAAAATTCTATTCTTTGGTCTGTGAAACACTAACGTATGCGTCTACTTCTCCTCATGGGTCTCAACCTAATATATTGACTCCACCGCTTAGGTTACATAACTGTGCACTTTCATTCTAAGCATAAATCGCCACTACACAGTTCAAGAATGACACACAATTCCCATGATGAGCGTCTCCCCACTTGGCTCTTTGCCCGAACTCTCCTCCCCCTCACCACCGGAACATCATACGGCTTTCCACGAAACTGAGAACTCCTCTTCCTCTTAACTATCTTATATGAACGATTGCTATCCCCCTCGAAAATCTACGCTAAACTCATGAAATCAACATCCACTCTTCTTATCTCCGCTAACCGTGATCATCCAAGTCCTATCGTACACGCAACAGATTAAACACTCTTTCCTATATTCTTACTCCCCAATTTGGTATTCTAATCTGTAGGTTGTCAAAATCCTACCCGACTACCCAACACAATGAACAACAACACTTATGGTCAGAGGCCCAACAACCTAACATCGTAATTAACACAACAATACCAGTTTCAACAATTATCATATATTCCACATTATTCACATCAACAATTAACACAATCATAATAACAAAATTCAAGTTCGACCTATTCTACAATTAATCATTTCATTCCACGTTCAAATTATTCTCTTTAAACTCAGGTGCAGAAAATTCTGCAACTATGCGCCTACTTCGGCGAATTAATTGAAATAGTAAACGACCTCGGATTTCGACAAATAAATACTCGTTGGAAAGCCACGGATGTGTAGTTTCTGAAAATATCTTTAAAGTTTCAAAACAATGAGCCAATTAGTACAGTTTTTAGAAATAACCCAAACAGTTTTCAGACTTGACAAATTCTGTCCTCCTATTTCATTTCACGATAAATCGACTTAAACTTAACCAAACGAGACGAAACTTCAGCCCGAATAAACACATTTGGAGTATAGTTTCTAACGGAAAAAGAATCGTTCAAAACGAAGTTCGTTTGAGGACATAAAACTTTCAAAAACTGAACCTACCCATAGATTGATTCTAGAAATTTGACTCGACTTTGGAGATTCATAACTGGAGCTACACAACTCCGAATTTAACGAAACCAGTGCCAAAACGACCGGATTTAAGTCTATTTTCGAAAACACTCAGCCACAAAATTTTTGACTCAACCAAACAGTACCAGTTTTCAAACGACTGAAACAGTGTCCAGATTGTTTTCCAGAATTTTAACCTAACTTGTTTCACCTATAACTTGAGTTTTACAACTCCGAATTCGACCCAATCAGTGGCAAATTAACAAGCATTCAATCAAGTTTTCGAAATGACAAACCACATAATTTTTCAATTGGCCAAACAATACCAGTTTTTAAAAGACTGAAACAGCATCCCGTAACACACAGAAATCATACGCAAGTAAAACTCACCATTGTCAATCACCAAAACCAATTACAATCGTCACATACTTATGCATTTCATCAAACATCAACTAAGCATAACCAATCATGCAACAACTTAAACACGCAATTTCGAAAGATTAAACATGTAGGCTTTTTCTTCGATTTCCTTTATCCCTAGAGATTGGTTAACATGCAATTTTACAACTTTTCTAGAAAATACCATGGACATATAATTCTACCAAATTCAATTGATTTCATATCCCAAAAATAATATAACCAACTCATGCTTCTTAAAACAATTGCTTTGCTTCAAGACTTGATATTAGTTTAACCAAATGAAATTACATACTCTTGTCAACATTCAGCAAAGAAAACTAATCAAGTAATATAAGTGCATAAAAGATCTCGCCGCACGTTTCATCATTAGATTTTAGGGGCCACGTAATCAAACCAAGAAGTGACAATTAATAATGGTAATAGCAACAACAAGGGCCACCGTTAAATCATAAACCGAATAAAATTTTCACAATTGGAACTCATATTTAGAAGGTATTCAAAGTGTATATGTTTGTTTCTAAAACCTTGACAATTATTATTGGACTCACATCCTCGGAGCATAAAAATTTTAACTCATTAAATCATGCAATTTATGTCCAATCTCATAATTTTTTTCAAACATCATTAAATCACAACCTAATCGGTTCAAAAGCCAAATTTATGTCACTTTTCGAAATAAAATCTTAGAACAATTTGAAAACCAAATACAACACTAATTTGGACATCACATTCGTTTTCCCTTTAGCATAAAATTTTCCAATTACCGTTTCTTTTTGAAAATCATAGAACTTATAGTTTGTCCAAAAAGGGGAAACCATATGCAACCCTAAAGCTTACTATCACGCAATTATGCAACCACATAAACAACTACTTATTAGTTCAAAATTCTAGTTTCCGACATAAACTCCAATGGTAAGGAAAATTAATCATTTAATTGTGAAAAATCACATCATGCTCACTAAACAAGTCCAATTGAAACACGGAAGGTGTCAAACTTCAAATTAGGCAATCTTAGTTGAGTTAATGAAAATATAGCCTTACACAACGGTTCATTTTAGCATACTCACTTCGAGACAATTAAGCACAAATCAAACTTACATTCATTTACATCACAGGAACAATCAATTCATAATGGAGGCATCAATCAAGTGCAACAATATTCAACAAGCACTCATTCAAATATTGTCCAGTGTATACTTACCACAGTTAGGTCATATAAAAATTACTTTCTATATTCTAACAAGCTACTCAAACAATCAACCAAATTAAAATTAGTGCACGCATCCAAGTTTAATAATAACCCTGAGTTATTGTTGCCTCTTTCATTGGGGATGAGTGATTGGGGTGATCAGTCCCTCCTACTCACACAACCAACTAATTAAGGTCACAAAAACTACTTCCTTTCAAATTTACAACTATCACATTAAAAGATTTTTAACATAGTCCGGAGTGCGAAGGCGTCGTCACGACTTTCATTCCTTTGACGTCGTTAGAACTCTTTTAATCACACGTACCTTAATGATACAACAACGGTCGCAATAATCAAAATCAATGATACAATCAACAGTCACATATTTCAGTCACACATACCTTAATCAATCAATAAAATTTTCAATCGCTATCCATCAAATAAATTGCAAGGCATGTCAGTGAAAGAACAAACCAACCAAGATAACAATAATAAACAGCTACATAATTATGATTCTAGAACGAGTACTAAGACTCGAGGGTTAACAGACTCGACAACTTGGCCGGACGGACCGAACTGCTCTGATACCACTAATGTAACACCCCATTCTATATTGGCTAATTAACTTAAATAAAAATCAGAGTTTTCAAAAACTTTTCCACGCACCTCAAAGAGAGTGCCACATTTAATAAAAACATCATGTAAGAGTATTTAAAATCCAAACGCATCTAGTGCGTGAAATATAAATCATATCCAAATGGGGCGAACCCTCAAAACCTGTTTAGTGTTTACAATAATCCAGAAGCAGTTCACAGCACAGCGGAAATAAAACTGAGTTCAACATACTCAATACATAGTCTAAATCAGTTTAATACATAACATAAAATAATGTTACTAAAACCCCATCCCCGGGTGTCACTAATCAGAGCTGACTCGAAGACTCAAGAAGGCATGGCACCTTCACTCAGAATCACCTGTTTGTCGCCACGAGAGCAGGCAACATAAAAATGCTAGGGTAAGTCTCTTTACATAAATAATAACAAATAAGATAAGCATTATATTAGGAAAACATCTAGCAATAACAAATCGTAGCAATTAAGGCATTTACCATTCAATTAGAGTGCCAATGAACAACAATAATGAATTAATTAAGCATCAACAAGAATTCTACGATGTATGAGTATATGAATGTATGCAATATGCATGTGGATCCATCATCACCTCCATAACCCCGTCGGGCACCCACCGCTTTGGCCGAAGCCCCCACCGCTTTTGGCCGAAGCCACATCACCGCTTTTTGGCCGAAGCCACATCACCGCTTTTTGGCCGAAGCCAAATCACCGCTTTTATATGCATATGATTTATGTGACACCATGACAATGCATCACCACACAATAAATTTATCACATCAATTATCAACTCACCTCTTTGGCCGAAGCCCCCACCGCTTTTGGCTGAAGCCCACATCATTCATAAATTCATCACATCACGTATTAACCCACCACTTTGGCCGAAGCCCACATCACCTCTTTGTTATCACCTCACCAACACAACTTATTTATTAAATCAAAACTCACCCATGGACCAAATCCCACCTAAGGACCATTTTAACACACCAAGGATTAATTTAGTACTTAAAGATTATTTTGACACATTATGAATTAATTTGGTACATTTGGAACTTATATTGGCATATTGGGATTAATTAGACACTAAGGGATTATTTTGTCACGCCAAGGATTAATTTAATTCTTAGGGACTATTTTGTCACACCAAGGATTAAATTAATTCTTAGGGACTAAAAACGTCACTTAGACATTTTTTTGGCACAACTAGGCGCCAAGGGGCAGCCAAAATGGCGCCCCATACCAAGACACCACCAGCCAGATGCACGCAGCACATCCACAAGCGCCAAGTTCTTAGCAAACTGGCGCCCTGTGCACAAACACACACACACGCACACACTGTCTCACTGGGCGCCAAGTTTCTAGCAAACTGGCGCCCCCTTCACTGTGCCACTCCCCTGCAGCACACACCCACACTGAGGCACGCACCCAGGCGCCAAAATTCTAAGGAATTGGCGCCCCACTCACACGCACCGTGCCACACTTGCCTAGACACACACACGCACCCTGGCGCCGAATTCCCAGGGAATTGGCGCCCTCAATTGCACCTGCACCGACACCGTGCATGTCATGCACTCACCAGGCGCCAGATTCTCAGTGAATTGGCGCCCTACACCCTGCCCAGCCACCAACCAGCATGCCTGGCGCCATTTTGCCTAGCAAATGGCGCCCCTCCCTGCACTTGCACACACGCACACCAGAAAAACAGCAGCTAGGCGCCATTTGCCTATGCATTTGGCGCCCCTCACTCTAACACCCTCACCAAACCACTTCAAACTTGCTTTTTACTCAACAATCCAATTCCCATATTTAACATCACTCATTTAAACATTTAATCAATACCATTAAATCATCATATTCACATATTTCTCCTCATTGAGATATTTCCTCAAACACATAACATGCATAATTAACAACTCATGTCTTTCCAACAACAAGCAACATGGTATCACCAAATTAAGCATCCAATACAACAACCAACATATAATTAACATCAAATCCACACAATCAAATCATGCTAGCTATTTTCCTACACAACACATATCATACAAGTTATTATAGACATAATGAGAATCCCCTAACCTTGAAATTGGAGAAACTCAAGCACTTTCTCTCCTAGAACTTCAAGAACTACCAATGCTTACCCACCCACACCTTGAGCTTCAACTTCATCCATGGGAAAATGAAATTGGAAAGGAATGAGACTATAAAACTCATATAAATGGAATAAGGGAAAGAAATGGGGAAGATTGAGACCAAGTTCTCCTTACCTAGAGTCAAAGTGAGCAAAACCCCATTAATGGCTAAGGTGAGCTTTGAACATGGAATTAGAAGGGAAGAAATCAAAACACCATAATGGAGAAGCAATTGCACATCAAATGGCTTCCTAGACTTCCAATGTGAAGACCCACATACCCAAGCTTCCTCCCATTTCTCCCTCACGCCCTCCCTCTTTTCTTCTCCTCCTCGTTTTTCCTTACCCTCTCCCTGCCGTAGGTTTATCTTTTTCTCTCAATTCCATTCCTTTGTAATTCTCATTTAACCTTAGGCCCAATTCAATTTGGGCCTTATCACTTACACCCCCCCTTTTTTCACTACCACCACTCCTAATACTTAAACACCTCCTAACTAATATAAAACTCCAAATTAATTAATCTTCTTAAATAAATGTTGTAACCCTTAAATAACTTAATTAAATAAATAATCAAATGAATAATTAAATAAATAGTTAAATTATTTTGGGGCGTTATAGTTTTGCCCTTCTTTGGATCGGTCGGCTCCTCGCCCGTTGTAATATAGCATAATATGGGAGCGATCCATTCTTCTTCCATGTCAATGGTGAGGACGGCCAAGGGTTGACTTGGTTTGGTTGAGATGCTCGGCCGAGTCAGAGTTTCTTGGATCAAAATTCTATGATTGCCGGGTGTCTTCGTACTGGCCAACTTCCATAGGATGTCAGCCCGGACGTTTTCTGTCCTTGGCACGTGCTTGACCTCTGCCCGATCGAATTGCCGGAGTAGTTCCCTCACTTTGGCCAAGTAGCTTTTTAACACTTCGTCTTTTGCATCGTATAACTCTTGGATCTAGGAAACGACCAGCAGGGAATCTGAGTGTAACTCTACCCGGTCGACGTTGAATTCCCTTGCGAGCTGCAGCCCGGCTATGCATGCCTCGTACTCAACATGGTTGTTGGAGGTGTGGAATGCAAACGTCAAAGACACTTCTACTTTAAGGCCTTCTGAATTTTCTAGGATCAGGCCCGCTCCACTGCCTTTGCTGTTGGAGGAGCCGTCCACATGTAATGTCCAGGTCGTTCCTGGTTGGCCGTCTTGAGTCGGAGTCATTTTAGCAATAAAATCGGCCAACACTTGAGCTTTAGCGGCCGACCTGGATTCAAACTTGATGCCAAACTCGCTGAGTTCAACCGCCCATTTGATCATGTGTCCCGCCAAGTCCGGTCGATGAAGGACTTGCCTTATTGGCTGGTCCGTTCTAACTACAACCTGGTGAGCCACAAAGTAAGGTCTTAATCGTCGGGCGGCCACCAGTAGCGTAAGGGCTAACTTCTCTATCCTCTGATATTTTAACTTTGGTCCTTGTAACAACTTGCTAATGAAATAGACCGGGTTTTGCTTCAGGTCGTTCTCCCTGACTAGGACGACACTCAAAACTTCTTCTGTAATTACCAAGTATAGATATAGGGTTTCCCCCGGCAGCGGCTTCGTCATTATGGGCGGGTTGGTTAGAGCTTGCTTCAACTCCTCCAATGCTCGCTGGCACTGGTCGGTCCACTCAAATTCTACCTCCTTCTTTAACAGTTTGAATAGGGGGAGTGATTTGCATGCAGACTTAGGTATGAACCTTGACAGGGCAGCGACCATGCCGTTCAACCGTTGGATCTCTTTCTTCGTAGTGGGAGGCCTCATATCGGCGACCGCCCTGCATTTATCCGGGTTAGCCTCTATCCCCCTTTCAGTAAGATGGAAACCCAGAAACTTGCCTGCCCTAACCCCAAAAGTGCATTTCTCTGGGTTCAGCCTTAAGGAATTCCTCGCTGCTTCTTCAAAGACCTCTCTCAGGTCGGTCGCATGATCTTGGTCGGCCTTGCTCTTGATTATCATATCGTCTAGATAGACTTCAGCTACTCGACCGATCTGCTCTTTGAATATCTTGTTCATCATTCGCTGGTAGGTCGCCCCAGTGTTCTTCAGGCCGAATGGCATAACCTTGTATTGGAAGTTCCCCTGGTCGGTCATGAATGCAGTCTTATGCCGGTCTAGAGGATACATTGTGATTTGGTTGTACCCAGAATAGGAGTCCAGGAACGATAGCAACTTGTAGCCCGATGCTCCATAGACCAGCTTGTCGATGCTCGGCACCGGGAAGGCATCCTTCGGGCATGCCTTGTTCAGATCTGTGTAGTCGACGAACATGCGCCACTTGCCATTCTTCTTCTTCACTAGCACAACGTTGGACAGTCAGGTCGTGTACTTGATCTCTTCAATAAAATTGGCCTTGATCAGGTCGTCAACGGCATGCGCTGCTGCTTGAGCTTTCTCGCGTGCGAGTTCGCGCTTCTGCAGGCGGCCGGCCTGTTGTCTCATCCACTGAGAGTTGATGACATGCAATCTCTATTGGAATCCCAGGCATGTCTGATGCCTGCCATGCAAACAAATCTGCGTAGTCCCTGAGACAGGCTATAAGATCTTGCTCAGCTTGCTCAGGTAGGCCGCTTCCAAGCTTGACCGTCTTTTCTGGGTCGTCCCCCAGTTGGACGTCAATCAGTTCTCTGCATGGCTCGGGTCTCTTTAATCTGTTTTTTAGCTCACGGGCTAAATCATCATCATCGTCCTCTGGGTCGCTATCAGGATCATACCGGGCGTCCAGGTCAGCAAGGTTAACTTGGTGTCTTTCCTCAAGACTCCGCGGGTCGGTATCCTTATCTTTCTCATCGCAGATGTCTTGGTACAAGTAATGGCTCCGCTTGGCCGCCTCCATGTCGACCATCAGGGTCACAACTTGACCGTCCTTGCTGTAGAACTTCATCTTCAGGTGGACTGTGGAGGCCACGGCCTCCAATTTTCCCAGGGTCGGCCGGCCTATGATGCATTGGTAGCAGGACTTGATAGGAAGGACCAGGAATGTCGTCTTGACCGTCCTATATTGGGTGCTCGCTCATGTGTCATCTCCAAAAGTAACCAAGAGTTTATCGTTCCCAAGGGGTAGGTGACTGCCCCGTTAAACCCTGTTAGTGGAGTTGGATCGGCTTGTGAGATGATCTCACTTCGATCTACATTAAGCTTGTCGATTAATTCTTCGAACATAATGTCGGCGAGCGCCTTTTGTCGACGAATTTGGCGTGCCGGTGTTGGCCATGACCGCCCTGACTACCAACGGAACGTAGCTATTGGTCCTCCCATCCAGCAAGTCTTCATCTCCAAAAGAAATGGGCGGCCTATTCAAAGCCGGTCGTTCTTGTATGACCATGGCCACCCTGCGGCCTTTGGACTGCCGGACGTCCTCTTCGGAGGTGTCCTTATCCGCGATTGCTTCTATGTTTGCTGCGGTGGTGGCTTTGCCTTTTGATTGGGGGGGTTTCCCCCCGGTTTTTTCTTCAGTCCGCTCGGCACCTTCAGCCCGGACATACCGCTTTAACTTTCCCTTTTGGATGAGATCTTCTATGTCATCCTTTAGGGCCATGCAGTCATTCGTGTCGTGCCCCTTGCTCTTATGGTACCGGAAATACCTCTTGGTCGCCCGGGCACCCTTCTTGAGTACCAATGGATCGGGCCGCTTGACATCAACGAATTCATTGTTCTGACACTCAGAAAATATTTGGGCTATGGGAGTATTGAGCCTCGTCCGGTGCTCATACTTCTTAGCCTTGAACGGTTTGCTCTGGTCTTCCCTAGGTCGCACTCGGGCGGCCTTTCTTGCAGCAAGAGTTTCCTCGTAAGCCATGTGGTCGTTGGCTCTGCGAAGGAACGTACTGAGGTCGGAGTAGTTGTTCAACGTGAACTCTTCAGCGAACCTATGGTCCGGCCTCATGCCCCGCTTGAGGTACTTCAGCTTGTCCTTGTCCGTCAGGTCGCGAATAGTACCGGCCTCTGTATTGAAGCGGTCTATGTATTGCCTTAACGGTTCGTTGTCGCCTTGGATGACCGTGTCCAAGTGTTCCTCATAGCGGTATTGGCACCGGTTGGCAGTGTAGTTTGCTAGGAAGACTATGATCAGGCCTTCCCTAGAAGAAATAGTGTTCGGTCGCAGTGACTCCCACCATTCTTTTGCCCGTCCGTCGAGCGACTGAGGGAACAAACGGAACTTCATTGTGGAACCCAACTCCCTGTAGCTGCAGTAGTTGTTGAAGTACCTGATGTGTTTGTCAGGATCACCTCGCCCTTCGAATTTGTTGAGGTTGGGCGGCTTCCTGAGATCCCTAGGAATACAATAGCGCCTAATCTCCCTTGTGAAGGGGCCATGGCCGGTCGAAAAGTCACTTGGCCCAAAGGGCTGCATAGTGAGGTACGCCTCGCCGGTCGGCATCCCATAGAATCCTCTGCCGACCGGATGTCCGTACATAGGAGGCATTTGGGGCGATCGTCCTCTGCTTCGAATGGAGTGATGTCTCCTCGGCCGCCGTGAAACATCTCTAATTTCCCCATTGCGATACTCATTCAGCTCGTCATAGGGGTCCCACGAACGGCTTCTAGAACGCCTGGAGCCGGCGGATTCGCACGAAGAATACCTCGTAGACGAACGGTCCGACTCAGGATGGTAGATTGAGTCCGAATAATCGTAGTCGTCGTGTGGGGAGGCGGCGATTGCGCGCGTTCTGCGGCGGGCGATCTGCGTGTCCGAACTCTTCGGAAAGCCGAGAGTGGCGAGAGGTGCTTCCTCGATGGAGAATGTTCCTTCGAGGGGTTACGCTCGTCGCGAAGGCGAATTTGGCGGCGAGGGCTCTCCGTGGTCCGTCCGCTGGCGAGCTGGCATGGACCCTCTCTCGAGCCGAGATATCATATCGTCACGGTCAGCTATGAGTTGATTTTTACTTTGGAGCAATTGGAGAACAGCCTGGGTAACGTGCTCCGGTAGGGGCTCCATGATCCCGGCTTCTGCCAGCTCGGCCGGGATTTGCTGATGTGGCACCAGCTGATGTACTTGTTCGAAGACCGTGCCTCAACCGCCCTGAACCGAGGGCTCTTGGCGAGGATTGCCTTGGGATTCATGAACAGTTACAAGCACGCCCTCCGGGGTCTGTTGCGGACGAGCGTCTTGGCCGGCAGGGACGTGCTGCGTCGATGCCCGCGTAGTAATTCTCTTCGGGGCCATCTTCAAGGTAGGATAGTGTAACACCTCAATAATTTAATTAAGTAATTGATTAAATTATTTGAAGTGTTGCACTAAATCTAATTATATTGAGTTATAATGTGGTAATTATTTTATTGTGTTAGGGAGTGGTGGAAGCGATGGAAGGGGGTGTAAAAAGGGCCCAAACCTTTTGAGCCCAAAATATAAATAGACTAGGGTTAGTTGCATCAGAAGGAAAAGAAAAGAAAAACAACAGAAGAGAAAAGGAATAGGGTTTGCGCCGTGGGAGAGGGAAGGAAGGAGAAGAGAGAAACTTCTCAAGGTTGCTCAAGGTAAGGGTTTTGGTCCTTTCTTTCTCAATTTTTTTCCTTTTCCTATTGTGGTGATTTTCAATCCTCATTGCTTGTTGTTGTTGGTTCGCAAGTTGCTCAAGAAGGGACATCCATCGTTAATTTGAAGGAGAGGAAGGAAAGCTTGCTATTTGGGTGATTTTGGTGTTATTGGAGTCCTACGGTTTAATTTAAGGTAAGGGTGAGCGTTTCATCTAACATAATTAGGTATATGATGGGTTTTGTTGGGTTTTGATGTTGTATGATGTATAATTGATGTTATCACGTGATTAAATTTATGGGATGATGAATTGGGTTTCGAATTGGGTGAGTTGATGGGGTTAAAAATCGATTTCCATGGTTAGGGTGATGAAAGGGTTGCTGTTTGCTCTGTTACATTAGGCGTGGTTGCTGTTTTTAATTGGATGTAGTGCTGTTTTTTTTGAAAATACAAGGTGCTGTTTTTGGTGAATTAAATCGTTGCTGTTTGCTTTGTTAAATTGTGTGTTGTTGCTAGTTTTAATTGAATATAGTTGCTGTTTTTCAAGGATATAAGGTGTTGTTTTTAGTTGTTAAATTGTTGCTGTTTTGTTAACAAATAATTGATGTTTTCATGAAAATATAGTGCAGTTTTTTTAAATATAAGTTGCTGTTTTTGTCACTAAAAATTGATGCTGTTTTGTGAAAATATAGTGCAGTTTTTTTTAAATATAAGTTGCTGTTTTTGTCACTAAAAATTGATGCTGTTTTGTGAAAATATAGTGCAGTTTTTTTTAAATATAAGTTGCTGTTTTTGTCACTAAAAATTGATGCTGTTTTGTGAAAATATAGTGCAGTTTTTTTAAATATAAGTTGCTGTTTTTGTCACTAAAATTGGTGCTGTTTTGCGAACTCATAGTGCAGTTTTTTTTAAATATAAGTTGCTGTTTTTGGTCACTAAAATTGGTGCTGTTTTGCGAAACCATAGTGCAGTTTTTTTAAATATAAGTTGCTGTTTTTTTTTTGTCACTAAACTTGGTGCTGTTTTGCGAAACTATAGTGTAGCTTTTCAAAAATATAAGTGGCGGTGTTGTTACTAAATTGATACTGTTTTCTCAAATGGTGTTGCTGGACGAGGATCGAATTTTCTGAGTTTATTTTATGATTGAATTGCTGTAAGAGGTTATATTACTAGTGTACTCCTTGACTATGGCTAAATTGTGGTTTACCACTAAGGCCAGAATTTCTTTCACTGGTGCATTTACAAGGGCATCACTGAGAGCCTCGCAAATGTGGCCAATGCCTCTTGCGAGTAGCACCAGTTACCTGAGTAATCCCATAGTCAATCAGTTTACTATTTTATAACCCACAAAACTAAAAGATAAGTGTTTTATGATGATGTGTTATTTAATGAGTGTGATGTGAATGACGAATACACTCTACGAGTGTTTTATGATGACATACCTTGAGTGGTTATTTATTTTATGATGATGATGATGAGTACCCCGAGTGAGTGTTGGTTGAATTGCACATGTGTTATAGGATCTCATGGCATGTGCATACTATGACTTATATTGATGATGTTATGCCTTGAGTGGTTCTCTTCTATAATGAAGATATGCCTTGAGTGGTTTTTAAAGATGATATGGTACCATCATGCATATGCCCGCGTGTGGGTTGCATTCTCATACATAATCATAACTGTGAGTTGTGTGCTGTTGTGCTTTGAGCTGGTTTGTGTATTTATGATGTGGTGATGATGATGATGATACCTTGTGATTATGCATTCTCATCCCTCTATTATGTATCCGATTATGTTCCATTGAAATTCTCACCCCTACGCTTGGAATGTTTGCTCTATTGTGGCAATCTTTGCGGTACCCACAGTGAAGGACTTGCTGCCTTATTCTTTTAGTTTTTGGGAAGTATTGTTGTGTCGCTCTCTGATACTGTAACACCTAGGGGCGTGGAGTTGGATAATTTATTTAGTAGTTGTATGCTGAATTTTTATTTGTTACATTGAGACGTGTTTGAGAGTATTTGGTGAGTCGGTGTTTAGGCCGATGCGATTGTGTTTTATGAGAATGGGATTTTCCATAACTGATGTTTGATTGCACAAATTGAAGAGTGCATTATTTGTTGAGTTTTAATGAAGCTGTAGCATTTCTTTTCTATCAAGTAACAAAATTTCATTTTAAAAAAAAAAAGAATTACTCTGATAAATGACACGTAATATAAGGGTAGAAAAGGGGTGTTACATTAGTGGTATCAGAGCAGTTCGGTCTGTCCGGCCGGTGGTTGAGTCATCAAGTTGAGTAACATTTGAGCTTTGTTACTCGTTTACGATTTTTGTTTTTACATTGCGATACTAGAATGGCGGGGCGGAACGATCTTTGCGCTCTTCGCCGCCTTGCGAGCTATTCTTTGGGGTTGTGGGTAATGCTACGGGTGATGGGCGCGTAGTCCGCGGCGCGTTCGGCGTGAGAACCCTCCTACTTTTGAAGGCGGGTATAATCACGATGGTGCCTTGAGTGGCTAAGTGAGATGGAGCGGATATTCCGTGTCACGGATTGCACCGATGCTCGTAAGGTTCGCTATGGCACACACATGTTGAAGAAAGAGGCTTATGATTGGTGGAGAACGACTAGTCGGGGGTTGACGACTGCCAATGAGGAGATCACGTGGGCGATATTTGAGAGGGAGTTCAAGAGGAAATACTATCCGGAAGATGTCCGTGGAAAGAAAGAGGTGGAGTTTTGAGACTTGAGCAAGGTAGCATGACTATAAGCGAGTATCTTTGCAAAATCCCATCGAATCTTGTCCAAGTTTTATCCACACTATGATGGAGAGGTCTTGAGTTCTCCAAATGCATCAAGTTTGAGAAGCGGGTTGCGTCTTGACATTAAGAGAGCCATAGGGTATCGCAGATCCGAGTATTTTCGTTGTTGGTTAATAGTGCCAGAATTTTTGAAGAGGACAATAATGCTTTCTCTAGAGTTATGAAGGAAAAGCAAAAGAATCTTTCGGCCTGGGAAAGCCATATGAGGTGCCCGCTTTGGTAAGGGCAAAGGGAAGTTTGTTGGTAAATTTGTTGGTGGGTCTAAGCGAAGTGGGGAGATCTTTGCAGCCAGTGTTACTTGTTACACGTGTGGAAAAGCGAGCCATAAGAGTCCAGTTGTCCAAATAATGAGAAAAAGAGATGTTACAGTGTGGAAAAGAGGGACACATGGCTTCCATTTGTGATAGGAAGGAGGTGTTGTGCTTTAATTGTGGGGAGAGTGGTCACATCGATTACCACAGTGTCCAAAGCCAAAGAAAGAGAAGTCCATTGGGAGAGTTTTTGCCTTTGGCGAGTTGAGAGGACCCAATGCGATTAAAGGTACATGCTTCATCTATGGTACACCTTTAATTGCTATTGTTGACACTGGTGCTACGCACTCTTTTATTGCTTACATTTGTCTTTGAAAAGTTGAAATTAGTGTTGTCTGTTATGGAGAGAGGATGGTTATCGACACTCCGGCTAAGGGTTCTGTAACTACTTCTCTAATGTGTGCTAGGTGTCCTCTGTCGGTCTTGGCGAGAGATTTTTCAGTTGATCGATTTGTTTGCCTTTGGGTGGGTTGGATGTGATTACGGGCATGGGTGGTTAGTAGATAACCATGTGCACATCAAGCTGCCCTAGTAAGTCTGTTAGTTTTCTTCTTCACGAAGAGGAAGAGTGCGCTTTCTTTGTCTCTTTGAGCAATTGCGCGGGGTAATGAAAGAGGGTGGTCGGTTGTTTGCTTTGATGGCGCCCATGTCTGCTGAGAACCAAGGTGTGGTTGATGGGTTGCGGTGGTGTGTGAGTTCCTGAAGTGTTTCTGATGAGATTCCTAGTGTGCCACGAGAGAGGAAGTTGAGTTTGGGATTGAGCTTGTGCACGGCACTAGGCACGTGTGTCTATGGCACCGCATCGAATGTGCGCATCGAGTTAGCGCGAATTGAAAAAGCAACTTGAAGATTTGTTAGAAAAGAAGTTTGTGAGACCGCAAGTGTGTCACCTTGGGAGCTCAGTCTTTGCTAGTGAAAAGAAAGATGGGAGTATGAGGTTGTGTGTAGACTACCGTCGGTTGAACAAAGTTACAATCAAGAATAAATATCCTCTTCCGAGGATTGATGATCCGATGGATCGGTGGTGGGTGCTAAGGTTTTTAGCAAGATTGACTTGAGGTCGGGTTATCATCGGATCAAGGTGAAGGATAAAGACATCCGTAAGACCGCGTTCGGGGCGAGGTATGGGCATTATGAGTACTCTGTAATGCCGTTTGGTGTCACAAATGCACGGGGTGTTTATGGAGTACATGAACCAGGATCTTCCATAGCTATTTAGATCGGTTTGTGGTTGTGTTTATTGATGATATCTTTGGTGTACTCTAAGTGCGAGGAGAACACGCAAAGCACTTGAGGTTGGTGCTAGAGGTCTTTGAAAGAAAGAAAGCTTTATGCTAAGTTATCAAAGTGTGAGTTAAGGCTGAAAGAGGTAAGCTTCTTGGGTCACATTATCTCTGGTGATGGTATAGTGTGGACCCAACAAAGGTTGATGCGGTGTTGCGGTGGGAGAGCCCAAAGTGCGTGGATCGAGATTAGGAGTTTCTTGGGGTTGGTGGTTACTACGGGAGGTTTATTGAGGGTTCTCTAAGCTAGCCCTTCCGTTGACCCAATTGACTGTAAGGGAAGAACTTTTGTGTGGGACGCCAAGTGTGAAGAGAGCTTCCAAGAGTGAAAAGGAGGTTGACAACATCTCGGTGCTAGTCTTTGCTTTGCTGTCTTGGATCGACCTTTTGTTGTGTCTTGTGATGCTTCCAAGATGGGTTTGGGAGGTGTATTGATGCGAGGATGGGAAGGTAGTTGCTTATGCGTCCAGGCGATTGAGGATACATGAGAGGAACTATCCTACTCACGATTTGGAACTAGTTGCTATTGTGTGTTTGCGCTAAAGATTTGGAGGCACTATCTCTATGGTACGTGATTTGAGGTGTTCGGTGATCACAAGAGTTTGAGGTACTTGTTTGACCAAAAGGAGCTGAATATGAGACAGAGGCGTTGGTTAGAGTTCTTTGAAAGATTACGATTTCGGCTTGAACTATCATCCCGAAACAAAGCTAATGTCGTGGTGATGCTTTAAGTCGGAAAACTTTACATATGTCAAACAATGATGGTGAAGGAATTGGAGTTGATCGAGCAATTAAAGTGATTTGAGTCACAGTTTGTGAGGTGACACCGCATGAGTGTCGGTGGGTATCTTTGAGGATTGATAATGACTTCTTGATTAATATCGAGAGCCGCCCTTGAACTGGATGTGGCGGTGGATTTGTTGGTTGCGGGTGATCGAGGCGGTGGATGGGGATTTCGGGTTGGATTCGGGAGTATTGAGATTCGGGGACGGGATATGTGTTCACGATGATGTTGATATGAGGAGAATGATACTTGAGGAGAGCCATAGGAGCAAGTTAAGTATTCATCCAGTGCCACGAAAATGTACCATGATTTGAAGAAAGCTGTTTTGGTGGCTGGTATGAAGAAGGATGTAGCACAATTTGTATACGCATGTTTGACTTGCGAAGTCAAAGATTGAGCACCGTGGCCGCGGGGTTGATGCAACCGTTGGAGATTCCGGAATGGAAGTGGGGATGAGCATTTCCATGGACTTTGTGTGAGGTTGCCAAACACTGTGAGAGGTTTGACTCTATTTGGGTGATTGTGGATAGGTTGACCAAGTGCGCTCACTTCATTCCTATCAACATCACCATCACGTGCCAAAGTTGGCTAGAATATACATTCGGTGATTGTGGAGCTTCATGGGGTTCAGAAGAGTATTGTGTCGGATAGAGACCCGCGGTTTACCTCGAGTTTTGGGGAAGCTTACAGGAGGCTTTGGGGTCCAAGGCGAGGTTGAGTTGACTTATCATCCTCGACCGATGGTCGGACAGAGAGAACCATCCAGTCTCCGGAGGATCTTACGAGAGCTTGTGTCTTTGGGAGCGGGGAGGTGCGTGGGATACACACCTTCCAGCGATTGAGTTCACTTATAATAACAACTACCATTCGAGTATAGGGATGGCTCCGTTTGAGAGCCTTTGTATGGGCGGAGGTGTAGGACTCCGTTGTGTTGGCATGAGTCAGGTGAGAGTGTCGTTCTTGGACCGGAATTGGTTAGGAGACTACGAGAGAAGGTTAAGATGATCGGGGAGAAAATGAAAGAGTCAGGCAGTGCAGAAAAGTTATCATGATAGGAGGAGAAAGGACTTGGAATTTCAGTGGTGAGCATGTATTCACGAGAGTCACGCTATGACAGGTGTTGGGCGTCTTGTGAAAGCGAAGAAGTTGACTCCTAGATTTATTGGACCGTACCAAATCACCGAGAGGGTGGGAAAAGTTGCTTATAGGGTGGCTCACGCCACCTAATCTTCGAACTTGCACGATGTATTCCACGTGTCACGACTTGAGTATATTCCGAACCGTCTCATGTGATTCACATGGATGATGTAGAAGTGCGTGAGAATCTCACGGTGGAGACTATGCCGGTGAGGATTGATGATAGAGAGGTGAAGGTGTTGAGAGGAAAGACATTGCATTGGTCAAAGTAGTGTGGTTGGGAGGCTGCCTGGGAGAGCATGACTTGGAAGCTAGAGAGCGAGGATGAGGAGTCCTATCAGGAGCTATTCGACTCGGTATGAATTTCGAGGGACGAAATTTCCTAAGTGGGGAGAGTTGTAACACCTCAATAATTTAATTAAGTAATTGATTAAATTATTTGAAGTGTTGCACTAAATCTAATTATATTGAGTTATAATGTGGTAATTATTTTATTGTGTTAGGGAGTGGTGGAAGCGATGGAAGGGGGGTGTAAAAAGGGCCCAAACCTTTTGAGCCCAAAATATAAATAGACTAGGGTTAGTTGCATCAGAAGGAAAAGAAAAGAAAAACAACAGAAGAGAAAAGGAATAGGGTTTTGCTAGTGGGGAGAGGGAAGGAAGGAGAAGAGAGAAACTTCTCAAGGTTGCTCAAGGTAAGGGTTTTGGTCCTTTCTTTCTCAATTTTTTTCCTTTTCCTATTGTGGTGATTTTCAATCCCTCATTGCTTGTTGTTGTTGGTTCGCAAGTTGCTCAAGAAGGGACATCCATCGTTAATTTCGAAGGAGAGGAAGGGAAAGCTTGCTATTTGGGTGATTTTGGTGTTATTGGAGTCCTACGGTTTAATTTAAGGTAAGGGTGAGCGTTTCATCTAACATAATTAGGTATATGATGGGTTTTGTTGGGTTTTGATGTTGTATGATGTATAATTGATGTTATCACGTGATTAAATTTATGGGATGATGAATTGGGTTTCGAATTGGGTGAGTTGATGGGGTTAAAAATCGATTTCCATGGTTAGGGTGATGAAAGGGTTGCTGTTTGCTCTGTTACATTAGGCGTGGTTGCTGTTTTTAATTGGATGTAGTGCTGTTTTTTTGAAAATACAAGGTGCTGTTTTTGGTGAATTAAATCGTTGCTGTTTGCTTTGTTAAATTGTGTGTTGTTGCTAGTTTTAATTGAATATAGTTGCTGTTTTTCAAGGATATAAGGTGTTGTTTTTAGTTGTTAAATTGTTGCTGTTTTGTTAACAAATAATTGATGTTTTCATGAAAATATAGTGCAGTTTTTTTAAATATAAGTTGCTGTTTTTGTCACTAAAAATTGATGCTGTTTTGTGAAAATATAGTGCAGTTTTTTTTAAATATAAGTTGCTGTTTTTGTCACTAAAAATTGATGCTGTTTTGTGAAAATATAGTGCAGTTTTTTTAAATATAAGTTGCTGTTTTTGTCACTAAAAATTGATGCTGTTTTGTGAAAATATAGTGCAGTTTTTTTTTAAACATAAGTTGCTGTTTTTGTCACTAAAATTGGTGCTGTTTTGCGAACTCATAGTGCAGTTTTTTTTAAATATAAGTTGCTGTTTTTGGTCACTAAAATTGGTGCTGTTTTGCGAAACCATAGTGCAGTTTTTTTAAATATAAGTTGCTGTTTTTTTTGTCACTAAACTTGGTCTTTGTTTTCTTGAAACTATAGTGTAGCTTTTCAAAAATATAAGTGGCGGTGTTGTTACTAAATTGATAATTGTTTTCTCAAATGGTGTTCTTTGGACGAGGATCGAATTTTTACGAGTTTATTTTATGATTGAATTTGTTGTAAGAGGTTATATTACTAGTGTACTCCTTGACTATGGCTAAATTGTGGTTTACCACTAAGGCGAGAATTTCTTTTTTGGTGCATTTACAAGGGCATCATTTGAGCCTCATAAATGTGGCCAATGCCTCTTGCGAGTAGCACCAGTTACCTGAGTAATCCCATAGTCAATCAGTTTACTATTTTATAACCCACAAAACTAAAAGATAAGTGTTTTATGATGATGTGTTATTTAATGAGTGTGATGTGAATGACGAATACACTCTACGAGTGTTTTATGATGACATACCTTGAGTGGTTATTTATTTTATGATGATGATGATGAGTACCCCGAGTGAGTGTTGGTTGAATTGCACATGTGTTATAGGATCTCATGGCATGTGCATACTATGACTTATATTGATGATGTTATGCCTTGAGTGGTTCTCTTCTATAATGAAGATATGCCTTGAGTGGTTTTTAAAGATGATATGGTACCATCATGCATATGCCCGCGTGTGGGTTGCATTCTCATACATAATCATAACTGTGAGTTGTGTCTTTGTTGTGCTTTGAAATTTGGTTTGTGTATTTATGATGTGGTGATGATGATGATGATACCTTGTGATTGTGCATTCTCATCCTCTTATTATGTATCGATTATGTTCCATTGAAATTCTCACCCCTTACGCTTGGAATGTTGCTCTATTGTGGCAATCTGCAGTACCCACAGTGAAGGACTCTTTGCCTTATTCTTTTAGTTTTGGGAAGTATTGTTGTGTCGCTCTCGATCTTTGTAACACCTAGGGCGTGGAGTTGGATAATTTATTTAGTAGTTGTATGCTGAATTTTTATTTGTTACATTGAGACGTGTTTGAGAGTATTTGGTGAGTCGGTGTTTAGGCCGATGCGATTGTGTTTTATGAGAATGGGATTTTCCATAACTGATGTTTGATTGCACAAATTGAAGAGTGCATTATTTGTTGAGTTTTAATAAAGCTGTAGCATTTCTTTTCTATCAAGTAACGAAATTTCATTTTAAAAAAAAAAGAATTACTCTGATAAATGACACGTAATATAAGGGTAGAAAAGGGGTGTTACAGATAGCGCTCGGGCCTCCCACTGTGGTCGCCAAATGATCGTACCTTGATCACCAAGTGTGGATGTTGCTCGTTGCTCCTTTGTCCGGTCGTTGATGAGGAATGAGGACCGGTCTTGAGAGCGCCTCAGGTGGTACTTGCAAAGACACTCTGACGCTCGAGTTAGAGGTGTGCTAACGGGCAGGGTATCACTGGGTAGGAAAGTGTACCTGAAGCCACAGGCGAGTGTGGTATTTATGCTGTTGGAGCGACCTGGCCGTTGCGATAAATCCGGCCGGTCGCCGAGAATTGCGCTCCTAGCCACGAGCTTGGGCCGTTTTGTTGGACTGGGCCGCTGGCCTGTTTTTGACTGCACCTCCTGTTATTTCTGATACACCCCGGAACACTATTAATAAGATTGATAGGCCTATACTCATTAAGCTCTTGTGCATTTGCCTTTTTTGGGATAAGTGCTAAGAAAGAAGCACTAATAGACTTCGGAAGAGTTGCATTGGAAAAAAACTCCTTCTCTACAATATGCCAGCAGTTATTGAAGAAATTGAGATTGAAGTAATCCGGTCCGGGGCTCTTATTTCCATCACAATCCCAAATTTCCTCTTTTGACTCTTTCGATATCTTCTTAAATTGATTATCCTCCTCTGATATCTTCTTAAATTGCATGCCATCAGAACTGGTCTATCAAAATTTTCTTCCACAAATTTCTGCTCAAAGAATTCCCTAGCCCACGTCTTGATGCTCTCGGGACCTTCCAGCCACTCCTCATTCCTCTTGATTTTTACAATCTGATTCCTCCAGATATTATTCTTGATACACATGTGGAAGTACTTGGTATTTGAATCCCCTTCAGCGATCCATTATCTCTAGATTTTTGATCTAAAAGACTTTCTTAACTCTTGATTTGCTGCCAAAACTCCCCATTCAGTGCTTTTAACTTGACAACATCAATCACTTCCCCATTTGCTGCCTCATCCTCAATACAATTAATTTCTTTAACCATATTATCAATATTTAGATCAAGCATGCCAAAAATCTCCTTATTCCACTTCTTCAACTCTCCCTTCAAGAGCTTCAATTTCTCCTTTGCAACAAAAGCTCCATTACCGCAAACTCTAGAAGAATTCCAGACCTCCTCAACAAAATTCAAAAATTGATCATCCTCGAGCCAAACAATTGTTCAATTTGAATGGTTTGAGACCCCAATTTGCTACCGACGAGACAATCCAAACCGGGCAGTGATCCGAATTATCCTTCACCAATCCATTGAGCAGATATTCTCCATTCAGATAGTAAATTAGCGCTAACAAGCATCCTGTCAATTCTGCTCGTGCTTTCTCCATCCCGTCCAACCCATGAAAATTGTTTCCCCAAAATCGGTGGTTCAACAAGTTCCATGGCATCAATAAAATGACAAAATTCCCTTCTCTCTGAAGCGCTAGATGTTGCAGAAATACCTCTTCTCTCCTTTTTTGAAACAACTGCATTGAAATCACCTCCAATAAAACCATTCCCCATCCACACAATTCCCTTTCAGCTGAATTAGTTCATTCCACGATACCCTTTTTCCGGATAAGCTACACATATATTCACCAAATATACGACCCGATCCTCTTGTTTAGCCACAACACCAAGATATCCATCACCAGAGAAAGAAGAAGAGACTTCCAACAGATCCCTTTTCCAAAGACTAAGAAGGTCACCCGAGAGGCCATCCGAGTCCTTTGCCACCCATTCACAATCACTAGATCCCCAAATGCTGCTAATGGAGCGCTCAGACAAGGAAGAGCGCTTTGTTTCTTGTAGGAAGCAACAATCGAAATTACCATTACGCAAGAACTCACCTAGTCGTCGCCTCTTTGCTGCTCCCCCCACCCTCTCATGTTAAAGGACACAATCTTCATTGAGCAATGTTGATATTCTCCCTCTGAGCCATAGCCCCTTGATCTCCGCCTTCCATCTTCTTAACCATTCCAATGTACACACTATCATCTTCGGCTCCCACTACTCCTAAATTGTTTTTTGCAATGCTCCATAATTTCTTAGCCACATTGCTTTGGTAATTCTCCCACACCCGGTTATTGCATCTCTGTATATCTGAATCACCAACTGATGCTTCACATAAAACTGATCCACCACTAAAATGTGTGCTTCTAGACCCATCACTGGATTTTCCCCCATCCCCTGGCGAAGATGACGAATTCGGAGTATAGGAATTGGAGCTTTCACCTTCAATAGATAATCTCTGTTGTGCTTTCTGAGCAGCTCTGTATTTACTCCTAGTGACTGGACCCGAACTGAAACAAGAGAACGCTTTCCTACTTCCTTTACTTCCACGAGGGGCTTGATCTTCTAATTGAAACATCATTTGGGCAAGATTGTTTCACCCACTTTGCAACCGAATCGAGAATGCATTATTTTGATATGTTGATTTTAATGGTTCAGGCCCACATTGATCTTTATGCTGCAAAATCTCCTCAATAGGACTAGGACTTTGCTTTTCCCACTCCCCCTCCTACTCAAAACACACCCCCTCACCCTACACATTTACCAAACTAACCCCACTTACAATTGAATTCCCCCTACCCTTCTCCCTCTTCTTCTCCTACAACAAACACACTCCCTCTAAAACCCCAAACCTCCCCTCTCTTCACTCCAAAACCACCCCTCCTCACCTTCATCATTCAGTTCCATTCAACTACCCAACATTGGCAACTAGCTCAAGGTAATAACCCTACCAAACTTTTTTCATTTAGGTTCCGTTTTGAGTTTTTTACGCCATTTTTATTTTCTGAAATCACGCTCAGTTCGAATAAGGTTGTTCGAACATGTTCGATTTCTCGTGTTTGAACGAGTGTTAAATGGGGTGTGACTTTGCTTGGTTCAAACACCCTCATTCGAGCGAACGTTGTTCGTGTGCCGCCGTTCGAGCGATCGCGTGACGATGAATCGATGAGTTGCAAACTTACGTGCAAGTTTTTGTGGGTTAAATGGAAGAAAATGGGGGAACTTCTGGAGCAGTTGAGATGTCAACTGACGTCGTAGAATCCTAAGATTTTACTAGTTCGTTCAAAACGGATACGGTAAGAATGAATTAGTTGTTTAAATTTTAGCGAACTATTATTTAACAAACACTTAGTAATTGAATTTCAGTTATTTTACTAGTCGTGAGGAGCTGTTGACGTGGGTGTGTGCGGTTGGCAAATCTCTTGGGATGGTGATTGTTATAGGAAGATCGACAGGCGCGACAACGGTAAACAATATTGCATGTTAATTTGTGATAAAGCTAGATCTTACACAAACACTAGAAAATGTTGTTGTAAGTTCAGATTGAAAGGGAAATTTATTAAGAAGCTTGGAGGATGGATTTTGAGGGTTATGTGTGGAACTCATAACCATGGTATGCTTACTTATCATGAAGGACGTTTGTACACTGGTAGGTTAACTTCAGAAGAGAAGGAAGTAGTGGCTAGAATGATTAGGAATCATACTCGGCCTAAATTGATCCTTAATGAACTCAAATTGATGAAGCCTAATGATAACTATACGGTTGTGAAACAAATAAACAACTGTCATCAAAGGCAACAGTCGGCTATGCGTGAGGGTAGGACTGAGCTCCAACAACTGATGTTTTATTTGCAACGATAATTATGTTTACTGGACTTGTCTTGCAGAGGGAACTACTGTTGTGAAAGATATCTTTTGGGCACATCCAGATTCCATTGAGCTTCTAAACACCTTCCCGGTTGTTTTGTTGATTGATTCCACATATAAGACCAACCGGTATAGATATCTGTTGGTTGAGATCGTTGGTGTAACCTCAACAGAGAAGACTTACTCTGCTGAATTTGCTTATGTCAATTAGGAGAGGATGGATAACTTTGCATGGGTTCTTGAGAAATTGAGGGGTTTATTTACGAGACGGGATGAATTACCACAATTTCATACAATATGTCAAGACCACCTGGCTAGACCCCTTCAAGGATAAATTTATTGATGCATGGATAAATAAGCATATGCACCTTGGCAACTCTACCACAAACAGAGTTGAGTTTGCACACTCTCACTTGAAGCAAATATTACGAGCAAGTAGGGAGATTTGTGTAAATCTTTGGGATGGAATGCAGACCATGCTTAGGATACAACATTCGACCTTAAAATGCACTTGGGCATAGTGCGAGTAGAGTGAAAGTTCCACACTTGAAGAAGAAGGTTTTTGATGAAATTAAGGGTTTAGTTTCATCTAATGCTATAGACCTTATTTTGGATGAGATCACGTGCAGACTGGATCCGTTAAACTTAACCCATCATTATGTCGATGCACGCTCAGGACCACACACGGACTACCCTGTGCATGTGAGCTTTCTAGTTATGATGCACACTTATGTTGTTATTATGTCTACTAATTTAAAAAAAAAAATTATGGGTTCTTACTATATCAACGTCGCTTATTTTGTAGGGTTGTGATGGACTGCACTCCAATTCCATTGAGCCTGATTCACCAACATTGGCAGAGGTTGAATTTCAAAATACAGACAGATGTAGTGGATGATGAGTTGAGTCTCGACATTGAACTTGAAGCCATCAGAAGAAGGTTTGAGGCCTCTAATCACGCGCCGGTAGAGTTATGATGAAGGCAAAAGCACGTGAATTGGCATTCCCGCAACACGACTTCCATGTGTCCACCTCGGGGATACAATCGATACAAAGGAGCACCAAAAAAAAGACAAGAAAGGCAAAGTTGATTGCTCAACAAAGCGAGACAAGACATTTTGGGAGCATGTAGATGAAAAATTTGACTCCCCCAGGGTTCAGATAGTGGATGTTTTGCTCAGTCTCGTAAACGCCCTACTCCCCCCTCCCCCCAAAGTAGGAGTGGAACGCCTACAATCCCACACAGTTCGGGTTCCACTCCTACTTTGTCAACGTGTCCAGCACCTAATCCATCACAAAGCAAAAAGAGAACTCAAGCTGACAGTGCTACTACAATCCCTACTCCTCCACTAGATAAGAAACCAACACCCACACCTATTGTTACAAAAGCTGCTACTCTCTTTGTTTCAATGACTCTTACTTTGACACACCGACTCGACTTTGACACCAGCTCATGCTCTAATCAGTAACAAGTACAAATTTGTTCTAACTTGTTGGTGACCTAATTGTTCTTACACAATTTTTCCTTTCAATGTTGCACCATTTAGAAGTGCCCGATAGTTCAACATCCTTTTGGTACTACAATACAAACACTTTGTACACGTAAAGTGTCTTCTATTTAGATTTAATGTAGTTATTCTAAAACATTACATAACATTCTTTTTTTTTGTTGTCTATTTGAAGGTCTTTATGAAGCTTGGAAGTCCAATGCCCCTGCCGAATTTGCTATGGAATACTAATAAGGCACCCATAGCAAAGGGTTGAGACTCGCTTTTTATTGGCCGCATGCAAAAGTGGAAGTCTTTGCTCATATAATCACAACCCCCCCTATCCCGCTCCTTGTGTAGATTTAAGTAAAGATTGTGATGGTAGTCAATGTTAAGTTAGGTTTATAATTTTGGTACACAATGTTGTATAACTCTTGGTAGACAACTTTTTAAATGGGTGAAACAAAAAATCTGTTTTCTGGTTTATAAGTTTCTATTCTGCATAACAGTGGTTCGAACGCCTGTTCTAACGTACCCCTTCGAGAATAACGCCATTCGAGTCAAATTTGTCTTGTTAGGCCCACCTTCATCGCATTGTGTTTGCACCCCATAAATTAAAGTATTATGGGCTCACTCCAATTACAGCCATTGGCCCACTATCAATGCCCACATTAATTGAAATTGTTGGAGCCGTTACACTTTCTTTCATTTTCTCTTTTCCTAACAACTCAAGGGATACATCGCATGGTTCCGCTTTCTTAGTAACTTAATTGTTTATGGCCAAGTGGAAACTTTTCATGGAACTAGTGCGTGCATGCTAGCTGGGGGCTGGGAACCATTCAACTGTTGTGATATGGATGACAATGCCATTGGTGGACAGCATATTATCTTATATTTTTTACCACTAGCATATTATCTTATATATATATATATATATATATATATATATATATATATATATATATATATATATATATATATATATATATATATATATATATATATATATATACACCTTTTAAATTATAGAGCAGTACAAATCAATATGACTATTTTTTTTGACCAAATCAATATGACCAAATCAATATTACTAAAGTTGTTGAAAAAATCACTTAATTTGACACACATTTGTAAATGTTGGGGTTAAATTGATATTTGTAAAAAGTCAAGAACTAAATTGAACAATTTTGAATAGTCAGGGGGACTAAATTGGGAATAACCTCATTAATGATTGGTGAGAAGTTTATTAGCTGCATAGTAACAAGAGTAAATCATTGTCTATATATACTCTTGAGCACATCAATGAAAGATCACAAAATCTAACATTAAACCATTTTCCTCCACTTTCGATCCTAATAGGTATAGGTCACAATCATGTTGTCACTGCTTGTACTTGTTCTATGCCTAATTCTTCCTCTAAGTCTCTTCTTCCTGAGACATAAAACCACCACCAATAACACCAAATTACCTTGCCCACCTGGTCCTAGAGGTCTTCCCATAATAGGAAATCTTCACCAGCTAGATAGTTCTATTCTTTACCAACAACTATCACAACTCTCAAAGATATATGGACCCTTATTTTCACTTCAACTTGGTTCAAGGAAAGTTATTGTTGTTTCTTCAGCTGAAATTGCCAAAGAGGTTCTCAAAGACAATGATGTTAACTTTTCTAATCGACCAAATTTAAGGGGCCTACGGAAACTGTCCTATAATAGCTCCGAGGTTATATTTTCACCATACAATCACTTTTGGAGAGAACTAAGAAAAATATGTGTTGTGTATATCTTTAGCTCAAAGCGAGTCTCAGATTTTTCTTCTATAAGAAAGTTTGAGGTGAAACAATTGATCAAAAAATAACTAGTCATGCTTCTTCTTCTAGTGTTACAAATTTGAGTGATTTATTTTTGTCTTTATCAAGCAATATAATATGTAGGATTGGTTTTGGTAGAAGGTATGAGGAGGAAGGAACTGAGAGGAGTAAGTTTCATGGAATGCTTAATGAGGCTCAAGCTGTGGCGTCAGGTTTCTATGTTTCGGATCATATTCCATTCATGGGTTGGATTGATAAACTCACAGGTTTGAATGCACGTCTTGATAAAAATTTCAAAGAGGTGGATGAGTTCTTCCAAGGGGTGATTGATGAACACAAGGACCCAAATAGACAACAAAGAGATTATGAAGAGGTTATTGTTGATGTCTTGCTCCAACTCAAGAAACTACGTTCTTTTTCAACACTAGTGGAAAAAACGGATTTTACATCAGCAATTTATATCGGTTAAACCACTAACAGATATGGAAAAGGAGACGGTGGCATTTTTGCAATTTTGATTACATTATTCATATCGGTTGAGTAAATTTAACCGATATGGATAGATAAAAATTGCAATTTTTATTACATTATTCATATCGGTTGAGTAGCTAACCGATATGGATAGATAAAAACCCTTCTTCTCTTTCTCTACTCTTCTCTTCGCTCGCAAAAACAAACAGATCCAATTTTTTGGTCACAAAACCCTAATTCTCCAAATCAACTCATTTCTAACTTCGATGCGCCGAATTCCGATTTGTTAATTTCTTTGTTACTATGGATGAGGATAGCAATTCGTCTGAACAATCATTTTCCTCAGTCCTTTCTGGTTCAAAGGTTCGTTCTTTCTATACTTCTTGGATTGTTATTCTGAAATCTGGTTCTGATTTTTGTTTTGTTTTGTAGAATATGAGGGATAATAAGCGTGTTAGTACCAATTTGAGTGAGAAGCATGAGCCTCCTCGAAAACGAGTCAAAATGAGAGATCTTGAATCCCTGGTTCAACTTTCAGGTAATTTGAAGATAAAAACTATGCCTTTATGTAAATTTGTGAAAGAGATTGTTATAGTTGATAAAAATGCATATTTTCTGTTTGTGAATTTGTAATGTAGAGTTTCAGTTTCAAGAGTACCTATTCGAATTGTTATTTATTGTGGGGTTTGATTTTTAACATCAAGGTTATAATTTGATATTGTAATTATGGTGCAGAAACTGGTACTCGTAATTTGGAGTGTATAAATGACAAGGAAAACTGTGCTCAGTGGTCGTTTGGAGATAAGGGGATGTCACAAGTCACTGAGATTCCTGTAACTAGGGAGATTGATGCTTCTAAAGAAGAGAAAATTGGAAGGAATGCGTTGGATGGTCCGAGGCTTCTTGATCTTTTCTGTTATTCTTTATGTTCTTGGTTAGGGAATTTACTAGATTTGTGATGGGGATTTGTACTCTTTGAGTATTTGTCTTTGTTTTACTCTCCTGGTAGAATTTTATTAAGAGTATTGTTCTTTGTTTTTATTTCACTCTGGTAATAGAATTTGATCTACTTATATTAGTCTTGGTTTTGTTGTTCCTTTTGCTGATTTGAGTGTGATGCACATAAGCTTTGCCGTTATTTTTCATATTTCCAATAATATGTTTTTTTATTAATATCTTAAATCTTTGATTTAAAACAATGTGTGTATTTGCTGTTTTTTCCTACCCAAAATCTACTGGTTTTTTACATAGGAGTTGCGTATTTTACTTCACTGTTGTTGATTCTCTTATAGTCATCATGTGTATGTTTATGTTTACAATGAGCATGATATACTACAAAGAATCAAAGATACATCTTGGTTGTACACCTAGATTATTATGAAGTTATCTGATTGAATGGTTGGAGTCTTTAAATAACCGATATCGGTTCCTTTAAATAACCGATATAAAAAGTGATTTTCCATATCGGTTCAACTAAGAAACCGATATAAAAAAAGCGTTTTATAGGTTAAAAAAGCGACTTTCCATGCGGTTTATCGGGAACCGATATAAAAATATTTTTCATATCGGTTCTTTAACCGATATAGAAAGTGTCTATTTTTAATATCCCTTTATCTATATCGGTTCTGGAACCGATATGAAAAGCCTTTTTAACCGATATAAAAACCTTTTTCTAGTAGTGCAATTGATCTTACTTTTGATAACATCAAAGGGGTCCTCATGGTATCATCTATTAATTCATTTTTCCACTTAGATTATTTTAATTTGCTTTAATTTGTTATAAGTTCCAAGTTTTTGCATGTGTTTTACAGACTTACTTATAGGAGCAACGGATACTACTCGCATGACCACTTAGTTTGGGCTATGACCGCTTTAATAAAAAACCCAAGAGTAATGAAGAAAGCTCAAGAAGAAGTTAGAAACTTAGGTGGTAAAAAGATTTCTTAGATGAAGATGATGTTCAAAATTTCCCAGTATCTCAAGGTTTGTGATAAAAGAGACATTAAGATTGTATCTACCACCCCATTGCTTGTGCCAAGAGAATCAAGAGAAAGTTGCACTATAGGTGGTTATCATATACCAGCCAAAACAATAGTATATGTGAATGCTTGGGCTATTCATAGAGACCCTAATGTTTGGAAGGACCCAAATGAGTTTTATCCTGAGAGATTCTTAGAAAGTTCTATAAATTTTCAGGGAAATGATTTTGAGTTCATTCCCTTTGGATCAGGGCGTAGAGTATGTCCAGGTTTGCCTATGGGAATTGCGTCGTTGGAACTTCTCCTTGCTAATCTTCTCTACACTTTTGATTGGGAATTGCCACATGGGATGGTAATGGAAGATATTGATACTGAGATGCTACCAGGAATTGCTCAACATAAGAAGAATCCTCTTTGTCTTTCTGCCAAGATCCATGTCTAGATGCCTTATTGATTGTAAACCTTTGTTGTCTTCTCATTTAGTTTGCTAAGTTTATTTCCCTTATGCACTTTGTTCGATTCATTTGGTGAGAAAAAAATCGAGATATATAGTATGGTTTTCAAAGTATTAATATTGTGGTTGTGGGTAACATACCCCTACACTATAGGTGCTAGCTTAGTGGTAAGAGTTTAGCCTTGTATACTCAAGGTATTGAGTTCAAATCCCTCGGGGATAGTTGTAAAAATAGGCTCGATGTGATCGTCGGGGGACAAGTAATCTCGAAAATCATCCAAAAACAAGATTAGGTTTCACTGCTGGAACCCTAATCCCTGAAACTAGTGTTCTTTGTTTCAAAGTTTTTAAGAAAAATTAATTCTCTCAAGCAAGTGGCAACAGAGTCACAAGCAGGCAACGATTAGAAGTAGAAACATCCACAAGCAAAAGCAGATCAACCTCTGCCAACAACAATAACAAATTTCGTTTTACCACTAAAAAGTCAGGTTGGTCGTTGTTTTTAGATTCATTTTTTTTTCGATTACCATATGAATAAACATGAGTCTTTGCCAAAAACAAAAGTGTAAGCTCGGATGCAAAAAAAAAACTAAGAGATAATGAGCAACAAAAACAGAGATTAGAAAGAAATGATTTGAGAGGAGAGGAGAAACAGAAACATTTTCAACAAAAGGAATCTGCCACCGTCGTCGGCGGACGGAGCCACCGTGTGCCGCCGTCGCCACAATTCGGACGCGATCGGTCCTCCGCGCTCCACCCTCATCTAGTTGCCGCCACCTCCTTCTTTTTTCCTCCCATTCTCTTTCTTCTTCTCCATTTCTCTCTCTTCATAGAGCTCTCTCTCTCTTTTAAAATGGATATGCGCAAATAGTGGATCAGATTTCTTTGAAATATGGGATCACATCATTACTATTACTAGCCCCACGACCCGTCCGATGGACGGGTTGGCTAGTTGTTGATAAAGTGAAACACATAGAAATAAAAGCAGCTAGGAGTAGCAGTTTTCGAGGATTAAAAATTTATAGTTGTTAAAGACATGTAGATCTTATACACAAGAAAATGGGAAAATAGGGGAGGTGAAAAAAAAATTCGTACAATCTAAAGCAAGATATGAGATAAGTAGGATAAAGGGTTAATAATAACAAACGTCATAAAAATAGTTCAAAAGTACAGACATTTGTTACTGAGACTACAAAAGTTTTGATATTAAAATGGAAGATGAATTAAATAAAGAGTAAACCTCTAAAGAAAAGAAGCATAAGAAAATAATCAATAGATAATTTCGATCCAATATTTTACGACGATTAATTAGGAATTTTGTGTAAGTTATGTTCATGTAATAGGAATTCGAGGTATTAGTCTAGAGTTTTGCGTAGAGGATACTCAGTGAAACACGAACGTAGGTCTCATGCAGAGATTGATTTAAAAGTAAATATCAATTTAATTATGTTTCTAATACTTCTTGATGCGAAATTATCTAAATAAAGAAGAAAATACCAATTTGGACATGTAATGTTTTTTTCAAGATTCTAAAGTACCCCAAAACACACTGTCTAGAATCACACTTTATGTATTTTCCCATGAAATTGGTTTTCAATCAAATAGATTATTGACGAACGAAGTATTTGAGTAGTTAAAAAAATTTCTGAATCCTAAAGTAACCCAAAACACATTGTCTAACATTTAACGTTACGCGTTTTGCTACAAAACAATTTTGTCTACATCAAGTACACTAGAGCACACTTGTTAGCATCCCACTTTAAAATATAAAAATATTAAAAAAAATTAGATTAGATATCGGTTAAACTCTGTTGGGAGGATATAACTGCACACACCGACAAAACCGAGTACTCGTGGTCAGCTAACTTCCCCGGTGTAGATTAGTCATCGATAAAGATGAAAACTGCACATCAATGAGATGGTAACAAAAAACAGTAAAAAAAAGGGGAAAAAAAATCAAAGTGAAAAAAAAAAGGCCAATTGCCCAAAAAATTGGAGAAGCCAACAAAAAATCTTTCCCTCATTCAATTTTATGGGGCATGCCAAGCCGCATATATTTTATGTAGAACTAGGCACATGCACATTCAAGTTCAAAGTAAACAGTGATGCATACAATTAAGCTTTTAAGATCATATATTGCATCAATCATTTTAGCATGCATTCAAAGGAACAAACAATCAATCTTATCATATCATATATTCACACATAATTCATATATATCAAAAAAAAATTATGATGAGATTGAGTATACCTCCTTTAATGACTTTCCTTCTAAAGACTTCTTATGATAAGAACATCCTCAAAGACTTTGTAGTATCATCAATTCATGCTCATTCATATATCATCATAGTACTTTGTGAAAAATTGACTGATGGATGAAGATGGTTGTTCAGAATATTTTTCTCATTGATCTTGATATGGCTTGTGTTTATCTCTCAATATCTTTCATCTATTTCAGCTTCCAATCACTTGTATGTTAGATGGACTTTGAATTTCTTTGCTGAAATCTTTTTTAGAGAAAACTTTTTATCTTTGAGAAGCTTCGGATCAAGCTTCTTCAAATCTGCAGAAGCTTCTTCAATTCTACATAAGCTTATCAATACTTGCAGAAGGTTGAGGGGATGATGAAATCTGGTTTTGGCACACTACAATCCCTCTCCCTTTTGAGATGATTCCAAGTTTCATTATGAATTTTCTCTGCTTCTTGGATCCTCTCATATTGAAGCCGAGGAAGGATTTTGATCCTTCCAACATTCTTTTCTCGATTCATCCTTCATCATCTCATAATATGTGTACTATCATGAAGTTTCAATTTAAACTTTTGAGCATCTTTTTAGTTGTATGAGTTGGTCTTCATTTCTTTATTATCAACTTCCAAGAGGCATTTTCTTCTCCTTTTATCATCCAATGAGTATTCCTACATCACAAATCAAAAATGATTTTGGTACCCATTCCTTTTGGGTCCTTATGGGTTACTATACCTTCTCTAGCCATTTTTGCTCACATGGTAACATAATAAGGTCTCAACCAAGAAATTATTGTTTGAACATACATCATTGACAAATGATTGTGAAACATACTGTAGGAAAGTATGTGTACATTTTCTCCTTTTGTCTAAGCACCTATCACTCATTATAACCACTTTGAACATTTTTATGCATAAAGATTGTTTGTCAAAAACTTCCAAGTTAATACTCAACTCAATTTCTTGTTTTCCCAAAATTCAATTTCCTTTTTAAAAGAATGAGTTAGTATCTTAGAAAGCACAATTTTTCAGATAACATTATGCATGAGTGTAAAGAGAATACTTCTTATGAAAGAGCCATTTTTCAAGAACACGTGCATATCAATATCCAATTTTTTATTTTAAATGATGTACAGAGATATTAATGCATCATGAACTTTAGTTCATATGAAAGTCATTTTAATCATGTAAGAAATAAGCACAAGACTTGTTGCTTTGTAACAAGAGATAAATGTGGTTTAGCCAATAAGTTTTTACCAAGTTTCTGAAAAAGAAGGATGATACATATGAATGATATTTTTCCAGAAACAGTTAGTTTGGGGCATATAACCTTTGTTGCATAAATCACATATTTCTAACCCTTAGACATTCATGATGTTTTCTTGGCATATGAATAAAACATGTAAAAGCCAGCCAATGAGTAAGATAATAGACAATTAAAATTTCATGTAAAATTCTAATGCTCTTACCTCACTAACTACCATGTTGTCATGAAACTTACCACATTTTTGCAACCTCATGGATCTTGACAAGCATTGTAATGATCATTCTTAGTAGAGTGCGAGCTTTCCAAGATTTTGAGTTCATTGGTTCTAACTTTGTCACATGACTCAGTCCATGTGGCTCCTTCATGAATTTTCATTTTGTAAGCAGAACTTCATTGATCTGTCATGAAGGTTACCTTGACATCTCTCTTATCTGATGGTTGCATCATTTGTATGATGCTTTGTGTGGTCTCTTTTCAATATGTTCTTGTTGGCTTGTCTTGAAGAACTATGCTCAGAGTTGTGAATGAATGACAGCAATTTTGGAAGCCAAAGAGAAAAGATTTTCTTGAAAGCACAATATGTTAAGCTTCACCAAATTTCAAAAACTCCACTGGTTTTCATTCTCAAACATTTTTCTTATGTTTGCCAATATAATGCAAGATTTTAGATTCTTTCAAAACACAACTCTCAACCACTTTTTATCATAATAGGTTGCTTTAGAAAAACCCAAAAAGAAAAAGGATTTAAATTTCCCATTCCTTTTAGTACACTATATGTGGATCAAGGAAGCAACAAAATATAAGTTGGAAGAATTCATACAAGTGGGTTGTTATTCACTATAGGTTTTCTCCACATTTACTTTTTGACTAGCATGCAACAAATACCTACTAGTACTTTATCAATATCTAAAGCATTGTGGTTCATCACTTTAGAACAAGCAAGACAACATATCATTTTGACTTTCACATTTCTCTTTTAAATTGTCAAAGTTTGGTATTGTTAGACACTACAACAGAAAAGACAATAGGTAGCGCTTTTTTTGGCCCTTTGGTAGCGCTCATGAGCGCTCCTAAACCGTGCGCTCCTATTGCCAATCAGCCAAAGGTAGCGCTCCAAAAGCGCTACCAATGAACAGGAAAGAGTAGCGCTTTTTAGACTGAGCGCTCCTTATTTTGAGATGTGCTAAGACCAAAGGGAGCGTCTGTTGTACAAAACACTCCTTATTCCTACACTCAAGAGTAGCGCTTCTGGGCACAAGCGCTCCTTATCCCAATATGCGCTAGTACCATTAGTTGCGCCTTTTAAACAAAGCGCTACCTATGCCTATTTTTTTTAATTTTATTATTCCATTTCCTAGCTCCCTGCTCTTAATCATCAACCAGCAAACCAACAACTAGCAAACCAACAACAAATTCCAAATCAAAAACCCCTATTTCAAATCAAATTCCAACTAATTTATAAATCCACCAAAATTACATAAATCATCATACACCAAAAGATGAATGTCAACATATACAACTAATTTCTTAAAAAAAGTACATTTTTCTTAATGTGAATAAAAACGACTCACTTGGGGATCGAACCGAGAATCTCTCCGTTAAAGTAGACCAGCGCCTTATCCATTAGGCCATGGAGTCATATTTACGAAGTAGTAAACCTCAACGGATTACTACATGTTTCCTAATGCTCGTTGCCTCCAAAACTAAACATAAATGAAGGAGTGAACTAGTGAAGAGGCCTCGCATGCATGATGCATCTATACACAACTTCAACTATATTTCACCATCATTATCTTCATTTTCGAACCAAGAAAGCATTCAAAGCAAGTTACTACCATGATGAACCTAGAGAAGTTACTAATGAGATTCCATTCTGTGTAGAGAAGAAGGCGTGCTTTACTACAAGAGCCCTGTCATGAGCTAAGAGCCCTCATGAGCAACTTTTCCTCTCCTATAGTGGGTATCAATAAGGGCATCAAAAATGTGTACACAAGATAAGGAGAGGTTAAGCTGCAGAGTAAACTAACACACAACTACAATCAAGCTTTCTAACATTTTCAAAAACACAAAATCTATCTAGAAAAGTAAAAATACCGAACTTCTTGGTTTTCTCGAGTGCACGCACAGAAAAATCACGACACAACCTCATATTAGTACAGCTTTTAAATCCTTAAAATTACGGAAAGCAAATATAAACAATAGTAAGGAAGTCAATATGGGAGATTCATTGTTAGGTAAAAACTAAATTATGTGCAGGCCTAAGATAGCACCATATCTCATGCTTAAGATACTCTTGTTGGGAAAATAGTTTGCAAAAGTGTTTTCGTGTTGCAGGGATGCATAAGACTACATTTAGTAATTCAAGAACCCATTCAAGATGCAAAGGAATTCAACAAATGTGAATCACCTTTATTTTTTTTTAATTTAGATGCTTACTCTTATAATGTAAAATGCAGCACATATATGTAAATTAGAAACACTTCAAATGTCAAGAAAGGAACGAAACATATATGTGATAGGTTAATGTTTAGAAACTCTTCACAGTCATGCCGAAACTCTTTATATCTTCTTTCTCTCCACGATTTTCATTCTTTTATTATATTCAAAAGCAAGGTTTTCTTCTCATATATAGCTAGAGTACTTCTACTTAGCTTTTCAGATTTTTCAAATGAAACCCCTAAAGAAAGGAAAGAGGAGACAACACAATAGAAAGAAAGACTCAATCTTCCTCCCAAACCCTAACTATAACTTCAATAAGAAGATGAACAACTAAATAGAAAACCATTCAACTGGAGAGATGAATTACTAAACAAAGGCAAAGAGAAACGCAAAAATAAAGGCGAGCAATAGAAATAACACCCAAATTTTTCCAATGTTGTGTCCTCCTTCACATGATTAACAAACCAATGTTATCTCATGTATATCATTGAAAACCAATATAAATGAATGTAAATGTGAATAATATACCAAGAAGGCTGAGTGTTCATTTGGTTAAACAGAAAATAATGAGCAAGGAAGTATGCTTAATATTATGAATAAATATAACATCATCCTTAACATTCAACAAGAATTAACTGAGTCATAAGTGGTCCCATAATACTCACCATAACTTCTTTAGATCCAGTTAAGTCCCTTGAAACTAGGCTTTATGCCTAGGTAAGATTCCATCATTTGCAATAGGTTGAGTTTCTTCTACGAGCAAGATCCGATGAAGACAAACCGATACACCTAGCATATTCCCGCCTATATGAGAAATAAATATCCACGTTAAAAACCAAAAATATGAGTAACATACCAATAAAAAAAAGGAAAAGGCGATATATATGAGAAATTAGAACCAAAAAAATCATCTACATCGAATAACTAATGAGATTCTTTGAGTTAAGAAAGCATGAAATCACACATCATTAATGAATTAATATATATCGGGTTCATAATAGTGAAAGGAAAGATACTTATACTTATCTCGTCTATCGGATTGACAACGACTAGTGGTATGTCGAATTCGTTCTCGCACTAGAACCCCGCAAATGTCACTTTCGATGAAGGTAAGATAATCCGAACAACCAAAAAATAATGCCACCAAATTGCACACCATCACTTGCAATGGCGCGTGCGGGAGGTGTGGCAATTTGAGATTTTCGATATTTCAAAATGGTCCAATCAAAGACATAACCAAACTGAAATCCTGGAGTAACAACAAAACATCAGCGAACACATAAATCACACTGAAACTTAAAACATAACCATGTAGTTATCAAAGACTGTAAAAAGTGAAATATAAATACAAAAACAGAGAGGCTTAAACCTTCATGAATGAAAACTTCGCGAAAAAGCCTTGATTTGATTGATTTTATTTGAGAACATATACATCATGAAAGATGTTAATATAACCTACCTACCACTTGCCTTGAATTTTCTTTCATGAACTGTGAGAAAATTTGAATCTATGGTAATAATACCTTCCTCTTTCTTTGCTATTTCCTTCTTATTTAGTGTCTCTTCCGAACCTGCAGCAGTAAGCAGCAATCTCAGCTAAAAACAAGGCAATTTGTCAAAGGAACTAAATGCCCTAGTCTATCAATATAGAAATATAAACGACACATGAAAAGGAAACAAGAAACAAGCAGCAAGAAGCATACCACAACTTTGATCTTAGCAACATTGTTTGCTCTCTCTTTATCTGTTAAGAAAATCTTAAGGAAATGGCTCTCAGGCAATCCACGAGACCTCGGCGGAACTTTGTTACCGGAGAAAAACAGCTCAGAGTCATCCAAATTTTATCTCTGAACAGCATGATTCATTAAATATTCATTGTGAATACCATACAGCTATTGTAATCATATTAAAACTCCTAGCCACTTGCATGTTCACCAAATCATCATGCTGAAAATCCAAAACCAAACAAACTAGCGATTTTCATGCTCAATTAATATAACTAATTTTTCCGGTGACTTCAATTCACTTATCTAAAATCGAGCAACATGATTAGCATAATAATTATTTTTCTGGTGACTTCAATTCACTTAGCTAAAACCGATCAAACATGATTAGCATAATAGTTATTCAAGCACATTCCAAAAAAATAAAAAAATTATTCAAGCAGCTCAACTTTAATTCGACCTGAATAGAACTAAAACACATAAGGTATTTTTCCTAATCTTCATAGCTTTTCATTCATCCACCTCAAAAATAACTAAACCTAAAATCATAATTCTTACAACATCACAAATCAAATCAACCATCCAAATGAAGCAAAATGAATAGCTAAAAAATCCATAAACAAAATAAATAGAATAACATGAACAAAGCGTAATCAGATAAAGAGAGATGAGAGAAGAAAAAACGTTACCATTTGAGACAGAGGAATCGTGTTTGAAGAATCAAAACAAAGAAGAATCGCAAACACAGAGAAGAATCGTGAAACAAAGACTGAGATCGCGAATCAAATCAAAAACGACACTCTAGGGGTTGGATTTGAGGCATCTGAGGTCTGTAGATTTACAAATGAAAAAATCTAAAGCATCAGATCTGGGACATCTGGTATCTCAAAATAGAAAACGAAAACGAAAAGAAGGAATATTTAGATCTCAAGACTGAAATCGAAAACAAAAAAGACAACGAAAACAAAAACAAAATTGAAAAAAATTAGGGCTTACCACCATGAAACCGGGAGAAGAAAAGAAGAGACAGAGGAGGCGGTGTGGGTCGTGGTGGTGTGGCGGCGTGCGTCGTGGTGGTGTGGCGGCGTGTGTCGTGAACGACAACGAAAACGAAAACAAAATTGAAAGAAATTAGGGCTTACCACCATGAAACCGGGAGAAGAAAAGAAGAGACAGAGAAGGCGGTGTGGGTCGTGGTGGTGTGGCGGCGTGCGTCGTGGTGTTGTGGGTCGTGAAGATAGAAGCTGTGTGAGAGAAGATAGAAGGTCGCGAAGATATAAAAGATGCATGAGATTGGGTTCGTGAGAGAGAGAGAGAGAGAGATTGAAATTCATAATTCATAATTAATTAAAAAATTGGTAAAACCATAAGGAGCGCTTGTACCCTAAGCGCTCCCTATGTTCGTTCCGTGTTTAATAATAAGGAGCGTTCATCCCCTAAGCGCTCCTTATGATCACTCCGTGTTTAGTAATAAGGAGCGCTCATCTCCTAAGTGTAACGCCCCAAAAATAATTCTAGTATTTATTTAATTAAGTGGTATATTGGTTAGTTATATTAAAATAATGATAGGGTATTTGATGTAAATGAGGAGTGGTGGTTAGTAAAAAGTGAGTGGTAATTTAATTAAAAGAGGGAGTAGTGCAAGTAATGGAGGAGGTGTGAATAGAGGTCCATGAATTAGACCCATGTTCATATGTGTTAAGTTGAGGTGTCGATGATGAGAGAGCTCATTTGCAATCAAAGCAAAGAAAAGTCAAAGAGTAAAGTAAGAGAGTAGAGAGAGAGGTGTGAAAGCTCTAGGAAGAAGAAGAAGAGGAGATCTTGGCGTGGAGAGTTCAAGTTCAAGAGAGAGGAGCTTGATTGTTGGTGATTCTTGGTGGAGAGAGTGCTGGTGTTCTTCATTAAGGTAAGGGGGCTCTCTTTCACCTATAATAGAGTATATGATGAGTGTTATGTATGGGTTAGACTCTAGGATGATTGTTGAATTGATTGTGTTGTTGATTGTGTGATCGTTGTTGTGTTTGATTAAATTTGGTGAATTTGTGATGTGTGTATGTGTTGTTGATGATTGGTCATATGAAAGACCTAGAAAAGAAAATGGGTTTGAGGAACCCTAGGCGCAAGGGCGCCATTTTTGGTGTTGTTACCTTAGTGGTTATTTTGATGTGTGTTGGACAATATTCGAAGGAATATGTGTTGTAGTAATTGTGGGTTAAGTTTGATCATAGTATGAGAATCAAAGAAAAGAGGGAAGAGGAGGGTTAGGTGCGTTGTAGCTTGTGAAGGTCGAAGGTGTGTGCGTCGAAGGGTAGTGTGTGTGTGCCGAGAAGCATAAGTGTGTCAGCATAAGGGTGTGCGTCGTAGTATATGTGCGTCGAAGTATGTGTGTGCCGAGAAGAGTAGGTGTGTTGAAGTGAGTATATGTGTGCGCGTGTAGTATATATGTGCGCCAAAGCACGTATGTCTTTGAAGTGTAGAAGTACCGAAGTGTAGTATATGGATGTCAAAGCTAGTGTAACCAAGGTAGTGTAACTGAGGTGAATGATGGTGAAGTGAAGGAGTGTAACTGAAGTAGTGTAACTGAGGTAGTGTAGTACCGAGGTGAGTAATGGTTAAGTGAGGAAGTGTGGCAATGTGATTGATGGTCAAGTGAGGTAGTGTAACCGAGGTAGGGTAGTACTGAGGTGAGTAATGGATAATTGAGGAAGTGTAACCGAGGTATGGATGTAATGGAATGAAGTATAGGTATGTCGAATCTAGTATTGTCGAGGTATGGATGTAATGAAGTGTAGTGTATCTGAGTCGAAGTGAAGCTGTCGAGGTTTAGTGTATCTAAGTCGACGTGAAGCTGTTGAGGTGTAGTGTATGTATGCCGAGGTGTAGTGGTCAAGGTGTAGTCCATTTGGAGCGAAGTGTAGTTGTCGAGGTATAGTGTATATATACCGAGGTGTATGTGTTGAGGTGTAGATGTATTGGAGTGTAAGTGTCGTCGTTTAGACATGACGAAGCGTAAGTGTATGGGAGTCGACTTAAATAAAAGAATAAAAGAAGTAACAAAATTCTCTCCTGTGTGCAGTTGATGAAGATTTGCATTTGTCTCTTGCACATCAAATGTACAACTCTGGCAATTATAAGAAAGCGCTTGAGCATAGCAATGTCGTCTATGAGAGAAATCCTTCGATCGACAACCTACTACTCCTCGGTGCAATTTATTACCAGGTTCCTTTTTTTGTTCTTTTATTGTATCTGTTTTGTCGTCATTTGTTAGACTATCTGACTATATAATAATGCATAGCGTTGATTTATTGCTTTTCATGTATCAAATTTGGAACGTGCGGAATGCCTCTGCAGTTGCATGATTTTGATATGTGTGTGGCAAAAAATGAAGAAGCACTTAGGATTGAGCCACATTTTGCAGTGTTACGGGAATATGGCAAATGCATGGAAGGTAAATAATTCTTTGCTAAGGCTGCCGTGACTATGGCGAGAACTTGTTTCACTATTTTTGTGCTTAATTTGCAAATCACATTCATTTCTTAATAAACCTCTCCTTTTATGCAGGAAAAAGGCAACATTGACCTTGCAATTCGGTACTATTTGATTGCCATAGAGGTCTGTATGCAATTCTGGACCTATAAACAACGTTTTTTTTAGTCCTATTTATTTTTTGAGCGAAATAGGTCATTTCAGAAACCTGGGACTCCTATTTATTTTTTGAGCGAGAGAGGTTCGTAGAAAAGAAAAGAAGGCTCAGAAAAATTAGAATGCTGCACCGCTCAATTCATTCAAACAATGTCACAACAAAATCCTCACCCTAGCTTTCCCCTTTTTCTCCCTCTAATTCTTCATCTTCTTCTTCATTAATCGCTTCCTCCACATTGCTCTTCTCGATCTTTCCTCAATTTCAGTTTCAATTTCATTTTCAGTTTCAATTTCAATCTTAATATTATAATATCAGTTTCGTTTCGCATTGCGGTGAAGTTTATTTTCCGTGTTCTTCACTGTCGGCCCTAATCGCAGAAATAAAGGTGACCTTAATCTTGTAATCTTTTACTTGTTTTGATAATGCCTTTTGCTTGTGTAGGAAGTTAGTGTTGTTGTTGTATGCGTGTTAATGGAGTTGTGAATATGAATCTGCAGGGTGCAATGGGAGAGGTGGGGAAAATACTATACATAGTGGTGGTGGATGAGGTTGAGAAGAAAGACAAAGGTAAAGATTCCTTTAGTTACACGCGTCCTGTTCTGCAGAGTACTCTGCAACTTATGGGATGCAAAGCGCGACACGCTTTCAAGGTAAAAATTTTTATTATTTTTTACTTATTTTATTTTTTCGTTTTGATTGATCATGGAAACTGTTTGTCTTGCAGCTATTTTATTTCTTATGGATGATTTAAGATTTATATGTCTATATTCGATGGTATTTTTGGTGTTTGATCTATATTCAGGTTCTGGATTTTAGGTAATCAAGTGGGAATTTTGGTGGAAATTTTAGGACTTTTTTTTTTGTTGCTTTTCTGTTCTTTGTTATCTATGTGTGCAGTACTATACAGATATGGGGCATTTTAAAAAAATCAAGATTTATAAATGTAAACATGTATAACAGAAATCAGAATATTTGTAAGAGATGTACAAGCAAGAAGGAAGCTTATGGCAGCAATATTAAATACATGAGTTAGTTATATCTCAGAAGTATCGTGGAATTTTCTGTATACATCTTTCCTGCAGGGTTGTGATTGGATATGATGAAGGGACGATTATGGTCAAGCTTGGTCGAGAAGTACCTGTAGCTAGTATGGACAACAGTGGGAAAATTATCTGGGCCAAACATAATGAAATTCAGACTGTCAATATAAAGAGCATAGGAGCAGATGTGGAGGTATGGGCTCAATAATACCCTTGGCTTATGATATATGAGCAAGAAATGTAAAGTTCTTTTTTTGTGACACATACAAGTACTATGTTTTTTAGGTTGCTGATGGAGAAAGGTTACCTTTGGCTGTTAAGGAGTTGGGTACTTGTGATCTTTACCCACAAGTGAGTCAATATCCTCTCCTTAATATTATGTTGTATTATTTTGCATGCTTCTCTATTTTCATATTTTCTGCTCCCATTATACAACCTTTAACAGATTTTAGGAAAGTGGCACATGTACATTATTTAGCAAATAGACATTTTGGCATATTCGTGTTGACTTGATTACGCAGTATATAATCCGATCTGATGAATTTATTATGTAATGTTATGTTAGGCATTGAAATTAGGAAGTTAGTTGCAGTATATAATCTAAGAACTAAGTTTTATAATCTCCAATCTATATTTGAAGTGAGTTTTAAAATAATGATCCTTACTTACAGTTCAATTATCAAAGCATTATTTGTTTGTTCATTTGTGAGTGAGTGGATTGTTGTGTTAATTTTATGAGAACTTACAAGAGAGTCGATGTTGGTATTCTTGCTTACAAGAGCTCGGACTTATAAGATAAATGCTCTCTTTGATTGAACAAAAGTTTTTAATTTCTTGTATCTTATGTCTTGTTCTGTGATTCTTCAATTCAAGAAATGAGATGGGGGAGTATGATGTTTTCTGATTTGGTTTAGATTAGGGGAGTATGATGATCTCTCAGTATGCTGTGCGTGGCTTCATATTCCTTTTATATTATGATAATGATGTTGGATCATAACAAATTGCTGTTGAGTGTTAGTGATGTCCTAGCTCGTAACTCAGTAAATTGATTCAGTTCCTATTGACATTGGAATACATACATTTGCCAGTGTGCCATAGTTTTAATCGAAGATAGTCAATCCTATATATTAGTGCTTTGTGGGTGAGCTTCATCGATTGAATTTTTATTATCGCCGGAGTTGAGGACCAGGGTTGAGAGTATGACTTTTTTCCTTTCATAGTTGCGGAGGAGGATGTTTGCTCAGAGATTTGTGTGCTTATTATACTTGCAATAGTGTTGCTTATTATTTTAATTATATGTTGCTGGATGTAAACTTTAACTGTTTCTACTGAAAATGTGTTATAGATTTGGGATAGAAATGTTTGGTTGTTTGAGGATTTGATAGTCTTCTTGTAATAAATTTGTTAATGAACACTCAGCCACAGTTCCATTAGTTTTGTGTGAAATGATTTTGTAGTCTTATTAATCATATTATCCTTTATTTTTTTTAATATCTCCTAGCTAAATTTCAAGTATAATGAGTTTGATTCTAAATAATTGTGATGATAACATTAAGATTGATTCTAACTTTATATTACTAAACTTTTGCTTTTGTAATAAAAATTGAATATAATATTTTGGGCAGAATGGGTTGAAGGATTAAAATTATGATTTTTTTTTATTTTTATTTTTATTTTTGCGACGGATTTGCGATGACATTTGCAACGACTTTGCCACGGATATTTGCGACGGATTTGCCATGGGTTTGCGACGGAAACATTTGCCACGGAAATTTTGTGGCAAACGATTTGCGACGAGCGTTTTTGCCACCAATTTTTGTCCGTGGCAAATTCGTGGCAAATGTTGTTTTGCCACGGAAATTTGTACATTTGCCACGGACATGTCTGTGGCAAATCAGCGATTTTCTTGTAGTGAGTGTGGTGCGCCAAAGTGCAGTGTGGTGTGACGAAGGGTAGTGTAGGTGTGCCGAGGTGCAGTGTGGTGCGCCAAAGTGCAGTGTGGTGTGACGAAGGGTAGTGCATGTTTGTCGAGGTGCAGTGTGAGTGTGTCGAGGTGTTGTTTTGATGCCAGGGTAGCGCAGGTTGCTGCCAGGCCAATTTTGGGTGCTGTTTGGGTGCTGAGTACGTCTAAGTTATTGAATTGTGAAGCCAGTAGGTCCTTAGGTGACGTTTAGTCCTTAGGTGACGTTTAGTCCTTAGGTGACGTTTGGTCCTTAGGTGACGTTTGGTCCTTAGATGACGCGTTTTGGTCCCTATGTGTGTGGTGAGGTTGACGTTAGCCATAGAGCTATTGATTTTGGTGTCGATGAGTCCGGTGAGTTTGACGTTAGCCATAGTGCTAGTGACTGATGTGTTGATATAAGCCATAGAGCTAGTGACGATGTGTTGATGTAAGTCATAGAGCTAGTGACGATGTGTTGATGTTAGCCATAGAGCTAGTGATGAGGTGTTGGTGAATTAAATGACGGTGTGGTGATGGTGTAATGACGATGGATTTAATGACTGTGATAAATCCAGTGTCGGTGTGAATTCATTCATGATATGAATGTTGTGGTTGATGCATTGTTCACGTAGTCACATGCCTCATATGCATCCAAGGGACGGATATAGGCTTCGGCCTCAATATTGTTGGCTTCGGCCTCATATCACTAGTGACGGACATGCCCGAATGGCAAAATAATGACGGTGATGGTACTACATGCATTATACCCTTGGTGTTGGGTTGCATTCATGCATACACTCATTCAATTGGTGATGTCTTTTGATGATTATGAGTTGTTGTGTTATAACATGATGAGGTGTGTTTGTCTAGTGAGTAGGGGTGTTTCTAGTTGCCTTTCTCTAACATAATGTCTATCATACATTTTATTATATGTGTTAGAGACTCACCCTTCTGCTTTCTATGTTGCTTCTTATGTCGGCAACGTGCAGGTGATTCCGAGTGAAGGTCTTCCTTCCTCAGTCTGGTTGTGGAGTCTTGCTCTGATGCGTAGCTCTGTGGGGGGACGAGTAGTTATAGTGTCTAGTTATTGTTTAGTTAGGTTTAAATATATTGGTGATGTAGGACTGGTTTGAGAAACCGATGTTTTGAGGGTTCGTCCCCATTTAAGTCGTGCTATGTATCACGCAATTATATTTATTTGTGAAAAGTATTGTTGACTAAATTGAAGTGATGTTTTGGTGAACGTAGCATTCCCATGAGGATGTATCCTTTTTAAAAGAAAAACGATTTTCAAACTCTGATTTTAAATTAAATTATAGTATGAGAAAAAGGGGTGTTACAAGTTGGTATCGAAGCGATTCGGTGCGTCTCGCCAAGTTGTCGATCGTAGTGTCTCAGAGTCCCTTGTCGATCTCCGACAGAGACTTTGTTGTAGATTTTGTTTGGTTGCTTGCAACTGTTGATTTTATCATTGAGATAGGTGAAATTAAAATAAGTAACTGATAGTTGTAGCATTGCTTGTAGTTGTTTGTGAGTGTTGTTTGTATTATTGAGATATGCGTGATTAGAAGGGTTTTAACGACGCTAAAAAAAGAGTGGAGTCGTGACGACGCCTTCGCACTCTAGACCGTGTTAAAAGTCTTTCAGTGTGGTATGTGTAAATTTGAAAAGACGTAGTTTTGTGATCTTGACTAATTGGTTGCATGATGTAGGAGGGACTGATCACCCCAATAACTCATCCCCAATGAAAGAGGCGACAATAACTCGTGGTTATTATAAATTTTGGATATGTACTAATTTCAACTTGATTAATTGAGTGGTGTGTGCAAGTTTGGTTGACTTTTAATTTTTAGATAAATAGGTGCCTTATGGATGTTTGTGTTTTGATTTGGGGGTTGATAGTAGGGAGATGTAAAGATAAGGATCGACACTTTGAGTTTGAAGTTCATGCAAAGTAATAAAGCATGCCTTTTTGGAAAGAGTTTAGAAATGCGGTTTCTGGGAACTCTGAGGTGGAATAATTGTTATTAAGAGTATGGTAGTTGAATAAGTATCTATATAGGATCTGGGTGGTCGTGTGTAACTTTGGTGATTAAAGAATTAGAATTCAGTACGGGGAATAGGAATGCAGAGATGGGGAGAGCATTGTTCGTAACAATACCTTGTGGCATTTTTTGTTTTGCTTTTGAGAGTAAAAAAGGATTTATGATGACTTTTCAAATTAGTAGCTAAAAACCCTTTTATCTTTCCTATGTTTTGCTATTTAGAGAAAACTCATCTCTAATAGCTTTTCATTTTAGTGGCTTATAGACTTGTTTTAATAAGTATAGAATATTCAAAGAAAAATTAAAACAAGCTTACTTGTTAAACATGGCATATTCATTTTCCATCTATCCCACCTTGTCAACTTCTTCCTCATCAATATTGTTTTCTACATATCACAAATCTCTTTGTAAATCAACCTTCTGAGACATGTCCTTCATCTCCAATGTTGGTCATCACTTCTTCCAGAATCTTCATCTCTTCACGGTTAAGTGTGTTCAACCCAAGAGCACGTGCTCGATACCAATTGAAGTGGCATATAGAGTCACAAGAAGGGGGGTTGAATTGTGACCCTTTTAAAATGTATATCCTGCAACTTAGAAAATGTCCTCTCAAGTTGATACTTGGAGATGAGATAGTTAGCTTAAAACAATTTCACAAGACATACTCTTCTTAAGTAGATTCCATGCATTGAACCTTCTTTTTTGTTAAGTAGGTTCCACATGATGAACCTTCTCTAGTTAAGTTCAATTCATAATGAGTCTTGTGTTGTATTTATGCATAGAAACATTTTGTACATTATATGAATTTATCCTTTTGTTGAACATGGTAATTTAGTGTTTGATAACTTGAGGAACATATTACCAAGAAATATATATGTGAATGATAAACTCTTTAATGTAGAGAAGCTTATGAGGATGAAATCATTTCAGATTGAAGCTTCTATAAATGCTTTTAAAACGGTATATGATTTATGCATAAAATACTTGAGTAGGTTAGTAACAATAGATGATCAATATAAAACACTAACTACTCAATGAAGAAAGTTAGTAACAGTAGATAATCAATATAGGATACTAACTTCTTAATGATGAGGGATAGTCATGAATAATAGCTTGTAAGAGATATGTTGGTTTTAACTTTGAGATTAAATTATAGATTATACGTTCTTAGTTAAAAACCGTTTTCAGAAGGTTGAATAAATTAACCTTCTCTTAGTTTGAACAATGGTGAATATGTTATAGCATGTTAGAAGATAGTAAGGAAAGCTAGTAAATAACACAGTAGAGTTATAGAGGTTCGCCCAAACCTGGCTACTCCTCTCCCCACGTCCACGTGAGTATTTCCACTATTTTTCAAATAGCTATTACACTTGCTTTTGATCAACACACAAAAGACTTCACCACCACTAGCTTTGATCACACATAACAGCCTAGTGTACTCTTACACAGCCACGCCTAGCTGTTTCCACTCTCTTAGAAACTCTCCACTAGTTTCCTAAGGATCACCTTATCAAGTATAATCACCACCAACCCTCACCTTTCTTCTATGTAGTTTGGTGAGATGTTTACAAGATAATGTTTACAATAAGGGTTTTGGGTTTTGGGATGTTTAAGAGCTTGAGAATAGATTACACAAAGTGTATACAATGATGCTCATCAAGCTAACACACACTCACTAAAAGAATCCCAGAAATTTTACATTTGAAGCTTTGAGTGTGGGATGAGAAGGTTGGATGTTCTTTGAGAAGCTTGAATGATGAGAGGTTCCAACCCAATCTCACGCCTTGAATCTTCAAATTCCAGCATTTAAATAGACATGGGAATTTGAATATAGTCATTACAAATTTGAATTGAGTTGAAAAGAGCCGTTGGAAAGTTGTTGTAGGCTTGTAGATAGGATATGATGACTTTGTGCTTTAGTTGTAGCCTATCAACCTTCTTAAGCAACCTTTGGTGCTTTAGCTATCATAAAAAGCCTTCTATGTCGGTCATAGTACTCCACAGTAGTCTACTCATTGGTATGCTCACTTTTATGTAGTTGGATGACTTGGAATTGATTTGAAGCAACCTTCTTAAGCTTCCTAGCATGAGCAAACACCTAAAATGTGCCATATGAATAATCATGCATTACTTTCTTTTATATTCAAACTTCCAGCACATTTTATGACTTGGAATCTTCATTTGATTCACCTTAAGATCATTCAAGAAGAGTTAATGTGTTTGGGATAAATTTGATATGGTTTCCAGCAACCTTCTTAACATTGTATCTTCCTTCACTTTAACCTTCTCAACATTGAACTTATACTTCCAAGGTGTTTTGTTAGTCAACTTTCTTTTGACTTCAGTCAAACTTTCTGTTGACTTTTGGTCAACCTTTTGTTGACTTTCGGTCAACCTTCTATTTGACTTTCAGTCAACCTTATGTTGACTTAATTTAACCTTCTCATAAAGTAACCTTCTCAAGGCTTTTCTACCTTTATAATATACCAATCTTTTAGACCATGGTAGAGCCTTAGTTTGCTAAGTCTTGGTTTGGTTCTTTTGACATGGTCAAACCTTACAAGTCCGAACCTTCAGAGATTTAACATTCTCAACTATTAATCTTCTATGCAAGGTATTGGCTTGGTAAAACCTTCTTATTGACTTGGTCAAGCCTTCTCAAATGATTATTCCTTAAATGAATGAACTTTGATGCTCCTAGGAAGAATCATTTAATACCTCTTCTTCATTTAATACCTCCTCTTGACTTTGTCAAACCTTCTGTTTACTTAGTCAAACTTTCTCAATTGATTTTCCTTAAACAAATAAACTTTGATGCTCCTAGGAAGAATCATTTGATTACCTCTTCTTTAGTTCTTCAATGAGAATGATTGTTCTTGAGTTGTTGAAGTTTCCTAGATAGAGTAGGTTGCTTGATTAATTGACCCTTCTAATCTTTGAACCTTCTTCAACTATTTTAACCTTCTTTAGTTGTTGAACCTTCTCATACGTGAACCTTCTTATGTTTATTTCTACCCTTGACTTTTTGCATGTTTTGGTCATGCTCTTTGCTATGCTTCGGTCATGCTCTTTGATTTGCTTCTTGATAAGCTTTTGAACATTTGAGTAAGAGAGCATTGGTAGAATATAACCCAATCAATGACTATGAGAATCTTCTATGTAAAGACTTGTAGAAACCTTTGATCCATCTAGTCATTAGGTTCTTAGGACTCCTCTTGATAGGAATTCACTTTAGATGATTTGAACTTTCTCTTGATTGCCTAATGTCTTCTCTTTTCTCTTTGTGAATTTCCTTGTCCAACACCTTTGTAATAGTAAAGATAATATGTCTTCATGAAGCTTGCATTACTATTCTTGTAACTTTGTTGGTGCTACTTTGATTCTTCAATTTGTTGAGAATGGGATGCATTGGATTGATCTAATTTGGCTTCTAGCATGTCCACTTATAGGAAACCTGTTCTTTTCAACAAACTCAAGAGCACCCATTAGTAGAACACCATTCAGAATACTTAAGCTTTAGTTCATAAGGTTTGTTATTATTAAAACCATATATCAAAAAGGATCTTATCTCAACAATCTCCCCCTTTCTGGATGGATATAATAATACATGCAAGAATGTTGTGTTACTATCAATTTAAGCTCCCCCTGAACTTATGCATGAAGTTTAAGCATCTCTTCCCTTATTATTACTCTCATTATTTGGTTTGAAGAAAAGCCTTTTATATATAAGAGGACAACCTCTTATAATGCATTTTGTATAGGGTTCAATGAATATAAAGTTCTTTACCATCTTGTCAAAAAACTAAAAAAAGTTCTTTACCAACCCTCTTGTCTTAGAAGAAAATAATATATAGGACATTTTATTTTATTTTTCCTCAACCCATATATGGCAATAATCCCTTGGATATAAACAATGGGGGATAACCAATTTACCATACTTAGTTCTACAAAGTCATTTAAAGCATAATTCATGATAGTGATAGCTAAAATTAAAGCTATACACTCTTTCAAATTTCTGCAATCACACAAGTGAACATAATGCACGTTCTTAAGCTTACTCAAAGTAGTCAGAGTTTGTGATATATCATAGATTCTATTTTCACTAGTTCCATTGTTTAAAAATACTATTAAAACATATATCACAACAAGATTATGCAGCAATTAAGACTCATTTTGCAGAAACATGCATTCATATGCTATATGGAGCTCACATATCTATTTTAGAGTGAAGACTATGAAAGTGAAACAAGATTATCATGTAAATATTTCAAAAACAGATCTTTCTTGTTTAGAATGTGTCAAATAAATATTCAAAATCATTTGTGAGAAGTTTCATTTTTCATAAATTAGTTTTAGCATTTAATGCTCATTAATTTCAAACATCTTCAAGAAAGCAATTAATTTCGCATGGAGAAACAAAAATGAGAAACACTTTTTGAAAACCTTCCAAATGAAAGAGAAAATGATAGATGAGAGAGATAGAGACAAAGATAGCTACCTTTTCCCGCCCTCAAGGTAGAGAATCCATACCCGTCAAGTTCACATCCTTTTATCAAAATCCCATTTATAGTGTTATAATAAGTAGGACATTTGCTATCCGGAATGTCCCTACTGAAACACTAAAGCAGGAACAATATTTAGGTAAATTAATTATTTAAGATGAAAAACATTGTCATTGTAAGATGAATTGACATATTTTTTCTTCTTTATATGAATGACAGATCTCAGCAAATAAGTTAACCACAACACTTTCTCTTTGTGTTCCCAATTGGCCTAGTGAACAAATAAAGTTATTTAAAGAAAGAAGTGAACCACCATGAAACATAGAACTACCAGATTCAGGCACAATAAAATAGATTCAGCCCCAACAGTAACTTTGTCAAAAATTCTCCCTAATAGTATAAGAATAACATTAGCATTATGAAAGTAGTGCATGCCATAAAAATTAGCCAAATAAGCGTAAACGTAAAAATAGGCGTAATAACACCAAAAAAAGATTTAGCGTGAAAAACCTTCTCAATGTGAAAAAGGAAAAACCACAGACCCATAAGTCTCTTAAACTTCCACTTTTATGATGATGAGAATACAAAAAACTTCACCCTTAAGTGGATCTCACTACAATGTATCTCTGACAAAGCAACTTTTTATGAGACTCTCTATTTTTCTCTCACTCTTGAGCAAGACTCTCTTTGCAAGGTTATGCTTCTTGCTTCTTGTGTTTCTTGTGCTTTGTGCTTTGTGTGAGTCCTATTTAATCAAGACACTTGTCACTTGCATTTCATGCATCACACCAAGTGTCACTTGCATCTGATGCATCTTGCAACTTGTCACATACAACTTTCCACGGTCAGCACATGCAAATGCAACTTGTCATCACATACATCTTGGCCATGTGGCAATGGCTAGACACCACAAGTCATCATTTTTGAAAGTCTTCAATATAGCTTTACTGCATTAGACTTTAGAGAACCTATCAGTATCACCAAAAGTCTCCACATGAACACGTTCCATCTTTAAACAAGTGGAACCGAGCTGCGTCTCTTACAAGAATCTCCCTATGGGTGATCTTAGATATATACTTAGTTGCATTGTGGCAATCCCCACAAACCCTCAGATTTTTAACTATTCGTATTGGCAGACCAGGAGGAATAAATAACAACCCAAAGGCAATTGCAAGCTTTTCACTATGGTGATTAAGCATCTTTATTTTCTCTGAATCCTCAACATCATGCAGAACAGAATTCATATCAGGCACATATCCCTCTTTTATCATTTTGTAGTTCAACCTTTCAAGCTCGGAATATATCTGATCAGAAAATGGACTTGACTTGTCATCAGCAGAGAAAACGTGCACTTGGTTCTTATATTTGATCCAGCTACATCCTGGCTCCTTTCTGAGACCCTTATCTCTCATCCCTTTTCTTAATTTGGCAACTTCTTCCCATTTTCCTTTAGCAGCATAGACGCTTGAAAGTAAGACGTAGCTAGCAGTGTTGTGCGGATCTAATTCCATAAGAAACTCAGCTGCCCACTTGCCAATTTCCATGTTACCATAGAATCTACATGAACTTAATAAGGTTGCCCAACCAATTGCATCAGGACTGAAAGGCATATTATTTATAAAATTCCTTGCTTCTTCTAACCTCCCAGCTCGGCTGAAGAGGTCAATCATGCAGGTGTAATGATCATGAATTGGTACAATCCCATGTTCTTTAACCATGGATTCGAATATTTGATTTCCTTTTTCTACCAATCCTGCTCTACTGCAAGCTGAAAGAACCCCAATAAAAGTAACCTTGTCAGGTTTTAAACCATGGGCTAACATGCTTTCATATAACATGATTGTTTCATTCGCTTTACCGAATTGAGCGTATCCAGAAACAAGTGCAGTCCATGAGACTTCATCCCTGTAGCTCATTTCACTAAAAAGTTTATGAGAGTCTTCAATACTTCCACATTTACCATATAATGTAACCAGAGCATTGGAAACAGTAATAAAAGAAATTAAGCCAGAAACAAGAGCTCTACCATGGAATTGGGCACCCTCTTCTAGGCTTGCAAGGTTTGCACATGAGCTAACTACACTACCAAGGGTGAAATCGTCTGGCTCAATCCCATGTTTTTGCATATCGCAAAAGGTTTTAACAGCTTCTTCACTAAAACCATTTTGTCCATAACCCACCAGCATTGCAGTCCAAGATACAACATTCTTGTAAGTCATTTTCTTGAAAACTGTTTCTGCAGATTTTACACTCTTACACTTGCAATACATGTCAACAAGAGCACTAGCGACAAATATATTATCCTCATAATCCGTCCTAATTATATAAGCATGAACTTGCTTGCCTTCTTGTAAAGCCATAACACCACCACAAGCGGTTAACACACTCCCAAATGTGTACTGATCCATCTCTAGCTTTTCCAATCTCATCCCTCGGAAGAAATCAATTGCTTGTCTGTCCAATCCGTTCCGAGTAAACCCCGTAATCATTGATGTCCAAGAAATTGAATCCCTTTCTCTCATATCACAAAACAATCGCCTAGAATCCTCAACCCTACCGCATCGCATCAGTCCCGTAATCAATGTATTGTACATAACCACATTCTTCTCAGGCAATTCATCAAAAGCCTGCCTTGCAGAAGTTATCAGTCCCATCTTTGAGTACATATCCACCAAAGGACTCCCAACAAAAACATAGGACTGAAAACCAAATTTCACTACATGCCCATGAATCTGCCTACCCAATTGAACACACCCCTTACTGGATGCAAGTATAAGCATAGTCGAGAATGTAATACGACTCAAATTGAATGACCCTTCATTCAACATCCAATTATAAGCCTTCACAGACTGAACCAATGAACCACAAGCAGCATACCCAGAAATAAGTGAATTCCACGACACCGCATCTTTAGCTGGCATTGCATCAAACACATATTCCATCTCAGGAAAACGACCCAATTTGGAGTATGCAGAAAGGATGGTGTTCCAAGAGAAGAGGTTTGGGTGAGGTATTTGATCGAACACCCTGCGGGCATAGGTGATGCTGCCGAGCTTGGCATAGGAACTGATGAGGTTGTTTAAGAGAAAGGTTTCTGGGTTATGAAAGTATTTGATTATGTGGCAATGGAGCTTCTTTGCGTTAGTTCGGTTTCGGGTTTCGCAGCAAAGTTTGAGAAACGCACAGTAGTGGTTAGAAGAAGAAGAAGAAAACGAAAAGTGTGACATGTATGAGATTGAATTGTTATGTGGCGGGAAAAGAGGTAAGAGATGGCGAGGAATGGAAATGTTGAAGGCAATGGATAGAAATTTGGCATGAGTTGTTCAACAGTCGATCATATATATGAAGCTTTTAATTCAATGGTTTTGCTTGCAGAAAGGAACTTCAATCTCATATATGCTGCCAACGCCAGTTGTTTTAAATGTTGCTTAAATAATGTTTTTGCACCAAAAAGTTTTTATAGTACTAGGCAGAATAATAATGGACAATTATTTGGCAAAAAAACCAGACAGTGGCAAAAAAAAAATTATTCACTCAAATAACCCACCTTTTAGATTAAATACCAAACTAACCCACTTTTTTTTTCTTTCATGAACTCGCCCCCCCCCACCCCTAGTTCTCAACTAAAATTTTGCAATTTTTTTTTATTCCTTTGATGAACTCGCCCCCCCCACCCCTAGTTCTCCAAATGGTTTTTTAATTTTTTGATTTTCTTGAATTTAATTTTATTAAAATGTAACTTAATTTAATTTAATTACAATAATTAATTTAAATAATTAGAATAATTATTTATAAAATAATTACTGTAAAAAATACGGTAAAAAATGAAGATATTAAAAAGTGGAACAGAATTTAATATTCGATAAGAACAGAAATGAAAAACACAAATTGCAAAAATACAAAGATAGGAAATTTAAAACGAAACGACAGGAAAACATAATACAAGAAGAGGCAAACATGATGTAAACTACTTCTACTTCCATCATGGATTCTTAGGCAGTGGCCATCGGATGACTGGAGGGATAATGCTACGGACGATAGATTCGGCAGATTCTCGTGTTTCGACGCACAATTCGAGATAAGGTTCAATGAAACCTTGGAAGCTCTCATGTTTCTCAAACATTTCTCGAACGTGTTTGTCTTCCTTGATAGACACGGGGCACATCCGAATACGATTACGTGGGGTGATGCTGCAAATGTAGGGGGAGCTACATTCGATACTAGTGATTTCTTGCTCCACACCATCTAGGTGAACATTTTCTTCTAGTTTGTCTTTCAATTCGGCGAATGTGATGTTGTTCTTAAGCCTGAAATGTTTAGTTTCACGACCATGAAACAACACACCAGCTTGTTGCCTGCACTGGAAAATGATTTTTAACACACTTTGTAGTAAATAAATTACTTATTAAAACATTTTTTAAATTTTTTTTTCCAACACAACACTTTATTATTACACTTTGTCTACAAGGTATAATATTTAAAAAATTAAAATACAAATTAAATTCGTGGGAAAAATGTTCCTAAACTTAGGTAAAAAACTGTTTTTTATACTTAGTCAAAAAAAATTCAATCTTCAATTCCTTTCATCTAAACCTACAAAGTAATACAATAACTAATAAATGAATGAGACCTCATTTACTTCAGGACCTCTCCTATCATGTCATATAAAATTTTGAATTTTATTAAATTTTTTAACCTAACTTAAATTCATTTAACCTAAACAATACTATGACACTTCCATAAGGACAAATGCATGTGAATACTTGTCATAAACCATGTGAAAGACATATCAACAACCTAGAGACAAGCTAGTTGACAAAGGCATGTGAATTAGTGTCTTAAAGAGTTATTAGGGTCATGTGAATAACCTAGACACAAGTATATGGACAAAGACATGTGAACTACTTTAAGGGTTCAACACAAAAATCAAAATCATCATTTACACTACTACACCAATTTTGGTCGTGACAATCTAGGGTATATATTTTTAAAATTAAAAAAAAAATTAGGGGAAATAATGGGAAAAAATTTGGGCAAAAAACCATGTTAAGTTTAGGTGAAAAAAATGATTTTGAACACACTTTGTAGTAAATAAATTACTTATTAAAACATTTTTTAAATTTTTTTTCCAACACAACACTTTAGTATTACACTTTGTCTACAAGGTATAATATTTTAAAAAATATAATACAAATAAAATTCGTGGGAAAAATGTTCCTAAAGTTATGTCAAAAACCGTTTTTTATACTTAGTCAAAAAAAATTCAATCTTCAATTCCTTTCTTCTACACCTACTAAATAATACAATAACTAATAAATCAATGAGACCTCATTTACTTCAGTGTTGTGGTTTGAATGGAGAAGAAAAGTTTTTGTTTATAGATTAATTCATGTTGATTCTCCTGAAGAAGAAGATCACACAACTTGTTTCAAGAAAGAATTAATTTCAAAAATGTGGTTTGAATGGAATGAGTATTGTGGTAATCGAGCCTATTGAAGTGCAGGTTAACTTAATGGAGTAGCCAATTTCTTATGCTTACAGAAGTGCACAGTTTTAGCAAATTAAGAGAAACCGACTTAAATTAGATGTATTTACTTGTAAATGCAATTACATTTGATCCATCTTTTCTCTTGGGGATGGGGTGGAGAGTTGTATAGGCTACTTAAGTTTATTAACTTTTGTTATTTGCGAGTGCACTCGTGGTCCAGTATTTCTAAATCCTCCTACTGTAATCATACAATTAACTAGTCAAAAAATTTCAATCTTCAATTCCTTTCTTCTAAAACATTAAAACTCTAGTACAATCTAAACCGTTTAAAAATCGGTTTGCAACTGGACCATCCATAAAAACCAAATATAATATAAATATCAGTGTTAAACTTCGGTGCAATCTAGACCGTTTAAACTCTCGGTGCAATCTGGGCCTTTTAAACTTTGGTGCAATCTACACCGTTTAAACTGTCGGTGCAATCTGAACCATCCATAAAAATCAAATATAATATAAATATCATTTTTCAAAAAAAAAAAATTAATTTCGTGGGACAAACCCCACTGGCCCCCTTGTCTCCCACTATCAGAAGGTGACATAATTGCATTTTGGAATCCAAGACCCATTACTGCGCATTTGTCCCCACCAACCACTGAACAATCTTCAGAATTCATTGAATTCCCCACAAAACCGTGTGCTGAAACAAAACCATGGGCTGAAACAAAACCATGGGCTGAAACCGTCTTTCAATACCATTATATATGCACCCATATATTCATTCCCTTCATTCAGACCAAACTCAAAGCATCTTCTCTTCTCTGCCTCTTCACCTTCCACAAGCCCTTCCCTTCTGAACCATCTTCTCTTCTCTGCCTTTTCATCTCTTGGTCTAACACGCAACCGACTTTACTTTCTTTATCACTCTCTTCATCTCCATCCAAAAATGTCTTCCCTACTAAACCAATCTAATCATATTTCCAACTCTCTCAACAATGACCCCATGGATGTTCATCACAAATTCACACTTCCCACACCAGATGAATCTATACTACCTTTGATAGAAAGAGCTGGGTTTGGTAAAATTGTTTCAATTGGCTCGTTCAAAATCCAACCAGCCTTGGTGGCAGCAATGATCGAACGCTGGAGACCAGAAACACACACGTTTCATCTTCCAGTAGGGGAGTGCACAATAACTCTCCAAGACGTCCAGTTGCAGTTGGGGCTTTCTGTTGACGGAGATGCCATTACTGGCAATACCTCAAAAAGTTGGCCTGAACTATGCGAACGATATTTGGGTAAAGTTGTCCCACCTAATGGAAAAGATGGCCACTGTCTACTGTTGACGTGGCTACGTCGTGAATTTATGGAGGTTCCACAGGGGGCTTCCATGAAAGTTCTTAAACAATATTGTAGGGCTTGGTTGTTGCTTTTGATCGGGGGGTACATACTCCCAGACAAAACATCAAACAGAGTCAGCATGAAATACCTACTCCCCTTGATAAAATTCGACAAAATATCCAAATTTAGTTGGGGGTCAGCATGTTTGACAAACTTATACCGGATGTTGTGTACGACATCTACATCGCACGGAAAGGCTATGGGTGGATGTACTCTTTTTTATTCTGATCTTGGAGTGCAGTCGCATGCCTTTCCTAGCACCGTCTTGCACACTTTCATATGATTGGCCACTAGCAAAGAGGTAAAAATTTTACACTTTTTTAAAAATACTAACAATTACATTTGATCTTTATGTTAACTGTTCCTTTTATTTACTAGATGGGCAAATCCACCACTTAATCACACCAGATGTCCAAGAGACCTTGTTTCGTACAGAACAAGGATCGACCACATGACAGCTGAGGATTTTAAGTGGTTGCCTTATGAGGATTTCAACCTTCCAGCAGACACATATGAGGGCTCGGCCATATGGACTACAAACACAGCTATTAGAATATAGAGAGTACTCTTATGCGACCTAAATCTTATGCGACCTAAATCTTGGTAAATTATACACTAGACAATAATTGCAGGATTATTCGTTGAATATTGTTGTGCTTGATTGACACTTTTGTTATAGGTTGATTGATGTTGTGATGTGTCGGGATTTGAGTTGACTAGTACTAAATTGTTTTCAAGATAGTATGCTAGAAGCGAAATCTTTGCGCAATGCTAAATTTTCAATTTTTCGAGTAAGGTTGCATAACTTGAAGTTTTGACATTTTCAATGTTTTAATTTGACTTGTTTAAGTGAGCATAACGTGATTTGTCAAAGACTAAATGATTAACTTCTCTTACCTTCTGGGTTATGTTGGAAATCGAATTTTGAACTAATAAGTAGCGTTTATGTGGTTGCATGCTTGAGTGATAGTAAAGTTGAAGTTTGCATGTAGTTTCCCTTTTTGACAAAACGATGAGTTTTATGATTTTAAAAGGAAACGGTACTTGGAAAATTTTATGCGATTGGAAAATGAATGTGAGGTCAAGTTAGTGTCGAGTTCTTTTAGAAATGTTCTAAGATCTTATTTCAAAATGTGACATAAATTCAGTTTTTGAACCGATTAGTTTGCGTTTAATGATGGTTGAAAATTATGAGATTTTACATAAATTGCATGATTAGATGAGTTAGAATTTCTATGCTACGAGAATGTGAGTCCAATAATAATTGTCAAGGTTTTGGAAACAAATGTAAAAGATTTTAAGTACTTCTTGATGTGAATTACAATTGTGAAATTGTGTTTGCTTTATGACTTAACTTTGGCATTGTTGTTGCTATCACTAGTATTAATTGCCACTTCTTGAGGAATGTTTTACGTGGATTATAAATCTAATGATGAAAGCTAGCAACTGAAACTCTTTGTGCACTTCTATTACTTGACTAGTTTTCCTTGCTAAGTGTTGACAATGGTAATTAATTTCTTTTGGTTAAACTAATGTCAAGTCTTGAATCAAAGCAATTGTTTTATGGTGCATGTGTTGGTTATATTCTTTGTGATAGGAGTCACTCAATTTGGTAGAATTATATGCCCATGGTATTTTCTAGGAAGTTGTAAAAGTTGCATGTTAACCAATCCCTAGGAATAAAGGAAATCAAGAAAATGCCTACATGTTTAATCTTTCGAAATTGCGTGTTTAAGTTGTTGCATGATTGGTATGCTTATTTGATGTTTAATGAAATGCATGAGTGTGTGATAACTATAATCGGTTTTGGTGATGTATAATGGTGAGTTTTATTTGCGTATGATTTCGGTGCGTTATTAGATGTTATTATGATCTTTTTGAAAACTGGTATTGTTTGGTCAATTGAAAAATTGTGGTTTGTCATTTGAAAACTTGATTGAATGCTTGTTAATTCGCCATCGATTGGGTTGGATTCGGAGTTGTAGAACTCAAGTTATGAGTGAACAAGTTAGGTTAAAATTACGGGAAACAATCGGACATAAGGTCAGTGTTTTGGTTACTGCGTTTCCAAAAGAGCTCATTTTCGAACGAATCCAATTTCTTTGAAAACTTGACAGAATTTGCCTCATTTTATGCACAAGTTTCATGCAAATTAATTGAGTTTTGGTCATTATAGGACTGCTTGAATTTGAAGGACAAAAACTACATCTTTTGAAACTTGTATGTGTATTTTTGAAAACTGTACCTATTGGACACTACCCTTTAAAAACCGAACTTAGGGATAAGAAATAGACCCATAGGGCTTTCCAACAAGTATTTGTTTGTCGAAATCCGATGTCGTTTGCTATTTTAATTAATTCGCCAAAGTAGGCGCAAAGTTGCAGAATTTTCTGCACCTGAGTTTAGAAAGAATAATTTGAACGTTGAATAAAATGATTAATTGTGGGATAGGTTGAACTTGAATTTTGTTGTTATGATTGTGTAATTATTGATGTGAATAATATTTGATATATGATAATTGTTGAGACTGGTATTGTTGTGTTAATTACGGTTGTTAGGTTGTTGGGCCTCTGGCCATAATTGTTGTTGTTCCTTGTGTTGGGTAGTCGGGTAGGAGTTTGACAACCTGCAGATTAGAATACCAAATTGGGGAGTAAGAATATAGGGAAGAGTGTGTGATCTGTTGTGTATACGATAGGACTTTGAGGAGGATGGTTAGAGGGATAAGAAGACGGGATGTTGATTCATGAGTTTAGCGTAGATCTTCGAGGAGGATAGCAATCGTTCGTACAAGATAGTGAAGGAGAAGCGGAGTTCTCGGTTTAGTGGGAAGCCTATGATGTGTCAGGTGGTAAGGGCAAGAGAAAGGAGAGTTTGGGCAAAGAGCCAAGTGGGGGAGACGCCACTGCGGGAATTGTGTATCACAAGTGTGGTAAGGAAGATCATGTAGCTGTTAGGGTGAGAAGGAGGATGTGGTATGCTACAACTGTGGGTAATTGGGATACATCCGTGCCAAGCGTCCCAAGCCGAAGAAGGAAAAGTCTAGCGGAGGAGTGATGTTTACCTTTAGAGAATAGCGTTTCAATTAGGGCGCTTTACTAAGAATCTATAGTTTGATGTAGTGAGTGTTTAAGTTTGTATGTCCACGATAGTTAGATTTTCGAGGACGAAAATATTCTAAGTGGGGAGAGTTGTAACACCCCAAAAATTAATTAGATGAGTATTTAACTAATTTAATTAGGTGGTTATTTAATTTACTTAATTAAGTGATTATTTGACTAATTTAATTAAGTAATGTTTCAGTTGGCCATATTTAAATAATAATAAGGTAATTAATTTAGTTAAAGAGTGAGGTGTAAATGAGGGGCCTAATTTAATTAAGTGGAATAATTAAGTTAGGATTTATTCTTAATATGGGAGGTGAAATAAATTGATTGAGGTGGGGAAATAAGGCCCAAGCCCATTAATAAGCCCAATTCCTAGTCTTTAACCTAAGGGGTCCTTAGGGTAGTGCCATTTGAACCAAACTAGGAAAGAAAAAGAAGAAAATTTGAGAGAGGAGAAAGAGGAAGGGCTGACGGCATGGAGAGGAAAGGAAAGGAGGGAGCTTTTCCTAAGTGTTGATTGGTAAGTGAGTTTTGGGTCATTCTTCACCATTCTTCTTCTTCCTTTAAGTGTTGTAGCCTCCATTTCCTAATCCTTGTCCATGTTGATTTCGTTTTTACCCAAAGGGAGAGGAGGGTTCTGGTTTTCCAGTGCAAAAGAGGGTGGAAATACTTCATTTTGTTGGTGTTTAGCATTATGTTGAGGTTTTAGCTCACTCAAGGTTAGGGGATTCTCATTTACGTCTATAATAATTTGTATGATATGTATTGTGTGTGGAGTAGCACTAGGTTGCTTGATTGTGTGAATTTTATGTTAATTATATGCTGGTTGTTGCATTTGATGTTCAACTTGATGATATTATGGTGTTTGTTGTTGGAATTAAATGTATGTGGAATATGCATGCTAGGTGTTTGAATAAATGCTTCAATGTGAATAAATGTGAGAATGTGTGGATTTAATGATGGTGATTAATTGTCTAGATGATGTATTGTTAAATTGGGTGTTGAATTGTTGAATAAAAATGTTGTTGAATTAAATTGATGATGAGTTTTACTTGTTTATGGTCTTTGTGTGGTTTTCTGGACACTGTTTCAGTATTTTCAAAACTGGTACTGTTTGATTGAGTCAAAAATTATGTGGCTGAGTGTTTTCGAAAATAGACTTAAAGCCGGTCGTTTTGGCACTAGTTTCGTTAAATTCGGAGTTGTGTAGCTCCAGTTATGAGTCTCCAAAGTCGAGTCAAATTTCTAGAGTCAATCTGTGGGTAGGTGCGGTTTTTGCAAGATTTATGCCTTCAAATGAACTCCGTTTTGAACGATTCTTTTTCCATTAGAAACTATACTCAAATTGCTTTTGTTCGGGCTAAGGTTTTGTCCCATTTGGTCAAGTTTAAGTCATTTTAGAGTAAAATGAAGTGGGAGGACAGAATCTGTCCAGTCTGGGGACTGTTCGGGTTGTTTCTAAAAACTGTACTAATTGGTTCACTATTTTGAAAATCTAAAGATATATCCAGAAACTACATATCCGTGGCTTTCCGAAGAGTGGTCTCTTGTAATTTTTCGATGTCGTTTGCTATTTTAAATACTCCATGAAGTAGGTGCACTGCTGTAGGAATCCATCATTTTGTGCGGGTGTTGCCAATGTTGCCCGGAGTTTCAAAAATGCTATTTTGATCCTTTGAACCTTTTTAGTCCCTAAAAATGTCAGTTTGGCGCCTTTGGTGCCCAAAAACGTGTCTAAGGGATGGTTTAGTCCCTAAGAATTAATTTAATCCTTGGTGTGACTAAATAGTCCCTAAGAATTAAATTAATCCTTGGCGTGATAAAATAATCCCTTAGTGTCTAATTAATCCAAAATATGTCAACATAAGTTCCTAAGCACCAATTAATCACAATGTGCCCAAAATAATCCCTTGAGTATAAAATTAATCTTTGGGGGTCAAAAGAGTCCTTAAGTGTAGAAAAGGTCCTTATGGAGTGGTTGGGCTTTTAAGTGAGAAGTAACTTAATAATTGACCAAGTGGTGGTTAACAATTGATGAGGTGGTGGTTAACAATTGATGAGGTGGTGGTTAATAATTGATCAGGTGGTGGTTAACAATTGATGAGGTGGTGGTTAATAATTGATGTAATGTGCTTATTGCGGTGTGATGCATTGTCATAGTGTCACATAAATCATATGCATGTGGCCGGCCAAAGCGGTTGGTGAGTGGCTTCGGCCAAGCGAACAGTGAGTGGCTTCGCCAAACGGTTGCCAGGTTACCCGACGGGGTTTTTGAGGTGATTATGGATCCACATGCATATTGCACACATGCATACAATCATGCATTCCTTGAATTCTCATTGATGCTTAATTAATCCTTTGTTGTGACTTGATTGTGTTTCAATTGAATGGTGAATGCTTAATTGCTCTGGATTGTTGTTACTAGATGTTTTCCGAATATAATGTTTATCTTACTTGTTATTATTTATGTAAAGAGACTCACCCTAGCATTTTTATGTTGCCTGCTCTCGTGGCGACATGCAGGTGATTCTGAGTGAAGATCTCTAGGCTTTTTTGGGTTTTTGAGTCGGCTCTGATCTAGTAACACCCGGGATTGGGGTCTTAGTATTGTTATCTTATGTTATGGACTAAACTGATTTAAATTATGTATTGAGTGTGTTGAACTCAATTTTATTTTCCGCTGCTGTGAACTGTTTTTGGATTATTGTAAACATTAAACAGGTTTCAGGGTTTTATCCCATGTGACTATGATATGCATTTCACGCACTAGATGCGTTTGGATTTTTAATTATACATTGATGAGGTTTTTCTTAGATGTAGTATGTTTATTTGAGGTGCGTGGAAAATGTTTTGAAAAACTCTGATTTTTATTGAATAAATAATATTAAGTAGAAGGGGGTGTTACATGGCTGATGTTGATGAAGCAGATGAAGAACAAGCACCACCTCCCCCAAGAACTCAAACTGAACGTCGAGAGCGTAACCATAATTGTTATCGACGTCCGGCACAAACTGAAGACTGGAACCAAACAGCGTGTGAGACAGAAGAATATGTGCCCCACCGCCACTCTATCTCACACACACCAACATCTCAGGACCTTGATATGTTCCACTCTCTGTTTGGTTTCGCCTCTGGTACACCGGAATCTGCGATTTATGCTCGTGAACTTCAAGAGAGGGCCGCTGGTGTTAGTTCTTCATCAATGCCCCAATATTATCAATACCCACCTCCCCCTGAGCCCGGCCGTGCAAGTTTTTCATCGATGCCCCAATATTATCAATACCAACATGCCCCTGAGCCCCAACCCCAATTATTTCCAGACCCACCTCCCCCTGCCACGACTAAGGAAGAACCCGAACAACCACAACGGCGTCAACGTCCACGACGTCATCCCCGTCCTAGACGGTGTGGAACTGGGTCTCATCTTCTTCGTTAATACTTTAATCTATTATTAGTTTGACAAGTTGTATTTCATAGCAAAGAAGTTGTATTTTTATGAGTTATTAAATTCAAGGTTTTAATTAATGGTCTAGATCTTGCCGACACTATTTAACGGCCTAGATTTTGCCGCAATTTTTAATATCTTCATTTTTTACCCCAATTATTTTTTAAATAATTATTCTAATTATTTAAATTAATTATTGTAATTAAATTAATTTACATTTTAATAAAATTAAATACAAGAAAATCAAAAAATTAAAAAACCATTTGGAGAACTAGGGTGGGGGGGGGGGGGGGGCGAGTTCTTCAAAGGAATAAAAAAAATTGCAAAATTTTAGTTGAGAACTAGGGTGGGGCGAGTTCTACAAAGAAAAAAAAAAGTGGGTTAGTTTGGAATTTAATCTAAAAGTTGAGTTATTTAAGTAAATAATTTTTTTTATCACTATTTGGTTTTTTTGCCCAATTATTTTGTCCAATGTAATTGTTCTGGATCTCGGATTAAGATTAGATCTGGGGTATTTGGAGATGTGTTTCGGATGGTTGAAGATGTAGTTTGGACGCGCCGAGGTTGCTGTCGAGGTAGGTAGCTTGAGCTCGCCGGGGGTTGTACCTGTAGGCACTCCGATGTCTAAGTCAAGAGAAGTGGAGAAGTATGCAAAGAATGAGAATGTACCTAAAAATGGAGCGGTGCACCTCTATTTATATATGGATGTGTCGTACCTGAGGCATCGGATCCGGTCGTTGCAATTTGGACCGTTGAAATGTGCTCCTTCTTGAACAACGACAATTGGGCCGTTTCCAACTTTGGATTGGGCCTGACCCAAGTTTGGTAGGGTTTGGCCCAGTCCAAAACAATGGCCCCCCAAGTCAATGTCGGCCAGAGAGTGGGGCCGGCCTCAGCTTGAGTTACCAACTAACTTCGACGCGAGAAAACAATGAAGTCGTGCCACTACAACAAAACAGGGAATTAGCGAGGGACGTTGCGAGGGAAAATTAAGTCCCTCGCAAAAGCAAATATTAGCGACAGAATTAGCCAGGGAAAAATAGTCCTCGCAAAATTGGCAATTAGCGACGGACATGTGGAAATTAGCGACGGAATGTCAGTCGCTAAATGCAAGGCGCCAATTTCAAATTGAGCTGCACGATTTTCAAGGCACTTAGCGACGAAAATATGCAGGTCCCTTGCTAATTGACACATGTTTCTGACATTGACAGTACACTTTGCAGGATTCTGACTGTTGGCAGGTGGGCTTGAGAAACGCGAGGGTTAGCGATGGAACTTCCCTCGCTAAATCCGTCGCAAACTGTCATATTTTTTTATAATAATCCGAACCAAACACACTCTCTCTCATTTACTCTCTCTCCCCTCTTGACTCTTCTCTCTTCTTCTCTTCCACTCTCTTCTTCTCTTTTCTTCTCTTCCACCACCACACCACCACCACCACCACCAAAGTAGTTACCCTCTCACTCCACTCTCTCTCCTACGAGCTTCGCCCTCTCTTTCTTTCACACCACCAACACATAGCTCTCTCTTTCTTCCACACCACCACCACACTACCACCACCACCACCACATAGATCTCACTCTCTTTCTCCCTTACTCTTATCCTTCTCTCTCTACGACCACTACCACACTACCACCATTTACCACCACCACCACATAGATCTCACTCTCTTTCTCCCTTACTCTTCTCCTTCTCCTTCTCTCTCTACTACACCACCACCACTCTCAATCCTCTCTCTCTTTGGAAAGTTTGGTGATGATAATAATAATAATAATAATAATTTAACAATAATAATAATAACAATAATAATAATAATAACAATAATAATAATAATCCACTCAGATTGAGAAGTGTGTCGGTCAGATTTGGGAAGTGTGTTGTCAGACTTAGCGAAGGAATTAGCCACAGAATAGTCCCTAGCTAATTAGCGACTGACACAATTTCCCTCGCTAAAGGGAATTAGCGAGGAGGATATTAGCGACTGAATTGGTCCCTCGCTAATGGACATTAGCGATCGAATTGGGCCTATTAGTGACAAATATGTCCCTCGCTAATCCCCGTGTTTTTTGTAGTGTGCCACGTGTCATCCTTTGAGCGGGTTATTGTTTGATGTGACGTTTGGGAATTGAGGCAGGGATGTCATGATTGCAGTTCAGTTCTCAATGTCAGTGCATTGAAGCGACACATTGGTTAGATGTGTCGGTACAATTTTCAAACTCTAGGAATATATAAGCTCTGCGAGGGACTTCATTTTTTGCTTTGCAAGTTTGAGCGAGTTAGAGTGCTTTTTAACTCTGGTGATCAGAAGTCATGTTCTCTCTTCCGACCACCGTGCCGAGTTATATCTTCTTTGTGTTATCACGTTGTTCTGGGTTTCTTTCCAGTCTGTGTTCTTCATTCATCGACCCGAGTAGCATATTCTTACCGAGTCGATGTCGAGTTCAGACGAGACGAGGTCGTCCTCCGGGGGTAACCAAGATCATGCTACTCCTCAAGCATCGTCGTCCAGGATGTTTGAGGTCAAAGCGAAAGGTTTGAAATCGGCGGGGAATGCACTTGCCGAGGTTCCCAGGGTTGACAATGTGGGGGCCAGTTCAGGAAATAATGCAGCGCCTGCCGAGGTCGAGGGATATTTCGATGACCCGGCGTCATACTACTGGGTGTCATCCAAAGTCGTTGGTACCAAGGCGGCCTTCAAGAAGGACGCATCTTTGGTTTCTTTTGAGAAGTTGTTATTCGAGTAGGTTCCCAGGAAATATAGGTGGGTCACAATGGACACACTTAAGTACCAAGTCTTTCCTTAGCCAGAACTTTCCCCAAACAATAGTGTTCTAGTTTTTAAAAACAATCCGAAGATATTACTGGGATGAGTCGCGGACTAGATCGCTCTCTTTAAGACGTTTCGTGGCACTACTCAAAGGTGCAAGTAGGCTATCAACCACGACGTCCCCAAGATAAAACAGCTCAGTTACACTGTTACGAATTTTCACTGCACTGTGAGAAATTCGCTCTAGAAATACACCCTCAATATGGTTTATACAAAACCACTCTATATGGTTTTAAAAAATCACTCTGAGCTTGGATAAAGTCTCAAACTTTCAACGCAACAAGAAGTTGTATAAGGGAGAAGAGAGAAAAAGTTGTGAAGAAAATTCTTGATTCACAAACTCTTTGGTGCAAGGAACAAGTGTGGGGAAGCACTCCTTATATAGGAGAGAAATGGAGAGGGCCGAAGCACACCCATCAAGAGCCAACGACTCTCTTACAAAAAAAACGACGAAATTAATTAAACTGTTACGTTTTTATGAGAAATCGGTTACGGTTTTGACTTGGTCAAACCGGTCAACAAAAATAATTTTATTCCTTTTTAAAAAAATATTATTTCCGAAATTAAAATACACCACAAGCCTATGCCAAGCCGAGCCGGCCGGTCAAACGGACGACGGCAGCGGCGCGCGCGTGTGGTGGTCACTTTGTGTGTGTCCTCACCCATCCACAAAATTGGGTACCCCTCGGGGCCCAACCCAATGGGTGAGACTCCCACTTATAAACACTATAGAAGTGCTTAGTCTATCCAATGTGGGACTTTTTATAATTCACACAATCCATTGAAAATTCCAACAGAAGTACATTGTTGCTCCAGAGGGGCAGCGATGGAGGTTGGAGGAAGCCAATCAGGTCGCGACCTGTACTAAACTCCCATAGGGAATGGAGATAGGCTTCTTCTTTTATGCTAGGTTTATGGATACTATGGGAATTCGAATCACGTCGACTTAGTTCCAGCAAAGCGTGTTGGACTACTTGAGATTTGCCCCTTCGCAGTTGGCCCCCTATGCGTGGGGTTATATTAAAACGTTTGAGCTTGTGGTGGCCTACATGGGACGGACTCCTTCGGTGGAGGTTTTGTTCGCTCTCTTTGACATTTTCCGGAGACCGGACAAAGACGATGACCAACGGCAGAGTCATGTCTGTCTTCGCAGCTCCCAAGGTCAGGCTTACTTCCACCCAGTTAATGGCTCCAACAAGGGGTTCAAGTCTGTTTTCTTTTTTGTGAGAGCGGTGAATCAGGAGGCCAAGAGAGCTATCGCCGATTATGAAGGTGCAAACCTGATCAGGCCGCACTTGCCGCTATCGTGGTCCGAGACTCATTTCTCTCGAGATAGAAACAATTATTCTATGAGGCCGGAGTCCCTTGTGAGAGAGGATGTTGTTACCTACAATCTTCTTGTGAGGTGGGGTGATAAGTTAGTTGATTCTGGCAAGAAATTTGGTTGTGGTCCTATAATTCAAGTCGAGGCCAAATCTCCCAAGAAGTTGAAGACCACCCTTGGTAATTTACTGGTACTTGTTTTCGTAATCATTTTTGCTTTCCTCTATCTGACCTTCTTGTTCCGTGCAGATAAATTGGAGGAGTACTTTGACTTCAACCTCCACCTGTGCGAGGCTAAGATTAGCTTATCTGTGGTCAGACCCTGTTCTTCCAGGGGCGAAGAATGGGGCCTCTAGTCGGAAGCAGACTGTAACGCCCCAAATAATTTAATTATTTATTTAATTAAATTATAGAGGTATTGTATTGGTATAGTCATATTAAAATAATAATATGGTACTTCATTTAAATCAAGGGGTGGTGTTTAGTAATTAAGTAAGCGGTAGAAAGAGGCTCGTGACCCAAGAACCCATAATATAGGCGTTAGGGTTAGAGCCAGTGCACATTTGGAGAGAAAAATAAAAGGAAAGAAAAAAAAGAGGGAGGTCGCGAAAGAGAGAAGAGGGAGCGACGCTCAAGGAGAGAAGGAGAGGGAGCTCTTGTTGATGTGGTTCTTTGGAGTTTTTCGTGGAAAGAATCTTGTACTCGGCAAAACTCTAAGATAAGGGTGGGGTTCTATCTTTATAATGGGGTATATGATGGGTGTTAAGTGGGAGATAGGCTCTACGTTGCCTCCTTGATTGTGTTTGGTGTGTATTTGGTGAATTATGAATGTTGTTTGAATTGGTGGCTGAATTGTGATGGTTATTTGTGTTGTTGAATTCATTGCTTTGAGATGTTTCGATATAAGTTCGGTATTTCAGTGACTGAGAACGTTTTACTGATTGAAAAATTATGTGGTCTGTCATTTTTAAAAGTAGATTGAATGTTGTTTATTTGGCACCGGTTTGATTGCATTTGGAGTTGTGTAACTCTAGATATAGGCTCCACAAGTTAGGGTAATATTCTGGAAGCATTCTAGACCTAGGTTCTGTATTTTTAAAACTGGGAACTTTCCGTTTGTCCAAAAATTATGGGATTTATTTCGTTAGAAAATAGACTTAATTTTGGTCACTTTGGCACTGGTTTGGTTGAATTTGGAGTAGTGTAGCTCGAGTTATGAGTGTCCCAAGTCAGGTCAAATTTCTGGAATTAAACTGGGTATAGGTTCAGTGTTTCAGGTCGTGTGTCATCAATTGAACTCCGTTTTGAACGATTCTTGTCCCATTAGAAACTATACTCAAATTGATTTGTTAGGGCTAAAGTTTTGTTCCATTTGGTCAAGTTTAAGTCAGTTTAGAGTGATTTGAAGTGGAAGGACATAATCTGTCCAGTCTGGGAACCATTCAGATTGTTTCTAAAAAATGTACTAATTGGCTCATTGTTTTGAAACTCTAAAGATATATTCAGAAACTACACATCCGCAGCTTTCCAACTAGTGGTCTTTTGTGTTAGACAACAATATTATTCTCTAGAATATTCTCCATAATATTCTCATTGTAAATAATTAGTATAACATTAATACGCATTAATAGTCATTATTACACATTATTGTATAGTTGACCATATGCTGTATATATTGATACATATCAATAAGAAATAATGCTTGCCTTATTCTCATTGATATGTATCAATATATACAACATATGGTCAACTATACAATAATGTGTAATAATGACTATTAATGCGTATTAATGCTATACTAATTATTTACAATGAGAATATTATGAAGAATATTCTAGAGAATAATATTGTTGTCTAACATTTTGTAACTATTCGATATCGTTTGCTATTTTAAATAATTCACCGAAGTAGGTGCACTGTTGTAGGAAACCCTGCACCCGTGATGTTGTTGTATATTTGTCAAACCCCAATTTTGTCCGGCTTAGGTCAAAACCCTAATTTTCAACCAAAAATAAATAAATTAAGGCTTGGCATGCATTTTAGAGTTTTAAAAGTAATCCAAGGGTTTTTAGGATCATGTTTAGAATGAAAATGCATTTTTGAGCTAATTAGGGTTTTTAGGTCAAAAAGGGTATTTTGGTAATTTCACAGAAAGTGGAAAATTCTCAGGAAAAGCCAGTGGGCATGCATTTTTGGGTTCTAAAGGTCATCTCATTGTTTTTAAAACGATGTTTGGAGTTGGGAGACATGTTCAATGCAAAAAGTTGAATTTTGGGGCAAAATTAGGGTTTTTGACCAGAAGGGCATTTTGGTCATTTCACTAAAACAGACAATTTCCCAGTAAAAATCACTATGCATCTCTTGGGGAATTTATTTGGGTCTAAAAGGGTGGAGGTTGTGCATTTTTGTGCACCATTGAAATATTTTTGGCATTCAAGTTTTGAACAAAAGGGCAAAATGGTCATTTCCTTTGAGGTGGGGTCAACAAAATCAATTTTGGGATTGGTGAGGTCATGGAATTCAGAGTCCAATCATTGAATCATAGGACATGGCCCAAAATGGTATGAATTAAGGAAAAATTATCTAGAAAAGAAAAATCAAAAAGGAAAGGATAATAACCAAGGTAGTGGGGAACAAAAAGTACAATGACAACTTGCAATTTCACACACTCCCTCCCCATTGCTGCGCATGATCAGCCCTTTATTTCCTCCATTTTGATTTATTTTTATGGTGGTTAAATCATGGCCTTCCATTCAAGTGTTAAAAACAATCCTCACCATTCATTTGAATTAAAATGGCACTTGTGTAATAAAGCTTCATGAGAAAATACAATTTTGTAATTGAGCTTATCCTTCACCCCCCCTCTTAAGCTGCACCCTTCAGCCCCTTTGTGCTTTCTAAATACCCCTAATCCATGTGACTAATAATCCTAGCCATCCATTCAAAATTAAAACTCAATCCTAGAGCCCAATCAAAGCAAAAGGACCAAAATACCCTAAAACCTCAAAAACTCCTATAAATACCTCACCCATTCACTCTTTCCTAATCTTTGGTCATTCCTCTCACACTCAAGAAAACCAAACACACAATTCCTCTCCTCCTCTTTTCCATTCCAGCCGAAACTTCCTCATCCTTCCTCTCCTCCATTATTTCATCTTCATCCACCAAAACACCTTGAATCCACCTCTCACAACCTTTGCTTCTCTTTTTCACTCAAAGATTCATCACACTACTCTCATCCTTTTTTTTTTCCTTTGGTAGCAGAAGCTTCTTTTCTCTTCCCTCTCCTCTACTTCTTCAATCTTTCTTCCTATTGTTAGTGATAAGGTAAAAACCTCTAACACCCTTTGCATCATCTTCAAACATTTTGCATTAAAACTTATTTTCTTTTCTTCATCTCATATTTTTTCCATTTATTTTTGCACACTCATCATTTTTCATCTTTAAAATGTAGCTTGTTGTTGTTGTTGGGGTGAGAGTTGGCATCTCACCCTTGAATAATTTAATTTGTTGTTATTTTGTGTTGATCTTGGTATTTTAATGGAATAAACATGTGATTTTACCTCCTCTATGGTTCGCATTTTCTAGCTTATTTTGTTATTCCTTTTTATTTGATGATGTTTAAATTTTTATTAGTGTTTAAATCCTTGTGTTAAATGTGATTTTTAGTCATATTACTTGCAAACATTTGTGGTGTTGATGATCTAGCAAGATGACTCCTACTTGTGCTTTATGCATTTTATGTTAAAGTAGTGAGGATTGCTAGATAGGATTCAACCTTGTCTTGATTTACTACTCTTGTTTCCTTTTTATCAATTTGTTGATGATTTTGCAACTTGATTCTTCCTTGTGCTTAAGAGCACCATGATTTAAGGGAGAGGATTGCAAGATATGATTCAACCTTGTTTATGAATTTGTCTTGTTTAATTTTTTTAATTGTTATTTGTTGATGATTTTGCAACTTGATTCTTCCTTGTGCTTAAGAGCACCATGATTTAAGGGAGAGGATTGCAAGATATGATTCAACCTTGTTTATGAATTTGTCTTGTTTAATATTTTTAATTGTTATTTGTTGATGATTTAGCCATATGACTCCCACTAGTGCCTAGTGCATTTTGACCTAAGTGGTGAAGATGGCTAGAAGGGATTCAATTCATTTTATTTATATGCTCTTTAATTTTCATATGCTAATTTGTCAAACTAGTTTACTTGTTCATGTATCTTTTATCTCAATTTAGTTTATTGGTTCATATGTTCTTTTAATTTACTTTGGTTAGTTGTTGATGATCTAGCCATGTGATTCCCCACAAGTGCCTAGTGCACTTTGATTTAAGTGGTGAAGATGGCTAGAAGGGATTCAACAATATTCATATATTCTTGTTTAGTTGTTCCTTAATTTTTGTCTTTTAATTTGCTTGTTGATAGTTATTGCTTTATGTGATTCAATTTGGTTTAGTGTTTATTTACTTATTTTTAGATTCTAGCTTAATCTTTGTTCATTTCCAAAAATTAAAAAAAAACCTTTTACCATTCATTGTTAAAGCATTTCCAAATTCATGCATCTTCATCCATACCTAATTTATGCAACACTATCAAGCACCCTAATATGTTCATGTCCTTAGCATTTTTCTTTTTATGCATTTTAATATGTCATTCATTCATAAATAAAATGCTATGCATTCATCCACTTGTATTGTTTTGCACTCATTTCTCAAATGTTCATACCATCCCTTGCATTTAATAATGTTCATTCATCCTTTGTGTACTTGTGCATTCACATGCTTGCTTAACCATACACCCTTGCTTACATCATTATATGCCCATGATCCATTGTTTATTTGTCCTTGATGCAATTTAAATGGTCTTGACTTAATTGTGTGCCCTTCCCACTTGTATGACCTCCTAATGAAGACATAAGCCTACTTGCTTGTTGTAGCATAGAGTCATTAGGGTAAATACACTCTCACCCACACACAATTATTTTTGAGAACTCTACTTTGCCTCTTTGACAATTAAACTCTTGATTGACATGTTTAGTCTTGATTAATAAGTGGCATGTTCATAGTAATTTGAATTGGCAAATGTCTTTGAATGGTTGTAGACTTGCAATTGATTGAAATGTTCTACTCTTTTCCAAAATTTCACCAAAATAATTTCTTTTTCCTTTTACAAGCAAATAAAGTAAAAATCATTTTCATAAGTTAATCGAATCTTTTGAGGTCAATAAATAACTTTTTTTCAAAACTCATAAGGAGGCAAGTCGGACGTACGGCCGATTTTGTCTAGCGTCCTGAGACCGGAGCTGTACAGCTCAAACGTCTTAGGATACTTGTGAGAAATAAAACAAGTAATTAATAATTACAAACCCTTTTTCCTAAGAAAACCAAAAAAATCATCTTTTTTCAAAAAGTAGTGGGGCACGTCGTCTGTACAGGCGGGGATGTCTTTGTTCTAAGTCTATTGGACTGTACAGTCTAGGACCGAAAACCCCTACAATAAAAAACACCAACACACCTCTTTCCTAAAAATCACAAAGCCGTCTTCGGACGCAAAAAACGAGAACTACGTAGCTTTGATCCCTCATCTCGGTGAGGGTACGTAGGAGCGGGTTCCTGTCCCGTCAAGCACGCTTTTAAAAAAAATCCTTGTTTTGTTCCGCTTTTCAAGGATATCAAAAAATATTATTTTTCTCGTTTCCAATAAAATATTTTCTCAATCAAAAGAAAAGAAAAGAAGTAGAACGATTGTTTCAAATCAAATATTTCAAAACCACACATCAAATTAAAGGTTCCCTTTCGGTAGAAAGGAGGTGCGGGGTGCTTATACCTTCCCCGTACCTAACCGACCCCCGAACCTACATCTCTTGTTTTCGAAAAGACCACCCGCCTTGTATAAAAAGACGTTTTTTCAATGTTTTCGTCTTAAAACTAAAATATTGGTGGCGGCTTCATAAACCTTCCCACGTTGTACATCGAGAAATCCAAATCGGATTTTTCGGGGTGCAACAATATTGACGTTGTTTGTAAACGTATTGGTGCTTTCGGTGTATGTTGTTGTATATTGATGTTGTTCGTAAACTTATTGGTGCTTTCGGTGTATGTTGTTGTATATTGATGTTGTTTGTAAACTTATTGGTGCTTTCGGTGTTAGTGGTAATGCGATAACAGGTGATGTGTCTATTTTATTGACTAAGGTGATAGGTGATGGGTCTATGACTAGTTGTTGATGTTGGTGTTGTTGTGTCAAATAGATGGTAATGGTTGTTGATTGTCTCTGGTGCATTGTTCATGGTGTCGCATACATCTCATAAGCATTATTTTGGTGATTGAAGGCTTCGGCCTTAGAGCTATAGGTGATGATGATGATGCTCAATAAACTTGGTGATGATATAGGTGATGATGCCCTATAGTGGCTATTTTATGGTGATGAATGGTACCGCATGCATATACCCGTTGGTGTGGGTTGCATCTCATTCATTTACTCATGTCATTGGTGATGTTCCTTGATAGTTGTATATTGATGTTGTTGTAAAGTGGTGGATATAGCTGTTGTAACTCTAGCTTATTACCTATCATACATGCTATTATATTGTTAGATATCTCACCCCTTCTATTTGAATGTTACCCCTATGTTGGTAACGTGCATGTGACCGCGTGTGAAGGCTTGTCTACCTTCGCCGGTCGAGTCGATGTCGTCGCTCTGATACGTAGCACTCAGGGGGGGACGAACACTGGTCTTATTAGTTGTCTTTATTATTTGATCGCTAGATTTTATTTTGTGATGTCATGATTATTATCTTGAAACCTTTATCTTATTCCGCTGCGTGGTGATAGAGTTACTGTCATGTAGACTAAACAGGTGTTTTTGAGGTTGACCAAGCTTTAGCTTATGAACAACAACTTCCCAAGGTCGAGGCCGAAATAGCGGAGGTTGAGGCGGAGGTTGGATACGCTTTCAATGTGATTTACTTTTATTTCATAATTTATTTCTTATATCATTCATTGATGCGTATTCATTTTGACAGTACTACTTGCCTGCACACTCTTCATCTTATAAAATGTTTGGATTTTACTGAGAAATTTTTGGTTGATGTTGTTAAGAAAAATCCACTTTTAGAGGACTTTTGCATATATAACAATCAACAACATTTCTCTGAATACTACTTGCCTACACACTCTTCATCTTACAAACGGTAGAATTCATTGGTGGTCAATGTCCACAGTTGAAATCCCTGATAATTTCTATCTGTATGTTGTCAGTTTACTCTGGCTTTAATGAGGACGGGTTGACAATTGGAAAATCAATGAAGGAACTTTGCCATCTCAAGATTATTGCAAATAAACTAAGAAAAGTTGGGGTCGTTGCTATTCTTAATCGTTGCAAACTTCTTGAAACTCTTGACCTTCATGACGGTGAGCGTCTTGTTTTCACTGAATATGTGGGGGACAAGTGCCATAAGCAAATCAAGAACTTCAGCCTTCCACACCATGCTGATGATGATGATGCATTGGAATTTCTAGATGATTTGGATGACTACAACCATTATGGGCCAAATTTAATCAGTCTTTTGAAAACTCGTTTATAACACATGCATCCGACAGTGATAATCGTGTTTTGTAATGCGTTTTTTCTTTTTGGTGAGTTTGTAAGGGGATAAATTATATATTTTTCTCTTTACTTTTATGTACTTCTTAATTTCCTTCTATTAGGCTTTTTTTTAAAAAAAATAAATAAATAAATTGGGGAAGGGGAAATTTTTACTAATCAGTGGCACTAATAGCCATATTACAATGGTTCTCGAGGGGAATTTGAACTCAGCACCTTGAGGATATAAGGCTAGTTCTTACCACTGAGCTAGCACCTCAAGTGTTACTTCTATTAGGCTTGTCATAATAAACTATTAATATTTTATTAAATTATCAAAATATATTGTCAATGTGCTGTTTTTATACAACTGCGTGTTTTGATAATCCTTAAAATGAAATTAATGAGACATGACATCGTAGCAATACACAAAAAAAGTGGATTCTTCAGATATCGCCATATTTTTTTCAACATTGTTGTGTGGCACTAAGTATACATAATGCATATTAAGTTTACTAATCATATGCCCAATACCAGCAAAATTTCCTTAGTTAACAACCTTAAGCACATACTATTGTCAAAACAAAACCTTAAAGACATAATATACATACTAAATTCTCAATAAAACGTAACTTTCCATATCTTTTTCCTTCAACTAAATTATATATATTGCTTTTCAAATTAATGTATACATGTTTCATTTTTTATTCAATTAGGACAAAGACTGTTTTAAAAACAACGAAACTTTCATATTGCAAATTCATATTATCTGAGTTTCATAATATGAAGTTTATTATGTTGTAATCAACTAATATGATAAATTTCAGATTAACACTATCCTAATTTTCAAACTAAACAAAAATACCATGCACTTAAATCTTCTATCCACAACAGAGCAGCTTTTATATCTCAAAAATATCATACATGGAACCATTCTACAGCTAAACACCTATGATACTTCATTACAGATGACCATAATCACAGATTTTATCATGTCATCTCCAGCTCCCTTATTCGTAAACCATTATTCTTCCTTCGGCGTTTCTACGTTTTGCAAGTTAGGGAAGGAAGGGATGACATTCTTCCTTCTTTGACGTTTCTACGATTTGAACAACTTACAGTAATCAGAGACTCAAACAATGGAAACAATGGCGACATTGGAATTTTTGCGTTTTGGGAATAGGGTTCTGATCGTACCTTGACCAATGAAGAGTTGAAGTGTTGATTGATTCGTCAAATGGGCCGGTCGTTGAATGAGTTAAAGGACCGGTCCTGGCTTCACGCGTTGAACACCTCGGGTGGTACCTGCAAAGACACTCCGACGATCTAGTGAGAGGTCGCTCGGGCAGATAGCACAAGGTTAGAGAACGTACCTGATACCATATGCGAATGGCGTATATATACTGCGAGGTCCGACCGTTTTGCGGAGATTTCGGCCGGCGAGAATTGTGCTCCAAGCAGCGTGTTTGGGCCGATCGAGATGGGCTGGGCCGCAGGTCCAATTGCTGTTGGCAGTCCTCGTAATTGCTAATACACCCAGGAACAGTTGCCCCCCAAGCCTAGGTCGCTTAAGAGCGGGCTGAGGCTTGAATCGATGCCCCCAGGAGTGAAGTTATCTTGACGAAACGGACGCGGCCGTTCGCTTTCTCTGTAGGGCGGTGTCGACCGCTTGTCAACCGTCGGCCGTGCTGTCGTGACGGTTGGTCTTTACTGACATTTAAGACGCGACGTTTGGTGTTTCCGAGGCTGTCTGGAGACAACCATTGGCGAGAAGACGAAGCGTTGTGACTCTTCGTATCCCGGGCCCCCTTCGCGCGTAAATCGCGCACTATAAATAGCCCTTCTGCTGAGTTCATTTCTCACACTTCCAAGAATTGCTCTGCCAACGACCGACTTGTCTGCCGCCGACTTGCATCCAAAGCTGTTTCTGTCTACTAGCGACCGATCCGCCACATCTGCTTAAGGTACGGATCGATCTCTCCCTTTACTTTTTTAAGCTTGAGTTTTTACTTGAAAGTATTTCGCGCTTTTCCACGCCTCGTGATAGGGGGTGTCAGGTCGAGGGATGGCCAAATCGCCCCCTCTCATGAGTGCTCTGCTCGGCCGACCTGACTCGTTCCCTTTATCATAGGTGTTTTTGCATGCCACGGACGAAACTGACCGCCCGTATTCCCGGAAAACCACCGCAATCCTTCGCTCCATACATGTCGAGGCCGGGCGAGCCCAATCTCCACGAGGAAGAGCCCAAGTCGTCTTCGGGCGACAAAGGTTCTTGCTCTTCGAGTGGTTCCTCGAGTAGTACGAGCTCGACTTCCCATTCCTCCGGCCGAGGGTCGACCAGTACAAAGAGCTCTGGGTCAAGGTCCGTTCATTACCGGCGGCGACCGCAACACACCCACCGGGCGAGAGGAAGACGTGGAGGTGGTGATCATTGATGATGAAGAGCCTAGCGCCGCCCCGGGCCGCGGACGAGGAGATGGTAGAGGCGAAAGCGCGCCGAGATGAAGCGGCCCACGAGGAAGAGGTGATTCAGCCCAAGTCGATATTTTCGTCGGAAGCCAACGTCGGAGGTCGAACGGGCGGTCGGCCAAGTCCAACCCGATGTAGCTCGAGATATATCCGACATGTCTTGGGTGTCGGAAACTCTTCGCTCTAACAGAGCATTATTACTGATCGGCCACGATGCTTTGCCCGATCTACGGAGCGCGCCTTGAAGACTCACCGGTGGAGGGTAAGAGGCATGAAGGAGGCGAAGATATCGCGACTTATTCTTCCAACTTCAAGTTCACGATGTATCGGCTCGTGTTCGAGAAGATGAAGATTACCCCCTTTACCGAATTCCAACGCGACGTCTGCGCCATATTGGGGTCGCCTTCTTCGAAACTTCATCCAAACGCATGGGCGTTTTTAAAGACTTTTGAGGTGCTGCTGACCAAGATGGGTCGGCCGGTGTCGATGATGCTTTTCTTTGCTCTCTTTGAGCTGAGCTCGCTCAGAGAGAAGGCCAACAAGGAGAAGAGGAGCAAGTCTCCTTTAAGATGCGAAGACCCACCACCGTTTTTTCAAAGCATTCCAGAGTCGTTGGGAGCGGCCGAAAAGCGAAGATTTCGGATCGCTCCCACCGAGGAGGCCGGGAAGGCTGTTTCTGAGGTTCAACCGGACGGGATGCTAGGTCCCCCTTACTTCCCAATCATGTGGAATGAGGCTCATTTCTGCAGGCGGCCGGGCGATTACATCTACTCAGTGAAAGACTTGGATGAGGCCGACGGAGACTTTGGAGATGATAAAGTCGTTGGCGAGTATGATGCGTCCAGATCTAAGAGGCGGCATACATACTTGCCGACCCTTTGTCTTCACGAAGGCCAAGACACGAGGCCGAGATCGGTTCGCTTTTGAACTCTTTTGTCCTTATATTCTGTTATTGATTTTTTTCTTTTAACTCTTTTGAACTCTTTTGTACTCTTCATCTTTGTCATACCCCAATTTTGTAAAGCAGGTCAAAACCCTAATTTCCCAAAAATAAATAAATAAAAGAAAAAGCATCATGCATTGCATTTAGGGTCCTAAAAGTCATTTCAAAGTTTCTAAAATCATTTTTAAAGTTGAAATGCACTTTTTGGACAAAATAGATTTTTAGGGTAAGGGGCATTTTGGTCATTTTACATAACAGGATAATTTTTCGTCAAAAGTATGCACATACCAAAAGTACATTTTCTCTTATCCAAGATAATTTTTGTACAATTTTTAGAGAGAATATCCTAGCCTAAAATAATTAAAATGCATTTTCCCTATTTTTATTGCATAAAAATATTAAAAGACCATTTAATATTCCCCAATTACTAAATAACAATTTTGTTTGTCTAGAGTAATTAGGAGACTATTTTATGGTGCCCAAAAATATGTAACACATTTTCAATAGGTGCATTCCCATTTTGCATGCCCAAAAATTCAAATTTCAAAAATGCAAAAATGGGAAGTGTCCTCAATAAGAGACAAAAAGACAAAAACAAGTTTTTTTTCTAATTTCCCTCTCCATGTTCAGCCTATGCACGAAAATATCTCTTCCTCTCTCATAAAAATCTTCTACACACTTCTTTTCTTACTCACCAAGTTTGGATTTGATCATATCTTCATTTTGCCCATTTTGGTAAATTATTCCACACACTTACACTAACCTCTTCACCCAAAAATGCATTCTTTCCTTTTTGATAACATCCCCTCACCAAATTACCCCTAACCCTATTCTAGATCCTTCTCACAAGAGTCACCATTCCATAATTAGATTTTTGTTCACAAATTTCCCTTCTTTTTGTTCACACATGCGCCCCACTCTCTCACACACTCACCTTCACTTGTGTTTTCTAAATACCCCTAATCCATGTGACCACCAATCTTAGCCATCCATTCAAAAATAAAATCAAATCCTAGTGGTTTACAAGAGATGCATTGTCACAAATACCCCTAAGTTGTCACTTCATATAAAAGCCCAAAATAAGACCTAGCTCATACACACTCTCATTTTACCCTAGCACATTCTTCTCCTCTCATTCTCCTCTCCAAAACCGAACCCTCCCCCTTCATTTCCTCCATCCATTCTTCAACTTTCATCCACCAAATCACCTAAAACCTACTTCATCTTCACATATCTTCTTCTCTTCACCTTTGATTCCATTTTTACACCAAAAAGGAGCTTGTTTTCTTGAAGTGTGCGTGGTATTGTTGGTGTTCTTGGTCTTGATCTTCACTTTTCTACTCTTTTCTAGTTGATCTTGAGGTAAATATCTAATCTCTTGCATTTTTTTAACTATTAGCATGTAAATCTCTCTACTACTCCTCTATCCTCTCCAAGAGGCTTAGAGGTTCATTTCAAACACTATGTCAAGGACATTTGGGAGCCTTGGGTGTTTGAAGTGAACCCTTGGCCTTGAGGAGAGGTTTCTTGTGTTTTCAACCATATTCTTGCATTTTTTCATACTCATTTTGACATTTTTGCATAAATAAAATTTTCATGTGATATATGCATTCCTTTGTTCATGTCATAACTTGCAAGTTGAGATTTAGCTTGATTCATGATGGTGAGGATTAGGTTTTAGATCTCTAAGATTTAGGCTTGTTGTTGTTTCTCACTTCTTGATTCATGTGAATAAAGTGCTTGATTTGTATGATTTGTTTCATGTGTGGATTTTTAATTTAATCATGAAATAATTTGTTGATTTGTGCACATGTGGTTTCGGCCATAGGGTGTTATTTAGGGTTCATCTCAATGCATAAAATGTGTGTTTGATCTTGTGTAGAAATGTGTAAAAGTGTAAATGTGTTTTTAACCTTTTACCACTTATTCATTTTTACCTTACCACATCATTTACTTTTCACTTAAAATCCTAAAAACATTTTACCTTTTACTCTTACCATTTACCCCCATTTAAATAATTCACCACATTCATTCAAATAAGTTACCATTTCATTAATAATTTACCTCAACTTTTTACCTTTCTTAAACTACAAAAAGACCCAAAACATTTTCTAGTTTACATTTATAACTTTTCAACTTTATAAAATCAACCCAAAAATACTTTTTACCACTTTTTCCTAAGACTCTAAAAACACCAAAACATTTCACCATCTCCTAAGAATAAGGTAACTAAATTTTTTACCACTTCTTATGACACACCCTCACACACTTGCATTTAAATAAAACCTCATTCATTCTCTTGCATACTCTCTTGTTTTAATCCTCATGCCTTTTCATATATTCATATCTCTTGCATATTCATTTGCACTCTCACTTGTTAATACCTCATCACTAGTGCAAAATAAGGAAAAGAAATAGACATTTAAAGTCACGCGCTCAGATGCCTGCCTTGATATAAGGACGCGGTGGCAAACTTGTAATAAACTCGAAAACTTTTTTTGGCACGCTAGGTTTTAAGTCAAGCGTAAAATATGCGTGACTTCAAAAGTGAAAAATTTTAACATTTTAAGACAAACCGTAATATTGCGTGACTTCTAAAGTATTTCACAGTAAAACACGTTCTCAGTTCTAGAATACGAAACGTTCTAGAGTATCTCATCGTCTCTCTCGCTAGGTTTCTTCCAAAGTATCTCATCGTCTCTCTCGCTCTCACTTCGCTCTCTCTCGCGCTCTCTTCGCTCTCTACAACCTTCATCATCTTGCTTTCATTGCGTTCTTTCTTCGCTCATAAAGCGGTTTACTGTCTCACTCCCCTCCGCGCTTGGCCGGGCGAATCAATCCGTCACCGCCGCCACATCGCCCATTGCTATCTTCGCGCCGCCACCAATGACCCGGCTTCAACCGCGGCGATCTCGGCGTAAGCGATCACGAGTTTCAGCAATCCTGTGATTACAAAAGAAGGTTTTCAAAAGGGTTTTTATTTTATTCTGCATTTTATTCGCCTATTGTTAATGTAGTTGTTGAATAAATCTATTACTTAGTGTTAGTGTAAATTAGTCTATTGAATTATTCATTCACCTAATTAATTTGTTAAATATAGAAAATTATTAATTGTATTGTCCTTTTCGTGTTATTGTGAGAGATCAAGGTACTCAAGCTTGGAGCAGTTGTGTAGAGATGTAGGAAACTCACCAGAATGTAATTATATTGAAAATCAATGTAAGTGAGGTTTTGAGATCACATAGGAAAGGAGGTAATGTTTGAGTGATGTTGAAGTTGATCATAGAAAGTTCAGTGACAGAATCATTGGTGCAAGTGATTTCTGGCCAAGAGCAATGAGAAGAGTTTGATGAGGTCCAGTGACTGAGGAATGATGGATTTGAAAGTATATTTTTATCTTCAGTAGTACTTCATGTTCTGGCCAAGTGGCAAATTCTATTATTGGTAATCTGATACAACTTGCTTTTCTCATCCTTGTACTAAGTTTCTTTTCTCATCCTTCTGTTTATTAATTGTTATAACCTGGCTTGATAAATTTTTCAGGAGCAACTTGTTTGGTGGCTTCACCTGCTGATGGTCAATGCTAGCCATCATTTGTTTTGTCTTAGACTTGTATGTCATTACAAGGCCCTAGCAAATTTTAAAGACTAGACAATCAGCAAGTTTTGTCTTCAGTAATCTAGCTTTAACCATTGTACTTCATTTTGTAATTGGGAATCTCTTGGATGGAAGCTTCTAAACTTGATTTTTGCAGCCCAAATTATACTCAAGCAGAGCTACAATTTGCAATTTTGTTGTAATTACTAAGTATAGTATTAACTGATCATCAAAGAAACTTAGATGCATGAAATATCTTTGATTTCATATTGCTTTTCCAAACCATGCCTAACTACTTTTGCATTATGTGAATGAATATGTAGAATGCTTTCTACAAATAATTTTACAGGGACAATACTAGAAGCATTAGGCAATTTGAAGAATCTCAGTCAATTGTAAGTGATTATCATCCTAATATTGCTTTACTTTGTTAGTGTAAATTAATGAAGTGTTTAGTTTGTCTAAGTTAGCAAATGCTTTAAATTTAAACTTTTATTGATCATTGAAGTTGTATAATTATCCAATTTGAATTTTTATGTAACATGTAGCTACTGTATTTGGGCAATGTGGAGAACTAGAACCTTTACCTTGTGAGAAGAAAGAATTGTGGCAGAGAGAAATGGAATGGCTTGTTAGTTAGTGATCACATTGTTGAATTGATACCTTCTTGGCAAACATTTCTCGATGGCAAAAATTAGAGGTAAAATTGAATTGAGTCCTCAAGTCCAATTCGTAACTCTTGACACAGGTAAATTATTATTGATGTTTCTAATCTGATTCATTCATTCTGCAGGTAATGACTTGCAGGCCTAGGACAAATATTTTTATCAATCTTCCAGCCCTTCGCAAACTCGATAACATGCTTCTCATGAGTAACAAATCTTGTTCTTTCATGTCACGGTGGTATTTGCCAGAGACATCATTTGATTGAATGATTGAGGTTTATATAGTTAAGACTTAATTTATATTTTCTTACATCACAAGAAATATTAGACAGTTTCACAGGTACAGAGTTTTGGTATGTTGATCAAGGAATTGTAGCTTGAGATGCAGATGGTTCCGCCTCGTTTCGCAAAGCAATTCAGCGGCAAGAAGAGAAATGGCGGCTCCCGGTACCCCGTGTTCCTCCTGCAGGTCTTAGTGAGAACTCAAGAAAGCAGTTGAATCATTCTCGAGAAAGCATAGCAGATTCTCAAAGCGACCATGTCTATCACAGTGATTGCTTTGGTGAAATGGAAGTTCATGAGTCATATTTGGAAGGCCTCCTAAGGTCTTTACTCTTCTTTCTAATGAAATACTTTCTTTTCTTGATTTTATTATATGACTTAGATAAATGACCAAACAAAGAGTATAACATAAATTACTACATCGCAAACTTTCTTTGAATTGGAATTTCTCCAGTAATATTTAGAAGTCTTCTCTAAGTTCTTCTTTGTAACATAAAAAGTAAATTTTCTTTATGTTATCATATGACTAAGACGAATGACCAAGCAAAGAGTATGACATGAATTACTACACTAAAAACTTTGCTAGCACACACATACTACTCTGAAGTGACTGTAGGTCTGAGTGCAAGGGAAGGGAAAAGTAAAAAACTGAATTGATTTTGGACTAACTGCTTATAATTTGATAATGCAGGAGTAATTACTCACGACATCTTGAAAAAGTACTAGAAGAAGCTGCTGCTGAGTTTTATCCACACGTAAAATTTATGCGTGTAAGTTATTTTGAATAGTGCTCTCTTGTTTGTATTGGCTTGTTACTATTAATATCTTTTGTTTTGGCTGATTATGTTCTGTTCACTCTGAGGCATTTTTATTGAACATTGATGAACTCTTTAGCATTATGTAGCAAATTATTTTACTGCGCACTCAATAGCATTGTTGGCTAACAATAGTGTAATTATTTTCTTGTGTTTTGCAGGTTGAATGTCCAAAGTATCTTGGGTTTTGTATAAGTCGACAGAAAACTGATCAGTTATAGTTTGTTATCACATTCTTAGGAAGGCTTATGCTTATGAATCCTTTGTCTGGTGACTTTTTGATTTTATTGTTTTATTTGTTTTGGTAATCATAGGATTCAGGGAGTTTGTAAACCTATGCAAATATCATGAAATGAGGTATCAACATCATATCATATATCTTTGGTTGACAAGATATTAGTCAAATGAATGTTGAATTGCTAAAGTAATTTTTAGTTTGCTAATGATATTTTTTGAGCAAAATTTAATACATTTATTTTATATAGAATATGTATGTTGCTAGATTTAATGAATTTGATGTGGGGCCAAATTAGTATATGCACGAGGATCACCCAAAAGCTAAAAAGAATTAAAACTTAAATAAACACTTTTGAAGTCAAGCATTTAAAATGTATGTCTTAAAAACATAACTTTTAAAGTCAAGCATTTAAAGCGCTCGACTTAAAAACATAACTTTTAAAGTCAAGCATTTAAAACGCTTCGACTTAAAAACATCTTTAAAGTCAGCGCGTGACTTTAAAAAAAGCTATTCACGAGAGAGGTTGGTCTAGAGAGAACACGAGGAATTAAAGTCAAAGCGGTTAAAAGTCCGACTTAGAAACAAACTTATGAAGTCAGGCACTCGCGCGACTTTAAATCTCCTGACATACGAAGTCGCCTTAATAGAAGTCACGCTGGCGCGTGACTTTAAATGTCCAATTTGCGTGACTTTAAATCCCTTTTCTGCACTAGTGCATGCATCCTTACTTGTTTATACTCTTTGCATTCTCACATGTTCATTCATAATTAAATAACCATGCATCCTCACATGTTCAAATGCTCATGCATTCTTGTGTACTCATGTATCCTTGTATATACTCATTCTTGCATTCATTCTCAAATGTTCATGCATCTACATGCATTCATGCCTATCTAATATAGCACATCATGATTACATGCTCATACACTCATGTACTTGTTCAATCATGTATTCAATTAATCATGTATTCATTTGTTCATGGCAATTTGTAAATATTCTTCATGTTGCTTTGCTTATGCTTTCATTATTATCTTGGTTTGGATTTGAAAAGATTTGAAATGTTCTATCTCTTTTCCAAACTTGAAATCACTTGTTTTCAAATAAAAACCTAAAGGTGTTTTCATAAACAAATCATTAACCATCACTCGAAGCCATTGCTTGTTTGATCGTTAATGAGGAGTCATTAGTGCTAGTCACTCGAAGCCTTTGCTTGTTTGACTATCATGAAAGCTCCCACACATTAATAAAACAACAAAAACCCAATTCAAAAATCCAAAAACAATATGAGTCATTAGTGGTAATTATCACTACGACTCATCCTTTTCCAAAATCATTTCAAAAAAGATAATAAAACGTTGCGACTAGTAATCACTTGAGTAATTGCTCGACTGATTATCGGTTCCAACACTTTTCTTTCAAGTTAGTAATGAACGCCACTCGAAGCCACTGCTTGTTTGGTATTCATGAACGCTGAGTCATATTTCCAAAACTCAAAAGATAAGACAAGATAAAACATGATTTTCTCGAGGATTAAAGAACCAAGAACTACGTAGCTTTGATCCCTCATCTCATTGAGGGTACGTAGGAGCGGGTCACATCCCGTCAAGCACTCTTTTAAAAAACCTAAGTTTAGTCACACTTTCAAAAAATCACAAAGCCGTCTTCGGACGCAAAGAACCAAGAACTACGTAGCTTTGATCCCTCATCTCATTGAGGGTACGTAGGAGCGGGTCACATCCCGTCAAGCACTCTTTTAAAAACCTAAGTTTAGTCACACTTTCAAAAAATCACAAAGCCGTCTTCGGACGCAAAGAACTAAGAACTACGTAGCTTTGATCCCTCAGTCATTGAGGGTACGTAGGACCGGGTCATATCCCGTCAAGCTCGCTTTCAAAAAATCACAAAATAAAGAATTAAGAACTACGTAGCTTTGATCCCTCAGTCATTGAGGGTACGTAGGAGCGGGTCATATCCCGTCAAGCACCCTTTTAAAAATCTAAGTTTAGTTTCGCTTTTCAAAGATTCTAAAAAATTCATTTTTCTCTTGTTTTTCTTAAAAACTCTTTCAAATAAAAAGGAAAAGAAAAGAAGTAGAATGATTTATTTTCAAATCAAACAATCCAAACCACACATCGAATTAATGGTTCCCTTTCGGTAGAAAGGAGGTGTAGGTGCTAATACCTTCCCACACCTAACCGAACCCAGAACCTACATTTGCTGTTTTTGAAAGACCACCCGCCTTTTGTAAAAATGACCTTTTCTAATGTTTTGGTCTAAAAACTAAAATATTAGTGGCGGCTTCACAATTCTCACGTTGTACATCGAGAAATCCCAAACCGGATTTTTAGGCATAGCAATTTGGCGACTTCACTCGGGACATAAAAAAACTTTTTTAAAAAGAGGTCAAGCCTAATTAATCCGATGTGTGGTTCAAAATGTTTGATTTGAATTAGTTTTCATTTTACTTCTTCATTTCCTTACTTTTTTCTTTTCTTTCTTTATATGCTTATAACTATGCATGCTTTCCCCCATCTATCATAATCCCTTCTTCTCTGCTCCCTTTCTTGAGGTAAGCTCTATATGGTTGTTGATGACACCTTAGGTTAGTTCATTTGTTTTGAAGTGATGCTAAACCTTAGGGTAGACGACATATACCATCTTGTTTGCTTCATGCATGCTGGACTGGTCTGGCTTTTTTCCTTGCAGGTGGGGAGGGTAGATTTTAGAAAAGTATGTCCTCAATCACACACTTTCACACCTTACATTTTGTATGTTATGAGTGGGCTCCTATACCCGGATCCAAAAAACACCTAGGAGAGTGGAGACGATTAGTGACTGTCATTCGAGACTTTTGTCTGCATCGATACTCATGAAAGTCTCAACCAGTGCACGCTTTCTCATGACGCTTCACACTTGGTAGTTCTCACATTTGTGGATGTCGCCATGAGGATTCTATAGCTCTGGTAGCCATAGTGAGGGTGTGAATTTGAACTACATGGAAGGAACCTTTGAAGTTGCCCTAGAGCTTAGGATTCCCACCTTTGTAGGACACGAGGACATACAAATTGTGTGTTGCATTGTAGTTTAGACATGTCTTTCCTAAAAAGAAAGATTTTCAAAAAGAAGGGGGCATCTTGCATCGTGGCATCATTACATCATTGCATCATTTGCATTAAATAAAGTTTCAATTTTGAAAAAAAATCATTCATCTTGCATTCCATTTCATTACATAAAAATAAAAAACAATTATCATCTTCATAGCATAAGCATTTCATTTATAATCAAAAAGAGGAAAGAGCTCCTCGCCAAGTTCATCCAAAACATGGCATTCATGCATAAGCATTATTTCAAAAAAAGACACAGAGAGAACTACATGACGCTTTGATTCCTCATTACAATGGGGATACGTAGGAGCGGGTCATACCCGTCAAGCACATTTTTCTAAAACCTTTCTTTTCCAATAAATCATTTGCATCTCCAAATAATTTTCAAAATCATGTTCCAAAACTAAAAATAAAAAATGAAAAATTTCCAATGCATGCATCTTCTCTAAATAAAGAAAAATAGAAAAGCTCTTCATGTAAAAGCTCAATGAGTAAAAGTGCATCTTTGAATGACGAAGGGTAATATCTCAAATTTGTTTGTGCACCACAAATTTGAGATGCTACTCTACGACATCGGGGCACTTTGACCCTATCAAGTGAGGTTTGTTTTCAAATAAGAGAATATCACTAGTGCAGAAAAGGGATTTAAAGTCACGCAAATTGGACATTTAAAGTCACGCGCCAGCGTGACTTCTATTAAGGCGACTTCGTATGTCAGGAGATTTAAAGTCGCGCGAGTGCCTGACTTCATAAGTTTGTTTCTAAGTCAGACTTTTAACCGCCTGACTTTAATTCCTCGTGTTCTCTCTAGACCAGCCTCTGTGAATAGCTTTTAAAGTCACGCGCCAGACTTTAAAGATGTTTTTAAGTCAGGCGTTTTAAATGCTTGACTTTAAAAGTTATGTTTTTAAGTCAGGCGTTTTAAATGCTTGACTTTAAAAGTTATGTTTTTAAGACATACATTTTAAATGCTTGACTTCAAAAGTGTTTATTTAAGTTTTAATTCTTTTTAGCTTTTGGGTGATCCCTCGTGCATATACTAATTTGGCCCCACATCAAATTCATTAAATCTAGCAACATACATATTCTATATAAAATAAATGTATTAAATTTTGCTCAAAAAATATCATTAGCAAACTAAAAATTACTTTAGCAATTCAACATTCATTTGACTAATATCTTGTCAACCAAAGATATATGATATGATGTTGATACCTCATTTCATGATATTTGCATAGGTTTACAAACTCCCTGAATCCTATGATTACCAAAACAAATAAAACAATAAAATCAAAAAGTCACCAGACAAAGGATTCATAAGCATAAGCCTTCCTAAGAATGTGATAACAAACTATAACTGATCAGTTTTCTGTCGACTTATACAAAACCCAAGATACTTTGGACATTCAACCTGCAAAACACAAGAAAATAATTACACTATTGTTAGCCAACAATGCTATTGAGTCTTGTGATAAAATAATTTGCTACATAATGCTAAAGAGTTCATCAATGTTCAATAAAAATGCCTCAGAGTGAACAGAACATAATCACCAAAACAAAAGATATTAATAGTAACAAGCCAATACAAACAAGAGAGCACTATTCAAAATAACTTACACGCATAAATTTTACGTGTGGATAAAACTCACAGTGACTTCTTCTAGTACTTTTTCAAGATGTCGTGAGTAATTACTCCTGCATTATCAAATTATAAGCGATTAGTCCAAAATCAATTCGCTTTTTTACTTTTCCCTTCCTTGCACTCTCGACCTACGATCACTACTTCAGAGTAGTATGTGTGTGCTAGCAAAGTTTTTAGTGTAGTAATTCATGTCATACTCTTTGCTTGGTCATTCGTCTTAGTCATATGATAACATAAAGAAAATTTACTTTTTATGTTACAAAGAAGAACTTAGAGAAGACTTCTAAATATTACTGGAGAAATTCCAATTCAGCAAAGTTTGCAGTGTAGTAATTTATGTTATACTCTTTGTTTGGTCATTTATCTAAGTCATATAATAAAATCAAGAAAAGAAAGTATTTTCATTAGAAAGAAGAGTAAAGACCTTAGGAGGCCTTCCAAATATGACTCATGAACTTCCATTTCAAAGCCAAAGCAATCATTGTTGATAGACATGGTTTGCTTTGAGAATGCGCTTGCGTTTTCTCGAGAATGATTCAACTGCTTTCTTGAGTTCTCACTAAGACCTGCAGGAGGAACACGGGGTACCGGGAGCCGCCATTTCTCTTCTTGCCGCTGAATTGCTTTGCGAAACGAGGCGGAACCATCTGCATCTCAAGCTACAATTCCTTGATCAACATACCAAAACTCTGTACCTGTGAAACTGTCTAATATTTCTTGTGACAGAAGAAAATATAAATTAAGTCTTAACTATATAAACCTCAATCATTCAATCAAATGATGTCTCTGGCAAATACCACCGTGACATGAAAGAACAAGATTTGTTACTCATGAGAAGCATGTTATCGAGTTTGCGAAGGGCTGGAAGATTGATAAAAATATTTGTCCTAGGCCTGCAAGTCATTACCTGCAGAATGAATGAATCAGATTAGAAACATCAATAATAATTTACCTGTGTCAAGAGTTACAGAATTGGACTTGAGGACTCAATTCAATTTTACCTCTAATTTTTTGCCATCAGGAAATGTTTGCCAAGAAGGTATCAATTCAACAATGTGATCACTAACTAACAAGCCATTCCATTTCTCTCTGCCACAATTCTTTCTTCTCACAAGGTAAAGGTTCTAGTCTCCACAGTTGCCCAAATACAGTAGCTACATGTTACATAAAAATTCAAATTGGATAATTATACAACTTCAATGATCAATAAAAGTTTAAATTTAAAGCATTTGCTAACTTAGACAAACTAAACACTTCATTAATTTACACTAACAGTAAAGCAATATTAGGATGATAATCACTTACAATTGACTGAGATTCTTCAAATTGCCTAATGCTTCTAGTATTGTCCCTGTAAAATTATTTGTAGAAAGCATTCTACATATTCATTCACATAATGCAAAAGTAGTTAGGCATGGTTTGGAAAAGCAATATGAAATCAAAGATATTTCATGCATCTAAGTTTCTTTGATGATCAGTTAATACTATACTTAGTAATTACAACAAAATTGCAAATTGTAGCTCTGCTTGAGTATAATTTGGGCTGCAAAAATCAAGTTTAGAAGCTTCCATCCAAGAGATTCCCAATTACAAAATGAAGTACAATGGTTAAAGCTAGATTACTGAAGACAAAACTTGCTGATTGTCTAGTCTTTAAAATTTGCTAGGGCCTTGTAATGACATACAAGTCTAAGACAAAACAAATGATGGCTAGCATTGACCATCAGCGGTGAAGCCACCAAACAAGTTGCTCTGAAAAATTTATCAAGCGAGTTATAACAATTAATAAATGAAGGATGAGAAAAGAAACTTAGTACAAGGATGAGAAAAGCAAGTTGTATCAGATTACCAATAATAGAATTTGCCACTTGGCGTAACATGAAGTACTCACTGAAGATAAAAATATACTTTCAAATCCATCATTCCTCGATCAACTGGACCTCATCAAACTCTTCTCATTGCTCTTGGCCGTAAATCACTTGCACCAATGATTACGCCATCGAACTTTCTATGATCAACTTCAACATCACTCAAACATTACCTCCTTTCCTATGTGATCTCAAAACCTCACTTACATTGATTTTCAATATAATTACATTCTGGTGAGTTTCCTACATCTCTCTACAACTGTTCCAAGCTTGAGTACCTTGATCTCTCACAATAACACGAAAAGGACAATACAATTAATAATTTTCTATATTTAACAAATTAATTAGGTGAATGAATAATTCAATAGACTAATTTACACTAACACTAAGTAATAGATTTATTCAACAACTACATTAACAATAAAGAGAATAAAGCAGAATAAAATAAAAACCCTTTTGAAAACCTTCTTTTGTAATCACGAGATTGCTTTGAAACTCGTGATCGTAAACTTATTTGAGATCGTCGCGGTTGAAGCTGGTCATTGGTGGCGGCGGCGAAGATAGCAGTGGCAGTGGCGGCGGCGGTGACGGGATTGATTCGCCGGCTGCGGCGGAGGGGAGTGAGACCGTAAACCGTTTTATGAGCAGAAGAAAGAACGCAATGAAAGCAAGATGATGAAGGTTGTAGAGAGCGAAGAGAGCGCGAGAGAGAGCGAAGTGAGAGCGAGAGAGACGATGAGATACTTTGGAAGAAACCTAGCGAGAGAGACGATGAGATACTCTAGAACGTTTCGTATTCTAGAACTGAGAACGTGTTTTACTGTGAAATACTTTAGAAGTCACGCAATATTACGGTTTGTCTTAAAATGTTAAAATTTTTCACTTTTGAAGTCACGCATATTTTACGCTTGACTTAAAACCTAGCGTGCCAAAAAAAGTTTTCGAGTTTATTACAAGTTTGCCACCGCGTCCTTATATCAAGGCAGGCATCTGAGCGCGTGACTTTAAATGTCTATTTCTTTTCCTTATTTTGCACTAGTGATAAGTTTGAGTTAACCAAATGTTGAAGCATTTCGGTATATTGCGTGAAGTATGGAGTCATGATTCACTCATTGTTTCATGCAAGTTACTCAGAGTAACGACAATTGGTTGCCTCACGTCATCGTTTTTACAAAAAGGAAAAAAGAGGGGCATCAACATTTCATATCTCGTCTTGCCTTTAAAGAATAAAAAACCATTTTGAAAATATCATTCTTGCATGCCTAGGAATTTCATTTTTCATCTTGCATCAAAAACACTCAAAAAAAAAAAATCTTTTAGAACAATTCCAATTCCCAAGTGGTCATTTTCCTTGCCTTTTCATCATGTTTTCATCCATACATTGCATACAATAAAAAGGGTTGTGATGAGAGACGAGACGCTTTTACAAAATAATCTTTTTAGATAAGCTCACTCTTATTTATTTGCAAACTCAAGGTGTTCCAAGGCACTCAGTTTTTCAAAAAGAGCATTGCATCTCATCCATTCCATAATAAAAGACTGAAATAGTTCAAAAAAAAAAAAAAAAAGAGTTTTTATATCATGTTTTGGCCAATGTTAACTCTCCGTGAAGCGTTCTTCTAGTAAGCATGCATGCCACGTGCAGTTTCTCTTGTTTGAGTCAGTCAATTTCCTTCATTCATCATCATTCCCCATCCAAGTCTTATCCCGCCCCGTCCACCCATAAAGTGCATGTTCTCTCCCATCAGTGCATACTTGACTTTTGGGTTCATTCTCACTAACACTTTAAGTCCTCCATCATGTGAGGGCAAGTCTCTGTGGTCACTAATTTTCCTTGTCAATATCGTATTCCTTGATTGCAAGTCTTTCAAAAAAATAATCTAATAAACAAGATAAAATAAGCTCGCTAGGTTGAAAACCCGCAAAGGCGGCCTAGGCAAAAAAAAGCGCCGGTGGATTGAAAAACTCGCAAAGAAGCGATCCAGGCAAAAATTAGGGCATAAAAAAATGCGAAGAAAGGAGCAAACACATATAGATAGGTGAGTCATTGTATGTTTTACAAAAAGAAATAAGCAATCGAGATTTGAAATGAAGTTTGGCTATCCCCTCAAAAATCCCAAAATCCCAGAAAATCCTTTTCCTACCCACCTTAAGCCCAGAAAAACCAAAATCCAAAGAATCACCCTAGACAAGGATCACCTCAAATATCAAAAAAAAGTGCATCACTTTTTATCAGCTCACCCGAGTCAAAGAAGGAAAAGCAAAAAAGAAAAGAAAGAGAGAAAAAAAAAAAAAAAAACAAAAAGAGAGAAAATCAAAAAAAGGGATTCAAAAATGAAAATCCCAAAACAAAAGAAATACAAAGAAATGTGAGTGGTGAGCTGATACATGTTGCCACAAAACACAAGAGATCTTTGTCTCAATAAACCTTCAAACACTTCATCATTCCCATACACCCCTCCTTCCATAAACCGTAAACACTTCCCTTTGACCTCAGCATCCTGCCCTCCACAAACCTTTAGCCAGAAATAAAACTTCCAAACACCTCATCAAGCCAAATAACTATCATAAATCATCGATCAACAGCCAACGCCGAATAAGACCCATCCTCCCCATCAACCCCAAGCGCTTCATTAAGCCCAATCATCCTTCCTCCACAAAACACAACAATTAGGTCCATTCAGATCAATGATGATTTGTTGTTTTCTCAAATTTTAAATCTTAGGACAACTAAGTTTATCTGTCTACAATGTGTTTGCTCAAAAAGAAAAACAAACGATCGAGAAAAAGAAAGTTGATCAAGAAAATAAACCCTCGGGAAAAGAAATGAGGAATAAAAACAAACGAGTTAGAAAAAGAAAGCTAACGGAAAAAGAAAGGCTTCAGACTTCAAACGCTTGATCAAGCTGCGGTGAAACAAGGTTTAGTGGTCACCAAGTGAGGCTTCTTTCATACCAAAGGTCAAGGCATTAGTAGAGAACCAAAGGTTGGCACTGAGAACACCACTTAGATCCAAAAGTTGGGGCATTCTCTTCACCACCCGCCCACCCTGGTCTTGGGAAAGTCTGTTCAATTGCCCATCCCATGTCACTCCAGTTGTCAATACCTCCAAACAGTGGCAAGTCGTTCATTCATAGTTACCAAAAGCCTGAATTGGAGCAGTTTTGTCCTTGTTATGACTGGCGCAACATCAAACATTATGGGTTGAGACCAAATCTCTTTTGCTTCACCCTTCATTTCGAAAGCCGAAGCATTCCCAATTCATTATCTTCTACACCCCTAGTTGTTGTCACCACTAGACAGGGGCAAGCTATTCACTCATCAAAGACCTGAATTGGGGCACTCATGAGCTTTGGCAATAACCATGTCTGTCATTCCTTCACTTGCCATAAATGCCCATTCCAAGTTGGATCGACTCATTCATTCACATTTGCACCTCTATGCATGCTTGCTTACTAGACAAATGCTTCAAAGAGAGAGAGCACAAGTTAATTACGTGATATCCAAAATTCAGTCATCATGGAAAGAAAGAGAAAGCATAAACGAGCTTGTTTGTAAATAAAAACCTTGAGAACACCGGGGTTTAAATCAAAATTAGCTTTTTCAGAAAGAATGATCAGGATTCAACTTCACTTTTTGCATCCACAGTCTCGTGTCTCATCATTACAAAAATGTTCATCAAAACCAAAAATTCATGTCACATCATGCATTAAAGCATTACATTTGCATCCTCACATAGCAAAATATATAAAAGTTCTTTAACCAGTTATCTTGGCGCATGAGGGTCACCCAAAGTTGACCGTTTTTAGGGCTTCAGTGCTCGCCTGGATCCTTAGGGATTAGGTTGTATCTTTTAGGGCTTCAGTGCTCGCCTTGATCCTTAGGGATTAGGTGGTATCTTTTAGGGCTTCAGTGATCGCCTCGATCCTTAGGGATTAGGTTGTATCTTTTAGGGCTTCGTTGCTCGCCTTCATCCTTAGGGACTAGGTTATAATCTGGTAGGCTTAAAGTGTTGACTCTCAGCCAAAAACAAAAAAAAAAAGAGAAAAAGCAATAGAAGAAGAAAATCAAAACATACCATCCAGCATTCCACTAAGATCATCGCATCACATGCATTCGCATAACCCGTCTTTGCATTGCATTTGCATCATATAGATATCTGTATTTCTTGGTAAAATTTAAATAAAGAGCAGCTAGCGGTTTGCCTCATGAATCTAGGCATTGCAATCTATTCATTACAAAGATATGCATCAAAGCATTACATTTGCATTTTGTGCATTCATCACATAACAAAAAAATGGTCCACGTCGGTTCGCCATATTAATACTTGCATTTCATAGAGGAAAATAATAAAAGCGAGGAATCTTTTCATTGCATTGGCATCATATTAATGTTCGCCCTTCATAAAAAGGAAAAAATAAGATCATTGCATGTCATTCATCATTAGAGCATCACATTTTGCATTAGACATTTCATAGAAAAAAGGCAAAAAAGAAGAGTTTTCCATTGCATGTCATCTGCCATCTCATCAAAACACAAGAGCATTACATACTATCAAACACCATAAATTTTGCATTAGCATACCTGAACAAATAAAGTCATGCATTACATTCATCAAGCATAAAACCATGCACTCATCGGACATAGAAAATAAAGAAAAGAGAAATTTAGGTATTTGCATTACATTCATCATAAGAAAAAGGAAAAGAAAATAACAATCATGGCATTTGCATTGCATGCATTGGTTCTTTCTTTTCATTTTGCAAATAAGTGGGAGAGGATAAACACCTCGGTGTTAATGCTCGCCTCGATTTCTAGAAAGCGCTTCCCTAGTTAAGAGTTTAAAGAAAACAAAAGAAAAAAAAGGAAGGAAGAGAAAAGAAAAGAGAAAGAGTTCAGAGGAAAGAAAGAGGCAAGAGGAAGAGTTCTGGAGGAGAGGAGAAAAGAAAGAGAAGCAGAAAAAAGGAGAAAAGAGAAACAGAAAAAAGGAAAAAAAAGAGAAAGAGTTTAGAGAAAAGGAAGGGAAAAAAGAGAGAAACAAAAAAGAAAGAGAAAGAGTTTAGAGAAAAGAAAAGAGAGAAAGAGTTTAGAGGAAAGAAAAGAAGAGAGAGAAAATAAATAAAAAGAAAAAGAGAAGAAAGGAAGAAAGCGCCCAAGCGCGCAAGAGAAGAGAAAGAGAAAAGGAGAAACAGTAAAGAGAGCGCCCAAGCGCGCAAGAGAAACCAAAAGAGAAAAAGAGAAACAGTAAAGAGAGCGCCCAAGCGCGCAAGAGAAACAAAATAGAAAAAGAAAAGAGGAGCAGACAAGAGAGCGCCCAAGCGCGCAAGAGAAGAGAAAACAGAGCGCCCAAGCGCGCAAAGGAAAAGATAAGAGAACGCCCAAGCGCACAAGAGAAAGAAAAGAGTGCGTCCAAGCACGCAAGAAAAGAAAAGAGTGCGTCCAAGCACGCAAGAGAGAGAAAAGAGTGCGTCCAAGCACGCAAGAAAAAAGAAAAGAGAGCGCCCAAGCACGCAAAAAAGAAGAAAAGAGAGCGTCCAAGCACGCAGAAGAGAAAAGAGAGCGTCCAAGCACGCAAAAGAAGAAAAGAGAGCGTCCAAGCACGCAGAAGAGAAAAGAGAGCGTCCAAGTGCGCAAGAGAAGAAAACGAGAGCGCCAAGCGCGCAAGAGAGAAAAAAGAACGCCAAGCGCGAAAGAGAGGTCTCACATCGTATACGAGCAACGCGCGATGGACCGCAGCCCCATGCGAGGCATAGTGGAATAGTTGTATCAAGCCTAAGATACGATGGACGCCGCTTGATTGATCGGTATATCGATTCGGGTCGATAACGATCCCCGGCCGCTCGAAAGACCGTGAGATTTCGGGAAGAACGTGCTCCTCCAAGCGCGTGCAAACTCGGATTCGCCAAGAGTTCGTTTAAGGATTACGGGTTTTAGGCAACCTGGGCATTTTACCGCTTTTTGCACGCCAAGTGTCCATTTATCGCCAAAGACGCCCGGTACCCCTTTTATCTTTTACGTCAAAAAAAAAAAAAAAAAAAAAAAAAAAAGGAAAAAAAGGAAATCGAGTTTCCCCAAATGGACAAAATTGGCATGATTTCTGAATTCTTTATTTCTATTTTATCTTCAGAAATATGTCTTTATGCGATTCATATTTCTTGATAAAATCCAAATAAAAAGAGGCAATTGTCATACCCCAATTTTGTCAAACAAAAGTCAAAACCCTAATTTCCCAAAAATAAATAAATAAAAGAAAAAGCATCATGCATTGCATTTAGGGTCCTAAAAGTCATTTCAAAGTTTCTAAAATCATTTTTAAAGTTGAAATGCACTTTTTGGACAAAATAGGATTTTTTAGGGTAAGGGGCATTTTGGTCATTTTACATAACAGGATAATTTTCTCATCAAAAGTATGCACATACCAAAAGTACATTTTTCTCTTATCCAAGATAATTTTTGTACAATTTTTAGAGAGAATATCCTAGCCTAAAATAATTAAAATGCATTTTCCTATTTTTATTGCATAAAAATATTAAAAGACCATTTAATATTCCCCAATTACTAAATAACAATTTTGTTTGTCTAGAGTAATTAGGAGACTATTTTATGGTGCCCAAAAATATGTAACACATTTTCAATAGGTGCATTCCCATTTTGCATGCCCAAAAATTCAAATTTCAAAAATGCAAAATGGGAAGTGTCCTCAATAAGACAAAAAGACCAAAAACAAGTTTTTTTTCTAATTTCCCTCTCCATGTTCAGCCTATGCACGAAAATATCTCTTCCTCTCTCATAAAAATCTTCTACACACTTCTTTTCTTACTCACCAAGTTTGGATTTGATCATATCTTCATTTTGCCCATTTTGGTAAATTATTCCACACACTTACACTAACCTCTTCACCCAAAAATGCATTCTTTCCTTTTTGATAACATCCCTCACCAAATTACCCCTAACCCTATTCTAGATCCTTCTCACAAGAGTCACCATTCCATAATTAGATTTTTGTTCACAAATTTCCCCTTCTTTTTTGTTCACACATGCGCCCCACTCTCTCACACACTCACCTTCACTTGTGTTTTCTAAATACCCCTAATCCATGTGACCACCAATCTTAGCCATCCATTCAAAAATAAAATCAAATCCTAGTGGTTTACAAGAGATGCATTGTCACAAATACCCCTAAGTTGTCACTTCATATAAAAGCCCAAAATAAGACCTAGCTCATACACACTCTCATTTTACCCTAGCACATTCTTCTCCTCTCATTCTCCTCTCCAAAACCAGAACCCTCCCCTTCATTTCCTCCATCCATTCTTCAACTTTCATCCACCAAATCACCTAAAACCTACTTCATCTTCACATATCTTCTTCTCTTCACCTTTGATTCCATTTTTACACCAAAAAGGAGCTTGTTTTCTTGAAGTGTGCGTGGTATTGTTGGTGTTCTTGGTCTTGATCTTCACTTTTCTACTCTTTTCTAGTTGATCTTGAGGTAAATATCTAATCTCTTGCATTTTTTTAACTATTAGCATGTAAATCTCTCTTCTACTCTCCTCCTCTCCAAGAGGCTTAGAGGTTCATTTCAAACACTATGTCAAGGACATTGGGAGCCTTGGGTGTTTGAAGTGAACCCTTGGCCTTGAGGAGAGGTTTCTTGTGTTTTCAACCATATTCTTGCATTTTTTCATACTCATTTTGACATTTTTGCATAAATAAAATTTTCATGTGATATATGCATTCCTTTGTTCATGTCATAACTTGCAAGTTGAGATTTAGCTTGATTCATGATGGTGAGGATTAGGTTTTAGATCTCTAAGATTTAGGCTTGTTGTTGTTTCTCACTTCTTGATTCATGTGAATAAAGTGCTTGATTTGTATGATTTGTTTCATGTGTGGATTTTTAATTTAATCATGAAATAATTTGTTGATTTGTGCACATGTGGTTTCGGCCATAGGGTGTTATTTAGGGTTCATCTCAATGCATAAAATGTGTGTTTGATCTTGTGTAGAAATGTGTAAAAGTGTAAATGTGTTTTTAACCTTTTTACCACTTATTCATTTTTACCTTACCACATCATTTACTTTTCACTTAAAATCCTAAAAAACATTTTACCTTTTACTCTTACCATTTACCCCCATTTAAATAATTCACCACATTCATTCAAATAAGTTACCATTTCATTAATAATTTACCTCAACTTTTTACCTTTCTTAAACTACAAAAAGACCCAAAACATTTTCTAGTTTACATTTATAACTTTTCAACTTTATAAAATCAACCCAAAAATACTTTTTACCACTTTTTCCTAAGACTCTAAAAACACCAAAACATTTCACCATCTCCTAAGAATAAGGTAACTAAATTTTTTACCACTTCTTATGACACACCCTCACACACTTGCATTTAAATAAAACCTCATTCATTCTCTTGCATACTCTCTTGTTTTAATCCTCATGCCTTTTCATATATTCATATCTCTTGCATATTCATTTGCACTCTCACTTGTTAATACCTCATGCATCCTTACTTGTTTATACTCTTTGCATTCTCACATGTTCATTCATAATTAAATAACCATGCATCCTCACATGTTCAAATGCTCATGCATTCTTGTGTACTCATGTATCCTTGTATATACTCATTCTTGCATTCATTCTCAAATGTTCATGCATCTACATGCATTCATGCCTATCTAATATAGCACATCATGATTACATGCTCATACACTCATGTACTTGTTCAATCATGTATTCAATTAATCATGTATTCATTTGTTCATGGCAATTTGTAAATATTCTTCATGTTGCTTTGCTTATGCTTTCATTATTATCTTGGTTTGGATTTGAAAAGATTTGAAATGTTCTATCTCTTTTTCCAAACTTGAAATCACTTGTTTTCAAATAAAAACCTAAAGGTGTTTTCATAAACAAATCATTAACCATCACTCGAAGCCATTGCTTGTTTGATCGTTAATGAGGAGTCATTAGTGCTAGTCACTCGAAGCCTTTGCTTGTTTGACTATCATGAAAGCTCCCACACATTAATAAAACAACAAAAACCCAATTCAAAAATCCAAAAACAATATGAGTCATTAGTGGTAATTATCACTACGACTCATCCTTTTCCAAAATCATTTCAAAAAAGATAATAAAACGTTGCGACTAGTAATCACTTGAGTAATTGCTCGACTGATTATCGGTTCCAACACTTTTCTTTCAAGTTAGTAATGAACGCCACTCGAAGCCACTGCTTGTTTGGTATTCATGAACGCTTGAGTCATATTTCCAAAACTCAAAAAGATAAGACAAGATAAAACACAGATTTTCTCAGGATTAAAGAACCAAGAACTACGTAGCTTTGATCCCTCATCTCATTGAGGGTGCGTGAGGAGCGGGTCACATCCCGTCAAGCACTCTTTTAAAAACCTAAGTTTAGTCACACTTTCAAAAATCACAAAGCCGTCTTGGACGCAAAGAACCAAGAACTACGTAGCTTTGATCCTCATCTCATTGAAGTGCGTAGGAGCGGGTCACATCCCGTCAAGCACTCTTTTAAAAACCTAAGTTTAGTCACACTTTCAAAAAATCACAAAGCCGTCTTGGACGCAAAGAACTAAGAACTACGTAGCTTTGATCCTCGATCATTGAGGGTACGTAGGACAAGGTCATATCCCGTCAAGCTCGCTTTCAAAAATCACAAAATAAAGAATTAAGAACTACGTAGCTTTGATCCTCGGTCATTGAGAGTGCGTAGGAGCGGGTCATATCTCGTCAAGCACCCTTTTAAAAATCTAAGTTTAGTTTCGCTTTTCAAAGATTCCAAAAAATTCATTTTTCTCTTGTTTTTCTTAAAAACTCTTTCAAATAAAAAGGAAAAGAAAAGAAGTAGAATGATTTATTTTCAAATCAAACAATCCAAACCACACATCGAATTAATGGTTCCCTTTCGGTAGAAAGGAGGTGTGGGGTGCTAATACCTTCCCCACACCTAACCGACCCCCGAACCTACATTTCTGTTTTCGAAAGACCACCCGCCTTTTGTAAAAAAGACCTTTTTCTAATGTTTTGGTCTAAAAACTAAAATATTAGTGGCGGCTTCACAATTCTCACGTTGTACATCGAGAAATCCCAAACCGGATTTTTAGCGCAGCATTTTTGGCGACTTCTTTGGGGACTTAAAAAAACTTTTTTAAAAAAGAGGTCAAGCCTAATTAATCCGATGTGTGGTTCAAAATGTTTGATTTGAATTAGTTTTCATTTTACTTCTTCATTTCCTTTTTTTTTCTTTTCTTTCTTTATATGCTTATAACTATGCATGCTTTCCCCATCTATCATAATCCCTTCTTCTCTGCTCCCTTTCTTGAGGTAAGCTCTATATGGTTGTTGATGACACCTTAGGTTAGTTCATTTGTTTTGAAGTGATGCTAAACCTTAGGGTATAGACGACATATTCTTGTTTTTTATACATGCGGGTAGTCTGGCTTTTTCCTTGCGGTGGGGAGGGTAGATTTTAGAAAAGTATGTCCTCAATCACACACTTTCACACCTTACATTTTGTATGTTATGAGTGGGCTCCTATACTGGATCCAAAAACACCTAGGAGAGTGGAGAGCGATTAGTGATGTCATTCGAGACTTTTGTCTGTCTGATACTCATGAAAGTCTCAACCAGAGTACGCTTTCTCATGACGCTTCACACTTGGTAGTTCTCTACATTTGTGGATGTCGCCATGAGGATTCTATAGCTCTGGTAGCCATAGTGAGGGTGTGAATTAGAACTACATGGAAGGAACCTTTGAAGTTGCCCTAGAGCTTAGGATTCCCACCTTTGTAGGACACGAGGACATACAAATTGTGTGTTGCATTGTAGTTTAGACATGTCTTTCCTAAAAAAGAAAGATTTTCAAAAAAGAAGGGGGGCATCTTGCATCGTGGCATCATTACATCATTGCATCATTTGCATTAAATAAAGTTTCAATTTTGAAAAAAAATCATTCATCTTGCATTCCATTTCATTACATAAAAATAAAAAACAATTATCATCTTCATAGCATAAGCATTTCATTTATAATCAAAAAGAGGAAAGAGCTCCTCGCCAAGTTCATCCAAAACATGGCATTCATGCATAAGCATTATTTCAAAAAAAGACACAGTAGAACTACGTACGCTTTGATTCCTCATTACAATGGGGATACGTAGGAGCGGGTCATACCCCCGTCAAGCACATTTTTCTAAAACCTTTCTTTTCCAATAAATCATTTGCATCTCCAAATAATTTTCAAAATCATGTTCCAAAACTAAAAATAAAAAATGAAAAATTTCCAAAGCATGCATCTTCTCTAAATAAAGAAAAATAGAAAAGCTCTTCATGTAAAAGCTCAATGAGTAAAAGTGCATCTTTGAATGACGAAGGGTAATATCTCAAATTTGTTTGTGCACCACAAATTTGAGATGCTACTCACGACATCGGGGCACTTTGACCCTATCAAGTGAGGTTTGTTTTCAAATAAGAGAATAAGTTTGAGTTAACCAAATGTTGAAGCATTTTGGTATATTGCGTGAAGTATGGAGTCATGATTCACTCATTGTTTCATGCAAGTTACTCAGAGTAACGACAATTGGTTGCCTCACGTCATCGTTTTTACAAAAAGGAAAAAAGAGGACATCGACATTTCATATCTCGTCTTGCCTTTAAAGAATAAAAAACCATTTTGAAAATATCATTCTTGCATGCCTAGGAATTTCATTTTTCATCTTGCATCAAAAACACTCAAAAAAAAAAAAATCTTTTAGAACAATTCCAATTCCCAAGTGGTCATTTTCCTTGCCTTTTCATCATGTTTTCATCCATACATTGCATACAATAAAAAGGGTTGTGATGAGAGAGCGAGGCGCTTTTACAAAATAATCTTTTAGATAAGCTCACTCTTATTTATTTGCAAACTCAAGGTGTTCCAAGGCACTCAGTTTTTCAAAAAGAGCATTGCATCTCATCCATTCCATAATAAAAGACTGAAATAGTTCAAAAAAAAAAAAAGAGTTTTTATATCATGTTTTGGCCAATGTTAACTCTCCGTGAAGCGTTCTTCTAGTAAGCATGCATGCCACGTGCAATTTCTCTTGTTTGAGTCAGTCAATTTCCTTCATTCATCATCATTCCCCATCCAAGTCTTATCCCGCCCCGTCCACCCATAAAGTGCATGTTCTCTCCCATCAGTGCATACTTGACTTTTGGGTTCATTCTCACTAACACTTTAAGTCCTCCATGCTGGGGCAAGTCTGTGGTCACTAATTTTCCTTGTCAATATCGTATTCCTTCAGTGCAAGTCTTTCAAAAAAATAATCTAATAAACAAGATAAAATAAGCTCGCTAGGTTGAAAACCCGCAAAGGGCGGCCTAGGCAAAAAAAGAGCGCCCGGTGGATTGAAAACTCGCAAAGAGCGATCCAGGCAAAAATTAGGGCATAAAAAAAATGCGAAGAAAGGAGCAAACACATATAGATAGGTGAGCTGTTGTATGTTTTACAAAAAAGAAATAAGCAATCGAGATTTGAAATGAAGTTTGGCTATCCCCTCAAAAATCCCAAAATCCCAGAAAATCCTTTTCCTACCCACCTTAAGCCCAGAAAAACCAAAATCCAAAGAATCACCCTAGACAAGGATCACCTCAAATATCAAAAAAAGTGCATCACTTTTTATCAGCTCACCCGAGTCAAAGAAGGAAAAGCAAAAAAGAAAAGAAAGAGAGAAAAAAAAAAAAAAAACAAAAAGAGAGAAAATCAAAAAAAGGGATTCAAAAATGAAAATCCCAAAACAAAAGAAATACAAAGAAATGTGAGTGGTGAGCTGATACATGTTGCCACAAAACACAAGAGATCTTTGTCTCAATAAACCTTCAAACACTTCATCATTCCCATACACCCCTCCTTCCATAAACCGTAAACACTTCCCTTTGACCTCAGCATCATCGCGCCTCCACAAACCTTTAGCGTAAATAAAACTTCCAAACACCTCATCAAGCCAAATAACTATCATAAATCATCGATCAACACCAACGCCGAATAAGACCCATCCTCCCCATCAACCCCAAGCGCTTCATTAAGCCCAATCATCCTTCCTCCACAAAACACAACAATTAGGTCCATTCAGATCAATGTGATTCTTTGTTGTTTTCTCAAATTTTAAATCTTAGGACAACTAAGTTTATATCTGTCTACAATGTGTTTGCTCAAAAGAAAAAACAAACGATCGAGAAAAAGAAAGTTGATCAAGAAAATAAACCCTCGGGAAAAAGAAATGAGGGAATAAAAACAAGCAGTTAGAAAAAGAAAGCTAACGGAAAAAGAAAGGCTTCAGACTTCAAACTTGATCAAGCTGCGGTGAAACAAGGTTTAGTGGTCACCAAGTGAGGCTTCTTTCATACCAAAGGTCAAGGCATTAGTAGAGAACCAAAGGTTGCACCGAGAACACCACTTAGATCCAAAAGTTGGGGCATTCTCTTCACCACCCGCCCCACCCGGTCTTGGGAAAGTCTGTTCAATTGCCCATCCCATGTCACTCCGGTTGTCAATACCTCCAAACAGTGGCAAGTCGTTCATTCATAGTTACCAAAAGCTTTGAATTGGAGCGGCTTTTGTCCTTGTTATGGTGGCGCAACATCAAACTTTATGGGTTGAGACCAAATCTCTTTTGCTTCACCCTTCATTTCGAAAGCGAAGCATTCCCAATTCATTATCTTCTACACCCTAGTTGTTGTCACCACTAGACGAGGGCAAGCTATTCACTCATCAAAGACCGAATTGGGGCACTCATGAGCTTTGGCAATAACCATGTCTGTCATTCCTTCACTTGCCATAAATGCCCATTCCAAGTTGGATCGACTCATTCATTCACATTTGCACCTCTATGCATGCTTACTAGACAAATGCTTCAAAGAGAGAGAGCACAAGTTAATTACGTGATATCCAAAATTCAGTCATCATGGAAAGAAAGAGAAAGCATAAACGAGCTTGTTTGTAAATAAAAACCTTGAGAACACCGGGGTTTAAATCAAAATTAGCTTTTTCAGAAAGAATGATCAGGATTCAACTTCACTTTTTGCATCCACAGTCTCGTGTCTCATCATTACAAAAATGTTCATCAAAACCAAAAATTCATGTCACATCATGCATTAAAGCATTACATTTGCATCCTCACATAGCAAAATATATAAAAGTTCTTTAACCGATTATCTTGGCGCATGAGGTCACCCAAAGTTGACTGTTTTAGGGCTTGATGCTCGCGCTGGATCCTTAGGGATTAGGTTGTATCTTTTAGGGCTTCAGTGCTCGCCTTGATCCTTAGGGATTAGGTGGTATCTTTTAGGGCTTCAGTGCTCGCCTCGATCCTTAGGGATTAGGTTGTATCTTTTAGGGCTTCGTTGCTCGCCTTCATCCTTAGGGACTAGGTTATAATCTGGTAGGCTTAAAGTGTTGACTCTCAGCCAAAAACAAAAAAAAAAAGAGAAAAAGCAATAGAAGAAGAAAATCAAAACATACCATCCAGCATTCCACTAAGATCATCGCATCACATGCATTCGCATAACCCGTCTTTGCATTGCATTTGCATCATATAGATATCTGTATTTCTTGGTAAAATTTAAATAAAGAGCAGCTAGCGGTTTGCCTCATGAATCTAGGCATTGCAATCTATTCATTCTGACATATGCATCAAAGCATTACATTTGCATTTTGTGCATTCATCACATAACAAAAAAATGGTCCACGTCAGTTGCGCCATATTAATACTTGCATTTCATAGAGGAAAATAATAAAAAGCAGGAATCTTTTCATTGCATTGGCATCATATTAATGTTCGCCCTTCATAAAAAGGAAAAAATAAGATCATTGCATGTCATTCATCATTAGAGCATCACATTTTGCATTAGACATTTCATAGAAAAAAGGCAAAAAAGAAGAGTTTTCCATTGCATGTCATCTGCCATCTCATCAAAACACAAGAGCATTACATACTATCAAACACCATAAATTTTGCATTAGCATACCTGAACAAATAAAGTCATGCATTACATTCATCAAGCATAAAACCATGCACTCATCAGACATAGAAAATAAAGAAAAGAGAAATTTAGGTATTTGCATTACATTCATCATAAGAAAAAGGAAAAGAAAATAACAATCATGGCATTTGCATTGCATGCATTGGTTCTTTCTTTTCATTTTGCAAATAAGTGGGAGAGGATAAACACCCTGGTGTTAATGCTCGCCTTTCTTTAGAAAGCGCTTCCCTAGTTAAGAGTTTAAAGAAAACAAAAAGAAAAAAGGAAGGAAGAGAAAAAGGAAAAGAGAAAGAGTTCAGAGGAAAGAAAGGGGCAAGAGGAAGAGTTCAGAGGAGAGGAGAAAAGGAAAGAGAAACAGAAAAAAGGAGAAAAGAGAAACAGAAAAAAGGAAAAAAAAAGAGAAAGAGTTTAGAGAAAAGGAAGGGAAAAAAGAGAGAAACAAAAAAGAAAGAGAAAGAGTTTAGAGAAAAGAAAAGAGAGAAAGAGTTTAGAGGAAAGAAAAGAAGAGAGAGAAAATAAAAGAAAAGAGAAAGAGAAGAAAGGAAGAAAGCGCCCAAGCGCGCAAGAGAAGAGAAAGAGAAAAGGAGAAACAGTAAAGAGAGCGCCCAAGCGCGCAAGAGAAACCAAAAGAGAAAAAGAGAAACAGTAAAGAGAGCGCCCAAACGCGCAAGAGAAACAAAATAGAAAACGAAACAGAGCGCCCAAGCGCGCAAAGGAAAAGATAAGAGAACGCCCAAGCGCACAAGAGAAAGAAAAGAGTGCGTCCAAGCACGCAAGAAAAGAAAAGAGTGCGTCCAAGCACGCAAGAGAGAGAAAAGAGTGCGTCCAAGCACGCAAGAAAAGAAAAGAGAGCGTCCAAGCACGCAAAAGAAGAAAAGAGAGCGTCCAAGCACGCAGAAGAGAAAAGAGAGTGTCCAAGCACGCAAAAGAAGAAAAGAGAGCGCCCAAGCACGCAGTAAGAGAAGAAGAGAGCGCGTCAAGTGCGCAAGAGAAGAATGAGAGCGCCCAGCGCGCATGAGAAAAAGAGAACGCCCAAGTGCGCGAAAGAGAGGTCTCTCACATCGTATACGAGCAACGCGATGGACCGCATGACCCATCGCGCGAGGCATAGTGGAATAGTTGTATCAAGCCTAAGATACGATGGACCTTGCAGATTGATCGGTATATCGATTCGGAGCCGATAACGATCCCCGGCCGCTCGAAAAGACCGAGAGATTTCAGGAAGAACATGCTCCTCCAAGCGCGTGCAAACTCGGATTCGCCAAGAGTTCGTTTAAGGATTACAGGTTTTAGGCAACCTGGGCATTTTACCGCTTTTTGCACGCCAAGTGTCCATTCTTCGCCAAAGACGCCGGTACCCCTTTTATCTTTTCTGTCAAAAAAAAAAAAAAAAAAAAAAAGGAAGAAAAAAAGGAAATCCGAGTTTCCCCAAATGGACAAAATTGGCATGATTTCTGAATTCTTTATTTCTATTTTATCTTGAAATATGTCTTTATGCGATTCATATTTCTTGATAAAATCCAAATAAAGAGAGGCAAATTATCATACCCCAATTTTGTAAAGCTAAGTCAAAACCCTAATTTCCCCAAAAATAAATAAATAAAAGAAAAAGCATAATGCATTGCATTTAGGGTCCTAAAAGTCATTTCAAAGTTTCTAAAATCATTTTTAAAGTTGAAATGCACTTTTTGGACAAAAAAATAGGATTTTTAGGGTAAAGGGCATTTTGGTCATTTTACATAGCAGGATAATTTTCTCGTCAAAAGTATGCACATACCAAAAGTACATTTTCTCTTATCCAAGATAATTTTTGTACAATTTTTAGAGAGAATATCCTAGCCTAAAATAATTAAAATGCATTTTCCTATTTTTATTGCATAAAAATATTAAAAGACCATTTAATATTCCCCAATTACTAAATAACAATTTTGTTTGTCTAGAGTAATTAGGAGACTATTTTATGGTGCCCAAAAATATGTAACACATTTTCAATAGGTGCATTCCCATTTTGCATGCCCAAAAATTCAAATTTCAAAAATGCAAAAATGGGAAGTGTCCTCAATAAGACAAAAAGACCAAAAACAAGTTTTTTTTTTCTAATTTCCCTCTCCATGTTCAGCCTATGCACGAAAATATCTCTTCCTCTCTCATAAAAATCTTCTACACACTTCTTTTCTTACTCACCAAGTTTGGATTTGATCATATCTTCATTTTGCCCATTTTGGTAAATTATTCCACACACTTACACTAACCTCTTCACCCAAAAATGCATTCTTTCCTTTTTGATAACATCCCCTCACCAAATTACCCCTAACCCTATTCTAGATCCTTCTCACAAGAGTCACCATTCCATAATTAGATTTTTGTTCACAAATTTCCCCTTCTTTTTGTTCACACATGCGCCCACTCTCTCACACACTCACCTTCACTTGTGTTTTCTAAATACCCCTAATCCATGTGACCACCAATCTTAGCCATCCATTCAAAAATAAAATCAAATCCTAGTGGTTTACAAGAGATGCATTGTCACAAATACCCCTAAGTTGTCACTTCATATAAAAGCCCAAAATAAGACCTAGCTCATACACACTCTCATTTTACCTAGCACATTCTTCTCCTCTCATTCTCCTCTCCAAAACCGAACCCTCCCCTTCATTTCCTCCATCCATTCTTCAACTTTCATCCACCAAATCACCTAAAACCTACTTCATCTTCACATATCTTCTTCTCTTCACCTTTGATTCCATTTTTACACAAAAAGGAGCTTGTTTTCTTGAAGTGTGCGTGGTATTGTTGGTGTTCTTGGTCTTGATCTTCACTTTTCTACTCTTTTCTAGTTGATCTTGAGGTAAATATCTAATCTCTTGCATTTTTTTTAACTATTAGCATGTAAATCTCTCTTCTACTCCTCTATCCTCTCCAAGAGGCTTAGAGGGTTCATTTCAAACACTATGTCAAGGACATTGGGAGCCTTGGGTGTTTGAAGTGAACCCTTGGCCTTGAGGAGAGGTTTCTTGTGTTTTCAACCATATTCTTGCATTTTTTCATACTCATTTTGACATTTTTGCATAAATAAAATTTTCATGTGATATATGCATTCCTTTGTTCATGTCATAACTTGCAAGTTGAGATTTAGCTTGATTCATGATGGTGAGGATTAGGTTTTAGATCTCTAAGATTTAGACTTGTTGTTGTTTCTCACTTCTTGATTCATGTGAATAAAGTGCTTGATTTGTATGATTTGTTTCATGTGTGGATTTTTAATTTAATCATGAAATAATTTGTTGATTTGTGCACATGTGGTTTCGGCCATAGGGTGTTATTTAGGGTTCATCTCAATGCATAAAATGTGTGTTTGATCTTGTGTAGAAATGTGTAAAAGTGTAAATGTGTTTTTAACCTTTTACCACTTATTCATTTTACCTTACCACATCATTTACTTTTCACTTAAAATCCTAAAAAACATTTTACCTTTTACTCTTACCATTTACCCCCATTTAAATAATTCACCACATTCATTCAAATAAGTTACCATTTCATTAATAATTTACCTCAACTTTTTACCTTTCTTAAACTACAAAAAGACCCAAAACATTTTCTAGTTTACATTTATAACTTTTCAACTTTATAAAATCAACCCAAAAATACTTTTACCACTTTTTCCTAAGACTCTAAAAACACCAAAACATTTCACCATCTCCTAAGAATAAGGTAACTAAATTTTTACCACTTCTTATGACACACCCTCACACACTTGCATTTAAATAAAACCTCATTCATTCTCTTGCATACTCTCTTGTTTTAATCCTCATGCGTTTTCATATATTCATATCTCTTGCATATTCATTTGCACTCTCACTTGTTAATACCTCATGCATCCTTACTTGTTTATACTCTTTGCATTCTCACATGTTCATTCATAATTAAATAACCATGCATCCTCACATGTTCAAATGCTCATGCATTCTTGTGTACTCATGTATCCTTGTATATACTCATTCTTGCATTCATTCTCAAATGTTCATGCATCTACATGCATTCATGCCTATCTAATATAGCACATCATGATTACATGCTCATACACTCATGTACTTGTTCAATCATGTATTCAATTAATCATGTATTCATTTGTTCATGGCAATTTGTAAATATTCTTCATGTTGCTTTGCTTATGCTTTCATTATTATCTTGGTTTGGATTTGAAAAGATTTGAAATGTTCTATCTCTTTTTCCAAACTTGAAATCACTTGTTTTCAAATAAAAACCTAAAGGTGTTTTCATAAACAAATCATTAACCATCACTCGAAGCCATTGCTTGTTTGATCGTTAATGAGGAGTCATTAGTGCTAGTCACTCGAAGCCTTTGCTTGTTTGACTATCATGAAAGCTCCCACACATTAATAAAACAACAAAAACCCAATTCAAAAATCCAAAAACAATATGAGTCATTAGTGGTAATTATCACTACGACTCATCCTTTTCCAAAATCATTTCAAAAAGATAATAAAGCGTTGCGACTAGTAATCACTTGAGTAATTGCTCGTGATTATCGGCTCCAACACTTTTCTTTCAAGTTAGTAATGAACGCCACTCGAAGCCACTGCTTGTTTGGTATTCATGAACGCTTGAGTCATATTTCCAAAACTCAAAAAGATAAGACAAGATAAAACACAGATTTTCTCAGGATTAAAGAACCAAGAACTACGTAGCTTTGATCCCTCATCTCATTGAGGGTACGTAGGAGCGGGTCACATCCCGTCAAGCACTCTTTTAAAAAACCTAAGTTTAGTCACACTTTCAAAAAATCACAAAGCCGTCTTGGACGCAAAGAACCAAGAACTACGTAGCTTTGATCCTCATCTCATTGAAGTGCGTAGGAGCGGGTCACATCCCGTCAAGCACTCTTTTAAAAAACCTAAGTTTAGTCACACTTTCAAAAAATCACAAAGCCGTCTTCGGACGCAAAGAACTAAGAACTACGTAGCTTTAATCCCTCAGTCATTGAGGGTACGTAGGACCGGGTCATATCCCGTCAAGCTCGCTTTCAAAAAATCACAAAATAAAGAATTAAGAACTACGTAGCTTTGATCCCTCAGTCATTGAGGGTACGTAGGAGCGGGTCATATCCCGTCAAGCACCCTTTTAAAAAATCTAAGTTTAGTTTCGCTTTTCAAAGATTCCAAAAAATTCATTTTTCTCTTGTTTCTCTAATTTGTGATGACAATTTACTTTGGCTTAATTTATTTGTTTGCTTGAATCTGATTGCTTCGCATTTATTTTTCTAAGTTCGCTAACTTTAAATCTAGGTCGCTCGGCATTTCTTACCTGCTAAACGGTGCCCTCTCGGTGACACTTGATTGGGCCATTCCGATGGCTCTTGAGGTAGGTCGTTTCGACGGCCTACCGCGATGGGTTATCACTTAACCCTTGGGCCATTTTCGATGGCACTCGATATAGATCGATTCGTCGACCTAGAGTTTGTGGGTTATTACTCAACCCTTGGGCCACTTCGATGGCGCTCGATGTAGATCGTTTCGACGACCTAGCGTTGTTGGGCCATTTTCGATGGCGCTCGTTTGAGTCAACTCGGTGACCGTCGTTTGTGCCGGCTCGGTGGCACATGCCACAGGTCGCTTCGACGACCTGAGGTTTGCGGGTTATCTAGCCCTTGGGCCATTTCGATGGCTCTCGAGGTAGATCGTTTCGATGATCTAATCAACTTTGATAAATCTTCGATCGCTCCTTTGCCACGGGCAATCTTGAGCAATCTTGGGCACGGTGGTCCGGTCGAATACCACGCTTCAGATATTTTAGCTTGTCCTTGTCTGACAAGTCACGAACGGACTCGGCCTCAGTGTTAAACCGGTCGATATACTGCCTCAGCGTCTCATTATCTCCTTGAACAACAGAGTCCAAGTATTCTTCATACCGATATTGGCAGCGGTTTGCAGTGTAGTGAGACAAGAATATTCTGATCAGGTCGTCCCATGAGGAGATGGAATTGGGTCGCAGAGACTCCCACCATTCCAATGCTCGGCCGTCCAGAGACTGGGGGAAAAGCCTGCATTTCATGGTCGGTCCCAATTCCCTATAGCAGCGATAATTATTGAAGTAACGGAGATGTTTATGCGGATCTCCTCGCCGTCAAACTTGTTGAGATTGGGCGGCTTGCGGAGGTCTCTCGGAATTTTGTGGCGCTGATCTCCCGGAGAAGCGGGCCGTGCTCGTCGAATGCCGTTCGACCCAAAGGGTTGCATTGCGAGGCACGCCGCTTTCCGGCATGCCATAGAATCCTCGGATGGGCCAATTGGTGGAAGGCGAGGAGGCCATCCGGGTCGCTTCGCTTTGGCCCTCCTTGGCCGATCGCGGCGCCCCTAATTCTTCCATTTCGTAATCTTCCGACTCTTCACGAGAATCCCAAGATCGCTTCTCGACCGAGCGTGACCGGACGACTCATTGGAGGAGTACGGTAGGTGAGCGGCCGGTGTCGGGGCGGTAGCTAGAATCTTCATAATCATAGGAAATCGAGCGGCGTCTACGCTCGTTCTCGCTGGCAGAAGCGTCTGTGTGCCCGCGCTTCTTCTTGGGAGAGCGATGAGTAGTGCTCTCTCGGCGAAATGCTCGCCGAGGAGGGAGCGGTGTCTTGGCGCCGGTCGGCGCGCAGTAGAAGGTTCTCCGTCTTCGCGCGCGTGGCGCCCGGGTTGAACCTCTCGTGCGAGAGATGAGCGCATCTCGGTCTGCGATCACTTGATTTTTGTTTTGCGGGATCTGCAAAGCGGCTTGAGTGACATGATCGGTAGAGGTTCACGAATGCCCGCTTCAACCGGCTCGGGCGGCAAGTCTCGAGAGCGGGCGGGTGAACTGTTGGAGGATAGGTCCACGGCCGTTGTGCACCGAAGGTTCTTGTCGTGGAAGTCCTTGAGACTCGTGGATGTGTGACGCCACGCCCGGTTCGGCTGCTGATTCTGCCGGAGGATTGAGTCGAGAAGTGGCCCGCGTGCGGGGGGCGGTCGCGTGGAGCCATGAAGGAGGTAGGATAGCGCACGGGCCTCCCCAGCGTGGTCGCCAATTGATCGTACCTTGACCAATGAAGAGTTGAAGTGTTGATTGATTCGTCAAATGGGCGGTCGTTGAATGAGTGAAAGGACGTCCCGGCTTCACGCGTTGAACACCTCGGGTGGTACGCAAAGACACTCCGACGATCTAGTGAGAGGTCGCTCGAGGCAGATAGCACAAGGTTAGAGAACGTCCACGATACCATATGCGAATGGCGTATATATATCTGCGAGGTCCGGCCGTTTTTGCGGAGATTTCGGCGGCGAGTGCGCCCCAACGGCGTGTTTGGGCGTCGAGATGGGGTGGGCCGCAGTCCAATTCTTTGTTGGCGATCCTCGTAATTGCTAATACACCCAGGAACAAAACGTGCTAAGACTCAAAAATCAGGTACAGAGAACAATTAAAATCATCAAGTGAAAAGCTATAACGAGTGCATTAGAATGCACTGATCAGTGTGTCTACACTTTTCACAGTTGGTTGGAGTGTTCAAAGTGATTAAAAACAATATAAACAATAAATGTGTGTAAGGAATTAGTGAGATAAAGTAGTTGAGATGTTTTCACCAAGTATATCACTTCTAAGAGTTTTAGTGGAGTATGCAGTGTAGGTACACTGGATGCAGCTGCAATAGTATGTGTCTTTCAGTCACTTTCTTCAGAGTTTCATTACAAGCTTCCTATGTCTAGGCATGCTAAATAGGTTCACTCTTGTCTCTTAAGCATCCACTGTATCACCCTAAGAACTATGTTATCCTATGTCTAGGACTTAACACGGTTTTAACAATCAATGCCTTATTAAAACTAGTTTAACAAAGATGTTGTTATAAACACTCATTCTTATTAACTCTTGATTTCTTAAATGTAACCCATGTCTGCTGCTACAATTCTACCTATTCTAAAGTGATCAAATTCAGAATAAGCTTTGAGAATTATTACACAAGAGTTAAAGTGCACAAACTACATAAACCACATTTACTTACTTAGAAGGTCATTACAAGGCTACAACATCTAAACTAAAGGAATTTAGCTCATATTACTCATAATATAATAGAAAGAATCTGCAAAGAGCATAATCAAATGAGTAATATAACAAAAGAACTCAAAAGGATAGAGATTACCCAAAGGAGAGATCTTTTGCATGAGCTTCCAAAGTTGAAGTACAGTACTAATGCCTTACACAAGTTTCCTCCAATCAGAAGTGAAGGGAGTGGTTGTCAAGCCCCTCCTTACCTTCTTTCTCTTCAGAAACTTAAATAAAAACTAAAACTAATTACAAATGAAGAAAAATAAGTGATCCTTTAAGAACTTGGATGAAGGATGATTTTCAAGTGAAGATATGGTCTCTATTTATAGGCAAGTGAGCTTTCCTCCCTTGGAGGGTTTCCTTTGGCGCCAATTTGTAACTGAGATCAGTAACCATGGTTAACCTTCTGATCCTCTATAAGCAAGTTGGTCTTTCACATCTTATCACATGGTGGTCCAATGGTGAAGTGCCAAATGGCCTTGAATGAATGGCTCCCTTAAAGCAATCCTCCACTTGAAGTCGCCGAAATGTGCAAGTGGTTATGCTCCATATGACTAGGCATGACGTCACATATAAAGTGTTGAAGCATCAAATTGGTCCTTGAATGTTGTTCCGGTCTGGGCAAAAAGCCCCATTGGACATTGGGCCAGGCCAAATATCTCAGCACAGGCACGACCCAAATAGCCTAAAGACGCTAAGCATGACATGTTCCGCTCGCGCATACAAAGCCGACGACCAGGATCGCTTGATCGAATCCAACGGTCAAGACCAAGCTCTCGCGTCTATAAATAGAGCTGCAGGGCTCTCAATCCAGGTACGCTCTCCTTCTTGCAACTCTCGCCTATTCTCTCACTGACTTAGGCATCAGAGTGTCTGAAGGTACACCCCCACCCGACATGGACCGCGAGCAAGTTCGAACTGCGGAAGACATCCACCAGCTCCGAGGAAGTAGGATCCACCTCACTCTTCGAACAAGGTACACTTCCAAGTTCAAGATCGAACAAATGTTTTGGTGCAAAGTGCTGGTTTAGCAGGTGTAGGCAGTGTAGGCACTCCTAGTGCAGGCAAAGTGGGAACACCTGAAGTAGTTGCACTGAACAAAACATCAAACCTAACAAGATATATGCATTTTTCCTAATTCATTGTCCTAATCCATTTGAATCCTTAAAATGTTGTTTCGTCAGTTATAAGCTATATTTACTTATTAATTTACTTGAAAATAAACAATAATCTAAGTTTAAATGTATGAATAACTCTATATAAAATAGAGTTATCAGTCCGCCGTAGACAAACTACACCTATCTACCGTAAATTTATTGTGGGGATTCTGGTTCCAATAAAGGGGAAGTATTCAACATTGGTCAGAGTTTTATAGATGAAATTGCATAGAGAGATAGGTCTAAATTGGGAAACAAGCTCAGGTTTATCATTCTTAGGATTGAGACAAATATCAGTAGTATTGATATGAATAATCTTCTCGGGGTTGTGCCAAAGGGAGGTAACAAAGGTACAAATGGAGTTAGCAATGGTGTCCCGTTGGGCTTGTTAGAAACTAGCAGGGTAACCATCCGGCCCAGGGACTTTCCTAGAAGATATAGAAAAAACAACATGTTTGATGTCATCAAAAGTAATGTCTTTCTCTAAGTCCTGGCACACATCATGACTTAGATGAGTGAAGGAGTAGCCGGTCGAGTGCATACAGGTAGTAGGGTGGTTTTCAGAAAACAACTCCATGAAGTGGTTATTAACCATAGTTTTCAAGGCTTGATCATCATCAATCCAAATCCCATCAGAATTTCGAAGCATTCTAATAGTGTTCCTTCTCTTGCGGTTAGTGGCCTTAATATGGTAGTAGCGAGTATTTCTATCACCATCTTGGAGCCATTAGGTATGGGCTCTTTGGAACCAACTTAACTCTTCGTGGTGAAGAATGTTAGCAAGTTAAATTTGAAGATCTTTCTCAAGCTTGATAAGAAACTTGTTCATATTACCCTCCTGGTGCTTCCTTTGAATTCCATCAATTCTCGCCAAAAGCTTCTTCTTCTTAGCTTTAATCTCCTTATAAATAGTGTTGTTCCAGGTTCCGGGATCAATAGCAAATTTTCTGGAGAGTTTCAGCGAAGTCAGGTGAGGGGAACCACCAAGTAGAGAAGCAATCAAAGTACTTGTGATGTTTGAGCCAAGCCATTTCAAATCTAAAAGGCTCGTGATCAATTTGATTTTGAGCTTCCTCATTGTGCAGGCAGACAAGAAGAGGATGATGGTCAGAGAATTGAATTCTGGGTAACACCTTGACAATAGCATTAGGGAAAGCAATTCTCCACACGTCATTGCTAAGGCATCTGTCCAGGCGAGCATACATGGTGGTGTTGTTGTTGTAAATGGGCCCTTTCCAAGTGAGTTTAGAACCCACAGAGCCAATATCAATCAACTTGCAAGCATGAATGCGATTGAGAAAACCAGTGTGTAACACCCTAAATGATTTAATTGAGTAATTGATTAAATTATTTAAAGTGTTGCACTATTTTAATTATATTAAGTTATAATATAGTATTTTATAATATAGTATTGTATTTAATTGAAGGGAGTGGTATTGGAAATACTGGAAGCGCTAATATTGGCGAGAGAGCCCAAGCCCAATGACTTAGGCTCCTAGGGATTGTGCATTTCGCACCAAAGGAAGAAAGAAGGAAAGAAACGAAAAAGAGAGAAGAGAGAAAGAAAAGGAAAGCAGTATGATAGAGTGAGAAGAGGAGAAGTTGGATCGCACAAAGCAAGGAGAAGAGGAGAGCTCCCATTCTTTGTGGTTTTTGTCACGTGACTCAGTGAAAGGGCTTCTCTACGGTTTAATTTAAGGTAAGGGAGTCTCACTCTATAATAGAGGGTATAATAGGTCGTATATAGGCCATAGAGTCCTTAATTGTATTCGTTGATGATGAATTTGATGTTATATGTTTGATTTGATGAATCTGAATGTGAATTAGAGCATGAAATCGATTTAGGGCTTATGTTCGGGTTTATAATATGTGGTTTTGTCTTTTTGAGATGTTTTGATGCTAAGAACGTGCCATTGATGGTTAAAGTCTGAAATTGGAAGTGTTAGAGTGATTGTAGAATGGATTGGTTTGAGAGAATGTGAAGGGATTGGGGTTTTTAGGCATGGGGCGCCAAATTCCTAGAAAAATGGCGCCACGTGCCTTCGTAGTGATGTGGTTTTGTGGTTTGTTGTTGTGGCAGGCGCCAATTTCCTAGAGAATGGCGGCGTGTCACCGTACTTGATGGCCCAGGTGTGTGTGTGTCTTTGCGTGGGCGCCAATCTGGCCGGGAAAATGGCGCTGGGTTCTTGTTCATGTCTTTGGAGTTGTGTCTCGTGTGTGCAGTGTTCTTTGCTGGCGCGATTTGTTGGGAAAATGGCGCCCAGTGCTGCTATTTGCGTCTTTGTGTGTGTGTATGCCGATGTGAGGCGCTAAAATGCCGCCTGTGGCGCGAGAATGGTGCCTGTGTCTTTGTTCATGTGTGTGTGTGTTGTGTCTAGGTGCAGGGCGCCAAAAGTGGCTGCCCAATGCGCCTGGGTGGTGTTGTGCCAAGTGCAGGGCGCCAAATGGCTGCCCTGTGGCGCCTGTTTTGGCGCCTAGGTGAGTGTGTGCGTGGGTGTCTAAGTGATGGGCGCCATTTTTGCTGCCATGGCGCCTAGGTGGCGCTGAGAATGTGTGTTGCGTGTGTGTGGGTGCATGTGGCGCGAAGCCTGAGCGCCAAAATGGCCGCCTGTTGCGCTGTGTTCTTTGCTGTGTGTCTAGGCAGGCGCCAAAAGTGCTTGCCAGGCGCCAGGCATGCGCTTCGTGTATCGAGATCGTGTGTCTCGATTTGTGTCTTAGTTTGTGTCTAAGACCATGTGTTGCCTGAGGGCGCCAGTTGCTAGGAAAATGGCGCCCGGTGGGCAATGTTGCCACTGGAGCGCCAAGTTGCTGAGTTTTTGGCGCCTGGTGCTGTGTGCACAGGGTGGCGCCAGATTGTGGGGGAAATGGCGCCTAGTGCTGCCTTGTGTCTAAGTGTGTGTTGTTTTGGTCCCTAGGTGACAGTTTGGTCCTAAGGGTGTTGTTTTGGTCCCTAGGTGACAGTTTAGTCCTAAGGGTGTGGTTTTGGTCGCTAGGTGTTGTTTTGGTCCCTAGGCGTCAGTTTGGTCCAAAAGGTGTTAATTTGGTCCCTGAGTGTTGATTTGGTCCTAAATGGTGGTTTAGGTCCCTGAGTGAGGTTTAGTCCTCTAGTTGTGATTAGTCCTTGGGACTTGATTGTGTTGAGTTAGTGACTGAGGTGATTGATGATGCCATGGGGGCATGAGCCATGGGGGCTATAAATGAGATTAATAATGAGTTGAGAAATAATGTATTAACTGTGATATTGTGAAGTGTGATTGTGGCATGTTCATAGAGTCTCATGCATACATTATTTGCGATCGCGACGTTTATATTGTGCTGATGAGGCCATGGGGGCCAGAGTCATGGGGACTCAATTTGTTGATGATACTGCCATGGGGGCAAATGGTACCACATGCATGACTGCATTTACATTGCATTCATCCTCATACATGAATTTTAAAGTGAATGTGATTGTTGTGCAATGACTTGTGATTGATTGACTTCTACGAAGCTATTATACTGCTTATTATCACTTTTATTATATAGTTCGAGACTCACCCTTTCTGTTGTTGTTTTTACGGGTAGCCATGAGTGAAGGCCTAGTCCCTTCACTTCCCCGAGTCGGTCTGCTCTGATACGTAGCACCTAGGGGATGGGTTTAGGATTCTAGTCATTTCCTCTTTGTTGACTATTGAACTATGTTATTGATATTTCCACGTTGTATTTGAGATTATTGTTGTCCATCTGAGACTATGTTTCTGTTTTCCGCTGCGTAATGTTTATTAATTATGGTGCGTGGAATTATTTATTAAAGTGATGAGAAATTCCATCCTTGAAATGTGTGTTGCGTATTAAAGTGTTGAAATAAAGCTATTTTACGCTTTTTATTGTTAATGGGTCTTTGTATTGAGCGTAGCACTCCATTTTGGAATTAAATTTTTGTAACTCTGATTTTTAATTTAAATGCCAGGTAGAAATGGGGTGTTACATTAGTGGCATCAGAGCAAAAGGTCGGTCTGTCCGGCCAAGTGTGTCTGTCTGTCATATTGTGTATGACAATTAGGTGTTCTTAAATTAGTTCTGAATTGTTGTTCATGTTGCAGTGCTAGGTTGTTATGGCCAGGAGAGTTGATGTCGCTATTGCCGAGGCCTTGCAAGCCATAGCCTGAGTTATAGGGAACAGCAGAATGTTGGTGAGAATGTTGGGACATGCTTTGGCTACATTTCAGAGAGAGAACCCTCCTACCTTCAAGGGAAGGTACAATCCAGATGGCGCTATGGCATGGCTGAAGGAGATTGAGAGGATCTTCAGGGTGATGGACTGCAATGATGAGCAGAAAGTCGGTATGGTACGCACACTCTAGGCCGAGGAGGCGATGACTAGTGGTTAGAGACCAGTGAGAGAGGCTAGGGGCTGCGCATGAGGAGGTTACTTGGGTGTGTTCGAAGGGAGTTCACGAGAAAGTACTTTCCAGAGGATGTCGGGGAAGAAAGAGATGGAATTCCTTGAGTGAAGCGAGGAGAGTATATCATTTGGAGTATCTTTGCCAGAGATTCTTGGTGGCTAAGTTCTATCCACATTATTACGAGGTGAGTGCAGAATTCTCAAAATGTATCAAATTTGAGAATGGGTTGAGAGTCGATATCAAGCAAGCCATTGGGTATCGGAAGATCGAGTGTTTCTTTGATTTGGTTGGCTAACTGCGAGAATCTATGAGGAAGACAAACAATGCCCGCTCTAGAGTCATGAGAGACCGGAGGGTAAAATTCGAGCAGGGTAAGCCATATGAGACATCTGGCCGGCGAGGGGTAAACACAGGGTATCTTTGGTGGTAGCAGTGGTGGCTGAGGTAAGAGGTGGCGCTGAGGCAAGAAGCCAAGTGGGGGAGATGCTCCCGCTAACATTGTGTGCTTCAAGTGTGGCAAGCCGAGCCGAGTCACAAGAGTTTTGATTGCAAGACTGGGGGAAAGATATGTTTCCGTTGTGGTAAGGATGGTCACATGGCATCTGATTGTGACCGCAAGGAAGCTGTGTGTTTCAATTGTGGTGAAGCTGGTCACTTTAGCTCCAAGTGTACTAAACCAAAGAAAGAGAGGTCCACTGGGAGAGTCTTTGCACTAGCAGGTTCAGAGGAGGCCAGGGAGATTAGAGGTACTTGCTTTATTTATGGTTTTTTGTTGTTGCTATTGTTGATACGGGTGCTACGCACTCTTTTATTTCTGCTGCTTGTGCTGAAAAGTTGAATTTAGTCTTGTCTACTATGGAGAGGGGATGGTTATCGACACTCCAGCTAAGGGTTCCGGTAACTACTTCTCTAATGTGTGCTAGGTGTCCTCTGTCGGTCTTGGGCAGAGATTTTCTGGTTGATCTTATCTGTTTGCTTTTGGTTGGGTTGGATGTTATTCTGGGAATGGATTGGTTAGTAGATAACCATGTACACATCAAGCTGTTTCAACAAGTTCAGTGAGTTTCCTTCCTCCGAGAAGAGGAAGAGTCATTTCTTTGTCTCTTGATCAATTGCGTGAGGTAATGAAAGAGGGTGGTCATTTGTTTGCGTTGATGGCGTCTATGTCTCACGAGAACCGAAGTGTAGTTGATGGGTTGCGGTGGTGTGTGAATTCCTCAAGTGTTCCCGATGAGATTCCTAGTGTGCCACCGAGAGAGGAAGTTGAGTTTGGGATTGAGCTTGTGCACAGTACTAGGCACGTGTCTATTGCACCGCGTCTGGGATGTCGCCTTCACGAGCTATCCGAGTTGAAGAAGCGATTAGAGGAACTTCTTGAGAAGAAATTTGTCAGGCCCTCTTTGTGTCACCATGGGGAGATCCGAGTTCTGTTAGTGAAGAAGAAGGATGGGAGTATGCGTGCGTGTGTGGATTACAGGCAACTGAACAAGGTAACTATTAAAAATAAGTATCATCTCCCGAGGATTGATGATCTGATGGATCAGCTGGTGGGTGCTAAGGTTTTTAGCAAGATTGACTTTGAGTCGAGGTTATCATCGGATAAAGGTGAAAGATGAAGACATCCGTAAGCGGCGTTGAGCGAGGTATGAGCACTATGAGTACTCTGTAATGCCGTTTGGTGTCACTAATGCAGCAGGGGTGTTTATGGAGTACATGAACCGTATTTTCCATAGCTACTTGGATCGGTTTGTGGTTGTTTTTATTGATGATATTCTGGTGTACTCCAAGTCTGAGGAGGAGCATGCAGAGCACTTGAGATTGGTGCTAGAAGTGTTGAAAGAGAAGAAGCTGTATGCCAAGTTGTCAAAGTGTGAGTTCTGGCTGAAAGAGGTGAGCTTCTTGGGTCACATTATCTCTGGTGATGGTATAGCTGTGGACCCAACTAAGGTTGATGCAGTGTTGCAGTGGGATAGCCCAAAGTCCGTGGATTGAGATCGGGAGTTTCTTGGGGTTGGCTGGTTACTACAGGAGGTTTATTGAGGGGTTCTCTAAGCTAGCCTTTCTGTTGACCCAATTGACCTGTAAGGGAAGAGCTTTTGTGTGGGATGCAAAGTGTGAAGAGAGCTTCCAAGAGTTGAAGAGGAGGTTGACAACATCTCCAGTGTTGGTGTTGCCTGTGCCGGATCAGCCGTTTGTGGTATATTGTGATGCTTCCAAGATGGGTTTGGGAGGTGTTTTGATGCAGGATGGGAAGGTAGTTGCTTATGCGTCCAGACAGTTGAGGACACATGAGAAGAACTATCCTACTCATGATTTGGAGTTGGCTGCTATTGTTTTTGTGTTGAAGATTTGGAGACACTACTTGTATGGCACTAGATTTGAGGTATTCAGCGATCACAAGAGTTTGAGGTATCTGTTTGACCAGAAGGAGTTGAATATGAGACAGAGGCGTTGGTTAGATTTCTTTGAAGGATTATGATTTCGGCTTGAACTATTATCCGCAAAGCTAATGTCGTGGTGATGCTTTAAGTCGGAAAACTATACATATGTCAGCAATGATGGTGAAGGAATTGGAGTTGATTGAGCAATTCCGTGATTTGAGCCTGGTTTGTGAGGTGACACCACAGAGTGTCAGACTGGGTATGCTGAGGATTGGGAATGACTTCTTGGTTAGTATCAGAGACGCCCAGAAGTTGGATGTGAAGTTGGTAGATTTGATGGTTGTTGATGACCAAGCTGTGGATGGGGATTTCAGGTTGGATTCTCAGGGTGTGTTGAGATTCAGGGACAAAATTTGTGTTCCTGATGATGCTGAGTTGAAGAAAATGATACTTGAGGAGAGCCATAGGAGCAAGCTAAGTAAATGTATCATGATTTGAAGAAACTGTTTTGGTGGCCTGGTATGAAGAAGGATGTAGCACAGTTTGTGTATGCCTGTTTGACTTGCCAGAAGTCAAAGATTGAGCACCAGAAGCCTGCGGGGCTGATGCAACCTTTTGAGATTCCGGAATGGAAATGGGACAGCATTTCCATGGACTTTGTGACTGGGTTGTCAAACACTGTGAGAGGGTTTGACTCTATTTGGGTGATTGTGGATAGGTTGACCAAGTCTGCTCATTTCATTCCTATCAACATCACCTATCCTGTGCCGAGGTTGGCTAAGATATATATTTAGGTGATCGTGAAGCTGCATGGGGTCCCTAAGAGTATTGTGTCTGATAGACCCAAGGTTCACTTCTGTGTTTTGGGGGAGCTTGCAGGAGGCATTGGGATCTAGATTGAGGTTGAGTTCAGCATATCATCCCCAGACTAATGGACAGACAGATAGAACCATCCAGTCCTTGGAAGATCTTCTGAGAGCTTGTGTGCTAGAGCAGGGAGGTGCGTGGGATACACATCTTCCACTGATCGAGTTTACTTATAATAACAGCTACCATTCGAGTATAGGGATGGCTCCTTTTGAGGCACTGTATGGGCGGAGGTGTAGGACTCCTTTGTGTTGGCATGAGTCCAGTGAGAGTGTTTCTTGGACCGGAATTGGTTAGGGAGACTACAGAGAAGGTAAAGATGATCAGGGAGAAAATGAAAGAGTCCCAGAGTCGGCAGAAAAGTTATCATGATAGAAGGAGAAATGACTTAGAATTCCAGGCTGGTGAGCATGTATTCCTGAGAGTCACGCCTATGACTGGTGTTGGGCGTGCACTGAAGGCAAAGAAGTTAACTCCGAGATTTATTGGACCGTACCAAATCACCGAGAGGGTGGGAAAGGTTGCTTATAGGGTGGCTCGCCACCTAACCTTCGAACTTGCACGATGTATTCCAGTGTCACGACTTGGAGTATATTCCGGACTGTCTCATGTGATTCACATGGATGATGTGGAGGTGCGTGAGAACCTCACTTTGTGGAGACTATGCCGGTGAGGATTGATGACATGAGAAGTGAAGGTCTTGAGAGGAAAGACATTGCATTGGTCAAGGTGGTGTGGTTGGGAGCTCTGGTGAGAGCATGACTTGGGAGCCTGGAGAGCGAGGATGAGGAGTCGTATCAGAGCTATTTATTTTCGTGTATGAATTTCGAGGACGAAATTTCCTAAGTGGGGGAGAGTTGTAACACCCTAAATGATTTAATTGAGTAATTGATTAAATTATTTAAAGTGTTGCACTATTTTACTTATATTAAGTTATAATATAGTATTTTATAATATAGTATTGTATTTAATTGAAGGGAGTGGTATTGGAAATACCGGAACTGCTAATATTGGCTCAAGAGCCCAAGCCCAATGACTTAGGCTCCTAGGGATTGTGCATTTCGCACCAAAGGAAGAAAGAAGGAAAGAAACGAAAAGAGAGAAGAGAGAAAGAAAGGAAAAACGGCGCAATAGAGTGAGAAGAGGGAGAAGTTGGATCGCACCAAGCAAGGAGAAGAGGAGAGCTCCACTGTTGCTGTGGTTTTTGTACGTGACTCCGTGAAAGGGCTTCTCTACGGTTTAATTTAAGGTAAGGGGAGTCTCACTCTATAATAGAGGGTATAATAGGTCGTATATAGGCCATAGAGTCCTTAATTGTATTCGTTGATGATGAATTTGATGTTATATGTTTGATTTGATGAATCTGAATGTGAATTAGAGCATGAAATCGATTTAGGGCTTATGTTCGGGTTTATAATATGTGGTTTTGTCTTTTTGAGATGTTTTGATGCTAAGAACGTGCAATTGATTGTTAAAGTATGAAATTGGAAGTGCTAGAGTGATTGTAGAATGGATTGGTTTGAGAGAATGTGAAGGGATTGGGGTTTTTAGGCATGGGGCGCCAAATTCCTAGAAAAATGGCGCCGCATGCCTTCGTGTGATGTGGTTTTGTGGTTTGTTCTTTGTGCAGGCGCCAATTTCCTAGAGAAATGGCGCTGTGTCACCTCAGCTTGATGGATTGGGTGTGTGTGTGTCTTTGCTGGCGCCAATCTCTTTGGGAAAATGGCGCTTGGGTTATTGTTCATGTGCTGGAGTTGTGTCTGTGTGCGAGGTGTTCTTTGCACGGGCGCTAGTTCTTTGGGAAAATGGCGCCCAGTGCATCATAGCGCGTGTTGTGTGTGTGTGTGTGCCGGTGTGGGCGCCAAATGTTGCCCTGAGGAGCCAGAATGGCGCTGTGTCCTTTATTCATGTGTTGTGTGTGTTGTATCTAGGTGCAGGGCGCCAAAAGTGGCTGCCCAATGCGCCTGGGTGGTGTTGTGCCAAGTGCGGGCGCCAAATGGCTGCCCTGTGGCGCCTGTTTTGGCGCCTAGGTGAGTGTGTGCGTGGGTGTCTAAGTGATGGGCGCCATTTTGGCTGCCCATGGCGCCTAGGGTGGCGCCGAACGTATGTATGTTGTGTGTGTGTGGGTGCATGTGGCGAAGACAGGCGCCAAATGGGCGCCTGTTGCGCTGTGTTCTTACTGTGTCTCAGGCGGGCGCCAAAAGTCTTTGCCAGGCGCTAGGCATGCGCTTGTGTTCGAGGCGTGTCTCGATTTGTGTCTTAGTTTGTGTCTAAGACTGTGTTGCCCAGTGGGGCGCCAGATTGCTAGGAAAATGGCGCCCGATGGTCGTTTGTGTTGCCACAGGGGGCGCCAAGTTGCTGAGTTTTTGGCGCCTGGTGCTGTGTTGCACAGGGTGGCGCCAGATTGTGGGGGAAATGGCGCCTAGTGCTGCCTTGTGTCTAAGTGTGTGCTGTTTTGGTCCCTAGGTGACAGTTTGGTCCTAAGGGTGTTGTTTTGGTCCCTAGGTGACAGTTTAGTCCTAAGGGTGTGGTTTTGGTCGCTAGGTGTTGTTTTGGTCCCTAGGTGTCAGTTTGGTCCAAAAGGTGTTAATTTGGTCCCTGAGTGTTGATTTGGTCCTAAATGGTGGTTTAGGTCCACGAGTGAGGTTTAGTCCTCTAGTTGTGATTAGTCCTTGGGACTTGATTGTGTTGAGTTAGTGACTGAGGTGATTGATGATGCCATGGGGGCATGAGCCATGGGGGCTATAAATGAGATTAATAATGAGTTGAGAAATAATGTATTAACTGTGATATTGTGAAGTGTGATTGTGGCATGTTCATAGAGTCTCATGCATACATTTATTTGCTGATCGCGACGTTTATATTGTCTTGATGAGGCCATGGGGCCGAGTCATGGGGACTCAATTTGTTGATGATAACGCCATGGGGCAAATGGTACCACATGCATGATCGCATTTACATTGCATTCATCCTCATACATGAATTTTAAAGTGAATGTGATTGTTGTGCAATGACTTGTGATTGATTGACTTCTACGAAGCTATTATACTGCTTATTATCACTTTTATTATATAGTTCGAGACTCACCCTTTCTGTTGTTGTTTACCACAGGTAGCCATGAGTGAAGGCCTAGTCCCTTCACTTCCCGAGTCGATCGCTGCGCGACGACGTAGCACCTAGGGATGGGTTTAGGATTCTAGTCATTTCCTCTTTGTTGACTATTGAACTATGTTATTGATATTTCCACGTTGTATTTGAGATTATTGTTGTCCATCTGAGACTATGTTTCTGTTTTCCGCTGCGTAATGTTTATTAATTATGGTGCGTGGAATTATTTATTAAAGTGATGAGAAATTCCATCCTTGAGCTGGTGTTGCGTATTAAAGTGTTGAAATAAACTGTTTACGCTTTAATTGTTACTGTGGGTGCTGTATTGAGCGTAGCACTCCATTTTGGAATTAAATTTTTGTAACTCTGATTTTTAATTTAAATGTCGGGTAGAAATGGGGTGTTACATTAGTGGCATCAGAGCAAAAGTTCGGTCTGTCCGGCCAAGTGTGTCTGTAACACCCCTTTTCTACCCCTCAAATTACACGTCATTATCAGAGTAATTTCCTTTTCAAAATATTAATTTAATTGGTAGAAAAGAAATGCTACCTTGTCATAACAAAAAACCTCATTATTTGCACTTTAAAAAGTTTGTGCAGCAAAACCACCGTCATAAAAATTAAACTCTAAAACAAAAGGAATTTTTCGTCACAGCGGAATAAGAATCATCCCTCGCCAAACCACTCAAACCCGTCGCACATCAACCATAAAATCATTAATCAGTTAATTAATAAACTAACAAACTTAAACTACGCCCTAGGTGCTGAAGATCGTGAGAGCGACTCGACTGAGACATCCCAGCGGCTATCAAAGAAGGCGCAGGACCTTCGCTCGGCTACTACTGCGGCGTTGCCACAAAAGAGCAACATTCCAAGCAGAAGGGGTGAGAATTTCAAATAAAACATAATCAGGTACATAATAGAGAAATGAGAACAGAGAATCACACTGTATCATCATCATCATCACCACATCGTAATCACCCAACACCAGCTCAAATCACAAACAACAACAATTCACAGTCATGCTTATGTATGAAAATGCAACCCACACGCGGGCATATGCATGATGGTACCATACTAAATCATAATAAGAGGCGAAGCCTATTCGTCATAAGAGCCGAAGCCTATTAAATCCTTTGGAGGCGAAGCCTATTAAATCCTTTGGAGGCCGAAGCCTATTCGTCTTAGTATGCACATGCCATGAGACTCTATGAACACATGTGCAATTCATCAAACACTCACCTGGAGTACTCATCATCATCATCATAAAACACTAATAGAGTGTATTCGTCATAATCATCATAATTCATATTACATCATCATAGTCATACTCATAGAGTATATTCGTCACAAGTCATCAATATCATATATATATATATATCACATAATCATAATCACTCATAGAGTGAACTCGTCATATTCGTCAAAATCATATAGCAACATCATCACAGTCATACTTTTCTCATCATCCTTGAGCATATATATATATATATATATATATATATATATATATATTTCAGTTGTCTTTTAGCTTGATGTGTTATAAAATAGCGACCGATTGACTATGTGATTACTCGAGTGCGATACTACTTGCAACAGACATTGGCCACCTTTGCAAGACTCTCAGTGATGCCCTTGTAAATACACCAGTGAAAGAAATCCTGACCTTAGTGGTAAACCACAGTCTAGCCATAGTCAATTAGCACACTAGTAGTATAACCGTTCACCGAGACTTATTTATATAAACATAGCATTACAAAGTTTTTGTTAAGAATAAATCACGTTTCAATTCGGAAAACACCTCATTTTTAAGCTTAGACACCCACATTGGAAAAAGAGGAACATCACATTTTTAATCTGTATAAACGGAAACACAAAACAGTTTATTGTGCCTTAAAATTAGAATATTCAGTTAGGCCTCTGAATAAGCTTTCCAACGCATCTTAGAACACCTCAATCGGGTTCCCGGTTCGCAAGATATTAATTTTTTTCAAAAACATTACAACACTTTACTTTTAGGCACACAGCAGCATTTCATTCATATAACAGCTACCACAAAACATTTTATTTTGCCTCAAAAATAGAATATTCAGTTAGGCCTCTGAATAAGCTTTCCAACGCATCTTAGAACACCTCAATCGGGTTCCCGGTTCGCAAGATATCAATTTTTCAAAAACGTGAGGAAAACAGTGAGAAAACAGTGGAAAATAGTGACTCGCGCTCGGAGCGCGAGTCGGGCGCGACTGGAGCGCGATTGGGCAGGGACATCAGGTTGCTGCGCAGCTCACTTGCGCCTGGAGCGCCACTCAAACGCGAGCGAGGCGCGAATGCGCAGGAAACGTCAAATTGTGCAGAAAATTCAGAAAATCAACCCCAAAAACACATTTTATTCACCAAATCACTAATCAAAATCTTCCAATACATCAAATTCATCAAAACAACACCAAAATCCTTCAACAATATGAATTCCTCACACATCATCAATTTCATCAACAAATATCAATTCATCAAACATCATAAATTTCAGCCACAAAATCAATTCATCAAACATCATCAATTTCATCAACAAATATTAATTCATCAAACATCATCAATTTCAGCCACAAAATCAATTCCCACCAACCCCACAAAACCCCACTATATACTCAATCATGTTAAACCGAAACGCTCACCCTTACCTCGAATTTGTATTGTTCCGGAAACAACGATGAAGAAGTCACGTACGAAACCACGGCAACACAACGAACAAAGCTTCTCCTTCTTCCTTTCTTCTTCTCGGTATTTGTGCTCTCTCTCTCTCTCTCATTCGTTCCTTTCCTTTTCTTTTCCTCTTTTCTCATCAAATGAGACACATCCTTCCTAACCCTAGCGCCTAAGGAGCCTAAGTCTTGGGCTTGGGCTCTTGGGCCATTCCTCACCACCCGGAGTTACCAATATCACCCCTTCAATTAAATTACATCCACCACTCCTTATTATATAAACACTCCCCTTCAAATACGTTCACCACCTAATTATTGGTCAACACCACTCCCTAGATCTAACTAGATACCATATTATTATTTCTAATATTTCTCCGCAAGCTAATTCCCTCTAATTAGTTAAATAATTAACCGATTATTTTTGGGGCGTTACAACTCTCCCCCACTTAGATTATTTTCGTCCTCGAAAATTTACTCCGACTCACGAAACCAAACCCAATCTCCTTGTCACCTCTAACCATCCTTGTCCGTCACCTATCGTATACTTAGCCTCAGACCAAATACCCTTCTCCATTTTTTTTTATTTTTATTTTTTTTTGTGTTCTAATCTGAAGGTCATCAAAGTTCTACTCAACTACTCAAACATCCTCTACAACTACCTCGGTTACATCTACTTCGGTTCACCATCATTCCCCTTGCCACCCATACGCTGCACTTAGGCACTCTATGCTCCAACCACACTAGCTTCTACATACATTTACACTTAAGCTCATATTCACCACACTTCAACAACTACGCTTAGGCGCACCACCTACGCACGACACTGCACCTCGACATTATGCACCACGTATAACCGACACACATACCATTCGACGTATACATACGCGGCCGCCATATCTAACCTTCATCTCTTCTCGTTTCTTTGGTTCTCACCCAACTATGATCGAACTTAGTTACGATTACAACACCTATTCACTTGAAATTTGTGCAACACCCATTAATGTACTTCAATGAAAGTGACAACACCAAAAACAACATCTTTGCACCGAGAGTTCCTCAACTCCCATTCCTCCCCTAGGTCTCTCATAGGACCGACTCATCAACAACACATCATAACTTCACCAAAGTGAAGCACACACCACATCAATCACATCAATCACAATTAATTACGCGACTCCTTTGTCAATAAAGGACTAAGTCTACGTCCGTAGGGACCAAACGACACAAAAAAAAAATCGAGACAGCAACCTCTCAAAATACGATAAATAATGACTAAAGAGAAAAATACGAAATCAGCCCCTTTTAAAAAAAATTACGAAGCGGCACCACTTAATTCAAGAAATCATCATTTTAATTTTAAGAACTCGGCACTTTAACTTATTAAGAAAACAACACGTTATATTTGAGTGAACAACACATTTAAGTTGAAGAAAACAGCACTCTAGATATAAGTAGACAGCACTATTTAATTTAGGGAAACAGATCTTTCAATTGTAAGAAAACAACACTTTAGATTGTAGAAAAACAAAGACACTTTAATGTGTTAAAAAAAAGATTAAGGACAAAGAAGAAAAGCGGCAACATTAACAACATGGAAATGGTACACTATTAATCTCAAAACAAAACGGCATCTTTAAACAATATAAAAACAGCACACTATTATTTTCAAAACAAAACAGCAACTTTAAACAATATAATCAACTCTTTAATTTTGGGGAAAAAGCACGTCGAATTTTAGTAAACATTCTCGTGAGGTTTGAGTAAACTGTACGCCTCAAATTGAGTACACAACGCATTTAATTCGGGAATACAGTACTCCTTTTTACTTATAAAAACCGCGATAAACCACACCCTTTTAGTTATAAAAATAGCAGAAGATTCAGTTTAAGAACAGCAACATTAAATTGCACAAACAGCAGTAGGAGCAATCCAAAAACAGCAGCAAACTCGAGTGAAAGGAAAACACATTTACAACATGAAAACAACACCTCTTTTTGTAGAACAACAACACGTTTATTTTTAAGGGAAACAATGAGTTCAAGTCTCTAACAAATCAATTTGGGACAATGAACATCTTTCTGACATAAAAACAACTCCCTATTACTTTTAAACACAAAACAACAACTTTGAACAATACAAGAACAGCACGTCCTTATTTCAAAACCAGAACATCAACTTTACACGCTGTAAAAACAACACTATTTATTTTAACAACAAAATAGCAGCACATACACACACACACACTCAGCGCACAATGGCGCCACAAAGAACAACCACCGAGCATCTCCAAAATGACGCGTGCAAAATTAAAACCACTCGAGCCAAAATATTAAAAATTGAATTTGGGCACGCAAACGCAAAAGATGGCACGGTAAAATATGCTTCGAACTCGAAGTTTACACTAATTAGAATTTGGCGCCTATACACCCGTGGGGATGTATAGAATACATACTTTCAAAACATTTAATTTTCTTTCCAAAACGTCTTAACTCATTGTATCATTCACACCATCAAAACATACAAATTAATTATTAAAAATTATAACACATTATACTCCCCATCTTAATTCAATCTCAATCATCATCAAACCTCAAGGCACGAAATTACACGTGACAACATCAACATCAACAACTCATCACAATGTATTCAATTCCTCATCAATTTTACACCTATTCATCAAATCACAACAATACCAAAAACACCCATTCACCTTAAATTCACAACAAACAAAGCATGCAACTCCTCTCGAGTTCACACATCGGAAAGCATAACAAACCATACAAAGCAATCCGGTTAGGACCGATCCATAAAAGACACTAAGTTCACACTTGAAACACACGATCGACACACATCATCAGCATGGGTATCTCCCCCACTTATTCACTTACCATCAGCAGTACTCGGTTTGTCCTACACCTGCAGAAACATCACTTACTACACAGACAATAATTAGAACGAGTACCAAGACTCGAGAGATAACTAGACTCGATCTTTGGACAACTTGGCGGACAGGTGAATCGCTCTCGATACCACTATTGTAACACCCCTTTTCTACCCCTCAAATTACACGTCATTATCGAGTAATTTCCTTTTCAAAATATTAATTTAATTGGTAGAAAAGAAATGCTACCTCGTCATAACAAAAAACCTCATTATTTGCACTTTAAAAAGTTTGTGCAGCAAAACCACCGTCATAAAAATTAAACTCCAAAACAAAAGGAATTTTTCGTCACAGCGGAATAAGAATCATCCCTCGCCAAACCACTCAAACCCGTCGCACATCAACCATAAAATCATTAATCAGTTAATTAATAAACTAACAAACTTAAACTACGCCCCTAGGTGCTACTGATGATCGTAGAGCGACTAAGTGGACATCCCAACGGCTATCAAAGAAAGCGGCGGGACCTTCGCTCGGGGCTACCTGCAGCGTTGCCACAAAAGAGTAACATTCCAAGCAGAAGGGGTGAGAATTTCAAATAAAACATAATCAGGTACATAATAGAGAAATGAGAACAGACAATCACACTGTATCATCATCATCACCACATCGTAATCACCCAACACCAGCTCAAATCACAAACAACAACAATTCACAGTCATGCTTATGTATGAAAATGCAACCCACACGCGGGCCTATGCATGATGGTACCATACTCGTCATAATAAGAGGCCGAAGCCTATTCGTCATAAGAGGCCGAAGCCTATTAAATCCTTGGAGGCGAAGCCTATTCAATCCTTTGGAGGCGAAGCCTATTCGTCTTAGTATGCACATGCCATGAGACTCTATGAACACATGTGCAATTCATCAAACACTCACCTGGAGTACTCATCATCATCATCATAAAACACTAATAGAGTGTATTCGTCATAATCATCATAATTCATATTACATCATCATAGTCATACTCATAGAGTATATTCGTCACAAGTCATCAATATCATATATATATATATATATATCACATAATCATAATCACTCATAGAGTGAACTCGTCATATTCGTCAAAATCATATAGCAACATCATCACAGTCATACTTTTTCTCATCATCCTTGAGCATATATATATATATATATATATATATATATATATATATATATATATATATATATATATATATATATATATATATATATATATATATATATATATATATATATATTCGATTGTCTTTTAGCTTGATGTGTTATAAAATATGAACCGATTGACTATGGGATTACTCGAATGGCGATACTACTTGCAATGTGCATTGGCCACCTTTGCAAGACTACTCGATGATGCCCATGTAAATACACCGATGAAAGAAATCGACCTTAGTGGTAAACCACAGTCTAGCCATAGTCAATTAGCACACTAGTAGTATAACCGTTCACCGAGACTTATTTATATAAACATAGCATTAAAAAGTTTTTGTTAAGAATCGTCACGTTTCAATTCGGGAAAACACCTCATTTTTAAGCTTAGACACCCACATTGGAAAAAGAGGAACATCACATTTTTAATCTGTATAAACGGCAACACAAAACAGTTTATTGTGCCTTAAAATTCGAATATTCAGTTAGGCCTCTGAATAAGCTTTCCAACGCATCTTAGAACACCTCAATCGGGTTCCCGGTTCGCAAGATATTAATTTTTTTCAAAAACATTACAACACTTTACTTTTAGGCACACAGCAGCATTTCATTCGTATAACAGCTACCACAAAACATTTTATTTTGCCTCAAAAATAGAATATTCAGTTAGGTCTCTGAATAAGCTTTCCAACGCATCTTAGAACATCTCAATCGGGTTCCCGGTTCGCAAGATATCAATTTTTCAAAAACGTGAGGAAAACGGTGAGAAAGCGAGTGGAAAATAGTGACTCGCGCTCGAGCGCGAAGTCCAGCGCGACCGAGCGCGATTGGGCGAGGACATCAGGTTGCTGCGCGCAGCTCACTTGCGCTGGAGCGCCACTCAAGCGCGGCGGCGCGAATGCGCAGAAAGCGTCAAATTGTGCGAGAAAATTCGGAAAATCAACCCTAAAACACATTTTATTCACCAAATCACTCATCAAAATCTTCCAATACATCAAATTCATCAAAACAACACCAAAATCCTTCAACAATATGAATTCCTCACACATCATCAATTTCATCAACAAATATCAATTCATCAAACATCATCAATTTCAGCCACAAAATCAATTCATCAAACATCATCAATTTCATCAACAAATATTAATTCATCAAACATCATCAATTTCACCACAAAATCAATTCCCACCAACCCCACAAAACCCCACTATATACTCAATCATGTTAAACCAAACGCTCACCCTTACCTCGAATTTGTATTGTTAGGAAACAACGATGAAGAGAAGTCACGTCTGAAACCACGGCAACACAACGAACAAAGCTTCTCCTTCTTCCTTTCTTCTTCTCGCGTGGCGTGCTCTCTCTCTCTCTCTCTCATTCGTTCCTTTCCTTTTCTTTTCCTCTTTTCTCATCAAATGAGACACATCCTTCCTAACCCTAGCGCCTAAGGAGCCTAAGTCTTGGGCTTGGGCTCTTGGGCCATTCCTCACCACCCCGGAGTTACCAATATCACCCCCTTCAATTAAACTACATCCACCACTCCTTATTATATAAACACTCCCCTTCAAATACGTTCACCACCTAATTATTGGTCAACACCACTCCCTAGATCTAACTAGATACCATATTATTATTTCTAATATTTCTCCGCAAGCTAATTCCCTCTAATTAGTTAAATAATTAACCGATTATTTTTGGGGCGTTACAGTGTCTGTCTGTCATATTGTGTATGACAATTAGGTGTTCTTAAATTAGTTCTGAATTGTTGTTCATGTTGCAGTGCTAGGTTGTTATGGCCAGGAGAGTTGATGCTGCTATTGCTGAGGCCTTGCAAGCCATAGCCCAGGTTATAGGGAACCAGCAGAATGTTGGTGAGAATCTTTGGGACCGTAGCTTTGCTACATTTCGAGAGAGAACCTCCTACCTTCAGGGAAGGTACAATCCAGATGGCGCTATGGCATGGTGAAGGAGATTGAGAGGATCTTAGGGTGATGGACTGCAATGATGAGCAGAAAGTCAGGTATGGTACGCAAACTCTAGCTGAGGAGGCTGATGACTGGTGGTTAGAGACCAGTGAGAGGCTAGGGGCTGCGCATGAGGAGGTTACTTGGGCTGTGTTCAGAAGGGAGTTCCTGAGAAAGTACTTTCCAGAGGATGTCAAGGGGAAGAAAGAGATGGAATTCCTTGAGCTGAAGCAAGGGAGTATGTCATTTGGAGTATCTTTGCCAGATTTCTTGGTGGCTAAGTTCTATCCACATTATTCTGAGGCTGGGTCTGAATTCTCAAAATGTATCAAATTTGAGAATGGGTTGAGAGCTGATATCAAGCAAGCCATTGGGTACCAGAAGATCAGAGTGTTTGCTGATTTGGTTGACTGCTACAGAATCTATGAGGAAGACAGCAATGCCCGCTCTAGAGTCATGAGAGACAAGAGGGGTAAATTCCAGAACAGGGGTAAGCCATATGAGACGTCTCACGACAGGGTAAACACGGGTATCTTTGGTGTGCAGTGCTTGAGGTAAGAGAGGTCTGCTTGAGGGCAAGAAGCCAAGTGGGAGATGCTCCCGCTAACATTGTGTGCTTCAAGTGTGGCAAGCCGAGTCACAAGAGTTTTGATTGCAAGACTGGGGGAAATATATGTTTCCGTTGTGGTAAGGATGGTCACATGGCATCTGATTGTGTCCGCAAGGAAGCTGTGTGTTTCAATTGTGGTGAAGCTGGTCACTTTAGCTCCAAGTGTACTAAACCAAAGAAAGAGAGGTCCACTGGGAGAGTCTTTGCACTTTAAAGGAGTTGAGAGGAGGCCAGGGAGATTAGAGGTACTTGCTTTATTTATGGTACACCTGTTGTTGCTATTGTTGATACGGGTGCTACGCACTCTTTTATTTCTGCTGCTTGTGCCGAAAAGTTGAATTTAGTCTTGTCTACTATGGAGAGGGGGATGGTTATCGACACTCCAGCTAAGGGTTCGGTAACTACTTCTCTAATGTGTGCTAGGTGTCCTCTGTCAGTCTTCGGCAGAGATTTTCTGGTTGATCTTATCTGTTTGCCTTTGGGTGGGTTGGATGTTATTCTGGGTATGGATTGGTTAGTAGATAACCATGTACACATCAACTGTTTCAACAAGTCTGTGAGTTTCCTTCCTCCAGAAGAGGAAGAGTCTGTTTTGCTATCTGCTGATCAATTGCGTGAGGTAATGAAAGAGGGTGGTCAGCTGTTTGCGTTGATGGCGTCTATGTCTGCTGAGAACCGAGCTGTAGTTGATGGGTTGCAGGTGGTGTGTGAATTCCCTGAAGTGTTCCCTGATGAGATTCCTAGTGTGCCACCAGAGAGGGAAGTTGAGTTTGGGATTGAGCTTGTGCACAGTACTAGGCACGTGTCATTGCCGTCTGGGATGTCGGCTTCCGAGCTATCTCGAGTTGAAGAAGCGATTAGAGGAACTTCTCGAGAAGAAATTTGTGAGGCCTAGTGTGTCACCATGGGAGATCCGATTCATTAGTGAAGAAGAAGGATGGGAGTATGCGTCGTGTGTGGATTACGTGCAACCGAACAAGGTAACTATTAAAAATAAGTATCATCTCCCGAGGATTGATGATCTGATGGATCAGCTGGTGGGTGCTAAGGTTTTTAGCAAGATTGACTTGAGGTCAGGTTATCATCAGATAAAGGTGAAAGATGAAGACATCCAGAAGACAGCGTTCAGAACGAGGTATGGGCACTATGAGTACTCTATAATGCCGTTTGGTGTCACTAATGCAGCAGGGGTGTTTATGGAGTACATGAACCGTATTTTCCATAGCTACTTGGATCGGTTTGTGGTTGTTTTTATTGATGATATTCGGTGTACTCCAAGTCCGAGGAGGAGCATGCCAGAGCACTTGAGATTGGTGCTAGAAGTGTTGAAAGAGAAGTTGTATGCCAAGTTGTCAAAGTGTGAGTTAATTTGAAAAGAGGTGAGCTTCTTGGGTCACATTATCTCCGTGATGGTATAGCCGTGGACCCAAACTAAGGTTGATGCAGTGTTGCAGTGGGATAGCCCAAAGTCCGTGGATCGAGATCGGGAGTTTCTTGGGGTTGGTGGTTACTACTGGAGGTTTATTGAGGGTTCTCTAAGCTAGCCCTTCCGTTGACCCAATTGACCTGTAAGGGAAGAGCCTTTGTGTGGGATGCAAAGTGTGAAGAGAGCTTCCAAGAGTTGAAGAGGAGGTTGACAACATCTCCAGTGTTGGTGTTGCCTGTGCCGGATCAGCCGTTTGTGGTATATTGTGATGCTTCCAAGATGGGTTTGGGAGGTGTTTTGATGCAGGATGGGAAGGTAGTTGCTTATGCGTCCAGACAGTTGAGGACACATGAGAAGAACTATCCTACTCATGATTTGGAGTTGGCTGCTATTGTTTTTGTGTTGAAGATTTGGAGACACTACTTGTATGGCACTAGATTTGAGGTATTCAGCGATCACAAGAGTTTGAGGTATCTGTTTGACCAGAAGGAGTTGAATATGAGAAAGAGGCGTTGGTTAGAGCTGCTGAAGGATTATGATTTCGGCTTGAACTATCATCCCGGCAAAGCTAATGTCGTGGCTGATGCTTTAAGTCGGAAAACTTTACATATGTCAGCAATGATGGTGAAGGAATTGGAGTTGATTGAGCGCGATTAAAGTGATTTGAGCTTTGGTTTGTGAGGTGACACCCTGCAGTGTCGGTGGGTATCTTGAGGATTGGGAATGACTTCTTGGTTAGTATCAGAGACGCCCAGAAGTTGGATGTGAAGTTGGTAGATTTGATGGTTGTTGATGACCAAGCTGTGGATGGGGATTTCGGGTTGGATTCTCGGGGGTGTGTTGAGATTCGGGGGACAGAATTTGTGTTCTGATGATCTTTGAGTTGAAGAAAATGATACTTGAGGAGAGCCATAGGAGCAAGCTAAGTATCCATCCAAGGTGCTACGAAAATGTATCATGATTTGAAGAAAGCTGTTTTGGTGGCACTGGTATGAAGAAGGATGTAGCACGTTTGTGTATGCTGTTTGACTTGCAGAAGTCAAAGATTGAGCACTGCAGAAGCTGCGGGGTGATGCAACCTTTAGAGATTCGGAATGGAAATGGGACAACATTTCCATGGACTTTAGAATCGGGTTGTCAAAACTTTCGTGAGAGGTTTGACTCTATTTGGGTGATTGTGGATAGGTTGACCAAGTCCGCTCATTTCATTCCTATCAACATCACCTATATCTGTCGCCGAGGTTGGCTAAGATATATATTTAGGTGATCGTGAAGCTGCATGGGGTCCCTAAGAGTATTGTGTCTGATAGAGACCCAAGGTTCACTTCTGTGTTTTGGGGGAGCTTGCAGGAGGCATTGGGATCTAGATTGAGGTTGAGTTCACTTATCATCCCGGACTAATGGGATGACAGATAGAACCATCCGATCCTTGGAAGATCTTACGAGAGCTTGTGTGCTAGAAGCGCGGGGAGGTGCGTGGGATACACATCTTCCATCGATCGAGTTTACTTATAATAACTTGACTACCATTCGAGTATAGGGATGGCTCCTTTTGAGGCAATCAGATGGGCGGAGGTGTAGGACTCCTTTGTGTTGGCATGAGTCCGGTGAGAGTGTTGTTCTTGGACCGGAATTGGTTAGGGAGACTACAGAGAAGGTAAAGATGATCAGGGAGAAAATGAAAGAGTCCTAGAGTCGGCAGAAAAGTTATCATGATAGAAGGAGAAAGGACTTAGAATTCCAGGCTGGTGAGCATGTATTCCTGAGAGTCACGCCTATGACTGGTGTTGGGCGTGCACTGAAGGCAAAGAAGTTAACTCCGAGATTTATTGGACTGTACCAAATCACTGAGAGGGTGGGAAAGGTTGCTTATAGGGTGGCTCTGCCACCTAACCTTTCGAACTTGCACGATGTATTCCACGTGTCACAGCTTCAGAAGTATCCAGACCCGTCTCATGTGATTCACATGGATGATGTGGAGGTGCGTGAGAACCTCACTGTGGAGACTATGCCAGTGAGGATTGATGACAGAGAAGTGAAGGTGCTGAGAGGGAAAGACATTGCATTGGTCAAGGTGGTGTGGTTGGGAGCTCCTGGTGAGAGCATGACTTGGGAGCTGGAGAGCAGTATGAGGGAGTCGTATCCAGAGCTATTTGACTCAGGTATGAATTTCGAGGACGAAATTTCCTAAGTGGGGGAGAGTTGTAACACCCTAAATGATTTAATTGAGTAATTGATTAAATTATTTAAAGTGTTGCACTATTTTACTTATATTAAGTTATAATATAGTATTTTATAATATAGTATTGTATTTAATTGAAGGGAGTGGTATTGGAAATACCGGAACTACTAATATTGGCCCAGGAGCCCAAGCCCAATGACTTAGGCTCTAGGGATTGTGCATTTCGCACTCAAAGGAAGAAAGAAGGAAAGAAAGCGAAAAAGAGAGAAGAGAGAAAGAAAGGAAAAGCAGCGCAATAGAGTGAGAAGAGGAGAAGTTGGATCGCACCAAGCAAGGAGAAGAGGAGAGCTCCTTTGTTCTTTGTGGTTTTTGTACGTGACTTCGTGAAAGGGCTTCTCTACAGTTTAATTTAAGGTAAGGGGAGTCTCACTCTATAATAGAGGGTATAATAGGTCGTATATAGGCCATAGAGTCCTTAATTGTATTCGTTGATGATGAATTTGATGTTATATGTTTGATTTGATGAATTTGAATGTGAATTAGAGCATGAAATCGATTTAGGGCTTATGTTAGGGTTTATAATATGTGGTTTTGTGTATTTGAGATGTTTTGATGCTAAGAACGTGCAATTGATTGTTAAAGTATGAAATTGGAAGTGTTAGAGTGATTGTAGAATGGATTGGTTTTAGAGAATGTGAAGGGATTGGGGTTTTTAGGCATGGGGCGCCAAATTCCTAGAAAAATGGCGCACATGTGCCTTTATGTGATGTGGTTTTGTGGTTTGTTTCTTTGTGCAGGCGCCAATTTCCTAGAGAAATGGCGCTGTGTCACCGTAGTGATGGATGGGTGTGTGTGTGTCTTTGCTCGGGCGCCAATCTTTGGGAAAATGGCGCTGGAGTTCTTGTTCATGTCTTTGGAGTTGTGTGCGTGTGCGGGTGTTCTTTGCTGGCGCCGATTCTTTGGGAAAATGGCGCCAGTGCTTTTTTGCGTCTTGTGTGTGTGTGTGTGCGATGTGGCAGGGCGCAAATGCCGCCCGTGGAGCCCAGAATGGCGCTGTGTCACCTTTATTCATGTGTTGTGTGTGTTGTGTGTGCAGGTGCGGGCGCCAAAAGTGACTACCCAATGCGCTGGGTGGTGTTGTGCCAAGTGTAGGGGCGACAAATGGTTGCCCTGTGGCGCTGTTTTGGCGCCTAGGTGAGTGTGTGTGTGTGGGTGTCTAAGTGATGGGCGCCATTTTGGTGCCCATGGCGCTAGTGGTGGCGCGAGAATGTGTGTTGCGTGTGTGTGGGTGCATGTGGCGCGAAGACAGAGCGCCAAATGGCCGCCATTGCGCCGTGTTCTTTGCGTGTGTCAGGCGTGGCGCCAAAAGTCTTGCCAGTGGCTCCCAGGCATGCGCGTGTGTCGAGGCGCGTGTCTCGATTTGTGTCTTTGTTTGTGTCTCAAGACTGTGTTGCCCGAGGGGCGCCAGTTGCTAGGAAAATGGCGCCCGGTGGGCGTATGTTGCCACTGAGGCGCCAAGTTGTTGAGTTTTTGCGCTGGTGTGTGTGTGCACAGGTGGCGCCAGACAGGGGAAGCGGCGCCTAGTCTTTGCCTTGTGTCTAAGTGTGTCTTTGTTTTGGTCCCTAGGTGACAATTTGGTCCTAAGGGTGTTGTTTTGGTCCCTAGGTGACAGTTTAGTCCTAAGGGTGTGGTTTTGGTCGCTAGGTGTTGTTTTGGTCCCTAGGTGTCAGTTTGGTCCAAAAGGTGTTAATTTGGTCCCTGAGTGTTGATTTGGTCCTAAATGGTGGTTTAGGTCCCTGAGTGAGGTTTAGTCCTCTAGTTGTGATTAGTCCTTGGGACTTGATTGTGTTGAGTTAGTGACTGAGGTGATTGATGATGCCATGGGGGCATGAGCCATGGGGGCTATAAATGAGATTAATAATGAGTTGAGAAATAATGTATTAACTGTGATATTGTGAAGTGTGATTGTGGCATGTTCATAGAGTCTCATGCATACATTCTAACGCGATCGCGACGTTTATATTGTCTTGATGAGGCCATGGGGGCGAGTCATGGGGACTCAATTTGTTGATGATACTGCCATGGGGGCAAATGGTACCACATGCATGACTGCATTTACATTGCATTCATCCTCATACATGAATTTTAAAGTGAATGTGATTGTTGTGCAATGACTTGTGATTGATTGACTTCTATGAAGCTATTATACTGCTTATTATCACTTTTATTATATAGTTCGAGACTCACCCTTTTCATTTGTTGTTTACCACGGGTAGCCATGAGTGAAGGCCTAGTCCCTTCACTTCCCAGAAGTCGATGCGCTCCGATCACGTAGCACCTAGGGGATGGGTTTAGGATTCTAGTCATTTCCTCTTTGTTGACTATTGAACTATGTTATTGATATTTCCACGTTGTATTTGAGATTATTGTTGTCCATCTGAGACAATGTTTCGCTTTTTTCATTGCGTAATGTTTATTAATTATGGTGCGTGGAATTATTTATTAAAGTGATGAGAAATTCCATCCTTGAAATTTGGTGTTGCGTATTAAAGTGTTGAAATAAATCATTTACGCTTTAATTGTTCTTGTGGTGTTTGTATTGAGCGTAGCACTCCATTTTGGAATTAAATTTTTGTAACTCTGATTTTTAATTTAAATGCCGGGTAGAAATGGGGTGTTACACAGTGTACTTGTTGATGTTAGCAAGAGCCCCTCCTTTCCTTTCATCAGCAGCAGCAACTTCATTGAAGTCACCGACAAGAAACCAACTTTCAGTCATGGTACTGGAGATTTTAAGAAGATGGATCCAGATATCTTTTCCTCAGCTCCTCATCAGGACTAGAATATATAGGAGTGAAATGCCAGCAAGGGCCTCCAAGGTAGGAGACACGCAGTTGCAGGAATTGAAAATTGTTAATGACTTCAGTGATAGCCACAATGTGGGATTTCTAGATAGTGATGTTTGTCATACCCCAATTTTGTCCGGCTTAGGTCAAAACCCTAATCTTCCACAAAAATAAATAAATAGAGGAGAAGAGAGCATCATGCATTGCATTTAGGTTTCTAAAAGTCATCTCAAAATTTCTAAAATCATTTTTGGAGTTGGAATACACTTTTTGGACAAGCTAGGGTTTTGCAGTGCAAAAGGGTATTTTGGTCATTTTGCGAATAAGGGACAATTCCTCAAGACAAGTCATTCAACATGCATTTTTGAGGTATTAGAGGTCACTCCTAGGGGAAAAAGTCATTTTTTTGAAGTGAAAATGTGCTTCGGGCAAAGAACTAAGGTTTTTAGGGTGAAAGGGCATTTTGGTCATTTCACAATAAAAACAGTATTTCGTCCCAAATCACTGAACAATCATCAATGATTTTATTTGAGGAATATTTGTGCTTAATGGTGATTATTTTTGTGCATAAATATTAACCTTTTTGGCATAAAAATCAAGTCTTTGGATAGAAGGGTAAAATGGTCATTTCCTTTGAGGTGGGGTAAACCAATCAATTTTGGGATTGGTGAGATCATAAAATTCAGAGCCCAATCATTGAATCATGGGACATGGCCCAAAATGGCATGAATTTAGAAGAATTATCTAGAAAGGGATATTCCATTTCTTTTGAATTTTGAAAGGTCAAGTATAGTACAATAGTACAATTTGCAATTCCACTCACTCTCCCACTCCCTAGCTGCGCATACCAGCCCATAATCATGCAATTTTGATTTATTTTATTGGTTGCAAATTGTGTTTAAATCTTGGCCTTCCATTCAAGTTTTGTGTGCAATCCTCACCCTTCATTTGAATCAAAATGGCACTTGTGTAATAAGCTCCATGGAAAAATACAATTTTGTAAATAAACTTATCCTTCACCACCCTCATTAAGCTGCGCATTCAGCCCCCTCTCTCTCCTCATTTTGTGCTTTTAATTACCCTCAATCCATGTGACATTGCATCTTGACCATTGATTCAAATTTTATCTCAAATCCTATTGGTTTGCAAGAATCACATTGTCATAAATACCCTTGAGTTTGCACCCCATATAAAAACCGAAAAGCAAGAGACCAAAGGGATAGACACTCTCATTTTTAACCTAGAACAAAAACCTCTCCTCCTCTCTCCCTCTCTAGGCCGAACCCTCCCTCTCCTTTCTCCTCCATTTTCTTTTCAAGTTTCATCCATTAAATCACCTCAAATCCACTCCATATTCATATATCTTCTTCCTTTCATCCTTGATTCCATTTTTACTCTACTAAGGAGCTTGTTTTCTTCAAGTTTGTGTGGCATTTGTTGGTGATTTGTGCTTGATCTTCATTTTTCTACTCTTGTGTAGCTTTGATCTTGAGGTAAACATCTTATCTCTTGCATTTTTAACTATTAGCATGTGAATCTTCCTTCTACTCCTCTTCCTCTCTAAGAGGCTTAGAGGGCTCATTTCAAACACTATGTCAAGGACATTGGGAGCCTTGGGTGTTTGAAGTAAGCCCTTGGTCTTGAAGAGGGTGTTCTTCTGTTTTAATCATATGTTTTGCATTTTCACACTCATTTTTTTCACTTCTTCATGAATAAAGAACTTCCATACATTATATGCATCTTCTTGTTCATATCATAACTTGTGAGTTGAGCTTTGGTTTGATTCATGAGTGTAGGGGTTGGTTTTAGGCCTTAGAATTTAGGGTTTTTTGTTGCTCCTTTTTCATTTTTTTGAGTTATGTAAATGAAATGCATGATGTACTTGATTTGCATGATTTGTTCTATGTGTGGATTATGAGTTTTAGCATGAAATAATGTATTGTCTTGTTCATATGTGATTTCGGCCTTAGAGGCCTTTTTAGGGTCCATTTTAGTGCTTAAAATGTGTGTTTGATCTTGTGTAGAGGTGTGTAATAGTGTTAATGTGTTTTTTCACTTTTTTAACCATCCATTCATGTTTTTACCTTACCACTCATTAACTTTTACCAAAACTAAAAAGGCATTTTTACTTTTTACTTTACTATCCCATTAAATAATTACCATTCACTTCATGCATATTTACTTTTACCATTCATTAACTTTTTACTAAAAGTTTTACTACTTGTCTATTTGCAAAAATACCCAAAACATTTTTACACTTTGCATTTCATCACTTGTGCTTACATGTTCATGCATCTATATGCGCCTATGCCTCTTGCATTCTCATACCCTCTTACATGTTCATGCATCCATTAATGTCATGTCTTGCATTTATTATCACATGATCATACATTCATTAACACTATGACTTGCACTCTTTTTCATATGTTCATGCATTCAATAATTCTATGCCTTGCATTCCACAATTGTATACTCATGCATTCACATGCTTGCCTAATCATGCATCCAATAATGCTATGCCTTGCATCCCATGAATTGTATACTCTTGCACCCACATGTTTGTTTAATCATGTATTCAATTGTTTATAGCAATTTGTGAATACTCTTTATGATTGTTTTGTTTGTTCTCTAATTGTTGTCTCAGTTTTGTCTTGAAAAAGGATTTGAAATGTTCTATTTCTTTTCAAATTCAAAATTACATGCTTTTCTTTCAAATAAAAACCCTAAGGCATTTTCATAAACAAATCATTAGCCATCACTCGAAGTCGTTGCTTGTTTGATGGCTAATGAGGAGTTATTAGTGATAGTCACTCGAAGCCTTTGCTTGTTTGACTATTATGAAAGCTCCCACACATTAATTAAACAACAAAAACTAATCCAAATTTCCAAAATAACACGAGTTATTAGTAGTAATTATCACTGATGCTCACCATTTTTTCAAAACAATTTTTTAAAAAAAAAAAGAATAATGCAACGTTGTCACTTGTAATCACTCGAAGCCATTGCTTGTTTGATTACCGGTTCCAACTCTCTTTTCTTTCGAGTTAGTATTGAATGCCACTCGAAGCCTCTGCTTGTTTGGTGTTTGCGAACACTCGAGTCTTACTTCAAAAACTCCAAAACTTAAACCCCTAAGCCGTTTTGAGGACGCAAAGCGAGAACTACGTAGCTTTGATCCCTCATTCCGTGAGGGTACGTAGGACCGGGTTCATGTCCCGTCAAGCACCCTTTTCAAAAAAATCTTTGTTTTGTTCCGCTTTACAAAGATACCAAAAACATTCCTTTTCCCCCGTTTTCAATAAAGCAATTTCTCAAAAAAAAGAAAAGAAAAGAAAAGAAGTAGAACGATGTATTTCAAATCGAACATTTCAAAACCACATCAAGTTAATGGTTCCCTTTCGGTAGAAAAGGCGCGTGAGGTGCTAATACCTTCCCATGCGCAACCCCAACCCCGAACCTACATCTCTCGTGTTTTCAAAAGACCACCCGTTTTCCAAAAAGGTTTTTTCAATGTTTTCCTAAATAAATATTGGTGGCGGCTCTACTATTTTTCACGTTGTCAAACGAAAAGTCCAAACCGGATTTTTCAGGCGCAAATTGGCGAGGCGATCATTTGGGACAACTTTTCTTTTAAAAAAAAAAAAGAGATGAGGTCAAGCCTAGTTAACTTTGATTGTGTGTTCTATTTGTTTGATTTGAAAATTGGTTTCCCTTTTCTTCTTTTCTTTTCTCTTCTCCTATATGTCTATGATTATGCTTATGCATGCATTCCTCAATTCCCATGATCCTCTTCTCTGCTCCCTTTCTTAAGGTAAAACGTGCATTTCCCCATTCTATTATGTCCCCTCCTTCTTAGCTCCCTTTCTTGAGGTAAGCAATGTGTGTAATTGCTTTGTTGACTTCTTAGGATGGTTTGTATATTAAAATGATGTATGCGTGTTGAACTCAGGGTAGACGACACTGTTATCCGGAGGCTGCAGTTTTCCTTGCGGGTGGGGTTGGGTAGATTTTAGGAAGTATGTCCTTGATCACACACTTTCACACCTTATGATTTGTGTGCTATGAGTGGGCTCCTATACTGGATCCAACAAAACACTTAGGGAGTGGAGGCGATTAGTGGATCGTCATTCAAGACCTTTGTGCATCGATACTCATGAAAGTCTCAACCGAGTACGCTTTCTCATGACGCCTCACACTTGGTAGCATTCTACATTTGTGGGTGTCTACTGAGGATTCTACTGCTTCTGGTAGCCATTGTGAGGGTGTGATTTAGAACTACATGGGAGGAACCTTTGAAGTTGCCCTAGAACTCAAGATTCCCACCTTTGTAGGACACGAGGGCATACGAATTGTGTGCTGCATGGTAGTTTAGGGCATGTCTGCCTCGAAAAGTTCCAAGTTTTTCCAAGAAAAATACAAAAATATTTTCCTTCTTTCCAATAAACCACTGTGTGAGGCGGCACGTAGTGTGTCTCCTAAACTTTTGAACTTCCGTCCATATGCATCGCTTTTATTTTCCCCACATGCATCATTCCCATCATAATCGCATCATGCCGCATTCATTAAAGCTAAATGTTGTAAATATTTGCATTCATACTGCATTTCATTTGCATTTGCTTGCCGGGAACCACTGAATAATGTACCGTCTTGTCATAGGTGCATCAAAATGGAATTGAATAGCAAGACTTCACTCACTTCTCGCTTCCCAGTTATGAAGAAGGTTGAGGTTGGTAGTCTGAGGCAGTGTGCAGCCCTTATGGGCCCGATTGAGAGGGATTCCTTTGATCGAGCATATGGGAATATTCGTAGGCTTTGCGATTGAGTGTTCAAGAGGATGCTCTTGTGGCTTTGAGCCGTTCTACGACTACGATGTGAGATGTTTCTTCTTCAAGAATTTTCAGCTATCACCTACATTAGAGAAATATGAGCAACTTTTGGGGTTCTCCAGATCTCACGCTAGGCCTTACCAATATCAGGGACAATACTACACTGATGAGAAGCTTGCAATGTCGCTTAGGATTGGTGTGGACGAATTGAGGTTGCAAAAGTTAAAAAGAAATAGTATAGTGGGGTATCCGCAAGAGTATTTTGAGGGCCTGATGCAATCCTATGCTTTGGCTAAAAAGTGGGGTCCATTCAAGTTAGTGCTTGCTCTCACCATATTTGGGGTTGTTCTCTTCCCTCAAATAGAAAAGTATGTTGATGAAGATGCGATCGGTGCATTCTTGGCCTTCAAGGACACCAAGAACCCTATCAATCATGTGCTCTTTGTTCTTAACACATACCATGCTCTCACCCGCTTCTGATCGGGCCCATAAAAAGAAGATGTGTCTTTCCACTCATGTTCTCTATGCTGGCTCATTACCCATGTGATCCATGACCGAACCGATGTTAGGGAGCTAATTTCTTATGCTCTAGGTGTGAGGTGAAGGTCGAATCGCTCTGGAGTGGGTTGAGTTTCGAAAAACCTCAATGATCTCCAAACTCGATGGTATACAAATTTGCTTGTTGGGATGACAGACTGCGGTGGTATTCATTGTGGAAGCTTTCAAAACGTGCCTCTCATGGGGACTCGAGGGTGTATCAATTACAATCCTTCATTGACCCTAAGGCAACTCGGTTGCAGATGAGGAACTCACCCTCCAGAAAGCATGTTGTCCGTGTTTACCTCTATAAGGGGATGCCTAAATGCGGTGATTTACTTGAAGAGTTCAAAGAATCATGGGAATCAAGTAGTGCGAAAAGGAAATGAAGAGTTGTCCAAAAAGAACCGGTGACACTACCTTCAATCAATGGCTCAAGGAGAGGCTTCAGGTACAAAATCACCGAGTCAAAGGACATTTCCCCTGAGGAGGAGATACAGAGCCTTATGTCCCTACCATGAGGAGTCGAATGAAGTCAAATCCGCTTTAGCAAAGGTAGAAGAGGAAAAGAAAGCATTGCAGGCTAAGTTAGAGGAGATAGCTTTAGAGAAGGAAAAGCTAGAGGAAGAAAACAATGTCAAAATGATCGCTGTGGAAGAAAGTGTTAAGCGATTCAAGAAAGAAGAGCAAGGCAAGATAGAAGCCCAAAGATATCTGAAGGGGGCCAGAGAGGAGCTCCAAAGGTATAAACAGAAGACAAGGAAGGCACTTGAAGAAGCTCAGGAGTGGAAGACACTGGCCATTGAATCAGGGCAAGAATCACATCTGGTGGCAGAGTTGAGGGGTCAACTGAGAGACCTCGAGCAAGAGAGAGGTGCCATTGATGAAACTCTCAAGGAATACCAGCAAGCCTTGAGGTTTGAAAGAGAAGTATTTGGTGAATTGAAGAGGGACCTTCGCTGTCTAGAAGATGCCTACAGGCAGGTCCGAGCTGAGAGCCAATATTGGGAGAAGCGCTTCCTAGATTTGATTGGGAAGATTGAAGATCAAGAGATCATTAAGGAGCTTAGGGATGAGATCCAGTTGTGGAAGAGCAAGTTCTCGAAGCTATCAGAGTTGGCCAGTAAGGCTATGTTGGGGGTTCCCAAAAATCTGAGGATGGCTGAGGCTGGGATGCATTTCTTCAATACCCCACCCGAGGTGTACCAGTTTGTGAAGTACTGCAGAGCATTGATCACAGAGTTCAAGGAGCAGTCTCAAGGTGCAAGTGTCAGCAATAAAAGGAAGAGAGTTGGGGAGCTTGAGGCTATTTGTATTTGAGTTGTTTACTTGTACTTTTCAGCTTAAGCGTTTATTTTGAGTTTTGTATTCAAGAATATTGTACTTTTCTTTTTATGAGCATTGTACTGTCTTTTCCCTTTAATGGAAATTGTGGAAGCTTTGAAATCTTGATGAATGAAGTATGCTATTTCGATTCCTTGATTATTTCAATTCCTAAATAAAAAGTTTATGCGCTTATGACAAGATAGGGTATCCCGTGGTTCCCGGCATCAAGCAAACACTGTGCATGCATTCATACATTCATTCATGAATTTATCTTGTTTCTCATGCAATAAATGTCTAAATAAACAGAAAAGGCACGTTGGTTCTCCGTCACCGATACTTCACCCGATTACAAGCCAAGCTGATGGCTAATCTGCCAGAGCATCCGGAGATTGAAACCGAAAGTAATCCAGAACAGGAAGATGTGGGCATGCAAATTCTGAACCCTGAGCAGCTAGCTCAGGAGAACCGGGCTTTGAAAGATAAGATGGGTGCTATGGAAGCCCATGTGCATGAGATGATGGTCATGCTGCAAGGTTTAAAGAGTGGGACAACCGCTGAAGCCGCCGCCGTAGTGTAGTGGGTGGGATGGTGTCACTTCTTTCGTTCCTCCAAAGATCGCTGAATGCTACTGACCCACAGTTCCTCCGGGATCCGGGGTCGGTCATCCCGTGTTTGCTCCAGAAATGAATGTGTCAAACCAATGCACTTCACAGAGATATCCTTGGGGTATGCCTGCTGTAACACCCCCTTTCTCTTAATACTTTAATTTATAAAATCAGAGTTCAAAAATCGTTTTCTTTTCAAAGATACATCCATAAGGGAATGCTACGTTCATCAAACATCACTTTCACTTAGCCAATAATACTTTTCATTAATAAAATATAATTGCGTGATACATAGCACGACTTAAATGGGGCGAACCCTCAAAATTCTAATACATCAATCTATTACAGTTCAACACTACTTGTAAACAACTAATAGACTACCCGGCTCCCCAGTTCGACGTCACAGAGCAAGACGCCACAACTAGACTGAGGAAAGAAAGGACCTTCACTCAGGATCACCTGCACGTTGCCGACATAAGAAGCAACATAGAAAGCAGTAGGGTGAGTCTCTTTTCATAAATAATAAAATGTATGATAAACATTATGCTAGAGAAAGACAACTAGAAACACTCCGACTCGACCAACCCCACACAACACCAAGTTAAGACACACCAACTCCTAATCATCAACAGACACCAATGTGCATGTGTATATGCATGCAATGCAATGCAACCCAAACTCCAGGGTATAATGCATGAGGATCCATCTCTTTTAAGCCACTCAGGCATATCCGTCGCTAGTGATACTCGGGCATCAAGTCTTTCGTGACGAGACCAAGTCTATAACAATCACGATGCATATGAATTCATGAGACTCAATGAACAAATGCATTTACTCGGAACAAACAACTCTTTTGTGCAAACCGCACCGCCGCCTTACGTTGCCTAGTCCTCTTAGACAACCACCATAGCACAAATGCTATTCGGCCCACTCACGTGCACCTCGGCTCCTCGTGCGTTGAGCCACTCCATCACTACGAAGGCCTCACAACGCCTAGGATGAACCATCACATAGGGACCAAACCGACTATGCCAATTCGCCCCTTAAACGACTCTTGACGCGTTAAACGTCACTCACGGTGGCACCTAACAACTCTACTACGTTATATGCGTCAAAAATAGGTCACCTAGGCACTCTTAGTCACCTCGGCACCTTCACTCTTCTCGGTATGCTCGTTCGTCACCTTGGCACACCTACTCATCTCAGACGCTAAGTCGATATAGTATCGCTACCCATTACGTCACCAATACTCAACTCGGTGGCACCTCACTTGGCATTCCACTCGTAAAGTTCTCCACCTCGTCCCGGAACCTCACGCCTAGGATCTCGTCTAGTCCCACTACTTCTCTCGCCTCGCCTTATGCCTAAGGTTCTCGACTACACCTTCACCTCATCTCGTCTCACGTAACGCCTATTGTCCTCGACTATACCTTCGCCTCATCTCGCCTTACCTTACGCCTCATCGCCCTCGACTAGACACCACGCGTCAACTTCGTCCCCACTCACGCCTAGACTTGGCGTGATCGTTGCGTAACTCTACGCTCGCCTCCCGTCTCATCCGAGCTCACACCATTTCGTCACTATACCCGTTTACGCCTCTCGCCTAAGTCCACACCCTATCTCAGCACTCTCGCATTACCTCGGCTACACTCACCGGACCTGGCGCGAGGGGCACGCCACATTTGGCGCCCACGCCGAGACCCTCACGGTACAAGGGCATGCCACACTTGGTGCCCCTCATCGTGACCCACACCCCCACCAAAACACAATACGCTACACACACCAAGTACTACGCACACGCCTCATCAAGCACAACGCGCACACCATCCCGAACACGCACTCACTCCACTTTACCTCAACTCGGTATCCTCTCACTTCACGCCAATACACTATCGCTTCACTTCGCACACAGATACCTGCATCTCAACTCACTTAAATAGCTACCTTTAGGCATACTTAATCTACACCTTGATACTTCACTTAGACAACTACACCTCATCATCATCCGCCTCGGCTTCTACCTCAGTTACCACCTACAGTTACACTAAGGAACATCACCTCTTCACCATTCACCTCGGTTACTACCTATAGTTACACTTAAGATTCAATACCTCATCATCATTCACCTCTACGATTACATCGTTTCGCCTCGACTATCTCACAGAACTCGGCACCACTCAGTACCTCGGTACAACACCTCGGTGCACCCTATTGTACCTTTGCACCACGTTGCACCTCGGCACACACACCCTATCTTCCATCACACCTACACTTCAACACATACACTTCGGTATATACACCCTATACCTTGGCAATACTAGTTTAGACGTCCATGCACTACACCTCCTCAACTACACATAGGCTTATTCACAACTCACTTCATCATCTACACTTAGTCATTTCATCATCTACACTCAGTCACTTCATCATCTACACTTAGTCATTTCATCATCTACACTTAGTCACTTCATCATCTACACTTAGTCATTTCACACCTAACCACACTACTTCACCTTGATTACTACACTTAGGCACAATACGCCTAAGCACTCACCTCGTCTCGGCCACTACACTTAGGCACACTACACCTAAGCACTCACCTCATCTCGACCACTACACTCAGGCACCCTACACCTAGCACTCACTTCGGCTCGGCTTATACAACACAACACCTCGGTGCACTCTTTGGCACCTCGGTTCTCTACTCTGCGACACGTTAAGCTTCACTACACTTACTATTCAACGCACATAAACCTCAGTACACTCACCTCGGCAGATACACGCTATAACATAACGTCTGCACTTCAGCCACTACGCTTAGGTATATATACACTCCACTTCGGCCACTTCACCTCGGTATACAAACCCCTCCCTCGGTAGCTACAAGTCGACACATTACACCTCGGTTTACACTCCCTTATCCTTCGTCTCCTATACATCATCACTTATGCTCCGTCACCTATATTCAACACTTACGCATTGGCACACATACGCCTCACTTCGGCAAGTACACCTAGGTATTATGTACACTACATCTCGGCCACAACACCCCGGCATACCCACTCTACACCTCGGCAAGTACAATTCGATACCTATACTTAGTATCAGATACCCTTACATTACGCTACTTATACTCTGTCACTCATCTCGGCCCCATGACTCGTTAGTTACACTTCCGACACATTACGATCATCCCTTAGGCTTCGATACACTTGTCGTTACACACTCCTATCTTGGCATACTCACATCTCGGTAGGATTGCATCTGTAACTTAACGCTGCACCTCGTAACTATACTTAGGTAAATTTATACTATACACCTCGTCAATCAGTCTCTCTCTACACGCCTAGTCTACCTCTTCCTTCCCTTCTCTAGTTCTCACGCTAGGATCATACTTAAGCACACTATTATCCACCTATACCTTCAAAACTGGTTCATCACTCCTTAAGAACTTCACGAAGGTTACAACACTCACACCAGCTCACTGGGACTGAGAGTTTCTCAGTTCCCATTTCACTCTTAAGTCACTCGTATGACCAACACCACAACAACTCAACACAACTGCACTGAAGTGAAACTAACACACAACTTCAAACACATCAAACACACAACACATACAAGGCAGCTCAGAAATCATTCCTAGAGTCTACTCACGCATAACACACATCATATACTCTATTATAGATGAAAGAGAGAGCCCCCTAACCTTAAAAGATTGAAGAAGTAGCACTCTTTCCACCAAGCCTTCCCGATCCACCAAGAATCACCAACATTCCAGCTCCTCCTCCTTGGCATTGAGCTCTTCCACGCCAAGCTTCCTCTTCCTCTCTCTAAAAGCCATCTCACCTACCACTCTCTCTCTTACTTTCCCTTTGCCTTTTCTTAGATTTTGGTGGTAATGGACTCTCCACCATCGACCACTACACCTTAAGCATGAATATGGGCTTAATTCATGGATCATGGGCCTAACTCTCATGGGTCTCTAATCACACTCCCTCAATTACTTAAATTACCACTCCCCTTTTACTAACCACCACTCCTCATTTAAATCAAATACCTCCTAAATACCCTAAAACTCCAATTAATCCTTTGACTTAACCAAATGTTGTAAGCCTTAAAGAAACCACTAAATAAATAATTGAATTATATTTGGGGCGTTACACCTGCCGGGTACATGCCGCAGTCTGTTAGACCTGCTCTTGTTGGTGTGGTTGCACCTAATCAAGTCACTGTCACCGTGCCTGGGGGAGCTGCCAGAGGACCACAAATTCAGACTCCTAGCCCTCATACTGTGCTCAGTCCCACTCCGGGTTTTGCAGCACACCCTCAAAATGTTCTTCAGCCAGGAGGAGGATATTATTACAATATGGGGAGCCACCCCCAAGGACACATGTTTGAGGGATCTCACCAAATGATCCGATTCGCGCTTGAAGAAAGAGTAAGGGCTATGGAGGTACTGGTGTTAGAGCCAAGGAAGCCTGAGTGGTGTGTTTAGTCCCGATTTGGTCTTACCACCAAAGTTCAAAGCTCCCGAGGTAGACAAATCTGCAGAGGATCGGCTGTCCAGAGCCATGTTACAATGTTCATCAGAAAAATGGGTCCTTATGCCAATGATGACAAGTGGCGATTCATCGCTTCAAAAGCAGTTTTGGCGGAGCTCCTCTAGATTGGTATATGAAATTGCAATCTTTCAAATCCGTTGTTGGAAGGATTTGTCCAAGCTTTCATGAGACAAAGATAAGTACAACATGGACATGGCCCCGGATAGGTCGCAATTGCAAAGACATGAGTAAGGGGCGAAAAGGAGACTTTCAAGGAGTATGCTCGAAATGGCGAAGCATACCGCCAGTTCGAGTTCAACCTCCCGATCGAGAAGGAAATGGTGTACATGTTCTGGAAACCACGCCAACAATCTACTATGACAGTCGACACGAGTGTTTCACCGGTTTCTCGATATGATAGTCTTTGGGAAAGACTTGAACATGGCCTTCGAAGTGGGAAGATCTCGAATCACCTCGATGAATGCAAGAGAAAGTTTGATTACTTGGTCAGATATGATGCTCCTGAAAATGCTCGAATCCGAATGGAAGATATCCAGCCTACAGGATGGGGTGAAGAAGATGAGCAATACAACCAAGTGGTTGTCATCGGGGATGGTCTTGAAGCTGAAGAGGGTGGTGTTAGTCTGATCCGCCATTGCCTTCTTTGGAGAAGAGTTGAAGAATTGGGGAAGTCGCTTTGCCTTTCCTGTGGTTTTTAATTCAAAGTAACTATTTGTAATGCAACCTTGTGGCTCTGCCCAAGGCCATAGGACAAGTTGTTAGGGGCACACATGTTTTTACTTTCAGAATCATCATCATCAATAAAAACGTTTGTTTTGAATTTCTCAATCAATAAAAATCATTTTCTCTTCATGGCGTGAGTCTTTTACTGCTTTATTATTTGTTTGTTTTCTTGTTTCGCCTTTCATTCTGCTTTTTCGCTTCGGCAAAATGCAGATCCACAGCAATAGTCTCTGAAAATGGCAGTGTCGACAGTCCACCTTTTGACTTTGATCACCCCATCAATCAGGCTGAGGGGGATGTTGAGGAAGACTGGGAAGCTCCTCCAGAACTCATGAGGTTAATGAAACAAGAAGAAAGGGTAATTCAGCCACACGAGGAATCTACTGAAGTGATCAACTTGGGTACAGTTGAGAATAAGAAAGAGGTCAAAGTGGGTACCACCATGAGTGAGGAAAATCGCATGAAGTTGGTTCAGCTGTTGCACGATTATGTGGATGTGTTTGCATGGTCCTACCAAGATATGTCCGAGTTGGACACTAACATTGTGGTACACAAGTTACCAGTCAAGCCTGAATGCCCACCTGTCAAACAGAAGTTGAGAAGGATGAAGCCAGAGATGTCCCTCAAAATCGAGACGAAGTGAAGAAGCAATTTGATGCGGGGTTAAGTAGCGATGGCCAAGTACCCGCAGTGGGTTGCCAATATTGTCCCAGTTCCCAAGAAGGATGGGAAGGTCAGAATGTGCGTCGACTACCGAGATCTGAATCGTGCTAGTCCTAAGGATGATTTTCCTTTGCCTCACATTGATGTCTTAGTGGATAGTACAGCTCAACACTCGTTATTCTCCTTCATGGATGGATATTCGGGATATAATCAGATCAAGATGGACCCTGAGGACATGGAAAAGACAACTTTCATAACACTTTGGGGAACATTCTGTTATAAGGTCATGCCATTTGGGTTGAAAAATGCTGGCGCAACCTACCAGAGGGCCATGGTTACCTTATTCCATGATATGATGCATAGAGAGATTGAGGTTTATGTTGATGACATGATCGCAAAATCCAAAACCGACGAGGAACACATTGTCAATCTGGAAAAGCTCTTTGAACGGTTGAGGAAATATAAACTCAAATTGAACCCAGCCAAGTGCACATTTAGGGTGAGATCGGGAAAGTCATTAGGCTTCATTGTCAGCCAGAAAGGAATTGAGGTGGATCCAGACAAAGTAAAAGCTATCCTCGAAATGCCGGTACCCAAAACAGAGAAAGAAGTTCCGTGGTTTCCTCGGAAGGTTGAATTACATCTCCGATTCATTTTCCAGCTGACTGCTACTTGCGAGCCAATTTTCAAATTGCTATGCAAAAGTCAAGAGTCGAAGTGGAATGATCAGTGTCAAGCTGCCTTTGAGAAAATCAAGGTGTACTTGCAGAATCCACCGTCTTAATGCCACTCAGGTCGCAGGCCTCTCATCTTATACCTTACGATTGCTAGATAATTCAATGGGTCGTGTGTGTTGGGGCGACCACGATGAATCCAGGGAAAAGGAGCATGCAATATACTATCTAAGCAAAAAGTTCACCGACCGTGAGACAAGATATTCTATCTTTGGAAAAGACTTGTTGTGCCTTAGTTTGAAATTTGCTCATCGTTTAAGGCGGTACATGCTAAGTCACACAACTTGGTTGGTGTCAAAAATGGATCCAATCAAGTACATATTTGAGAAGCTTGACTCTCACGGACGAATTGCCCGTTGGCGATGCAATTGTCCGAATACGATATCCCGTGACGCCACGCAAAAAGCGATTAAAGGTAGTGCACTTCTTTGAGTATTTGGCATGTCACCGATTCGGACTACCAACCAATGCGCATGATTTTCCGATGAAGATATCATGGCATCGCTCGACGAGGGGAAATCCCAAGAAAGTGAAAGATGGAGAATGATATTCGATGGTGCGTCAAATGTATGGGGGCATGGAGTAAGTATTTGTGTTGATATCTCCCGACAACCGCTTCATTCTCATCCATCGCAAGATCGAGCTTCTATGTCACAAATAACATAGCAGAATATAAAGCGTGCATCCTAGGTATTCAAGCAGCCTTAGAGTGGAAAGTTAAAAGGCTAGACGTGTATGGGGACTCAGCCCTGGTTATTCATCAAGTAAGAAGTGATTGGGAGACCAGAAATCCCAAACTGATTCCTTATTGTGATTATATGCAAGAGTTGATGAAGTCTTTTGATGAGATCACCTTTAAGCATATCCCTCGAGGTGAAAAACGGTTGGTCGACACATTGGCAACACTCATCTCGCTATGTTCAATGTTAGTTTTGTGACAAGAGCGACTAATATCGACCAAAGACCGGAGCTCGCTGCGCATCACCATCTTGCACACGACAATAGATGAGGAACCTGACGAGAAGCCTTGGTATCATGACATTAAGCAATACATCACTAATCAGGAATACCCACCTGGGGCATCAGAGAATGACAAGAGAACTCTCAGAAGATTGTCAAGAAATTTCTTCTTGAGTGGTGAAGTTCTCTACAAAAGAAACTACGATATGGTTCTCCTAAGGTGTGTTGCCAAAGAAGAAGCTGAAAGAATCATGAGAGATGTGCACGAAGGCTCATTTGGGACCCATTCCAGTGGACATACCATGGCTAGAAAGATCCTAAGGGCGGGTTATTGCGGTTGCGAGATGGAATCGTGTTATAGCTTTGTAAGAAAGTGCCACAAGTGCGGATCTATCTTGATCATATCCATGTACCGCTTTGCCAAATTAAACGCTCGATCGCGTCTTGCCGTTCTCAATGTGGGGCATGAACGTCATAGGTCCAATTGAACCCAAAGCATCAAATGGGCATCGTTTCATCACGGTCGCCATTGACTATTTCACAAAATGGGTTGTTCGCCATACTCCGGTATAACCGATTCGATGGTTGCCAAATTTGTGAAGAAAGATCTCGATTTGCCGATATGGTATTCCCTACAAGATCATCACGGATAACGGCAAGAACTCGAGCAAAGAAATGATGAAGGACCTATGCAAAGAATTCAAAATTCAAGCATCATAATTCCTCTCCCTACCCCCCAAAGATGAATGGGCGGTTGAAGCAACCAACAAGAATATCAAGAAAATAGTGCGAGAAAATGGTGGTAACCTACAAAGATCGGCATGAAATGCCCTTTCGCTTGCATGGCTATCATACCTCGGTGCGCACTTCGACTGGGCAACCCTTCTCTCTCGGTATGGGTCGAAGCGATCCTCCTATCGAGGTTGAGATACCCTCACTGCGGTCTTGATGGAAACCAAGTTGGAAGAAGCCGAGTGGAGTGCAGGCTCGTCGGATCGGCTAAATCTCATTGAGGAGAAAAGAATTGCAGCCTTGTGTCACGCAACTGTACCAACGAGAGAATGAGAGCGGCTTTCGACAAGAAAGTCAGGCCTCGTGAATTCAAGCGAGGGATGCGGTACTCAAGAAGATTCTCGCCCATTGAGTGATCCCCGAGGGAAGTGGGCGCCCACTTATGACGCCCGTATGTAGTCAAGAAAGCCTTTCTCGGGGAGCGCTGATACTCACAAATATGGACGGCGAATATCTCAAGAACCAGTCAATTCGGACAATTGTGTGAAGTATTATGCCCGAAAGAAATAAGTGAAAAAAAGAGAAAGACGAGCCAAGTAAGAATTAGCTCGCTAGGTTGAAAACCCGAAAGGGCGGCCTAGGCAAGATCAGAGTGACCCGGTGGATTGAAAACCCGCAAAGGGCGATCCAGGCAAAAATTAGGGTCAGAAAACTTGAGCATGAAAAGTAAAGAAATGCATACAACTCCCCTGAAGACTTGGATGAGGAGTGATCAAGATTAAGGACGCAAATGCAAGCCTTTGCTCCACGAGACGGACGATCGTAAATTAGCTTCTCTTTTGTTTTTCGTGTCTTTTTGTAGTTTAAAACTGTCAAATGTACTGAACAGTCGTCGTAACATTCTGTACGATCGGCTTCCACATCAATAAAGCTCAATTTTCTCATGTCTTGTTTGTTGTTATTTCTGCTTTTTCTGCTCAAAATAAGCGTTTTATGATGATGGTGATCTGAAACTGTAAAACATGTGCATACATCATAGAGCATTACAAATCATGGCGAAATCTTTAAAAGTCATGGGAAATAAGCAACTTCCCAAAGAAAATTAATCTTACAAAGAAGGTTGCACTCACAAACCATTCCGCACGGGCGAACCATAAAGCAAACTTGTGTTCGATTCATGAGCCTGCCTGCGGTCTCTATCGGCTTCTCGATCTCTCTTGCCAGGAGTATCGGGAGTCGGTTGAACCAGTAAAAGAACAAGCCTTTGTCAAAAAAGCGTAAACAAATGATCAGAAAAGAGAAAGCTGATCGGAAAAAAAAAACAGAAAAAATCAAACGACCAGAAAAAAGAAAGCTGGTCAGAAAAGAATTTAAAAAAAAAAAAGAAAACAGTCTACTACATGCATCATCACACCAAAATCATAACATTGCATGCACTCGCATAACATGCTCCTGCATAACATGCCCTTGCATAACATGCACCCATGCTTCATGCATCATCCCTTGCATCAACTGGCATATGCAGGTACCTCAATTCAGTGCGCCAACAGTAGCTATCTCAATCAGTCAATCAACAGGATTTGCGAATCCCTTCAGGACTCGCGTGTCCCTTCAGAACCAATGCGTCCCTTCAAGATCCCGTCGTTATCGAGCACCGACGAATCATCGACACGGGTCCGCCGGTTTAGTTCAAATCAACGATCCAAGCGGCGACTTTGAACTCGACCTTCATCTCGCCAAGTCATCACGGAGCATGACGGATCGGCCGCCGGACTCGTGTCCTTCATTTCGCCAAGTCATCACGGAGCATGACGGATCGGCCCTTCGGACCTCGTGTCCTTCATTTCGCCAAGTCATCACGGAGCATGACGGATCGGCCCCGGACTTCGCTGGCGTCCTTGGACTAGATGTGTCGGTATAAAGCATAGCGTAAGTCCATCAAGGTAAAATGTATCGATCCTACAACTTGATATTGAACCTCGGGCCGCTCGAATAGGCCACCTCCGAGCTCAAATCTTTCGCTTCAGAGCGCAGTACTCCTTCGTAACCTAAGTCTTCTTTCTTTCGAGCCACAAGCGCTCCTTCTTTATTGCGTTCTTTATCACTTTCTTGTTTTTCTCGCGATGATCGGCCTCCCGCAGGTCGATACCTTCTTTCTTGTTTTCTTTCTCGCTTTATTTTTGCTTGCTTTTTGCCGCTTTGAGGTTGGCACCAATTTATTTCTTGCCTTTGTTGGCTTTATCGAGAGTCGACACTTCATTCATTACTGTAGTTTTCGGTGGCATCCATTCACCCAAAAAGAAAAACTAGAAGATAAAAAAGAAAAGGAAAATTCGAGTTTTTCCTAAGTAGGCAAAATCGGTATAATTTCTGAATTCTTTCTCTCTATTTTGCCTTGGAATATGTTTCGGCCAATTCATATTCCTTGTTAAAATCTAGATAAAGAGAGGCAAATTGTCATACCCCCAATTTTGTCCGGCTTAGGTCAAAACCCTAATCTTCCACAAAAGTAAATAAATAGAGGAGAAGAGAGCATCATGCATTGCATTTAGGTTTCTAAAAGTCATCTCAAAATTTCTAAAATCATTTTTGGAGTTGGAATACACTTTTTGGACAAGCTAGGGTTTTGCAGTGCAAAAGGGTATTTTGGTCATTTTGCGAATAAGGGACAATTCCTCAAGACAAGTCATTCAACATGCATTTTTGAGGTATTAGAGGTCACTCCTAGGGGAAAAAGTCATTTTTTGAAGTGAAAATGTGCTTCGGGCAAAGAACTAGGGTTTTTAGAGTGAAAGGGCATTTTGGTCATTTCAAAATAAAAACAGTATTTCGTCCCAAATCACTGAACAATCATCAATGATTTTATTTGAGGAATATTTGTGCTTAATGGTGATTATTTTTGTGCATAAATATTAACCTTTTTTGCATAAAAATCAAGTCTTTGGATAGAAGGGTAAAATGGTCATTTCCTTTGAAGTGGGGTAAACAAATCAATTTTGGGATTGGTGAGATCATAAAATTCAGAGCCCAATCATTGAATCATGGGACATGTCCCAAAATGGCATGAATTTAGAAGAATTATCTAGAAAGAGATATTCCATTTCTTTTGAATTTTGAAAGGTCAAGTATAATACAATAGTACAATTTGCAATTCCACTCACTCTCCCACTCCCTAGCTGCGCACACCAGCCCATAATCATGCAATTTTGATTTATTTTATTGGTTGCAAATTGTGTTTAAATCTTGGCCTTCCATTCAAGTTTTGTGTGCAATCCTCACCCTTCATTTGAATCAAAATGGCACTTGTGTAATAAGCTCCATGGAAAAATACAATTTTGTAAATAAACTTATCCTTCACCACCCTCATTAAGCAGCGCATTCAGCCCCTCTCTCTCCTCATTTTGTGCTTTTTAATTACCCTCAATCCATGTGACATTGCATCTTGACCATTGATTCAAATTTTATCTCAAATCCTATTGGTTTGCAAGAATCACATTGTCATAAATACCCTTGAGTTTGCACCCCATATAAAAACTCAAAAGCAAGAGACCAAAGGGATAGACACTCTCATTTTTAACCTAGAACAAAAACCTCTCCTCCTCTCTCTGTAACACCCCCTTATTCTAATCAATTCGGTCTACTTAGTTAAAATCAGAGTTTCAAAATTCCACTCAAAGGAGTGCTACATTTAGTGATTAAAAGTGAAAACAGAATTCAATCAAGTTCAAAAACAGTTTCGCAGCATTTACAAAGCATGCAGTCATGCGCATCACCACGGCAAAAGGCTCAGCCCATCATATAAGGCACCTCGGCCATTAAACATCAAGGCACATTACATAGTAATAGTTACACAAAATAATGATAGTTTTCAGTTCAAGGACTATCTAGCAAACTATACACAAGTTCAGCATAAAAAGCACAAACTAGACTACTCGGCCCCAACCCAGTGTTACACGACCAGAGCAGACTCAACCAACATCAACTAGGCACAGCTATCACTCATGAGTACCTGCAAGTTTCCACGAGAGCAGGCAACAAAAGCAGCTAGGGTGAGTCTCTTAACACAAGTAATATAATGTGAAGAAAAGCATTAAGGATAGAGAATAGCACTAAAAACACCTCGGTTCAGCTAACACAACCACTCACCGATAGCTCAAAACAATCACAACAATTATCACTCAGCCCAACACATTAAATCATGTAATGTAATGCATGTATGCAACCCATCCACAGGGCAATATGCAATGAGGTACCTCCACCGTCGTTATTTAGCCCGTCGGCATCACCGTCGTTAACTCCGTCGTTATTTGATATGGAGACCGAAGTCTTACCATATCCGAGGCCGAGACCTCCTCCGTCGTTATATGCACATGAACATGTGACTCATGACAAATACAATCACACACAAATCAAATCATAGCGTATGTGAAAGTTTACACCGTCGTTCACCGTCGTTCTACTCCGTCGTTATACTCCGTCGCTCACATGACGTCTACACCACTTAGACATCATCTCAGTGCTAAGGTCGACCCTACAACACCGGTAGAATCACCCTAGGACCTACAACCGACCTCTCAGTCACCTCGGCACCTCTCAATCACCTCGGCACTCATAGTGGACTAAGTGTCACCCCGAGGACCACAACCACACTTAGGGACCAAATTGTCACCTAAGGACCAAAATGGACTTAATCGCTCCAACACTTAAACACATTGGTGCTAAATGGCACTCACAGTGGCGTCCCACAATGTGTTTGGACAACATTGGCGCCTAGTCATCACCTCGGCACACTGTGTGTGTACCTCGGCTAATCACACGACATCACCTCGGCACACTATGTGTGTACCTCGGCTAGCCACACTCAACCCTCAACTCGGTAACGTGCTCACAGTTACGCACTACCTTGCATCAAAAACACTTAAGTCATGGGAATTCACTCCTTAGTGTTCCCTGGTTCCGCTCACCTATACTTAGGCACTGGGCGTTTCACCTCTGGACGCTACCCGCACCGATGACCTCGGTTCACTACCCCTACACGCCCGGTAACCTTAAGGAAAACACCTACACTTCCGGTTTATGAGTCCCTACCCTTCGCTACGGTGTTTAGACACATACTCACTCACAAACTCACCAACAGACCCTCAACACTAAAATACTCTAGACGTGGACTCCCTTCAACTCGGTTTCTTTCACTCTAGCTGAAGAACACTTCAGTTTACGCGCGTAATAAAGGCGCTTAACTCCCATTTCACTCCTTTACTCTGTTTCTTAAGTTAGACTCAACATGCAAGCTCATTACTAGCTCACCACACTCATGCACACTCGGATACTCACTCCATTTCACCGATCCTCTTCCTAACTCTACATGCAAGCTCACTTTCAGCTCACCATGCAATGTTCTCTCTTCATACCACTCGGAACAGAGAGAGTGTTACGCTCCTCTCTCTTTCCAAGCTGATCCACCGTCTTTCCTCACCACAAATCACAGCCAAGAGCAAGAACATAGCAAAACATGTTATGATCAACACATAAAACGCACATGCAAGGTGATTCAGAAACCACTCACACCAAAACACAATCAAACACAAAACATTACAAGGATTAAAGGACCCCTAACCTTAATAACTCGAGAAAGATGAGAATCCTTCACTCTCTAGTAACCACCAGCAACAAGTTCTCCTCCCCTCTTGAACTCTCCATGCTCGGTTTCCACTCTTCTCTCTTGATTGCTCGCTTCTCTCTAAGTCTCACTTCTTTCTCTTTCTAAAATTGGTAACTTAACTGATTTGGAACATGAATGGGAATGTTCCCTACGGAGGTACCATTTAACATGTCCTTAAAGGACTCAAATGGGCCTTGGCCCTATTTAGGCCGTGGGCTTCCACTTCCCACACCCTCTCCTACTTAGACACTTTACTAAGGGATAACACATGCTTAACACTCACTTAATTACATGACTTAAAATTAAAATGTTGCAAACCCTTAATAACTCATTAAGTTAATTAATTGAATTATGTTGGGGTGTTACACTCTCCCTCTCTAGGCCGAACCCTCCCTCTCCTTTCTCCTCCATTTTCTTTTCAAGTTTCATCCACCAAATCACCTCAAATCCACTCCATATTCATATATCTTCTTCCTTTCATCCTTGATTCCATTTTTACTCTACTAAGGAGCTTGTTTTCTTCAAGTTTGTGTGGCATTTGTTGGTGATTTGTGCTTGATCTTCATTTTTCTACTCTTGTGTAGCTTTGATCTTGAGGTAAACATCTTATCTCTTGCATTTTTAACTATTAGCATGTGAATCTTCCTTCTACTCCTCTTCCTCTCTGAGAGGCTTAGAGGGCTCATTTTAAACACTATGTCAAGGACATTGGGAGCCTTGGGTGTTTGAAGTAAGCCCTTGGTCTTGAAGAGGGTGTTCTTGTGTTTTAATCATATGTTTTGCATTTTCACACTCATTTTTTTCACTTCTTCATGAATAAAGAACTTCCATACATTATATGCATCTTCTTGTTCATATCATAACTTGTGAGTTGAGCTTTGGTTTGATTCATGAGTGTAGGGGTTCGGTTTTAGGCCTTAGAATTTAGGGTTTTTTTGTTGCTCCTTTTTCATTTTTTTGAGTTATGTAAATGAAATGCATGATGTACTTGATTTGCATGATTTGTTCTATGTGTGGATTATGAGTTTTAGCATGAAATAATGTATTGTCTTGTGCATATGTGATTTCGGCATTAGAGGCCTTTTTAGGGTCCATTTTAGTGCTTAAAATGTGTGTTTGATCTTGTGTAGAGGTGTGTAATAGTGTTAATGTGTTTTTTCACTTTTTTAACCATCCATTCATATTTTTACCTTACCACTCATTAACTTTTTACCAAAACTAAAAAAGGCATTTTTACTTTTTACTTTACTATCCCATTAAATAATTACCATTCACTTCATGCATATTTACTTTTACCATTCATTAACTTTTTACTAAAAGTTTTACTACTTGTCTATTTGCAAAAATACCCAAAACATTTTTACACTTTGCATTTCATCACTTGTGCTTACATGTTCATGCATCTATATGCGCCTATGCCTCTTGCATTCTCATACCCTCTTACATGTTCATGCATCCATTAATGTCATGTCTTGCATTTATTATCACATGATCATACATTCATTAACACTATGAATTGCACTCTTTTTCATATGTTCATGCATTCAATAATGCTATGCCTTGCATTCCACAATTGTATACTCATGCATTCACATGCTTGCCTAATCATGCATCCAATAATGCTATGCCTTGCATCCCATGAATTGTATACTCTTGCACCCACATGTTTGTTTAATCATGTATTCAATTGTTTATAGCAATTTGTGAATACTCTTTATGATTGCTTTGTTTGTTCTCTAATTGTTGTCTCGGTTTTGTCTTGAAAAAGGATTTGAAATGTTCTATTTCTTTTCAAATTCAAAATTACATGCTTTTCTTTCAAATAAAAACCCTAAGGCATTTTCATAAACAAATCATTAGCCATCACTCGAAGTCGTTGCTTGTTTGATCGCTAATGAGGAGTTATTAGTGATAGTCACTCGAAGCCTTTGCTTGTTTGACTATTATGAAAGCTCCCACACATTAATTATATAACAAAAACTAATCCAAATTTCCAAAATAACACGAGTTATTAGTAGTAATTATCATCGATGCTCACCATTTTTTCAAAACAATTTCAAAAAAAAAAAAAAAGAATAATGCAACGTTGTCACTTGTAATCACTCAAGTCATTGCTTGTTTGATTACCGGTTCCAACTCTCTTTTCTTTCGAGTTAGTATTGAATGCCACTCGAAGCCTCTGCTTGTTTGGTGTTCGCGAACACTCGAGTCTTACTTCAAAAACTCCAAAACTTAAACCCTAAGCCGTTTTTGACGCGAAAGCGAGAACTACGTAGCTTTGATCCTCATTCCGTGAGGGCACGTAGGACCGGGTTCATGTCCCGTGAAGCACCCTTTTCAAAAAAAATCTTTGTTTTGTTCCGCTTTACAAAGATACCAAAAACATTCCTTTTCCCCGTTTTCAATAAAGCAATTTCTCAAAAAAAAGAAAAGAAAAGAAGTAGAACGATGTATTTCAAATCGAACATTTCAAAACCGCATCAAGTTAATGGTTCCCTTTCGGTAGAAAGGGCGCGTGGAGTGCTAATACATTCCCCATGCGCAACCGACCCACGAACCTACATCTCTGTGTTTTCAAAAGACCACCCGTTTTCCAAAAAAGGTTTTTTCAATGTTTTCCTAAATAAATATTGGTGGCGGCTCTACTATTTTTCACGTTGTCAAACGAAAAGTCCAAACCGGATTTTTCGGGGCGCAACAATGATGCCACCAACAAAGCCTCTGTTAGCAGCAAAAAGAAATCCATCAAAGCCACACTTTTGAAAGGTATAACTCACATTAGAAGGATGAGTCCTAGTTTCCATAATAAACTAAAATGTCAGAATGATGCATATCAATATATTGCTTGTAGTTACGATAGAGTTCAGGGCTAGCAGCCCCTCTACAGTTCCAAAGCAATATTTATCATTTAAATTCATGAATGTTAAAAGTAAAGAAAGAACCAACTCCCTGACAGAAACAGAAAGAGCGAAAAACAATCAAAAGACAACACCAATTAAGATTGGCTTGGTGTCTCTTTGACACATTCCATTGCAGCCAGGATATCCTCCTCAGAATCACTGGTGTGTTCCTCTCTCAGGTTGAGGGCCTCAGAGTTTTCCTTGTCTTGATTAATCAGATGATGTAGAGTAGATTCTAGGATATGTAGAGGGTTATCTGGGGTTTTTTGAGAGAATGAGAGATGAGGTTAGGAGTTATGAGTGGTTGATGATTAGTAGTCTCATTTCTGGGGCTACTAAGCTCATCACCATAGCATCCCCTCTCATTGTGGCTATTTATGTGATTGTCAACTCCTTTGGTCATGTTAGTTCCCTCAATGGTCTTGGTGATGTAGTTTTCTAAGGCTTCTAAGGTCTGCTCATGGGTGTGCTCTTTGATATCCCTTTGGAGTCTAGCAATAGAATGCTTAGTAATATTCCCTATAGGGGTTCTAACTTTTGTCTTAACATTGATTCCAGGTTTGTCTCCAGCTTTGGTGAATAATTTTGCAGCTTGGACCTCTTTTTTATGTTGAAATCTGTCATGGGCACTTTTGGTAAGATTTTGGCTAATAAATCGATATTGGTTATCCATAGTTGCATTGTTGGTTTGCTGATTTTTGTGAATTTGCAGGTTATGCTTGGTTGGAGCGTGATGAGTGATGATTCTATCATTCTTGTAAGTGTCAGGTTCATCTTGAAGAATGTTAAACCGAGAGCCTCCACTAGCTTGGTCTGGTTTAGCCAAGGCAGAGTTAGTCATAGTCCGAGGAGGAGTAGTGCCCGAGTCTTTGTTCTCCTGCTTCCTTGGCCTCCTCTGTTCTACACAACAGTCTACACACTAGGTTCCTCTAATACGTAAATTGTTGCCCTCTTCAATACTATCCAACATAACATTAGCCTTAGCGATGAGTTCAGGACAACCTTCCTTGTAGTGCCCAAACCTCCCACAGCTAAGACAAAGATGGTGCATGCCTTCATATTCAATTTTGTACAATCTACCCTTGATTTCAAACATAGCAAGAAGAGGTTCCCTAAGATCAACCTCAACAAAAATCCTAGCATATTTCCCCCTTTCTTGTTGTAAGGTATTCTTATCTACCTTAATAGTTTTGCCAATTCTATCTCCAATGAAGTGAAGCATTTTGGCATCATAGTACTCATTGGGAAGCTGAGAAAAACGAATCCAGACAGCAACATGGCTAATAGGGTCATTAGTTGGTTGGAAGTCAGGGCACCAGTTGTGGACAGTGAGGTAATGGTCATAGATAAGCCAAGGACCGCCAGTTAAGGCTTTGGTCCTATCAGCATCATTGTTGAAGATAACCAAGAAGAAGTCATGGTCAAGATCAATAATGTTCAAGGCGTTGTTCTTGGTCCATAGCTGATGAAGGCGTGCCTCAAGAGCTTTGTAACCAATTTTTCTTCCAAGGAGTTTGACTATTAATCCATACTTCCAAGGCCTTTGGATACGATGTTACTCAACAGTAGAAAGACAGAAAGTTGGACAATCATATTTCCCCTTTTTGTTTTCAATAATAGAGAAACCATCAATTTCGTAGGGATCCATGAATGTATCTTCAACATAGTTGTCGTCTTGTTCAGTCAATTGAGTGTTTCCAATAACCATACTTTTGTATGATCTTGGTTCTTGAATGTCCACTTCTTGCAATAGGTTATCGTGTGTAGCCGTGTAGGGGATGGAAAGATGGTGGCAAGACCATCACTGTTATAATTTCCTGTAAGACGAGGCGATTGATGATCAGTTTCTTCTTTGTGTGTATCATTGCAATGTTCCATAGTCTCTTCAATCGACGGAGAAGACATGTTGATTGTAGCCTCCACGAGAGTGGAAGTGTCCCAAGGATGAGCCTCCGCAATGGGAAGCTCCCCACTCATTGGGAAAGGGAGGGCTCGGCAGGACGGTGGAGAATCATGGGAATCATTCACTTCTTTCTTTTAACAATATATGATTTTGCTCTTCATCACTGCCTTACATTTCTTCTTATTTTTATATGGTTTTCATCTCCCTTTTTCTTTTTAATTTGTTTTAACTGCTACAAAAGCTGTTTATTAACTATGAGTATGAACAAATTCAACTTATATTGTAATAATGTTTTTCAAATAAGAGTATAAAATGAATAAATAAATTATAACTCGTTTCGTTCTGTTCATTCTCCAAACGATAAAATGAGAACTTTGTTTCGCTCCATCGTAAAATTCTCAAATAATGGAATGCAAATTTGTTTCATACAGTGTTTTTAAAAACTGGCTCGACAGGTCGGATCGGGCAAACTGGGAACCGGAGGGGTCACTGGATCAAGCCACGCTATGGATCAGAAATGCAGCGACTCAGTAGGAATCGCCATGACTCACCGGTTTTGGTGAAAACCGGTGACCCGGTGGGTTTTGAAAAACCAGATTGGGTTTTGCATATATTTAAAAAAAAAACAAAAAACGCAAAACCGACGCCGTTTTAAGCAGTTAATTTATAATTAAAAAAGTAAAAACGAAATTAGAAACCTGAGAGAAATGAGAAGAGACACGTCTCTTTCTCAATCTCACTTCAAAAACTGTGTATAAACAATTTGTAATTTTGTTTTGAGCACTACTAGTCTCGTTTTTCAATGAAACATTGCTTATCGGGAAAAAAAACCTGATCTAAAGAGTAAAAGAGAGACTGAAAATCGAAACATCCACCTAAAGTTCAAAGTCGGATTATATGTAAGTTCCAAGAATTATATGTATGTTGATAATAATTTGTGGTTTTTTTTTAGATTTTTTTAGGCATGATGTGTAATTTTAGCAAATTAAATTTTAGAGGTATGAAATTTCTATGTCTTGAAAATTCAGGAATTTTTTAATTGGGACCGGGTTGTGGTCATGCGGTTCAACTGTCGACCCCTCGGTCCGACCCTTGACACAGTGACTCGGTACCTTCATCGAGTCGGTCACCAGTCCGAGTTTTAAAACACTAGTTTCATTCCTTTCCGCTCCATTTTGTTCCATTCCACTCCTTTTTGTTCTGTTCCGCACCATTTTGTTCCATACCCTAAGTGTCGGGTGGGACAGACAATGGAAAGGAAGAGATTTAATGTCTTTAGAGTGGAAAATACACCGTACCTTTTGCTTAATTTTTCTCTAATTTGTATTTATCTCTTTCATCAATTGCTTTCTTTCTTGTCTTATCTCATTTTCTCACTCATACTTCTCTCTCTCAAAAAAACTAAATTGACCAAAAGTGTGTAATCTAAACTTCAATAATAATATTTTTCAAACTTATAGCAAATATGAGAATACATGTAAATTTTTAGGAATTTAAATCCTAGAAATGAAACAAACACACCCTTAACCTTGGATTTTTTAGGAGAGACAATAATAATTAAAATAATGTTATTTAATAGTAGAGAATAATGAATTAAAAGAAATAGAAAAACTATCAAGAAAAAATTAAAGAATCTAACTCTAAAGGTAGAGAATCATTCTATTGAACTTCTATGTTTTTCTAACTTTGGTTTTTTATGAGAGAGAAAAGTAAAAATGAACAAAAATAGAGAGAAATAAGATAAGAGAATATATTAGAGGAGATAAATAGATACAAAACTAGAAAAAAGTTCCCTCCAAAAAGTTAAAAGTTAGAGGATTCATTCCCTTGGACAATAATTCTCTACATTTGCCTCTATCTATCTCTCACTACAAGAAAAGCTTGTTTTAGCCACCAGCAATTGCCACGGAGCTTATTCCGTCAGTAATTTGCCACGGATTTGCGACGGCATGCGTAAAAAATAAGGGCGCTAAATTTCCCGCTGGTGTTTGCCACGGGTTTGCCACGAACATGTGAAAGGACAGGAATTTGCCACTCGTGGCAAGTCCGTGGCAACCCATTAATCAAAATAAAACGAGCCTGATCCCTATCCCTAAAATCAGAACGTCACGCTCTCTATGCTTTCTCCTCCTCACCCTCTCGCTCTCCTCACCTACAATCTGCCTCCCTCCCTCACTCTCAATCACCACCACCTCACCTCCACCCACACTCCCCACCGTCGTGCTCCCTGCAAAAACCCTCTCACTGCAAAAGCCTCAATGACTCTCACTCTCTTCAACCGAACACCCATCGATCTTTACAAGTGAAACCCTATCGCTGTTGCTGCGCCGTCGTCGTTGGATCCCTTTGTTAACTTTTCGGCAAGTGTACAGAATCGAGCAAGTAATAAAACCGGTAAGTACCGGGATATCGTCCTCGAGAATCGAAGTTATTTTACTAAAGACGTTAACAGCTACTAATAGGAACCAAGTTTAAAGGGGGTTTTGGTTTGATAATTATTGAGCTATCAAGCTCGAATTAAAGCAATAAAATATTTTTGTGTTTTTAGTAATAGAAGCCGAAGAACGAGTTGAAAAGGATACGATGGTAAAAGATGCTAGGGACGAATTCCTATTGATTTCACACTATTGCCACTGATTTAATTTGGAAGATAATCTCTCTCTCTCTCTCTCTAATTTTGCTATCAAACTCACAACATTAACCAATTCCTAGTTCCTTAGGTAACTAGTCCTTTGTCGTCAACTAAAAGCCCTAATCCCTTAGGTGATTCTAATTAACAACAAGCATTAAAGCAAGAGTTTGCAGTATACAACAACTTATAGATTATTCCTAAGCTACCAATTGAAGGTATCGAATTTCAAACATTCAAGAATAAAACTCCCATTTCATAATTGAACAAAAGATCATTGTATGAGTTTTCCAACCATAAAAAGCATTAAGCGTAGAAATTCGATACACAAAATACGAGAGAGTACGATACAAATATGATTCTAAACCAGCGACAATAGTGTTACGTCAATATTCATTCATCCCTAACACAAGGAAGTTTAGCTATTCATGATTAATGAAGAGAAACAAGAAAAATTACAAGTGGAAGATGATGATGAACACATATGAAGCTTCAATTCTTGTTCCCAAGTCTTGAATCTTCTATAGCCGTCAGACGGGATCGCTCCTCTTTCAGTTCTAGGGTTCCAAAAACGTCAAAAAGTCCCAAAAAACGAGTAAATTCGCGTTTTTATCAATTTCCTCGCCCATCCGCGCGGCCGCGCAAGCTCTGCGCCAGTTTCCGCGCCAATTTCCTTCTTTCCCTGACTTGTGGCGCGAATTCCAGCGCGTCCGCGCCAGTTTCCTTATTTCCCTGACTTGTGGCGCTAATTCCAGCGCGTCCGCGCCATACCCAACGCCAGCAGCAACAATTCATGTCCCATGCGCCCATGCTGCGTGCCTCAATGCCCATTTCGCGTGCCATGGAATTTTTCCTTGACTCGCACCACTTGCTCTTCAATACCCTGTAATTCCTGGGCACAAAAACACAAGAACCCCAAGCGTAAACACTGCATAATACATAAGCCTCTAATAGCACAATTTGCTAAATTCTCCTAACACTTCACATTAATTCATTAAAACTTCAAAGTAAAATCCCTTTTTAATACTGAAAAACATCATGTGATGGGGATTCATCACAACCCCCAACTTGAACATTTGCTTGTCCTCAAGCAAAGACAATGCAAGACAAGACTCGACAACCCAATACCGGATAACATGCAATCACGTATTAATCCACTAATTAACACCAATATCACAGAAACAAGTTAAGCGTCAACTTTCAGACCGGCCACTCAAAATGCAATCCCACATATGGTACTTTCACTAGCACATACTTGCTCAATAGTGCGTGTGTGCCATTTAACTGAATTGGAACAGAGCTAGTTTCAAAATGCATTTAACTAAGACTAGAGGGCTTTCTTCCGAGACCGCCAAAGATGTTTCAAAACAAAGGGTAGACTAACGTTTCCACATAAGATTGAGGGGCTTCAAAGCAACGACAAAGGGTCTTAATTAGGCATTACAGATTGGACCAGTGCACAACTACTTCAACACACACACACAACACAAACCACACAACATAGAGTTTTTTTTTAGCTGCAACCCCCTCATTACATCAAAAATTTAGATTTACTCAGCAGTTACTTCGGGAGATTGCAACAATTACACAGCTATGTGGATTTTTCCACTTATTCACAAACACACTTAAACACACACGGCATACACTACAGCATTACGGGTAGACGCTGCAGTGCTGCACTCACGCACCCTAACACCACGGCATACACTACTGGCCACACGGGTAGATTGCGTCTTGTCGCACTCACACGCACACTGACACCCACACGTGCACTGACCATCCTACAATCTTCATACCCAGCCTTAGTACAACTGATGCACCCCCAACTTAGCTTCTACAGCTACCCTTAATTCTTAGTAAAAATTTGGCACTCCCATGGTCCACCAAGCAGCTAGCTTAGCTACAATCATTTCTAGGATCACTAAGTTCCACCTGAGTTAATGTTTTGAGTGTGGAAGCAAGATTGCACAAGTTCCTTCACCACAGGGGGTACTATTCGCTCAATTCTCACCACATCATCACTAAGTTTGCTCAACTAATTTCAAAAATTACATTTTTTTAGAGATTGACTACATGATTGCATATCATCCTTGACACAAACACAGACTAACCAATAGGTCTTCCCCCTACATAGACTCTTGTAGTGTCCTCACTGCGCAAAAACTAGAGGGGGACCTAAACGACTCAGATAAAACAACTAGTAAAACCAAAAAGAAACAAGCACATAAAAGCAACTAGGTATCACAACTGCATAAATTTAAGATAAGGGAAAAAGAAAAACCACAACGGCGAGCAGATCACTCAACCGCGAAATCTGCAGCTACTGAGGAGATGCCTGAAAAATGTCAGCATGAGGATCCACCTGCTCTCCCCTCTGAGAAGTGAAAATGGCCCTGTAGATAGCTTGCATACCCATCCTCTGTTCCTCTGCCATCCTCTTCTGTTCCTCTGCCATGCCCCTCTAATCCAATTCCAAAGCATCAATTCTTCCTTGCAGGTTTTGAAAATCTTCCCTTGATGGCTGCCACTGTGGCTCGAAGTCCTCAAATTGAAACATGGGCTCTTCATGGACTTCTTGCTCTGCTTGAGGCTCTGCCTGAGGCTCAGCTGGAGGTGCCTGAACAAGATTGGAGTGAATACGAATCCAATCCCTAGTGATTGGCTTACCTAGTTCAATAACTTTTTCCTCAGCTTCCACAACAACTCCCGCTTTTTCACACAATAGGGTAATAAGGCTAGCATGTCTCCACCATGGTTTTTTCTCTAATTTAATCTTTGAGAATTCCAGGAGCTCATTTTCAAGCATCGACCCCAAATTAATCGGTTCCCTTTGGATGATTGTTGTGGCTAGGGATGCTCTAGGGATATGTAATTCCGTTTGATTAGAGCATGGGGAGATTGTATGAAGGATAAAATCCGCCCATCCTCTAGCAATCGGAGTGAGATTCTTGGTTTTGATTTTTTTAGGATCACCATATCCATTTCTTTCCCAATCAACACGTGGTTTGCACAGTGTTCTAAGAATCTCAACAGCATGAACTTCATCTTCCTTGGGCTTCCTACTCAACCTGCCCCTAAACCCACATTTTGCAAGTGGTACATGAGGTATCTCAAACAACTCATTGATAGTGATTCGATCAAAGGGTACAATACATCCCCGAACGAAACTTGTGTTAGGAGGAAACTTAAGTGTCCCGTCGATTGCCGGCTGAGGATTAACATTAGCAATGAACTCAAAAGTAAGAGCTTGACTCGCCTTCTTAGGATAGGACACAAACTTTTCCCATCCTCTCTCCTGAATATTTGCTTGGATCTCTGGATAGTCACCCGGGGTGAGGCGTATGGCCTTCTCTCTCACAAAGGGATGATTTACCGGGAATGTGTCATAAAAATTCTTGCACCCAAGTGATCTGAACATATTGGCATCGAAACTCTGAGATGATGAAGCACGAGTACCACTTTTCCTCTTTGGCGCATTATCATGTCCTTTTCCACCAGCCATATCCTGTATAAACACATTCAAAGTTGTGCAAAATTTGGGTGAAGGTCAGTGCACAATAAACACATGGATAAGTAAAATTTACTCGAGATCATCACCACATTACTCTTGTTGAACGCAATGAGTTCACACGACAAATTTACCATACAACTTTAAGCACTAAGTTGTTGTTCACAATGGGAAGGCATGTTTTTCAAAATTCAATTCAATGAGGCATTTTAACAAACACCTTGTGTGCACCCCAAAACCCACTATGAACAACAACAACCCACAACCTAAACATACCACAATCTTGTTCCTTTCAACAATCTAACACACAAATTGGCAATATCACAGACAATCACCCCTTCCAACACTCATATAATCATCAATTTCGGATTTCAACATTTTGAGTACATGAGATGAATTTTGAATGAAAAATGGAAGGAATTTGAGAACACTTACTTGATGTTAGCTGTTAAATCTAGCACTAGATGATGCAACAAAGTAATCCCACACAAATTCTGACTTGATTCTTGCGATTATTTTCAACAAAATCGTGACCTTGAGAGAGAGAGGAAGGAAACGGCACGGAATAGAGGAAACGCGCACGTTTCAGCGCTGATATGCGCCAGTTTCCGCGTGAGTTTCCGCACTACTAAACAGGGTATTGTCTCTCTGCGCGCGCAGTGGCGAGCGCCCGCGCCGATTTCGCTACTGGTTTTGTGCCGAACTCGATTTCAACTTGCTAAAGCGTGATTTTGTCTCTATTGCATCCTAAAATACTATTCAAAGTAAAATAATGCAGAAAATTAAAGAGATAGGGATAGAGAATGTTGGGTTGCCTCCCAATAAGCGCTTCTTTAACGTCACTAGCTTGACGTTACCTCGACTTTTAAGGGTCACTTAAAACCAAGGCCAGCTTCTCTCTTTCCACCACTTCGCCAAGGTATGGCTTCAACCTCTGCCCATTAACTTTGAAGGATCTTTTTGATTCAGGTTCCTCCACTTCAATTGCTCCATATGGTGTCACTTCTTTGATGACAAAAGGCCCTGACCATTTGGATTTCAATTTCCCAGGAAACAACTTGAGTGCAGAGTTAAACAAAGAACACTTGTTGTCCAGGATGAAATTCTTTTCTTGAAATGTTCTTGTCATGGTACGCTTTCATTTTTTCCTTGTAGATCTTATTGTTCTCATATGCCTCCAGATGCATCTCATCCAATCCATGAAGTTGTAGGATCCTCTTTTCCCCACAGGCCGAAGTGGCAAAATTCAAAAACTTCAGTGCCCAATACGCTTTGTGCTCAAGTTCAACCGGTAAATGGCAAGCTTTACCATAAACCAATTGGTACGGGGACATGCCTAAAGGTGTCTTATAGGCTGTTCTATATGCCCAAAGCGCATCATCTACCTTCAACGACCAATCCTTTCTTGAGCTTCCAACTGTCTTTTCCAAAATCCTCTTAATCTCTCTGTTTGAGACTTCTGCATGACCATTGCTCTGAGGATGATAAGGAGTTGTCACTTTATGCGTAACACCATACTTGGCGAGAACATTGTTGAGTTGGGTGTTGCAAAAGTGGCTACCCCCATCACTGATTAAGACTCTTGGCACACCGAATCTAGAGAAGATGTTCTTCTTTATGAATTTAACCACAGTTTGGGAATCACTCTTAGCAGTGGCAATAGCTTCAACCCACTTGGAGACATAGTCAACTGCCACTAAGATGTATTCACAGTTGTAAGATGGTGGGAATGGTCCCATAAAATCAATGCCCCAGCAGTCAAACACTTCTACTTCAAGAATGGGGTTCAATGGCATCTCCCCCCTACGTGAAATATTGCCAGTCCTCTGGCATTTGTCACAGCTTCTCACGTAATTATGTGCATCCTTGAAGAGGGATGGCCAATAAAAACCGGATTGGAGAACCTTAGCATTTGTGGCATTCCCATTGTAGTGCCCTCCACATGGAGAGTCATGGCAATGCCATAGAATGCTTGTACTTTCAGCCCCAGACACACATCTTCTCAAGATTCCATCAGCTCCAACTTTGTAAAGATACGGATCATCCCAAACGTAATGTTGGGCATCTCGGAGGAACTTCTTCTTCTGTTGCCATGTGAAATCTTCCGGGACCTTTCCAGCTGCCTTATAATTTGCAATGTCGGCAGAAACCACGGTCTTTCCACAATGGCAAGTAACTTTTCATCCGGGAACTCTTCCAGATTTCTTTTCACAAGCGATCACTTCTTTGTTTTCCAACCTTGACAGATGATCCGCTACCACATTCTCGCTCCCTTTTTGTCCTTAATTTCCAAGTCAAATTCTCGCAAAAGCAAGATCCATCTAAGGAGTCGAGGCTTAGACTCGCCCTTGGTTAGTGAGATATTTTATTGCCGCATGGTCGAGAAAAACACCTACTTTTGATCCAACCAAATAGGAACGAAATTTTTCCAAAGGCAAATACTATGGCTAGCAATTCTTTTCAGCTTGTTGCATAATTCACTTGGTTGTCATTTAAAACCTTGCTAGCATAGTATATAGCATGGAAGAACTTCTCGATCTCGCCCCAATACAAAGACCCATCGCATAGTCACTAGTGTCACACATAAGCTCAAATGGAATATCCCAATTTGGGGCTACTATGACCGGAGCAGAGATGAGTTTCTCCTTCAAGATGTTAAAAGCACACAGACAATCATTATCAAACACAAATTCAGCCTCCTTAACAAGTAGATTGCATAATGGTTTTGCAATCTTGGAGAAGTCTTTTATGAAACGTCGATAAAAACCGGCGTGTCCTAAAAAACTTCTCACTCCTTTTACATTTAGAGAAGGAGGTAACTTTTCTATCACTTCGATTTTCGCTTGGTCAACCTCAATGCCTTTTGCAGAAATTTTATGGCCAATGTTGCGCCCGAAAAAGTCCCCGAGAGGTTTTTATTCGTTTACAACTTTTAAAACAATGAAGTCGCCATCAATATTTTTTATAAGGAAAATATTGAAGAAAAACCTTTTTGGAAGGCAAATGGTCCTTTGGAAAACCGGAAAGTTCGGGTTCGGGGGTCTGTTAGGCATGGGGAAGGTACTAGCACCCCACACCTCCTTTCTACTGAAAAGGAACCTTTAATTAAACATGTGGTTTTAAGTGTTGACTTGAAAAATAGTTAAATTTGCCTCTTGGTTGTAAAGACTTAATGAATTTTTTATTTGCGGCGCTTGACGAGAGTTAGCCACTTTGGTTTTCTTTGAAAGGAAGAATGTTTTTAGTTTATTGTGCTTGACGGAGGGGATCCGCTCCTACGTATCTCCAGGTGCGATGGAGAATTCAAAGCTACGTAGTTCTAGGTTTTAATTTTTTATCTTGTTTAATTGTGAAAACTGAGCTTTCATGGTGATCAATTGAGCGACGGCTCCAAGTGACCACCATTAGCACTCCATTGTTAACAATCATGCAAGCAAAGGCTTCGCAGGACCACTAACAAAGTTTTTTTTATTTATTGGAAGTAAATTAGGCATTCATGATGATCAATTGAGCAAAGGCTCCAAGTGATCACCACTAGTTCCTCATTGTTAATGATTCATGCAAGCAAAGGCTTCGCAAGACCACTAACAAAGTTTTTTGATTTATGGAAAGTTTTTAGAAAAATTAGGCATTCATGATGATCAATTGAGCAAAGGCTCCAAGTGATCACCACTAGGTCCCCATTGTTAATGATTATGCAAGCAAAGGCTTCGCGAGACCACTAACAAAGTTTTGATTTAATGAAAAGTATTTAGAAAAATTAGGCATTCATGATGATCAGTTGAGCAAAGGCTCCAAGTGATCACCACTAAGTCCTCATTGTTAATGATCATGCAAGCAAAGGCTTCGCAAGACCACTAACAAAGTTTCTTTGATTTATTGAAAATCTTTAGAAAAATTAGGCGTTCATGATGATCAATTGAGCAAAGGCTCCAAGTGATCACCACTAGGTCCTCATTGTTAATAATCATGCAAGCAAAGGCTTCGCAAGACCACTAACAAAGTTTTTGATTTAATGAAAAGTGTTTGAGTTAGAAAGAATTAAAAAACGAGAAAAAGGTGAAAATTGCAAAATGGGGGTGTTATTAGTTGCTGGAGGTTGTATAACTAACTAGGGGGTGTAGGAATAGGCCCAACCCCGTTTTTGTTGAAGTTGGGGCGCTGGCCCAAAAAAAAACAACATAAATGTGGGCTTGTGGGGGATGGTCACGCCAACAGGGATGTGGTTTGGAAAGGTGTTATGTAAAAAAATAAAAAAACATAATATAATGATAGTAACAATCAGATATAAAACGTTTTTTAGGTTTTGAAATTGAATGTCTCATTTACTTCCTCCCCTCAAACGCGCCGCACACAGAGGGTTGAGAGAGAAATGGTCTTTTTTTTTTAGCCATGAAAGGGAGAGAGAGAGAGAGAGAGGTCCATCAATGGTGGGAGAGAGAGAGAGAGAAAGAGAGGGCGACGGTGAGATGGAAAGGAGGGAGATCTCGCGACGTTGAGGGCATGTCGTCGGAGACGACGAACGGTCCGCCGGAGACGACGAACGGTCCGCCGGAGAAGACGACCACGCGGCGGCGTTCTCGCCGGAAACGGACTTCGGTTCGTTTTTTTTTTTGCACGTCTGTTTTGTATATGTTTTTTCTGGTCTTGATTCCTTCTCTCCTTCTCCATCTCCTCTGTGTATATTTTTTGGCTTTGTTTTTTTCTTTTTACATTCTATTATAAACAATCAAAATTTGTGTATTTTTTACTTTGAAACATAGCAAACAACAAAAAAAGAACAGATCTAAAAAAAAGGACAGATCTATATACATGTAAAAAAGAATAGATCTATATACATGTTCTCATACTTTCGGATTTTTATATACACAGAAATACCAACCTGGTCTCTTGTGAAAAAAAACGAATCAGTTCTCTTTTCCTTGATGGATCGTTGTTGTTGTTTCTTAACTGCTGTTTGCAGGTTGCCTCTGTTCGAAACCTTTCCTCCTTTTTTCGACTGCTCAGATCTCAAAAACAGTGTTTGTGTGATTAGGGTTTCAGTGTAAAACCCTAATCGTTTTTTTGGTGCTGTTTATCTCGAAAATTGTCCTTTGACTGATGTCTGATCCTGTTTTTATACTAGAAAACTAGGTTTAGCATTTAATTTTGTTTTCCTTGGGCTTTGACTAACTTTGACCCTCCTTGTTTTTCAGATCTCTGACCCAAATCAAAGCAGTTGGAGAGCAAATTGAAAAATCCTAATTGCACTCTATATTTTTTTGCATTTTTTCTATTATTTTTGGATTCCCATTTTTTGTATTTTTAGTGTTATTATTTTTGTATTTTCGGACATTTGGACATTTGAACTCTCCTAAGTTGTAATAAAATTAAATAGAATTTTCTTTTGACATTTTTGTATTATATATGCTCAAAAATAAAATAACTGCACAAAATAAAATTAATAATAAGAAAAAGAGTCGGGCCAAACACAAAGACAAGAACGGGCCCGACCAAAAAACGAGACCCAAAATAGAAGAAATGAGCTCATTAACTAAAAACACTAAAACTGACTCAGAATCGTATTCTTAAGCATGAACCGAAAAGACAAGCCAAATTTATAGAAAAATGACTTTGGTGAGACCTACTTATGTACGGCTAAACCCAAATACGAAGATTAAATTGAAGACCGCACGAAAAGATCGATCATTCGCGTGCTTGCCTAATTTAAACAACGGTATTTCGATTTAGTTGAGTTGGATAACTAAAATTGGCTTAAGTTAAGAGGACGGACAAAATTGGGGTTAGCCAAGCACAATACCTTCCTTGACCATAAAATGGCACTTCTCCCAATTCAAAACTAAATTGGTTTCAGTGCATCGTTTTAAAACCGCATCAAGGTTAGCCAAGCAAGAATCATAAGTAGAACCAAAAACAGAAAAATCGTCCATAAATACCTCAATTGCATTTTCCATCATATCAGAGAAAATAGAAAGCATGCACCTTTGAAAAGTCATTTGGAGCATTACACAAACCCGAAGGCATCCTCCGATATGCGAACACACCGGGCGGACACGTGAAAGTTGTCTTCTCTTGGTCTTACGGGTCTCATCGCTATCCGGTTATACCCAGTATCCATCCGTAAAGTAATAGAACGCTTGTCCACCAACCTCTCCAAAGATTCGATCCATGAATGGCAAAGGGAAGTGGTCCTTCCTGGTTGCCTGGTTTAACCTCCGGTAGTCTATACACATTCTCCAACCCGTAACAGTTCGAGTCGGAATCAGCTCATTCTTGTCATTCTTCACTACCGTCATACCACCCTTCTTAGGGACCACATGAACCGGACTCACCCATGAGCTATCTGAGATAGGATAAATCATGTCGGCCTCTAAGAGCTTTAAAACTTCCTTACGCACCACCTCTTTCATTGTAGGATTTAATCTCCGCTGAGGTTGGATCACAGGTTCGAATTCTTCCTCCAGTTTGATTTTGTGCATGCAAAAAGCTGGACTTATCCCCTTGAGGTCTGAGATAGTCCACCCCAGCGCATTTTTGTTGCTTCTTAGTACCCTCATCAGCTTCTCCTCTTCCAATTTGGTCAAAGAGCTGCTAATGATAGCTGGATGAAGATCATCATTTGCAAGGAAAACATACTTCAGATGAGAGGGGAGTTGCTTCAATTCAAGAATCTTTCTCTCGGGACTCTCCCCCTTATCTAGCTCTTCTTTTTTCTTTGACACATTTTCTATCTGAGAAGCTTCAAACTGCAAAATGCAATCTTCTATTTCACTCCCCAAATTCTCTTCTGCTTCTTCAATAGAGTTTACAATTACATTCTCCAATGGAGGAGATGGTACTTCCTGTCTGAAGGTCTCTTTCACAGAATTATCAAGTACATCCACCCTAAAACACTGTCCTTTGTCATCGGGATGGCGCATAGCTTCAAAAACATTAAAAGTGATCTTCTCATCCTGGAACCTTAAGATCAGCTTCCCTTGTTGCACATCAATCAAAGCCCGCCCTGTGGCTAAAAATGGTCTACCCAGGATAAGTGGTACCTCTGCATCTTCCTCCATGTCAAGTATCACAAAGTCTACCGGAAATAGGAATTTATCAACTCTGACCAGAACATCTTCCAACACTCCATAAGGATATTTTACTGATCGATCAGCAAGTGTCAGAGACATTCTAGTCGGTTTCACCTCACCACCACCAAGTCTCTTCAGCATAGACAATGGCATCAGATTAATACTGGCCCCAAGATCACAGAGAGCTTTGCTAATGGCTATGTCGCCAATTGCACACGGAATGGTGAAGTTTCCAAGATCTTTCATTTTCTGAGGAAGCTTCCTTTGAATTATGGCACTGCACTCTTCAGTCAAAGCCACTGTTTCATCCTCTTTGAATTTCCTCTTCTTGGTCAAAAGCTCCTTCATGAACTTGGCATAGATGGGCATCTGTTCTAGAGCTTCTGCGAATGGGATATTAATTTGAAGTCGCTTGAAAATCTCCATGAACTTTGAAAACTGCTCATCTTTTTTATTTTTCTTGCTAGCATGAGGATATGGCAACTTCACTTGAGGGGAGGGTGCTTTGGGTTTCTCTTGTACCTGCACATCAAAGAACAAATTGTTTTCATTAAGGTTAGACTTCACACCTTCTTCACTTTGCTCGTTTTCAACCTCTCCATCCTTTTCATTTTCATTTTTTTTTCACTCAACTCATTTTTTTCATTTTCGACTTCCACCTTCTTCTCACAAGTCACCACAGGTGTTTTCAACTCCCGACCACTTCTTAGTGAAATAGCCTTAGCAGTTTCATTCTTTGGGTTATCAACGGTGGTAGCGGAGAATCCACCACTGGATGATTCAGCAAGCTGCTTTGATAATTGCCCAATTTGAGTCTCTAAATTCTTTATGGATGCTTCATGATTTTTCTCCATATGCTTCATAGTCTGCTCTTGTGATTGAAAAGTGGTTTTGGTCATTTGCATGAATTGAGTTAAAGCATTCCCCAATTGAGAAGATTGTCTTTGTTTTTGAGGAGGTGCTTGAGATTGTTGCTGTTGGTTTGAACCTACGGCATCACTATTTTTCAAAGAGAAGTTGGGATGATTCTTCCACCCAGGATTGTAGGTGTTAGAATACGGGTTCCCACCTTGCTTCTGAAAGTTTCCCATGTAATTAACCTATTCACTGTTATCACCATGAGTAGCATACCACCTTCATGAGCGTTTACGCCACAAAAGTTACATGCCCCCGTTTGTATTTGCTTGAACGGTTGCAGAATGTTGAGATCCACTTGGCAAAGCAGCAGCTAACTGTTTAGTGAGGGCTTCAATCTGAAGTGACATTACCTTTTGTTGAGCCAATACAAAGACTATTAGAGTCCAATTCTAACATCCCCTTTCTTCGTTGTTGGTGCCCCCTATCATTCGAATTATGTATTCATTAGAGGCCATATGCTCTACTAAGCTGCCTTGCTTCCTCTGCAGCTTTAGTACCCAAAGATCCTCCGGTGAGGCATCTAACATCATTCTTGTTTGAGGTCGCAAACCATGACAGAATGTTTGCAATTGCACAAAGTCATCAATACCATGCGAAGGACATTTTTTAATAACAATTTGAATCTTTCCCACGCATCATAAAGAGACTCAAAGATCTCCTTGCTCAAACTTTGAAATTTCAGCCCGCTTCTTGATAAACTTAGAAATTGGAAAGAATCTTTCTAAGTACTTGCTCTCTAGATCAGCCCAGTGGTGATAGTTCCTTTGGAATAGTGTTGATCCAATCTTTAGCCCCGCGGTCAAAGTATATGGAAACATACGCAACTTTTCTCGGTCTTGCCACTCTCCGCAGATTGGTGGACCCACAAATTTCATAGAACTGAAATAGGTGTTGGTTTGGATCTTCAGCATCAGACCCAGAGAATTGTTCAGATTTCAAGGCATTGAGGATCGAAGACTTGATCTCGAATGCTACAGACTCCACTGGGTTGGAAGGTGTAAGCTTGGACACCTTGGTTTCTTCTACCAAAATCACCAAGAGTACGAGCGGTGGATTTTCTCCCAATACTTGAGTTACAGTAGGTTGCACAGGAGTCTCTCCGGTTGTTACTTGTTGCTCTCTCTGCTTTCTTAACCTTGCTTCCCTTCGATTTGCTTTTGCAGTTTTCTCGATCTCAGGATTGAAGAGTAAATCTTTAGGATCTACTGTTCCACGCATGCACTGAAAAACAACAGGAAACTAAGACAAACGTCAAAGCAACAGGTGTGAGAAATAAAAATAATGAAAAATTAAAACTGAAATAAATCTATGTACGGGTTCGAATTAGCAGTTGCCTTCGAAATAATTAGTAAATTAATTCCAATCCCCGGCAACGGCGCCAAAAACTTGTTAACTTTTCGGCAAGTGTACCGAATCGAGCAAGTAATAAAACCGGTAAGTACCGGGATATCGTCCTCAAGAATCGAAGTTATTTTACTAAAGACGTTAACAGCTACTAATAGGAACCAAGTTTAAAGGGGGTTTTGGTTTGATAATTGTTGAGCTATCAAACTCGAATTAAAGCAATAAAATATTTTTGTGTTTTTAGTAATAGAAGCCGAAGAACGAGTTGAAAAGGATACGATGGTAAAAGATGCTAGGGACGAATTCCTATTGATTTCACACTATTGCCACTGATTTAATTTGGAAGATAATCTCTCTCTCTCTCTAATTTTGCTATCAAACTCACAACATTAACCAATTCCTAGTTCCTTAGGTAACTAGTCCTTTGTCGTCAACTAAAAGCCCTAATCCCTTAGGTGATTCTAATTAACAACAAGCATTAAAGCAAGAGTTTGCAGTATACAACAACTCATAGATTATTCCTAAGCTACCAATTGAAGGTATCGAATTTCAAACATTCAAGAATAAAACTCTCATTTCATAATTGAACAAAAGATCATTGTATGAGTTTTCCAACCATAAAAAGCATTAAGCGTAGAAATTCGATACACAAAATACGAGAGAGTACGATACAAATATGATTCTAAACCAGCGACAATAGTGTTACGTCAATATTCATTCATCACTAACACAAGGAAGTTTAGCTATTCATGATTAATGAAGAGAAACAAGGAAAATTACAAGTGGAAGATGATGATGAACACATATGAAGCTTCAATTCTTGTTCCCAAGTCTTGAATCTTCTATAGCCGTCAGACGGGATCGCTCCTCTTTCAGTTCTAGGGTTCCAAAAACGTCAAAAAGTCCCAAAAAAACGAGTAAATTCGCGTTTTTATCAATTTCTCGCCTAGTATACGCGCGCAAGAAGCTCGCGCCAATTTCCTTCTTTCCTTGACTTGTGGCGCGAATTCCAGTAGCGTCGCACCCGATTTCGCGCGCCGATTTCCTTATTTCACGACTTGTGGCGCTAATTCCGGTAGCGTCGCGCCATGCCCGCGCGCCAAACAAAGAACACTTCATGTCCCATGCGCCCATGTTGCGTGCCTCAATGCCCATTTCGCGTGCCATGGAATTTTTCCTTGACTCGCACCACTTGCTCTTCAATACCCTGCACAAAAACACACAAGAACCCCAAGCGTAAACACTGCATAATACATAAGCCTCTAATAGCACAATTTGCTAAATTCTCCTAACACTTCACATTAATTCATCAAAACTTCAAAGTAAAATCCCTTTTTAATACTGAAAAACATCATGTGATGGGGATTCATCACCCTTTCGTTGGAGCCTTTCCCAAAATCCCTTTTTAAACACTTCTGATGCAGGAAGTGAATGGGAAAGAAGTTCAGATTCAAATTACTGGTTTTATGGAAAAGAATACTGGAAAATTCATGAAGGAGCTCGACGCCGCTTCTCGATTGCCCAAAAATGCCAGCGGTGTTCTCAGCAGTTCTTAGATGCAAAAGAAGAAATAAAAAAAGAAAACGGTGCATTTGGGTCTTGCTATGCCTGCCTTTTCTTATTAGATTTATCCTTTTTTTTGGTTTCTGACAACTACTTATTTTGGGTGGTATAGGCTGAAAGTGATAGGATAACAAGCGAAATTCAGAGGAAAAAGGATAAGGAAAAGGAAGATAGAGAGAACATGCATGAGAGGTTGAAGAAATTGGTAATACTACTTTATCCATGTTGGAGTTGCATTTTATAGAGCCGAGTTTTTGGTTTTAACTTTCGTTTGTGTTTTCATGGCATTCAGCTAGCTTCACGCAATTATTTGGGTTCATGTCCTTTACCTCAAACTCTTTGTAGGATCGGTGGATTTGTGATTTGATTCATCTCTGTTCCTTTTTCCATCTATTAGCCTAATCGATGGGATACAATTGTTTATTTGAGATCAATGATATCAACTACCGCTTAGTTATGATAGTGTCTTGCTCCACTTTGAACACATGTTTAATGAATTTGAGTTTGATTTCTTTCAGTTTTTTTATGAATTTGTTGAAAGGAATTTGATGTTTGATTTCAGCTTATCATGTTTAATGAATTTGAGTTTGATTTCAGCTTATAATGTTCTCTTTTTGAGTTTGATTTCATTTTTATCATATTCTCTTGTTTGCTTCAATTTCTAAGAGCATTTTATGTACTAATTAGTTGAAAATGTATTTGGTGGAGAGCAAGGGAGGTGCTATAGGGTGCATATGGTCCATTGCAAAGTATAGAGGAAAATGTGAATCTGATCCGGATACTAAAATAAGATTCTTTGCAATGGGAAGATTATTGGAGCACAACACTTTGCCCATGCCGCTATATTTCTTTGGGGCATTCAACCCTTCAATTGATTTTGTGTCTCCTCTAGATGGAGATGGACATGGAAGGTTAGGCCCTACTACCTTCTTTACTTATTAATAACTTCTTCCATTGGAATTGTCCACATATCCCCTTGACTATAAGATTGAAACGAGATCATAATGCATCATTTCCTACATATGAGCAAATCCTTAGAACTTAAAAGTAGTCTTTCATTATGTCTTCAATGCATTTGAAATATAAGCACCCATGAAGTCATGCTTAAAGCAATATTTTCAAATTTGGTAAATTTTTGTAACAATCCCCCTTTTTTTCTTGCATTTTCCTATGGCAGTCATACCGCCTCTATAGCAGCTGGAAATAATGGAATTCCTGTGAGGATGCATGGCCATGAGTTTGGGAGAGCATTTCATGTATTTATATTCAGGATTGCTGTCTACAAGGCACTCTATAGACTGTTTGGAGGGTTTGTTGCAGATGTAGTTGCTGCAATTGATCAGGTATACTAGCATATGATTAATATATACAATGACTTAAAGTGTATATTAAATAGACCTCAGCCCCACATGTACACACAACACATAAGACACAAATTACTTGCTTCCATATTAGTTGGAAAAATGCAATTACTGGCTTAAGTTGTGTGAAGTAGGAGTGGGCTAGGGCTCTGGAATACATAATGTAGTAGGTTGGGTATTGGCATCCCTTCAATGAAGTTTAGATTGTTGAATACAAATCAAATATGCCTATTGCTAACTAGCATTCACCTTTGGTGGTTTGGTGCATTTGAGTGAGAAAAGTCTCAACACTTAGTAAAAATGTGCGATTTACAGCGTAACAACATGTTCATTACATGGTTTAGAAATTATTTTTCATTTTAACTGAAGATAGTAAATAACATACATTACAACCAATGTAAATTGTATCGCATAGCCAAGTATCGCATAGTTATCCATATATCTTCGGGATTGAGGATCAATATGTACAATGTGTGCTAGTTTTCTGTAGAAGGAAGAGATAACAAGCTAAGGATATAAAACGTTATCTTGTTCATGATTTGCTAAGTTCATTTCTTGTATGAGAATATTAAGCACTGGCTTAGATATATAAATACACACACACACACACACACACACACACCGGCTTATATATAGTGCTTTAAAATGTTTTCAGCACATTAATATATTACATTATATGAAATGAAGGGTTTATTATTCTTCCTCATGGTTTATTGTCCTAAAAGAACAGTTAACATCATTCTCATATCTTGATTTTTTTTTGTGCATTAAAATGTATACTCGAAAAGGTGAATATAAATAATATAGGTAACTTATCCCCAGTCATGATACAAATTGAACCTCTTTACTCTTGAGCTTCACCAGTTAGGTTTTGGTATGTTATATTTGGGTGGTTTAGTTATGATTATGGCAGTTATTTTGGTTATAACTTGAATAAGTTCTTCCTCAGGCATTAAGGCCACTTGACTTCAGTGTTCTGTAAATTCATGCTTATGTGTCAAAGTATATTTATGGCTGTCCACTATTCATTTATTTTTTGATAGCTCTCATTATATACTCTAGTCATTCTATATTGCTAAAATATGCATAATGGCTTGTACAACTTCTACACATTTAAACCAATCATACACATTGGTGCAGCTGGATTTGTTCTATGTGTTGAAAATGTTTCCCCTGGAGCAAAATTCGACCCTGTCCCTAGTAGCCTTCCTCGGATTCTTATCACAGATGTCAGCAATTCAAAGGTACTCAGACTCATCTTTTCCGGTATATTTGTAAAGGTAGATTGAATATCAAAATAGTTAAATCTATTTTCTCTTAGCCCATAATCTATTTCATAATCAACTACTTATCTTAGCTACCATTATTTTCATCTCTCCTTGTCTTACTTTTTCATCAATAGCTTCTGTTTCTGTTTATGTTAAATTATGCTCATGCATTATTGATCATACAGGAACTTATAGACTATTATAATGTGTCTACACCAAGAGACTGGACTGGAAGAGTGAAGAGTTTCAAAGGTACAGGTAAAATCGGTGACCATATACTCAAATAATCTTCCCATTGCAGTAACTTCTTTTACTTCTCTTTCTCTTATTTTTAGCTTGTTACTTTGTTAGTATAGGTTAGTAGATTATGCAGTGTTGACTTGTTTATTATGAGATAACCAGTTTCTATTTTCAGTTTTGTCTTGTGTGGAGATAGTGCTTCTGTTCTTCACCCCTATTCAATTTGATGAGTTTTTTTTAGTGATTTTTAAGCAGTTAGTATGCATGCTATTGCTTTTGACTTGTGTGGAGTTAATGCTATTGCTTATTTTTATAAGTCTCATGTTTAGGCTCCTTTTGGTAGGGTATTACTAATTCTAGTAACTGCTATATTATAATATGTTACAATACAATTATTTAAAACGAACTAAACTTAGTTTTTGTAATGTGCGGAGGCTTTATAACTCTCTTGGGCATGTTTGTTGCAGTGGAATTGAAACTGGGCGTGTTCGCTGCAATTGAAGGCACACTCTTATCAATGTGTTCACACTCTTGAGGAGATAGGGTAGATGAAACTTTTTATATAACCATGTCAAAGTTATGCAATTAACTCATGTTAGCGTGTCTTAGACTAGCATCTCCATAGTGTCCTATATAGTCGTCAATGTGAAGATCTAATTGGTGTGTATTTATGTTGTTTGGGATCGGTCTAATTTGAAAGTATGATTTAGTACATGGGGGTTTCTATGTATTAGTTTGAATGGCTGTTGCAGGGGTTGTCTTGAAGTTCAATACTAAAAGGGGTCTTCCATGCAAACTAGATTATGTATATACATTTCATTCAAGTGGTAAGAGTTAGTACTTGTTTTTATTTACATTTAATTTGAAAATATGATTTAGTACTTGGGGGTTTGTATGTATTTATAATAGATTAATCAATAATTTCTGTGAATGAGTTATCAGTGATCTAAATATTTATATCTGTAACTATTTTTTAATGAAGTTTATATCAGTCTGTTATATGGTATTGAATTTATATCTGGATTTAATTTTTTTAAAAATTTTTTAAAAAATTTGCGACGGATTTGCGACGAAAGGTGTCAGAGTTTGCCACGACTTTGCGACGAAAATTTGCGATGGATTTGCCACGGGTTTGCGACGGAAAAATTTGCCACGGAAAATTCCGTGGCAAACGATTTGCGACGAGCGTTTTTGCCACCATTTTTGGTCCGTCGCAAATCCGTGGCAAATGCTATTTTGCGACGGGAATTTGTACGTTTGCCACGGAAATGTCCGTCGCAAATCACCGATTTTCTTGTAGTGTCTCTCCGCTTTCAATTATTTTTATTCTAATACAAAATAAGGGCCATGAAATTAAAATGAGTCAATCAAATGGCTAGTAGAGTATTTGACTCGCAGTGTGATGAAGAAGTTGTGGATCAGTAGTGAGTCATGGTCTCATTCTCGTGTCTTACTCATTATGGTATGTTTGGTAGGCAAGAAAAGTTAAGGAAAAGAAAAGAAGGGAAAGAAAAGTAAGGAAAAATATCAGTTTCTTCTGTTTGGTTGTCATATAAAAAGGGAAGGAAAGAAAACTTTTTTGGGTCCCACACCAAAATTGGTTTCCCTCCTATTTGAGAAGAAAAGGGAAAGAAAACTTTTTATTACTAGCCCCACGACCCATCCGATAGACGGGTTGGCTAGCAGTAGATTAATTAAAACACATTGAAATAAAAGCAGGTAGAAATAACAGCTTGTGAAGATTAAAGGTTAATATTTGTTGAAGACATGCATATGTGATACACAACAGAATCAAAGAATAGCTTAGGCCGAGTAAAAATTCTTTCAGCCTAAACTTAGATATGAAACAAATAGGAAGAAGGAATAATAATAAGAAGTGATCGTACCTTGACCAATGAAGTGTTGAAGTGTTGATTGATTCGTCTATGGGCCGGTCGTTGAAGGAGTGAAAGGACCAGGTCCCGGCTTCGCGCGTTGAGCACCTCGGGTGGTACCGCAAAGACACTCCGACGATCTAGTGAGAGGTCGCTCGGGCAGATAGCACAAGGTTAGAGAACGCACTGATGCCATGTGCGAATGGCGATATATACTGATGTTGTCCGACCGTTATGCGAGGATTCGGCGGCGAATTGCGCTCAAGCAGCGTATTGGGCCGACCGTGATGGGTCGGGCCGCAGTCCAATTCTTTGTTGGCGATCCTCATAATTGCTAATACACCCAGAACGAGTTGCCCCCCAAGCCCAGTCGCCGAGAGCGGGCCGAGGCTTGAATCGATGCCCCGGAGTGGAGTTACTTTGATGAAGCGGACGCGCCGTTTGCTTTTTCTACGGGCGGTGTCGACCGCTCGTCAACCATCGGACCGTCTTTGCCGCGGCGGTTGGTCTTTCCCGACACTTAAGGCGTGGACGTTTGGTGTTTCCGAGGCATGTCCGAGACAACCATTGGTGAGAAGACGGCGTTGTGACTCTTCGTATCCGGGCCCCTTCGTGCGCGAGATCTGCGCTATAAATAGCCGCCTCACGAGTTCATTTCTCACACTTCCAAGATTTGCTCGCTAACGATCGAAATGCGTCGCCGCCGACTTGCATTCAAGTCTGTTTCCGTCTATTTGCGACCGATCTTCAACATCTGCTTAAGGTATGAATCGACCGCTCCCTTCACTCTTTTAGACTTGAGCTTTTTCTTTAAAGTGCTTCGTGCTTTTCCACGCCTCGTGATAGGGGTGTCGGTCGAGGGATGGCGGCTCGCCCCTCTCATGAGTGCTTTACTCGATCGACCGACTCGATCCCTTTATCACAGTGTTTGTGTATGCCACGGACAAAGTTAAGCGCCGTCTTCGGAAACCGCTTGAGTCTTTTCGCCACATACATGTCGAGGGCGGCGAACCCAAGTCGTCTTCGGGCGACAAAAGCTCTAGCTCTCCAAGTAGTTCCTCGAGCAGCACGGGCTCGAGTTCTCGTTCTTCTGGTCGGGGATCGACTAGCTCCAAGAGTACTAGTTCGAGCCCGCCCATTCTCGCCGAAGCGGCCGAAAGCGGCTCTCCACCGCCGAGGGCGTTGTATCGAGTGGAGGAGAAGAGGAAGACGCCGATGTGATTATCATTGATGATGACGAGGCGCAGAGCGCCGCCCCGGCCGTGGGACGAGGAGATGGTGGAGGCCGAAGGCGACCGAGCCGAAGAAGTCCAAGGAGAGGAGGTGGTTCGGCCCGAAGTCAATATTTCTCGGTTTGGAAGCCAACATCGGAGGATCGAAGCGGCGGTCGGCCGAGGTTCAGCCGAGGCCAAGTCCAAGCCGATGTGGCTCGAGAAGTGTCGACATGTCTTGGGTGTCGGAGACTCTTCGCTCCAACAGGAGCATTATCACGGTCGGCCACGATGCCTTGCCCGATCTACGGAGCCGTCTTGAAGACTCACCGGGCTGGAGGATAAGAGGCATGAAGGAGGGCGAAGATATCGCGACTTACTCTTCCAACTTCAAGTTCACGATGTATCGGCTCGTGTTCGAGAAGATGAAGATTACCCCTCCTTTTACTGAATTCCAACGCGATGTTCTGCGCCATATTGGGGTCGCCCCTTCTCAGCTCCATCCAAACGCATGGGCGTTTTTAAAGACTTTCGAAGTGCTGCTCACCAAGCTGGGTCGGCCGGTGTCGATGATGCTTTTCTTTGCTATCTTCGAGCTGAGCTGGCTCAGAGAGAAGGCCAACAAGGAGAAAAGGGAACAAGTCTCCTTCAAGATGCAGAAGACCCATCACCGATTTTTCAAAGCGTTCCAGGAGTCGTTGGGAGCGGCCTGGAAAAGCCAGTACTTTTGGATCGTTCCAACTGAAGAGGCCGGCAAGGCCGTTTGTGAGGTTCAGCCAGACGGGATGCTGGGTCCCCCTTACTTCCCGATTATGTGGAATGAGGCTCATTTCTGCAGGCGGCCGGGAGATTACATCTATACAGTGAAAGATCTGGGAGAGGCCGACCTGGAGACTTTGGAGATGATAAAGTCGCTGGCGGGCATGATGCGCCAGATCTAAGAGGCGGCGACATACCTTGCCGGCCCTTTGTCTTATACGAAGGCTATGAGCTGGAGGCCGAGATTGGTTCGCTTTTGAACTTTTTTTTCGTCCTTATATTACGTTGTTGACTTTTCTTTTTCTTTTAACTCATGACTCGTTATTTTGCGCGAAAGGATGGCCGCAAAAGCTGGAACCGCCGCTTCGCCCCGAAGCCCGAAGGAGGGGCTAAAAGATGCGACGGTCCTCGGCCGGGGATAACCCGAATCTTCCTCAAAGTCCACCAAGCTCCCAAGAGCGGGAAAAAGCCGGTCGGCGGGCCTCGGCCGCCTCCTCCGGTCTGCCGATCGCTCACCCAAGCGGGCAAGCGTGATTGTCGAGTCTCGGCCTGAAGCGGAGGAGATTCCCATCATCCACTCGAAAGCTTGGGTACGGCCGATCTGGAGAGCGATCAAGAAGAAACCCATGGCGCTCGCGCTTCTCTCTGTATGGGGTCGAAAGTCATGGCGGCCGGGTGGTGGCCGAATCGATGGTAATTTTATTTTTAGCCTTGTACTCTTCGTCTATCTTTGTTCGACCGACTAACAACCCGTCGACACGAATTTCGCAGAAAAGACAAGGCTTTAGCCGAGGCGCAGCTAAAATATGACAAGCTCGCCCAATCGAAGAAGGAGGCCTCAAGAAGGGGGAGAAGACCGCCAAGCCGGCAAAGAGGAACAAGGAGCTTCACGCTTTCGTCGCGACTTTGAAGAGGCGACCTTGAGGCCGTGGGAAGCGAGAGGCGGTTGGGTGGCGAGAGAAGGCCGAGCCGGAGAAAAAGATCCTAATGGTGGCAAGGCGGTCGGAGGCTGCAATCGAGCAATTTTACAACGCTCTGCTTGGCGGTAGCGGGTGTTGAATACCGTCTGCAGATCAACTTTGATGACAAGATGATCAAGCCCACGACTATGTCGAAAATAATAAGATCATGTTGCTGCGAGAATATGACGAGGTGGCAACGTCATTCGCCGACCACCATTCTCTTTTGAAGCCCGCCGCTGCGAAGCGGTGTAGTTTTGTAACTTTAACTTGCCTTCGGGCTCGACAATTTTTCGCGCCTTCGTTCTTTTTAGTCGTGGGCGCTCGGCCGGCAAGGCCCCATATTTGTAATGACAATCTTTACTTGCTTTCAATTACGCCTCGTTCGAATTTATATTGCTATGTCACGCACTTCTTGCATTTATTCGCCTTATTCATTTCGAACTTGTGGGCGCTCGGCGGCGCGTTTGCGTCTTACCGATAGCGCTGCGTTTTGATCGCTTTTCTTTGCGCACCTTGTATGTTTATTTTCTCTAAGTCTTTGAGCTTTAAGACCGTTCGGTCGTCATTCGCGCTTATTTCGAAAGCATCCATTTTCTGAAAAGTTAATATCCCAACGGGGCCTTGGATCGCTCGGCGACCTTCAATCAGGCCCTTTCGATGGCATTTAAGGTAGATCGTTTCGACGGCCTACCGCGATGGGTTATTACTTAACCTTTGGGCCATTTTCGATGGCGCTCGGTTGGGACCGTTTCGACGGTCGCTCGATTCAGATCGTTTCGACGACCTAAGGTTTGCGGGTTTTAACCTCGGGCCATTTCGATGGCACTCGGTTGGGACCGTTTCGACGGTCGCTCGATTTGGATCGTTTCGACGATCTAAGGTTGTCGGGCCATTTCGATGGCAACCGTTGGGATCATTTCGATGATCTCTCGATTGTAGACCGCTCGGGGCCTACTCTGTTTGTGGGTCCGCCGACCCCGGGCCATTTCGATGGCGCTCGATTGGGACCATTTCGATGGTCGCTTTCGGTTTAGATCGCCGGCGATCCGTTTATGTTTGACCAAGTTGATAATCTTCGATCGCTCGCTGCGCGCGGCGATCTTGAGCGGACGGTCATACATTCTTGCGAGAAAGTAAAGAACACCATGTTTCTAAAGGTCGGGCCTCGTAAAAACCCGGTGGGAAAAAAGAGCTGCACCGCTTTTCATTCATAGGTCGGTCATTCATTACACTCAAATTGTTCATTACATTCAAGCGTGGCCCCGAGCATCCGGATCGATGGCATTGACTTGATGGCCATCACCAAGGTGCCGAACATTTGGGCCAAGGTCTACCTCATCACAAATTTCTTTGGTGCAGTCGTGGCTTCGTCTTGCGGCCTCGAGGTCGGCCGCCGTGGTGCTCACCGTCGTCCCTTGGCTGTAGAATTTCATCTTGGTGTCTTTGTTGATACCACGGCCTCTAGCTTGCCCGTGGTCGGCCTACCAATGATGCAATCGATAGCATGATTTGAGGGGAGTACGAGGAACGTCGTGCGGACCGTCCCTGCACAAAGTGCTATCTCGGTGTCGTCACCAAATGTGACCATGAGTTCGATCGTCCCCAATGGGTAGGTGACCGCTCCATTGAAGCCCGTCAAGGGTGTTGGCTCGGCACCGGGAATTATCTCGCCCGGTCAACCTTGACCTTGTCAATTAAGCCTTCAAACATGATGTCGGCCGAGCTACCTCGGGTCGACCAAGATTCTTTGAACTTGAGATTGGCCATGGCGCCACGATTACCAGCGGAACATAATTGTTTGGCACGCCATCGTGCGGTCGTGTCTCCAAATGAGATGGGGTCATTCGAGACCGGTGGGATCGTTGATGTTGAACCGACCATCGAGGAGCTCGCCCCACTTCTTTTTGGTGGCTTTCTTTGATTCTCTACGGTCCCGAGGTTGCCACCGTGGATGACCATAGCAACGTTGCGACCTCCGGACGCGGGGCTTCGACCTGAGCCGGTCTTTTCTTGGACGCTTGAAACAAGTAGAGCGCCCTTCCCGCTGTCGAGGATCGGTTTCATACGCTTCTCTCGAGGTCGGCCGCCTTCCTCCGACTCACATACTTTCCCAACTTTCCTTTCGAATGAGCTCTTCAATATCATCTTTGAGGCCACACTGATCGTTAGTATCATGACCCTTGCTTTTTGTGGTAGCGGCGGTATCTTTTAGTCGGTCGTGCCCTTCTTGAGCACGCAGTGGATCGGCCGCTTTACTCCCACAAATTCATTGTTTTGCACTCGCTATAGATCGTGCAATAGAGGCGTTTAGCCGAGTGCGATGATCGAACGTCTTATCTCGAAAGTCGGACCGATTGTCGCGGCGACCTTCATGCCCTACGGCGGCTTGCCATTTTCTTCTTTAGTCGCGTGCGTGCGACGGCCTTCCTTCTTCGCCAAGGTTTCTTCGTGACGCCATGTGGGCGTTAGCCTCGTTAAGTAGTAGTGAGATCTTGGTAATGGTTAAGAGTGAATTCTTCCACGAACCGGTGGTGCAGTCGGATACCACGCTTCGGATATTTTAGCTTGTCCTTATCGACAAGTCACGAGCGGACTCGGCCTCGGTATTAAACCGGTCGATATCTTCGCCTCGGCCTCATTATCTCCTTGAACAACGAGTCCAAGTATTCCTCGTATCGGGTATTGGCGCGGTTGGCGGTGTAGTGAGACAAGAAGATTACGATCAGTCATCCGGGAGGAGATGGAATTGGGTCGCAGAGACTCCCACCATTCCAATGCTCGGCCGTCCGAGATCGGGAAAGAGCACGCATTTCATGGTCGGTCCCAATTCCCTATAGCAAGCAGTAATTATTGAAGTGCGGAGATGCTTGTCGGGATCTCCTCGGCGTCAAACTTGTTGAGATTGGGCGGCTTGCGGAGATCTCTCGGAATCTTATAACGCTCGATCTCCACGGAGAAGCGGGCGTGTTCATTCGAATGCCGTTCGACCCAAAAGGGTTGTATTGCGAGGCATGCCTCGTTGCCCGGCATTCCATAGAATCCTCCGAGGCGGGCGATTGGTGGAAGCCGAGGTGGCCTCTGGGCCGCTTCGCTTTGGCCTCTCCTGGCCGATGCGAAACGCCCCTAATTCTCCCATTTCGTAATCTTCCACTCTTCACGAGAATCCCAAGATCTCGCTTCTCGACCGACGTGGACCGGACGACTCATTAGAGGAGTATACGGTGGGCGGCGGCCGGTGTCGGGGCGGTAGCTAGAATCTTCATAGTCATCGGACATCGAGCGCTTCACGCGCGTTCTGCTCGGGGCGACTGCGTGCCACCGCTTCTTCCGCCGGGAGAATGATGAGTAGTGCTCTCTCGGCGTGAAATGCTCCTTTTTGAGAGAGGGCGGTGTCTTCGCGCGGCCGGCCGCGCGGTGAAGGTTCTCCGTCTTCGCGACGCGGCGCCCGAATCGAACCTCTTTCGTCTTCGGGAGATGAGTGCATCTCGTCTGCGATCAATCGATTCTTGTTTTGCAAGATCCGCAAAGCGGCTTGAGTAACATGGTCCGGCAGAGGTTCACGAATGCCCGCTTCAACCGGCTCGGGCGGCAAATCTCGAGAACGGCGGATGGATCTGGCTGGAGGACCGGTCCACGGCGTTGTGCACCGAAGGTTCTTGTCGTGGAAGTCCTTGAGATTTGTGGTGTGGCGGACGCCACGCCTCGGTCTACTGCTGCGATTCTGCGGAGGATTGAGTCGAGAGGTGGCCCGCGTGCGGGGCGGTCGCGTGGAGCCATGAATGTGGTAGGATAGCGCGCGGGCCTCCCCGCGTGGTCGCCAATTGATCGTACCTTGACCAATGAAGTGTTGAAGTGTTGATTGATTCGCCTATGGGCGGTCGTTGAAGGAGTGAAAGGACCGGTCCCCGCTTCGCGCGTTGAGCACCTCGGGTGGTACGCAAAGACACTCGGCGATCTAGTGAGAGGTCGCTCGGGCAGATAGCACAAGGTTAGAGAACGTACACGATGCCATGTGCGAATGGCGATATATATCTGATGTTGTCCGACCGTTATGCGAGGATTTACGGGCGAAGTGCGCTCCAAGCGGCGTATTGGGCCGGCCGTGATGGGGTGGGCGCGCAGTCCAATTCTTTGTTGGCGATCCTCATAATTGCTAATACACCCAGGAACAAGAAGTATGTTTAAAATAGTTCAAAAGAATAGACATTTGTTAATGAATATCCGGCAGTTTGGATATTTAAAGGCCAAGGGCTATTGTTTTGAGAGAAAGGTAAGTACTACGATTAATTATTTCTACCGATTTCCTAATGATATCAACAAAAACAGTCAAAGGGGAGTCACCAATTTCCAATTTTAGCAAATCTCCTACTCGCAGTTTTTTCCCCTTAACAAAAGACACCCATGTAGCTCCTGTTATGTATTTTTCATCTCTTGAATGTTTGGCAGAACGTAATGTGCACACATCAAACAAAATCTAAGTATTTTTTTTGACTAAACAAATTCTAAATATTAGAAGGACACCACATTTAAAGCCAAAAGTCACACATATTAGATCAAGTCATAACACAAATAGTTTAAAATTGGAGCATAAACAACAGCCTAATCACACAGATTAAATGAAGTCATAATAAAATCAGTTTAAAGTTGTAAAATAAACAACAACCTATAATAACATTATCCATATTCATCAAATGTAACCATAAAAACTTAACCCATAATATCGTCTTATCGGTTCGAGGGATTAGTCTCTAGAATTGCGGGTAGAGGATACCCAGTTTATACCAAAAAAATGTACACATGAAAACTTAACTCATAATTAAAGAGAAAAGAAGACAACATAATTAAAAAGTGAAACACGTACGTAGGTCTCATGCATAGATTGATTTAAAAGTAAATATCAATTTAATTATGCTTCTAATACTTTTTGATGCGAAATTATCTAAATAAAGAAGAAAATACCAATTAGGACATCTAATTTTTTTTCAATATTCTAAAGTACCCCAAAACACACTGCCTAGAATCACACTTTATGTATTTTGTCATCAAATTATTTTTCCATCAAATAGATTATTGGCAAACGAAGTGTTTCAATAGTTAAAAAATTTCTAAATACTAAAGTAACCCAAAATACAATATCTAACATTTCGCGTTACACGTTTTGCTACAAAATAATGTTGTCCCCCATCAAGTACACTAAAGCACACTATTTAGCATCCCACTTTAAAATATAAAAATATATAAAAAAATGTAGATTAGTCATCGGTAAAACTCTGTTGGGAGGATATAACCACACACGCCGACAAAACCGAGTACTCGTGGTCAGCCAACTTCTCCAGTGTACATTAGTCATCGTTAAAGCCGATGAAAACTGCACACTAATGAGATGGTAAAAAAAAAAGTAAAAGAAAAGAAACAAAAAAAAAACCAAAGTGAAAGAAAAAAAACCAATTGACTCCGATGGACGGGTTGTCTAACTATTGATTAAATAAATTACTTTTAAACAAAAACAACAGTAAATAATAATATCAAACAAATTCTAAGTATTAGAAAGACATCACAATTAAAGACAAAAGTCAAACATATTAGATCAAGTCATAACACAAACAACTTAAAGTTGGAGAAAAAACAACAGTCTAATCACACATATTAGATCAAGTTATATCACAAACAGCTTAAAAGTTGTAACATAAACAACAATCCATCAAGAATGACTATTCTGGCTTAGTTTGCTCTTGAGGTTGATAGATCCGTCCTGAGCCGGTTGTAGGATTACGATCGATCATGCGGTTTGATTTAAAACTAAACACAAATTTAAGAATGCTTCTAATACTTGTTGATGCGAAATTATCTAAATAAAGAAGAAAATACCAATTTGGACATGTAATTTTTTTTGATTTTAAAGTACACCAAAACACACTGCCTAGAATCACACTTTATGTATTTTGTTATGAATTTTTTTTCATCAAATAGATTATTGAGGAACGAACTTCGCTTATTTAAACATCGTAATTTTTTCATGCACTTCAAGTTCCCCAAAATACACTGTAAACATTGCACTTTACGTATTTTGTCACAAACTTATTATTTTTTACCAACCAGTTATTTACGAAGAAACTTCTAGTATTTTAAGACTTAAAAAAAATTCGGAATCCTAAAGTACCCCAAAACACACTGCGTAAAATTTAGCGTTACGCATTTTGCGATAAAATAATTTGGTCCCCATCAACTACACCAAAGCACATTGTTTAGCATTTCACATTACTTTTTTTCTTACGAAATTAAACAATTTTTCACCCAAAATTTTTATATTTCATCATGTAAGATTTTTCTAGATTGTAAAGTACCTCTTAAAATATAAAAAAGAAAAAAATGCAAAACCATAAAATATAAAAGAAGAACCTTGGGTGTGACAAAAACTCTGTTGGGAGAAGATAACCACACAAGCCGACAAATCCGAGTTCTTGTGGTCAGCTAGTTTCCCCGGTGTAGATTAGTCATCGGTAAAATTAAATTTTTTTCTAAATCCTAAAGAACCCCTAAGCACACCACTCAACATTTCACTTTACACATTTAGTTACAAAATGATTTTTCCCCATCAACTACACCACATTGTTTAGCATCACACTTTATGTGTTTTGTCATGAACTTAAATAGTTTTCCACCAAAATTTTGCATATTTAAACATCTAAAAATTTTCGAGACTGTAAAGTACCCCTTAAAATATAAAAAATAAAAATAAAAAAAGAAAACCTTCAAATAAAAAACGAACTTTGGATGTGGTAAAAACTCTGTTGGGATGGGAGACTCGTGGTTAGCCAAACTCCCCAGCGTAGATTAGTCATCGACAAAGACAATGAAAATTACGTACCAATGACATGGTAAAAAAAAAGGAAATAACAAAAAAAAAATAGAAGCAAGAAACAAAATAGAAAGTGAAACAAAGAAGAAAGAAGAAAAAAAAAACCAAAAAAAATGAACCAACAAAAAATCATGCCACATGTCAAAAAATTATTCCCACCAAAATCCAAATCAATTTATATGGGCATGCCAAGCCGCATATAGTTTTAAGATATTAAAGTTTTTAAAAAAGTTATGTTCTTATTTATTATTATTTTAAAAGTCAACTTCTATTTGTCTAAAAAGTCTAATTACATTTTAATTCACTTAATCATATACTCGCTCTGTTTTTAAATATATGCAAATATTCTCATAAAGTCATGTTACTAAATATAAGTAAGTCAAAGCTTTTTTCACTTAATCTAGCAAATTTACCCTTACTTTTACTGTTACCAATACAAACAACTTTTTAGTATTCCAATACAAACAACTTTTTACTCATAAAAATAAAGGGCAATTTTTCAAACTTAGATAAACTTTTTAGTTTTTCTTAAAACTTGTGCATAACCACTTTTTGCTAATAAATGGTAATGGATGGAGTATAATTTTAAATGTGAAGTTTTAAATAAATGTTACTTTTGTCTTTTTACACATGTACTCTTTTCTTTCCACTCATTTTTTATCTTACCAAAGAAGGGAGGAGAAAACTTCTACGTTTTTTTTCCTTCCACTTTCACTTCAACCAAACAACTAAAAAATCATCTCACTTTTTACTCTTTTTCTTTCCTCTCCCTTTCCTTTTCCTTATTTTTCTTTCTTTCCATTTTCTTTGATGAACCAAACATAGGGTAAGAGATACTTAGAGCAAAGGTTGTCGTTTTATGGAGGCAGTCAAAGGAAGGTAAGCAGTTCTTTCTGTCACTTCAAATTCCCTTCAGTGACGTACTGTCCGCCAAGCCAATAACAGAGGGGCAGTATCGTAATATTTTCATTTTCTAGTGACATTTTCATTTTCATTTTCTTCCACCAAACAGCCAGCCAAATACAAGAGTCAAAATTCGCCACCACAACGCAACCCATGCCTTCTATTAATTAATTTTAATTTATTATTATAAAATAAAAAGTCATCAATTTAATTTAATTTATAATATAATAAAGTCTTCAAACCAAAGTTGTCACACACACACATAGCTCTGGCGTAAATTCCCAGGTACCCTTTTCTCTGTTCTTTCATGTTCAATTCATTTCCTTTCTACTGATTCAACCAATCAATGTACTTGATATTTTATATCTCATATTTTTAGTGCTTCTCTATCTTTTCATTTATTTTTCCAAATTTTATTCTAAATTTGGTGTATTTTCTTATTAATATAGAAGAATTAGTGAAAAGGTAGTTGAAATAGGATCTTTACGCTTTCTTTCAAACTTGCTTCAAAATTAAGCTACATGTCAATGGATTATAGAGCAGCTTTTTTTGAGTTTTTCTTTAGTTGAAATAGTTTCTTGAGTTTCTTGATTTTTCTATAGCTGAAAATAGTCTCTTGAGTTTTTCTTCAAACACCTAATATGCTTTTTGATGGAGTAATAGCAGCAGCATAGGAGTTTATGATTTTGCTTTTCAAGTTTTTTTTTTAGACATTCATCAATTATAGAAATCATTTATTGTTGACAATTTGTTGAATTATGTAAATAGCAATTGTTGAAGTTATTTTTGGTTTGGTACAGATTGTTGATTATCTTTTCAGGGAAAGACACAAAAGCAAGGGTATTTATTAATAGGGTTTATCAAAAATAGGGAATTGTATCAGAATTCAGAATTCAGAGATGGGATCTGAAGGACCAAAAGGAATTACAATTCATGTAACTGGGTTTAAGAAGTTTCAAGGAGTTCCTGGAAACCCTACAGAGATTATTGTTAATAATTTGAAGGATTATATTGACAAAAGAGGTCTTCCTGATGGTGTTACTCTTGGAAGTTGTACTGTTCTTGAGGTAGCTGGTGATGGTGCACTTCCTCAGCTTTATCAGACTATTCAATCTGCTTTCTCTAATTCAGATACAGTCAGCAATTCAAATGTTGTTTGGGTTAGTTTTCTTTCCTATTAATTTAGCTTATTGTGAATATTAGATCTCAATTGAATTGTTGAATGTTGATCATGATACCACCCTTGAAGTTGTAAATGTTATATGCAAAGTTTGTGGTAGCTTAGGCCTCAAAAGCTGTCATGTTGTGGGAAATTGTAGACAAATGTGGTTGATGCGGCTGCAATTACAATTTCAATTCAAAGGCATCAAGAACCGTTATGTTGAAAGTGCAATTGCAGTTACGGACAGCAATTTGAAGCCATAATTAACTAAGTTTGGAGAAGGAAAAGGACTTATTCCCTATGTAGCATCGAAACTTCCGGTTGAAGACGTGTCCAGTGTGTGACACGCAATGATGCACGGATACTTCAATTTTGTTGCCGTATCCGTATCCGATACTTCCCCGATACGTCATGAGTATATATCGGAGTAGTATTAAAATGTTTTTCTTATTTTTCTTAGAAAATAAAAGTCCCTATACGTCATAAGAACAGTTTTAGTATGCCTTATAAGCACTAGGACAAAGATAACCCGAGTCATATAAGCACAAAAGAGAAAACAACTATCCTTAGTCATTGTTTTACAAGTGCAACTCGCTACTTTCTATGTGTCTCTCTGTTTTATTGTGCTAGCCTATGTTTCTTTGGGCCTATGTATCTATGTATTTTCTAGTATTTTTGTGAATATTTTGCTTTTTTATAAACGAATCCTAGACGTATCGTATCTTATGTTTTTCAAGGAAGACCGTATCGTATTGGATTCGTATCGTATCTGTGCATCATAGCTGACATGTATCGTGTCAGACGCATTGACACCAACCCTTCAATTAGTTGTATTTTTCAGATTAAAACCGGTGACTGCGTGTCCATGTCCATATCGTGACCCGTGTCTGTGTCTGTGTCTGTGCTGGTGGCTCATACTTCATAGCTTATTCTTGGATTATTTTGATAATATAACTTCTGCTTCAGCTTCATTTGGGGGTGAATAGTGGAGCTCTAAGGTTTGCAATTGAGAGACTTGCAGCAAATGAAGCCACTTTTAGATGTCCAGATCAGTTAGGATGGCAACCACAGGTGAGTTATTTCTGATAGTGCCTTTTGTTTTAATCTTTTCTTGATAAAATTGAAAAGGCTACAAGGTTTTCCTTTATGTTTTGAAGAAATTCTATGTTCTGCTTTGCCTGACCTGATTTCCTTTTCTCTTTGTTCAATTTTCTTTCTCAGCAAGTCCCAATAGTCCTTGAGGATGGAGGAATTTCTCGAACAAGAGAGGTAAACTGCAATTACTTGTGAAATTGTATCTTGTGATCTATACATAACATGTTGAATTGCATTTTAATGGATAAGTTCTGTTTTGCAGAAACTTCTTTTGAGTTTGCATGTATTGTAACTCTTCTAGTATTTTTTGCACAAATTAGTTTTCCCATTTTGTTTTGTAATGGAAAGTGCAAACTACTGAAAAAACAAATTAATAAAGAATACAAACACAGAACACTTTTTATAACAATAGGTTATATTTATTAATGTGTATTATAGCACATAATTTATGCTTCAAGATCCAATGCCATGGAAAGTGGTATTTGATTGCTTTTATGGTTATAGGCTTATAATTCTGGATTCATTTTGAGCTGTCAAACTGCCCCCAGCCTGGTCAACTGGCCCAAAACGTAAAAGTGGGTTGGACCGGGCCAGCCCAGATTTCTAATGGCCTGTGTTTTTTAGCCCAGCCCAATCCCAAACAATGGGCAAACGGGCTGAGCCGGCCCATATCACTTTTAACAAAGAAAACCACAAGAAGTGTTCAAAAAGCATGAAAAGTTGGCTCAACCTAACCCATTGATCAACTAGGCTGGGCCAAAATGGCCATGTTTTTTTCTGGGCATCTATTTAGTGAGCCAAACCAAAAATACTGGGCCAAAACCGACACTTCTAATTTCATTGATCCTTTCAATCAGAAGGTCTTTCATTCTTGCATGCCATTGTAGCTATGCTATGAATTTACTATTTTCCTAACTTGTTATTATTGTTTTTTGAAGACTTCTTTATCAGTTGATGGAATCCTGAAACACTTGAAGGGAGATTATGATGTGATGATATCAGATGATGCTGGACGTTTTGTTTGTAATTATGTGTATTACCATTCTCTCAAGTTTGCAGAACAGAAGGGTAACAAGTCACTATTTGTCCATGTTCCATTATTTTCAACAATCAATGAAGAAACTCAGATGAGATTTACAGCCTCTCTTTTGGAGGCCATTGCTTCTGCATGTTAATGCAATTTGATTGAAATTGTTTACAAGTACTGTCATTGTCCACTTTTCATCTGGTTGTGCATATAAATCATTTGTCTCAATAGAAGTGTGATTGTAAAACAATAATGAAGGACAAAATTGTTCTTTGTTTTTCTTTTGTTTGAGGGTAAGATGAGAAATACAGCTTTTTTTTACCCTTCATGGCAAGCCAATGATGTATAATTTATGCATGGATATGTCTAAAACTCTGCACAGATATGCTGGAAATTGCTGAGAATCTTTGGTGTTTTATGCTAATATTTCAATTGCAATGCAACTCCACAGCATACTATAGTTCAATTAATGGTGCATATTGTTCTAGGATAGGATTTTTTTTTGACAGACAAAATGAAAGGAGTCTCGTTAGAATCTTTTGATGTAAGATCCCCATTAAAAAAACACCAAGAAGAAAAAAAAAGTACTCCTCTGTTCTCTCAAAAATGTGTATTTTGTGCTAGGATAGGATGGTGTATATTGTATTTTGATTTCTTCAATTGGAAGGAAGCAGAAAAATTTAGTTAGCTTAACCCTTTAAAATGTGGATGTCATTAAAAGGCTCTAGTTAATAGTAAAGTTTGTATATGTGGAGATTATCTTTCAAGAATAGTAAAGGATATCAGCTTTTGTGGTGTAATGTTTTGAAGCTTATTTGATTTTAGACTAAAGACCCAAATTGATCTTTGACAATTTTCTCGTGCGACAAATTCGTCCCTGACAATTATTTCGGTACATATTAGTCCATGACAATTATAAAACGAGACATGTTAGTCCCTTCGTCTCTTCAGTCGTTGACACCAAATCTAACGCCTTTTACGTGGAACGTTTAGTGCCACTGTGTCACGTACCACATTATTTTTGCTCAAACTAGTCGCTGGCTTGACAAATTTGAATTTTTTTAAAAAAGGGACAAATCTGGACGTTTGGTTCAGCGTTTGCACATCTAGACGTGTGTCGTAGCCTTGTATTATTGTCGTGGAAATCTAAAAGCTAACCTTGTGTAGCTTCTACACTCGTGGAAAACTTGTCCCGCTTTTGCGTGTCGTGTAGGAATCACACCACTTACCCAAACACAAAGCTTAGTTCCGGTTGCTAGAGACATAGGATCAATATGTGGAACAAAACAAAATTACTTATTAAGATTGTATTTCATTAGGTTTAACGCTTATTGGAGAAAATATTGATGTATGAAATTTAAAAAATATTGATATATAAATGAATAGTGATTTGAGCCTGAGCGTTCAAAGGGTTGGTCGATGTGCGTTCAAAGTTGTTTTGCTGATGGTGAGTCGGGAGCGGAGCTCGTGCAGGATGTACCTACAAAGACACGATGATGTCCAAGTCAGAGTAAGATCGGTCTAAGCAGAAAAGTAATTAGGGTATGAAAAATGTACATTTTCTCGAGGGTTGACCCTTATTTATAGGAGTCGGAGGCGCCAGTGACTATAAGATTGGCGAGCGAGGTCCGCTCGGCCGTGATTGCGCGCCAAGGTGTGCTTCATGTAGTTGGGTGTTGGCGAAGACTCGTTTGGGCCGGCCCTAGCCCACCAATCGGAGTGGGCCCTTGGCCCAGTCCAGAACAAATAGTAATTTAATTCAATTTCATAACTATATGTCATGATATATAGTTATGTGTTATTACTCACAATTGTCGTGAGGGAAATCAATGCGTGAATTACCTAGCCAAGATGGGAGCGAATTTAACCGAGAGAGAGATTGATCTTTGCTTCAAGAACCTCCACCTGACCACCTGAATTAAACAACTTTCTATTGGCTGATGCAATGAGAATGAATTTCCTTAGAGTCTAGTGTTTAATTGTTTCTGCTCTTCTTCTTTTGCCTATGTAACCAAAAAATATGTCATAAAATATAAAAATTACATCGTTTTATGAAAAGAAAGAGTTAGAGCTTATTTTTGGTGATGAGTGTTAGAGCCTATTTGTTACATATTATCTCCTTTGTTAGAACTTTTATTTTTGGAAAATAATCATTTTTTTTATAAAAGTAATCTATTTTGAATGTTTACCATCTGTTTGTTACAACCTTTTCTAAAAGAAAATCTAAAAAAAAAATTAAAATTGCTTCATATAAGAATTTTTTTTTGAGTATCTTCTTATAAAAATTATTTTTTAAAGAATGATTTTTGTTTTTAAAAATGATTTTTATGACGTGAAACAAATACAAAACAACTTCTCATTATTTAACAAAAAATCACTATTTTAAACTAAAATTAATTTTAATATTAATCAGAATCTAAAAGAATGATATTTTTAATAACCAAAAATATTATTAAAAAAAGAAACAAGAAACACAATCATGGGAGAGAAAGCCAAAACCCATGAAAAAATAAAAGAAAATAAAACAAAAATAAAAACAAAACAATAATGATAATAAGGACTAAACATAAATCAAGTGTATCTAAAGTTACGTTTTTTGTTCTTCCTCAAAAAAGATATCTACATTTTAGATTTGACTATTGAGGAATCAGACTTAGCCTTAACAACGTGATCGATAGTCTCTATGCTTCTTCTTCAACTTCTGTCTAATGCTTGTGTAAGACCATGTGAAACAAAAACTGGTTTGTGTTTGTTTATCATAGTGATTTTTTTTAATCTTTTCCCTCATCAAGAACAGAAATTAAAATTCCAATTTTTGGAAGATACAAGAAACAACTTCTCATTTTAATCATAACAATCATTTTTTTGAAGATTGCGATTAATATAAAAACTTCAAAAGACTCAATTAAACTACTAAAAAAGAGTTTTCCTAGTTAAAAAAGTGATTTTTTTTCCTTTAATATCTGTAACAAAGGGGGTTTCACTCTTACAAACAAATACGAATAGGTTTTTAATCTTTGTACCCCTCCCTTAGACCCTATACCCCCCATTTTGTCCCAAACTTCCAAAATTGCCCTTACTAAAAAACAAAAACCAGTTGAATCATCTCACAACACACAAATACGTAGTCAAAAAGTAAGGTTCTCTCTAAATTTATACGGAATCATCGCCCATAGATAAATCTGCCCTACGGATTCATCGTTCCTCTATGTATCCGTAGTAATTTGCTGGTGTTCTGGGATGCGTTTGTTGAAGAAGTTTACGGATTCATCGCTTATAGATCTTTCCGGAGTGTTAAAAAAGACTACGGAATCATCGGCCATTGATGTATCTGTAAAGTTCTTCAAAGGAAACTGCAGCAGCGACTACAGAATCATCTACCATTGATGTATCCGTAGTGAATTTTAAGACTGTCATTTCCAGCAACTACGGATTTATCATGGGGAGATAAATTCGTAGTGTTTTTGTTTTTTTTCTTAATTTTGCTTGTTTTCTTTATTTTTGGTTTCTAAATGTTTTTTTTTGCAGTGCCGTATAGTCGTATCGGAGGAAAGATTCTTCCATGGTCCAGTAGTTTGATGCGTATCGGAGGGAATATCCTCAATAGGTTGATAGACTCAGGATGTGCCCACATGATGTCACCAATAATATTAGAGTTCTCAATTCTTCTGGTCCAACACACATAGTGTTCAGAATCTATCAACCTCATAAGCTCCTGGATCTCAGTACAGTTAGACTCTTCTCTGCGACTTGTCCTAAACATCCGGCGCTGCTTATACAACTGCGTGATAGTACTCAAGTTACCCACAAATCTCTTCTTCAATGCAGTTAGACTCTTCTCTGCTTTGACATTTAACAATGTATGCTCATCCAACATACTTTTCTCTTCTTTTGTGAATCGCCCAAATATTGGAAGTCCGATACATGATGGAGATGGCTTATGATTGTGTACGCCACACCTAACCTCTACCTTCCAATCCTCAACTGGAGGATTCAGAGGTTTATCTTTTAGCTTGAATGGACAATTACACTTATTTGAAGATATCCTTCTACCTTTAGAGCAATCCACGTCTACTCCCGTGTGTTTCCCATGTTTCACATAACCAAAAACTGTAGAAATGAAAATCTCTTTCCATGTTTTGATGATACAAACTTAAAGGAATAAGTTAAGTTTTCTAAACACTTATTATGATTTAACAAGTTTCAATCAAGTGTGTAAAAGAACAGGAAATAAGAATCATAGCAAAAATCTTGGCTCTACAAATAAACCAAGTGTTTTTAAAAGTTCAAATGTGCCAAAAGAAGGTTACCTACAGAAGGTTACCTTAAAGAAGGTTGATTACAGAATGTTACACCAACAGAAGGTTGATTAAAGAAGCTTAAAAGAAAAAGTAACTTTCTACAGAAGGTTGACTAAAAGTCAACACAAGGTTGACCAATAGTCAACATAAAGTTTGATTGAAGTCAAAAGAAGGTTGACTTACTATGGAATATGGTTAAGAAGGTTGGTTGTTCAAGAAGGATAAAAGAAGATTGAAGATTTCAAGCTTCTGTTTCTGGGAAACATGTTCATATCCGAAATCTTGATCCAATATGCATCAAAATGAGTATTCAAGGAATAAAAGTTGTAGAAACATTATCCTATGTAATGAGGAACTCCTTGATCATTTTTGTATCTTAGAAATCATGTTTGTTCATGTTTAAAAAGCTTTAGAAGCTTCAAATAAAAGTATGAAAAATATTATGCAGTACATGAACAGGGACTGAACTGCTAGAAAAGAAGAAAAGGAAGTATGGTGCTGACATGAAGAGCTGTCAACACAAGACAAAGCACAAAGGTTGCTTTAGAAGGTTGAAAGGCTACCACCTAAAGCTCAAAAATCATCATTGCCTACCTACAAGGCTACAACAATTCCCAACGACTATTTCCTTCATTCCAACGGTCATATTCAAGGTTCAATGGCTATATAGAATGCTGTTCTGCTCAAATGCAAACCATGAGAGTGAATTGGAACTTTTACAAGTCAAGCTTCTCAAAAGAAATCCAACCTTCTCTTCCACACTCAAAGCTACTACAAGTTCAGAATTGGGAAAACTATCTTGAGCGTGTTTGCTTGTTATGCTCTTAGAAATACTTTGTATTTATCTATCAACAAGCTTCTAAATCATCCCAAACCCAAACCCCTTATTGTAAGAAATATTCTGCAAATTTCTCAACAAACTATCTAGTGAGAGGTGAGTGTTGTTGGTGATTCTATTTGAAAGTTTCTCAACAAACTACCTAGTGAAAGGTGAGTGGTGTTGGTGATTCTATTCAACAGGAAATACCTTTAGGAAACTAGAAGAGAGTTTTCTAGTAGGTTGAGACAGCTTGGTGAAGCTGTGTAAGTTAGCACTTGTCTTTTGTGTGTGATCAAAAGGAGGTGAAAGTCTTTGGCAGTTGAAGCTAAAGCAAGTGTAAAATCTATTTGGAGAATAGTGGAAACTCTCACGTGGACGTGGGGAGAGGAGTAGCCACAGTTTGGTAAACCTCTATAACTCTACTGTGTTATTATCTGCTTTTCTTATTAATTGCTTTAACTATCTCACAATCACCAAAGTTTTCAACCACTTTAGAAGGTTACATACATCAACCTTCTGTAGTCAAAATCATAATTTTAAAATGAGTCTTACTTTGATTATCTTTTGAAAACAACACTCTTTGTGTAATAAAAGACATCTAAATTCATCAAAGTTAACTATCTTTCACTACTGTCATACTTGTTTATTATTTGTGCAACTAACATTCAACCTTCTGATATCCAAGTTATCTTGAGAAACATTACAGAAGGTTGCAGGTATTAAAAATTTAAAAAAGATAGCACAATTCAATCCCCCCCTTTCTTGTGCAAATTAGTCACTTCAAAAACAATCACATTTTTTCTCCCACTTTTGCCAATTGTTTTATCAGATCTGAAGATGATAACAACTATTCCGTTGGCTTTCCCAGTCTCTCTAGCCCAACGTACGAGATCATCACGGGTATGAAAAATCTACAAATAATTTACAATTATCGGGTTAGACTAAATTCTAAATACTGTTTAAAATAACTAATCATAAATACACACCTCATTTGTTGTAAATGCATCTGATAAATCAATGCAATTGGGAGGCGTCCCATCATACATAGTCATATCCGTACGATATTAAACATAGAGAACTTAATTAATTAACTAATTAAATAAACTAAAAAAATTAAAAAAAAAAAAAAAAAACACTCCGGATTTATCCACATAAATCCGTAGTGTAAATTAACACTCTGGATTTATGTAGTTAACATAAAACCGGATAAAATTCCAAAAATTTCTTACGGAATCATCACCACATATCAATCCGGGAAATATTCAAAAATATAGACTACTGATTTACCTTTTTGTGATGAATCCGGAAAGAACGCGAAATCTTACACCAGATGTGATTTTTGGTCAAAATGAAAGGGGTATTTTGGTATAAAATGGTATTATGGGGGTATGGAGGACAAGGAGGGGGTACAAAAATTAAAAGCCATAGGAATAATCTTTTGAGACTGTTTGTTAAAGTTTTTTTTTTTAGAATAATCACTTTTTTTATAAAAATAATCTATGTTGAAATTTTTTTCATCCATTTGTTACAACTATCTTTTAAAAAAAAATGAAAATCTAAAAACTGTTTCACATGAGAATTTGTTTTGAGTAGCTTCGCATAAGAACCATTTTATAAGGAATGATATCTTTTTAAAAAGTGAGTTTCATTATGTCATACAAACACAAAACTACTTCTCATTTTTTTTTTTAAAAAAAAACCCTCTAAAAATTAATCTCTAAATTATTTAGCAATAGAATCACTTATTTTTTAATTTATAAAAAATTTCAAATAAAAATTACTAAAAGTTATTTCTATTTGTTACGGATTAAAAATTAAGTGAAAAATTATTTAGCAATAAAATCACTTATTTGTATTTGTTTATGATCGTACCTTGACCAATGAAGAGTTGAAGTGTTGATTGATTCGTCAATGGGCCGGTCGTTGAATGAGTGAAAGGACCGGTCCTGGCTTCACGCGTAGAGCACCTCGGGTGGTACCTGCAAAGACACTCCGACGATCTAGTGAGAGGTCGCTCGGGCAGATAGCACTAGGTTAGAGAACGTACCTGATGCCATGTGCGAATGGCGTATATATCGAGGTCCGACCGTTAGCGAGATTTTCACGGCGAGAATTGCGCTCCAAGCAGCGTGTTTGGGCCGATCGAGATGGGCTGGGCCGCAGGCCCAATTGCTGTTGGCAGTCCTCGTAATTGCTAATACACCCAGGAACAGTTGCCCCCCAAGCCTAGGTCGCTTAAGAGCGGGCTGAGGCTTGAATCGATGCCCCCAGGAGTGAAGTTATCTTGATGAAACGAGCGCGCCGTTCGCAGCAATGTAGAGGCGGTGTCGATCGCTTCGTCAACCATCGGCCATGCTGTCGCGACGGTTGATTTTTTCTGACATTTAAGACGTGACGTTTGGTGTTTCAGAGGCTGTCTGGAGACAACCATTGGTGAGAAGACGAAGCGTTGTGACTCTTCGTATCCCGGTCCCTTCGCGCGCGTAAATCGCACTATAAATAGCCCTTCCTGCTGAGTTCATTTCTCACACTTCCAAGAATTGCTCGCCGGACGACCGATCATCCGCCACGACTTACATCCGGTCGTTTTTGTCTACTAGCGACCGATCCACCACAACCTATTCAAGGTATGGCCCGATCTTCACTTTTACTTTCTCGAACTTGAGTCTTTTTTCTCTGTAAAGTATTTCGTACTTTTCCACGCCTCGTGATAGGGGTGTCAGTCGAGGATGGCCACATCGCCCCCTCTCATGAGTGCTCTACTCGAACGACCGACTCGTTCCTCTATCTGTGTGTTCTTGCATGCCACGGATTTAAACCGACCGCCCGTATTCTGGAAAGCCACCGCAATCTTTGCTACCTATATGTCGAGACCAAGGCGAGCCCAATTCCCAAGAGGCGAGTCTAAGTCGTCTTCGGGCGACAAAAGCTCTAGCTCTTCAGCGATTCTTCGAGCAAAGACGAGCTCGAGTTCTCATTCTTCCGGCCGAGGATCGGCCAGCATGGCGGCCCCGATTCCGTGTCTGTCCATTCTCGCCGAAGCGGCCGAGCAACTCTCCACCGCCCGAGGACGTTGTATCCCGAGTGAGGAGGAGAAGAAGAAGACGCCGATGTGATTATCATTGATGATGACGAGGCGCAGAGTGCCGTCGGCCGTGGACGAGGAGATGGTGGAGGCCGGCGCGCCGAGCCGAAGAAGTCCAAGGAGAAGAGGTGATTCGGCCGAAGTCGATATTTTTCGTCCGAAGCCAACATCGGAGGTCGAACGGCGGTCGGCCAAGTCCAAGCCGATGTAGCTCGAGATGTATCTCGATATGTCTTGGGTGTCTGAAACTCTTCGCTCCAACAGAGCATTCTCACGATCCGGCCACGATGCTTTGCCCGATCTACGGAGCCGCCGAGGACTCACCGTTTGGAGGATAAGAGGCATGAAGGAGGCGAAGATATCGCGACTTATTCTCGCTAACTTCAAGTTCACGATGTATCGGCTCGTGTTCGAGAAGATGAAGATTACCCTCCTTTTATCGAATTCCAACGCGACGCTCAGGCCATATGGGGTCGCCGCTTCTCGGCTCCATCCAAACGCATGGGCGTTTTAAAGACTTTCAAGTCTTTCGCTCACCAAGCCGGGTCGGCGGTGTCGATGATGCTTTTCTTTGCTATCTTCGAGTGAGTGGCTCTCAGAGAAAGCCAACAAGGAGAAGAGGAGCAAGTCTCCTTCAAGATGCGAAGACCCACCAGGTTTTTCAAAGCGTTCCAGAGTCGTTGGGAGCGGCCTGGAAAAGTCAATATTTTTGGATCGTTCCCACCGAGGAGGTCGGGCAAGGCCGTTTGTGAGGTTCAACCGGACGGGATCTTTGGGTCCCCTTACTTCCCAATTATGTGGAATGAGGCTCATTTCTCGCAGCGCCGCGATTACATATACACAAAGTGAAAGACTTGGCAGGCCGACACGAGACTTTGGAGATGATAAAGTCATTTGGCGGGCATGATGCGCCCAGATCCTAAGGGCGACATACCTTGCCGACCCTTCGTCTTGTCTGAAGGCCAAGACACTGGAGGCCGAGATTGGTTCGCCTTTGAACTTTTTCTTTATATTTTTCTTTGTCGGTCTCATCAATCTTTTATTCTAACTCATAGCTCGTTATTTTGCGAAAGAATGGCCGGTGAAAAGCGGAACCCGCTCGCCAGTCACAAGCTGAAGGAGGGCTAAGGGACTTGACGCTTCTCGGTCGGGGATAATCTGAACCTTCCTCCAAAGTCCCCTGCACTCCAAGAGCCAAGGAAGAAAGCCGGTCGGCAGAGCTCAGTCGCCTCCCCAGGTCGCGATCGCTCACCAAAGCGGGCAAGCGTGATTTGTCGGGCCCGCCGCAACGGAGGAGATTCCTATCATCTCGCCAAAGCTTGGGTCCGGCGATCCGGAATCTGAGATGAAACCCATGGCGCTCTGCGCTTCTCTTTGCATGGGGGTCGAGAAAGTCATGGCCGAGCTGGTGGCCGAATCTGACGGTAATTTTACTTTCTTAGTCTTGTACTCTTCATCTTACCTTGTTCGACCGACTAACAACCCTTCGACCTGAATCTTGCAGGAAAGGGCAAGGCTTTAGTTGAGGCGCAGCAGAAATATGACAAGCTCGTCCTGTCGAAGAAGGAGGCCCTCAAACGGGGAGGACGACGGCCAGGGCCAGTGGCAAAGAGGAACAAGGAGCTTAGCCGCGGGTGAAACGATCCAAACCGACCTTGAATCGTCGAGAAAGAGAAGGCCGTGTTGAGGCCGAACGCCGAGCCGCTGCAGCGAAGATCAAATGGTGGCCAAGCGGTCGGCCAGAGGCTGCAATTGAGCAATTTTACAATGCTCTCGCCAAGCGGGCATTGAACCCGGACTTGATGATCAATTTTGACGACAAGATGCTAAAGCCCACGCACTATGTTGAAAACAACAAGATCATGTTGCTCGAGAATATGACGAGCAAGGCAACGTCATTCGCCGACCACCATTCTCTTTTGAAGCCGCGCGCGAGCGGTGTAATTTTGTAACTTTAACTTGCCTTCCGGGCCCGACAATTTTTCGCGCTTCGTGCGGTTCTTTTGGTCGTGGCGCTCGGCCGGCAGGCGCCCCATATTTGTAATGACAATCTTTACTTGCTTTTAATTACGCGCTCAAATTTATATTGCTATGTCTGCGTATTTCTTGCATTTATTCGCTTTACTCATTTTGAACTTGTGGGCGCTCGCGATCGTTTTCGTGCTCGCCGATAGCGCTCGTTTTTGGTCGCTTTTCTTTGCGCGCCTTGTATGTTTATTTTTCTCTAAGTCTTTGAGCTTTAAGACCGTTCGGTCGTCATTCGCGCTTATTTCGAAAGCATCCATTCTTTGATAATATCCCAACGGGGCCTTGGATCGCTCGGCGACCTTCAATCGAGCCCCTTCGATGGCATTTAAGGTAGATCGTTTCGACGGCCTACCGCGATGGGTTATTACTTAACGTGGGCCATTTTCGATGGCACTCGATGTAGATCGTTTCGACGACCTAGCGTTGTTGGGCCATTTTCGATGGCGCTCGGTTGGAACCGCTTCGACGGTCGCTGATTCGCATCGTTTCGGACGATCCAAGGTTTGCGGGTTTTAACCTCGGGCCATTTCGATGGCACTTCGGTTGGGACCGTTTCGACGGTCGCTTTCGATTTAGATCGTTCGACGATCTAAGGATTTGCGAGTTTTAACCCCTGGGCCATTTCGATGGCACTTTCGGTTGGGACCGTTTCGACGGTCGCCGCTTTAGATCGTTTCGACGATCTAATCAACTTTGATAAGTCTTCGATCGCTCCTTTGCCACGGGCAATCTTGAGCGACCGGTCATACATTCTTGCGAGAAAGTAAAGAACACATCGTATTTCTAAAGGTCGCTCTCGTAAAAAACCCGGTGGGAAAAGAGCGCGCACGCGCTTTCATTAATAGACGGTCGTCATTACATTCAAATCACTTGTTACATTCAAACGTAATATTTCCTAAGTTTTTTCGCATTCCATGTTCGGGGATAGTCGCCCATTCATGGTTTCGGCTCGTATGCCCCCTTCCGATCTTCTTGATGACTCGTCTGCATCTTCCCAATTTGGTGCCGCCTTCCCTTGGCGTGCATTCTTGTTTCCCACGCCGCCCTTCTTCTAACGAATGGCCGACCGAGAATTTCTCTTTTGAACTCGAGCGTTGTACCGGCCGCGACCTTCCCGTTTGATCAATTGCTCTCTTAGCGAAGCTTGGGTGCATGATTCTTCAATTAGGTCCGATTCTTCTCGGATAGCCCTTGGTCGTTGTCAACCACCGTAGGGGTTTGAAGTCCTCCAATTCGGCTTCGCCCATTTCTATGGGTATCACAAAGATCGATTCCGTACACCAATCGAAGCGGCGACTCCCGGCCGACGAATGAGGGGTCGCCTGTAGGCCCACGTAAGCGATTGCAGCTCTTCGACCCGATTCCGCTTTCGCTTCATCCGTCTCCGCTTTAAACCACGTAAGATAACTCTCGTTGCCGCCGGCTTGGCCGTTAGTCCGAGGGTGCTCGACCGAGGTGAAACTATTTGTTTGACCCTAAGTCGGCCAACATTTCTCTCGAATCTCTTGTCACGTGAACGGGTGCCGTTGTGCGTTATTAATTGCCGGGGATCCCAAAACGGGCTAGTACACACCGTCCAGAAGAACTTGCCGACTTTGGCCGATGTGATTGTCGCAAGCGGCTCGGCCTCGATCCACTTAGTAAAGTAATCTCATCGCCACGATCAAGAACTTGAAGCGGCTCGGAGCAGTGGAAACGGGCCTAGAAGATCCATGCCCCACCAAAGTAACGGCCAAGGTGAGACAAGACTTTGTAATTCGGAGGAAGGTGCAATGTGAACATCGCGATGTACTTGGCATTTCTTGCACTTCTGAACGAGTTTCTTGGCATCCTCGTCCATGGTCGGCCAATAGTAGCCGGCCCTGAGAGCCTTCTTAGCTATGGAACGAGCGCCCTGGTGACTCCCACAAACACCTTCATGAATGTCCTCAAGACATGGCTCGGCTTTGACCGACGTAAGACACCTTAACAATGGAGAGGAGAATCCTCTTCTGTACAACTTTCCTTCTATAACCGAGTACTTGGTCGCTCTGAGTCTGACCAACTTAGCTTGCTTTGGATCGTTCGGCTCCTCTCCTTCGACAATGTACCTTAGGATGGGGCGATCCAATCAACTGAATCCGACACACGTAACGCCAACGATCGACTTGGCTTGGTTGAAACGCTCTACGATTTAATGTTTCTTGAATTACACTTCTATGATTTCCCGGAGTTTTGGTACTTGCCAGCTTTGATAGAATATCTGCTCGAACATTTTCGGTTCGAGGCACATGTACCACTTCAGCTCGTTCGAACTGCTTGAGCAGTTCTCTCACTCTTGCTAGATAACTTTTCAAAGACGCTGCGTCTTTAGCATCATATAATTCTTTGATCTGCGAGACTACGAGTAGGGAATCGATCCGAGTTCAACTCGGTCAACATTGAAGTCTCTCGGCGAGTGCGCAGTCGGCTATACACGCCTCATATTCGGCCCGATTATTCAAGTATGGAAAGCGAAAGTCAAAGACACCTCCACGGCCGTGCCTTCGTAATTTTCTAGTATTAGGCGGCTCCACTTCCTTTACTATTAGATGACCCATCTACGTGCAAGATCCGTGTCGTTCGGCTTGATCTTCCGGAGTAGGAGTCATTTACGCTATAAAGTCGCCAACACCGCGCTTTTGCGGCCGATCCGATTCAAATTTGATGCCAAACTCATCGAGTTCTACCGCCCACTTTATCATTCGTCCCCGCCTGGTCCGGCCGATGAAGGACTTGCACGATAGGGTGGTCGGTCCTTACCACGATCCGGTGGGCCACAAAGTAGGGTCTCAACCTTCTAGCAGCTATTAGGAGTGCAAGGGCAAGCTTATCTATCTTCGGTATCTCATTTCGGGCCTCGAGTACTTTTTTTACTTATGAAATAGATCGGATTCTCGCTTTAGATCGTTCTCTCTAACTAGCACAAAGATCGAGAACTTCTTCCGTTATGGCTAAGTCTGATATAACGTCTCGCCCGTGAACGCCAGTAATGATCGGCGCAAGCTAACCAAGGCTTGCTTTAATTCATCCAATGCTCGTGGCATTGCTCGGTCCCACTCAAAGTCCACCTCTTTCTTGTGAGCCTAAACAATTGGAAGCGACTTGCAGCCGCTTTGGGGATGAACACGGATAGAGCGCCACCATGCCATTTAGTCGTTGTATTTCTTTTTTTTTGATGTGGGCGGCCTCATATCGGCGATCGCCTCTACACTTTTCGGGGTTTGCTTTATCCTCTTTCGATCGGTGGAAACCCAAGAATCTGCCGCTACCACCCCAAAGGTACACTTTTCGAGATTTAGTCTAAGTGAGTTCCTCCTAGCTTCTTCAAATATTTCCCCGAGGTCGTTTCACGTGATCCGGGTCGATTACGCTTTTAATGATCATGTCGCCCGGATACACCCTCTCGAGATGCGACCGATCTGTCTTTTAAAAATCTTGTTCATCATCCACTGGTAGGTCGCTCCAGCGTTCTTCAGACCGAAGGGCATCACCTTGTACTGAAAATTTCCCCGATCGGTCATGAAGGCTGTCTTGTGCCGATCGGGCGGATACATCGTGATCTGATTGTATCCAGAGTAAGCATCCAGAAAAGACAGTAGTTTGTAGCCCGAAGCCCCATCGACCAGCTTGTCAATGTTAGGCACGGGGAAGGCATCCTTCGGGCACGCCTTATTTAAATCAGTATAGTCCACACACATCCTCCATTTTCCATTCTTCTTCTTAACCAGCACGACGTTGGACAGCCAGGTCGTGTATTTGATCTCTTCTATAAAATTGGCCTTTATGAGGTCCTCAGCGGCCTTTTTGCGGCTTGAGATTTTTCCTCGCTCGAGCACGTCTTCTTTGAGCGACCGGCCAACCCTTCATCGATCGAAAGTTGATGGGCGAGCTACCGATAGGAATGTCGGGCATGTCTGATGCCTGCCATGCGAACAGGTCAGCATAATCTCTCAAACATTGTACAAGGTCTTGCTTCACTTGCTCTGGTAGGTCATTACCTTCCAATAATACATTGATAGCAAGATTTGAGGGGGAGTACGAGGAACGTCGTCGACCGAATCGCATGCAGTACTATCCCGGTGTCGTCACCAAACGTGACTAGCAGCTCGATCGTTCCCAACGGGTAGGTGGTCGCCCCATTGAAACCTGTTAAAGGGGTAGGCTCGGCCTGGGGAATTATCTCGCTCCGATCAACCTTTATTTTGTCGATCAAGTCTTCAAACATGATATCGGCCGAGCTACCTTGGTCGACTGCAATTCTCTGCACCTCGTGTTTGCCATGACGACTCACGATTACCAATGGAACATAACTATTAGGCTTGCGTCATATAGGTCGTCACACCGAACGAGATGGGGTCCGCCGAGACCGGTGGTGGTCTTTGAAGTGGATGCGACCATTAACAACTCGCCCCACTTTCTCTTGGTGGCTTTGTTAGATTCCCTGCGATCCGTGGGTTTCCACCATGAATAACCATCGCAACATTACGGCCTTTGATCGCCGGAGTGTCACGATCCTCGGATCGATCCTTGTTTTGGGTGCTCTCTATGGCCGAGGCCCTTTCCTCATGCGGATCGCTTTCTTCTGTTTCTCTTGAGGTCGGTCGCCTTCCTCGGCCTCACATACTTTCCCAACTTCCCTTTTTGAATAAGCTCTTCAATATCATCTTTGAGGCCATACGATCGTTAGTATCATGACCTTGCTTTTGTGGTAACGACAAGATCTTTTAGTCGGTCGTGCCCCTTCTTGAGCACGAGTGGTTCAAAGCCGCTTAACTCCTACAAACTCGTTATTCGACACACCGTAGATCCGCGCAATAGAGGTGTTGAGTCGGGTGCGATGATCAAACTTCTTATCTCGAAAGTCGCCGATTGTCGCGGCGACCTTCATGCCCCTTTGGCCGCTTCTTTTTCTTTCTTTAGGTCGTGCACGGACGGCCTTTCTTGCTGCCAGAGTTTCTTCATACTGCATGTGGACGTTAGCCCTCGTTAAGAAGTGATCTTGGTAATGATTCAATGTAAATTCTTCGACGAACCGGTGGTCCGGTCGAATACCACGCTTCAGATATTTCAACTTGTCCTTGTCTGACAAGTCACGAACAGACTCAGCCTCAGTGTTAAACCGGTCGATGTACTGCCTCAACGTCTCATTATCTCCTTGGACAACAGAGTCCAAGTATTCTTCATACCGATATTGGCAGCGATTTGCAGTGTAGTGAGACAAGAATATTCTAATCAGGTCGTCCCATGAGGAGATGGAATTGGGTCGCAGAGACTCCCACCATTCCAATGCTCGGCCGCCCGGTGGATCGGGGAAAAGCACGCACTTCATGGTCGGTCCCCATTCCTATAGCAGCGAGAATTATTGAAGTAACGGAGATGCTTATGCGGATCTCCTCGCCACAAACTTGTTGAGATTGGCGGCTTGCGGAGATCTCTCGGAATCTTATAACGCCCGATCTCCCGGAGAGCGGGCCATGTTCATCTCGAATGCCGTTCGACCCAAAGGTTGCATTGCGAGGCATGCCTCGTTGTTCCGGCATTCCATAGAATCCTCGGATGGGCGGTTGGTGGAAGGCGAGAGGCCTACGGGTCGCTTCGCTTTGGCCTCTCCTAGGCCGATCGCGTAAACGCCCCTAATTCTTCCATTTCGTAATCCTCCGCCTCTTCGCGAGAATCCCAAGATCGCTTCTCGACCGACGCGTGACCGGACGACTCATTGGAGGAGTACACGGTAGGTGAGCGACCGGCGTCGGGGCGGTAGCTAGAATCTTCATAATCATAGGACATCGAGCGGCGTCTACGCTGTTCTCGCCGGGGCGTCTGTGTGCCCCGCTTCTTCTTCTTGGGAGAGCGATGAGTAGTGCTTTCTCGAGAAATGCTCCTTCGAGGAGGAGCGGTGTTCGCGCGGCCGGCGACGAGCCGGTGAAGGTTCTCCGTCTTCCGCGCGTGGGCGCCGAATCGAACCTCTCTCGTCTTGACCGAGAGATGGCGCATCTCGGTCTGCGAGGACTTGATTTTTGTTTTGCGTAATGTGCAAAGCGGCGGAGAAATGACATGATCCGGTAGAGGTTCTCGAATGCCCGCTTCAACCGGCTCGGGCGCGCAAGTCCTCAGAGGCGGCCGGTTGAACTCTGTTGGAGGATAGGTCCACGCACCGTTGTGTAATGAAGGCTCTTGTCGTGGAAGTCCTTGAGACTCGTGGATCGTGGCGCGCCACGCGCCCCGGTCGCTGGCGATTCTCGCGCGGGAGGATTGAGTCGAGAAGTGGCCCGCGTCCGGGGCCGGCGCGTGGAGCCATGAAAGAGGTAGGATAGCGCACGCCTCCCGCGTGGTCGCCGATTGATCGTACCTTGACCAATGAAGAGTTGAAGTGTTGATTGATTCGTCAATGGGCCGGTCGTTGAATGAGTGAAATGACCTGGCCCCGCTTCACGCGCAGAGCACCTCGGGTGGTACCGCAAAACACACTCGACGATCTAGTGAGAGGTCGCTCGGGCAGATAGCACTAGGTTAGAGAGCGCACACGATGCCCGTATGCGAATGGCGATATATATCGCTGCGAGGTCCGACCGTTAGCGAGATTTTTACGGCGCGAAGTGCGCGCAAGCAAGCGCGTGTTTGGGCGATCGAGATGGGTGGGCCGCAGCCCAATTCTTTGTTGGCGATCTCTCGTAATTGCTAATACACCCAGAAACAGTTTAATATATTAAAAATCACTTATTTTAGAAAAATCATTCTTACACGCCCTCTCAACATGAAAAATTATAAAATGTCACTATGTCACTCTTTCTGAAAAAAAAAATCACCCAAAGAATCATGAGTTTCTTTAGATGACAACCTTAACTAAACAATTGCAAAGCACATGTTGTCGGAAACTCATAGCAATAATGTGTCCCAAATTGAAACTCAAAAACTCCTTCATAAGAGCCATAACAACATGTACACCAATGCTCCAACATCAAATACCTTCAACCACATTGATTCCCCATCATAACAATCTCAGTCACTCTATCTACCTTAAAAACCGCGAAATCGATGGTTTCATAAAATCAAATAACATAAACTCTGCACTAGCAGTGTTCCACAACATGCCAATGCGTGACACAGTCACTTACAACTTGCTCATTTCATCGTCTTGTTTGCCACCGGAACATGCTCTTCATCTGTTTGCTGAAATGTGTTTATTTGGAAAAAGAGAAACATCACCCACGTTCACTTCTGTTATATCGCTTTGTACCAATTTTGGGTTTATTAGTGAAGGTGTTCAGGTTCATTGTAAGGTGGTGAAGTTTGGATTTTTATGGAATGTGTTCATTGGTGGTGCACTTGTTGGTTTCTATATGCGTGTGGGGATGAAAGGGATGGCATTGAAATTGTTTGATGAGTTGCCTGAGAGAAATTTGGCTGTTTGGAATGTGATGTTTCGTGGGTTTTGTGAACTGGGTTGTGTGGTAGAGTTGATTGGATTTTACTCTAGGATGTGTTTTGAAGGTGTGAAGCCAAATGGGGTTACTTTTTGTTATTTGCTTAGGGGGTGTGGTAACCAAAGAAGGTTTCATGAAGGGAAGAGGCTTCAAAGTTGTATCTTGAAGATGGGTTTAGTGGAATCTAATGTTTTTGTTGGTAATGCTTTGGTGGATTTTTACTCTTCATGTGGGTGTTATGTTAGTGCAAGGAAGTGTTTTGATGAAATACCAATTGAGGATGTTATTTCATGGAACTCTTTGGTTTATGTTTATGCAGAAAACAATTTGTTACTTGATGCTTTGGAGTTTTTTACTGTTATGCAAATGTGGGGACATAGGCCATCGGTTCGTTCATTCGTAGGTTTATTGAATTTATGCAGTAGAAATGGAGATGTTAGATTAGGGAAGCAGATTCATTGTTGTGTAAAGAAATTGGGTTTTGATGAAGGGAGTGTGCATGTTCAATCTGCTTTGATTGATATGTATGGAAAATGTTGTGACGTTGAGAGTTCTGTGGCTGTATTTGAATGGCTTCCTAAGAAAACTTTGGAATGTTGCAACTCATTGATGACTTCTTTGTCTCATTGTGGTGGCAATGAAGATGTGGTGGAATTATTTGGTTTAATGGTAGATGAAGGTCTTAAGCCAGATGAAGTAACCATCTCTACCACACTAAAGGCATTGTCGATGTCTGCTTCGACAAGCTTCGCGAGTTCTTGGTTACTTCATTGTTTTGCATTGAAATCTGGAGTTGAAGGAGATGCAGCTGTTGCTTGTTCCCTTATGGATGCATATTCAAGATGTGGACATGTTGAACTTTCTCATCAGATTTTTGAGACCATTCCTTACCCAAATGCTATTTGCTTCACTTCTATGATCAATGGATACGCGCGAAATGGAATGGCGAAAGAAGGACTTTCAGTACTTCATGATTTGATCGAAAAAGGCTTAAAACCTGATGAAGTTACTTTCCTATGCGCGTTAACCGGGTGTTGTCACACAGGACTGGTTTCAGAAGGAAGAATGATCTTCAACTCAATGAAATCTGTTCACGGGGTTCCTCCAGATCGACGACATTTTTCATGCATGGTGGATCTTCTATGTCGCGCAGGACTTCTACATGAAGCCGAGGAGTTTCTGCTACAGACACCGGGAAAAGGAGACTGTATCATGTGGAGCTCTTTGCTGCAAAGTTGCAGGGTTCACAAGAATGAAGAGGTTGGAACAAGAGCAGCAAAAGTGTTAATTAAGCTAGACCCAGATGATCCTGCAGTGTGGTTGCAAGCTTCAAACTTTTACGCCGAGATAGGGAAATTCGATGAGTCGAGACAAATTAGAGAGGTTGCTGTAGCAAGGAGGATGACTAGGGAGATTGGTTGTAGTTTAATTGAGATAAGACAATGACTGCAGAAATTGAAGTTCCTGAAATGATGAAACATCATGTGGATTTCCCATTAGAGTATGGTATGGTCTTGTCTATTTGGGGTATCCTAAATTTTAAGGGAAAGTTTTCTTTTGAAAGGGAGTTTTTAGTGGACATGCCAAGAAAATGAAGGTCGGCAATTGTGTTCCCTTGTTTGGTGTAACTAACTGGGGTATCCTAAAATAGAAAAATAATTTGCCACCCCCTTTTTGTGTATTATATACAAAATAATTTGCCTATATACAAAATAGAATTTCAGATAGATAGATAGATATATGGAATATGCAATAAGACTCTTCACTTCTTTCTCTTTCAGAAAAGTGGAGATAGTGCTGCTGTTACTATTGAGAGTTCTTTAATTGGTTGATGAGTAAAGCAAAATATTACAAAAAAAATATGTCTTGTACTTTAAGTGTAGGCATGTAGAAAAATGTAACATCTTCATCCACTTACAAGCCAAGCCATAAAGCTCTTCACAAATCCTTCATTTTTCAACAGCTAATCTATGCATATAAATTATAACCAAAGTATTCATTCTCATTAATCAAACAAATCAAGCAATTCTTGCAATACAGCCAACAAGAGAAAAATATGGAAAAGTTCTTGTTGGTTTCCTTATTCAGTTTGCTGATAGCGGCGACTCATGGAGTTTTGGGAAGCATGATTTTTGACAACTTTGGCATGTTTGAAGAACTTAACAGCCTCGCAGTGGACACAGATGAAGATACTGAGGTGGAAATTTCTGACATCGCTTCGTGGACAAGCGAGCGCGGTGGAAAAGTTCTTGTTAATATTGATAGCTTTGGTGCTGCTGGAAATGGAGAATCTGATGATACTGAGGTAACTTCTTTCTTAAAATCAAGATATACCTTACTTACAAATGCATACCATTGTTTATAGTAACATTTTTATGCTCAATATGCACTTTAAACAAAAGATAACTATTCTGCTGGTGTGATTATCAGGCTCTTCAAAAAGCATGGGAAAAAGCTTGCTCTACACCAAAATCTGTATTGTTGATTCCCCAAGGACGCCGTTACCTTGTTAACGCGACCAAATTCATAGGTCCTTGTGCAGACAAGTTAATCATCCAGGTGATACAGACAGACAGACATACATACATACATACATAAACATATTTAGATTCTATAGTTTCAATTTTATCCGCGAGTCATTATGATTTTTGATTTTGACATGGTATTTTGCATTTCTAGATTGATGGAACATTGGTTGCTCCGGGTGAACCAAAGAACTGGGATCCAAACCTACCACGAGTTTGGCTCGATTTCTCTAAATTGAATAAAACTACTTTCCAAGGCTCTGGAATCATTGATGGCTCAGGTAGCAAATGGTGGGCAGCATCTTGTAAAAAGAACAAGTCCAATGTAATAATTTCTTCAAAACTTTGTTATTTTGCATAAAGTTTATATAACAAAAATTAATGTTGCAAGAAATAACTTTCTGTTTTTTCTTTGTTCACAGCCTTGCAGAGGTGCACCAACAGTAAGAAGCACTTTCTTAACAACTATTGTATTCTTTTATATATTTTAAATAAATAAAGTTTTAACTTTGAAGGGTCATTTCATTGCAGGCATTAACCATTGATACCAGCTCAGGTATAAGGGTGACAGGACTAACTATCCAGAATAGTCAACAGATGCATTTTACGATATCGCGATGCGATTCTGTTCGAATTAATGGAGTGAAAGTTTCATCACCTGGAGATAGTCCAAACACTGATGGAATTCATATTAGTGAATCAACAAATGTGATAGTCCAAGACTGCAAAATTGGAACAGGAGATGATTGCATATCAATTGTCAATGCTAGCTCTAATATCAGAATGAAGAGAATTCAATGTGGACCGGGACACGGAATCAGGTATCATCTAATTCATTGAATAACTGATATATCTATCCGGTCTATATATAAAAAAATCTTAGTCAATCATGAAACTTTTGTGTAATTAACTATCAAAATTGATGTCACTTGATCATGTTAATTGATATGTTGAGTAGCCACCCTGTTGTTTCTAGAAGAGTTTGTTAGAAGAACCACAGGTAAGATAATTTTAATGATTTACGTGACTTGTGGAAGTAAACATAAGATAACAAACTCAAAGTAAAATAAAAATAAAAATGTTATTGTTACTGGAAATCTTTATTGGGTAAAGTAGTTATTCTCTTTATTTAGTAGCTAACACAACTTTTTGACAGCATTGGAAGCCTTGGGAAAGATAACTCAACTGGAGTAGTCACAAAAGTGATTTTGGACACAGCATTTCTTAGGGACACTACTAATGGTCTCAGGATAAAGACTTGGCAGGTATACATACTATTCTCAATCTCAACAATTTTCTTTTTTGCTTACAGCGTCATCAATTTGACTATAACAATTTTTTATTATTTAATTTTAGAATATCATCGTCAACATAAAACAGAAAAAATAATAATTTAAAATTAAATTAATCATTATTTGTGTTTCCAGAATATGAAAATTAAGAATTAATTAGGCATATTTTTAATTTCATCTAAAGAAATATAATGCATATTTAATGTTAGTAAATTAAAAGTACCTAAACTTTAGTTCAATTCTTTTTCATGGAGACACCAAATGTAATTTTCCAAAGGGATAAATAACTTTGTAGTCTTTTCAAGGTACACATAATAACAACGACTAGAACCAAAATAACAAGGATCATAAGCAACTTTTCCTATGTTTTGAGGATTCAAGCCGACAAGCATTGAAATAGACACCGGACCGGACACAGCCACGTATTAATAATAATTTGAGAAAATAGAAATAATTGAAGTGTTGGTTTCAATACGACACGTGTCAAATTTCGAACACGTCTTTAATCTGAAGTGTCGGTGCTACATAGTGAAATTGATGTATATTACATGAACAACAAAGTTATTTACGCCTAGTAAACGGAAATTTTAGAATATTCTAAAAGAAAATTTAGCATACTTGTGTTTCTGCATTGGTGATTATATAATTCAAGAATAATTTCTCACTTACATATCATAATTGTGGCATGTGTAGGGAGGTTCTGGATATGTTAAAGGGGTACGCTTTCAGAACGTGAGGGTGGAAAACGTATCAAACCCCATTCTTATTGATCAATTTTACTGTGATTCCCCAACCTCATGTCAAAACCAGGTATGGAGAACTTCTACATAATTTTACAGATTTAAGTTCCATACATATATATATATATATATATGTGTGTGTGTGTGTGTGTGTGTGTGTGTGTGTATATATATATATATATATATATATATATATATATATATATATATTCTTCAGCAAGGTTTTAAATCAGGGTCGCAAAAATGGTTAAAGTCATGCCATGTCGCAATACGTGATATTGTGGAAAATCGTGGTCAAATAGAGTCGGCACGACTGGTATTTGAGACAAGAAAAACCTTGATGTCGAGGCCCAAATTGGATCACCGTCATTTTGTAACTAAATTCAAGGATAAATAGTCATTTTGGTCCTTAACTATGTGAGCAGTTGTTACAATAGTCTTTGAGTCTGTCGAAATTTCCAAAACATCTCCAAGATAACAAACAGAAGACATGTTTGGCGACAAACTGGCTAACAACAGATACATTTAAGGATTAAACTGATTAAAGAAATGCAAATTGAAGGTGTTTTTGTAATTTTGATACATCTAAGGACTATAGTGACAACGCTCACACATTAAACGACCAAAATGATCACTTTTACTCTTAATTTTTTTATAGGCGGTGTTAGTGGAGGAGGGGTTGTTAGTTTCCGGGTTTGAACTAGGAACCTCTGCTTGCACTCATTTAGTGCACTCCTTCGATATCCCTTTAGGTCGCCAGCTGAGCTATCTACTTGAGATAACAATAAAGACCCTCCTGTTCACTCTTAATTCAATTGTGGTAACAATAATCCTCTGACTCTTTCATGTATGATATGATATTTTTTACAGTCATCAGCTCTGGAGATAAGTGAGATCATGTACCATAACATAAGTGGGACAACAAAGAGTGCCAAAGCTATTAAATTTGATTGCAGTGACACTGTTCCTTGCAGCAACTTAATCCTCAGCAATGTGGACTTAGAGAAACAAGATGGAAGTGTTGAAACATATTGTCACTCAGCTCAAGGATTTGGATATGGAGTTGTTCATCCCTCTGCTGAATGTCTCAATTCCAGTGATAAAACCTCTCAACTTGTTGAATCTGAATCTATTGATGAGGATTATATTCGTCACACTGAACTATAAGTTTATTATTCTCTCTATACATACATTATTATACAATAACCTTTTGATTATAATTTGTATCAAAAGGGAGTGTAGCTTTTAGTAGGGGTAGACATATCAAGGGATGTATTGTATTGTATTGTATGTTAAATAATTAGAAATTTACATTGAATTTAATCCAGAAAATAGGGAATATTGGCTGATACAAGATTAAGAAAAAAAAATGACAATTTTAAAATAGTATTGATTGATTGAGATTTTATTTAAATCTTACTATTATGTTTCCAATTCTGCATGGTGATGTTTTATGGAGTTGTGTTTAGAATTTGTGTAAGTGTGTAACTATTCACTGTTCTGGGTTGACTTTTGCTGATAATGTAATAACTTGATAAAAGTTTTTTCTTTTTGATTGTGACCTTAATAAACTTATAGTTCCGTGCCTATTAAGATTTTTTGCAAATGGAGTGTCTACTTGGTAGGAACTATAATTCTGACCTGTTCAGAAGTATAGTTCTAAACTTTCGTAATTCTAGAAAAAAAGGGACGCACACGTTTCATTAATGATATTTTGGTCTTTTTACTGGGTTTGAGAGTGTCCAATAAGTAGCCGGGAGGTTGTAAGAAATATGGGTCCGAAATCAAACAGAGCAGCCTCCTAACATTAATATTGGTCCTAAACAATCATGAATTTGACTTGGTAGAAATTGTTTTTTTAGATAAACAATCGTATTAAGGGGCGCACAAGGGGCGCACCAACCCCTTACACCTAGGGGCTTCATTAAAACCTCCAATGGCCAAAACCCAGTGGGAAAAAGACCCAAGGAGGAAAAAAGAGTACCCCGACTACAAAATTGAACTTAATAAATCGTTTACAATGAAGACAAACATCCCAAAAGACAATTATACCAATCTGACCACCCAAGCCCACAATTTCTCCCCCTCCGCGCTTTGAACCAACTCCATGCACTATCTTTGATGCTCGAGACAACTGTTGAAATTGTAGCCACCTCCCCTTTGAAAATCACCTTATTTCTAGCCAATGTGACCGCTAACCATATGAAATGCTTTACTCCTTTTTGTTTCCTTCCTTTTGCCAATTTACCAAATTCCATAAAATGAGCAATGACATCCTCCCTATCCTCGATTGATACTCCCAACCACGAAAGAATTTGCTACCATATAGCTCTCACCACATCACAATTCAAGAAAAGATGTTCCACCGTCTCCTCTTCCTTGAAACACAGCACACAACATAAATCCCTTTGAGATCGTAGAATACCTCTCCTAAAAGAGCATCACGAGTGGCCACCCTTTTAGCAACACCCTCCAAGCAAAGATTAAAATTTTTGAAGGAACATCATTTTTCCACGACTTCCTACACGCTTTTGTGCACCGTAGGAACTAAGCCGCCGCCACCGCAAAAACCGCAAATCCATTCATAACAGCGCTTCACGGTGAAGCAACAAGCAGAGTTCGGGCGCCAAAGACACGAAGTCGTTACTGTTCTTTGACCGGGAATGACAGAATAGCGATTCTTTGCGCAGAAAATCTGCATACTGCAGATCGGTTGGCAAAGCAGATCCATCACCCACCCCAGCGCCAAACCCATCCCGCAGTAGTCTAATTTCCCATTTCTTCCACCATTGCATCTTTAACGCTCTGACCATCAGATACCGAGAAAGGAACATATCAACAAATCGGTCCCTCCCCAACCAAACATTAGTCCAAAACCGCACCGTATTTCCTCTTCCCAATTTTAATTTAACCAGTTTGTCAAACCATCTGGATTCCAAATTAGTGCCATCTCCCAATATGCATAAATCCTCCACCATAAAGATTTTTTTTCCTTATCCTCTTCTATGAGCACTTTCATCGGGCTATCTACCATCCAAACCATATATTTCCACCAAAACTTCCTTCCACAAAGAATTACCTCCCTCGACAAGATCCTCCATCTCCATTTAGTTAGGAGGGCAATATTAAATGCCTCTAAATTTTTAATTCCTATCCCTCCCTTGTCTTTGGGTATGCAAATTATATCCCATTTCACACAATGCCATTTTATTATTCTCTCCATCGCCACCCCACAAAAATCTTCTTTGTAGCCGTCATTTCCTCAATCACTTTCTTAGGCGCCTTGTAAAATGAAAATAGATATAGAGGAAGTGAAGCAAACACCGAATTAATGAGTGTAACACAACCCCCAATGGATAGTTGTCTACTCTTCCAACTACTAAGCCTTATCTTGATTGAATCAATGATCGGTTGCCAAGTACTTAAGCTTCTTGGGTTTGCTTCATTTGGAATTCCTAAGAACTTGAACGAGGCCGAACCCACCTTGCAAGCAAGAAATTGAGAGATCCCTTCCAATGTCCTCTCATCAATATTGATTCCAATGACATTACTCTTGGCAAAGTTTACTTTTAACCCCAAAACTAACTCAAAGCTCCTTAGGATTGTTTTCAAACACCAAATACTTTTCTCCTCCATCACAAAAAGAAGATAGTATAAATCGACAAATTGTAATAATTCAACCGAGAGGACTCATTGATTTTAAACCCCTGCAAGTTATTAGATTCCACACCTTTCCTTACTAACCCAGCAAGGCCTTCAGTTGCTATCAAGAACAAAAAAGGTGCTATGGGGGCACCTTGTTTTAACCCTTTCTGAGCCACAAACTCCTCAGTCGGACTACCATTTATCAGAACAGATATAGAGTTTGATGAGAAGCAGGAACACATCCAATTTCTCCATCTCGCTCCAAAGCCCAACCTTGCCAACATACAATCCAAATATGACCAGATTACAGAGTCATAAGCTTTTTCGAAACCCGCCTTTAACACCACACATTTCTGCCTCCTTCTTTTTGCCATATCTAATGTTTCATTTACCACTACCACACCATCCAAGATGTTTCTCCCAGCAAGGAATGCACTTTGGCAATCCGAAATCACACCCTTCACTACAAAAAAATCGTTGATTTGCCACGGACATTTCCGTGGCAAATGTACAAATTTCTGTGGCAAAACAACATTTGCCACGGATTAGCCACAGACCAAAAATGGTGGCAAAAACGCTCGTCGCAAATCGTTTGCCACGGATTTTTCCGTGGCAAACTTTTCCGTCGCAAACCCGTGGCAAATCCATCGCAAATTTTCGTCGCAAAGTCGTGGCAAAATCTGACATCTTCCGTCGCAAATCCGTCGCAAAATTTAAAAAAAATTAAAAAAGATAAATAAAATCATATCAATGTTTGTTTCACTCATCAATTTTTTTGTGTAGTGCTTCAAATATTATTTGATATACTTGCGCATATTCAAGATAAATTGCGCATATGAAGTCCTCCAATTTGTTGCAGAGCACTAATTGCATATATATTCAATTAAAATAATGCTATGGCAGTAAATTCCTCTAAATTTACATGCTAAACATTTAGGCCACCACATTGCTGCACAAGATTCAATTTCATATACAATTTGGGAAAGCTCCACCAATAGGAATAAAGATGATCTGTTGCTGTAGAACCTTTATTCTTTTGATTGATCGGTCCAAAACCAAAGGAAGAAGAGTTTCAACGAATAAAGTTCTCCATTATGGCAAAGTAGCTTTAACTTTGTTTCCTATCAGCACCACATGCCTGCAATTCAAAATATCACAAATCGCAAGAGTTTAATAACACTAATAATAATTATTAATTGCTTGATCAGATTCTGCATCAAGATCTCTTCTTCATGTAATCTTAACAACTGGGATCATTTACTTTGAGGCTCGATCTATGTAAAAACGAAATCCAACTATATAATTATCCATACTTCTACTGTAAGCAGAAAATCTTTCATATATGATTTCAAATATATGGAGTAATATTACCCTCAAAGTTTAAGTCAAACCGCCAAAGATTGTTGAATCAGATATATCATCTCATATGCATGTGCTTTTATTTAAATTCATGTAACATCATGTATTTATTGAGTTATATAAAAGAATAATGAGTAGGGATGAAATAATTATTACCTCAACCCCTAAGCCTTTAACATATACATTTGTAAATAGATCAGATGGGTGCGGCAATTGACTTTCCGGAAATCGAGAAAATAAAATAGAACTCATTGTAAAGCATATACTACTACAGGAGGCAAATATGTGGGATAGCATAGTTAGTATGAGAGGAATAAACAACTGAGCTATGATTTTACCTTTGCTTTGGCAATGGCTTCATCAACTTTTTTTCTTGCTTCCTTCTCAATGTCCTAAAAGAAAGATTTTGCATAATATCTTTAGCACAAAACTCTAATGCTTTATGAGAATAATATGACAACTGCTTGGTTGTCTTTGAGAAAATATGGTGATTAACTCCTCATCCTTAACAGAGAAGGATCAGTTAATTCCAAAAAACCAGAAGCATAACAACAGAAAGGAAAGAAAAACGGTAAATAATAGGCCCTGCGGTCTCAGAGGGGTTGGCACACTAAAAGGCACACTAAAAGGCTTCCCCCTTTTCACTTTGCTATTCATGATTTTCTTTAACAGAATTCACACCTGACACCTTCATTAATCCTCCTGAGAAATTTCATGAAGGGCAAGGGGAAGAACAAAGGGAGGACCAGCTGAAAAGGGTTGAAATGCCATATTTTAAGGAGAATTCCTATGTATGGACACTATGGCTGTACATAATGAAGTCTTATTTTCATGTAATCCAACTCGGGGGGAAGAGAAGGTGGCTATGGCAGTGGTTGGGTCGGAAGGAAGAGCAATGAATTGGGTCCAGCGGTTGAAAAGCAGACGACAATGGTGTGTTGGACAATGGTGCATGTGTTGGCTGGTATTATAACGCCATGGACATTCACAGAAGTTTTATATTGCCTCTTCACAAAGTCTATATAAGGTGCTAAGGGGATTACTGCAAAGAGAGTCAAGCCTGATAAAAATCCTAGATGAAAGTGGATATTTCTTTCTTCACCCTACAAATCTCTCTCCCTCCCCATTCTATCTATCCGTTCAATCAACTTTTTATGGTATTCCCTTTTTGGACCCTAATAAATCCCATGACAACTATTCACAATAAGAGTTATATAATCTAAATTATATTATTAATTCAAACCTAGATGCCTTGCTTAATGAGAAAATTATTTCTATCTCTGATACACTGATACGTAATTTTTTTCCATTGTGTCGGATACACTAGGATATACATCTTCAGAAAATATTTTATACAAAATAAGCTCAAATATATCACATTTTATAATAGTCAAGCCTGAATTTAAAATAGATTCAATCACCTTTAGCTCCTTTTCAGTAGCAATGTCGTGAGCCAATACCGGTTTTCTCACTCTCTCAATTGGATCACGCTCCTATAATAATGAATTCCTCAATTTTAATTAAACAGATAGGACAGTTAATGCTGGTGATATTGATTTACCTGTCTAACACCACTAATCTCATCGCGTGTGCGGTATGTGCTACCAGGATCAAACATAGAATGGCCATGGTATCTGTATGTATCCATTTCAAGAATCTGTACAGAATAATAAAGAGAAAGAAACCAATTAAAACAACAGAGTATACTATACCTTTGATAATTTAATGAAAATCAACCGTATTTCTCTGAGTTTTAAAATTTTAGAACATTTTTTGCTAAATGCTAATATTAAATTTAGAAAGAAATATGCGTAAAATAACATAAAATAAGTTTACTCACAAGGGGACCATTATTCAAAGCATGCTCCTTTGCAAACTTGCAAGCTTGCTTGACAGCAAGAGTATCCATGCCATCTACCTATACAAATTGTATGTATTTATTCATAAAATCTCAAAAAGATTGTTTAAGAAAATACTATAGTATCTATTTGATTAGACATGAATATGTAGAGAGCAGACATGCTTACATATACACACCAACAACCATTCGCAAAATATCTGCTGAAAAAAAGATGGTAAAAACCCAATATATATCCAACCAAATCACATACTGCATGTAGCATACATAATTCTGCATACTAAGGCATGAAACATGAAAATAAGAACACTTTCCGAGGAACTGGAAGGAGCCTAAAAGTGGAATCTACAAAAGCAATTCAAGACAAGAACAGGAAATCTACAAAAGCAAACTTTATGGGAGTGCAAGTTAGTGGAAGTGGCTTTCCTGTATGCTGCAAGGGAGGATAGTTGTATTGCAAATCTTTAATAAAATTACAGCTAAATGACCAAGAATTCAAGATGATAGACCTTCAAGATTCTTAAATTGGAGCAACTAGGCAGTTCCCTTTTCTCAAGATAAGATCAATAATTACTTTCACATAACTATTGAAGTAATATTGACTCAGAAGCTCAGTTAATCCTGTATTAATATTTCCTTAAAGACATTCTCACTCACTCATGCTTACTGATTTATCCAACAGAAGTAACAGCAGCATGACTACGTTCCTGCAGTCTGTAATAGTGGCATCCATATACGTGGCAATTTTCCGACACATTTCATCCTGCAATGAGCTGATAATTAAGTATCACCATATACAGAGTTAGTTTTACCAGCTACCACAAGAAAATGAAATATACATAAGTTTATCCAAACCTTTAACTACCTAAAATGACAGCATAATGTAACCTGGGCAAGTGTCAAATTTATGCTACCTACAAGTAAAGAAGTGCATGTATGTTCAGAATCAAAATTGTAGTAAATATTTACACCTGTATCAATATAACTGATATTTTGATAACCTGGTCAATAAACAAAAGTGCAACTTCCAATCCCGTTCTAGGAAATTTCATTTATGGATGCTTCCTAACAGTGTGGACTATAAAAGTGCAAGTGCACTGTTTCATAATTAGACAGCAAACATAACCAAGTAAAAGTAAATGAAAAACAAAGACTGCCAAAAATTCTGATTATATTAAATTAAGGCAACTAACAATACATTTGCAATTCACAACATTGTCAATCAATCTAAAGTTTTAAAACCAAACTGTGTTGCCACTTATCATATGGCACAATATAATTATCATCAAGTAACATAACTGGGAAAGGGACAACTTCACACATTAATGTTACAAGGAAAACATGAATACACAATATTGCTGTGTGCCAAATTTGACAGATCTATGTACAGCATGGGACCCAAGCCCTGGTTGTCTTTTATAGCGCACAATTGTTTGCAGTCACCTAAGGAAAAAAGCAACATAAATTGGCCTCAAAAATAGGAGCTATGAAATTTGTCAACCTTCCAGCACATTTGCAGTGTCTGTGAATACACACCGCTTGAATATTCTTGACCAAACACTTCGGGAAAAGACGCAAGCAAACCACCACGCTTTTGCAGCTTCACATATGCATACCGAAAATCTTCGTATGATTCAAACTGAAAATACAACCAAATATAAATAGTCAAGGATAAGTGCGGTTACATAATAAACCACAGAAAGCACAAGAAGCAAGACCACCTGGATGACCCAGAAAATTACCATGCTTGACATTCATTTGGTAGAAGATATACGCTGCATAGATGACACCCAGCTGCTTGAAGGGCCAACTTTACTGCCTTGCCCATGTCCAGAGTTGGAAGGTTCGGCAGGAATAGCAGGCTTCAAGGAGTTTCTTTTTGAAGTACCAGCAAGAGAATATGAAGTTGAAAATCCCAAATCACACAAACCCTAAAATTCCAAATCACACAAACCCCAAATCACAGAAACCCTTAAATTCAAAATCAAGAAGAAGGATGAAAATGAAATTAAAGAGGGAAGGAAAACGATATCAAAGAGAAAGGAAAACGAAATGAAAAAGGAAAACGGATTGAAGAAGCTAAAAAACGAAGAAGAAACGAAGAAGGAATGAAGAAGTGAAAATCTAACCTTGAAACTTGAAGAACAACCGACTTAGCAGAAGTAGCGGCTAATGACGGAGAAGATGACGACAACGGAGCATGGAGGACGTTGGTGGAGTGTGGTGGTCCTGGTTCACGATGCTACATGTGTGTTGAGGGTTTCGTCAAAGTTGAGGAGAATGATGGAGCAGCGAGCACGACAGTGGGGAGTGTGGGTGGAGGTGAGGTGGTGGTGATTGAGAGTGAGGGAGGCGGGTTGTAGGTGAGAGCGAGAGGGTGAGGAGAAGAAGAGAGCGAGAGGGTGAGGAGAAGGAGGATAACGTTCTGAAAGGGATTTAGGGATCCCGTGGGTGTTTTATTTTCATCATTGGGTTGCCACGGACTTGCCACGGCATCTCCGTCGCAAATTTCTGGCATTTCACATGTCCGCAGAAACTCTGTGGCAGAAACACACCGTGAAATTTCGCGCCTCACTTTTTTTTACATATTCCGTCGCGCAAACCGTCGCAGAAATTACCGTGGCGGAATAAGTTAAAGTCGCAATTGTTGGTGGCTAAATCAAGCTTTTCTTGTAGTGCTTCAACACTTTTTTTTAACCTTCCCCCGCAAGCACCTTTGCAAGCATCTTGTACAAACAACCAATAAGAGATATTGGTCTATATTCCCCTAATCCTTGAGGGTTACTCGTCTTCGGGATAAGTGCTGGAAAAGAAACACTTACCGCCTTTGGTAAGTTTGCTAGACGGTAGAATTCAGCAAAAAACTTCATTATCTCCGATCCAATAGTATCCCAACAATTATTGATGAAAGTAAAATTGAACCCGTCCGGGTCCGGGATCTTATTTCCATCACATTCCCAAACCACTTCTTTGATTTCTTCCAATGAAAACGGCTCTAGTAACAACTCGTTATCCCTTGGTGTTATTTGATTAAAATGGATCCCATCAAATGTTGGCCTATTGAAATTTTCTTCCTTGAATTTCTCTTCAAAATGATCTCTTACCACCTTCTTGACTCCCCCCACATCCTCTACCCATTCACCATTAATTTCAACAATTGAGTCCGCCTTCTATTGCCTCCAATGCAAGCATGAAAGAAGCGACTATTTGAATCGCCTTCTGCCAACAACTTTATTCTTGATTTTTGCACTAAAAGACTTTCCTTCGCATCCGCACCCCTTTTTTCTTCTGAATTCCTCTCCCTCTAAAATATCTAGTGTTATTAAAACCGAATCGCCATGATCGAATCAGGTTATATGTATTTGGATTATTGATCGAACCGATGGATCACCACATGATTAGGTCTTTATTAAAAAATTCAAAAACAACATTTGTAATAAGAAAATATTTGTACTTGTAGTTAAATATGATAAAGATATTAATTTATTCTTAAATAAAATATCTATAATGTGAGAGTATGAATATAAAATACTGTGTAATAATTATCAATTTTTTTAACCATCAACCAAGATTTACGATTAATTTTGAAAATAACTTGTCGTTGCGATAAAAAATTTATGCGACCAAATAGATCCATTTAAATAAAAGCAAATAGCTAAAGTTAATAATAAATCAAAGTGGCACGGTGAAAGCGTGGTGGGCCCCTAACTCATAGGTCCCAGGATCGAAACTTGACTTTGATAAGTTTTAATGTGTACTATCAATAGCACTTTTAATGTGTATCAAAGTTTACCCTAACATTATTATTTGTCCAAAACAATCATGGATTTGACTTGTTAGACAATAGAACTTTTAATGTGTATCAAAGTTTTCCGTAACATTATTATTGGTTATTGTTTTTCCCACACCCCCTCCTACTCAAAACACACCCTATAAGGGTATGAAAAGACCAAAAGGCCAGCCAAAACCTCTTTTTTTTCACGAAATTTCACCTGTTCGAACACGGGCCTTCGAACAGGTTCGAATGATATCGTTCGAGTGTGTTAAATTTTGACTTCACACTCTCTTTGGGCGTTTTCACCGTTCGCATGGCGCTTGTTTTGAACCGTTCGAACGACATCGCTCGAGTGTGTTAAATATTGACTTCACACCTTTTGCGCGTAATTTCACTGTCGAACGAGGTCATTCGAACGTGTTCGAACAAGGTCGTTCGAACAGTCTTTAAACACGTCCTCACAGTGTTTCACGCGAGGTTATTTTTGGAATAAAATTTGTTAAGGGGTGTGAAAGAGTAGAAGGGGGTGTGGGATGGATTTGACTTGTTAGAAATTGTTACCCTATAGTTGTTGTCTGGACCCCTTTTTTCCTCTGGCACTCCTCTCCCTCTAAAAAACTCGGTGTTATTAAATCAAATTGTTAATCAACTCTGGTTATGACGTGGGTCACTAGCTTATTGACAGGGTCGGCCCAAACAAAACGGAGGCCCTGTGCAAATAATAAAAATTGGGCACTAATTATATTTTTACCAAATAAAACTCAAACTTCAATACAAAGCTCAAACTTCAGTATTTAAATTGTAAATAACATTTTTTTTTTATAATTGAGCATAATAATATTAATCATCGTTTAGCTCAGCATCATTGACACGCGCTCCCCCATCTTCTATGAAGGGTTTGAGAGGATGTCCAATCATGTCCTGCTGCTAAAAGAACCAAATACACTAAGTTAAATACAACGCAAAAAAAAGGGGGGCAAATAGCAAGCCTAACAGACAGTAAAATATAAGAGAGCCACCCCAAAGCTAAATAAAAATACAAACTTTCATCACTATGTTAGGTTTTTTTTAACAAAAGGGATTAGGCTGTTGTAGTAATAGAGTATGGGTCCACCAAAAATATTGGGGCACCTAAAAAAAAATTGGGCCGAGGCTCAGATCGCGCGCACACCGCATGACCTCTTGGTCGGGCCTGCTTATTGATCGAACCAGTGGGTCACTAGTGGAATTGCATGAACAGGTCTTTATTAAAAAAATTCAAAAAAACATATAATTTGTACTAAGAAGTTATTTGTACTTGTAATTAAGTATGATCAAATAGTTTTTTTTTACAATAACATTTAGGTTGAGGGATGGCGTCCCAGTCAAAGGCAAAAGAATATATCGAGGCTCTTTGAAAGACTTACTGAGATGTAATTACATTTACCTCACGTCTAGGGGACTAGTGGAGAGTTGAATCCGAGACCTCATGCTCCACTAGGCCAACCCCTTGGGGTTTGATAAAAGAGTTGTAGCCAAAAAAAGTTATGATGAAAGATTGTAATTTATTATTATTATTATTATTATTATTATTATTATTATATAAAATATCTATAGCATGAAAGTATAAAAATAAAATATCTCTTGAGGAGAGCTACGCCGCCCATTATGGTCCTACCTCGCTCAAGGAATGTCTCAAAAGTTGCGTAGAGGATACCCAGGTTTATACAGAGAAAGTTAGGGTTAAATATGTTATAGGTCCTTATAAATTTTACAATTTTGTTGTTAGTCCCTATAAAAATTTTCATCGACTTTTAGTCTCCACAACTTTTTTCGCCAGTAGTTATAGTCCCTATAAAATGTTAGCTCATGTACTGTACACTCTCCAAATTTTTGAACAAAGTTTTACAAATATACTCTTTGTGATGAAAAAATTATGAGATCAAATAGATCCATTTAAGTAAAAGAAAATAGTTTAAATGAATAACAAATCAAAGTGGCGCAGCGGAAGCGTGGTGGGCCCATAACCCACAGGTCCCAGGATCGAAACCTGGCTTTGATAATTTTTAATTACTATGTACTGTAATTCGGGTTCATTTATTGTCTAAAGCATTTCCTTGATTTTTAAATAATAAAATAGTTACTTTCCTTATACGGAGTTGGACCGGGTCATCGAGTCTTACCTATTATAGTGATTGATCATGTCCTAAATACACCTATCCCTTCCACACTTCCTTCCTCTCTCCACATTCCAAATGAGGGTTTTTAAAGACCTAATCAAATTATTAAGTGAAGGCCTATCAATAAATAATTTGTCACGGGTATATCAATATTATGAGTTGGTGTAACAAAAAACTTGTTTGCTAAAACTTCATATGAGTTCTTCCAAAGTGTTCTTCTTTTACTATTTTGATATTTCCTTTGTGACGACAGCAAAAAAGTTGTCACAACTTCGGGTCAAACACACGACACCATATTTCACAACACTATGGTTTTCTAGTTGTACAAGAAATGTTATATAATATATCAATTTAACTTTTATTAGCAAAAAAATATATCAATTTAACATACTAATTGAGATGGTGAAATTCTTTGAAGGTCTAATAAAGTAAAAAAAGTTTTTTATTTAACTTACCAATGGAGATAGTGAAATCCTTTGAAGGTCTAATTAAAAGTTGCAGAGAGTTTTTTATTTAGAGGACTAAAGCGAGGGCTTGAGCCAACTTTTGCCCCATTAGCAAAACCCCCTCCCACGACATCTTACTCACCCATTGTCTCCCCGCTCTCTTTCCCCACTAACCAATTGCCACCACTCTCGTCCTTGTGACACGACTTTTTTTGTATTTTTCTTCAAGAATTAAATCCGAAAATGGTTTCTACAAAGTTGTAAAAAGGCAAAAACTGACGAATCGCAATGGGCGACACTATGCAAAGGGGTTGGGGAGTGGGACAGATGAAGGGAAGAGGGGTGCCAAAAGAAAAAAAGAGGTGGGGATAGGGAAGAGGGTAGGGTAATTTGAGTATTTTGAGGGGAAGGGCGCCAAAAGGAAAAAGGGGGTGAGATAGCAACTTCCTTGTTACCTAATGTGTTGCGATTGCCTTTGTGGTATATGAATTAGATTGGGATATTACTTTCCCTACTCCCACTCCTACTCTTTCACGTACCCCTTAACAAATTTTATTCCAAAAATAACCTTGCGTGAAACATTGTGGAGGACGTGTTTAATGACGGTTCGAACGACCTTGTTCGAACAACAGCATACGAACGCAATAAAATTGGTGAATGTGGTGTGAGGGTCCATTATTGTTGCCTCGGTTAACAACATACGAACGAAATAAAATAGGGTGTTCGAACAAGGTTATGCAAACATGTTCGAGTGACCTCATTCGAACAAGTGAAATTACGCACAAGAGGGTGTGAAGTCAATATTTAACTCATGCGAACGATGTTGTTCGAACGGGTTCGAAGGCCCGTGTTCGAACACGTGAAATTTCTTGAAAAAAAAAGACTTTGACTGGCCTTTTGATCATTTCACACCCTTATGGGGTGTGTTTTGAGTAGGAGGGTGAGTGAGAAAAGCAAGACCCTTAGATTGGACTAAGTTGGGCCTTATGTAGTACAAGGTCCAACAATAGAGTGTTACTCTTTTTTTGTTTGGTAAATAAAAAGTTTAAGTGAATTGGACTCCGAGGGCTTACTAAGGTGCAGGCCTCAATATTTCTGAAATACTGACTACAAAGATACTTACAGATCACCTACTAAAGAGGTCCTTACATAGACAGCAAGAGTTGAACCCACGCCTTTGTGGGGAATGAGTCATCTCCTTACCAACTGAATCAACCTTCATTGGCTAATAGAGTGTTACTCTAGTCCAGTCCATAACTTACCATATATCTATTATTTAATGGTAACATATATACATGAATAAATAAGAAGGTGAATATGATGACCGACATCAACCAACATTGTTATCTTATCTGATTGGAAAATGACAAAGATATTTAAGAATTCTTCAGAAGAGTTTATATATGCTTGCCTGCCTGCAAGTGCAAGGTATTGCCAATGTGGTCCAAAAATACCCACCCATGTACTGTAACTCAATTGGGACCAAATGACATGAAATTTAACTAGTCTATGTTGCATTGCATTATTGGTTTCTATGGTGCTGCTAGAATCCTCAAATAAACTAACTGTGTCTTTCAGTTGATTCTTATACAAGACACGAGCACATGTATCAAAACAAAATGTTGGTCATTACTCTTTTGGCTCTAAGTTCAACTCATAACTGTCAAGTAAAAAACTTTTTGAAGCAAATGAATGATGAGGCATGTAGTGTCCATGCTCTATTCCACATGCAGTTAGGATGATCAGTTTGGATAGACACATCACTACAAAGACAAAACTTATATACTTCACATATATGTGGATGCAACACTCCAATTTTGTGTATATCTAACATCTGGTTTTCATATAGTTTTTTTTTAATACTTATTACTCTCTGGCTTTTGGGCCAGTTTATTTCATTCTTCTAATTTCTATACCCTGGACCCTCTCTAGTCACCTAGGCATAGGTTTGCCTAAATCTTGAATGTTTTAGGTGATGCATTGTTTTTCTACCACGTGATCGATACAAAACATCTACTAACTTCGACGGAAATTAATCTCTGTCAGAGAACCCGACTGACTGCTTTTAGTGTTAGTGTGGTATGCCCTTTTCTTCCAACCATATATTTTCCATTCACAAGACTCGAATTCGAATCCAAAACATTTGTTTAAGAAATCTGAATCCAGTTCTACTTAGACCAATGTAATGTTAGTTGAGTGATGCACAAATATGTCTGAATAAAGATTAATAATGTCATTAAATACAAACAGTAAAAAATAGTATACCTAATTTAGTTTTTGTTTTATATGCACAGCTGATTACAGCAAGAATTATATCTAAGCTATATTTGTATATGTCCAATTTTAAAGAACCTTGTATCAAAAATATACATTAAACAAATTATATATACCGACATAGTAGGAAAAACTCATATATCATATGTGTATAAATTATTGTTCAACAGAACAAAAAAATAATGGGTCTTTTAAGACTTAGGAATATATTCATCAATATTAATTAAACTAATGATGCCATTTTTTATAAATTTTCTCTTAAAAGGATATATGATTTACTTTGCAGCTTTATTTAAAATGCATATCATCATCCCTTTCTATTGAGTAGACATTGTACTTTCATATCATAAATTACTTGTCCCTAACATATCAAGAAGGTTAGGTAAAAGTGATAATTGGACTCGGATCTCACCCCAAAGTATTAGATTCGAGTATTTAGTGTGACAAAAACTCTATTAGGAGGGGAGAACTGCACGGCGGGACGGGTCGGCAAAGTCGGGTACTCGTGGCCAGCCAGGTTCCTCGGCGTAGATTAGTCATCGGTAAAGTCGGTGGAGACTGCGCACCAATGACATGGTAACCTAAAAAAAATAAATTACTTGTCCCTCATTGTTAGTTGTCTTGACAATTTCAATGACGTGATTTAACGCCAGCCTCAGAATTTCTCGAGTTTGAGCAGAGTATGAGTAGTGGTAGTGTGTATATTTTTATTTGCGATGAAAAAGAAATATCATAAATTACTTATTATGGAAACTATGATCTAAATGACAGAATGAATATTCCAATTCCATAAAGCTGCAAAAATCAAAAGTGCACATGGATGAGCATAGTGCAAAAATGAAGTTATTGTTGGTGTGTGATTGTTTGTCTTATTTTTAGCCGTGGGATAAGGTTCATACAAATTCATTATAGGCCAAAGAAATTAATAGATAAAGGTGTTTGCCATTTCTTTCATTGAAATTATTAGTCGAAGAAAAAAGCTTTGAAGGGTTCACAAAGTGATCCGTGAATACTATATTATATTGCTAAAAAAATGAGCAACACAAAGAATGGCAAGGACCATGAGATATACAAACAAAGAAATAAAAGACAAATATTACTTTTGTTTTTTAGCTTTCAATTATTATAATTTAATAAATACTTGATGAAGATCACCCACATGGATGGATTGGCAAATGAGTCTTCTTTCATCTAAAAACTCACATGCATCACAAACTATAGCAACATCATAGCAATGAAATGGGAAATAACTTAGATTTTATATTATCTACATTGCTAGATTTGAATCATTTGCAATTCTTTCAAAAATGTTTCAAAATCTAGAATCTAGATATCTATCCGTGAACCAAAAGTTGTGAATAGCTAGAAATTGATTTCAGAATATCTATTCATTATAAACTATTTTCAAGTTTTTATTTTAGTCTATGTGAACTTAGATTTTATTTAGTGTATATCCCCCTCACCTTTAGCACTATTGGGTTAGTGGATGGATAATAAGGGTAGGCGACCCCTTAGGATTTTGGGTGGAGATGTGACGTTCAAGTATCTTAATTATTCTGGTTCGTTAATTTATTTTATTGTTTCTCTCGATGCTCCCCTAGACTTCTCAATAAGTGGTATCAAAGCCATAGTTCGGCTTGGTGGGGGGAACGAGAGTGGATCCTGGTTTGGATCAAGTATAGTGATGTGGGTGACTCACACTGGGGGAGATGTTGGGAATTCGAATGTGAGTGATTAGTCTCACATGCGCCATGAATGAAATTAAATGAATGATATATATGAGAGGTGACCCATATACCTAATGCCTTAAGATTTTGGATGGAGATGTGGTATCCAGGTCTCTTGTTGACGTAAGCATAGCTTTCGGTATCTTGATCATAAAAACCATCTTATAAAATGAAGTTATAAGTGATTTCATTATAAACTTATTGCGTAAATAGTCATTTTGGTTTCTGAATGTGTGTTGTCATTATAGTCCCTAAATGTATCGCCATTGCAAACACATCCATGAGTGTCTATTTTTAGGTAATTTTAGTGACTAAATTGACCAATTAAAAATAAATTTGAGGACTAAAATGACTAAAAAAGACATTTGAGGACCAAAACGACTTACTAAAAATGACTAACGAGAATGTGTTTTTTGATTTTGATAATTCAATAACTATAGTAACAACACCTCATATATTCAGGGATTAAAATGACTGTTTATCCAAACTTATTTCATGTCTTATCTCTAGTCTACGCAGATGTCCTAATAGCATACTTTGTTGAGGAGATGATTATGAACTGATTCGGATTCCTTGTCCAAAAGTATAATTGGCTTTCTTCATCTTTAGGAGAATGATATGATACATCATACATGGACATTATCATGTATGTACTTTTAACTAAGCAACTTTTTTCCATAATCTTAGCACATGATTGAACGACTTTTCAAACCCTTTCAAAAAATAGGGGGAGTATGCGTCAATATGATGCTCAGCTAATTGGCCATTAATACAATATTCTAATTATCGAAAAAAAATAAAAAGCCTAAGCAGGCCACGCATACAAAGATTATGGAAATGAATATGCTTGTCATTTTTCAATTTTTTAAAAATTAATTGGCGTTATCATAAAGCTCTTAAGCAACCAAACAAAAGAAGAAGAATATTATTTAGTTGGAAGATGGTATATAATTAAAACCGCCAATTGTTTGTCGTATTAGGCCTTTCCCATCTCAAAATTATGTCTTTGGATTACTCACCCAAAACAAAAAAAATAGCTTGTGTAAATACATATATCCATTTGTTTATAAATCTTAAATAATTTGTTGCCATTCTATTTTGGTGTTTAATTTGTTGCCATTTGATTTTCCCCTTTAAATATGATAGTGCAATTGGATTAGAAAATGAAAATGTGACCCCACAGTTAACGAGATGCTCAGTATCTATTATATACATAACTAATTTCTTAACCTCAATGTTAGGTGTGATTCGGTAGTACACTTTATTTAAAGGGACAAATTCAGCTATAAATTGAGTTGATCCTTGCAACTTAAGGCGAAATTTTACTTACTTCTTGATCGAACTCTAAATCAGTCAGTATTCATTAATAGAGTGAGTAAGAAACTTGGTCAAAGACATGTCGACAAGTGTGACTCTAGTTAAAATATTGTACTACTGATTAACTTCACTCTCAAGTTGTAATCATACGGTTCATGTACAATTCTTGATTAGCTTAGCTTAATGAACTCGAGAAAGTTCGATTACTTGATTATAACTAAACCGGAATTCAACTTCAGATCTATAGCTTTTTGAGTTTGTATATAATTCCTCCCGTAAATATTTGCAATCTAATGAATTGATTCCACAATCATTTTGATCTACCTTTCTATCATGGTATCATTCGCTAGATCGACCACGACCCTTCGTTCCGCCACACTCTGTAACCCTAAATTCCCTTTTCATCATTTCGTCTTGCTTCCATGGCTACCGAGCAATCATCGCAGCAAAGCAACGACACCCCAATCAAGATCTCGCCGGTGTTCCAAGACGCCGCTAACCGCCGTCTTCAAATCACTTCGCCAACGGCCCTAAGCTGTCCATCAAACTCGATGACAAGAATTTCCTTCTATGGAACCAACAGGTCGAAGGAGTCGTCACAATGCACAAGCTTCATCGCCACTGGTGAATCCACAAATTCCTTAGAAATATGCTTCAGAAGCCGATCGTCTACGATGAGTTTGACAAATGGCTTGTCTAGGACCAAACTCTTTTCACATGGCTCCTATCTACGCTCTCTGAAAGCGTACTTCCTCTTGTTCTCAGTTGCCATCACTCATGGAAGATCTGGGAGAAAATCCAACAACATTACTTCTGTCATCTCAAAGCAAAGATCAGGAAACTTCGCAACGAGTTGAAAAACACCAAGAAAGGCTCAAAATCAGTGTCTGAATTCATCACCAAGGTACATGCTCTAGCCGATTCACTCATTCCCATCGGTGAAACTATCACTGATACCTAGCTCACCGATGCCATCCTCGATGGTCTTCCAGAGGAGTACAATCCATTTGTAATCATGATCTATGGCAAAGTGGATCCTCTGTCTCTCAGTGATATTGAATCACTATTTCTAGTTCAAGAGTCACAACTTGACAAATACCGGCAAGAACTCGCCGTCATCCCGTCGCAGCCAACGTCGCTAGTGGAGGCTACTAATCAGCCTCACGCTCATGGAGGCTACTACAATGGCTGTGGTCATGGTCGCTAAGGGCGCACTCGTGGACGTGGTAGAGCTCGCACCACAGGTCCTCGCCCTGCGGAAGATATGGACATGCTGTTCTTGATTGCTGGTTCCGTTTTGATGAGTCGTTTGTGCCACCACTAGCAGCAACTCAACCATCCAACACTACCTCAACTAATCTAGAATCATCCACTACTCTGTCATCTGATGATACGACTACTCCTCAAGTTAGCCTTGCAGAGGCAATGACACTTGACGTCGTAGGTATTCCTTCTGATTTACATTCTTGTAGTAATGATGATGAAGATCTGTGGTATGGTGACACTGGTGCAACACACCATGTGACTGTAGAATTTGATAATTTACATAGAATAAGCACTCCATATAATGATAAATCCCATGTTACAATGGGAAATGGCCAAGGAGCTGCCATTAAATTTGTTGGTAGAGTCATATTTACTTCCCCAATACATCCACACATCAATCTAGTGCTCAATAACCTATTACATGTCCCTAACAAAGTTTTACTAAAAAGATAGAAGAGCTTAAAGAATTAAGTTTGGGGGTGTTTTACGAAAACAAAGGTTGAATTTGAAAAGTGTAAAGAGTAAACAATGCATTACAAAAATGTGGACAAAAGATCAAATATCAAAGCCATATTGTCCTGAATCATTTGAAACTATACCTGTGCCTAAGTACATGAATGCATCTGGAGGTCAAAGACCTGTGCCATGCAGGAATAAATGTATCTGGAGGATAGTTCAAAAACTGAACCTGTGCCAAAGTGCAAAGAAAAAAAAATATGCATCTGGAGGTCAAAGACCTGTGCCATAGTGCAATTGCATCTAGAGGTCAGTGAGGAAGGCAATATGAGCTATCAAAAGAAAAAGCATCATCAGTGCAGAAGCATCAATGCAACTGCACTGAAGAAAAACAAAATGCAGAAAAAAATCAATGCACAAATCACTTCAAAGAAGTAATGCATCTGCTTTTGCACAAAAAGATCCACACAAAAAATAGAAAATGCATTGGCTCAAAAGCTTTGAAAAATTCAAACCAAGCCCTTTGTTGTACTTAAAACTCCCCAACACTTGAGAAAATTTTGTGAGTCTAATCTCTCTTTTGAAAAATATTTTGGTGTTACCAAAGATAAACCAATCCTTTCAAAGGCTAGGAGGAATTTTTTACTTAGTCTTGGAACCAATCTCAACTCAGTGGGTTCACACACACACAAAAGAGTTTGAATATCTTTGGTAGTTTTAAAGAAATAAAGGCACAAGAAAGATTGCTGAGAAATGAAGTTCATAGGGAGCTCCTCATGAAAATCCAAATATCAAGCTGATCTATCTTCTAGAATTATAGTATTAATAGTTTGTCTTTGTCATTACTTGAGGACAAGAAATAGTTTAAGTTTGGGGGTGTGATAACTCTATTTTATATAGAGTTATTCATATGTTTAAACTTAGTAAATTGCTCTCTTTCAAGTAAAGATAAGGAGTTTATATAGTATTTTGTGTGATATATGATAACTTGAGTGATTGACATGGTTATAGTTGTTAATAGGCCATTTTGGATATATTGTGGTATGTTTGATGTTTTTGTTTAGTGCAGTCTACAAATCCTGCATCAATGCTCCTGCATTGATCCTGCACTGAATCTGCACTACTTGGTGAGTGAGCAACTAGCTACTTGCACATCCACTTGCAATGCTGACCTCATGTTTGGTCCCCTAAAGCAAGACCACTTTATATAGTAGGCGCCTACCATTCACACATAGCCATAGGGATAGCTTTGAAGAGTCATCAACATAGGGACACATGTTCATACATCATTGGACCTCCCTATACACTTGATCAAAGATCTCACCTTGGGGATCAACCTCTGAAAAGCAACTACAGTTCAATCCTCTCAAGATTACTTCAACATGAAGGAAGGAATCACCTCTCTTGAAGACTATAAAAGGACCTCACATCTTCATTTGGAAATATATCACAATCCATAAGTTAGATTCAAATTTCAATATACATAGTTAGTTTCTATTTTGTAAGAGGGAAAGGAAGGAATAGTCTATCCTCCTTACTTCGATTTCATAGTATTTGCATAGTGCTAAGGAGTAATGCTAGTGCATTGCAAGGAGAATTCATGCAAAGGGCTACAACTTGTGTAATCTCTATCTTGTTGTTTCTCTTTTGTGATTTCAATTATATAAACATGTTCTATTCAGTTTATATTTATCTTGCAATGTCTATTATTAGCTAAATCTCTCTTAGTTGGAATGTTCTAATCATTTAATGAGCTTTTAAGTAAGTATGATGCATGCATGTAATGTTTGCACTTTAGTTCTTGTTTGATAATATTTTCAACACTTATTTTGAGATTGATCACTTAGAATAAGTAGATTTGTAAGAGCAGACATGGCTTACAATTAAGAACTCAAGAACTAATATGGGTAAGTGTTTTACATAAAGGAAACTTTGTGAAAACCATGCTAAGACCTAGACATAGGATAGTATAGTCCATAGGGTGATACTGTGGGTACTTAAGATACAAGGGTGAACTTATTTAAGCATGCCTGACATAGGAAGCTTGTAATGAAACTATGAAGAAAGTGGACCTGAAAGGCACATAGCTAATGCAACGTTGATTCTTGGTGCATGCATCACATACTACATCAAACTCTTAAAAGTAAATTACTTGATAAAGACATTCCAACTAACTTCTCTCATTTGCACTACAAATACTTGCACTTTTAGTTTTACTAACTTGATTGTGATCACATCAACTCCACTTTAAATTGTTATTTAGTTACCTTACACTCTATTACTTTGTATTGAATTTTAAAAGAGAGTTTTTCAATCTCTGTGGGTTCGATCTTTTATACTACTTGCTTTGGACTATGTATACTTGCACATGTTTTTTTTCCAACACCCGGCTAGGTCATGCAAATACACATGTTGTATCTAATATTTTGAAACTTTGTAATGTGAAACCATTGAATAAAGATGCATTTCATTTACGTAACTCTTGTAACATAGGCAAATCACACAATCGGCATGCACCTCCTTCCCACAAACACAAGACACAACACCTTTTGAACTCATTCACACATACCTATGGGCCCTTCCCTATGGCTTCACAAGGTGGCTATTACTACTACATAACATTTGTTTATGCATACACCAAGTTCACTTGGATATATTTTCTCAAACAAAAATCGATGCATTGCAAGCATTTTCCTCATTTCACAAACTAGTTCAAACACAATTCTTTGTTAAAACTAAAGTTGTTCGATCGATGGTGGAGGATAATTCATTCCTTCACAAAGTTTTTAATCGACTTGGGTATCATTCACGAGGTTTACATGTCCCTATACCTCCCACCAAAATGGCTATGTAGAGAGAAAACACATGCACCTCACCGAAATGGGACTCACCCTCCTATTCTCAGGCCTCCCTACCCCTTAGATTTTGGGACCATGCCTTTACAAATTCTATCCATGTTATGAACAAACCCCCACCACAGCCTTGACAACTTTACCTCACCATATCAAGCCTCTACCACAAAGAACCTATCTACCAAAATTTCAAAACCATATGCTTGTTTCCCACACCTAAGACCCTACAACAAACACAAAATCCAACTTAGAAGCACACAATGCATCAATCTTGGCCTCTCATCAACCCACAAAGGTTACAAAGTGCCTCACCCAGGAGGCAAGATCATCATCACCTAAGATTTAACCTTCGATGAAGAAGAGTTTCCCTATCCTTCCATATTTCCAAACACACCAAACTCAAACACTACCACAAACTCACCTACCACCCTTCGTATACCCTCCTTTCCCACTACATAAACTCTGCCACTCTGACGCTACAAATGACATTACATCACCGGCTAATCCACGAACCTCTAACCCCAACTACATAATTCCTTTCTTCCCACCTTCACCAACCTCAAATACAGTTCCTAGTATTAACCATCCCCCACCTTCACTCCCTGCCAGTAAACCTCCACCACAATTAACCACCAAAACACACACTATGGTCACTAGATCAGACACTGGCTCTCTCAAACCTAAAAATTTTCTAGCTCACAGTGAACCAACCTCAATGAAGCAAGATCTAGTTGAACCACATTGGAAAGCAGCTATGCAAGTAGAGCTTCAAGACCTAGCAGACAATAATACTTAGAGCCTCAACACACTCCCACCAAATAGTAAAGCCATAGGATGTAAGTGGGTATTCAAGGTAAAACAAAACCCAGATGGCATCATCAACAAATACAAGGTACGTTTGGTGGCCAAAGGCTATCACCAATTACCAGGGAAATATTTTGGAGAAACTTTCTCTCCAATTATCAAGCCTGCCACGATCAGAATACTACTGTCCTTGGCCATCACCAACAAGTGGGACATTCAACAAATTGATGTTAACAATGACTTTATCAATGGGCATCTTCAAGAGGAAATCTACATGAGTCAACCTCCTGGCTTCACCAGCAAAGATAAAACTCAAGTTTGTCGCCTTCATAGGTCACTATATAGCCTAAAAGCAGGCTCCACGGGCTTGGAATGGCGCTTTCGGCGATCCCTACAACAATTTGGATTCCTGCCCAACAGATGTGTCCCTTCCTTGTTTGTACACTCGTAACCAGGAATTCAACTTTTTGCTCTTGTATATGTGGATGACATCCTCATCACAGGATCTGCCTCCACCCTCTTTCAAGATATGATCCACAAGCTCAATACCAGCTTTGCTCTCAAGCACTTAGGAAAGCTAGAATATTTCCTTGGTCTAGAACTCAAGTATCAACCAAATGGCTCTGTTATCTTGACTCGAACAAAATATATCAGGGATCTTCTTCACAAGGCTTCAATGTCCACTTGCAATTGCATAAGCACTCCTACGTCCTCAATTACAAAACTGAGTAGATTTGACTCTGATACTCTGTAGGATCCACATCAGCATAGGTCTTTGGTGGGTGCCCTGCAATATCTCACCCTTACAAGACCAAAAATAGCTTACTCAGTCAACAAATTCTGCCAATTCCTTGCAGCACCCTTGGAATCTCACTTTAGAGCTGTTAAATGAATTCTGAGATACCTCAACAACATTGTCAACCATGGTGCGCATCGCAGCATCACCATATGAAGGACCGGTTATCTTGAGGGCCTCTGAGTGACTGGCCCGGGCTAGTGACCCGGATGGTCAAAGATCCACCTCATGCTCTTTGTCTATACCTTGTCCCTAATCTAATTTCTTGGAGTTCCAAGAAACAAACTCGCAGTTGCCCATTCTAGTGTAGAAACAAAATATTGTGGGCTAGCCGATGCTACAGCAGAGCTCCTTTGGGTGCAGTCCCTGCTCAAAGAACTGAACATCAAATTCCATCCACCAATTCAGTTTTGAGGAGGCCCTTCCCCTTCCTTTCCTTTTCCATCAGAAAGGGTTGGGCCTTTGCTTGTCTTTCCCTTCAATGAAATTTTTGCTTATCTAAAAATAAAAATAAAAATAAACCAGTTCAGCTGTGTGATACCCAGAGTGCAATTCTGATTGCACACAACCCTGTGCTACACTCTAAAACAAAGCACCTAGAATTAGACATCCATTTTGTAAGGGAAAATGTCATTGGTAAAGCTCTCAGCATCAAAGCACCTAGAATAAGAGATGTATAATTAAACCAATTTATTGTTGTTGTTAGGGAAAGCAAGAGACATAGAGTGTACATTAGAATCAATGTAACCAATTGTTTGGGCCACATTTTAGTGGATGAATTGGATTGGATGACGCTAGCTAGCTAGCTAGCTTCAATCAAATTGTTTAATGAAACATGTTCACAAATAATGGATCATGAAGAAACAAAAGCCAATCATCTTTGTGTGCATGAAGATGAAGTTCACGAGGGGAGTAATTGGTAATGATCACGAGCATATAATAAACACAAAAAGACGGTTTAGAATGATATGTGGTACTCCTTTTTCTTCCATCTCATACATTAAATATATGTACTAGTATTATTTATTTTTTGAAATAAAGAAAAGATATTAATAATGAACCGAATTAATTAAGTGTATGTGTCGGTTTTTCTTGTTGTCTGGTCAGCTAGGAAATAGTTATCATGCTCGTGACAATAGACAAGAGGAACGCTTAAATGCTTTTTTTTTTTTTTCAATTTGTGTTGATATTATTTAAATATAAATAAACTTATTATAATAATGAAGTAAGTTTTAATGGCTAATTTTCAAAACATTAGTTCTAACTTCTACTTTTCAGCAATGCTATATAGTACGGGATGTTTTTGACGAAAAGTCAGAATGCAGACCTTTTTTTTATTATTTATGAAAGTTAGAATGCTGACTTATCAAAATCATGAGAAATACAACAATGCAAGAAAACTGCTTTAGATAATTTAACACGTGATTCCTCGCTTTCGTTTCGTATAATCTTCAGCATTTTTCTTCTACTTTTAATTGTCGTTAAAAAAATTATAGTTTTAATCAAAGATTTAATGTTTTTTAATTTATTTTGTATTATTTATATGTTACATCATATCTTATACACAGGCAGCTAAACAAACAAAAAATAGAGAGGGCAAAAATCTGTCGCTAAACAGGAAAAATTCGTCGCTAATCATTTTAGCAACGGAATTTGTGACAACCCAAAATCCGTAACGAAATTTGGCGTCACTAAGTATTTAGCGAGAAATGCTGAAAATCTGTCACTAATAGAGAGGAAAATATCCTTCGCTAAATGAGAGGAAACCATTTCGTCGCTAATAGAGAGGGATATATCTCGTCGCTCATAGAGAGGGATATCTTCCGTCGCTATTTGCGAGGGACACGTTTCGTCACTAACAGCGAGGGAACAATTTCCTCTCTAACAGTGAGGGAAACTATTTGTCCCTATTAGTTAGGGATTTCTATTTTAATTATTTTAATTTATCTATTTCCACCTATAATTGTAAGAAACCTTTGATCTCAAAGGAGTGGTGCTTTAAAACATAGGCTACAAAATTTTTAAAAAAAAACACAAACATCTTCTATTACTAATAAAGCGTATAAGCATAATCCATATACAAACGAAAAGTAATGTTAACACGAGAGATGTGGTTAGTGCGTTTTGGTCTATGTGTTTTTTTTTGGTGAGGAATTATATTTTTAAAGTATAAACAAATTAAAAGTAATGGGAGGGAAGGAAATTGAAAAGAGCGTTGATGGGAGGGAAACAAATTGGAGAGCGTTGAGTAAGCTTTTTGGGTCAGTGACGGATTAGTCATTCCTTACTATTAGTGAGGGGTGTTTTTTCATCTCCAAAAATCCGTCTCTAAACTCCTTTTTGATATTTTGTGACAAATTTAGAGAGGAAATCTTTAGAGAGGATATTTTTCATCCCTAAATTCTTCACAATAATAAATTAGCAATGACTTCATATTTTTCGTAGCTAAGTCCCTCACTAATAGTGAGGGATACTTCTCTATCTCAAAAATTTCTCTCTAAAAATAACTTTTCTAGTAGTGATAATTGTAAAGTTTATCCATTTTTTCGATAGTTAGGATTTATTGATACTGATAAAAGCGAAAAAAAGCGGCTAGCTATACAAACCTTCTATAAGCTAAGATTGTACCTAACACATCTAATACTCCGACTACTTCTCATAGACGTCACAAGGACAATATACTCCGACTACTTATCATGCACACACTCGACCCACCTTCAATGAACTGTTGTCAAGGGAACGCATAATCATTTTCTTAAAAAGCTAGAAAAGAAAATTAAATATAGGTTAAGATTAGTAATGCTCCCCAAACTGGAACGTTGAAATTGATAGCTCAGTTTGTGAGATACAATATACTAAAAAAGTTTAATATAATAGGTCTAGAGTTCAAATCCTGAAGACTCGAATTTTCTTCTACCCTAATTAATTAACCGGGATAATTACCACATTTGTTTTTACACCTCTGTCAAATTCCTTTTCTAAAAGCTAGGAATAAAATCTAGAAAGGCATGATTTGGATATATTGTTAAAAGCATGTTTTGAGGACAGAAATATAATTACTCAGATGAAATATGTGAGTTCATGACAACATGCTTCCAATTAATTAGTTTCCACCAAAGAGCTAGAGGAAAAAATTGTATATTTGTGAAAGTAGGCAAACTTGTCACCAATGAAAAGAGACAGACTCACAGGCATGTATAAAAAGGTATCAATTGGATCAAATGAGTGAATATTATTCTAATGTTTGAAAGAGGTCACATTATTACTTCTGCCTTCTATAAACACAACAGGAGTGGTTGCGTGCAAACTTCCCATAATAAACTACCAACTGCTCCTTTGTTTCTATTTTATTTTTTTGGGAATCATAACATAACATTATTTAATTTGGAACTATATATATATATATATATATTGCTGTTTTTTTTAGACTTGCTGCTGCTTTGTCATGAATAATCATGATAAGAGAAAGAATATTAAATAATATTAAGTAGCTTTGATTGGCCAATTAATGTTCACGAGAGGATGAAGGAATCAATCATTGATGGAACTTGTAAGCAAAGAAATGGCTGGGAAAAGGACTTGTGGAAAAGGTCAAGGGAGTCACAGATAAACATTAGTGGAATTATGTAAATATATGTGGCCAGCAGTTGACATGGAAATAACAGATCATCTTGATGAATATTGTATATGATCGATAGTCCAATTCACCTCGTGCCCATCACTGTCACCCCTGCAAAAATATTACTTTCATATAATTTCAAAGGTTGAGTTGTAGTGAGTTTTGTTTCTGCTTTTGGAGTACAATGTTGTTTAATCAAGATGATCTATTATAATAGTTAATTAGTCGTAGAGTTAAAAACAAGTTAAAAATAAACTTTTCATTGACAATTTTGTTTTCATTTCTAGACAACGTACTAGACTTATCACATATTGTTTTTGTTGTTCTAAACAACTAGCTAGTATTAGTGTGAGCAAATATGGTCTTCTCATAGTTGATTAATATACTAGATTCATATGATCAAATGCTGAGTGAATGTTCATATGAAGGATAAGTTGAGAAGCCACGACCAAATGATGGTGTTGGTAGAAGACCATTATTTGTGGAGTTTTTGCTGGTCTATGTGCGTAGTTGGAACTTGGATTTCCACTTGGAATTCTTAATGAATGTATTCATCATGGGCAAGTAGGTGGTTTTGAAGTTCTTAAAAAGTAAAAGAATGCTCACGAGTCCTAATTGAGGCAGCGATGTCACGATAGTCAGGTCCAAGGTCGTTGAGGATATAGAGGGTACAATCATCATCAGAAAATTTGCTATCAATGACAGCGAGTTCATCAGCAAGACTTTTTTACTGAGAACAGACAGTCAGTGGTGGATTTGTCGCCCTTAGTGCAATGTTGAATCTGATTTTTGATGGACATGACATGAGAGCGAGAGGTGTTAGCATTTTGGGCTTCAATGGAAACCCATAGCGTGTGAGCAACGTCATAATAGGCAAATGAGAGACTATCTGCTTCAGTCACGGAGGACAAAATAAGGTTGATGATGAGTTCATCAATAGTGAACTAGTTTGTGTATTCTGGGTTGGGGTTTGATACACCATCAGTAACTATAGTGGGATGTTAGGGTTGTGTAGTGTTGTCAATGTGGTCAGAGATTTGAATGCCAGAGAGGAGAGTAGTAACATGACGTTTCCAGGCACGATAGTTGGTTCAGGATAGCTTGATGGTGATGGTAGCATTGAGAATGAGACAAGGTTTGTAACAGTGGCAACCGTTATAGAGGGTTGAGGATTGAAAAAAATGTTGTTAAGCAAGGGCTAAGCTTACCATATAAGATTTAGAAATGCTTAAGTGATTTGCACTCAGTCAATCCTTTATTTATACACTCTTCAACAATAAATACAATTTACAATTTACAAAGAAGTTAATGAAATTACTACTTCCTAAGTGCATGAATGATATTTTCTAGGTACATGAATATGTGCAAGAGTGATATTTCCTAGGTACATGGCTTGACTATGTACATGAATGTATTTGCTACGATTCTCAATGGTAGCACTAATATCACGTTTGACTAAGAATGATTAGTGAAAACAACTTCATCACTATTTTGCCTCTCATTGAACATAATCTCTAATTTTGTTTTTGTATATGTTTAGAATTAGAATGTAAAATAGAATGTAACCCTCATTTATATGTTCCTTGAGTATGTGGAAATAAATCTACAAAGAAGTAGATTCAGCTCCTGCATTTTGGAAAGCCCAAATTCACATGACTGGGAGCATCCGTGGGCTGATTGGTGGATTATCGTGGCATGATTAAACTAGTATAATTTACCCGTGTCTGCACGGGTCGAAATTCATTTGTTTAGACACTGTAAGGTAATTACTTCAACTATTTTAATATTTGTATAATAGTAGGAAATTAAATTTAGATTTATATATTATAATTTCAAATGGGATGTGGGGTTTTGTCTAGGAAATGATTTTGTTTCCTGTCTTATAATGTTTTGTAATAATTAAATGAAGAAAAATTAATATAATAGTATTCAAACAAAGTATTAAAAGAAAATTGAAACCAGATGAAAAATATGATTATCATCTAATGTATTACGAATGAAAGTATATAGAAAAGCACATTACGATGTAATTAGTGGCGCCATGTCATATGTGGATGGTAACATGGAAGACTACTCATGGTGTTCTTGAGGAAGTTAACACTAGGATTACCATATTGAGTGCTTGGTTTACAATAGAAATAATTTATATTTACTTCACCAATATTCTTCAAATCAAAACTTTTGCAAAACATATTTTTGATATTTTTGACAAAAATAATATTAGAACCAAAACTAAATAAATATCATCCACGTGTAGAAAAAACATATTGCAAATATTATTATCCAAAATATAATATAAGCACTTCCCAGTTTTGATAATTTCAAAGCATATGAAATCACAAGATTAAACTTCTCAAAATTAGAGAATGCAAAAATCATCATTTTAATCTAATTTAATTTCTTTATTCTATTTTACAAAAATATTACTAGAATCACATGTTCTATTAATAATGCACTATATACAAAAATAGAACCCCCACTATTTTCACATTTAAACAAAGCGATTTTCTTAATTCACCTTAATTAATATGAAACCTTTGCTATGAATCACATCTCAAAAAGAACTCTAATCATTTGAAACAAAACTAGTATGAAACCCGTGCTACACACGGGAAGCAATTTTCGTATTTTTTTCATTAAAAAAAATCATGGAGAAAATATTAAAATATTTATTAATAAATGTAAGGATTCAACGAAATTATTTCTAATTTTTTGAATTTTGTATATCAAAATATAATTTATATTAGAGACATTTAATATAACAAAATATAATAAAATGTTACTTTTTTATTATATATACTATGAAAAGGTATTTGAGACAATCAATATAAGCAAAAGGTAATTTATATTAGATTATAAAATGTAGTTTATAGTAATTTATATTTTATTATAGGCAAGCTTAACGATTTTTTAAGTTCAAAAGTACCTAATACAATACAATTATCATGAAAAGATATAAAAATTTATATATATATATATATGTTAATGTGTGGCAACTCATTAGTGTGACTAAGCTTCCAAGTTATCCTACGTGGCATGCTTCTACAAGAGAAAGATTTTGAAAGCTAGCTTTGGGCGGGAAAGGTAGTTATGTTCGGTTACTATGTGAAATTTGTATGTAATTGATTGTAACAGCCTTTAAATACTGCTTTAGCTAGGATTATGTATGTGAATAATTTCTGGGCTTGTGTGGAGTGAAAACACTGGGATTCAAGGGTAAAGGGAAGTGAGGGGGAAACACATTTGGGGTCACCATTGTTGTAATCTTCATAACTCTTTCAAGAATCAATGAAAATGGATCAATACGGTTTGTATGATCCATGGATGTAAGTATCCAATGCGGATCTTTGAACTTCGTCAACAATTCTGAGTGTTTGTGTTTCAATTCATGCAATTCGGTAATTCCCAATTTCTAGGGTTTAATTGTGCGTTTTCTTAATCGGCTTCAATTCTGCATATTCAAGTTAAATTGTCATTCGAGTTAGTTGTATAAACTTGTTGCGCATCTTGGTCTTCAAGATTAAATCGATTTCACGCATTATAAAGATCGAAATTGGTTTCTCTGGTTTTTACGGTTTCTTTGGTTTATCGGTTCATCAGCGATAAGGTTCTTCATTGCATTGCTTAAGCAACAAGCGATATGATCTTAATCTCAACAACTGGTATCAAAGCTTTGTTGAGGCAGCATTAATGGAAATGGCCTAGTTCAATATTGAGAAGTTTAATGGCAAGAATGATTTCGGGCTATGGAAGATGAAGATGGAAGCAATACTCACGCAACAAGGTCTTGAAGATGCATTGGAAGGAGAGAGTAAACTCCCCGATACATTGGTGATAAAGAAAAGAAAGAAAAGATGAAGAAAGCATATAGTGCTATAATCTTGTGCCTGGTGATAAAGTCTTGAGAGAGATTTTCAAAGGAGAAATCCGTGCTGCTGTCTGGACCAAACTTGAAAGTTTGTACATGACAAAGTCCCTTGCAAATCGGTTATATCTCAAGCAAAAACTCTACACTTTCAAGATGCACCAAGGTACGTCTATAAGTGATCACATTGATGAGTATAATAAACTGATTCTAGACCTAGAGAACATTGATGTGAAAATAGAGGATGAAGACCAAGCCTTGTTGTTGATTAGATCATTGTCTAGTGAATATGATATTCTAGCAGATACTTTGATATATGGGAGAGAATCAATAACCTTTGATGAAGTTCAAAGTGCATTGATGTCCAAAGAACTCCATAGAAGGTCTGGAAACAAGGATCAAGATCAAGGGGAAAGTCTTGTAGCTAGGGGAAGAAATAATAACAGAGATGAGAAAGGAAAAGGTAGGGCTAGATCTAAATCAAAAACAAAGTATAAATGCTATATCTGTCATAAACCTGGCCACTATAAGAAAGACTGTCCTGATAGGAAAAATAAGAAAACCAATGGTTCAAATGATAATGGTGATGCTTCTATTGCATCAGATGGTTATGATAGTTGTGAAGTATTAGTTGCTTCTGCAAGTGAATGTGAGGAAGTGACTGATAAGGATAATAAGACTGTAGAGGATGATTGGGCTATGGACTCTGCATGTTCCTATCATATGTGCCCTTGGAGAGATTGGTTCATTGAGTATAAAGCCTATTCAGGTGGGCAAGTGACTATGGGAAATAATGGTAAGTGTAAGGTGATTGGCATTGAGTGCTTTGTGATGTTAAGACTAGTGATGGTACATTGAAGAAGCTTACAAATGTTAGGCATGTGATAGGTCTCAAAAGACCTCTGATTTCTCTAGGAATGTTAGAGAAGAGTGGTTTCAGTTTCAAAGGAGAAAATTCTACTTTAAAGGTTATGAAGGGATCCAGGGTGGTGATGAAGGGAACAAGGCAAGGTAATTGTCTTTACATTCTTCAAGGAGGAGTTGCAAAAGATGAAGCACATTCTTGAGAAATCTAGTGATAAATCACTCCTATGGCATCAAAGACTTGGCCATATGAGTGAGAAAGGTTTGAAAGAACTTGAGAAACAAGGAGTGCTATGTGGAGACAAGATTCACAAGCTTGATTTTACGTGAACATTGTGTAGTAGGCAAGCGGACTCGTGTAAAATTTGCTCTTGGTAAGCACAAAGCAGGAAGAAAAACTTGGATATGTTCATTGGATCTTTTGGGGCCATCGAACTCCAACACATGGAGGTAACAAGTATTTCATTACTTTTCTTGATGATTATAGTAGAAAGGTTTGGATTTATTTGTTAAAATCAAAGATGAGGCCTTTAAAACCTTTGTAGAATGGAAAAGAAAGTTGAAACTCAAAGCGGCCTTCATGTCAAAGCTCTAAGAAGCGATAATGGCTTAGAGTTTTGTAATGAAGAGTTCAACAAATCTTTGTAAAGATCATGGAATTTTGAAGCGATTTGTGAGAGGTACCCTCAGCCAGAATGGTTTGGGTGAAAGATTGAATAGAACCTTGTTGGAAAAGGTTAGATGTATGTTGTCTTGTGCTAGATTGCCTAAAACTTTACGGGAGAGGCGTTACATACTTGCATGCTATTTGATCAATAGAGAGTCCTCCACGACTCTTGAATTTAAAACTCCTCAAGAGATGTGGCATGGTAAACCTCGATCTGCAGAATTTGAAGGTATTTGGTTGCCCAAACTTACTTCCATGTGAGTGAAGGAAAGCTTGAACGAAGGGCAAAGAAAGGTTACTTCATGGGATATCTGATGGAGTTAAAAGTGCAGAATCTGGTCTATCAATGATAAGAAATGTATCATTAGTAGAGATGTTACTTTTAATGAATCCAAGTTGATTGATCTCGGTCAAGATAAAGTGAAACTCTTGATGAGAAATTGCCTAACAAGGATACTCAGTTGAGGTGGAGCTTGAGGGAAAAGCAACATGAGAATCAAATTGGAGATGATGAAATAGACCAAGGTAATGAACAAGGTGTGGTTGATGAGTACAGGACTCGAGAAAGTGAAGTTGAGGAGAATGAACACGAATACCTATTATGCAGACGAGACAGAGAGAAAGAAGAGTAAGCAAGGCACGGATAGATTTGGATATGAATCTATATATGACCCGCCTATGCCTTAAATACATCTGCAAGTGTGATCTATGAAGAACCATTAACATATGATCAAGCAATGAGTAGCAGAGGATCAAAACAAATGGGATCAAGCTATGAAAGAAGAGATGTCTTCTCTGCAGAGAAAAACCGGACACAGAAACTTGTGAAGAAGCCCTCACGGAGTAAAACTAGTAGGTTGCAAGTGGATCTACAAAGTGAAAGAAGGGAACACAGATAAGTGATCCACCTAGGTTCAAAGCTAGGCTCGTAGCTAAAGGCTACACACACAGAGGAAGGTGTGGATTTCAATGAAATATTCTCACTGTTGTGAAACACACTTCAATAAGAGTGCTCTTAGCACTTGTTTCAAAAATTTGACTTATGTCTTGAGCAGGATGGATGTTAAGGCAGCTTTTCTTCATGGTGTTCGGAAGAAAAGATCTACATGACACAACCTAAGGGATTTGAGGAACAAGAGAAAAAGGACCATGTGTGTTTCTTTGCAAAGATCAGCGTATGGATTGAAACAATCCCCTGCATGAGTGGTACAAACGATTTGTGACTACATGATCAACATCAAATACAAAAGAAGTTCATGTGATAGTTGTGTGTATTACAAAGAGTTAAAGGAAGGAAGTTTTGTCTACTTACTTCTACATGTTGATGACATGCTTATTGCAAGCAAAGATAAGGAAATCTCAAAACTCAAAGCTCTTCTCCAAAAGGAATTTGAAATGAAAGACTTGGGACAAGCTAGAAAAATCCTAGGAATGGAGATAAAGAGGAAGAGGATTCATCTGAATTGGTAGTCAATCAAGAGAGGTTATGCTATGAAGGTACTTAGTAGGTTTAATATGAATTTCGCAAAATCTACTAAAGTACCCATAGGAGCTCGATTCAAATCTGTCTGCTGTGATTGTCTACAACAGATGAAGAAAAGAAGGAAATGGATAACATACCCTATGCTAGTCTTTGTTGGTAGCTTGATGTACTCAATGGTATGCACTAGGCCCGACCTAGCTTATGCTTTAAGCTTGGTTAGCGAGATACTGTCTAACCACGGAAAGCTGACATTGGAGTCTTTGTGGAAATGATCTCGAGGTACTTAAATGGAAGCGCAAAGTTGGGGACCGAGATACAAAGAAGAGGCTCATGATTGAGGTGGAGTTGTGGGATATGTAGATTCTCGATTTTGCGGGAGATAGGGACAAGAGAAGATCCCTAGCTGGTTATGTATTTACCTTGTTTGGTAACACTATAAGTTGGAAAGCTTCACTCCAACATGTAGTGGCACTTTCAACCAACGAGGCGAGAATACATTGGCATATGAGGCCTTCAAGGAAGCTCTATGGTTGAAAGAGTTGGTAAATGAGCTTGGTGTGGAGCAAGAGAGTGTAAAGGTGTATTGTGACAACCAAAGTGCAATCCACTTATGCAAAAACAACTCATTTCACGAGAGAACAAAGCATATTGACATAAGATTGCATTGGATCAAAGATGTAATTCTTGATGGCAAGGTGCAAGTTCACAAGGTGCATACTTCTCGAGAATCCTCGCAGACTTTATTACTAAAGTGGTACCATTGTCAAAGTTCAAGCATTGCTTGAATTTGCTCAATGTGGATCAAGGTTAGTTAAGGAGGTTTTTGGGTTATGCAGATCGGGTAAAATTGGTCTATTGACATTGGTTTTTTTGCTTGAGTTGCCAAGGTGGAGATTGTTAATGTGTGGCAACTCATTAGTGTGACTAAGCTTCCAAGTTATCCTATGTGGCATGCTTCTACAAGAGAAAGATTTTGAAAGCTAGCTATGGGCGGGAAAGGTAGTTATGTTGGTTACTATGTGAAATTTGTATGTAATTGATTGTAACAGCCTTTAAATACTCCTTTAGCTAGGATTATGTATGTGAATAATTTCTGGGCTTGTGTGGAGTGAAAACACTGGGATTCAAGGGTAAAGGGAAGTGAGGGGAAACACATTTGCGGTCACCATTGTTGTAATCTTCATAACTCTTTCAAGAATCAATGAAAATGGATCAATACGGTTTGTATGATCCCGCGGATGTAGTATCAATGCGGATCTTTGAAGCTGCGTCAACAATTACGAGTGTTTGTGTTTCAATTCATGCAATTCGGTAATTCCCAATTTCTAGGAGGTTTAATTGTGCGTTTTCTTAATCGGCTTCATTACGCATATTCAAGTTAAATTGTCATTCGAATTAGTTGTATAAACTTGTTGCGCATCTTGGTCTTCAAGATTAAATCGATTTCACGCATTATAAAGATCGAAATTGGTTTCTCTGGTTTTTACGGTTTCTTTGGTTTATCGGTTCATCAATCGATAAGGTTCTTTTGCATTGCTTAAGCAACAACGAGAATGATCTTAATCTCAACAATATATATATATATATATATATATATATAAATCAGAGTAATTAATTAAAAAATTCAATGTATTTTTAAAAACAAAATTAAGATGTTAGGCATTAGTTCACCGTGACTACCTTAATTTCTTTGAAAGTTCAATGTGACTTTAGCCCCAGAAAGTTTAATGGTGGATATGCCCTACATATTTTATGAGTCTTTACAACTAAGTCCAAATAATCAAGAGTTGGGATTCTCTGCATTCAAGCAGAGTCTATCTCTCTCCATTTTGTATTTTTTTATTTATTTTTATTAAAAATAAACTAATGAATTATGATTTTAAGTTTATTCATCTAATGGCTCTCTTTGGTTGTAAGCTACTTGTGTGTTGTAGTCATTATTATTGACTCGCAGATGAATCAAGATCAGATAATCGGACCACTCAAATGTCGGTTCTATTTCTTTTTGGCAAAAACTTGGTTCTAACACATTGGTGCTCAATTTGTTTATCTTATGGACACATACTCCAGATAAACTTTTGACATTATGAAAGACATAGATGTTCCTAAGAAAAATTTGTTATTTGTATTTTAGTCACTGGGAGACAATTCCATTGAAAGAAGTTTGAGTCGGTTTTATCACTTTTTTTAAAAGAAACATCTCTTGCATTAGATATGAATTAATGTCATTACAACTAAAAGAGAAATTACAACGTGAAATCAAAGAGCACAATTGCTCAGGACTGGACCATAATTGGTCACCAATAGTCTTTGAAAGACCCACCAAGAGGTGGCATCAGGGTTGAAGTCTCTTCCAAGATGCCTAACTGTCACACATGTGAGCTGGAGAAGCAAACCTTTGCAATCTTCAATTACCATTTCAATATTTGATCTTGTTATGGCCCTTTTGATACATTCCACCACTACAGCAGCATCTGATATTAATCTAGTTTGCCATATCCTTCAATTGACCTATAATATTTTGTCGTGGATAAGGAGTTTCAATATTAAGCAGTTATTTATACTAATAGAAAATTGTTAATAATGACTTTTAATCAATCCAATCCTAGTAATCATGTAAAGTACGACGTGGGGTGTTCCTCTACTCAAAGCTCGACACGTATACATGATTGATACTGTTTCAGATGCCTTATTGGCGATAAATATACTGTTACAACCGAAGTTCATTTGTATGGAACAGAATCAACAGATGAATTTAAATAAATAATTCTCATCCTTGAAATTAAACTTATTTATTGATAATGTAAACCATAAAATATAAGTAAACAATATAAAGAATGCAAAATAAAAACCAATGACAACAACAATGAGCTGCACGTAATTATTTAATTTATCGAGTAGATTTATGAAGCTGGAGTTAGTCTGATTCTTGACTTTAATTCAATGCAAGTCATTACATTATTCTTCATCAACTTTGATAACTTTCTTAGGGATTTTTGGCAGATGAATTTTACCTCATGAGCTTTAACCTCAGTCAATGGAATCTTTCCCAAACTCGGACAATCTTTACCACCATCAGCCGACGACCACGGTGTTGGGGAACTTCCCCATAAGATGTGTTTACGAAAAAGTTAGTTAAAACACATAAATTACAATACATTGATATTTGCTAAATAGAAACTTATGGAACAGAAATATAAGCATTGTATATTTGTGCCACAACGTCGGTGGACACACCATTAGCAATTGATGCATCACGCATAACCCCATCCTAAATGTATAACAACCATATTCATCATTTTGTAACCAATACAAAATTAAACTAATAAAAAAATTCATTTTAATAAAAAGACTAATTAATAGTGAAGAACAAATTACCTTCATCCCATTCTGTTTCTTGAACCTATCTAGAATGTCCTCGTTATTTGTCAATTTCTTGACACTAAAAGCTCTGTCCAACTTGGTAGTATTACATGGGCTGAACTAAATTTTGAAAAACATTGATCTCCCAATAAGATATTCAAACTCATTTAGGATAAAATTAAGTGATGGCATTGAGTCCGCACTTTAGTGAGAGATTTGATTGTCATTGCGATCTTAAATCGGATATAATTTATGATCCATTACATCAAGTATATGTATTTGTACTATGCTTATTGTTGAAAATCCTTAAATGCAATTGGAAATATAATTTGAAATTTAAATTTCAAAATTTTAAAATTAAATGCATATAGAAATGTTATGGTTATGAAATATATGTGGTCAACCAAAAACGTATTCCTACTAATAATTGGTGTAAAAAATGGCAAGTAGGAAAATAATTTTTATTAAAAATGGCAATTTACTGTAGCAACAATATAGTACTTCAAATTGTAACCAAAAAAATTTAGTACTTCAAATTAATCCATTTTAATTATAAAAATCAAATTAATGGAGAAATACAAACATTTTAATATTTTATTAGGTTAAAAATATTATATTTTTGTCACAAATATGAATTCGGATCATTTTTTAAAATTTTTAAAAAGTCAAATTTGAAATTTAAAATGTAAATAAGTGTGATTTATTTGTAATGAATTAAATTAAATTAAATTAAATGGCATGATTTGTGTATAGCAGTTATGTCAATGTGCAATTCTTAACGTATTCTTATAGTGTTAGTGTTTTAAGAATAAATTAGAATTGTGTAAAAAGAAAAAAAAGAATGAATTAGAGTAGGTGAATTAAATGAAATTATTTCAATTGTGTGAGATATAGATGACTTGGAAGATGATATGGATTATTTAATCCTAGTAGGCTATAAAATTTGCATTGATGATGTGGATGTGTTCTTTGCTTGACAACTCATATTTTATGCTTTGAGGAACCTATATAAATGTATTATTAATAGATAAATAAATAAAACTCAATTTAAAGCAATATAGCTATATTATATATCAAACCTTTGGTCATGTTATAAAAACCCAACGTTCCACTCTTTATATGGATTAAAAACCAATGAATATCCATAAAATGAATTGAAAGTCATAAAACTTACGTTTCAGAAAAGCCAATTAAAATCAACAATTATATTCATCTTAATAAATAAAAAACAGTTATATAGGTTACAGAAAATAATTTTCTTTCAATGTTACAAAACGTAATATATACGAGTTTTATGAGCAATGATTCCAAAAGTGCTCTTTTAAGAACCTTGTAAATGCAATATAGATAATGAGTTTTATGAACCTTGAAAATGCAATATAATGAGTAAAATACTAAAAATGTTCAAACGAATACAAAATAACATTTAACAAAACAATTTTCTAATAAATTGTTTAATAAAACATCACAACATTAGTTTTAGGGTAAATTTTCTAGTGATTGGTTGTATTCTTCTAGCCTCTCTAGATGCATTCTAGTAGTGCTCTAAGTCATTATAATGACTAGTGGGAATTTATTTTTATATTTATGCATATTTTCTAGGTAATGTACATGGACTTATCAGTGTACTTGGTAAAATGCATGCATGGTAGTGAAAATTTATTTCTTTTACTTGGAGGTTAGCCCATAAATAGGGAGCTCATATACTCCACAAACCAAATTTTGACATTTTGAAGATTAATCAAATTTGAGAGTTTATCTATTGTAAAAGTTTTTCCTTTGTTCTTCGTTTAAAGAACTTTACAGTGTTAGTTCTACTAATAAGTCGCGGTTAGAGTCAAGTTCCTCTTTTGTTTGCCCTTTTTTCATTATGGTAGTAAGTGGTCACACCTATCACAAAGCCTGCAAATTTGTAGGAAAATCCAACAAACCAGTTATCCTTGATGTTATTACCTGATAGCAAAATGTTGTAAGAAATTCAGTAGCAAAAATTCTAGTAATGTGTACAATTTATCTCAACATTTTTATGTATGTACATCATTATGCACATAAAACCAATGCATTCCCCACTGACATTGACATATGATAGATGCAAAGTGAATTTTCAACTTAGTTTCATTTCAATGAACCTGTTTTATCTTTGCAATATTTCACTTTTCTGTTTTTGGCCTCAATAGATATGAGAACCTTTTGCACACAAATGTTGTCCAATAGAAGCATAATATTGTACTATGTATTTTTTTTTTGTTCATATATTCTGTTATGGATTGGGCCTCACCATGCGGATTTGAACCGGCTTAGTGGCCCATGTCCACGATTCCAAGGCAGCTCAAACCACCCTTCATCCATCTTTACGGTGAGATCGCATCACACCTCATCACACGGTCCAAAATTGATCTCGGATCACGCACCCACAAAAGCGAATCAAGTCACATCATTGGCACTATTCTCTCTAAAATCGATGTCAATCAATACATCAAATCTGGCATTTATTATTGTATGTCACTTTTTCTACAAAGGTGAGCAGGCGTCGGGTCGTCTAAGTAGTACCCCCTCGCCAGATCAACACAAAGTAACATCATTTGGAGTAAGTCTGATATCACACCTCAGTAGCATCTCTACCAAGCTTTATCAATTGAGACCAGCTTCCAGGACAGGATAGTTAATATTCATATGTGTATTAAATGTTGTCCAGCATATAAACATGTAAAAATGCTACAAATCAATGGGTGGGAGAGGCAAAGGTTTTCTCACAAAACCACTCTTGGAAGTACAACAAATTGCCTTATTTTTTCCCCATTCAAGTAGTGGAAATAATCTAAGGGGTGTCTTTCTGACCAATAATAAGAGTGGCTCATGGCTTAAGATGACAAAGTCACAAAAATCTTTGCCCGTGAAGATTGCACGTGATCATAAGTTCCCTCGACACTAGACTCACTCACATGTGTTTATTTTTTCCGCTTTTTTAGCACTAAATCTTGATTTATTCCTTTACTAAATTAATATAAGTTTTTTTTATGCACCATGTGTGTGAAAGAAGCAAGGATAGGAATCTAAAATCTATTTCCCAAACTATTCTTGGTTAGGCCCATAGACATAGTTGGTTATATTTGTGTGGTCGGATCACGCCGAAATTTCGAGTTCGAATATTGGGTGTGTGACAAAAATGTTGTTGGGAGGGAGAATACCGCGCGGGTAGCAAAGTTAGGTAGACATACTCGGTCGAGTTTTTAGATGTAGATTAGTCGTAATGAAAGCCAGGTGAATATTGCGCATTGCGAACAACATGGTACTAAAAAAAGAGAGACATACTTAGTCACTTGAGTCTCAGGACAAGAGCATAGCCTTAGTGTTGTATGGACACTAAGAGCGTGGAGTTCAAACTCATAACGTTCCACTTTATCCTCCCTTTAACCGTTTGTACTATTGGAAAGAAAAAAAGTAACTATTTATCCGAAGTATTTATGATTGTACATTAATCCTTTGATTTGAGCCTTATTTAACAACCATAGTTTTGGAAGTGTAAGTTAGTAGAGCTACCAATTTTACTAATTACTGCCGGCGTGAAATTAAGAAAACTACAAAATGTAAAATTAAAACATTAGAATTCTGTTAGCTAAAAAGAAAAACAAGTTGGAAAAGACAGGAAGTAGATTTGGGCAGTGCCCAATTGGCATGCAAGGTGGGTTAAAAATATAACATAATAGTAAGCATATCCCCCAACTGTCACTTAGTTTGGTCACATGTAATGACTTTGAATATGTGGCAAGAAAATACTAGCATAATCAAATTCTAACCAAAATTCACAAAAAGGAAAACAAACCAAAGATGAGTGGGAAGAAAGAGAATGAATCATAAATGCTTGGCATTATCAAGAATATATTGTATGGTATATTTTACATTACATAACAATTATTATTAATATTATTTATTATTCTGATTATTAATATTACACTTGAAGTTCTCTCCTTATATAAACATAACCATATCACTTGTTTTTAGCAACACACAGAGAAGCTCTCTCTATTTATCTCTTCTCTGTTTTCTCTCACCTCACATTTCTACTAAAAATGAGTGGTTTGAGCTTGAGGAGTTTCATATACATGTTTCTCATTGTGTTTCTTATATGGTGTTCAAATTTTGAAGGGTGCATTGCAAGAAGAGGTAAGCATTGGAGAGAAAACAGAGCCTCTTTGCTGAAGAAGAAAGGAAAAAATTATGGTAATGGACACAATAACCACAATGGTGGAGGATCAAAACCAAAAGCTCCACCACAAAAAACCATTCCGTCACCACCACCACAAGGAGGTGGTCCCTCAACTCCACCAGCACCACCAGAAACTTACAATGGTGGGTCCTCTGCCACCTTCAATGTGCTAGATTTTGGAGCTAAGGGAGATGGAAATACTGATGATACAAAGGTAATTTCAACTTTTTATTTCATTACACACAGAAACTGCTTTTAACTTTGAGTGGATGATATCTTTTGCTTACAATTCAACATGTAAGAATTCCAGCTGGTAAGAATAATTCAGGGAAGGCAATATATATATATATATATATATATATATATATATATGATTTTGTTGCTTAATAACCAAAGAGATTTTATGTTGCTTAATACAATTTGTTTTTTTTCAAGTTCCCAAAATGAGTGAACACCATTCGTAAATTCATACATGCAATATGGAGATTCGAGGTTCAAACTAGAATAATTACAAAAATGTCTAACCACATTGAAAACGTTGAAACACTGAGTAGCTAGTAGTAATTCAAAATAGGTTAAATATCTTTTAAATTTGTCCATAGAGCACATTAGTGGCAAAATAGAAATAAGTATTGTATATCGTTAGCAACGCAAGTTCAAACCCACAATGCTAAGCTTTTTGATCCCATATTTTCAGAATTGGATCCTCTAATATTGAGGTGTCTAACTTTCCCTATCTTTAGGCATATATGAGAAAAACGAGGGATAATTTAGTAATTAAAGATGGAAAGATAAAGATGGGATAGAAAGTAAAATAAGAAAGATAGAGAAAAAGGTAGATAAAGTTAAAGATTCTAATGGTTGAGGATCCATGCCCCATATTTCCCACCCCTTTTGTCTTATAAAGGTGAAAAAAAATAAGTTCTAAATAAGTGTGTTCTCATTTATGCTGGCCAACTCCAAAGTTTGCTAGAAATTATTAAAAAAAAATAGGATTTAATTTATTTACATTGTTGTTGCACAAGAGTTTTTACAATAATGGTACTCAAACACGACACGATATTCATAAAAAATATTTAACTTTATCTTAATTACCTTAAAAGTTATCTTTATTGTGAATTTTTGTTGATCGGTGGTGTAAAAGTTTTACCGCGATAGTCTATACCAATTAAACACAAAAGAATAAGTGGTTCTCATTTTATAAATACTTTTTTATATTGATATCCCAAAAAAATATTATATTATATTGTAATGCCGTCCGTGTGTGCTCAGCTACCTATGTTTATGATTAAATAATATTCTATTAAGAGCATAAGTAATTTTTTTTCCTTCTTTCTTTTCTGTTTGGAATATAGCTCTTGAGTTGGTAATATATGTCGTTAAAGAAAGTTTACTGATTAAAAGCTAAGTAATGAGAATTACAAAAAAGTTGAGACATAGAATTAGAAACAAACCAAAGGGGTGGGGCCTACTTGAAAACTTATTCTCGTTATGACAGTTACGTTTCCTAAAATAATTTGTAATTTTCTATACCACACTCGTTTATCTACATATTATTTTCTTGTTTGTTTTAAGTTTTTAATTTTGTTGATTCTGAAAAATTATCCTAAAAGAATTTAAAAAATTGTGTTTAAAATAATTAATCTTCAAACATAAAGAGTTATTTGAATTCCATACTCATAATTGACTTTATTCAATGCAAAATTAAAAATACTTATTTTTATTAGAATCAATTATTATTTTTACATTAAAAAATATTATTATAATCGATCCTAATTTGCCTAAAACCTCTGTAATCTCTTGTTAGAAAAAGATAGAAATCTATTTCCTGCAATAAAAAAGAGATAAATCTAAATCACAAAAGTATACATGAGGGTCAAAAATATTTATATAATGTTCATATTTATGATTACATTTAAGGCTTAACTTCTGATTTTGGTCCCTTACTTTATTAAATCTGCAATTTTGATCCCACTATTTTATTTTTTTGTAATTTTGGTCCCCTAATTTTATCAAATTATAAGTTTAGTCCCCCTATTTTTTATTCGCAATTTTGATCTTCGAATTTTATCAAATCCGCAATTTTAGTCCCCCTATTTTTTATTCGCAATTTTGATCTTCCAATTTTATCAAATCCGCAATTTTAGTCCACCTGTTAAATTGCAATCTAATTTTTGACTAAAAAGTTTATGTGGCTGACATGTGTCGTGTTGGCGTAATTATTGATTGTCGTAGCACAACACGCGCCAGCAACGTTACCACCTTACTGACACGTCAGCATTGCCGTAAAATAATTGTATGAAAAATTAGCGATGGACTAAAATTGTGGATTTTAGAACATTGGGGCATCAAAATTGCGAGAAAAAATAGGGGCACTAAATTGGCAGATTTAATAAAATTAGGAGATCAAAATTGCAAAAATAAAATAAAATAGGAGGACTAAATTTGCAGATTTGATAAAATAGGAAGACTAAAAATGCATTTAAGTCTAGATTTAAGTGCAAAATTTATTCCTCCTTCTCTTATAAAAGTAACATCCTTTAATCTTTACAAATAATTACGTTGTTGCAATGCAATGCAGGCATTTGAAGCAGCATGGGCTGGAGCTTGTAAAGTAGAGGCATCAACCATGCTCATTCCAGCAGATTACGTCTTTTTTGTTGGGCCCATTGCATTCTCTGGCCCGTACTGTAAGCCCAACATTGTTTTCCAGGTAATACATTTTTATTTATCTAAGGATAGTTGTTGATAATAATTTTAAAAGTGAATAAAAAAAAAATTATGTCACTTTTGTTAGGCTAACAAGGTTATATTTTTTTGTCAGCTTGATGGCACTATTATTGCACCAACAGACCCCAAAGTTTGGGGCAGAGGAATACTACAATGGTTAGACTTTACAAAACTTGTGGGAATTACAATTCAAGGAAATGGCATCATTGATGGAAGAGGCTCAGTATGGTGGCAAGATCATCAATATGATGCTCCTATTGATGATGAAGAAAAACTCATTATCCCTTTAAACAAAACACTAGAGATACCACCACTCCCGGTAATTTTCGCTTTTTAACATAAATTTCCATATCACTCTTTTTTCTCCTTCATGTTTTTTCCCTAATTTCTTTTAAATAGGCTAATAATTTATGTATATTTGCAATTTATTTTACTAGATTGAAAGTGAGCTGGAAGGAAAAATGCCAGGAATCAAGCCAACTGTGAGGACCTTTTGACAAATCAATTTGATTCATGTTTAGGAGATATGGAAAGATATTATTGATAGTAATTTTTGTTTGTGTACAGGCATTGAGGTTTTATGGGAGTTTTAATCCAACAGTTACAGGCATAACAATTAAAAATAGTCCACAATGTCACCTCAAGTTTGATAATTGCAATGGAGTCCTTGTCCATGATGTGACTATATCTTCTCCTGGTGATAGCCCTAACACTGATGGAATTCACCTTCAAAATTCTAGAGATGTGTTGATATACAAAAGCAATTTAGCTTGTGGTAAGATTTGAATAAGGATAAGTTATTTTGACATTTATATATTTTAAGTCCAAGTGGGTTAACTAAACTAACTATTGTGCAGGAGATGACTGTATATCGATACAAACAGGATGCAGAAACGTATATGTACACAATGTCAATTGTGGACCAGGGCATGGAATCAGCATTGGAGGTCTAGGAAAGGATAATACAAGAGCATGTGTCTCAAACATTACAGTTAGGGATGTCAACATGCACAACACAATGAATGGAGTCAGAATCAAAACATGGCAGGGTGGATCAGGATCAGTAGAAGGAGTATTATTCTCAAACATACAAGTATCAGAAGTTCAACTACCAATTGTGATTGATCAATTCTACTGTGATAAAAGAAGCTGCAAAAATCAAACATCAGCTGTAGCACTCTCAGGAATAAACTATGAAGGTATAAAAGGGACATACACAGTTAAACCAGTTCACTTTGCCTGCAGTGATAGTCTACCTTGTCTTGATGTTTCTTTAACCACAATTGAATTAGAAGCTGTTCAAGATAAATACCATCTATATGATCCATTCTGTTGGCAAACTTATGGTGAATTGAAAACATCAACAGTCCCACCAATTGGTTGTTTGCAAATCGGAAGGCCGCCCAATAGTCGGATTCAGACAAATCATGATGTATGTTAATGTTGATCATGCCATGGATATAAATTTAGCTAGTTAGATAGATAGAGTATGTATGTATATTATTATACAAGTCCAAATTTCTTCAGTACCTAGTACAATATTGTGAGAGCCCTGCTACTAGTATGATAGGAAGGTTTGTAGCTATGGTATTGTTATACAAATTATAGCATTTATTTATAGATGGAAATGTTTCCCCTGATACAATTTCATAATTGACGAATTCAAATCAAAGGGGAGCATGCATACTGAATTACTGATACTATTAGAGATTTAGTTACATGCATGTCTGCATCTATATATGAACTATTTCGTAAATTAAGCAAAGAAAGATTAAACATTTATGAAAAAATACACGTTACATCATCACATGACATCAAACATGATTAATGCATATGAAGGAAGGAAAATTCAGAATACTTGCAAAAAAAGAACATCTATTTCTGCTTCATTTCTAAAGTTATCATACCCCAAGTTTTTCATACATACACATCCAAAAATATCCTGACTCCACCACCATCTCCCTCCATTTCCAACCCCAGTTTCTTGATTCGATTGATTTTTGTTGGAGACTCCAATTTTGAGGGGAAAATAAATTGGAACCCGAGAGATTAGATGAGGTTTGTGGATAAGATGTATTTAATAAAAACAGTAGGTGTATGTAACAGTTGCCGTAATTGAAACCCAAAATTCCTTGGACTAACTAACACCCTCCTGATTGCCCATGCTTCTTACACCCCCAATTTTTCGATGCATTTATTCCATCAAAATCTCAAAGAAGCTAGCTTATAATTAAAGTGTTTGGTAAAACATAATAATCAAATAACTTATATTTATAACCTGGTTCAACTGCTGATTTTACCAAACACTTTAAATTCAAATCTATTGTTAACATTTATTTGTTATAAGTTAAATACATTTATAAATTTGAAATTTTATATATCTTCACCTTATCCACTATCAGATTCTTTTTGTTAAACAGTGTTTGAGAAGGCGTCTCTCTAGGTGATAAGATTAGTGGAACCTGTCTAATGAGTCTCAAGCATTAATGAAGGACATTAAATACATCAGAAGTCGAAAACAAATTGAATATCACAAATTCTCATGCAATTCTCAACTCAAGAAGTTTCAAGAATGAAAAGATCGTGTCTCTGCAACTCTGCATCAGTTGCAAAAAAGCAATTGTACTTTTTTAAAAAAAATACTCAGCATCTCTATGGTTCATGGATTGGACCACTTCCTCCCTCTCACTCTCTCCATTGTGTCACCATCACAACCACTACGGCCTCTTTATCTCTCTCCCCGTTGTCGATCTCTCCCCCTTTGCCCTTTCTCTCTCCTCCCTTGGTCCCTCTCTTGTTGAATCTTTTTCCTCTTCATCTTCATCCCCAAATTAAAAATTAGGGTTGCATAAGATGCATGGATTGAGTACAGTTTTGTTTAGATCGCGTTAGGTTGAAAGTTCTCACTCTATAAGCTTTAACTCTTGGTTTCAAACCTTAATTTTTTAATTTGGGGATGAAAATGAAGATGATGAAGGGAAAAGGGACTGATAACTGTTAGAAATGAGAGTTATTAATGCCAAAACAAATGAGAATTAAGCTTGTTTAATGATAATTAGAAAAAAAAAATATATGTGCATAATTAAATATAAATGTGTTCTTGTTGTGTGAAAAGTGTTTTGGGCACGTTAGGTGCCATTTTATTGGATTTCACCTTGTTCCTAGTTGTGCAGGAATTTTTAGCTCAGGTGTTGTGGTTGCACAAAAGCAGCTGAGGGCGGAAGAAAAAGAATTAAAGTGATCTCAGGTGTTAAAGTAAAGAAAATGGTGTTTTGTGCGGGAATGGATTCTCTCAAGTGGAAAAAAACTTGAGAAAATAAAGTGTTATCAATCTCACCTTTAAAACTCTCCTCTCTCTTATTTATTTTACTATGTCACATCTTCTCTCTCTTTAATGAATGGTTAGGATTTCATTTGAATTTCTCGTATCGGCAGAGAGTATCTTTTCAGATTTTGTGCTATGTTGAGGTGTGCAAAAAGGATCTTCGCATTATTGGGACACAAAAGGACAAATTGTCCTTACTTTTAGGGTTGGCAACACTTTATTCGGAAGTTGTCTTGGCCCAATTGGTACTACAAGTATCATACATAAAGACACTTTAACCTAAAAAGGATACACAACATCTACCTGCACATATCCCTAGGTCAAAGAGTACCTTTTTGAGCTTCCAAACATTGTTCATCATCTTCCCCAACCATCTTTCCACCATTTTCAATGTTGAAACTCCATTTCTAAAGCTGAGAACTTTTATTACGAGCCTTTGTTCTTCATTTGCACATCACTGAGTTCTTGGAGCAGATCTGCAGCACTTGAAGCTCGCCTTGAGCTTCATTTTGTTTGTAGTTTCTGTTTTTCTCTGTGTATTTCTGATTTGCCCTGTAACTGCTATTTCCATGACTTCATTTATGATAATTAGGTACTATTTTGTCATATCTAAGCTCGTTATGAGCTAAATCCTTTTATAGTCAAGACATGTGAGGATCCTCTCCATTTCTCAAAATAATTGATGGTCCATTACCTAAGTTTTGGATGTGTAAAATATATAAATGCATAACATATATCTTCTATTTTAGAAATATGTGTATTAATAATTCAAAACTTAGGTAATGGACCTCTCCATTTCTTTTGAGAAATTGAGAGGATCTCAACTCAGTCAAGACTCTGGTGATTTAATTATGAATTAATGATGAAATGTTGTGATTATTGTTTGATGCTTCATTAACTTGTGTGATTTAATGCTTTACACTCTTTTTGAACTTGATCACTTTGTGTGCTTTAATTTCTGAAAAGAATTAAGTTGTTGATTTCACATGTTATTATAGTTAGAGAAGTAAAAGGAATATTGTTATTTCCTAGCGAAGCGGTGGGGAGAGAGTGAGAGGGTGGTGGTGGTGGGGTTTGGGGACGAAGATGAAGTTTTCTTTTTAGTAAAAGTGCACTTTGGTCCTTTATGTTTCACCAAAATTTCAGTTTAATACTTTTTTGTTTTTTTTCCTACCCACTAAAAAGGTTGGTTCGGTTTTTGACAAAACAAAACGCAATTTAAAAGGTTGTAGATTGACTTACCCAATATGATAGAGGAAGCATGACCAAATAAATTAATAAATGTTAAGAAACATTGGTGACTCTCATTTGGAATGGAAAATATAATATGTAGATGAAGATGTGTTTGTGAAGAAACTATTATCCTATTTAGTATGAATAAACTTATACTATATAGTATTCTCTTGCACCGTCGCTTAAAATGTCATGTCATTTTAAGTTCATGATGAATTTATTTCTACATCTATTGTTTTGTCTAATTTTATTTTTGTTTTTAGGATTTTGTTGTTTGGTTCGGTTTGGTTTGCGGTTTTCTATTAGTTTGGTTCGGTTTTGAACACCTCTAAGCGTGACATCTGCCAACATTAGGAGCCAAGATCCTCTCCATTACTTCTCTCAATTCAGGGCCCGTTTGTTACAGATTAAAAAATGAGTGATTTTGTTGTTAAATAATTTAGAGATTAGTTTTTAGAGATTTTTAAGAAAATGAGAAGTTGTTTTGTGTTTGTGTAATATACTAAAAATTGCTTATTTTAAAAAAATCATTCTTAAAAAGCCCGATTTTTATGAGAAAACTTCAAAACAACTTCTCATATGAAACCATTTTTAGATTATTTTTGAATTTTCATTTTTTTGAGAATGCAGAATAAGCGAATGACGTATGTCATCGTAAGTGATTTTTTTAAATAAGCCGTAACAAGTGGGCTCTCATTCTCTCCATAATCATAGTTTTAGGGTGTTATAGGTGTATAAGAAAATTTTGACCTTGATAAATGAAGAAGATCTTTACTTCTAGCAAAAACATGACTTAAACTATGCTTTTTTGTTTGTCAAAAAAAAACTAAGGTTTCTTGTGGAGTTTAGATTAGTTTCATATGCTTGCCCCTTCACAATTCACTCCGAGAGTAAATCGTTTTAATTTGAAATTGTGATATATAATATTAAGTGGAGTCTGAGTATTAAGTGAGTAACCCCTCAATTTTTAATGGTCTAAATATTTTTTATGCACATAAAAGACTCAAAAACTATGGTAATAAAGAGAATAAATGGAGAGAAGTAATGAAGATGATTTCAACTCTAATATTATATTTAATTCATTTGGCGAACAAAAGAATACGAATGAGTCTTATTAAAAGAGTCTGACTTAAACCCAAAAACTAACATTTCTCTCTTCTCATTAACATTGCCTATAAATAAAAAAACTTCAATATTAGTGGACAAAAAGTAAAAAAAAAAACTTTGAGACAAATTTAAAACATAAAAGAAGAAATTGAGAAAAAACTAAATAAAAGTTCAGTATTTAAAAAGACTAAAATTACAGTTTTCACCTTATCTATCTATCTATCATCTTATCCAAAAATTCTTTGAAAGCCCCATCAATCAATATAACTAACCCAAAAGGGTCACACACCCCGCCATGCCCTTTGCCACTGGTGCAGTAGACGCACTTATTATAGCTATTGCTCCTCAAAATTCCAATGGCATCATCAAACACAGACAATAACAACCTCGAAACCGCAACAAGGAGGATCACCTCTTTAACTAACCACTTCATTTCCTCTCCCACTACACCTTCTCAACTTATTTTCTCCCACACTTGTTCCAATTCCAGAAACGATGCCTACCAACGTGTCCATGGTGATGTTCCCTCTCACGACGTCGTTTGGAAGATTGCTACTGATGACTCTGGCAAGGATTTCACTGATATTATTTATGAGAAAGCTGTTGGGGAAGGAATAGCTAAGGTTTGTTGTTTCTCATACTTTTTTTGCTTCTCGTTTTTGTTTTTTTATTGAAGTTGGGAAATGTTGTTGTTGCAGATTAGTATTAACAGGCCAGAGAGAAGGAATGCTTTTCGACCTCACACGGTTAAGGAGCTTATTCGTGCTTTTAATGATGCTAGGGATGATCCTTCTGTTGGGGTCATCATCTTCACTGGAAAGGTATATAGTATTACTTTCTAATTGTTACTTACTACTGCACTTTTTATTCTTCTTGTCTTTGATGCTGAGGGAATGTATTAGAGTCACAATAATGAATTAATTGCAATTTCCAAGTTGTTAATCAAATTTTTATCATCTATTTCACTTACCATTCACTATTCCCCCTTCATTGATTAGAATTGAGAAAACACACTAATTCATATGGGTCTTGCCAAATTGTGGGACCTATTCTAATTTGGTGCACTCACTAAATTTCACCCTTTAATCAATAATACTACTTAACTGTTTTTGTATAAGATAAGATATGTTCGTAACCTATCCTGTACAGCTTATAGAAATAAAATAAGCTGATAACATCTTATGAACGGGCTATAAGCTACTTTCATAAGCTTTCTTACTCCGTCTCACAAGTACTTATGCTAGAAGATAAGTTAAAATCAGCCAATCCAAACAGACCCTATGTTTCTTGCTTATTCATTACTGCGCTTTTTGATTGAAGTGATTTTGGAGTTTTCTATTTGTTCTCCCATCTATTGGATTGAATCACATATATATAGGCTTACTATATTGTCTGTTTTCACTAAATGTTCAGCTTAATGGGAACTATTAATTGTCTCTTAATCATGATGCTTCTGGTCTAACTATAAATCACATCTGAGATATGACCATGTTGTTGTCACTATGAGCGAGAACTGAACCCTGTGAGGACATCACTTTTAATGTTCAAATTATGGTACAAATCAGTGTGGAATTGATGTTAATGATACATACTTTGATGTTGTAGGGAACCAAGGCCTTTTGTAGTGGTGGTGACCAAGCTTTGAGAACCGAAGATGGTTATGCAGATCATGAAAATATCGGTCGCCTTAATGTGTTAGACTTGCAGGTATGTATTAGTTAATTCATGGTTTTTCTAATAAGGGGAATAGAACTGATCTCAATTACTTTTTTTATGACAACAAGAAGTGATCCTCGTTACTTGAAGGCATTCATTTCAATGGAGCATGAATCTTCAAGTTTTCTAGTGATTGATAGTGTTGTTTCCATGATTTCTAATATGTGACAATTATCAATGCTAACCATTTTGTCCCTTTCTTATTCCTCTAACTATTATTCTTCATTATTTTCTCCTATTGCAGGTGCAGATCCGTCGTCTTCCAAAACCAGTAATTGCAATGGTACTCTCTTACTTCTTTCTACTTTTATTCTCAATGTCAGTTCCTTTTGTGCTCAGAGCCTTCAACAGCTAGCTAGCTGCAAATCTTGATATGTTAAACTCTCTTGGTTATATAAACACATTTCAGTGTTTTGGTAAAATTGATCTTTAATCACCCCTTCCCCCTCCTTATTTCCATGTCTTCAATTCTAGGCCTCAAAATTCCACTTAATGAATGATCAAATTATATCCTCCTTTGGTGCTATTTTCTATTAATGTTATATGCAGGACGGACTATTTTTCTAACGTTAAAACAGGTAGCAGGTTATGCTGTTGGAGGAGGACATATATTGCATATGGTTTGTGATCTAACCATTGCAGCAGATAATGCCATCTTTGGCCAAACTGGTCCTAAGGTACGTAAATCATTTTCCTATTCATTTATGATATGTTAATTTCCCTCTCCCTCTTTTGTTACAATACTCCTCACCAAAATTTTGTAATGTCTTGTGTCCTTGTGAAAGGTTGGGAGCTTTGATGCTGGTTATGGAAGTTCTATCATGTCCCGTTTGGTAAGGAAAAATATCTATTTATTTTTCTGATAATTAATGCTATCCAGGTGGTGGATTTTGTTTTTTGTATCATAATTAATTTTGATATTTTCAATCCAAAAGATAAAAACCAAACTTGTTTATACAGGTAGGTCCGAAAAAAGCACGGGAAATGTGGTTCCTAACAAGATTCTATACTGCTGTAGAAGCAGAGAAAATGGGCCTTGTCAATACGGTTGTACCAGTAAGTTCTTTTCCAACTAAGGAATTCTCAGTGACATAATTTAAGTTTCTCATTCTCTGAAAATCATTCTTGGACACATGTTCTAACATCAAGGTCTTACTTACCGTTAATGTCATTTTTGATTTGGTATAGCTAGAGAATTTAGAGAAAGAAACAATCAAATGGTGCCGGGAGATACTGCGGAACAGCCCAACTGCGATTCGGGTTCTCAAGGCAGCTATTAATGCAGTGGATGATGGGCATGCTGGACTTCAGGTATATCAATATTCATGATTTAATCTATTAACATTCCATGATGTATAGTTTCTGAATAAGAGATATGGTTATTCTGAATATACCAATGCTTTGCAATGATCTTATTTACCTTCAGAACCCCTCCTTTGATGTAAATGTTTGCATACATTAACATGTATTTATATCAATTATAGGAAATGGGTGGAAATGCAACACTGTTATTTTATGGAACTGAGGAGGCAAATGAAGGAAAGACAGCTTATATGCAGCGTCGACGCCCGGATTTTTCTAAGTTTAATCGGAGACCATAAATTAAAATGTCTATATATATGTCAATTGTTATCAATTTGAGGCATGAACCTCTAGTCTGTCCAAATGAAAAAATGGAAGAAAACTGATTTGCTTCCTCTTTGATCTTTTCTCTAATTTATTCATCTCAAATGTATTTGAATCTGGTGAGAAGCTGACTTGCTAGATCTATCTGCTTGTAGTACTAATTGAAAAGATTGTCCACCCAAATAAAAAGTTCATAGATTTCCACTAATTTTGTAGATATGATATTTCATTTTATGAAATTCATTTTCTCAATTTGGACCCTCTCTCAAAGTTTCTGGCTTTCTGCACTTAATCCTAGCCATTTGGATACTATATTACCAAATTAAGATGAGTATGCCTTATATAGTTGATGTATATGTTTGAGAACCTCTGATATATCACCAAATTTCCTAAAGCATAATATGATGTATTAATATGATCATATAAGTGTATAACTGTTTGCATAACCAGTAAATTATATTGACAGGTAATGTTTTTTTGACAAAGGCAGGTACTTGTTAATGTTTAAAAAGTTTAGGAAAAAAAAAAGAAAAGAAAAACCACAGCTCTTTGTGACCTTTGAATTATCATGGTATCAGAGCCTGGGTTACCATGTGCTTGGGTAGGAGTTGAACTCAAGACCACTTGGTAAAGCAGGACCTGATACCATGAAGGAAACCACTAGGCCCAAGAGTTTCTATTAGCAATTGTGCCTTTGAAATTTATTATATCTGAGATTAAGCAGTGAGATAACGCAATGAGGTGTATTATGTCATTTTGACTTAATTTCTGGATATTTACAACTGAAATTTTATTTTATAAAATTCATTATCTCAATTTGGGCCCTCTCTCAAAAGTTTCGCACTAAGTCCTAGCCATTTAAGTTTTACCAAAATAAAATTGCTATGCCTTATATATTTGATTATTTACTTTTTTTTTAAAAAAATTATATATTTGATGGATATATGTGAAGGAACGTGTTTAAGAAGTTAATTATATAGATGGTAGATGTTGATGCTAAAAAAGTTTAGGAAGAAAGAAATAGGAAAAAAAACACCACTCTTTGGGTTGGGTCCGTTTAATGATCATGGTATCAAGAGCTAGTTAACCATGTGCTTGGTGGAGGATTTGAACTCAAGACCACTTGGTGAAGTAGCACTCACCATGAAGGAAACCACAATGACCAAGAGTTGATTTAGCAAACAATTAGGCTTTTGAATTTCATTATAGCTGCAAAATATGAGATAACGCAATAAGGTGTGCTATGTAGTTTTCACTCATTTGTAATTAATTAAAATTGTCCATGATAAAAAGTATAGGTGGATTATGGCCAGTTTGTGATTGGGAATATTGAAGGAACCTGGATGGAGGAGGGTTGTGGTCTTGTGGATATTTCAAATAGGCATGGTGATTGGGACTGTAGCAGAGTGGCGTATTACATTTCAACTCAAGTGTTTGACTAGATATACAATATGAGGCCTTCTAGTGTGTCTACTGGCGAGGATATTTTCGCTTGGAGATTTTAAGAGGTATGTTTGGATGGATGGATGGGAGGAGGAGGAGGAGGAGGAGGGCTGATTTTCAATTCCATTTGAGAAAAGCTATAAAATGTTTTAGCAAAAAATGAAATGTCATTAACAGTGTTTTATCATTATTTATCGTATTATTCTTTCAAATTTTTAAAATATTAAATAGATATTAAAATATAGACCAAGCCCTCCAAAGCCCTCCCCTCCAAAACCCTCCCAAATCCCCCTCCCAAACATACCCTAAGGATGGAGTTTTCACCCATTATTCAACATATGATTCATTGGGGGTTCTATGGAAGACCAACACAACAAAATCTTTAACCTCGATTGGAGATAATCGGATCTAGAAAGTTACAAATTCTTCCTTTGGCGTGTGGGGAATGACTCGTTGCTGACGAATACATCGTGGCAAAGAAGAGGACTTGCAGTGGCAGGTACGTGCCCTCTGTGCAACCAATATAACGGGATAAATGAACTTTTACATTTTTAGATTTTAATATTTATCTAATTTTTATTTGAAACTACTTTTTTTATCTACTTTAAATTTTTCTTTATTTTCACGGGGTAATGTTTAGACTATTTAAATATGGCTTTTAATTTTCATACCCCCCTCATTGGCCTCCATACCCCCATAATACACTTTTATACCAAAATACCCCTCTCATTTTGACAAAAAATCAGATCTAGTCTAAAATTTCGCCCTTTTTCCGGATTCATCACTAAAAGGTAAATCCGTAGTGTATTTTTTTTAATTTTTCTCGGATTGTTCAAATGTTGATGAATCCGTAGGAAATTTTTAAAATTGTTTCCGGATTTATGTTAACTACATAAATCCGAGTGTTAATTTACACTACGGATTTATGTGGTTAACATAAATCCGAGTTAAGTTTTTTTTTATGCGTCACGGATTTATCTATCCAAGATAAATCAGTAGTTTTTTATTTTTTTAATTTATTTAATTAGTTAATTAATTAAGTTTTCAATGGTTAATATCGCATGCAGATATGGCTATGTCGGATGGGGCGCTTCCCAATTGCATTGATCTATCGGATGCATTTACAACAAATGAGGTGGGCATTTATCATTAATTATTTTAAATAGTACTTAGAATTTAGTCTAATCCGATAATTGTAAATTATTTGTAGATTTTTCATACCCGTGATGATCTCATACGTTGGGCTAGAGAGGCGGGAAAGCCAGCGAGAATAGTTGTTATCATCCATGATCGGATAAAGCAATTGGCAAAAGTGGGAGAAAAAATGTGATTGTTTTTGGTTGTGCGAAACATGGGAAACACACAGGAGTAGACGTGGATTGCTCTAAAGGTAGAAGGATATCTTCAAAGAAGTGTGATTGTCCATTCAAGCTAAAAGCTAAACCTCTGAATCCTCCAGTTGAGGATTGGAAGGTAGAGGTTAGGTGTGGTGTACACAATCATAAGCCATCTCCATCATGTATCGGACTTCCAATATTTGGGCGATTCACAAAGGAAGAGAAAAGTATGTTGGATGAGCATACATTGTTAAATGTCAAAGCAGAGAAGAGTCTAAGTGCATTGAAGAAGAGATTTGTGGGGAACTTGAGTACTATCACGCAGTTGTATAAGCAGCGCCGGATGTTTAGGACGAGTCGTAGAGGTTCTAGAAGCGAGATCCGAGGAGCTTATGAGGTTGATAGATTCGAACACTATGTGTGTTGGACTAGAAGAATTGAGAACTCTGATGTTATTGGTGACATCATATGGGCACATCCTGAGTCTATCAACCTATTGAGGATATTCCCTAGGATATTGATTATGGACAACACCTACAAAACCAACAAGTATAAACTGCCTCTCTTGGAGATTGTTGGAGTGACTTCAACAGAGTTGACATTCTCGGTTTGCTTTGCTTATTTGTCAAATGAGCGGTATGACAATTTCAGATGGGTATTGCAGACACTGAGAGACATGATGGTGGTAGATATTCCTCTTCCTGAACTGTTTATCACTGATAGAGATCTTGGACAGATGAGTGTCATAGAGATGGTGTTCCCAGAAAGTTACAATTTGCTTCACTACAAGAAATTCAAGGTTTTCCGGCGGACAGAAGCCGCCGGTAAAGCCAAAAAACCGCCGGTAAGTGTATGTTTCCGGCGGATTTTCCGCCGGTTAAAACGGCGTACGTAACGCTTACCGGCGGACAAAGCCGCCGATAACTACTTGATTTTTTCCGGCGGAAAAAATCACCGGTAACGACAGGATATTTCCGGCGGAAAAAGCCGCCGGTAACAACGAAAAAGCCGCCGGTAATGTTCCTTTTTTTTTTTTTACAAAGCCGCCGGTAACTACATTAAATCCGCCGGTAATATTTATTATTTTTTTTATTTTTAAAAAAAGCCGCCGGTAATTAATAGAATCCGCCGGTAATATTTTCTGAATTTCTTTTTTTTTTTTATACAAGCCGCCGGTAAAAATTTTCTTTTTTATTTTTTTTTTCAAAAAAATACATATTCCGCTGGTAATTATTAATAATCCGCCGGTAATATATATATTTTTTTTAAAAAAAACGCTTTTAAAAATTAATTTTAAATTTTTAATATTTAAAATATAAATTAATTTAATAATTTGAAAATAATATTTAAATTTTAAAATCTCTTTTAACAATTTGAAATTTGAAAATTATTTTTAAAAAGTATTTGAAAATCTAATTTTAAATATTTTAAAAGTAAATTATTAAAATTTGAAAATTATTTTTAAAAAACCGTTATTACTTTTAAATTATTTAAAAGAGCGTAAAACATTTATTGAATGTCAAATTAAACGAGAAATAAATTATCAATAGATAAATAATCAAACAACAAAGCAGTAATTAAATTTAAATTATCCATACAAATTAAACAACTAATAAAACCAACAAAGTCACAATAAAATTATTCAACAACAAACCACTAATAATAAGGCCTATTTGGGTTCGGGTTGCTGTTGGGATCCAGCTGTAAAAGCACTGTCGTCCAATCATCTTCTTCATCGTCCTGCTGTTGGGGTTGTGGTTGGCGTGGGTGAGGTCTGAAAATCTTTGGGACGGTTGTTGGAATTTGCTTGAGGAGACATGACGTGGCCGACGTGGTCTTGATGGGCCTGAGGCTGGAATGGCTGCGGAGGAGAGTTTAAATCGAGGCTTGGCTGACCATATGAGGGCTGACCATATGAGGGCTGACCATATGGGTATGGCGGACAGTTGAAGGCTGTTGTGCGAAATAGATGATGTGCAAGTGTACACAATCGCAACAAGTAATATATTGATAAGTAAAGTTCGTCTCCACAGGGATTGGTATTAATTTTAGAGTTTAAAAAGGAATTACACTTAGAGAAACAAGTAACAAGTAATTTGAGTAACAAAGTTTCAGTTGAACAAAGTTTGGTTAAAGTAACAAGTTAAAAAGTAAGTTGAAATATGAGAGACTAAGTTGGATTGCTTTCACTACGTAACTTCCCAGAAATAAGACGCTATAACGTCACACGCTATAGCGTTAAGCTACTATTGCAAATGTTTTGTGCCTTTCAGTCACTAGCGCCAGGGTTTCACTACAAGATGCCTATGTCTAGGTTCTAAATAGGTTCACCCCTGTATAATCAAGATCCCACAGCTTATGCTTTATAAACTATTATTGCAACTTCTATGTCTAGAGGAAGCAAAAATTGGTTAAATGTCTTCAACCAACCTTATCATTTATATTAATCCTTGAAGTCTTTCCATGGTTCATGTCTGAATCCACAGAGGTACTTGTTTTACGTGGCCAAATATAAAACAAGTTTGGAAGAGTTATAACACAAGGATTAAAACACAACACGTGAGAAATTATATACGTAATATTAATGGTTCATTACAAGTTTTAGCAACCCAACTCAAAGAGTTTAGCTCATGTTGAGCATCATCAAAATAACACAAATAAACATACTTGCATTACCGTAGGTAGAAAGGAAAACACAAGTGCAAAAGATACAATCTTGATGCCTCCTAATCATCCACGTAGTGATGATGCAAATCGATAGCTTTACAATCGTGAGAAATGCAGAAAAATTACAAAGGAAGAAAAATAAAGTTTTTTTTAAAGCTTCAAAAGTGCATCAATGGAGAAGAAGATGATAAGCTCTCTCTCTCTCTACCAATACTCTCTCTAACTCCACGCACCATCTAACTATATCTGTGTGAGAGAAGGAAAATCCGCATATCTCTAGACTTCTAGCATGTGGTACCAATCCTCTCAAAAGTCAATAAAGGTGATGTTTTCTTTTTCACCAACTCCACTATTCCTCACTCATGCGATGCCAAGTGTCCACACATATCCAATAAAATTCGCACATGTCAGCAGCACAGTGGACACAAGATATGGAACATGGATTAATGAGCTTGGCGCCAAAAGTGCACTTTTCCTTTAGATGCTCGGTGATCCGCCTTTCGACGCTATAGCGTTAGGACGACTATTATAGCGCTAACACCGCACTACTTCACAAAATACATCAAAACAATCACGGGGCACCAAATGTGCCAATTTCATAGCAATAAGCGATGTTTAGCCCTTTCCTTTCCTAATACTAATGAAATGCAATAAATACTATACTATTATTACTTGAGAACTTACTTAATTTAATGATTAGAGGTATAAATAACTCATATAAATATGAGTTATCACACCCCAAACTTAAACCATTGCTTGTCCCAAGTAATGACACTTGCAAAGACAAAATAAAGCGACACTTATTCACATAACATAACACATGACACGATCGGTTCTTCATTTCTAAGCACACTCATTCAAATATATTCTCAATGGCTTAGTAATTGATTCACACTCACACCAACACACCAATGCATTTTAATCAACTTCTAAGCTTATTACTGCTCAATAGTGTGTGTGTGATCTCTGACTCATCTCAATTCCTAGCTAGATTCAGATTTTTCTTAGCCTTGGGAAGAGTGGCCTTCTTTTGGTGACACCAAAATTTCTTTCAAAACAATGACTAGACTAACATTTTCACACAGACTTGAGGGATTTCAGATGACAAAGGGCTTGATTAGTTAGTTCAGGCCTGTGGTTAGCGTTCCTAACCTAATGACTAACAGAGACGCTATAGCGTTTGATGCTATAGCGGCTGAACAAAAATTGACAACTTTACAGACTATAACCCCCTCATTACTGAGTTCCTTTGTCACTTTTTTTTTTAATGGGGCCTTTTTGGAACAACCCAGCTTTTGTTTCAGGTAGCTACAGCCTTTTACACATATATATACTTTATTTACAATGACTTTCTTCGTCACTAACCACCCTAAGACCTTTGTACCTAGCCTTTATGTAATCCAAGCACCCCCAAACTTAGCTTCTAAAGCTCTTCAAGTTTTTAGTCAAGTTTTGATGTCACCTTGGTTAACCAGGACTAACCTAAGCATCAGATAGTCCTAGGCTAACTAAGTTTTTCCTTAAGCACAGAGATTTTTATGTGTGGGAGCAATAATAAACAAAGATTTTTTTCTAAAAGCATGGCTCTCTTTACTCACTCACACAATCATCATTAAAACTAACCCAAAGAGAATGCATTCAATGATTATTGTTAAAAACAAAGCACTGAAAACATTGATAACTTAAGGTCCTCCCCCCACAACAAAAGTGAGCAGTGTCCTCACTGCTCTTAAAGGACTAGGGGAAAGGCCTGAGATTAACACAAAAACAAGATAAAACAAGTCTTTAAACATTTGTGAAGCGCAAGACAGACCCTATAGCGCTTCACAAGTTATTGTTGAACACAAAGCAACTAAACTACTTCAGCAGAATATTTAAAAATCACTTCAGCCGCCAACCTGCGCTCCTCAGCTTGCTGCTCTCACATCTCCCGAATCTCACGCTCATAGTTGCTCAATTTCTCGGTCAATATCGCAACCTCCTCATTTCGCTCTTGAGTGGGGACATGAGAGCGCCCAAAGACTTGTTGTTGAAGAGGAATTTGACTGAAATTTGAACAATGGAATTTGAAAAAGAACGCGGGCCCATACCACGGATCACGGTAAGCGACCTTTTCTTGCTGATGGACCAACAAGTTCTTTCCATTTTTCTAAGGCCAATCGACCCTCCTCAGCGGGATCAACCTCACCCCGCTTACTCTCTGTGTTTGGCGATACTCCTCCCGCCAATTAGAGAATGCTTCTGAATCATCCTTGGCGCTCAGAAAATCACCGGTGTCCTCGCGCATATGAAGTTGCACGTGTATCTCGGCAAAGTAGGTGGCCGACCAAGAACAACCTCCTCCGTATATAGTATTAATTTAATATTAGTATTTAATAAAATATAAAATTTGAAGAATTAAAAACAAAGATATATAAAATATTACAGCGTTTAGCATGTTCATATGGTGATGTAAACGCTTGATTTACACAACCACCTTTCTCGAAGCCCGATTCGCGGCAGCGGCTCTCTTACATTTTTTTATAATCATCATCCGCCCATTTCGGTTGGAGTTCATCCCATATAGGCGGACCAATCCAATCGACGGCTCGATCCAAAGAGCTTGTCACGCTCTTCCCGCAAAGATTTCGAAAAAGCGGTGAGAAGCTCTTGAATTGAAGACTTTCTTAACTGCAGCGTCATCCTCAGGTTTCCATGCGAATGTTGCCTGGTTGCACAAAATAAAATAAGTTGTTAGAAAAAACAACTTAATGAATTCAAGAATTTGGAATAATTAAAAATTAATTAAATAGTAAAAAAACTTACCCTAAATTGATTCCACATTTTGGACTCCGGATCTTTTTTAACCTCCGACCAATCAACCCAGGAAGTTGTGTAATTTGCCTTGATTATACTTGTTATCGCGCGGGACACAATCCTCCCAGGATCAAAGCTGTACATAAGAAAGAAAAATTAAAATGATATTAATTTAAAAAGACAAATTTCAAATACAAATACAAATATATATAATAAATACTTACAGGTGTCCAACAACCTCCACAACGATACGACCGTCTTCCAAAATAACAACCACGTCGGTTTGCGCATCATACACGCGTGGCGGCCTATCTGGATCAGTAGGGAGTGCCACACTACCGGGTGGAGGCGGCACGGGTTCAACGCCTGGAGCTCGTCTGATGAAGGCATACCCACATAGTTGCCATGAACAAGTCGATATACTATCTTACGCTTACGGCCGCGTAAAGAAGTACATATCTTCTTTCCTTTATCCTGAGGCGGCACGGGTGGGTCCTCATCATGTGGTAAGTCACTATTTCCTAACGATGCCATAACTGTTCTGTAGCTATAAAATAAAGTTAATAACATATATAAATGATGAATAACATAGGCAAATATATATCAAGTCTGATAAATATAAATATTATTTGACAACAAATAAATATTAATGATGAATAACATAGGCAAATATATATGAAGTCTGATAAATATAAATATTACAAACCAACAAATTATATATCAAGTCTGATAAATATAAATATTACAAATTAAACCAACAAATTATTTAAATAAGATAACATGACATTAATTAATTAGAATCCCATTCTTTCTCAAAATCACCATCATCATCAGATAAGTCAACTCCCGATACACCGACGTGATCGACTGCGTCCTCATGATCTGTATCTTCGTCTTCATTAACTTCATCAGCAGCGTTGGACTCATCACGTAAACGAGTAATGATCTCAACTTCAATCACTTCATTTACATTGGACATTTCTTCTGACTGATATGGCACATCTTCCATCGTGTCATTTGTCTCGATGTAACCTCTTGGTTTTGTCTTAATTGCGACTCACCAACCACGCCGATCAGTCCGTGACTGTTGATGGATAAGAGACATAGTAGACTTGTCTCACATTTTGTGCAATGACAAAAGGATCGTACAGTCGATATCTACCACTCATTTTAATGTCCACTGTATTTGACTTTGGGTTAAACTTTGTTCCTCGAGGGGACGGATCAAACCAATTCTGATAAAAAACGATTATCTTTTGATGATAATCAAGATAAGGGTATGCAAGTTCATAAATGTGTTCAACAACACCATAGAAATCATCTTCGCCTCTCCCAGTGTCACCCTTCATGCAAACTCCACTATTCACTGTTTCTCTACCTTCTGTCCATCTGTTAGTGTGAAATTTGTAACCATTCACAAAGTATGTGTGCCATTCTTTAACACATCTTCGAGGACCATCAGATAAGTTTCTCAGGTGTTGGTTGGTAGGAGTTGGCGGAAGGGAATACATACGCCGCTTAAACCACATTGGAAAATGCGCATGAATATGAGCAGACGATTGTTCTTCACTTACTCCCTCTGATGTCAAAAACTCCCTAATGAGAAATTAACAATTGTTACACACAACAGATTTCTTTAATTTATAAAGAAATTAAGATAACTAGGTTGAGAAAGACATACTCAATGAATGGTTGGACCTCGGTACAGTTTATCAAGACATGAACATGGGCTGAGTTTAACTCTTCTTCTGTTAGCCAGTGAATTGACTCTTTTCCAGACGGACGACCAGGGAGACAAAAGACAGACAAAGCTAAACGATGTCTTGGTGGTTCAATGTTGATTTCATTTCGACTACTTGTAGGAGCCAAATCATTGTTGAAATAATATGAACAAAAATGAGTTGTTTCACGATGCAAGTAAGACGAACATATCGATCCTTCAACTCTAGCTTTATTTTTGGTGATATTTTTGAATCACCCATGAACCTATAGAAAATTATATGTTAATAATAATGTGTTGAAATTGTCGTAAACTTCTTTCATATGTATATTAAGCGACCTTTCAAACGGATACATCCATCCTGTATTGGACAGTCCACCAAGTTTAGCTTCATTTGCGAGATGAGCAAGAAGATGCTCCATAGAATCAAAGAAAACCGGGGGAAAAATTCTCTCCAACTTGCATAAGATAAGTGGGATGTCTTGTTCCATTTTTGTCAGATCATCCGCTTTAAGCGTTGCAGAACACAAATTCTTGAAGTATTGACTTATTTCAATGAGCGGATTCAAAACATGTGTTGGCAACGAACTAAAAGCGATAGGAAGTAAGCACTCCATGAATACATGACAATCATGGCTCTTCATCCCATGCAACCTCCCATTATCCACATCTGCACATCTTGCTAAATTGGAAGAATAACCGTCTGGCATTTTCAACTGTTTTATCCACCGATAAACTTTTTTCGCTTGTTCGGTAGATAAAGTATAATTGACTTGCGTTTCAACGTCCTAGTACCCTGCTCAACCAACGACAAATCCTTTCGCCTGCAGTAATGATCCACGTCCTTCCTAGCCTTCTCATTGTCTTTTGTTTTACCTTTTACATTCATAATGATGTTAAATATGTTATCAAAAAATTCTTTTCAATGTGCATGACATCCAGATTGTGTCTCAGTAGATTATCTTTCCAATATGGAAGTTCCCAAAAAATACTCTTTTTTGTCCAATTATGCCATACTCCATAACCATCCGGACGAGAAACAACACCGCAACGACTTCTCTTTGGAGGATATCCTTGACCTTTGTTCCAAACTTCTTCGGTGTCACTACGGGGAGGTTCACTGTTTCAATACTTCCCTTGATGAATGCATATTTTGACCTTCTAAATGGATGATCGCTAGGTAAAAACCTACGGTGTGAGTCAAACCATGATGTTTTTCCTCCATATTTAAGAGTAAAAGCTCTTGTGTCAACCATGCAAATCGGACACGCCATCTTACCATGTGTCCCCATCCCGACAACATTCCATAGGCGGGGAAGTCATTGATGGTCCACATCAAAGCCGCCTCATGAGAAAATTTTGTTTGCGTCTTTGCATCATAAGTTAAAACACCATGCCACAACCTTTTTAGGTCATCGATCAAAGGTTGCAAATATATGTCAATACCAGCTGTTGGATTGTGTGGTCCTGGAATAATGGCATTTAAGAACATGCATGGTTTAGACATACACATTTCTGGAGGAAGGTTGTACGGGGTAACAATAACTGGCCAACAAGAATACGGTGATGCCGATGCTTGAATATACGGTGTGAAACCATCAAAGCATAAACCAAGCCGAACATTGCGTGGATCACTAGAAAAATCTGGATGAACACGATCGAAATGCTTCCAAGCTTCACCATCAGATGGGTGGCGTAATTCACCAGAATTGTTTCTATTTTCATAGTGCCATGACATTTTACCCGCAGTCTCCTTTGAAGTAAACATCCTTTGTAGCCTTGGTATAAGAGGTAGATAGAACATTGCTTTCCGTGGAACCGGTTTGCCTCTACTCGTCCCTTTCCTGCTGGCACGGTAGCGTGGCTCTCCACACAACTTGCATTCCGACAACTCTCCATCATTTATCCCAAACTCATTGCTATAATATAGCATGCAACCCGACACACAACAATCAATTCTCTTAGATTTTAAGCCAAGCTTCGACACCAGTCTCTTAGCATCATAATAACTCTGCGGCAAAAGTCCTCTAATGGGGGTTGCATCCAACATCATTTTTGTCATATATTCCATGCACAATTCAGCAACATTAAATTGAGACTTGAGACCCAACAACCGAACACACATTGATAATTTAGATTCGTTAGATCCTTCAAATAATGGTTGATTTGTCTCACTCAAAAACATATAAAACCTCTGAGCTTCTTCATTCGGAACTTCTTCAAAGCATCATATTGTGGTTCCTCAAAATCCAAATTTACACCGATAGCATCACGCACCATCCCCCGAACAACATCAAACGGTGATTTCCCATAGTCGATGAGCCAACGGCTTCTACGACTGGACTTGAAGTGCCACCTTCTACTTCTTGGATAGGAACAATATCAACCGGAGGAACATTAATTATATTAACACGAGAAACTCCAGCTACCTCCCCATGACGAGTCCATATCCAATAATTTGGCTTAAATCCATTGTTGTACAAATGAAGTCGAATGTCACCTTCATTTTTTATGGATCGAAAGATACATTTCGAACAAGGACATCTAATTCCACCTTGTTGCTCAAATTCTTTTTGACGCTTAGCTAAAAGAACAAACTCTTCAACTCCTTCAACAAAACGTCGTTTCAACCCCGCTCTTCCAGGATATAATCGATCATACATCCAACTACGATCCATTTTTTGTGGATGTCCTAAATAAATTTATTACAACATATATGTCTATCAGAACAATAGACATTTTCATTTTAATATTATAGCTACTATTATCTTTGTAGACTAACAAAAATTTAAATAAACTATCAACTATTATATTTTACTATGACCCTAATTATTTCAATTCATTAAATCAAATAACAATAATAAACAATAAATGAAACAAATATTAACAAATAACTAATCTAAATATTATACAAAATAATATTTACTATCACATATCTTCTTATTTATTTTTTTTAAATAAACATAAACAATTTTCAATTAAAAATAAATTAATAATTTCAAAAATATCTATTTAACTAACTAATATTAACTATATTAATAGTGATTTTAAATCTAATTATTTAACTAATACAAAATAATATTTACTATCACATATCTTCTTATTTATTTTTTTAAATAAACATAAACAGTTTTCAATTAAAATTAAAAATAATTTAATAATTTCGAAAATATCTATTTAACTAACTAATATTAACTATAGTAATAGTGATTTTAAATCTAATTATTTAACTAATACAAAATAATATTTACTATCACATATCTTCTTATTTATTTTTTTAAATAAACATAAACAGTTTTCAATTATTTAACTAATACTAAATCAAAGATTTTAAATCTAATTATTTAACTAATACTAAATCAAATAATAATTACTATTAATAAACTAACTAATAATATTTAACTAATTAATATTAACTATATTAATAATAATAATTTCGAAAATATCTATTTAACAAACTAATAATATTTACTATTAATGCAAAATTTTAAGTTTTCATTTAACTAAAGTAACAATTTCTGTATTACCAAATCAAAAAACAGTTTTTAACTAAATAATAATAATAATAATTATAAGTTCATTACTAACCGGTATGTCGAGAAGTCTCTGACTTAATGTAATCTTCGAACAAACTCAACCAAATTGTAGAGAACTCTCCAACTTTCCCCCAAATTCAAGCAATACCTAAACAAATAATATCAAAATTAGTAACTAATAACTCATATTAAAAAAACAACATCACATATAAATTACATTACATATACAAACCACAACTACAACATACCTTGGTAAAAATCAGAAAAAATTTGACAAGAATTGCTAAGTATGAAAGAAGAGAGAATTGGAGAAGAAGAGAGAATTCAAGAGAAGAATTGAAGAGAGAATGGGAGAATGAGAGAAAAAAACGGATGAAATGCATAAGTAAGCATTTTAAAGACCGTTGAGCTTACCGCGGAAAATTATAGCCGTTGCACGCATCATCGCGCGGAAATTTGCATTGGAGACCGAACTCATAATTACTGGCGGAATCATTGACATTACCAGCGGAAATTTGAATTTAATTTTTTTATTTAATATTCGAATAATATTTACCGGCGGAATACTGACATTACCGGCGGAACCCATTAAATTTAAATTTAATTTATTTAAAAAAATTCAAATAAAAGCCGCGGTAATTGACATTTCCGCGGATTTTAATGTAGTAAAGCGCGGTAATCTTCCTACCGCTTTCACGGTAATCTTATGGAATTCCGCCGGTACACTTCCGGCTATTATATATTCCGCCGGTAATGTCCATATAATCCGCCGGTACATTTCCGGCTGCCTAATTCGCCGGAAACGCCTTAAATCCGCCGGAAATTTACCGGCGAATAAAATCCGCCGGAAAGTTCGCGCCGGTATATTGCTGAATTCTTGTAGTGCTTTGTCGGTATCACATAAGCAAGAATGTGAGTGCTAAGTGTAAATTGATGGTGAAGAAGGATAGGCAAGAGATGGTAATGGATCTCTGGGTGCGTATAGCTGACTCAACAGATGAGGAAGAGTTTTATCAGCGACTACTTGAGTTCGAGCAATCATGTGTTGATCTACCGCAGTTTGTTCAGTACGTGAACAACACATGGTTGGTTCCTCACAGGGACAAATTTGTGTTGGCGTGGATTAATAAGAGGAGACACTTTGGGAATACCACAAAAAATAGGTACGTAATGTTGTTCACTATTATTTTTTAGAGTATTAGTTTTTTTTAGAAATGTTGTGTTTATTTTTGCTTTGGTTTAATATTAGGGTTGAAAGTGCACATTGGGCATTGAAGAGGACTTTGGGTTTTAGTGGAGGAGACTTGTGCAGATGTTGGGAGTCAATGCATGGTATGTTAAATGCACAGATCGATAAGATAGTTGAATCATTCACAAAGAGTATTGATCGTGTGGATGTCAAGCACAACACTCCATTCTACAGCAATCTACGGGGTTTTGTATCGTTCAACGCACTTAACCATATTTCTACCGAGTTTGATAAAACTTTGGGTTACGTGGGGACAGATAAAGGTCGATGTGGTTGCACGATTAGAGTTACTCATGGATTACCGTGTGCTTGTGAACTTGGTTATATGCACCTTCATGCAAAACCTATCCCATTGGAGGTTGTTGATGAGCATTGGATGAAGCTTACTTTGGAGGGTATTGATGAGGAACGCAAGAAGCAAGTATCTGCTGATTGTGACATTAGTTTCATCATGGAGGCAATATGGAGGCGTTTTAAGGATATGGACCTTAGTGAGAAATTTGCGTTGAAGAAATGTCTTATGCTGTTTGGTTTTCCTAGCACAACATCTATTGTTCCTCCTCCTTCGAAAGTGAAGACTAAAGGTGCACCAAAGAAGCGGAAACTGTATGATGTGAAACGAGATCCTTCCTTCTTTGAGCATGTGGACGAGGCAGAGAAGAATGCCACACGAGAGTTCGAGAAAATCTTCCCAATGGTCATCAAATGTTCCTCCCAAAGATCATCAAAACAACCTTCCCGATTACCTCTCATGATCAAAGCAAAGGCGAGCACAACATGACATGCATTTCATTGGGTGGATTCCTCCTCATATGCACGACTACATTGATGACATTATTAATGTAGAAGGAGATGGGAACTGTGGGTGTCAATGTATCGCCGCCTCACTTGGTATTGGTGTTGATAGTTGGCCCCTAGTTAGGCAAGATCTGCTTCAGGAAATTGATGAACATTGGGGTCTATATGATCAATTATTTGGTGATAACCTTAACACTCTCAGAGATTCATTGATTGTTAAAGATTGGGGGCACTAACTGGAGGACAAGTGGATGGTTATGCTTGATATGGGACATATTATTGCAACCAAGTATTCAATAACTGTAGTTTCATTCTCATTGACAGATCAAGGTTCATGGACCTTTTTACCACTGAGAGGCTCTCGCAGAACTAGGAAGTCCAAATTGGCAGCTATTGTATTCGTCAACAATGTTCATTGGGTCCAGGTAATTTCATTATTCCATATATGATGTATTGTGTTTATGGTACTTAATGTGGAGTAAAAATAACATCTTTCAATTTCAGGTTAAGTTGAAGAATGGAAGCCCAATACCTCCCGTTCATGTATCTTGGGAACAGTATGCAGATGAAGATGCTAGGTCATGGCAAGGTCCATATGTTGGTCGTATCCAACTGTGGAATGCGTTAGTTCCAAACCCTATTCCATACATGGGCCCCATTGAATGTATTTCATTAGGTTGATGTACATTTTTAATATTTTTTTGCACATACGTATCCATATAGTTTTGTCACAAATTAAATTTCATTAAAAGCGAATACGACTACGAGATACTAAAGCGATAAAATAAACCAAAAGCAAAGGCCACGTGTCTCCATCAACATCCAAAATACACAATATCCAAAATACACAATATCCATTACATACAATATCCAAACGATAAAATAAAAGCGTACATAATATATATCAACGGCCACGTCTCTCCACCAACCTCAAAATGTTCATAATAGACCTATATGCAGGAGTGTCAGGCGCCCCATGGTGTGCAATGTGCTCCCGTAACTGTGCATCAACCAATGCCAATATCTCATCGGATGTGAGTGGACCTCTGTCGCCTCCTGCATCCTCATGAGCTGCAACAAAATGATCCACATCACCCAAAGGAATGGTGATCCGAGGAATCGACACCTGTAAAAACCAGGGCAGGTATCTCTTAGAAGTCTCACCAGGGAAGGTCACGAGTAGCATACGATGATCGCATCACTGATTGGGGCCATACATCCACCTCCCAAGCATGTCCCTAACACTCCCCATTGGGGAAATTGGATCAAGCGGCATGTCCTGAATATAACCAAATTGCCATAAACACCGGTCAGGCATGTACCGAACCCGAATCTCGTCCCAAGGAAAACATCCTCTAAACAATGTAATCTTCTCGAACGCTCTGAACTGCCTATGGTCGTCCCAAGGTCTGAAGTTAACATCCTCACGCGTAAGGGTATCCAACTTCTTCCTAAAAACTGCTAACTTCAATGTGTCATCTTTTTATTCATCCACCCCGAGCGTGGGCCATGTGATGCACCTAAGTCCTTTCGAGGAACAAAGGTGGGAAAGTACTCATAGATCCAACTCTGCAATAATGTGTTAAAATAATGTGTTAATGACAAAATAATGTGTTAAAATAATGTGTTAAAATAACGTGTTAATGACAAAATAATGTGTTAAAATAATGTGTTAATGACAAAATCATGTGTTCAAATAATGTGTTAATCAAAGATTTTTACCTGTAACAAAGTCGCGTAGCCTCCAAGCTGCTTACCCTTATGATGAGATCCAACATGGAGCTGCTGGTACAAATACGCCAATGCAGCTGGTGCCCAGGCCCACTGACCACACTCTTTATACTTCTCAAAAAGCTTCACCCACTTCACGGGTATGGCTGTCGCACTCTTGTCGGAAAATATGGTATACCCTACCATAAGCAAAAGATAAGCACGTGAAGCAAATTTAAATTTTCCTGCATCCAAGTGTCTCCTGTATACATCCTCCAAGAAACTGAATCTAAGATACCCTCCTCTGTTTCTCTGACACTCAATAGCACAAGGTCCATGCGGTATCCCCAACAACCGAACCCCCGCCTCAATAGCATCATCAATCGTAAATCGACCTAAGAGAAATAATATAATCACATATATAATAATAATAATAACCATATGTACAATAATGGTGCAAATTTGTCGGCAAAAAAAACCATATGTATATTAAATTTAAGGTTTTAATGTTAAGTCACATTTAATTAAGTTGAGTCACTTATTAAATAGTGTGCATTGTGCAGAGTGTTGCATTGTGAAGAGTGTGCATGTTGCATTGTGCAGAGTGCTGCATTGTGCAGAGTGATGCATTGTGCAGAGTGTGCATGCTGCATTGTGCAGAGTGTGAATAGAGTGTGGGTATTTTTTTATTGAACGGCATTTTGCCGACACAATTTAACGGCCTAGATTTTGGACACTAAACCCTACAATCAAGCGGTTATGATCACCCTAAATCAACGGCCACACACACGATCACGTCTATTATAAATACATTCTCAAATTACACTAACATTAACACCACGGTTTACCCCCAACCTACCCTTTGGCTTCGAGTCATCTTCTTCTCTCGCTTCTTCCCAAAAAACCATCGCCCACCCGCTAAAATGGAATGGCGGTTGTGCCAAACCCAAGACTCAAACGACAAATTCCTAACGCCCCTTTATCACGGTTGGAACTGTCACCACCGACGAACATGGCGATGTGTTTCGTTGTCCTAACCATGTGTTATGCAGGATGAATAAGGACATCACATTCGCCCAACTCAAGGAGAAGGCTGAGAGGAAGATTCGTCCAGAGGGAGCGTGGCGTAAAGACGTGGAGCGTATACGTTTCAGAAAGTTCAATTGTAAAGATGATGGGACTGTCCATTATTCAGTCATGGAGATCCAAAGAGACGACGACGTCCGCGCAATGATGGAACATCTAGCTAACGTTCCGATGGGGCGACAAATCTTAGAGCTGTATGTGAACACAGTACGCACTCCAGAAGAAGTCATGCATCTTCTTCAACAAGGACCACGTGCACCACAACAACCCATACTTACGCACACCTGTAAAGTTGACTATCAGATGACTGTCCACCTCTGGGACCAAATTGGTATGTTCTATCATGGTCATCAAACTAAACATTTCAGGCTTAAGAACAACATCACCTTCGCCGAATTGAAAGAAAAACTAACAGAAAATGTGGTACTAGATGGTGTGGAACAAGAAATTAAAAGTATCGAATTTCAATCCCCCTACATCTCCAGTTGGAACCCCCGTAATCGTATTCAGAAGTGTCCTAAGCCTATCAAGAAAGACAAAGACGTTCGTCAAATGTTTGAGAAACATGAAGAATTCCAAGGTTTCATTGAACCTTATCTCGATTTGTTCGTCGAATCAGAAGAATCTGCCCAATCCATCCGCCGTAGAATATTTAGAACTAGGTAGAACTAGGTTTTAAATTTAGAAGAGGTAGTAGTTCTAAGTAGAACTAGGTTGTATTATGTTTTCCTGTCGTTTCGTTTTAAATTTCCTATCCTTGTATTTTTGCAATTTGTGTTTTTCATTTATGTTGTTATCCAATATTAAATTCTGTTCTACTTTTTAATATCTTCATTTTTTTCCGTAATTACCGTAATTACTTTATAAATCGGTTTGGGTGGGGGTAAATAATTTCTTTTTTTGGTCTACAGTGGTTTTTTTCCCCTAATTTTAAACAACCTTTAACAAATTTAAAAACTAATAAATTTATTACAGCAAGAAAAATGACCCATGTAGGCAGTGCAAGTGAAGAAGGTTGGACACATCATCCAAAGTAATAGTCATTTCACCAAATGGTAGGTGAAAGCGAAGATGTCTCGGATGCCATCTCTCCACAAATGCAGATAGCAACTCATGGTTGACTATCTTCATGGGGGGTGAAGCGAAGGTCCGTAAGACCAGCCTTCTCAACCCAACGTGCAACATCCGGATGAAGCACCTCGGGATAAGCATGTAACTTGGCCCCATTCGCAGGAATCTTCAACTTCCCGCGATCCTCGTATATATGTATAAATACATATTAACAAAAATGCATATAAAAGATAACAACATTTAACACATATTAAATAAGATATTACGTACCACTCCAATACGCAGCTTAGATGTCACGTGCTCATGACTCTTACGCGATGAGAGCCATCCTCGGACCCCAGTCTAGCTCCACAAACTCTCGCTGCGAGCCCGAATAGGGTCCTCGGCCTCATCATCATCAAGGTCATAATCGGACTCAACTCTTTGATCTAAATCTACCTCCGAACTAGCCTCACCTAACTCATACTCTGCCTCCATACTATCATCACCTCTACATGGGGATCATCCTCGGGAATATCATCATTCCCCACCTGCCCACCCTCATAGTAATCTCCATAAGCACCTCTAGCGAGCGCATGGTCGTAAACATCTCTATGATAACCTCTATCAAAAGCGGGAGGAGGCTCATAAACATCTCTAAAATAACTCAGTATCTTTGCATCTCGGGCACTCCGTCATCATCATCACGGAGGAGGGTGGAAGACGTCCATGAACACGTCTCGCTGCTCGTTCGGGCGTGTCCGGCTATCCTATTTTGTGTACACTCACTCAAAGGCTCGAAGGACCTTCATCACTTGCACCTCCTCTACCTCTCCAATGGGCGCCCCCACGCATCAAACCACTCGACCATGGAGGAATCTTCCTCCTAAACGGTACTGTGCGACAATCGCAAAAAATAAACAAAAATCAAGAAAAAAAAATACACTACGGATTTATCTCCTAGGATAAATCCGTAGTCTCTGGAAAACAACAAAGTGAAGAGTGACTACGGATACATCCATCAACGATCATTCCGTAGTCAAAATTTATACTACGGAAACATCGACGCATGATGAATCCGTAAATATTTCAGAAATAAATACGACAAGAAAGAATCACGGATTCATCGTAAGAAGATGATTCCGTAAATTTTCCCAAAATTCCTTCAAAGTTGCAAAGAAGAAGAAGACTCACTTGATTCATCATGCGTATGATGTTGTTTCCGTAAGATTTCTACTACGAATTTATCGTTTAGGTGATGTTTAAAGTAAAATTGGGGAGATAATCTTACTCTTCAACTACGTGAATTATGAATTATGAGATGATTTTTCGTTTTTGTTTTTTAGTAAGGGGTAAATTTGGAAGTTTTGCACAAAAGGGGAGTATAGGATTTAAGGAGGGGGGTACCAAGATCAAAGCCCTTTAAATAATGTCAAAGTTTAGCACGTTATAGCAAAGAATAGAACGTTATAAAGACTCCACGACGTATATGCGGATATCCTAAATAGTTGTATCTAATAACACAACCAACCCTATCCTCTAGTTTCCCTCACATTGACTGCTACCTACCTAATTCCCACTTTTTTTAGTGACTAATACCTAAAGACCTAATCACCACCCGTCTCTTTCTCTTGACACATGTTATTTGATTCCAATGAATTAAGAAACATATTAAATTTGCATAATAATTTTAATATAGGATCTCACTCGTACAAATAAATAATTCATATTTATAGTTTATCAAATGTTTAGATTGTACTCTAATATAAATAAATAAAAAATCTTAAAGACAATAAAAGTAACTGCTCTGTCTTACACTCTAATATAAATAATATTTTGTTTATATTGGTTGTCCAAAAAACATTTTATAATCTAAGGTAAACAAGTAATATTTTTTATGAACAAGAAACATGATTTATTGTTACCAAATTCGTAAATTCTGAAATAATTTGATTGAATTCTTATATGTTTATTAATAATTATCTTGATATTTTCTATATGATACTGTTTAATTCTAATACAATATAAATGGCTTTCATGTAACATGCAGGTCCAATCGATTAAAATTACTTTTTAAATAGATTTAAATTAGAATAAAGTATATATTTTAAATTTGAGTAATAGTGTAATTAAGTGAAGGAATTTGATTTGGCATACATAGAATATTTTGGGTGGAAACTACGATGAATACGACCACAAAATTATGCCCTTGCTAATTCCCAATATAGAATAGCATTAGGTATTCAGTAGAGAATTTTAGTGAATATGATAATTAGTATTTATAATATGTAATTATTGTTTAGGCATTGCCATATTGTTTAGGCATTGCCATTTTCAGAGATCCTTTAAGCAGAATTACTTGCAATCTTAAGAGGGTTTCGTCTTACTTGGAATTTAGGATTTCATAACTTGATTTGTTACAGTGATTTTCAGTTGGCGCTGGATTTAATTGAGAAGAAGGTTAACAGATTTCATCAATATGAAGTGTTGATTCAATCAATCAAGGAGGAATTGATGAAAGATTTGTGGTTAGGTTGCTTCATACCGCAAGAAAGTAACGCCGCCGCGCGAGATCTGCTTGCAAAGTATTTGGAGTTCAAATCGCTTCTCCATGGTCAACCATCGAAAACCCATCTGGAGTTTCTGATCTCGTGTGTGCCATTGCGCGTGATGCAAGTGGTACACAATACTTTAGAATGAAGTTTGTCTACCAAAAAAAATATCAAGTGTGTGTACATTTAGTCCAAAGTTTGGCCCCAAATCTGATTGGTTTGTATTTGGAGGCCGATCACTAAATGAAGTTTTAAGTTGAACCATCATAACTAAATGCATCATTTTGACATAAGCTGAATGCATTTGCCACTTGGTTCCAACTTCTGGTAAACCATACTTCCCACAATCGGATGCAAATTTAACATCCAATGTGATACCATTGGAGGTATTGACTTTTAATGAATTTTTCAGAGTGTTGGCCCAACTACCCAGAAATCTATTAGGTAATTGTTGCAATGAATACATAAGTTCCACAATCTTATTACATTGAATTTTCAGAATCTCATTCGTGTGAATAATGGGAGCGCCCACGGGAGCTCCAACGGGACTAGAGCTATCAATTTGGGCCCGGCCGATGGCGAAGTTTTTTGTTTGGCGCGGCGCCAAAAATAACAAAACCAAAATCAGCGGTAAGTTTTTGGGCCGCCCGATAGGCCCGATGATATTATTGGGCGGTCGGAATTTTGGCCCATGGGCTTAGGGTCGCTGGCCGTTCTTTTTTTGTTTTATTATTTTTTTTGCAAAAAAAAACAAAATCACACACACCACACGTGCGTTTGAAAAAAAATAAAACCCTTTCACTCACAGACTCACGCCAGTAGCTTTCCTCAACTTGCAATTATGGCTTGTGAGTTTCTTAGCATTCCAATCACAACAGTAGCTTCTGAATCTTCGTTTAGCATCGGAGGTCGTATCTTGGATAAGTATAGAAATAGCTTACTTCCTGAGACTGTGCAAGGCCTCATTTGCACGCGTAATTGGTTGCACGGCTATACGGAAGTTGGACCATCTGGTATTAATAAATTAAAAAATGTCTTCTGTTATTGTTTTTGTTGGTAATTCTTGCATTATTTTTATCATTGACTTCTTTTATATTATTCATTTAGATGTGCTTGGAACTTGTAGTGGAGATAAAGTTGTCGGATGATAGTTAAATGTTGTTCGTTCTTTGGCTTCTTTATTCTTTCTTTGAATTTATCATTTGAATTTGTAGTATTTTGTTTTAGTTTTGAACTCGGATATATTGCGTAGTTGAGCTATTTTGGATTATGGACAATGTGTTTTGCAGAAACCAAAGATAAATTTATTTATGTATGCTTTATTTTGGATTATGGACAAAGATATATTGTATTCTTTGAATTTTTTGTTTATGTATGTTGTTCATTGATAGAAACAATTATACTTAAAATTTTAAAAATTCAATGGCTTGTGGCAGTTGGGTTGGGCGGCATTATGGCGGGCCCATTGGGCCACGCCATTGGGCTGTGTTGTTGGCGAGGCTTGGGCCTACATTTTGCAACCCATCGGAATATTGGTGGCCCGACCCGCCATATATCTGTTTGGCCCGATGGGGCTGATGGCGCAGGCTTGAGCCGGCGAGCCCTACCATTGACACCTCTAAACGGGACTGGTAATGAGGGTGCATATCTTATGTTATATGATATAATATCTCTCTTTTTCTAATTTCAAAATAAACTCATACATTTTAGATATTGTTAACGTTTTATGAATAGCTTATAAATTACAATCTATCTTTATGTAGACTAATAACATGTCAAAATGCTATTTTAATGTATAAATTACTAAACTTATTATAATTTCAGTAATCAATAATGTTATAACTTCTTTGTAATATATAAACAATACCGTGTCACTCGTATGAATGCAATTGTAAAATACTAATTATGTAATATAAAAAATCTTGTCACACATCATAAACAACTAAATAAATTGCACATCTAAACTAGGCTTAGAGGCTAATAATTAATTGTCCTTACCTAATAACACATTGGCAGCTACCTACTAAATTCCCACCTTTTTTTAGTGACAAATACCTAATTCCCACCTGTCTCTTTCTCTTTACTCATGTTATTTGATTCCTATGAATTACTGTAAGAAAGTAAAGAAGCGTATACAATTTGCATAATAATTACTATTACTACTATTGCTTTAATAGGTTAATTAACATAGAAAATACAACAATAGTATATTTAAAAATCCCTCCACGTTTTACAAACTATCAATATTAAATTTTGAAAATATAGAGAAATAAATTTTAATCAAATGAACTAAAATATTCCTACTCTTGTACGTATAAAATATACAAAATAAATAAATAAATACTAGTTTAAATCCTTAACGAAACAAACAAAGAGAAAGTTCATTTCCTTTCTCTTCTTCATTCTTCATCCCTAATATTTAATTTAATTCATCAACAGAAAAACCCTAATATTTAATTATCAAATTAAATTATTGATGATAAGATCACATCTTGTTTGAAAACGATAATCGAATGTGAGAATCATTTAACTCATGCAGTTATAGAAGATGAAGTCACATAAATAAATACTGCTTTTGCTCCGAGTTCTAATCCAACTAACTATGATTTTTCAATAAAATAATAAGTTTGAGATTAACAGATTAGAGTGGATTAGTTAACAAACTATGGATCAAACTCAGATTCAAACTGAAGAAGCAGTTTCGGATTCTAACTCATCTTCTCTTGTTTATCACCTCGCTTTGGATATTGGAGGTAACTTTCACTTTTTCCCCCTAATTTTCTGTTTTTTCTTCTTCTAGAGTTGTAAATTTAAGGGTTCTGAAAATTTTCAATCTTGATTGAATGTTTCTCATTTTAGGTCGGTAATAGTAGTAATGCTTTTGATGTGACATTGTTCCTCGTTTTTATTTATATGTTAATGTGTTGTTCATTAAATTGAATTGAGCCCCTTTTGCATTCTTCTAATTAATATTCAATTCATGAGTTAAGTTACTGAAGATTGGCTCTGAATTAGTACTTTAATTTTAGCATTGAGAGTGAGAATGATGCTACCACTTGATTAAAAAGAGTTTACAATTCTGTGATTGATGTTGTTATTTAAAGGATTGTGGTTATGTAGAATTTGCTATCACTTTTTAACTATTGATGATTGATGAAAATAGAGGGTTTCTTTTTTTTGGTGGACTCAGTATCTAATCTTTTCAGAATTCTGGAGGTTATGTTGTCTGTGTTGGAAGTTTTAGGACTTAGGTTGTTTAGGGAGATCCTAAGCTGCATTATATCACAATCTATTGCGATAATAATAATAATAATAATGTCTCCGATGCTTTGGCCTATAGGATATTAAATTAACACTAAAGTTCAAAGATTAATTTATTGTTTTGATTACGGGAAGCATATACTTCTTGGACTAGAAAATTTAGTGTCAAGCAAGATTATCATTGTGTCCATAATTTCCAATATTGGACAAAAGTAATTTTTGTTTAGCTCTACTCAGTAAAACATCTTATCCTTGATTCAAAGATTATATCACCCCAGTTAGGAAACGGGGCATTAGAAGTGTTCCGTTTGAAAACTTTAAAATTTTCCATTCTCTTCTTGAAGAGAAATTAGAAGAATGAACACCTATTGATCTGATGTAAATATTTATTCTTCTGATGAAGAAGTCACACATGAGACTTCAAGTTGGGTGGGTCAAATCATAAAATGCTTCAGGCGTTAGTTTTTATTTCAAGCTGCCTAAGCTCAAAGGAAGATTTCATTGACAAGGATGGTCTATTGTGATTTGTGAAGTTCCAATAAGAACAAAAAAATAAATGTGTGGAGATGAAGTTGCTGCGGTGGACTCGTGGAAATACAAAAATTGACAAGATAATGAATGAATCTTTCTGGGATGATGGACGAGCCAAGAAACTACTGAGAAGAAGATGATAGAAGCAAGTTTGAGGTGGTATGGTCATGTGAGAGGAAGACCAATTGAAAGTCCACTGAGAAAAGTTGGTCAAATGGAAGATAGTTTGGTCAAAACAACTAGGAAAGAACTGTGAAAAATGTTAGAATTGAACTTTAGAAGACATTGATAGAGCCCCATGGCCATTAATTTATGTAGCTAACCCCACTAAAGTCTTGATTGTTGTTTTTCTTTATCTCAATTGCTTTATGGTTGCAGGTCTAGTTTATTCATTTTCGTAGTGTGTATTCAACTTTGCATGTTTACTTCTCATGTTTTTTTGTGTTACTAATTACTATCGTGATATAGACACTTCACTTAATTTATTATTTCTCCTTTTCACTCTAAAACTTGCATTTCATTTCGTTGCTATTAATGCAGTTAGCATTATCATTATGCAAAGTAAACTTTCTGTCTTACTTTTAATGAGTACAATATTGTTTGATTTTCGTGATGATTTATTTGCTTGCAAGTTCAGCACACCATTCTGTATGCGTTATATTTCTGAAGTTTATTTGTTGGATCTCATAATGTTGACTATGGATTATCTTTTGATATTGCCATAATTTTTCTTGTACCAACATGCATACTGGGAATGTGGATGACACTGACTCTTGGGTTGCATCTTTTAGAAAATTTGAAGTCATTAGTCTTACTTTGTTGTCCAACTATTTTGTCAGAATTTTGCTCGGTTCTACTGACCTGCAAAAAGTTCTGCTTCCACAGCAGCTGCCTCTTGCCTAGAATAATGTTGTCTATCTGTTGACAGGATCTCTTTCCAAGCTAGTATACTTCACAAAAGACGATGATCATTGTCAGGCAGGGATATCTCCTAGAACTAGAAAGACTTTGGAGAAATCCAAAAGCGGTAGGAATCAACCTGTTCTTAATGGGAGGCTCAATTTTAAGAAGTTCGAAACAAGCAAGATAAATGATTGTATAGATTTTATCAAGACCCTCAAACTTCATCTTGGAGGTGAGTACAGAATTTTGGTTCTTCATTATCGCAACTCTTGATAGTGTTTTGAAATTCTTATTACTGTTCTGCTATTTCCCTTTAATTAATTGCAACTGATGATGAATTCAGATAGTCAGCACCAAGAAAATCCTGGAGCTCGGTCAATATCTATTAAGGTAATTAAATTAAAAAGCTTGAACTTTTCATATTATGAAGAATTTATTCATATAACCCCTTTGATTGTGCAATTAGGTGTTTTGACTTTGAGAAAAATTAATAGATTCTATCTAAGTTATTAACCAACTCGACTCCTCTGCTATTTGTTGAAGCAATTCTTATTCCTTAACTTCTTGTGTCATAGTCAACTTCATATAACTCCTGGAAACTTGATTAAAATGGAAAGAGTATTAATAGTTCCAAAAAGTAAAGATGTTTCATTCAATAAAAATAATGTTTACTTAGTCTTGAGGCACTTGAATCTATGTTATATATTTTTTAAGAATGAACAACTATTGGTGAGCAGGCCACAGGTGGTGGTGCGTACAAATATGCAGACCTTTTCAAGGAAAGACTAGGGATAATTCTTGACAAGGAAGATGAAATGGATTGTCTTGTTGCTGGAGCAAATTTTCTTCTTGAGGTAGGATTCTGATGACATATATTTCTGTGGTTTTATTTTTATAAAGCAAATATCCTCTCATTGTTAAATATCATATTAAAATTGTAAGGTGATTCATATTCATTTTTCGACCATTCATTCAATAAATAACCTTTCCGTTGTCGTTTTGGTTAGTGAGGGAGCTTTCTCATATTAAAATTGTAACCTGTCTCACACTACTTTCTATAGGTGGTCCATCGGGAAGCGTTCACCTATATGGGTGACCAAAGGCAATTTGTACAGATTGACCAAAATGATCTCTATCCATATCTTCTTGTTAATATTGGGTCCGGTGTTGGCATGATCAAGGTAATTATCATACAAGTTATATACTTGCTATATTCTTCCAATTTTGAAAATTTTAATATTTTTGAGCACTTCAATTAATCTCATAATGTTTTCATGTAGGTAGAAGGAGATGGAAAATTTGAGCGAGTTAGTGGAACAAGTATAGGTGGAGGCACTTTCTGGGGTCTAGGAAAGCTTTTAACTAACTGCAAGAGGTTATTTGTTTATTTTATGGAAATATTCATTATTGGTTCTATATTGACTCGGGATTAAAATTACTATACTTTCTGGTTCAGCTTTGATGAGTTGCTGGAATTAAGTTATAAGGGCAACAATAGAGCGGTAGATATGCTTGTTGGAGATATTTACGGTGGATCCGACTATTTAAAGGTATGAGTAGTGAAAGTTTTGTATTTTTATCCCATCTAATCCGATAAAACAATTACTCGTGTTTCCATTTTTCAAAGAGCTTTTGTGACCCATTAATGTTTTAAATGGAGAATAATATTATCTTGTGATTCTTTGCTGAATTATATATTTCTTTGATTGATAAAGATAGGCCTTTCATCAACTGCAATAGCCTCTAGTTTTGGAAAGGCAATGTCTGGTAACAAGAAGTGTGAAGATTACAAACCTGAAGATATTGCTCGATCTCTTCTAAGAATGATCTCAAATAATATTGGACAGGTCAGTTTATTACTTTGAATTTGTGGTTGGATGAACATTACTGTGCATTCCTTCATATTATCAAGTGTTTATACATCATATGTATGTGTAGATGTATAATGTATCTGGTGATGTAAAACTTTTTGGCATGCCTCAAAAGATTTGCGCTTTACAGAGGACCTCTTCTTTTACACAAAGATATCCGATTGCAGAATGAATCCCTCAATTCTGGTCTTCTCTTATTTATCTAACTGATATCCGTTGTATAAAATGTTGTTCATGGATGTATAATTGATTTTGATTTACACTGGTGTAAAAGGAACACATGTGCTGCTGTGTGTGTATGAATTATACCTTTACTTTTGTTTCTTTATTCATGCCTCCCAGCCTTAAAATAAGTTCATGCAGTATTTATTTCATGTTCAGTAGTGAAATGGATTTCGGTTCTTATCCTTTTGTTGTTTGCTTTCAGATCTCTTACTTAAATGCCCTTCGGTTCGGGCTGAAGAGAATATTTTTTGGTGGATTTTTTATTCGGAGGCATCCTTTTACAATGGACACACTATCTGTTGCTGTTAATTTCTGGTAAGTAACAAGGAAATTCCTCCCTCCCACTGCCAATTTTTGTGCTTCACTGACAACACAGCCCATGAAATCGCTACTGTCCTTTAAAGCATTGATAAAAGTTTTTGGTGTTAACCAGATAAAAAGATGATTTCCAGTTTTTTATCTAGAAAACACAAGTATTTCTATTCTGTTTCATCAAAATAAAACACAACAATTTATCTACTTCGGCATATTTTTTAGTGCACGCGACAATATATGATTAACTTCATACAATGATAAGTCTTGGATTCCTGAGGGAAGTGCTTGTATGCTATAATTAATTTTGAATTTAAATGTAAAACTGTGTCACTGTTTTGCTTATAGCTATGCATGGAAGGTTTGATGGGTCTTCTCAGCCCACTTTACATTTGCTTCTGACATGGTTATCAGGAAAACAAAAAGCATTTAATCTTTTGTTTATATTTCAGGTCTAAAGGTGAGGCAAAAGCAATGTTCTTGCGGCATGAAGGGTTTCTAGGAGCTGTGGGTTCCTTCATGAGTTCTGATAAACATGGCCTCAAGGAATTATTGGTTAAACAAGCGGCGGCACAACAAGCTCCGACCAAGTTATCCTTTGCTGTTGATAAAATGCATGATCCTCTAGATGGGGAATTAAATGGAGATGAAAGTATAGAGTGCAGTGTTTATGCAGCTTAGGTGAAGCAATTGTTCGTTGCTTGCAAGATTTGCAGTTGTAATTAAATAATTTCAATGATGTAAAATGGTCAAAAATAATAGTTATAATAGGCCATAGGTTATTGCTTCACACATTCACTCAATGCATTGTATTGTACAACAGTGAACAATTTGTATGAATACATAAGCTGTTACCTTGCTCCACAATTATTGGGATCCCTTGTGTTCTAAGCATTCATTAATCCATTGAATATTTAAAAATGATAATATTGTTCTGCTCTGAAATCTAAAACCAGACATCTCATACTCATCCATTGGCAAGAGCTTTCATATGTCACATATTTGAGAATCTAAACAACCCAGAACTGCAGTTTTTGTGTTTTTGGATCCTCACTGAAGGTTAATAAAAAGAACTGCCGGTTGTGGTGGTATTTTTAGAGGTTGTCATGGTGAAGTCTAGTCGCCCCATGATCTCAGTTGGTGTGCCGCTGATTCTTTTCCCTACAATAATGCTTTTGAATGCCAATTTTATATATAAAGAAATAGTTTCACCAAACTAGAATGCAATGCAATAAGCCGAAAATTAGTGACCTCAATTTTGTGTAATAAGATGCATACATTAGAACTCTTTAAAATAAACTGAGCTACCAAGAGGCAATCTAGATTAGATTGCTTAAATTACAAATACAAAATAGACAGAAGAAAATCATCATTTATCAGTCAACAATCTTCGATGACCCTGCTTAGCATTTTTTCTATGTAAAATCCATCTTTCTTTAATGTCATTAGTCTTAGCAACCAGTTCCACATTTTTACCAAGCTTTCCCTGATGCTCTTCCTTGGACTTTTCAGCCTCATATCCTCCTCTAATTCTAGCAGTTTCTTCAAGCAAATCAGTTATAAGCATCTCGGTTGTCCGCGATGTAATTCCCCTCAAATACCATGATATGGGAGGGGGAGGAACAATGGCTGGCTGAAGTATTTGTTGTAGGTGAACTTTAGATCCAATTCTTCCTTTTCCTCTTGTGCACATGTTATAATCTTCCTTTGTCTTTGGTTTAAAGGGATAGCAGGTTTCTTCATCAACAAATAAAGGTTCTACCCTCCAGCATCCCTCAAATTTTTTCATGAATCCAGTTTTAGTTTGCTTGAACTTCATCTGATACAAAAATTATATAGCAGTATGTAAGATATACATCTTTTGTTCAATGAAAAGTAGAAGCTGTATTAGCGCTCCTAACGCTTCCAACGAAAGATTAATCTCTCGCTCGTGCTTAGGAGCAAATTTTGTACTAATTAACACCGAATTTGTCACCGTGAGAGTCGAACCTAGGAGCACCGTGTCAACCCTCCATGTCCTATGATAGCTTATGCCATCGAACCAATAGTGTTGGACTTGGTTGCACACAGGCGTATGTACGCACATTACTATGTATCAATTGAAATTCTAGACATATTCTCCAATTATAAATAATTGGATAATATTTGTCAGTAAGATAAAATAACAACTATCACTTGCTTAAAAGATTTGTAGTTAACTTAAAAGAGAGTCTAAGAGTGGAGATAATAGTTGTTTGACTATGGTGATTTTCTATGTGCAACAAATATGAATCCATTCATTATTATCTGAAAAAGAGATGGAAGATGGATCCTTACTGAGTGGTCATTTCTGTTTTGATCTACCAAAACATTAATTGAAATAGTGCCAGACCACCAAAGAAATTTCCAAATAGCTGCTTGTTCAAGATCAACAACTTGCCTATGACCCTCATCAATCAAAACTTTTCTGGATAACACTTCCTGATCAAGAAAAAGATTGCCATGTTAAAATTGCAAATTTTGGGAGACTGATAAAACAATGTAACTAGCAAATTTATGAAAAAAATATCTAGAATAAAAAACAAACAGAATGTTTCAATAGTGCATTCTACAATGTTTATCAAACACACTGAGCAGAATCAAAGATGATTGAGGGTCACCTACTTTGATATTTTTGAAAACTCTCCTATTGTCAGGATCTGTTACTATATTAAATACTGCATCAGGGGGCATCCCTACATCAACTTCTACATTGAGGTTGCAAAGAGAGCCTTTCGGAACAGTCGCCTGCAAAAAAGAACATCGATTGAGAAACAGACAGACATATATTTCCGAAATTGTTTCAATCCATCGATCCACAGACTGCAAAATACTGGATTTTTACATCCAGTAGGATCTAGTTGGCCAAAATATGTTATCGGTTGCCTTGTTTCATCAAACAGTTTCTCTACATACAATGGAATTCTCCCCATATTTCATCCACTAACAAATCATCCATCTTGAATGTATGTAAAAGCTAACTAGAAAGTATTCTAAAGTGTGAATAGAATTGAATAAACCTTCTAAATAATTAAATTATAAATTTTAAAAACATCTTCACAAGTTTGTTAAGAGTCCCACATCGGATGTGATATGGTAAAATGACTGTATAAGAGAGAGCATCTGTCACTCTACAACCCGGCTTTATAGGGTTGACCCAAATTCTAAAATGGTAGCTGAGTCAATCCAAGATTCCAAGGTCAGTTGGGCAACCCACTATCGGGTCGCGCTGCGGTAGTCTAGTTATGAGCGTTTGTTAAAAGTACCTATGATATGGTCTGAAAATGAGTGTATAAGAGGGAGACATCCCTCAATCTACAAGTCAGTTTTGTAGGGTTGAGTTAGACCCAATCCAAATTCTAAGAAAGTTTAAATCAAAAGGAAGAGAATAGAAATACAGTCTCTATAAGGCAAGCTAGTTTACCTCAATTCTAAAGCAAATAAACATTTTCCAAAGAAAATCAGACTTTCCTATTTAACTTCTCTCACCTTTATTTGTGGTGGCTTATCAACCCAAGAAGGATTTTCTTTCCAAGCTTGCAATTGCTCCTTCAGTTCAGCTTCAGAAGCACTAAAAGATCTATTCCCATCTCTTTGGAAAGATCTCACAAAATTCATTCCATCCTGTTTTGCTAACCTGTTAAGCTGCGACTGTAATTAGAAAATAATCAGTTAACAGTAAATGCAGGTTCCTACTAAAGTTTAAGCCATAGAATTGGTGATTGACCTTTAGAATATTTTGAAACTTGTTAGGAAGCTGCACAAAAAATTTAGATATTGCAGGATCTAATCCCCTTGGAGACCAATTTTTTTCATTCTTCTTGACATCTAAGCTGAATTTGGTAACTTCTGAATCACCCATCATAAGAATCTGAAATTGTTTTCAAAACAGTTAAGCAGATAATTCATACTACAAATACACAACAACTACATCTAAAGCCAATTGATAGCAATGTTTTAAAAACTGAACCGAATATCAAACCACGACACTTGCAGGGTCATGGTTTAATTGCTTTAAAACACTCAAACTAACATGAATAAGAGGTCGAACTGCCAAAATAACCAAACCATAGACCAGGACGGTTATTGGTTGAACCATCCGGTTCGGTTTGATTTTCAAAATGCCAATTGAAAATATCTTTAGAATATAAAGTTTCCAATTTAATTCAGGTAGTAATAATGCTAATGATCCAACTAGAATATAGCTTTGGACCCAGTAACAATTTAGTTGAGAACTCATGAGTTTCAAGTACAGGTAACAGATTGTGTGGTTCCTTTTTTCAGCAAAACATTACAATTGTTCTAGCAACAAAAATTGAAACCCTTTTCATGTGTGGCACAACATTTATAGTCCTTATTAAAATTAAATTTCAAGAGAATTGTGAATAAAACACAAAAATTAATTGATGAAGACATGTTGATTTTGCCACAACAGAAACAAACTAAGCACCAAGGCACCATGAATCAAATATGTGCAGAAAACTCAAGACATTGATTGGACTCAACCCAAATAAAGAACAAGCATGATTCAACAAAAGAAAAGAAATGAAATTCAGGAGGTGAACTTACAGGGTCAAAGCTCACAGCCTACCTTGTTGGAACTTGGAAATGGAGGCTCCTCTTATTTCATTGAATATGAATATACTTCTTTTTTTTATTTATTTATTTTTATTTTTATTTTTACTGAAAAACTGAAAAGTGTTACGGAGTATGGACGGAAGGGGATATGAAGATAAGTAAGAGCAAGTGACACGTGGAGCACATGTTCTGTATGATAAATAAACGTTTCGGACCCACCATTACACCAAACAAGAGTTTACACATTTCACTATGTCTTCTTGTGTAGGGTTTACGTAAGCTTTTTAATATTTTTTGACACAACGTTTAATTGATGTGTACTAAATGCAATCAATTACAAATCATAGTATGAATATGAATTTGGTAAAAAAAGTCATAGTATGAATGATTTTTAAGATAACTAGAAAAAACTTGAATTTTATAATGATATGATAAATTGAAATTGGTTAATAGTGTAAAATATTATACTCCCTCCGTATCAATTTAACAGTTTTGTTTGCCTTTTTTTGTCTCAAATTATTTACACTTTAAAATACAACATTTATTATTTATTTCTAATAGTACTCTCATTTATTATTTGTATTTCTAACTTTTCCATTTATCTCTCCTCACAATGATATAGAGATATTTTAGTCCTACCATACTTTTTGGCCATAATCTAATCATTTTCTTAAAACCTGCGCATAACCTTAAACAACAATTAAATTGAGACGGATGGAGTACACAATACTATAGTATAGATTAAATCCTAAAACTTAATAACAGTTCTAGATATTTTGTTTTTAGTGGTCCTACTTTTTTCTGACCCAAAAATGCTTAGTGCATTTCATTCATGATGATTGTTTCAATACAAGTTGGTTGGCCTGAAATAAAAAATATATTTGAAGACTCAGTTCTCTCAACCATTCAATAGCACACTTGAGCCCCCACAACTTCTGCTTATTGAGGGAGAGGAATGTCGTTAAATATCATTGTTTTGACATTTACAAACTCTCCAATGTTGTATCTGATAGACATCCCAATATCGTATTTACCTTCTTGAGTGAATAAGGTTGTGCCCATATTGCATTTTAGTTCCGTTCTCGGGTTTGGTCCATCGTTGCACCATCTCAGCCCTTTGTTGTTGCACCAAGTGGTTCAGACCTGTCTTGTTTCTCGCCACCTCCTAGTCCCATAGGTATTCCTTAACTCTCCTGATTGTGACATTGCCAGGCGTAGTTATATTTTCCCGTACCCTATCATTTTGAGCCTTCAATATTTCCCACACAACCATGGCGAACTCGCTACAACTTGAGTTTGGGACAACCAATAACGACTTAAAAAATATCTCCTTGAAAGAAAGCCCTCTTGCACTTTCTTGATTAACCACTACGTGTATGGCTCCAAAATTCCTTCGCCTTTGGGCAATCAAAAAATGGATGCCATTCATTTTGTTCAATACCTGTACAATGAAGGCACATAGCTTCACAATTAACCAATTTCTTCCTTAGATTAGAGCGAACCGGGAACACCCCTCTAGCAATTCTCTGCAAAAGTTGTTTCACTTTTTGTGGTATTTTGAGTTTCCACAAATCCATCCAGTCTCCACCCTTGCGTAGACGAGTATTGTCAATTAAGTCCTCTATGACTCCATAGTAAGTTGAGCGAACTGAATATGACCCATTTTTACTCCGCCACCAAGTAATATCCTCGTTGTCTCGACCCAACTGTGTCATTGGTTTAATGATGCTAGCCTCAGTTGCCTCAAAGAGGGAATTGGTGAGATCATTATGCCACTCTCTAGTTGCATTGTTGAAAAGATCAGCCACATTCATATCCTCTAAGCCATTGACTATAGGTGATTTAACTCTAGCTTCCTTTTGGCTCCTAAGCCAATGATCCTTTCATACCGAAATATTTTTCCATCCCCACACACCACCAATATCCCAAATTTACCACCACCTAGAAAGTGTAAATACTACGCCAAACATAAGCTCGGGTCAGGCCCAAGCGAGCCCCCATAAAATATCCTTTTGAAAAATATTTAGCTTTGAAGACACTTTGGACTTCGTAATCTTTGTTGGTGAAAACTTTCCATGCTTGCTTTCCCTAGCATTGCTAAATTGAAATCATAGAAATTACGGAAAGCCATAACTCCATATTCATTCCTCATTGTAAGCTTATCCCAACTCAACCATTTAATGCCTTTATGCTTTGGTCAATTTGAACCCCGCTAAAAGGAATTTAGCATTATTTCAAGCTCCTCCCCTAAGGTAGAAGGGAGCATAAAAGTACCCATGCAATAGGTAGGAATAGATTGTGCCACTAATTTAATAAGTACTTCTCTGCCTTCTTTGGATAATTGCTTCCTAGACCAACCTTGGATGCGCTACCATGTTCGGTCGCGAAGGAAACCGAACATTTGCTTCTTATTGTGTCCTATCATTGAAGGGAGTCCCTAGTAATTGCCCGTTCGAATACATTCTGTGACACCCATGATACTTGTGATGAGCTCCCTCAAATATTGACCGGTGTTCCTATTGAAAAAATTATGACTTCTGCATATTGATTGCTTGGCCAGATGTTTGCTTATAAGTACTAAGAATCTCATACATTTTCCCGCTTCAAGTTTCAGATGGCTTGCAAAACAAAAAACAATCGTCAGCAAAAAGGAGGTGTGTGAGGGGGGTGCCCCTCGACACCTACTGATCCCATGGATATCTCCTCTTGACTGCTTTTTGAGAAGGGTAGTGAGACCCTCAAGAATGCCCCAAAATAATTTAATTATTTAATTAATTAAGTTATTTAAGGCTTGCAACATTTAATTAAGTTAATTAAATAGTTAAAGTTTATTTTATCTAAAAGGGGTCTAATCTATTTTAAATAGGATACCTAAGTTGGATTTATTTTTATTTCAGGAGGTGGAATAAATTAATTGTAGGAGTGGGAATAAGGCCCAAGGGCCATTATTGGGCCCAATGGTAGTCATAAAACTTAGGGGTCCCTAAACTAGGGTCTCATTACCCTCATTTGTGAAAGAAAGAAAATAGAAGGATAGAGAGGAGAAGAAGGAGGTCACGACGGCGTAAGGAAGGGAGGAAAGGAAGGAACTTTCTTGAAGTTCTTGGCTTAGTAAGTGAATCCTTGGTCATTCTTCACCATTTTTCCTTCTCTTTTAGGTATTGTAGTCTCCATGTCCTAACCTTTGATATTTTGAATTCTCCATGGTTACCCAAAGTGAGAGTACCCACGGTTTCAGCTGGAATAGAGAGGAGGAATATTTCATTTGGTGATTTTTGGTGTTTGCTTGGAAGTTCTAGCTCACCCAAGGTTAGGGGATTCTCTACTACATTTATAATAAGTTGTAGGATATGTATTATGTGTGGAATAGCTCTAGGAATGACTTGTTTGTGTGATTTTGATGTTAAGTATATGTTGATTGTTGTATTTGATGCTCAATTTGGTGATACCATGTTGCTTGTTGTTGGAAAGATATGAATTGTTAAATATGCATGTTATGTGTTTGATGAAATGTTGCAATGTGGAGAAATGTGTGATTATGATGATTTAATGGTATGGATTAAATGTTTAAGTGAGTGATGTTAAGATGGGAAATGGATGGTTGAATAAAAATTAGGTTTGAGTTGGTTTTGGTGGAAGTGGTTGGAGGAGGGGCGCCAAATGCCTCAGGCAAATGGCTACCGAAACCTATTTTTCGGCTTAGTGGGGGGCGCCATTGGCTGGGAAGAATGGCGCCAGGTCTACTGTAACACCCCAAAATAGTTCAATTAATTATTTAATTGGGTTATTTAAGGTTTACAACAATTCACTTGAATCAAGTAATTAATGCTAGAATTGTTTTTGTGTTTAGGAAGTGTTTAAGTAATGGAGAAGGTGGGATTAGAGGCCCATGATCCATTAGAGGCCCATTTGCTCCATTGAAGCCCATTTTTGCATGTAATAAAGAGAAAGGAGTCGTAGGATTGAATTCACTCATGCAACATTTCTAAAGAAAAGTCAAAGAGAAGTAAGAGAGAAGGAAAAGTTAGGAGGAATAGTGTTTCTAGAGAGAAGGAGGAGAACTTGACGTTGAAGGAAGCTAGGAATCCACAGAGGAAGAGGCGATCGTTGATTGATCGGAGAGTTTGAGTGAAGAGAGTGCTGCTTCTTCAACAATTTGAGGTTAGGGGGCTCTCTTTATGTTCATAATAGTCCTTATGATATGTATTATGTATGAGTTAAGTCTAAAATGATCTTGAGCTGTTTTTGTATGATTTATGTGTGTTGATGTTGTGTTTTTGCTTCCCTTTGATGATGATTTTGGTGCGTTCGTAGTGTGAGGATCAAGTGGAGGAAATGGGAGCCGAGGAACCTCGGCCCCGGTGGGTGTTGGTGACGTTGTCACCAACCAAGCAAAGTATTCGGGAGTGAAGAGTGTGTTTTAAGTGAATCTTAGTGAGAAGTAACCAAAGGAGGAAGAGGAAGGTTAAAGCGCATGAGCACGTAGAGGAACCGAGTTGGCTTTGCCGTGTAGGATAACGAGTGAATAACGTAAGTGTCACGCTGCGTAAGTGGTAGGCTTGATAGAGGCGAAGTGAGGAGTGCAAAGATAGGTGATGATCCGTAAAATGGTTAAGTCCTATTGAGGTGTCGAATTATGGTTGCCGAGATGTAGCATAACCGTGTGCCGAGGTGGAGGGTCAAAGTGTAGTGTTAAGTATATAACCCAAAGTGCCATTCACAAGAAGCGACGTTGTGTTGTAGTGTAAAGCTACCGAGGTGTGAGCGAGCCGAGTTATAGTAAGCATGTCGAAGTGAGTATACCGAGGTCTAGGAATGTTGAATGATAAGTATGGTAGTGGTGGTATAAGTGTAGATACCGAGATGATTTATGGTACAGAGAGAAGGCTTAGTGCCTGTGTGTCGAGTTGAGGGGTGCGAGTGCCGAAGTTCTTTGTGGTGAAGCCACACTTGCGCAAGCGCGCCGCCAGCGCAATCGGGAGTCTTTGTTTGGTGTTAATAACGCCTAAGTGTTTGACATGAGGTAGTCCGCTTGGTCCCTAGGTGACAGATTGGTCCCTAGGTGACAATTTTAGTCCTGTGGTGATGTTTTGAGTTCATCACTTGATGCCGAAGTTGTTGTTTGATGCCGATATGGTGCGCCGGTGGTAAAACGTTAAAATTGAGGTGTTGACGCTAGCCTTAGGGCTATACCCGGTGGGTGTTGAGTGGTGAGGTTTCCTAGTAGGGACTTGATGATTTTGTGAAAAGGCTGCGGTCTTGGTGATGGGTCTATGACCTGCTATTTTTGTGAAAAGGTTGCGGTCTTGGTGATGGGTCTATGACCGCTATTTTGTGTAAAGGTCATGTCCGTGATGTGCCTTTGAGGCATTGTTAGTAAGTATGCATTGTGCGCATTAAAATTGGCTTGGTGTGTTAGGATGCATGTTTCATTGTGTCGCATAAATCATATGCATATTACCCGTGGAGTTTGGGTTGGACTTCGGTCTATTTGACGAGCAGAAGACTTCGGTCTTATTGATGAGCAAAAGACCTCGGTCTTATGGATCCACATGCATATTACCCGTGGAGTTTGGGTTGCATTTCATGCATATACTCATACGCTTGTTGATGTGTTTATTGAAGGTGAGTTGAAGTGGTGTGGCGTGAGTCTGTGTGAGTGTTCACTGAACCGAGTTGTTTTAGTGATTTCTCTATGATAATGTTTATCTTACTGATTATTATTTATGAAACGAGACTCACCCTACTGTTTTTATGTTGCTCTTATGTGGCAACTTCGCAGTACTCCTCGAGCAGAGGTCTTTCCTTACTCTTTTGGTAGTTGGCGCCGTTTGCTCGATATGTAACATGGGGCCGAGTAGGAGAGTAGTCGTGTATTAGCTTTTGAACTGTAATATTTGTACTTGTATGAACCGTTTAAATTCCGCTGTGGTGTAAACTTTAAACATGTGATTTTTGTGAACTCGTCCCTGTGGCCGAGGTGTTATATATCATACTTATGTTGGTGTTTTGCGCCATAAATGCTTGCGTTGTTTTCTGTGAATAAGTGTAGCACTCTCTCGAGTAAAGATTTTTGAAACTCTGATTTATTTTATTTTTTAAAATATTAATTATTTAGTAGAATATAAGGGGGTGTTACATCTACTGTGTGTGGCTGGCAGGGAGTGTGGTGTGTGCAGGGGCGCCAATTCCCTGGGAATTTGGCGCCTGGTGTGTGTCTGGGCAGGGCTGGCACGGTGTGCAGGGGGAAGGGCGCCAATTCCCTGGGAATTTGGCGCCTGGTGTGCGTGTGTGCGTGTTGCCGCGTGCATGTGGTGTGGCGCGGCGCCAAGTGAGGCGCCACTTTGCGCCTAGTGTGCGTGTGTCGGGCCGAATGTGGCACGGTATGGGCGCCAAAATGGCTGCCCCGCGCCTAACAGGCGCCCGTGCTTGGTGGTGCTAGGTGGGGCGCCAAAATGGCTGCCCGCGCGCCGGTGCCCAAAATGTGTCTAAGTGATGGTTTAGTCCCTAAGAATTAATTTAATCCTTGGTGTGACAAAATAGTCCCTAAGAATTAAATTAATCCTTGGCGTGACAAAATAATCCTTTAGTGTCTAATTAATCCCAATATGCCAATATAAGTTCCAAATGTACCAAATTAATTCATAAAGTGTCAAATAATCTTTAAGTACTAAATTAATCTTTGGTGTGTTAAAATGGTCCTTAGGTGGGATTTAGTCCATGGGTGAGATTTAATTTAATAAATAAGTTGTGTTGGTGAGGTGATAACAAAGTGGTGGGTTGATACTTGATGTGATGAATTTATGAATGATGTGGGCTTCTACTAAAAGCGGTGGGGGCTTCACAAAGAGGTGAGTTGATAATTGATGTGATAAATTTATTGTGTGGTGATGCATTGTCATGGTGTCACATAAATCATATGCATATAAAAGCGGTGATGTGGCTTCGGCCAAAAGCGGTGATGTGGCTTCGGCCAAAAGCGGTGGAGTATTCGACGGGGTTATTGAGGTGGTTATGGATCCACATGCATATTGCATACATGCATATACTCATACATTCGTAGAATCCTTGTTGATGCTTAATTAATTCATTATTGTTGCTTGTTGGCACTCTAATTGAATGGTAAATGCCTTAATTGCTATGGATTGTTATTGCTAGATGTTTTCCTAATATAATGCTTATCTTACTTGTTATTATTTATGTAAAGAGACTCACCCTAGCATTTTTATGTTGCCTGCTCTCGTGGCGACATGCAGGTGATTCTGAGTGAAGGTGTTCCTGCCTTCTTGAGTTATCGAGTCAGCTCTGATTAGTGACACCCGGGGCGGGGATCGTAGTATAGTTATTTTATATTATGTATTTGAACTGATTTGGATTATGAACTGCGTATGTTGAACTTGTTTTATTTCCGCTGTGCTGTGAAACCATTTCTGGATAACTGTAAACTCTAAACAGGTTTTGAGGGTTTCAACCCATGTGGCTATGTTATGTATTTCACGCACTAGATGCGTTTGGATTTTTAATACTCTTCCATGATGTTTTTATTAAATGTAGCACTCCCGTTGAGGTGCGTGGAAATTTTTTCAGAAACTCTGATTTTTACTTAAGTTAATTAGCAAATATAGAATGGGGTGTTACACCCTCCACACAAATTATGAATAAATAAGAGGACAGTGGCCCCCCTTGTCTCAGCCCTCTCCCTTGTGTGATATCATTAGTTTTTTCCCTGTTAATTAAGAATGAATAGTTAACTGTTTTAGGACACATAGACATTCATCTCACCCACTTCTCATCAAACCCCATATGTGTCATCATTCCTTTAAGGTATCCACAATCCACCCGATCATACCCCTTAATAATGTCAATTTTCAATGCTAGTTCCCCCACCTTACCACTTGTCTTGCACCATATATGATGGAGTGTTTCAATGCCCACGAGTACATTAACAAGAATAGATCTCTATGCAACAAAAGTCAATTGCTCAAAGGAAATGCACTTTTCTAAAAGCGGTAAATAGATGGGACGTATATCCTTCATACAAGTGGGATTGTCAACTTTTGGGATTAATACAATGTTGGTATCATTAAGACACGAAGGAAAATTACCCGAGTCAAGCGAAGACCTTCCCACATTAAACAACTCAACCCCACAAAGATACCAAAACCGCTTGAAGAAAGCTGGATTTAAACCATCCGAGTTCGGTGCCTTGTCAGAGTGCATTTGAAAAAGAGCTTGTTTAAATTCCTCTATTTCCAACGGTTTCAGCAGCATACCATTATCTTCTTGAGAAATTCGGACCTGAACATAGCGTAAAACCTCCTCGTAATCACCTTGCATGCCTTGAAATAACTCTCCAAAATACCGCCTAGCCCCCCTTCCCATTTTGGTTTGCCTTGGTCATCTCTACCCCATCCCCACAGATTATCTTACTTAAACAGCTTCCTTCTCTTTCTAGCACTAGTCAGAACACCCAAATAATTTTATTAATTATTTAATTAGATTATTTTAGTATTACATCGACTTAATTATATTAAATTATTAATATAGTGTTTCATTATAATGAAGGAGTAGTACTCTGTGAACTCACGAGTGGAAAGAAGCGGCCCAAGAACCCTAGGCCCATGATATAGGCGCTAGGTTAGTGATGCAAATCGCATCACTTGAGAAAGAAAAGAAAGAAAAAGAAAAGGAGAAGAGAGAAGAAGGAAGCTGCGGCGTGAGAGAGGAAGAGGAGAAGGAGAAATCACAAGAAATTGTTGCTGTGGTTTTTGGTGCGTTGTGGAAGAGTTCTCATCTTCAATCAATACTTAAGGTAAGGGTGGGTCTTACCTTATAATAGGGCATATGATGGGTTTTATGTGGGGTTAGGCGCTATGTCCATGTTTTGGTTGATGTTGAATGTATCTTGATGATCCTAGAGTGAAATTGTGATGTATGCATTTGTGGTTGATGAGTGATTATATGAAAGACCTAGAATAGAACTTGAATTTTTAGGCGCCTAGGGCGTCATTTGATGCGAATTGTTGCGCCTACGTGCAGTGTGTTGCACAAGGGGGGCCATTGTGTGTTGCCCAGTGCGCCTGTGTCGAATTATGGGGTGTGTCGAATTCTGGGGCGTGTCGAATTCCGGGGCGCCATTGTGTGCTGCCCAGTGCGCCTGTGTCGAATTATGGGGTGTGTCGAGGGGCCAAAAGTTGATAATGTTGTCTTGGAAAGGATGTCATTAAAATCTCCCATAATGCACCATGGGAGGCCATTATCACAAGCTAGGTTCTCAACAAATCCCACAAATCTCTCCTTCCACCACTATCTGGGAAATCGTAGAAACCTGCAAACCTCCAATATACCACAATCAACACGAGAGACCTCAACATTAATTGATAAAATTTGATAAATAATTAAGTACCTTACAATCAAAAGGTTGCTTCCAAAGTAAAGCCAACCCCACTACTACGACTATTCTATCTACTTCAAAAGCAAAATCAAAACCAATACGAACTCGAAGCTCTTCTATTTTATTTGTATGAAGTTTCAGAAAGAAAAATATAACCCCCGGTTGGTAAGCCCGAACGAGGTCACGAACTAAGGGAGCTACGATTGTCAGGCCGTAGCAATTCCACCTAATGAAACTTATTGCTCCTGACAGGCCTGCTTGCCAGGACCTACTGATAAAAAATTCTCCAGTTTTTGTTCAGTGTTTGTGCCATCATTCTCACCATTTTTTGTCTGGGCAACATTTTTTTACTTTTCTAACATTACGGGTGGGTAAAGATTTGAATTACTAAAAGTACGTTAGCGAAACTGATTATGATTCGACGTATGACGAGTTTATATCTCCATTAATTTCTTTAGGTTAAAGTAAATGTAATTCTCTTCATAAGTATTTAAAGAGTCTAAAAGTTTTTTTTTCTTTCAGAAAGAGCCTAAAAGTTTTATTTTCTTCGGATTGGAGAGTCATCCCCCCACTATAAATTTTTCTTTATGAAAAGAGCTAAACATAAAACTTTTGCAGTTTTCTGTTTTGTTATTTCTTCACTTATAACATCTATATAATTCATGTTTGTATATATTTATGCATGAATAAAAATCAATTTTTTTTTCAGGAAAATGTATACAAAATTGTGACTCATTTTTGGTTTTCTTGTGTGTTATTTTTACTATTCTCAATCACTCACTATTTAACACATGAATGAACTATCAATAGTAAAAACATGATTATTAATTTTGACTTTGAAATTCAATGAAAATATCAAAATCTAACAGCAGGGGGGTAACTAAAAATAATTTATATTTGCAATGTCTTTTTTAAGAGTTTTATTTTTACAGGGGGGTAAATGGATAATTGGTATATTTGCAGGGGGTAACATATATTTAAGCCTAAATTTAATTAATTGATCGTATTGGTTAATTGGTGCTTCTATATTAAATTTGAATCTAGTTTTGATTTTATTTGTTTAATTATTTTAAATTTTCAATATGTATCCATAAAACCCATATATAATAGACGCTTAACATATTTAAAAATAATCATTAGTGCCACTTTGATTAGTAAAATTTCTCCTTCCCCACCTTTTAAAAGTAAGCTACTAACTTTATGAGAGCTAGATCCAATAAAAACAGATTAGAAAATGTTGTTGCTTCGAAGGGATTTACTCCTCACAACAGAAGAGACTCCACTTTTTACTTTTCTAAAATAATGCGTAACGTGCTAAAGTAAATTGTTGGGATGAAGATAAAAGGATGTTTCAAAAATAGAATGTGAAGATAAAAGTGTTGTAACAACTTTCCTAAATTTGGAGGATGGAGATAAAAGGCTGAAAATAGAATGTGTAGATAACGAGTTGAACACCTAGAATCAATGGATCATCTATTCAAACACGGCGGGGTGGAGATCCTCTCTATTTCTCAAAAGAAATGAATAGTTCATTACCTAAGTATTACGTGTATAAAATATATAAATATCTACCGTTGACCCAATGGTTTAATCTATTCTGTGTCAAAAAAATATCAACATCGTTGGTCAGTGGTTTAATCTACCCTGGGACATGGGAGGCCGACCCGATGCTCCCAGATTTGATTTCTGTGGTGGACAAACTTGGTGTTGGATAATGCAACAATGGGTTGAGCAAGACATTAGCATGCATGAGGGTTTATCTCATTATAAATAGTGAAGTGGAGAACATGATTAGCTGATAGTCAAGTAGGCGTTTGGCGCATAACTTAGTCGACTGAACATGTATATGAATTATATGAGCTAATCAAGCCAAGGACGTTCGTGAAGACCCATTTCGATAAATTAGTATACCAAGTATTTTTGGGGCGTAACTTAGCTAACTGGGTAAAAATGGAAACAAAGTGTGGCTAAAGTGAAAGGCACTATGAAAAAATGGGTATAATAATGATGGAAGTTTTATGTCCCGTGCTATGAGAAAAAAAAATGACATGAAAATTAAGTGGGAGTTTTTTGGATATAAATTGAATATCCTCTGCGCGCAACTGCAGAAACTAATCCCTCGAGCTGAGTAGGACTACAATGGGCGACAAAGCTCTCCCTCAAGAGATTTAACACTACTGCATGCCCAAAGCTGAATTCAAACTCAAGACCTTAGTTAAGCTGAAGAGACCCCAACCACAATTAAGTGGCGAGTTTTTTTTTTTGGTCAACAATATAGGCTTTTCATATAGAAAATGGGCAAGACCCAACCAACTACAACAATAACCACAAAAACCCAAATAGAGTAGGCCCAAAGACCCAAACCACTGAAAACTAAAAACAACAACAGACAGACACAAAAGTCAACATAATTGAAACAAGAAAAAATTCCGCACGCAGGCGAAGAACACGATAGAAACCCTAAAACAACAATCACCCTTCAACAATCCCAATCACCTCAATCCAAATCTTTCTACAACAACAACCTCAGCTTCAACGGATGAGACGCTACCCCGCTTGCTTGGCAATGCATTTGAGGAGGCAAGCAAAGCACCACAATCAAGAATGAGTTTCCATTCGATTAATCCGAAAAATTCACACAAGGTAAACGAATTCTTGATCTCTAGAATGTCTTTCACAATAACTTCAATCTCGCCTCAATATTTCTCTTTGCAAGCTTCAATTAAAAAGAGAGAATCAGACTTCATAGCGACATGAGAGATGTTGAGACTCGAGGCAAGAATCATGGCTTCCCGAAGAGCTAAAGCTTCACTAACCAGAGGAGATTGAGCATAGAATCTAGAGGTACTCCTTGCAACCATAAAACCAAGGTTGTTTTCGCCACAATGCCAGAAAAACCTTTACCATGCTTGACATCAAATTGAGCATCTGAATTGAATCTAATGATGTTGTTTAAAGGAGGTTTCCATTTAGCCATAGACTTCCTTTGACAACCAGAAGCATGCATCTGAGATGTAGAATTCGAACTAGGGTAGATCATAGAAGAAAAATTAGCTTTGATGGAAAATAGAGTATCAATAGGATTAGGAGTTTTATCTTCAAACCACATTAAGTTTCTTGCCTTCCAAATATTCCATAGCACTATCATTATATAACTAATCAACAATTGTTTTTCCTTACCCAAACACCAATTAGCTTCAAGAATGGATTCAAACCAGTCCCCAAAGTGAGATATATTGAAAGGATTTGGGACTGGACATAGTTGAAGCCCAAACCAAATGAAGTAGTCCAAGGGCAAAGAAAAAACAAGTGTTCTATAGATTCTTCAGAAGATTTACACACAGGACACATAGTATAAAAATGGATTTTCCTCTTCACTAGATTAAGAACTATACTTATAGCATTGTTCTTTAATTTTTCAAACAAACTGCTTAATTCTCCCAGGAACACTAGCACCCCAAATTCTACTCCAAGAAACTTCTGTGTTGTTGTAGAAATTAGAAGGTTTATCTATTCTAGCCACAATAGTATCCCTTATAGCTATATATCCTGATTTCACACTATACCTTCCATCTTTTGTAAAAGGCCAGAACAAGCAATTATTCAAATCAAACATACTAATAGGAGTTTTTAAAGCTCCTATAGCACTTTTCGAGATACTAAATTGATTCTCAAAGCATCAATATTCCAAGCTTTAGTTGAATGATCTATAAGATCCTTAACCATATAAGCATTAGAACCTTGCTTAGCAATAGCCAAACCACCTGATGATAACCACCTTTCCTTAGTAATACTTATATCAGCCACATTACCAATCCTCCATCTTCCTTATTGTTTTAAAAGATGTCTTCCATGAAGAAGACTTCTCCACACCCATGATATCCCAGCTTTAGGCTTGACACTCCAAAAATTCTCTTCATCACAATAGATACCTCTCAACATTGTAGCCCAGTAATCATTTGTACCATGTAAGCACCTCCTAGCCTGTTTTGAGAGAAGAGAGGAATTCTGAATAGTGAAATCCTTAAAACCCATACCACCTTTATTTTTGTTACCACACATGAAGTCCCAAGACTTCCGATGAATTCCCCTAGACCGTTCCTTAGCACTCCACCAAAAGTTAGCTATAGCAGAGCACAAAGATTGACAGAAATTCTTTGGCAACCTAACTATAGACATAATATAGGAGGCTATAGCTTGAATCACAGATTTGATCAAAACCTTTTTTCCTGCTTGAGAAAGAAACTGTTCCTTCCAACCATCTATCTTTGAAAAAATTATTTCCCTTAACCAAGCAAGAGCATGAGTTCTAGAAATTCCCCATCCAGCAGGAACTCCTAAATATTTCCCAGGGGTGTCCCAAATAGGAATATGTAAAGCTTCAGAGTGAGAAATCTTCAAATAAATAGGAATAGCAGCTCCACCAATAAACCCAAACTTCTGAAGATTAATTTTTTGCCCAGAAATTCTTGTGAAATAATTGAGAATAGACACAATTTGACAAATTTCCTCTAAGTTATCCTCCCCAAAAATTAGAGCATCATCTGCAAAAAAGAGATTTGTTAGAATAAGGGCTCTAGGAGCCAGCTTTAGACATTTGGTGAGACCACTAGAATTTGCAAAGGAAAGAAGCCTAGACAACACATCAAAAACAAAGATAAAAACGTAAGGAGACAAAGGATCTCCTTGCCTAATACCACATTTTGGATAAACTGTTTTACTCCTAGAACCATTTACCTGATAGACATAACTGACAGAAGTGACAAGAGTTAAAACAACAGACACCCAATTAAGAAACCAAAAGCTAAAAGAACATCTTTTAGGAAAGACCAATCAACTCTATCATAGGCTTTATTCATATCTAATTTGATAGCAAAACCAAGACCAGCCTTAGATTTTTTCTTTTTTAGGAAGTGAAAAGCTTCTTGGGCAACCACTAGATTGTCTTAAATCAACCTCCCACCAACAAAGGCACTTTGTTGTGGAGAAATAAGAGAATTGAGATAAGGTTTGAGCCTAGACACCACTACTTTGGAAATGATCTTATAAATGAAATTACAACAACTTATAGGCCTAAGTTGCCCAATTTCCTCAGGATGTGGAATTTTAGGAATTAAACCCACCAAAGTTTCATTTATAGACTCCCCCAAATCCCATTCATATCTTTCAATCTAACAAACTTGTTTTTATCCCTTCTTTGCACAGTTGTGGCATGAAAAAATTTAGAGTTCTTGTCACCATAGATAAGCCACTTCAATCTAGATCTTTGACCCCAGTATAATTCTTCTTGCTTCCACAACTTATCAATTTCAAATCTAATCTAATCCATTTAATTTCCTCAACACTAGACCGAGAGTTTCCAGCATTAGTCAAAATCTACAGCCTTGATTTTAACTTTGTAATCTCCACAGCAGCATTCCTAAATGTAGTTTTACTCCAAGCTAGTAAAGATCTTTTAACATTCTTTGACTTGATGTTAAAATTAACCCAACCCACTTCGGGAGAAGACTTAGAATTCCACCCGTCAGATACTCTTTTTCTACAATCTTCATGATCTTCCCAGAAAGACTCATATTTAAAAAACTTAGGGCATATAACACGAGGGTAAGGCAATAAGACAATAGGAGAGTAATCAGAGTTTAAGAACACCTCTCTTGAAAATCACCAACACAGCACCAAGCTTCATTCCTTCTTGGCATCAAATTCAAAAGCTTCCCCCATAAATGTCTCCTTCTATCAAAGGTAGGATTTCCATAAACAAAGGTCATAATAAACAAATTCCCACTCTTCTTCTCCTTAATAGCTGTATGAATATAATTTATAGTTTAATCAAGCACTTGAATATCAAACTCAGAATTCCAGAATAGCCCCAAACCACCAGAAGTACCCACTCCAGGAACACAAAACACCTTAGTAAACTTTAACTTCCTTCTAACCCTTTCAACTCTTTCTTTTTGTGCCCTAGTCTCCATAAGAAACAAAATAGTCGGTCTTTGAACCTTCATCAGCTCTTGGAGCTCCCTATTTGTCGTGTATGCAGCCAATCCACGACAATTCCAACTAACTGTAGTCATTTAGCATTTGGGGGCATGGATTGACCCACCTCCTCAGTCATCACATCAGTTGCAGTATAAATAAAACCATCTATCACAACAATAACCCTGGCCTTCTTCACTCCTCCACTAGTACTGCACTCCTTATCATCATTAGTTATGCATAGGTTAGTACTCTCCCTACCTCTTTTTAGATTCATACACGCCAATTTATTACTTAAAGCTTCCTCCACTATACTAGGAATACACACCAATTGAGATGCTTCAAAATCATCTTGAGGCATTTCAACATAATAAGGTGGATTTCCTTCAAACTGAGCTAACACAAAATCCTTGCAATCTAACTTATGAATTTCCATCCTAGAAATAGCTTGAGAATCATCTTGAGGATTCACAACAGAGTCCTCATTGACATTCTGATGCTCTTCATCATCACCAGGGCCATTAGATCAATCCCTTCTACCCCTTTCATTCATATCGTTATCAGGAGCATAATTAGCTCTAGTTCCTTGATTACTAGTATTTTACCCGTGCATACGCACGGGTGATACTGTATTTGTTATAATTTTCTATGAAATTATTAATACGTTAAAAATTACAAAATGTAATAAAAGAAAAAGGAAAAACTTCATAAAAGGCGATATTTCAAATTTATTAAAATAGTTGTGTTGCAAAAAGAATTTTAAAAAAAAACTGGTACCATATTATACTATAAAAATAAGGAAAAAAAGAAAACGAGGTGTAATAATGTCGGATCTTCTTATAATAATGGCGTTGTCTGTTGGCGCTACCGTTGTTGCGCCTTCGTTGGCACCCCATTGGCGCTTTTGTTGGCTCTTCCATCAAGGCCCCGTTCTGTCGCTCCCATAAAAAGTGGATGGATTTAACTATTGATTTTTTTAGAAAAAATAATTTTGAATTTTTGCTAGCGGTATCGCTTATTTTGCCCATCAGTAGTGGTTAAATTAATTGAATTTAGTAGTTTTGAGTAAATTAAAGTAAATAATAAATTCTACATGATTTAATATTAATTTTATTACAATCAAAGGTATGGGAGCTAGCGAAATTCATTGATGCCCGAATTGTATTACCTCTTTGATTTTGAATGAAATGATATGAGTTTTCCATTGTCAAAAAAAAAAATTTTAATTTTATGAAGTTTATTTAATTACTGATTTTGTAGAAGAAATAAATTTAAAATAAAGTGTTTTTTTAAAAAAAAAAATTGTCTACGCGCGTTAGTGTGGCAGGTAGTAGGCAGCTTTTGCTGCTTTTTGGCACTCCCGTTGCGCTTATGTTGGCGCTTTTGTTGGTGCTCCCGTTGGATTTTTTAGGAAAAATAGTTTTGAAATATTTGACAGTGGTATCACCATTTTAGACAAGGTTTATGCTTCTTACATTGCCTATTATCATGACCAAACTCTCCACATTTGAAGCATAAACCTTGTAGGCTTTCATATTTAAAATGAACCCAAACTCTAAAATTTTCAGCTTTCTGTATCCAACATCTAGACCACAAAGGCTTCCTTATGTTGATAGTAACTCTAGCTCTAATAAAGTGAGTAGGTCTCCCACCCCTCAACTTGAAAGGGTCATCAATTTCAACAACCCTACCCACTTTATTCAACAATATCTTAGCATTTTCAGGATTAATATCCTCCATAGGTAAACCATGAATTTGAACCCAAAACAGAACATTATCAAAGTTAATATTAGGGAAAGCAACCCCTTCCTCCCATCTTTGTAAGCTCAAAACTTGGTTATTTACAAACCAATGTGCTCTAAGAAGAACCTCTTCAGTATCTTGAACAGAGGGAAAGGTGAAGAGAAACTTATTCTCCCCCATATCAGTAATATATAACCCTTGTACTCATCCCAAGTCTTAAACATAATGGTTCTAAAAGCTTTTTTGTTCATCACTTTATTTGATATTATCTGACCAACAACTGCCCTAAGAGCATATTCTAAATTGTTTTTTGTTGCAGGGATAAGCTTTTCCACCACAACCTCCCGCTCATCTTCAGGCAAGACCATGATGCAAGAAGATAAGCAAAAAGTTACACAGAAAGAAGCAGAGAAAGGAAGAAAGGAACCGAAAGAAAGACTCTAAGAATCACTTCCAGAACAACAGCAAAGTACCAAGAAAGAGAGAACCCAAATAACCAATCTAAGAGAAAGAAAAACTAACAAGATTTGATCATATCCATACTCAAAATGACTTCAAATTTGTACATATACTGGACTGTAAACAAAACTAGACTGGACTATTACTATTAACTTGCTCTTTAACTCTTTTTTGCATCTTTTGCTCTTTTGACACTTCTATACGAAAGGCTGAAGAAAGACCTAAAATAAAATGCTCTTTTGCTCTTATATTGCTCTTTTGCTCTTACTACTCAAAGACCGAAACTAGTAGATGAATTTAAGACATGAAATGAGTTATAACTCTTCAGTTTGCATTGAATTCTTCATTAATTATGATGAAGAAGAAGACCATTCTAGATATTTAAGCAACAAACAGGATAAGCTTAACAAGCACACTTCTGGACTTATCAGAAGTCCATCATACAATCACCATTGCAGCTGTATTCCAACCCGTAGAACATATACAGCACATCAACCCACAAAATAATAGCTCAAACTAAGTGAGAAACCCAATGGTTAATAACTACCCAAACCACTATGCATAAAACACTTTAGCGGACCTTCTCTCTCTAGAAAAAGAGTACCTTTCTAAAATCATCTAAGTGGCGAGTTTGTGAAGGCAGTGAGAATCAACTCTACAAATCCATCTTATCTAGGAAAAAATAAAAACTCTACGAATCCAAACACAAAATCGAAAAACCACACTCTTTCTTATGATTCCATTTAAATACCAAAAATATACATTCACCTCCTTTTTAAGCTTGAAACAAATTTCATTTGCTGCACTGCACACATGAGCAAATATGCTTAAGTCACCATTTCTGTATACTTCAATAGATTTGTTGTAATAAGAGAATGACTTAATACCACAGCTTTCATTTCCATAATCAAGTTATTGCCTCAGAGTTTAAAGATGAATTTACATTGAAGCTCAAAATCTTACATGGGGCAAAGCACAAGAAAGTTTCAGTCTCAAAATTTACAAAATTTTGAGTAGTCCCAAAGACTTTGAACCTCAGTGCTCTCTAAGCTAAGAACTGAATTTGTATATTCAAAACAGTAATGGTAGAAGGAGCCCTTAGATCATGAAAATTTAAATATGGTTTAACTCTGTATTCCAGCATTGGAGGTAAATGAAATTTCAACTGTAAAATCGGGGATTTGGTTCGAATCTAAACATATAATAATAATAATAATAGTAATAATAATAATAATAATAATAATTAATTATACAAACGAACCTGCTAAATGAGAAAACTACACCTAAGAAGTAACTGATGGACCCAGTTTACCATGACAGTGCAATCCTAAGAACTAGAGTTTGAACACAAGCATGGGTATTGGAGATATAGTTTGTTAATAAGAGGTACATGAAATATCATTGGACATAAAAAACTATGAAAAGAAAAAACAACAGAAAATATTTGCATTAGAGATCATCATCACTGTAAACGATCACCCAAAGGAACTCATAAAAGATACTACCAAGCTAGACATAGATTTTAAGCAAGAAGAAAGTGTCATCATTAAGAACAGATCCATAAGATGATTCCAATACAATCAATGATTAGACATACAAATATTAGTTGCCGATCAGAGCCCTAATTTCTTCCCAGATATTGATTCTCCTCACCGAACATTCTTCATTTAGGATATAAAATTCCACAGCAAGCAGATATATTGTTAGGTAGCAATGTACTTACTTTCCAATAGGAAGGAAGTAAAAGCAGAAGTGTTGTTCGAACTAGCACATTCTGTTTGGAATATGACTTCACTGAAATGAAGAATGCCCTTACAAAACTAAAAGTGCAGAGCTATTAATAAACCTTAGTTCAGCAGTAATCAACATCATAGTTTTCTGTATATTCAACTCAAACTTTTGTTATAATATGTTAAATGTTTTATTAATAACTCCACACCTTCCACCACTCTCTTTAACACTCTTCTATCAACACCCACTCTATGAATGATTAAGATTCATGTAGGTCTCAATAAATTAATGGGTCTTTTTCAAAGTGGTGGAATCCACATAGTGAGTTTCGAATGAGAAAGAAGAAAGAAGTAAAATAAAAATAATATTGATAATTAGAGTTATGTTTACATCAATTAGTACCTATAAACAATGACAACAACTAACTTGCAACTAATCAATTAACATTTATAATACTCTAATACATTGTTTGTAAGTAAAATAACTTCAGAGTTCACACTACCATCAATGAAAAATAATAGTTGTTAGTTAAGGAACAGAAGTACATATCTGTTGAAGGAGCAATGCCCTAGCTTTGTTGACAGTGTAAAAACAGAGGCACACATGCTCCTCAAGATCCTCGACCTGATTTACAAAACTTGCATAGCTCTTGCATAACTCAATCACCACATTCTCTACCGGAAATCTTTCAATTCCGCTCTCCAAACCAACCCTAACCAGATCCTTATCCCCGTCAACCGCAGCACTAAGGCGCGCAACAAGCCGATCAATAGTACCGAGATCATTATTCAACACGTACACACATTTAGCAGCCGCATCAAGCTGTCCTTTCCTCCGGCGATTGGAAACTGAACGGAAAATGCGAGATTTGCGAAGACGACGGCGATCAAGTTGTGATTTGAGTTGAGACAACAAAGCACGAATATCAGCGAATGTGTGCGAACTTGGAAGCGGATTGTTTTGTGAATCGAACTCGAGAAAGAGAGGGAATGCGGTGAGGTTAGGGTTTTGGAAGAGGGGAATGAGAGGAGCGTAAGTGGCGCGTGCGATTTGAGCGCGTTGGAGAAGGTTAATGCAGAGAGTGGAAGCGGTTTCGCTGTGGTCAAAGTAGTTAGAGATGAGACGAGTGTGGTTGGTGCTTTTAATTTGGCGAAGTGATTCTTGAATGGTTTCTTGGTTGGGATGAAGGGGGTGTATTAGTAATTGAGGAATGGATTGAATCTTGGAACGAATGTCGGTGAATGAATTGGTGTTAACGGTGAGATTGTATTCGTGAGAGATATTGGGAGTAGAATTGTTCTCTGCGACACGGAGTAAAGAATTACCTTGGGAGGGATTTGGAAGTGGAGAGGATGATGATGAGGTGGATGATTTTGAATTGATGGAGAAGCATTCTAATTTTCGGAGGTTGATCATGTGCTAGCTTCACCGGTTTAACAATGAGTGCGGTGTGGATCTTCTTCTCCAAGAAAGAAAGAGGAGTCTGTAGTCCGAGAAAGACGATGGGCGAGACAAGGACTTGCAAATAGCAGAATCTTTCGTGGACTCTTCACTACACACATACATTACAGAAGAAGATGGTACTCGACCGTCACTATTTTTTTTTTACACAAATGCTATTTAGACCAGAATTGTTGACAAAAATACCGATCAATATACGGATCCGTACAAATATGGTGGGATCCAATCATAATTTACTTTTAAAATAGCATTGGGTCCCACTGTATTTATACGGATTCAGTATATATCGCACAAGATTTTTATCAACAATTCTCAATCTAAATAAAGATTTTTCTTTTTTTAAGCAAACAAGCAAGCTGCGCAAATATATTAAAAAAAGAGAAAAAGACAACAAGAGTTTAAAGGGGACTAGACCAAAACCCTTCAACCATTCTACCATAACTACTAATTAATTAATTTTTGAAAAATCAGAGTGCGTAAAACTTTAATGCGCACCACACGAGGGTGCCACATTTAAAACGCCAAATTCAAAACTCCAAAATATTAATTAAAATAACTTCGATAAATGATACATAGCACCAATTAAATCGAGGACAAAATACTACAAAGATGGAAATAATAACTTAACATCTTAGTTCAAATATAAAAGAAATAACAACTAAACATCCCCTGCCACACGTATCGAAATTCGACTCGACCATACCAGAAGAAGGATCTCTAGTCACCTTGGGCCAGTCACCGCAGTTGCACGACATACGAGGCAACACGACGCGCGAGAGGTGAGTCTCAATACATAGATAATAATAAATAAAACAGAAACACAAGAGAATAGGCACACCAAAGTGCATCAATTCAAATACACTACTAATACAACTACACTGTGCCTACAAGATTACACCAAGAATTATAGTTACACCAAGAATTATAGTTACACCAAGAATACAAGATTACACCAAGAATTATAGTTACACCAAGAATTATAGTTACACCAAGAATACAAGCATACACCAAGAATTATAGTTACACCAAGAATTATAGTTACACCAAGAATTATAGTTACACCAAGAATACGATTACACCATTAGTTTATGAAGACACAATCAATCACCAGAACATGTATGCAATGTATGAGATGCAACCCAAAACTCCACTGGGCATATGCATGTGGATCCATCACCAAAATTGCCTTGAGGGCATTCACCAAACACCAAAATATTTTAAGAGGCCGAGGCCTATTCACCAAAAATGCATATGATTATGCGACACCACGACTATGCACTGAAAAACACCAAAACACCAAAATAAAGCAATAGCATGCTCACCAATAGCCTTGTGGGCTCACCAACACCAAAGAAAGGTCATAGACCCCAACTCACCATTATTTATTCACCAATAATACACCACACCATAAATAGTAATTATATAGGGACTAAAAGATCACCAAGACTAATTCTACACCAAAGGACTAAAGTCACTCCAAGGACTAAAGTCAACACCAGAGACTAAACCCACACCTAAGGACCAAAATAACATTTTTGGGGACTAAAAAGAGTTCAGAGGGACCAAAACAAAGATTTTTGACACTTTGGGTAACATTGGCAACACCCGCACAAAGTCTTTGGATTCCTACAGCAGATTCTACTACTTGGCGAATTATTTAAAATAGCAAACGACATCGAAAAATTACAAAAGACCACTCATTGGAAAGCCCTCTGAGTGTAGTTTCTACCTATGATTTTAGTTTTTCAAAATAAGTGTCCAGTTGGTACAGTTTTTCAAAACACTACATTGAGGTACCAAAATTGGACAGAACGCTTTACCCAACTTGCAACCAAATTTTCTTTCTTATTTCTTAATGAAATTCAGTGAAATCAGTGCCTATTTCGTAGAGAATTAAGTCTATTTTTCAATGAAATAAGAATCAATAAAAACGGAGTTCAATTGAGCACACAAAACCTGCAAAAACTGAACCTACTCCCAGTTCGACTCTAGAAATTTGACCTAACTTTAGAGACTCATAACTTGAGCTACACAACTTCGAATTGAACGAAACCAGTGCCAAAACGACCGGCCTTAAGTCTATTTTCAAAAACAATTAGCCACACAATTTTTGGATCAACCAAACAGTACCAGTTGAGAAAAACCGAAACAGTGTCCAGAAAAACACACAAAACCATAAACAAGTAAAGTTCATCATCAACACCCAATAACATCAACAACACTTAAACACCAAACACCATTTACACACCATATTGCATTAGATTCATGTAACTCACCTTAACACCAACAATCAAGAACAACATTCACATATAAAACATCACACCATACAATCTTGTAAAACATTATCATGTTCATTCAAGCAAATCATCAAACACCTAGCCATCACTTTCATTCTACCTATTATTCTTCATTAAAATCATGTTATAACACCTTAATATCAACAATCAATGCAATAACATTTTAATCTCAATACAACAATTAATATAATCACATATAAAATCAAACAATCACCCAATCACTCAAATACTTCATGAATCAATTTAAACAACTACTCCTAACACCTAATCCCTATGATTTCATGATTTATAGATTATTAACTATATGAAAGAGAGCCCATACCTTGTTAATTGAAGGAAGATAACACCAAAGCCCTCAAGAAACCCCTCCAAGACACCAACACTCCAAGCCTTCCCCTTTTCTCCTTAGTCAAGCGATCCTCTCCTTCCTCTCTCTTCTCCTTAGCCGCCAGCACCCTCTCTCAATCTTCTCACTTTCTAATTTTTTGATCTCTTTGCTCTAATGAGGGTTTCTCCTAAGACCCAAGGGTTTTATTAATTGGGTTTGGGCCACTTAACACTAATGGGCCCTATTTGCACACCCTTAATTACTTTCTCATATCCCTCCCTATTTAATCAAAACACTCATCATTTATTTACTACACCCCACTCCTTATTTAAATGAGCATCAACACTCTAACCCTTTTTTTAATTTGATTTTTAATTCCCAACCATATGCTACTTTTCCTCCTACTTTTCCTGCTACTTTTCCTCCCTCCTATAACCACTTTGGTTTTCCCTAGAAACTTGCTTTTAATAATAACAATAATAATATTAATAATAATAATAATAATCATCTTATATTAAGTATTTATAACATCAATTTTAGTCCTTCTCAACATGGTCCCTATGCCAAAAACTCTCCAATTTGGTCCACTACCCTATCAAATCAACTCCAAATAATTTCTAATAAAATTTGGGGCGTTACAGATACAACTTCGAAAATCATTGGATCATGAAAAGTGGCACCAAAAACATTGGTTCCTAGAATGAAGGACCAATCGGCCTCACCTGCAAGACCTTAGCGCCAGCAAAGCCTGCATCAGCGTTGACAAGAGGCGCATTGGATAGAGCGTTGGATGTAGCTGCGACAGACGCTTGGGAGGGCGCGTTGGCAGCAGTTGATAGCGACTTGACTGACGTAGTGTCATCCGACAGCGACTTGACAACAGCAGGCGATTGGACACCTGCGAACTCTGACTCATCGGAAGCAGGAAAAGCGAAAAGAAGGTCAGGTGGCAGGGAGCCCATGGCGGCGGCTGGCCTTAAAACCCTAACAGAGCTAAAGTTGTCACAGATATCCGACCGTCACTATGCTTAATGTAAATGTAACTTTTCTAAAATTACATTTTAGTCATTTATCTTTGACCAAAATTTCAATTTGGTCATTTATCTTTGGCATGACAAACTATTGACAAATTAAAGGAAGTCTTGTATGCAGTTTGGCAGTCCTTTTTGTGGCCTTTGTGGTGATGTAGAAACGGCTCTCCACGTTATGAGAGATTTCCCAAATGTTTGGGCCATTTGGATCAATCTCGTGCCTAATCATGTCATCCTTGCCTTTTTGAGCTTGACCGTGGCTTGGGTTGATCGTAATTTGACATCTAATGTGGGAGAGTGTCGAAGTGCAACAGAGTGCTATTTGGGCGAATCGCGCTACTATTTGTGGTTGTGGAGGAATAAGGAAGCTCATGATGAGGAGTTTAAAAGGGCCATGTACGGTTGGAGATGGATTGTTAAGAATGCTAAGGAGTATAAGGTGAGTAAAGTTGTTTCTCATAATCAAAATGCTCCTTACAAGATGTTGAGGCTTATTAGATGGATCCCCCTGGGATGGATTGCTGTTAACACTGATGGTGTCGTCCCGAGTACAAGCCAATTAGCTGGTTGTGGGGGTCTAATGCTAGATGGATCAAGGGTTTCTCCAAGAAGATTGGTAGGTGTGATGTCTTTTTGGCAGAACTGAGGGGGATTTATGAAGGGCTATCTCTTGCTTCTCGGTGTGGTTTTCGTAAGGTGTTGTTGAGAGTGGATTCCATGGCAGTATCCAAGTGTCTAAACTTAGATAGTATCCCTGTGTTGTTGCTTGGAGTATTATCAACAGGATTCACCAGTTGCTTAACCTCAATTGGGAGGTGAAAGTTGAACACATTTATTGTGAGGCTAACAAATGTGTTGATGTCTTAGCTGCTTTAGCTTGCTCGCAGGAGGAGATCTATGTGGAATATGATGTGGCGCCTAATCAAGTTTTACCGTTTGTAGTTTGTTTTTGGGCCTTGTGCCCTCTTTTAACTCAAAAAGAAAAAAGAAAAAAGTTTCAATTTGGTCATTTATTTTTTGGTCATTTTTTTTGACAATAAGCACTCAGTTCATTTCATTCATAATCAGATCCGTAATACAAGAAGTCCCTCACTGTTGGTTGCATTGGAAATTTCAACAACATGTGGACATCGGCTCCCGGGTTCAAACCTGGGTGTGAACAGTTGTAGTGTGTGCGTGTGGTGTTTATTTGTCATTACATCTAGTAGACCAAAAAAAGATCCGTAATACAAGAAGGTATGTCATTGTACTCTTGAGAACTAGCTGTAAATAAGAACACCCTTGCAAGGGAATGAACAACCTTATTAGCATTCCTCTTAGTGAACTCTACCTGAGAGTTGTTACTAAAAAAAGAAAAGAAAATCTTACAAGCCGAAATCAATCAACCAAATTCAGAAATTACTACTTTACTAGAATTTAAAGCATCAACCACCATTTTTTTTTCTCATTTTAGTCTTTTATATTTGCGTAAGTTTGGTCTTTTATCTCCTATTTTTCCCATTTCATCAATTTATCTTTCATATATGTTTTCATTTGGTCATTTAAACCAAAAACTCAGAAAAGTGAAGAATACTATGAATGTTTTTAAGCACGCAAATGTCCCTTCGATTTCTTATGTCTTGAATAATTCATGCAATATGCTGCCAAATTGAATGAAACTGGACTCTAACTTGAATAAAATTTTGCAAAAAATTTAATAGAACCGAAATTAAGCTCAGAAAAGTGCTTATGTCCAAAATCACTTCTGGAACCGAAAATTTGAATTTGAAGGTCAAAAAACCTTCAATCTCAACACTGATGATTTTGCTATAGAGCACCAAATTGAACGATTCTTGGGCCTAAAACGCTGAAAATGACTGGCATAGAGGAAGTTTAAGCGACCAACGAGTCCCGTGGTTTTTCCGTTCTCACATTTAGAAGGTTTTCCACGCTAAAATTCTCTTTGTGTTATTACTCTTATTTTTCACGTTTCCGCTAGTGCCTATTTTGAGTTCACGGAGGAGAGAAATTATGGAGGTCATTTCCCAACAGTGGTATAAATTATGGAGGTCATTTCCCAACATCCCCTCCACACAAACATTGCCAATAAAAAAAATGCATTGCTTGAAGCACTAAAATAGATAAGAGAGGAGGGATGTACCCAAATGACATTTGAAATGGACAGTAAAGAAGTTGTTGATGGTGTTGATGCTGTGTATTTTCCAAATACAGAATTTAGGTCAATAAGTAAATTCTCCCAAGATGTAAGGAGTTCTTGTGTACTAACTCAAATTATGGGTTGAGTTTTGTTAAAAGACAAGCAAATCAAGTCGCTCACGGTTTGGCTAGAGCTTCTTGGTTTTATTCTAACTCTCATGTTTTTGATTATATTTCTACTTGTATTGTGATTTATCCTTAATAAAATGAGTTAAGTTTGTTCTTGTCAAAAAAGGGGTAGATGAATGAGGTTGACCTTGAACTCCTAATTTAGTGTGATCTTTTGTGATGTGAATTGTTGTTACTAATTCACTCAAATTAACGGATCGTTCCATAATCAAAGGGATAACAAGACAATAAACAAGAAAAGACAAAGAAAGGTGAAGGAAATTAAAAAGATGGAAAAGACAAGAGATGGACTATGTGGTGAAGAGAAGCCACATCTTTCATGGAAAGATGATAATTCTCAAGATTTGATCGTCACAAAAACCCTAAGTTCTTGATAAGATCCCAAAGACGGTTCAAAGAAGAACCCTAGAGAGAGCACTTGTGCTAATTCCTCTCAAATTAAAAATATGGTCAAAGATCCTTACAACTTGTAAAACCACACCTATCTATAGAGAATAGATTGTGGGCTCACTAAAAATAAAACATGACAACTAGAAGCCCAAATTCAAGCCCAAAGTAGGCCTTACACAATTAGGCTTCTAAGAAAGGGAAATAACATGCCTAAAAATGTTTGGCTTATTACAATTTTAAATTCCTATAAAATCTCAACTACAAGAAAGATTTAAAAAGACATCGCCCAAGTGTACAAGTCTTGAAACCCGTGCTTTTTGCGCCCATAACATTTTGTGTGAATATATGTGTAGTTGTGTTGCCATTTTAGGTTCTGAGGTGCATATCTTCATATGCGAATTCCAGAGATTGAAATGCATTATGTGTATACGTGATGGTTCAAAACCTGTTAGGTTGACCTTATGATGTAGTGGATGAAGTTTATGAAACCATACATATTTGAATTGAAGACTTACAAAAAATGTAAGTTTTGTGAGCCTTATACTATAATTCGAACTTTAATCCCTTACCCTATGTTTGGATGAAGCATTTTTAGGATGTAATGTAATTTTTGGGAGGAATTCAAATGTTTAGTTCAAAATTTTGAACAAAAACATTTGAATTCCTCCCAAAAATTACATTACCTCCTAAAAATGCTTCATCCAAACATACAGTTAGGAGATGTTTTGAGGAAATCCTAGAGTGAATTTAGATGAATTTGAAGAATCAAGATATAGAAAAGATAGCTTCTGACAATGTCGATTAACACATCAATTAATTGATTAGAGATATGAAGATCAATAATTGAACGTGATTTTTTAAAACTTAATTGATTATACCCTCAAGTCTAATCGACTTGAACTTCTCTCAAAATGATTAGATGAACCAGAAATGCCTTAGTCGACCAGATTTGACCCTTCAATCTATTAGAAACCTCTATTGATCATGTGACAGTAAGTATTAAGTAGTTCTTATGTTTTTTTTATCACTAAATAGTTCTTATGTTTTTGAACTAATGGATATTCTTTCTATTTGATGCTTTATACTTTTGTTTTTTGAACTTCAAAAATTAATAAGGACGCGATCAGCAGTTCAGCTTTCAATGCCTTAAAGTTGTTTAAAGTTTTTTTGAACTAATGCTTTATTCTTTCTATGCCTTAAAGTTGTGCTTGGGTTCCATTATTTCAACTTTCAATGAATTGAAACAAACGTCAATTCTGTTTCTTGCAATAACCGGCATATTTGGGAAAGCATCTGGATTACCAGCCAACCATATCCTTCAATGCAGCATTACTCAATTGAAGGTTCCTATCATTTTTTTTTTGTCTCTAGCTAAAGTGACAAGTGTCTTCTGAAACTCACACATAACTGTGAGATCCTGAGTTCAGGTCTGGGTGTTGATATCCTGCCTAACAAATTCAGCAATTGAATTAGGCCTTATGGATAAAGGTTCCCATCAATTGGAATAATAGCCCAAATTTTGTTTATAAAAAAATAGACAGGTAATTAATCCACAAAAGAAGAAATAAGAAATAAGATTTAGCTATACATTAACATTATCATTCATATCACAATATTTAAATATTCAACTTATTTTATACAACTCAGAAGGCCTGTTGGAAAGACCTTAACTTCCATCACATACATACAGATCATTATGAACAACAATCAGCAAAATATGACTAACACTTTTCAGGCTTTAGTGCAGACGTCTCCATCACAAACCCATCCATCTTCGGGCTTCTCTTCTTCCTTGGCATCATCTTTGCTTTCTTTGTCCACAGATGCACATTTTGGATGGAGATCAAAATCACACTCTTCACAGTAGTATGACCACACATGTCCCTCCTCATTGCAAACATCACAGTAATAAATCCTGCGGGCGCGACAAGACAAGCTCATGCTCATGTGTTTCATGCGTCAACTTCTCAGGCCACCCCTTTGCAATGTCATCATTTTGTGCCTCTATTTCTGCTATTCTCTCCTCAGTGAAAGGATAAGCATCCGCCCCATAAAGCGCAACCAAATCGCGAGCTTCTGTTGTGACAGTACGGCCACTTGATCCAATTGCCACAAGCATGGGGATGCCAGATACCTTGAATTTGCGGCTCATCAATGCCTTCCTTGAATCACCAAAGGGAAGTGCCAGCCAAGGCATTCCTGCAAAGAAGTCATCAAAGGAGGCTTGGTCCCTATCACTTGAGATGAAAACAACTTCAAGTGCATTGTCCTTTTCTTTAATCTTATGATATGCATCAATGAGCTTTGGAAGAAACGCACGACATGGAGGACACCAATGAGCTGAGAAGTAGAGGAGGACATTCTTGCCTATTAAATCTGACACTGGAATCTGAAATGGAAATAAATTATAACTTGTCAATATCACAGCAAAAAGAATGCTACAAAATGAAGTTAAACTCTATCATGAAGTTTTTTTACCTTCACCCCATCTTTCCCAATGACAAAATCTTGATCACCAGACACCAAAATTGACTCAATTGTTTGAGCTGCCTCCTTGGCCTTGGCTATTTCATCAAGTTCAGAAAACCTTTCAGGAGTGAATGGATATGCATCAATCCCATGTTCCTCAATAGCATCGGCAACATTAGGATGAAGGGTCTTCCCATCTGGTCCAATGATAACCAAAGTGGGAAGGTCTGATAGCTCAAAGTACCGAATTAGTTTCCCAGAGCTTTTGTCCTTGACAGGCAAGGACAACCAAGGCACACTTTCCAATTCTTTCTCGAATGATTCTTCGTCATCATCTAAGGGTATTAACACAATCTCAAAGTTCTCCCCCTTTGCCTTCAGCTTGTCATAAACCCCCTTAAGCTGTGCAGTGAAGTCACTACATGGTCCGTATGAATCTGCATAGAAATACAGACCAACAGTCTTTCCCTCAAGCTCAGAGATAGGTATCTGTGTGCACATGAAAGAAAAAATCAATTTTGAAAATGAAAAAGTTTTGTGGAAACTTGCAAACAATCAGATATCAACAAAAGAAGAAAGTTACTGGCTTACTTTTTTTCCGCCAGATGATATCACAAAGTCGCGAGATTGAGAGACCAATAGGGATCTCAAGGATTGGTTCCTCTTAGCTTCCTCTTCTTGATCTTTCAACTCTTGGATCCTTTCTGATGTAAAAGGGTATCCTTCAACTCCGTATTCACGGATAACTTCAACTCCATCTTCAGTGACAACTTTCCCAGCTTCATCAAGCAATGCAAGATGGGGAATCCCCTTAACATGAAACAATTCATCAAGGCTGTTGCGTGTATCTGAATCAGAAAATGGGATAGCTAGCCATGGCATCTTGGAAAAGTAACTCTTAAAGGACTCATCATCTTCATCAGCTGTCACAAAAACAACCTCAAAGTCACCTTTCGAAGTGACTTCATTGTACACCTCCACCAAAATAGGGGTGAAATTTCGACATGGACCACACCATGATGCCGAAAAATAGAAACCAAGTTTCTTTCCTTTCAAGCTGGCAATTGTAACCTGTAAATCAAAATATAAGAAATGGCACCATAATAATCCATTACAAAGCTACCATTACAAACAATTGATAAAAGCTACAATATCCAATAAAACACTACATTCAATAACTATTCCATTCAACAAAATCCTTATTTTAATTAATTTTTTTTCATCTTTTCATTTGAAACTTTAAGGTACAGCACCATAATTGCCATCCCATACCTCTGTCCTCACATATAAATAATTCAATTCGATTCAATTGGATTGAATTCAACCTGAAACACTAGTGTGTTTGTTTCAGCAGCCTATCTGACTCAAAGATTAGCTCTTAACTACATAAACTAATAGTTGTTCAATGCAATTAAGCAGAATCAGCATCAGATGCAAAATAAACAACAAAAGCTGCTATTACAAATGTAATTAGGGTATTTCAAATTGAAGCTATATCCAGTTGCAGCAAAAACAAAGAAAAATGGAAAGAGTGAAAAGCGCAGAAGAAAAGCGAGTAGGCCGGTGAGGTACTAAGTACTAACCTGATCGCCGTTGTTGCGAAGAAGGTAATCCCTATCTGGAGAAGAGAGGATGGAGTTAACATCGTGAGTAGTGACATCAGCAGAATCAGCCATCTTAATTGAGTCAATTCTCAAAACAAAAGCACAATACAGAGAGGGAATGAAAGAAGCGTGCTGCAGCACTATGGAAGACTTCGTATTTATAGCTGTTGGAAGCTCTCTCGAATTTTCTTGGCAGCCACGAAATTTTTATATTAATTAATTAATTAGTTAATGCGTGTCTTTTTTTTTACCAAAGAGTTAATGTGTGTCTTAACACTTACGATACCGGCAATAAAAGTTTTTTATTTTATTATTATTATTATTATTATTATTATTATTATTATTATTATTATTATTATTATTTTTGTCAATACCGCAATATTTCATCGAATTGAAGAGCCTCACGTAAACATTACACGTAGAGTGAACTAAACGACATACGTAGCGCACATATAAGTCCTCTAAATGACAATCCACTAACAGACAAGTCCACCTCGGGACTCTGATCTAATCGGTATATCTTTGAAGCTCCTAATAATAAACATTAATCCTTAGAGCAGCACCTAAACAATTAACGACCCTAATGAATCAACTAACCAAAGAACGAAAATTAAAAACAACCTAAAGAACCTAATGCAGCAGCCAACAACCAGATCCACAGAGCAAAATCAGAGACCGTCTTCACCACAGAGCACCCACATCCAGCATACTTTGCAACATCTGAACAAGCTCCACCAAACATTCAAACCAACGGTTCCACAAAGAATCAACACCGAATCCCACGAAGTTGGTGTAGGAGAGAGAAGCGGAAAGTCCGTAAACTCCTCGATTTGAAGGCCAAGCGGCCCGGATGAAGTGGAGAACTCAGAGAGCCAAAATTACAAAGAAACATATACAGTGCAAACCGTCTTCACCGAACGCAAAGGATGTAGAAAATGTAGGAGACAGAGGAAGGCGATCGGATGAAGCTACCTCTTGGAACTATGGGAATCGAGATCCATCAACCCGCCTACCGTGGATGCGTAGAAGGAGCAACAAAAGGGGTGAAGCCGCAAACAACCAAGGAAGCGGTGAGAGGAAGAAGCATGGGGTCGGAGATGGAAAGAGAGGGTGGAGGAACGGAGGGGGAAAGCGGCGCTCGGAGGTGAGCGAACTTCACCTAGCAACGCTAGGAACTACAGCGATTCACGCAAGAAGCAACAGAGAGAGGAAGCGAAACTACTCTAACGGGAGAGGAGGGGGAGCTCCGGCGGTGGAGGAGGGAGCCCCCCCTCTGACGGCGGCCTGCAGGGTTTTCTCTAGAGCTAGGTTTTTTCAAAGACGGTGAGTCTTTTCAGTTTTACAATACAAAGGTACACTTTCTAACTCCGTATAATCAATCATTCTTTTATTATTTACAATTGGATTATTTACCACATTTCATTCATGGGTTTTTTTTCCGCACCCCTCCTTCTCTATCTCACCCCATAATTCCCATAAATCCCATTTTTACCCCTGGTTTGTTAAAAAAATTTAAAAATTAAAAATTTCTGAATTACCTCTAAAAAGGTAATTAGGTTCAAAAATAAAGGAATTTGGATTTATCCTGTAATTAGAAAATCTTTTGAATTACTCGAAATGAGGTAATTAGGTTCACATTTGTGAACAGGAATTACCTATTTTCGAGGTAATTCAAAATTAATATTTTTTTCAATTATTAATTATTTTTAATTATTAATATTTTTATTTCGAACAAATAATTTAGGCTAAAAATCGGTTTTTGGATGACAACATACGATCGTAATAAAAACCACAACCATTATATCCGAAAAAATCAAGAATCAAGACTCCCGTAGAAGGGTCTTCTTACGGGACTACGGCCTCAAAATCCCAAATTCCATCGTTTACTATTTTTTACGATTTTTTTAATTTTTCATAGTCTCCAAAAAATCTAAAAATTTTTGTATAGCCTTATTTTGGTTTTGTTAGATTTTTAGTGGTGTTTTTATATTTTTTTAGAGTAGTTTTGACTATTTTTTGTAGCTTTTTAGTAACTAAAATTAAAACAAATCGTATATATGTCATTTTGGACATATATACGATGCCTACTAACCGTGAGCAAGAATGTCATGATACTGACTACGAGCCTCAGAGTGTCAGGAGAAGGAGTATCGCTCATCTTTGGCCTCCCCAAGCATCTTCGTCGTCACACGCGTGGTGCCGCTTCTCAGGAAGACTCTCGCCGCGCTTACACCTGTCCATGCAGTCGCTCTACTCGCTTTGTTAAAAAAATAATGTAAATAAAAATATTAATAATTGAAAAAATTTGTAATTTTGATTGCCTCGAAATAGGTAATTCCGGTTCAAAAATGTGAACCAGGAATTACCTCATTTCGAGGTAATTCAAAATATTTTCTAATTATAGGGTAAATCCGAAATTCCTTTATTTTTGAACCTAATTACCTTTTTAGAGGTAATTCGAAATTTTTAATTTTTTTAACAAACCAGGGGTAAAGCAGGATTTATGGAATTATGGGGTGAGATAGAGAAGAGGGGGTGTGAAAAAAACCCTTCATTCATAGTCAAATTGATAATACGCATGGGAATGTCATAGTGGTAACATCTTTTCATGAAAGAAGACTTGAGACTTGTTGTTCCATTGTCGTGAGCTTTCTCTAGTAATAGTCCGATGATGGGGGCTTGGCTCACATCATACCCTTCCTCTTGAACTTCACTTGTCCCTAAATGAGTTTCATCTTGAATACCTACATCAAAGAGGACAAATCACTAACATTAAAAGTGGAGCTCACACCATATTCACTAGCCAAATCAATTATGTAAGAGTTATCATTGATCCTCTCCAAAGCTTTCACGAGACCGTCACCCCATAGTAAGAGCTTAGATTTCCTCTCATTAGGAAACCTCTCTTTGCGCATGTGAACCCATGAAGTTTCCGAGGAAAAATCGTTTTTTTTTTTTTTTTTTTTTTGCACTAGTAGCATACCTTTCAACCTTCTTTTCAATTACCTCTTTTACCTTTGAATGCAAGTCATTGACATGCCTTCTTTGTAGAAAAGGCATCCTTATGGAACAAGGAGCTAGAAAGTGGCAAAGGAACTAAATCCAAAGGGGTAAGGGGTTGAACCTATAGGCTACCTCAAAGGGGAATAGGATGTAGTACCTGCGGTACCATATTATAAGCAAATTCAACCAAGGGCGATGCATATTCCCATTCTTTAATATTAGCCTTTAAAACTGCCCTAAGTAAAGTTCTTAAGGATCTATTAACCACCTCGGTTTGACCATCGGTTTGGGGGTGACAAGTAGTGGAAAATAGAAGCTTAGTACATAGCTTAGACCAAAGTGTTTTCCAAAAGTGTGAAAGAAATTTTGAATCCCTATCACTCACAATAGTTTGAGGAATTCCATGAAGTCTTACCGCATTTTTGAAGAACAAGGAAGCTATGTGACTAGCATCATCTATTTTGTGGCAAAGGATAAAGTGTGTCTTTTTTGAAAAATGATCCACCACCACAAAGATAGAATCATTGCCATGCATATTTCTAAGCAATGCAAGGACAAAGTCCGTATAAATATCAACCAAGGGAATGAGGGGATGGGGAGAGGGATGTACAAACCATAGGGCATTACTCTAGACTTGACCTTTTTACATGCAACACATTTAGCACAAAAAGAAATAACATCATGCTTCATTTTTGGCCAATAAAAATGTTCACTCAACAATTGTAAAATTTTAGTAACCCCAAAGTGACCCATAAGACCACCGTTGTGCATTTCTCTAAGAAGAAATTCCCTATGTGAGCATTGAGGGATGCACAATTTGTTACCTTTAAAAAGAAAACCCCCATGCACATGATAAGACTCAAAAGAGGCACTAAGGAAAGAAACATAGATGTGGCCAAAATCATTGTCATGCCTCCACCTTGGAAGCATGATGCAAGAGCTCAATGTCCACATATGAGTACATTTCAACTTGAGATTTTCCCTAATATGTAACGCCCCAAAAATTATTGGCTAATTATTTAATAAATTATTGGGGATCAGATTGTGGAAAAATATTAGAAATAAAAATATGGTATTTTATTAAATCAAGGGGGGTTGAATTGTAACACCCCGAATTTCGTGAGTGGTGGTTCTTTTAGTATGTGTTGTTTTTATTTATAAGGTTAGATTATTTTCTTGAGTGTTTGAGTCATTAAAATTAGTTGAAATCACTTTAAAGGGGTATTTTTATATGCTATTGGTAATATATGACTAATAATATTCTATATTTATTTTATTTCTATTAAATACCAGTGTTTGAGATATTATTTCTTTAGAAAGTTATTTTGGTTTATTGAGGTGTTAAAATAATAGTTACAGTGATATTGGGCTCTAAAAGTATTTAAAATGAGTTTTTGGGTCATTTTACTCGTGATACACCCCTTTTTCGCCTAATGGACGCACCCCCACTGCAACTCACTTAAGCCCAACGCATCTCCCAGCCCACGAACGCGTGACCCAGCCCAGAACCCGACCCAGCTTCGCCCTGGCTTCTTCTTCCTCGCAGAGAAGCTGCGTAAAAACGGCAGCCATGTTCCTCACGCCGTTTCCTCTCGTTCTCACTCTTCTCTCCATTGTTGACCCTCAAACTTCACCCTCCCACTCGAAATTGGCCATTGATTCCAATTATGACCTTAGTTTGGATGATTATGGCTTTATTTTGTTAAGAAAATCGCACCAGAAAATCGGGCACCCTCATCTCCGTCGCGATTTTCTCTTCACAGCTGCAGTGGTTCAAGCAACGAACCTTGAGGCGATTCTGTAAAGGATAGCCATGTACGAATTTTCCCTTTCCTCGTTCAGGTTGTCGTAGATTCGGTTTCACCCTGGTGATTTCCAATACGTGGCCAAATCTCTTATAGCGTCATGATTTCAATGTGCTGTCATCGTCCTCTGAAATTCGACTAGGTAATTCGTTTGGAAAACCCGATTTATTAGTTAAAGGAAAGTTTTATTATTATTATTATTATTATTATTATTATTATTTTTGGATAGCTAATTGAATGTTTTGTTGCCTGATTATATGAGTTCGAGTCAATGGACCGTCAGATTTAGAGCACGCTTAAGAGCTAATTGTTCGTCCTTGCATTGGGTCGAAAGAAGGAGAGTCGCTATTCTTCGACTCGTAGAGAGAGTTTTCGTCTTGGTTTAATCAAGGTAAAGGGAGTCTCACCTTATAATAAAGAATATAATAGGTTGTATGTGAGTCATAGGATCGTTGTTGTTAGTATTGGATGTGGAAATTGACTGTTGAATGATCGCTCGATTGATTGAAATTGTGAATTGTATGGAAATCGATTTGTATGCTAGTGCTAGGGCTTATATTGTGTTGATTTCATCTTTGATGTTTGATTGATGATTAAAATGTGTAATTGAGGGTATTAGAAAGATTATAATGTGTGTTGGAGTGGTATATGATGATTGAATTTGAGAAAATTGGATGGAAATTGATTTAGGACACTTTAGGTACCAGTAGGCGCCAATTTCCTAGAGAAATGGCGCACCGTGCTCGTGCTATCTTTGTGTGTGTGTCTTTGGTGTGTTGGATCGGGCGCCAAGTCTTGCCCGAATGGCGCTCGTGGCGCTCGTGTCATTGTTGTGAGTGCGAGGGCGCCAAATGGCTGCCCAGCGCGCCTGAATGGCGCCGTGTCCGGGTTGAGTGATGTGTGTCTTGTGGTTTGTGTGTGGCGCCAAACGTGGCTGCCCAATGCGCGCTGGTTGCGCTTAGTTCAAGTGTGGCGCCAAGCGCAGCCACTCGTGGCGCCCGTGTTGGCGCCCAGTTGCTTGTTGTTGGGTGGTGTCTAGTGTTGGGCACCATTTTGGCTGCCCATGGCGCTAGTGGTGGTGCCGAATTGTGTGGCAGGTGTGTGTGTGAATGTGGCGCATCACGGGCGCTAAATGGCCGCCTCTACATTGCGCTCGTGTTCTCGCGTCTGTGTCTCAGGCAGGCGCCAAATGTGCCGCCCATGGTGCACAGGAATGCGCTTCGTGTGCGAGGCGTGTCTCGATTTGTGTCTTAGTTTGTGTCAGGTCTGTGTTGCCCGGGGCGCGAATCTTTGTGTTTTTGGCGCTGTGGTGGTGTGTGCTGCGGGCGCCAAGTTCTTTGGAGTTTTGCGCGCCATGTGCTTTGTGTTGCCTGAGGCGGGGCGCCGATTTGGGGGAAAATGGCGCTGAGTGCCGCTTGTGTCTAAGTGTGTGTTGTTTTGGTCCCTAGGTGACAGTTTGGTCCTAGGTGTGCTGTTTTGGTCCCTAGGTGACAGTTTGGTCCTAGGTGTGTTGTTTTGGTCCCTAGGTGACAGTTTGGTCCTAGGTGTGTTGTTCTGGTCACTAAGTGCTAATTTGGTCCTAAGTGGTGTTTAGGTCCTTGAGTGTGGTTTTAGTCCTCTAGTTGTGATTAGTCCTTGGGACATGAATGATGATGATGCCATGGGGGCATGAGCCATGCGGGCTAAACTGTTGATGATGCCATGGGGGCATGAGCCATGGGGGCTAAAATTGAAATTAACAATGAGGTGAGAAATGATGTTGATAATGTGTAATTGTGTGTGGCATGTTCATGGAGTCTCATGCATACATTCTACCGCTGATCGCGACGTTTATATTGTGATGATGAGGCCATGGGGCCAGAGTCATGTGGACTCAATTTATTGATGATGATGCCATGGGGGCAAATTGTACCACATGCATGACTGCATTACACTGCATTCATTCTCATAAAGGCATAAGTGTTGTTAGTTGATAATTGGTATGACTAGTTGTCTTTGTATAAATCGCGCTCGTTTGATCTGCCGTGATTTTATAAATCGCTTATTATAGTCTTTATTATGTGGTTTGAGACTCACCCTCTCGTTGTTGTTTACCATGTAGCCATGAGTGAAGGCTTAGTCCCTTCACTTTTCCCTAGTCGCCCGCTCGTCGTAGCACCTAGGGGATGGGATTAGACTTTAGTTGTTTGGTTTGCTCACTGTTGAGCTTTTATATTTGATATTCTATGTATTGTTGAGACTGTTGATTACTCTTTTGAGATTGTGCTTTATTCCGCTGTGTGACGTTTATTTTTCTAGTGCGTGATAAAGTTTGAGAGTTCCATCCTTTGAGTTGGTGTTGCGTATTATAATGAGAAAATAAAGGTTTTATGTTGATTTTGTTGTTGTTTGAACCGAAGTGAAGTGTAGCATCCCATTGGATGATTTCAATTAATAAAATGATTTTTATACTCTGATTTTTGATTTAAATTGCCGGGTAGAAATGGGGTGTTACATAATACACCCCCTCACGCGCAGCACCTTTTTATTTATTTTTTTATTTTTGGGCTTGTAGCGTGTTTTTTTAATGGTAGGTGGCCCAATAGATCTAGGATAGGCTCTGATACCATTTTAGAATGTGGTTTTAGGCCTAACTCAACCCCACAAAACCGGCTTTTAAGGTGAGGGTTGCCTCTTCATTATTGTTCCTGGGTGTATTAGCAATTACGAGGACTGCCAACAGCAATTGGACCTGCGGCCCAGCCCATCACGATCGGCCCAACACGCTGCTTGGAGCGCAATTCTCGCCGGCCGAAATTCTCGCTAAACGGCCGGACATCACTGTATATATACGCCATTCGCATATGGTATCAGGTACGTTCTCTAACCTTGTGCTATCTGCCCGAGCGACCTCTCACTAGATCGTCGGAGTGTCTTTGCAGTACCACCCGAGGTGCTCAACGCGTGAAGCGGGACCTGGTCCTTTCACCTATTCAACGACCGGCCATGTAGGCGAATCAATCAACACTTCAACACTTCATTGGTCAAGGTACGATCAATTGGCGACCACGATGGGAGGCCCGCGGCGCTATCCTACCACATTCATGGCTCCACGCGGCCGGCCCGAGCACGCGGGCCACCTCTCGACTCAATCCTCCCGCAGGCGAGAATCAGCGGCCCGGACCTGAGGGCGTGGCGTCACGATCCCACGAATCTCTAGGACTTCCACGCACAAGAACCCGGTACACAACGGTCGTGGACCCGGTCCTCAGCGAGATCCATCCGGCCGTTCACTGGAGATTTGCCGCCCGAAATTTGGTTGAAGCGGGCATTCAGGAACCTCTCAGGACCATGTTACTCAAGCCGTTTTGCGAGATCTTGCAAAACAAGAATCAGTGATCGCGAGCATCGAGATGCACTCATCTCCCCGGTATGAAAGAGGTTGATTCGGCCGCGCCGCGTGCGAAGACGGAGAACCTTCGGCCGCCACCGGCCGGCGCGAAGACACCGCTTCCTCCTCGAAGGAGCATTTCGCGAGAGAGCACTACTCATCATTCTCTCGGCGAGAAGAAGCGTGGCACGCAGTCGCCCCGGCGAGAACAGCGTAGACGCCGTTCGATGTCCGATGACTATGAAGATTCTAGCTACCAGTCCGACACGGCCGCCGCCCACCGATACTCCTCTAATGAGTCGTCCGGTCACGTCGGTCGAGAAGCGAGATCTTGGGATTTCGTGAAGAGTGGAAGATTACGAAATGGGAGAATTAGGGGCGTTCGCATCGCCTAGGAGGCCAAAGCGGCGGCCAGAGGAGGCCACCTCGCCTTCCACCACCGCCCATCTCGGAGGATTCTATGGAATGCCGGCACAGCGAGGCATGCCTCGCAATGCAACCCTTTGGGTCGAACGGCATTCGGGAATGAGCACGCCCGTTCTCCGGGAGATCAGCGTTATAAGATTCCGAGAGATCTCCGCAAGCCGCCTAATCTCAACAAGTTTGACGGCCGAGGAGATCCCGACAAGCATCTCCGTTACTTCAACAATTATCGCTTTGCTATAGGAATTGGGACCGACCATGAAATGCGAGGCTCTTTCCCGATCTACGGGCGGCCGAGCATTGGAATGGTGGGAGTCTCTGCGACCCAATTCCATCTCCTCCTGGGACGACTGATCGAATCTTCTTGTCTCACTACACCGCCAACCGGTGCCAATACATGCGATACGAGGAATACTTGGACTCTGCTGCGTTCAAGGTGAGAATGAGGCGTTGAGGCGATGATATCGGCCAGGTTCAATATCGGAAGCCGAGTGCATTCGTGACTTGTCGATAAGGACAAGTTGAAATATCTGAAGCGTGGTATTCGAATGGGACCACGGTTCGTCAGAAGAATTCACCCCGAACCATTACCAAGATCTCGGCCTACTTCTTGGACGAGCAAACGTCCATATGGCATATGAAGAGACTTTGGCTGCGAGAAAGGCCGTCCGCGCCCGCCCAAAGAGGAAAGCGATGAAGCGGCTAAAGAGGTATGAAAGTCGCGCGACAATCGGCCCGACTTCCGCGATAAGAAGTTCGATCATCGCACTCGACTCAACACCTCTATTGCGCAGATCTATAGCGAGTGCGAGAACAATGAGTTTGTGGGAGTCAAGCGACACGAACCACTCGTGCTCAAGAAGGGCACGACCGACTAAAAGATACCGTCGCTACCACAAGAGTAAAGGGCACGACACTAACGATCGTATGGCCCTCAAAGATGACATCAAGAGCTTATTCGAGAAAGGCAAGTTGGGAAAGTATGTGAGAGTAGGAGGAAGGCGGCCGACCTCAAGAGAAAGCGAGAAGAAGCCGATCCGGATAGAGGAAGGGCCTCCGCCCTAGAAAGCACCAAAACAAGGATCGATCGAAGATCGTGACACTCGGCGATCTAAAGGCCGTAATGTTGCGATGGTTATTCATGGTGGAAACCCCACGGATCGCGGGGAATCTAACAAAGCCACCAAGAGAAAGTGGGACGAGTTGTTAATGGTCGCATCCACTTCAAAGACCACCACCGGTCTCGAGCAGACCCCTATCTCGTTCGGGTGGCGACCTATCGACGGCAAGCCTAATAGTTATGTTCCATTGGTAATCGTGGTCGTCATGGCAAACACGAAGTGCAGAGAATCACCGGTCGATCAAGGTAGCTTACCGATATCATGTTTGAAGATTTGATCGACAAGATAAAGGTTGATCGGGCGAGATAATTCCCGTGCCGAGCCTACTCCTCTAATGAGTTTCAATGGGGCGACCACCTACCCGTTGGGAACGATCGAGTCGGCTGGTCACATTTGGTGGCGACACCGGGGATAGTACTGCATGCGGGGACGGTCGGGGCGACGTTCCTTGTACTCCCCTCAAATCCTCGCTATCAATGTATTATTGGTAGGCCGACTTTGGGTAAGCTGTAGAGGCCGTTACATCAGCGGTGCATCTAAAAATGAAATTCTATAGCAAGGGCGACCAAGTGGTTACCTTGGCGGCCGACCTTGAATCGGCAAGAAGAAGCCACACTCTATACCAAGAAATATGTGGCGAGGTAGATCGTGGCCCGAACGCTTGAGCACTAGTGAAGGCCATCAAGTCAATGTCGCGATTTGGACGCTCGATATGATCCGCATAAATGACCCGTAAGACAATGATGATGATTTGGCTCGAGAAGCGAAAACACGGTGATAAGACGAGCCTCATGGAGAGTTGGTAGATGTTCAATTGGGTGGCGACCCATCCAAAAGCGGTAAAGCTTCGGTAGCGACCTACCGAGCAAGTGAAGCAAGATCTTGTACGGTGCTTAAGAGACTATGCCGACCTGTTCGCATGGCGGGCATCGACATGCCCGACATCCCCATCGAGTGGCACCGCCATCAACTTTCGATCGATGAAGGGGTTAGCCGTTGGCCGCCGGAGAAGACGTGCTCAGAGGCGAGGAAAAATCTCAAGCCGCATTGCAAAGGCCGTTGAGGACCTCATAAAGGCCAATTTCATAGAAGAGATCAAATACACGACACTGCTATCCAATGTCGTCTTTGGTTAAGAAAGAAGAATGGAAAATGGAGGATGTGTGTGGACTATACCGATTTAAATAAGGCATGCCCGAAGGATGCCTTCCCGCACCCAACATCGACAAAGTGGTCGATGGGGCCTCGCTACAAACTCTTGTCTTTTACGGATGCTTACTCTGGATACAATCGGATCACGATGTATCCGCCCGATCGGCACAAGAGACGACCTTCATGACCGATCGGGGAAATTTTCGATACATAAGGTGATGCCCTTTAGTCGAAGAAGCGCTGGAGCGACTACCGGCGGATGATGAACAAGATTTTTAAAAGACGGATCGGTCGCATCTCGAGAGGTCTATCCGGACGACATGATCATTAAAAGCGTGAACCGACCCGGACCACGTGGCGACCTCGGGGAAATATTTGAAGAAGCTAGGAGGAACTCACTTAGACTAAATCGAAAAAGTGTACCTTTGGGGTGAGTAGGCCTGATTCTTGGGTTTCCACCGATGAAAGAGGATAGAAGCAAACACCGAAAAGTGTAGAGGCGGTCGCCGATATGAGGCCGCCCACATCGAAAAAAGAAATACAACAACTAAATGGCATGGTGGCGCTCTATCGAGTTCATCCCCAAAGCGGCTCGCAAGTCGCCTCCATCATTTAGGCTACTTTGAAGAAAGAGGTGGACTTCGAGTGGACCGAGCAATGCCAGCGAGCATTGGATGAGTTAAAGCAAGCTTTGGTTAGCCCGCCGATCATGACCAAGCCGTTACCGGGCGAGACGTTATATCGTACTGCCAGCCATGCGAGAAGAAGTTCTCGTCTTTGTGCTAGTTAGAGAGAACGAGCTAAGCGAGAATCCGATCTATTTCATAAGTAAAGTACTCCAAGGGCCCGAGCTGAGATACCAGAAGATAGAGAAGTTTGCCCTTGCACTCCTAATAGCTGCTAGAAGATTGAGACCCTACTTTGTGGCCCACCAGGTCGTGGTAAGGACCGACCAGCCTATCAGGCAAGTCCTTCATCGGCGGATCGGCGGGCGTATGATAAAGTGGGCGGTAGAACTCGATGAGTTTGGCATCAAATTCGAATCGGATCGGCGCAAAAGCTCAGTCTTGGCCGACTTTATAGCGAAATGACTCCTACCCGGAAGATCAATTTCGAACGACACGGATCTTGCGTAGATGGGTCGTCTAATAGTAAAGGAAGTGGAGCCGGCCTAATTCTAGAAAATTCCGAAGGCCTGGCCGTGGAGGTGTCTTTGACTTTCGCTTTCCATACGTCAAATAATCAGGCCGAATATGAGGCGTGTATTGCCTACTGCTGACGCGCGAGAGACTTCAATGTTGGCCGGGTTGAACTCGGATCGATTCCCTACTCGTAGTCTCACGAGATCAAGGAATTGTATGATGCTAAAGACGACGTGCTGAAAAGTTATCTAGCAAAGGTGAGAGAACTGCTCAAGCAGTTCGACCGAGCTGAAGTGGTACATGTGCCTCGAACCGAAAATGTTCGAGCAGATATTCTATCAAAGCTGGCAAGTACCAAAACTCCGAGGAATCATAGAAGTGTGATTCAAGAAACATTAAATCGGCCAGGCGTCTCGACCAAGCCAAGTCGGCCGTTGTCCGCTCTACGTGTGTCACCACAGGATTCATTGGATCGCCCCTATCTCGAGGTACATCGTTGAAGGTGAAGAACCGAAGCGACGAGCGGCGCGTAAATTGGTTAGGCTCGGGCGACCAAATACTACTGTGATAGAAGGAAAGTTTGCACGAAGAGGATTCTCCTCTCCATTGTTAAGGTGTCTTACGTCGGTCGGCCGACCATGTGCTAAGGGATATTCATGAAGGCGTTTGTAGGAGTCACCGGTGGCTCGTTCCATAGCAAAGAAAAGCCCTCGGTAGGCTTATTCTTGGCCGACCATGGATGAAGACGCCAAGAAGCTTGTTCAAAAATGCAAGAAATGCCAAGTACATGCTGATGTCCACATTGCACCTTCCTCAGAATTACAAAGTCTTGCCTCACCTTGGCCGTTCGCCTGGTGGGGCATGGATCTTCTAGGCCCGTTTCCACCTGCTCCAGGCCAGTTCAAGTTCTTGATCGTGGCAGTAGATTACTTTACTAAGTGGATCGAGGCCGAGCCACTTGCAACAATCACATCGGCCAAAGTCAGCAAATTCTTCGGACGGTGTGTACTAGCCCGTTTTGGGATTCCCCAGCAATTAATAACAGACAACGGCACCCAGTTCACGGACAAGAGATTCAGAGAGATGTTGGCCGACTTAGGGGTCAAACAGCGTTTCACCTCGGTCGAGCACCCCCAGACTAACGGCCAAGCTGAAGCGGCCAACAGAGTTATCTTACGTGGTTTAAAGCGAAGACTGGATGAAGCGAAAGGGAACTGGGTCGAAGAGCTGCGATCGCTTCGTGGGCCTACTGGGGCGACCCTCATTCATCGATCAGAGTCGCCTTCAGATTGGTGTACTGGGCGTCTTTGTGATACCCATAGAAATGGGCGAGCTGAATTGGAGGACTTCAAACCCCCCTACAGTGGTTGACAACGACGAGCTATCCGAGAAGAATTGGACCTAATTGAAGAACTGCGCACCCAAGCTTCGCTAAGAGAGCAATTGATCAAGCAGAAGGTCGCAGCCAGGTACAACGCTCGAGTTCAAAAGAGAGAATTCGGTCGCCGCCATTTCGTTCTAAGACGGGCCGACGTGGGAAACAAGAATGCACGCCAAGGGAAGGCGGCACCAAATTGGGAAGGTCCGTGACGAGTCATCAAGAAGGCGGCAAGGGGGCATACAGTGGAAACCATGAATGGGCTACTATCCCGAACATGGAATGCGGAAAAACTTAGGAAATATTACGTTTGAATGTAACAAGAGATTTGAATGTAATAATCACGACTTATCAATGAAAGCGTGCAGCGCTCTTTTCCCAATCGGGTTTTTTTTAGAGGCGACCTTTAAAAACATGATGTATCCTTTACTTTCTTGCAAGAATGTATGGCCGGTCGCTTCAAGATTGCGTGGCAAAGGAGCGATCGAAGACTTATCAAAGTTGCTTAGATCGTCGAAACGATCTAAATCGGCGACCGTCGAAGCGGTCCCAACCGAAAGTGCCATCGAAATGGCCCAAGGGTTAAAACCAAGAAACCTTAGATCGTCGAAACGATGCGAATCGGCGACCGTCGAATCGGTCCCAACCGAAGCGCCATCGAAAATGGCCCAACAACGCTTAGGTCGTCAAACGATCTACATCGAGCGCCATCGAAAATGGCCCAACAACGCTAGGTCGTCGAAGCGATCTACATCGAGCGCCATCGGAAATGGCCCAAAGGTTAAGTAATAACCCATCGCGGTGGGCGTCGAAAAACGATCTACCTTAAATGCCATCGAAAGGGCACGATTGAAGGTCGCCGAAGCGATCCAAGACCCGTTGGGACATTAACTTATCAAAGAATGGATGCTTTCGAAATAAGCACGAATGACGACCGAGCGGCCGTAAAGCTCAAAGACTTAGAAAAATAAACATACAAGGCGCACAAAGAAAGACCAAAAGCAGCGCTATTGAAGTAGTGCGAAAGCGGCCACCGAGCGCCCACAAGTCCAAAATGAATAAGGCGAATAAGTGCAAGAAATACGCAGTGAGAAATGATATAAATTTAAAAAGGCGTAATTAAAAGCAAGTAAAGATTGTCATTACAAATATGGGGACGCTTGGCGGCCGAGCGACCACGAATTGAAGAACCGCACGGCGAGAAAAATTGTCGAGCCCGAAGGCAAGTTACAAAGTTACACGCGCGCGGCGGGCTTGAAAAAAGAGTGGTGGAGGCGAATGGCGTTGCCTTGCTTGCTCGTCATATTCTGCGCAGCAACATGATCTTATTGTTGTCAACATAATCGCGTGGGCTTGATCATCTTGTCATCAAAGTTGACTCGCAGTCGGTATTCAATACCGCACTGCCCGAGAGCATTGTAAAAGCGCTCAATTGCAGCCTCTCCGACCGGCCCAGGCCACCTTTCGGATCGTTCCCTCCGGCTCGCCCTATCGGCCGCCTGTGACCTCTCTCTTGGCGTAGCATCAAGGTCGGCCTTCAAAGTAGCGGACCGAGAAGCAAGCTCCTTGTTCCTCTTTGCGCGCTGACTTGACCGGTCTTCCTCCCCCCGTTTCAGGGCCTCCTTCTTCGACTGGAGGAGCTTGTCATACTTTAGCTGCGCCTCAGCTAAAGCCTTGTCCTTTCCTGCAAAATTCAGGTCGAAGGATTGTTAGTCGGTCGAACAAAGGTAAATGAAAAGTACAAGACTAAGAAAATAAAATTACCATCAGATTCGGCCACCAGCTCGGCCATGACTTTATCGACCCCCATACAGAGTGAAGCGCAGAGCGCCATGGGTTTCCTTCGGTACTGCTCCAGATCGGCCGCACCCAAGCTTTGGTGAATGATGGGAACCTCCTCGTTCTGCGGCGGGCGGGACCGACAATCACGCTTGGCCGCTTGGGTGAGCGATCGGCAGCGGAGGAGGCGGCGACCGATTCGCGCCACGGCTTCTTCCTCGCTCTTAGGGGTGTGGGGACCTTCGAGGAAGATTGGGGTTATCCCCTACGAGGACCGTCATATCTTTTAGCCCCTCCTTCGGGCTTCGGGGATGAAGCAGCAGTTCCGGCTTTGCGGCCATTCTTTCTCGCAAAATAACGAGTCATGAGTTAAAAGAAAAAGAGAAAGGCAACGACAGAATATAAGGACGAAAAAGTTCAAAAGCGAACCAATCTCGGCCTCCAGTTCGTAGCCTTCGTACAAGACAAAGGGCCGGCAAGGTATGTCGCCCTTAGGATCTGGACGCATCATGCCCGCCTTGGCGACTTTATCATCTCAAAGTCTCCGGTCGGCCTCTCCCGGATCTTTCATCGTGTAGATGTAATCTCCCGCCGCTGCAGAAATGAGCCTCATTCCACATGATTGGGAAATAAGGGGACCTAGCATCCCGTCCGGTTGAACCTCACAAGCGGTCTTCCCGGCCTCCTCGGTGGGAACGATCCGAAATACCGACTTTCCAGCCGCTCCCAACGACTCTGGAACGCTTTGAAAAACTGTGGTGAGTCTTACGCATCTTGAAGGAGACTTGTTCCTCTTCTCCTTGTTGGCTTTCTCTCGAGCCATTTCGGCTCGAAGATAGCAAAGAAAAGCATCATCGAGCACGCGCCGACCCAACTTGGTCGGCCAAAACTTGAAAGTCTTTAAAAACGCCCATGCGTTTGGATGAAGCTCGTGAAGGCGACCCCGATATGGCGCGGGACGTCGCTACCGGAATTCGGTAAAAGGAGGGTAATCTTCATCTTCTCGAACACGAGCCGATACATCGTGAACTTGAAGTTGGAAGAGTAAGTCGCGATATCTTCGCCTCCTTCATACCTCTTATCCTCCACCGGTGAGTCTTCAAGGCGGCTCCGTAGATCGGGCAAAGCATCGTGACCGACCGTAAGAATGCTCTGTTAGAGCGAAGAGTCTCCGACACCCAAGACATGTCGACACCTCCCGAGCCACGTCGCTTGGACTTCGACCTCGGCTGAACCTCGGCCGACCCTTCGTTCGACCTCTCGATGTTGGCTTCCAAACCGTAAATATTGACTTGGGCCGAGCCACCTCTTCTCCTTGGACTTCTTCGGCTGGCGCCCGGCCTCCACCATCTCCTCTTCCACGGCGGGGGAATGCACTCGTGCCTCGTCATCATCAATGATAATCACATCGGCGGCTTCTTCTTCTCCTCCACTCGGGATGCAACATCCTCGGGCGGTGGAGAGCCGCTTTCGGCCGCTTCGGCGAGAATGGGAAGGTCCGGAACCAAGACTCTTGGAGCTAGTTGATCCCAGACCGGAAGAAGCGGGAACTCGAGCCCGTGGCCGCTCGAGGAACTACTTGGAGAGCTAGAGCTTTTGTCGCTCAAGACGACTTGGTTTCACCCGGCCTCGACATGTATGTGGCAAAAGATCGGGCGGTTTTCAGAATACGGCGATTAGCTTTGTCCGTGGCATACACAAACACTGTGATAGAGGATCGAGTCGGTCGATCGAGCAAAGCGCTCATGAGAGGGGCGAGCTGGCCATCCTCGACGACACCCCTATCACGAGGCGTGGAAAAGCACGTAAGTACTTTTAAAGAAAAAACTAAAGTTGAAAAGAGTAAGGAGCGATCGATTCATACCTTAGCGGATGTTGAAGATCGGCCGCAAGAAGACGCGAAACAACTTCGAATGCAAGTGGCGGCCAGTCGATCTATCGTTAGCGAGCAAATCTTGGAAGTGTGAGAAATGAACTCAGCAGGAAGGACTATTTATAGTGTAAATTCTGGCGCGAAGGGACCGGATACGAAGAGTCACAACGCTTCGCCTTTCTCGCCAATGGTTGTCTCGGACAGCCCCGGAAACACCAAACGCCACGCGTCTTAAATGTCGGGAAAGACCAACCGTCCACGATAAAGACGGCCGGTGGTTGATGAGCGGCCGACACCGCCCGTGGAAAAAGCAAGCGGCGTCGCTCCATCAAATTAACTTCACTCCGGGGCATCGATTCAAGCCTCACCGCTCTTAAGCGACCCAGGCTTGGGGGGCAATCGTTCTCGGGTGTATTAGCAATTACGAGGATCGCCAGCAGCAATTGGACTCGCGGCCCGACCCATCACGATCGCCCAACACGCCGCTTGGAGCGCATTCTCGCCGCCGAAATTTTCGCTAAACGGTCGGACATCATCAGATATATACGCCATTCGCATATGGTATCGCACGCGTTCTCTAACCTTGTGCTATCCGCCCGAGCGACCTCTCACTAGATCGTCGGAGTGTCTTGCGCAGTACCACCCGAGGTGCTCAACGCGTGAAGCCGGACCTGGTCCTTTCACCTATTCAACGACCGCCCATAGGCGAATCAATCAACACTTCAACACTTCATTGGTCAAGGTACGATCAATTATAAACCCTCTAAGACCTTTATCACTAGTCAATGTGGGACTTGGGAACCTACAAATGTCAAATCTGCCCTTGCCATTCCCCATTGGGCTGCAGCCATGAAGGCTGAATATGATGCTCTCATGAAGAACAACACTTGGACTTTAACTGAATTACCACCTGACAGACATGCTATAGGGTGTAAATGGGTCTTTCGAGTTAAGGAAAATCCTGATGGGACCATAAACAAATACAAAGCTAGGTTAGTTGCTAAGGGATACAGTCAGCTACCTGGTAAGGACTATGGGGAGACTTTTTCACCAGTAATCAAGCCAGCAACAATCAGAATTTTATTGACTTTAGCTATCACATACAAATGGGAACTTCAACAAATTGATATTAATAATGCTTTTATCAATGGGGTTCTACAAGAAGAAATTTTCATGCAACAACCACCCGGATTCAAACACAGCAACAAGGATTTGGTTTGTAAACTACACAAGTGCCTCTATGGGCTCAAGCAAGCCCCTCGGGCCTGGTATGAACATCTGAAACGAGCATTGCTTCAATTTGGGTTTTCTCCGAGTAATTGTGATCACTCTCTCTTTGTTTACACTAAAGGGGGTGTTTAGCTCTATGCTCTGGTTTACGTAGACGATATTATCTTGACAGGCTCTTCTTCTACTCTTATTCATGATCTCATTCAGAAATTACAGCATCAATTTGCACTCAAACATTTGGGGAAACCTACCTATTTTCTCGGCATTGAAGTAAAATACCTGAATAATGGCTCGATGATGCTTTCCCAAGCTAAATATGTTGCAGATATGCTCGAACGTGCTTCCATGACTGGTTGTGCGTCTATTGCTACTCCGATGGTGTCAAAAGTTAAACTAAGCCGCCACGACACTGATACTATTGCTGATCCTTCTCAATATCTTTCAATCGTTGGTGCGCTTCAATATATAACTCTTACTCGTCCTGACATCGCCTTCGCCGTCAACAAAGTTTGTCAATTCTTGTCGGCGCCTCTTGAATCCCATTGGCGAGCTGTGAAACGCATCCTTCGCTACCTCAGTGGAACCTCTCACTTCGGTCTTCACCTTCATGCAGCTCCTCCAGATACTCCCTTCACCGTTAGAGTCTACAGTGACTCCGATTGGGCCAGCGATGTTGACGATCGAAGATCCACCTCCGGTGCATGTCTCTTCTTCGGCCCAAATCTCGTATCTTGGAACTCGAAAAAGCAAACCCTAGTTGCTCGTAGCAGCGCCGAAGCCGAATATTGTGGCCTTGCCAACGCCATCGCAGAATTAATGTGGGTACAGTCTTTGCTTGCAGAACTTCGCGTGCCCTTTCAAACACCAACCCTTCTCTGCGACAACCTAAGTGCAGTGATGATATCCCACAACCCTGTATTACATGCTCACACCAAACATGTTGAGATCGACCTCCATTTTGTTTGTGAAAAGGTTACTTCCAATCGTCTTCTCCTTCGCCACATTCCAGCTTCAGCTCAGCTTGCCGACACTTTGACGAAACCACTCTCAACTCCTTCTTTTGCTGACTTGCGTGTCAAACTCAAGGTCGGTCCTTTGGGCCCAATTTCATCTGACCCACCTTGACTTTGAAGGGGGTGTATTAGAGAATAAGGAGGTGTATAAGTAATTGAAATAAAATTAGATTTAGCAATCTCTCATTAGATAAGTAGTTACTTATCTATTATTGTTGTAACCACTGTTAGTTACACTTAGCTTAGTTAGTTACTCTCTTTTACTACTATAAATGTACCTCACTCATACAATTCAATTCAATGAGAATAATACCATCATTTTACAAATGAATAAACATTTCAATTGTAGTTCAAAGAACTCTATCAGTCTTTGATCTCATACTTCAAGCCATTAAGGAACCTTGTCATTGCTTGTTCCTCCTCTTCAACAAGATTGACTCTAATCTTTGCAACTTCAATGTTTTTATAATACTCCTCCATGGTTTTAGAACCTTGGTAGAGACTTTGCAATATGTTGAGGAGGTATCTTTGGTAATGAGATGGGACATATCTTCTTCTCATTAAGGACTTTAACTCCTCCCAATCTTCAATAGGTCTTTGAACACAACTCACTCTAAGTTTTTGCTCTTGGTCCCACCAAAACAAGGCATAATCTACAAATTCTAGGGTGGAAAGCTTAACCTTCCTTTCTTCCCTAACTTCATGGCAAGTAAAGATTTGCTCAACTTTGAGCCCCCATTCCAAGTACAAGTCCAGACTTTCACTCTTACCTTGAAAACTAGGGATTTTGATTTTCTTCTTTTTCCAATGCTCTTCCTCCCTATCTCTTTCCCTCCATGGCCTACCAACATCATCACCATGATGCCTATGCCTATCTCTATCCAACCTTGGACCATCCGCATCCTCCACATCATACTCCTCTTCATAGTAATATTGTGGAGTCCCATGTCTTCCATGCATTCTAGGATCCCTCCTAGGTGGGGTAACTTCTCTTCTTCGGGTTCTATTCTCCAAAACCTCCACTCTACCCGCCAAACTCCTTTGATTTAAATTCATCTTTTCAAGCTCTCTTCTTAGAGCCTCCATTTGGCCTAAGATGGTTGTGATTCTAGGTGAGGAAGGATTAGAACTTGTTCAGGATAGGGCTAGAAATCCCCAAGAAGCTAGGCCTCGCCCAATCCACCCACGAAGCACGGCCCAAGCAAACGCCTCACAACGGATTCCCGCCTCCAATGGCCAGGATTCTTTGCCCGCATCCGACGCTCCTGCTACGCCTTTGTCTTCTATAAATAGATGTGCGACCCTCTTATGACGGTAACTCTCGACATTCTCTACATTATGCACACACCGATCATTCGAACCTCTCGCATTCATCTCTCTCTTTTCCTTATCTCGGTCACGTCATCGACTTGCGCCGTGAGTGTCTTGCAGGTCCATACCCGACGTGGATCTTCAAGCTACCTCGAATTGACCGAGCATGGTCTTCAACCTCCAAGCTCCCACTTCTCTCTGAATACTCCTATCTCTCTTTCTTGGACCTCGCAGAACAAGTACCCCGGACCTCAGACCGAGTCCGAAGTCCAGGTACCGAACAATGGCGACCACAGTGGGAGCTAGATCATTAGCTTCCAGGATTCATGAGGATAATTCGTCCTCGGCTCACTGCATAGTTCCCGAATACCGTACAGTCAGCAATGATCTCGGACTAACGTTTGCCTGCGACGGACATACCGAGTTACAATCCCCTCGACCGACGTGTTCTTGTCACCACCTCTTGATTATTTGTAGGTCCGGCGGGATACGCGAATCGCTTGAGGAAATCTCCTCAAGCAAAGTCTGTACCCCGGAATATTTTCCATCCACGCGCGCGAGCTCGTTGCTGAATAGCCTAATCTGGCTCCAATAGCTCGTCTCTCTGAGCTCGCTGCTCAATAGCCTAATTTGGCTCCAATAGCTCGTCTCTCCGAGCTCGTTGCTTAATAGCCTAATCTGGCTCCAATAGCTCGTCTCTCCAAGCTCGCAACTGAATAGCCTAATTTGGCTCCAATAGCTCGTCTCTCCGAGCTTGCTGCTGAATAGCCTAATCTGGCTCCAATAGCTCGTCTCTTCGAGCTCGCTGCTGAATAGACTGGTCTGGCTCCAATAGCTCGTCCCTCCGAGCTCATCTCTGATTATCCTATTCTGGCTTCAACAACTCTTCTCTACAAGCTCCTGCAGAATGGCCCGCAACGGCCCCAATGGCTCTGTGACTGCCGAGTCCAACACTCCATCAGAGGGTCCCAAGGAATCAGTCTGCATCGACTCTTCCTCGCCTCGCGCGAGTTTGCCCTTCCCTTTGATGCCGAGTTGATGAACTCCAACAGGGGTCGAACGGTTTCCCAATTTCGCTTTACGCGAGCCCAACCTTCCCTCTAATGCCTGAAATGACGAGTTCCATCAGAGGCCGAAGGAAGGAGACCCATTGCGCGGTCTCCGCGCCCGAAGGGCGGGCGTCTTACGCGACTTCGTTAAGAAGGCCGGACATCTCATGCGACTCTGGTAAGAAGGCCGGGTGTCTCTTACGACCTCAGTTAGAAGGTCGATAAGCCCACAGCGGTCTCGGTAGGATAAAGTAAAGGACGGGCACCTCCAACAGCTCCGGTACCAAGGCCGATCGCCCAAAGCGGCATCAATAAGAAGATGGAGGAGTAGGGGGCCCATAGCGACCTTCCTATCTAAATGAGCTGAGGGGTCGCGCAGCCTTTCTCATCATTGAATTCGGCTCAAGGAATCTGCCACCTCGGCACTCACCTACTTGCCGCCTCAGCTCTAACCCACAAGTTTGAACACTTGTGCATATTTTCTCAAGTCACACAACCTCTTTCGGTGTTGCTGACCTCAGGCTACTAAAGGTTCCCTACGACCTCACTCTCTCTCCTTTGCCTCGGTTGTCTACGCACTACGTCGGCACACGCGTAACAGGTAAAGCGCACTTAACTAAACATGCATATTTATGTTTCACAAAAAGATGTAAACAAATTGCAGAAAATTAGTACCGGAGAAAAGGGATGGTGCCCATTGTACATACAAACATGAATTGGCCCCGGACATGCCTGGAGCCAGCCTTTCAAATAATATTGTTCAAAACGAATGAAGAAAATTACAAGCGTCCAAGTATTAATTCTCCCCATTTCCGCTTCAAAGATCATCACGGTCTGGCGTAGTCGGGACCAAAGATTCACTGGCGCGCGTGAGGTGACATCTCCAGCATTGTTAGCTTCGGCATTATCAACCTCGGCGTTGTTGACTTCCTCTTCTCTGAGCGTCTCAAAAGGAGGGAAGACCACCTCATCACCCAGAACTATTTTGCCGTTGATCACCTTATATGCCAGCTGCATATATTCACTACGGATGTTGGGCTCAGGAACCAAGGCCTGGCTCAGACACCGTTTGAAGCCATCAACGACCATCAGCCGCTGGTTTTCTTTTTCGAGCTCCGTGATTCGAGCTGATGACTTAATCTCGGCGTCTTCACCTCTCCTTCTACGACGCCGCGAGATCTCCTGACCTAAAGATAATGTTATTTCTATGTACCCAAATAGCCCATATAATGGCCACCCAAACTAGATGCTTCATTTTTTTCTTCCTGTTGCCACTCACAGTAACAGTTTGCTGCAGAAAGTGACTCCACTTGTTATTAGAACACCTTATAGGTGATCCACTCCAAAGACATAGCTGCTGCCAACATTGTGCCGAAAATCTGCATGAAAAAAACAGATGCTCCTCTGCGTTAAAACAGAAAACGCAGCTGCTGCCATCGGTTTGCCGCAGAATTCCTCTGCGAAGTAGTGCAGACCGAGTTGGCAACCCACTCCTAAACAGCCTCCAAGCGTGAACAAGGTACTTGGAAGGTGCAGCCGTATTCCATAGTCGCCGTAACACATTGATTTGTCTTTCATCCATAACCACGAATCATTTCTTGGAAAAGTCTGGGCTAATTGTAGCCAACGTTTCTTCAACTTAACCGAATCTGAAAACCAACCACTTATAGCTTCATTTCCATCCTCTATACCACTAATATCCTTCCACCAAACTGAAAACTGTCTATTGTTTAATATCCCATCTTCTCCATATAGACTTTAAATTTCATTATTTCAGGAACTTGACTTGCGTTACGGTTCCAATATTTTAGGAGTTTGCCACACCAACTAATGATAGTTAAGGAAGAGTTACGCCATTCCCTATTAGCAAATCAACTCCAAGAGATGATTTTAATCTGATGTCACATTTAAGAAAAATTAACTACGCCGCCATTGAAAATAATATTTTTGGGAGTCATCCATATCACCCACACAATTGAGAAAATGGCACCTTGAAACATCTATCAATTGGAATGGCACCTTATGTTCGGTCCTGGAGTTCGGATATACCTTGTCCGAGGAGTTTTGAGGAATTTGCTTCTTGAACCTTGAAGATTGTTGTCGGCGTTGAAGATTGAGCTCGGCTGGTCCGAGTTAGTCTTCCTCCCACATCGGGTGGGGTGTACCTACAGACACTCCGATGCCTAAGTCAGTAGATGAATGAGGCAGAATGTGCAAGAATGAGAGCGTACCTAGAATTGGAGGCATGCACCTCTATTTATAGACGAAGTAGCTCAGTCTTATCCATTGGACTTGGGTGTGTAATCCTGGCTGTCGGTTTTGAACATCCGAGCGGGGCGCGTTTATGCTTAACGTTCTAGCGTATTTGGGTCGTGCTTTTGGAGCGAAATTGGGCAATGCCCAATTCCCCAAGGGGCTTTTAGCCCAAGTCGGAATAGTGGCCCCCCAAGTCGAGTTCGAAAGAAGTGAATGAGCTCGGCTTTGATAAAGCTCGGTGTTACCTCAAAATTTCGACAAGGCATTAAATGAAGTACTTGAGTGAGTTGGACTCTCCATTAATGATGTCTTGGAAGCTACAAGTCAACACCAAGTCAATTCACCATCAATTCGACAAAAAAGGTCTACAAGTGCTGGCAATGTGAATGAGCTTCGACAAGCCTGGCACTTAAAGCTGTGGACACGAGTGGAGCAAGGAGCCTTCGACAAGAGAAAGCTCAACCTTCGACAAAGCAAAGCTATTTCGACAAAGCAGGTTTGGTACTTCACTGCAAGCGGTTGGCAATGATCCAATCGAAGTGCAAAGGAGAGCGATTAGTAGTGGGCGATTACTTCTCCTTATTTCTAGGAATCGCCATTTTTTCCACGCAGTGTTTCAAGAGTATAAATACTCTTTTGTAATAGAAAATCGAGGTCACAACATTGCACAAGAACTCTGAAAACTCAACTTCCAGACAAAAGCGAAATACGAGTGAACAGATTCATTGTACGTGCTTGTGAACCACTTTTCCTTTCATTTGAATGCAATCTTTACTTTCGTTTTACATCTATTGCAATTGTTTCTTTTGTTTTATTTTCAATATTGTTCTTCGTATCGTTTACTGTTCTTAAAATCGTCAAAAACACAAAGTACAAGGGCAATTGTCCAGAGATTTCCTAGTTTGATCTCACAAACTCACATTTTAAAACTAGTGATTGTTTGCTAAAAACACCAGCAAACAAATTGGCACGCCCAGTGGGACCTTTGCCATTACCTTTGTGTTTGTTCTGTTCGTGCATGTATTTGTATGCACTTGAGGAGTGGTAGAATGGTACGTACTAATTCTAATAACGCCTCTAGTTCCAACCCTGTGGTGTCACAAGGGCAATGAACAACCATGGACTCTATAAGTGTTAGCGCTGGAAATGTTGCAGGGACTATAGCCCCAGTAACATCAATAACCGTTCCTACAATGTCGACGACCAATGTTGGGTCGACACAATCTATGTCGTTGCCACCAAATGTAGGGCTTCCTTCTAGTCCGTATATGGCAACAGAGAACAGTTTAGAGACACGCTTCCAAAACATGAGTCTACCACCATATCCTTGTGGTGTATATGGCATGCCTACTGGAATGCCACATGTTTCGACCTTTTCCCCTTCGCATGTTTCTTCTGAAAGCATGCAAGGTCGAGAATCCTTTGCAGATTAACCAATGCGCCTTTGTTGGCGTTAAGACAACAAGTGGACGAAAGTAATCATGATATGGTTAATATGCTAACCCAACAAATTGGTACTGTGTTCAACCCATTGATTCAAAATACCAATACAAGTTATCAAATGTTAGCAAATCAAATGGATAGGATTGCTGATTTCTTTGGGGCTCCTACGGAAATAATAGGCAAGTACCCAATTCAGGAATAATGCGCCTAATACTCCACAGAGAGATCACACATCGAAGCCCAAGCGGTCGTGAAGTAACAACAAGGACGGGGAACCATGTCCCTCAAGTAGTTATGGTAAATCGAAACCAAAACGCTGATGAAGTTGTTCGACAAGTGCAACGAAATAATGTTTGCGCTCAAGATAATATAGCCACTTTGGTAGAAACCATAATGGCACAAAATGACCTTAACATAGGTTTACATAGGCCTAACTTCATATCACCATTGTGTGAATATGTGTTGCAAACAGAGTTGCCAAGAGGTTGGAAAATTTCCAAGTTTACTAAATTTGGGGGTGACACGAACGAGTCCATGTCAAACATATTGCTCGTTACATGATCGAGGCGGGAGATATAGCCTGAATGAGAGTTTGAAAATGAAATATTTTCCAAATTCTCTAACTAAGAATGCTTTCACTTGGTTTACCACCTTACCCCCTGGTTCTATGTATACATGGGGGCAATTGGAAAAAGCGTTTCATGAACAGTTTTACATGGGCCAGTCGAAAGTTAGCCTCAAAGAATTGGCCAGTGTTCGACGTAAAGTGCCTGAGGCTATTGATGATTATTTAAATAGATTTAGGCTATTGAAAGCTAGATGTTTCACACAAGTGCCTGAACATGAACTCGTCGAAATGGCTGCTGGTGGCCTAGATTATTCAATTAGAAATAAATTGGATACCTCTCATTTGAGAGACATGACCCAATTAGCAGATAGAGTTCGACAAGTCGAAAGACTTAAAGAGGAAAAGGCTAGGGTGAACAAATTCCATAAAAAAGAAAACTCAGTTGGGTTTCATAAAAAGGAGAAAATAGCCTATGTGGATGAGGAGTTCGATTTTGCATTTAGTGATATCGATGCAGAAGAGATAGACGTGGCTGAACTCAAGCCTGGTCCTCCTTATTCTTGTAAATTATTAAGGCCCCGCAAATGGGAATAACCCCAGAGAGCCTAAGAATGATGTGATTTGTGCCTAAAACTTATACTTTTGATGTTACTAAATGTGATGAAATTTTTGATCTTTTAGTAACTGATGGCCAAATAGTAGTGCCTAATGGCCTGAAAGTACCTCCTCTCGAGCAGAGGAAGAAAAAGGGTTATTGTAAGTTTCATAATTTCTTGGGACATACTACTGACCGTTGTGTACTTTTCAGGGACATAGTACAAAAGGCAATTGAAAAAGGAAGACTTAAATTTGGTGACAAGAAGAACAAAGCCCCAATGCAAATTGACGCTGATCCACTCCATCAAGCTGAAGCCATGTTTGCAGAACCAGTCGAAATGAATATAAGCATGGTCGACGTTAAGATGGTGGGTTCTCCCAAAAATGTTAAGTCTACTTCTGAAAAACTTAAGAGTGTTGTACATGCAGATCATGTTGCACGGATGATAACTCAGAAAGAATATGATGAAAAGGTGCAGTTTGTATACCCTAAGGCTGAAGAGGAATTGATAGATTTCCTCAACAGGTGTAAGCTAAAGAATTCTGAAGTGATGTTGTGCCCTAGATGCAGCGTTGTCTTCGACAAAGAGGCAGCCAAGAGTGTCGAAGGTTATAAGGTTCGAAAACCATTGAAAAGGAAATGGCTAGATAAAAGGCCAAACTTCGATTCAAAAAGAGGATCTTCCTTACAAGGCTAAGTGGTTCGACTAAGCCTTCGACTAGCAAGCAAGCAGCTCGATAACAAAAATGCAGTGAAGAAGGAGTTCGTATTGTCAAGATCGCCAAATCATTTGTTCCGAGGGCAAATCTGCCAAATGAGAAATGGATTCATGCGTTGGTTGTAAACACTACAAGGATACTCCTCCACATGTGGAAGTTGTTAAGCCAAGTGTGGGTGAGGCTGCAAAATACAACTATAGAAACAACTACAAGGGAAGAATCCTATGACAAAGACTCAATGGCGTTGATTCCAATAGCCAAAGAAGAAAGCAATACTTGCTACTACTGAGCAAACGCCAGGAAATTCGAAGACAGCAGAGAGTGGAAACCCCAAGACTGTTGGAACTAAAAAGGTGAGTATACATGCTGCAACTCAAGTAAATGCTGGGAATAAGGCCAAAGGTAAAGCTATTGTGATAGAAAAACCAAGAAGGCGGTGAATCGAGAGAATTTTTCCCGCTTATCGCCGTTGAAAATGAAAGGTGCTAGTTTCGACATGGGACGAAGATGTGACTTCGGATTTTGATGATTCTGAAGCTAGCTTTGATGTCATATGTTACGTGGTGTCTATCTTACCTAGTGAGTATGATGTCATCACAGTTCCTAATGATGTTGAGGAGAATTTCACTGAAGATATGGCTAATCATAAGCCAGTTTCTTATTACGTTATGAACAACGGTTGTGTCGAAGACCAAACGGCTGCTTTCGAGAAGCCAGATGAAGGCATGCAACACCACCTAAAGCCACTATATGTTCAAGCCAAAGTCAATGGTGTGGGCATTAATAAAATATTGGTAGATGGAGGTGCTGCAGTAAACTTGATGCCCCAAGCGTTCATCGAAAACAATAGGGATGTTCGACATTGGATCTCAAGCCTCATAATATTGTGTTGACTAATTATGAAGGCAAATCTGGCCGATCCTTGGGGGCCGTAGAAGTTGAGATAGTGGTGGGCACTATAAAAAGGACTACCATGTTTTTTGTCATAGCTTCTAAGGCAAGCTACAATTTACTCCTTGGTAGGGAATGGATACATGGAGTAGGTGTTGTGCCTTCAAGCCTACATCTAAAATTGGTGATGTGGAAAGAAAATGGTCTAGTGGAATATGTCGAAGCTGACCAGAGTTATTTCCTTGCTGATGTGAATAATGTCACAAAGGAAAATTTTGAAAAGCAAATGGCGAATATTGCGCCATGTACATCTTTTAATCAAGCATATATCTCTTCTGATAATGTTCTTTCCTCAGTTCACCTCTACCCAACCCATGGTTTTGTTTGGGAAAGGGAGGTAATAGAAGATACAAGTGTTTATCCTGAAGGTGTTCTACCTCCAACAGGATGGGACACTGATTCTTAAAAAAAGGTTTTAGATGTCAGTGCCCAATGCTTGGGATAGAATTACGGCCTACATCGCCGAAAACAAAGTAAAAGCGGCTTTGGAAGCCGAAATAATTCAACAAACAATGGCTGTCGAAGCCATAAATTCGTCTGAAGAAAATGGAGAAATCATAGATGAAAAACTTGATTGCATTTATGATGACGAACCATTAGGATTCGAAAAAGATCCTAGAGATTCGACAGGACGTATGCAAGCTCAAGATCCAGGGGAAGAAGTGGATTTGGGAGATGGCTTAGTTAAAAGGCCAATGTATATTAGTGCACATCTAGACGCTGCCTTCAAAACCCAAGTTATTTCACTTTTGCAGGAGTTCAAAGATTGCTTTGCTTGGGAATATAATGAAATGCCTGGTTTGAGTCGAGAAGTAGTAGAATTGAAAATACCCATTCGACCAGGAAAGAAACCAGTGAAGCAAACACCAAGAAGATTTGCTCCTCAGATATTGGCTAAAATCAAAGAAGAGATCGAAAGGTCGTTTCAAGAGCAAATTCATCGAATCGCTGGTATGTCGATTGGTTAGCTAATATTGTTCCAAAGAATGAAGAAAAATGGAAAACTTAGAGTTTGCGTGAGATTTTAGGGATTTAAATAATGCAACACCCAAAGACGAATACGCCATGCTCAGAAGCGAGAAATGCTAATAGATTCAGCAGCAGGATTTGATTATCTCAGTATGCTCGATGGTTATTCAGGGTATAATCAAATCTTTATTGCTGAAGAGGACGTGTCGAAAACAACTTTTCGATGTCCAGGGGCATTGGGCGTTTATGAATGGGTAGTAATGCCCTTCGGTTTAAAAAGTGCTGGTGCCACTTACCAAAGAGCAATGAATTCTATGTTTCATGATTTTATTGATGATTTTATGCAAGTATACATAGATGACGTGGTGGTTAAGTCTTCCTCAGAAATTGGTCATTTAGACCATCTTCGACGTTCTTTTGAACGAATGAGGAAATATGGATTAAAAATGAATCCAACCAAATGTGCTTTCTGTGTACGTGCAGGTGAATTCTTGGGTTTTGTAGTACACAAGAAAGGCATAGAAATCAATCAAAATAAGACTAAAGCAATTATGGAGACGAAGGCTCCTTCGACCAAGAAAGAACTTCAGTCATTGCTGGGAAAAATCAACTTTCTTCGAAGATTTATATCAAATCTAAGTGGCAAAACACAAGCATTTTCGCCATTGTTAAGACTGAAGAAAGAAGATGAGTTCAAGTGGGAGCAAGTTCATCAAGCATCTTTTGATGCAATTAAGTCTTATTTAATGAAACCACCAATTTTATTGCCTGTTATTAGAAACAAAATGCTAAAGTTGTATATAGCAGCTTCTGATAACACAATAGGTAGCATGTTAGCACAAGAGGACGATGATGGTGTCGAAAGAGCCATTTATTACCTTAGTAGGGTTTTGATTGATGCTGAGACAAGGTATAGTCCAATAGAAAAGTTATGCCTTTGCTTGTATTTCTCATGTACGAAATTAAAGCAATATATAAAATCAGCAGATGTTTATGTTTATTCACATTTTGATGTTATTAAACATATGTTATCAAAACTAATGTTGCATAGTAGAATTGGTAAATGGGCTTTAGCTTTGTTAGAATATAACTTAACTTATCAGCCTCTTAAATCAATCAAAGGACAAGTGGTTGCTGACTTTATAGTAGACCATTCAGTTGTCGAACATGAAGTCACTTCGTTAGGCATACGTCCTTGGAAGCTGTACTTCGATGGCTCAAGCCACAAAAATGGAGTTGGTATTGGAATTTTAATTATTTCCCCAGAAAACATTCTAACGAAGTATAGATTCAAAATTCAAGACTTTTGCTCCAACAATGAAGCTGAGTATGAGGCTTTGATAGTAGGCCTTAAAATCTTATTAGAGTTGGGGGCAAGCCATGTCGAAATAAAAGGTGATTCCCAATTAGTTGTCAAACAATTGACAAAAGAATACAAATGCATCAATGAACACCTTATTAAATATTTTATCGTTGCCAATACTTTGTTAAAGAGGTTTACGTACGTACACCTAGAACATTTACCACGCATTGAAAATCAAGTGGCAAATGAATTGGCACAGATGGCTTCAGGCTACAAAGTTTCGAAACAAAGCTTAGAAGAGTTAATTGAGATAAAAGATAAACTTATTTCAAATGACTCTCTCTATAATGACACTTCTTCGACATTATTGTCAACACCAAAAATTGGGGGCAATAAACACAAATGAAGTATTTGTTTAAAAACGCCACATTTTTGATAATATTGACTTAGCAGAAATTTTTGCTCTTGACAATATGATTGATAATGATTGGCGAAAAACTATTGTAGAGTATTTGCAAAATCCTACAGAAACACCGATAGAAAAGTGAAGTACGTGAGCTTTGAGCTATGTGATAATTGAAAATGAATTATTCAAGCAAACTCGAAGGAGTGCTATTAAAGTGCCTTAGTGAGAATGAGGCATACTTAGCGCTTCGACACGCATAGTGGAGCATGTGGATCACATCAAGTGGGCCACAAAATGAAATGGTTATTGTTTCGACAAGGAATGTATTGGCCAACCATTTTGAAAGATTGTATAGAGTTTGCTAAAGGTTGCCAAGAATGCCAAAAGCATCTTTGGAATACAACATGTACTGCAAATGAATTACATTCTATAGTGAAACCTTGGCCATTTAGAGGATGGGCTTTGGATGTGATTGGAGAAATAAAACCAACTTCATCAAAAGGCCATAGATACATCCTTCAGTAGGAATTGACTACTTTACTAAATGGGTAGAAGTAGTACCTTTAGCCAATGTGGATCAAGAAGTCGTGATAAAATTTATTCAAAATCATATCATTTATAGATATGGAATTCCAGAAACCATTACTACGGACCAAGGTGCATTTTTTTGATCGGGAAAAATGGTAGAATTTGCTTCAAATTGGTTTTAAGCTATTAACTTCGACACCATATTACGCACAAGCCAATGGTCGTGGAAGTTCGCTAATAAAATCATTATTAACTTGATTAAGAAGCATGTGGGCTTAAAACCCAAGAATTGGCATAGTAAGTACGACCAAGTATTGTGGGCTTGTCGAACTTCACCTAAAGAGTCTATCAATACTACTCCTTACAAAGTTAACATTTGGACATGATGCGTTGTTACCCGTTGAAATTTGTTTACAATCAACAAGAGTTCAGAAACAGTGGGAAATCCCTTCTGATCATTATTGGAATATGATGATTGATGAATTAGTTGATTTAAACGAAGAAAGGTTGTTGGCTTTAGAAATGCTCATTCGACAGAAAGAGAGAGTAGCTAAAGCTTATAACAAAAAGGTTAAGTTAAAAACCTTTGAAGAAGGAGAATTAGTGTGGAAAGTTTTATTGCCTATGGATAAAAAAGATAGAGTCTTAGGCAAATGGTCACCAGGATGGGAAGGCCCATTTCATATATTGCAATGTTTTTCGAATGGTGCTTATGAAATCGAAGAGTTGGGTGACGAAAGCAGAATATTTCGAATAAATGGCAAATACTTAAAACAGTATAAGCCAACGTTAACTGAGATAAGAGTTGAACAAACGTAGATAAATGAAAATTGTTCACAAGTGGTAATGTATGACGCAAAAGAAAAGTACATAACCACGATAAAATTGCTAAACTATTACAAAATCTCAGAAATTCGTCAAGGTTGTCTTGAGCCTCTCAAGAATGTTGGCACTCAAAGAAATGGAAGTCTCAAGAAGGTGCAAATCCCTGTCGAGTTCAGCAAGAGTAGCTTGATGTTGGTTGGCTTTCTCCAAATGCTCTATGGCCGTCAACGCCTTAGTTGTTTTGATTGACGAGGAGGCAGCCTCCATTCTTTCGACGACTAAGCCTTTTTGATACTTAGCATTTGACAGTTTGGTCTGAAGTACTTTTATCTCTTCGTTATAGCGCGTGATATCCGCATCCCATTTAGCAATCGCCTTCTCGTCATTTCTTTGCTTGGTTTGAGAGCTTCAATATCATCTTGATCAGCTTTAAGAGAAGCAAGCTCTACTTCGCAAAGTTGGTTCTCTTGAGCTTTGTGCTTGAGGATATTGGACAGTTGTGTGATCAGAAGAGAAAGTTGCTCGAAGATAGGACCAAACTCCATGAAGAAGGTGAGGAGGTCTTGAGGAGGATCTAACTTGGTTATTTTATGAATGAGTGATTTGACTTCAAGATATACAGAGGGGTCACTTTCAATGTTCACCAAAAGATCCCCCTCTAAGACTTTAACCTTCAACTGAACAAGTAGGTTTTCTACTGATTCCTGGTTGATAGAACTAAGAGAAGTGTTCGAAGAACTGCAAATCAAACGATTCGACGAGCTTTGGAGACTCAGCATGATCTTCAAAGCTGCCAAAGGGTCTCTCTTTTTTAGCTCAGCCAATTCTTGGTCATTAACAGCACTGTTAGATGATTCTTTGGCAGAAATGTCTTGGTTTTCAGGTTCATCCCTTCTAAGTTCTTCTTGTCCTGGGTCGATCATATTCTCGTCAGGATTTTCGTCAGAAATGGCTACTACTTCTTGTCCTTCATTTTCTGGGCTTTTGTTTCCCAAAAATTGGGAATTTTCTTCAACAATGGCCTCTTGCTCGACGTGCATTTGTAATAGTTGCATTGAAAATGGGAAGTTCAGGCCCGACGAATTCTTGAAAAATTTCCTCAGCAGCTACACCAAGTGGTGACGAAGGCAAAGAAGGTCTTGTAGCAGACAACTCTCGTTCTGCAACTTCAGCCAGAGACTCGACAACAGGAGTGGTGACAGACTGTTCACCTACCTGTTTACAGTAAGTAATGTTACTTAAGTTAAAATTGGAAAGGTGTAAAACGAGAAAGGGTTCGAAATAACTTCGAAAGAATGTTTACCTTAAGTCTTTTGACTGGAGGAGAAAGGGGCGGTTCAGAAGGCTCATTGATAACAATGCCTTTGCTTGCTCTTTGAGGATCGACTAGATTCCTTTTCCTCGATCTTTGAGTGAGAGGAATGTTATCTTCATCACTTTCAGTACCCTGAAAAAAGAATTTAGTTTATAAGGCAAAGGGTATTACAAAATTAGTGATAAGGTTGAAAGAGTTTTCGACATAGTTAATGAGGTGTGTATATAGTACCTCAGGACTGGAATAGACGATTACTTTCTCTTTGGCTTTGAGCTTCTGAGAAGGTTTTGTTGCTTTGGTTGTTTTCTGGAAGAAGAAATTTTTCGACGTGATTGAAAAGTCATATTCAGAAAACTTAAGATAAATAGATGGCAACATACCTTTTTTGGGGTGATATCTGGAGTAGGACTTGCTTCCACTTTCTTCTTGGCTTGAGGGGAAGGCTTCATTGTTGTTGTTGCCTTGGTTACTCTGCCCTTTGGCTTCGCCACAGGTTTGTCTAATGTCGAAAATATGGATAAGCAAACGACAATGAAATTTAACTACAAAGGTTTCAATCTTAGAAAACTTTAAGTGTCGAAAAGGCATGTACCTGTGTTTCCTGAAGGAAAGGCAGATGCTAATTTCTTCAAGAGATTTGCATCAAAGGTGTCATTGGCCTCTCCAAGCAGCAGCAGTGTAATACTGAGACCACCATTCATGGAACTTTGCAGTACACGAGAACTTCAGGTTGTAATTGATTGGTTTGAAGTACAGAGCTCGGTAGTGGAATTTTTTGAAAGCTTGTTCATAGGTTCTCTCTGAGTCTGGACCCATGAATTCTCGCCTATGAAAATATGCTGGGGCAGGTCGAATCTGACAGAGGCCAAACTGCCATGCAAAGTGGCTTGGGAAATACCTGGTAATCCCAAGATTATTTTTGTTTTTGCCAGGGGTAAGCCTAGTAGAGAGGAGTGCTGGCGAAAGATAAGCTCGCCAAATTCGATTGGTTTCCTCAGCATGTTCGTCAGAAGAAGAGGGAAATGGTCTTTTGAACCAAGTTGGTCCATAAGGTCTTTGCACGAAAGGGGCCATAGAGTCTATAAAAGTTGTGCATGCCAAGAAGATTTCAAAATAAATAGAAAAGGATTCTTCTGCAGAAAGGCCTTTCTGTTTAGCCTTCAACTGTGCTAGTCGAATCCCCTCAGTTCTTCTTTTGTCTAAAGAAGGTTGGGCTGATTTGGGAAGGTATAGGTCAAGCCTAGACTCAAAAGTGGCCAAAAGCCACAATTGAAGCAACCACAGAGGACCAGAAGCCAAAAACTTAGTGGTAGGATCGTCTTCCCTCAATTCTATGACAGCATTGTCAAGTTGTTGGTGAAGAGAACCTAAAAGCAGTTTGGCAAGATTGATGTTCTGCCCTGCATGAAGCTGAGTAGCTAATGGGATGAAAGATTTGGAAACTTGAAAGGAACGTGAGCGTAAAACGAAAAGAGATAACCACGTGGTTAGAAAAGCTATATGTTCGTGATCGAAACTTCATCAAGATCAAGATTGTGGTGGTCACCAATGTAAGGGCGAAAGAAGCATTGGTGAAATTGAAATCATAATTAAAAGCAGAGAGTTTGGGGTTAAAGGTTTCGCCTAAAGGTTTCAAACCTGTGATGGCAGCAACATCTAACAGAGTGGGGGATAACATACCACACTTAAGATGAAGACTATGTGTGGCACACCCTGCACTGCATTCACGCCAAGATTAGGGTGCTATCATACTTAGGCCCATACCTAGACAATCGAATAAGGTCGAAAATCCCTTGTTGTTTCTGTGTAATGGCTTTCTTAGCCTCAATCTTATTAAGCCACTCTATGTAAACTCGTTGGTCACCAGGAGTGCACTCCAAAGACCCTAGGAGGATTATTCAGAAATTCTAGGTGGAAGGGTGTTTTGGCAAAAACCCTAGGTTGAAGTTGATGAGGACTGGGAAAAATTTCTGAGACCTCATCGTTTTCTAGCAAAATGTTAGGTAAAGGGCCTAAATAGGCGTGGGTATAAATTTCAGTGGAAGGAATTAGTACCTGAGTTTGCCAAAGGATGGTACGCTCATCAAGAACATCAGTTCGTCGACGAAACCACCAACAGATCGGGTTTTTCCGAATCATCTTTTCTTTCAAGCTCTCGTGTCTCGTCGCAGCAAAGGATGTGGAAGCCATGGGTATGGAAAGAGAAACGCAGTTTGAAACGGGTTTGGATTGGAGAAAAGGATGAAAGTTTGAAACTTTCGTAGGTTCTGGGTTTTTTACGAAGTTCATAGAGGAAGAATGCGAGAGTTTGCTCACAAAGTTTCAAATGAGTAAAAAGGAAAATGAAAGGGTTCTAGCCGCTTATATATGTTTGGAAGCAACTTGAAGAGTTAACACGTTCGCCATAACTCGCACGCTCGCGACCTTTGAGGGGCGTGATGGCCCACCAACTATACTACGTGTGCCAATGAAACGCTTCTTCACTTTCTGCATGCGAGTCATGATGACTATCTTTTCTCTCCGTTGAAGTGCAAAAGGCGGTAGAAGTAAGTATTGCACAATATTCAAAAATGCCCTTTCTTATCTTCGCTCATCACTTCGCCGAAAGAAACATTTTTCGGGGGCAATCTATTACCTAAAAATTTCGACAAGGCATTAAATGAAGTACTTGAGTGAGTTGGACTCTCCATTAATGATGTCTTGGAAGCTACAAGTCAACACCAAGTCAATTCACCATCAATTCGGCGTAAAAGGTCTACAAGGCATACGGCAATGTGAATGAGCTTAAAACCAAATGCCCTTGTACTTTTGTTTTACATCTATTGCAATTGTTTCTTTTGTTTTATTTTCAACATCGTTTCTTTCGTATCGCTTTTCATCGTTCTTAAAACCGTCAAAAACACAAAGTACAAGGGCAATTGTCCAGAGATTTCTAGTTTGATCTCACAAACTCACATTTTAAAACTAGTGATTGTTTGCTAAAAACACCAAAGAAACACTCTGGCCATGTCCTCGCTATTCGGGGAGCTCGCTCTAGTGTCTGTTCGGTCTTCTTTGGGGTGAAGTCTGCACGAGGAAGCGCTCCATGTTTTTGACTGAAAAAGCTTGACAGAGCGTTTAAGCTCTAATCAAGTAAATATTGACTGGGCATTGAAGCTCGGATGAGACCCAAGATTCTTTTTGCAATTGCTAGTTGTGTTGGAACCCCACTTAAGCTAGATGATACAAAAATCAAAAGTCGATTTGATAGATCTTTTGGTCATTTTGCTCGTGTATTGGCCGATATAGATTTGCAATCGTAACTTAGGATCACATCCTAGTTGAGAGGCGGGATATGCTTTCTCGATTGGCATCGAATACGAAAAATTGCCTTCTTTTTGTTCAAATTGCAATAATGTTGGTCATGCCACTAAGTGCTTGTAAAGGAAGGACTCTTCAAGTCAAACAAGTTTATGTCCCTAAGCATAAAGCTCTAAATACCGACCAACCTTCACGAGATACTTTAGCAAAGAAGGGGACTTTTCTAATCATCGAGCAATCTTCCCGCATTCCTCAACACAGTTTTGACTCTCCTAATAATGATCGATAAATAAACAACAAGGGTACCCTCTCCGATTGAGACCGGAGAAAACGACACGCATTCTACCGCTGCTTCATGTACCCCTGCCTCGGTTACTGCGGATGTTGGTAAGCCTTTGACCCAGCAAATGGACTCTGCCCTCAAGAAGATGACTAGCACACCTGCAGCTAGCCGAACTGGTCGTGACTCCACTCAGCCTCCCACCACCAGACATGATTCTCTGGAGGAGGTTCATCCTTCTCGGCCAGGTGCCTAACGAAGTGGTTGTACCTAACATGAGAATTCCAGGGAAGAAGTTGGGGATGTCTTAGATGAGGATTTTGTGCTGTTGTCTCAGACACGTTGCTACATTGAATCCGGTAGGTGAATTTGACATGAATATTTTAAGAAAGCTCTGGGGTGGGTCTTCAGATGATGTTGGTGATCCTGCAATTTCTAATTCACATGGATCAGCTGCGTTTGCACCAGTTGTATCCAAGTCTAAAAAGAAGAAATCCAGACAGAAAAAGCAGTCAGATGTTGGCTACAATACTCGCTCAAGAGCTAATTCTGCCTCTAAATCTTTTTAATCTGGGTCGTTTTTAGCTTTTGTTAGATTGGTTCTTCAGGCTTTATCTAGCCAGTAGGCTACTGTGTTTTAGGGACTCTTTTAGGGGCTCTCTATTATTGTATATTTTCCTCTGATGACAAGAGTTTCGGTCTAGTCTCCCATTCGCTTTTCTCTGTCTTTTACTTTTTTTTAATAAATTCGACGAAGTGTTCGAAGAACTGCAAATCAAACGATTCGACGAGCTTTGGAGACTCAAAGATGATCTTCAAAGCTGCCAAAGGGTCTCTCTTTTTTAGCTCAGCCAATTCTTGGTCATTAACAGCACTGTTAGATGATTCTTTGGCAGAAATGTCTTGGTTTTCAGGTTCATCCCTTCTAAGTTCTTCTTGTCCTGGGTCGATCATATTCTCGCCGTGATTTTCGCCGAAATGGCTACTACTTCTTGTCCTTCATTTTCTGGGCTTTTGTTTCCCAAAAATTGGGCATTTTCTTCAACAATGGCCTCTTGCTTGACGCCATCCGCATTTGTAATAGTTGCATTGAAAATGGGAAGTTCAGTTCCGATGAATTCTTGAAAAATTTCTCAAGCCTACACCAAGTGGTGACGAAGGCAAAGAAGGTCTCAGAGCGCATAACTCTCGCTCGCGCAACTTCAGCCGAGAGACTCGACAACAGGAGTGGTGACAGATCGCTCACCCCACCGCTTACTGATGAAGTAATGTTACTTAAGTTAAAATTGGAAAGGTGTAAAACGAGAAAGGGTTCGAAATAACTTCGAAAGAATGTTTACCTTAAGTCTTTTGACTGGAGGAGAAAGGGGTGGTTCAGAAGGCTCATTGATAACAATGCCTTTGGTTGCTCTTTGAGGATCGACTAGATTCCTTTTCCTCGATCTTTGAGTGAGAGGAATGTTATCTTCATCACTTTCAGTACCCTGAAAAAAGAATTCAGTTTATAAGGCAAAGGGTATTACAAAATTAGTGATAAGGTTGAAAGAGTTTTCGACATAGTTAATGAGGTGTGTATATAGTACCTCAGGACTGGAATAGACGATTACTTTCTCTTTGGCTTTGAGCTTCTGAGAAGGTTTTGTTGCTTTGGTTGTTTTCTGGAAGAAGAAATTTTTCGACGTGATTGAAAAGTCATATTCAGAAAACTTAAGATAAATAGATGGCAACATACCTTTTTTGGGGTGATATCTGGAGTAGGACTTGCTTCCACTTTCTTCTTGGCTTGAGGGGAAGGCTTCATTGTTGTTGTTGCCTTTGTTACTCTGCCCTTTGGCTTCGCCACAGGTTTGTCTAATGTCGAAAATATGGATAAGCAAACGACAATGAAATTTAACTACAAAGGTTTCAATCTTAGAAAACTTTAAGTGTCGAAAAGGCATGTACCTGTGTTTCCTGAAGGAAAGGCAGATGCTAATTTCTTCAAGAGATTTGCATCAAAGGTGTCATTGGCCTCTCCAGCAGCAGCAGTGTAATACTGAGACCACCATTCATGGAACTTTGCAGTACACGAGAACTTCAGGTTGTAATTGATTGGTTTGAAGTACTGAGCTCAGTAGTGGAATTTTTGAAAGCTTGTTCATAGGTTCTCCGAGTCCTGGACCCATGAATTCTCGCCTATGAAAATATGTCAAGTGTGTCGAATCTGACAGAGGCCAAACTGCCATGCAAAGTGGCTTGGGAAATACCTGGTAATCCCAAGATTATTTTTGTTTTTGTCAGGGGTAAGCCTAGTAGAGAGGAGTGCTGGCGAAAGATAAGCTCGCCAAATTCGATTGGTTTCAAAGATGTTCGTCGGAAGAAGAGGGAAATGGTCTTTTGAACCAAGTTGGTCCATAAGGTCTTTGCACGAAAGGGGCCATAGAGTCTATAAAAGTTGTGCATGCCAAGAAGATTTCAAAATAAATAGAAAAGGATTCTTCTGCAGAAAGGCCTTTCTGTTTAGCCTTCAACTGTGCTAGTCGAATCCCTCGCTTCTTCTTTTGTCTAAAGAAGGTTGGGCTGATTTGGGAAGGTATAGGTCAAGCCTAGACTCAAAAGTGGCCAAAAGCCACAATTGAAGCAACCATAGAGGAACAGAAGCCAAAAACTTAGTGGTAGGATCGTCTTCCCTCAATTCTATGACAGCATTGTCAAGTTGTTGGTGAAGAGAACCTAAAAGCAGTTTGGCAAGATTGATGTTCTGCCCTGCATGAAGCTGAGTAGCTAATGGGATGAAAGATTTGGAAACTTGAAAGGAACGTGAGCAGAAAACGAAAAGAGATAACCACAGGGTTAGAAAAGCTATATGTTTCGTGATCGAAACTTCATCAAGATCAAGATTGTGGTGGTCACCAATGGGTGGGCGAAAGAAGCATTGGTGAAATTGAAATCATAATTAAAAGCAGAGTTTGGGGTTAAAGGTTTCGCTTAAAGGTTTCAAACCGTGATGGCAAAGCAACATCTAACAGAGTGGGGATAACATACCACACTTAAGATGAAGACTATGTGTGGCACAGCCCTGCACTGCATCACTTTGCCAAGATTAGGGTGCTATCATACTTAGGCCCATACCTAGACAACTGAATAAGGTCGAAAATACCTTGTTGTTTCCAGGTAATGGCTTTCTTAGCCTCAATCTTATTAAGCCACTCTATGTAAACTCGCTGTTCAGTCACCTCAGGAGTGCACTCTAAAGACCCTAGGAGGATTATTCAGAAATTCTAGGTGGAAGGGTGTTTTGGCAAAACCCTAGGTTGAAGTTGATGAGGACTGGGAAAAATTTCTGAGACCTCATCGTTTTCTAGCAAAATGTTAGGTAAAGGGCCTAAATAGGCGTGGGTATAAATTTCAGTGGAAGGAATTAGTACCTGAGTTTGCCAAAGGATGGTACGTTCATCAGCAACATCAGGTTCGTCGACGAAACCACCAACAGACTGGGTTTTTCTGGAATCATCTTTTTCTTTCAAGCTCTCAGGTCTCGTCGCAACAGCAGATGTGGAAGCCATGGGTATGGAAAGAGAAACGCAGGTTTGAATCTGGGTTTGGATTGGAGAAAAGGATGAAAGTTTGAAACTTTCGTAGGTTCTGGGTTTTTTACGAAGTTCATAGAGGAAGAATGCAGAGAGTTTGCTCACAAAGTTTCAAATGAGTAAAAAGGGAAAATGAAAGGGTTCTAGCCGTTTATATATGTTTGGAAGCAACAGTAGTTAACACGTTCGCCATAACTCGCACGTTCGCGACCTTTGAGGGGCGTGATGGCCCACCAACTATACTACGTGTGCCAATGAAACAGTTCACTTTCTCTGTGCGAGTCATGATGACTATCTTTTCTCTCACTGTTGAAGTGCAAAAGGCGGTAGAAGTAAGTATTGCACAATATTCAAAAAATGCCCTTTCTTATCTTCGTTCATCACTTCGTCGAAAGAAACATTTTTTGGGGGGCAATCTATTACCTAAAAATTTCGACAAGGCATTAAATGAAGTACTTGAGTGAGTTGGACTCTCCATTAATGATGTCTTGGAAGCTACAAGTCAACACCAAGTCAATTCACCATCAATTCGACAGAAAAGGTCTACAAGTACTGGCAATGTGAATGAGCTTAAAACCAAATGCCCTTGTACTTTTGTTTTACATCTATTGCAATTGTTTCTTTTGTTTTATTTTCAATACTGTTCTTCGTATCGTTTACTGTTCTTAAAACCGTCAAAAACACAAAGTACAAGGGCAATTGTCCAGAGATTTCCTAGTTTGATCTCACAAACTCACATTTTAAAACTAGTGATTGTTTGCTAAAAACACCAGCAAACACTCGGTCATGTCCCTGCTATTCGGGGGAGCCTGCTCTAGTGTCCTGTTCAGTCTTCTTTGGGGGTGAAGTCTGCTGAGGAAGCGCTCCATGTTTTTGACCTGAAAAAGCTTGACAGAGCGTTTAAGCTCGGAATCAAGTAAATATTGACTGGGCATTGAAGCTCGGATGAGACCCAAGATTCTTTTTGCAATTGCTAGTTGTGTTGGAACCCCACTTAAGCTAGATGATACAAAAATCAAAAGTCGATTTGATAGATCTTTTGGTCATTTTGCTCGTGTATTGGCTGATATAGATTTGCAATCAGAACTTAGGGATCACATCCTAGTTGAGAGGCCGGGATATGCTTTCTCAGTTGGCATCGAATACGAAAAATTGCCTTCTTTTTGTTCAAATTGCAATAATGTTGGTCATGCCACTAAGTGCTTGTAAAGGAAGGACTCTTCAAGTCAAACAAGTTTATGTCCCTAAGCATAAAGCTCTAAATACTGACCAACCTTCACAGATACTTTAGCAGCAAGGGGACTTTTCTAATACTGAGCAATCTTCCCAGATTCCTCAACAAAGCAGTTTTGACTCTCCTAATAATGATCAGATAAATAAACAACAAGGGTACCCCTCTCCGATTGAGACTGGAGAAAACGACACGCATTCTACCGCTGCTTCATGTACCCCTGCCTCGGTTACTGCGGATGTTGGTAAGCCTTTGACCCAGCAAATGGACTCTGCCCTCAAGAAGATGACTAGCACACCTGCAGCTAGCCGAACTGGTCGTGACTCCACTCGACCTCCACCACGGACATGATTCTCTGGAGGAGGTTCATCCTTCTCGGCCAGGTGCCTAACGAAGTGGTTGTACCTAACATGAGAATTCCAGGGAAGAAGTTGGGGATGTCTTAGATGAGGATTTTGTGCCTGTTGTCTCAGATTACGTTGCTACATTGAATCCGGTAGGTGAATTTGACATGAATATTTTAAGAAAGCTCTGGGGTGGGTCTTCAGATGATGTTGGTGATCCTGCAATTTCTAATTCACATGGATCAATTGCGCTTTTACCCGCTTGTATCCAAGTCTAAAAAGAAGAAATCCAGACAGAAAAAGCAGTCAGATGTTGGCTACAATACTCGCTCAAGAGCTAATTCTGCCTCTAAATCTTTTTAATCTGGGTCGTTTTTAGCTTTTGTTAGATTGGTTCTTCAGGCTTTATCTAGCCAGTAGGCTGCTGTGTTTTAGGGACTCTTTTAGGGGCTCTCTATTATTGTATATTTTCCTCTGATGACAAGAGTTTCGGTCTAGTCTCCCATTCGCTTTTCTCTGTCTTTTACTTTTTTTTAATAAATTCGACGAAGTGTTCGAAGAACTGCAAATCAAACGATTCGACGAGCTTTGGAGACTCAGCATGATCTTCAAAGCTGCCAAAGGGTCTCTCTTTTTTAGCTCAGCCAATTCTTGGTCATTAACAGCACTGTTAGATGATTCTTTGGCAGAAATGTCTTGGTTTTCAGGTTCATCCCTTCTAAGTTCTTCTCATTCCGGTCGATCATATTTCTCGTCAGGATTTTCGTCAGAAATGGCTACTACTTCTTGTCCTTCATTTTCTGGGCTTTTGTTTCCCAAAAATTGGGCATTTTCTTCAACAATGGCCTCTTGCTTGACGCCATCTGCATTTGTAATAGTTGCATTGAAAATGGGAAGTTCAGGCCCGATGAATTCTTGAAAAATTTCCTCAGCAGCTACACCAAGTGGTGACGAAGGCAAAGAAGGTCTTGTAGCAGACAACTCTCGTTCTGCAACTTCAGCCAGAGACTCGACAACAGGAGTGGTGACAGACTGTTCACCTACCTGTTTACAGTAAGTAATGTTACTTAAGTTAAAATTGGAAAGGTGTAAAACGAGAAAGGGTTCGAAATAACTTCGAAAGAATGTTTACCTTAAGTCTTTTGACTGGAGGAGAAAGGGGTGGTTCAGAAGGCTCATTGATAACAATGCCTTTGGTTGCTCTTTGAGGATCGACTAGATTCCTTTTCCTCGATCTTTGAGTGAGAGGAATGTTATCTTCATCACTTTCAGTACCCTGAAAAAAGAATTCAGTTTATAAGGCAAAGGGTATTACAAAATTAGTGATAAGGTTGAAAGAGTTTTCGACATAGTTAATGAGGTGTGTATATAGTACCTCAGGACTGGAATAGACGATTACTTTCTCTTTGGCTTTGAGCTTCTGAGAAGGTTTTGTTGCTTTGGTTGTTTTCTGGAAGAAGAAATTTTTCGACGTGATTGAAAAGTCATATTCAGAAAACTTAAGATAAATAGATGGCAACATACCTTTTTTGGGGTGATATCTGGAGTAGGACTTGCTTCCACTTTCTTCTTGGCTTGAGGGGAAGGCTTCATTGTTGTTGTTGCCTTTGTTACTCTGCCCTTTGGCTTCGCCACAGGTTTGTCTAATGTCGAAAATATGGATAAGCAAACGACAATGAAATTTAACTACAAAGGTTTCAATCTTAGAAAACTTTAAGTGTCGAAAAGGCATGTACTGTGTTTCTGAAGGAAAGCGGATGCTAATTTCTTCAAGAGATTTGCATCAAAGGTGTCATTGGCCTCTCCAAAGAAGAAAGAAGTAATCATCGAGACCACCATTCATGGAACTTTGCGAAGACACGAGAACTTGAGTTGTAATTGATTGGTTTGAAGTACTGAGCTCGGTAGTGGAATTTTTGAAAGCTTGTTCATAGGTTCTCTCCGAGTCCGGACCCATGAATTCTCGCCTATGAAAATATGTCTTTGTGTCGAACCGAACAGAGGCCAAACCGCCATGCAAAGTGGCTTGGGAAATACCGTAATCCCAAGATTATTTTTGTTTTTGTCGTGGGTAAGCCTAGTAGAGAGGAGTCTTTGGCGAAAGATAAGCTCGCCAAATTCGATTGGTTTCCCAAAGATGTTCGTCTAAGAAGAAGAGGAAATGGTCTTTTGAACCAAGTTGGTCCATAAGGTCTTTGCACGAAAGGGGCCATAGAGTCTATAAAAGTTGTGCATGCCAAGAAGATTTCAAAATAAATAGAAAAGGATTCTTCTGGCAGAAAGGCCTTTCTGTTTACCCTTAACTGTGCTAGTCGAATCCCCTCAGTTCTTCTTTTGTCTAAAGAAGGTTGGGCTGATTTGGGAAGGTATAGGTCAAGCCTAGACTCAAAAGTGGCCAAAAGCCACAATTGAAGAAGCAACCATAGAGGAACGAAGCCAAAAACTTAGTGGTAGGATCGTCTTCCTCAATTCTATGACAGCATTGTCAAGTTGTTGGTGAAGAGAACCTAAAAGCAGTTTGGCAAGATTGATGTTCTGCCCTGCATGAAGCTGAGTAGCTAATGGGATGAAAGATTTGGAAACTTGAAAGGAACGTGAGCAGAAAACGAAAAGAGATAACCACAGGGTTAGAAAAGCTATATGTTCTCGTGATCGAAACTTCATCGAGATCAAGATTGTGGTGGTCACCAATGTAAGTGGGCGAAAGAAGCATTGGTGAAATTGAAATCATAATTAAAAGCAGAGAGTTTGGGGTTAAAGGTTTCGCCTAAAGGTTTCAAACCTGTGATGGCAGCAACATCTAACAGAGTGGGGGATAACATACCACACTTAAGATGAAGACTATGTGTGGCACAGTCCCCTGCACTGCATTCACGCCAAGATTAGGGTGCTATCATACTTAGGCCCATACCTAGACAACCGAATAAGGTCGAAAATACCTTGTTGTTTCTGTGTAATGGCTTTCTTAGCCTCAATCTTATTAAGCCACTCTATGTAAACTCGTTGGTCACCCCAGGAGGAGTGCACTCTAAAGACCTAGGAGGATTATTCAGAAATTCTAGGTGGAAGGGTGTTTTGGCAAAAACCCTAGGTTGAAGTTGATGAGGACTGGGAAAAATTTCTGAGACCTCATCGTTTTCTAGCAAAATGTTAGGTAAAGGGCCTAAATAGGCGTGGGTATAAATTTCAGTGGAAGGAATTAGTACCTGAGTTTGCCAAAGGATGGTACGTTCATCAAAGAACATCAGTTCGGGTTAAACCGCGCCAACAGACTGGGTTTTTCTGGAATCATCTTTTTCTTTCAAGCTCTCAGGTCTCGTCGCAACAGCAGATGTGGAAGCCATGGGTATGGAAAGAGAAACGCAGGTTTGAATCTGGGTTTGGATTGGAGAAAAGGATGAAAGTTTGAAACTTTCGTAGGTTCTGGGTTTTTTACGAAGTTCAGAGAGGAAGAATGCAGAGAGTTTGCTCACAAAGTTTCAAATGAGTAAAAAGGGAAAATGAAAGGGTTCTAGCCGTTTATATATGTTTGGAAGCAACAGTAGTTAACACGTTCGCCATAACTCGCACGTTCACGACCTTTGAGGGACGTGATGGCCCACCAACTATACTACGTGTGCCAATGAAACAGTTCACTTTCTCTGTGCGAGTCATGATGACTATCTTTTCTCTCACTGTTGAAGTGCAAAAGGCGATAGAAGTAAGTATTGCACAATATTCAAAAAATGCCCTTTCTTATCTTCGTTCATCACTTCGTCGAAAGAAACATTTTTTGGGGGGCAATCTGTTACCTAAAAATTTCGACAAGGCATTAAATGAAGTACTTGAGTGAGTTGGACTCTCCATTAATGATGTCTTGGAAGCTACAAGTCAATTCACCATCAATTCGACAGAAAAGGTCTACAAGTGCTGGCAATGTGAATGAGCTTAAAACCAAATGCCCTTGTACTTTTGTTTTACATCTATTGCAATTGTTTCTTTTGTTTTATTTTCAATATGTTCTTCAGATCGTTTATCATCGTTCTTAAAACCGTCAAAAACACAAAGTACAAGGGCAATTGTCCAGAGATTTCCTAGTTTGATCTCACAAACTCACATTTTAAAACTAGTGATTGTTTGCTAAAAACACCAGCAAACACTCGGTCATGTCCCTGTTATTCGGGGAGCTCGCTCTAGTGTCTGTTGGTCTTCTTTGGGGTGAAGTCACGAGGAAGCGCTCCATGTTTTTGACCTGAAAAAGCTTGACAGAGCGTTTAAGCTCGGAATCAAGTAAATATTGACTGGGCATTGAAGCTCGGATGAGACCCAAGATTCTTTTTGCAATTGCTAGTTGTGTTGGAACCCCACTTAAGCTAGATGATACAAAAATAAAAGTCGATTTGATAGATCTTTTGGTCATTTTGCTCGTGTATTGGCTGATATAGATTTGCAATCAGAACTTAGGGATCACATCCTAGTTGAGAGGCCGGGATATGCTTTCTCAGTTGGCATCGAATACGAAAAATTGCCTTCTTTTTGTTCAAATTGCAATAATGTTGGTCATGCCACTAAGTGCTTGTAAAGGAAGGACTCTTCAAGTCAAACAAGTTTATGTCCCTAAGCATAAAGCTCTAAATACTGACCAACCTTCACAGATACTTTAGCAGCAAGGGGACTTTTCTAATACTGAGCAATCTTCCCAGATTCCTCAACAGCAAGCGGACTCTCCTAATAATGATCAAATAAATAATTACAACAAGGGTACCCCTCTCCGATTGAGACTGGAGAAAACGACACGCATTCTACCGCTGCTTCATGTACCCCTGCCTCGGTTACTGCGGATGTTGGTAAGCCTTTGACCCAGCAAATGGACTCTGCCCTCAAGAAGACGACTAGCACACCTGCAGCTAGCCGAACTGGTCGTGACTCCACTCAGCCTCCCACCACCAGACATGATTCTCTAGAGGAGGTTCATCTTTCTCGGCTAGGTGCCTAACGAAGTGGTTGTACCTAACATGAGAATTCCAGGGAAGAAGTGGGGGATGTCTTAGATGAGGATTTTGTGCCTGTTGTCTCAGATTACGTTGCTACATTGAATCCGGTAGGTGAATTTGACATGAATATTTTAAGAAAGCTCTGGGGTGGGTCTTCAGATGATGTTGGTGATCCTGCAATTTCTAATTCACATGGATCAGCTGCGTTTGATAACTCATATTTATATGAGTTATTTATACTTATTCAAAGATAAATCATGCAAGTTCTCTAGCAATTGTAGGTTGATTCTATTAGTTTTCTGTTAGTTTATTGTTTCTTAGTTAGCTAGGGGCTAAATTACGAGTTCTGTGCATTTTGGCACCAATTGGTGCCTTTGTGAGCATTTTGATGCTTTTTGTGCTTGTCAGGCAGAAATTTAGAGCCGAACGTCGCAACGTCCCTCACCACGTCTGTAGAAGGGCAGCAGAGCAAGAAAGAAATATCTCAGTTGTGCTGCACTAATAATGATGGTCAAAGATTCAGAAAGTCAGAAGATCTTCTATTCCCCATGTGCTGACAAGGATGACGCATCCGTAGTAATCGCATGATGTCGGGCTCGTAGTGCGAGACAAGGCTTGGTAGGTGAGCAAATGACATCAGCAACATGTGACCCATTTGGCTATTTAATTGAAGACTTGTCTCTCTCTAGATATGCATACACACACCTACATCATACCATTCCACACCTCCATCATCTACCTCCCTCCATTGTTCAGAAAGAGTTCTCAAAACGAAGTTCGGACACGAACTTCGGTTTTGAACTCTACTCAACTCCATTTCCGATCCATAACCACTATCTGTGGAAGCTCAGACGTGGTAACGCTCTACTGATCGCATGCGGGAAAGTTACTTAGGTGTATCTTTTGCACTCGGTTTCTTTTCGATTATGTATGGTATTTTAACTCCTTATCTTTTCAGAAAGATGCTCAGCATGAGCTAAACATTTTGTAGTTGGGTTGTTGTTTTGCATGTAATGAATTTCTAGTTAAATGTTATGAAGTATTGACGCTTACATGTTTTAAATCTTTGCATGATAATATTTCCAAACTTGTTTTGAGACTGATCAACTTAAAATAGGTAGATTCATAGGTACAGACATGGTCTATGAAAAGAACTCAAAGATTTATATGAACGAAAAGGTGCACTAAAGACATTTAGGCATTTTTATCTAAGTCTAGACATAGAATGGATAATAGTTCATAGGACATTGCTGTGGGTGCTTAAAATACAGGAGTGGGCCTATTTAGAACCTAGACATAGGACCTCTTATACTTGAAGCTCTGACGTTTTGTGCTGAAAAGCACAGCTCTTTTGCAACAGCGTTCAGACGTGGTAACGTCTATACAGAATAACATTTGTACGTAATAACGTGTAAACGTTATAACGTCTGACTAGAGAGGAATTACTTGCATGCAGCAATCCAACTCATTCTCATCCATATTCACAACCACTATTTTATTTACTTGTTTTATTTATGTTCCTAGTTTTAACACCAACTTTTAGTGCCGATTTGTCACTTGATTCTCTTGTGTTTTAAGACTTGAACTTTGAAAGTACAACCAATCCTCGTGGGAACGATCTCTTACTTTTATCCACTTTATTACTTGTACGACGTGTATACTTGCACTAAATTTGCGAATACCACACGAACGCAAACAAGTTTTTGGCGCCGTTGCCGGGGATTGTAGTAACTTTTATTGTTCAAAAGTATTAAAACACAAGTTGAAAGAATTTTACTGTGTTGTTTGTTGTTTCTGTGTTTGAACAGGTAGACGTTACAGCGTATGCTTAGTTCCAATTCAAGCTCTAGTTCAACTGAACTAGGGAGTGAATTTGCATTGTGCTTTATGTCTGTAGTGTGTTTTCTTTGTTGTTATTATTATTATTGTTTGTGTTGAGTGATTTGAAAAAAAAAAAAATTCCACTTTATGCCATGGACCATTGGAGTTCTTACTCTATGCAAGAATTGAATGCTCAACAACAATATTTCAATTATGATTTCCATGAGAGTGAATATGAAAGGGGCTGTTATGACGAAAATTCCATGCCCATGACTCGCCCAAAATATGGATTATGGAATGGGAAATGTTATGTGTGAGCAAGATTCATATTCTCAAGCTCAAACAGTAGGATTATATGAGAACAACTCTGAATTCAAAGAACTCTTAACTCATTCCATTGAATATATGAAGGTGCATCGTGACAACTTTGAAGCTTCATGTAAGAATGTAGAGGCTCACATTAAGACAATTATGGAGCATCTAAAAGAAGAGAGTTGTATTGAAGATGTGGTTGAGCAAGAGGAAGAAAAAGAAAGTGTAGAATATGAACGTGAATGTGGTCATTTGGAAATAGTGGAAGAAAAACAAAAATATTGTGTAGTTGTAGAACAAGAAAAATTCAAAAACAGTGACAAGGAAGAAAATCCAAGGTTGAGGGTATGAAAAGAGTCATGTGACAATTGAGATTCAACCTTTGGTAATTGAAGAAAATAATCCCCCGCAAAATGAACTTCAATTTTTTCAAGTGAGGAGAATTCCTACCCCAAATGTTTATTGGTTGATGCATGGGAACACTTGCTTCCATATGCCAAATACATGGGATTTCGACCAAAAAGAGAAAGCGGAAGGATGATGTCTTCTTCTTGTCCTATTATCCACCCTAACTTGGGTTTTGAATTCCAAGTCTGGCTGAAGACTCTTAAAGCAAGCGCTCTTGGGAGGCAACCCAATGATTTTTGATTAACCAACACTTTTTGTGTCTTTTAATTTTTGTTTTGTAGGAATGAAAGGTGAAGAAAGGAGAAAGTAAAGGTGGTAGACGTTATAACGTCTCAGTATACACTAGACGTTGGCACGTCTGTTGTCTGGGCAAGGTTTAAATGAAAAAGAAGAAGGAAAAGAAAAAGACAACCGCTCAAGCAAGAATCCCCACTAGGCAGAGTGGAAGCATCAGGTCAGGTACTCTGAACAAATAATTTAGCCCTATTTTTAGTAGTAGAATAGTTGTAGTTTTCATTTACGTAGAAATAAATAACTGTCCAACGTGATAACGTCTGTTTCAATGTTGGATAGTTAATAGTCAGTAATTTGTTTTGTTTGTGTCCTGTTTAAATGTTCCTCTCCCATTTAAAAAAAAAAAAAAAAAAAAAAAAAAAAAAACAAAAGCTTTTTATCATTAAGCAGTGAGGACACTGCTTAACTCTAAGTGTGGGGGGGAGAATTCCAATGTTCTAAGTTTTTGTTTCTGTTTTGTACAAGCATGAAATCAAATACAAAATCAGTTTTTGTTCTCACTCTGTTAAGCATTGAAAATAATTCTCTTTGGGCTAAATCTAGTGATGAATGTGTATGTGTGAGTAGCTGATGCATGTTTAGATGAAAAGAATTGATTGCTGCTCCCACACAAACTCTGTTTTAAGGAAAAATCTGGTTAGCTAGGGAATATGTTATGCTAAAGCTAGTTTTGGTTGACTATGGTGATTGTAAAACTTGATTAAAAACTGAGAGTAGCAGTAGAAGCTAAGTTTGGGGGTATATCGGGTTGTACTAGTGGGTGCAAAGGCGTAGGATGGTTAGTGCATGTGTAGTGTGAGTGCAGCGTTGTAACGTCTACCGTAACGTTATAACGTATGCCGCGTGTGTGTTGTGTCTCGTGTTCAAAGCGTTACAACGTTTCACCTATAGACGTTATAACGCCTAACTCCAAAAAGACCAAAAAGAGTGTGTTGTTGTAAATAAGTGGAAAATCCACAAGTGCTTTGTGTTTTCTTTGCAATACACAGAAACAAATCTTCGGGCAACCCAATATATGAAGTAAAAAAAAAAAAAAAAAAAAAAAAAAGAAGCAGAAAAGAAAAAAAAAAAAAAGAATTCCAAGTGGAATGAATCAAAGGAAGTCGCTTTCAAGAATGAGGGGGTTGCGATCATTTGCGTGTGTGAGTCGGAAAAATAGTTGCACTAACCTAGTCCTAGCACCCAATTAAGACCCTTTGTCATGCTTCAAATAAACCCCATTTCTTATGTGAAAATGTTAGCCTATTCTTTGTTTTGAAAGACGTTTTGCTCTCACCAAATGGAAACCACTCTTTCATAGGCTGGAATAGCTTCACGAACCTAGCTAGGAATGGAATTAATGCAGAGGTCACACACTCACTTTGGGCAAGAATGAATCTAGAATTTAATTGTGCATTGGTGCGTGAGTGTGTAGAGAATTAGCCCTCGAGAATAATTTTTGATCAAATGATTGAGTAGAATGCAACTCTTTGGTGTAGTTGATTTCATGCATTTCGTTAATTTTGTTTTGTCTTGATTGCTTGAGGACAAGCAATGATTTAAGTTTAGTGTGATAACTCATATTTATATGAGTTATTTATACTTATTCAAAGATAAATCATGCAAGTTCTCTAGCAATTGTAGGTTGATTCTATTAGTTTTCTGTTAGTTTATTGTTTCTTAGTTAGCTAGGGGCTAAATTACGAGTTCTCAGGTGCATTTTGGCACCAATTGGTGCCTTTGTGAGCATTTTGATGCTTTTTGTGCTTGTGCAGAAATTTAGAGCCGAACGCCGCAACGCCCCTCACCACGCCTCGTAGAAGGGCAGCAGAGCAAGAAAGAAATATCTCGGTTGTCTTTGCACTAATAATGATGGTCAAAGATTCGTAAAGTCGGAAGATCTTCTATTCCCCATGTCTTCGACAAGGATGACGACCGTAGCTTAATCGCATCTGATGTCGGGCCGAAGTGCGAGCAAAGCTTGGTAGGTGAGCAAATGACATCAAAGCAACATGTGACCCATTTGGCTATTTAATTGAAGACTTGTCTCTCTCTAGATATGCATACACACACCGCATCATACCATTCCACACCTCCATCATCTACCTCCTCCATTGTTGAAAGAGTTCTCAAAACGAAGTTCGGACACGACTTCGTTTTTGAACTCTACTCAACTCCATTTCCAGTCATAACCACTCATCTTTGTGAAGCGGGACGTGGTAACGTCTCTACAGATCGCATGCGCGTGAAAGTTACTTAGGTGTATCTTTTGCACTCGGTTTCTTTTCGATTATGTATGGTATTTTAACTCCTTATCTTTCAGAAAGATGCTCAAGCATGAGCTAAACATTTTGTAGTTGGGTTGTTGTTTTGCATGTAATGAATTTCTAGTTAAATGTTATGAAGTATTGACGCTTACATGTTTTAAATCTTTGCATGATAATATTTCCAAACTTGTTTTGAGACCGATCAACTTAAAATAGGTAGATTCATAGGTACAGACATGGTCTATGAAAAGAACTCAAAGATTTATATGAACTAAAAGGTGCACTAAAGACATTTAGGCATTTTTATCTAAGTCTAGACATAGAATGGATAATAGTTCATAGGACATTCTTTGTGGGTGCTTAAAATACGTGAGTGGGCCTATTTAGAACCTAGACATAGGACCTCTTATACTTGAAGCTCGACGTTTTGTCTTTGAAAAAGCACGACTCTTTTTGCACAGCAATGTTCGGACGTGGTAACGTCTATACTGAATAACATTTGTACGTAATAACGTGTAAACGTTATAACGCCCGACTAGAGAGGAATTACTTGCATGCAAAGCAATCCAACTCATTCTCATCCATATTCACAACCACTATTTTATTTACTTGTTTTATTTATGTTCCTAGTTTTAACACCAACTTTTAGTGCCGATTTGTCACTTGATTCTCTTGTGTTTTAAGACTTGAACTTTGAAAGTACAACCAATCCTCGTGGGAACGATCTCTTACTTTTATCCACTTTATTACTTGTACGACGTGTATACTTGCACTAAATTTGCGAATACCACACGAACGCAAACAGCGTTTGCACCAGTTATATCCAAGTCTAAAAAGAAGAAATCCAGACAGAAAAAGCAGTCAGATGTTGGCTACAATACTCGCTCAAGAGCTAATTCTGCCTCTAAATCTTTTTAATCTGGGTCGTTTTTAGCTTTTGTTAGATTGGTTCTTCAGGCTTTATCTAGCCAGTAGGCTGCTGTGTTTTAGGGACTCTTTTAGGGGCTCTCTATTATTGTATATTTTCCTCTGATGACAAGAGTTTCGGTCTAGTCTCCCATTCGCTTTACTCTGTCTTATACTCTTTTTTAATAAATTCGACGAAGTGTTCAAGAAGCGCAAATCAAACGATTCGACAAGCTTTGGAGACTCAAAGATGATCTTCAAAGTCGCCAAAGGGTCTCTCTTTTTTAGCTCAGCCAATTCTTGGTCATTAACAGCACTGTTAGATGATTCTTTGGCAGAAATGTCTTGGTTTTCAGGTTCATCCCTTCTAAGTTCTTCTTGTCCTGGGTCGATCATATTCTCGTCAGGATTTTCGTCAGAAATGGCTACTACTTCTTGTCCTTCATTTTCTGGGCTTTTGTTTCCCAAAAATTGAGCATTTTCTTCAACAATGGCCTCTTGCTTGACGCCATCTGCATTTGTAATAGTTGCATTGAAAATGGGAAGTTCAGGCCCGACGAATTCTTGAAAAATTTCCTCAGCAGCTACACCAAGTGGTGACGAAGGCAAAGAAGGTCTTGTAGCAGACAACTCTCGTTCTGCAACTTCAGCCAGAGACTCGACAACAGGAGTGGTGATGCATTGTTCACTACATTTCTGATGAAGTAATGTTACTTAAGTTAAAATTGGAAAGGTGTAAAACGAGAAAGGGTTCGAAATAACTTCGAAAGAATGTTTACCTTAAGTCTTTTGACTGGAGGAGAAAGGGGTGGTTCAGAAGGCTCATTGATAACAATGCCTTTGGTTGCTCTTTGAGGATCGACTAGATTCCTTTTCCTCGATCTTTGAGTGAGAGGAATGTTATCTTCATCACTTTCAGTACCCTGAAAAAAGAATTCAGTTTATAAGGCAAAGGGTATTACAAAATTAGTGATAAGGTTGAAAGAGTTTTCGACATAGTTAATGAGGTGTGTATATAGTACCTCGTGATTTGGAATAGACGATTACTTTCTCTTTGGCTTTGAGCTTCGAGAAGGTTTTGTTGCTTTGGTTGTTTTTCGGAAGAAGAAATTTTTCGACGTGATTGAAAAGTCATATTCGTAAAACTTAAGATAAATAGATGGCAACAACATACCTTTTTGGGGTGATATCCGAGTAGGACTTGCTTCCACTTTCTTCTTGGCTTGAGGAAGGCTTCATTGTTGTTGTTGCCTTTGTTACTCGCGCCCTTTGGCTTCGCCACGAGTTTGTCTAATGTCGAAAATATGGATAAGCAAACGACAATGAAATTTAACTACAAAGGTTTCAATCTTAGAAAACTTTAAGTGTCGAAAAGGCATGTACTGTGTTTCTGAAGGAAAGGCGGATGCTAATTTCTTCAAGAGATTTGCATCAAAGGTGTCATTGGCCTCTCAGCAAAGAAAGTTAGGTGTAATCCGAGACCACCATTCATGGAACTTTGCGCGATACGAGAACTTGGGTTGTAATTGATTGGTTTGAAGTACTGAGCTCGGTAGTGGAATTTTTGAAAGCTTGTTCATAGGTTCTCTCTCCGAGTCGGACCCATGAATTCTCGCCTATGAAAATATCTTTCAAGGCAGTCGAATCGACAGAGGCCAAACCGCCATGCAAAGTGGCTTGGGAAATACAGTAATCCCAAGATTATTTTTGTTTTTGCTGTGGGTAAGCCTAGTAGAGAGGAGTCTTTGGCGAAAGATAAGCTCGCCAAATTCGATTGGTTTCCTCGGCATGTTAAATCGTAAGAAGAGGAAATGGTCTTTTGAACCAAGTTGGTCCATAAGGTCTTTGCACGAAAGGGCCATAGAGTCTATAAAAGTTGTGCATGCAAGAAGATTTCAAAATAAATAGAAAAGGATTCTTCTGCAGAAAGGCCTTCTTCGTTTAGCCTTCAATCTGTGCTAGTCGAATCCCTCGGTTCTTCTTTTGTCTAAAGAAGGTTGGGCTGATTTGGGAAGGTATAGGTCAAGCCTAGACTCAAAAGTGGCCAAAAGCCACAATTGAAGCAACCACAGAGGACCAGAAGCCAAAAACTTAGTGGTAGGATCGTCTTCCTCAATTCTATGATGGCATTGTCAAGTTGTTGGTGAAGAGAACCTAAAAGCAGTTTGGCAAGATTGATGTTCTGCCCTGCATGAAGCTGAGTAGCTAATGGGATGAAAGATTTGGAAACTTGAAGGGAACGTGAGCAGAAAACGAAAAGAGATAACCACAGGGTTAGAAAAGCTATATGTTCTCGTGCATCGTAAACTTCATCAGTATCAAGATTGTGGTGGTCACCAATGTAAGGGGCGAAAGAAGCATTGGTGAAATTGAAATCATAATTAAAAGCAGAGAGTTTGGGGTTAAAGGTTTCGCCTAAAGGTTTCAAACTGTGATGGCAGCAACATCTAACAGAGTGGGGGATAACATACCACACTTAAGATGAAGACTATGTGTGGCACAGATCCCGAGCACTGCATTCTTTGCCAAGATTAGGGTGCTATCATACTTAGGCCCATACCTAGACAAGCTGAATAAGGTCGAAAATACCTTGTTGTTTCAGTGTAATGGCTTTCTTAGCCTCAATCTTATTAAGCCACTCTATGTAAACTTGTTGGTCACCCCAGGAGAGCGCACTAAAGACCCTAGGAGGATTATTCAGAAATTCTAGGTGGAAGGGTGTTTTGCAAAAACCCTAGGTTGAAGTTGATGAGGACTGGAAAAATTTACGAGACCTCATCGTTTTCTAGCAAAATGTTAGGTAAAGGGCCTAAATAGGCGTGGGTATAAATTTGAGTGGAAGGAATTAGTACCGAGTTTGCCAAAGGATGGTACGTTCATCAAGAACATCAGTTCGTCGACGAAACCACCAAATGATCGGGTTTTTTCGGAATCATCTTTTTCTTTCAAGCTCTCGTGTCTCGTCGCAATGCAGCGGATGTGGAAGCCATGGGTATGGAAAGAGAAACGCGGAGTTTGAATCTGGTTTGGATTGGAGAAAAGGATGAAAGTTTGAAACTTTCGTAGGTTCTGGGTTTTTTACGAAGTTCGAGAGAGGAAGAATGCGAGAGAGTTTGCTCACAAAGTTTCAAATGAGTAAAAGGGAAAATGAAAGGGTTCTAGCCGTTTATATATGTTTGGAAGCAACTTGATGAGTTAACACGTTCGCCATAACTCGCACGCTCACGACCTTTGAGGACGTGATGGCCCACCAACTATACTACGTGTGCCAATGAAACAGCTTCACTTTCTCTGCATGCGAGTCATGATGACTATCTTTTCTCTCACTGTTGAAGTGCAAAAGGCGATAGAAGTAAGTATTGCACAATATTCAAAAAATGCCCTTTCTTATCTTCGTTCATCACTTCGTCGAAAGAAACATTTTTTGGGGGGCAATCTGTTACCTAAAAATTTCGACAAGGCATTAAATGAAGTACTTGAGTGAGTTGGACTCTCCATTAATGATGTCTTGGAAGCTACAAGTCAATTCACCATCAATTCGACAGAAAAGGTCTACAAGTGCTGGCAATGTGAATGAGCTTAAAACCAAATGCCCTTGTACTTTTGTTTTACATCTATTGCAATTGTTTCTTTTGTTTTATTTTCAATCATCGTTTCTTCGATTATCGCATCGTTCTTAAAACCGTCAAAAACACAAAGTACAAGGGCAATTGTCCAGAGATTTCCTAGTTTGATCTCACAAACTCACATTTTAAAACTAGTGATTGTTTGCTAAAAACACCAGCAAACACTCGGTCATGTCCCTGTTATTCGGGGGAGCCTGCTCTAGTGTCCTGTTCAGTCTTCTTTGGGGGTGAAGTCTGCTGAGGAAGCGCTCCATGTTTTTGACCTGAAAAAGCTTGACAGAGCGTTTAAGCTCGGAATCAAGTAAATATTATTTGGGCATTGAAGCTCGGATGAGACCCAAGATTCTTTTGCAATTGCTAGTTGTGTTGGAACCCCACTTAAGCTAGATGATACAAAAATAAAAGTCGATTTGATAGATCTTTTGGTCATTTTGCTCGTGTATTGGCTGATATAGATTTGCAATCAGAACTTAGGGATCACATCCTAGTTGAGAGGCCGGGATATGCTTTCTCAGTTGGCATCGAATACGAAAAATTGCCTTCTTTTTGTTCAAATTGCAATAATGTTGGTCATGCCACTAAGTGCTTGTAAAGGAAGGACTCTTCAAGTCAAACAAGTTTATGTCCCTAAGCATAAAGCTCTAAAAATCGACCAACCTTCACAGATACTTTAGCAGCAAGGGGACTTTTCTAATACTGAGCAATCTTCCCAGATTCCTCAACAGCAAGCGGACTCTCCTAATAATGATCAGATAAATAATTACAACAAGGGTACCCCTCTCCGATTGAGACTGGAGAAAACGACACGCATTCTACCGCTGCTTCATGTACCCCTGCCTCGGTTACTGCGGATGTTGGTAAGCCTTTGACCCAGCAAATGGACTCTGCCCTCAAGAAGACGACTAGCACACCTGCAGCTAGCCGAACTGGTCGTGACTCCACTCAGCCTCCCACCACCAGACATGATTCTCTGGAGGAGGTTCATCTTTCTCGGCTAGGTGCCTAACGAAGTGGTTGTACCTAACATGAGAATTCCAGGGAAGAAGTGGGGGATGTCTTAGATGAGGATTTTGTGCCTGTTGTCTCAGATTACGTTGCTACATTGAATCCGGTAGGTGAATTTGACATGAATATTTTAAGAAAGCTCTGGGGTGGGTCTTCAGATGATGTTGGTGATCCTGCAATTTCTAATTCACATGGATCAGCTGCGTTTGCACCAGTTATATCCAAGTCTAAAAGAAGAAATCCGCATGTAAAAGCGATCGGATGTTGGCTACAATACTCGCTCAAGAGCTAATTCTGCCTCTAAATCTTTTTAATCTGGGTCGTTTTTAGCTTTTGTTAGATTGGTTCTTCAGGCTTTATCTAGCTTGATGAGAGGTCTGTGTGTTTTTAGGGACTCTTTTAGGGGCTCTCTATTATTGTATATTTTCCTCTGATGACAAGAGTTTCGGTCTAGTCTCCCATTCGCTTTTCTCTGTCTTTTACTTTTTTTTAATAAATTCGGGCACTTTGCCTTTCAGTTTAAAAAAAATGTATAACTGACATTTAGTTGTCCCGTGTTTATACTTTTAAGTGACAAAATTTTATCCTATGTTTTGTAATGTATCAGCGACAAACATTTGTCTTGTATATGAGTATAATTTGTACAAAAAATTATAATTATCAATGAGAAATTTTGTTTTTATCAATGAGTATAATTTGTCCCGTGTTTTTTATATTTTAGTTACAGTTATTTGTCCTTTTTTTAGGTATCAGTGGCAAATATTTGTCACATGTTTTATTTAATATTTACGAGTAGTTTGAATAATCATTAAGTCTTCTAAATTTTTTATAAGAGACTAAAAAGTTATTTTAAAATCTTTGCTAGTGGTTAAATTGATTAGTTTTAGTAGATTAGTATATTAGAGTAGATAGTAGAAAATAAATAGTAGATTTATAGTAGTTTTCAATATTATAATTATCAAAGACAATTATTTGTCTCGTGTTTTTTTATATATATCAGTGACAGTTATTTGTCCTTTTTTATAGCTAACAGTGAGAAATATTTATTAGTAGTTTGAATAGTCATTAAGTGTTCTCGTTTTTTCAAAGAGAGAAATAACTTAGTTTGGGATTTTCACTAGTTGTAACATTGATTAGTTTTTGAAGATTAATAGATCATAGTAAATAGTAGAAAATACATAGTAAATTTATAATAGCCTTCAAATATTAAATAATAAATAGTTGTCACATGTTTTTTTAATATTTATCAGTATTTTGAATAGTCATTTATAAGTTTTATCATTTTTGGTCAAGAGACTAAAAAGTTTGTTTGGGATTTTAGCTAGTGGTAACATTGATTAGATTTGGTAGATTATAGTAGTCTTTATATTGTTTCTCAATTCTTTTTAGTAGATTATAGTTCTAGTAGATGATAGTTTTAGTAGATTAGTTTTTGTAGATTCAAGAGACTAAAAATTTAGTTTGGGATTTTAGCTAGTATTTGTGATTAAAAGTAGATAGTTGATATTTTTTTTGGTATAAATTGGGTATCCTCTGTACGCAACTGCAGAAACTAATCCCTCAGCTAGGCATGACGACAATGAGCGACAAAGCTCTCACACAAGAGATTTCATACTGCTGCATGCCAAGCCGGATTCGACGGAAAAATTGTAATAGTCTTTATATTTTCTCTTAATTTTTTTTATTTTCTCTCTTCATCCTCTTTTGCACGTTTCCCCTCTCTTTTAATAAATGAATAAGTTTTTTTTTCCTGTTCCGTATCTATATTTTCCACCATTTCTCTCTCTTGTCATATTCCCTTTTTCCTTTTTTCTTGGTACTCTAAACTTCTCTCTCCACCATCAGAACACCTTTTTTACGTTTTCAAAAGTTGTTTGTTTTTCCTAGTAAATTACCTAAATACTCTCAAAAAGGTGATTAGAAGAATGGACATTTTAGTATTTTTGTAGGTGGGTGTTTCGATAATAGTTATAGTTGATATCATGTTGATAGGAACAAGAGCATAAACAAAAAGGCTTCCAAATATTCTTGGTCCAAGGAACCACTTGTCCAGGGAAGTTACGAAATAGAAAAACCTCCTTAAAAACTCAGATCCCCAGAAACAGAATGACTCCACATCAACTGATCCTCGGACCAGATCAGAGGAATAGCAATCTCTTGAAATTGCATTTCGGGATGGATCATTTAACGTTAACACCGAAATCCCCGAGATTCGCATTAATTAAGATCATTGTGTAAAGTAGGGGAATACAATAATATCCACAATAGGCCTAGAAAGCCAAGTCTCAGTCTAAAAGTTTATGTTGACACCATTCCCAAGTTTCCAAGTCGAATGATCAATAATATCAGAGATAAGAGATTTAAACCCAAGCCAAATAGAAGAAGAAACGTGATAACTCACTGACTTATTATTCTTGAAGACTCTAGCTTTTAAAAAGAAGAGCCCAAATGATTAGTAGAAATAAAGTTCCATCCAAGCTTAAGCATTCTAGCACTATTAATAGCTTTGATAGACCTCGGACCAGAACTCCTTCCCGATAGGGCTTGCAAACCTTACTCCAGGCCACGCTAACAATTTTCCTAGTATTAATATCACCGGATCACACAAAGTTTCTAATCTAAGTATCCACACTATTGAGAAGATTAGCAGGCCAAGCATATATTCGAAAGCTATAAACCATCATGCTAAGAACCACAGAGTTAACAAGTTGAACTCGACCCATGATAGATAAAAGAAAGTCTTTCCAAGAGGAAAGTCTAGCCTTTATCCTATCATCAATAGGTAATAAATGGAGTTTAGAGACTTTCCTTTAAAAAGGGGAACACCAAGATAAGTAAAAGGGAAAACACCCTGAGAAAAACCAAGGGAAGCCAAGTTGATCATAATTTTACGATGAATGAGTTGTACAACTTAAAAGCCCTAAAATCTCTATGGACAATCTATAAAACATTAATTAAAAGGTAACTAAAGACATCTTTTAGAATTAACACTATTTTTCACAATTAAATAAAAGGTAACATTTCTTAAAAAGATGTGTGCTAATACATTCTTCATGCATAATAAACTTTCGAACCCAAATCTAATATGCAAAGACCCTTATTTGTCGCTACAATGTGTATACATGATGGTTGAGAACCTGTTATGTTGACCCTATGATGTTCTAGATGAAGATTGTGAAACCATACTTAATTGAAAGTGATTTTCAAACCTGAATAGATTATGCATTCCTCATGCATAATTGATCAAATATATGAAAATCAAAATTTGAAAGTGATTTTCAAACCTGAATAGATTATACCTTCAAGTCTAATAGACTATAACTTCTCTCAAAATGATAAGATGAGCTAAAAATGCCTTAATCGACCAGATTTGGCGCTCTAATCTATAAGAAACCTCTTTTGATCATGTGACAGTAACAATTAAATAGTTATGTTTTTATCTAACGAATATTCTTCTATTTGATGCTTTATACTTTTGTTTTCTGAACTTTAATAAATAATATGGACACAATCAGAATCTGAACTTCAAATCTGTTTCTTGCATTAACGGGCGTTTCTGAGAGAGCATCTGGAGTACCAGCCAACCATATCCTTCAATGCAGCATCACTCAATTTTGATCAGAAAAAAATGCAGGTAACAGGGGGAAGTAAGGGGAGGGATAATAACTACAATTTTAGGCCTGGTAACTAATCCACAAAAGAAGAAATTAGAAATAAGATATAGCCATACAGATCACAATATTTAAATATTCAACTTATTTTATACAACTCAGAAGGCCTATTGGAAAGACCTTAGCTTCCATCACATACAGATCATTATGATCAGCAAAATATAACTAGCAGTTTTCAGGCTTTAGTGCAGACGTCTCCATCACAAACCCATCCATCTTTGGGCTTCTCTTCTTCCTTGGCATCATCTTTGCTTTCTTTGTCCACAGATGCACATTTTGGATGGAGATCAAAATCACACTCTTTACAGTAGTATGACCACACATGTCCCTCCTCATTGCAAACATCACAGTAATACGTCCTGCGGCGCGACAAGACAAGCTCATGCTCATGCGTTTCATGCGTCAACTTCTCAGGCCACCCCTTTGCAATGTCATCATTTTGTGCCTCTATTTCTGCTATTCTCTCCTCAGTGAAAGGATAAGCATCCGCCCCATAAAGCGCAACCAAATTGCGAGCTTTTGTTGTGAAAGTGCGGCCACTTGATCCAATTGCCACAAGCATGGGTATGCCAGATACCTTAAATTTACGACTCAGCAATGCCTTTCTTGAATCACCAAAGGGAAGTGCCAACCAAGGCATTCCTGAAAAGAAGTCATCAAAGGAGGCTTGGTCCTTATCACTTGAGATGAAAACAACTTCAAGTGGATTGTCCTTTTCCTTAATCTTATGATATGCATCAATGAGCTTTGGAAGAAACGCACGACATGGAGGACACCAATGAGCTGAGAAGTAGAGGAGGACATTCTTGCCTATTAAATCTGACACTGGAATCTGAAATGGAAATAAATTCTAACTTGTCAATATCACAGCAAAAAGAATGCTACAAAATGAAGTTAACTCTATCATGAAGTTTTACCTTCACCCCATCTTTCCCAATGACAAAATCTTGATCACCAGACACCAAAATTGACTCAATTGTTTGAGCTGCCTCTTTGGCCTTGGCTATTTCATCAAGTTCAGCAAACCGTTCAGAAGTGAATGGAGATGCATCAATCCCATGATCCTGAATATATTCGACAGCATTAGGATGAACGGTCTTCCCATCTGGTCCAATGATAACCAAAGTGGGAAGGCCTGATAGCTCAAAGTACCGAATTAGTTTCCCACAGCTTTTGTCCTTGACAGGTAAGGACAACCATGGCACACTTTCTAATACTTTCTCGAATGATTCTTCGTCTTTATCTAAGGGTATCAACACAACCTCAAAGTTCTCCCCCTTTGAAGACAGTTTCTCATAAACCCCCTTAAGCTGTGCAGTGAAGTCACTACATGGTCCATATGAATCTGCATAGAAATACAGACCAACTGTCTTTCCCTCAAGCTCAGAGATAAGTATCTGTGTGCACATGAAAGAAAAAGTCAATTTTGAAAATGAAAGTGTTTTGTGGAAACTAGCAAACAACTAGATATCAACAAAAGAGCAAAGTTACTGGCTTACTTTTTTTCCGCCAGATGATATCACAAAGTCGCGAGATTGAGAGACCAATAGAGATCTCAAGGATTGGTTCCTCTTAGCTTCCTCTTCTTGATCTTTCAACTCTTGAATCCTTTCTGATGTAAAAGGGTATCCTTCAACTCCGTATTCACGGATAACCTCAACTCCATCTTCAGTGACAACTTTCCCAGCTTCATCAAGCAATGCAAGATGGGGTATCCCGTTAACATGAAACAATTCATCAAGGCTGTTGCGTGTATCGGAATCAGAAAATGGGATAGCTAGCCATGGCATCTTGGAAAAGTAGCTCTTAAAGGACTCATCATCTTTATCAGCTGTCACAAAAACAATCTCAAAGTCACCTTTCGAAGCGACTTCATTGTACACCTCCACCAAAGTTGGGGTGAAATTTCGACATGGACCACACCATGATGCCGAAAAATAGAAACCAAGTTTCTTTCCTTCAAGCTATCAATTTTTACCTGTGAATTTCAAAATATTCCACCAATATGAGTACACGCACATGATTCTTAATTCAATAAAGCCACCACTTGAAACAATTGATACAAGCTACAATATCCAATAAAACACTACATTCAAGCAATTTTCCATTCAATAAAAATCCTTATTTAAGACTTTAATCTCTATCTTTTGCATTATAGCACCCTAATTGTTATTCCATATTTCTCTCCCCATCTATAGATGATTCGATTCGATTCAATTCAATTGAATTCAACCAAAATGGTTTTTTTTTAGCAGAAAATCTGAGTCAAAGATTAACCCTTAATTACATATGCTCTGCATATAAAATGATAATTGTTCATTGCAATTACAACTTCCAAATCAACAGGAAAAGCATACGCAGAATCAAACATCAGATGAAAAAAAAAACTGCTATTACACATGTAACCCACCAAAACATCAAAAAATTAGGGTTTTTGAAATTCAAGCTATAGAAGACACGGGTTTCACAAAAGGCCTAGCTTGAAGAAAAAACAATAAAAAGCAAATAAGAAAAGCGAGGAAACAGTTATGGTACTAACCTGATCGCCGTTGTTACGAAGAAGAAAATCTCTACCGGGAGAAGAGAGTAGGGAGTGAAAATCGTGAGCAGTAGAATCAGCGGAATCTGCCATCTAAATTCTCAAAACAAAAAGCAAAGAAATGAGCGTGCTACAACATTATGAAAGACTTCCTATTTATAGTTGTTGGAGCTGCCTCTTTGGCCCGGGCTATTTCATGAAGTTCAGCAAACCGTTCAGAAGTGTAAAAAGCTTATACATCTATTCTTTCTCTTATACTAAACACCCTAAATAATCTTCTCACTTTCTACTCTTTTTCACTCGTTCAACTTTCTTTCCTTCCACCATCCAAAGTCCAAACATACCATTACAGTCATTTATACATGGTTTTTATTTTGGCAAACATGCCATGAATTTTTATTAATTGCTGGTGTAAAATTTTTTACATGGATGATTTATACCAATTAAACTCTCAATAACTATAATTAAACTTTCATTACAATTTCTCCATAAAAATAAAACTTACCAGTATACTTTAAAATCAAATAAAATACTAGTATAAGCTCAAATTCCACAATTTGTATGTGTCAAAAAAAATTCTACAATATGTACGTCACCTTTCTTTTTTATCAATACGTCAGCTTTATTATTTTATCAATACGTCACCATTTGTGTTACTCGCGGAACATGATGGAGAATTTCATAAGAAGACCGCGCAGTGTGAATGCATTGGTCGGTTCAATGAATAACCATTACTAACGTGTCAGTATCTCGTTGGACTGCAATAAAACAACTATAAATAAATACTTTAGAAAAACAATAGGCGATGACTTCACAAGTCAACTTTGTATTTGGATTTTCACATTTTAGAAGACCACTTTAAACAATTAAAGAAAGACTCGACATAAAACGAAATTTCTCCTCATCTTCTGTTATGAAGGGCCCAAGTGATGAGTCAGCTACTCAATTGGTGAATGACACGCGCCAAGATGCAAGTGGAATGGAAGGAGCTTAATTGAGACGTAGCATACGTGACAAGAGGGACCACCCACGATGGGGTGAATTCGTTATGCAGTAAGCACACTATATGTGTGAGGTCTGGAGTGAGGAGAGATTATGCATTGTGAAGAATCAAATTCTCTCTCTTACCTTTGCTTCTCTGTACTTTTCTTCCTGCTATTTCCATTTATGTTTGTACTCTCACAGTCTCTCCGGCTGACTTGAATTTTTCAGTGAAATAAACATTCCATTCCACGTTTATCAGTTCTAAATCTTCATTACATTGGTGCTTTCATCTACACCATGGCTGACAATACTAGAATGAAGGAGATTTATGCGGATTTGAAGAAGAATTCCGAAGCAATTGAGCTGGCTGCAACTGCAAATGATGCAAGATTTAGCAAAATCGAGGCAAATCAAGCAATTGCAGATGAAAAACTCACTAGAATCACTGAAGCACTAGAAGTTTTGCTCAATCGTGAAAACAGACAAGTTAATCAGCATGGTGGACCAAACTCAACACAATCTGGGTTTCAGGTAAGCAAAATTAAACTCGATTTTCCTAGATTTAATGGGAAGAATGTGCTTGATTGGATCTTCAAAGCTGAACAGTTTTTTACTTACTACAATACCTCTGATTCGGATAGAATTACGATTGCTTCTGTAAATCAAGATGAAGATGTAGTGCCCTGGTTTCAAATGGTACAAAGAACTACTCCATTTCAATCTTGGCACGATTTGACTAGAGCATTAGAGTTGGATTTTGGTCCTTCCTTGTATGATTATCCTAGAGGTGCCTTGTTTAAACTCAAACAAACAAACACTGTGAATGCTTATTATCTGGAATTCACTGCTTTATCTAATCGGGTATATGGATTAAGCAATGATGTCGTTGTGGATTGTTTTGTTAGTGGTTTGAAGGATGATATACGTAGAGATGTGATGCTCCATACTCCTCCAAACATTGTCAAAGCTGTAGCCCTTGCCAAAGTTTATGAAGAAAAACACAATGCCCACACAGCTAGCCTAAACACCAAAACACAGACCTCAAACACTACCACCGCAAACACCAGAGCCCACTTCAATCCAACCAAAACACAGTTTTTCGAAAAACAAAATACACCACCTATCCTGAACACTCCACCTACAAGACCAATGAACCTTAACCAAAAAAACCCCAACATTAGGAGAATATCCCCTGCTGAAATGCAACTAAGAAAGGAGAAGGGAATTTGCTATTTTTGTGATGATAAATTTTCCTTCACTCATAAGTGTCCCAATAAACATTTGATGTTGCTGCAAGTTGATGATACAGACACCTTAGAGGCCGTAGAACCCCCACCACCAGATATACCACATACACAAGCCAATGTAGACACAACCGAGCATCACTTATCTCTTAATGCTATGAAGGGATCAGGAGGATTTGGCATAATTAGATTCCAAGGCAGCATTGGATCTATATCTGTGTCTGTGTTACTTGATGAGAAGCGATCTGAGATAATTTTATCCAGCCTAGAATAGTTCATTGTTTGAAATTGCCGATTGAAGCTGCACCTAAATGGCAAGTTTTAGTTGGGAATGGACAAAAGATGACTGCTGAAGGCATGGTGAATGACTTAGCTTTGAATATTCATGGGCACAAAATTAACGTTTATGCATATCTGTTGCATGTGGTAGGAGCTGATGTAATTCTTGGAGCTCCTTGGCTTGCTTCCCTAGGCCCTCATGTGGCTGATTACGCTACTACAATGATGAAGTTCTATCTTAATGGCAAGTTTATCACGTTGCAAGGTGAACAACATCAAAGACCGGACATGGCACAATTGCACCACTTGAGGAGATACTATCAGACTCAAGCTATAGCAGAAATGTTCACAGTGCAGTGGATCGAACCAGAACTTCCACAAGATAAATGGTTGGAATTACCTCAGAATATGGAACCTGAATTGGCTTTGTTGTTGAACAATTATAGAGAGGTTTTCAATACTCCTACTGGTTTGCCACCAAACAGATAACATAATCACAACATTGCTCTTAAGGATGGTTCTCAACCAGTGAAAGTGAAACCATATAAATATCCACATAGTCAAAAGGCTCAAATTGAGAATATGGTACAAGAAATGTTAGATCAAGGCATCATACAACCTAGCACCAGTCCATTCTCATCACCTATTGTGCTAGTCAAGAAAAAGGATGACTCTTGGAGGTTTTGTACCGATTATAGGGCTCTTAATGCTATTACTATCAAGGCTAGCTTCCCTATGCCAATTGTTGATGAGTTAATTGATGAATTGCATGGAGCACAATTCTTTTCTAAGCTTGATTTAAGAAGTGGATATCACCAGATCCTAGTGCAACCCGAAGATAGGCACAAGACTGCCTTCCGGACACATCAAGGGCATTATGAGTGGCTTGTTATGCCATTTGGCCTCACAAATGCCCCAGCAACATTTCAAAGCTTAATGAATTCTGTTTTTCAACAGCTTTTGAGGAAGTGTGTCTTAGTATTTTTCGATGATATACTGGTGTATAGTCCTACATGGAATTCTCATCTTGAACACCTAGAAATTGTCTTACAATTGCTGCAGCAGAATAGCTTGTATGCTAAGCTATCCAAATGCTCATTTGGAATATCAGAAGTTGAGTATCTAGGCCACTTAGTCTCAGGTAAAGGAGTGGCAATGGAAAAAACTAAAGTCCAAGCTGTGTTGGAGTGGCCGACACCAGGGAATTTGAAGCAATTAAGAGGATTTCTAGGCCTCACGGGCTATTATAGAAGATTCATTAAGTCCTATACTTCTTAGAAGCTCCTCTTACAAACTTATTGAAGAAAGAAGCTTTTATATGGAATGAAGCGATGAGACCACGACTTTCCGGAAATTGAAAGTTGCTGTTACTAGTGCACCTGTGCTGACATTACCAAATTTCCAATTACCTTTTGTTCTAAAGACCGGTGCATCTGGTAGTGGCATTGGAGATGTGCTAAGTCAAGGTGGTCACCCTATTGCTTTCTTTTCAAAGAAATTGGCACCTCGGATGTAGAAACAGTCTGCATATGTGAGAGAATTCCATGCTATTACAGCAGCATTAGCTAAGTTCAGGCATTATTTACTCGAGCATCAGTTCATTCTCAGAACAGATCAAAAGAGCTTGAGGAGCCTAATGGATCAATCTCTTCAAACACCTGAGCAACGGGCTTGGCTCCACAAATTTATCGGGTATGATTTTAAAATAGAGTATAAGCCAGGTAAAGATAATTAAGCTGCTGATGCACTCTCACGATTGATGTCTCTAGCGTGGTCCGAGCCTAAGATTGCATTCTTGCAGCAGTTAAAAGATGAGGTTGCTAAGAATGATGAACTACAGGACATTATCAAGAGATGCAGAGAGAATGCACCAGATATCCCACATTATGCATAAAGGGAAAACTTGTTGTTTTGGAATGACAAGCTAGTAATTCCAAAAGGGAGTGACCTGATACAACACGTGCTATATGAATTTCATGCTTCTCCTATTGGAGGACACGCAGGAATAGCAAGAACAATGGCCCGAATATCTTCACAATTCTTTTGGCCAACTCTGAGAAAAGATGTGAAAGCTTTTGTTAATAACTGTGTGGTGTGCAAACAAGCCAAAACAATGCATACTGCCCCTGCAGGCCTGCTCCAACCGTTGCCAATTCCATCTCAGATATGGGAGGATGTTTCTATGGATTTTATCACCGGGTTACCTATGTCTTTTGGTTTTACTGTCATATTGGTAGTGGTAGATCGCCTTACCAAATATGCTCACTTCATGGGGCTTAAGACTGATTATACCAGCAAAGCAGTAGCGGAATCTTTCATGTCTAATGTGGTTAAACTTCATGGAATGCCTAAGTCCATTGTCTCAGATAGGGACAAGGTATTCACTAGTAAGTTTTGGCAGCACTTGTTTGAGTTGCAAGGTACAACTTTGGCTATGAGCTCAGCTTATCATCCACAAAGTGATGGCCAAACTGAGGCAGTGAACAAGTGTGTCGAGATGTTTTAGAGGTGTTTTGCGGCTAATAACCCGAAAACTTGGTACAAAGCTTTGAATTGGGCTGGATTTTGGTATAATTCTTCGTTCCACACGAGAATAGGCATGACTCCATTCAAAGCGGTATATGGTAGAGATCCTCCTATGTTAATCAAATACTCACCAACTAGCAATGAGCCACTGGATCTGCAGGAACAGTTACTGATGAGAGATGCTGTATTGGCAGAGTTGAAAACAAATTTGCAGAAAGCTCAGCAAGTAATGAAAGCTCAAAAGATGATAAGAAAAGAACTGATGTGAATTTTGATGTTGGTGATCTGGTTTTAGTGAAGTTGCAACCATATAGGCAAACTTCAGTGTCGCTGAGAAAGAACCAGAAGCTAGGAATGCGTTTTTTTGGACCATTTCCAATAATAGCTAAGGTTGGGAACATGGCTTATAAGTTACAACTTCCTGCAGAGGCAAAGATTCATGCCACTTTTCATGTTTCTCAGTTGAAGAAATTTAGAGGTGACTTGATTGATCCATATATGCCATTACCACTAACTACTAGTGAGGAAGGCCCTGTGATCCAACCAGAAACAATTATGCAGACAAGGAATATTGTCAAAGGCAATCAAGAGGTGATTCAAGTGCTGGTGAAATGGATGCATATAGCAGCAGAAGAGGCAACTTGGGAGGACAAGGATGAGTTTCTGCATAACTATCCTAATTTCAACCTTGAGGACAAGGTTGTTTTTAAAGGGGATGGTAATGTTATGAAGGGCCCAAGTGATGAGTCAGCTACTCAATTGGTGAATGACACGCGCCAAGATGCAAGTGGAATGGAAGGAGCTCAGTTGAGACGTAGCATACGTGACAAGAGGGACCACCCACGATGTGGTGAATTCGTTATGCAGTAAGCACACTATATGTGTGAGGTCTGGAGTGAGGAGAGATTATGCATTGTGAAGAATCAAATTCTCTCTCTTACCTTTGCTTCGCTGTACTTTTCTTCCTGCTATTTCCATTTATGTTTGTACTCTCACAGTCTCTCCGGCTGACTTGAATTTTTCAGTGAAATAAACATTCCATTCCACGTTTATCAGTTCTAGTACTGTTACATCTTCTTTGCTTTATTCCTTCCCACGTTTTAATTGAACTACTTTGTTAACAAGGAACTAGAGGTGCGTTTGTTTCTCGGATAGAAATTACACTCCAAGGAATCACATGTTTAGGAATCCGATGACTAGGAATGTGATTCCTAAGATTTCCTAAAACATATTTGGTTAGTTGCAAGCTCGGGAATCCAATTCTTTGGAACAATTTATAAGCTTGTTTGGTTCGTACTATACATTCTTAGGAATATACATTGTAATTATCGAAATACGCCCGATTATATATCACATGTTATTTAGCTCTCTAAGTAATTAAAGATGAAATAAAAATATAAACTAAAGTGATTATTTACTTATAACTTTTTTTTACAATAATCTTTTGTAATAATGTATTTTGTTAAGTATATATATATATATATATATATATATATATATATATATATATATATATATATATATATATATATATATATATATATACTTGTTATCAAATTAATACGATAAATTATAAGCGAGGGTAGAGTGGGTGAGTGGGGGATAAGTGAGGGTTAGAAAGGTAACTTCGTGCCAAAAATTGAAACTCCTCATCCTGGAATCAAAGAATACCACTAGTTTTGGATGACATCGCATTCCTATAAAAGTGAGATGAAACTTTCTGAGTGAAAGAACATTCCCGGAATGCATTTTTTTTTTTTCAAAACAAACATAGAATCTTTCATTTCTCAACCTACATTTCTTGTTCTCTTTATATCTCCCAAACAAACACCCCCTAGGGCATGTTTGGATAGTCTAAAGTGAACGGAGCGGAATGGAATGGAGTGTAACAGAATGGAGCGGAACAAAGTAGAATAAAATTCACATTCCATTGTTTGAAAATTTTATGATGGAACGAAATGAATTATAACAGTTGTATTCCTTTTTTACCCTTATTTTAAAAAAACATTATTCAGATTTTTTTAAAAAAGAAATGTACAAAACATAACTCTTATTATTTCACTATAATATATTTTACTCTACTAATATTTGAATTTTATTATTTAATAAATGACTAATATTCATAAAAAGTAATCATAATATTATCTAACAAATTACTTATACGTGGTTGTCATTTTGCTCGAAGGATATTTTAATGGCAAAAAAATATCATGTAGAGTCCCTTTAAGTTATTTTTTCAGAATAACTCGGTCCTTTATGTTTTTTTATAACAATTTGGCTTCTTTTAAGCTTCTTAACGCAGACATCGTTAGTCCATTTTTCATTTTCCATTAAAAAAATGGTGACATGGCAATAACGGAGGTGATGTGGCTGTTATAATGTTGATGTGTCTATAATGTTGCTGAAATGGCAAATCCACATATACTTTTGAATAAAAAAATTAATAAAAAAATAATCTTACTCATCTTCTACAGAAACGTGTTTGCCCAGAAAAATGGAAATTTATCATCTTCATCTTCTATCTAGCAATCAGCTTCATCAATGGGCTCAAACCCACAAACTCACTCATCTACAGAAACGTGTTTTCGTTTTTGATTTGTTTGTTTTCGTTTTCAATCTTTTCATTTTCGATTTGTTCATTTTCGTTTTGAATCGTTTTGATTCGTTTTTGTTTTCGATTTGTTCACTGTCTCTCTGTAGATCTTAATTTTTGATTTGTTCATTGTTTTCGTTTTGAATCGTTTGCTTCATTTTTGTTTACGAATCCTATTTCTGAGTTTGGGTTTCAGATCTGTATTTTGGGGTTTCTGGGTTTTGTTTTGAATCGTTTTCAGAACCGTGCGATAAGGCATGCTATGAGATCTGTCATTGTATTTGCAGATCTGTCATTGGAATATGACATTGAAAATTAAAATGGAAGCAACTAAGCACATATCATAACTATGATAAAAATCTGGGCAAAAATATCAGAGTGGAAGAATGTCAATGGATTTGGGGATTGGGGGTTAAAATGGAGAGGAAGACATTTATTGGTATTTATTTAAATATGAAATGAAATAATTATCCAAGTCAACAACGTAACCACCACCTCAACGTTAGCGCGCCGCATTTTTGGAACGGAAATTTGAAAAAATGTCAACGGTGTATACGTTAGGTAACTTAAATGATCTAGTTGTTACAAAAAAAACTTAAAGGACTAATTTGTTACAAATAAATAACTTAAAGGACCTCTAGTGTATTTTTGCCTATTTTAATTATTCAATTTTTGTGTGAGTACAACTACCAAAAAAGAAGAAAAGAAGGGTAATATAAATCAAGAAAATCCGCTACAGTAGCATTAGCAAGAAGGTAAGCGTAAGTAATATAAATAAGAGGGTAAGCATAAGTAATATAAATCGAGAAAATCAAAGAGTAAACGTTAAGCATCAGTAATATAAAAGCGAGTAGCAGGAAGAACATGCCGGAAAAAAACAAGGAAAAAATTAACCGTACTAATTAAGAGTAATTAACAACTATTCGTTCATCAGTTTTAACCCATAAATACCCCATTAAATTTTCCAAATTCATCACAATGGTTTCTTGACTATCTAAAAGCCTAAAATGGTTTCCTACCACGACTCGAGTTTCATGGGGAAAACTCGTATGGCCCTGGGGGAGGATTTGGGGATGTCGATACCCTCCCTGCCTCCGCCTCGAACCCATTCAACTAAACATTAATTATTAGTTTTGATTTTATTTTATGCATATTTAATATTTCACTTTGATACATATTTTTTAAATTTTTATTGATCTCTTTTCAATTTTAAAATCGATTTAAATATTTTTAATTTTATTTTACTATTGTATAATTATTTTTAGTCATTCATTTGAACACATCTCCAAAAACTACACATAGAATTGCAAATATTTGTTCTATATATGCATTTGGTAGTCATATAACCCATCTTGAGCACTATAGCCACTACACGTGACAAACAAAATTTTGAGAAACAACCCATGTCTTTCATAATTAAATCTTGTTTGATTAGGAATTCCATAGGCACCTTAGTTTTAAGTATTGTTGTGATCTACAGGAATAAGAGACAACTGTATTTATGAATTGTTAATGAAATATTACTTGTATCATATCATTATTGTACATATTAAGTATCGTTGTTCTCATCTATAGTATCCCTTTCTAATAGTGTCCTTTTTTTATCCCCTATTGCATATCAAATTTAAGAAGCACATTATTGAATATCATTAACTTAATCCAGATTAAAGCAAATTCCATGTATTGTTCCATCAAGAAGTACATTATTTTTAAAGGCTTTGAGAGCTCTGTAACATGCGATTCTTCATTCAATTATAATTCTTCTTCTCGTGCTGTAAACATGTACTTGACTTTCTCTTCTACGTCTTTGTCTACATGTTTCCTACAATGTATTTTTGGGTCAAATCTCTTGATTGTGTATGTCTGACGAATTGTGTTTTATAAATGCTCCAGTTAGATTGTCCTCAAGCTATGTGATAGTATCTCATTATCTGTGGCAAACTAAGAGGGTTGACAAATTAAATTGTACAATTAGATTATCCTCATTCTCTTAAAACAGGTCAATAGAAATATACAAATTTCATTCCTATACCCATATGTAACTGCTCATTAGTGTCACAAATAGTTTCTATGTAATAGCCCATTTGTTACAGATTAAAAAATAAGTGATTTTGTTGTTACATAATTTAGATTTAGTTTTTAGAGATTTTTAATGAGAAGTTGTTTTATGTTTGAGTAACATACTGGAAATCACTTATTTTAAAAAAATCATTCTTAAAAAACTGATTTTCTTGAGAAGCGACTCAAAACAACTTCTCATATGAAACCGTTTTTAGATTATTTTCAGCTTTTCATTTTTTTAAGAATCAGAATAAAAGCGAATGATGTCGTCATAAGTGATTTTTTTTTTGACAACGTGATTTTGTTTTTTAAAAAAGTGATTTTTTTTTAAAAAAATAAGTCATAACAAACGGGTTCTAATATTATAGTTTTTAGACTTAGCTATTTTAAAAACAAATTCAAATATTTAAACTCAACAGAGCTACAATTTTTTTGCTAATTTGAGATAAAAATACTTATTTTGAAACTAACACAACATCAATGACTGGTCTAAAAATTGTAGCTGCTATTTCTGCCCATTTAGTATGGTATGTTGATAGAAAATTCTATTGGTACTAATAGTTTATAAAAATTTCCATTGCTAAAATATACATTTGTACAAATTAAAAGCTACTCATTTCTATCATAACCAGTACTTAACCATGCATGTAGGAAAATTCAATGAAAATTAGTTTAAGACTGAAAAGTGAAACAATAAATTAACAATAAACTTGAGCACACTTTGACATTGTCAGGGACGGAGCCAGGAATGGTTGTCTGCGGGGGCGAGTTTAAGCCTTTAAAGTTTTAGACGGGTTACCATCATTAGTGCGCAGTTTCCACCGACTTTGTGGATGACTAATATACACTGAAGAACCTAGTTGACCACAAGTACTTTTACTGTCCCGTGTGGTTCTCCACTCCCAACAGACTTTTTGCCACACCCAATGTTTGAACTCGAGACCTTCGGGTGGGATCTGAGTCATTTACCACTCGGACCAACCTTTATTGGTAGACCTCGATATTAATTTCACTTACTAATTTTTCAACTAATATATTTATTAACAAAATTAGTCAATCTCAACCAACAGGATGTGGCACAAGTGGTAGATACTTGGGTCTCTAAACCATTTGGTCATAGGTTCGATCCTTCGTTGGTGCGTATGGAAAAACATTTGTTGGGAGATGTCAACCCCTTAAATGGATCCCCATTACCTTGAAGGATTAGTATCCACATCGTTGTGGAGGATACATTAGTTTACCAAAAAAAATTAGTCAATCCCATGAATGCATTTAATTTTAGTTTTGTATTGATTAATAGTAGAGAAATTAATTAGGCTTAAAAACACCTCTAACTTTTTATTGTGAGTCCCACTTTAAAAATTTATTATGCGTAATTTTTTTTTTGGTCTAGGGGTCTTTGACCCCACTCCGGTGTCCAGGGGAAAGAGACCCTGAATAATCCAGAGTTCGGTCGGGAGGTAAGTAAAGTGTGGCTTTAATTTATTCCATCCGGGGATCGAACTCGGATACTAGCCGAATCCGCCCCTTTAGATAGAGTGCATTAACTACTTGCACCCAAGCTTGGAGTTATTATGCGTAAATTACTATTTCTTGCATTTTGTTTTTTAAAAATATGAAATGATTATAAATAATAAAAAACAAACGTTACTAAATGGAGCTTAAGAAAATGCATAGTGGCTATTTGACTTTTTGCAGTGAAATAAAAAACAAACACACACTGCTACCAAATACTATAATTATATCAACTTGAGGGGGAGGGGGGGGGCCTTGAGCCATGGCAAGCATCAACGTCCCTCCGTCCCTGGACATTGTGTACTTTCAAAAGCAAAGTCAGTTTAAGGATAGAACGAGAGCTTTGAACATCTAATAATATATAAAAACTAAGCCCGCCCCTATAACTTGAGTCATCATCACATTGCAGCCTCGTAACTATGAATTAAAGGTTTACTTCAAGCACACCCCTGTAAATGATAAACAAAAATATAACATTAGAAGCGTTGTCATCAAATATAAATCACGAACAATAGTAATTTCAAAGTAATTCCAGTTTAAGGGTAGGATGCAAGCTTCGATGTGATGCATCGCTTGTATGTAGGCTTTATTTGCCAAACCAAATATGGAAGCAACATAGGAAAGAGCATAATATGAAATACCCTCCATTTACAAATATAACCATTTTGTCAAAAGTCACGCGTGAAATACATATAGAAAATTTACCAAACAGAGTTTGGTCTAGTCTTTCTTTTCAACTACATTAAATAACAAATCACAAAAAGTTAAGAAGTAAAGAAATCATATTTTTATTTTTAGAAAATCAACACGTAAACAGAATGACCTTAGAAACCATCTTTCAAAAACTCTAAATGCAAATAAACCTTTGCAGTATCTGAATTTGAAGGAGAAGCAACAATGTGGAGCACTCTGGATGCAGCCTCATAACACAAACCATGGTATTAGTGTAAACTTACGGAACTTAAATGATGGCTATTAAATATTAAACTCTAACAGTGATTATAGACAACAACCATAAAAATAAAAAAAACGTAAACTTAAAAAATATTATATTTTCCTAATCAAGTGTAAACTTACGGAACTTAATTGATGGCTATTAGAGATATATATAGTTTGTTAGGCATACACTAACTACCAACAATATCTCTAATAATGGCAAAGGGATCCTCAACCTTGATTAAGATATTATCAAAAATCAGAACTAATTTGCTTGAGCATCAGATCAAGACAGCAACCAACACATCACCATCCAAAAAAACATCAAACTATTGAACCCATAGTAAAATATCCCTAACACTGTTGTTTTAGGTTTATGCTTGTTTGTTACAGAAGTAATGCTGACATTTTGATGCGAATTTAGTTATCTTCTTATTCTAATGGACTGATGGAATGGTCAAGGGAATTATTAATATAAATCATGACACATACACATGGTAAGGTGGATTAAGAAAATTAAGAAAATTACGGGATGAGTATGTTATGACATATGCACATGGTGACTCAGCAAATGCATTCGTGAATGTATAGATAGATTGTAGTCACACTTTTATGTTATGACAGTTGGACCAATCAGATTGTAGTCACACTTTTATATTGTTTTCAATTTTATTCGACCCGAATTTATGTTTTTGATAAATGGGTGGTTGTGACCCAACACAATACCTTCTTGAGTCAAAAAAGTATATGTATTAACTTCACATGCACATGAGTCAAAATATAAGTAATTTGTATTAGAATTTGAATTTGAATTTGAATTATGAAATTCAAAATATAAGCAATTATTCCAGATTTAAAGAGAGTATGTAATATAACGTTTTTTATTAATTTATTATTTTTAAAATGAAGTATTAAAACTGCAATTAATACTTGTTCGTTGGTACAGTAATGGTATGTTTTTTTCATTTGTTTGCTGATTTATTTTTATTCACTCTAGTCAATAACACGTAGACTTTTTTGAGGATCTAATAGGAGGTTGCCAATTAGGAAAAGACACATTAAAATGGAAGCATTTAGTTTCTAATTAACCAATGGAGTGTTGACAAATGAAGTTTTTCTAAAATAATGTATTCGTAAATATATTATTAATAGAATAGATAACAAATTAATTGCACATGAGTCAAAATATAAGCAATTTATGTTAGAATTTGAATTTGAATTTCACAATATAAGCAATTTATTGCAGTTCTAAAAAGAATTATTTTTTAATTAAAGTATTTAAATTGCATTTAATGTCTGCTGCTTGGAATAAAAATGGCTTCTTTTTTTATTGTTATAAAATTTATAGATTAGTTTGTAGAGAATTTTACCCAAATGTGTAGTTTGTGTCCAAAAAAAAAAAGTGAAGTTGTTTTCTGTGATTTTGAATTCATGTGGCATGCTTATATTCTTTTATGTTTCATCACTAGTGTGTACGGGTATACATCATCTTTATTTAAATGTTTTAAATATTTTTTAAAAAATATATCTTAAAATTTATGTAAAATTTCGTACTGTTTCAATTATATTCAATAAATTTAGAATTTTTAAATAGATATATATTTCCCTAAAAAAAATAGATATATATTGAATACATAGTTTTTGACACATATATTGAATACACATTATTAGTTGTCCAACGTTAATATTTAAATTTATATTAACATTCTTATTTAAATAGTAAAAGTAAAATTATGTATTAAATATAAGACTTAAATATATGTTACCCCCCTGCAAATATACTCATTATTCATTTACCCCCTGTAAAAATAAAACTCTTAAAAAAGACCTTGCAAATATTAAATGTTTCTAGTTACCCCACTGCTGTATGATTATGTTAACAACGTTAAGTGTATGCTGAAACACTTAATATTTGCAGGGGGTAAATGGATGATGAGCATATTTGCAGGTGGGTAAATGGATAATGAACATATTTACATGGGGTAACATATATTTACGTAGGGGGGTGTCATACCCCAATTTTGTCCGGCTTAGGTCAAAACCCTAATTTTCCACAAAAAATAAATAAATTGAAGAGTGAAGAGCCTTATGCATTGCATTTTGGATCCTAGAAGGCATTCCAATGTTCTTGAAATCATTTTTAGGGTTGGAATGCACTTTTCGGGCAAATTAGGGTTTTAGAGTCAAAAAGGGTATTTTGGTCAATTATAACGGGTATTTTTCTCGCTTTCAAAAAGGCTCAAAATATGTTACGTGGTGCTTGTAGCGTGTTATATTTAACAATCTTGCACCATTTTGTTCTCGTTTGGCACGCGTGTTAGTTCTAATTATATACGTGTGTTTATCTTAGCACTCGTTAGCGGTTTTACGTTATTTTATTATTATTAGTAGAATTTATTTACTTTTTATTGCTAGAAAAAGAATTAAAAATCTGTTATTAGGGTTCAATCCTAACTATATTTTTGGATTCCATGAGTGTCTAGTTTCAAGTATCAAGTCAAGCTATTTTTAGTGTTTATTGCTTTATCCCATTTTTGCCATTTTTACTCAAAGTAAACCCAATTCTACACTCAAAGACATTGTTGCAAGCAACAACAACAATCACACCACTCCTCCACTCCACCCCCCTCTAAACCCAACAACCTTCAATACACAACATGTTATTTGTCTTCCTTCTCTCCACACCACAACATAACACAACATTTCTTTTGCTTCCTTTTCACATCCTCCCATTGTAATTTAATAACACACAACTCACTCCTTCCCCACACACTACCAAACCGTAGCCCTCTCCCCTCCCTCACTCTATCTTGTTTTTTGATTTCTTCTTCATCCAAACAACACCATTTCACCTCATTTTCATACCTCTTTCACATATCTTCTTCCTTCAAGTTCAAAACATCATCATCAAGGAAGATTCATCAAGTTCTCATGGGTTGGAGTTGAGGTTCCTTGGAGGTTCTTGTTGATTTGGGTTCTAGTTTCTTCATCTCATTGCATTTCCTAGCTTGGATTTGAGGTAAACCTTGAACATTTGCATCATCTTTAAATTTCTTGCATAAAATCTCTTCTCCTCACTTCAACTTCTTCATACCTTGTTGTTGCTTTGAGGAGCCATCTCAAACATTATGACAAACACTTAGGGAGGTTTGGGTGTTTGAGGTGGCTCCTTGGCTTTGAAGGGGTTGTTCTTGTGTTTTCTCACATTTCCTTGCATATTCACTCTTGTTTGCATAACTTTCACAAAATAAGAAACCCATTTCAAGCATGATAACCTTGGCCATGGGCCTAGGTTTAGGGTTCTTGAATGTTTTTGTTTATTTCATGATTTGGGGATGAATAATAGTTGATTTAGGGTATGTATGCTCCTAGGTTTTAACATAAAAAATTAGGGTTTGGGTTTGCTTTAATAAACTTGTCTTTGTTGATGATTGGCAAGGTGATTCACACTTGTGCACTTGTGCACTTAATCTTAAGTGTGAGGATTGACCAAAGTGATTCAACATTCTTTGATACTTTGGTTGCTAAATAATTTGCTTGCTTATGCTTGCCAATGATCATGATTGAGGAAACTCTTTTTTCTTGAGCTAACAATTTCATTGTCCACTCTCATATAAGAATATCATCAATACTTAGATAGGTCAATTCCATACACTGCATCTTCCAATAGATGTGCATTTAGATTCTCTTGCGTTTTGTAGAAATATTTGAGTATGGTTCTCGCCTAGCATCTTCCATTAGATGTGCATTTAGGTTCAATCTTGCCTACTCTTGCATTTTTGCTGAATGCCCAATTCAAGTTCCTTCCTTGCCTATCTATGTGTTGTGATCTAATATGTGTAGTTTAGGCTTGATCTTTGTTTGCGAATTCAAATGTTGTTGCTTAGTGATTTGATTCCAATGACCGTGTTATGATTGAATTCACTTATTCTTTCTTGCATTCATTGTTTTCATTTCTAAACAACTTGGCATAAAAATGGTTACTAGTGGCAATCCATCACAACCTTTGTTGGTTTGATTGTCATGAAAGCCTCAATTTCAAAAGAATTTTCATAAGCATAAAGCAAACTACTAGTGATAATCCATCACAACCTTTGTTGGTTTGATTGTCATGAAAGCCTCAATTTCAAAAGAATTTTCATAAGCATAAAGCAATATACTAGTGATAATCCATCACAACCTTTGTTGGTTTGATTATCATGAACGTGTTCAATTTCAAAAAGAATTTTTTAAGTATCAAAGAATCAAAACAAGTTATTAGTGGTGATCCATCATAACCTTTGTTAGTTTGATCACCATGAAAGCTTGTATTTTCAAAAGACATTTTCAAAGAGAGTTTTAGTAATGATCACCCATAACCTTTGTTAGTTTGATCATTATGAACGCTCTTCATTTTCCAAAACCTCATCAAAAAGATCTTCATTTTTAAGGCTAATTAGAACTACGTCGCTTTGATTCCCATTTGGGATACGTAGGAGCGAGCCACGTTCTCGTCAAGCGCAACGAACAAAAATCCTTTTCGCAACTATAAACATTAGCATTTTTCATAACACAAAAGAATTGCTTTTAAACCCATTGTTGCTAGTGGCTAATCAGAACTTTTGTTCGTCTAGTCATTGGTGGCAATGTATTTTTCCAAAGAACAATAAGCGATGGTCACCCATAACTTTGGTTAGTTTGATCATTCGTGCCAATTAATCTCTTTCGAAAATCATTTTCAAAGGATCAAATAAAAACGAAGTTGCTACTAACCGTCAATCGTAACCTTTGTTAAATCGACTAGTGGCGGTGACTCCCATTTTTCAAGAGTACTTAGCGGTGATTACTCATAACCTCTGTTAGTTTAATCATTCGCTGAATACTCGTCATATTTTGAAAACTCACCAAAAAAGATAAAAAACAAAAACCTTTTACATGACAACCGAGAACTACGTAGCTTTGAATTCTCCATCGCACCAGGAGATACATAGGAGCGAGAAGTCAACTCTCGTCAAGCGCCAAAAATAATAATTTTCATTAAGTTTTCCCATTTATCTTTAAACAAGAAATAAATAGGCAAATCTAGATATTTTTCAAATCAAACGTAAAACCACACACTTAATTAAAGGTTCCCTTTCGGTAGAAAGGACGTGTGCGGTGCTAATACATTCCTCACACGTAATCGACCCCCGAACCTATATCTCTAGTTTTCAAAGGACCATCCGCCTTGTTCAAAAGACCTTTTTTCAATGTTTTGGTCTTAAAATTAAAATATTGGTGGCGGCTTCCAAAATTTTCCACGTTGTAAATCGAGAAACCCAAACCAGATTTTTCGGGTGCAACAAGGGGTAAATGGATAATGAACATATTTGCAGGGGGTAACATATATTTATACTTAACGATGTCAACATAATCTAACAACAAGGGGGTAACTAGAAACATTTAATATTTGCAAGGTCTTTTTTAAGAGTTTTATTTTTACAGGGGAGTAAATTGATAATGGGTATATTTGCAGGGGGTAACATATATTTAAGCCTAAATATAATTTATTATTTTTCACTATTTAGTTACTTTTATTGCACTATTAAAAAAAGCTACATTTTCTTGTAATCGGTATTAGATTTAGAAATGGAAATAAGGTGGGGCGGGGATAGGTACGCTTCTCGTCCTATTTCCCAATCCCCGAGTCCCCCACAGAGAATTCACGTCCCCTTCCTCGTCACCACAAATTCCCGTAGGCGTTGCGGGGACCCTAAAAATCATAAAAATTCCTATCGAATACACAATGCCCAAGATCAAGCCACTTGATGATCTCCTTTTTTACAACTTCTTTCATGATAGGGTTTAGCCTCCTCTATCCTTCAATACTATTTTTAGCACCATCATCAAGAATGATTCTGTGCATACAGAGTGTAGGGCTAATCCCCTTTATATCAGCCATTTGCCACCCAATTGCCTTCTTATGCCTCCTTAGGGTAGTAATGAGATCATGCTCTTGACTTTTAGAGAGGTCAGAAGCAATGATCACAGGCAATGTATCATTTTCCTCTAAGTAAGCATATTTGAGATGCTTAGGTAGCTCTTTCAATTCAAGATCGGGGGGTTTTTCTACGGAAGGCACATTCCTCTTGAGAGTAGAATCTCCAAGTTCAAGAGATTCATATTGTCTAGACCAAATTTCATTGACAGTAGCCTCCTCATGCAACAATCCTTCATTCACAAGTTCACTTTTATCCACTTGAGACAGAGCTTTCAACAAGTGATCATTTTGCTTGTTGAATCGCTTCAATACTCATCATTAAGCGTCAGTGTAATAGTATGAATTTTCGCAATTATAGTGCAAGTATACACATCGTACAAGTAATAAAGTGGATGAGAGTAAGAGATCGTTCCCACGAGGATTGGTTATACTATCAAAGTTCAAGATCAAAACATAAGAGAAACAAGTAACAAATCGGCAATAAGAGTTGATTGTAAAGCTAAAGATGTAATTAAAACAAGGAAATTAAAGTTGGTTGTGAAAATGGATGAGAAATGAGTTGAGTTGTTGCTTGCAAATAAATCCTTCCTAGCCAGACGTCATAACGTCTAGACGTTATAACGTTCAAATGTTAATGCTGTGTAGAGCGTGGCCACGCCTCGAGCGCTGTTGTAAAAGAGCTATGCTTTTCAGCATAAAACGTCAGAGTTTCAAGTACAAGAAATCCTATGTCTAGGTTCTAAATAGGCCCACTCCTGTATTTTAAGTACCCACAGCAATGCTCCACGAACTATTATCCATTCTATGTCTAGACTTAGATAAAGATGCCTAAATGTCTTTAGTGCATTGTTCATTCATGTAAATCTTTGATTTCTTTTCATAGACCATGTCTGTACCTATGAATCTACCTATTTTAAGAGGCCAACCTCAAAACAAGTTTGGAAATATTATTGCACAAAGATTTAAAACGGGCAACGAAAACATTTCATAACATTAACTAGGAATTCATTAAAGGCAAAACAACAACTCAACTACAAGGTGTTTAGCTCATGCTGAACATCTTTACAGAGTGAAGTGGATTTAGAATCCAAATACCATACATTACAGAAAAGAAACTAAGTGCACAAAATGCAACTAAGTAGCTCTTCAGCATGTATGCTGTATAGACGTTACAACGTCTGAGCCTTACACTACTGCAGAAAATAAACTAAGTTCAGAAGTCTGTTTCCAGATCTTCTTTACAAAACAAATTCTGAGTTTAATGGTGGAGATGGTGAGGTGATGAAGTGATGCTGAAGATAGGTGAAAGAGATGATGCTCGTGAGTGTGGTTGGTGATGCCTTGAGAGAGTGCTGAGCCTTCATTAAATAGCCACCTTGCTTACATGTGTGCCGATGTCACTTGCTCACCTACCACCGCTTTCCTATCTTTTCCACGACAACATTCAACGCTCTGATTAGCCGCGTGTCACCCATGGGAAACCGAAGATCTTTCGACTTTTAAATCTTTGACTATTATTGCTCAAAGGCGCCAAAATGAAGATCTTTCACTCTTGCTCTGCTGCACTTTTGTAGACGTGGTGAGGAACGTGGTAACGTTCAGCACTGAATTTCCTGCACATGCACAAAAAGCATCAAAACGCTCTCAAGGGCACCATTTGGTGCCTAAATGCATAGATTTATCTTTTTAACTCTTATTCACCTAAAACTCAGAAATCATTATAAAACTAATTACTTAAACCTTGTATTGTTCAAGAACTTGCATGATTTATTCGTGAGTGAGTATAAATAACTCATGTAAAATATGAGTTATCACACCCCCAAACTTAAATCATTGCTTGTCCTCAAGCAATCAAGACAACAAAACAATTAATAATATGAAATCAACTACACTAGCAGGTTCTGTGTTACTCAACCAGCAGTCAAAATTCATTCTCAATGGGCTATTTCTTCACACACTCACATACCAATGCATAATTAAATTCCAGATTCATTAAAGCTCAAAGTGAGTGTGTGACCTCTGTATTAATTCTTCCTCTAGCTAGTTCAGAAACTACCTTAGCTATTGAGAGAGTGGCTCCCAAATGGTGACAGCAAAACATTTTTCAAAACAAAGAATAGGCTAACATTTCCACATAAGAAATAGGGGTTCATTTAACGCATGACAAAGGGTCTTACTTGGGTGCTAGGACTAGGTTAGTGCATCTAAATTATTGACTCACACACGCAAAAAGGACTATAACCCCTTCATTACTGAGCAACTCTTCTTTTTATTTGCTCCATTTTGGAGTTTTATTCACTTTTTTTTTTTTTTTTTTTTTTTTTTTTTTTTTTTTTTTTTAACATTTGAGTGCTCAGCATTTGGTTCAGGGTATTACAGAGAACACACAACACATGTGGATTTTCCACTTATTTGTATCAACAGACTCTTTTTGGTATTTTTGGGAATAGACGTTACAACGTTTATAGGTGAGACGTTGCAACGTCTGAGCACACAACACTACACACACGGCAGACGTTATAACGTTACGGGTAGACGTTACAACGTTGCACTCACGCTACACCTGCACTTTAACCATCCTACAGTCTTTGCACCCAGCCTTAGTACGACTTGATTTACCCCCAAACTTAGCTTCTACTGCTATTCTAGGTTTTTAATCAAGTTTTACTCTCACCACAGTTTGCCAAACTAACTTCAGCACAAAATATTCCCTAGCTAACTAGATTCCTTCTTAAAACAGAGTTTTGTGTAGGAGCAACAATCAATTCTTTCATCTAATCATGCATAGGTTACTCACACACACTTTTTTCATTATTCTTAGCCCAAAGAGAATTATTTTCATGCTTGACAGAGTAAGAACAGAAATTGCTTTTGCATTTGATTTCATACACAAAGCAGAACTTAAAAACACCGAGATCCCCACACTTAAGGTCGTGAGCGGTGTCCCCACCGCTTCAAAGATAAACAGCTTTTTTTTTTTTTTTTTTTTTTTTTTTTTTTTTTTAGAAGGGGGGGGTTCTCATTCATGACATTGAAATTTAAAAATTACTAAACTACACTACGCTTAAAACTAGAAAAATAAAACTAAAACTACTATTTGGATTGATAGGGACTTACTTGTTTCTTTGCACGGATCTAAGCCTTCCGCTTTGCACTGGTGGATACTCTGCCGACCTTGACTTTCTTCTTTTCCTTCTTCTCTTTCTTGACCTTCGCTCCTCCTTGCTCGGTTGTGGTTGTTGTTGTTGTCTCATCGATTCTTTCTCACCCACACTTGCAGCAAAGAACACCGAGACTTTCAAATCCTCTTTTGGCCTCCTCCCACATCCTCATTGCTAGATCGCCAGGTGGACTTGCATTGGTTCACCTGGGGATCACGGGCTTTTTCCACCTCTCGGTTCTTTAGACGTCGCCACGCCCGATGATGATCCTCCGCCCAAAGAATCGTTCCTCGCGCTTGCTTCAACAGTGCTCTGCCCGACTTACGAGTGGCCTCTCCATTGCTTCTTTGTCTAACTTTTTCCATGGCGACTTCTCTTTCATTAGTGACTTGCATTTCGCAAGTTTGGTGCGACCTCTTTTTCGCCAGACGTTACGACGTCTGCAGAGCAATTCTTCAAACAATAGCAGGAGGGGCTTCTCGAAACACTAGTGGCTACGAATGCAAAGACTAGTAGCGATGAGTGAGTTTCCTGCAACACCTTGAGTTTTCTCTTTCTTGGTAGCTTTGGCCTTAAGGTTGTGGGGCTACAACTTCCTCTTTCTCTCCACTCCCTTTAGCTTGTTTTGACTCAGCAGCTATTTCTTGTCTTTTCTTCCTACCAAAGGGGTTATATGTGAGGGCACTTTTCACTCTGGTCTTTTTGGGTGGTGAGATGGGTTGGGATTCTGGATTTGTTGGCTCGAGACGTTGCCACGTCTGGTTTTGGGGTGAGGTTGTTTTTGAGGTTCTGAGTTGGGGTGGGGGTGGTTGTGGGATTGGTTGGTCTTGAGCTTTGGAGTGTGGGGTCTTTGGTGTGTTTTGGTCATGGGTGGAAGTTTCTTTTGGTGACGGTGGTTGTTGCGTGGCTTGTGGGGATGATGGTTTGGGGCTAACTTCTTTGGATTTTGTTGGGGTTGGCTCTTTGTTTGTTTGATTGGTTGGGGACTCACTTTCAGTCCTTTCACTCGAACTCCCTTTTTCCTCAGGGCTTTCCTCCTCTTCTTCCTCACTAATTGCTTTCATACTAGCTTTCTTTGTTTCCTCTGCATCATGATCGAGAAATATCATCTAACTCATCGAATTAAAATCTTCCTCACTACTTACCTTCTTTTGTCTCTTTCTTTGGCTCGCTTCTTTGGTGGGCTTCTTGCTCTTTTGCCCTTTCCTTCTTGATGACTCTTCTTTGGATTGTGGATAGGGGCACTTCATCATCATCTTCTTCCCTGCATCCAACTGCAATCTGTGCTCTTCAATCACTTTCTTACCCTTGGACACTTGGGCAAACACCTTCTTTTGCCACTCAAACCGCTCTCCTTGATAAATTTGGCGAGAATTGCGCTTTCCTCCAGACGTTACAGTAACGTCGTGCATCAGCCAGAACTTGAAGTTCCTGCAGATTTCACCCTAGGTTTGAATTTTGTTGAAAAAGGGCCTTGGGGCTGCTCCTAAGCTCGAGATGCTTCAATCTCCACTCCGCCTCCATGCACAAATCGGTTATCATACATGGGAAGTACAAATAGCCATCCTTCCTATTTTTCCACTTGTTGAGCTCACGGTTGATCGCCTTTCCAACCTCCACTTTATCTTTTGACATGATTGCATCAATCACAATCAACCTCTCTTTGTCTACCCAGGATGTATGAGAGGTAGGAATTAAGCAGTGCCTTATGAAATGAAACCAAGTGTTGGCTTCATCGCAAAGGTACCTCTTCATGATTTTGAATTCACTACCATGCTCTCCACTCCTCTCCCGCATGACTCCTTCCACACAAATCCTATCCTTGATAGCGTCCATTTCAGCCAGACCATAGTTCTTCTGCTTGGTCTCCACGACTTTGCCATAGTACCCTAGCCCAAAATAGTCATTGATGACTCTTACCCCAAACTTCACTTCCTCACCTCGCACCTTTGACACAATGGATGGCTCTCCTTCAGGCCTCTCAACGATCCCTTTGTAGAAATCATGGACCAGAGTAGCAATGTATTCTTTTCTGTGCACAACAAATTTCTACCAACCCAACGCTGCGACGGTTGCGAGGAAATCAGGATTGGGGCTTTCTTGACTAAAGCCCCTTTCGGGAAGTAGGGCTTTTTCTTGGATGGGTTAGGTGTTTTGGGGAATGGGGTGAGGATGAATTCAGTCGGCATGCTTTCCTTTTCCGGAGGATTTGGTGGCGGATTGCTTCACTTTTGTCATAGTGTTTGCTTGAGAGAAAAATTGCTTGGAAGGTAATGGGGATTTCGGAAATTTAGGTTTCTGAGGAAGAGAGGAAGATTTTGGTTTTGAGAGAGAGAGATTAGAAATAAGTTGCAAGAGGTGGAATGGTGGTGAATGGTTAGATTTTTATGGGGAAGTGGTTATGGGGAGTTGAGAAATGGTAGAGTGGAGTAATGGAGAAAAGTAACCGTTGATTAGACAAGTAAGGGGAGGTGATGACGTCGTGGTCAGTTACCACGTTCATAGCTCAGAAGGAAATCATTTCTGCCACGTCATTGCTTTTGACTTCATTTAAATTTTCTTTGACTGCTCAGACGTGCCCACGTCTAATACCTTCTGAGACGTTACGACGTCTGCCCACTTATTCCTGCAACAACAAAATTTAAAAACAACGAAAAAATTAAAAAAAAATCCTTGGGTTGCCTCCCAAGAGCGCTTGCTTTAAGAGTCTTCAGCCAGACTTTTGTTTCTTTCCTTCAAGAATTGTTGAAGGACATTTGGTTCTTGTCCCTTTCCACATGTTCTCCATGATATTGTTTCACACGTTGGCCATTAACTTTGAACATGGTGTTGGTCTTTTCATCAAATAAATCCACAGCACCATGAGGATAGATCTTCATTAATCTGAATGGACCTGACCATCTTGACTTCAATTTTCCTGGAAACAACTTAAGCCTTGAGTTGAATAGCAACACTTGCTGTCCTTCTGCTAGTTCCCTTCCTTGAATTCTTTGGTCATGCCACTTCTTTGTCTTTTCTTTGTACATTGCAGAGCTTTCATAGGCATGGTGTCTGAATTCTTCTAGCTCATTCAATTGCAATAATCTTGCCTCACCAGCCTTTGCATGATCTAGATTTAATTGCTTTATTGCCCAATAAGCTTTATGTTGGAGCTCAATTGGCAAGTGACAAGCCTTTCCATAAACTAGCTTGTAAGGAGACATGCCCAATGGTGTTTTGTATGTTTGTTCTATAGGCCCAAAGTGCATCATCCAGTGTAACGACCACTCCTTTATGTTGGGACCAACCATCTTTTCAAGTATTCTTTTGATCTCCCTGTTGGATATTTACGCGCCAGCCTTTGGTTTGGGGTGATAAGTCAGTAGCATTCGTGTTTTACTCCATATTTAGCCAAGAGGTTCTCAATTATCTTATTACGTAAATGAGAGCCTTCATCACCGATTATGGCTCTTGGAGTACCAAACCTTGTGAATATGTTCTTTTTCAAGAACTTGCTAATGATTTAGCTTCATTGTTTGGCAATGCTCGCTTTCAACCCACTTTGATACGTAATCCACGGCTACTGAATGTATAGATTCCCATGGGACATAGGAAATGGTCCCATGAAATCCATACCCCATACATCAAACAATTCTACTTCGAATGCTTGTGAGTGGCATCTCTCGCTTGCTTGATATATTCCTGTTCTTTGCTTTGCCACATCTCCTAACCCGACTCATGTGCATCTCTCGAATAATGTTGGCGAAGAGTGCTTTGATTGTAGGACCTTTGCGGTGCCCCTGGTACCTCCAAAATGTCCACCATAAGGGAGTGAATGACATTGTTGTAGCACATTGAGTTGTTCTTCCTCGCCTAGACACCTCCTTAGTAACCGATCCGGGCACATTTTGTACAAGTATGGCTCATCCCGAAATATTGCTTTGTAGTGTGGAAGAACTTCTTCTTCGTTGATGATTGAATCCTACAGCACAATCTTGCTAACAAGGTAGTTAACTATGTCAAGATACCATGGTGTAGTAGTATCGGGCGTTATGACGTTTGACGAGAGTGTCATAGACGTGGCCACGTCTTCAACTACCGAGGCTACCACCAATAGTCTCTCATCGTGAATTTTTCTTTTATCTCTTCTTCTTACGTACTGCATCAACATTCTCAAGCCTAGAAAGATGATCAAAGAACTTGGTTCTCCACCCCTTTTTGTCACGAATTTCCAAGTCAAATTCTTGGAGGAGGAGAACCCATCTAATGAGCCTTGGCTTTGCATCTTTTTTTGAAATTAAGTACTTAATGGCTGAATGATCAGTAAAGACAATAACTTTTGCACCTACTAAGTAAGATCTAAATTTATCAAATGCAAACACAACAGCCAAGAGCTCTTTTTCAGTCACAGTATAATTTAATTGGGCATCATCTAAGGTTTTACTGGCATAATAAATAGAATGAAAAATTTTTCCATACCTTTGCCCCAATACAGCTCCTACAGCATAGTCACTTGCATCACACATCAACTCAAATGGTTTGGACCAATCTGGAGTGACTATTACTGGAGCAGTCACCAAGGCAGTCTTCAGTTTGTTGAAAGCTTCATGACATTGCTCATCAAAATTGAAGACGTGGTCACGTTGCAACAACAGACACAAGGGTTTTGAAATTTTTGAGAAATCCTTGATGAATCTTCTGTAAAACCCTGCATGTCCTAAGAAACTTCTGACTCCTTTGATAGTTGTTGGTGGAGGTAGCTTGTCAATAACATCAATCTTTGCTCTGTCCACCTCTAATCCTTTCTTTGATATTCTGTGTCCCAACACTATTCCTTCTTGTACCATAAAATGGCACTTTTCCCAATTAAGCACTAGGTTGGTTTCTTCACACCTTACGTAACTCCTTCCAAATTATCCGGGCATGCCTTGTATGAATCTCCATAGATCGAGAAATCGCCCATGAAGACTTCCATGGAATTTTCAATGAAATCAGAAAACAAGGCCATCATACACCTCTGAAATGTTGCAGGAGCATTACACAGCCCAAATGGCATCCTTCTGAAAGCAAAGGTACCATAGGGGCAAGTGAATGTTGTCTTCTCTTGATCTTCAGGTGCTATAGCTATCTGGTTGTAGCCTGAATAACCATCAAGGAAACAGTAGAAATCTTTGCCTGCGAGCCTATCTAGCATTTGATCAATGAATGGAAGAGGGAAATGATCCTTCTTCGTTGCTTTGTTTAGCTTTCTGTAGTCCATGCATATTCTCCAGCCTGTTACTGTCCTTGTTGGAATTAGCTCATTTTTATCATTTGTTACCACAGTAACTCCACCCTTCTTTGGCACACATTGTACTGGACTTACCCAGGAGCTATCACTAATAGGGTAGATGATTCCTGCATCCAACCATTTGATGATTTCTTTCTTCACCACCTCCTTCATTATGGGGTTCAATCTCCTCTGCCCTTCAATGCTATTCTTGGCATTCTCCTCCAAGACAATTCTGTGCATGCAGATTGTGGGACTGATACCTTTAATGTCTGCCATTTGCCAACCAATTGCCTTTTTATGTCTCTTCAGGGTAGTAATGAGATCATCTTCCTGCTCTTGAGTGAGCTTGGAAGAAATGATCACTGGTAGGGAATCATGTTCCCCTAAAAAGACATACTTCAAATGATCAGGTAACACCTTTAACTCTAAGGTAGGTGGCTCTTTAATGGATGGCACACTCTTCTTCAGATTTGACTCCTCTTGCCCTAGAGATTCATACCTTTTTGTCCACGACTTTGGTGCAGGGGTCTCAGACGTGACCACGTCTGTGACAGACGTTACGACGTCTAGAGGAATAACTTCTTACATAATGACTTTTGTATTTCATTATTCCCCAGAAGCTTCTCCAGATGATTATTGTCCTTGTTGAACTGCTTTTGGACCATATGATCTATGGCAACCACATAAGAACACTCCTCTGTATTTGGTTCTGGATACTTGAGTGCATTGAGGACGTTGAACTTGACTTCTTGGTCATTGACTCTCATGATTAATTCTCCTTTCTGCACATCAATGATTGTCCTTCCAGTTGCTAAGAAAGGTCTCCCCAGGATGATGGGAACTTCTTTATCTGCATCAAAGTCTAAAATAACAAAATCCACTGGAAACACAAATTTGTCAACTTTAATCAAAACATCTTCTAATATTCCTTCAGGATAGACCCTACTTTTATCAGCTAAGGTTAAGCTTAAAGAAGTAGGTCTAGCAGTTCCTATACCAAGTTTATCATAAATGGACTTGGGCATCAAGTTGATACTTGCTCCCAAGTCACACAAAGCCTTTCCAATGTAAAAATCTCCAATGGAGCATGGTATAGTGAAAGCGCGGGATCCTTGAGTTTTCTAGGAAGCTTATTCTGCATAATTAAACTACATTCTTGATTAAGGCAATGATTTCAAACTCCCTAGCCTTCTTCTTTTGGTGATAATATCTTTCAAGAACTTGGCATAGTTAGGCATCTGTTGTAAGGCTTCAACCAAAGGGAGGTTGATGTGTAGTTGCTTTAGCATATCCATGAACTTCTTGAATCGCTTGTCTTCATGAGCTTTTTCAATCTGTGAGGAAATGGTGGAGGAGGATACTCAGGTACAAGCCTGGGTACAGTTTTGATTCCTGGTTCGAAGTTAGACGTCGTAACGTCTGGGTTGGACATCACAATGTCTGGAGTATCTTTCACACCACTTGTGCTTGCTTCTTTACCTTTCTTTTTCTCTTTCTCAGGCACTTCTTTTACCTTCTCTGGGGCTTCTTCCTCCACAGGCATACTTGGTTCAGGATATTCAGTACCACTTCTTAAAGAAATTGCATTTACCTGTCCATTTCCCCCATTATTACCATTAGGGGTTGATGATGATGGAGCTTCAGTTGTGGAAGGAAGAGTTCCATTCTGTCTTCTTTGTGTGAGAAGTGAAAAGCTATCTGTCCAATTTGATTTTCGAGTTTTGATTGAAGACTCATGAGTCGAAGAGTTGTCTTGCAATCACTTATGAAGCTTTTCATCATGGCCTCCAAATTGTTGTTGTTGTTATTCTCGCACATCCGCCTCTGTTGTTCTTGAGGGGAAATCCGGGGAGGTATTGCGGGAACATTATTCTTTGGAATTTAGGGCATTGTTGTTTCTCCAATGAAATTTGGATGATTTCTCCAATTTGAATTGTAGGAGTTGGAGTAGGGACCATTCCCTTTGTTACGTGATACAAAGTTCAGCGATTGAGGTTGTAGGGACATTCCTCATACACATGCCCTTCTTCGAAGAAACACAAACTACTCCTCCGAATGGGTAGGTTCAATCGCGCAAAACGATGCGCTTCTCGACGGCGTGGCCACGTTTGAAGTATTCAAAGTTTTGATCATGTTGGTTAGTGTAGCCACTTGAGCGAGAGAGAGCGATCCACTTCACTTATCTCGTGTACACCGCCTTCTTCCCGAGGGGGTAAACCTATCGATGGCCAATGAGAGTTATGGGTGGCTATGTCATCAATGAGCTTGCATGCCTCAGAAAAGGACATGTTCAAAATGACACCACCTGATGAAGCATCAAGTATCAGTCTTGTAGGCTGATCTAGACCATTATAAAACGTCTCCATTTGGATCACCACAGGAATGCCATGGTGAGGGCACATTCTTAGTAATTCCTTCCACCTCTCCCAAGCTTCAAATAATGATTCTCCTTCCCTTTGTTTGAAGGAAGTGATATCATTCCTTAGCTTAGCATTTTTGTTGGGAGGGAAATATTTGGCCAGAAACTTCTCTGCTAACTCATCCCAAGTATGAATTGAATTTGGCTCCAAGGAATTCAGCCAATTTTTAGCCTTGTCCTTGAGTGAGTATGGGAAAAGTTTCAATCTGAATGCATCCTCTGAAACTCCAGGGATGACAAAGTTGCTGCACACATCCAGGAATTGTCTTAGATGAGAGTACGGATCTTCTTGAGGGAATCCTCCAAATTGGCCTGCAGTTTGCAGCATTTGGAACATCATTGGCTTGAACTCAAAGTGACCAGTATGAAGGGTTGGTCTTGCAATGCCTGTTTGTAGATGAGCAGGGTTGAGCACGGCATAATCACGCATAGGCCTGTCCCTGTCGTTGACCATGTCTTGTGGTCCTGCATTGATGAGTTGCTGCCTTTGATAGTGCTCATCATCAACAATGATTGTTTCTGTATGAGTTTGTGGTCCTCTACCATGTCCTCTACCTCCTCTTGGTGTATGTCCTCCTCTAGAACCGGTGTTATGCTCAGACATGGTTGGGAGCTGATGTTGTTGTTGCCTCCTTCTTAACCTTTGTTGTCTCCTTAGTTGTCTGAAAGTTCTTTTTGAGTTACGGATCAAACTCGAGTTGATTCACTCCTTGGTTCAGTTGAACTAGAGCTAGAGTTAGAACTAAGCATACGCTGTAACGTCTACCTGTTCAAACACAGAAACAGCAAACAACACAGTAAAATCCTTTCAACTTATGCTTCGATACTTTTGAACAATAAAAAGTTTTACAATCCCCGGCAACGGCGCCAAAAACTTGTTGCGTCAGTGTAATAGTATGAATTTTCGCAATTATAGTGCAAGTATACACATCGTACAAGTAATAAAGTGGATGAGAGTAAGAGATCGTTCCCACGAGGATTGGTTATACTATCAAAGTTCAAGATCAAAACATAAGAGAAACAAGTAACAAATCGGCAATAAGAGTTGATTGTAAAGCTAAAGATGTAATTAAAACAAGGAAATTAAAGTTGGTTGTGAAAATGGATGAGAAATGAGTTGAGTTGTTGCTTGCAAATAAATCCTTCCTAGCCAGACGTCATAACGTCTAGACGTTATAACGTTCAAATGTTAATCTGTGTAGGCGTGGCCACGTCGAGCGGCTGTTGCAAAAAGAGCTATGCTTTCAAAGATAAAACGTCAGAGTTTCAAGTACAAGAAATCCTATGTCTAGGTTCTAAATAGGCCCACTCCTGTATTTTAAGTACCCACAGCAATGCTCCACGAACTATTATCCATTCTATGTCTAGACTTAGATAAAGATGCCTAAATGTCTTTAGTGCATTGTTCATTCATGTAAATCTTTGATTTCTTTTCATAGACCATGTCCTGTACTATGAATCTACCTATTTTAAGAGGCCAACCTCAAAACAAGTTTGGAAATATTATTGCACAAAGATTTAAAGCGAACAACGAAAACATTTCATAACATTAACTAGGAATTCATTAAAGGCAAAACAACAACTCAACTACAAGGTGTTTAGCTCATGCTTTGAGCATCTTTACTGAGTGAAGTGGATTTAGAATCCAAATACCATACATTACTGAGAAAAGAAACTAAGTGCACAAAATGCAACTAAGTAGCTCTTGGCATGTATCTTTGTATAGACGTTACAACGTCCGAGCCTTACACTCATCGCAGAAAATAAACTAAGTTGAAGTCTGCATTTCCGGATCTTCTTTACAAAACAAATTCGAGTTTAATGGTGGAGATGGTGAGGTGATGAAGTTGATTTGAAGATAGGTGAAAGAGATGATGCTCGTGAGTGTGGTTGGTGATGCCTTGAGAAGTCTTTGAGCCTTCATTAAATAGCCACCTTGCTTACATGTGCCGATGTCACTTGCTCACCTACCCACCGCTTTCCTATCTTTTCCACGACTTTGTTCAACGCTACTGATTGCTTCGCGTGTCGACCCGTGGGAAACCGAAGATCTTCCGACTTTTAAATCTTTGACTATTATTGCTCAGTGCGCCAAAATGAAGATCTTTCACTCTTGCTCTGCTGCACTTTTGTAGACGTGGTGAGGAACGTGGTAACGTTCAAAGATCGAATTTCTGCACATGCACAAAAAGCATCAAAACGCTCTCAAGGGCACCATTTGGTGCCTAAATGCACAGATTTATCTTTTTAACTCTTATTCACCTAAAACTCAGAAATCATTATAAAACTAATTACTTAAACCTTGTATTGTTCAAGAACTTGCATGATTTATTCGTGAGTGAGTATAAATAACTCATGTAAAATATGAGTTATCAACTACAGAGTCTAGAGATACAACAAAAGAGCATTCTTCATTTCCCTTTTCAGGAAGCTTAAGAGCATTCATGACATTGAATTTAATCTCTTGATCATTGACTCTCATAGTCAATTCCTCTTTCTGCACATCAATTAGAGTCTTTCCAGTAGCCAATAAATGTCTTCCAAGAATGATAGACACTTCTTTATCTGCATTAAAATCTAAAATCACAAAGTTAGCAGGAAAAACAAATTTATCCACCTTTATCAGTACATCCTCAATGATTCCTTCAGGATAAGCAATAGATCTATCTGCAAGCTGAAGTAACAGTTGTAGGCCTTGCAACACCTATACCCAGCAGAGTCAAAACAGACTTAGGCATCAAATTGATGCTTGCACCTAAGTCACAAAAAGCTCTGCCAGTATAGGTTTCACCAATAGAAAAAGGAATGGTGAAACTGCCTGGATCCTTCAATTTACTTGGAATCTTGCTTTGCATGATCATACTGCACTCTTCAGTCATAGCCAGTGTTTCAAATTCACCAAGTCTCCTCCTTTTGGTCAAGACATCTTTCATAAACTTTGCCTAGTTAGGCATTTGTTGGAGAGCCTCAACCAAAGGAACATTGATGTGAAGTTGTTTCAACACCTCTAAAAACTTGCCAAATTGCTTGTCTTGCTGTGCCTTCTTCAGTCTCTGAGGAAATGGTGGAGGTGGCACATCTTGATCAAACACAAGTAGTGGCACTGGTGTTGCATCAGATGCTGCAGAATCAGTTGCTGTCACATCTGTCTTACTCTTTTTTTTTTTTTTTTTTTTTTCAGAATCTTTTTCTTTTCTTTTGTCACCACCACCTGTATCAAGTGATGGCCCACTCAAATCATTCCCACTCCTCAGAGATATAGCCTTGCATTGCTCCTTACCCTTAGAAGATGTAGCTTCAGTAGTAGAGGGAAATGCCCCACTAAGTCTCTGGGTTAGAGCAGTAGCTATTTGACCAAGTTGGTTCTTTAAATTCTTGATTGCAGCTCCCTGTATCCGATATTGAGTCTTTGCTTCATTCATGAAAGCCTTAAACATGGCCTCCATAGAGTTATCAGTTGCAGGAGCAGCTTGTTTTGATTGAGCAGAAATCACGGTGGTGATGCTGCAGTCTTTGGAGTAGTTCTTCGCTGCAGTGTTCTTTGCAGATTACTACTCCATCCGAAATTAGGATGATTCTTCCACCCGAGATTGTAAGAATTTGAGTATGGATTATTACCCTTGTTGTACCCAACATAGTTTGAGAGATAGGATTCGCAGGACACTCCTCATAAAGATGACCTCCTCCTGAGAAACACAACTTGGAGAGGAACCACATGGAGCGGCTCAATTGCTTTGCTACTGATTCTTTGCGGCAGATTGTTCTTTGCAAAGACTAGGTCTTTGTCATATTCTTGATTTGGTTAAAAGAGGAAGCCACTTGAGCGGACAAGGAAGTGACCTCACTCACTTCATGTACCAGCCACCTTCTTTCGAACACTTGACCTAGCAGTAGGCCATTGGTAGCTATTTGCAGCAATGTCTTCAATCAAGTTGTAAGCATCATTGTAAGAACCATTCAGAAGAACTCCTCCTGATGAGGCATCAAGCATGAGCCTAGTTTGAGGCTCCAATCCATTGTAGAATGTCTCCATTTGGATAATGATAGGAATACCATGGTGAAGACATTTTCTCAAAAGTTCTTTGTATCTTTCCCATGCTTCAAACAAGGTTTCAAATTCAGTTGGCTTAAAAGAGGTAATTTAATTCCTCATCCTGGCATTCTTTATTGGAGGAAAATATTTTGTCATAAATTTTTTTGTCATCTCATTCCAAGTAACAATAGAGTTAGGCTCTAGGGAGTTAAGTCAGGCCTTAGCTCTATCCTTCAAGGAATAAGGGAACAATTTTAGCTTAAAAGCATCATCTGTAACACCAGGGAGAAAGGAATTACTGCAAACCTCAACAAATTGTTTCAAATGCAGATGTGGGTCTTCAAGAGGACCACCACCAAACTGCCCAATTGTTTGAAGAATTTGGAACATCATAGGCTTAAATTCAAAATGGGTTGTGGCAATCTCTGTCCTCACTATGCCTGTTTGCATAGTTTGAGGGTCAAAAACTGCATAGTCCCTCATAGGTCTATCCCTATCCCCGTGGAATTGTATGAGGTGGGGAGTTGGTGGAGTAGGATTACCATGATCAGAACTGTGAGGACTAGCCATAGCAGCAACTCTTCCTAATTCAATAAGTCTTGGAGTACTGTGAACTCTTCTCAATCTTCTAAAATGTCTTTCTATCTCTGGGTGCAACTGGAATTCTGGTGTATTGCGTCTAGGCCTGTGCATATGCTGCAGAACAGATGTTGCAGCAATCTAATGTTGTAGCAACAAAAACAACACAAACAAAATTAGTAACAAAAGGCACTAAGTTGCTAACTAATTAAGCAGTCTATTAAACTATAATTCCCCGGCAACGACGCAAAAAACTCGTTGTGTAAAATAGTGCCAGTGCAAGTATACACTGTCAACAAGTAATAAAGAGTAAGTAGATCGTTCCCACGAGGAATTATGCTTAACTTTGAGAGTTTAATTTGATTAACAATTTAGTGAGGAAAGTAAATGACACACAAGTTTTGGGTAACATAAACAGTATTGAAAAGTAAAGGGTAATGGAAATCAGTGATGAGAACAAGTTGAGATACAATTACTTCAGTAGCTTCATTAATATGCAATTAATGGTATGTTCAATGCTGCAGCATTAGGTGCTGCAGCAATAAGACGTTGTTCTCTCGAATACTTCACATTAGGTTTCCTTGCAAGATTTTATCTCTAAACCCTAAAGAAGTACCTCCTAAGCTGCTTGAGCACCGGCAGTGTTCACCTTATGAGTTATGCCTTCCTATCTCTAGGGTTAAGCAAGGAACATCAAGATCTCTCGTTAATGTCCACTACCCATATTACCTTGTGAGATTAATTTACAAACCATCTCTGAATTTATAAATACTATTTAGAATAGACGGCCAATCCTACTCTAAAATGGAAATATTGTCACACATAAAGCAAAATGCACAACATTAAACATACTTCATTAATAACATAAAAAATCCACTACATCAGATCTAACATCTCAACTTATGAGGAATTAGCTCATATTGAGCTCACAAAACATGGTAAACAACTTAAAACAAAGTAGAATAAGTCATATTACAAGATTCAATGGAGAAATAGAGACTAATAAGAGAGAGAACAGTAGAGGAACTCCAATGGTGATAAAGGAGGTCTGATCCAGCTCTTCTAAGTAGAAATCCCCAAGAAAAATGCAATCCCAGTGATGCTGCAGCAATTGTCTCAGCAATGAAAATAGTTTATGAACTTGCACGCTAAGAAGGAGTTATCTCTAAACTTCCCTCTGACGACAGAACCTCCTTAATGAGGAATAGAAACTTGCTTATATAGTGTCTCCTTGCACGCAACCCTAAAATGATCTCTTTTTTGGGAAATGCGTCCTAGGTTAAAGGGCAATTGTGAGAAATTCACATTAGGTCATATCTTTCCGTGCCATACAGCTCTGACACCTGTCTTTTCCTTGATTTCTGTGTTTTCCGCATTTCCATGAGCTCTCTCTCTCATCTAGCGCATTTTCACTTTTGCAACTTTTTATTCTTTGTAGCACTTAAACAAAACACAATTAGAAGCACAAAGGGCATAAATATGCCCAATTCAAACCAATTCAATCCTGCACCTTTATTTCTAGTCTAAACACGTAATTACATGATAATTCACACAACATGCTAGCTAATTCACCTAAAATCAAGCTTAGAAGACAAGTAATAACCATCATAAATGATAGTTATCAGTAACGTAAGAATTTTCAATAATAAACAAAAGGAAGGGAGCCAACGTGCTGTAAAATTGACAAGTAAGAAGCAAGCAAAAGCTTGATGTTACCCTTGGGCATCGAAGGAGCCACCCTTAGTTCACCAATAAGAGAATCATAAAAGGTAGTTTCTAATCGATCGTCCTTTTAAAAGCCTCCAAAGCGGATCACCTTGCCGAAGAAGGAGAACCAATTTGAACATCAACTAAGGAAATTCAAAAGCGACCTCGGGATGGTTCAAAACAAACACTTGAGGAATGGTCAAACCATATATTTTGATAATTGTTAACCACTTTTGTCTTATAGGCTTAACTCAACAAAGACTAAAGTAACACAAAGAGTTGATGGGTCGAAGGACTCAACAACTAAACGCCTTCATGCTATGCGCTCGTTGCTCGAAAGACTATTTTCCCAACTGGTTATTCTGAGTTAAGACGGCCGAACAATTAATCCCAATAGGAGGCATGTAACGCCCCAAATATAATTCAATTATTTATTAGTTGGGTTCTTTAAGGCTTACAACATTTGGTTAAGTGATAACTCTATTTTATATAGAGTATTTCATATGTTTAAACTTAGTATTTGCTCTCTTTCAAGTAATAATAAAGAGTTTATATAGTATTTTATGTGATATATGATATCTTGAGTGATTTGAATGGTTATAGTTATTATTAGGCCATTTTGGATATATTGTGGTATGTTTGATGTTTTTGTTCAGTGCAGTCTCACGTCATTTATGCATCAATGCTCCCCTGACCGATCTGCATCAAGTCTGCGCTACTTGATGAATAAGCGACTGCTTCATATGCATCCACATGCAAAGTGATGACCTCCTGCTTGGTTCTCTGATGCCATCCAACCTTGTATAGTAGGCGCCTACCATTCACACATAGCTATAGGCATAGCTTTGAAGAGTCACCAACATAGGGACACATGTTCACACATCAATGAACCGCCCTATGTGATTAGTCAAAGATTTCAACATGGATAAACCTCTGGAAAGCAACTACAGCTATGATCCACTCAAGATGACTTCAACATGAAGGAAGGAAGCACCTCACTTGAAGGCTATAAAAGGACCTCACATCTTCATTTGGAAATATATCACAATCCATAAGTTAGATCAAAATTTCAATATACATAGTTAGTTTTTATATTTTTAGAGGAAGAGGAAGGAATTCATAAATCCTCCTTTACTCGTTTTCATAGTGTTTGTATAGTGCTAAGGAGTAATGCTAGTGCATTGCTAGAAGAATTCATACAAAGGTTTTCAACATTTGTAACTTTACTTTTGTTGTTTCTCTTTTGTGATTTCTATATATATAAACATGGTCTATTCGGTTTATATATATCTTGCAATGTCTCTTGTTAGCTAAACCTTTCTTAGTTGGAATGTTCTAATCATTTAATGAGCTTTTAAGTAAGTATGTTGCATGTATGTATGTTTGTACTTTAGTTCTTGCTTGATAATCTTTTCAAAACTTATTTTGAACTTGATCACTTAGAATAAGTAGATTTGTAAATGACCAGAAATGGCTTACAATTAAGAACTCAAGAACTAATATGGGTGAGTGTTTTACATAAAGAAAACTTTGTGAAAACCATGCTAAGTCCTAGACATAGGATAGTATAGTCCATAGGATAATTGTGGGTACTTAAAATACAAGAGTGAATTCACTTAAGCAAATTAGATAATTGTTAGGAGGCAAGATTGGCACTAACACCCATTTCTTTCTTGCATAGAACAAGGATCATAAGAGTTTGGTAATGATACTCTGAAGAAAGTGACCGAAAGGCACATAGCTAATGCTTGACATTCGATGCAGTTGCATCACATCTTGCATCATACACTTATAAGTAAATTACTTGATGAAGACATTCCAACTAGCTTTTCTCTTTTACACTATCAACCATTTTTACTTTGCTTTCTTTCTAACTTAGTTGTGATCATCAAACAAAATCCAAAATTATTTTGTTACTTAGTGACTTTACACTTTATTACTTTATATTATTTTAAAAGTGAGTTTTTCAATCTCTGTGGGTTCGATCTTTTACTACTTGTTTTTGGACAAGTGTATACTTGCACACAAGTGTATGTGTTTTCCATGCACCAAGTTTTTGGCGCCGTTGCCGGGGATTGAAGTAAATTCTTTTTAAAATTCTGATATATAGTAATTTAGTGTTGTATATAAATTCTGGTTTTTAAAGTTTCTGTCAACAAAAGTACATGGTACTTAGTATATGTCTGAGAACCGAAACAAAACTCAGAATATAGTTTAGATCCGAAATAGAAAGAAGATTCGGGAGATTGCTAAGACTCGAAAGCAGAATCAACAAGCTTGCAACATGTCTTTCAGTGAAGAACAAAGCTCAAGGCCACACTCAGTGAGAGGAGGCCCTGGTTCACAGCATGCTATTGAAGAAGAAGTTCATAGAGAAAATCTCATCCACATGGATCACATAGGTATGATTAATGATAGAGATAGACCTATGAGGATTATGCTCGATTTGATCATCAAAACATGCAAACTAGTATAAATAGACCTCATATTGATGCCATGCATTTTGAATTTAAGCCTATGATGTTTCAAATGCTTCAAACTATTGGTCAATTTGGAGGATCTCCTCATGAAGATCCTCATTTGCATTTAAGGCAATTTCTAGAAGTATGTAGTAATTTTATTTTACCGGTGTTAGTGAAAATGCATTTAGATTAAGGTTATTTCCATATTCTTTGAACGATAGAGCCAAGGCTTGGCTAAATTCTTTAGAGCCTAACTCTATTCATTCATGGAATGAAATGGCTGAAAAATTTTTAGGAAAATATTTCCCACCTATCAAAAATGCCCAGGTTAAGAAATGATATTACATCTTTTAGACAAAAAGAGTTTGAGTCTTTATTTGAAGCATGGGAAAGATGGAAGGAACTTTTGAGAAAATGTCCTCATCATGGTTTTACTGTTATTATTCAAATGGAAACATTTTATAATGGTTTAGAACCTCAAACCGAATAATGCTTGATGCATCATCTGGTGGAGTGTTATTAAATCTGTCATACAATGAAGCATGTGAATTAATTGATAGGATAGCAGCTAATAGCTCTAGTTGGCCTACTGAGAGGGTAAGTGCCCAAAAGAAACCATCAGGGGTACATGAAGTTAATGATATATCCGCCTATCTCGCTCAAGTAGCCACTCTAGCTAATTTGATGAAAAACTTCACTTCTGGCAATGCTACTGAATCTAATGCAGCTGCATCACCAAACAACATCTTTGTTGCAGTGAAGAGAACAAGTACCTCCAGGCACACCTAGTTGTGTGTACTATGGAGGAGGTCACTTGTATGAGGAGTGTTCTAGCAACCCTATCTCTGTAAATTATGTAGGTTATAATAGGAATAACAACCCTTATTCCAACACTTATAATCCTGGTTGGAAAGATCACCCAAATTTTAGATGGAGCAACAATAGTGCACCTGCACCTAGAACTGCTCCAACTACACCAACCAACCCACCAGATTCCCCACTCAAAATAACCAAAGAAACTCTCAACCTACCACTGAGAATTCTCTAGAAACCATGCTTAAAGCATTTATAGGTGAATCTAGAACTGCTAGACAAACCCAAGATGCTTCCATTAAGAACTTAGAGAATCAAGTTGGTCAATTAGCCACAGCTCTGTATCAAAGGCCACAAGGTGCCTTACCTTCAAATACAGAAGCTACTCCTTCCCAAACCAAAGGAAAGGAGCAGGTTAAGGCTATTTCATTAAGAAGTGGTAAGGATTTGGTAGAGTTAACTGAAAAGGAAAGTGTAGAAAAGGGAGAAAAAGCCAAAAATCAAAAAGAAACCAATGCAGAAGCATCTAGTGCTCCTGCATCACAAGAAGTTCAAAGTCCACTACCTAAGTTAGTACTGAATACCCTCCTCCTCCTTACCTCAAAGACTGAAAAAAGCACATGAGGAGAAGCAGTTTGGTAAATTCTTAGAGGTACTAAAACAATTACACATCAATGTTCCCTTAGTAGAAGCCCTCCAACAAATGCCAAATTATGCAAAATTTATGAAGGATGTGCTTACTAAGAGAAGAAGATTAGTGAGTTTGAAAGCAGATTGCCATGACAGAAGATTGTAGTTTGCTTATGCAAAATAAGATTCCTAGGAAATTGAAGGATCCATGTAGTTTTACAATTCCATTTTCTATAGGAAAATCCTATACTGGTAAAGCTTTATGTGATTTAGGTGCAAGCATCAACTTGATGCCTAAATCTATTTTTGACCAGTTAGAAATAGGAAATGCAAAACCAACCACTGTGACACTTCAATTAGCTGATAGATCAATAACCTATCCTGAAGGTATCATAGAAGACATCCTAGTTAAGGTAGACAAATTTGTATTCCCTGTAGATTTTGTTATCCTTGACTTTGATGCAGATAAGGAAGTGCCTATTATCCTAGGTAGACCATTTCTAGCAACTGGTAAAACCATAATTGATGTGCAGAAAGGTGAGCTCACTATGAGAGTGAATGATCAAGAGATCAAATTTAATGTAATGGATGCTATGAAGTATCCTTCAGAGGATACAGAAGAGTGTTCATCCTTATTCTCTCTAGATCAATTGGTAGAAAAACAATTTTACAAAGCGGTATGATCATTTAGCCAATGCAGATGCATTAGATGCAGCTGCATTGCTAGATGATGAAATACTAGAAAAAGAGAATCTACCAATAGAAAACTCTTGTAAGGAAGTATGGGCTAGGACTTATGAACCACTCAACCTTGAGGATCCAATTCTCAAGAAGAACTTACCCTCAATAGAACAACCTCCTAAGTTAGAATTGAAGATACTGCCTGAACACCTTAAATATGCATTCTTAGGAACAGATGAGACTTTACCTGTTATCATTGCTTCTGATTTAACATCAAAACAGGAGAGTGATCTCATTAGTACTCTAAAGAAACATACCAAAGCTATAGGTTGGCAAATGGCAGATATCAAAGGAATTAGTCCTTCTATATGCATGCATAGAGTCATTTTGGAAGAAAACTCCAAAAACAGCATAGAGAGTCAAAGAAGACTAAATCCTATTATGAAAGAAGTTGTGAAAAAGGAAATTATTAAGTGGCTAGATGCTGGAATCATATACCCCATATCAGACAGTGCTTGGGTAAGCCCTGTCCAATGTGTACCAAAGAAAGGGGGTGACAAGAATAGCCAATGAAAAGAATGAGTTGATACCAACTAGAATCATCACAGGGTGGAGAATCTGTATGGATTACAGAAAACTCAACAAAGCTACCAAAAAGGATCACTTTCCTTTACCATTCATAGACCAAATGTTAGATAGATTAGCAGGGAAAGAATTTTATTGTTTCCTAGATGGCTATTCAGGCTATAATCAAATAGCCATTGAGCCTAAGGATCAGCATAAAACCACCTTTACATGCCCTTATGGAACCTTTGCCTTTAGAAGGATGCCATTTGGCTTATGTAATGCACCTGCTACATTCCAAAGATGCATGATGTCTATATTCTCAGATTTCATTGAGCAATCAATGGAAGTATTCATGGATGACTTCTCTATCTTTGGAGAAACATTTCAAGTTTGTTTAGCAAATTTGGAACAAATTCTCAAGAGATGTGAGGAAACAAATTTAGTCTTAAACTGGGAAAAGTGCCATTTCATGGTACAAGAAGGCATAGTGCTAGGACATAGAATTTCAAAGAAAGGTCTAGAGGTAGACAAAGCTAAAGTTGATGTCATTGAGAATCTACCACCACCAAATACAGTTAAAGGTATCAGGAGCTTCTTAGGCCATGCTGGTTTTTATAGAAGGTTTATCAAAGATTTTTCAAATATCTCAAAACCATTATGTATGCTTCTGCAACATGATGTAGAATTCAACTTTGATGAATCTTGTATAGAAGCTTTTGACAAGCTTAGAAAGGCATTGGTGACAGCACCAATTATAGTAACTCCAGATTGGAGCAGGCCATTTGAATTAATGTGTGATGCTAGTGACTTTGCAGTAGGAGCAGTCCTAGGGCAAAGGTATGACAAGGTTTTTCATTCCATTTATTATGCTAGCAAGACATTAATTGAAGCTCAAGTGAACTACTGATCCACGTAAAAGGAATTATTAGTTTGTGGTGTTTGCCTTTGAAAAATTTAGATCTTACTTAGTTGACACTAAAATTATTGTCTATCTTGATCACTCTCGCCATTAAGTATCTAATTTCAAAGAAGGATGCAAAACCAAGGTGATAAGGTGGATTTTACTCCTACAAGAATTTGATCTTGAAATTAGAGACAAGAAAGGAGTAGAAAATCAAGTAGCAGACCATTTATCAAGGATTGAAGGAGAATCACTTGGTACACAAGGAGAAGAAATCAAGGAGAGTTTTCGGATGAGAAACTATTGGCAATCACGAGTCAATGCAAAACATGAAACTACATTTGCTATAAGCAATGCAGAGCATCAAATGCATACGCACCATGGTTTTCTTGATATTGTAAATTTCCTTGCAAGCAAAGTAGTACCAAAGTGAGTATGACATATCAACAAAGGAAAAATTCTTCCACATAGTTAAACAATACTATTGGGATGATCCATTCCTTTACAAGATGTGCCCCGATCAATTAATGAGGAAATGCATACACGAAGAGGAGCAACAAGCGATTGCTTGCATTGCCATTACGCACCTTATGGAGGACACTTTGGAAGCACTAGAACAGCAGACTAAGGTATTACTGATCTGGTTATTTTTGGCCTACTTTATTTAAAGATGCTTATTTTATGGTCAAATATTGTGATAAATGTCAAAGAAGCGAGGAATTTTCTCGATAAGCATGAAATGCCTAGAACAAATATCTTAGAAATAGAATTATTTGATGTTTGGGGCATGGATTTCATGGGACCTTTTCCACCCTCTTTTGGCAATTTATATATCTTAGTAGTTTGTTGATTATGTGTCCAAATGGGTAGAGGCGAGTAGCATTACCTAATAATGATGCTAAATCGGTGAGTAAGTTTACGCAAAGAAATATATTCACTAGATTTGGAACTCTAGAGCTATCATTAATGATGAAGGTTCACACTTTTGCAATAAGATCATAGAAAACCTTCTAGCTAAGTATGGAGTTAAGCATAAGATAGCTACAACATACCATCCTCAAACTAGTGGACAAGCGAGAATTATCCAATAGGAAATTAAGAGAATGCTAGAAAAATGGTAAGTCCAAATAGGAAAGATTGGTCTTTACATTTGGATGATGCTTTATGGGCATATAGAAACAGCATTCAAAACACCCTTAGGAATGTCCCCTTACAAATTAGTCTATGGAAAAGCATGCCATTTACCTGTAGAATTGGAAAACAAATCTTATTGGGCTATCAAGAAGCTCAATTTCAATTTGAACAAGGCAGGTAAAGAGAAAGATAGAGCTTGATGAGCTAGAAGAAATTAGGCAAACCTCTTATGAGAATTTGAAATCTACAAAGCTAAGACTAAGAAATGGCATGACAAGAAAATCCACGTAAGAGAATTGAAAGAAGGAGGACTAGTTACGCTATACAACTCTAGGTTGAAGCTATTTCTGGAAAACTTAGATCAAGGTGGTCGGGACCATTTAAGTTGATAAAGGTTTATCCACATGGAGCGATAGACTTATTTGATAAAACCTCAAATAATGTCTTCAAGGTGAATGGTCAGAGAGTTAAAATGTACTATGGTGAACATGTGGTGAGAGACAAAACCACCACCTATTTGCAAAATCTCTAAGCAAAAAGAGGTAGTCAGGCTGACAAGACTCTTAAAACAAGCGCTTAATGGGAGGCAACCCATTGTTTTTAATTATTTTTGTGAAATTTTTAGTTGTTTTGCAGAAATGCAGGAAACTAATGCAGCTGCATCAAATGCACCTGCATTGAAGGAAAATGTGCCCTGCATCAGAAATTTAAAAACTTGAAGAAATTTGGTTAAGTGTGAATCATAAGGCTTCAGGAAGGTTAAAGGAAGGTTAAGCAAGATTATGACATTGGTAGCCAAAGCAAGACACTTGGCATGATGCATGCGCAGCACGCAATGCTAACGGCTACCTAATAAATCCACTAACTTCTTTCTTCCTGAAACATAAAGCCTTAACTTTGTTACCGTTACCCCTTCATTCGCAATCTCACAATTTCTCTCATCTGAAACACAAACCACTCTTCACATTTTCATCTCCAATTTTTTCTCAATCACACAAGCAATCAAAAACCTAGAAATTCAAAGCAATTATAATGGTGAAAAAGCAATCAACCACGTAAATCATCGTAAGCGCAGCGAGAAATCTCCAGAAAGAAAAGAAGGTCATGCATGCATCATCATCATCAATCAAGAAAGGCAAAGCCAAGGAATCAACAGCAAGAAATGATGACAATGTTCATCTCTGGAACATGCATCTATTGCCCGAGAGAGGGTATCATTTGAAGAAGGCTAGCCCATCATTCATGTCAACAGTGGCCAATCTAAGTTGGGACCACTTCGTGCTACAAAGAGGAGGCTACATTGAAGACATAGTGAGAGAGTTCTATCTTTGGAATCACACCACAAGAAGGAGCGAGAACATTCCTACACTTCCATGGTGAGAGGTAAACTTGTACACTTCCATGCCAAGAAATTGAATGAACATTATATCTTTGAAGTATAATGGGAATGATTTTGAGAATAGAGTGGCCAAATCCTTTAAGAAAGAAATGGAAGAAATAAGGAATAGGATTGCTATACCAGAGTGTATGGGAAAAATTTACACCTAATTAGATTAAGCTTAGAAGCAATTATTTGATAAATGCATTAGGTAATTGGCATTTGTTCATAGCCAATTCAATTTCGCCTACATCACATACATATGCTATGACCAAAGAGAGATTGATCTTGCTAGATACAATTCTCTCTCGAGGGAAATGTAGACATAAATGATTGATAGCTAGGAAATTCTTGCATGCTCAACAAAATCAAAGGGATTTGCTGTTTTCCCTTGTCTTATAACTGAACTATGCATGAAAGAAGGTGTCCCTATAGTGCTAATGAACAAAGGAAATTCCCCCAGTAATTTGAGTCTTTGAAGTGAAGGAGAAGTTGAGAAATGTAAGAGGCCCCGCACTGCCATGCAAGAGCATTACATGCGAGCGAGAGAGGCTGTATGGAAATTTCAAAATGATCAACATGGTCGGCTTCAATTGGTCTTTGACAAGATATTTGATCTTGTGGGCCAAGTGAATGCCCCTGAATTCCCAAGTTGGGTACTGAGAAGTGAAGGTGAAGAAGAGGAAGAGAAAGAGGCTGAAGAAGAAGGAAAAGGTAAGGAGAAGGTAGAGGAACCTAGCACCAAGAAGAAGGTGACTAGAAAGCAATTCAAAGTCTGAGAAGAAGGTTGTGGTAGAACCTGTTGTGGAAGATTTATATGATTCTGACTCTGAGGATGAGGAATTGGAAAAACAAATGGATGAGGAAATAGAAGAAGTTGGAAAAGAAGAAGAGAGTGAGGAGGAAATTGATGAAGAAGAAGAGGAGCAGGCTAGAGGAGTAATTTTAGAAGAAATTGCTAGGCAGAAATATGCCAAACAAACCTCAGCATCAACCCAACAACAAACCCCTATCACTTCACCAGTTACCAAAACACCCATCATCTCACCAAACCAAGAATCCTCCTCCATTCCAAAATCACCATTACCCTCCCTCAATGATCCACCAGTACTATCACCACCACAAACAACCCCACCACCACCCTCTCCAAGAAATGAACCACAAGAAACAACTCACACAGAACAACCAACCCCTGTTATGCCAACAGAACAAGAAGTACCTTCTGACCCAAGCAACATTATTTCTAATGTTGTTTCTGCTCTTGAGAAAGAGATTGTGCAGGAAAGAGAAGAAGAAGGACTCGACAAAGGAGATAAAGAAGAAGAATCATCTGCAAAGGAGCCTCTAGCTCAATCTGCATTTGAGATGCTTGAGTGATGATGCTGCATCGCATCACTTCTTCTTTGCATCACAACAGGCAACAACAATGCATGATGAGGCAACTATCAAACTGGTTCTGGAGCAAATGGCTAAACAGAAGAGGGATGCTTTGCACAACACTCAGAAATTCTTCAAGCAACCTGCAGGAAGGCAAACAAAATTAACACCTAAGAGGAAGAAATCTGATGCAGTCAAGACTGATGCACCTGCATCAATTCCAGAACAAATTCCTGCAACTACACCAGAAGTAGGAGGTGCATCTGCACCTACAGAAGAAACACCAAGCAAGCCCAAAGAGAAGAAGCAGAAGGTGAAACACACTCCTCCATCCAGGCAAAGCACCAGAATCAGGAGTGGAGCCAAGAAATGAGTATCATTTACAAGCTTTCACCTACTACTACTATAGCTTGTGTTAATTCTGTTTAAACTATTTCCCTGGTTGTTTTTAATCCCTCTCCCCTATTTTGAACAAATCATTTGTATTTCTAAACAAATTTGCAGTGAGGGCACTGCAACCCCTTAAGTTTGGGGGATTTGCATGTTATGTTTAAATTATGTTTATCTAATATGTTGTGTGTTTAATTAATATGTTTTATATAGTAAATATATATGTTTTAAGTAGTTTTTAGTTTGTTTAAATATTAGATGTACTTAACAAAGTAGTATCTAAATATTTTAGTAGAAAAGATCAGTTTTTCAAAAATATGGTGAAAGCCCTATGGATGGAATTTTTATGATGAAAAAGAGAAAAAGAAGCCTTATTTCTTAGAAAAACCAAAATTATTTTTACTTCAACACTTCAAAACTGAGTTTGTGAAAAGAACCTTGCTATTTAAAAGATCAATTTGATGCAAGGGGAATTTTTGGTAAGCTTAGGTCAAAACAAAGCTTTACTAAAAAGAAAGAAGAGCTTAAAGAATTAAGTTTGGGGGTGTTTTATGAAAACAAAGGCTGAATTTCAAAAGTGTAAAGAGTAAACAATGCAGAAAAAGAATACAAAAATGTGGACAAAGCCATATCCTGAATCTTTTGAAACTATACCTGTGCCTAAGTACATGAATGCATCTGGAGGTCAAAGACCTGTGCCATGCAGGAATAAATGTATCTGGAGGATAGTCAAAAAGCGAAACTGTGCAAAGTGCAAAGAAAAAATATATGCATCTGGAGGTCAAAGACATGTGCCAAAGTGCATTTGCATCTGGAGGTCAGTGAGGAAGGTAATATGAGCTAGAAAAAGAAAAGCATTATCAGTGCAGCTGCATCAATGTAAACTGCACTAAAAAAAAAGCAAAATGCAGAAAAAAATCAATGCACAAAAGCACTTCAAAGAAGTATTTGCATCTGCTCAAAAGATCCACACAAAAAAATAGAAAAATGCATTGGCTCAAAAGCTTTGAAAGATTCAACCAAGCCCTTTTGATATTAGAACTCCCCAACACTTGAGAAAATTTTGTGAGTCTAATATCTCTTTTGAAAAAATATTTTGGTATGACCAAAGATGAACCAATCCTTTCAAAGGCTAGGAGGAAATTTTTCACTTAGTCTTGGAACCAATCTCAACTCAGTGGGTTCACACACACACAAAAGAGTTTGAATAGCTTTGGTAGTTTTGAAGAAATAAAGGCACAAGAAAGATTGTTGAAAAATGAAGTTCATAGGGAACTCCTCATGAAAATCCAAAAATCAAGCTGATCTATCTTCTAGAATTTTAGTTTTTATAGTTTGTCTTTGTCATTACTTGCGGACAAGCAATGGTTTAAGTTTGGGGGTGTGATAACTCTATTTTATATAGAGTATTTCATATGTTTAAACTTAGTATTTGCTCTCTTTCAAGTAATAATAAAGAGTTTATATAGTATTTTATGTGATATATGATATCTTGAGTGATTTGAATGGTTATAGTTATTATTAGGCCATTTTGGATATATTGTGGTATGTTTGATGTTTTGTTCAAGTGCGATCTCAATGTCGTCTGCATCAATGCTCCTCTGACCGATCTCGCATCAATCTGCGCTACTTGATGAATAAGCGACTGTTTCATATGCATCCACATGCAAAGTGATGACCTCTGCTTGGTTCTCTCGATGCCATCCAACCTTGTATAGTAGGCGCCTACCATTCACACATAGCTATAGGCATAGCTTTGAAGAGTCACCAACATAGGGATACATGTTCACACATCAATGAACCGCCCTATGTGATTAGTCAAAGATTTCAACATGGATAAACCTCGGAAAGCAACTACTGACTATGATCCACTCAAGATGACTTCAACATGAAGGAAGGAAGCACCTCACTTGAAGGCTATAAAAGGACCTCACATCTTCATTTGGAAATATATCACAATCCATAAGTTAGATCAAAATTTCAATATACATAGTTAGTTTTTATATTTTTAGAGGAAGAGGAAGGAATTCATAAATCCTCCTTTACTCGTTTTCATAGTGTTTGTATAGTGCTAAGGAGTAATGCTAGTGCATTGCTAGAAGAATTCATACAAAGGTTTTCAACATTTGTAACTTTACTTTTGTTGTTTCTCTTTTGTGATTTCTATATATATAAACATGGTCTATTCGGTTTATATATATCTTGCAATGTCTCTTGTTAGCTAAACCTTTCTTAGTTGGAATGTTCTAATCATTTAATGAGCTTTTAAGTAAGTATGTTGCATGTATGTATGTTTGTACTTTAGTTCTTGCTTGATAATCTTTTCAAAACTTATTTTGAACTTGATCACTTAGAATAAGTAGATTTGTAAATGACCAGAAATGGCTTACAATTAAGAACTCAAGAACTAATATGGGTGAGTGTTTTACATAAAGAAAACTTTGTGAAAACCATGCTAAGTCCTAGACATAGGATAGTATAGTCCATAGGATAATTGTGGGTACTTAAAAGTGAGTTTTTCAATCTCTGTGGGTTCGATCTTTTTACTACTTGTTTTTGGACAGTGTATACTTACACACAAGTGTATGTGTTTTCCATGCACCATTAAGTCAATGGATTAATTGGAGTTTATGGTATTTAGGAGGTATTTGATTTAAATGAGGAGTGGTGGTTAGTAAAAAGGGAGTGGTAATGTAATTAAAAGAGGGAGTAGTGCAAGTAATGGAGGGAGTGTGCTTAGAGGCCCATGAGAGTTAGGCCCATGATCCATGAATTAAGCCCATTTGCACGTCTTAAAGGGATGTTGTCGAAGGGGAGACATGCATTCCAACCAAAATCTAAGAAAAAGGCAAAGGGAAAGTAAGAGGGAGAGAGTGGTAGGTGAGATAGTTTCTAGAGAGAGGAAGAGGAATCTGGCGAGGAAGAGCTCAATACCAAGGAGGAGGAGCTGGATTGTTGGTGATGGTTGGTGATTCTTGGTGGATCGGGAAGGCTTGGTAGAGAGAGTGCTACTTCTTCAATCTTTTGAGGTTAGGGGGCTCTCTTTCATCTATAATAGAGTATATGATGTGTGTTATGCGTGAGTAGACTCTAGGAATGATTTTGAGTGCCTTGTATGTTTTGTGTGTTTGATGTGTTTGACGTTGTGTTTTAGTTCACTTGGTGAAGTTGTGTTGAGTTGTTGTGGTTTTGGTCATCACGAGAGACCGGGAGTGGAATGGGAGCCGAGAAACTCTCGCGGTGCAGTGAGCTAGAGTGGGTGACGTAGCCTTGTGGAATTCTTAAGATGTCGATCCTAGATAGTAGGTAGGGGACGAGATTGATTAATATCGGTCATGTCAGAGATTGAGTTGTCGAGATTAAGATGGTCGATCCATGTAAACGTGATGAAGCTTAGGTGACGAAAGCGGCACGTGTGTCTAAGACTAGGCGTAGGTGTAGACTTGTATCGATCGAGGTGGTGCTTTGTGTTGAGGTGAGGTATTGCGCGGTGCTAGCGAAGTGTAGTGGTCTAGGTGTAGTCCATTTGGAGCGAAGTGTGGTGGTCTAGGTATAGTTCATTTGAGGCGCGTATGTGTGCCAAAGCGTAAGTGTTGAATATAGGTGACGGAGCGTAAGTGATGATGTATAGGAGACGAAGGGTAAGGAAGTGTAAGCGAGGGGTAATGTGTGTCGACTTGTAGCTACCGAGGGTGTGGGGTATGTATACAGAGGTGAAGTGGCCGAAGTGGAGTGTATATATACCTAAGCGTAGTTCTTTGAAGTGCGAGCGTTGTGTTATAGCGTGCATCCGCCGAGGTGAGTGTGTCCGAGGTTTAGGTACGTTGAATAGTAAGTGTAGTGAAGCTTAGTGACGTGATTGTAGAGAACCGAGGTGCCAAAAGAGTGTACCGAGAGGCGTTGTGAAGTATAGGCCGAGGTGAAGTGAGTGCTTAGGTGTAGTGTGCCTAAGTGTAATGTCAGAGGTGAAGTGAGTGCTTAGGTGTAGTGTGCCTAAGTGTAATGTCAGAGGTGAAGTGAGTGCTTAGGTGTAGTGTGCCTAAGTGTAATGTCCGAGGTGAAGTGAGTGCTTAGGTGTAGTGTGCCTAAGTATAATGTCCGAGGTGAAGTGAGTGCTTAGGTGTAGTGTGCCTAAGTGTAATGTCAGAGGTGAAGTGAGTGCTTAGGTGTAGTGTGCCCAAGTGTGATGTCCGAGGTGAAGTGAGTGCTTAGGTGTAGTGTGCCAAGTGTCATGTCCGAGGTGAAGTGAGTGCTTAGGTATAGTGTGCCTAAGTGTAATAGGCCGAGGTGAAGTGAGTGCTTAGGTGTAGTGTGCCTAAGTGTAATGGCCGGTGGTGAAGTGAGTGCTTAGGTGTAGTGTGCCTAAGTGTAATGGCCGAGGTGAAGTGAAGTGAGTGCTTAGGTGTAGTGTGCACTGAGTGTAGTAGCCAAGGTGAAGTGGTGTGCTTAGGTGTGAAGTGCTCAAGTGTAGTAGCCAAGGTGAAGTGGTGTGGTTAGGTGTGAAGTGACTAAGTGTAGATGATGAGGTGAGGTGTGAATAAGCCTATGTGTAGTTGATGAAGTGTAGTGCATGGACGTCTAAGCTAGTATTGCCGAGGTATGGGGTGTATATACAGAGGTGTATGTGTTGAAGTGTAGGTGTGATGGAAGATAGGGTGTGTGCCGAGGTAATCGATGGGTGCCGAGGTACCGAGTGGTGCTTAGAGTTTCGAGAGTATAGTCGAGGAGAAACGAGGTAGTTGTAGAGATGAATAGTGAAGAGGTGATGTTCCTAAGTGTATCCGTAAGTGGCAACCGAGGTAGAAGCCAAGGAGGATGATGATGAGGTGTAGTTTGTCTGGGAAGTATCAAGGTGTAGATTAAGTATGCCTAAAGGGTAGCTATTTAAGTGAGGTGTATTATGATCAAGGTATGTCTTGTCGAGGTGAAGAGGTATTAAGGATGTTGAACTATAAGAGAGTTGAGATGTAGGTATGTATGTGTGTGCGAAGTGAAGCGAGAGTGTGTTGGCGTGAAGTGAGAGGATACCGAGTTGAGGTGAAGTGGAGTGAGTGTATGCTCGGTATGGTGTGCGCGTTGTGCTTGATGAGGCGTGTGCGTAGTGCTTGGTGTGTAGCGCATTGTGTTTTGGTGTGGGTCACGGTGAGGGGCACCAAGTGTGGCATGCCCTTGTGCTGCGTGTGGGTCTCGGTGTGGGCGCCAAATGTGGCGTGCCCTGCGCGCCAGTCCCGTGTGTGTGGCGAGGTTATGCGAGAGTGTCGAGGAGCTTGGTGAGAGTCCGAGGTGCGTGATGAGAGTCTTAGAGGTCTTTGGTCGAACCGCAGTAGCATAGGATGCCGCCAGCGCAAGCGTGAGTCTTTGTCTAGTGCCGAGAACATTAAGTGGCTGAATGGTGTAGTCGGGTTTGGTCCCTAGGTGACGTTTTAGTCTAGGTGACGTTGTGGTTCTCGTAGTGATCGTGTGTAGTCCACTACTTTTGGTGGCAAAGTGTCCAATGGGTTGGACGCCATTTGTAGAAGCTAGGGAATGAGGTGTGGAGATGTCCGGTGAGTTGGGACGCCAGCTATAGAGCTATTGGGACGATGTAGAGATGTCGGCCTTAGTGCGGTGATGATGTCCGAGTGATGTTAGCCTTAGGGTTCACGAGTAGAGAGTAATAAATGATGAAGTCCGTGATGGGCATTAAAATAAATGAAAAGGGTGAATGCAGAGGACTTGGTCCTAGAGGTGAGCTTGAGCAGGTTTAGGTCCTATTTATGAAACGTAAGGCTGCGGTCTAATTGGTGAGTTCTTGAGATTGTGTTATGATTTAATTGAATGATGTATATCTTTGTGTGTTATGCATTGTTCATGGTGTCGCATAAATCATAAACATAATGGTGAAAGCAGAGGACTTGGTCCTATGGTGAAAGCAGAGGACTTGGTCCTAAGGTGTAAGCGAAGACTTGGTCTTAATGGATCCATCATGCATATGCCCTTGGTGTTTTGGAGTGCATCATGCATATACTCATGCACATTGGTGTCTGTTGATGATTAGGAGTTGGTGTGTCTTAACTTGGTGTTGTGTGGGGTTGGTTGAGTCGGAGTGTTTCTAGTTGTCTTTCTCTAGCATAATGTTTATCATACATTTTATTATTTATGAAAAGAGACTCACCCCATTGCTTTCTATGTTGCTTCTTATGTCAACAACGTGCGTGGTGATCTGAGTGAAGGTCCTTTCTTTCCTCGGTCTAGTTGTGGCGTCTTGCTCTGTGACGTCGAACCGGGAGCGGGTAGTCTCTTAGTTGTTTAAGATAAGTGTTGAACCGTAATAGAATGATGTATTAGAATTTGAGGGTTCGCCCATTTAAGTCGTGCTAGGTATCACACAATTATATTTATTTGTGAAAAGTATTATTGGCTAAGTGAAAGTGATGTTTGATGAGCGTAGCATTCCCTCGAGGATGTGTCTATAAAAGGAAAAGCGATTTTGAACTCGATTTTATAAATTAAATTATTAAGAGAAAGAGGGTGTTACAAGGCGCAACTCAAGATCATATATTAGTTATCTCAGAGGTCTCACCCTCAGATATAAAGTATGCCTAAAACCCAACTAATATACTAGAGGGAGACTTGACTTCGTCGTGGAAGTGGCTTTCCAGGTACACCATGACAAAGACTTCACTCTTGTTTCTAGACCGGGTCTAGCCTGACTCGAGCAAGGCGGACCCAATCCATCCTTGTCTCCGACCCAATTAGGCAACACTCAAAGGGAGATCAACTTGGACGGTCCAGATGATCACAGCCTCATCCAACGACCCTACATCAATCTGACGCTATAAATAGGCGTTCATCCCCATGGAACCAGGTATGTTCACATTCATTCCTCACCTCTCACTTCTATGTGTTGACATAAACATCAGAGTGTTTGCAGGTACCACCACCACGGCGATCTCAACCACGAAGGACCATTCTCGGCTCGGACCACCGTTGAGCTAGGCGAGCCACCATCATCACCAACCCCGGGCCGAATCTTCAACCCGACCCAGGTACGAACATTTAAAAAGCTTTCAAACAGATCACCTTTCCTGAAGAAGGAGAACCAATTTGACCATCAACTAAGGCAATGCAAAACGACCTCGGAATGGTTCAAAACAAACACTTGAGGGAATGGTAAAATCGTATATTTTGATAAATATTAACCAATTTTTTCATATAGGCTAAACCCAACAAGGACTAAAGTAACAAAAAGAGTCGATGGTCTGAAGGACTCAACAACTAAATGCCTTCATGCAACGCGCTCGTTGCTCGAAAGACTATTTTTCCCAACTGGGTATTCTGAGTTAAGACAACCGAAAAATTAAGCCCAATAGGAGGCACAACTCAAGCCCATATAATAACCATCTCAGGCGTCTCACCCTCAGATATAAAGTATGCCTAAAACTGTTCCGTTGGCTTTCCCAATCTCTCTAGCCGAACGTACGAGATCATCACAGGTTGGAAAAATCTACAAATAATTTACATTCTTCCGCCACCACCATCTTTGGATCATCGAAGTCGCGAATACTTCTGGACAAGGGGAGTTTGGCTCATACTATGTTCCAGGACCTTCTCTATCGGCTTAAGATACATCTGACCGACTTGAGCACTTATCTCGGCACAGACCTGTCTTATTAGGGTGAAAACAAGACGCAACCAGTAGGTTATCTCGAATTGATGGTGACTTACGGCCGGTGAAAGCTATCCAGAACAATCAAGACCTAATTCTTGGTCCTACCATTGACGTCCCCTTACCAATGCATCGTGGGACGGCCGACTCTCGCCCAACTCGGCACGGTAGCGCCAACGGTACACCTTAAGATTAAGTTTTATTCCTTGACTATGAGGTCATAACTCTACCTACCGACTTGGAGGTAGCCGTGAGATGCCACTATCTCTCCCTCAAAGCAGCATGACAAGAATGCCAACAGCTACCTGAATTACCCTCGTTGGCTAATGAAGTGAATCTGACCGACGTCAACGCCAGGTATGACCCTAATAACTCAAAGGACTAAGACGATGATCATCTAGCAAGGAAACTCAAGAAGAAAATCAAACTCCCGAGCCCCATGTGGGAATTCATTGAAATCCCTTTAGGAGAAGACCCCATGAAGATATTAAAGATAGGGACCGACCTCGGTGATGATTGTAAAGGGAAAGTCGACAAAGATGCCTATGCCAGAATGCCGACTTATTCGCTTGGTCAGTGGCAGACATGCCGGGTATCCCTCCCGAGGTAGTTTGTCATCACTGTTATACTCAAATTTTGTCCATCTAATTAAAAAAAATAAAAATGTATTTTTGTGAACACCCAATTTTAACCGGTATTTTCTTCTTTTTTTCATAAAATCTTAAGAATATCATTTTTATGCTTTTTGTGATTTTAATCGATTTTGCGTGTGATTTTGGGCTTATTGGTGATTTTTGCATTTCTTATCATTATTATTAGTAGAATTTTTTTAGAAAAAACATAATTATCAAAAAATCTGTTTTAGAATTAAATATTACTTTTTTGTTTACATTAAAAAATAGGAGGCATCTTTTATTCTTGGCTAAATGTTATAGCTCTTTCTTCATATTTTCTTTTTTTTTTCACCAAAGAAGTTGCTGCATAATCTGTTCTTATGAGTCATGTCTTTAAACATCAAAATAGAAATTGGGCATAAATCAAGAAAAATCAGAATATATAGAGGATAGAATAGTGGTTTGAGAGCGACATTAGAGGAACCCATAGTTGGCATCATCAACAGACTAAAAGTCAAAGTCTCTATATAATAAGACTTGGAAACAGATTCAAGGGGAGGATACAATGTAGAAAAAAAAAACATAGAGTGAGAGAGGGGATAACAGTAGAAAAAAAAGGAGGAAAACAACTATTCTCTAAAACCACCATCTTCTCCACCCACATTCTTCTCAACCACCTAGCTCACAACACAACCATCTCCCGGCCTAGCGTGTCCCAAGATGTCGGGCCCACCGTGACCATCTGCACGGTCGATGCCAGTAAGAGCTGGATAGACCCGATGCTCAGATATATTTTCGAAGGGCAAGAGCCCTCTAATGCCAAGGAGGCAACCTCCATGAGGAGGCGAGCATCATCATACTCAGTAACTGATGGAAGAATATTTCGTAGAGATTTCTTGATGCCTCTATTGAAATGTGTTGAGGGCTCTGAGGCTAACTATGTCCTCGCAGAAATCCATGAGGGGATCTACGGGCAAACACCTAGGTGGTCGAGCCTTGGCAACGAAGGCACTCGGAGCAGCTTACTACTGGCCTACCATGAATGAGGATGCCTAGAACTATGTGAAGAAATGTGATAAGTGCCAGTGACACACTGATGTACACATTGCCCTTTCCACAAAGTTGACTACACCAACGCCTCCCTGACCGTTCGCTTGGTGGGGTACAGACATCTTAGTTCCCTTGCTAGTCGGTCGAGGGCAGGTTAAATACTTGATTGTGGTTGTCGATTACTTCACCAAGTGGATCGAGGCAGAACCCTTGGCCACTATCACAACAAAGAACTTCATGTAGTTTTAAAGAAAAACATCATGGTCTGATTTGGCATACCGCAGGTTGTCATCACAGATAACGAGATACAGTTTGCCGGCAATGGGTTTAGAGAACACATGAATGACTTGGGCATCAAGCACCGCTTTACGTCTGTAGAACATCCCCAGACCAATGGTCAGGCCGAAGCAGCGTGTAACACCCTGGTTTCTTTTCTTTCTTAGTAGGCTACCCATAAGTGCACATCATAACCTTCTCTACCCCCATGTTGTGTTTTTGCCTTCCGTGGGAATCGAACCTTGTACGTTGGGGCTCAAGTACAAGTTCAATGCATTCTCACTACCATCTGGGGGTGGGAACAACCTGACATACACCTCTGGGGGCAGGAACAACCTGGCATACACCTCAAAAATGTCCAACGGTAACGACACGAGTTGCCAAAGAGGACGATCTAGTAATCAGAAATGTCCAACGGTGATAGCACGAGTAGGGCGACAAGGATGACCTGGCAAGCACTCAAAAATGTCCAACGGCAATGGAAACGAGCCAACCGGCGAGGACAAACTCATGAGTGACTTGGAATATCCAACAGTGATGGTAACAAGTCGGCCGATGAGGATGACAGCAAAGCAATCTCAAGCCAAGGTTATCTTTCATAAGAACTTCTGGACTGGGCCACGAGGCCCACTAAGCGAATTGGACCCAGGTCAACCCAGTAACCAAGGACCCATGTCCATGACCAAGCACACCATATTGGACCATGAGGTCCATGCGCATAATAGGGCATAAATCAGTCTATTTCTTTGGATCCACATCCAAGGCCCAATCGATTAAGCCTCGATGGCTCAGATTCACCCGAACAATCCAAAGGCTCAGAGCTAGCACGAATCTCTAAAAATACTGGCTCGCATAGCCACATAAGGTAGGAACTCCTTCAACCTGCATACTCCACAATTCTCTATTGACTTGAGCGTCAGACTTTCTTTGAAGGTACCCCCGGCCCTTTCTTTCAAACACACCGACATCCGACCTGGCCATGAGCACTACCAACTACAATCTTTGAACCGACCGAAAAAAGACAAAGAAGATACTAAAATGATTTTAACTCATCTTTCAAGGAATCAATCCATTTCTCTCGACTCCACACCTTCCATGACTTTTGAAAATGGCGGATCTTTATTGATTCCAATGTCTGACTATAGCAAATAAGTCTCATTGTAGCTTGGAACTGCTGGCTTTCTTTCTCTTTGAGACCTTCTCAAAGGCACTTCTTGAATCTCATTTAGTTCACACCTTTTTGAGTTAGTCTATTTATTGGGCATGTTATCATGCAAATTTTGTTCATTGTTGTCAAGTCGTTCTACAAAGTCAACTGGAACAACTATTGACAAAGGAATATTTATAGGCAAAGTGACATTTTTTTTAACTTCCCTTATGCCAACATCTTGTCGCTCCTCACTCCCACTAACTTCACCATTTTCAAGGAATTTTGCATTGCCAGTTTCTACAATTTTTTGACTATGAATAGGACAATTAAAAATATACCCTTTAGACTTCTCTGGGTAACCAATAAAGTAACCACTTACTGTTCGAGAGTCTGACTTCTTTTCATTTGAATTATATACTCTTGCTTTGTTGGGCAACCGCAAACATGAAAGTGCCTTAAACATGGTTTCCTAACTCAAAAGGAGTTTTAGGGATTGCCTTGCTTGGAACCCTGTTTAATAAATAAATAGCAGTTTTTAATGCATACATCCCCAAAAATTTGGGCAATGAATAATTGCTCATAATACTCCTAACAATATCTATTAGTGTTCGATTGTGCCTTTCTGCCACATCATTTTTGTGTGGTGTGTATGGCATTGTGTATTGTGCACGAATACCGTGCCTTTAAAGAAGTTTTGCAAATGGCCCTTGACATTGTCCCATTTCACCATATTTTCCATAAAATTCACCACCTTAGTCTCATCTTACAACTTTTCCTTTCTTTTCTAAATTTCTTTCGACTTAATTGATATAAATCTTAAAAGCATCAACAGCTTCAGACTTTTCTTTAAGAAAATGGACATATCCATAATGTGAAAAGTCATCAAGAAAGGTGATAAATATTTTTCACCACCAAGAGAAGGAGTATCAAAAGGTCCACATATATCGGTGTGTATAATTTCAACAAGTTGGGTGCTTCTTGTGGAACCTTTCTTGTTATGCCTGGTGTGCTTCTCCTTAATGAAATCCACACATAACCCAAGATCAGTAAAATCTAGCTTTTGTAGAATCTTGTTCTTTACTAACCTTTCTAATATTTTCTTGGATATATGACCCCAAGCGTTTATGCCAAAGTATGCAGAACTTTCATTAAACATGTTATGCTTAATTACAATACTTTGATGCTCGGTAGGCAAGGACTCATTAAATTTGTCATGAAGTTTCAATCTAGGTAAACCATCAATAATATATCAAGAACCAAAACATTTATTATTATTGCATAAATTGAAACAACCATGTCCACCATTAAATTCAAAACCACAATTGTCCAACTTTGAAAGAGGAACTAAACTCCTACATTAAGGTACATAAAGAGTCTTTATTAGGACCAAATGATAATCAGTATCAAGGATCAAGTGATAAGTCCCTATGCCTTCAATTGGAGCTTTCATCCCATATAGAGAAACATCTTACTTTGGCTTTTGCTTTGGATTGTGAGGAATCCCTTTCTTTTCGAACCAAGCCTTATGTTTTGGACAATCCTTTTGGAAGTTTTTTCTTTAGCAAAAAAATGACATTTATTCGTATGCTTAGGAGGTTCATTCTTCTTAAAATTCTTAGCTTTTGGCTTCAATGCTTTTCCAACTCCATGAAAAAAGTTGACAGAATGACTCGTAACCAAATAACCAAATAGAATTCGATTTTATCTTGAAATCAATTTAGGGTTTTAGAAATCTAGAAAAATAGAAGAGCAAAACAATAAATCAGGAATAGGGAGGAAGAGATGAAAACCAAAAAGGAGGGAATGAAGCGTATCTCGAGTCACTGAATCATCACACACCGCGATGTCCGTTTTGCCCTCCGTCCCTCCACCTTCAATTTCCGTCCCAGTTGCGCAACGATGTTTCTCTGGGCACGAGGCCATTGGTGTGGAAAATAGTATGCAAGTATACATAGTCACACAAGTAATATAATGATAAGAAAAGGTCGAACCCACAGGGATTATGAAAACTTTGTATTGTTCAGAGTGTACACTTAGTGTGTCTACACTATTCACAATTTGGTTGGAGTGTTTCAAGGTTTATAAAACAAATATAAACAATAAATGTGTGTAAGAAATCAGTGAGATAAGATAGTTGAGATGTGTTCACCAAGTAAATCACTTCTAAGTGTTTTAGTGGAGTATGTAGTGTGGGAACACTGGATGCAGCTGCAATAGTGTGTGCCTTTCAGTCACTTTCTTCAGAGTTTCATTACAAGCTTCCTATGTCTAGGCATGCTAAATAGGTTCACTCTTGTCTCTTTAAGCTCCCACTGTATCACCCTAAGAACTATGTTATCCTATGTCTAGGACTTAACATGGTTTTAACAAGCAATTCCTCATTAAAGCCAGTTTAACAAAGATGTTGTTACAAACACTCATTCTTATTAACTCTTGAGTTCATAAATGTAGCCCATGTCTGCTGCCACAAGTTTACCTAATCTAAAGTGATCAATTCCAGAATAAGCTTTGAAAGAAGTATTACACAAGAGTTAAAATGCATACACTACATAAACCAAAATAACTTACTTAGAAATTCATTACAAGGCTACAACATCTCAACTAAAGGAAATTAATTCATATTACTCATAATATAATAGAGAAAATCTGTAAAGAGCATATTCAAATGAGTAATATAGCAAAAGAACTCAGAAGGATAGAGATTACACAAATAGGAGATCTTTTGCATGAGTTTCCCAAGTTGAAGTACAAGATGAGTTCCTTACACAAGTTTCCTCCAAGTAGAAGTGAAGGGAGTGGTTGTCGAGCACTTCCTTACCTTCCTTCTCTTCAGAAACTTAAATAAAAACTAAAACTAAGCTAGAAATAAACTAAACTAAGTGATCCTTTAAGACTTGGATGAATGATGATTTGTAAGTGAAGATATGACCTCTATTTATAGGCAAGAAAGCTTTCCTCCCTTGGGGGGTTTCCTTTGGCGCGAAATATCAACTGAGATGCTTAACCATGGTTAGTTGCAGACCTACCATTGAGCAAGTGGCTCAAATGGGTCGTTTTGCATGAAGCTCACATGGGGTGGTCCAATAAAGAAGTTCCACATGTCCTTGAGTAAGTGAGCTTTGCAACTTGATTTTGATGGTGGTCGCCGAATTCTGCAAGTGGCTCTGCTCCAGATGACTAGTCATGATGTCACAAATCAAGTGTGGAAGCATCAAATTGGTCATTGGATGTTTTGGTACAAACTGCTGGTTTTTAGCAGGTGTAGGCAGGGTTGCCACTCTTGGTGTAGGCAGTGTTGCCACTCCTGAAATAGCTGCACTGAACAAAACATCAAACCTAACAAGATATGTGTATTTTGCCTAATTCATTATCCTAATCCTTTTTAATCCTTAAAATGTTGTTTCTTAATAAATAAGCTATATTTATATATTAATGTACTTGAAAATAAACAATAACCTAAGTTAAAATAGATGAATAACTCTATATAAAATAGAGTTATCACACCCCCAAACTTAAATTGTTGCTTGTCCTAATGGCACAATAAACAAACACAAGACTTCCATGATAATGAAGTCATCTCAACTCATGCTCTTCTAAATTTTTGTTGGAAGTGCATACTTTGTATGAGCTTTATTTTTCAGAATTTTCTAAGCCTTTGCTTTCTTTGAAACATTCAGAGTTATAAAGACTCATTTTTGTGAGTGTGTGTCCCATTGAGCCTCAATTGATTCCATAACTAAACAAAGAGTTTTTCTTTAGCTTTTGAAAGATATGAAACACTTTTGGTCACCTTTAGAGATTTTTCAAAGTATAGTCGAGACTAACAATTTCTTCAAGTTGTAGGGGACTTTTAAGCACAACAAAGGGCTTTTGGTGTTTCAACTTGTTGAGCCAATTGCCTTATTTATACTTTTAGTGTTTTTGTTGATGCAATGCAGTGAGTGCAAATACATCATTTTTCTATATTGTGGGTACATCTCATTTTGAGTGTGGTTGCTTTTGATGTTGGTGATGTAGGTACACTTTGTGTAGCTACTCTGGTAACTCTTTGAGTATCTTTGTAGCATACACTGCCCTCCTCACTGACCTCCACATGCATTTTTCTTCTTTTTCTTTGGTTTGTTTTCTTTTTCTTTTCTTTTCTTTTCTTTTTGAACTTTGTTCATTTTTCAAACCAATTGCACTTAAGGGACAGGTTCAGTTTATACGACTCAGGCAAGTGTAGCTTTTTGACAACTTTTGACACTTTTGAGAGGTTTTGATACTTATGGCGTGAACTCTCCAAGTTTCTACACTTTGGCATTTGTATTCATGGAATTTCCCCCAAACTTAAGTCTTTATGCTCTTCTATTTTTTTTAGTAAAAATCTAATTTTGACCTTAGTTTTCCAAAAATTTCTTGGCCTTAGATAGCTTTTCTATCTAGCATGGTTCTTTTCAAAAACTCAATTTTGTTGTGTCAAAGAATTTATAAAATTGATTATTTCTAGAAAACAATGCTTTTCTTTTTCCCTTTCATCATTAAAACTTGGCTCAATTGATACACTTTTGAAAAATAAATTTTTAGAAAAAACAATATGAATTGATAATGCTTCATACTCATTCAAGTCTAATACACACATGATGTACTTACTTTTTCCATGTTAAAACAATTTGATCATGCTATTGCATGCTTTGTTGAGTACATCTAAAAACATACTAATACTATATATTCACATTTAATCTACTATTTACATATCAATTAAAACACACATAACATATATTAGTACTATATTCAAAACATTTGCAAATATAACTTATACTGCATACTTAGTTTAAAACACATAATATTCTCCACTCTCCCCCCAACTTAAATATGAGCAATGCCCCGACTGCTCTAAGTTGAGTAAACAAGGGAACCAAAAGTTGGGAGATATAAACAAAAGTATTCAAAGCATAACACATTGTATTTGAACATATATAATAGGTATATAAGCATAATATAATACTGAAACAACATTAAAAGTATCATTTTACTCTTTCTTTCTGATTCTGGGACTAGCTCTCACAGGGACATGTTTGGCCCTCATCTTCTTTGGCTTAGCTTTGGTAGCAGTTGCACCAGAAGTGGTTACATCAGGATCTTCCATAGTTGCTTCAGGCATTTCTGCATGTGCAGGTACATCTGGTGTAGCCAATGTAGGAACTTCAGTGTAGCGGTGCGGGGGAACTTGTGTGTAGGCACACCACACTGCTATTTGGAGTTTGTTCAAACTTGTTGTTCGAGTTCCTCTGGGTGTTGTTCTGCTACTTTCTCAGTTTCTTTGTCTCCTTCTGTGGGAGTTTCCTTTTCAATTGCTTCCTTCTCAGGTTCTTTAGCTCCTTCTTTGGTCTTTTCCTTCTGACCCTCACCCTTTGCACCAGATTGTGATTCAGCACTCTGTACACCATAGAGTGAACTCATTGTCCACATTTTCTTTGTAGGAGTTGGCTTCATTGTTTTCCTTTTGTATCCTAGCATCTCCTTCTTCTCATTCAAAGGCTTCAGGACTTCATGGATTGTTGCTGCAGGGCTGGTTGCCATCACCTTGGATTGCTTTGTTGCTGTCTCTGCACTAGGTGTGGGCACGCCAGTTGCTTCTTTGATAGTTTCTGCTTGCTCCATCTTCTCAGAACTTTCTTTGCCTCTTTTTTCTTCAGGCTCTTCAGTGAGTACCTGCAATTTTTCTTGTTCAACAATGTTAGTAGGCTTAAGAATTGGTTCTGTGGTTGGAGATTTTTCTTGTTGGTCTTGAAATGGGAATGGTGTATCTTCTTTGGTGAATTTGGTGGGATTTTCTGTTTGTGGTGGATTTTCTAGTTGAGGGGTGGGTTGTTTTTCAGGTTGTGGTGTTGGTGTTTGAATGGGTGAATGGTGAGTGGTGGGGGATTGTTGTGGTGGTGGTGAAGGGGTGTTTGATTGTTGTTGAGATGGTGGTGATTGTGTTTCTGGTTGAGTTTGGTTTCTCTCTGATTTCATACTTCTTTCTTGCAGTTGTTTCCATATCATCACTATCATTATCCTCTTCATCTTCACTCACCTCCATTGAGTCTGATTCTTCCTCTTCCACATCCTTCTCAATATCCTTCATAGCTTGCTCTGCCTCCTCATCTACCTCAGTGTCCTCCTCACTCACTATCTCTGTTTCTACCTCTATTCTCGCTTTCTTCCCCTTCTTATCTTTCTGAGTATCTCTCTTTCTCTTTGCTCTCCTCTCTTTTTCTACTGCCACTTCTACCTGCTCTTCCTGCTCTTCCTCTTCTTCTTCATCATCAATGATCCAATCAGGGAACATTGGGGTTTCTAACTTTGCCTCAGGGTCATCCAATTTCAATTTCAGGCATTCATGCTGTTTTTTCTGAAATTTCCACATAGCCTGGAGTTTCTGCATGAAGTGTTCAAACACTTCCTGCTCTGCAGTATTTCTATTTCTAGCAATCCTTGCTCTTTCTTTTACTTCTGCAGACAGACCACTAGGAGGTGTTTTCCTATAGATTTTCTCTAACTCAGTTGCTACTACCCCTTGTTTTTGACATAGTTCAGTGATTAAGCAAGGGAAGTACAAGAATCCAGAACTCTTGGTTTGACACTCTAAAATTTCCTTAGCTATCAATTGATGCAGCAATGAATAGGTGCCAATTTCCTAATTCAGGAACTAAATCTCCAGTTTTGATTTTAAACTCTGTGTTAGTGACTTTTTCCCATTGAGAACCTTCTATTGCTACTCTCTCTTTGATCTTTGCCATTTGTTTCTTACCATAGGTTTCTAATTTTTCTTCAAACTTATTACCATGGTAATTTAAGTCATAATGCTTATTTATCCTAGCAGGATCAAAGAAGACCTTCTTGCCTCTAACTTTGGAAAAGAAAACAGTATTACCTCTTGTATTTTGAATTCCAGAGTAGAACTCTCGAACCAATTGCTCTAGGTAATATGATCTGGTTTGCACAAATCTTTCCCAATGTAGATTGTTGACAGTGGAGAGGAATGAGTGATGAGCCTTTGCGAAGTTGAATCCCCTTTCTGGCAGAAACTTCATGCTCCAAAAATGTTCACACCCAGGCATTACGTCCATAGATGCATGCACTTCTGATTTCTTTGATGTTGCAGGAGTACCTGCATTGGCTTCTTTCTTCGAAGATTTGGTGGCCGATTGTTTCTTCACCATTTTTGAGTGATTGATGCTTTGGGAATTTTTGAAATGAGGTTGAAGATGAGAGAGAATAGAGATGATCGGTTTCGCAAGTGTGAATGAAAGGGATAATTTTGTGAGAATGTGAGCGGTTTGTAATGAGATGAAGATTGTGTTAGTGGGAATTTTAGTTGGAAAATAGCAGTTAGGGTTATGTGGATTGCCTATGTTCCTCTAATTCATTTAGCTCAAAAAACCTTTGCTCATTTGCCTTTTTGAGATCAAAATTTAGCTTTTTGATAGCCCAATATAACTTGTTCTCTAATTCAACAGGGAGATGACATGTTTTGCCATAAACTAACCTATAGGGGGGGACATACCTAATGGAGTTTTAAATGCAGTTCTATATGCCCATTTTCTCAAGCATTCTTTTTATTTGGTCCAACCATTTTCTCAAGCATTCTTTTTATTTCCCTATTTGAAAGTTCAGCTTGTCCACTTGTTTGTGGGTGATAGGCAGTAGCAATCTTGTGTTTTACTCCATATTTTGCAAGAAGATTTTCAATGAGTTTATTGCAAAAATGTGAGCCTTCATCATTGATGATTGTTCTTGGAGTACTAAATCTTGAAAAAATATTTCTTTGGAGAAATTTGCTAACTGATTTGGCATCATTATTTGGAAGTGCTACACCTCAACCCATTTGGACACATATTCTCTGACTACTAAAATGTACTCATTGCCAAAAGAAGGTGGAAAAGGACCCATGAAATCCATGCCCCAAACATCAAAAAGTTTTATTTCTAGAATATTAGTCCTAGGCATTTCATGTCTAGCTGATATATTACCACTTCTTTGACATTTATCACAGGTTTTGACCATATAATATGAATCTTTAAATAGAGTAGGCCAGGAATAACCTGATTGAAGTACTTTTGCTGCTGCTCTTTGGCTTCCAAAGTGACCTCCATATGGTGCAGCATGACAATGCATGAGCATTGCTTGCTGTTCTTTTTTAGGAATGCACTTTCTCATGATTTGATCTGCACACATTTTGTATAGATACGGATCATCCCAATAGTATTGTTTTACTATATGGAAGAATCTCCTTTTCTGTTGATAGCTCATGTCACTTGGTACAACTTTGCTCATAAGGAAGTTTACTATGTCTGCATACCATGGTGTTGATGCATGAGGTGTGGCCACACTGTGTGCAGAAACATAAGCTGCATTCATGGTAATTGCTAGCAATTTCTCATCAGGGAAACTTTCCTTGATTTCTTCATTTGTACCTGTATTTTCACTTTCAAGTCTAGAGAGATGATCCGCCACTTGGTTCTCCACCCCCTTCTTATCTCTAATTTCAAGATCAAATTCTTGAAGGAGGAGAACCCGTCTTATTAGCTTTGGCTTTGCATCTTTTTTGGAAATTAAATACTTGATGGCGGAATGATCTCAGTATACACAATTACCTTGGTGCCAACCAAGTATGATCTCGAATTTTTCAAAAGCAAAACCACTTGCTAATAGTTCTTTCTCTCATTCTGATTGTAGTTCATTTGAGCCTCAATTAGTGTTTTGCTAGCATAGTATATGGAATGAAACACTTTGTTGTATCTTTGCCCTAGGGTGCTCCTACTACAAAGTCACTAGCATCACACATAAGTTCAAAAGGCTTACTCCAATCGGGAGTGACAACTGGTCTTTACATTAATGCTATTTTTAGTTTTTAAATGCTTCCATACAAGTTTCATCAAAGTTAAAAGGTACATCATGTTGCAAAAGCATAACAATGGCTTTGAAATTTTTGAAAAGTCTTTGATGAATCTCCTATAGAAACCTGCATGACCTAAGAAACTTCTAATCCCTTTGATTGTTGATGGAGGTGGTAGTTTCTCAATTACCTCAATTTTGGCCCTATCTACTTCAAGACCTTTTTTAGATATTTTATGACCAAGCACAATGCCTTCTTTAACCATGAAATGACATTTTTCCCAATTGAGCACTAAATTAGTGTATTCACATCTTTGAATAATTTTTTCTAAATTTGACAGACACAATGAGAACGTTTCTCCAAAAACAGAAAAGTCATCCATGAAGACTTCCATTGATTGCTCATTGAAGTCAGAAAAAATTGACATCATGCATCTTTGAAAGGTAGCAGGTGCATTACAAAGTCCAAAAGGCATCCTTCTAAAGGCAAAGGTGCCATAGGGACAAGTAAAGGTGGGTTTCTGTTGATCTTCAGGTTCAATTGCTATTTGATTGTATCCTGAATAACCATCTAAGAAACAATAGAATTCCTTTCCTGCTAACCTATCTAACATTTGATCTATAAAGGGTAAGGGGAAATGATCTTTCTTGGTGGCCTTATTGAGTTTTCTATAATCCATACAAATTCTCCACCCTGTTACAGTTCTTGTAGGGATTAATTCATTATTCTCATTGGCTATTACTGTTACCCCACCCTTCTTAGGAACACATTGCACAGGACTAACCCATGAACTATCTGAAATAGGGTAGATAATACCAACATCTAGCCATTTTATTATTTCTTTCTTAACAACCACTTTCGTGATGGGATTTAATCTTCTTTGCCCTTCTATGCTATTTTTAGAATTTTCTTCTAAAATTATCCTATGCATGCATATGGAGGGGCTAATCCCTTTAATACCTGCCATTTGCCAACCTATAGCTCTTGTATGTCTTTTCAAGGTGTTAATTAAATCTAGCTTTTGTTCTAATGATAGATCAGAAGCTATGATTACTGGAAGTGTATTATCTTCACCTAGAAAAACATATTTCAAATGTTTAGGCAATTCTTTCAATTCTAGCTTAGGAGGTTGTTCTACAGAAGGTAAATTTTCCTTAAGATTGGGATCTTCTAAATTAAGAGATTCATAAGTTCTAGCCCATACCTTAGGTGTAGCTTGTTCCTTTGGCAGAATGCTTTCTTCAATAAATTCCTTTGAAGGCAGTGCAACTGCATCTAGTGCTAGTGCACTGGCAAGGTGATCATACTGCTTGTGGAACTGCTTCTCTACCAAATGATCAAGAGAAATTGCTGAACACTCTTCACTCTCCTCTGTAGGATACTTCAAAGCATTCAAGACATTGAATTTCACATCCTGATCATTGACTCTCATGGTTAGCTCTTCTCTTTGCACATCTATCAGTGTTTTTCCTGTTGCTAAGAATGGTCCTCCAAGTATGACAGGTACTTCCTCATCTGCAATAAAATCAAGGATAAAAAATCTGCAGGAAACACAAATTTGTCAACCTGTACTAATATATCCTCAATGATTCCTTCTGGATATGCTATTGATCTATCTGCAAGAGACAGTGTTAGAGTGGTAGGCTTAGCATTTCATATTCCTAGCTTTGTGAAAATAGATTTAGGCATCAAATTGATGCTTGCACCTAAATCACACAATGCTCTTCCTGTATAGAACTTACCTATTGAGAAAGGAATTGTAAAGCTACCTGGATCCTTTAGCTTCCTTGGAATTTTGTTTTGCAAAATCAGACTACATTCTTTTGACATGACAACAGTTTCAAATTCACCTAGTCTTCTTCTCTTAGAAAGCACATCTTTCATGAATTTAGCCTAATTAGGCATTTGCAGTGCTTCTATCAAGGAACATTGATATGCAATTGTTTTAACACATCTAAAAACTTACTGAATTCCTTCTCCTCGTGTACTTTTTTCAATCTTTGGGGAAAAGGAGGAGGAGGATATTCAGGAACTAACCTTGGAGTTGGAGTTGTATGAGATGCAAGTGCATCAGGTGTTGCTGCATCTTGAGAATTTTTTTCATTTTTATTTTTTTCTCCCTTTTCTGTACCTTCAAGCTCATATGGTTCTGTTAAATCTTTGCCACTTCTCAATGATATGGCTTTGACTTATTCCTTACCTTGCCTTTGTGAGGTTGAAGCTTCTGTGTTTGATGGCAAAGTACCTGTTGGTCTTTGATACAAAGCAGTTGCTAATTGCCCCACTTGATTATCTAGGTTCTTAATTGATGCATCTTGGGCTTGCCTAGCAGTTCTAGTTTCACTAATGAATGATCTAAGCAATCCTTCTAGAGAATTATCATTGGCAGGAGGGTTTGGTCTTTGTTGGTTTTGAGATTGGAATCCAGGAGGAGTAGTTGGTGCAGGTGCACTTGGTGCAGGTGCATTGGAATTGTTCCACCTGAAATTTGGGTGGTTCTTCCATCCTGGATTATAGGTATTAGAGTAAGGGTTGTTATTTCTATTGTAACCTACATAATTGATAGAGACAAGGTTGCTAGGACACTCTTCATACAAATGGCCTCCCCCACAATAAGCACAACTTGTAGTTCCTGGAGAGGCTTGTTGTATAACTGCTGCAGTGTTTTCCTTAGGTGTAGATACACTAGATGCATGTGCAATAGTGAACTGTTTGATCATGTTAGTTAAAGAGGCTACTTGAGCAGATAGGGCTGATATGTCATTAATTTCATGTACCCTAGAAGTTTTCCTTTGGGCACTCACCCTCTCAATAGGCCAACTAGAACCATTTGTAGCTATTTTATCAATGAGATCACATGCTTCATTGTAAGACATATTCAAAAGAACACCACCAGCTGATGCATCAAGCATCACTCTAGTTTGTGGTTCTAGACCATTGTAAAAAGTTTCCATTTGTATAATGACAGGTAGATCATGATGTGGACATTTTCTTAAAAGCTCTTTCCATCTTTCCCATGCTTCAAACAATGATTCAAATTCTTTTTGCCTAAAAGATGTAATATCATGTCTCATCCTAGCATTTTTGATTGGAGGAAAATATTTACTTAAGAATTTTCCAGCTAGCTCATTCCATGTATGAATAGAATTGGGCTCCAAAGAATTTAGCCATGATTTAGCCCTATCTTTCAATGAATGTGGAAATAACTTAAGTCTAAATGCATCCTCACTAATGCCAGGTATGATAAAGTTACTACAAACTTCTATGAATTACTTTAAATGCTCATGGGGATCCTCATGTGGGGATCCCCAAATTGACCAATTGTTTGTAACATTTGAAACATCATAGGTTTAAATTCAAAATGAGCAGCATCAATATGAGGCCTAGCAATGCTAGTTTGTATATGTTGCTGATCATATTGGACATAGTCCCTCATAGGCCTATCCCTATCATTTATCATACCTATTGGTCCCATTTGAATGAATTGATGTCTGTGATTTTCTTCACCTTCAGGTTGTTGATGTTGAGAGTTAGGTCCTCCTCTTACTAAGGCATCTTCACTGTGGTGAGACATAGTTCTGCAGCTTTGTTGTCTTTGTCTTTGTTGTCTTAGCAATCTCCTAAATCTTCTCTCAATTTCTGGATCACAATCAAATTCTGGTGGTCTATTTCTGGGCATAAACTAGTGTTTCTACACTGAGTGTACCTACACTAAGTGTTTCTGCACAGAAAACAGAATACCAGTAGTAATAATATATAATAACACTAAATTAACAGTCTAAACAACAAAATTTTACTATAATCCCCGGCAACAGGGCCAAAAACTTAGTGTGAAAAATATTATGCAAGTATACATAGTCACACAAGTAATATAATGATAAGAAAAGGTCGAACCCACAGAGATTATGAAAACTTTGTATTGTTCAGAGTGTACACTTAGTGTGTCTACACTATTCACAATTTGGTTGGAGTGTTTCAAGGTTTATAAAACAAATATAAACAATAAATGTGTGTAAGGAATCAGTGAGATAAGATAGTTTAGATGTGTTCACCAACTAAATCACTTCTAAGTGTTTTAGTGGAGTATGCAGTGTGGGAACACTGGATGCAGCTGCAATAGTGTGTGCCTTTCAGTCACTTTCTTCAGAGTTTCATTACAAGCTTCCTATGTCTAGGCATGCTAAATAGGTTCACTCTTGTCTCTTTAAGCTCCCACTGTATCACCCTAAGAACTATGTTATCCTATGTCTAGGACTTAACATAGTTTTAACAAGCAATTCCTCATTAAAGTTAGTTTAACAAAGATGTTGTTACAAACACTCATTCTTATTAACTCTTGAGTTCATAAATGTAGCCCATGTCTGCTGCCACAAGTTTACCTATTCTAAAGTGATCAATTCCAGAATAAGCTTTGAAAGAAGTATTACACAAAAGTTAAAATGCATACACTACATAAACCATAATAACTTACTTAGAAATTCATTACAAGGCTACAACATCTCAACTAAAGGAATTATAATTAGCTCATATTACTCATAATATAATAGAGAAAATCTTCAAAGAGCATAATCAAATGAGTAATATAACACAAGAACTCAGAAGGATAAAGATTACACAAATAGGAGATCTTTTGCATGAGTTTCCCAACTTGAAGTACAAGATGAGTTCCTTACACAAATTTCCTCCAAGTAGAAGTGAAGGGAGTGGTTGTCGAGCACTTCCTTACCTTCCTTCTCTTCAGAAACTTAAATAAAAACTAAAACTAAGGTAGAAATAAACTAAACTAAGTGATCTTTTAAGACTTGGATGAAGGATGATTTGTAAGTGAAGATATGGCCTCTATTTATAGGCAAGAAAGCTTTCCTCCCTTGGGGGGTTTCCTTTGGCGCGAAATATCAACTGAGATGCTTAACCATGGTTAGTTGCAGACCTGCCATCGAGCAAGTGGCTCAAATCGGTCGTTTTGCATGAAGCTCACATGTGGTGGTCCAATAAAGAAGTGCCACATGTCCTTGAGTAAGTGAGCTTTGCAACTTGATTTTGACGGTGGTCGCCGAATTCTGCAAGTGGCTCTGCTCCAGATGACTAGGCATGACGTCACAAATCAAGTGTGGAAGCATCAAATTGGTCCTTGGATGTTTTGGTACAAACTGCTGGTTTTTAGCAGGTGTAGGCAGTGTTGCCACTCTTGGTGTAGCGGTGTTGCCCACTCTGAAGTAAAGCATTGACCGAACAAAAACATCAAACCTAACAAGATATGTGTATTTTGTCTAATTCATTATCCTAATCCTTTTTAATCCTTAAAATGTTGTTTCTTAATAAATAAGCTATATTTATATATTAATGTACTTGAAAATAAACAATAACCTAAACTAAAATAGATGAATAACTCTATATAAAATAGAGTTATCAGCCATCGTGCTCCCCACCGTGGATCGTCGTCGGAGACACTCCCTTCCCTCCCTTTGTCTTGTCGTCGTTCTCCCTCCCCGTCGCTGGACTCTGCCACTTCACCCTTCTCCCCACGCCCCTCCTTTCTTCCTCTTCTCCTATTTCTCTTTCATCCTCTCTCCCTGGATCGCGATCCACTCTCGCCACTGCTCCTCCTCCCTACTCCTCGTCACGATATTAGACACCACTTGATTTTTCCAAGGCACCAGATTCTGCCACCTGTCTCCACGATTTTACCTCCTTCTCACCAAATACTACGGCGCAACCCAACTAGTCGATCTGTTGATATTTTCCATTTAAAGCGATGTTTTCCTGTCTCGTGACCTCCCACAGAATCTAGTGGCTTATGTACATGGGTGTAGCTCTAAAATGTTAAGAGTACGATTAATCTTAGTTATATTTACAGGCTATATCGATTGCAGCAGAGTCTAAAGGAGAAGAAGATAAGGCAAAAAGGAGTGGGGTATCCGTGTGGTTTCTGTGAGAAATTCATTCCTTAGAAAAACTAGGTTTTATACCGTAATGAATTAATGGTGAGATTCTTTTCTCATTTATCAGAAAAGGAAACACAGTGTTTTTCCAATTGAAAGTGTGGTTATTTTTTTTTTTGAAAAAATTAGTGGATAATTGAGAGTTGTTAGATACATCTAATGGTGAAAAACTATTTGACAGGAGTGACAGGATAGGTATTTGACGGGAGAGAATCGGCATCCCTCTCTCCCTCTCTCTGGAAATGTCAGCTCTCTCTCCTAAGAAGTTTCTGCGGCGCAGCAAATGAATGAAAGAGGGATTAGGGTTCCTTGAAACCCTTATTTCGTTTTAGGGTTTTTTTTTACCCCCACCCAATCCCCATATACCCCCACCAAATTTGAAAACCCCAAAATTCCCTTTGTAATCTATTTTTTTTAAAAAAGGCTCATCGTATATATGACATTTGGGACATATATACGATGGTAATTTTTACCACTGTAGGCCACTGGGCTGTGCGAAATTTATGCTACGCATTGGGGCCCAGGCCCAATATCACTTTTTTGGGGGCCCCAAAAACGTTATTTATCTATATATGTACATAATTCGGAAGAACAATGCTAGAAGATCGTTGCTAGTTCAGTGGTTTCGTTTCTTCTTTGAGAGATGTTGTATGCGGGTTCGATCCCCTCTGTCATTTTTTTAAAATTCGCTGTTTTTAAAATTGGATTGAATTTTCCACAAAACACATAAATTAGGATTTGAACCCTGGACATGTTAAACAACACGAAATCAAAACTAATTAATGTTACCATTACACTGCCAAATATTTATGTAGAAAATTGCAAATAGTTTTATATATTTCTTTTTATTTTGATATAAAAACAAACTACCATACAATTTCATTTGTTTTTACAAAACTATTCTATAAATTTTTGGTACTTTGAATGGCTACTATATTGTTTTTTAATACAAAAGCATACTCTTTTCTTATGAAGAGAAACTCAATGCATTAATTTTTCATAAATTTAATTTTAGTAAAAAGTTTTACATGTATTAAATTTATATGTCCTAAAAATTTGGGAAGTTTTTAATCAAGATTGAATCAATGGTCATCTTTGTTCAACTACTGCACGCCTCGTTCGACCTGATCGCATACAAGACCAATAGATGTAGTGCGTTGATGTAGTCCCTTAGCTCGGCCGCTGGATGTCTTGGTGTCAGAGTCTTGGTCGCGCCTGGGTGGTACCTGCGAAAGCACTCCGACGCCCAAGTCAGCAGTGAATAGTGAATAGGACCACTAGTAATAAATGACGTACCTAATTCCTTGAGATTCGTGCCATACTTATAGCTCTGAAGATTGGGCAATATTGGGCCTATTGGATCGCATTGGGCCTTGAGCACACTCGCACGCAGTTGCCCCCAAGCCTGGGTCGTCGATAGGCGGGCTAAGGCTTGATTTGCTACCCCGAATGGTGCTGAGAATAGCCAAGTTGCCAAGAATGGGCGGCCTCGATTCTATGAAAAATGTGGCGTATTTGCCACGCCGATTCACGACGCCAACCGACCGCAAGCTAAGTCGCCGGGACCGAGTCTATCTTTGGGTCGCTTGCCAGCTGGCGCCGCTCGACTACTTTCGAAGTGTGTCATAAGTCTTTGAGGGACAACCGATTTAATGATGTGATTTCACGTATTCCAAGGTGGCGCTTGGCTTCTCCAAGGCGTGTCTCTTTCGTTTCCTCGACCGAGTAGTGATGGAATGGGAAAGGGTGCGCCTTTTCATTCTTGGGCCTGAGGTGACGGTTGGCCCACTATATAAGGTGGTGGTGGGGTAAGAGGAACCCACTCATTCACTTCTTTATTCTCGATTGTGAAAGCGCTCATTGGCTCATTTGTCTGCCGCTCATCGCCGCTCCAAAACCGCCGCCCGCCGTGCCCCGCGCGGACTCAACTATCGGCCTTTCAGGTAACACGAACGCCCTTCTATTTATTTTGCTTTATTCCCTTGAAATTCCAACCAGTGGAGGGGTAGCGGTCGGGAACGCACTGTGTCGCCCCCTCTTATGGTATGCACTCGAACTTGACCGCTTCCCCCTCTACAGGTTTATTCTGGACCGGACAAAGCAAACACGTCGCATCTCCGGCAGCCCGGCCGACTCTATAGCTCAAATAATGGCTCAACCGAGTTCTGTTCCAGCAAGGTTTCCTTCCCCCTCTAGGAACGAATCACCCAAAGCTTCCAGCTCAGACAGGTCGTCTTCGAACTCTCAAAATGGGTCGCCCAAAACTTCGAGTTCAACTTCACTGTCGTCTTCTGACTCTTCTCGACGGTATAACCGAACTGAGAGGATCCGGACTCTAGGGAGGGCGCAGAAGGTTCGACTCCCGCTCTTCACGAGGCTCAAGCCACCGATGTTCAAGCCGTTGGGGACCCAAAGGCTTTTGCAAAGCGTGCAATGCGGCCCAGAGACACGACTTTAGGGCGGTGCAAGATGATCTTGATAAAGCGGCCGAGCAAGACATGTCGTGGGTTTCTACAATTCTTAGGAATCATAGGAGCAAGGTTCGCCGTCATACTTCGGATGAACGTGACTTGGCCGCCCAGTTTTACGGCGAAGGCTGGCGAGTTGACGGCATGGAAAAGAGCGAGAACATCTTGACTTGGAGTTATGAGCTAAAGTTCACAATGTATCGAGTCGTTTTTAAGCGTATGCATGGAATCGTTCCTCCTTTCACTCGCTTTCAAAGACAAGTTCTACGCTACACCAAGGTCGCTCCTTCACAATTGAATCGAACGGCAGGCGTTCGCAAGGCTATAAGGATATCTTGTGGCGTTGGGCGGCGGTCTCTTTGAGGGTTTTTACCCCCGATGGAAATGAGTTACCTCTACGAGCCGGGGACGAAAGGAGCTCGCAAGGAGGCCGTCTCTTTAAAAAACAGGTCGCAGTATAATTTTTTCAAACCCTACATGGAGTCTTTACCGACCGGGTGGAAGAATGACTTTTTCTGGGTCGTTCCTTATACCAGGGAGGCGATGAATGGGATAGCCCAACTGGTAAAAGGGAAAAATGCTGGGACGCCTCTTGTGCCGACCATTTGGTCATACGACCATTTCTTGAAGAAACCGGGGCGTATTCTACAAAGAAGTGGAGCTCAACGTCGCGGATCTTGACACGATTCGTAGACTCGGAGAGGTCGCTTCCGCCCCCTGGGCCGCATTAAGATCAACAAGATTGTAGACGCCGAGGCATTCAGCGTCAAAAGCGCCCCTCAGTGGGTGGTCGCCGAGAATTTTATTATTTATGTTTGATATTTTGTCGGTTCTAACTCGAAATCTGTCTCTTGCAGCTGACATGGCGGGCGTTCAAGATTTTGACTTTTTTGCTCAGTGGGTGGCGGAAGATGGGGACAATTCTCCTCCTCGAGGGACGGCCGCGGAAAATGTTGAGGAGAAGCCCCTCAACAGTCGTTGCTAACGAGCGATCGTTGATCGATCACGGACAACCAGAGGCCAATGTTGACAAAAACGTTCTCCCCTCACCCGCTTTCAATTGAAAAGACTAACAAAAGGGACGCCTTAACCGATTTATTTATACTTCCGAGAGGAAGAAACATAAGAGGCCACAAGAGCAAAGGTCACTCGCCGGTCGTCCAACATTGTCTTGCTTGGCCTTGGGGATGAAGAGCTGCGCCGTTTCAAAGAAGAGCCTTTTAAGATGATGGTCGATGTGATGAAGGTCACGACCAACTTTTCATAAAATATCAAGAGGAGAGGCCGATCGTCCGGCAGGTAGGCGAGCTTTACATAAAATTTCGTACCTTGAAGACGACATGTCAGACAAGTCGTTTAAACTGCAATCTGCTTTGTTGTCCTTGACAGAAATGAGGGAAGATAGGGATCGGCTGCTCAAGAAACTGGAAGAGGTCGAACCAAAAGCCCAGCAGGTCGCTACCTATGAGCAAAAACTTCAAGAGGTTGAGACTCAAATGGCTGCCTTGGTGATCGCTCAAACTGGAGCTGAAGCGGCCAAGGACAAAGCGCTGAGCGAGAAGGTCGCTGCTGAAAAAGAGATTGAACGTTTGAACGAGAAGAAGCAAGAACTCTTTGATCAGGTCACAACTTTGAAGACCGGCATGAGTGCCGTTGAACAGGAGAGAGACAGGTATAAAGCCCTTTTTAAGGAGGCCGTCACCAAAGCTGTGGGAGCGGCTAAGTACCAATTCAATAATGCGGTCGATCAAATCAAGCTTTCCAACCCTTCTCTGGTCGTTGACGAGGCCGTGATAAACTTCGACCATTGCGTGGTTGACCGAGAAATTATTCGTCCCCGGAAGGTTGAAAAGGGGAAGGTCGTCTACGAGCGGGCCGTCGTTTACCGTGTTGATTCTTCCTAATCATTACTTGCCTTATTTTGAATAGTTCTTGTCCGCTTGCGAGCGGTCTTAATCTCTTTTTGAACTATGTATCCGCCTGCGAGCGGTTTTGCTTACTTTGAACTTTTTGTCCGCCTTCGAGCGGTCTACATTCGGGGTTGCCCCAATTTTGTAACCAATGGTTGTAAGTCCTTAGTCTCTTAATGAATGTTTAACGTTCCTGCAACTCGCTTTTCGCATATAGGTTATAACTGTCGCAGGCCGCTACGCGGAGCGGCTTGCTTTTTGCCATACAATGGCGTTTGATTGGGCCATTCGATGGAGTTCGTTCAATTTGCAGGCCGCTACGCGGAGCGGCTTGCTTTTTACCATACCATGGCGTTCGATTGGGCCATTCGATGGCACTCGTATAATTTTGCGACGCCACGCTGGCGAGCGGCTTGCTTTTTTCCATACGATGGCGTTCGATTGGGCCATACGATGGCGCTCGTTATAAATTGCAGGCCGCTACTCGGAGCGGCTTGCTTTTTGCCATACGATGGCGTTCGATTGGGCCATACGATGGCGCTCGTTATAAATTGCAGGCCGCTACTCGGAGCGGCTTGCTTTTTGCCATACGATGGCGTTCGATTGGTATGTCATCTCGGTGACACTTCGGTCGCTCTATTGCTACTCGCACGAAGAACCACCGGTCATACATTCGTGCATGAAAATAGAATAACACGAGTCTTTTTTAAGGTCGGGCCTCTGTAAAAAACCCCTGGGGAAAAGAGCGCCGCTTTGGTTTTTCATTAATCATTTTCGTTCAATACAGCTTGTTTACACATAGTACTTCCTTAGTTTCTCAGCGTTCCATGTTCTTGGTATGGTCGCACCATTCATGGTTTCTAGCTCGTAAGCTCCCTTGCCCGTCTTGTTGATGATGCGATACGGTCCTTCCCAGTTTGGTGCAAGTTTCCCTTGTCGAGCGTTCTTGTTTCCAACGTCGCCCGTCTGAGGACTAACTGGCCGATCGAGAATTCCCTTTTCTGAACGCGGGAGTTGTATCTTGCGGCGACCTTCTGCTTGACTAATTGCTCCTTGAGAGAAGCCTTTGTTCGCAATTCGTCCACTAGGTCGAGTTCCTCCCTGGTGGCTTGCTCGTTTTCTGCTGCTGTTGGAGGATTGGTCGCCCTCCAACTTAGCTCGCTTATCTCAATTGGAATTACTGCGTCGATCCCATAGACCAACCTGAAAGGTGACTCTCCCGTTGTTGAATGAGGGGTCGTTCGATACGCCCAGAGGACTGACTATAGTTCTTCAACCCAGTTTCCTTTGGCCTCGTCTAACCTTCTCTTCAATCCTCGCAAGATGACCCTGTTGGCCGCCTCTGCTTGACCGTTGGTCTGTGGATGTTCGACCGAGGTGAAACGCTGTTTTACCCTCAGGTCGGCCAACATCTCTCCGAATTTCCTGTCTGCGAATTGAGTCCCATTGTCCGTTATCAACTGTAGGGGAACGCCAAAACGGGCTAACACGCTTCGACTGAAGAACTTGCTTACTTTGGTCGCAGTGATGGTCGCTAGTGGCTCGGCCTCTATCCATTTGGTGAAGTAGTCAACTGCTACAATCAAAAACTTGAACTGTCCCGGGGCAGGTGAAAACGGCCCTAGAAGATCCATCCCCCACCAGGCAAACAGCCAAGGTGAAGTGAGACTCTGCAGTTCAGAGGCAGGGGCAATGTGGACGTCCGCATGTATTTGAAACTTATTGCATTTCTGGACCAGGTTTCTAGCGTCCTCTTCCATGGTCGGCCAATAAAAACCGGCCCTCAAAGCTCGCTTTGCTATAGAACGACCTCCCTGATGACTAGCGCATAAACCTTCGTGAATATCTCTTAAGACGTGGTCTGCTTCGGCGGGCGTCAAGCATCTCAATAGCGGGGAAGAGAAACCTCTTCTATAAAGCTTTCCTTCGATGACGGAGTACTTGGTCGCCCGTTGCCTTAAAAGCTTTGCTTGCTTCTAGTCGTCTGGTTCTTCACCGTTCAAGATGTACTGCAGTATAGGAGCGATCCAGTCCTTTTCTGAGTCAATGCAGACAATGGCGAGGGATCTATCAACCTTGGTCGCTACGCTCGGTCGAGTGAGTGTTTCTTGGATTAAGCTTCGGTGGTTCCCGGGCGCTTTGGTACTAGCCAACTTTGAAAGACTATCTGCTCGGACGTTTTCCGTTCTTGGTACGTGCTTCACTTCTGCCCGGTCGAACTTACTAAGCAATTCCCTTACCTTTGCCAGGTAATTCTTCAAAACCTCATCCTTTGTGTCGTACAGCTCCTGGATCTGGGAGACGACCAAGAGAGAATCAGAATGTAGTTCCACACTGTCAACATTGAATTCTTTAGCGAGCAATAATCCCGCTATACAGGCCTCGTATTCCGCCTGATTGTTTGATGTGTGGAAAGCGAACGTTAGCGAAACTTCTACGGCCAGACCTGAGGAATTTTCTAAAATCAGATCGGCCCCACTTCCCTTGGAGTTTGAAGAACCGTCAACCTGCAAAGTCCAAGTAATGGCGGAGCGGTCGTCTGGGATTGGGGTCATTTCAGCTATGAAATCGGCCAGTACTTGCGACTTGGCTGCCGACCTAGGTTCGAACTTGATCCCGAATTCGCTTAGCTCCACCGCCAACTTGATCATGCGGGCTGCCAGATCTGGTCTATGGAGAATCTGTCGTATAGGTTGATCAGTTCTTACCACTATTTGGTGTGCCACAAAATACGGCCTCAACCTGCGAGCGGCCACCAATAGTGCGAGCGTTAATTTTTCAATTCTTTGGTAACGGGCTTTTGGCCCCTGCAAGACTTTGCTAATGAAATACACAGGATTCTGCTTCGTGTCGCTTTCCTTAACCAGGACGGCACTCAAAGCTTCCTCCGTGATTGCTAGATAAAGATAAAGTGTGTCTCCTGGGAGCGGCTTGGTCATGACGGGCGGATTGGTTAAGGCTGCTTTCAAGTCGTCCAACGCTTGCTGACACTGATCAGTCCATTCAAAATCCACATCCTTCTTCAGAAGTTTAAACAAGGGAAGCAACTTGCAGGCCGACTGAGGTATGAACCTGGAAAGGGCGGCGACCATGCCGTTCAATTGCTGTATTTCTTTCTTTGTAGTTGGCGGCCTCATTTCGGCGACCGCCCTGCACTTGTCAGGATTGGCTTCAATTCCCCTTTCCGTTAGGTGAAAACCTAGGAACTTCCCAGCTCGCACCCCAAATGTGCACTTCTCTGGATTCAGCCGAAGTGAATTTTTTCTAGCTTCCTCAAAGACTTCTTTTAAGTCGTCGATATGCTGATCGTCCGACTTGCTTTTTATAATCATGTTATCGAGATAGACCTCGGCCACCCGACCGATCTGCTTCTCAAATATCTTGCTCATCATGCGCTGGTAAGTCGCCCCAGCGTTCTTCAATCAAAAGGCATTACTTTGTAACAGAAGTTACCCCGGTCGGTCATAACAGTGGTCTTATGACGATCCGGAGGGTGCATGGCAATTTGGTTGTAGCCTGAATATGCGTCCAAGAAAGAAAGTAGCTTATAACCTGAAGCGCCGTCCACCAGTTTGTCAATACTAGGCACAGGAAAAGCGTCCTTAGGGCATGCCCTATTCAGGTCAGTATAATAAACACACATCCGCCACTTCCCGTTCTTCTTCTTGACTAGCACGACGTTCGAAAGCCATGTTGTATACTTAATTTCTTCCACAAAGTTTGCTTTGATCAAGTCATCAACTGCTTGGGTCGCTGCCCTAGCTTTCTCTTCATTCTGAACTCTTCTTCTCTGTGCAACTGGTCGTGCTGTCTCGTCGACCGAGAGTTGGTGGCAAGCGACCTCCATGGGTACTCCGGGCATATCGGATGCCTGCCACGCGGCGTTTAACAAATCAGCATATTCCTTTAGACAAATGATTAGTCCCTGTTTGATCTGCTCGGGCAGGTCGCTTCCGATTTTAACCGTTTTGGCCGGGTCCTCCCCCAACTGAACATCAATGAACTGCCCATGGGGCTCTAGTCGTTTAAGTCTGTTTTTTAGCTCGCGGGCTAAATCATCGTCCCCGTCCTCTGGGTCGCTATCAGGGTCGTAGTGGGCATCCAAGTCAGCAAGATTGACTTGGTGTCCTTCCCCCAAATTCTGAGGGTCTGAACTTATGGCATGTGCATCACAGATGTCCTGATAAATGTAGTGGCTCTTCTTGGCCGCCTCCATATCCGCTGCCAGAGTGGCGACCTGGCCATTCTTGTCGTAAAACTTCATTTTCAAGTGAACAGTGGATACAACTGCTTCAAGCTTTCCCAACGTCGACCGTCCTACAATGCAGTGGTAACATGACTTGATGGGCAACACTAAAAACATCGTCCTGACCGTTCTGTAGGAAGTGCTCCCATTGGCGTCGTTACCAAAGGTGACCAGCAACTCCAAGGTCCCCAACGGGTAAGTGATCGCTCCATTGAAACCAGTTAAAGGGGTTGGGTCGGGCGAGGAATGATTTCGCTCACGGATCGATGCTCAATTTGTCGACCAACTCTTTGAACATGATATCTGCCGAGCTTCCCTGGTCAATCAAGATTCTCCTTACCTCAGAATTTCCCATTACCGTAGATATGACCAAAGGAACGTAACTGTTGACTCTTCCATCAAGTAGATCCTCGTCTCCAAAAGAGATTGGCGGTCTGTTAGAGATCGGTCGCTCTGCCGAAGATGACCCGACCATGAGAATCTCATTCCACTTTCTTTTGGTTGCCTTTTTGGACTCCATGCGATCCAAGGGGTTTCCTCCGTGGATAACCATAACGACCCTACGACCCCTAGACTGCCTGACGTCCTCCTCTGAAGTTTCCTTTCCGCCTGCTTCTTCGATCGCTTGAGTTGTTACGGCCTTTCCCTTCGAATGACCGGCTTGCCCCTCTGGCTTTTCTTCAAGTCGATCGTTACCTTCCTCTCTGACATACTTGGCTAACTTTCCCTTCTGAATAAGATCTTCAATGTCGTCCTTCAGGGCCATACAGTCGTTGGTATCATGGCCCTTACTCTTGTGATATCTACATACTTCTTTGTGTAGCGATCGCCTTTCTTGAGAATGAGTGGATCAGGACGCTTCACCCCAGCAAACTCGTTGTTCTGACAATCCATGTAGATTTGTGCAATGGGCGTATTCAGCCTTGTACGCTGCTCGAATTTCTTTTGACGAAAATCCGGCTGACCTTCACGGCGCCCTTCTGGCTCTTTAGCTGGCCTGCCATGCTCTTCCTTGGGTCGCGCACGGGCGCCCTTTCTAGCTGTCAGCGTCTCTTCGTTACCCATATGGTCGTTGGCCCTTCTTAAGAATATGCCAAGGTCTGTGTAACGGTTGAGGGTGAATTCCTTCGCAAACTTGTGATCCGGCCGTATTCCCCGCTTGAGGTACTTCAATTTGTCTTTGTCAGATAAGTCGCGAATAGTTTCTGCCTCAGTGTTGAAGCGGTCTATATAGTGCCTCAAAGACTCATTCTCGCCTTGCATGACCGTGTCCAGATGCTCCTCAAATCTATACTGGCAACGGTTAGCCGTGTAATTGGCCAAGAAAGTTGCGACCAAGCCTTCCCAAGAAGAAATGGTATTGGGCCGCAACGATTCCCACCATTCCAGTGCCCGACCGTCGAGCGACTGAGGAAAAAGTCTGCACTTCATTGTTGGGCTCAGCTCTCTATAACTGCAGTAATTGTTGAAATACCGCATGTGCTTATCTGGGTCGCCGCGTCCATCGAATTTATTCATGTTTGGCGGCTTCCTCAAATCTCTGGGAATGCGATAACGCCTGATTTCCCTCGAGAATGGCCCATGCCCGGTCGCCAATTCTTCCGACCCGAAAGGCTGTAAGGCATGTACTTCATTTGTGGGTATTCCGTAGCCGCCCACCTTGTGACCATACACTGGGGGGACCTGAACTGACTGCCTCCTATCCCGCTCGGACGCATGCCTCTTCGACCGGTGGGATACGTCCCTGATATCCCCTTTACCGTAGTTATCCAACTCGTCGTATGAATCCCAATACCGGCTTCTTGACTTGCGAGAACCGGATGACTCGGCCGAGGAATACCTTGTGGGCGATCGATCTGATTCCGGGTTATAGCTAGAGTCCGCGTAATCTTGGTCGTGAGACAGGGAGCGGCGACTGCGCACGCCCCTGCGAGTGGGAGACCTCCTCGCCCTGACCCTTCGTGGCGGGGATCGGCGTGCCGCGCCCCACGAGGACAGTCGTTCCTTCCGGAAGGAGTCAAACGCCTATGGGAAGGGCGCACTTGGCCAGAGGGTCCTTCGCCGTCCGCACGCTGGCGGGCCGGGATGGATCCCCTTTCATAGTGAGAAAGAAGTGCTTCGCGATCAGCAATAATTTGATTCTTGTTCTGCAGAATTTGTAAGAAAGCCTGAGTCACGTGCTCGGGCAAGGAAGCATCAATTCCTGCGTCAACCAACTCGGCGGTGGTATTCTTTGCCGAGCATTCTTGAATCTGCTCTAAGATTGGTCTTCGGCCTCCCTGTACAGAGGGTTCCTGGCGAGGATTATCCAATGATTCGTGGATGGTGAGTGGGACGCCCTCTGGGGTTTGCTGAGGGAGTGCATTCCGCCCAGAGGGGTCGGCTCGCGACGAAGCTCGTGTGGCGCGCTTCCTCGGCTTCATGGTGGAAGTGTTTAACTCGCTCCCACTGTGGTCGCCAAATGATCGTACAAGACCAATAGATGTAGTGCTGATGTAGTCCCAGCTCTAGCTCGATCATTTGGATGTCTTGGTGTCAGAGTCTTGGTCGCGCCTGGGTGGTACCTGCGAAAGCACTCCGACGCCCAAGTCAACAGTGAATAGTGAATAGGACCACTAGTAATAAATGACGTACCTAATTCCTTGAGATTTGTGCCATACTTATAGCTACAGTATTGGGCCATATTGGGCCTATTGGACTGCATTGGGCCTTGAGCCCACTCCAGAACATGACCCTTCACCAAGTTAGTCATGCAGAATATATGAAGAACCATCCCAAACTCAGCCTCTTATCATTCATCGTTGAAAATTAATATACCAAGATTAAAATTGTATTGAGATGTTATTTAAAATTTAAATAAAGTATTTCAAGGTTTTGGTGATTCATTCGGTAAGAATTAGGGACCCAATTTTTGAAATTCGCACAGGGCCTCCAAATTGTTTGGGACGGCCCTGTTTACCACATCGTATATATGCCCTTAAGAAGTATATACGATTGGATCTTACACGGCCAATCGTAATACCTCTTAAGGGCATATATACGATCTGGTAAAAATACGCATCGTATATATGTCCCAAATGACATATATACGATGGGTTTGAAATTTGTATTATTTTTTTGCAGTAAAAAAATTTCAACGGTAATGATTTCACTTTCAAAGTTGATCAACTGTGTGGATTGCACGACAAAATCAACGGTTGATAATCTTTTACCTCAACTATAAATACCCACTCCCACCATCACTATTTTCACACCAAAAATTCAACTTTCTTCTCTCACACAACACAAGTCAAGATGATGCAGGCTTCGCTAATGTCATACTACGAGCCTTCTTCCCTCACTCCCGTTCATTCTAATATGGGGTTTGCTGATCATCAGGGCATCATCTTGCAAGATGATGGTATATGTTTCGATGGGAGAGATGTTTTATCGTGTAGGTTGAAACACTACATATCATTTGCTGCTCTTAAGCAGAAACTAATGTGGATGGTTCAACCAGAGAACGAAGAGCATGAGATAATTCGTATCGTTTATCGGAAACCGGAATGGACTGATGGAGGTCTTTACTGGTCTGCCGTGGATGTCAACAACGAGGATGACCTCCGACAGATGATGTCCAATCATATTATGTTTAAATGGAAGAGTTACATTCATCATGACGTCGAAACCGAAGGATGATCACCGAGATCCTTCGTCGATTAACTCCACCAGCTCAGTAGTTTCTATTGTATTTTCTTTTTATCTGTATATTTTTATTCTAGTTGTTTATGTTTTATCGCTTGTGTAATTTGTTTTATCGAATCAATGAAATCAAAAATTTATGGAAACTCGTAAAATAAAACACCCAAAAAAAAGTAATAATAAAGTGCCAACATCAAAGTAACATGAGTACAAATACATCAAAATAGTGATAAAAATCCCTAACGCCTCCTCGTCCCCGTCTTCTAAGTTCCTGTGAAATGTCATCCGGTGCTGCCATCCCCACCAGCCTATGGAGTGTCCGATACGCCTGACTGCCACGCGATCTCGCCATCACGAATCCCCTCCCTACAAGCGGTCACAATCTCCCTCACCCACTCAACATCGTCGTATCGTAGCTCGGGAGGTGTCCGATCCTCGCCTAGTGGTGATGGTGGAGCCGGTAATAGTGCGGGGATAGATGCTGCGGACGCACCACTCTAAGTACCTAGAGTGCAGTCTCATCCGCCCGCCGAGCAAACCGAGTAGTGCGCAGGATGTCATCCACAGATGCCATGAAGTGGGTGATCCGAAGACGACTCGGTATGACTCGGACGACCTGCGAGAGGTCACGCGGGATGTCTTGACGGTACCCAAATCGCGCAGACACCTATCGGGCATGTAGGGAACTCGAAGTCAGCCCGGTGATGAAGCCTCTATATAGGAGATCTCGCCAGAAAGGGTCTACCATTCTGTGCTCTCTCAAATGGTCGCGCCAGACATCCTCCGCCTCACTCATCAATCATCCTCCTGTAGTGGCTCGGCTTCTGTGGTGGTCCGACTTCTTCTTCCTAAAGCGCCCGACCCGGTGGCTCTGCACCCCAGTATATGACCAAGGCAACCTCTCCGCCATCCGAGGAAATACCACATAATCCAAGCACGAAATGCAATAATAAATAACATATTTAATTCAAAAAAATTTACCCAAAGTCGGTGTGATTTAACAAAAAAATGAAGTTAAAATGTGTACCTGAAATAGGCTGGCATACCCTCCACACTGCTGCGTTTCCCTCAAAGACGCACTATTCAACGAGTCATACATGGCAGCTAGTGCACCTGCACCCCATGCATAGCCTCCAAGAACCTCACGGACTCAAATCGACCATGTAGATCGACCCACTTACCCTCCGCCTGTCTCGGTCTTCGTAGTGAAGATCTGTAGGTCGAGGCGAAGCGAGATAAGCCCTCAAGAAGCGTAATGTCACCCCCTCCTCCAAATTACGCTCATAAACCTACTCCAGCCATTTGAAGGTAATATCACGGACCTCACGGGTGTTGTTAGCAGCCTCAACCCGTGACACACCCAGATATGTCTCTGCAAGCTGTGTGGCATACTCCGAGCTCACAGTGATGGTGGGAGGTGTGGCATAGTTCCCCTGGAAGGGAAGGTGCAGCAGACAAGATATGTCATCCAGAGTGATCGTCATTTCACCAAATGGCAAGTGAAATGACGAAGTATCTGAGTGCCATCTCTCGATAAAGGCCGACAGCAACTCATGGTCTACTGTGGCGTGACCAGTCTTGAGAAGTGGGGCCAGTTTGGAGTCCCTGACCACTGTGGTACGCTGAAGTAGGGTCGGGTAATGTAGATGCAGTCTGGCATGGACTTTGTTGCCATGAGCCCATACTTTGACAACACGCAAATACTCCTGAATTAAAAATAAATAAATGATGTAAGCAAAAAGTGCAGACTATGTCCGTTAAATAAATTACTTAAGCAAAAAAAGCAAAACTTAAGGTCGGGGTGAGTATAGAACTCTGCAGACATGATCGCCATGTGCGTGTGAAGAGAGAGGCTCGAGGTCGAGGTGAGGCTCCTCCCGATGCCCCGATCCGCTGAGGCTTCTCCTCCGATGCTCGGACATAGGCGATCACGAGAACAACGAATCGATCGATACCTCTCATGCCCCCGAAATTTGCTCCTGGCGATACTCGGCGGGACGGGGATGGTAATGAAGAGGTGTGGTGGTAGTAAGGAGCACTGGTGATGGTCTTGAGGAGCTGGTGATGGTACTCGGGAGGCGGCCTCCCCCGATACCAATCCTCGTGCTGACTCTGCTGTAAGAAATCCCCGTGATAGAAATCTCCAGCATCCTGATACTCAACTGGGTGATGATGGTGCTCAGTTGGCTGCACATCATACCGGGGATGTTGGGCCTCAGCGATACTCACTGGGTCACTGTCTCTCTCGAGCAAGCATGGAGCTGATGATGTCTCCGAGTCCTGGTACTCGAAGCAGTAGATGACTCCCCTCTCTCTCCGATAGGAGATACCTCCCATCTCCCTCTCTGACGACTGTCCCTATGCCTACCGGACACTGCAAGCAAAGGAAAAAAAACAATTAGTAAAAAAAAATTGCTCATCGTATTACATAAAAAAGGGGGTATATACAATGCTTACTAGTTAAAGCGTCGTATATATGGTCTGTTGGGCGTAAATACGAGTGGATGAATTCTGGCTAATCGTATATACGCCTGGAAAGGGGTATATACGATGGGTAAAAAAATGTGGACCGTATATAGGCTGATGGTGGAGTATATGCGAGTGGTGGAATTTCAGTGCAATCGTATATACGTTTCTGTGGCGTATATGCGAGTGGCTGGTGGTCAATCGTAGGTATGACCAATAATGTGAAGAAATTGTGATTTTGTAAAAACGTAGGGGTATTTTGGTCTTTTCACAGGGTGGGTGGGGGTATGAGGGGAAAGGGTGGGGGTACAAAAAAAACCCTTCGTTTTATAGTCCCTTTAATATCATTTACCCCCTGCAAATATCACCATAATCCATTTACCCCCCTGTAAAATAAAAAGTTTTAAGATGCCTCTTGCAAATATAAACTGTTTACGGTTACCCCCTACGGGGAAATCAAAACGCATTATATTTTGCAGGGGGGTAACCGTAAACGGTTTATATCCATTATACACTCAACACTGTCAATATAATCTAACAGCAAGGGGGTAACCGTAAACAGTTTATATTTGCAAGGGGCATTTTTTAAAACTTTTTATTTTACAGGGGGGTAAATGGATTATGGTGATATTTGCAGGGGGGTAAATGATATTTAAGCCAAAAAAAAATCAGAATTCAAATCAATACTTTCACCCCTTTTTTTTACAATACAACACTCCATTACATTAGCCCAATTTCGCAGGCTTGGGCTTGAAAGTCCAACAGTGCAGCTATCTGCACCACTCTTTTACTGTTGAACCCCCTCGCATTTTAAACCTTTCTTTTTATAAAAAAAAAAACGATTTTTTTACGACATATATCTCCTTCAGAGTTATTCTCCTTTTTAAGAAAATAAAGTCTTCTTTCAACTAAACTAGCATTAAGCCCGTGCGTTGCACGAATTTGTTTAATAAAATAATTTAATTTAGATGATTATTATTATTTTATGAGTTGGTAGACTTTTGAAATTCTTGTATGCATTGAAATAGAGAGATTTCACATTAATATGATTAATTTCTTTAATTTCCAATAAACTCATGAGTTACTACAACATGGGTTGAAGATGTAGAGTTTTAATTAATTCATAATATATTTAAATTTTATAATTATTGCATATTTTGCTATTTAAATAATTAATTTAATTATATATAGGATTAAAAAACTTAAAAATAATACATACTTGATAGAAATCTAAGTTTTTGGTAAGCTCCGTTATACTCTATCAATCTTGAGCATGTGCGTTTGTGAATGTTCAATGAACATATTAAAAATAGCACATAATCCAATTTCATTGAAACTATTAAAATCAAACATTTTTTATAGAACAATATTGAAATTAAACAAAATTCATACATATAGCTTGACAAAAAAATTGTTCCTCTATTGCAGGCTCACTAACTAATCCAAATTTTTCTATTTTTGGACTACATTAATATTGTCTAGAACATGAAGCTCAAATTATTTGGTCTACCTTTTCAATTTCTTCTCTATCCATGTAAACTCCATTTTTCATCCCTTAACTACAATTTGAAACATTTAACAAACTCAATAACTAATCAACAGTCAATCAAAAGCTTATGAATAAAATAATATTTACACACAAAAAATGGGAACTCCAACTACTACAATAACTTTCTTCAAGCCTGAATATTAGTGATGTAAAAACAAAGTGATGTAACAACCAAATAAAAGTGATGAAAAACATAAATGGTGACCTCTCTTCTTAGGTATTTATAGTATTTTTGAAAGAAGACTTAAAAATGAAAGAAAATGAAAAGATTGTAACTAATCTCTATTAAAAACCAACTATGACTATTAGCACTAATCAAATTAATATTTACTACTACTATTAATCATTGATTTGAGCAGGCACGGATATCAGTCGCTCCAACGAAAAAGAGTGTGATTCCTCCTTCTCATATGGTTGTCGCGTGGAGAAGTACAGCCTTACCAAGATTGCTTGGGATGCATCAAACAGTCTTGGTCCGAGGAATGATAGAACTGTATACATCTTGGAGAATCTTGGCTGCGGTTAGTTCTATTTATTTATACTAAAAAGAATAGTCATTTAAGATGAAATGAAAAGTTTGTATAAATGGTGCACTTAACAATTATTAAAGAAAATTTTAACCACCGTGGCCAAATGAGAGGAAGGTAAAGGGGTGTTAGAAGTTGATTTTATCAAAAGGAAAACGGTAATGTAAACTAATAAGTTGAAATCAAATTTTAGCGTAACGGATATTTATTAAGTAAGAACTGGAAAGTCCTATTCAAAAAAAGTCATATTAAGTTGAAAATTAATATATACAACAATAATATATATAATTTTTATGTAATAAACTTATTTTTCTAAAAGTATAGTGAATGAACGGATGACAACCAAAGAATGTAGAAAGGTTTTGGGTTAGAGAGAGTTTAATGTAGTATTTAAACAATGATTATTTATTTTGGTGGGAGTAATGATTATTTATTTTTTATATTAATTTACTTTAAAAGTTGTTAAGTGACAAATGAAGTTTTCACTTAAAAATGAGTGCAAGTCTCATTTACTATATGTTTAGGGAATCTTGGCATGATGATGCGGGTTATGATGATGTTTTTTAAGAATTTTAATAAGTTTATATGTATAAATTTATAAATTTTTGATATATATTATCTATATCAACAATATAATATAATATAAAGTAAATTATAGTCTCTTTTTTATATAAAAACTATTTATATAAATAATTTCACTAAGTAATCTAGTCAAAAAGGTGTTTATATTATATAGAAACAATATATGATACCTTCTCATGCATGTTGTTATTATTATTGCCTTCTTATTGTGCACCAAAAAATAGTTATTAGTTCACTATTTTGGTTGAGTTTGGCTTTCTATTTATTAAATTTATTGTCGTAATACGTTTCGATTATATATCATTTTTTGATTCCAACATTATTTAATTAGTTTTAATCAAAATAATATTATAACTTCATTTATTTATAATTATGTTTCAAAGTTTTGGAATTGAAAGATTTTCATTAATATTTCAACCATTATGAATTACTTTGCCCAAAAAAATTATAATGGGATAATGATTATATATTTTTTTAAGAACAAAATTTGAATGGAGATATTAAAACAAAAGTGAAATGCTATTTTCTGTTGACATATAATTAAGTTTAGATTTCATACATAAAACAATATTCAAAATTTCTTTGATGGAAAAAATATTCAGTTAATTTACTTGATTGAGAAAATAAAAAAAAATAAAACAATGTGAATAATGTATATATAAAATATCACCAAAATAATATATCAAACCATTTATAATATATTATTGATAACAAATCATAAAATATATAGGGTCCTCAAGTCAATTTTAGTATACAATCTTCATGTCTTAGAGAATATAAATATTTTTTACAGAAGAGAAGATAACTCTTAGATATCATAGAGTGTAAGTTATATATACATGCTTATTAAAACACACTATTAATCACAAATTAATAAAGAGACAATATTTTAAGTAATTAATCTCTCTCTCTCTCCCCCTCTGCCTCCCTCCTCCCCCTTCCTGAAACCAGAAATCAAAATTATCCAACACATCAAAACATACATTTAACCATATAACGTGAATAATTCAAGGATTACACATCTATGCTTTCCTTCAAAGCATGCAACATCATATTTTAAGGAAGCTACTTTCTTTTGTAATCATTGACGGTTAGTCATAGCATGTGTCTTGTCATCATGTTCCAAAACTGTAAATTGAACTCTTATTTCTATTTATTCTTCGTTTTCTATTTACTCGAGTCAGAAGTCAGATCAATATCCATTCTTTTTCCTGATACAACATAAACAATTGTTGTCATGTTAGATCCAAGTTAATCAATAAGCATAAGCAGACTCATAAATATTTATCATTTTTTTGAGGGAATATCTATCTTACATAAAAAACTAAAATTGTAAGACATATAATAAAAGTTTTTACTTTTGTTTTGAAAAAAATTACACTAACATTAGACACCAAATGTAGAATTAATTAGTAATCATGAAATTACCTCAGTCGATTGTTACAAATAGAAAACAATTGTAAATCTTCTTATAAGTTTTTCCAAGCTCTGACTTCAGACTAAGACTTGTTTGTGTGTGTTTGTGAGGCTTATGGACTGACAACAACTATTTATAGGTAGTTTCTACCCTAAAAAATGCATGTATAACCACAATGATATAATGGTCATTCAAAGTTTGGCCTCTCATATCCAAAACATATGAATTGTCACTTCCAACTTTTCAAATTCAAAACGTTTATACTACAAAATAGAGTTTAGTACAACTTCAATGATAAAAATGTAACTTCAATTTATGAATCATCCATCACTTAGTAAAATGACTTATAAAAAAATCACTTAGTAAAATATATTTTTTAGTCAAAACTTTTACCTAGTATAATATGCAAAATCGTTTGGAAACTTCAATTTTCAAATTTATATTTTGTATTAAGAAAATTGAAATTTATAATATCCCTTTAATACAATTATTGTAAAGAATAGTATGTGGGCGTATAGAAATAAAGTTGTGGATAAAAAAATTGAAATTTATAATATCCCTTTAATACAATTATTGTAAAGAATAATATGTGGGTGTATAGAAATAAAGTTGTGGATCTAGGGAAAAAAACAGAACTCAAGTTGTGGCAATACACAATAATAATCCTTAGAGACACAAAATAGTAGTAACCAAATGAAACATATTTCTTTCATTGCAATCACAAAATTGCTACATCTACTTTGAAACAAAAAATAAAAAGTTATAATTTTATTATTTTGGTTAATAGTTAAGGTTAATGTAAAAAGAGTAATAATATTATTATCTTTATTAATAGTTAATGTCAAAAGGTTAAGAAAATAAAATTTAGAAACATTTACATTTAATTTTTTTTTTCAACGTTATTAGAAATCAAGTAATGGTAACCAACACATACTAATTAAAATAGAGAAAATGAGTAGAATAGTGGAGCTTCCATCCAATCATAAAGTTATCATTTATATTGATATTTATTTAAAAATGGTTAAAGGATCATTTATAGTGGTAAGGTGAAAAGATTTTTAATGTCAAATTAAGTAATTATCATTTATATGCAATAATAATTTAATTTAAAGTTAGGAATTCAAAATTGAAGTTTACACTAAAAAGGAGTTCAAGTCTCCTTTACTATATTACTAGGGGATAACCCCGTGCGATGCACGGGTTTATAAAAAAAATGCTTTTAATTTTTTTTAAAGATATAATTTAAATATGTATAATTTAAAATAAATGAATAAAAAAATTATATACTTTATTAAGATAATAAATTTTAAACATATATAGATAAAATGAAAATCCAATTTAATATAATGTAGTTTAGTAGTATATACTGTTAATAAATATTATAAGGACTATAAATATTGTAGTGATATTAGTAGAAGGAAATAAAAATTTAAGGATCTTATATTATTCACCATTTTCGTATTAATGTTTTAGAATTAGGATAGATTATTAATCACTTCTCTCTTGCAATTGTCCAAATTAGGCAATACTTATATTATCTAATTTAGAGTAACTTGGATATAATCTTGGCATAGTTATCTAATTTGTCGTTTATTTTTAATTATTCAAAAGTTTTACCCAACTTTAAAATTAGTACAACTATACATTTAAAAACAACATTTTTTTTATATTTTTAAAGGAGCACACATTCATTTAAATAAAGGATTCTAAAAAAAAATTAAAAATAAGTAGAATGAAAAATAGTAGAAAATGATCAATGTAACCTTAATTTTTATCATTAGAAAATATAACACTCATATTATTTCTCAATGTAATTGCCTCTTTGCCTTACTATTATTCAATGTAATTGCCTCTTTGCCTTAAGGTTCACAATTAATTGCCTCTTTTGCAACATGAGACCTTCTTTTTGTATAGACTTTCATGGTTTCACCTATAGCTCGATATGAATAAATTCGGATGATGCGGCCAAACTAATAGATCTCCATCTCAAACATTTCACTTTTAGCCTCATCCTTTATCAAGATCATGACCTCTTGTTGTGAGTTTTTTTCATCCAAAATCCATGTGTTTTTGCATATATAGTACCACACCCTATCTCTTGAAGGTACCAGAGCAAAAGTGATTTACGATAGTCAAGACAAAGAAGACAAATGCTAAAATGTTAGTATATATATCGAAAATGAATCACAAAAAAAATTGAAAAAAAATCTTTTTTTTTATATTTATAAAAACACAAAGATCATATAGAACATAAGTGATGAGTAAAGGCAAGAATGATGGAACCAACAAAATGTAAAACTGATAAAAAATATCATAGTTTTTGGCTTTTATGTATGCATTGGTGGGTAAAATTGTGTTTTGTTTTTAAAAAAATAAGTGATGGAATAACAAAAACAATGAAGAGATCACATGGAAGGTTAGGAATTGAGATGTATATATATGGACAAATTTTAAGGCATCAGTTTTTTTTAAGTAGTAACCTATTTCTAGAAGTTCAAAAGGCAAGAACAATGGATAAAAATTAATAAATGGGAAAAACAGTTTTTTAATAGTAAATTGTATATATAAAAAAGACCGTTTACATTCTTTTTAAAAGAACAATAATAATAATAATAATAATAAAATTCAAATAGATTAAAAGAGAACTATTAAAATGAAAATTATTAAAATAAAATTGAACTAAATATTCCACAAACTATTTCACCGGTAACCAATTCTTAGAATAGACGACGTTTTGAAACTTTTTTTTTTAAAAATACCCATTCACATTCCTGATTAGAAACATAATATAAAAAAATTAAAAAAAGTATAAGAAAACTATTAAAATTAAATTTAAATTAATAGACCCAAAGTAACCCAAAAGTTTTTTTGGACCAAAAGTAACCCAAAGATTAACCATCTCCTAGTATTCTTTTTTGCTTTCTAAGAATAAATAGGAAAATACATTCTTACAACCAAAAATCCATGAAAATTATAAATAAATATAAATATAAAAGTGAACACAATTTTTCTTAAAAAGATATGAAGCTCAAGTCTACGTTTTTTTATATTTCATGTGGTTTTTATTTTAATAAATAATAAAAGAATGCTCAATTCTCCTAGTCATCAAACTTCATGTCTTTTATATTTTTATTCAACTCATATTAATACACTTATTGTCTTTAATTATATAATAACTGAAAGAATATAAAGGGTTTTAATAATTTAGCCTTAATATATAATCATTAATTTAAGTCTCCTTTTATGTGTAAATTATAAAAGATGTTAATATAATTGAAAATCTAATTCAAAAATAAATGAAGATGATGTGGAGCATCTTTAGAGGCTTGAAAAAAGCTTCCTTTAGAGATTTAATAGTGATAACATTTTTTCCTTTTACCACTTATTGGCATTAGTTAGATAATATATAATGCATTAATAATATTGGAAAATATAAATAAATATAGTAATGATTGGAAGAAAGTCGAAGGTTATATATTGGAAGAAATAACCGATGGAATTTGAAAGCTATGGAACATCTACCGTACTAATAATGTGTGCTAATAATGTGAGTAGTGGTTTTTGACTTTTTAATGTAAATAGGGAGAAAGCGATTGTGTAGGCTTAAATGGGTATGTAATATGGAAAGACTCTCTAATATAGGCATAATGACAATTTATGTATTGGAATATAAATGGTGTTAATAATTTAGTCTTAATATGTAATCATGAATTTAAGTCTCCTTTATGTGTTAATTATAATTAAATATGAATATAGTTAAAAATTTAATTGAAAAATAAATCAAGATGATGATGTGACATCCTAGAGCTTGGAAAAAGCTTCCTTTAGAGATTTATATAGAATATAGATATAGATATAGATAATATTATTATAACCTATTGGTTTCTTAATATATGTAAATATCATTTTTGATCACGTAAATTTAGAAACCTTTGATATCCTTTTTTTTTTCTTTTACAAAATATGGTATTCTATAAAGTATAACCATCGGATGGATTAACGGTAAAACCATAAGATGTGAGCTATATGGAATATCATTAGTCATTAGTTCTCAATAAAGCATCATATTAGGGATAAAAACTGAAATTCATGCATCTAACTAAGATTACAATTGGGTTCTAAAGACCACTAATATATTAAATAGTAAGTTGGTCCTATATTACAAAGGACTTAAAAACCGATAAAATTTTGTACATGTTGGGTCCTAAAGATATTTAATATATTAAACACAATTTTTTTATTTTCATTTTATTTTATTTTATTTTATTTTTTCTTTACTTAACAAATTATTATTAAAAACCCTTTCATTTGCTTGGCTTTAAATGTAATGGTGGTTAAATTTCCTTCAAGAGTATTTAAAGGCATCATTCATTTTTTTAATTTTAATCAACAAAGGTATCATTCATAGTAACTTTTCATTACATCTAATATATATTATTTGACATTGTAACCATGATTAATGTTAATTTTTGTGGAAATTTTGAGAAGTCATAAGTTAGAGAAGTTGTTTAAAAAAGTATTTAAAATTAGAAACAAAATGTTATACTCACCACATTTGATCCATGCACTCTCTAAGTAGAGATAAAAGGAGCATAAGCAAATCATTTAGACCTAGCACATTATATAATTTCACATAAGCTATGAAAACTAAATATTTGCCTAAAGAACAATATCAAAATTAAACATGACTTCAGAATGCCCATGGCTTTACAAAACATCGTTACATCAATTGCACACTCTATCTACTTCAAAGCTGTTCAAACATGAAACCTTCTATTTTTTTTTCTGCATGTCTTTTCTTGTGAAACTCACTCATTTCTTATACTCATATGTACATCTTGTTTTTCACATCTATGTGCTCTAAGTAGAGATAAAAATCATGTAGACCTAGCACATTATATAGTTTCACATAAGCTACTAAAACTAAATATTTTTCTAAAGAATAATATCAAAATTAAACATGATTCCAGAATTCCCATAGATTTACCAAACATTGTTGCATCAATTGCGTTGTTCACTAAGTGATCCAAACATGCGAAACCAATTTTTTTTGCAGATTCCGTCTTTTCTTTGTGAAACTCACTCATTTCTTACTCATATGTAAATATTGTTTTGACTATAATTTTTTTGCCAAGATCTCTCTACTCACCCTCCAAAATTGTTCACTTTAAATAGTAATTTCTTATTATAACCGACTAAAACTCTACATCTTCCACTAATATTTTACTAACTCATGAATTTATTGTCAATTAAAGGAATAATTCATATTAATGTTGTATACTTCTCTTTTAATATTGCATAAATGTTACATCATGAAGAATTTCAAAAGGTCTAATAATTATTTTCTGTTTCAAAAAGGAATTAGATTAAAGACAACTAAATTAGGTTTCTAGCAATTTTAATGATAATAATAATAATAATAATAATAATAATAAAATACAATTTCATTGTAAGCAAGTATATCTTAAAATAGTCTAATGAGATTTGTCATAATATATAGATGTCTTTGAAATCAAAAAAGAAGAAATAAAAAAACCTTCATCTCATGAATTTAAAATAAGAAGTGATTATTTAAAAAAATAAAAATGATGTCTAATATTAAATTGTATAAAAGATAAAATTAAAATATATTTTATATGAGAAATATTCAAATTTTATATACAAATTATATATATATATATATATATATATATATGATGTACTATTTATATGAAAATTATATCCAAATAGTAAAAAAAAATTGAATTAACTTTATTCCATCATAATGCTATTCCATAAAAAAATTATATAAATAGTAACACCTTGTTTTCTTGTGACTTAGTAAAGTTATGACATTAGTTTAGAATGAATAATAATCAAAACAAATATAAATTGAAAAATCAATATATATATATATATATATATATATATCTAAAAAAAATATTTTTATTGATGGTATATATAGATAAAGATAAATAAATAAGCTAAATAAAGTATAAGAGAACTATTAAAACAAAATTTAAATTAATAAACCCAAAGTAACCAAAAGTTTTCTTTTTGACCAAAAGTAACCCAAAGATTAACCATACAAGATTATTTTTTTCCTTTCTAAAAATAAAAGAGGAAAATACACTATTCTTACAACAAAAATCCATGAAAATTATAAATAAATATAAATATAGAAGTGAACACAATTTTTCTTAAAAAGATATGAAGCTAAAGTCTACGTTTTTTTTATGTTTCATGTGGTTTTTATTTTTATAAATAATAAAATAATGCTCAATTCTCCTAGTCATCAAACTTTATGTCTTTTTAATTTTATTCAACTCATATCAATACAGTTATTGTCTTTAATTATATAATAACTGAAAAAATATAAAGGGTCTTAATAATTTAGCCTTAATATGTAATCATTAATATAAGTCTCCTTATATGTGTAAATTATAAAAAGATATTAATAATAATTGAAAATCTAATTGAAAAATTAATGAGGATGATGTGGAGCATCTTAGAGGCTTGGAAAAAAGCTTCCTTTAGATATTTATATAGACTAGGAAAATGCCTGTGCGATGCACGGTTTATAATAATATTTTTGCTGAATTTTATTTAGTATAAATTAATATGAGTCTAATTTTTTATATTAAAATTATTTATTTAGGCGATATTCTTTCAAAATGTAATTTTTTAACATAAATAATAATTAATAATTTCTTTGAGATTAATTGTTTTAAATTTTAGCTTGTGAAATAAATTTTTCAAAGTTCATTCAATACTTTATGGCTGTAAAATTTGTAAATATATATGCCTTTTAATTTTTAGAGTAATACAGTTCTTTTCATTATATTTAGTAAACACATAAATATTAAATTATATTAATAAAACTAATATTATTTAATAATAGTACTCTGAAAGATTAATAAAATTATGAATTTGATTAATGAGAGAATTTGAAAAATAGTAACCGATATGTTGAAATAAAATTTTATTTAACACAAAATCTCATGTACACATATATAATATTGTAGGTATCATCAAAAGTTTTTCAAATGGTAAATAGCACATAATATTAGACTATTTTGAAATGAAAATATTATTTTAGTTTTTATAATGAGTTAAGCTATTATAATAAACACTATATCACAATGTTTCATGTATTCATTATTTTAGAATTAAGAAATAATTAGCAATGAATCAATAGAAATATTATATTAGGAGTGGGTCAAACAATTTTTTTAAGAATATCATTTTGAACTAAACCACTGTTTTCGTTTTTTTTAATGAGTATAACTATTTTATCTATACTATATCACTACTTTTTAATATATTATTTACGTTTTATAAATGAATTTATATTTTTAAGGAATAATTTTACATCTTAAATATAAAAGTATGTAAAACTTGAGGTTTATATTTTAGTTGCTAATAATATATGTAAAAAGTTAATTAGAATTAAGTGAGTTTTTTCTTAAATTGTAAATTTAAACTAAAATAATTTGTTATTACAAATTTAATACTAAACTAAAATTACTACTATAATTTTAAATGTTTGGCCTTCACATGTAATAAGCATATCAACTGTCACTTCCAAGTGACTTTCCAAATACTAAAATATTGGATATCACTACAAGAAAATCGGTGGTTTGCTACGGACATTCCCGTGGCAAATGTACAAATTCTTGTCGCAAATATGAATTTGCCACGGATATGCGACAGACAAATTTTGGTGGCAAAAGCGCTCGTCGCAAACGCTTTGCCACGGATTTTCCGTGGCAAATTTTTCCGTCGCAAATCCGTCGCAAATTTTAAAAAAAAATTAAAAAAAAATTTAAATTAGGCCTCTAAATTCTATTTAATAGTGATATCTATACAAAACACATAAATGCTCCAACATCAAAATTAATAAACTTATATAAAACAAAACATAATAAGCACAATAATAAATGAGTACAATCCATGTGCAAAACATTTAATTACTAATTGTCTTCTACTAACAAACATTAGTAGAAACTAACTAAAGATGCAATGCTCCACTACAAACTAACAAAATAATAGACAAAATAACTAAAGACAAAATAATAGAATGGAAACAAACTAACTAAAGATGCAATGCTCCACTGCATTCAATGTGCCACCCTGGCCTTCCAGGACCCCAAGGACTATACCAGCAGCCTGCAATTACAAAAGTTGAAGTAACAAAACCCCAAAGACGGGTGGAGTATGTCAAACACACAAATATTACACAAAATAAGAATCATACAGAATTAGTAAGCTTGGCAATTTCGATAGCTCGGGTGGAAGATTTGCCCGCTGAGTGAATTATTGTTCATGTGACTGTTCCATTGTGGAAAAAAGAGACATTAACAACAATGCAGATTGTAAACAATTACTCCTATAAATAATATTATTAATACTGAATAAAATAGTTAATTCACAGATCATATACATACCACAGTAACATAACAACAATGCAAATTGTAAACAATACTAGAAGCACACAAAAGAACTAAAAGCTCAAGCTTTTCACCAACCAAAGTTATAAACGTAGTTAAGACATAAATTGCTTGTAGATACAAGACTTTAACATAGACAACTTGTCATGGCAAGGACTATAAACTTATATACATATATATACTTATTATTCAATAATTCAATTGATTACTAAGAGCAAGAACAAAGACATAACAAGAGACCATTGAAAATGAATGCCATTTGAGGACGATTTGCAGTTTTGGACATTGCTCGAATCAGTTCCAATGTAATTTCAAACTAAGTAATCTACAGATAGCTAACAATCGGAAAAGAGCATATCCCCAAACCATTCATTATATGCCAATAAATAAAACCAAACTCTCACACCACACTTGTATTATTAATTTTAATTATTAATTAATATTAAAATGATATTAATGCGTTTATATAAGTAGCCAAAGATCTGACACGACTAGTAAAACCAATTCCTATGAAAGTGCATATCCGTATGACTGGGATGAACACAACCATGTTGATCACTTGCAATCAAGACAGCGACATACAACAATATAAAAAGATGTGGGGTTATCATGTTCTGATCAGCACAAGTAATATAACTAACTGAGATAATAAAGTTACAAACTCTTCAAAACATAACAGTGAAAAAACAACACAATAATTAAGTAATTATGAATAAAAACACATTATCTAAAAATTGAAAGGAAAGAAAGGAACTATACCTTGGGTTTACATAATTCATGTCCCTGTAATTGGTTAGAGAATACATAAAAGGATTACTAAACCTCGCTGATTTTCACTAAAATCAAAATAACAATTTTCACCACAACTCAACTACAAGCCCGTCCTCAAAATTGTTGCAAATCTAATAACATTAAAATAGGCAAATTTAATAGGATCCAAATAAATAACAACCCAAAACTCAACTTGGGTTTTTCCATGGAAGTATTATAAAGGTACATGATTAGACTAAACCTGAATTAATTGTAAGTCACGCCATTGCCGCTTATAACTTCACCAATGCAGTAGGCTTTCTTTGTATCCCTTGTATTCTCAAGTATTTTATTAGCAGTCTCGGGACTTACTACCAGTACCATCCCTATGCCCATGTTAAAGGTCCGCATCATCTCAGATTGTTCTATCTTTGACCTAAAATGAGAGGTTATCAACACAGTATTTTGTAATTTTGTCACCAAAAGATTTAAAGATCAAAATAAATATATTATTGTTGAGTAAAATAAATAAAAAGCATTCTTTCACGCAAACTTGTTAATTTTCTCGGGAAGTTAGAGAAATGTTTATTACCTCCACAAGCCATTTGAAAACTTTAGGCACTTCCCATGAGTCTTTGTATATAAGAGCACCAAGGCCTTACGGAAAAACTCGGGGGTATGTTGTGCAGAAACCACCACACGTGATGTGTGCAATTCCCTTCACCCCTCCCTTACCGACTAAGTCAAGCACTGTTTTAAGAAGAATAGTTCAAGATAAAAAAAAAAAAAAAGAGGAGGTTCAAAAAATAGTAAAGGATGTTACAAGAATAATAAATAACTTTGTTTGACATAGATAATGATAGGGGACATCAAAGCTTCCGCAATTGTAATATCACCACCCGGAAGTTTATCTTTCAATAAAAGACCACTTTGAGCAACCACTCTGTTGAGGAATATAGTACATTTGTAACTAATAACTTTATAAAATGTGACTGATTATGTACTCAAAACCAACCTTCTTACAAGTGAGAAGCCATTAGAGTGAACTCCACTAGATGGGAGACCAATAAGAATGTCACCAGCTGTGATATTCTTCCCATTTATTACTGATTCTTTCTTTACTATGCCAATCTGCATGACCACTAAGATCGTATTCGCCTTCTTTATAGAGACCGGACATCTCTGCGATGCTGGGAAGTGTATAAAATTAATTGCAAGAGGAAAAATATAAAAGATAGCATTATCTCTTCATCCATATTTATTCTACCAAAACATGGGGCTTTTCAATCAAATAGAACCAAATACACAAACATAATCGTTACTACTCGGCAGAAAACTAAAGAGTAAATTAACCAGAAATTGATGGCAATTAGGTTTGCAGCAAAGAACAAAATGAAACAAAGAATTCATCAATATCCCCATCCACCATAACAATCAAAACAACCAAATACACAAACATACAACCTTATACCCATCAAAAACTTAGTGATGATAAAACACTTACCTTAGCTTTGTCTCTTCTTTTCAATCCTTACCTTTAAGAAGAAGAATAGAGGAGAGGACTGAGAGAAGAAGAGCGAGAGAGAAAGACTCTGAGTTCTTTTGATGTTTGATGCGCTGAGATAGGGAGAAGAAGCAATTGCCCTTTTCAGAAACAAAACAACTGAGATGAAAGTGAAAACAACTGAGATGGGGTGTCCCTTGAAAGTGCTGCCTACTCAAATCATCTTGCGCGCGCTTGCGAGATAAGAAGTCGTAGTGGCTAACTCAATGAGAAAGACATCCCATACACTACTTTACTTTTACTTGAACAAAAGTTAATTTGTTCAAAAGCTTACCTCTTTCGACATCTCTAGGTTCTCATCTCTAATTAGACTATTTTAAATGCGTAAATCATGCACCTTTCGATATGTCCAAGAATCAAGTCCAAAACCAAGTTAAAAAAATATTGATTCAAACAAGCTATAAAACATCTTCATGATCTCCTAACACCACTGCCATATATATAAAACCAAGACATTTTGTGGCTCAAGCACTAGTTTAACTTTATTTTATCAAATTAGTGATCTGGCTCAAGCCCAAGCCATTTTAAATGTCATAGTCATTTATTACAAATTAATAGACAATCATTAACAAAAACAGATAACAACCATCCGAAATAAAATGACTCAAGAAAAAGTGAAGTGCACATACCATATTACGTTTGGGAATTTCTCCTTCATAACAAAATTCAAAAGTCTTTGCGATCCACATAATTGAAAGAAAAATTAAAAACAAAAAACAAAAAAATAACTAAACACAAATAACGATGATTATTGCGCATAGCGTTTTGGCTGGGAGTTGATTATCGAATGGGGGTAATTGATTTGAAGTTTTCGAGAGAAAGAGAATTATAAATTTAACAAAATGGAATTCACAAACGATGTTGAGAAATCGGATTGTTACCGGAGAAGTGATGAATAGCGTCTGAGTTGGAAGATGTATTCTCACTCCTTCGCCTAACTTGCTGAATCAATTGCTCATGGCATGGTCCCCTCCTGTTCGCTCTGCTCACATTTGAGCAAGAGGCTGATTGAATGAAATTTCTTCATAACATAAAAACAGAAACCCTAAATTAAACGAAAATACCTGTGAAACATTGGAAGAGTGTTAATGCTTAACCTTTTGAAGATGAAAAGTAGAAGAGGAAGTCAGATTTTTTTCCTGTTTTCTTCAACCCAAAAAAAAAACCTAACTTCGATTCCAGAAATTCAGAGTGAAAAAAAAAACATTAGCTTTGTCTCTTCTTTTTCAATCCTTACCTTTAAGAAGAAGAACAGAGGAGGTACTGAGAGAAGAGAAGGCGAGAGAGAAAGACTCACGAGTTCTTTTGATGTTTGATGCTTGTTGAGATAGGGAGAAGAAGAAGGAAAATGACGGAGTGGTGGACGGATTTAGGGGTTCCGGCGCGGTGGTGCAGTGGAGGTTGAGGGAGGCACGGGGGTGAGGTGAGGAGAGTGAGAGTGTTAGGGTTTAGGGGTCATGTGAGAGTGAGAGTGAGAGGGAGAGGGAGAGGGAGAGTGAAAGGTCAAATGAGAGTGAGAGTGAAAGAAAGGGTCGTGTAGACTCCCTTTTCTAAATTCTGATTCAAACATTTGCCACGGGTTTGCCACGGAATTTCCGTGGCAAATTATCAACGTCCGTGGCAAATTATCAAAGTCTGTGGCAAATTCTTACCAAACTTACGAGCACTTTTTTCATTACAGATTCCGTGGCAAGTCCGTGGCAAGACCGTCGCGAATTAGCGACGGAATCAGGTTGTGGCAATAGTTTGTGGCAAATCAAGCTTATTTTTGAACCGAAAGAATTATATTGGTTTTTAACAAATAGAATTATTTTTTTAAGCAAACAAATAGAACTATTTTAAGATAGACTATATCAATATTTCTAGTATATTCATTATTTTAGAACATAAATAATATTTTCAACAAAAAGCATTATATTTGCTCTTTTAATAAGTAGAACTATTTTATGTACACTAAAAATAACAATTAGTAATATACTATCTTAGTTCTTATTTTAATTATTACAACAATTTTAGGATACACTATATGTCTATATCATAATTTTTTTATATAAACCATTATTTTAAAAATAATATCATCTTTCACTTCTAAATATGTGACCTTTCAATTATTAAAAATAGTAACCATAACATTTTATTTTGTTGGCCGTTGTGGTTGGAAAAAAATCAACTTTTCATATATTGAGTAAAAAAATAGTGAGAAAAGTTAAACTTACTATTATGTTGAACAAAATTTAATTAGAAACGATAGAACTCAATGACGATCAAAAGAGAATTATCAAATGTAAGGAATAATATAAAAATGTGTAGTGCAAGGAGCAATCATTCAACTTTTCTGAAAATAGAAATATGTCGAAGACTAAGGGAGGTATAGGAGCTAAAGCAATCATATCAACCAACACTATTCCATAGAGCATTATATGCAATGAAAGGAAAGCAAGTGAAAAGAATGTAGCTGATCAATTAAAACAATATTATACATTTATGTATTAACTTGAATAAATATCAATAACCCCAAATAACGGCCAGGGAATATGAATCAATGAATATAATTTTTTTAGTTGATAATCAATGGATATAATTGAATCTTTATATGTAAGTTATATATTTACTATTATTTATTTTCTGAATAGGGTGTACGTGTGTGTTTGTGTGGAAACACCAATAGACAAAAATAACTTAAGCCTTAACTATTGAATTTATGATGAACCACAATAATTATCATAGAAAAACTGATATTTAAAATTTAATTAACATCTAAAGTAAAACTCAAGCAATTTACTTATAGTGAGAAAATAATAAGGAAAACAATGTGAATAAAGTCCACATAATATATGAACCAAAAAATATATCAAACAATTTTGACATATTTCAATAAACAAAATATCAAATATAGGATATTTGATTTCCTCAATTTAGTATACAATTGTTGTGCCTCAAATGAATATAACTCTTAGATCTTTGAAATAATCTTTAATATATTCTTGAGCTTTTTGTTCAACATGCTCTTGCAAGAAGTTAGATCAAGACCCATTATTTTTGGGAACTCCGGTAAGAAGTTGAAAACATGTTGCAAAAAAAAATATACTTATTATTAGTTTATTTTCGATTTAGAGATAATAATGATCAAACACAAATAAAAGAACAAAGAAGAGACATAACAACTATTTCAATTGAAAATCTCAAACTAAAATTGTACCACCATCTATATTTTTCAATCTAGAGATAATAATAGTAATCAAGCACAAATATAGAAGTAATTTTGAATATATTCATTATATTTCTTTAAATTTTATAATATTGGAGTGTTTTGAGTAGAATAGTATACAATATATCACTAATTTTGAATATATTCATTATTTTAGAAGTAATTTTAATAATGAGTACTAATATTATAGTAGGAGGAGCGCATGTATTTGTCAAGAATGTCATTTTTAACAAAAAACACAATTTCAGTTTTTTAAATGAAGATAATTATTTCATTATATACTATATAACCATATTTAATATTAAGATCATTTTAATCTCATTTATCGTCAATTAGCTAGACCTCTTATGATTTTGAAGGTTAAAGTGTTGTATGGCATGTCATGAGTTTATATTATATTATAGGCTTAAATATCATTTACCCCCCTGCAAATATCAGCATAATCCATTTGCCCCCCTATAAAAACAAAAAATTTAAAAAGCCTCTTGCAAATAATAAGCGTTTCTAGTTACCCCCCTACAGGGGGGTAACCGTAAATGATTTATATTTTGCAGGGGGGTAACCGTAAACAGATTATACCTATTATACACTTAATGCTGTCAACATAATCTAACAGCAGGGGGGTAACCATAAACAGTTTATATTTGTAAGGGGCATTTTAAAACTTTTATTTTTACAGGGGGGTAAATGGATTATGGTGATATTTGCAGGGGGTAAATGATATTTAAGCCTATATTATATAGCTAATTGTTATTACTAATTTCTAGATTTCCATAACAAAAGTGCTATTTTCATATCAATAATAATAATAATAATAATAATAATAATTAAATATGGTTCCACTAAGACCTTCATTTAATAAGTTAGTGGTGATTGTCTTTAATTATATAATAACTGAAAGACTATAAAGAGTCTTAATAATTTAGCCTTAATATGTAATCATGAATTGAAGTCTCCTAATTTTATGTGGAAATTATAAAAATTATATTAATATAATTAAAAAATAAATGAAGATGATGTGGAGCATCCTAGAGCTTGGAAAAAAGCTTCCTTTCGAGATTTACTAGGAGAATACTCGTGCGATGCACGAGTTGTTATATAATTTTTTTCCTTTAATTTTATATAGATTTTATACAAATATATACATAAGTTGTCGATATAAATTATGTATTTTAAAAATATAGTATTACATTAATATATTGTTGAATTTTTATTTATGCCATATTCTTATATAGTGTATTGTTTTTTAATATGCACAATTGTCCAAATTTTAGTGAGCTTAATTGTTGAAAATAAAATCTTACTAAACTTTACTTAGTAATAATAAATGTCATTCTATTTAATATCTTGAATTTATGAGCATGAATTTTAATAATAAAGACATGTGAAAAATAATATAAATAATAAGAATATTTTTGATATAGCAGTTTTTAATATGTGTAAGACAAAGAAGAAAAATAATAATGATAATAATTTAAGATCAATACTAATGAGAATATTTTTTTGATATAACATATAGCCTAAATAAACACTACGTAAAAAAAATTCTTTTTGTTTAAAAACAAAAATAATGGTTTAATATGTGAAAGTTTAAGGATGAAAATAATGAAATTTTATATTTCTTTTAAAACATTAGAATAAAAATAACTAAGTTATACTAAGAAAGTGATCATAATATATTGATAAACATGTTTGGAAGTGACTTACATTTGTAATGTGCGTCTTGCATTTGCTTTTATCTTATAATGTTATTCTATTTTTATTTTCTTCTTCCAAATTTCAGTGACATCCTCTAAATATTATTATATTAAGCTTGGATGAGTTTAAATTAAATAAGTTAATGGTTGTGTATGAATAAATATAAATCATAGAAATTAGAAAGTAACTACTTTTTATTTTATTTTTTCTTTATTTCTTTGTTTATTCATCAATTAATAATTCATAAAGATTAATTAAAACAAAATTTGAAACTTAAAACAAAAGTGATAATAAGGAATTTAGATTTAATAGGAAACTTAGAAAGAGAAAACAATCAAAATCAAATCTTTATTTTTATTCTTTATAATGATATGAAAAATATATGGCCATTATTCACAATATGACCATTATTTTATTATAATTGTTTTTTATGCAACTTATAATCTAAATAAGCTACATAAAGTGGAGAGTAAACATATAATATTTGTAAAAGAATTGAAACATTTAAATCTGAAGCTTTATTTGGTTGTTTTTACCTCAAGCACTATTCTTATTTAAAATTAACCATTTTAGATGTGAATTTGTAAATAAAAAGTATTAGATAGAATATATACTAAAGGCATTAAATATGATGATAGTTGAAGAAAATGATTTTTTTTTCCTTTGTGATATAGAGAAGAGACACCTAATGTAATTTCCTTCTTAGAAGTGACACCAAAGGTTATGAAGTTTCAATGAACATATGCAACTCATTTAGATCTAGCAAATCATACAATTTTACAAAACTATGAAATTAAACATTTTTTTTGACAAAAATTAAACATTTTTATAAAGAACAATATTAAAATATACATCATTTCTTAATGCCTATAACTTTACAAAAAATCGTTGCCTATTTGTCAACTTCAAACTATCAAGAACACAAAATTCTTTACCCTTTTTGTGATTTCTACATCTTGTGAAACTTGCTCCTTTCTTCTACTCCTTGTTTTTTATATGATTATTGCACCTAATGTAATTTCTTCTTAGAAGAGACACTGAAGGTTATGAAGGCTCAAGGAACATATGCAACTCATTTAGATCTAGCACATCATACAATTTTACAAAGCTATAAAATTTAATATTTTTTAAAAGAACAATATTAAACTATACATCATTTATCAATGCTTATAACTTTACAAAAAATTGTTGTCTATTTGTCAACTTCAAACTATCAAGAACATGAAATTCTTTATCCTTTTTGCGAATTCTACATCTCGTGCAACTTGCTCCTTTCTTCTACTCCTTGTTTTCTATATGATTCTTGCACCTAATGTAATTTCCTTCTTAGAAGTGACACCAAAGATTGAAGGCTCGTGGAACATATGCAACTCATTTAGATCTAACACATCATACAATCATACAAAAAATTAAACATTTTTCTTAAGAACAATATTAAAATATACATAATTTCTCAATGTCTATAACTTTACAAAAAATCATTGCCTATTTGTCAACTTTAAACTCATTAAGAACATAAAAATCTTTACCCTTTTTGTGCATTCTACACCTTCTTGTGAAACTTGCTCCTTTCTTCTACTTCTTATTTTTTATATGATTCTTTTTGTCAAAACTTCTACCCTAACCATCCAAAGATCTCTCCTTTAAATAGTCATTTCTTGTTATAATTAGTTTAAACTCTATTTCTTCCACTCATATTCCACTAACTCATGAGTTTATTGTAAATTAAAGCAATAATTCATGTAAATGTGAAACCCTCCATTCAATGCATAATGGTTACATAAAAAAAGAATTTTAAAGGTCAACTTATTATTTCTTATTTCATCTAAACTATTATAATTGATAAATATATTTATTAATTCAATTAATTAAAATTTTGACCAATTCTAATAATAATATAATTTCTATGTAAATAAATATATAATTTAAAAAAAACATTTAGAATAAATAGTAATAAATATAAAAAACAAAACAATAAAAAGTAACTAATATAAGAACATAAAATTGAGTTTAGAATGAACACATAATTGAGCTCATAAGTCTCATGAATTGAGAATGAACATTAATTAATATAAAAAAAATCTTGTTTTTTTATATTTAATTATATATTAAAAATTAAAATCAAAGTCTCATTTATACAAAAATTATGATTAAATATAATATAATGTGTAAATTTATTACTATGTTGGAATTTATTAGTAGTAGTGGGTTGGACACAAAGGTAGGAATTAATAAATAATAAAAGAGAAGTTTTTTAATAGACAAAAATAAAAGAAAAAATTCAAGAATTATTGTGGAGGCTCCATTGGGGATTCTTTTACTTATATGTATAGATATAGATATAGATAAACATTTCCCTTCATTGTGTTATGAGTAATTTTATGTTTAATTCCTATTAGCAATCTATAACCATAGGTTTTTATTCTTCTTGAGAATGCTCATAGGCATCACCAAATATTTTATTCCACTAAGAGTAGCATTTAATAATAATAAGTTAGTGGTAATAATGAATTTAAGTCTCCTTTAATTGTAAATTATAAATAAATATTAATAAAATTAAAAATTTATTGAAAAATAAATGGAAATGATGTGGAGCATCCTAGAGTTCGAAAAAAGCTTCCTTTAGAGATTTTGTAACATCCCTAATTTCGTTAATTTCAAATTAAGAAATTAACGAGTGATTTATTACTCGAATAGGTAATAAATCAAGTCACGGATATGAGGTTGTGACGAAAGCAATTTATAATTGCCGGAGAAAATAATTTAAATGCATAAACTGAGTGGAAATTAGTACTCTAAGGGTATTTTAGGATTTATACGACTTAGTTAAATGATCTCAGAGACACAAAAAGTATCCAAAATACTCTCTCATTCCACACTTGTGATAAAATAAGAAAGAATTAAGAAAGAGAAGAAAGCGTGGCGAGAGAGAGAGAGAGAAGGAAGGAATTAAGAAATGGATATAATAATAAAAAGAAGAAAGGAATAGAAAGGGGAACAGAGAGCACGCGTGAGAGAAAGGAAGGAATTGGAAAAAAAATGAAACAGAGGAGAAACCGAGAGAGAGTGGCGATGGAGGAAGGAAATAGAAATGGAAGATCTCCTCCACGTAGCAGGGTAAGGGGCTTTTGGTCTTGTTTTCTTCCATTTTTCAGTACTCTATCTATTGGTACCACTTTCACACCCTAATTTATTCTCTAACTCAAGTTGCCATTAATGGGTTTTGAAGCTCAAAATTGGGGATTTATGGATTTAAGCGAAATTGAAGCTTGGAATTGATGATTGGAAGCTCAACAACCGGCGTGGAGTGTTGGTTCGGGTTTGGAGCGGATCGGAAGCGTGTTCGTGTGTTATGTGTCGATCGAGCTTGGAGAGTTTTCGGTTGTTCGTGATTTTCATCACGATAGGTGAGTTTTACTCGCTTAGGGAATTTTAAACATCGTTTTTGAACCATGTTTGAATGATTTTCAAATTTCGAAGTTTCGAGAATTTTAGAGTCAAAAACGCTATGTTACGAAAATGACGCGTGTTTGAAAATTTAAAACGAAACCATAATGCTTTGATTTTTGAATTGATATGTTTGGACTGGATTATGTGGAATATTGTTTGTTTGAATGTGTTTTAAAGTCGTTGGTGTGATTCGGTTGAATTTTCAAAGCTATTGGAAAAACCGTAAATTTTTGTATATGTGTAAAATTAATGATTTTTGAACAAATTGATGTCTGGACTGGTTTTTCAGGTGATTATTATTTTTGGGATGTCCGTATTACAGAGGAAACTCTGCCGAATTTTGGTTAGAACTTTTCGATACATATCCAAAGTGGTTTTGAATTAAGCGGTTAATGTTATGAATATTTCGAAAGACCGTAAAACCTAGTATACGTGTGAGAATCAAACTTTTGAATACAAAGTGATGATTGGACCGTGATATAGGTTCTTGATTGTTCTAGTATGGTATAATAACATATCATAGATATAATTATGTTTTCGGTATATGAATTATATTGTGTATAGGAGACGGCCCAATGCGGGTATGATATTTAAATATATCGTTTATGGGTGACGACCCAAGAGGATAGTACACTAGGGAGAGGGAAGTCATGAGCCCTCGAGCTAGGCCCATATGAGGTTGTTCTTTGTGAGTGGATTGGGTTCACCGCAAACCGAAGAAAAGAAAAATGGTTTAAGGTGTTGTACTAGATTAATAAAGAGGATAGTGCATAGCCATCAAGAATTGGGCTATGAACTATAGATAAGTAATTTAAATTGTACATAGCCATCAAGAATTGGGTTATGAACTCTAATGTAATTTATTTAACGGATTACCATTGATTGATTGTGTATTGTAATTCATATTGAATTACTAATAAATGGGTGTACTTAGGTTGGAATGAACTTCTCAATGCTATTGACCAATTCGGCAAGGAATTGGGTGCGTCAAGGCGTACTTAGGTTGAGAAGAAACTTCCAACGCTATTGACCAATTCGGCGAGGGATTGGGTGCATCATAAATAATCTATTTGAAAGGATAAGTGTTTTTTAAATGGACCGAGTGATAGGTGAGGGGTCACGGTAAGACTCATCGAGATTTGTTATCTCACCCTACAAATGTTGTTGTTTTTACAGAGAAACGGGGAAAGAAGTTCCTTTACGGCACGAGTAGATGGCGTGCACGAGAAGAAATTGAAGGCGTAGTTCTTCTAGTTCTATTTATGGTTTTTCCTTGTATCTTTGTATCGATTTGTAACTTAAATTTGTTTTAAGTTATGTATCGTTTCCATTATTCTCGGTAAGATGTAAATCTAAACAGAAATATTATCTCGATGTATGCTAAGTTGTACACTTTAGTATTTCTAATAGATAGAAATATGAGGGTGTTACATTTTGGTATCGAGCGGTTCGACCTAGTCGGACGTAGAGACCTTATGGTCAAGAGATTAGATAGAGTCACTTAGTGGATTTGTGGACGGGCAATTGTTAGAACCTTCCGGTATGTTATGTGAAGCTTTGAGCTTGATCAACTCAATTTTTCATGCAAGGTGCGGGAATGATAACGATTGGTTGCCTTAGCCCCGAAAATGTCCAAACCCTACACCATAGGAATTACGGCCTTCTCGGTTTATCGAGCACTTGGCGAAAGCAAAGGGCTACGATTGGTGTTTTGAAGTAAGCAATGGGCGGCTAAATTGGTTCGAGAAATTGTGGGCGAATGTTCAATCAAGTGAACCGGTGCAATTGTGGAATTGCGGTGGAAGTTATCGTAGGTCCCGCAGGAACTACAATTAAGAAAAAGCCTTCGTGCGTAATAATGATAGTATCATAAGAGACTGTTAAGGTTAACTGGCCCCGATATCCTGACCGTTGATTAGTCAGTCTAGCAATTATGGAAATATTATTCCATCTATAACCTTACTTTATGGTTAGAGTAAACCCCAGCTTAGATTGCAGTTAGAGGTTTCCTCTGGATAGCTGCGAGTATTGATAAGGTTCCTTTTTCCTTAAAAGCCATACTGCGAAATGCTATGAAGCTGATCTAGTAAGTTGTAGTGCAATCCCGAATTGGCTACTGTAACCCAATGCGGATCGAATTAGTTTTGGTTACGGTTTCTGAACCAAGTCCTAATCAAGATAAGATCAATAGGTGATTTTGATGGTAACATGTACGGGGTTTCAAACAATTCCCCGTTACGGTAATATTTCGGAAAGAGTGATTATTGGATTGAAAGACCTGCACCTATATTGGATGCTAATGTTAAACTTTCAGATGAGGAACTTGAGGAATATCTTTTCAATCTATTTCTGGAAACTCGTGTCCAATCAAGTTATGCAATGGATCGTTGCTTGATTTTGAGAAATGAATGGCGTGATAATGAAATGAGATGTCACATGTGAGGAAAATATATTCAAGATGATTGATATATATATTATGAGGAAGCTAGTCTCGTTTTTGTGAGAAATTTTCGATAGTTCACCAACTTGATTTATTTATAACTTCTAATCCGGAACTCCGATTCTTATGTTCCGGGATGCGTTGGAAAGCTAACGAAAATGTCTACACATCCGAGTAGTTTGTGAATCAGTTGTTCAGTGGTATTCTGAACTGTATCTCTGTATTATCCCAAGTTGTTTGGTACTAAAGCGGTTGTAGGACATAAACCTATTATAGGCTTGGGAATTGGAAAGAGAACTTCGAGTGAGTTAAAATGAGATTCCTAAACACTGCTTTTTTAGGATGATACTCATTATAGTTTTCCTATGGACCTATTCCCCGGAAAAGGTTGTTAGCAGCTTTAGCTTTTCAACAGTCGGTAGAGTTGCCAAAAGCTAACGATTATGAGGTATGTCACCAGTATATCCAAGGGTGGAATATTCAATTTCTTAAAGTGTTGTTGTGCTATAGTAAGACGTAATTAAGTGACGTGAGACACCTTACTTATTGTTAAGCAAGACATGTTCCATACCAAATGGATACGTTAAAGAGGTTATGGTTATGTTTGAACGTTTGTGGAGCCGGAGAGTTGTGGGACCAAAGGAATGACTAAAGTGGTGAGAATTGTTCTCGGAATCAACGTTGGAAGCATCATCTTGTGCCCGTTTGATTCCGTAGAAGAATCCTTCTATTTTGATTATTTCTTTGATAATTATAATAACTGGTTTGATTTCGTGATGAATCCAAACATAAACGTTCCGCTTAGAGTAAGTCCTACTTAGCTAGGAAAGCGGTTATGTATCAAGCGAGGGATCTATGTGGTTAGATTCTTTTATGCTTGAATATTTGAGTATTAGGCTCCATTCAAGAGAATGGTTGGCTTTAGAAAAGTTGTTTGACGTATGATCCATACCTTAGTTAATGACACAAGGACCATGATGATGAAATTTCTTTGAAGTATATAATAGTTATAACAGAGGGCGTATGGTGCTGCAAATTTGAAGGAGAGTACGAGGAGTATTTGTGATACTTTTAACGAAGCTTTAACTACAAAAAAATGTAACTTAAGACTATGCTATTCCAAACAGATCAGTCAAGAAATGTTGTTTTGATTGGAAAGTGGCTAGTTCGGAAATTACTCATCTATATTCAATGAAATAAAGTCAAAGGACTTTGATCTGTAATCCATTTGTAATGCATGAAATTTTGGTTCACAAGTTACATTAGCAACTACCGTGATTAGTTACTGAGTTAGTAACATTGGTATAATATTATTAATAGTCCCTAATCTAAAGAATATTTTGATATTTGAGATCGGTACATCCTTGTAGCACTATTGTTGATGGAATCCAAGTGAATGAATAATAGATTTAGTTCAAGGGAAAGGTTGGTTGGAATAGTCATCTGACTTATAGGTTCTGAAAGGCCGTCCATGTGTGTGAAAATATCCGGATTTCGGAATTAAGTTTCGAAGATCGAGTTACGAGGTGAAAATACGTCTTATTAGTATTTCGGGTTAACGAAGAAACAAACTCCTATGGGTAAGTGGGAAGATTATTTCACATTCAAATGTTTCTAAGAAAATTTTTACAAAACCGTTAACCATTTGTGAGATAGTCACGAATTCAGTAGTGACAGAGTTTAACCTGAAGTTCTAATAGTATAGTATTCCCATGAAATCGGAACATGATATTACCTAGTTTTCCCACAAGTTGGGGTGCTCCTGTGTTACTTGTTGGAAAGAAAAGATGGGAACAGGAGGTCGGGTATAAATTACCTCCAGTTGGATAAAGTTATGGTTAAGAATAAGTATCTATGTCGAGAATCTATGCTTAGGTTGTTTAGCTTCAAGGTGAAGCAGTGTTTTCAAAGATTGGTCTAAGGTCGGGTTATTCTAATTAAAAGTTAGGACTTAGGTATTCCGAAGATAGTTATCCATACTAGATATGGACATTACGAGTGAGTAATGCTCTTTGGTCTAACTAATGTTCCTACGGTATTCATGGACTACATGAACCGAGTTTTTCACCCGTACTTAGACTAATTGTTGAAATTCTCATTGATAACATCTTGGTATACATTAAGACTATGGTGGATCGTGACTTACATCTCCGCATTGTCTGAATATACTTCGAGTAAAGAAGTTGTACACTAAACCTCTGAAGTGCGATTTGGGAGGTTTGAAGTAAAATGTCAAGGATATGTGGTATCCAAATTGTTATGGCGATAAATTCTAGTAAGGAGTTATTGGAACTAATTGATTTGTATAATAGGTCTATCGGAAGATTCTCACGATAGTTATTTCACTCATTCGGTTAACTTGTAAAGGTCGGCCGTTGAATGGGATTTCGATTGTGAGGAATAATTTTTAGAGTTGTATGAGGGATTGACTTCTGTTTCAATCTTTATTCTTCTGAATCCATCCCTGATTTCTAAATTTACAATGACGCCTTGGAAAGGGTTTAGTATGTGTTTTGATCTTTGAATTAACAAGAAGTCTTGGTTTAAGTATTCATGCAAGAGAAGCCTCATGAAAAGGATTTTCCGACTCATGATTTGAAATGGAAAACTAATGGTTATGTAGGGAGAATTGAAGGTAACTCTGAGTCGACAAAAAGGGTTATGTTGATGTAAGGAGTAGACTACGAGAGTTGGATCTGATGATCCTGTATTGTAAAAGTTACATCAACCATTGTTACCGGTAGGAGTATTGCCGCGAAGAACTCAGTTCTCGAGTGTATGGTGCTAGTGGAGTATTGTATAGTTTTATCTTGGGAATTGTTCAATTTAAATGAAGTGTTTCTTGTATCCTAATTGAGGAAAGACCTTCTAATCGATCCAAGCTGTGGAGTTAGAAACGATCGATCTTTGACTAATTCGTCATTTCAGCCAAATCCAAGTCATATCTAAGGTCATGAAGAGAAAATGCTTCGGACGAGAACAATTACAATTGCTTAAGGAGTTTGTAATCGTTTTTCGGTTCAGGAAGCTATTTGGGAATTAGAGGACGATATGTGGATTAGATATCCGTATATATACTCTTGAGGTATGTTTGTCAAATTTTGAGGACAAAATTTTTCAAGTTGCGGTGACTGTAACATCCCTAATTTCGTTAATTTCAAATTAAGAAATTAACGAGTGATTTATTACTCGAATAGGTAATAAATCAAGTCACGGATATGAGGTTGTGACGAAAGCAATTTATAATTGCCGGAGAAAATAATTTAAATGCATAAACTGAGTGGAAATTAGTACTCTAAGGGTATTTTAGGATTTATACGACTTAGTTAAATGATCTCAGAGAGACACAAAAAGTATCCAAAATACTCTCTCATTCCACACTTGTGATAAAATAAGAAAGAATTAAGAAAGAGAAGAAAACGTGGCAGAGAGAGAGAGAGAGAAGGAAGGAATTAAGAAATGGATATAATAATAAAAAGAAGAAAGGAATAGAAAGGGAGCAGAGAGCACGCGTGAGAGAAAGGAAGGAATTGGAAAAAAAATGAAACAGAGGAGAAACCGAGAGAGAGTGGCGATGGAGGAAGGAAATAGAAATGGAAGATCTCCTCCACGTAGCACCGGGTAAAGGGGCTTTTGGTCTTGTTTTCTTCCATTTTTCGTACTCTATCTATTGGTACCACTTTCACACCCTAATTTATTCTCTAACTCAAGTTGCCATTAATGGGTTTTGAAGCTCAAAATTGGGGATTTATGGATTTAAAGCGAAATTGAAGCTTGGAATTGATGATTGGAAGCTCAACAACCGACGTGGAGTGTTGGTTCGGGTTTGGAGCGGATCCGGCGTGTTCGTGTGTTATGTGTCGATCGAGCCGGAGAGTTTCGGTTGTTCGTGATTTTCATCACGATAGGTGAGTTTTACTCGCTTTAGGAATTTTAAACATCGTTTTTGAACCATGTTTGAATGATTTTCAAATTTGAAGTTTCGAGAATTTTAGAGTCAAAAACGCTATGTTACGAAAATGACGCGTGTTTGAAAATTTAAAACGAAACCATAATGCTTTGATTTTTGAATTGATATGTTTGGACTGGATTATGTGGAATATTGTTTGTTTGAATGTGTTTTAAAGTCGTTGGTGTGATTCGTTGAATTTTCAAAGCTATTGGAAAAACCAAGTAAATTTTTGTATATGTGTAAAATTAATGATTTTTGAACAAATTGATGTCCTGGACTGGTTTTTTGGTGATTATTATTTTTGGGATGTCCAGTATTACGGAGGAAACTCTGCGAATTTTGGTTAGAACTTTTCGATACATATCCAAAGTGGTTTTGAATTAAGCGGTTAATGTTATGAATATTTGAAAGACCAGTAAAACCTAGTATACGTGTGAGAATCAAACTTTTGAATACAAAGTGATGATTGGACCGTGATATAGGTTCTTGATTGTTCTAGTATGGTATAATAACATATCATAGATATAATTATGTTTTCGGTATATGAATTATATTGTGTATAGGAGACGGCCCAATGCGGGTATGATATTTAAATATATCGTTTATGGGTGACGACCCAAGAGGATAGTACACTAGGGAGAGGGAAGTCATGAGCCCTCGAGCTAGGCCCATATGAGGTTGTTCTTTGTGAGTGGATTGGGTTCACTGCAAACCGAAGAAAAGAAAAATGGTTTAAGGTGTTGTACTAGATTAATAAAGAGGATAGTGCATAGCCATCAAGAATTGGGCTATGAACTATAGATAAGTAATTTAAATTGTACATAGCCATCAAGAATTGGGTTATGAACTCTAATGTAATTTATTTAACGGATTACCATTGATTGATTGTGTATTGTAATTCATATTGAATTACTAATAAATGGGTGTACTTAGGTTGGAATGAACTTCTCAATGCTATTGACCAATTCGGCAAGGAATTGGGTGCGTCAAGGCGTACTTAGGTTGAGAAGAAACTTCCAACGCTATTGACCAATTCGGCGAGGGATTGGGTGCATCATAAATAATCTATTTGAAAGGATAAGTGTTTTATAAATGGACCGAGTGATAGGTGAGGGGTCACGGTAAGACTCACTGAGATTTGTTATCTCACCCTACAAATGTTGTTGTTTTTACAGAGAAACAGGGAAAGAAGTTCCTTTACGGCACGAGTAGATGGCGTGCACGAGAAGAAATTGAAGACGTAGTTCTTCTAGTTCTATTTATGGTTTTTCCCTTGTATCTTTGTATCTGATTTGTAACTTAAATTTGTTTTAAGTTATGTATCGTTTCCGCTATTCTGGTAAGATGTAAATCTAAACAGGAAATATTATCTCTGATGTATGCTAAGTTGTACACTTTAGTATTTCTAATAGATAGAAATATGAGGGTGTTACAGATTTACTAGGAGAATACTCGTGCGATGCACGAGTTGTTATATAATTTTTTTCCTTTAATTTAATACAGATTTTATACAAATATATACATAAGTTGTCGATATAAATTATGTATTTTAAAAATATAGTATTACATTAATATATTTTTTATTTATGCCATATTCTTATATAGTGTATTTTTTAATATGCACAATTGTCCAAATTTTAGTGAGCTTAATTGTTGAAAATAAAATCTTACTAAACTTCATTTTACTTAGTAATAATAAATGTCATTCTATTTAATATCTTGAATTTATGAGCATGAATTTTAATAATAAAGACATGTGAAAAATAATATAAATAATAAGAATATTTTTGATATAGCATTTTTTAATATGTGTAAGACAAAGAAGAAAGATAATAATGATAATAATTGAAGATCAATACTAATGAGAATATTTTTGATATAACATATAGCCTAAATAAACACTACGTAAAAAAATTCTTTTTGTTTAAATACAAAAATAATGGTTTAATATGTGAAAGTTTAAGGATGAAAATAATGAGATTTTATATTTCTTTTAAAACATTAGAATAAAAATAACTAAGTTATACTAAGAAAGTGATCATAATATATTGATAAACATGTTTGGAAGTGACTTACATTTGTAATGTGCGTCTCGCATTTGCTTTTCTCTTATAATGTTATTCTATTTTTATTTTCTTCTTCCCAATTTCAGTGACATCCTCTAAATATTATTATTATATTAAGTTTGGATGAGTTTAAATTAAATAAGTTCATGGTTGTGTATGAATAAATATAAATCATAGAAATTAGAAAGTAACTACTCTTTATTTTATTTTTTCTTTATTTCTTTGTTTATTCATCAATTAATAATTCACAAATATTAATTAAAACAAAATTTGAAACTTAAAACAAAAGTGATAATAAGGAATTTAGATTTAATAGGAAACTTAGAAAGAGAAAACAATCAAAATCAAATCTTTATTTTTATTCTTTATAATGATATGAAAAATATATAGCCATTATTCACAATATGAAATGAAAGATTTATTTTATTATAATTGTTTTTTATGCAACTTATAATCTAAATAAGCTACAAAAAGTGGAGAGTAAACATATAATATTTGTAAAAGAATTGAAACATTTAAATCTAAGCTTTATTTGGTTGTTTTTACCTCAAGCACTATTTTTATTTAAAATTAACCATTTTAGATGTGAATTTGTAAATAAAAAGTATTAGATAGAATATATACTAAAGGCATTAGATATGATGATAGTTGAAGAAAATGATATTTTTTTTCCTTTGTGATATAGAAAAGAGACACCTAATGTAATTTCATTCTTAGAAGTGACACCAAAGGTTATGAAGTTTCAAGGAACATATGCAACTCATTTAGATCTAGCAAATCATACAATTTTACAAAACTATGAAATTAAACATTTTTTTTGACAAAAAATTAAACATTTTTATAAAGAACAATATTAAAATAGACATAATTTTTAATGTCTATAACTTTACAAAAATCGTTGCCTAATTGTCAACTTCAAACTATCAAGAACACAAAATTCTTTACCCTTTTTGTGATTTCTACATCTAGTGAAACTTGCTCATTTCTTCTACTCCTTGTTTTTATATGATTATTGCACCTAATGTAATTTCTTCTTAGAAGTGACATTGAAGGTTATGAAGGCTCAAGGAACATATGTAACTCATTTAGATTTAGCACATCATACAATTTTACAAAACTATAAAATTTAATATTTTTCTAAAGAACAATATTAAACTATACATCATTTCTCAATGCCTATAACTTTACAAAAAATTGTTGTCTATTTGTCAACTTCAAACTATCAAGAACATGAAATTCTTTATCCTTTTATGAATTCTACATCTCGTGTGCAACTTGCTCCTTTCTTCTACTCCTTGTTTTCTATATGATTCTTGCACCTAATGTACGTAATTTCCTTCTTAGAAGTGACACCAAAGATTATGAAGGCTCGTGGAACATATGCAACTCATTTAGATCTAACACATCATACAAAAAATTAAACATTTTTCTTAAGAACAATATTAAAATATACATAATTTCTCAATGTCTATAACTTTACAAAAATCATTGCCTATTTGTCAACTTAAAAGCTGTTAATAACATAAAAATCTTTACCCTTTTGTGCATTCTACACCTTCTTGTGAAACTTGCTCCTTTCTTCTACTTCTTATTTTTATATGATTCTTTTTGTCAAAACCTCTACCCTAACCATCCAAAGATCTCTCCTTTAAATAATCATTTCTTGTTATAATTAGTTTAAACTCTATTTCTTCCACTCATATCCCACTAACTCATGAGTTTATTGTAAATTAAAGCAATAATTCATGTAAATGTGAAACCCCTCCATTCAATGCATAATGGTTACATAAAAAGAATTTTAAAGGTCAACTTATTATTTCTTATTTCATCTAAACTATTATAATTGATAAATATATTTATTAATTCAATTAATTAAATTTTGACCAATTCTAATAATAATATAATTTCTATGTAAATAAATATATAATTTAAAAAAAACATTTAGAATAAATAGTAATAAATATAAAAAAGAAAACAATAAAAAGTAACTAATATAAGAACATAAAATTGAGTTTAGAATGAACACATAATTGAGCTCATCATAAGTCTCATGAATTGAGAATGAACATTGATTAATATAAAAAAATCTTGTTTTTTTATTTAATTATATATTAAAAATTAAAATCAAAGTCTCATTTATACAAAAATTATGATTAAATATAATATAATGTGTAAATTTATTACTATGTTGGAATTTATTAGTAGTAGTGGGTTGGACACAAAGGTAGGAATTAATAAATAATAAAAGAGAAGTTTTTTAATAGACAAAAAATAAAAGCAAAAATTCAAGAATTATTGTGGAGGCTCCATTGGGGATTCTTTTACTTATATGTATAGAAGATATAGATAAACATTTCCCTTCATTGTGTTATGAATAATTTTATGTTTAATTCCTATTAGCAATCCATAATCTTAGGTTTTTATTCTTCTTGAGAATGCTCATAGGCATCACCAAATATTTTATTCCACTAAGAGTAGCATTTAATAATAATAATAAGTTAGTGGTAATAATGAATTTAAGTCTCATTTAATTGTAAATTATAAATAAATATTAATAAAATTAAAAAATTTATTGAAAAATAAATGGAAATGATTTGGAGCATCCTAGAGCTTGGAAAAAAGCTTTAGATATTTATATAGATATAGATATATAGATATAGATTTTTTTGAACAAAAAGCCAAAGTCTAGTTTTCAAAAATATAAATTGGGGATTAAGTCAATTGTACAATCGTGTTGGTCATCATTTTAGGACGAATGAGATGCACAGCTCGAAAGTCCTAAAATCCCTATTTAAAAAACACCAACACACAAACATTTTCTACCCAAGAACTATGTAGCCTTTGATTCTCTGCCCAGAGATATTAGGCCCCTCTGTCAAGTACAAAAATAAAAATAAAAAACCCTTTTTAGTCTCTTTCTGAATAATCATTTTCTTAATTCAAAAATATTAAGTCTCTTGCTTTCAAATTATTTGTGTTAACGATAGAAGGTAAAATAAACTTTTTTAAATTAACATTATTTTTACGCAACTAATTAGAAGATAATTTTCCTAAGGATGAATGTCGTGGGGTGCTAATATCTTCCCTACACATAACTGACTCCCAAACCTAACTTTGGTGTCAAAGACCATTATCCATCTCAAAGCGATTTATCAACGTTTGCCCTTTTATAATTAAACATTGGTGGCGGCTTCATTTCAAACTTGAGGAATCCTTTCCGGAGTTTTAGGTCATTCTAATTTGGCGACTTCATTGGGGACCATCTTGGAGAGTCAAACCTAATCTAGTTAGTTGTAAAATCTGTCTGTTAACTTAATGTTTTATTTTACCCTTCTCTTCCATCTTTTATTCGGGTTATATGTTATGTCTTATGTGATATGTAAATATTAGGTAGAAGACCATACTTTTTGCATATGTGTTGTTTGTTTTGCAGCTTGGGGGTATACTATAAACATTTCTCCCATTCACACTCCAACTCTTACACGTTGTCACACACGTGAGCATAGTCCCACACATGGACTCGAGTATAAACTTAAGTTAGCATGAAGTTGCGTAGTGATGGACTTCTGGATGTACATCTTGTTTGGTGGTCACAAAAACCTCATGACCTAGAGTTTGATTCCTTTTGAGGATGCTATCGCTCCTAATAAATTACCTATTGTTGAGATCATCATTATTAAATGAAATCCTTGGCTCTAGGGACCATTATTTAGGACTCCATAGAGATACCATTGAAAGAACCACTTAGTAGAAAGAACCTTAGACCTATTCCTAAATAAACCCTTCTAGGATACAAAGGGTTCCTTTAGGAACATATCTCATGCATTTTTCCTTGTCTTCACATCACATGAAAAAAAAATCTCATGTTGCATGAATTTCTATAACTGTCGGGGAATTATAAAAACTTTATTTTTATAGGAGAGATGTATCAAAGTATAAGAGAACACCATGCATTTGAAAATTAGACAACCCAAAAGCCATACTCGGTGCTTTACTCTTTGAATAAAAAGCTTATGATTCCCCGACGCGATACATAAGAACCATACATTTGCATTTCACGCACATTCATTCATTCATTCATTCATTCATGTATACTTACGTTATATATTTTGAAAAAATCAAAGCAAAAGGCAAGCTGGTTCGTCATATCCTGCATATCCCACTATGGTTAACGGCTAGAGGTACCAATGGCCTCTTTACGAAATCCCGCTCGGTTACACACCTCCTATAATGGAGACCAATTGTAAGACGGTCCTTGAGGGTCGCGCAGTGCAAACAAAACTGTGCCTTTAGGTCAGGATACAAATGTACAAGTACCACAAATTCATTTTCCATGTTCGCCGCACCATAGGGCATTCCGCAGGGCTACACTCCATCACCAATGTCAAGTCATGAGGCTCATGTACCCAATCTCGGCAACCCTTCTCCTTCGCATATCCAAAATGAAAACCCGGCCATAGTTTTGATGATCCATCCTTACCACAGTATTGGGGAAAGGGACACATACGACTTGTTCCTAGAGAGAACCCTCATTCCAAGGGAAAATTTCTGATACTTGAAGTACATCTGAGGGTAATAGAAGGATCCAATATTGGGGAAAGGGACACATACGACTTGTTCCTCGTCCCTAATGTGGTTATTCCCCCTAAGTTTAAGGTGCCAGACTTCGATAAATACAACGAAGTGACTTGTGTAGTTAGTCATTTGACTATGTACTGTAGAAAGATGGTTGGATTTGCACGTGATGATAAGTTGATCGTCCACTATTTCCTAGATAGTTTTGTTGGGGCAACTTCATATTGGTACATGCAGCTAGAGCAGGCTCATATTCAGTGCTGGAAGGACCTAGTTGAGGCCTTTCATAAAGTAGTACAACTACAATATCAACCTGGCTCCTGATAGAGGACAATTACGAACATGGTTAAGAGGGACCGTGAATATTTAAAATAGTATGTTGCATTTACCCAAACCAATTAAAGCCATAGACCACTAGATTACTCAGAAAGAAAACACGTTCAGTTTGACTCAATTCCCATGTCCTACTCAGACCTATTTAACCACCTTATCAGTCACAACTTACCCGATAAGGCCCATTTAACCTCCTTTCCCAAGGGATTCTGACTGAAATGCTACATGTGAATTTCACCCAGGAGCAATTGCGCATTCAATAGAAAACTGCAAGGCACTGAAATATGTGATCTAGAACTTGATCGAATCCAAATGGTTGAACTTCAAGGAGGATGGTTTGAATGTAGGCACTAACCCTTTGTGAGGGCATGGGAAGCCATCCGTTAATGCTATCCAAGATTTTCAAAATGCTGAAGATGATGTCATCAACCTTGTACACCTTTTTCCTGCAAGTGAAGAGCTCAAGAATTGGACGATTGTCAAGTTTCTCGTGATTTTTAGTTCAAAGTATTTTTATATAATGCAAATCTTATGGCTCTGCCCAAGGCCTTAGGACATTTCATAAGGGCACACATTTTTCATTTCAGTATCAGTATCAATAAAATAGCATTCTGAATTCTCCAATAAGTTTCACTTTTCCCTTTTCTTTGCTCATTTGTTCGCCTCGCTTTTTCTTATTACCCATTTTCATTCCGTCAATTTCCCCTAATGCAGATCTAACAATTTTATCTTTGAAAGTAACAACGCCAATAACTCATACTGTAACTTTGATCACTCTATTAATCAAACTGAGGAAGATGTTGAAGAGGTGACTGGAAACTCCATGAGAATGACAGAACAAGAAAATAAAGTGATCTATCCCCATAGGAATCGACTAAAGCAATTAACTTGGGAACAAAAGAAGGCAAAAAGAGGTTAAAATTGGCACCATGATAAAGGACAGCGAACGGGAAAATTGGCTCGACGCTTGTTTGATTATTTTGACATCTTTGCATGGACATACCAACACATACCTGGGCTGGAAACTAATATAGTTGAACATAAGTTGCCATTAAATTCCTGCAATTGTAACACAAATCCGAGGTTGTCAAGTTCATAAAAATAGATTTGGTCTGCCGTTACAGCATACCAAATAATATCATCACGAACACTAGAACCAACCATAATAACAAAATAATGAAAGAGTTGTGTGATGACTTCAAAATTCAGCACCATAACTCTTCCCCGTATCACCCAAATATTAATGGGGCAGTTGAAGCAGCAAACAAAGAATATCAAGAAGATCGTGCAGAAGATGATGGTGGCCTTGAAAGACTAGCATTAAGTTCTCCCTTTCGCCTTACATGGAGATTGGACCTCGTTTCACACTTCAATTGGGGAAATCCCATTTTCACTAGTATATAGGATGGAAGAAGTACTTCCATTAAACCTCATCAAAGAAAGGATAATTGCCTTATACCATGGGCAATCATATCAGCAAAGGTTCATCCTCGACACTTTCAAGAAGGAGACTTCGTCCTCAAGAAAATCTTGCCTAACCAAAAGGATTCTTGAGGGAAATAGACACCTTACGAAGATCTCTGAAAATAAGCTCGCTAGGTTGGAAATTCGAAAGGGCGGCTTAGGAAAAAACTAGAGCGACCCGTTGGATTGAAAACTCAAAAAAGTGATCCAGGAAAACATTAGGGTCAAAAAGTTAGACCATGAACAAATATTGAGGCAATCAACGCTTTTGAAAAGCTAACTGATGAGCGGTCAAGGTTATGAGTATGGGAGATTGACATCGTCAATTCAATGATACTAACATTATTCAGAGATCTGCTCAGTCTGTTTTCGTATTCTAAACTTTTTGTTGAACTTCTACTGTAACCTTAATTCAGTGTGACCTTCTGCACACTGAGCTCCAATTTGAATATCAAACACTTCCTTTCTTTCCAGTTCCCCTATTTTCTTGAAATAATGTTTTGCGATAAATTATATTGAATTGTGAAACATGTGGCATAATCAAGAGCATTCCAAATCATTGCGAAATTTTTGAGAATTATAGAAAAAAGAAAATCTTTCATGAGTAAGTCACAGAGAGGAATAATTATATGCATGATCACCTCAAATGACAAGTCACAATAACCCGTGACTTGATGTAGTGGCGCAAATACACTCGATGGCCACATATCCCATGCCAAAAGTCATGCGAGTTGAAGGACCAGTAAAACAAAAAAAGAAAGAAAAAAGAAAGAAAGAAAACCTAAAAAGAAAAAGCAAAAAGAGATAAAAATCATCCACATTGCATTCATTACCTTCGGCACTGAGTCTGAGGTTGATACTTCAAACCAAATTGGTCCTTCAGTTCAGTCTAGGCTAACATGTTAAACAACAGATCCAAAGCGTACCTTGAGATAACTACATCACCACCGAGGCACGGCGGATCATAGGAGATTCAGTTAGATGTGTCCGCTTTATGACATAGGCGTAAATCGCCGTGGTTAACATATCGATTTGAATCGATCTTGAGCCTAATAACCACTCGTCGAAGGTTACCCTCGATCGAGGTACTAGTAACATAACATGTTGCGATCCATCACTACGCTTTAGAGACCTAGGCATTTCTTTAGACCAATCGGTCTTTCGGTTGATTCGAATCAACGCGCCCGGCTATGATTCCAAATTAGACCTTTAGATCATTTTTCCAACACTTAAAGGCATCGATCCTTCGGACTCAATCGACCCTTCAAACCGTAGTGATCATTCTTTATTGCTTTTGGTTATTGAACCCCAAGTTTTAACCACTATCCGTTAATTCTCAAACAACAAACTTTTCTCCTAGTGGGACAAAAATAGTGTTTATTTTATCTTTATTTCTATTCCTACAATGAAAATTTGAAGACTCTTCATCCTTTCTAGTAGAATATAAATAAAGAGAGACAGTTGTTATACCCTAATTTTGCCTGCATTCTTTTTATTACTACAATCATTTTTGTTTAATTAGTAGTTTGCGTGTTGTAAGCCTCAGGTCAAATTTTGGCGAGATTAGTTTTTAAACTTGATTAGGTACTAGTTTGTCCAAATGGGCCTATGAAAATAACAAAAGGATGCGCATCGGCTGGACTTAGCCCAGCCCACTTTGTTCTCCTTGGTGAGCAAGTCTCCTCAGCAAGCTCGATACCAGAAACAGAAAAAGAATCGTTAATCATAAATTTTTGATTGCTTTTTTTACCTATAAAAGTAGAGCCAATTCATAGAGAAATGACACCCAATAGCGAATTCAACAAGAATACCAAACAGAAAAAAATTCAAAACTCATTTAAAAAGATAAGTGGTTCAAATCAAAACCCTAATCACCTCAAAATACTATTTTGAAACTCTATAGAAAATTAGCGTTTAGCTCTCATCAGCAGTCACGTAAATGAAAGCAGTAACGATAGATTGAGAAACACTTCCGCTTAGCAATAACAGTAAATCCTCTTCCGTTGAAAAGATTAGGTTGGTATTTCCCTACACATCCAAATAGCTAGGGATGGAAAAACGAGTATAGGCCGCTAGGCCGGCCCGCTAGCCGCCCAAAAGTGGCAGGTTGGGTTGGTGATTTCACCCCGCCAACTCATTGTAGCTTTGCCGCTTGATTCGTGCGGGCAACAAGCGAGGCGGAGAGGCCGGTCCGCCATATTTATTTTCCCTTACTCTTGACTATTCAAATATTATTTATATTCTTTTGACGGGTTGTACAGGGACGACCCACTAATCTGCCATTTTTACTTTGTTTTTGGCGGGCTTGGGTGGGCTAACTCGCTAACCCACCTATTTTAAAGTATGTTTTAAATGCATTCTTTATTTGTTAAATTTAATGGCGGTCGGCCTGCTAAACCGCCAAGGGGCGGGGCATGCTCAATTTCTCAACCCAATATTCTACGGCGGGCCACCTTGCCCCATCCTATTTTTGGCGGGCTCACGGCGGGGGAGAGCTAGCCTGTTATGCCATCCCTACAAATAACACTTATTAGATGCAAAAATAAGTGAAAAGGTACAAGTTTTATATTTTTGACTAAATATTAGAGATTTTCATTTGTGCGAAACTACTCGTAAAAAATGGGTTAGGATCATAATGGTAGGATAAGGCCAGAACACACCTCAACAAAGGGATTGGCAAAATAGACATAAGGATCAAAAAGATCAAAACAGGGTAATTAAGTTAATTTAAGAAACAAGCGAAGAGGAGTTGGGATCATGAACAAAACAACCAAACAGAATTCGTTTTCTTGAAATTGATTTAGGGCTTTAAAAATCTTGAAACAAATTAGGAGAGCAAAACCTGAAATAAGGAACAAAGAGGAAGAGATGAAAACCAAAAAAAAAGAAAAAGAACTGTACCCGAGTCACTATATCACTGTCGCCACCGATGGCCGTTGTGCTCCCGTCCCTCCACCTTCAGTTTTCGTCGTCGTTGCGCGACGCTGCTTCTCCAGCCACGAGGCCATCAAGCTCATCGCTGGGATCATCGTCGGAGACACTCCCTACCTTTCTCCAGTCGTAGTCCTCCCTCCCCCTCGCTAGACTTCGTCGGTTCACCCTTCTCCCTTCGCTCCTCTTTTCTTCCTCTTCTCCTCTTTCTCTTTCTTTCTCTCGCTTTCTCTCTCTCTCTCTCTCTCTCTCTCTCTCTCTAAGAAGAGGTTCACTACAAGAAAATTGGGATTTTCTGGCGGATTTTTCCTCCAAAAAACACCAAATTCCGCAGCAAAAACGAGTTTTCCGGCGGATTTTTCCGCCGGTATCCGGCTCATCGCAAAGTGTTTTCGGCGGATTTGGGGAGTTTCCGGTGGATTTGGGGGCGTTTCCGGAGAATTCGTCGACGGAACTTTGCGGCGTTTTTTGGGGTTTTTGGCGGATTTTCCGCCGCAATTTTTTTTTTTTAAAAAGAATCCGCCGCAAACGCGCGGATTTTTTTTTAATAAATCCGCCGGAAATGTTTGTTGGAAAATTCAAAAATCCGCCTCAAAGTCCAATAAATCCGCCGCAAACACGTGGATATTTTTTTTGTTGAAATTATTATTGACCCCTATTTTTAAAATTAGAACATATTTTTAAAATTACTTTTTTATTATTTTTAAGGTGTGTCATCTTGTTGGTCACATTGGGAGTATTGACCCCTATTGTTGAGTATTTTTAAGGTGTTTCATATTTCAAATTTTTTTAATTCTTTTTTTAAAATAATTGGAATTTAGTTAATTATAAGTAATGAAAATGAGAAGGAAGAAAAAATATGGATAATGAAAATGAATAAGTAAAGAAAAATATGAATGAGTGAGTAAGAAGGAAAAAGAAATGGTAAATTTAGAAGAGAGAGATATGTTGAGAAATTTATGGAGGTTGGAGAGTATGATAAAGAAGAAGAAGATAAGAAATGGATAATGTGGAAGAGAATGAGAAGGAAGAGTGGAATGAGAAAATGAGAAAAATTTAGGAGAAAGTTTTATTTATAGGCATTTTCGGACAGTTCCGGCGGATTTACCGGTGGGTTTTTGACTTTTTTCCATCAGTGTTTTTCTGGCGGATTTTTAACGTTTTCGGCGGAATTTTCTAAAAAAAATTAGGAAAAAAATCCGCCAGAAACATTTCCAGCGGATTTTTAACGTTTCCGGCAGATCTTTTTTAAATATATATAAATTAAAAAAATACGCCGGAAATGTTAAATTTTTTTTATTTTCTTTTTTTAAAAAAAAAATCCGTCGGTAATTACCCCGAATTCGTCCCAAAACTTACCGGGGGATTAAAATCCATCGGAAAAACCCAAAATTCCGTCGGAAACTTTACGACGAATTAAATCTGCTGGAACTACTAAAATCCACCAAAAATTTTCCGAGGGATTAAAATCAGCCCGAAAATTACAATTATTCTTGTAGTGGTTGCGGCGTATTAAATGAATGGAAGAGGGGTTAGGGTTCCTTTGAAACCCTTATTTCGTTTTATAGTCCTTTACTTTTTTTTTTTTAAAAAAGGAAATCATAATTCAAATAAATACTTGCACCCATATTTTTACAATACAGCACCCAAACTTTAGAGAGGAACGTTGGTTGAGGACATAATGTGTTTTTGTCGGCTGACTCACATCAATTTTCTTGAAAAAAGAAGTGGACTGTTAAATTTTTTTTTATAAATTGTAGTATTTTTTGGGCCCTAAAAAATTAGTATAGGGCTGAGGCATTGTACAGTAGCACGACCTACAGAGGCTCATAGCCGATGGCCGCTGTGACCTCCGCCCTCCACCTTCAGTTTTCGTTGTCGTGTGACGCTGCTTCTCCACCCACGAGGCCGTCGTGCTCCCCGCTGGGGATCGTCGCTAGAGACACTTCCTCCCTTTCCCCGGTCATCGTCCTCCCTCCCCTCGCTAGACTTTGTCTTGTCACCCTTCTCCCTTCGCTCATCCTTTCTTCCTCCTCTCCTCTTTCTCTTTCTTCCTCTCGCTTTCTCTTTCTCTGGAAATTTCACTCTCTCTAAGAAGTTGTTTATGGCGTAGCAAATGAATGGAAAAGGGATTAGGGTTCCTTTGAAACCCTTATTTCATTTTATAGTCCCTTTCTTTTAGTAAAAATAAAAATAAAATCAGAATTCAAATCAATACTTGCACCCATGTTTTTACAATGTTGCACCCCAAATTTTAGAGAGGAACTTTGGCCGAGGACATAATATGTTCTTGTCGGCTGACTCATATCTCTTTTCTTGAAAAAAGAAGTGGAGTGGTAATGTTTAATTTGTTTTATTAATAAATTGTAGTATTTTTTGGGGCCTAAAAATATAGTATAGGGGTTGAGGCTTTATGCAAAGACCACGACCGCAAAGGCGATAGCCAACCACCTTATGTATTCAGAGGCCTACTGAATTTTTAAAAGGTCATTGCTTTTCCCACACCCCTCCTTACTCACCGCACACCCAATAACCCTACGAAATGACCAAAATAACATTAATGCGCGTCCCTATTTTTTCCAGATTTTAAAGGAGTGCGAAGATGGGCTCTGAAACGATTCGGAGGTTCACTACAAAGACGTGTTAAAATCAAAATTTTGCCAAACACCCCCCCTTTAAAAGGTACAGTGCATCACAATCGTACCTGTTCGGTTGATGTCTGCCGAGCAAAGGTTCGATCGATCAAATCACAATAACAATTCCACTCTCACTTTCACTTCATCCTCTTCTCTCTCTCTCTTTCTCTGTGTTCTTTAACAATTTCGGTAATTACCAACCGAACCAATTAGGTGATTGGCACCCGAACCAGCCTAGAGGTTTATTACCGTACCATTCTAAAATACAGTTTGAGGGGGTTTCCACGCGTGTTCCATGTGAGGGTAATTTTGGAATATTTAAGGTTTGGAGGTGTTCGTTGAGTAGGGAGGGGTGTGGGAAAAGCAGTGGTGTTTTCTAAAATGTACCATAATCACGTAAGGGTGGATGAGCAATTTTCTTTGGCGTTTGCTTTTCCCACACCCCCTCCTACTCAAAACACACCCCATAAAGGTGTGAAAAGACCAAAATGCCAGCCAAAACTTTTTTTTTTCACGAAATTTCACCTGTTCGAACACGGGCCTCCGAACAGGTTCGAATGATATCGTTCGTGCGTGTTAAATCTTGACTTCACACCTCTTGTGTCTAATTTTCACTGTTCGATGGGTCATCCGAACGAGTTCGCATGAGGTGTTCGAACACCCTATTTTATTACAAAAAATGGACTCTCACACCACGTTCACCATTTTTATTGCGTTCGCATGATGTTGTTCGAACGTGTTCGAACAGTCATAAAACACGTCCTCACAGCGTTTCACGCGAGGTTATTTTTGGAATAAAATTTGTTAAGGGGTGTGAAAGAGTAGGAGGGTGAGTGGGGAAAGTAATACCCTTTTCTTTTCTTCGCTTTGGGCTTGGCATTTAATTGAATCTATATCCATTTGTTCATTTTCTGCATCCCTAAACAAAATGCATAATAAAACACTAACATTCCACTAATCAATGGTTACGTCTTGATGCAGTATTAATTGAAGAGGGCAGGGACAGTGTCGTGTCGTGTCCAAAAGCTCCAAGTTCTTCTTTCTTTCTTTCCATACAAAAGTTGAAAAAAGCTAATATATACGTAAAGAACTCAAAGAATATATCTTTAGTTATACCACTTTATTTTCAAACCACTAATTATTAAACTATACATAACCTCTTCTCATAGGTAACCAACAATCATCAAACAATATATTCCTTGATGAATTAACCTAACTAAAACTTAGTCTCCACTCAAAGAACAAAAAGCTTCGAACTTTATATCAAACTTCGAACCCCTTTACACTGATCAACTTCTCAAACCCATTTTTCCTTTTCAATTCTTCAAACATGTCTATTCAACCACAACAACCTACACAAGTGTACCCAACAAATGTCACAAATCAACCATCTAATAATTCCCACCACCATTCAAATGGGAATTTTGGGACAGTTTTCATTGTTCTTGCTATAATACTAGTGATTTCAGTAGTTGCTTGTTTACTCGGACGACTTTGCAATAGGCGCAACAAGAACAGCAACAACAACAACAATGATCTTCGTAACAACTTCAGACCAGCTAGGTCACATCATAGGCAGCAACAGATTCATAACTTTCATCCAAGAGAAGGGGACATTGAATTTGGAGATGATAAAAGAATGCCACCACCAATGCCATCATCATTTGTGAGGACTAAGGGACCTTTTCATGGACCAGCTGGCACTGGATCACAGCAACATGCTAATAATGGGAACATGAAAGATTTTGACATGAAATCTGACCATGGAGAAGGTGAGATTAGAGCAGCTGTATAAGAATAAGAGGATGTTTATATAATAATATGGTATAGTAAAATTTGCTGTTTCAAAAAAAGAATATGTATAATAAAATATTCACATCGATTAATTGTGTCTCCTTCTACCTATCTTCTTTAGTTAATTTGCTTTAATTTTCAGTCCTAGACTTCAAGCTGCATGATGTAAATCATATACATGTTTTATGCTTGTTTTTTTATTTTAAATGTATAAAGTTTTATACTCCTTAAGTTTACTTTTTATGCATATTGTTACTATTTTATCTTATTTTAATGGGAAAAACTATTTAATCACTTTATGGTGGAATTCTTAAAAAAATAAAATCAATGGTAACTAAAATTAAGAAAAAATAAAATAAAACTGAGCAAACTAGATTCTTGATAAAAAAAAAAAAAACTTAATTAATCCCAAAGTCTACTGTATTTGGTGTCAATTTATATTTTCGGTGTTAGAATAGAAGTCAAAATTAAAAGAATAAAGAGAGATAATATATAGAAATGTATTCTCTCTTTTGTCTCTTATATATTTTTACATATATTTGTTTATAAAAACTATCGCATGGGGGCAACATTTATTTTTTTATGGGGGAAAAAAAGATTTATTAAACATATTTAGACTAAAAATATTGAGTTAAGTGGGGGCAAGTGCCCCCAATTAGGATCACATGGATCCATCCCTGGTTGTAGAAAATGACTTGTAGAAATAGATAATTACCAAAATGGCCCATTGGAAATTAAGAATAATTTATTAATGTTATAATATATTTTAAACTGTAATTTGTATGTTTATTGTTTTAATTGAGGGGAAAATTAAAATATAAAAAATCTTCGGTATTTTATTTATGTAAATGTCTAAAAAAGATTTTTTTTGGTATACAAAAAAGGAATTTTTTTTAATTAGAACTGTTATTAATTTAAAATAAAATTATGGATGTAATTAATTACCGGTTCATGTCCCAGAAGGGTAACTCACTTGATTTAGTGAAAGAGGCATTGTTGATGGAAAAATGTTGGCGTACGGATTTCGAACCCCACTCTCCCTCCCTCTAACAACTAACACACAAATTACTAACCAATTTCCCTATAAAAAAAATATTACCGGTTCATAAAGAGAGTTTTCTTTTTTCATATACTTTGCTAGAGAAATTGAAATAGTTTACCGGTGAAATTGCAAGAGTTTGTAAATATAAAATTATGCCTATGAACTCATATACATATGTTTCCCAGGGTAAATGAATATTACTAATAGAAAACAGAGCCCTACTCTGTTTATTTGATGACAAAGTAGTTATGCTATTGTAACAACTAGTTATGCTATTTTGTTATAGCATAAATAGTTCAGAGAAATGTTAGAAAGATATGGATAAAAATGAAGAAGAAATATATAGCTAAAACGGTAAAACCTAGGAAAAAAAAAGGCTAGGAGCTTCAATGGAGGAATGGAGGTGGCGCATGCAAGTGGGTTGGTTGACACCGACTTCCGTGTGGAACAAGCTGCCCTCAGAGAGTCTTTCCTCCATGAAATGAAGTCTCATTTCATTCCTCACATTTCGGAAATTCACCACCTCGTTGTTGAACCGCTTGATGTACTCTTTGAGCGTCTAGTTCCCACCCTGGCGAATTGCATTAAGAACTTTGGCCGACTCAACTTGGACCTCGATGTCGTGAACCAAGTCGAGAAGAGTTTGGTAAGTTGGTGCCAAGACGACACCGAATTTGGGTGTAACCCCCATACTCAGATGGATATTGAACAGCAATTCACAAGCTTGAATTTTGAAGAAAATTCAAAGGAGTTTGATCCCTCAGAAAATCCCAATGAAGAAACTATGAGAGAAATGCTAGAAGACAGTATGAGTCACACCAGTCTCCAAGCTACTTTTCAGAAGAATATATGTCTGATCAGAATCTGTCTCCGAGTCACGGCCTATCTTCAAATACTAATGACGTGTTGGTAGTATCTCTGCAAGAGTCCAAATAAGTCACTGCTAATGTGACATGTGAGTCAAAAGCCTGAGACAATTTAATCAAAAGGCTAGTTTAGACTATTGAGTCATTAGTACAGGGTAGCTGAGTCATATTATGAATAGTATTAAAGTTGGTGGGCATAGTGCATTATTGCACAATATGCCATAATAGTATAAGCATGTGTGTAAAAGTTGGTCTTATTGGATGTGTCGTAGCACACTAGGACAAAAGTGGAAATATTGGATGCAAGATTGTTTGTCCTTTAGTGCTTCCCCATGGTTATAAAAGGAGGAGCTTCACTATGTATTCGACACGACCAAACTAAATAAAAACCAGTGTATTTAGTAAAATATGTGCTTCTAAACTTTCTCTCTTCTTCCTGAAAACTTTAGTTGTTATGTTCATATCATTAGTCCCTCTATAGAGATGCAAGTATGCTCTACACTCGCCTCAGAAATGAGGATCTTGTATATCAGAACACATATGACTGTTGATCCATACTACGGTCCTCTCTATTATGAGATGTCAGTTTTAATTGTTGGTCTGTGCTTGAGACTTTTGTATGCATGTGTAAGGCTGTTTACTGTCTCGCTTGATGCTTCAATTAAGATTAAGCTCCTGGACAGTATGGTATCAGAGCCACTGGTAAAAGAGGGGTTCATATGGTGGTAAGAATATAATAACAAGAGTGAGAAGGGAAGGAACCCAGCTAATTATGGAAACACCCAAATTGGGACGGAGGGAGTATAATTAAAAGAAAATAAGTATGCATTTATTGAAATAACCATTAACTGGAAAACAGGCAATTATCTGTCTATGAGGCTTTGTGTATCATACACAAAATGTCAGATTTTGGGACCGTAAAAGCCACCTGTTATCTGCATCCATTGATATCTACAAGTTGATTTTCTAGTCTGCTTTGCTGAGTGAAGAAACTTTCCGTTTCCAACAACCAAGGCTGCAGGAACACGGTTAAGAGTTCAGAACAAGTCCCAGAGACAATGACAGGCAGTAGTATCTTAAAACTGATACATGTATATAGCGGTGCATGGAGCATTTGCACATAATTACAGTGAACCTTATGAGTATTAGGTATTGTAATGCTTACCGGGACTATGGAAAAGGAAGATGCGGCAAGTCAGCTTAGATTTGTCTCTCTGAATGTAACACTGGATGGGTCCGTGGATACCCAAACTGTGGAACAAAATTAACCGAGGATGATAATGTGAAATTCAGCCATGTTTCAAAAATTTATTTTTGGCCTGTCCCTATAAAAAATGTTAAAAAAATTATATATTGCAAAGTTAGTGGTTGATACGAATCGATAATTTACAACCAAACATAGAATGAAATTTTTATGTTAACAGAGTTGTGTTTATATATGATATATTCGCGAAGATATGTACCAATGCAGGGTAGTGATTTAGAATGTGCGAACCTTAATGCATAAAAACTTTGATAAAAACACTCTTTAACAATAATGAGGGTCACAAAAAAAATTGATGTGTGTACTATTGGTTAAAAAATGACTGTGAATTTTTCTTGTAGGTATTAACTAACCAACAGTTATGTTATATGGGTTCAACCATTCTCATAAAAATAAAAGGTTTTTTTGTACCCCCACCATTTAACTCCATACCCCCTCCCCCCATACGGGGAAAAGACTAAAATACCCCTAAAAAATTACAAATTTATAGAATATTGTCCATTTATCACTTACATATGATTTGACCAGAAATATTTTAAAGCTCATCGTATTTACCTTCCAGGAGATAGATACAAATTCCAGCAAATTTCACATCGTATTTATGTAGATACGATTTCCTCCCAGAAGCTTCAAAAAAGTAAGTCGTATTTACCTTCATCAAATATAAACTCGATGTTCCTTAAAAAATCGCATTGTATTTATCTTATTTCTGAGATAAATAGGATTCATTTTTTTTTTAATTTATTTGGTTTTTGTCAAGGAAATCGTATATAGGTAAATACGACTTGAAAAAAACATAAATCGTATTTACCTATTACAAACATAAATCCGATTGGTTCAATTTTTGTCAGGGGTATGTCCGTCCTAAAATATAGAGTGGGGGTATATTGGTAAATATTGGGGGTAAAAAAAATCCAAAATAATATGTGCTTAACAATGAGGGGTACATTTTGGTAATAAAAAATATGAGTGTTAGACCAAAAAACCATGAGTGGGACCTTAATTTTTGCTAGATTAATAATGGACATAAAGTTTTCATTATTTACAACTTATGTCATCTAAATTTTTCCCCCCAATTAATCTCCTCATAAAATAGTTATTGTATTAATAAAGAGGGATTAGTTGTATGTGTAACACACTGCAAAAGTTTTGTGACAGCGCTGGTCAACTTGTGAGTGTTGAAAAAACTTCTACCCTCTTTTCTAAAGGAGTTCCGGTGAACACTAGAAGAACTATTGTGTCTCATTCTGGTTACAGAGAAGTTCCTGCCTTGGATAAGTATCTGGAGATTCATCTTATTGGTAGAACTCCTAAAAGAAATGATTATGCTCACCTTGTTGATATGGTTAAAAATAAGTTATCATGTTGGAAAGCTTCACAACTTTCATTGGAAGGGTGTATAAATTTGTCTAAGGCTATTATTGAGGCTTTTCCTCTTTATTTAGTGATGACTTCGATGATTCTTAAAACGTGTATTCAAGACATTCAGCAGCTCCAAAGAAGCTTTATTTGGGGAGACACTAATGATCATTGTAGGTTTCATGTTGTGAGTTGGCCTATAATTACTCAACCAAAGAAGCTTAGAGGTTTGGGAATTCGCAACCTCATGAATGTGAATACCGCTTGTGTTATGAAACTTGGTTGGTCTCTAAGACAAGGAGATAATAATTTGTGGTGTAAGGTTCTCTGTGGGAAGTATGAATGAGAGGGTTCAAATAATACCAATCTTATTGTTAAACCATTTGATTCTCCAATTTAGAAACAACTTGCTATATTTGGCCGATTTTGAATAATAAATGTTTCTGGTCTATAGGCAATGGATTGAGTATTTCGGTTTGGAATGATTCTTGGATCCTCCCAGGCATAAAGCTTGTTGATTTTTGGCTCATATTCCCAATGGGCTTGTTAATCTTAAGCGTCTGTGATATTGTTGGAACTGATGGCTCATGGGATCTCAGGTGTTTAGAAGCTTATATTCCATCTAATTTTGTCTCCAGAATTCATGCTTTATTACCCCCAAAGTTGGATCATGGTGAGAATGTGAGATTGTGGTCAGGTAATAGTCTCGATGAGTTCCCTATTGCTAGTGGTTTCCATCTTATTTCGAATTATGGTGTGGCACCAATTAATCCTTTTTGGGCCAAAGTTTGGAAGATTCAAGCTCCTAAGAGAGTTAAAGTCTTTATATGGCTTCTAGTACATGACAGGCTATTAACTAACTCAAGGAAGAATGCTATGGGGTTGGGAAATGCATTTTGTTCTCATTGTGGCACTATGACAAAATCAACTCTACATGCGCAACATGATTGTCCTTGTGTTTTGAATTTGTGGTTGTGTTTAGTTAAAGGTGAAGCCCGACGTTCTTTTTTTTGTGGTGATTTGATGCAATGGCTTCATTTCAATTTGGTGGAAGCTAGTTGATACATAGATGGTGTTGATTGGGCATCCTGTTGGGCTATGGGATGTCATTTACTTTGAAGTTGGCAAAAAAAAGAACATGATGTGTTTTATATTCGCCCTTTTGGGCCTTGGGCCGTGGTCACTACTTGTGTGAAGGAGTATTTTGCTGCAATGGTTGCTTCTAAGTCTTTCTAGGATTGTGTCATGGATCATGTGAATGTTCGGTGGGATCTCCCTGTCGATGGTTGGTTATATCTCAATTCCCAGACTTGTTCCTATTGAGTTTTCTTTTTCGTCTTGGGGCTTAGCCCCTGTTTCATACCCAAAAAAATGCATTTCTCACCAAAAAAAAATGAAATATTGCATTTTTGACAAAAACAGATTTTTAATTAAAGTTTGTTTACTTTGTGATCATTTTAGTTATTAATTCCTTAATTTATCAATTTAGTTCCTTAATTTAATAAATGACGTTCATTGTTAGTTTTATTATGCTATTTTATCTAATTTTTTCCAATTTACTTTTTTTTCGGGGTAAAATTACTCTTGAGATCTCTGACTAAAGAGTTCATATTTATAAGACTTAAATATGTTTTTGGTCCCTGCAAATATAAAGATTTTCTAAATAAGCCCCTGCATTTTTTTAAAATTCCTACAAAATAACTTTTCTAAAAAATACCCTTTTGTTAAGTATTTTGTTAGTCATTTGCTGATGTGGCTAGAGTTCCATGTAGGCATATTTGACTTTTAAAAAAGTCCCTACAATATAACATTTTTAAAAAAAAACTTTTGTTATTTTGTTTTATTTTAAATTTCTAACTTGGATATATTTTTCTATTTTACCCTCACGTTATCTTCCTCCCTATTTGTCCCTCTCATCTTTGTTTCCCTCTATCAACCCCTAAATTAAATTACGATTTTTTCCCTCTTGTTCATCTTCGTCTCCCACTCCTCCACAACCCACCATGGCCGATTGTACTATAATAAATGTTATTAGTGCTTGACCCATGTATTCGCACGTGTGACACTGTAATTTTTTTTAAATTCTTATGAAATTATAAATACGTTGAAAAATGCTAAATGTAATAAAAGAAAAATGAGAAACTCGATATAAAGGTTGTATATTTTTAAAAGGCTCAAGGGTATTGTTGTAAGGTTCAAGGGTATTGCTGTAATCTGAACCTAATTAGTATAAATACGTAGTATAACACTAAACCCTAAGCTTGTAAACTTAATTTCACTAAAGCAATAAGACGGAACTACAACTGCTTTATAGTCGGAGACGTAGGCAAATATTGACTGAGTTGCGTGACCAATATTGTGTCCTCTATTTCCGATTCTCGTTTTTACTATTGTTGTTACAACAATTCTACAAACATGGTTCTACAAACATGGTTCAAACCGATGATTCTACAAACATGGTTCAAACCGATGTCCAAACAGAAAAGAGGGTGCATCCAGTTCTACAAACATGGTTCAAACCGATGATTCTGGCAGTAGAGGGGATATTCTTTATGTTTCATCTAGCAAGTGCACAGATGTGTGAATTCTTGATTCCGGATGCTCTTACCATATGACGCCACACCGGGAGTGGTTCACCACTTACAAGTTAGGTAATTTTGGATTTGTTTATTTGGGTGATGATAAAGCTTGTGCTATCTAAGGAATGAGACAAATTAAAATTGCTATGGTCGATGGTGGCGTGCAAATGTTGAACGACGTTAGGCACATTCTAGAATTGAGAAAGAATTTGATTTTCTTATGAACTCTATAGGAAAATGGTTTCTCTAGTGGAAGTAGAAAGAATCACATGAACATAAAAATCAAGTATTTGCAGTCATATAATGGGACTGGGTACTCAAATATTATGGTCTGAAGACCACTCGAATATGGCACAAAGATCACTCTTATTTATGAAGAAACGAAATTGGGGAGGGAGAGGAGAAGAAAACTTGGCACTGCTTCGAGTTTTCAATGCAGTTTGAAAACTGAGTAAAAGTCTCTATTTATAGGAGAGTTTAGGGAGTTGGTGAGCAAGTAACTGTTGGAGCAAAATTGCGCGATTACTTGACACAGTCAAATCTTGTGAGAGAAGTAAGAAATGTGATGGTTCAATGAATCTGGTCACGACTCGTTACGCAAGACATAGATATGACAGTTGGCAGCTCGGTGATCAAGTCACATGTTAAACATGTGCTTTAATTGATGAGAAACACACAAAAATAAAAATAATCTAGTTTTTTTGGATAAAAAGAATTACACCACTTAGTCGGACCAACGCCTGGGACTGGGTCGACCGAGCTGCACCGATCCGGCCAGACGAGCAACGACGGCTGGCGTGTAGTGGTCAATTTTGTGTGCATTCTCTTCCTTTCACAAAATTGGGTATCTTTTGGATAACACCCAAAGATATCCATCTCTACACTTATAAACACTCTTATAATGTCTACTATTATAATATCTAAAAAAAACTCTTATGATATCTTTGGGTGTTATCCGATATGAGACTTCTCAATTTTTCAATTTACTAAAAAGTTCCAACATTTTTCAATTATTATTATTATTTATTTTATTTTGCAATAGTCTATTGATTGTGCAATTATGGGTTGTTTTCAAAATAGCTTTTTGAACCGTAAAAAAATAGCTTTTTGAAATTTTGAATGATTTTTTTTTGTTAGCTATGTTTTTAAAATTGGATTGTAGATTGAAATGACGGTACCACTAAATTATTATTTAATTGGTTCATTCAATTCAGCTATTGAATTAGGTGACTAAAAAACAAATAAGTAAAAAATATATTATATTTTTGAGGAAAAAGAATAAAAAACCAGTTTCAATCTTCGAATAAACCCAGTTTACATGGTGAATCAGTGACAAACTGGTTTTCAAATGTAAACTGATTTTAGAGTCAACTTATTGGGATGTTTTTAGTCTATGGAGTGGTGTTGATGGTTGCTTCCATGTTGTAAACATTTTGTGTGGGGGATGGATTGATTATTTGATGAATTTCTATTATTAAGTTTCACATTTATTGTTTTATTTTGAAATATATACTCGATTGATGAAGAGGTGGGTGGTGTGGGGATGGGGAAGTTTGAGGGATGAGGTGGGTTTAAGGGAAAAGTTGAGTGTTGATATTCCACAAACTCGGAAGAGTACTCTGCCTCAATCTTTCAGTATCCATTGTCCCTTCTGATTTCTCTCTCAGCTTCAATCTCTGAATAAAACCAGTTTAGATGGTGAATCGGCTACAAACTGGTTTTCAAATGTAAACCAATTTTAGAGTCATTTTATGGGGGTGTTTTCAGTCTATGGAGTGTGTTGATGGTTGCTTCCATGTTGCAAATATTTTGCGTGGGGATGGATTGGGTATTTGATGAGTTTCTATTATTGAGGTTCACATGTATTGTTTTATTTTGAAATACTAGATTGATGAAGAGGCGGGAGGTGTGGGGATGGGGAAGTTTGAGGATAGGGTGGGTTTAGGGGAAGTTGAGTGTTGAATATTCCACATACTCAGATTGTTAATTTGCCTCAATCTTCCTGTACCCATCGTCCCTTCTGATATCTCTTAACTTCAATCTCCGAATAAAACCAATTTAGATAAATGGGTTTTAAAATGTAAACTAATTATTGTAAAACTGTTTGGCGGAACCATACTTTAAAAATGGTGTGGTACGATGTATTATGGTTTTTGTAACATGCACACCTTAATTATATTAATTTTTTACCCTTTTTAACCTTGTTTTACTTGCAGGGTATATCAACAACTGAGGGGAGGTGTCAACAATAATAAGCCCAGCTTACAATGGTCCAACCCAATGATGTTTCAATGCTGCCAAACAATTTCCTTTTTTTGGTGGGTCTTGCGCACCCGGACACGTTCAACTTGGATAGCACGCGGGTCATCCTTTGATCGACGTATATATGCTCTTTACGCGGTTTCGTTCACCAGAAACCCAAGAACACTCTCACTCTCTTCTTGATTCTTCGTTCTCTCTCTCTTCTTCTCTCTTCTGAAACCCTAGCTTCAGTTGAAACTCTCACTGTAACAATGGTGATTGAAGCTTCAACAGCTTCGGTTTCACGATCAATGATGAGCTAGGACGATGATGAATCAAAACCCCAAGGTTTTGATCTGAGTCCAAGTAATCTGAGATCGCAAACACCACTTCTCACTTCGCGATGTTACTGCAAACCCTAGTTTGAGTTGAATCGTTTGATTCTCACAATCAAACTCGCGATTCACCTTCTCTCAGGTATAATCTCTTCTTCTTTACAGTTTTCTTGCAATTAATTTCCCCTTTGATTTATTCTTTATTGCGAAACCCTAATTTCTACAACCTTGTTTTGCAGGTGAAGAACAAGTAATAGAGATCTTCAGTGATCAAGAATGGTAAATCTCACACCCTTGTGTCTTTTGATTTAACCTTTCTCTGAACTGAACATAAACCCTAATCTATGTTCTTCTTTGCATGCACACGATGAGCTTCACCTTTGAAGCTCAACCCAGAATCCTTCTATCAGCCACCTTCAAGAACCCTTAGTAAGGTAACTACGAAACCCTCTCAAATCTTTTCTTAATTTCTCTTAGATTCATTCACTGAAACTATCTTCTAACTCAGTTCTTCTCTTGTTCTTGCGAGGTACAAACACTCTCTGTTTGAACTACGTTGAACCCAGAAAACTAAGAAGGAAGATGAGAAATATGGACAGGGGCGGATTTACATGGTGTTCCTGGTGTTCCCAGGAACACCCAAACATTTTGGCCTTAGTGGTAATACCCTCATATATTACACAATAGGTCCTGGGTTCGAATCTTTGGGAACACACAAATAAACTTTTTTCAGCGAAATTGGCTTTAGGAAGCACCATTTAGTATCGGTTATATAAACAGCTGATACTAAATGTAGGTGCGGTGGCAATTTTGAAATTAAATGGAAGTTTTCAATTTTCACGCTTACATTTAGTATCGGTTGTTTAAACAACCGATACTAAATGTGTGTCTCTAACACATTTAGTATCGGGTTTTTAGTCCACCGATACCAAAGCCCCTTTCTAATTTCGTTCTCTCACTCTCGACTCTCGTTCTCTCTCGCTCGTTCTCTCACTCTCAACTCTCAACTCTCACTCTCACTCTCACTTGTTCTCTCACTCTCAAGTCTCGTTCACTTAACCATCACCATCTCCATCGCCATCCCCCTTCCCTCTCTTCCTCGCCGTTCTCTCTCTCTTCTTTCGTTCTCTCTCTCGTCAACTCTCGTTCTCTCACTCGTTCTCTCTCTCTCGAACTCAACCTCTCACTCTCTCGAACTCATTCTCTCACTCATGATTTCTCTCTCTCACTCCGTTCTCTACTCACGGTGATCTCTCTCACCATCTCTCACGAAACAACGATTTGAAACCCTAAAGCTGTGTTCTCAAGTTTCGAACGTTTAAGCAAGCTTGCGCGAATCTTCCCTTCCCTTCTTCTCTTTGTCGTTTCTCGGTATGTATTTTTCTCCGATTTGAAACCCTAAACTATGTTCTATTATGATTTGTTTGATTTCGATTCTTGAAACCCTATGTATTTCGATTCTTGAAACCCTAAACCGTGTTCTTTTTTTAACATTTTTGGTTGATTTGTTGCAATACATCGTGAAAGGAGGAAGGGATTTGTTTCATTTATTGCTTGACGCTTTCAAGGGGATTAAGCAAATTGGTGTTATCTCGATGGGGTTCACGGGTAACAAAAATTGATGTTAACGATTTGCAATACTTACAATGGTTTAGTGCACTCCTTGTTACTTAACTATTCCCTTTTTTGTTACTTTTTTATTTGTCCTGTAGGATAATGTGTCGGATTTCATTAGGGTAGGTGGAATTTAGAGACTTCGGGAAGGAGAGTTTATTGTTCAAGTAAGTTTTTTAATACCTACTTTTGCTTTAATTTGTGGTTTCTGTTTTTATCCTTGGATGCATATATTGGAGGAGTTAAATACTTAATGATTGCATGTGAATAAATGTAACATTAGGGATTTGGATTAAAATGTGTTCTTCTTGGACCTATATTGACATATATAAATATGGTTTCTTTTGCGAGCAACAAAAGATTGTGTTTCAAGACTTTGAAAAGATTAGCAGAGAAGATTCACTCTCGTGTATGATGTCATATTCACATTGTTTTCTGCATTTTGTATTTTCTTTGTAATTAGCATGGGAAATGGTGGAAGTGCGGCTAGTATATCAATTATCAGTTCTATTATTGTGTTCAAACTTGTAATCTGTTAATTTTTTCTTGCAGTCTTTGAAACATTTGTTATATCTCATGCGAGTTTGGTAAAAGGGTTTCCAAAAGCGAATCGCTTTGGCTCTTGCGCATCTTTGTCTCGCAGATGATCAAAGAGAAATTTTCATTGATCACCATGGTAAAGGCATATTCTTAGTAAAATACTTTTCATGGGTTTGATTCATGTTGTTTCTTGTTTTATAAATTTCTTTTTGTATTTGTTCTATTTTGAAGTGAGTATCTGTCCATGTAGGTCTTGAGTTGCTTATTGGGCTTCTTGGCTCATCTAGCTCTAAGCAAACAACTTGATGGTTTGTGGCTTTATGCAAGTTGGCTAATAAAGCCTCGACTGTCTCCGTGGATCTTTGCTCCTCCTTCTCCAACACCACAGGTAGGCTCAAATCCGGTTGGATTGTCCTCGTTCTCACAATCCCACCGCCTAGAGTTTAATAAACAAAGAAAAATGTTTGGTATGAAGTCAATAGGCCGTTTACTTTGATATAGAAGCGATAAGTTTTATGCTTTTTCCTTTTGATTTGACAAAATCGAAAATGTTGCATCTTTTGATTTAGATTTTATCTTTTTCTAAACATTCATTCAAAAAAGCGTGTGGGGCTCTGCAGATATTAATGATATCATTTGTTTAATAATACTTGGATAGTTAAGTTTTTCTTGTAGTATTGAGTGGCTAGTACAATGACTTCTTAACGGATTTACATTATTTGTATATGATATTTGCCATCTTTGTAGGCCAAATTAATGTGAATAGGTGAGTGATGGTGTCTAGTTACAAATATACGGTCCATTTAAGCAATGAACATCGATGATCTAATAACTGCGGTCACGCTGATCCATGTCTTCTTTGTTTTCCATTCCCTCCACTTGCATAAGAATCTCGATTCTGAGCTCCCTCTTCTCCGTGTCTTGGCTAAATAATTGCAGAACAAGGCTTTTTCTAAAAGCTGCATTATCTATGATCACAGACTATTCTTCTTGCAGGTCTATTTAGGAGAGCAATATGTTAACAATGCTACATTGTCCGACGTTACATTTTTGGTTGAAGGTTGATCCTTTTGGTCCACATTGTTTCACTCTTAAGACTGTTCGATGAAATCACCTTCAGTTGACATACAATTAATTGGGCAATCTCCGTTCTTCATTGCAGGCAAACGATTTTATGCTCATAGAATATGTCTACTTGCATCTTCCGATGCATTTCGTGCAATGTTTGATGGTGGTTATAGGGTGAGTCGCATGGAGCTTCAAAACTGAATCATCCCCCCACCCCACCCCCAACACAATGAAATTTCTCTACTTTCCTTATTACAAAAAAGTGTTGTCCCAAAGAACAAAAACTCTTATTGACTCCACTCGGTTTCATGAGCTACATTATTTCACTACTGTTTTGGCTTTCACGGTTTTTCAACCTCCTGACAGCTTTTGCTGGAAACTTTTCTGTTGATTTGAATGGTCAATTGAATTTGAAGTGTATAACTACCAAAATAAAACTTGTATCCTAATTTGGAGCATAAAGTGATTTATTTATGTCACTGATGTACAAATGCGATTTATTGTATTTGTATTACAGGAAAAGGATGCGAGGGACATAGAGATCCCAAATATTAGATGGGATGTTTTTGAGTTGATGATGAGGTCTAATAAATTTTGCAGTCATGTTTTATAGAAGTTAAGTTGAACCCTTCTAATATATTTGTGGACAACATGTGTTATTATTTATTTGATGTTTGTTCCAGATTTATATATACTGGATCAGTTGATGTCACTCTGGATATTGCTCAAGATCTTCTTGGAGCAGCTGATCAATACCTTTTAGAAGGACTCAAGAGACTCTGTGAGTACACGATTGCACAGGTGAGCCGGTAAAATGGTTGTATGGCTGAGATTTACTCTTCTCTCTTTTTCATTTTCATAAAAATAACTCTCTGTTTGTGTGTGTGAAATGGGTGCCTCATGACCTGATGTTTTCGTCACAGGATATATCTCTGGAGAATGTGTCAAGTATGTATGAACTTTCAGAAGCCTTCAGTGCAATATCATTGAGGCAGGCATGCATCCTTTTTATCTTGGAGCACTTTGACAAGTTGAGCGCAAGGCCAGGGTATGATCTGATTCCCTCAAAATCCTATGTTTGACATTTATACTTGTTGAAATGACTAAACAAGACATTGATAACGCAGTTCGGCCAATATGTGCCTACGTCTGCGCGACTCTGAGCATTTGTAGTTCCTTTTTATTAATCAGATATATTGTGTGTAATGAGTACAAGCACTAATGAGTTTAAATAGAGTAAACCTAACGGGCCTAGGCACGATACATATAAAACTACTATTTACAACATATCTTAACACTCCCCTCAAGTGGAGCGTATAGATTGTAGGCATCCAAACTTGTCACATATGTATGTTATCCTTGGTCCCGAAGAGCTTTTGTGAAGATGTCTGCCAATTGATCATTAGAACCAACAAATGAAGTAGCAATGTCACCGGACACAATCTTCTCACGAACAAAATGACAATCAATTTCAATGTGTTTGGTTCGCTCATGAAAGACTGGATTGGGACGCAATATGTAGAAGTCGCTTGATTATCACAAATGAGACTCATAGTGCCTATTTTACAAAAGCGCAACTCTTGAAGAAGATGTTTCACCATGTGAGCTCCTCGAGTGGTAAGTGCCATAGCTCGATATTCACCTCGGTATTTGGATCCGCAACAACATTTTGCTTTTTACTTTTCCATGAAATTAGATTTCCACCAATAAGAACACAATACCCAGATGTGGACCTTCTATCAAAGGGACAACCAGCCCAATCAGCATCTGTGTAAGCAACAACATTTGAATCACCTCTATCCGTGTAAACAAGTCCTTTTCCAGGAGCTCCTTTGATGTACCTCAGGATTCTAACCACGGCATCCCAATGACTGTCACAAGGGGAATTTAGGAATTGACTCACCACACTAACAGCGTATGAAATATCTGGCCTCGTCATGGTCAAGTAATTCAACTTCCCAACTAGCCTCCTATACCTTCCCGGATCTGAAAAGGACTCCCCCTGATCCGGTAGAATCTTGACATTAGGATCCATAGGAGAGTCAATTGGCTTGCAATCTAGCATGCCTGTTTCTTCTAAGATATCCAAAGCATACTTTCTCTGAGAAATAGCAATCCCTGCCTTAGAATGAGCTACTTCAATGCCAAGAAAGTATCGTAACTTCCCAAGATCTTTGACCTGAAAGTGATGGACTAGATGTTGTTTAAGTCCTGCAATCCCATCATGATCATCACCTGTAATGACAATATCATCGACATAGACAACCAGATAAATACATTTGTGAGAGGAGAACTTATAAAAACCGAGTGATCGACTTCACTCGAATCATGCCATAGTCTTGAATGACACCTGCTTTGAATCTCCCAAACCATGCTCGAGGGGATTGTTTAAGACCATACAAAGCTTTGTGAAGTCGCATGGACATACCCACGACACTCCCCGAGCAACGAAAAACCGGTGGTTGCTCTAGATAAACTTCTTCTTCTAGATCTCCGTGGAGAAAAGCATTCTTGATGTCAAGTTGATACAATGGCCAATGTCGCATTGCAGCCATAGAAAGGAATAGACGAGCGAAGCCATTTTAGCCACGGTGAAAAAGTATCACCGTAATCAAGACCAAAAACACGAGTATAGCCCCAGCCACGAGGCGGGCTTTCGACGATCAATACCTCCGTCTCGGACCAACTTTGTGATATAAACCCAACGACACCCAACAATAGATTTGCCGGGAGGAGGTGGCACAAGAGTCCATGTCGGTTAGAGTCTAAGGTCGTCATCTCATCAATCATAGCCTGTCGCCAACTTTGAATGAGAAAGAGCTTCTCATGGGATTTAGGAATGGTGATAGAAGAAATAGCAGCACACAAATGTATAATGTGAAGGTGATAAGCGGTGATAAGCGAGGAAATTATAAATAGGATTTAGGTTACGAGTGGAACAGGTACCTTTCTGCGCAGGCAACGGGAGGGTCGTCGACTCGGTAGGTGGATCCGGAGTAGGAGAGGAAATCGGTGCAAGGGAGATGAGTCACTAGGATCTTGTGGAGGAGGTGACTCGATAGAAGGGGAGACGAGCACGACACCGATAAGTTTGCAAGAGGAGGAGGACCGGGAGGACTAGGAGGTTCCAGTAGGAGAAGGGTGATCTATCCGATCAATGATGGGTGTAAATGGAACTACAGGGACAAGATCAGAATAGGTAATAATTGAGAGACAGACTCGGACTCAATGGGAGATGCAAAGAAGGGTGCATCTTCAAAGAAGGTGACATCGCCAGACATATAGAAGCGATGTGTGGAGGACAAGAGCATCGATACCCTTTTGAACTCTTGAATAACCAAGGAAGACACACTTAAGCGCACGAGCGGACAACTTATCAAGTCCTGGAGTAAGGTCATGAATAAAACAAGTTGATCCGAAGACTCGAGGAGAGATACGGAACAAGGGTTCGTGGGAACAATATGGAATGAGGAACCCTATTTTGGATAGCGAGAGGATGGCATTCTATTAATCAAGTGCCTCGCAGTTGAGACAAAGACATCCCCCCAAAACTTCAAAGGAACATTAGCATGAATAAGCAAAGTGCGTGCTGTTTCAATTATATGACGGTTCTTACGTTCAGCAATACCATTTTGTTGTGGGGTATGGGGACAAGATGATTGATGTATGACACCATTTTCAACCATAAAAGAATTAAATGATGCAGAAAAATACTCTTTTGCATTGTCACTGCGTAAAGTACGAATAGAACAACCAAATTGATTTTTGATTTCTTTGAAGAAATTTTGAAAAACACCAAGAAGTTCAGATCTATCCTTAAGTAGGTAGATCCACGTACATCTAGAAAACTCGTCAATAAAAGTGACAAAATATCTATGTCCTACTAGTGAAGTGACTCGACTCGGTCCCCATACATCTGAGTGAACAACATCAAAAGGAGAACGAGCTTGTGATCGAGAGTCGCTCGCTAGGGAAGAGAGGGACGAACATGTTTCCCAGTCGACAAGACTCACAATCTAATGACCTGCAGTGAGACAAATGAGGAACCATAACTTTGAACTTCTTGAGACTTGGATGACCTAACCGACGATGAAGAAGAGCGGGAGACTCTGTAGTAGAAGTGGAGGCAAGTGTAGATGAAGGTTGGGTAGGCGGAGGTAGTAAAGTCCATGTGACTCATATCTGTACCAATCGTCCCGCTGCGTACTCGGTCTGTATAACAAAATAATCATCATCAAAACGCATGAGAACATTTAAGACGTCGAGTCAGACGACTAACGAAATTAAATTAAATGGGCAATTGGGTACAAGAAGAACATTGTCAAGAGGTAATGATGGAAGAGGAGTGGCTTCACCAATGCCACTAGCTTTAACTTTTGATCCGTCGGCAACAGTAATATAATGTGGGGTGTTAGGTTGGGATATTTTGGATAAAAGAGATGGATTACCAGCCACACAATCGGAAGCTCCAGTGTCCATAATCCAGAGTCAACGGTGATGATTGAGAGAAGCAGATGCATCGTAGAATTACGAGAATGAGCAATCATTGGCGATGAAGAAGCACAGGAAGTCTTATCTTTGCAAGAATGCCTTATACTCCTCATCAGAAACAACATTTTGTTTACTGTTTCTCTGTTCAGAATCATTAAGCTGAGTTACATTTACTGGTTTCTCAGGAAAGCCATGAAGGGAATAGCACTTGTCTTCAGTATGACCAAGTCTCTTACAATAAGTGTACTGAGGGCGTCCTCCAACACGACCTCCTCGACCACCCCACGACCACGTGCCGCGTCCCCCACGACTGCAAAGTTTGAAACAAGAGCGGATGATTCTATGTTAGTTTGAGATCCATTGCTTCCAGATCCTTCTAGACTAGGAAGGCGTAAGACGCGTCGATAAGATCCTCTGTGGAGGAATATCGATGCGAGAAAGAATGTTGCTCCGGACGGACTCATACTTTTGATGAAGGCCATGAAGGACATAGATCATGCAAACATTGTCTAGTTTTGCGAGCATTTTCTTTGAGTCAGTGTCAGTCACTAGGAGCTTGAACTCGTTTACAGCTGACTGAGCTTTGTTTGCATATGTCATGATGTTGTCTTGTCATTTGAAGGGTGGCTAAACTATGAATAACACCATAAAGGCGCTGAATATCATTAGAATACACGTTCTTAGCCTTACGCCAAATATCATAACAAGTGGTGTATGAGCGATAGTGGACCAACAGAGAGGTTCAATAGCTTGCCACGAAGAGAGACTAATTGATGACCGCTTGTTCCCAGTCTTGACGCAGATCTTTATTAATATCGAAGAATTCTTGGTAAGGTGATCGAAAGATTTTGCCCTTAAACCACATTTTTCGCTGATCTTGACCAATTCAAATAATTATCACCATTGAGCTTCTCCGTTGTTATAGAGAGATTACTGGAGAAAACATAAGACACAAGGGTCTTACCCGAGGGACCAATTTCTTTTTCAAGAGCCATAATAGTTGATGATGATAAGATAAACCAAAGAAAAGAAGAAATAAACCAATAGAGAGAAATAACCAAAGAACAATGAACCACAAACAAGCACCAACTCAACCAAAATCCAAAGAAATAGAGAGAAAGGCACAAACGTGAAACCCATCGACCAAAAACTAGCGAGCAGGTAGATCTTTGAATTCGAAAGCGAGAATGGTGCAAAAGCGGCGTGAAAAATCGAGCGAGAGGAAGGCGCGCGTGGCCTACACGCACGGAAAGTGACCGGAATGGTGGTGGGCGCGTGTGGCGGCGCGCGCGCGGCGGTGGGGCGGCGGTGAAATTTTAAGGGGTTGGTCGGAATTTGATGGCGAGGTGATGGTGGTGGTGGTGTAGCAAGATCGGGCGTGGAAGATGGACTTTTGCTCAAAAGCGAGTGGGTCACGTGACTTTTAGGACAAGACGGCTAGGGTTTTTCTAAGACCTATTGATTGTAGGCTCTAGATACCATGTTGAAATGACTAAACAAGACATTGATAACGCATTCGCCAATATGTGCCTACGTCTGCGACTCTGAGTAAGTGTGTAGTTCCTTTTTATTAATCAGTATATTGTGTGTAATGAGTACAAGCACTAATGAGTTTAAATAGAGTAAACCTAACGGGCCTAGGCCTGATACATATAAAACTACTATTTACAACATATCTTAACAATACTGAACTAATAACTGGGCAGTGGGCACCTTGTTTGGTAGTGCCCTCGGTCTTATTGTTTGTTGTAGTTTTGGTTATTCTTGTTCTTGACCTAAAAGGAATTACAGTTCTTGATGGATAAATGGTATTTGTTGCTAGTAAAGCAATATATTTACTTGTTGCACATAGATTATTGTTTCGGTATTAATATTGAGACAAAATTGAATGCTTAATCAAGAGATTGTACTTACTGGTTGATAATTCAATGAAGCTCTTAGTTATGCACTTGTGTCATTATGTGAACCCTATGAAATTATTCTACTGCAGAATCTTGGCTTTGAGAATCTGTCATTCGAGTTTCGTTATAAACACTGATTAGGCAATCTGGTATATATGGGAGTGGTGACTGTTTCTAGCTCACTGCTCGGACACCACTAGGATTGAATTCAAAGTTTACAAATCACCATCCTGTACTAAAGAGTTGGTTTGGTTCATACAAGAGAAAAGTTGTCAGATCCTTGCTTTAATAGTCAGGTAATACAAACTGATTTCTGATATTCTAATTCAAAAACATCTCAGAATTATGCCAACATCTTAGAATTCACAAAAACTTGCAGATTGTGTATTGCTTTAGTAGTAGAATGAGTTCCTTTCCCATTACTATTATTTAGTATTGCTTGCAATGCAATTTTGCAGATTATGTTGATTTATTTATAAATAATAAATAATGTGTTCTCTGATAAGAGTAATATTTTTTTAAACTAACATTGGCAAAGGCGGATAACACATTGCTAGTTGAGCCAATCCATCTGAGTGATTTGTATGTTTCTGGATCTCTTTCTTGAAACCACAGGTTTGTGTAACTCTCTCGTTTCATATATTTAGTAACATGACCAACAAATTTTCAAGCCTTTCTTGATAGGTTTAAGCTTCTTATTGAGGATTTTCTTTGCTTGTGTCATGTTTTGTCTTGATTGTTCGTAATCGAACATTTTCCAATTATTCAATAGGGAGAGAGTGGTTGAAATGGAGAAAAGAGACGGAGAGACAAAGATTACTAGAAATAGAGTGTGCTAAAGCAGGGAATTGCGTCCACAATCTTGATATTGAGAAGGAGAGACAAACACGTGTAATCACACTTTAAGCGAAATTTTTTCAAAATTGTGTTACTAAAGCGATTTCAAAGACCTAATCAAACTAATGTAGTTAATGTATATATTCCTAAATATATCTTTTGGGTGATAGAAATGCCATGTCTATATCTTTGTACCACCACACTACTTATAAATCAAATATTAATTATTAAGCGCAAATGTACAAATTACTAGAGTATAGATGTATTTCCACTTAGTAGAAGATACTTCTAACAATGGGAATAGAAAATAGAATGATCCTATAGAAAGGAGATGACTTTAAGTCATAGAAAGAATGACAGTTTGCACACAAATTGACGTAGCATGAGTGGTGAACCAAGTCGATTGCTCTTATATAAACTCTTGCTTCTACTCTCTCCGTCTCACCATGATTGTCAATTTAGCAAAAAAAAATTGTCTCAAAATGAATGTCACTTTCAATTATGTAACATTAACTCTTTTTTCCAATTGTACCCTCTAATTGAAATTGTATGCATCACTCTCAAGTCATTATATTCAACTTTGCATTTATGATGAAGATAATAAACACACCAATGTTTAACAAGGATAACTTGGTGGAAGAAAAAAACTGTGCAGCATCTTTGAGTTGAGAGTGTAGTTGTGTTTTTTTCCCCTCAAAAGACTTTGAGAAATTATTTTTTTTTGTTTTTCTACTTCACGGCTTTTGAAATAATAATTCCTCTTCATTTATATGCAGAGGGAACTTCAGCATGAAATGGAGCAAGCAGAATCAGGACTTCGACCATCTCGACGCGATTTTTCTTCCTCCACCCACAATAGGTAAGCTGTCGAACTAGTTACCTTAATAAATCTTGTAAAGAATTTTATCCTTGCAATGAGTGTTCTTAAAAATATATCTTTTCCCTACGCTTTATGTGGTTCTGTTGATTTGGTTTCTTATCTTGTAGTCGACCTAGGGATAGATTTCGGGAAAGAGAAAATGGAAGATCTGGTAATGTCATTGTGCTTGTTTACCTATGAAATGTGCAGAAATTTGAGAGGATAATGCGTGGAACACAAGGTGCCCTTATTGTTGCTTCAACCCTCCAAATTGTTTTTGGCTTCAGTGGCCTTTGGCGCAATAAAAGTGGTCAGAGGTGTACAGCTGTTAAGGTTGTCCTAGTAATGGAATCAGTTGCTAATGCTTTGGTTGAGAAAGTTAAGGCTAGGGTGAAATTGTTGTTCATGAAATTTGTGCTTGATTATATTTGTTGTTGTATCTATTTTATTGTTATCATGTACTGCTTATTTGCAAAATGTGAGTTTGAATGAATGATTAATTGACTCATTTTATGAATTTCATGTTCAATTTTAGTTGTTTGATGTTAGTTTTGGTTCTCAGTTCACATTTTACCACACACTACTATATGTAGTGTGTGTGGTAAAATGTGAACTGAGAACCTTTTTTTTTTAAGAAAATAGACTTTTAGTATCGGTTATTTAAATAACCGATGCTAAAGGTCCCTTTTTTGTGACATTTAGTATCGGTTATTTAAATAACCGATGCTAAAAATGACATTTAGTATCGGTTAATTTAAATAACCGATACTAAATGTCATTTCAACATTGTGTTCTTTGTCTAAAAATGACATTTAGTATCGGTTTTTAAATAACCGATACTAAAAGTGACATTTAGTATCGGTTATTTAAATAACCGATACTAAATGTCATTTCAACATTGTGTTTCTTTGTCTAAAAATGACATTTAGTATCGGTTTTTAAATAACCGATACTAAAAGTGACATTTAGTATCGGTTATTTAAATAACCGATACTAAATGTATGTTTTCAAGACAAAAAAAACACCAAAAAAATGTCATTTAGTATCGGTTTTTTGAAAAACCGATGCTAAAAGTGACATTTAGTATCGGTCGAATTAGTATCGACAGATAACCGATACTAAAAGTGCAAAATAACTGATATTAAAAGTCTTTTCTGCACTAGTGTGTTGCAGAAACCCTAATTTCTACAACCTTGTTTTGCAAGTGAGGAACAAGTAATAGAGATCTTCAGTGATAGAGAATGGTAAATCTCACACCCTTGTGTCTTTTGATTTAACCTTTCTCTGAACTGAACATAAACCCTAATCTATGTTCTTCTTTGCATGCACACGATGAGCTTCACCTTTGAAGCTCAACCCAGAATCCTTCTATCAGCCACCTTCAAGAACCCTTAGTAAGGTAACTACGAAACCCTCTCAAATCTTTTCTTAATTTCTCTTAGATTCATTCACTGAAACTATCTTCTAACTCAGTTCTTCTCTTGTTCTTGCGAGGTACAAACACTCTCTGTTTGAACTACGTTGAACCCAGAAAACTAAGAAGGAAGATGAGAAATATGGACAGGGGCGGATTTACATGGTGTTCCTGGTGTTCCCAGGAACACCCAAACATTTTGGCCTTAGTGGTAATACCCTCATATATTACACAATAGGTCCTGGGTTCGAATCTTTGGGAACACACAAATAAACTTTTTTCAGCGAATTTCACTTATCCTGGCCTTATGTGTATGTTGTGTTCCCTTTTTAATTTGCATGCTAATGCTATAACGCATAATGGGTGGAGGTGGCAGCGCCTAAGGCATGCTGCTGCTTGGGGTTGTTTTGCAGTTTATATACTTATCCTTTTATTTCATTTCTAACTTTCTACCCAATTATTAGAATTCTTTCTAAAATGAAACACACAGTTTCATACAAATCATATAATCCTACTAAATGCTAAATATCATAAAATCATTTGCTCTATTAATACTCAAATCAATATTCTCCTTTAATCAAAATTACACTACAAGAAAATCGCTGATTTGCCACGGACATTTCCGTGGCAAATGTACAAATTTCCGTGGCAAAACAACATTTGCCACGGATTTTGCCTGAACAAAAATTGGTGGCAAAACGCCGTCATAAATCGTTTGCCACGGAATTTCCGTGGCAAATGTTTCCATCGCAAATCCGCGGGCAAATTTTTCCGTCGCAAACTCCGTGGCAAATTTTTAAAATCGCAAATCGTGGCAAATTTTTCCGTCGCAAATCCGTGGCAATTTTCAACGCAAGTCCGTGGCAATCCGTCGCAAATTTTTTAAAAAAATTAATAAAATAAATGGGGCAGTAGTTTCCTACTACTCCAACTTGCAAAGGCTCATTCATCACAGTTTTAATTACTGATCAGTTTAAAATTGAAACTTTTATCTCTTCATCCCCAATATACAAAGCTTTGTTATCCTTCACTCATTCAATTAGTCAAATACTTAAAATACCCCATAAGACTATTCTATTTGTCAACTTCATCAGGAGACAAGCAAGAAACTTCGTGTGAACTACTTTATCAATAACTTAAAAATATAGTTTCAACTCATTGAAAATTTATCAACTCAAAAGATAAGGTCTACACGATAGAGGTATAGAATATACACTAATCAGAAAGTTGTTTATAGCACTTGCAAGTTAAGGGTGCCACCACAAATTAAAATTATACAATTCTACATACACTAGCCAGACATTCATCAATCTATTAACAAAGGTATATCATATTTAGACCCAATTCTCTAACTTCCGAAAAAATGCACTTCAAAACACTCCAAAGAATTACTCTCACCACATTAATCACGGTTCTTAATTCATCATCGATATTTTTGTCCTTGCATAGCCAAAAATATGAACTTCTTGATTGCAAGAATCCTCGCAAATAAAGACACCTAATATAAGGAATACTCCCATAGGGTCAAAAACTAGAAAATATTCCAAGTGAGCAAGTAATTGATATTAAGTTGTAAAAATCGGGGACCAAACAAATATCGAAAATTTGAGGACTAAATGAATAACATTAGCACGATTGATATATGAACAGTAATTAAAAAAATGTCAACTAGTGGTTGATCACAATACAATACACTTTTTTCGACAAAATCACAATACAACATTCCAAGATATATTTTGCAAAGACAAAACCGATATATAGATTTTGTTTTGTACCGCTTATATAGGTGATAAAGTGTGAGGAATGTCTTCTTAGCAAGATCACACATTAGCACCAAGCACAACAATAGAGAGTGTCCCAGTTTCAGGTGGCTCTCTTGCTAAGGGAGATTCAGAGATAAAGCTATCTCTTCTTTCAATATGCCATTCATTTGTTCCCATCCTCTAGCTCTAGCAACACCAAACACTACAAGAAAATTCATCACATGTCGATTAACGTTTCTCATCGGTTCCAATACACCATATACCATTCAATACAAATCACATTAAGAAAAAAAAAGGTGTTGAGCTTTGCCTCTATCTTTGCACTACAAACTAAGATTAAACAAAACATCATTAACAATTCATAGTAGGAGGAGACTTGGAAAGAGAACCAAATAGGCATATGTAAGAGGAGACTTTGAACTACTTTCATTTCATTCCCATAGGTGCTTATGATAAGAATGTACTTTACTTTTGCTATTTAATTAAGTTGTTTATCCAAACATGGCCTAAGTTCAACGAAGCCTAGGAATCGAGAATCAATTGGAGGAGCTAACTTTGTGAAGCTTTTCAAATGATCGCACGTTGTTTTCTCTCCTTTGCATCGAGAATATACCATTGAGCTGAAGTTTGTAAGAAGGGTTGACGATCTACGATTAAGTTCCAATCACAAACCTTCAAAAGTGGAATCAAATCCATGCATGTGTAAGTACATTAATTCATCTCCTTTTAAAGTATAACTTAAAGCCAACACAGAGGAGTCGGTTTTATTTATAAATTCTATGCAACTATAATTATTTGTTAAAAGCCATAAAAATTCTATTCAACTTAATCCATAAACAGAAACTTTGTGTATGCTGTCTCCATACACTTTCATACGAAATCATACCAAAATCAAGAGAAAATAATCAAATCATCCAGTTAAGAGCCAAATAAAATCAATTAATACAAATACCATTCCTTTCATTTTCTGAGATCAAGCCAAGAACTTAGAGGACTCTCTTGACTCTTAAAAATGTTATCTTGACCAACATCTCCTTTTATTCTAGCGTGAACATGATTCGACAATATCACAAGCTCAGTTAATGAACATAAATGCTGATCTCAGAGATCCATTTAGTAAAATCAATTGTCTCAAACAATCAATTGTCTTTACTGTCATAATTCACTTATTTCAATAGTTCAAAAATGTTCTAAGAGCAAAGCTAGAGTAACTTAGATATATACCTCATCCGGATACTATGCACTAATAACCTGGTAAATAAAAAAATGAGCTTTTGAGAACAAATTTCACTTATGAAACCCGGATATTACACATGAATTTACTTTCCAAAAGAGAAAATAAACACGGACACTGCAACCTCATTGGTCTTTTTGGAAGGATTTGCTTAATGGCATCCCACGAGTACTTGTTGATGATTCCGCAACTAACAAAGAAACAAATAAGAGAATTACATAAGTCTTTGGTAGTTGAGAGCAACGAGGTATTTGAACCATACCTTTGTTTTGGATGATGATTCATTGCCATAGCTTAATTCATGCACAGATCGCCAAACATCCACGAGTAAAACATTTGACTATAAAAACATGTTCGGAATGGAAGTTTTATGTCTGAAAAAATGGAGCTAAAGATCCGAATGGTGAATTTACCTTACCAAAGAAATCATTAGTAAAGTCAAAAAAACATTCCCTAGCTCATCCTCCGGAGGTTGCGAGAACATTGTTAAAAAGATGTTTATGGATTCAAAATAACACCGAGGACGAGGAGAGTTATGATCCCCGTCGAATTTAATTACATTTCTATCTCCCCGAAAGCATAGGCAAAGCCACCAAAAACAAGTTACGTATGTTAAACTATCTCGTGAAATTAGCAAGCTAGAAGTAATCGCGACTTACAAAATAATATGAACACTTAATGAAGCGGTTCGGCTCGATTTATGTTAACTCGGTTTATCATATTAATATGAAAAAGAAAAAAAACAGATATATGTACCATGTAAGCGTTGAGTATACTGTCCCGAATGATGAGGACGTATGAAATCATCATCAATGCCATGTCCTAGTAGAGCGAGAACAAAACAAGATTTTTCTTGCTGCATTGCAAACAAATAATGAAGGAATACATGGCGACGGTTAGATAATGCATTCTTTTATTAAACAAACTTCTATAGGGAAAAAATCAAAAAGAAAAAATAACCTTAATGGTATTCAAGTCCATTATATCGAATTGTGCCTTCTTACGGATTGTTTTTCACATGTATTTAATTGCATACTTCACCTGTAACAAGGGAGATTGCGAGAAAACAATGCCATGAATTTATGATCTTTTATGAACTCCATAAAAGGTATTCTCATTCACATTCAAAAATAGAAATCACTCACAGTGAATTTTGGTGACGGAATCGGTATGTATCGACAAGTTCCATCATCAAATCAACCAAATCGAGAAAGGACTGTCTAAAACCATCCTCGCAATTGAAGGATCCTCACTCCATACATAAGATCGCAAGCAACAACATCATCGAGTGGCAATAACAAAATCCATATGCACTATAATTTGGAAAACTTTGATTTAAACTCATTCAATTAGTAAGGTCAAATGAAAAAGTGAAGAGTTTAAACCGAACCAAAACTTGGCGCCCATTGAGCGTCCCCATAAGCCAATCAGAGAGACATTTTCATTCGCTCGCGAGATAGTTAACAAGCGCCTCGGATCCTCCTTCCATACGAAAATAGCAAAGAATGCTAATTGAACTTTGTAATGCATTTGCAAACTCCCAACACAGAACAAAATAGAGATCAAGAAAATTAACCTCTATAGTGACATTCATTCAAAGCAGTTGTTGAGCTAGAAAACTTACTTCATTCCAACCAAGAGTGACATGCTCCCCTCCAGAAATTCCCGATCCCAGAAATCGAGAGTAAAAGCGTAATATTTGAAGGAAGTAAAGCCATACAAACTTCATTAGCATCAACCCCGCATCCATCGCCATAAACATTCTTTGAGAAATTGAAACACATGGTTTTATATGTCTCTCTCAATTCACTCTCTTAACACTGCTAACCAATAAAGAAATGCTTCTTGTTCTAGAGTTACTGTTTCCATGGCAATATATTACGCACTTGCAAAGGCTTTCCATCGGGACTTACTATAGGCATGTAATGATCGCATTGAAGAATATCACCACGACTATTTTTGATCTCGCAAAATATTAAATATTACACCACGACGATCGACTATGAAGCAAATCGAGACGCATACTAGACAACGTGGGTTGAAACAAATTAGGAAACCGAATTTTCATTGAGAATAAGAGTTATAGCCTCATGAGTAGAATCATTTCCAAGCATATTGTTGACAATTTAGTTATTAACTAAGAAATGAGATAAAATTTTCAATGAATTTACAAAGATCCAACCTTAAATTTTTAGCCTTACCTCCACATCCTTCCGTTGAAACCATTTGCCTTTAAGAATGAACTCATCATCCAATAGATCAGTTTTTGGATCATATTCAGCTCTGTATGACATAAAAGTTACAATCATATTATCACAATAGATCCAATTTTCAGAACATAAAAAGCAATAAGATCATATTCAGCATAATCAATAATTTACTCCCACTCACTATCCACATTACAACCAAATAATTAAACTAAATGAAGCATACAACAAGGAAGACCAAATTTCATGTATCAAACATGATAGTAAATAAACTATATATTATATGCTTAGAGGAAGACAAAAAACACAAAATTTACCTAAAAGCATCATATATTACACATCAAGTCCATCCAAAATAAACAGTACATAAGTGGCAGGCAAGCAATAACAAAAAAAGATCAGTTGTGTAAAGTAGAAGCTTCTAAGAACATACAACACTTAAAAAAACAGAGAAATAACATGTGATTAGTCAAATTTTCAGAGAAATAAACACTTCTTCTCAACTTCTTCATCTGACCAGAAACCCTAACCTTAAGGTTTCACCTAAACAATTAAATTGCAATTAATTCCTAAGTTGAAATCAACCAACAATCGATGCTTCCAGATCTATAGCTGAATCTGTCAAACATATACAAATGAACAAAAAAATATCCAGATCTTAACCTTCTCAAGATCTGTGGGATTAAATCCCTAAGTTGAAAGCAGCGGAAACAAGGAATAATATGAATCTAAGATCTCTAATTGAAATTGAAATAGAAAAAGGAAATGAATTGAAACTCGAAAAAGAAAGCAAAATCGAAACTGACAATGAAAAAAATCAAAAAACGAGAAAAGATGAAGGCTCTCACGAAGCAGCGAGAAGATGAAGCGCAATCGGACATGGCGAGAGTGTGAGAGATTTGTTTGGCAACAAATGAGAGACCGAGAGACTTGTCGGCGTCGAGAGATTGAGAGATCGAGAGAGCGTGTTCTATTTGGGAGAGAACGACGAGAGAGTGAGAGACCGAGAGGGTGAGGAGGGAGAGAGAGAGAGGTGAGGAGGTGAGGAGAGAGAGTGAGGAGGAGGTGAGGAGAGAGAGAGAGAGGGTGAGGAGGAGAGAGAGAGAGGGTGAGGATCTTTTTCGATTTTAGGATAGGGATCGGGCTCCTTTTATTTTAATAAATGGTTTTGCCACGGACTTGCCACGGCATCTCCGTGGCAAATTTAATCCTTTCACATATCGTGGCAAACCCGTGGCAAACACCAGTGAAATTTCGCGCTCTTCCTTTTTACACATTCCGTCGCAAATCCGTGGCAAATTACTGACGGAATAAGCTCCGTGGCAATTGCTGGTGGCTAAAACAAGTTTTTCTTGTAGTGTAATATCTCCTTTTTAATTGAGATTTCATTAAATAAAACTAATGTCCATAATACTCAATTTGAATCTAACTAACCTCTTTTGAGACACTTTAACTAAGATAATTAATTTATAATCATCTTTGACTTGCCTCTTATTTTGTTTAGTCTTCCAATCTCATAATCTCTATTCTCAATCTAAAAAGGATGTTTCGTGGAGAAGGATGTTTTTAGCAAGTTGACGATTTAGATATCATCAAACGCTTTCAGGCTATGAGAAAGAGGAAAATGCAATTAGATTTGGATTAAAAGATACTTTATTTTGGAACATTACTCTATCGTTGATTTTTTTGGAACATTGCTTTATCGTTTTTTTCTTCGTAAAATCGTACAATTGTTAAATTGTTGAAGAAAAAGGAACACCCTAGTTTAAAATTCTGGATCCGCCCCTGAATATGGAGCAAACGTTACAGGAAGTAGTAGTATAGCTTAGAGTAGAAGAATAGAAAACACTTGGGCAATTTTTAAACTGTAAAATTCAATATCTCATAGTTGTAATTGTTTATGTATGTACATGTATTTATAGCTTTCGCTGGACACAAAATAACTAGTTGATAGGCACAAGTTAGTTGCTAGACAACTAACTTAGTTTGTTTCATAACAAACTAGTAGTTAGTTAGAGTAACCAAGAACTGATTTGTTTTGTAACAAACTCCAACAGCTTTCTAGAAAAAATAGTTGTTGTAGGTCTTTTTAATTAACTTAGGGTAGATTTGATTATAAATCCAACAAATTATCTAATCCAATAAAAAATGCATTTATTTGGATCACATGAGTTCAGATTTTTTTAAGAAAATCAAACAAACTAAACTGATTTGCATGTTTAAATATTTGAATTGGGTGACTTTTTGGCTTTTTGCTTAAAAATCGAACTAAAGTGCACCACAAACACTCATAGTCACATGTGCCTAAGAGGCTAAGAGGCATTGAGATTGAAGGAGACTGCGGAATTACAATTGAAATTGATTCGGAGGACTCAATTTGCTCATTTTAAGAGTGAGTCATAAAAATTGCCAAATTGTTGATATTGAAAATCAAAAGAGTCTTCTTTCTAAAGCGGTAATGGAGCTTACCTTGCCATCTGTAACAATTGTTCCCTACTTTTGACATTAATGGCATTGTAGTAGTACTCTATATTAGTAAAATTCAAAAGACATGCTATACTAACTAGTACACAAATACACAATCTTATTATTGGCAAGGACAAACTCTGTACCCTTGACCGTGGAGACAGAAAATAACAATATTGAAGATATGCTCGTACATATCCTGATCCTCTCTCATGCTTTATTACACGTGGCTCCTAATTAGACAACAATTCTTTGGAATGAAAAATTAAATAATAGTCGAAGTTGTTTTTTCTTTTCAAGGAAAATGTTAGAATGTGACTCCACTTAAAGTTAGTTACAACTTTTTTCAGTTTTTCCTTCAAAAAAAAAACATTTTTCAGTTTTAATCTCGCATTACAATGACCTGCTGATTGTGCAGTTATGGGGTTGTTTTCAAAACAACTTTTTGAAATTTTGGATGATTATTTATTTTTTTGTATTGTTACCACTAAATTATTATTTAATTGGTTTATTCAATTCAGCTATTGAATTAGGTGACTAAAAAAAAATAAGTAATTTTTTTTGAAGAAATAGAATAATTTTTTTTTTTTTTACCAATCTAAACTTACTTCCTTTCATTATAAATAATGCTGGTAACCTCCACTCTCACACATGGGGCAAAGGTGATACATGGAACTTTCCTTATGCGAAGGTTGAATTTCCACGATAAACACCCTTTAGGGGGCGTTTGTTTCAAGTTATGTAAAATTACTCCTAGGAATAACATTCTCAAGAACATGATGATAGGAATAATAATCTTAGATATCTTCCCAAAAAAGTTTTTGGTAAATTTTTAAACATTCTTGAGAATAAAGTAGTTATAGAAATTAAATAAATTTTTATTTTTAATTTTTCACATAATCATTATGGGAATCCTTATTACCAACCTTTTTCATGAGAATGTTTGCATGGGAATGTTAGAGGTTATTGAAAGTTATCTCACTCCTAGGAATCCTTATGCCAAGGAATAAATTTTTCAAACTCAGAATAAAACACGGAATATTCATTCCTAACCCACTTAATTCTCGGGAATCTTGGTTTTTAGACTTAAACAAACGCGCTCCCTAATTCCAACAAAGCAATAGTTTCACTTTCTGTGCCACGGTAAGCCTCCAAAAACTCATCCAAGTTATCAATTAAGTCCTCCATAGCATTAAAGTAAGCCGAACGAATCGAAAAATGCCCATTTCTAGTCTTCCATCATAACAACTCATCATTTCCTTCCGGATCAAGAATTGGAATTCTAACTATATTTTCAACATCTTGACTATATTATTTGGAACTATTCAACTGAAGTCGACCACAATTCAACTCAATATGGTTATTGACGGTCTTAAGTAAATTGCGATGTAATTGAGATTGAACTAACCGTTAAATTGACTTGTCCAAATTCTCGATTTAACCGATTGAACCGACTGATCCGATGTTTTCAAAACATTTTTTTTTCTTCTAAGCCTTGTTCTTAAAACGTGCATTGTTAGTAGTTAGTCAAAAACAATTTCTGGTCCCCCATTCACTGGGCAGGTACAATATTCCCGGTGTCAGAGCAGAGATATGCTACTCATTAAAATGATACGATATACATAGACGATGGTAAGGAAAATTGTCGTGTACCATGTGCTTCAAATTGCGGTAAAAAAAAACCGTTAAAAAGGGAACGAACACATAAAAAAAGCCGATATATGTAGCAAACGACATTTAAAAATCAAGTGAAAAGGCAAAGCAAAGTTGCATTTGAGAATGATGAGTGGCATGGATGTTGTAGAGTGGTTTAGACCCCTTGTTGAAACCAATGCTTGGGACTATGTTGTTGTTTGGAAATATGGCGATGACCCAACTAGGTACTATTGATTATTATATATTTGGGAATTGGGCGTTTCATTTATGTTGATTTGATTTTGATCTTGTGTAGGTTTATTGAGTGGATGGGTTGCTGTTGTGGAGGGAGTTGTGAGAAGTTGAAGCTGAAAGAGGAAATGGATGAACAATATCACTTGGTTCCCATTTGCAGAGATACCCTTTCTCAACATCCTGTTAGAACAAAGACTTGTCATGCTCTTTCATTGCTTCCTCTTGCAATCTCTCTCTATTCTGGGTCTCTCTCTCTTCCTCTGTCTCTCTATATATATTGTAAATATCAGTTTTCTATGTTTAGGCAATGAATGGAAAAACTAATGAAAATTATCTATCCCACAGTGTACATGGAGAAGTTGCAATATCACAGCAACCAAGATGGCTTACCCATGAGGTAATTTCCTCATAATGTATGAAGCAAGCCACAGTCATTTTAGTATTTATTGTTAATAAAGGTTTAATTTTTGGATGAGATGTTACATATTGAAGGCAACCTGTTTGATATAAATAGTGAATGACTACATTACTATTCTTTTATTTTTCACTCACCTGAAATCACTTTATTTTGCACTTTTTATCTTTTTTAATTGATACAAGCATGTGTTTGACATTTTAACTTTGAGATTCTTAATGGTTTGGTTACCATATTCTCTATTGAGCTTAGAAAATATCAATGTCATGACAGGACTCTATTGAAACTCAAGTTTTGATTCCTATTTTTGGTGGTCTAGTGGAGCTATTCACTGCAAAGTTGGTAAGATATAGATCTTGATACTAATTGGCATTGCCTCTGATTCAAAGTTCTTAATCTGACAAAGTATTCATCTTTTCAGGTTCCAAAAGATATAAACATCATGGAGTTCATAACAGCACATTGTTGTCCATCTCTGAGCTTCAATGAACATTACCCTTTAACTTTTGATGGCCATCTGCATACAGCAAACCAATGCAGCTCCAATCCTAGCATTGAAGGACCTTCCAGTTGGTCTAATCCTTCAAGTGAACACCCATCATTTGATTCAAAATCCGAATGCTTGATCCCACATGATCAATATCTTAAGCAATCAGTTAATGTATCTCCTATCCCTAAAGCGAAAAGGACCAAGTACATTAAACCTTTAGCGAAATGTCAAAGTGGTTCGAGTTCCATTTATGGAAATGGTGATGAAGATAAAGGAAAAATTGTCACTATGCCTCAAAATGAAAGCTACCATTCTAAAAATCTTGCTAGTGAGAGGAATAGGAGGAACAGAATAAAGAAAGGGCTTCTTACTCTGAGGTCTTTAGTCCCAAAGATAACCAAGGTAGTTAAATTGTACAACTCAAGACAAGATGCATGTTTTACCTCTTAATTTTTCTTTAGTATCTAATCCAATTCACTGAATTTTTGGCAGATGGATAGAGCATCAATTATTGCTGATGCAATTGACTATGTAAAGGAATTGCAGAGTCAAGAGAAAGAACTTCAAGAAGAGGTGAGGGATTTGGAAGTAGAGGACTTTGAGAGAAATACTCTACAGTTGAAGATGCCAACAGAAAAGAACAAGGAAAAATAAGTCACCCTCTCACAGAACTTAATCAAAGTTCTTCTGCTTGCACTAAAAAGACTGTAGTGAAGGTACAAAAAAAAATTAAAAACTGCTTCAATGTTTTTCTTTCCAAGCCATAGGTGAAACTGAATTTCATTAGCGACCTAATATAATCTCTTAATTAACATGTTCCCAGGTGCAAGTAGAAGTGAATCACATTGGTAGGAAAGATTTTTTGCTTCAGATATGCTGTGGGAAGAAGCAAGGTGTATTTGCAAGGTTAATGGAAGCTCTACATGTATTTAATCTGCATGTGGCTAGTGCCAATATGACCACATTTGATGGACAAGTCCTGAACATTCTGACTGTTGAGGTAAGGGTCTAGGGCAAAGTGCATTAATTTCTAAAGAGGATAACAATTAAAATCATGAGCTAATTTTCTGTTATATGGACCCTGTCTAGAGATTTCATTCTTGGAAAAAGTGTTACCTGCATAAGACTACGTTAATTATTTCTTGATTCCACCAGCTAAGTTAAATTTTAAATGTAATGGGATTAAATTTTGTTATACAGGCAACTGAGGATGATATTCACCCCGAGAAACTAAAAGAGTATTTGATACAGCAAATAGGTTAATGGTAGACAAAGCCAGCTAAGACAATCAAGAAAATGGTGGCGAGGAGACATGATGAGCGCAAGAGCTACGATACAAAGTTTTCAAACACGGTACATCGAAATTTTAGTTATTATATTAGAGAATGAAGGAACTCAAATGACACAGTTGTCCACAGTATAAGTTGAAAGATTACTTGTTAGAACATGGTTATTTTTGTGTAAATACACAACAGTGGACAACTTCATAGAAAAAGTTGGACTAGAAACATATTTTTCTTGGACCCGGCAACAATTTACTAATTCCTGATTATGATTATGCCACAAAGCTGTATTTTGTGATTGGCATAATCTTTTCTTGGTTGTGCGTGATATGGTTAAAAACTATTCTAGACCCACAAGTAAAAATATTCAGTAATTGAGAATGCAAATTTCCACTATATTACTATCAAAACTACTTATATATTTTGATTATCAATAAATCATTGCTAATGCGCAGTGACAAACTTAAATCTACTGAATTCAGCATCAGTAAGAGATATCTATTAATCTACAATTAGATTGAAAAAAGATTTATCTTTTTACAAACTTCCTACATCCCCTGATATGGAACAAAACTAGGAGAGGGAAAAGAAGTTAAGTAATCCTTTTATACAGTATTGAATATAGCTCACAGTCTTGGTCCTGTAAAACCAAAAATGCATGGCATTGTTTGGTGATGATCTTGCAATGTCAAGGCCTAACAGGAGAGCTCAATATTCCATCTCCATTATGCCTATAAGTTCATTGTTAACTTTGCGTACTGCGGGTCCTATTTTTGTTGAAAGCTCTAGATTCTGACTCGCCACTAGAACTACTGTGCACCAAATTATGCGGGGTTTTAGAAGCCTCTCTTGAAAGATTGTATTCTCTACTGTACGCATCAAAATCAAGCTCCCATTGCCCATCCTCCTAAATAGCATGATATCTTTGTCATACTGGCCAGAGTCATATACAGTGCTCTGACCATATTTCATCCCATTTGATAAATCAGATACATAATCTCCACTGTCTAAGGCTCTCACCACCTGGATACATATATCATGCAACCATAGGAAACATTAGTAAATTGATATATTTGAATGAAGATATTAGCAAGGTGTTGAATCACAATCGCGGTAACAGTCACCGCTGCATTTCGATTTCTCATGTTACGGAGAATCACAGTCAATTATGACTGATGTGGTCTCAATCACTGTCGCATAGACAGAAACCATGGTGTCACGGGCTAGATCGCGGTCGTGAACCTTTTTTTAAAACCTTGCTAATTAGCACATCATACACAAAAAAAATAGCTGGTCTCTCAATATTATTAGTACTATCACCTGAGACATTCGAGGCCGATTAGGAGCAGAGTGTGGCGAATACAAGCTGCAGCTGCTTCAACCATTCTGAACATTTCATTCTCCACGAAGTGATTTTGGAGTCTGGGGTCTGCTAGTTCACCAAACTGACGTGTCTCAAAGGCGCGAATCAGTAATGGACGAGCCTGTGGACAAAGGATAATCTCACAAGAAGTTAAAAAAGAGAATATATATAACCAGAATCATCCCTTGAACATGTTAATTTGGTATCATAATTTTACTATTGATATTAGTAATTAAACTTGACATCCATTCTAATAGTGTTGTCTATAGTTTTGAAAAGGAAAACATGAGACATAAGTATGTTCATACCCACTCAACCAAACTCTCATCTCCCAAAGGTTGAGTTTCATCGACTGATTTCCTTCCTGTTACAAGCTCAAGGAGGACAACTCCAAATGAGAAAACATCTGATCTATCTGTTAATTTTCCGCTTGTGGCATACTCCGGCGCCATGTAGCTGTAAATAGAAGCCATAAAGAGCCAACTAGCGCATTAATTTGATTATCACTCAAGAAGCCATAATGTGACAGAATTTAGTAGTTAAAGTTATGATTGCGCACTTGCACCCCTCAGTTTAGAGGACTCCAAATACATTAGTGTCTTTTGTTTATGTTAAGAGGCATAGGAATCCTACCCAAAGGTACCCATAACCCGAGTTGATACATGGGTATTGGCAGCATCGGCTAGCTTTGCAAGTCCAAAGTCTGCAACCTGTGTTAAAACAAGGGTGAATTCATTTTGCATTTAGAGAGTTTGTGTTACGATCTATGAAGCATTGACACTGACACGTAGAAACCAGTTTTAATTTGTAAAATAGAAGTAATTGAAGTGTCAATTTCGGTGTCAGCGTCTGACATGACACGTGACAGACACATCTTCAACCTAAGGTGTCGGTGCTACGGAGGTTAAGATTGAAGTGTATGCCTACCTGTGCTTCGAAAGCATCATCCAAAAGTATGTTTGCGGACTTAATATCTCTGTGAATAATCTTTTGGCTGCCTAGAGATAGATAAAATACTTTAGTTATTCATTAATAAAATGCAAAATTAGAATTTATATCAAAGATATTAACATATGAAACAGAAAAAGAAGATATGCTTACAGTCCTCATGCAGATATGCAAGACCTTTTGCAGCACCAATAGCTATCTTCAGCCTCTTGTCCCAATCCAACACTGGCATTTCACTTCCTGGAATAAGACACACATGACCACCAAATGACATTTTCATAATTTCAGTTAAAAAGAATAAAGGGAAACTCACGTTACCATGCAAGTGATGATGGAGATTTCCATTTGGAACGTACTCATAGATAAGCACTCTTTGTTGCTCACATATGCAATAACCAACCAATGATACCAAATGTCGATGATGAACGCGGCTAATGATTTCCACTTCTGCCCTGAATTCCCTTTCTCCCTGTCCACTACCAGCCTTAAGTTGCTTCACTGCTACTGCTTTTCCATCTGGCAGACATCCCTTGTAAACACACCCAAATCCTCCTTCTCCTATCACATTTTCACTAGAAAATGCATTGGTTATATTCATAACCATGTCGAAAGTAAAAACTACTTGAGCACTCTTGGGCTGCGCCGAGTCTAAAGGACCAGCTCCTAGTTGCTTCACACTGCTTCCTCCAATGTTCCCATTCCCATGTGTTTTTCCAAAGGATTGTTGCTGTACATAGTAATATCCATCAGCACCTGATGGTCAATATCATTTAGAGATGAAAATCAAGAGCAATTCTTGCAATTAATCAAAATTGAGGATAGCAATGAAATTGTTTTAGTCGAAATTGTACGAGACATGAACAACACACAACAAATCTTGAGTCACTGGACAACTCTTTATTCATCTATTGCTTGATGATGGACAAAACAGACAAAATAACAGCACAGAACAAACCTTAAGACATTGGAAAAATGTGGTATGAGGATGATGTCTTTTGTGCTTCATTTTGTCCAAAGACTAATAGGGTTAGTTAGACGTTTGTCTTAGTTTCTTTTTCTTTTTTGACTGGATGTTTGTCTTAGTTTCTGTCTTTCTGATACAACAGTTTGCGTGCTTGCATAAAGAATGGGTATGCTTTGGTGTAGATTAGAGCTAGAAAAATGGGTCGGCCTACTGAAAAAGTCGAAAAACGAAAAAACATATAGATTGGGCAGTTAAATTTTAGCATGTTTTTACAGCCAGTTTTTTTCCCGGCAAAATAAATCCCGAGCCGGTACTCGACAAGCCTCGTCGAACTTCAGGAAGCCCACATATAGTTATTAGTTTCATTTAAAAAAAGAAAACAAGACCCTTAGATTAGATTGAGAGTATGTAAACCAGCTCACTAACTGGTAACTCTAGTCCCTTATGTAATCTCACTATCTCTGCTCAGTCCTCCTAACTCCTCAGAATCTCTCTTTCTCTCGCACGAGTCGCAACTGCAACAGTACACAAGGAGGCAAGCAGCGCCAGTGCATGAGTAGTAGCAGCTCATCAACTCATTCTAAAGTAAAAGTGTGTTAATAATTAATTTTAATCGAGTTTTATAGCTCGAATGTCATCTTGAGAACTTCAAACAGAATAATTGCATAAATCGGAATGCCATTTTGACAACTCTAACATATGTTATGGACTTATTTGAATGCCATTTTGTAGCAACTAGCAATCAATTGTAGATGTTGCTTATGTTAATGGCGCAAGGCCATCTCTTCATGGCGATGAGGATCCAAATTCCTAGTCCACATGATATAAGTCGGTAGCGGATTTTGCTAGCTCTAGTGTAGATGCCCTATGGGATAGTTAGGCTCTAATATTATTTGACAACAAAAAACCCTAATCCTTTCTGTCTATAGCATCTGTTTATGCAAAAGAATAAAATAGCTAGAAAATTCAAAAGTTTGCAATGAATAAATATAAAAAAGGGCAGAAATAATTTACCTGATGCTATGCGCAAGCTATTAACACGGGGTGGCACATAAGGTGCAGCATACACATCCCCTCTTGTTTTCCTCCTCCTAAACATTAAAATAACAGCTACGGCTACTAAGGTAAAAATGAAAATCCCTCCAAGGGTATATCCAATAATGTCACCGGTTTCTAAGCCACGGGAAGAAGAACCCCTTGGTTTTGGTTGGGCCCCACCACCACCACCACGACCACTGTGTCCGGCTTTATGATCCCGTGGAGGCAATGGAGAAGAAGAGGACGACCTCTCTGGGGGTGGCGGGGATTGAAATTGCGGCGGCGGAGGTGACTGTTTGTGTGGAGAAGATGAAGAATAAGTCACATTGTGCAATGCCGGAGGAGGCGAAAGTTGTCGCGACGGAGGTGACTGTTGCGGTGGTGGAGGTGAGGGTGATGGTGACGGTAATGGTGGAGGCGGTGAGTATGGCGGTGGAGAGGAGGGTGGTGGTGGTGGTGACGACGTTGGTGGTGGCGGTGATGATGGCTGTGGTGGTGGTGGTGGTGAAGGCTTAGGTGGTGGCGACGAATTCGAAGGAGAACTTTGAGGAGGATTAGGATCGTGAGATTTTGGTGCTGGAGCTGAATTATTGTCACGGTTTGCCTTCCTCTTTGATTCCTTATAAGAAGAAGATTTATCGTTGTTGTTGTTCTTGCTGGTGTTGTTGTTGTTGTTGGGCTTCTGATGTGGAGGCATCTTCTCAATTTGATTCCAGCAATGGCATTACAATTATGCCAATGGAAGCTAAAAATATTAATATCGAAACAAAGCCAACAAAACTTGTTTTTGAGAAACAACAAAAAAAATTGTAGTGGTTGTTTTTTTGTTCCGGCATTGAACGATGATGCTGGATTTGTCGAACTGCGCAAGTTCTGTGACGAACAGAATTGCCAGCTCGAAGAGAAAGACTCTGAATTGAACGAAGGAAAATCAAAAAAATAAGAAAATTTTTTGGCCTTTGCAAAATCTTCACTAGGCCTATAATCTCTCTGTGTTGTTTGTTTTTTAGGGAAATATGGACGCGGACAGATTTTGTTTCTACGTATAATATTTTAGATTCTTGTTTTGTTTATTCAGGTTTCTTAAGAAGCCAAGTGTTGTTGTTTTCCTTGAATCTCGGATTGCCGCGCAATTTAAACCGCGGTGGAGTTTACAAACGGGTTGGGTAATTACCCGATCAATTTCATTTGACCCGACCTTGGTCACTCCTAACTTTAGCTTGCTTGATGATACATGTGCTTTAAGCTTCTTCCACTATCAATAATAAGGCGTTTGCTTTTCCCACGCCCCCTCCTACTCAAAACACACACTCATAAAAGGTTTAAAAAAAGCACCAAAACGCCATTTAAAACTCTCTTTTTCACGAAATTCCACCATTCAAACACGGGCGCGAAAAGGTTCGAATGACATCGTTCGTGTGTGTTAAATCTTGACTTCACACCCTCTTGTGCGTAATTTCACCTGTTCGCATGAGGGTGTTCGAACACCCTATTTTATTACCCGATCAATTTCATTTGACCCGACCTTGGTCACTCCTAACTTTAGCTTGCTTGATGATACATGTGCTTTAAGCTTCTTCCACTATCAATAATAAGGCGTTTGCTTTTCCCACGCCCCCTCCTACTCAAAACACACCTCATAAAGGTTTAAAAAGACCAAAACGCCATTTAAAACCTCTTTTTTTCACGAAATTCCACCTGTTCGAACACGGCCTTCGAAAAGGTTCGAATGACATCGTTCGTGTGTGTTAAATCTTGACTTCACACCCTCTTGTGCGTAATTTCACCTGTTCGCATGAGGGTGTTCGAACACCCTATTTTATTACAAAAAATGGACTCTCACACTACATTCACCTTTTTATTGCGTTCGCACGATGTTGTTCGAACGTGTTCAAACAAGGTCGTTCGAACAGTCTTAAAACACGTCCTCACAGCATTTCACGCGAAGTTATTTTTGGAATAAAATTTGTTAAGGGGTGTGAAAGAGTAGGAGGGGGTGTGGGAAAAGCAAACTCCCAATAATAATAATAATGTTCTGGACTGGGCCAAGGCCCAATTCCGATCTTAGGATGTCGGCCCAATACGTATTAGATATAGTTAGTACTAGGAATTAAAAAATTAGTTAGTGTCTAACTAACTTAGTTAGATTAGTTTAGAAGTTAGTTAGTGCCTAACTAACTTAACTAGATTAGTTTAGAAGTTGTTACATGTGTAGTTAATTTTCTATTAGAGTTAACTAAAGTTAACTATAGTTAAACACTTGTATATAATACTATTGTACCATCAATCAAAACATAGAGAGTTTATTTTTCCAATTTTATCTCTTTCAATTGAAATTTATTCTTGGAACTCTATCATTTATCAAAGGAGTGCTCCACTTTTATACAAAAAGAAAAGACATGTCCTCTAAGATCATTGAGCCAAAAAAATGATATAACAAGGTTTTAACACATATTTTAAAAGGTTTTAATTAAAAACATTTTCTTATAGGTTGAGGTGCATAATATAACAAATACTCCTCTAGACCTTAGCAAAGTAAAAATATCAAATGTCTTCAATATATAACATCAACTTATTTCATCTTGACCTTGGAGTTTAAAGTCTTTCTCAACTAAAAGGCTCTGTGATGCCACGTCTATTACATAGCAGTGGCGAACCCCATCTCGGTCACCCATGTTCTATTCCTTGGCTTGTTGCAAGTTCAATATATTGCTATCTACAAAGGGAATGGGAGTATGAGTTGTATCCCAAGAGGGATGATGAGTGGAATCTTTATAAATATCTCATGAAGGAAAGTGCTATCTAGTTTAGTGTTTTTAATCACTATAAATGGGGAAAATTTCAATTTAGCCCTTTCATTCTGTAAATGTCTCCTTTTGGTCCTACTCTTTTAACATATGATTTGTTTTCCTTAATATTTACTCCACTCAATTAACGCCAAACTAAGAGACAATTCGCAACAACGAAAACACCATTTAATCAAAGGGGGCGCATGGCATTCCTTCAAGGACTATTCAACACTCAACTTCCCCTAAACCCATCCCATCCCTCAAGCTTCCCCATCCCCACCTCCGTATCCACATCAATCGAGTATTTAAAAATAAAACTATACATTTGAAACTCAATATTAGAAACTCATCAAACACTGAATCCACCAACAAACTAGATATTTGAAACATGGAAGAACACATCAACACCAATCTACTACATTATCCAAACTGCAGCTCCCATAGGCTCATAACACCCCCCATAAAATGACTCTAACTCTTATATCTGCACGTTCAACATGCACAAACGTCACTAAATAGGAAGAGGGTTAAAAAATCATCAACTAGTTTTTCTATTTAAACAAAAACAAAATTGTAGGGCTCGTACATGATAACAAAACCAATATATAGGATATAACCCACCAACAATTACTAAATTTGGAAAACTCTTCGTGTCGTCCAAGTGTAACTTACCTTCGAAGTATAATAAACTTAATTTGGTGCAATTTAACAAACAAAATCCAGTATTTTAACGAACAAAACCCTACCCTACACTGTATTTTAAATATAAATAACTCCAATTTATCATTTCAGAATAACTTCCAACATTCAATTTACCTCACATTAAATTTCCAACTCATAATTGAAGAAAATTGGAGATGGAAAAAAGAATCCCAAACATGGAGATGTTAAAAATGGAAGCTCTATCAATTCTCCATGTGCTTCACCCTTCCTTGTTTTAGATGAGTTTGCCCCCATTCAAGAAAAACTTGATCCTTATTGTAGTGCAAAACAACAAATTCACAACAAAGATCGAAGAAAATTTTGAGGAACAAGAGTTTAGTTTTTCAAGCAATCGGTTCTCTGCGAAACGCGTTTAACTTCTTTGATGAGATCTTTGAAGATGGTCAAATTCGACCAATATTTCCTACTTTTAACCAATCTCTTCTCTTCACCGCCACACAAAAAAATGACTCCTCGCATCTTCGACCACCTCTAAAGAAAATATTTGTTCAAAGAAACCAAAAATCAAACTCAAAATTGTGTGGCCTTTCACATGAATTGCATAATGACCAATTGCAAAACATTACAATGGTGGAGATGGATAATTTGAATGAATGCAATGAAAAAGAAACTCAATGGGGTACTCAAAGGAATGGAAATTTCGACGAGACTTGAAGCTTCAAGTAATAGTGATCACAAAGATGCTTTTGTTTTCTTGAATCCTGTGTGTTAGAAAAGTCCAACAAGGAAAATGTGGAGAACAACATCGTGAAGAACAGAAATGGTGGAAAGAACAAAGCAACATTGTCACCTCATGAAAAGCTTTATGTCATGAATAGAGTGAAGAAAGAGGGCAATAAACGGAGATCATTCTTGCCTTATAAACAACATCTGTTTGGGATTTTTACCAATAGGAATGGATTAAGGAGAATCCTTCTTCCCTTTTGAGATTTAATTACAAACTCCTCTCAACTAATTTCAAGGGGATTTATATGATTTAGATGTAGATAAATATTTAAATGTACAAAGAATATGGCTAATTAAGTAACTTTGGGTGTCTCCAAAGTTGTATTTTGCACTTGATGAAACTCGAGTGTTTTCAGTATTTTCCTTGACGATAATGTAGATTGAGTGCCTCTTTCTTTAGTATAATATATAGTTACTTGCTTATGTCACAAGTTTCGATATTGTAGTACACATGAATCTCCTGTCCTACCATTTATCAAAGGAGTGCTCCACTTTTATAGAAAAAGAAAAGGCATGTCCTCTAAGATCATTCAATTAAAAATATATATATATATATATATATATATATATATATATATATATATATATATATATATATATATATATATATATATATATATATATATATTACAAGATTTTAAATAAAAACATTTTCTTATGGGTTGAGGTGTAAAATATAGCAGTTACTCCTCCATACCTTAGCAAAGTTAAAATATTAAATGTCTTCAATATATAAAATCCTTATTTCATCTTGACCTTGGAGTTTAAAGTCTTTCTCAACCAAGAGGCTCTGCGATGCCATGTCTATTACATAGTAGTGGCGAACCCCATCTCAATCACCCACGTTCTATTCCTTGGATTGTTACAAGTTCAATATATTATTATCGACAAAGGTAGTGGGAGTATGACTTGTATCCCAAGTGGCATGATGAGTGGAATCTTTATAAATATCTCATGAATGAGAGTGCACTACGCCAGAATTGTAAAAAGAGATCGCCACCTTTAGTAGCGTTTATAAAAAAACGCTAGCCATTTTAATAACACGCTACACCATTAGTAGCGTTTTAAAGTAAAACGCTACCTATTAGGTAACACGCTAGACAGATCCCTAGCGCTTTTACTCAAAACGCTAGCAAATTAGAAAACACGCTAGACAGATCCCTAGCGCTTTTATTCAAAACGCTAGCCAATTAGAAAACACGCTAGATAGATCCCTAGCGTTTTTTAGAAAGCGCTAGCTATTTAGAAAACACGCTAGACAGATCCCTAGCGCTTTTATTCAAAACGCTAGCCAATTAGAAAACACGCTAGATAGATCCCTAGCGTTTCTTATAAAACGCTAGGTATTTAGTAAACACTCTAGACATATCCCTAGCGCTTTTACTCAAAACGCTAGGTATTTAGAAAACACGCTAGATAGATCCCTAGCGTTTTTAGAAAACGCTAGGTATGGTTAAATAATTTTTTTGTTTCCCATTGAGCTACTTCCTCTTTCACTAACACTCTTACCCAGAAACGCAAAATCACTCACCCAGAAACGCAAAACCCTAACACCCTAACTCAAATTAACATCATCTCTCTCAACGAAAATCATCTCTCTCAGTGAACATCATCTCTCTCACTCAGACAACATTGGTGAGTTTTCTGTTCCTTTCTCTGTTTCTTGTTAGATATTAATTGTGGGTTCTAGTTTAGAAATATATTAGTTTTGTCACTTGTGCACACTAGACTCTTCTTCTTTTTTTCACCACTAGCCTCTTCTTGTTACACATAAATTAATTGTTTGGAAGACTAGACTATATGGTTCCTTTGTCTTGACCAAAGGACCGAGAATAGAAATAGAATATGATATAGATATAGCTTGGGAAAATAAGGAGTGGAATTGAAAAAAATTTAAAAGAGGAAATTTTGTTTTTTTTTTATATGAATTGATTCTTCATTATATTCGAATTGCTTGATGGGTCATATGTTAAAGTTCTCTTCTCGAGGATTTTATTATAAATATTTGGCAATTATGGATAGAAATTGGATGTCCGCCAATCGTGCATCCAAGGAGTATGCAGCTGAGTGGATTATTTTGTGAGTGTCTTTGTTGAACATTTAGGGACTTCTAGTGGTATGAAATGTCCTTGTTTAAGGTGTTGTTATGTAAAATCGATTCATCGCAGAGGAGTTGACACGACATTTAAAGGCGAATGGAATTGATCAAAGTTACACTTGTTGGATAATAATGCGGTGAGAAAAAGGTGAATCTTCAAATATGAATGATATTAGTAAAGAGATATACGCGGCCGGTTGACACCGGAACACATTCATTTGATGCGAACGAATTTGAAGAGATGGCAAAGGTGGTTGAAGAGGATCTTAATGATTGTCCCGAAATGTTTGAGAAGTTGATAATCGATGCGAGAGACACCATTGTATGCGGGTTGTAATGAATTCACAAAATTATTGGTCGTGATCAAGTTGTATAACTTGAAAACTCGCCACGGATGGACGGATAAGAGCTTTACCGATTTACTCTCACTTCGAAAGAAATGTTGCCGAATGATAATGTGCTTTCTTTCGGACGTATGATGCAAAGCAAATGTTGGGGTCTATTGGCTTGAACTATGAGAAGATACACGCTTGTCCGAATGATTGCATTTTATTTCGGAATGAACATGCGTTGTTAAAGTCGTGTCCTAAATGTAATGCACCGCAGTATAAGAAGAAAGAGTCCGCTCCACAAAAGGTGTTGTGGTATTTTCCTATAATTCCTCGATTTAGGCGCATGTATCGTAGTTCGGAAGATGCAAAACACTTGACATGGCATGAGGATGAAAGGATTAAAGATGGTATGCTACGACACCGGCATATTCTCCGCAATGGAAAAAATCAATATTGAGTATCCTAATTTCGGGGATGACCCGAGAAACCTACGCCTTGCATTGTCTGGTGATGGATTTAACCCGCACGGTATCGAGTAGCTCCCACAAAGACATGGCCCGTGATTTTGGCGATTTATAACTCGCCGTGGCTTTGCATGAAACGCAAATATATGATGTTGTCTTTGTTAATTTTAGGCCCAAACAACCAGGAAATGATATTGATGTATACTTGGCTCCTTTAATTGAAGACTTGAAGCAAATGTGGGAGATTGGGGTAGAGGTGTATGATGGGTTCAGAGAAGAAAGTTTCACCCTGAGGGCTATGATCTTTGGCACAATTAACGACTTTCCTGCATACGGCAATCTATCCTGGCACATGAGAACAAAGGCGGTGTGCATGCCCTATATGTGAAGATAACACAGATTGGATGTGGTTGGAACATGGTAAGAAGAATATCTATCTTGGTCATCGTAGATTTTTGCCATCAACTCATCACTATCGATTGTGGAGAAAGGCATTTGATGGGAATACAGAAACACGTAGAGCTCCCCCGCCTTTGACGGGCGAACATGTATTTGAAAAGGTGGAAGATTTGAACATTAAATTTGGGAAGCCTTTTGCAGGAGAGATTGCCAAACGGGGGTGGAAGAAAAAGTCGATTTTCTTTGAGTTGCCATTTGGAAGTCATTATATGTAAGGCATTTCATTGATGTGATGCATGTTGAAAAGAATGTCTTGAAAGTGTCATTGGTACCTTACTTAATATGCGGGTAAGACTAAAGATACCATCAACTCAAGGTTGGATTTGGTTAGTATGGGTTTGAGACCCGAATTGGGTCCCAGTAAAGAAGGGTACACGTACATATCTACCTCCGCGTGACTCATACTCTATCTAGAAAGGAGAAGATGTCTTTTGTGAGTTTCTTCATGGAGTTAAAGTTCCAGAGGATACTCTTCAAATGTGGCGACTCTTGTATCGATTAAAGACCTCAAGTTAAAGTCTCTAAAGTCCCACGATTGTCATGTTCTCATGGAGAATTTGCTACCCATTGGTATACGATCCATTTTGCCTAAGAAAGTGCATCGGACCTTAACCAAACTTTGTTTATTCTTTAAGGCGATTTGTAGTAGAGTGATTGACCCCGAAAGTTGCCAACATTGCAAAGAGAAATTATCTTGTCACTTTGTGTGAGCTTGAGATGTATTTCCCACCTTCCTTTTTTGACATAATGATTCATCTAATAGTTCATCCGGTTAGAGAGACACAATTGTGTGGCCCATGTTACATGAGATGGATGTATCCGTTTGAGCGTTACATGAAGATATTAAAAGGATATGTGAAAAATCGATCACGACACGAGGGTTGTATTGTTGAGCGCTATATAGTTGAAGAGGCTATTGAGTTTTGCACGGGCTATCTATCTAGTCTTGAATATTCCGTGGGATTTGCGCCAAGGTCTCGTCATGAAGGAAGGATTAGTAAAGGGATGACGGGAACTAAATTAGTGATGGTATCAAGGAAAGAACTAGAGCAAGCACACTTGTACATTCTTCACAATGATAGTGAGGTTGATTCATATGTTGCCAAGCACAAGGAGATTCTTAAGAGTCAATTCCCGGGAAAGAAGCAAGTTTGGTTAGCAAAAGAACACAATAGGAGTTTCATAGTGTGGCTAAAACATCACATTGATGGTGAGAACTAGAGCAATCACACTTGTACGTTCTTCACAATGATAGTGAGGTTGATTCATATGTTGCCAAGCACAAGGAGATTCTTAAGAGTCAATTCCCGGGAAAGAAGCAAGTTTGGTTAGCAAAAGAACACAATAGGAGTTTCATAGTGTGGCTAAAACATCACATTGATGGTGAGTGTGTTTCGAATCCTACTTCGATTTCAAAAAGATTGAGATGGTTAGCAAAAGGTCCAAATATACATGTCTTCTCTTACAACAGCTATCTAATGAACGAGTGCACTTTCTATACAAAAGAACAAGATGATCAGAGTAAAATGCAAAATAGTGGGGTGACTCTTGTAGCTCATTCTATGCATGCATCCAAAGTGCAAAGATAGAAATCCCATATATGCGAATATGTCTTACTTTGGCTTCATTGAACACATATGGGAGTTGGATTACAATATGTTTGAGAGCACGTGTTCAAATGTGAATGGGTTGACAATAATCTTTGGTTTTCTGATTGATGAATTAGGGTTCATGCGGGTGAATTTCAACAAGTTAGGATATAAATATGAACCTTTTATTTTAGCATCGCAAGCTCAACAAGTGTTTTATGTCATCGATCGATTAATATCAATTGGTCTATTGTTCTATTGGTGACAAAAAATTTGTGTATAACAACGATGATGATGAAGCACCCGATGATGTTGGTGTTGAGGACGACCCTTTCTTCGAACATCGGAACCAATAATAGGGGTAAATACTTCTATAGAGGATGTTGTATATTTTAGAAAAGATCATAATGATGGAATTATTATTAAATCGGAAAAAAAAAATACCAAGACGCGAATTGCAAACAAAATTTTATCTAGGAAAAGGAAAAGGTAATATAGACTTAATGATATCTCGTTATTTTTATTAATAGATAATATTTATATTGTTTTTGTAAATTTAACAATAACATGGATTATATATGTTATATTGCAGTCGGATGGCATCACTTAGTGATCATGAGATCTAGTGGTCAAGACAGTAGTCATTGAGGGGTTGTCTTTATTATATATGTTTCTAGCTTTAATTTGTAGCTACTTTTGAGTTTCATAATGTAAGTTACTTATTATGTTGTATGATTTGGATATATATTAATTATGTTGTAAGTAATTGTTTGTTTAATATGGTCTTTTGGTGATATGTACATATGTGTGTGTATCTATATATTGGTTTGTAATGATATATTGGCTGAATTTTGTTGGAATGTATTTTCTGAATTTTGTTGGAAGGGAATGAATTTATAGGTTGTAATTAAAATGGAGAACAAACCAAAATAAAAAAAATATTTAAAAAAAAATTCAGTCAATAGGTAGCGTTTTAGAGTGAAAACGCTAGAAATAAAGTTAAAAAATTCATTCAATACCTAGCGTTTTATAGATAAAACGCTAGGAATTGTAAAGAGAAGCTAGAGGATCCCTAGCGTTTTACAGAAAATGCTAGGAATGGTAGTAAAAATGTGCTATAGCATCCCTAGCGTTTTTACATAAAACGCTAGGAATGTTAGTAAAAAGGTGCTATAGCATCCCTAGCGTTTTTATATAAAACGCTAGGAATTTATATAAAACGCTAGGAATGTTAGTAAAAAGGTGCTATAGCATCCCTAGCGTTTTACAGAAAACGCTAGGAATTGTAAAAAGGCGCTATAGCATCCCTAGCGTTTTATGTAAAAACGCTAGGGATGCTATTAAAATTTTTACAAGGCGCGCTCTCTCATCTCTCTCACACACACTCACATTTGTCTCTTCATCTACCTAACTCCTCTCTTGCGAAAACCCAGCGAAAACCCAGAAACCTCTTCGTTCATCCCTTCTGTGTGAGACCCAGGCAAACCAAACGACCCATCCTCTTCGTTCATCCTCTTCGTTCATCCCTTGCGAACAACCCACACTCCACGTATTCGTTCATCATCCAGAAACCCATAAACGCGCGACCCAGGAAACCTAAAACGCAGAAACCCATCCTCTTCGTTCATCCTCTCTCTCCTTGGTGTTATCTTACCACGCAAAGAGCAAGCACCCATTTGTTTCCTTTTTCGCACTCTCTCTCCCTTTCAAAAGGTATTTCTGCAACATACTCTCACTGGTTTTTTTGTTGTTTGTTATGTATCTTTTGTATGGCTTTCTCTGTTACTTAGCTCAATGTTATATTTAATTAGTTGTTAGATTAGTCTGGCTTAGATAGCATTATTAACTTTCCTAGTGCATGGCTTTCCTAGTGCATGCATGGCTTTCTCTGTTTAGTGCATGGCTTTCATATATATGTTTACTCTAGGTTCTTAGTGCATGGCTTTCCTATATATGTTTACTCTAGGTTATATACTTAGTGCATGGCTTTCCTATGTATGTTTACTCTAGGTTATATACTTAGTGCATGGCTTTCCTATGTATGTTTACTCTAGGTCATATACTTAGTGCATGGCTTTCACTGTTACTTAGTGCATGGCTTCTTCTATATTTTGTTAAGTGTTTGTTGGTTCTAAACAATTAGAAAGCTAAAACTCACTGAGTCTATTTCATTTGGGTCATTGCAAGTGAGATGGCATCACATAGTGATCATGAGAGTAGTCGAGGTGGTGATGGGAGTGATAGAAACACAAAGAAGTTCACTCCCGAGGAATTACATCGAAAAAGAATATCGTCCATCGGATAAGTAAAGGACACGAGAAATATAAGGTAAGTTAATTACTAATTATTAATGTTGTTCTCTACCTTTCCAAGTTATCTAATTATTTAATGATTTAATTATTTAAGGTCCGATGGAGTGTTAAAGGTTTGCCAATTGGAGACAACGGCACAAATTTAATTAGCTTTATTGGTACTAAGGTGAAACAAATCTTTCCAATTTCAATAAAAAGTTGGAATGAGAAAGATAATACTGATTTTGCCTAAAATGAAAGATGATTTTTGGTCCTTAATCTGGTATATAATTTTAGACCTCTTTAATAATCTTATTTAGTGAATTTTTAGTTGTATTTATTTAATCCATTTTTATGTATAAGTAGAAACACTTTGATGTCGATGATGCAGAAGAGATTGGATACTCAAGGAAGCGGGAAGGTTGCATCGGGCATATAGAAGCGATGTGGGGAAAAAGTATCCAAACGGCTGATGGGACCATCGACAGAGCCTCTAGCCTTCGTATGCAGGAATTATAACTAAGGAGGATTGGACCAAATTTGTAGATATACGCACTTCTGAGATCCGGATTTCTGGTTAGTATATTAATTATTTAAGTTATATATATATATATATATATATATATATATATATATATATATATTTCACAACAAGATATCATTCATTAATGTATACTTATGTTTTTAAATAGAAAAAAGCAAAGCCAATAAAGTGAGAGCTTCTAATCCCGAAAAGTACCCTTATAGAGGAGGTTCAAGTGGATATCAAATTCTTGAAGAAAGATTGGTAAGACACAATTAGTTTAATTTATTATGATTTAATGAATCTTTTAATTTACTGATTGATTAACAATTATTAAACTTAAATAGTTATGCAAGAGGGGAAAGATCCAACTCAAGAATCCCTTGATCGTTGTAATCTTTATGCAGTTAGAGGTCCGACAAAACAAGGATGGGGAGATTGTGGATCCGAAAACTAAGGAGGTCAATGACAAAATTGTAAGTATTCCAAAATTCATGTATTGTAATTTTAATTTTTGATTCCTAGCAAGTTGGAATTTGTGTCGACTATTTTTTTAATCCGTTACTCGATTTTTTTGACACGTGAACATATTTTTATTGTCGATTAAATTTCTTTGACACTTGTTTATTATTTTTATCCGTTACTCGATTTTTTTGACACGTGGACATATTTTTTATTGTCGATTAAATTTCTTTGACACTTGTTTATTATTTTTATCCGTTACTCGATTTTTTTGACACGTGAACATATTTTTTTATTGTCGATTAAATTTCTTTGACACTTGTTTATTATTTTTATCCGTTACTCGATTTTTTTGACACGTGGACATATTTTTTATTGTCGATTAAATTTCTCTTGACACTTGTTTATTAATTTTATCCGTTATTTATGTTTGTGCATCAACAAAGCATATCACAATCTGATCACAAGGAGATTTAACATTGTGATGGTCAACAAGATGTCCTTGCTCGTGCCTTGGGAAGGGAAGAGAGACAGTGGTCGGATTAGAGGTTATGGATATGGGATTCCTCCTACAACCGTGTTTGGGCCAAAGAGCCAAAGCAAGGGTGCGGGGATTGTAAAGTCATGGCGGCAAAGTATGACGAGCTATCCAAGAATGTTCTTTGTATTAATGGAAGAGAGACAGATGTTTAAGCGACTCTTGGCACAAAGGATTGGTGCACCATCCCCGCTGCACCACCCCCGCTTTGAACCTATATCACCTGCTTTGCACCCCCATAGCGCCCGAGATAGCCTGCACCATCCCTTCAACACAGTATTTAACAAAACTCGACTGCTTTTTTGTACATATGTATTTGATAAAATTATCATGTATATTTATTTTTCTTTATAATTGATTTAGGATAATCGTGAATGTGAGCTATATATTGCAAACCCACATCGAAAGGTTGCATTGGGTTTGATATGTAACCAATTGAGTGCCACATCGCACAATTTACCCATGCTCGAAAACCATTTGAGAGTTAGGGTAGACTATTCAATAGAGAGGGTGCGCACCATTGCCTGCTCCAATTGCTAATGCAGATATATTTCTTGTGGATCAAGCACTTAGTACTTTTGTGGCATGGCTGAACAACTTGTCGTTGTAAGTGACAATATTTTTGTTAATAAGTTGATGACTATAATGTGTGTTAACTAACTAATTAATCATTTTTTTAATATATACTAGGTACCCCAAGTGTCCCGACCTTCCCTTCCATAAAAGTGTCCCGACCTTCCCTTCCACTACCAAACTCTCCCGACCATCTACTTTATACAGCCAGTCCAACATGTTGGTCAATTTCCCATTGATGAATTCCGTAGTACATCGATTCTCTAAAGGTCCACATCACTCAAAAAATGAACCCGGACGACAAATTTTTTACCGCCCGATAACATTGTGGGATTGGAGCAGTTGGTAATGATCAACATGGAGGATCCGAAAGCTATAGTTGAAATGGATTGGGCCTTCGCCATCGATATTAGAGTATACGGAGGTATGTATTAAATTATTTGTACACAATAGTTGTTTATATTAGAGTATATATATGAGGATCTGAAAGTTGTATATATATTATTTATAGGTTTTTGTACAATCGTCTTCGGTCCTTCATAGCGGACACAAAAGTATTTCTTCTTGTGTCCAAAGCGTGTATCGTTGTGTTTAAGCAAGGTAATACAGAGGAACGTATTATGGCTATTAAGAGTGAAATACAAAGTTATATCCATTCACGCTTCATGGATGCCAAGCATTTGAAGGCGAATCTTTATTTTTGGCACCACTCAATAATGGGTGAGAAATTTAGTCTTCAATCACTTGTTTAATTATTTTGAGGATTGTATTATAGTGTAAATTAATGTGTACTCATTCGTGATTCATTTACTTGCAGGCAACATTGGGTACTCTTTGCAATAAACCCTAAGCAAAATGTTGTCTACTATCCGGATTCACTTCAAGGCCATTACAACGCTCACGTGAGACTTCGTAGAGATGGTTGAGAGGTGTGTATGTGTAACCCTCTCATTTTAATTTGTATAATTTAATATATGTATTTTGTTCAACTTAACGTTATATATATATATATGTATGACGTTACAGTGCTTTGAAAGAATACTTGGGATTATCTACGAGTAAAACAAGATGGCTACCCATAACTGTAAGCTTTTTAAGAATCATTCTTATAATTTTAATTGAATTTTTGGTCATAAAAATGTGACAATTAAGTTATAATCTTTTGCTTTGTAGTGTCCTAAACAACCAAATAACAATGATTGTGGGTACTACGTTATGAGGTATATGAAAGAGATTATCACTCATGACAAAGTAACAATCCCAACCAAGGTAACTACTTAGATTTCTTTTTTATATTGATATTATAATACTTACTCACATTTAATAAACATTTTAATTCTAATTTTATTTCATTTTATTTTTCAGTATTTTCCCAGCTTTAAAAATATCCAGAATTACTCTGCTGAACAACTTACAGTGATAAAGAAAGGAGTGGTGCGTTTTGTTTCTAGCTTTTTGTAGCAAGTTTTGAGATTCATAATAGTTTAGTTATTATATATGTTGTATATATTGGATTTATATTATGTTGTAAGTACTTCTTAGAATGATATATATTGGATATTGGAAATATTATTTGATGAATTTTGTTGACTGAATTTTGTTTGAATGATATTGGATTGGAATGTATTTTCTGAATTTGTTTGGAAGGGAATGAATTTATAGGTTGTAATTAAAATGGAGAACAAACCAAAATAAAAAAAATATTTAAAAAAAAATTCAGTCAATAGGTAGCGTTTTAGAGTGAAAACGCTAGAAATGAAGTTAAAAAATTCATTCAATACCTAGCGTTTTAAAAATAAAACGCTAGGAATTGTAAAGAGGAGCTAGAGGATCCCTAGCGTTTACGTAAAAACGCTAGGAATGCTAATAAAAGGTGCTATAGCATCCATAGCGTTTTACATAAAACGCTAGGTATGGTAGTAAAAGGGCTATAGTATCCCCAGCGTTTTAACTTAAAACGCTAGGAATGGTAGTAAAAGGAGCTATGGGATCCCTAGCGTTTTTATTTAAAACGCTAGGAATGGTAGTAAAAAGAGCTATGGGATCCCTAGCGTTTCTGTAAAACGCTAGGAATTGTAAAAAGGCGCTGGGTCAATGGCTAGCGTTTTATATAAAACGCTACGTATGTCTAAAACACGCTGGGTCAATGGCTAGCGTTTTTTAAAACGCTACTAATGGGGTGTACGCATTAGTAGCGCCAGCTTCTCTAGCGTTTTAAAACGCTACCAATGCCCAAAAAAAACGCTGAAAATCCTAATACGCTGGCGTAGTGGTGCTATCTAGTTTAATGTTTGGGGAAATTACACTCACCTCCCTTAAGTTTTGGTCAAATATCACACACCTCCCCTCTAGTTTTAAATTGAACAATGACCTCCCTTAAGTTTTGGTTAAATGTCACACACCTCCCCTCTAATTTTAAATTTAACACTCACCTCCATAAAGATTTGGTCAAATACAATTTTCTAATTGTATTTGAAGATATAATCATGTGTTCTTAACTTGTGCTATACTTGCACATCCATTTCCTTTATTTTCTTCGGCTATCGAAGGCTAAATCTTATAGGTCATTCATTTCAAATGAGGGTTCTTCCCCTTTTGTACCCTTTGTGTTGTGCACTAGCTAGTTACTTTCTCTACTTAATTTTGACTTCCCACCACTTTGCAAAACTGTCGATAGGCTGCACTAGTTTCATCTCCCTTCTTCCTCTGTGAACCTACTACAAATCTTTGTGATGATATAATTAGATTTTAGGGAATGAATTCATATTCAAAACTAGAAACTGTGCATAAATGAGAAAGATGAAGAAAATTACACGGGAGTAGAAGAAGTCTTTGTAATGGTGTATTAAATTTTAGGAATTGGAAATAATCCAATAATTTGAGGGGAGCTATTGTCAAGAGGAAACTAGAGAGGAGGTGTGTGGCATTTAACTTGACTTTAGGGGAGGTGAATGTAATTTCCCCTTAATGTTTTTAATCCCTATAAATGGGGAGAATTTCTATTTAGCCCTTTCATTTTGTAAATGTCTCATTTTTGTCCTACTCTTTTAACATATGGTTTGTTTTCCTTAATATTTACTCCACTCAATTAACGCCAAACTAAGAGACAATTCGCAACAACGAAAACACCATTTAATCAAAGAGGGCACATGGCATTCCTTCAAGGACTATTCAACACTCAACTTCCCCTAAACCCATCCCATCCCTCAAGCTTCCCCATCCCCACCTCCGCATCCTCAGCAATCGAGTATTAAAAATAAAACTATACATTTGAAACTCAATATTAGAAATTCATCAAACACTGAATCCACCAACAAACTAGATATTTGAAACATGACACATCAACACCAATCTACTACATTATCCAACTGCAGCTCCCATAGGCTCATAACACCCCCATAAAATGACTCTAACTCTTAAATCGCACGCTCAAAAACCATAGAAATCTGGGCCTTTCGAGACAACTTCTATTTACCTTCAAAATATTAATTGTGAAGGCCAGCACGATACCATTCTCTTTACAAACAATCCATATCCTAATGCTTGAATGCACACCCCCCCACTATAATCAACCATAGTATTGTCATTTAAAATATTAAACGAGATGAAAAATAAGAGTTGCCTATTCTTTATTATCTTCTTATCAAAATAATAAATTAATTAATTAACTTTTCTATTTATGTATATTCGGTGCAATGTCAAAATAGAGATTAAACAATAAATACTTGTAAAATGTTGACTTTTTTGTCTTTATATTCAAAAAAATGTATTATTTCAAAATTTAATAGAGAATGGATACCTTGAGAAATTCATTTAATTAATGGCCTTAATGAGTAACAGTAGATAAGTAACAAAAGGAGGTTGCACTTGCGTGTGCGCAGTTGCACAACTATAATATAACAACATGCACAAACGTCACTAAAAATAGGAAGAGGGTTAAAAAATCATCAACTATTTTTTCTATTTAAACAAAAACAAAATTGTAGTGCTCGTGAGTGCATGATAACTAAACCAATATAGAAGATATAACCCACCAACAATTACTAAATTTGGAAAACTCTTAATGTCGTCCATGTGTAACTTACCTTCAAGTATAATAAACTTAATTTGGTGCAATTTAACAAACAAAATCCAAAGTATTTTAACGAACAAAACCCTACCCTACACTTGTATTTTAAATATAAATAACTCCAATTTATCATTTGAATAACTTCCAACATTCAATTTACTCTCACATTAAATTTCCAACTCATAATTGAAGCAAATTGGAGATGGAAAAAGAATCCCAAACATGGAGATGTTAAGAATGGAAGCTCTATCAATTCTCCATGTGCCTCACCCCTTCCTTGTTTTAGATGAGTTTGCCCCCATTCAAGAAAAACTTGATCCTTATTGTAGTGCAAAACAACAAATTCACAACAGCATCGAAGAAAATTTTGAGGAACAAGAGTTTAGTTTTTCAAGCACTGGTTCTGCGGAAACGTTTAACTTTGCTGATGAGATCTTTGAAGATGGTCAAATTCGACCAATATTTCCTACTTTTAACCAATCTCTTCTCTTCACCGCCACACAAAAAAATGACTCCTCGCATCTTCGACCACCTCTAAAGAAAATATTTGTTCAGCAAACCAAAAAATCAAACTCAAAATTGTGTGGCCTTTCACATGAATTGCATAATGACCAATTGCAAAACATTACACTGGTGGAGATGGATAATTTGAATGAATGCAATGAAAAAAGAAACTCAATGGGGTACTCAAAGGAATGGAAATTTCGACGAGACTTGAAGCTTCGAAGTAATAGTGATCACAAAGATGCTTTTGTTTTCTTGAATCCCTGTGTGTTAGAAAAGTCCAACAAGGAAAATGTGGAGAACAACATCGTGAAGAACAGAAATGGTGGAAAGAACAAAGCAACATTGTCACCTCATGAAAAGCTTTATGTCATGAATAGACTGAAGAAAGAGGGCAATAAACGGAGATCATTCTTGCCTTATAAACAACATCTGTTTGGGATTTTTACCAATAGGAATGGATTAAGGAGAATCCTTCTTCCCTTTTGAGATTTAATTACAAACTCCTCTCAACTAATTTCAAGGGATTTATATGATTTAGATGTAGATAAATCTTTAAATGTACAAAGAATATGGCTAATTAAGTAACTTTGGGTGTCTCCAAAGTTGTAGTTCAAGGTACTTTTTGCACTTGATGAAACTCAAGTGTTTTTGATATTTTCCTTGACGATAATGTAGATTGAGTGCCTCTTTCTTTAGTATAATATATAGTTACTTGCTTATGTCACAAGTTTCGATATTGTAGTACACATGAATCTCCCTGTCCTACCATTTATCAAAGGAGTGCTCCACTTTTATAGAAAAAGAAAAGGCATGTCCTCTAAGATCATTCACCTAAAAATGAAAATATATATATATATATATATATATATATATATATATATATATATATATATATATATATATTACAAGATTTTAAATAAAAACATTTTCTTATGGGTTGAGGTGTAAAATATATACAGATTACTCCTCCATACCTTAGCAAAGTTAAAATATTAAATGTCTTCAATATATAAAATCCTTATTTCATCTTGACCTTGGAGTTTAAAGTCTTTCTCAACCAAGAGGCTCTGCGATGCCATGTCTATTACATAGTAGTGGCGAACCCCATCTCAATCACCCACGTTCTATTCCTTGGATTGTTGCAAGTTCAATATATTGTTATCTACAAAGGTAGTGGGAGTATGACTTGTAACACAATTGGCATGATGAGTGGAATATTTATAAATATCTCATGAAGGAGAGTGCTATCTAGTTTAATGTTTGGGAAATTACACTCACCTCCCTTAAGATTTGGTCAAATATCACACACCTCCCCTCTAGTTTTAAATTGAACAATGACCTCCCTTAAGTTTTGGTTAAATGTCACACACCTCCCCTCTAATTTTAAATTTAACACTCACCTCCTTTAAGATTTGGTCAAATACAATTTTCTAATTGTATTTGAAGATATAATCATGTGTTCTTAACTTGTGCTATACTTGCACATCCATTTCCTTTATTTTCTTCGGCTATCGAAGGCTAAATCTTATAGGTCATTCATTTCAAATGAGGGTTCTTTCCCTTTTGCACCCTTTGTGTTGTGCACTAGCTAGTTACTTTCTCTACTTAATTTTGACTTCCCACCACTTTGCAAAACTGTCGATAGGCTGCACTAGTTTCATCTCCCTTCTTCCTCTGTGAACCTACTACAAATCTTTGTGATGATATAATTAGATTTTAGGGAATGAATTCTTATTCAAATCTAGAAACTGTGCATGAATGAGAAAGATTAAGAAAATTACACGGGAGTAGAAGAAGTCTTTGTAATGGTGTATTAAATTTTAGGAATTGGAAATAATCCAATAATTTGTGGGGAGCTATTGTCAAGAGGAAACTAGAGAGGAGGTGTGTGGCATTTAACTTGACTTTAGGGGAGGTGAATGTAATTTCCCCTTAATGTTTTTAATCCCTATAAATGGGGAGAATTTCTATTTAGCCCTTTCATTTTGTAAATGTCTCATTTTTGTCCTACTCTTTTAACATATGGTTTGTTTTCCTTAATATTTACTCCACTCAATTAACGCCAAACTAAGAGACAATTCGCAACAACGAAAACACCATTTAATCAAAGAGGGCACATGGCATTCCTTCAAGGACTATTCAACACTCAACTTCCCCTAAACCCATCCCATCCCTCAAGCTTCCCCATCCCCACCTCCGCATCCTCAGCAATCGAGTATTTAAAAATAAAACTATACATTTGAAACTCAATATTAGAAATTCATCAAACACTGAATCCACCAACAAACTAGATATTTGAAACATGACACATCAACACCAATCTACTACATTATCCAAACTGCAGCTCCCATAGGCTCATAACACCCCCCATAAAATGACTCTAACTCTTAAATCTGCACGTTCAAAAACCATAGAAATCTGGGCCTTTCGAGACAACTTCTATTTACCTTCAAAATATTAATTGTGAAGGCCAGCACGATACCATTTTCTTTACAAACAATCCATATCCTAATGCTTGAATGCACACCCCCCCACTATAATCAACCATAGTATTGTCATTTAAAATATTAAACGAGATGAAAAATAAGAGTTGCCTATTCTTTATTATCTTCTTATCAAAATAATAAATTACTTAATTAACTTTTCTATTTATGTATATTCGGTGCAATGTCAAAATAGAGATTAAACAATAAATACTTGTAAAATGTTGACTTTTTTGTCTTTATATTAAAAAAAATGTATTATTTCAAAATTTAATAGAGAATGGATACCTTGAGAAATTCATTTAATTAATGGCCTTAATGAGTAACAGTAGATAAGTAACCAAAGGAGGTTGCACTTGCGTGTGCGCAGTTGCACAACTATAATATAACAACATGCACAAACGTCACTAAAAATAGGAAGAGGGTTAAAAAATCATCAACTATTTTTTCTATTTAAACAAAAACAAAATTGTAGTGCTCGTACATGATAACTAAACCAATATAGAAGATATAACCCACCAACAATTACTAAATTTGGAAAACTCTTAATGTCGTCCATGTGTAACTTACCTTCGAAGTATAATAAACTTAATTTGGTGCAATTTAACAAACAAAATCCAGTATTTTAACGAACAAAACCCTACCCTACACTGTATTTTAAATATAAATAACTCCAATTTATCATTTCAGAATAACTTCCAACATTCAATTTACCTCACATTAAATTTCCAACTCATAATTGAAGCAAATTGGAGATGGAAAAAAGAATCCCAAACATGGAGATGTTAAGAATGGAAGCTCTATCAATTCTCCATGTGCCTCACCCCCTTCCTTGTTTTAGATGAGTTTGCCCCCATTCAAGAAAAACTTGATCCTTATTGTAGTGCAAAACAACAAATTCACAACAAAGATCGAAGAAAATTTTGAGGAACAAGAGTTTAGTTTTTCAAGCACTGGTTCTGCGGAAACGTTTAACTTTGCTGATGAGATCTTTGAAGATGGTCAAATTCGACCAATATTTCCTACTTTTAACCAATCTCTTCTCTTCACCGCCACACAAAAAAATGACTCCTTGCATCTTCGACCACCTCTAAAGAAAATATTTGTTCAAAGAAACCAAAAATCAAACTCAAAATTGTGTGGCCTTTCACATGAATTGCATAATGACCAATTGCAAAACATTACTTTGGTGGAGATGGATAATTTGAATGAATGCAATGAAAAAAGAAACTCAATGGGGTACTCAAAGGAATGGAAATTTCGACGAGACTTGAAGCTTCGAAGTAATAGTGATCACAAAGATGCTTTTGTTTTCTTGAATCCCTGTGTGTTAGAAAAGTCCAACAAGGAAAATGTGGAGAACAACATCGTGAAGAGAATGTAAATGGTGGAAAGAACAAAGCAACATTGTCACCTCATGAAAAGCTTTATGTCATGAATAGAGTGAAGAAAGAGGGCAATAAACGGAGATCATTCTTGCCTTATAAACAACATATGTTTGGGATTTTTACCAATAGGAATGGATTAAGGAGAATCCTTCTTCCCTTTTGAGATTTAATTACAAACTCCTCTCAACTAATTTCAAGGGATTTATATGATTTAGATGTAGATAAATCTTTAAATGTACAAAGAATATGGCTAATTAAGTAACTTTGGGTGTCTCCAAAGTTGTAGTTCTAGGTACTTTTTTGCACTTGATGAAACTCAAGTGTTTTCAGTATTTTCCTTGACGATAATGTAGATTGAGTGCCTCTTTCTTTAGTATAATATATAGTTACTTGCTTATGTCACAAGTTTCGATATTGTAGTACACATGAATCTCCTGTCCTACCATTTATCAAAGGAGTGCTCCACTTTTATAGAAAAAGAAAAGGCATGTCCTCTAAGATCATTCAGCCAAAAAATGAAATATATATATATATATATATATATATATATATATATATATATATTACAAGATTTTAAATAAAAACATTTTCTTATGGGTTGAGGTGTAAAATATAACAGTTACTCCTCCATACCTTAGCAAAGTTAAAATATTAAATGTCTTCAATATATAAAATCCTTATTTCATCTTGACCTTGGAGTTTAAAGTCTTTCTCAACCAAGAGGCTCTGCGATGCCATGTCTATTACATAGTAGTGGCGAACCCCATCTCAATCACCCACGTTCTATTCCTTGGATTGTTGCAAGTTCAATATATTGTTATCTACAAAGGTAGTGGGAGTATGACTTGTATCCCAAGTGGCATGATGAGTGGAATCTTTATAAATATCTCATGAAGGAGAGTGCTATCTAGTTTAATGTTTGGGGAAATTACACTCACCTCCCTTAAGATTTCGTCAAATATCACACACCTCCCCTCTAGTTTTAAATTGAACAATGACCTCCCTTAAGTTTTGGTTAAATGTCACACACCTCCCCTCTAATTTTAAATTTAACACTCACCTCCTTTAAGATTTGGTCAAATACAATTTTCTAATTGTATTTGAAGATATAATCATGTGTTCTTAACTTGTGCTATACTTGCACATCCATTTCCTTTATTTTCTTCGGCTATCAAAGGCTAAATCTTATAGGTCATTCATTTCAAATGAGGGTTCTTTCCCTTTTGTACCCTTTGTGTTGTGCACTAGCTAGTTACTTTCTCTACTTAATTTTGACTTCCCACCACTTTGCAAAGCGTCGATAGTTTTGCACTAGTTTCATCTCCCTTCTTCCTCTGTGAACCTACTACAAATCTTTGTGATGATATAATTAGATTTTAGGGAATGAATTCTTATTCAAATCTAGAAACTGTGCATGAATGAGAAAGATGAAGAAAATTACACGGGAGTAGAAGAAGTCTTTGTAATGGTGTATTAAATTTTAGGAATTGGAAATAATCCAATAATTTGAGGGGAGCTATTGTCAAGAGGAAACTAGAGAGGAGGTGTGTGGCATTTAACTTGACTTTAGGGGAGGTGAATGTAATTTCCCCTTAATGTTTTTAATCCCTATAAATGGGGAGAATTTCTATTTAGCCCTTTCATTTTGTAAATGTCTCATTTTTGTCCTACTCTTTTAACATATGGTTTGTTTTCCTTAATATTTACTCCACTCAATTAACGCCAAACTAAGAGACAATTCGCAACAACGAAAACACCATTTAATCAAAGAGGGCACATGGCATTCCTTCAAGGACTATTCAACACTCAACTTCCCCTAAACCCATCCCATCCCTCAAGCTTCCCCATCCCCACCTCCGCATCCTCAGCAATCGAGTATTTAAAAATAAAACTATACATTTGAAACTCAATATTAGAAATTCATCAAACACTGAATCCACCAACAAACTAGATATTTGAAACATAACACATCAACACCAATCTACTACATTATCCAAAGCTGCAGCTCCCATAGGCTCATAACACCCCCATAAAATGACTCTAACTCTTAAATCGCACGTTCAAAAACCATAGAAATCGGGCCTTTCGAGACAACTTCTATTTACCTTCAAAATATTAATTGTGAAGGCCAAAGCACGATACCATTCTCTTTACAAACAATCCATATCCTAATGCTTGAATGCACACCCCCCCACTATAATCAACCATAGTATTGTCATTTAAAATATTAAACGAGATGAAAAATAAGAGTTGCCTATTCTTTATTATCTTCTTATCAAAATAATAAATTACTTAATTAACTTTTCTATTTATGTATATTGGTGCAATGTCAAAATAGAGATTAAACAATAAATACTTGTAAAATGTTGACTTTTTGTCTTTATATTAAAAAAATGTATTATTTCAAAATTTAATAGAGAATGGATACCTTGAGAAATTCATTTAATTAATGGCCTTAATGAGTAATGATAGATAAGTAACCAAAGGAGGTTGCACTTATGTGCGTGATTGCACAACTATAATATAACAACATGCACAAACGTCACTAAAAATAGGAAGAGGGTTAAAAAATCATCAACTATTTTTTCTATTTAAACAAAAACAAAATTGTAGTGCTCGTACATGATAACTAAACCAATATAGAAGATATAACCCACCAACAATTACTAAATTTGGAAAACTCTTAATGTCGTCCATGTGTAACTTACCTTCGAAGTATAATAAACTTAATTTGGTGCAATTTAACAAACAAAATCCAGTATTTTAACGAACAAAACCCTACCCTACACTGTATTTTAAATATAAATAACTCCAATTTATCATTTCAGAATAACTTCCAACATTCAATTTACCTCACATTAAATTTCCAACTCATAATTGAAGCAAATTGGAGATGGAAAAAAGAATCCCAAACATGGAGATGTTAAGAATGGAAGCTCTATCAATTCTCCATGTGCCTCACCCCTTCCTTGTTTTAGATGAGTTTGCCCCCATTCAAGAAAAACTTGATCCTTATTGTAGTGCAAAACAACAAATTCACAACAAAGATCGAAGAAAATTTTGAGGAACAAGAGTTTAGTTTTTCAAGCACTGGTTCTGCGGAAACGTTTAACTTTGCTGATGAGATCTTTGAAGATGGTCAAATTCGACCAATATTTCCTACTTTTAACCAATCTCTTCTCTTCACCGCCACACAAAAAAATGACTCCTCGCATCTTCGACCACCTCTAAAGAAAATATTTGTTCAGCAAACCAAAAAATCAAACTCAAAATTGTGTGGCCTTTCACATGAATTGCATAATGACCAATTGCAAAACATTACACTGGTGGAGATGGATAATTTGAATGAATGCAATGAAAAAAGAAACTCAATGGGGTACTCAAAGGAATGGAAATTTCGACGAGACTTGAAGCTTCAAGTAATAGTGATCACAAAGATGCTTTTGTTTTCTTGAATCTGTGTGTTAGAAAAGTCCAACAAGGAAAATGTGGAGAACAACATCGTGAAGAACAGAAATGGTGGAAAGAACAAAGCAACATTGTCACCTCATGAAAAGCTTTATGTCATGAATAGAGTGAAGAAAGAGGGCAATAAACGGAGATCATTCTTGCCTTATAAACAACATATGTTTGGGATTTTTACCAATAGGAATGGATTAAGGAGAATCCTTCTTCCCTTTTGAGATTTAATTACAAACTCCTCTCAACTAATTTCAAGGGGATTTATATGATTTAGATGTAGATAAATCTTTAAATGTACAAAGAATATGGCTAATTAAGTAACTTTGGGTGTCTCCAAAGTTGTAGTTCTAGGTACTTTTTTGCACTTTATGAAACTCAAGTGTTTTCAGTATTTTCCTTGACGATAATGTAGATTGAGTGCCTCTTTCTTTAGTATAATATATAGTTACTTGCTTATGTCACAAGTTTCGATATTGTAGTACACATGAATCTCCTGTCCTACCATTTATCAAAGGAGTGCTCCACTTTTATAGAAAAAGAAAAGGCATGTCCTCTAAGATCATTCACAAAAAATGAAAATATATATATATATATATATATATATATATATATATATTACAAGATTTTAAATAAAAACATTTTCTTATGGGTTGAGGTGTAAAATATAATGATTACTCCTCCATACCTTAGCAAAGTTAAAATATTAAATGTCTTCAATATATAAAATCCTTATTTCATCTTGACCTTGGAGTTTAAAGTCTTTCTCAACCAAGAGGCTCTGCGATGCCATGTCTATTACATAGTAGTGGCGAACCCCATCTCAATCACCCACGTTCTATTCCTTGGATTGTTGCAAGTTCAATATATTGTTATCTACAAAGGTAGTGGGAGTATGACTTGTATCCCAAGTGGCATGATGAGTGGAATATTTATAAATATCTCATGAAGGAGAGTGCTATCTAGTTTAATGTTTGGGGAAATTACACTCACCTCCCTTAAGATTTGGTCAAATATCACACACCTCCCCTCTAGTTTTAAATTGAACAATGACCTCCCTTAAGTTTTGGTTAAATGTCACACACCTCCCCTCTAATTTTAAATTTAACACTCACCTCCTTTAAGATTTGGTCAAATACAATTTTCTAATTGTATTTGAAGATATAATCATGTGTTCTTAACTTGTGCTATACTTGCACATCCATTTCCTTTATTTTCTTCGGCTATCGAAGGCTAAATCTTATAGGTCATTCATTTCAAATGAGGGTTCTTTCCCTTTTGCACCCTTTGTGTTGTGCACTAGCTAGTTACTTTCTCTACTTAATTTTGACTTCCCACCACTTTGCAAAAAGCGTCGATAGTTGCACTAGTTTCATCTCCCTCTTCCTCTCTGTGAACCTACTACAAATCTTTGTGATGATATAATTAGATTTTAGGGAATGAATTCTTATTCAAATCTAGAAACTGTGCATGAATGAGAAAGATGAAGAAAATTACACGGAGTAGAAGAAGTCTTTGTAATGGTGTATTAAATTTTAGGAATTGGAAATAATCCAATAATTTGAGGGGAGCTATTGTCAAGAGGAAACTAGAGAGGAGGTGTGTGGCATTTAACTTGACTTTAGGGAGGTGAATGTAATTTCCCTTAATGTTTTTAATCCCTATAAATGGGGAGAATTTCTATTTAGCCCTTTCATTTTGTAAATGTCTCATTTTTGTCCTACTCTTTTAACATATGGTTTGTTTTCCTTAATATTTACTCCACTCAATTAACGCCAAACTAAGAGACAATTCGCAACAACGAAAACACCATTTAATCAAAGAGGGCACATGGCATTCCTTCAAGGACTATTCAACACTCAACTTCCCTAAACCCATCCCATCCTCAAGCTTCCCCATCCCCACCTCCGCATCCTCAAAGAATCGAGTATTTAAAAATAAAACTATACATTTGAAACTCAATATTAGAAATTCATCAAACACCGAATCCACCAACAAACTAGATATTTGAAACATGACACATCAACACCAATCTACTACATTATCCAAACTGCGCAGCTCCCATAGGCTCATAACACCCCCATAAAATGACTCTAACTCTTAAATCGCACGTTCAAAAACCATAGAAATCGGGGCTTTCGAGACAACTTCTATTTACCTTCAAAATATTAATTGTGAAGGCCAGCACGATACCATTCTCTTTACAAACAATCCATATCCTTATGCTTGAATGCACACCCCCCCACTATAATCAACCATAGTATTGTCATTTAAAATATTAAACGAGATGAAAAATAAGAGTTGCCTATTCTTTATTATCTTCTTATCAAAATAATAAATTACTTAATTAACTTTTCTATTTATGTATATTCGGTGCAATGTCAAAATAGAGATTAAACAATAAATACTTGTAAAATGTTGACTTTTTTGTCTTTATATTCAAAAAAATGTATTATTTCAAAATTTAATAGAGAATGGATACCTTGAGAAATTCATTTAATTAATGGCCTTAATGAGTAACAGTAGATAAGTAACCAAAGGAGGTTGCACTTGCGTGTGCGCAGTTGCACAACTATAATATAACAACATGCACAAACGTCACTAAAAATAGGAAGAGGGTTAAAAAATCATCAACTATTTTTTCTATTTAAACAAAAACAAAATTGTAGTGCTCGTACATGATAACTAAACCAATATAGAAGATATAACCCACCAACAATTACTAAATTTGGAAAACTCTTAATGTCGTCCATGTGTAACTTACCTTCGAAGTATAATAAACTTAATTTGGTGCAATTTAACAAACAAAATCCAGTATTTTAACGAACAAAACCCTACCCTACACTGTATTTTAAATATAAATAACTCCAATTTATCATTTAGAATAACTTCCAACATTCAATTTACCTCACATTAAATTTCCAACTCATAATTGAAGCAAATTGGAGATGGAAAAAAGAATCCCAAACATGGAGATGTTAAGAATGGAAGCTCTATCAATTCTCCATGTGCCTCACCCCTTCCTTGTTTTAGATGAGTTTGCCCCCATTCAAGAAAAACTTGATCCTTATTGTAGTGCAAAACAACAAATTCACAACAGCATCGAAGAAAATTTTGAGGAACAAGAGTTTAGTTTTTCAAGCCTTTGGTTCATGGAAGCGTTTAACTTTCTTTGATGAGATCTTTGAAGATGGTCAAATTCGACCAATATTTCCTACTTTTAACCAATCTCTTCTCTTCACCGCACACAAAAAAATGACTCCTCGCATCTTCGACCACCTCTAAAGAAAATATTTGTTCAGCAAACCAAAAAATCAAACTCAAAATTGTGTGGCCTTTCACATGAATTGCATAATGACCAATTGCAAAACATTACACTGGTGGAGATGGATAATTTGAATGAATGCAATGAAAAAAGAAACTCAATGGGGTACTCAAAGGAATGGAAATTTCGACGAGACTTGAAGCTTCGAAGTAATAGTGATCACAAAGATGCTTTTGTTTTCTTGAATCCTGTGTGTTAGAAAAGTCCAACAAGGAAAATGTGGAGAACAACATCGTAAAGAACAGAAATGGTGGAAAGAACAAAGCAACATTGTCACCTCATGAAAAGCTTTATGTCATGAATAGAGTGAAGAAAGAGGGCAATAAACGGAGATCATTCTTGCCTTATAAACAACATATGTTTGGGATTTTTACCAATAGGAATGGATTAAGGAGAATCCTTCTTCCCTTTTGAGATTTAATTACAAACTCCTCTCAACTAATTTCAAGGGGATTTATATGATTTAGATGTAGATAAATCTTTAAATGTACAAAGAATATGGCTAATTAAGTAACTTTGGGTGTCTCCAAAGTTGTAGTTCTAGGTACTTTTTTGCACTTGATGAAACTCAAGTGTTTTCGATATTTTCCTTGACGATAATGTAGATTGAGTGCCTCTTTCTTTAGTATAATATATAGTTACTTGCTTATGTCACAAGTTTCGATATTGTAGTACACATGAATCTCTGTCCTACCATTTATCAAAGGAGTGCTCCACTTTTATAGAAAAAGAAAAGGCATGTCCTCTAAGATCATTCAGAATATAAAAATGAAATATATATATATATATATATATATATATATTACAAGATTTTAAATAAAAACATTTTCTTATGGGTTGAGGTGTAAAATATAACAGTTACTCCTCCATACCTTAGCAAAGTTAAAATATTAAATGTCTTCAATATATAAAATCCTTATTTCATCTTGACCTTGGAGTTTAAAGTCTTTCTCAACCAAGAGGCTCTGCGATGCCATGTCTATTACATAGTAGTGGCGAACCACATCTCAATCACCCACGTTCTATTCCTTGGATTGTTGCAAGTTCAATATATTGTTATCTACAAAGGTAGTGGGAGTATGACTTGTATCCCAAGTGGCATGATGAGTGGAATCTTTATAAATATCTCATGAAGGAGAGTGCTATCTAGTTTAATGTTTGGGGAAATTACACTCACCTCCCTTAAGTTTTGGTCAAATATCACACACCTCCCCTCTAGTTTTAAATTGAACAATGACCTCCCTTAAGTTTTGGTTAAATGTCACACACCTCCCCTCTAATTTTAAATTTAACACTCACCTCCCTTAAGATTTGGTCAAATACAATTTTCTAATTGTATTTGAAGATATAATCATGTGTTCTTAACTTGTGCTATACTTGCACATCCATTTCCTTTATTTTCTTCGGCTATCGAAGGCTAAATCTTATAGGTCATTCATTTCAAATGAGGGTTCTTTCCCTTTTGTACCCTTTGTGTTGTGCACTAGCTAGTTACTTTCTCTACTTAATTTTGACTTCCCACCACTTTGCAAAACTGTCGATAGGCTGCACTAGTTTCATCTCCCTTCTTCCTCTGTGAACCTACTACAAATCTTTGTGATGATATAATTAGATTTTAGGGAATGAATTCTTATTCAAATCTAGAAACTGTGCATGAATGAGAAAGATGAAGAAAATTACACGGGAGTAGAAGAAGTCTTTGTAATGGTGTATTAAATTTTAGGAATTGGAAATAATCCAATAATTTGAGGGGAGCTATTGTCAAGAGGAAACTAGAGAGGAGGTGTGTGGCATTTAACTTGACTTTAGGGGAGGTGAATGTAATTTCCCCTTAATGTTTTTAATCCCTATAAATGGGGAGAATTTCTATTTAGCCCTTTCATTTTGTAAATGTCTCATTTTTGTCCTACTCTTTTAACATATGGTTTGTTTTCCTTAATATTTACTCCACTCAATTAACGCCAAACTAAGAGACAATTCGCAACAACGAAAACACCATTTAATCAAAGAGGGCACATGGCATTCCTTCAAGGACTATTCAACACTCAACTTCCCTAAACCCATCCCATCCTCAAGCTTCCCCATCCCCACCTCCGCATCCTCGGCAATCGAGTATTTAAAAATAAAACTATACATTTGAAACTCAATATTAGAAATTCATCAAACACCTGAATCCACCAACAAACTAGATATTTGAAACATGACACATCAACACCAATCTACTACATTATCCAAAGCTGCAGCTCCCATAGGCTCATAACACCCCCATAAAATGACTCTAACTCTTAAACTGCACGCGTTCAAAAACCATAGAAATCTGGGCCTTTCGAGACAACTTCTATTTACCTTCAAAATATTAATTGTGAAGGCCAAAGACGATACCATTCTCTTTACAAACAATCCATATCCTAATGCTTGAATGCACACCCCCCCACTATAATCAACCATAGTATTGTCATTTAAATATTAAACGAGATGAAAAATAAGAGTTGCCCATTCTTTATTATCTTCTTATCAAAATAATAAATTACTTAATTAACTTTTCTATTTATGTATATTCGGTGCAATGTCAAAATAGAGATTAAACAATAAATACTTGTAAAATGTTGACTTTTTTGTCTTTATATTAAAAAAAATGTATTATTTCAAAATTTAATAGAGAATGGATACCTTGAGAAATTCATTTAATTAATGGCCTTAATGAGTAACAGTAGATAAGTAACCAAAGGAGGTTGCACTTGCGTGTGCGCAGTTGCACAACTATAATATAACAACATGCACAAACGTCACTAAAAATAGGAAGAGGGTTAAAAAATCATCAACTATTTTTTCTATTTAAACAAAAACAAAATTGTAGTGCTCGTACATGATAACTAAACCAATATAGAAGATATAACCCACCAACAATTACTAAATTTGGAAAACTCTTAATGTCGTCCATGTGTAACTTACCTTCGAAGTATAATAAACTTAATTTGGTGCAATTTAACAAACAAAATCCAGTATTTTAACGAACAAAACCCTACCCTACTTGTATTTTAAATATAAATAACTCCAATTTATCATTTCGTAATAACTTCCAACATTCAATTTACCTCACATTAAATTTCCAACTCATAATTGAAGCAAATTGGAGATGGAAAAAGAATCCCAAACATGGAGATGTTAAGAATGGAAGCTCTATCAATTCTCCATGTGCCTCACCCCTTCCTTGTTTTAGATGAGTTTGCCCCCATTCAAGAAAAACTTGATCCTTATTGTAGTGCAAAACAACAAATTCACAACAGCATCGAAGAAAATTTTGAGGAACAAGAGTTTAGTTTTTCAAGCACCGGGTTCTGTGAAACGTTTAACTTTCTTTGATGAGATCTTTGAAGATGGTCAAATTCGACCAATATTTCCTACTTTTAACCAATCTCTTCTCTTCACCGCCACACAAAAATGACTCTCGCATCTCGACCACCTCTAAAGAAAATATTTGTTCAGCAAACCAAAAAATCAAACTCAAAATTGTGTGGCCTTTCACATGAATTGCATAATGACCAATTGCAAAACATTACACTGGTGGAGATGGATAATTTGAATGAATGCAATGAAAAAAGAAACTCAATGGGGTACTCAAAGGAATGGAAATTTCGACGAGACTTGAAGCTTCGAAGTAATAGTGATCACAAAGATGCTTTTGTTTTCTTGAATCCCTGTGTGTTAGAAAAGTCCAACAAGGAAAATGTGGAGAACAACATCGTGAAGAACAGAAATGGTGGAAAGAAGAAAGCAACATTGTCACCTCATGAAAAGCTTTATGTCATGAATAGAGTGAAGAAAGAGGGCAATAAACGGAGATCATTCTTGCCTTATAAACAACATCTGTTTGGGATTTTTACCAATAGGAATGGATTAAGGAGAATCCTTCTTCCCTTTTGAGATTTAATTACAAACTCCTCTCAACTAATTTCAAGGGATTTATATGATTTAGATGTAGATAAATCTTTAAATGTACAAATAATATGGCTAATTAAGTAACTTTGGGTGTCTCCAAAGTTGTAGTTCTAGGTACTTTTTGCACTTGATGAAACTCAAGTGTTTTTGATATTTTCCTTAACGATAATGTAGATTGAGTGCCTCTTTCTTTAGTATAATATATAGTTACTTGCTTATGTCACAAGTTTCGATATTGTAGTACACATGAATCTCTGTCCTACCATTTATCAAAGGAGTGCTCCACTTTTATAGAAAAAGAAAATGCATGTCCTCTAAGATCATTCAAAAAAAAAATGAATATATATATATATATATATATATATATATATATATATATATATATATATATATATATATTACAAGATTTTAAATAAAAACATTTTCTTATGGGTTGAGGTGTAAAATATATGATTACTCCTCCATACCTTAGCAAAGTTAAAATATTAAATGTCTTCAATATATAAAATCCTTATTTCATCTTGACCTTGGAGTTTAAAGTCTTTCTCAACCAAGAGGCTCTGCGATGCCATGTCTATTACATAGTAGTGGCGAACCACATCTCAATCACCCACGTTCTATTCCTTGGATTGTTGCAAGTTCAATATATTGTTATCTACAAAGGTAGTGGGAGTATGACTTGTATCCCAAGTGGCATGATGAGTGGAATCTTTATAAATATCTCATGAAGGAGAGTGCTATCTAGTTTAATGTTTGGGAAATTACACTCACCTCCCTTAAGTTTTGGTCAAATATCACACACCTCCCCTCTAGTTTTAAATTGAACAATGACCTCCCTTAAGTTTTGGTTAAATGTCACACACCTCCCCTCTAATTTTAAATTTAACACTCACCTCCCTTAAGATTTGGTCAAATACAATTTTCTAATTGTATTTGAAGATATAATCATGTGTTCTTAACTTGTGCTATACTTGCACATCCATTTCCTTTATTTTCTTGGCTATCGAAGGCTAAATCTTATAGGTCATTCATTTCAAATGAGGTTCTTTCCCTTTTGTACCCTTTGTGTTGTGCACTAGCTAGTTACTTTCTCTACTTAATTTTGACTTCCCACCACTTTGCAAAGCGTCGATAGGTGCACTAGTTTCATCTCCTTCTTCCTCTCTGTGAACCTACTACAAATCTTTGTGATGATATAATTAGATTTTAGGGAATGAATTCTTATTCAAATCTAGAAACTGTGCATGAATGAGAAAGATGAAGAAAATTACACGGGAGTAGAAGAAGTCTTTGTAATGGTGTATTAAATTTTAGGAATTGGAAATAATCCAATAATTTGGGGAGCTATTGTCAAGAGGAAACTAGAGAGGAGGTGTGTGGCATTTAACTTGACTTTAGGGAGGTGAATGTAATTTCCCCTTAATGTTTTTAATCCCTATAAATGGGGAGAATTTCTATTTAGCCCTTTCATTTTGTAAATGTCTCATTTTTGTCCTACTCTTTTAACATATGGTTTGTTTTCCTTAATATTTACTCCACTCAATTAACGCCAAACTAAGAGACAATTCGCAACAACGAAAACACCATTTAATCAAAGAGGGCACATGGCATTCCTTCAAGGACTATTCAACACTCAACTTCCCCTAAACCCATCCCATCCCTCAAGCTTCCCCATCCCCACCTCCGCATCCTCAGCAATCGAGTATTTAAAAATAAAACTATACATTTGAAACTCAATATTAGAAATTCATCAAACACTGAATCCACCAACAAACTAGATATTTGAAACATGACACATCAACACCAATCTACTACATTATCCAAACTGCAGCTCCCATAGGCTCATAACACCCCCCATAAAATGACTCTAACTCTTAAATCTGCACGTTCAAAAACCATAGAAATCTTGGCCTTTCGAGACAACTTCTATTTACCTTCAAAATATTAATTGTGAAGGCCAGCACGATACCATTCTCTTTACAAACAATCCATATCCTTATGCTTGAATGCACACCCCCCCACTATAATCAACCATAGTATTGTCATTTAAAATATTAAACGAGATGAAAAATAAGAGTTGCCTATTCTTTATTATCTTCTTATCAAAATAATAAATTACTTAATTAACTTTTCTATTTATGTATATTCGGTGCAATGTCAAAATAGAGATTAAACAATAAATACTTGTAAAATGTTGACTTTTTTGTCTTTATATTCAAAAAAATGTATTATTTCAAAATTTAATAGAGAATGGATACCTTGAGAAATTCATTTAATTAATGGCCTTAATGAGTAACAGTAGATAAGTAACCAAAGGAGGTTGCACTTTGTGTGCTTGTGATTGCACAACTATAATATAACAACATGCACAAACGTCACTAAAAATAGGAAGAGGGTTAAAAATCATCAACTATTTTTCTATTTAAACAAAAACAAAATTGTAGTGCTCGTACATGATAACTAAACCAATATAGAAGATATAACCCACCAACAATTACTAAATTTGGAAAACTCTTAATGTCGTCCATGTGTAACTTACCTTCGAAGTATAATAAACTTAATTTGGTGCAATTTAACAAACAAAATCCAGTATTTTAACGAACAAAACCCTACCCTACACTGTATTTTAAATATAAATAACTCCAATTTATCATTTCAGAATAACTTCCAACATTCAATTTACCTCACATTAAATTTCCAACTCATAATTGAAGCAAATTGGAGATGGAAAAAAGAATCCCAAACATGGAGATGTTAAGAATGGAAGCTCTATCAATTCTCCATGTGCCTCACCCCTTCCTTGTTTTAGATGAGTTTGCCCCCATTCAAGAAAAACTTGATCCTTATTGTAGTGCAAAACAACAAATTCACAACAGCATCGAAGAAAATTTTGAGGAACAAGAGTTTAGTTTTTCAAGCCTTTGGTTCTCATGGAAACGTTTAACTTTCTTTGATGAGATCTTTGAAGATGGTCAAATTCGACCAATATTTCCTACTTTTAACCAATCTCTTCTCTTCACCGCCACACAAAAAAATGACTCTCGCATCTTGACCACCTCTAAAGAAAATATTTGTTCAAAGAAACCAAAAATCAAACTCAAAATTGTGTGGCCTTTCACATGAATTGCATAATGACCATTTGCAAAACATTACACTGGTGGAGATGGATAATTTGAATGAATGCAATGAAAAAAGAAACTCAATGGGGTACTCAAAGGAATGGAAATTTCGACGAGACTTGAAGCTTCGAAGTAATAGTGATCACAAAGATGCTTTTGTTTTCTTGAATCCCTGTGTGTTAGAAAAGTCCAACAAGGAAAATGTGGAGAACAACATCGTGAAGAACAGAAATGGTGGAAAGAACAAAGCAACATTGTCACCTCATGAAAAGCTTTATGTCATGAATAGAGTGAAGAAAGAGGGCAATAAACGGAGATCATTCTTGCCTTATAAACAACATATGTTTGGGATTTTTACCAATAGGAATGGATTAAGGAGAATCCTTCTTCCCTTTTGAGATTTAATTACAAACTCCTCTCAACTAATTTCAAGGGGATTTATATGATTTAGATGTAGATAAATCTTTAAATGTACAAAGAATATGGCTAATTAAGTAACTTTGGGTGTCTCCAAAGTTGTAGTTCTAGGTACTTTTTTGCACTTGATGAAACTCAAGTGTTTTGATATTTTCCTTGACGATAAAGTAGATTGAGTGCCTCTTTCTTTAGTATAATATATAGTTACTTGCTTATGTCACAAGTTTCGATATTGTAGTACACATGAATCTCCTGTCCTACCATTTATCAAAGGAGTGCTCCACTTTTATAGAAAAAGAAAAGGCATGTCCTCTAAGATCATTCAGCCAAAAAATGAAATAAATATATATATATATATATATATATATTACAAGATTTTAAATAAAAACATTTTCTTATGGGTTGAGGTGTAAAATATAATGATTACTCCTCCATACCTTAGCAAAGTTAAAATATTAAATGTCTTCAATATATAAAATCCTTATTTCATCTTGACCTTGGAGTTTAAAGTCTTTCTCAACCAAGAGGCTCTGCGATGCCATGTCTATTACATAGTAGTGGCGAACCCCATCTCAATCACCCACGTTCTATTCCTTGGATTGTTGCAAGTTCAATATATTGTTATCTACAAAGGTAGTGGGAGTATGACTTGTATCCCAAGTGGCATGATGAGTGGAATATTTATAAATATCTCATGAAGGAGAGTGCTATCTAGTTTAATGTTTGGGGAAATTACACTCACCTCCCTTAAGATTTGGTCAAATATCACACACCCCCTCTAGTTTTAAATTGAACAATGACCTCCCTTAAGTTTTGGTTAAATGTCACACACCTCCCCTCTAATTTTAAATTTAACACTCACCTCCTTTAAGATTTGGTCAAATACAATTTTCTAATTGTATTTGAAGATATAATCATGTGTTCTTAACTTGTGCTATACTTGCACATCCATTTCCTTTATTTTCTTGGCTATCGAAGGCTAAATCTTATAGGTCATTCATTTCAAATGAGGTTCTTCCCTTTTGTACCCTTTGTGTTGTGCACTAGCTAGTTACTTTCTCTACTTAATTTTGACCTCCCACCACTTTGCAAAACTGTCGATAGGCTGCACTAGTTTCATCTCCCTTCTTCCTCTGTGAACCTACTACAAATCTTTGTGATGATATAATTAGATTTTAGGGAATGAATTCTTATTCAAATCTAGAAACTGTGCATGAATGAGAAAGATGAAGAAAATTACATGGGAGTAGAAGAAGTCTTTGTAATGGTGTATTAAATTTTAGGAATTGGAAATAATCCAATAATTTGAGGGGAGCTATTGTCAAGAGGAAACTAGAGAGGAGGTGTGTGGCATTTAACTTGACTTTAGGGGAGGTGAATGTAATTTCCCCTTAATGTTTTTAATCCCTATAAATGGGGAGAATTTCTATTTAGCCCTTTCATTTTGTAAATGTCTCATTTTTGTCCTACTCTTTTTAACATATGGTTTGTTTTCCTTAATATTTACTCCACTCAATTAACGCCAAACAAAGAGACAATTCGCAACAACGAAAACACCATTTAATCAAAGAGGGCACATGGCATTCCTTCAAGGACTATTCAACACTCAACTTCCCTAAACCATCCCATCCTCAAGCTTCCCCATCCCCACCTCCGCATCCTCATCAATCGAGTATTTAAAAATAAAACTATACATTTGAAACTCAATATTAGAAATTCATCAAACACTGAATCCACAAACAAACTATATATTTGAAACATGGAAGAACACATCAACACCAATCTACTACATTATCCAAAGCTGCAGCTCCCATAGGCTCATAACACCCCCATAAAATGACTCTAACTCTTAAATCGCACGTTCAAAACCATAGAAATCTGGGCCTTTCGAGACAACTTCTATTTACCTTCAAAATATTAATTGTGAAGGCCAGCACGATACCATTCTCTTTACAAACAATCCATATCCTAATGCTTGAATGCACACCCCCACTATAATCAACCATAGTATTGTTATTTAAAATATTAAACGAGATGAAAAATAAGAGTTGCTTATTCTTTATTATCTTCTTATCAAAATAATAAATTACTTAATTAACTTTTCTATTTATGTATATTGATTGCAATGTCAAAATAGAGATTAAACAATAAATACTTGTAAAATGTTGACTTTTTGTCTTTATATTAAAAAAATGTATTATTTCAAAATTTAATAGAGAATGGATACCTTGAGAAATTCATTTAATTAATGGCCTTAATGAGTAACTTGTAGATAAGTAACCAAAGGAGGTTACACTTGCGTGTGTGTGATTGCACAACTATAATATAACAACATGCACAAACGTCACTAAAAATAGGAAGAGGGTTAAAAATCATCAACTATTTTTTCTATTTAAACAAAAACAAAATTGTAGTGCTCGTACATGATAACTAAAACAATATAGAAGATATAACCCACCAACAATTACTAAATTTGGAAAACTCTTAATGTCGTCCATGTGTAACTTACCTTCAAGTATAATAAACTTAATTTGGTGCAATTTAACAAACAAAATCCAAAGTATTTTAACGAACAAAACCCTACCCTACAATGTATTTTAAATATAAATAACTCCAATTTATCATTTAGAATAACTTCCAACATTCAATTTACTCACATTAAATTTCCAACTCATAATTGAAGCAAATTGGAGATGGAAAAAAGAATCCCAAACATGGAGATGTTAAGAATGGAAGCTCTATCAATTCTCCATGTGCCTCACCCCTTCCTTGTTTTAGATGAGTTTGCCCCCATTCAAGAAAAACTTGATCCTTATTGTAGTGCAAAACAACAAATTCACAATGACAAAGATCGAAGAAAATTTTGAGGAACAAGAGTTTAGTTTTTCAAGCACTGGTTCTGCGGAAACGTTTAACTTTGCTGATGAGATCTTTGAAGATGGTCAAATTCGACCAATATTTCCTACTTTTAACCAATCTCTTCTCTTCACCGCCACACAAAAAAATGACTCCTCGCATCTTCGACCACCTCTAAAGAAAATATTTGTTCAGCAAACCAAAAAATCAAACTCAAAATTGTGTGGCCTTTCACATGAATTGCATAATGACCAATTGCAAAACATTACACTGGTGGAGATGGATAATTTGAATGAATGCAATGAAAAAAGAAACTCAATGGGGTACTCAAAGGAATGGAAATTTCGACGAGACTTGAAGCTTCGAAGTAATAGTGATCACAAAGATGCTTTTGTTTTCTTGAATCCCTGTGTGTTAGAAAAGTCCAACAAGGAAAATGTGGAGAACAACATCGTGAAGAACAGAAATGGTGGAAAGAACAAAGCAACATTGTCACCTCATGAAAAGCTTTATGTCATGAATAGAGTGAAGAAAGAGGGCAATAAACGGAGATCATTATTGCCTTATAAACAACATTTGTTTGGGATTTTTACCAATAGGAATGGATTAAGGAGAATCCTTCTTCCCTTTTGAGATTTAATTACAAACTCCTCTCAACTAATTTCAAGGGGATTTATATGATTTAGATGTAGATAAATCTTTAAATGTACAAAGAATATGGCTAATTAAGTAACTTTGGGTGTCTCCAAAGTTGTAGTTCTAGGTACTTTTTTGCACTTGATGAAACTCAAGTGTTTTCAGTATTTTCCTTAACGATAATGTAGATTGAGTGCCTCTTTCTTTAGTATAATATATAGTTACTTGCTTATGTCACAAGTTTCGATATTGTAGTACACATGAATCTCATGTCCTACCATTTATCAAAGGAGTGCTCCACTTTTATAGAAAAAGAAAATGCATGTCCTCTAAGATCATTCAGCCAAAAAATGAAATATATATATATATATATATATATATTACAAGATTTTAAATAAAAACATTTTCTTATGGGTTGAGGTGTAAAATATAACAGTTACTCCTCCATACCTTAGCAAAGTTAAAATATTAAATGTCTTCAATATATAAAATCCTTATTTCATCTTGACCTTGGAGTTTAAAGTCTTTCTCAACCAAGAGGCTCTGCGATGCCATGTCTATTACATAGTAGTCGCGAACCCCATCTCAATCACCCACGTTCTATTCCTTGGATTGTTGCAAGTTCAATATATTATTATCTACAAAGGTAGTGGGAGTATGACTTGTATCCCAAGTGGCATGATGAGTGGAATCTTTATAAATATCTCATGAAGGAGAGTGCTATCTAGTTTAATGTTTGGGGAAATTACACTCACCTCCCTTAAGTTTTGTTCAAATATCACACACCTCCGCTCTAGTTTTAAATTGAACAATGACCTCCCTTAAGTTTTGGTTAAATGTCACACACCTCCCCTCTAATTTTAAATTTAACACTCACCTCCTTTAAGATTTGGTCAAATACAATTTTCTAATTGTATTTGAAGATATAATCATGTGTTCTTAACTTGTGCTATACTTGCACATCCATTTCCTTTATTTTCTTCGGCTATCGAAGGCTAAATCTTATAGGTCATTCATTTCAAATGAGGGTTCTTCCCTTTTTGTACCCTTTGTGTTGTGCACTAGCTAGTTACTTTCTCTACTTAATTTTGACTTCCCACCACTTTGCAAAACTGTCGATAGGCTGCACTAGTTTCATCTCCCTTCTTCCTCTGTGAACCTACTACAAATCTTTGTGATGATATAATCAGATTTTAGGGAATGAATTCTTATTCAAAACTAGAAACTGTGCATGAATGAGAAAGATGAAGAAAATTACATGGGAGTAGAAGAAGTCTTTGTAATGGTGTATTAAATTTTAGGAATTGGAAATAATCCAATAATTTGAGGGGAGCTATTGTCAAGAGGAAACTAGAGAGGAGGTGTGTGGCATTTAACTTGACTTTAGGGGAGGTGAATGTAATTTCCCCTTAAAGTTTTCAATCCCTATAAATGGGGAGAATTTCTATTTAGCCCTTTCATTTTGTAAATGTCTCATTTTGGTCCTACTCTTTTAACATATGGTTTGTTTTCCTTAATATTTACTCCACTCAATTAACGCCAAACAAAGAGACAATTCGCAACAACGAAAACACCATTTAATCAAAGAGGGCACATGGCATTCCTTCAAGGACTATTCAACACTCAATTTCCCCTAAAACCATCCCATCCCTCAAGCTTCCCCATCCCCACCTCCGCATCCTCATCAATCGAGTATTTAAAAATAAAACTATACATTTGAAACTCAATATTAGAAATTCATCAAACACTGAATCCACAAACAAACTATATATTTGAAACATGGAAGAACACATCAACACCAATCTACTACACTATCCAAACTGCAGCTCCCATAGGCTCATAACACTACCCATAAAATGACTCTAACTCTTAAATCTGCACGTTCAAAAACCATAGAAATCTGGGCCTTTCGAGACAACTTCTATTTACCTTCAAAATATTAATTGTGAAGGCCAGCACGATACCATTCTCTTTACAAACAATCCATATCCTAATGCTTGAATGCACACCCCCCCCCACTATAATCAACCATAGTATTGTCATTTAAAATATTAAACGAGATGAAAAATAAGAGTTGCTTATTCTTTATTATCTTCTTATCAAAATAATAAATTACTTAATTAACTTTTCTATTTATGTATATTCGGTGCAATGTCAAAATAGAGATTAAACAATAAATACTTGTAAAATGTTGACTTTTTTTCTTTATATTAAAAAAAATGTATTATTTCAAAATTTAATAGAGAATGGATACCTTGAGAAATTCATTTAATTAATGGCCTTAATGAGTAACAGTAGATAAGTAACCAAAGGAGGTTACACTTGCGTGTGCGCAGTTGCACAACTATAATATAACAACATGCACAAACGTCACTAAAAATAGGAAGAGGGTTAAAAAATCATCAACTATTTTTTCTATTTAAACAAAAACAAAATTGTAGTGCTCGTACATGATAACTAAAACAATATAGAAGATATAACCCACCAACAATTACTAAATTTGGAAAACTCTTAATGTCGTCCATGTGTAACTTACCTTCGAAGTATAATAAACTTAATTTGGTGCAATTTAACAAACAAAATCCAGTATTTTAACGAACAAAACCCTACCCTACACTGTATTTTAAATATAAATAACTCCAATTTATCATTTCAGAATAACTTCCAACATTCAATTTACCTCACATTAAATTTCCAACTCATAATTGAAGCAAATTGGAGATGGAAAAAAGAATCCCAAACATGGAGATGTTAAGAATGGAAGCTCTATCAATTCTCCATGTGCCTCACCCCTTCCTTGTTTTAGATGAGTTTGCCCCCATTCAAGAAAAACTTGATCCTTATTGTAGTGCAAAACAACAAATTCACAACAGCATCGAAGAAAATTTTGAGGAACAAGAGTTTAGTTTTTCAAGCACTGGTTCTGCGGAAACGTTTAACTTTGTTGATGAGATCTTTGAAGATGGTCAAATTCGACCAATATTTCCTACTTTTAACCAATCTATTCTCTTCACCGCACACAAAAAAATGACTCTCGCATCTTGACCACCTCTAAAGAAAATATTTGTTCAAAGAAACCAAAAATCAAACTCAAAATTGTGTGGCCTTTCACATGAATTGCATAATGACCAATTGCAAAACATTACACTGGTGGAGATGGATAATTTGAATGAATGCAATGAAAAAAGAAACTCAATGGGGTACTCAAAGGAATGGAAATTTCGACGAGACTTGAAGCTTCGAAGTAATAGTGATCACAAAGATGCTTTTGTTTTCTTGAATCCTGTGTGTTAGAAAAGTCCAACAAGGAAAATGTGGAGAACAACATCGTGAACAAACGAGAAATGGTGGAAAGGACAAAGCAACATTGTCACCTCATGAAAAGCTTTATGTCATGAATAGAGTGAAGAAAGAGGGCAATAAACGGAGATCATTCTTGCCTTATAAACAACATCTGTTTGGGATTTTTACCAATAGGAATGGATTAAGGAGAATCCTTCTTCCCTTTTGAGATTTAATTACAAACTCCTCTCAACTAATTCCAAGGGGATTTATATGATTTAGATGTAGATAAATCTTTAAATGTACAAAGAATATGGCTAATTTAGTAACTTTGGGTGTCTCCAAAGTTGTAGTTCTAGGTACTTTTTGCACTTGATGAAACTCAAGTGTTTTGATATTTTCTTAACGATAATGTAGATTGAGTGCCTCTTTCTTTAGTATAATATATAGTTACTTGCTTATGTCACAAGTTTCGATATTGTAGTACACATGAATCTCCTGTCCTACCATTTATCAAAGGAGTGCTCCACTTTTATAGAAAAAGAAAATGCATGTCCTCTAAGATCATTCAAATAAAAAATGAAATATATATATATATATATATATATATATATATATATATATATATATATATATATATATATTACAAGATTTTAAATAAAAACATTTTCTTATGGGTTGAGGTGTAAAATATAATGATTACTCCTCCATACCTTAGCAAAGTTAAAATATTAAATGTCTTCAATATATAAAATCCTTATTTCATCTTGACCTTGGAGTTTAAAGTCTTTCTCAACCAAGAGGCTCTGCGATGCCATGTCTATTACATAGTAGTGGCGAACCCCATCTCAATCACCCACGTTCTATTCCTTGGATTGTTGCAAGTTCAATATATTATTATCTACAAAGGTAGTGGGAGTATGACTTGTATCCCAAGTGGCATGATGAGTGGAATCTTTATAAATATCTCATGAAGGAGAGTGCTATCTAGTTTAATGTTTGGGGAAATTACACTCACCTCCCTTAAGTTTTGGTCAAATATCACACACCTCCCCTCTAGTTTTAAATTGAACAATGACCTCCCTTAAGTTTTGGTTAAATGTCACACACCTCCCCTCTAATTTTAAATTTAACACTCACCTCCCTTAAGATTTGGTAAAATACAATTTTCTAATTGTATTAGAAGATATAATCATGTGTTCTTAACTTGTGCTATACTTGCACATCCATTTCCTTTATTTTCTTCGGCTATCGAAAGCAAAATCTTATAGGTCATTCATTTCAAATGAGGGTTCTTCCCCTTTTGTACCCTTTGTGTTGTGCACTAGCTAGTTACTTTGTCTACTTAATTTTGACTTCCCACCACTTTGCAAAACTGTCGATGGGCTGCACTAGTTTTATCTCCCTTCTTCCTCTGTGAACCTACTACAAATCTTTGTGATGATATAATCAGATTTTAGGGAATGAATTCTTATTCAAAACTAGAAACTGTGCATGAATTAGAAAGATGAAGTAAATTACACGGGAGTAGAATAAGTCTTTGTAATGGTGTATTAAATTTTAGGAATTGGAAATAATCCAATAATTTGAGGGGAGCTATTGTCAAGAGGAAACTAGAGAGGAGGTGTGTGGCATTTAACTTGACTTTAGGGGAGGTTGTAATTTCCCCTTAATGTTTTTAATCCCTATAAATGGGGAGAATTTCTATTTAGCCCTTTCATTTTGTTAATGTCTCATTTTTGTCCTACTCTTTTAACATATGGTTTGTTTTCCTTAATATTTACTCCACTCAATTAACGCCAAACTAAGAGACAATTTGCAACAACGAAAACACCATTTAATCAAAGAGGGCACATGGCATTCCTTCAAGGACTATTCAACACTCAACTTCCCCTAAACCCATCCCATCCCTCAAGCTTCCCCATCGCCACCTCCGCATCCTCATCAATCGAGTTTTTAAAAATAAAACTATACATTTGAAACTCAATATTAGAAATTCATCAAACACTGAATCCACCAACAAACTAGATATTTGAAACATGGAAGAACACATCAACACCAATCTACTAAATTATCCAAACTGCAGCTCCCATAGGCTCATAACACCCCCCATAAAATGACTCTAACTCTTAAATCTGCACGTTCAAAAACCATAGAAATCTGGGTCTTTCGAGACAACTTCTATTTACCTTCAAAATATTAATTGTGAAGGCCAGCACGATACCATTCTCTTTACAAACAATCCATATCCTAATGCTTGAATGCACACCCCCCCCCCCCACTATAATCAACCATAGTATTGTCATTTAAAATATTAAACGAGATGAAAAATAAGAGTTGCTTATTCTTTATTATCTTCTTATCAAAATAATAAATTACTTAATTAACTTTTCTATTTATGTATATTCGGTGCAATGTCAAAATAGAGATTAAACAATAAATACTTGTAAAATGTTGACTTTTTTGTCTTTATATTAAAAAAAATGTATTATTTCAAAATTTAATAGAGAATGGATACCTTGAGAAATTCATTTAATTAATGGCCTTAATGAGTAACAGTAGATAAGTAACCAAAGGAGGTTGCACTTGCGTGTGCGCAGTTGCACAACTATAATATAACAACATGCACAAACGTCACTAAAAATAGGAAGAGGGTTAAAAAATCATCAACTATTTTTTCTATTTAAACAAAAACAAAATTGTAGTGCTCGTACATGATAACAAAACCAATATAGAAGATATAACCCACCAACAATTACTAAATTTGGAAAACTCTTAATGTCGTCCATGTGTAACTTACCTTTGAAGTATAATAAACTTAATTTGGTGCAATTTAACAAACAAAATCCAGTATTTTAACGAACAAAACCCTACCCTACACTGTATTTTAAATATAAATAACTCCAATTTATCATTTCAGAATAACTTCCAACATTCAATTTATCTCACATTAAATTTCCAACTCATAATTGAAGCAAATTGGAGATGGAAAAAAGAATCCCAAACATGGAGATGTTAAAAATGGAAGCTCTATCAATTCTCCATGTGCTTCACCCCTTCCTTGTTTTAGATGAGTTTGCCCCCATTCAAGAAAAACTTGATCCTTATTGTAGTGCAAAACAACAAATTCACAACAGCATCGAAGAAAATTTTGAGGAACAAGAGTTTAGTTTTTCAAGCACTGGTTCTGCGGAAACGTTTAACTTTGCTGATGAGATCTTTGAAGATGGTCAAATTCGACCAATATTTCCTACTTTTAACCAATCTCTTCTCTTCACCGCCACACAAAAAAATGACTCCTCGCATCTTCGACCACCTCTAAAGAAAATATTTGTTCAAAGAAACCAAAAAATCAAACTCAAAATTGTGTGGCCTTTCACATGAATTGCATAATGACCAATTGCAAAACATTACACTGGTGGAGATGGATAATTTGAATGAATGCAATGAAAAAAGAAACTCAATGGGGGTACTCAAAGGAATGGAATATTCGACGAGACTTGAAGCTTCGAAGTAATAGTGATCACAAAGATGCTTTTGTTTTCTTGAATCCCTGTGTTAGAAAAGTCCAACAAGGAAAATGTGGAGAACAACATCGTGAAGAACAGAAATGGTGGAAAGAACAAAGCAACATTGTCACCTCATGAAAAGCTTTATGTCATGAATAGAGTGAAGAAAGAGGGCAATAAACGGAGATCATTCTTGCCTTATAAACAACATCTGTTTGGGATTTTTACCAATAGGAATGGATTAAGGAGAATCCTTCTTCCCTTTTGAGATTTAATTACAAACTCCTCTCAACTAATTTCAAGGGGATTTATATGATTTAGATGAAGATAAATCTTTAAATGTACAAAGAATATGGCTAATTAAGTAACTTTGGGTGTCTCCAAAGTTGTAGTTCTAGGTACTTTTTTGCACTTGATGAAACTCAAGTGTTTTCATTATTTCCTTGATGATAATGTAGATTGAGTGCCTCTTTCTTTAGTATAATATATAGTTACTTGCTTATGTCACAAGTTTCGATATTGTAGTACACATGAATCTCCTGTCCTACCATTTATCAAAGGAGTGCTCCACTTTTATAGAAAAGAAAAGGCATGTCCTCTAAGATCATTCAGCCAAAAAATGAAATATATATATATATATATATATATATATATATATATATATATATATATATATATATATTACAAGATTTTAAATAAAACCATTTTCTTATGGGTTGAGGTGTAAAATATATGATTACTCCTCCATACCTTAGCAAAGTTAAAATATTAAATGTCTTCAATATATAAAATCCTTATTTCATCTTGACCTTGGAGTTTAAAGTCTTTCTCAACCAAGAGGCTCTGCGATGCCATGTCTATTACATAGTAGTGGCGAACCCCATCTCAATCACCCACGTTCTATTCCTTGGATTGTTGCAAGTTCAATATATTATTATCTACAAAGGTAGTGGGAGTATGACTTGTATCCCAAGTGGCATGATGAGTGGAATCTTTATAAATATCTCATGAAGGAGAGTGCTATCTAGTTTAATGTTTGGGGAAATTACACTCACCTCCCTTAAGTTTTGGTCAAATATCACACACCTCCCCTCTAGTTTTAAATTGAACAATGACCTCCCTTAAGTTTTGGTTAAATGTCACACACCTCCCCTCTAATTTTAAATTTAACACTCACCTCCCTTAAGATTTGGTAAAATACAATTTTCTAATTGTATTAGAAGATATAATCATGTGTTCTTAACTTGTGCTATACTTGCACATCCATTTCCTTTATTTTCTTGGCTATCGAAAGCAAAATCTTATAGGTCATTCATTTCAAATGAGGTTCTTCCCTTTTGTACCCTTTGTGTTGTGCACTAGCTAGTTACTTTGTCTACTTAATTTTGACTTCCCACCACTTTGCAAAGCGTCGATGGGCTGCACTAGTTTTATCTCCTTCTTCCTCTGTGAACCTACTACAAATCTTTGTGATGATATAATCAGATTTTAGGGAATGAATTCTTATTCAAAACTAGAAAGCTGTGCATGAATTAGAAAGATGAAGAAAAATTACGGGAGTAGAATAAGTCTTTGTAATGGTGTATTAAATTTTAGGAATTGGAAATAATCCAATAATTTGAGGAGCTATTGTCAAGAGGAAACTAGAGAGGAGGTGTGTGGCATTTAACTTGACTTTAGGGAGGTGAATGTAATTTCCCTTAATGTTTTTAATCCCTATAAATGGGGAGAATTTCTATTTAGCCCTTTCATTTTGTTAATGTCTCATTTTTGTCCTACTCTTTTAACATATGGTTTGTTTTCCTTAATATTTACTCCACTCAATTAACGCCAAACTAAGAGACAATTTGCAACAACGAAAACACCATTTAATCAAAGAGGGCACATGGCATTCCTTCAAGGACTATTCAACACTCAACTTCCCCTAAACCCATCCCATCCCTCAAGCTTCCCCATCGCCACCTCCGCATCCTCATCAATCGAGTTTTTAAAAATAAAACTATACATTTGAAACTCAATATTAGAAATTCATCAAACACTGAATCCACCAACAAACTAGATATTTGAAACATGGAAGAACACATCAACACCAATCTACTAAATTATCAAACTGCAGCTCCCATAGGCTCATAACACCCCCATAAAATGACTCTAACTCTTAAATCGCACGTTCAAAACCATAGAAATCTGGGTCTTTCGAGACAACTTCTATTTACCTTCAAAATATTAATTGTGAAGGCCAGCACGATACCATTCTCTTTACAAACAATCCATATCCTAATGCTTGAATGCACACCCCCCCCCCCACTATAATCAACCATAGTATTGTCATTTAAAATATTAAACGAGATGAAAAATAAGAGTTGCTTATTCTTTATTATCTTCTTATCAAAATAATAAATTACTTAATTAACTTTTCTATTTATGTATATTGATTGCAATGTCAAAATAGAGATTAAACAATAAATACTTGTAAAATGTTGACTTTTTGTCTTTATATTAAAAAAATGTATTATTTCAAAATTTAATAGAGAATGGATACCTTGAGAAATTCATTTAATTAATGGCCTTAATGAGTAACAGTAGATAAGTAACCAAAGGAGGTTGCACTTGCGTGCTTGCAGATTGCACAACTATAATATAACAACATGCACAAACGTCACTAAAAATAGGAAGAGGTTAAAAATCATCAACTATTTTTTCTATTTAAACAAAAACAAAATTGTAGTGCTCGTACATGATAACAAAACCAATATAGAAGATATAACCCACCAACAATTACTAAATTTGGAAAACTCTTAATGTCGTCCATGTGTAACTTACCTTTGAAGTATAATAAACTTAATTTGGTGCAATTTAACAAACAAAATCCAGTATTTTAACGAACAAAACCCTACCCTACACTGTATTTTAAATATAAATAACTCCAATTTATCATTTCAGAATAACTTCCAACATTCAATTTATCTCACATTAAATTTCCAACTCATAATTGAAGCAAATTGGAGATGGAAAAAAGAATCCCAAACATGGAGATGTTAAAAATGAAAGCTCTATCAATTCTCCATGTGCTTCACCCCTTCCTTGTTTTAGATGAGTTTGCCCCCATTCAAGAAAAACTTGATCCTTATTGTAGTGCAAAACAACAAATTCACAACAGCATCGAAGAAAATTTTGAGGAACAAGAGTTTAGTTTTTCAAGCACTAGTTCTGCGGAAACGTTTAACTTTGCTGATGAGATCTTTGAAGATGGTCAAATTCGACCAATATTTCCTACTTTTAACCAATCTCTTCTCTTCACCGCCACACAAAAAAATGACTCCTCGCATCTTCGACCACCTCTAAAGAAAATATTTGTTCAGCAAACCAAAAAATCAAACTCAAAATTGTGTGGCCTTTCACATGAATTGCATAATGACCAATTGCAAAACATTACACCTTGGTGGAGATGGATAATTTGAATGAATGCAATGAAAAAGAAACTCAATGGGGGTACTCAAAGGAATGGAATATTCGACGAGACTTGAAGCTTCGAAGTAATAGTGATCACAAAGATGCTTTTGTTTTCTTGAATCCCTGTGTTAGAAAAGTCCAACAAGGAAAATGTGGAGAACAACATCGTGAAGAACAGAAATGGTGGAAAGAACAAAGCAACATTGTCACCTCATGAAAAGCTTTATGTCATGAATAGAGTGAAGAAAGAGGGCAATAAGCGGAGATCATTCTTGCCTTATAAACAACATCTGTTTGGGATTTTTACCAATAGGAATGGATTAAGGAGAATCCTTCTTCCCTTTTGAGATTTAATTACAAACTCCTCTCAACTAATTTCAAGGGGATTTATATGATTTAGATGAAGATAAATCTTTAAATGTACAAAGAATATGGCTAATTAAGTAACTTTGGGTGTCTCCAAAGTTGTAGTTCTAGGTACTTTTTTGCACTTGATGAAACTCAAGTGTTTTCATTATTTCCTTGATGATAATGTAGATTGAGTGCCTCTTTCTTTAGTATAATATATAGTTACTTGCTTATGTCACAAGTTTCGATATTGTAGTACACATGAATCTCCTGTCCTACCATTTATCAAAGGAGTGCTCCACTTTTATAGAAAAAGAAAAGGCATGTCCTCTAAGATCATTCAAAAAAAAAATGAAATATATATATATATATATATATATATATATATATATATATATATATATATATATATATATATATATATATATATATATATATATATATATATATATATATATTACAAGATTTTAAATAAAACCATTTTCTTATGGGTTGAGGTGTAAAATATAACAGTTACTCCTCCATACCTTAGCAAAGTTAAAATTTTAAATGTCTTCAATATATAAAATCCTTATTTCATCTTGACCTTGGAGTTTAAAGTCTTTCTCAACCAAGAGGCTCTGCGATGCCATGTCTATTACATAGTAGTGGCGAACCCCATCTCAATCACCCACGTTCTATTCCTTGGATTGTTGCAAGTTCAATATATTATTATCTACAAAGGTAGTGGGAGTATGACTTGTATCCCAAGTGGCATGATGAGTGGAATCTTTATAAATATCTCATGAAGGAGAGTGCTATCTAGTTTAATGTTTGGGGAAATTACACTCACCTCCCTTAAGTTTTGGTCAAATATCACACACCTCCCCTCTAGTTTTAAATTGAACAATGACCTCCCTTAAATTTTGGTTAAATGTCACACACCTCCCCTCTAATTTTAAATTTAACACTCACCTCCCTTAAGATTTGGTCAAATACAATTTTCTAATTGTATTTGAAGATATAATCATGTGTTCTTAACTTGTGCTATACTTGCACATCCATCTCCTTTATTTTCTTCGGCTATCGAAGGCTAAATCTTATAGGTCACTCATTTCAAATGAGGGTTCTTCCACTTTTGTACCCTTTGTGTTGTGCACTAGCTAGTTACTTTCTCTACTTAATTTTGACTTCCCACCACTTTACAAAACTGTCGATAGGCTGCACTAGTTTCATCTTCCTTCTTCCTCTGTGAACCTACTACAAATCTTTGTGATGATATAATCAGATTTTAGGGAATGAATTCTTATTCAAAACTAGAAACTGTGCATGAATGAGAAGATGAAGAAAATTACACGGGAGTAGAAGAAGTCTTTGTAATGGTGTATTAAATTTTAGGAATTGGAAATAATCCAATAATTTGAGGGGAGCTATTGTCAAGAGGAAACTAGAGGGGAGGTGTGTGGCATTTAACTTGACTTTAGGGGAGGTGAATGTAATTTCCCCTTAATGTTTTTAATCCCTATAAATGGGGAGAATTTCTATTTAGTCCTTTCATTTTGTAAATGTCTCATTTTGGTCCTACTCTTTTAACATATGGTTTGTTTTCCTTAATATTTACTCCACTCAATTAACGCCAAACTAAGAGACAATTCGCAACAACGAAAACACCATTTATTCAACACTCAACTTCCCCTAAACCCATCCCATCCCTCAAGCTTCCCCATCCCCACCTCCGCATCCTCATCAATCGAGTATTTAAAAATAAAACTATACATTTGAAACTCAATATTAGAAATTCATCAAACACTGAATCCACCAACAAACTAGATATTTGAAACATGGAAGAACACATCAACACCAATCTACTACATTATCAAAACTGCAGCTCCCATAGGCTCATAACACCCCCCATAAAATGACTCTAACTCTTAAATCTGCACGTTCAAAAACCATAGAAATTTGGGCCTTTCGAGACAACTTCTATTTACCTTCAAAATATTAATTGTGAAGGCCAGCACGATACCATTCTCTTTACAAACAATCCATATCCTAATGCTTGAACAAATACCCCCTGTAACGCCCCGAAATAATTTAATTAATTATTTAATTAAGTTATTAGAGGCTTACAATATTTATCTAAATAAATTAATTAATTTAAAGCCTATTTTTATTTCAAGTGGTGTCTAAAGTGATTAGGGGTGTGCAAATAGGTCCCAATAGTGTTAAGTGGCCCAAACCCAATTAGTAAAACCCTTGGGTCTTAGGAGAAACCCTCATTAGAGAGAAAAATCAAAAATTGAAAAGTGAGAAGAGTGAGAGAGATATCGCGAACGGTGAAGAGAGAGAGAAGGGAGGTTTGGCGTGAAGCTTGGAGAAGAAGAAGCTTGGATTGTTGGTGATTGGGAGAACTTGCTTAGAGTATTGTCATCTTCTTCAATTATCAAAGGTAAGGGGGCTCTCTTTCATGGTTAATAATTCATAGAACTTGAAACCACAGGAGTTAGGTGTTAGGAGTATTCGTTTGGATTAATCTATGGTATGTTTGATTGATTTGGTGATTAATTGAATGAATACATGATTGAATTGAATTCTATGTGAAGATTGAATCGATATATCTATTATAAATGGTGTTAATGTGTTAATTGTATGGATTTTAATAAAAATCAATATGAGGAATTATGATGATGGCTAGGTGTTTGGTGTTTTGCTTGAATGAATTATTCAATGGTGTTGTGTGGGAGTTGTTTGCCATCGGGTTGCTTGAACAGGGGTAGGGGCGTCGTTTTGGCCTAAGTTGTGCGCCTAGTGGCGCCTGGGTGTGCTGGGAATTCTGGGTTGGGGCGTGGCGCAGGCAGGGGCGCCATTTTGGCGTGCCCAGCGCGCCTAAGTTACTGTGTGCGTGTGTGCAGGTGTGTGGCGCAGGACTGGGCGCCATTTTGGCGTGCCCAGTGCGCCTGGTATGCGTGCTGTGTTGCTGGAGTTGGCGCAAGCAGGGGCGCCAAGTGTGGCAGCCCCATGCGCCTTTGTTACTGTGCTGGGCGTGCTGTGTTGTGTAAAACCCCTTTTCTACCCCTCAATTTACACGTCATTATCAGAGTAATTCCTTTTTCAAAAATATTAATTTAATTGGTAGAAAAGAAATGCTACCTCGTCATAAATAAAAACTCATCGTTTGCACTCATTAAGTTTGTGCATAAAAGTTAAACCTCATAAATCAACCCGTCACAGCGGAATAAGATAATAACATCACTAAGCCTCTCAAAAACACATCTCATATTCTTAACATAGTCATTGAACAATTAATTAATAGCTACAACTTCAACTACGCCCCCTAGGTGCTACGGTATCAGAGAGCGACTCAATAGATAGCCCCATAGCTAACACAGAAGGCAGCAAGACCTTCACTCGCGGTTACCTGCGGCGTTGCCACAAAAGAGCAACATTTCAAGCAGAAGGGGTGAGAATTTCAGCAAAACATAATCAAGCACATAGTAAAGTAATGAAAACAAACAATCATACAACATCATTATCAACCCCATATCATCTTCACCAAACACCACCTCAAACCACAATTTGACAACAAGTCACAGTCATGAAATATGCATGTCAATGCAACCCACACCTGACATATGCATGATGGTACCATACTCGTCACAATAGGCCACTAAGGGCACACCGTCATCAATAAGAGGCCTAAGCCTATTCGTCGCGAGAGGCCGAAGTCTATTCGTCACATTATGCACATGCTATGAGACTCTATGGACACAGGTGCAATTCGTCATTAAACACTTATAGAGTATATTCGTCGCAATACATCACAATCACATTACAACATCATCATAGTCATACTCATAGAGTATATTCGTCACAAGTCATCATAATTCATGTTACATCATCATCATAGTCATACTCATAGAGTATATTCGTCACAAGTCATCATAATTCATGTTACATCATCATCACACATATCACTTTTGAAATTTCGGTAATAACACGTTTAGAGTCCGGAAAGACATCCCGTTTCCATTTATAAAACGTCGCATCGTAATTTGGAGGAAAGCATATTTTAAATTCGGAAAGAATGACACCACATTTTCAAGGTTGGAAAACATCACATTTTAATTGTGGAAACAGCTCACTTGAAACACCAATTAAACCACATAAAACAACATAAAAGCAAATGAGTATGTATGCGCATACATACCTTAGAAAAACAAAGAGCCAAAATCGCAACCTTTTACGCACCAAAACAGCAGAATTTTTATTTGTATAAACGGCAACACAAAACAGTTTACTCTGCCTTAAAAATAGAATATTCAGTTAGGCCTCTGAATAAGCTTTCCAACGCATTTTAGAACACCTAAATCGGGTTCTGGTGCCTCGCAAGATATCAATTTTTCAAAAACATTACAGCACTTTATTTTTAGGCACACAGCAGCATTTCATTCGTATAACAGCTACCACAAAACAGTTTATTTTGCCTTAAAAATGGAATATTCAGTTAGGCCTCTGAATAAGCTTTCCAACGCATTTTAGAACACCTCAATCGGGTTCCTGTTCATGAAGATATCAATTTCTCAAAAACATTACAGCACTTTAAGAAATACAGCGAGAAACAGTGACTCGCGCTCGGAGCGCAACTAGAGCGCAAGCGAGGCGCGATTGGGCAGCAACAGCATGCCACAGCGCAGCGCACTTGCGCCTGGAGCGCAACTGGAGCGCAAGCGAGGCGCGATTGCGCAGAAACAACAAATTGTGCAGAAAATTCAGATCATTAACACCAAAAACACATTTTATTCACCAAATCAATCATCAAAATCTCACTAATGGCTCATCAAGAACAACCAACAATCCATCAACAACATCAAAAATCATCAAATCATATCACAAACATCAAAATTCAGCAATCACCTCGATAATTCATCAGCAACGTCAAAAATCATCAATTTATATCTCAAACATCAAAATTCAGCAATCACCTCAATAATTCATCAATTTCATCAACAATTTCCATTCCCACAAACCCCACAAAACCCCACTATCTACTCAATCATGTTAAACCGAAACGCTCACCCTTACCTCTTAAACGTATGCTCCGTGGAAGATGATTGAAGACACCACACGTAACCACAGCAACACCCGAACCAAAGCTTGAGAACTTACGAAATTCTTCTTCTCCTTCCTTCCCTTTAGCGCCGCGCCAACCCTTCCTTCTCACTCTCTCTCAATTTCGTTTTTCTTCTCTGAATGAATTGGGAGTGAGGGTTTCGCATAACCCTTGGGGTTTAAGCCGTGGGCCTTTCACGCATTGGGCTCATGACCACACCCCACTACTACTCGATCCCACTCCTACACAAAACATGATATTTCCCTCTTAAGTTAATTAACTCACGCTTCAAATAAAATTAATAATTCAACTAATCAAATTAATTAAACTATTTAAATTATTTTATTTTATTTTATTTTTCGGGGTGTTACATGTTGCGCACAAGGGCGCCACTTTGGCTGCCTAAGTGCGCCTGTGCTGCTGTGTTGCGCACAAGGGTGCCATTTTGGCTGCCCAAGTGCGCCTGTGTGGCTGTTGTTCTAGTGACAGGGCGCCAACTTGGCTGCCCTGTGGTGTTGTGTGCTACTGGTTTAGGTGAGGGGCGCCAACTTTGGCAGCCCAAGGCGCAACTTTGGCGCCTGTGTCTAGGTGATGGGCGCCAACTTTGGCAGCCCAAGGCGCAACTTTGGCGCCTGTGTCTTGGTGATGGGCGCCAGTTTGGCAGCCCAAGGCGCAACTTTGGCGCCTGTGTCTAGGTGTAGGCTCAGTCCCTGGTGCGTTTTTCAGTCCTTGGAGTGTCAAGTTAGTCCCTAGGTGTCAAATTGGTCCTTAGGTGTCAAATTGGCCCTAGGTGTTGAATTGGTCCCTAGGTGGTGTTCTAGTCCCTAGGTGTTGATTTAGTCCCTGAAGTTAGTTGTAGTCCTTTGGTGTGAAATTAGTCCTTGGTGTTCCTTTAGTCCCTTGGGGTGTCGTTTTAGTCCTTGTAGGGCTGTTCTTTATGGTGATGCATACTAATGATGATTATATTTTGGTGATTGGGGGTCTATGACCTCTCTTGGCGATTGGTGAGTATATAAAATGTTGGTGAGCATATTAATGCATTATTTTGGTGTTTGGTGTTATGGTGCATGGTCATGGTGTCGCATAAACATATGCATATTTTGGTGAATAGGCCTCGGCCTCATAAAATATCTGGTGAATGCCCTCAAGGCTATTTTGGTGATGGATCCACATGCATATGCCCGTGGAGTTTTGGGCTGCATCTCATACATTACATACTTTTGGGGTGATTGCTTGGGTGTTCATAAACTAATGGTGAAATTGATTTGACTGTACTCTTCGTGTGCTAGTTGCCTGCTCTGTTGCATTACTTGTTTTATTTATTATTACCTATGTAAAGAGACTCACCCTACTGCTTTATGTTGCTTCTTATGTCGGCAACTGCAGGTGACAGTGACTGAAGGTGACTTGAGTACCTTCTTCTAGTATGGTCGAGTCAGCTCTGATACGTAGCACCGGGGGGGAACGTTTAATATTTGTTGCTTTATTTTTTTGTTGATCTTTCATTTGGATATTTGCATTTCCGTACTTAAGTTTTGTTATTTCCGCTGCTATGGTGTTTATCCTCGGATGAATTATGGTGCTATGTATCCCTTACATTGGAGTTTATTCTATTTATTATTCTGGAGTTTTACATGTGGTTGTTTAAATGTGGCACCCTCGAGTGGTCGCACTAAAAAATTTTGTAGACTCTGATTTTCAACTAATTAAATAAATGCTTAAGTAGAAGGGGGTGTTACATTAGTGGTATCAAAGCAGTTTGGTCTGTCCAACCAAGTCGTTGAGTCTTTAGTATTATAATTTTCGAGCCTTGTTACTCGTTCTGACTGAAATCTTATTTCAATGATTAGTTAAGATGTCTGGATGTAATGATGCTGCTCTTGCTGCTGCTCTGGAGGCAATGGCTCAGGTTGTGGGAAATCAGCAGGTCGCCGCTAATGCTGGTGCTTGGAGTTTGGCCACGTTCCAAAGGGAGAATCCGCCCACCTTCAAAGGTCGGTATAATCCTGATGGAGCTCGGCATGGCTGAAGGAGATCGAGAGGATTTTCCGGGTTATGGATTGCAACTCACCTTTCGTAAAGTAAGGTATGGTACGCATATGCTAGCTGAAGAGGCAGATGATTGGTGGCTGGAAAATCTGCAGAGATTGGAAGATGCTGGTGAGGAGATCTCATGGGATGTGTTTAAGAGGGAGTTCATGAGGAAATACTACCCAGAGGATGTGAGAGGTAAGAAGGAACTGGAATTTCTGGAGCTGAAACAAGGGAACAAGATTGTGGCTGAGTATGCGACAAAGTTTGTGGAATTGGCCAAGTTCTACCCACATTACACTAATGATGCTAACTCTGAATTTTCGAAGTGTATCAAGTTTGAGAACGGGCTAAGGCATGACATCAAGAAGGCGATTGGCTACCAGAAGATACGGGTGTTTGCTGACCTGGTTGACAGCTGTAGGATTTTCGAGGAAGACGACAATACTTCATATAAGATAGTGAAAGAGAAGAGAGGTTCTCAGTTTCGAGGGAAGCCCTATGAGGTTACTGGTGGTAAGAGCAAGTGGAAGGAGGGTGCTGGCAAGAAGCCAAGTGGGGGAGATGCTCCTGCGAGTGTTGTGTGCCACAAGTGTGGTAAGCCGGGACATAAGAGTCCAGATTGCATGGTTAACAAAAACTTCAAGTGTGGCAAGGAAGGGCATATTGCTGCTAAGTGTGATAAGAAGGATGTGGTTTGCTACAACTGTGGGGAAATGGGGCATATTAGTACCAAGTGCTCCAAGCCAAAGAAGGAGAAAGCGAGTGGAAAGGTGTTTGCTCTCGCGGGGTCTGAGACAGCTAATGAGATCAGAGGTACGTGTTTAATTAAGGGTACTCCATTGCTTGCTATAGTTGATACTGGTGCTACACATTCATTTATTGTTGTTGTGTGTGCTGATAAGTTGAATCTAGATTTGTCTGTTATGAATAGGGAGATGGTTATCGACACTCCAGCTAAGGGTTCGGTGACTACTTCTCTCGTGTGTGTTAAGTGTCCTCTATCGGTTTTCGATAGAGAGTTTCTTGTGGATTTAATTTGCTTGCCATTAGATGGGTTAGATGTCATATTGGGTATGGACTGGTTAGTGAACAACCATGTTCACATCAACTGTTTTAATAAATCTGTGGATTTCTATCCTCCGGTCGAAGAGAACTCTGTTTTGTTGCCTGATGGCCAGTTGCATAAGGTTATGAGAGATGAAGTTAAGTTGTTTGCTTTGATGGCATCGCTGTCTATTGAGAGTCAAGCTAAGATTGATGAGTTGCCGGTAGTACGTGATTTTTCTGAGGTGTTTCCCGATGAAATTCCTGATGTGCCACCTGAGAGAGAAGTGGAATTTGGTATTGATCTAGTGCCTGGTACTAGACCGGTGTCTATGGCACCGTATAGGATGTCTGCAACTGAGTTGTCTGAGTTAAAGAAGCAGCTGGAAGACTTGCTAGAGAAGAAGTTCATAAGGCCAAGTGTGTCGCTGTGGGGAGCTCCGGTGTTGTTGGTGAAGAAAAAGGACGGGAGTATGAGCTTATGTGTGGACTATCGGCAGTTGAACAAGGTGACTATCAAGAATAAGTATCCGCTCCCAAGGATCGATGATTTGATGGATCGGTTGGTGGGTGCTTGTGTATTTAACAAGATTGACTTGAGGTCGGGTTATCACCAAATAAAAGTTAAGGATGAAGATATCCCTAAGACAACATTTAGGACTCGGTATGGACATTACGAGTATTCGGTGATGCCATTTGGTGTTACGAATGCTCCGGGGGTATTCATGGAGTACATGAATCGTATCTTTCATGAGTATCTAGATCGTTTCGTGGTGGTCTTCATTGACGATATTCTCATTTATTCCAAGTCCGAGGAAGAGCATGTTGAGCATTTGAAGTCGGTATTGGAGATCTTGAGGGATAGGAAGTTGTATGCCAAGCTATCTAAGTGCGATTTCTGGTTGAAGGAAGTAAGTTTCCTTGGTCACATCATTTACGGTGATGGTATTGCAAAGTAGATCCATCCAAAGTTGATCTTTGAATGCGATGGGAGGCTCCTAAGTCAAGTTCATCGAGATTAGAAGTTTTCTGGGGCTAGCCGGTTACTATAGAAGGTTCATTGAAGGGTTTTCTAAGTTGGCACTTCCGCTAACTCAGTTGACTTGTAAAGGAAAGGCGTTTGTTTGGGATTCTCGCTGTGAAGAAAGTTTCAATGAGTTGAAGAGAAGGTTGACAACTTCACCTGTTTTGACGTTACCTAAACCAGGAGAGCCTTTTGTAGTGTATTGTGATGCTTCGAAAATGGGATTAGGAGGTGTTCTTATGCAAAATGGTAAGGTAGTAGCTTATGCGTCTAGACAATTGCGGATCCATGAGAAGAACTACCCTACTCATGATTTGGAGCTGGCGGCAGTTGTGTTTGCACTGAAGATTTGGAGACATTACTTGTATGGTTCTAAGTTTGAAGTGTTCAGTGATCATAAGGGGTTGCAGTATTTATTTGATCAGAAAGTGTTGAATATGAGACAAAGGAGATGGTTGGAGTTGTTGAAAGATTACGATTTCAGTTTGAATTATCATCCGGGTAAGGCTAATGTGGTAGCCGATGCTTTGAGTCGGAAGTCTTTGCATGTATCAGCAATGATGGTTAGAGAGCTTGAATTGGTGGAGCAGTTTAGAGATATGAGTTTGGTTTGTGAAGTGACACCTAAGAGTGTCAGACTGGGTATGTTGAAGATCCATAATGAATTCTTGGATGTCATTAGAGAAGCTCAGAAGCAGGATATTAAGCTGGTTGAAATAGCGGTAGGGATGGATAATTCCGATGAGAAAGACTATGAGATAGATGCACAAGGTGTACTGAGGTACCGTGGGAGGATTTGTATTCCTAGTGATGAAGAAATTAAGAAGGCAATTCTTGAAGAAGGTCATAGGAGTAAGTTGAGTAATCACCCGGGAGCTACAAAGATGTATCAAGACTTGGAGAAGCTATTTTGGTGGCCTGGTATGAAGCGTGATGTGGCGCAGTTTGTGTATGCTTGCCTGACTTGTCAGAAGTCAAAGGTGGAGCATCAGAAGCCTACAGGGTTGATGCAACCGTTGGAGATTCCGGAATGGAAGTGGGACAATATTTCCATGGATTTTGTGACTGGTTTGCCTAATACGGTAAAAGGATTTGACGTTATTTGGGTAATTGTAGATAGATTGACGAAGTCTGCTCATTTCTTGCCTATTAACATTACGTATCCGGTTCCGAGGTTGGCAGAAATTTATGTGAAGACGATTGTGAAGTTGCACGGTGTTCCCTTAAGTATTGTGTCTGATAGAGATCCTAGATTCACTTCTGAATTTTGGAGGAGTTTGCAAGAGGCTTTGGGTTCTAAATTGAGATTGAGTTCAGCGTATCACCCGCAGCATGCACGGACGCATTGCAGAGGACTATTCAGTCGTTAGAAGACTTGTTGAGGGCTTGTGTTCTCGAGCAAGGAGGTTCGTGGGATTCTCATCTACCATGATTGAGTTTACTTACAATAATAGTCATCATTCTAGTATCGGGATGGCACCGTTCGAGGCATTGTATGGTAGGAGGTGTAGGACTCCCCTGTGTTGGTATGAATCGGGGGAGAGTGTGGTACTTGGTCCTGAAATCGTTCGTGAGACTACAGAGAAAGTGAAATTGATCCGAGAAAAAATGAAAGCTTCGCAGAGTAGACAGAAGAGTTATCACGATAAGAAAAGGAAGGATTTGGAGTTTCAAGCTGGACATCATGTATTCTTGAGGGTCACTCCAGTGACCGGGGTTGGCCGTGCTCTGAAGTCCAAGAAGTTGACTCCTCGCTTCATCGGTTCGTATCAAATTTTGGAGAAAGTTGGGAAAGTTGCTTATAGGGTGGCCCTGCCACCTAATCTTTCAAACCTGCATGATGTATTTCATGTATCTCAGTTGCGAAAGTATGTTCCTGACCCATCCCATGTGGTTCAGATGGATGATGTGGAGGTGAGAGAGAACCTCACTGTGGAGACAATGCCGGTTCGAATTGAAGACCGCGAGGTGAAGGTTTTAAGGGGTAAAGAGATCAATATAGTGAAGGTGGTTTGGTTGGGAGCCGTGGGTGAAAGTATGACTTGGGAGTTGGAGAGCAAAATGAAGGAGGCATATCCGGAGTTATTTGACTCAGGTAATTTCGAGGACGAAATATTCTAAGTGGGGGAGATTTGTAACGCATGAAATAATTTAATTAATTATTTAATTAAGTTATTAGAGGCTTACAATATTTATCTAAATAAATTAATTAATTAAAAGCCTATTTTTATTTCAGGTGGTGTCTAAAGTGATTAGGGGTGTGCAAATAGGGCCCAATAGTGTTAAGTGGCCCAAACCTAATTAGTAAAACCCTTGGGTCTTAGGAGAAACCCTCATTAGAGAGAAAAATAAAAAATTGAAAAGTGAGAAGAGAGAGAGAGAGATCGCGAACGGTGAAGAGAGAGAAAGAAGGAGGTTTGGCGTGAAGCTTGGAGGAGAAGAAGCTTGGATTGTTGGTGATTGGGAGAACTTGCTTAGAGTATTGTCATCTTCTTCAATTATCAAAGGTAAGGGGGCTCTCTTTCACGGTTAATAATTCATAGAACTTGAAACCATAGGAGTTAGGTGTTAGGAGTATTCGTTTGGATTAATCTATGGTATGTTTGATTGATTTGGTGATTAATTGAAAGAATACATGATTGAATTGAATTCTATGTGAAGATTGAATCGATATATCTATTATAAATGGTGTTAATGTGTTAATTGTATGGATTTTAATAAAAATCAATATGAGGAATTATGATGATGGCTAGGTGTTTGGTGTTTTGCTTGAACGAATTATTCAATGGTGTTGTGTGGGAGTTGTTTGCCATCGGGTTGCTTGAACAGGGGTAGGGGCGCCGTTTTGGCCTAAGCTGTGCGCCTAGTGGCGCCTGGGTGTGCTAGGAATTCTGGGTTGGGGCGTGGCGCAGGCAGGGGCGCCATTTTGGCGTGACCAGCGCGCCTAAGTTACTGTGTGCGTGTGTGCAGGTGTGTGGCGCATGACAGGGCGCCATTTTGGCGTGCCAGGCGCCCTGGTATGCGTCTTTATCTTCTGCCGAGTTGGCGCAGTGTGGGCGCCAGTGTGGCGCCCCATGCGCTGTGTTATTGTCTTTGGGTGTCTTTGTGTTGCGCCTGCGGCGCCACTTTGGTCGCCTAAGTGCGCCTGTCTTTGCGTGTTTGCGCACAAGGGTGCCATTTTGCGCCCGAAGTGCGCTGTGTGGTCTGTTGTTCTAGTGTGGCGCCAACTTGGCCGCCTGTGGTGTGTGTGCTCTCTTTGGTTTAGGTGAGGGCGCCAACTTTGGCGCACTGGCGCGCAACTTTGGCGCTCAGAACCAGTGATGGGCGCCAACTGCGCGCCCAAGCGCAACTTTAGCGCTCTGTGTCTTGGTGATGGGCGCCGGTTTTGCGCCCTGGCGCAACTTTGGCGCTGTGTCTCAGTGTAGGCTCGATCCCACAGTGCGTTTTTGATCCTTGGAGTGTCAAGTTAGTCCCTAGGTGTCAAATTGGTCCTTAGGTGTCAAATTGGCCCTAGGTGTTGAATTGGTCCCTAGGTGGTGTTCTAGTCCCTAGGTGTTGATTTAGTCCCTGAAGTTAGTTGTAGTCCTTTGGTGTGAAATTAGTCCTTGGTGTTCCTTTAGTCCCTTGGGGTGTCGTTTTAGTCCTTGTAGGGCTGTTCTTTATGGTGATGCATACTAATGATGATTATATTTTGGTGATTGGGGGTCTATGACCTCTCTTGGCGATTGGTGAGTATATAAAATGTTGGTGAGCATATTAATGCATTATTTTGGTGTTTGGTGTTATGGTGCATGGTCATGGTGTCGCATAAACATATGCATATTTTGGTGAATAGGCCTCGGCCTCATAAAATATCTCGTGAATGCCCTCAAGGCTATTTTGGTGATGGATCCACATGCATATGCCCGTGGAGTTTTGGGCTGCATCTCATACATTACATACTTTTGGGGTGATTGCTTGGGTGTTCATAAACTAATGGTGAAATTGATTTGACTGTACTCTTCGTGTGCTAGTTGCCTGCTCTGTTGCATTACTTGTTTTATTTATTATTACCTATGTAAAGAGACTCACCCTACTGCTTTATGTTGCTTCTTATGTCGGCAACTGCAGGTGACAGTGACTGAAGGTGACTTGAGTACCTTCTTCTAGTATGGTCGAGTCAGCTCTGATACGTAGCACCGGGGGGGAACGTTTAATATTTGTTGCTTTATTTTTTTGTTGATCTTTCATTTGGATATTTGCATTTCCGTACTTAAGTTTTGTTATTTCCGCTGCTATGGTGTTTATCCTCGGATGAATTATGGTGCTATGTATCCCTTACATTGGAGTTTATTCTATTTATTATTCTGGAGTTTTACATGTGGTTGTTTAAATGTGGCACCCTCGAGTGGTCGCACTAAAAAATTTTGTAGACTCTGATTTTCAACTAATTAAATAAATGCTTAAGTAGAAGGGGGTGTTACATTAGTGGTATCAAAGCAGTTTGGTCTGTCCGACCAAGTCGTTGAGTCTTTAGTATTATAATTTTCGAGCCTTGTTACTCGTTCTGACTGAAATCTTATTTCAATGATTAGTTAAGATGTCTGGATGTAATGATGCTGCTCTTGCTGCTGCTCTGGAGGCAATGGCTCAGGTTGTGGGAAATCAGCAGGTCGCCGCTAATGCTGGTGCTTGGAGTTTGGCCACGTTCCAAAGGGAGAATCCGCCCACCTTCAAAGGTCGGTATAATCCTGATGGAGCTCGGCATGGCTGAAGGAGATCGAGAGGATTTTCCGGGTTATGGATTGCACTCCTGCTCAGAAAGTAAGGTATGGTACGCATATGCTAGCTGAAGAGGCAGATGATTGGTGGCTGGAAAATCTACAGAGATTGGAAGATGCTGGTGAGGAGATCTCATGGGATGTGTTTAAGAGGGAGTTCATGAGGAAATACTACCCAGAGGATGTGAGAGGTAAGAAGGAACTGGAATTTCTGGAGCTGAAACAAGGGAACAAGATTGTGGCTGAGTATGCGACAAAGTTTGTGGAATTGGCCAAGTTCTACCCACATTACACTAATGATGCTAACTCTGAATTTTCGAAGTGTATCAAGTTTGAGAACGGGCTAAGGCATGACATCAAGAAGGCGATTGGCTACCAGAAGATACGGGTGTTTGCTGACCTGGTTGACAGCTGTAGGATTTTCGAGGAAGACGGCAATACTTCATATAAGATAGTGAAAGAGAAGAGAGGTTCTCAGTTTCGAGGGAAGCCCTATGAGGTTACTGCTTTATGTTGCTTCTTATGTCGGCAACTGCAGGTGACAGTGACTGAAGGTGACTTGAGTACCTTCTTCTAGTATGGTCGAGTCAGCTCTGATACGTAGCACCGGGGGGGGAACGTTTAATATTTGTTGCTTTATTTTTTTGTTGATCTTTCATTTGGATATTTGCATTTCCGTACTTAAGTTTTGTTATTTCCGCTGTTATGGTGTTTATCCTCGGATGAATTATGGTGCTATGTATCCCTTACATTGGAGTTTATTCTATTTATTATTCTGGAGTTTTACATGAGGTTGTTTAAATGTGGCACCCTCGAGTGGTCGCACTAAAAATTTTCGTAGACTCTGATTTTCAACTAATTAAATAAATGCTTAAGTAGAAGGGGGTGTTACACCCCCCCCCACTATAATCAACCATAGTATTGTCATTTAAAATATTAAACGAGATGAAAAATAAGAGTTGCTTATTCTTTATTATCTTCTTATCAATATAATAAATTACTTAATTAACTTTTCTATTTATGTATATTCGGTGCAATGTCAAAATAGAGATTAAACAATAAATACTTGTAAAATGTTGACTTTTTTGTCTTTATATTAAAAAAAATGTATTATTTCAAAATTTAATAGAGAATGGATACCTTGAGAAATTCCTTTAATTAATGGCCTTAATGAGTAACAGTAGATAAGTAACCAAAGGAGGTTGCACTTGCGTGTGCGCAGTTGCACAACTATAATATAACAACATGCACAAACGTCACTAAAAATAGGAAGAGGGTTAAAAAATCATCAACTATTTTTTCTATTTAAACAAAAACAAAATTGTAGGGCTTGTACATGATAACAAAACCAATATATAAGATATAACCCACCAACAATTACTAAATTTGGAAAACTCTTCATGTCGTCCATGTGTAACTTACCTTCGAAGTATAATAAACTTAATTTGGTGCAATTTAAAAAACAAAATCCAGTATTTTAACGAACAAAACCCTACCCTACACTGTATTTTAAATATAAATAACTCCAATTTATCATTTCAGAATAACTTCCAACATTCAATTTACCTCACATTAAATTTCCAACACATAATTGAAGCAAATTGGAGATGGAAAAAAGAATCCCAAACATGGAGATGTTAAGAATGGAAGCTCTATCAATTCTCCATGTGCCTCTCCCCTTCCTTGTTTTAGATGAGTTTGCCCCCATTCAATAAAAACTTGATCCTTATTGTAGTGCAAAACAACAAATTCACAACAGCATCGAAAAAATTTTGAGGAACAAGAGTTAGTTTTTCAAGCAATATTTCCTACTTTTAACCAATCTCTTCTCTTCACCGCCACACAAAAAAATGACTCCTCGCATCTTCGACCACCTCTAAAGAAAATATTTGTTCAGCAAACCAAAAAATCAAACTCAAAATTGTGTGGCCTTTCACATGAATTGCATAATGACCAATTGCAAAACATTACACTAGTGGAGATGGATAATTTGAATGAATGCAATGAATAAAGAAACTCAATGGGGTACTCAAAGGAATGGAAATTTCGACGAGACATGAAGGTTCGAAGTAATAGTGATCACAAAGATGCTTTTGTTTTCTTGAATCCCTGTGTGTCAGAAAAGTCCAACAAGGAAAATGTGGAGAACAACATCGTGAAGAACAGAAATGGTGGAAAGAACAAAGCAACATTGTCACCTCATGAAAAGCTTTATGTCATGAATAGAGTGCAGAATGAGGGCAATAAACGGAGATCATTCTTGCCTTATAAACAACATATGTTTGGGATTTTTACCAATAGGAATGGATTAAGGAGAATCCTTCTTCCCTTTTGAGATTTAATTACAAACTCCTCTCAACTAATTTCAAGGGGATATATATGATTTAGATGTAGATAAATCTTTAAATGTACAAAGAATATGGCTAAGTAACTTTGGGTGTCTCCAAAGTTGTAGTTCTAGGTACTTTTTTGCACTTGATGAAACTCAAGTGTTTTCAGTATTTTCCTTGACGATAATGTAGATTGAGTGCCTCTTTCTTTAGTATAATATATAGTTACTTGCTTATGTCACAAGTTTCGATATTGTAGTACACATGAATCTCCTGTCCTACCATTTATCAAAGGAGTGCTCCACTTTTATAGAAAAAGAAAAGGCATGTCCTCTAAGATCATTCAGCCAAAAAATGAAATATATATATATATATATATATATATATATATATATTTATATTACAATATTTTAAATAAAAATATTTTCTTATGGGTTGAGGTGTATAATATAACAGTTATTCCTCCATATCTTAGCAAAGTTAAAATATTAAATGTCTTCAACATATAAAATCAACTTATTTCATCTTGACCTTGGAGTTTAAAGTCTTTCTCAACCAAGAGGCTCTGCGATGCCATGTCTATTACATAGTAGTGGCGAACCCCATCTCAATCACCCATGTTCTATTCCTTGGCTTGTTGCAAGTTCAATATATTATTATCTACAAAGGGAATGGGAGTATGACTTGTATCCCAAGAGGCATGATGAGTGGAATCTTTATAAATATCTCATGAAGGAGAGTGCTATCTAGTTTAATGTTTGGTGAAATTACACTCACCTCCCTTAAGTTTTGGTCAAATATCACACACCTCCCCTCTAGTTTTAAATTGAACAATGACCTCCCTTAAGTTTTGGTTAAATGTCACACACCTCCCCTCTAATTTTAAATTTAACACTCACATTCCCTTAAGATTTGGTCAAATACAATTTTCTAATTGTATTTGAAGATATAATCATGTGTTCTTGACTTGTGTTTATTTTCTTTGGCCATCGAAGGCTAAATCTTATAGGTCATTCATTTCAAATGAGGGCTCTTCCCCTTTTGTACCCTTTGTGTTGTGCACTAGCTAGCTACTTTCTCTACTTAATTTTGACTTCCCACCACTTTGCAAAACCGTCGATAGGCTGCACTAGTTTCATCTCCCTTCTTCCTCTATGAACCTACTACAAATCTTTGTGATGATATGTTCAGATTTTAGGGAATGGATTCTTATTCAAAACTAGAAACTGTGCATGAATGAGAAAGATGAAGAAAATTACACGGGAGTAGAAGAAGTCTTTGTAATGGTGTATTAAATTTTAGGAATTGGAAATAATCCAATAATTTGAGGGGAGGCTATTGTTAAGAGGAAACTAGAGGGGAGGTGTGTGGCATTTAACTTGACTTTAGGGGAGGTGAATGTAATTTCCCCTTAATGTTTTTAATCCCTATAAATGGGGAGAATTTCTATTTAGCCCTTTCATTTTGTAAATGTCTCATTTTGGTCCTACTCTTTTAACATATGGTTTGTTTACCTTAATATTTACTCCACTCAATTAACGCCAAACTAAGAGACAATTCGCAACAACGAAAACACCATTTAATCAAAGAGGGCACATGGCATTCCTTCAAGGACTATTCAACACTCAACTTCCCCTAAACCCATCCCATCCCTCAAGCTTCCCCATCCCCACCTCCGCATCCTCATCAATCGAGTATTTAAAAATAAAACTATACATTTGAAACTCAATATTAGAAATTCATCAAACACTGAATCCACCAACAAACTAGATATTTGAAACATGGAAGAACACATCAACACCAATCTACTACATTAATTGTGAAGGCCAGCACGATACTATTCTCTTTACAAACAATCCATATCCAAATGCTTGAACGCACACACACCCCCCCCCCCCCCACTATAATCAACCATAGTATTGTCATTTAAAATATTAAACGAGATGAAAAAGAAGAGTTGCTTATTCTTTATTATCTTCTTATCAAAATAATAAATTACTTAATTAGCTTTTCTATTTATGTATATTCGGTGCAATGTCAAAATAGAGATTAAACAATAAATACTTGTAAAATGTTGACTTTTTTTGTCTTTATATTAAAAAAATGTATTATTTCAAAATTTAATAGAGAATGGATACCTTGAGAAATTCCTTTAATTAATGGCCTTAATGAGTAACAGTAGATAAGTAACCAAAGAAGGTTGCACTTGCGTGTGCGCGCACAACTATAATATAACAACATGCACAAACGTCACTAAAAATAGGAAGAGGGTTAAAAAAATCATCAAGTATTTTTTCTATTTAAACAAAAACAAAATTGTAGAGCTCGTACATGATAACAAAACCAATATATAAGATATAACCCACCAACAATTACTAAATTTGGAAAACTCTTCATGTCGTCCATGTGTAACTTACCTTCGAAGTATAATAAACTTAATTTGGTGCAATTTAACAAAAAAAATCCAGTATTTTAACGAACAAAACCCTACCCTACACTGTATTTTAAATATAAATAACTCCAATTTATCATTTCAGAATAGCTTCCAACATTCAATTTACCTCACATTAAATTTCCAACTCATAATTAAAGCAAATTGGAGATGGAAAAAAGAATCCCAAACATGGAGATGTTAAGAATGGAAGCTCTATACTTTCTCCATGTGCCTCACCCCTTCCTTGTTTTAGATGAGTTTTCCCCCATTCAAGAAAAACTTGATTCTTATTGTAGTGCAAAACAACAAATTCACAACAGCTTCGAAGAAAATTTTGAGGAACAAGACTTTAGTTTTTCAAGCACTAGTTCTGCTGAAACGTTTAACTTTGCTGATGAGATCTTTGAAGATGGTCAAATTCGACCAATATTTCCTACTTTTAACCAATCTCTTCTCTTCACCGCCCCACAAAAAAATGACTCCTCGCATCTTCGACCACCTCTAAAGAAGATATTTGTTCAGCAAACCAAAAAATCAAACTCAAAATTGTGTGGCCTTTCACATGAATTACATAATGACCAATTGCAAAACATTACACTGGTCGAGATGGATAATTTGAATGAATGCTATGAAAAAAGAAACTCAATGGGGTACTCAAAGGAATGGAAATTTCGACGAGACTTGAAGCTTCGAAGTAATAGTGATCACAAAGATGCTTTTGTTTTCTTGAATCCCTGTGTGTCAGAAAAGTCCAACAAGGAAAATGTGGAGAACAACATCGTGAAGAACAGAAATGGTGGAAAGAACAAAGCAACATTGTCACCTCATGAAAAGCTTTATTTCATGAATAGAGTGAAGAAAGAGGGCAATAAACGGAGATCATTCTTGCCTTATAAACAACATCTGTTTGGGATTTTTACCAATAGGAATGGATTAAGGAGAATCCTTCTTCCCTTTTGAGATTTAATTACAAACTCCTCTCAACTAATTTCAAGGGGATTTATAGGATTTAGATGTAGATAAATCTTTAAATGTACAAAGAATATGGCTAAGTAACTTTGGGTGTCTCCAAAGTTGTAGTTCTAGGTACTTTTTTACACTTGAAGAAACTCAAGTGTTTTTAATATTTTCCTTGACGATAATGTAGATTGAGTGCCTCTTTCTTAAGTATAATATATAGTTACTTGCTTATGTCACAAGTTTCGATATTGTAGTACACATGAATCTCTGTCCTACCATTTATCAAAGCGATTGCTCACTTATATATATATATATATATATATATATATATATATATATATATATATATATATTTAAAGATTTTAAATAAAAACATTTTCTTATGGGTTGATGTGTATAATATAACAGTTACTCCTCCATACCTTAAAAAAGTGAAAATACTAAATGTCTTCAATATATAAAATCAACTTATTTCATCTTGACCTTGGAGTTTAAAGTCTTTCTCAACCAAGAGGCTCTGCGATGCCACGTCTATTACATAGTAGTGGCGAACCCCATGTCGATCACCCACGTTCTATTCCTTGGGTTGTTGCAAGCTCAATATATTGCTATCTACAAAGGGAATGGGAGTATGACTTGTATCCCAAGAGGGATGATGAGTGGAATCTTTATAAATATCTCATGAAGGAGAGTGCTATCTAGTTTAATGTTTTTAATCCCTATAAATGGGGAGAATTTCTTTTTAGCCCTTTCATTTTGTAAATGTCTCCTTTTGGTCCTACTCTTTTAACATTTGGCTTGTTTTCCTCGATATTTACTCCACTCAATTAACGCCAAACTAAGAGACAATTCGCAACAACAAAAACACCATTTAATCAAAGAGGGCGCATGGCATGGTCTCCAACTAATTATGTCCCGACGTTTCCTTCAAGGACTATTCAACACTCAACTTCCCCTAAACCCATCCCATTCCTCAAGCTTCCCCATCCCCACCTCCGCATCCTCATCAATCGAGTATTTAAAAATAAAACTATACATTTGAAACTCAATATTAGAAACTCATCAAACACGGAATCCACCCACAAACAAGATATTTGAAACATGGAAGAACACATCAACACCAATCTACTACATTATCCAAACCGCAGCTCCCTAATGTTGATAACATCCCCATAGAATGACTGTAACCCTTAAATCTGCACGTTCAAAAACTATAGAAATCAGCGCCTTTCAAAACAACTTCTATTTACCTTCAAAATCATAATTGTGAAAGCCAGCACGATACCATTCTCTTTACAAACAATCCATATCCTTATACATGAACGCACAGACTGCACTATAATCAACCATAGTATTGTCATTTAAAATATTAAACGAGATAAATTAAAATAAGAGTTGCTTATTCTTTATTATCTTCTTATCAAAATATTAAATTACATAATTAACTTTTCTATGTATGTATATTCGGTGCAATGTCAAAAATAGAGATTAAACTATAAATACTTGTAAAATGTTGAGTTTTTTTTGTCTTTATATTAAAAAAATGTATTATTTGAAAATTTAATTCAAAATGGATACCATGGGAAATTCCTTTAATTATGGCCTTAACGACTAACTGTAGATAAGTTAAACAAAGGAGGTTGCACTTGTGTGTGCGCAGTTGCACAACTATAATATAACAACATGCACAAACATCGATATTTACTCCACTCAATTAACGCCAAACTAAGAGACAAGTCGCAACAACAAAAACACCATTTAATAAAAGAGGGTGCATGGCATGGTCTCCAACTCATTATGTCCCGACGTTTGCTTCAAGGACTATTCAACACTCAACATCCCTTAAACCCATCCCGTCCTTCATGCTTCCCCATCCCCACCTCCGCATCCTCATCAATCGAGTATTTAAAAATAAAATTATACATTTGAAACTCAATATTAGAAACTCATCAAACACCCAATCCACCCACAAACAAGATATTTGAAACATGGAAGAACATATAACAGCAATCTACTACATTATCCAAACTGCAGCTCCCATAGACTGATAACACCCCCATAAAATGGCTCTAACCCTTAAATATGCACGTTCAAAAATCATAGAAATCAGGGCCTTTCGAGACGACTTCTATTTACCTTCAAAATCTTAATTGTGAAGGCCAGCACGATACCATTCTCTTTACAAACAATCCATATCCTTATGCATGAACGCACAGACCCCACTATAATCAACCATAGTATTGTCATTTAATCCCTATAAATGGGTAGAATTTCAATTTAGCTCTTTCAATTTGTAAATGTCTCCTTTTGCTCCTACTCTTTTAACATATGGCTTGTTTTCCTCGATATTTACTCCACTTAATTAACGCCAAACTAAGAGACAAGTCGCAATGACGAAAACACCATTTAATCAAAGAGGGCGCATGGCATGGTCTCCAACACATTTTGTCGCGAAGTTTCCTTCAAGGACTATTCAACACTCAACTTCCCCTAAACTCATCCCGTCCCTCAAGCTTGCCCATCCCCACCTCCGCATCCTCATCAATCGATTATGTAAAAATAAAACTATACATTTGAAACTCAATATTAGAAACTCATCAAACTCGCTATAAAGGAGCTCTGATATCATGTAAAATGTTGAAATTGATCTCCAGGAAGAAATATACACTACTAAACAAGGTGATGGTTCCATTTCTACTTACTATACTAAATTGAAGAAACTTTGGCAAGAATTAGAGAATTTTCTTCCTACACCTAAGTGTAATTGTAATAGCGAAACTTGCAAATGCAGTGCTATTATTAAGTTCAAAGAGTATAGGGAAACCAAGAACGCTCTAAGATTCCTAAAAGGGCTAAATGAACAATATTCTTCAGTGAGGTCCCAAATTATGTTGATGGAACCTCTTCCCAATATTGGGAAAGTTTACTTTCTCTTGATCCAACAAAAAAGACAATGATGAGGAAAGATTGTTTCTGGTAACGGCAGAGGAAATGTGGTTTGCTCTCATTGTGGTAAGAATAGTCATATGGTGGATAGCTTCTACAAGAAGCACGGGTACTCGCCCAACACTAGTAGCATAAATAATTGTAGTACTGAACATGATGAGGAAGAAAATGGAGATGCTAGCTGTGAGGAGGAGCAGCAAGATGTGGCAAAGAGTGGTTCTGGTTCTCTAGGCTTTACACCGGAGCAACACAAAGCTCTGCTTGCTCTTCTACAAAATCCAAGCAGCATCAATCACTTCACCACAATTAAATCAGGTATTATCCTCTTAATCCCTAACTCTAATAGATCAAAAGCTTGGATTATTGACACTGGTGCTACAGACCATGTTTGCTTTATCATATTTCAATGCTTGAAAAGAATAAAACCTATTTCTCTAAGGTTTCCAAATGGTAGTTTAGTTTGCACTAAATATGTTGGGACTGTCTGTTTTGACAATGGTTTATGCATACATGATGTTTTATATATACCAAATTTTTCTTTTAACTTGATATCCATTCCAAAATTGGTTGTTGATATTGATTATGATGTACATTTTAACAGAAGGGGATGTTTAATACAGGACGACCCCTGCTAGAAGATGATTGGGAAAGCTGAATTAAAGAATAACCTCTTTAATCTAGTTTCCCCTTCTTTTGTAGTGTCCACTAAAATCTGTTTTCCTGTTGCAAACAATGATAGATGCCTGAATGTAATAAATGTAATTGATAAATGTAATTGATAAATGTAATAATTGGCACTTAAGATTTGGTCATCATACACATGACAAACTTCTTGAAATAAATAAAGTTTTTCCGTATATTAAGTGCAATAAATCAGATATGCCTTGTGATGTTTGCCAATTTGCAAAGCAAAGAAGGCTCCCCTTTCTACATAGTACTAACATCGCTGAAAAATGCTTTGATTTAGTACATATGGATATTTGGGGACCCCTCTCTATACCTTCTATGTTAGACATAGGTATTTCCTAACTATGATGGATGATAAGAGCAGATATACTTGGATTTTTCTTATAAAACAAAGTCTGTAAAACAAAGTCTGAGGCATCACAGTTAGTGAAATCCTTTGTCACTTTAGTGCATACTCAATTTGAAGTAAAAATTAAGAGTATTAGGTCTAATAATGGACCTGAGTTCATGCTTAAAGAATTTTATAATGAAAAAGGCATCTAGCACCAAACATCATGTGTTGGTACCCCTCAACAAAATGAGATTGTTGAGAGGAAGCACCAACACATTTTGAATAGCCCTTCTTTTCCAATCTAACCTTCCCAAATATTTTTGGGGATATGCTGTAAATCATGATGTGCATTAAATAGATTGCCTACTAAATTTCTGTCACAGAAAACTCCTTATGAATGCTTACATCATATATTGCCTGATATGCATCCTCTAAAGGTTTTTTGTTCACTTTGTTTTGCATCTACTTCAAAAGCAAATAAGAAGAAACTAGATTCACAATCTAGGAAATGTGTTTATTTAGGTTTTAAGACAGGAGTTAAGGGACATCTGTTATTTGATCTTAAAACCAAAGAAATTTTTATTTCCGGAGATGTTGAGTTTTTTGAGCTTATCTTCCCCTACAAGCCTATCTCTCTTGAAGAGTCAAACACTCAAAACACTCAATTATCCAACAGTACTACTTGATAAATCTCATTTATGATGGTTATTACTTGCTTTCTAAGCTTGTTTTTAAGTAAATTTATTAGCATGTTGTGTGAATTAGCTTGTAAATAAGTGTTTAGGTTAGAATTAATGGTGCAGGGATGAATTGGTTTGAATTGGGCATATTTATGCCCTTTGTGCTTTTAATTGTGTTTAGTGTAGTGCTGCAGCAACAGGTGCGTGCGCAATAGCAAAAAATGCGGATGATTAGAGAGAAAGCTCATGTGTGTCATTTACTTTCTTAAAGAAAGCTCATGTGTGTCATTTACTTTCTTAAAGAAAGCTCAAGAGGAATGCGGAAAACACGGAAAATGAGGCAAGGACAGCTGTCAGAGCTGGATGGCACGGAAAGATATGACCTCATGTGGATTTCCCACAATTGCGCTTAAACCTAGGACGCATTTCCCAAAGAAGATATTTTCTAGGGTTGCGTGCAAGGAGACGCTATATAAGCTAGCCTCCATTTCCCATTCAGGAGATAACCATTGCTCTGCCGTCAAGAGGAAGTTTAGAGATAGCTCCTCATAGCGTGCTTAGCTCACCTCCATTACCAAAATTGATACATTGCTGAGACTATTGCGTTAGCAACACTGGAATTGCATTTTTCTTGGTGGATTTCTACTTAGAAGAGCTGGACCAGAACTCCATTGTCACTATTGGAGCTCCTTCTCTGTTTCTTCGTTATAGTAATATTTCTTACCTTGAAATTTGTAATATGACTTCTAGTCTTTTGTTTAAGTTATTTTCCATGTTTTGTAAGCTCGATATGAGCTAAATACTCATAGTTGAGATGATGGATCTGATGTAGTTAGATTTATTATGCAATTAATGAAGTGTGTTTAATGTTGTGCATTTTACCTTGTGTGTGATAATATTTCCAATTTTAGAGTAGGATTGGCCGTCTATTCTAAATAGCATTTATAAATTCAGAGATGGATTGTAAATTAATCTCACAAGGTAATATGGGTAGTGGACATTAACGAGAGATCTTGATGTTCCTTGCTTAACCCTAGAGATAGGAGAGCATGACCCATAAGGTGAATACTGTCGGTGCTCAAGCAGCCTAGGAGGTACTTCTTTAGGGTTTAGAGATAAACTCTTGCAAGGAAACCTAGTGTGAAGTATCCGAGAGAATAACGTCTTATTGCTGCAGCACCTAATGATGTAGCATTGAGCATACACTTAATTGCATCTTAATGAAGCTACAGAAGTGAAATGCATCTCAGCTTGTTCTCATCACTGTTTTCACATTACCCTTTTTATTTTTACTACTGTTTATGTTACCAAAAACTTGTGTGTCATTTACTTTCTTCACTAAATTATTAATCAAATTAAACTCTCAAGATTAAGCTTAAATCCTCGTGGGAACGATCTCACTTACTCTATATTACTTGTTAGACAGTGTATACTTGCACTATCACGTTTTCCAACAACACTACTCCCCAAAATGATGACCCTTTTAAGGAGAACCAAGAGTACAATAACTTAAACAACACAGAAGACGACATCACTGAACCTGCAGAGCCCACTCAACCATTGGATCAAGTCACTCAAAATGATGCCACACCCATCATCAACACAGACACTGACCATACAATAGAAACTATTGTCACTGAGGCACCCAATCAACCTGATAACTCAAGCTCATCCCAAGAAGTTCAACCTACCCTAAGCGAACCTGAGGTTAGGAGATCAACTAGGGAGAGACGTGCCCCAGGTTATCTTGAGGAGTACCACTATAGTCTATTGACTGACAAACCAGAATCCACCAATCAAACAACCAAGGGAAGTACCCCATTTCCGACTATGTATCATATGATAGATTATCTTCCACACACAAACACTATATCCTCAACATATCTTCCAATGTAGAACCTACATCTTATGAGGAAGCTATAAGTAACAATGAGTGGAAAAATTCTATACAAACAGAATTGTCAGCCTTAGAGAAAACAAATACATGGAAGCTTGTTCTTCTACCCATTGGAAAGAAAGCAATAGGGTGCAAGTGGGTATTCAAGCTTAAATTACATGCAGATTGAACCATAGAAAGATACAAAGCGAGATTAGTGGCAAAAGGGTTCCCCCAAACTGCAGGAATAGATTATACAGAGACATTCAGCCATGTGGTGAAAATGACTAATGTGAGACTTCTAATAGCTATTGCTGCCACTCAAAATTGGCACCTTTATCAATTAGATGTCAACACAGCCTTTCTTCATGGAGACTTGATAGAAGAAGTCTACATGAAGACACCACAGGGACTTGAATTAGATGATTCTACCCTTGTTTGCAAGTTGCAAAGGTCCTTGTATGGCCTAAAGCAAGCTAGCAGACAGTGGAATGTTAAACTAATTGATACTCTGATTCTTTATTTACTAAATGTTGTACTAATGGTTTCACTGTTGTTTTAGTCCAAGTGGATGATCTAGTCCTTGCAGGTACTGACATGACTGAGATCAACAGAGTGAAAACTCTGTTGGATCAAAAATTCAGCATAAAGAATCTTGGTGCTTTGAAATTTTTCTTAGGCTTTGAAGTGGCTAGGAGTAAAGATGACATCTCCTTATGCCAGCGCAAGTATGCTTTGGACCTCCTACATGAAACAGGATTGCTTGCAGCTAAACCATGTTCCACACCAATGGAACCTCAATCTCAACTGAGCAAAGATTATGGCCAAACCATACCTGATGCCACCGTGTACAAACGCCTTGTTGGAAAGCTCGTGTATCCTACACACACACGACCAGATATTTGCTATGCAGTTAGCAAGCTAAGTCAGTTCCTTGAAGCCCCTACAGACACTCATCTTCATGTAGCAATGTGTGTGGTAAAATTCATTAAGCAGAACCCAGGCCAAGGCCTTTTCTTCAGCACTAAATCACCCTTGACATTGAAGAGGTTCTGTGATTCTGACTGGGGTGCTTGCCCAGAAACAAAAAGATCCACTACTGGTTTCTGTTTCTTCTTAGGAATATCTTTGATTTCATGGAAAAGCAAGAAACAATCCATAGTATCTAGGTCCTCATCAGAGGCAGAATAAAGAGCACATGCTCAATCCACATGTGAGGTACAATGGTTACTATATCTGATAAAATATCTGCAGATTCAACATCCCAGTCCTGTTATCATAAATTGTACTTTGAAACATGGAAGAACACATCAACACCAATCTACTACATTATCCAAACTCAGCTCCCATAGGCTCATAACACTCCCCATAAAATGACTCTAACTCTTAAATCTACACATTCAAAAACCATAGAAATATGGGCCTTTCGAGACAACTTCTATTTACCTTCAAAATATTAATTTTGAAGGCCAGCACGTTACCATTCTCTTTATAAACAATCCATAACCTAATGCTTGAACGCATAGACACCCCCCCCCCCCACTATAATCAACCATAGTATTGTCATTTAAAATATTAAACGACATAAAAAATAAGAGTTGCTTATTCTTTATTATCTCCTTATCAAAATAATAAACTACTTAATTAACTTTTCTATTTATGTATATTCGGTGCAATGTCAAAATAGAGATTAAACAATAAATACTTGTAAAATGTTGACTTTTTTGTCTTTATATTAAAAAAAATGTATTATTTCAAAATTTAATAGAGAATGGATACCTTGAGAAATTCCTTTAATTAATGGCCTTAATGAGTAACAGTAGATAAGTAACCAAAGGAGGTTGCATTTGCGTGTGCGTAGTTGCACAACTATAATATAACAACATGCACAAACGTCACTAAAAATAGGAAGAGGGTTAAAAAATCATCAAATATTTTTTCTATTTAAACAAAAACAAAATTGTAGGGCTCGTACATGATAAAAAAACCAATATATAAGATATAACCTACCAACAATTACTAAATTTAGAAAACTCTTCATGTCGTCCATGTGTAACTTACCTTCGAAATATAATAAACTTAATTTGGTGAAATTTAACAAACAAAATCCAGTATTTTAACGAACAAAACCCTACCCTGCATTGTATTTTAAATATAAATAACTCCAATTTATCATATCAGAATAATTTCCAACATTCAATTTACCTCACATTCAATTTCCAACTCATAATTGAAGCAAATTGGAGATGGAAAAAAGAATCCCAAACATAGAGATGTTAAGAATGGAAGCTCTATCAATTCTCCATCTGCCTCACCCCTTCCTTGTTTTAGATGAGTTTGCCCCCATTCAAGAAAAACTTGATCCTTATTGTAGTGCAAAACAATAAATTCACAACAGCATCGAAGAAAATTTTGATGAACGTTTAGTTTTTCAAGCAATGGTTCTGCAGAAACATTTAACTTTGCTGATGAGATCTTTGAAGATGGTCAAATTCGACCAATATTTCCTACTTTTCACCGCCACACAAAAAAAATGACTCCTCGCATCTACGACCACCTCTAAAGAAGATATTTGTTCAGCAAACCAAAAAATCAAACTCAAAATTGTGTGGCCTTTCACATGAATTGCATAATGACCAATTGCAAAACATTACACTGGTGGAGATGGAGAATTTGAATGAATGCTATGAAAAAAGAAACTCAATGGGGTACTCAAAGCAATGGAAATTTCGACGAGACTTGAAGCTTCAAAGTAATAGTCACAAAGATGCTTTTGTTTTCTTGATCCCTGTGTGTTAGAAAAGTCCAACAAGGAAAATGTGGGGAACAACATCGTGAAGAACAGAAATGGTGGAAAGAACAAAGCAACATTGTCACCTCATGAAAAGCTTTATGCCATGAATAGAGTGAAGAAAGAGGGCAATAAACAGAGATCATTCTTGCCTTATAAACAACATCTATTTGGGATTTTTACCAATAGGAATGGATTAAGGAGAATCCTTCTTCCCTTTTGAGATTTAATTACAAACTCCTCTCAACTAATTTTAAGGGGATTTTTATGATTTAGACGTAGATAAATCTTTAAATGTACAAAGAATATGGCTAAGTAACTTTGGGTGTCTCCAAAGTTGTAGTTCTAGGTACTTTTTTGCACTTGATGAAACTCAAGTGTTTTCAGTATTTTCCTTGACGATAATGTAGATTGAGTGCCTCTTTCTTAGTATAATATATAGTTACTTGCTTATGTCACATGTTTCGATATTGTAGTACACATGAATCTCCTATCCTACCATTTATCAAAGGAGTGCTCCACTTTTATAGAAAAAGAAAAGGCATGTCCTCTAAGATCATTCAGCCTAAAAATGAAATATATATATATATATATATATATATATATATATATATATATATATATATATATATATATATATATATATATATATATATATATATATATATATATTACAAGATTTTAAATAAAAACATTTTCTTATGGGTTGAGGTGTATAATATAACAGTTACTCCTCCATACCTTAGCAAAGCTAAAATATTAAATGTCTTCAATATATAAAATCAACTTATTTCATCTTGACCTTGGAGTTTAAAGTCTTTCTCAACCAAAGGCTCTGTGATGCCATGTCTATTACATAGTAGTGGCGAACCCCATCTCAATCACCCACGTTCTATTCCTTGGCTTGTTGCAAGTTCAATATATTATTATCTACAAAGGGAATGGGAGTATGACTTGTATCCCAAGAGGCATGATGAGTGGAATCTTTATAAATATCTCATGAAGGAGAGTGCTATCTAGTTTAATGTTTGGGGAAATTACACTCACCTCCCTTAAGTTTTGGTCAAATATCACACACCTCCCCTCTAGTTTTAAATTGAACAATGACCTCTCTTAAGTTTTGGTTAAATGTCACACACCTCCCCTCTAATTTTAAATTTAACACTCACTTCCCTTAAGATTTGGTCAAATACAATTTTCTAATTGTATTTGAAGATATAATCATGTGTTCTTGACTTGTGCTATACTTGCACATCCATTTCCTTTATTTTCTTCGGCCATCGAAGGCTAAATCTTATAGGTCATTCATTTCAAATGAGGGTTCTTCCCCTTTTGTACCCTTTGTGTTGTGCACTAGCTACTTTCTCTACTTAATTTTGACTTCCCACCACTTTGCAAAACTGTCAATAGGCTGCACTAGTTTCATCTCCCTTCTTCCTCTGTGAACCTACTACAAATCTTTGTGATGATATGTTCAGATTTTAGGGAATGAATTCTTATTCAAAACTAGAAACTGTGCATGAATGAGAAAGATGAAGAAGATTACACGGGAGTAGAAGAAGTCTTTGTAATGGTGTATTAAATTTTAGGAATTGGAAATAATCCAATAATTTGAGGGGAGGCTATTGTCAAGAGGAAACTAGAGGGGAGGTGTGTGGAATTTAACTTGACTTTAGGGGTGGTGAATGTAATTTCCCCTTAATGTTTTTAATCCCTAATGTCTCATTTTGGTCCTACTCTTTTAACATATGGTTTGTTTTCCTTAATATTTTCTCCACTCAATTAACGCCAAACTAAGAGACAATTCGCAACAACGAAAACACCATTTAATCAAAGAGGGCACATGGCATGGTCTCCAACTAGTTATGTCCCGATGTTTCCTTCAATGACTATTCAACACCAACTTCCCCTAAACCCATCTCGTCCCTCAAGCTTCCCCATCCCCACCTCTGCATCCTTCACTACGCCAGAATTGTAAAAAGAGATCGCCACCTTTAGTAGCGTTTATAAAAAAACGCTACCCATTTTAATAACACGCTACACCATTAGTAGCGTTTTACTTTAAAACGCTACCAATTAGGTAACACGCTAGACAGATCCCTAGCGCTTTTACTTAAAACGCTAGCAAATTAGAAAACACGCTAGACAGATCCCTAGCGCTTTTATTCAAAACGCTAGCCAATTAGAAAACACGCTAGATAGATCCCTAGCGTTTTTTATAAAGCGCTAGCTATTTAGAAAACACTCTAGACAGATCCCTAGCGCTTGTTTTCAAAACGCTAGCCAATTAGAAAACACGCTAGATAGATCCTAGCGTTTTTATAAAACGCTAGGTATTTAGTAAACACTCTAGATGGATCCCTAGCGCTTTTATTCAAAACGCTAGGTATTTAGAAAACACGCTAGATAGATCCCTAGCGTTTTTTAGAAAACGCTAGGTATGGTTAAATAATATTTTTTTTGTTTCCCATTGAGCTACTTCCTTTCTCAGCTAACACTCTCACCCAGAAACGCAAAATCACTCACCCGTAAACGCGCAAAACCCTAACACCCTAACTCAAATTAACATCATCTCTCTCAACGAAAATCATCTCTCTCAGTGAACATCATCTCTCTCACTCAGACAACATTGGTGAGTTTTTTGTTCCTTGCTCTGTTTCTTGTTAGATATTAATTATGGGTTCTAGTTTAGAAATATATTAGTTTTGTCACTTGTGCACACTAGACTCTTCTTCTTTTTTTTTACCACTAGCCTCTTCTTGTTAAACATAAATTAATTATTTGGAAGACTATAATATGATATAGATATAGCTTTGGGAAAATCTGGAGTGGATTTGAAAAATTTTAAAAGAGGAATTTTTGTTTGTTTTTTGATATGAATTGATTCTTCATTATATTCGAATTGCTTGATGGGTCATATGTTAAAGTTCTCTTCTCGAGATTTTATTATAAATATAATTTGGAAATTATGGATAGAAATTGGATGTCCGCCAATCGTCGTCCAAGGAGTAGTACATTTGGAGTGGATTATTTTGTGAAATTTGTCTTTGTTGAACGTTTAGGGACTTCTAGTGGTATGAAATGTCCTTGTTTAAGGTGTTGTTATGTAAAATCGATTCATTGCAGAGGAGTTGGTACGACATTTAAAGGCGAATGGAATTGATCAAAGTTACACTTGTTGGATAATGCACGGTGAGAAAAAGGTGAATCTTCAAATATGAATGATATTAGTAAGAGATATGCGCCACGGTTGACACCGGAACACATTCATTTGATGCGAACGAATTTGAAGAGATGGCAAAGGTGGTTGAAGAGGATCTTAATGATTGTCCTGAAATGTTTGAGAAGTTGATAAGCGATGCGAGAGACACCATTGTATGCGGGTTGTAATGAATTCACAAAATTATTGGCCGTGATCAAGTTGTATAACTTGAAAACTCGCCACGGATGGACGGATAAGAGCTTTACCGATTTACTCTCACGCCCGAAAGAAATGTTGCCGAATGATAATGTGCTTCCTTCTCGGACGTATGATGCAAAGCAAATGTTGGGGTCTATTGGCTTGAACTATGAGAAGATACACGCTTGTCCGAATGATTGCATTTTATTTGGAATGAACATGCGTTGTTAAAGTCGTGTCCTAAATGTAATGCACCGCGCAGATAAGAAGAAAGAGTCCGCTCCACAAAAGGTGTTGTGGTATTTTCCTATAATTCCTCGATTTAGGCGCATGTATCGTAGTTCGGAAGATGCAAAACACTTGACATGGCATGAGGATGAAAGGATTAAAGATGGTATGCTACGACACGACACGTGATTCTCCGCAATGGAAAAAATCAATATTGAGTATCCTAATTTCGGGGATGACCCGAGAAACCTACGCCTTGCATTGTCTGGTGATGGATTTAACCCGCACGGTATCGAGTAGCTCCCACAATACATGGCCCGTGATTTTGGCGATTTATAACTTATCGCCGTGGCTTTGCATGAAACGCAAATATATGATGTTGTCTTTGTTAATTTCTAGGCCCAAACAACCAGAAATGATATTGATGTATACTTGGCTCCTTTAATTGAAGACTTGAAGCAAATGTGGGAGATCGGGGTAGAGGTGTATGATGGGTTCAGAGAAGAAAGTTTCACCCGAGGGCTATGATCTTTGGCACAATTAACGACTTTTTCTGCATACGGCAATCTATCCAGACACAGAACAAAGGCGGTGTGCATGCCCTATATGTGAAGATAACACGATTGGATGTGGTTGGAACATGGTAAGAAGAATATCTATCTTGGTCATCGTAGATTTTTGCCATCAACTCATCACTATCGATTGTGGAGAAAGGCATTTGATGGGAATACGTAAACACGTAGAGCTCCCCGCCTTTGTGGCGAACAAGTATTTGAAAAGGTGGAAGATTTGAACATTAAATTTGGGAAGCCTTTTGCAGGAGAGATTGCCAAACGGGGTGGAAGAAAAAGTCGATTTTCTTTGAGTTGCCATCTTTGGAAGTCATTATATGTAAGGCATTTCATTGATGTGATGCATCTTGAAAAGAATGTCTTGAAAGTGTCATTGGTACCTTACTCAATATGTAGGGTAAGACTAAAGATACCATCAACTCAAGGTTGGATTTGGTTAGTATGGGTTTGAGACCTGAATTGGGTCAGGAAAGAAGGGTACACGTACATATCTACCTCCTCGCAAGCACTCATACTCTATCTAGAAAGGAGAAGATCTGTCTTTTGTGAGTTTCTTCATGGAGTTAAAGTTCCGGAGGATACTCTTCAAATGTGGCGACTCTTGTATCGATTAAAGACCTCAAGTTAAAGTCTCTAAAGTCCCACGATTGTCATGTTCTCATGGAGAATTTGCTACCCATTGGTATACGATCCATTTTGCCTAAGAAAGTGCGTCGGACCTTAACCAAACTTTGTTTATTCTTTAAGGCGATTTGTAGTAGAGTGATTGACCTGGAAAGTTGCCAACATTGCAAAGAGAAATTACTTGTCACTTTGTGTGAGCTTGAGATGTATTTCCCACCTTCCTTTTTTGACATAATGATTCATCTAATAGTTCATCCTGGTTAGAGAGACACAATTGTGTGGCCCATGTTACATGAGATGGATGTATCCGTTTGAGCGTTACATGAAGATATTAAAAGGATATGTGAAAAATCGATCACGACTGAGGGTTGTATTGTTGAGCGCTACATAGTTGAAGAGGCTATTGAGTTTTGCACGGGCTATCTATCTAGTCTTGAATATTCGTGGGATCGCCAAGGTCTCGTCATGCGGGAAGGATTAGTAAAGGGATGACAGGAAATAAATTAGTGATGGTATCAAGGAAAGAACTAGAGCAAGCACACTTGTACATTCTTCACAATGATAGTGAGGTTGATTCATATGTTGCCAAGCACAAGGAGATTCTTAAGAGTCAATTCAGGGAAAGAAGCAAGTTTGGTTAGCAAAAAAGAACACAATAGGAGTTTCATAGTGTGGCTAAAACATCACATTGATGGTGAGTGTGTTTGAATCCTACTTGATTTCAAAAGATTGAGATGGTTAGCAAAAGGTCCAAATATACATGTCTTCTCTTACAAATAAAACTATCTAATGAACGAGTGCACTTTCTATACAAAAGAACAAGATGATCGAGTAAAATGCAAAATAGTGGGGTGACTCTTGTAGCTCATTCTATGCATGCATCCAAAGTGCAAAGATAGAAATCCCATATATGCGAATATGTCTTACTTTGGCTTCATTGAACACATATGGGAGTTGGATTACAATATGTTTGAGAGCCTGTGTTCAAATGTGAATGGGTTGACAATAATCTTGGTTTCTGATTGATGAATTAGGGTTCATGCGAGTGAATTTCAACAAGTTAGGATATAAAGATGAACCTTTTATTTTAGCATCGCAAGCTCAACAAGTGTTTTATGTCACCGATCCGATTAATATCAATTGGTCTATTGTTCTATTGATCGACAAAAAATTTGTGTATAACAACGATGATGATGAAGCACCCGATGATGTTGGTGTTGAGGACGACCCGTTCTTGAGAACATCGGAACCAATAATAGGGAAAATACTTCTATAGAGGATGTTGTATATTTTAGAAAAGATCATAATGATGGAATTTTTATTCGTCGGAAAAAAATACCAAGACGCGAATTGCAAACAAAATTTTATCTAGGAAAAGGAAAAGGTAATATAGACTTAATGATTTCTCGTTATTTTTATTAATAGATAATTATTATATTGTTTTTGTAAATTTAACAATAACATGGATTATGTTATATTGCAGTCGATGGCATCACTTAGTGATCATGAGATCTAGTGGTCAAGGCAGTAGTCATTTATGTTATATATGGTATAGCTTTAATTTGTAGCTACTTTTGAGTTTCATAATGTAAGTTACTTATGATGTTGTATGATTTGTAAACAAAAATATCTATTAATAGGTTGAATTTTGTGTGTATCTATATATTGGATTGTAATGATATTGGCTGAATTTTGTTGGAATGATATTTGATGAATTTTCTTTGGAAGGAATGAATTAATAGGTTGTAATTAAAAGGAGAATAAACAAAAATAAAAAAATAATTAAAAAAATCAGTCAATAGGTAGCGTTTTAGAGTGAAAACGCTAGAAATGAAGTTAAAAATTCATTCAATACCTAGCGTTTTAAAGTTAAAACGCTAGGAATTGTAAAGAGAGAGCTAGAGGATCCCTAGCGTTTACGTAAAACGCTAGGAATGCTAATAAAAGGTGCTATAGCATCCCTAGCGTTTTACATAAAACGCTAGGAATGCTAGTAAAGGTGTTATAGCATCCCTAGCGTTTTTCGTAAAACGCTAGGAATGCTATAGCACCTTTTACTAGCATTCCTAGCGTTTTACAGAAAACGCTAGGAATGGTAAACACGCGCTAGTTGATCCCTAGCGTTTTACATAAAACGCTAGGAATGCTAGTAAAAGGTGCTATAGCATCCCTAGCGTTTTACATAAAACGCTAGGAATGCTAGTAAAGGTGCTATAGCATCCCTAGCGCTTTTTAAAACGCTAGGAATGCTATAGCACCTTTTTACTAGCATTCCTAGCGCTTTTCTAAAACGCTAGGAATGGGTAAACACGCGCTAGTTGATCCCTAGCGTTTTATGTAAAAACGCTAGGAATGCTATTAAAATTTTTACAAGGCGCGCCCTCTCATCTCCCTCACACACTCACGTACAACCCAGAACTCATCTACCTAACTTTTCTCCACGAACAACCCAGAACTCATCTTCGTTCATCTTCGTTCATCGTACCTCTTCGTTCATCTTCGTTCATCACCGTTGCACATTTCGTTCATCTCCACGCACAACCTGGTTACCCATTTCGTTCATCTCCACGCACAACCTGGTTACCCATTTCGTTCATCTCCACGCACATTTCTCAGGTATGGATTTTCTTTTTTCTCCTGATTGTATTGTACATAGATTGCCACTGCTTGCATGTTAGTTATAACAATGTTCTGTTATTGGCATTTTGAACAAAAGATTTGATACTAGTCTGTACATGGCTTCTAGGTTACTCTTACTCTAAGTTTACTCTAGGTTACTTAGTGCATGTTAGTTATAACAATGTTCTGTTATTGGCATTTTGAACAAAAGATGAACTCTTGATACTAGTCTGTACATGGCTTCTAGGTTACTCTTACTCTAGGTTTACTCTAGGTTACTTAGTGCATGTTAGTTATAACAATGTTCTGTTATTGGCATTTTGAACAAAAGATGAACTCTTGATACTAGTGTGTACATGGCTTCTAGGTTACTCTAGGTTTACTCTATGTATGTTTACTCTAGGTTACTTAGTGCATGGCTTTGATCACATTACTTTGTGCATGGCTTCTTCTATATTTTGTTAAGTGTTTGTTGGTTCTAAACAATTAGAAAGCTAAAACTCACCGAGTCTTATTCATTTGGGTGATTGCAAGTCGGATGGCATCACATAGTGATCACGATAGTAGTCGTGGTGGTGATGGGGTGATAGAAACACAAAGAAGTTCACTCCCGAGGAATTACATCGAAAAAGAATATCGTCAATCGGATAAGTAAAGGACACGAGAAATATAAGGTAAGTTAATTACTAATTATTAATGTTGTTCTCTACCTTTCCAAGTTATCTAATTATTTAATGATTTAATTATTTAAGGTCCGATGGAGTGTTAAAGGTTTGCCAATTGGAGACAACGGCACAAATTTAGTTAGCTTTATTGGTACTAAGGTGAAGCAAATCTTTCCAATTTCAATTAAAAGTTGGAATGAGAAAGATAATCGAGTTTTGCCTAAACCTGAAAGATGATTTTGGGACTTAATATGGTATATAATTTTAGACCTCTTTAATAATCTTATTTAGTGATTTTTAGTTATATTTATTTAATCCATTTTTATGTATAACTAGAAACACTTTGATGTCGATGAGTCCCGAAGAGATTGGATCTTGAAGGAAGCGGGAAGGTTGCATAGGGCTTACAGGCGATGTGGGGAAAAAGTATCAAACGTCCGATGGGACCATCAGACAGAGCCTCCAAAGATCAGTATGCCGGAATTATAACTAAGGAGGAATGGACCAAATTTGTAGATATACGCACTCTGAGATCCGGATTTCTGGTTAGTATATTAATTATTTAACTTATATATATATTTCACAAGTAGATATCATTCATTAATGTATACTTATCTTTTTAAATAGAAAAAGAGCAAAAGCGAATAAAGAAAGAGCTTCTAATCGAAAGTACCCTTATAGAGGAGGTTCTAGTGGATATCAAATTCTCGAAGAAAGATTGGTAAGACACAATTAGTTTAATTTATTATGATTTAATGAATCTTTTAATTTCTGATTGATTAACAATTATTAAACTTAAATAGTTCTTGGAAGAGGGGAAAGATCCAACTCAAGAATCCTTGATAAATGCGATTATCAGTTAGAGGCCCGACAAAACAAGGATGGGGAGATTGTGGATCCGAAAACTAAGGAGGTCAAGGACAAAATTGTAAGTATTCCAAAATTCATGAAAAAATTGCAAGTTGGAATTTGTGTCCGACTATATTTTTTTAATCCGTTACTCGATTTTTTTGACACGTGAACATATTTTTTTATTGTCGATTAAATTTCGTTGACACTTGTTTATTATTTCTATCCGTTACTCGATTTTTTTGACACGTGAACATATTTTTTATTGTCGATTAAATTTCGTTGACACTTGTTTATTATTTCTATCCGTTACTCGATTTTTTTGACACGTATATTTTTATTGTCGATTAAATTTCTTTGACACTTGTTTATTATTTTTATCCGTTACTCGATTTTTTTGACACGTGGACATATTTTTTATTCTCGATTAAATTTCTTTGACACTTGTTTATTATTTTTATCCGTTACTCGATTTTTTTGACACGTGGACATATTTTTATTGTCGATTAAATTTCACTTGACACTTGTTTATTAATTTTATCCGTTATTTATGTTTGTGCATCAACAAAGCATATCACAATCTGTATCACAAGGAGATTTAACAGATTGTGATGGTCACCAAGATGTCCTTGCTCGTGCCTTGGGAAGGGAAGAGAGAGGTGGTCGGATTAGAGGTTATGGATATGGGATTCCTCCGACAACCGTGTTTGGGCCAAAGAAGAGCCAAAGCAGGGGTGCGGGGATTGTAAAGTCATGGCGGAAAAGTATGACGAGCTATCCAAGAATGTTCTTTGTGCTAATGGAAGAGAGACAGATGTTTAAGCGCTCTTGGCACAAAGGATTGGTGCACCATCCCTGCTGCACCACCCCTGCTGAACCTATTGAGCTCTTTGCACCCCCATAGCGCCCGAGATAGTTGCACCATCCCTTCAACACGGTATTTAACAAAACTCGACTGCTTTTTTTTGTACATATGTATTTGATAAAATTATCATGTATATTTATTTTTCTTTATAATTGATTTAGGATAAGCGTGAATGTGAGCTATATATTGCAAACCCACATCGAAAGGTTGCGAGTGGGTTTGATATGTAACCAATTGAGTGCCACATCGCACAAATCAGGCCATGCACGAAAACCATTTGAGAGTTAGGGTAGACTATTCAATAGAGGGGTCGCACCATTGCTGTTCCAATTGCTAATGCGGATATATTTATCGTGGATCAAGCACTTAGTACTTTTGTGGCATGGCTTTGAACAACTTGTCGTTGTAAGTGACAATATTTTTGTTAATAATTAAATGACTATAATGTGTGTTAACTAACTAGCTAATTAATCATTTTTTAATATATACTAGGTACCCCATGTGTCCCGACCTTCCCTTCCATGAAAGTGTCCCAACCTTCCCCTTCCACTACCAAACTCTCCCGACCATCTTCTATACTGGCCGGTCCAACATGTTGGTCAATTTCCCAATGATGAATTCCAGAACTACATCGATTCTCTAAAGGTCCACATTCAAAAAATGAACCAGACGACCAAATTTTTACCGCCCGATAACATTGTGGGCCTGGAGCAGATTGGTAATGATCAACATCGAGGATATGAAAGCTATAGTTGAGATGGATTGGGCCACCGCCATCGATATCGAGTATACCGTGAGGTATGTATTAAATTATTTGTACACAATAGTTGTTTATATTAGAGTATATATTAGAGTATATATATGAGGATCCGAAAGTTGTATATATATTATTTATAGGTTTTTGTACAATCGTCTTACGGTCCCTTCTCAACGGACACGTAAGTATTTCTTCTTGTGTCCGGCTTGTATAGTTGTGTTTCATAAAGGTAACACAGAGGAACGATTACGGCTATAAAGAGTGAAGTACAAAGTTATATCCATTCACGCTTCATGGAAGCCAAGCATTTGAAGGGCGACTCTTTATTTTTGGCACCACTCAATAATGGGTGAGAAATTTAGTCTTCAATCACTTGTTTAATTATTTTGAGGATTGTATTATAGTGTAAATTAATGTGTACTCATTCGTTTCTTCATTTACTTGCGAGGCAACATTGGGTACTCTTTGCAATAAACCCTAAGCAAAATGTTGTCTATTATCCGGATTCACTTCAAGGCCATTACAACGTCTCACGAAGACTTCAGTAGAATCGGTTGAGAGGTGTGTATGTGTAACCCTCTCATTTTAATTTGTATAATTTAATATATGTATTTTGTTCAACTTAACGTTATATATATATATGTATGACGTTACAAGTGCTTTGAAAGAATACTTGGGATTATCTACGAGTAAAACAAGATGGCTACCCATAAGCTGTAAGCTTTTTAAGAATCATTCTTATAATTTTAATTGATTTTTGGTCATAAAATGTGACAATTAAGTTATAATCTTTTGCTTTGTAGTGTCCTAAACAACCAAATAGCAATGATTGTGGGTACTATGTTATGAGGTATATGAAAGAGATTATCACTCATGACAAAGTAACAATCCCAACCAAGGTAACTACTTAGATTTATTTTTATATTGATATTATAATACTTACTCACATTTAATAAACATTTTAATTCTAATTTTATTTCATTTTTTTCAGTATTTTTCGACTTCAAAAAATCCGAATTACTCTATTTGAACAACTTACAGTGAGGGGGAGTGGTGCCATTATGTTTCTAGCTTTTTGTAGCAAGTTTTGAGATTCATAATAGTTTAGTTATTATTTATGTTGTATATATTGGATTTATATTATGTTGTAAGTACTTCTTAGAATGATATATATTGGATTGGAAATATTATTTGATGAATTTTGTTGATGAATTTTGTTTGAATGATATATTGGATTGGAATGTATTTTCTGAATTTGTTGAAAAGGGAATGAATTTATAGGTTGTAATTAAAATGGAGAACAAACCAAAATAAAAAAATATTTAAAAAAATTCAGTCAATAGGTAGCGTTTTAGAGTGAAAACGCTAGAAATGAAGTTAAAAAATTCATTCAATACCTAGCGTTTTAAAGATAAAAGCGCTAGGAATTGTAAAGAGGAGAGCTAGAGGATCCCTAGCGTTTTTCTGAAAACGCTAGGAATGCTAATAAAAGGTCTTTATAGCATCCCTAGCGTTTTATATAAAACGCTAGGAATGCTAATAAAAGTGTTATAGCATCCCTAGCGTTTTATATAAAACGCTAGGAATGCTATAGCATCCCTAGCGTTTTATATAAAGCGCTAGGAATGCTAGTAAAAAGGTGCTATAGCATCCTAGCGTTTTTATAAAACGCTAGGTATGGTAGTAAAAGGGCTATAGTATCCCTAGCGTTTTAATTTAAAACGCTAGGAATGGTAGTAAAAAGGAGCTATGGGATCCCTAGCGTTTTTATTTAAAACGCTAGGAATGGTAGTAAAATGAGCTATGGGATCCCTAGCGTTTTACAGAAAAACAGAAAACGCTAGGAATTGTAAAAAGGCGCTGGGTCAATGGCTAGCGTTTTATATAAAACGCTACGTATGTCTAAAACACGCTGGGTAAATGGCTAGCGTTTCTTAAAACGCTACTAATGGGGTGTACGCATTAGTAGCGCCAGCTTCTCTAGCGTTTTAAAACGCTACCAATGCCCAAAAAAAACGCTGACAAACCTTGTACGCTGGCGTAGTGCTTATCAATCGAGTATTTATTTAAAAATAAAACTATACATTTAAAACTCCATATTAGAAACTCATCAAACACCGAATCCACCAACAAACAATAAATTTGAAACATGGAAGAACACATCAACACCAATCTACTACATTATCTAAACTGCTGCTCCCATAGGCTCATAACACCCCCCATAAAATGACTTTAACCCTTAAGTTCGCACGCTCAAAAACCATAGAAATCAGGGCCTTTCGAGACAACTTCTATTTACCTTCAAAATATTAATTGTGAAGGCCAACACGATACCATTCTCTTTACAAACAATCCATATCCTTATGCATGAACGCATAGACCCCAATCAACCATAGTATTGTCATTTAAAATATTAAACGAGATAAAAAATAAGAGTTGCTTATTCTTTATTATCTTCTTATCAAAATACGAAATTACTTAATTAATTTCTATGTATGTATATTCGGTGCAATGTCAAAATAGAGATTAAACAACAAATACTTATAAAATGTTGAGTTTTTTGTCTTTATATTAAAAAAATGTATTATTTCAAAATTTAATAGAGAATGGATACCTTGAGAAATTCCTTTAATTAATGACCTTAATGAGTAACAGTAGATAAGTTAAACAAAGGAGATTGCATTTGCGTGTGCGCAGTTGCACAACTATAATATAACAACATGCACAAACGTCACTAAAAATGGGAAAAAGGTTAAAAAAACCATGTATTATTTTTTCTATTTAAACAAAAACAAATTTGTAGGGCTAGTACATGATAACAAAACCAATATAAGCTATAACCCACCAACAATTACTAACTTTGGAAAACTCTTTATGACGTTCATGTGAAACAAACCTTCGAAATATAATCAACTAAATTTGGTGCAATTTAACAAACAAAATCCTTTGTCAAAAAAAAAACAAACAAAATCCAGTATTTTAACAAACTAAATCCTTACATTCATTGTATTTTAAATATAAATAACTCCAATTAATCATTTCAGAATAACTTCCAACATTCAATTAACCTCACATTAAATTTCCAACTCATAATTGAAGCAAAATGGAGATAGAAAAAAGAATCCCAAACATGAAGATGTTAAGAATGCAAGCTCTATCAATTCTCCATGTGCCTCACCCCTTCCTTGTTTTAGATGAGTTTGCCCCCATTCAAGAAAAGTTTGATCCTTATTGTAGTGCCAAACAACAAATTCACAACAGCATCGAAGAAAATTTTGAGGAACAGTTGAGTTTAGTTTTTCAAGCACAGGATTCTCTGTAAACGTTTAACTTTGCTGATGAGATCTTTGAAGATGGTCAAATTCGACCAATATTTCCTACTTTTAACCAATCTCTTCTCTTCACCACCACACAAAAAAATGACTCCTCGCATCTTCGAACACATCAAATTGAAGATATCTTGTTGATAATTTTTGGAACAAATATAAGCACACTAACGAACACGAACAAAATAGGTTGAGTCGCGGACTAGGTCGCTCTCTTTAAGACGTTTTGTGGCTCTGCCCAAAGTGTGCAAGCAGTCTCTCCTAGCCCCGCCGTCCCCAGGATAAAACAACCTTCTCAAATAATAAAATATGATCTTCCCTACACCTAGGAAAATCACCAAACTCACACCCCCTACTCTTTATTTTACTGCTCGGTATTCTAATTCTTTCTCAAAATGAGAAGTATCTTTAGGGATTGAAAAAACACAATCTTTGTTTGAAAAAACTATTCTCTTATTTTTCCACTTTTCCGTCCCATCAAAGTCTCAATATACTCTTCTCTATATAGTGAACATGTATAGAGTATTTCCAAAACTAAAAGTAACGTAAATTTGTTTTATATCAAAACCACTTGAATAGATAAAGACTATTAAAAATTTGTTTTCAAAGAATTATTATCAGAATATAACGTTTTGATATACCAACGTATTGTTTGGATTAAAGACAAAACATAACGCTACTTGAGGATTGGTGGTATTCAGAGATCCATTGTGAATGGGGGTAACAATCGCTACTTGAGGAAGCTTGAATACTCTCTCCAAAGTGAGCTTCGATCCTTACTGTCACAAGAAGAAATTATTTGGCACCAAAGATCTAGGGCTAAGTGGCTAACTGACGGTGATCGAAATACTAGGTATTATCATCTCAAAACCGTAAATAGGAGAAGGCGTAATAATATTTCCACCCTTCGTGATGCTGAAGGTAATTGGCGAGACACTGATGATGAAGTGAGAGGGATTGTAAATGATTTTTATCTTGATCTCTTTAAGGAAGATAGTGTCTTTGGGCCTTGGTTCTCTTCCTCTCCGTTCTCTTTTGGTTCTTTGACTAGAGAGGATATTGAGGGTTTAGAGAGCCGTATTGAAGTTCCAGAAATTAAACAAGCTCTTTTTTCTCTTGGTGCGTGGAAGGCTCCGGGGCCTGACGGGTTCCATTCTGGCTTCTTCCAAAAAGATTGGGATCTAGTGAAGGAGTCTTTATCTGCTTTTGTTCAGAAAGTTTGGGAGCAACCTGCTACTATTGGAGAGGTAAATCAAAAGCGATATTTGTTTAATTCCAAAAGTGCCTAAACTCGAATTTGTTAGCCAATTTAGGCCAATTTCTTTGTGCAATACGCTTTATAAGGTGGTGATCAAGGTTATAGTTAATAGATTGAAAGGTCTCATGGACAAACTTATTTCTCCTTTCAAACGGGCTTTATTCATGGGAGGAATATTCAAGAAAATATTGTTGTTGCTCAAGAGCTTGTCCATTGCATGAATCGCATGAAGAGGCGAGGAAAGGGGGTATTGCTATTAAAGTGGATCTCTCAAAGGCGTATAGATAGAGTTAAATGGTCCTTTGTTCAACTTGTTCTTAAAGAATTTGGGGTTTTAGGATAAGCTCTGTGAAGTTATTATGGCTTGCATCACTAGTGTACAAACCAATGTTATGTGGAGCAGTAGTAGAGGTTCCTTCTTTCACCCCCAGCGTGGATTGCGCCAGGGGGATCCTCTGTCGCCTTATATTTTTGTCTTGTGTATGGACAAGTTGTCGCATCTCATATCTCAGGCAGTTGATTCAGGGAGATGGAAGCCCCTCCGGGTGGGAGCTCAGGGTCCTTTCATTTCTCACTTAATGTTTGCGGACGATCTGCTAGTGTTTGGCCAAGCTAATACTACGCAAATGAGATGCATGTTGGACATCTTAAAGAAGTTTGGTGATATGTCTGGGCAGCAGGTTAGTATGGAAAAAACTTCCATGCTTTTCTCTAAAGGTGTCCCCCAACATGTGCGAGCTAGCCTCGTGGATATTTCTGGGTTTAAGGAAGTTGGCAACTTGGGTAAATATCTTGGCATCCCCTTGACTGGTAGGACCCCTAAACGGGACAATTATAATTATCTTATTGATATGGTCAGAAGCAAGCTATCGGGCTGGAAGGCTAACCAATTGTCTTTCGCGGGTAGAGTCACTTTATCAAAGTCTGTCATAGAAGCTCTCCCTCTTTATGCTATGATGGCTTCGGTAATTCCCAAATCTTGTTTAGAAGACATCCAAAAGTTGCAGAGGAGTTTTATTTGGGGCGAGGAAGGCGGTCAGCGTAAGTACCATGTTGTGGCTTGGAGTACTGTTACTAGGCCCAAAGCAAATGGAGGCTTAGGTATTAGAAATCTCCAAAAGATGAACCAAGCTTGTGTGATGAAGCTCTCTTGGTCTTTGTTGCAAGGGTCAGACAAACTTTGGTGTGATGTCTTGAAAGGCAAATACTTTCGTGATAACCAGTTGGATGTAGCATTACAAGCCAAGTCTACTGATTCTTCTCTTTGGAAGTGTATTGTGGATACTTGGCCTGTCATGCTTGATAATATTTATTGGTGCGTCGGAAATGGTCTTGATATTTCAGTTTGGAATGATAGTTGGATTGTTCCTGGCTTTAAGTTGAAAGATTCAGTTCAGTCCATCCCGAACGAGTTGGCTCAGATTCGTGTGGTTGACTTGGTTGATGTTAATGGTCATTGGAACCTGACTCCTATTGAGCATCTAGTCCCGCAGGTTGTTAGACATCGGATTAGTGCCATCATCCCTCCATCTACTAATAATGGGCCGGATTTGAAGCTTTGGCCTGGGAATTCCCATGGCGATTTTACTGTTGCTAGCTCGTATTCCATCTTGGCTGAGCATGGTGTTGATACTAATGAAGATTTCTGGAAGAAGATTTGGAAGTGTAATGCCCCTGAAAGGGTATGGTCCTTCCTTTGGCTTATGGTCCATGGGAGGCTTCTTACAAAGGTTAGAAAGCATCGTATGGGTCTTGGGGATGATCTTTGTAATCACTGCTACAATGAGTCTGAAACGGTGGTTCACGCCGTTCGTGAGTGTCCTCTTGCTATGAATTTGTGGATGGGTTTGGTTAGACCGAATAGAAGAAGTGATTTCTTCTTGGGTGATATCAAATATTGGGCTTCCTTCAATTTAAGCAGGCAGGATTGGGATATTGATGGTATTCCTTGGGCGGGCATTTGGGCCACTGGATGCTATTTGTTGTGGACTTGGCTTACTAAAGAGACCCATGTCACTTCCTTTATTAGGCCATCCTGCCCGTGGGCTTTAGTGCTTCGATATGCAAAGGACTATCATAATGCTTGGGGCTCATCTTTTATTGATCAGAGTCGTGAGTATAGCTGGACAGGTATTCATTGGTCCCCTCCTCTTCCGGGTAGAGTTGCCCTTAACTCTGATGGTGCGGTTCATGTCAGAGATAGTAGAGCTGGTTGTGGTGATATTATCAGAGATTCTTCGGGCACTTGGCTCTGTGGTTTTACTTCTTTTATAGGGTATTGTTCTGTGTTGGAGGCTGAGCTTTGGGGCCTTCTGGGAGGTTTGCGCCTGTGTTGGGAAAGAGGGTGGAGATTTATTTCTTGCCAGGTGGATTCATAGGTGGCTGTCAGGGTCATCAAAGGGGAGCAGACTCTGCGCCTTGCTGGTGGAGGTCTAGTTCGTGAGATTCATAGATTGCTAGCTTTTGATTGGGATGTCCGCATTGATCATGTCTTAGGGAAGCTAACCGATTGTCTTTGATGCTTTTAGCTACTATTAGGTAATCAATCTGAGTCTTTGATTGTTTTTGAGCAGAGTCCATCTAATATGGAATCTATTGTGCTCGCTGATTGTATGGGGTCTACGACCCTCCGTCGTATAGTTAGTTAATCTTTTATCTGGGGCTTTGCCCCCGTTGTTTGCCAAAAAAAAAAAAGACAAAACATAAAATTCAATTATCAGTTTGAAATAAGAATTGAATTTGCCAATAATTGCTAATAAAGGAATAATGCCATGGTGATATGACACCAAATTGAAACTGTTATAAAAAACAAATACTTTCAAACGGATATAAATTCAGTCAATTAAAAAATTGATTTCTGAAAAATATATTTAATAATTATTTTATTTTTTTTAAATAAAATATTCCAACAATCCCCCACTTGTTTTATTTAAAAAAAAAACATTTCATCGAGCAGTAAATCTTCTTTATATAAGATTGAACATAAATATTGGTGTTCGTAACTTGAACCAATACATAGTGATGATGCTTCCGATTCAACAAGAGTGACTCATAGTCTTGAACTCTATCTCAGACAACATTACACACTCAATTTTTCAGGGTGTAGTTTATAAGCCCGTGCATTATGGCCCTGCACGTTATCCCATTATAGTGAGCTCTAGAAGTTTTGCCCAAAACTTCATAGGAAGCGGTCACACTTCCACATCCACATAGGTGAGTCTATCAAGAGTACTCGTGTAGTTACGTACCCCACTCTATATAGAGTATAGAACTCATTAAGAAATTAATTCAACTTCTCAACACTACATGATATCATGCTCCACACTATGAATGAGACTTAAAAAATATTTGTGCATGACTCCACATCTTTTATAAGTTGTTATTACCACATTGAACCTATTTCTTGGGATCTCCAGTCTATTAGGTCGGGTTACCCTTATAAAAGACAACTCAATGGGCATCAGTCTCATTCCTCTTTAGGTTTTCAAAACCTTCTCTCTTAATCCTTTCGTCAAAGGACCAAGCACATTTTCTTCAAACTCATACGATCTTCTTAATTACTTTGTAATAGTCGGTCGATACTATCACAATAGATCAATATGGTTGGAATCCATTTTCATAGTAGGAATATCCAAAAGACTATTCCATTCATCATCACCGCAACTTCGTATACAGCTGGGAAACCTTTGTAATCTTAGTGAAGTGGCATATAGAGAGTCAAGAAGGGGTTGAATTGTGACCCTTTTAAAATGTATATCCCGCAACTTAGAAAATGTCCTCTCAAGTTGATACTTGGAGATGAGATAGTTAGCTTAAAACAATTTCACAAGACATACTCTTCTTGAGTAGATTCCATGCATTGAACCTTCTTTTTGTTAAGCAGGTTCCACATGATAAACCTTCTCTAGTTAACTAAGTTCAATTCATAATGAGTCTTGTGTTGTATTTATGCATAGAAACATTTTGTGCATCATATGAATTTTATCCTTTTGTGTGAACATGGTAATTTAGTGTTTGATAACTTGAGGAACATATTACCAAGAAATATATATGTGAACGATAAACTCTTTAATGTAGAGAAGCTTATGAGGATGAAATCATTTTAGATTGAATAAATGCTTTTAAAACGGTATATGATTTATGCATAAAATACTTGAGTAGGTTAGTAACAATAGATGATCAATATAAAACATTAACTACTCAATGAAGAAGGTTAGTAACAATAGATAATCAATATAAGATACTAACTTCTTAATGATGAGGGATAGTCATGAATAATAGTTTGTAAGAGATATGTTGGTTTTAACTTTGAGATTAAATCATAGATTATAAGTTCTTAGTTAAAAACCGTTTTCAGAAGGTTGAATAAATTAACCTTCTCTTAGTTTGAACAATGGTGAATATGTTATAGCATGTTAGAAGATAGTAAGGAAAGCTAGTAAATAACACAGTAGAGTTATAGAGGTTCACCCAAACCTGGCTACTCCTCTCCCCACGTCCACGTGAGTATTTCCACTATTTTCCAAATAGCTATTACACTTGCTTTTGATCAACACACAAAAGACTTCACCACCACTAGCTTTGATCACACACAATAGCCTAGTGTACTCTTCCACAGCCACGCCTAGCTGTTTCCACTCTCTTAGAAACTCTCCACTAGTTTCCTAAGGATCGCCTTATCAAGTATAATCACCACCAACCCTCACCTTTCTTCTAGGTAGTTTGGTGAGATGTTTACAAGATAATGTTTACAATAAGGGTTTTGGGTTTTGGGATGTTTAAGAGCTTGAGAATAGATTACACAAAGTGTATACAATGATGCTCATCAAGCTAACACACACTCACTAAAAGAATCCCAGAAATTTTACATTTGAAGCTTTGAGTGTGGGATGAGAAGGTTGGATGTTCTTTGAGAAGCTTGAATGATGAGAGGTTCCAACCCAATCTCATGCCTTGAATCTTCAAATTCCAGCATTTAAATAGACATGGGGACTGAATATAGCTGTTACAAATTTGAATTGAGTTGAAGATAGTCGTTGGAAAGTTGTCCTAGGCTTGTAGATATATAGGAAATGATGACTTTGTGCTTTAGTTGTAGCCCATCAACCTTCTTCAACATATTTTGGTGCTTTAGCTGTCATAGAAAACCTTCTATGTCAGTCACTATACTCCTTTAGTAGTCTACTCCATGCTTATGCTTGAGTTGTAAATCGTTGATGACTGGAATTGATTTGAAAGCAACCTTCTTAAACTTCCTAGCATGAACAAACACATAAAATGTGCCATAGGATAATCATGCATTACCTTCATTTATGTTTCAAACTTCCAGCACATTTTATGACTTGGAATCTTCATTTGATGCACCTTAAGATCATTCAAGAAGAATTAATGTGTTTGGAATAAATTGATATGGTTTTCAAAGCAACATTCTTAACATTGTATCTTCCTTCACTTTAACCTTCTCAACAATGAACTTATACTTCCAAGGTGTTTTGTTAGTCAAACTTCTTTTGACTTCAGTCAAACTCTCTGTTGACTTTTGGTCAACCTTCTGTTGACTTTTGGTCAACCTTCCGCTTGACTTTTTCACCAACCTTCTGTTAGATTGGTCAAACCTTCTTTTGACTTAATTTAACCTTCTCATAAAGTAACCTTCTCAAGGCTTTTCTACCTTTATAATATACCAATATTTTAGACCATGGTAGAGCTTTAGTTTGCTAAGTCTTGGGTTGGTTAAACCCTCTTTTGACATGGTCAAACCTTCTGTAGTTTGAACCTTCTGGAGATTTTAACATTCTCAGCTACTAATCTTCTATGCAAAGTATTGGCTTGGTAAAATCTTCTTATTGACTTGGTCAAGCCTTCTCAAATGATTATTCCTTAAATGAATGAACTTTGATGCTCCTAGGAAGAATCATTTAATACCTCTTCTTCATTTAATACTTCCTCTTGACTTTGTCAAACCTTTTGTTTACTTAGTCAAACTTTCTCAATTTATTTTTCCTTAAACAAATAAATTTTGATGCTCCTAGAAAGAATCATTTGATTACCTCTTCTTTAGTTCTTCAATGAGAATGATTGTTCTTGAGTTGTTGAAGTTTCCTAGATAGAGTAGGTTGCTTGATTAATTGAACCTTCTTATCTTTGAACCTTCTTCAACTATTTTAACCTTCTTTAGTTGTTGAACCTTCTCATATATGAACCTTCTTATGTTTATTTCTACCCTTGACTTTTTGCATGTTTTGGTCATGCTCTTTGCTATGCTTCGGTCATGCTCTTTGATTTGCTTCTTGATAAGCTTTTGAACATTTGAGTAAGAGAGCATTGGTAGAATATAATTAATGACTATGAGAATCTTCTATGCAAAGACTTGTATACTCCTTTGATCAATCTAGTCATTAGTTTCTTAGGGCTCCTCTTGATAGGAATTCACTTAGATGATTTGAACTTTCTCTTGATTGCCTAGTGTCTTCTCTTTTCTCTCTGTGAATTTCCTTGTCCAACACCCTTGTAACTTAATAGTAAAGATATCATGTCTTCATGAAGCTTGCATTACTATTCTTGTAACTTTGTTGGTTCTACTTTGACTCTTCAGTTGTTGTATAATGACATGCACTGGATTGATCTAATTTGCTTCTAGCATGTCCACTTATAGGAAACATGTTCTTTCAACAAACTCAAGATCACCCATTAGTAGAACTCCATTCAGAATACTTAAGTTTTAGTTCATAAGGTTTGTTATCATTAAAACCATATATCAAAAAGAAGATTTTATCTGAACACTTAGGTCCATGACCCTTTTTAAGGTACATCATGGCCCTCTCAATAGTACACAAGTACTCATTACTAGACCTTCAAGTAAATCTGTATAATAAACTCACAACACACTATAATTCTAGTGCAACTTGAGCAAAGTATATTGAAGAGCGCAAATGATACTCATAAACTCGGACTTTTCAACACTCTCATGGTGTTCTTGAGCAAGTTGACACTAGGATTACCATAATGAGTGCTTGGTTTACAACAGAAGTAATTTATATTTACTTCACCAACATTTTTCAAATCAAAAACTTTTACACAATGTATTCTTGATAATTTTCACAAAAAATATCAGAACCAAAAATAAGTAAGTCATCCACGTTTAGAAAAATAATAATGCAAATATTATTATCCAAAATATAATAAAGCACTTCATTTTGTTAATTTCAAAACATATAAAATCATAAGATTAAGATTCTCATAATTAGAGAAAGTAAAAGTCGTCATTTTCATCTAACTGAATTGCTTTATTCTAATAAAAAATAATAATTATTACAATCACATGTTCTAATAATAATGCACTATTAAAAAATAGATTAGAACCCCCACTATTTTTCACATTTACACAGAAAAACAATTTTCGTAACATCAACTTTCTTCATTTCAATAAGACTTCATCATTTGAATAAAATCTGTAACTTTATTCTTAACCATATACACCATAAAAAAATCTCTAACTCGATGGTCACAAAAATAAGTAAACAAATTTTTTCTATGAGACTGACGGCTCACAATATAATATTCATTACTTTTTCATTATAAAACTTCAAAGAAAACATTCAGTTAAATGGATATTAAATCCATTAACCCAAACTTTATTATGTAACATATTTTACAAATAAAACACATTGAATACTCTGTCACTAAACCCAACGGTCCAAACCTTAATGAAGAAATTATTTTTATATTGCACTATGTGCATAGTATTAAAGACCATAATTAGCATCCTTCTTTATTAAGAGATATAATAATATATCTCACCATTGGAACAAAACTAGCAACGTAAAATTAATTAAATTAATTAAATAATATAAACGAAGATATTTTTTCTTTCTTTTAAAAAATCAACTAATTAATCATTTAAAAAAATTCATAATCAAAATATTATAAAAAGTATGAATATTGAAAATGAATCTCTCAATTCAAATTGAGTGTTCTCACATTCCCATAATTCTTCCTTACAAAAATATTATTGTTTGTAAGGGTATACAAATCAATTCTTGTGGTTCGAGTAAACCGACTTTGTTACGAAGATAACTCAAAACTAAGTTCTTCTTCATCTCTGGAGTATACATATATAACATTTTTTAAGAACAGTTTTTCCAGAGGTAAACATAAATATCACATATCAAATTTTAGCAACAACAAATAACAAAATTACCTTAAAATTTTTTTTTGTCATATCAAACATGACGTGTTACGCCATTGTTTACCTACCACCCTTCGAATCCACCAATAACACTAACTTCAGAAATCATATCAATTCTTGAGGGATGATTTCTACAAGTTCTTATTCTTATTCTCATTTCCTTTTTTCCTTATTCATGATTTAGAGTTTCCAAATTTTATCTTTGATTTCGAGACACTCTAAGTGAAATTGACCATAGAATAATACTGAGTATAAGACATACCTTTGGAGACCGTATAAGGCATACCTTTGGAGATATCAACCACAACGTCGTGCTCGACCGAAATGGCAGATAATGATCGTCTTAAAATTGTTGGAACAAATATAAGCACACTAACGAACACGAACAAAATAGGCTGAGTCGCGGACTAGGTCGCTCTCTTTAAGACGTTTCGTGCCGCTGCCCAAAGTGTGCAAGCAGTCTCTCCTAGCCCCGCCGTCCCCAGGATAAAACAGTTTTCTCAAATAATAAAATATGCACTACAAGAAAATCGGTGATTTGCCACGGACAATTCCGTGGCAAACGCACAAATTCCCGTCGCAAATTTGCATTTGCCACGGACTTGCGACGGCCAAAAAATGGTGGCAAATCGCGCTGTCGCATAAGCGCTTTGCCACGGATTGTCCGTGGCAAATGCGTCCGTGGCAAACTCGTCGCAATTCGTGGCAAACTTCCGTGGCAAAGCCGCCGCAAATCTCGCCGCAAAGCCGTGGCAAAGCCGTGGCAAATAATTTTGAATTTGTTTTTAAATTCCGTGGCAAAGCCGTCGCAAATCTCGTCACAAAGCCGTGGCAAAACCGTGGCAATTAATTTTGAATACGTTTTAAATTTTCGTGCGCAAATTGTGCAAAAATTCGTGGCAAACACAATAACTTTCAAAAAACTCCGTGGCAAATTCCGTCGCTACGCAAAAAATAATAATTTAATAGTAATTCCCTAGCTATTCAATCCATACTCTCCAATACGATAATATGCGCAATACTTCCTGCCAATTCAATTCAGACTCCAAAACTACATTCAGACTACAATAACTACGTACATTGTCATTCATATTTGCAATACTTCACGCCAATTCAATCCACCAATTCAAACATACATAAACTACACTAATGTTAAAAGTGTCAAACATACAAAATATCAAATACCAAAACATATCAGTAATGCTCAAAGTGTCAATCCAAAACACAAACTTAGTTTAACATAAACTAGACTAATATTAAAAGTGTCAAACATACCAAATATCAAAATATTCAAAACATACCACTAGTTTATGTCAAACATACATAAACTACACTAAGGTCTAGTAAACTCAAAAAATTCTGACGAAGCATCTTCAACTCCAACTCTGAACAATATACCTAACAAAACAAAAATAATAATGATTACTAATTAATTCATAAAACTAAGAAAAATTGCACCTTAATTAAAACATAGATTACCTAGATGTCGTCAATAACCCTCCCCATAAGGGCGGTCTCCATGATCTCCACCGTCTCCATCATCTGCATCTTCGTTCTCGTCCTGCTGGGCGGGCTGGTTCTGCTCGGGCGTCTGCCTATCAGGTGAAGGTAATGGAATCCCAGAATGGTTAAATACGTATTCAAGTAGTTGTTTCTTTGTCGTGCATCTTTATTCTTTCTTTGTCGTGCTATTTCCTCCTATTTTGTCGCGCTATTTGCTCCTATTTGTCATCGCGCAAAATTCTGCGTGACATTTCTTGGATGATCCTACGGGCCTCGGAGAGGCAGGCTTGCGCTCGTCGAAGCTTCAGAGTGTCGTCAACTATGCCTCTGTCACATAGACACGACTCTTATAGGGCCCTCCGCCAGACTTGCTCCCACAACAATCGCTTCAACTTAGCCAACTCAACGAGGTCTCTTGGTATGTCCGACTAGATAACGATCATTGAAACTCCTCCTATCAAATGCACAAGTTATAATTATAGTCAAAATAAATGAGATATTATATCGTAGAGCCCCAAATATGCGAACAAGATGTGCAAATGTCAAGCAAACAAATGTGTCCAGAAACAATATAATCAATAGCTTAATATTGAAACTATATACTGTCATGCATCAAACTGAAGAAATTAAAGAAAATCAGCAGTAAAGTCAGAATTACAAACACATTTTAAAAAATGGCTGCTGATGCACCTAAAAACTATATATTGTGCATGCATGTCAAAAAATACACACCTCAACATTTTCATCAAATTAAATATTATAGTTTTATTCTATGCTTCTAAATTTTCTTTGGTCACAAGCCGTCACCACCAGTGATTTCATAACTAAGCTTTCTATATATGTTCCATTGTATTCATTAGCCACAAGACACTTATTTTCCTTCCAATTATATATATATATATATATATATATATATAACTTTCTATACTTCCTGTGCTATTAAGTAATAGAACTAAATATTAATTAATTATTGTATCAGATTTTATTCTTTCTTTCAATTGAAACATTCACAGTTTGTATCTGTGTCATTCATTCTTCATTATCACTTTCAATTCATCCCACAGGTTTTTCATCTCTTCACTCCACCTACAAATATGTATAATTATTTATATAATGCATATATATATATATTGCTCAAAACCCAAAACCAATTAACAACAAAAACATCAATCACTATTATATCTTAACTCTCTTCTTATATTCTTCAGCTAAACTCACTATAGAAATGGAAATCTTTACATTCTTCAAAATACTCTTATTGTTAACTTCAGTTTTCTCAAAAGTATCATCAAGAAAAGGACCTTCTTCCAATAATAACAACATAGATTATTGGTGCAATTTAACACCACATTCTGAGACATGCAAACACTACACAACTCAAATGAAGAACAATCAATTCACAATCAAACACAGAACTGAATTCAGAAACGTGCTTATTCAACTAGCTTTAAACCAAGCTATTATCATGCGAAAAGAAGCACATATAATTCTCAACATGGTGATTGTTTGAAGCTATATGAAAACACTATTTTTCATCTGAATCGAACCGTCGAAGGCATTAACAACGAAAAGAGAAGCTGTTCGTCAGATGATGCACAAACTTGGCTCGCGACTGCGATCACGAACATTGAAACATGCAAGACTAGTGCTATAGAACTCAATTCTCTTCACAAAGATCATTTCAATAAACAAAGTGATACCAGTTACAACATATTGAAGCTTCTTTATACCTGAGTAATGCGAGCGCGGTCCTCTACATACTCGCCTGTGCCCTTCCTAATGTGAGTGTGGCGATGAAGCTCTTCTACATGTGGCTTCCTCCCTATCTTCTTGGCCTATAATTAATAACTTAAGTTTGTAAATGGTAAATTATAAGTAATCATATTGCATAAGGAAAACATAAGTTTATAAATATACCAATCTCTTTGAATCTTTTGCAACATAGTGATAGAACCTTGAGCGTGCAAGCTTCCACCCTTTCTCGATGCCCTGTTCTTCTTATTCCGCTCACACGTATCTTTGAATTTTGGATCATTCCGGATGTGGTTTACTAGGTGATTATAGACTCCATCCCCATCCAAGTAGGTTGGCCCCTCCCTATGCGGCACGCGTCGAGCATATCACGAGTCGATCAAAGACATCTCCTATGAAAAAGATCCTCAACGGCGGCCTCACGAGATTTATGCCAAGTAACTCTCTTACGCATTGTGAAAACATGTACAAAACAAATGTTACATCAAATAAAATAACTTCACAAATTCTTAAAAAAACGACAAACATTGTGATGTGTTAAAATGTACACTTACTCTAAAAGCGTTAAAAAAATGGTCTCGCTCATCCTTATTAAGATCGACCAACTAGTCCATGGATAGTGGTATAACTCGCGAATAGTCGGTCGAATAGCATTTATGGTGGCCTTGAAGGAAGAAACTCTGCGAAGTTAAAACAATTGAAACGATTATGTCACATTATATATAACAAAACAATCAATCAAACAAAGTTGTAAAAACTTTACATACCCTCCACCCTCAACCTCGATGACTACCGGATCGTAGACTAACATAATCTCATCCTCATCATCACCCCCTCAACATCGGATATCAAATCATCACCCCCCCTCAACATCATGCATCCGGTCACCATCGGTATCGCATCATCTCGGTGAAAGTCGCTCTGTCGGAGATGGCAAAGAGGTCGAGGAGTAGGCACGAGATCGGGTGAAGGGTAGGAGTAGGTATCGCATGAAAACTGGTGTAGGAATCATGCGATATTGAGGACTCTGTGATAGTGGGGAGTCACTCGTGGAGATGCACTACGACCATGTACCTCTGCGGGAGATGGAGTGGGTGAGGAGTAACTCGTGGCGAGGAACTAGAGCCAATATGGAAAGACCTAACTCCAGAGGTCTGCTGTAAAGACCTAACTCTAGAGGTCTGCTCTAAGGACCTAACTCCAGAGGTCTGCTGTAAAGACCTAACTCTAGAGGTCTGCTGTAAGGACCCTACTCGCAGTCCGCGCTCAAGGACCTAACTCCAGGAGGTGCTGAGTGCGTGTCGAGGATTTAGCAATGATCTCACTCTACACCGCATGTCTTTGGGGCGTGTGCGTGTAGGGGTAGATGTGGTAGGCATCTCTGAATAGTCGGCCGTGTTCTCAACGTGTATCACCCTTTTCTTGCGACGAGGGACAACTATAGACTTCCCCTTACGATCGTGGGGTGGTCTAGGTGGCGACGAATCACCTCCACCTGATGCCATGCTGTAGAGGAAATGAAACATAAGCACAAATAAACAATTTAAAAACATAAAATTTACATCTAAAATAATTCATTAAACAATTCACACACAATTCAAGTTGTTTGGATACATTCATTACAAAGTGGTTCAAGTTGTTTGGATACATTCATTCACACACAATTCAAAGACAAACATGAATTAAAAGCAGTTCAAGTTGTTTGGATACAACAATTCACACAATTCAAACACAAACTGATTATATATATCTAATCTTCTGGCCATTCTTCATCTTCTTCATCGTCTTCATCTTCTACATCAACTACAACCTCATGTGAGTCCTCTTCTTCCAAGTTGTTTGGATCCACTTCTTCACCATTGCTTTCCAAATCACGTAAGTTAGAAATTTGTTCAACTTCATTAACTTCATTTACAAGTGACATATCATCACTGATAGGAACATCTTCCACTAGATCATCTATTTCAACGCGACTCCTAGGCTTTGTCTTGATTGCGACACACCAACCTCGCTTGTCTCTTCGAGTTGATGGATAAGGAACATAGTACACTTGTCTCACATTCTGCGCCATTATAAGCGGATCAAACGCTGGATATTTTTGTCCATTCGTATGTCCACTCTATTATACTTTGGATCCAATTTGGTACCTATAGGTGTGGATCAAACCAATCACAATAAAACAACACTACTGGTTTTAGCGTAGTCTAACTCATTGAATCCGTAGTTCATAAATGTGTTTGATTACACCGTAATAATCATCTTCACCTCCTTCATTGACCCCTTTTACATAGACTCATTGTTAATTGTTGCTTTGTTTTTCGTCCAGAGTGGGTATGAAACTTGTAGCCATTCACGAAAAATGTGTGATACTCTTTCACTTTTGTATAAGGACCATCGGATAAATTTCTCAAGTGTTGATTGATTGGAGTTGGTTCCTCGAGTAAACCTATGTACATGACATACAAACAAGTTATTTCGTAAGGAACACATGATTAAGGTTGAGGAACAACTAACTCAACACTTACTTTTTTTGAAACCATAATTGAAAATGTTCATATATATGAGCGGATGCACGATCAACTCTTACGTCTTTCCGACAACAAGAATGACTGATCAAATTAGATGATACGCACTAAATGAGATGACAGATATGAACAATTAATTGAATGAAAATATTGATATACATACTCAATGTATGGTTTAACTTCAATGCAATTGTTCAACACATGAACATGAGCCGACTTATACTCCGCATCCGTTAACCAATGAATCGACTCTTCCCGTAATGGCGACCAGATCGTCAAGACCGATAACATTAATGGGTGTCTAACACAATCATTTTGTAAATCATATCTTTCATTTCTCAAAGTGAAGTTGGTGAAATAATGTGAGCAAAAGTGGGTTATTTCGCGGTGTAGGTATGATGCACAAATCGATCCTTCAACTCTCGCCTTGTTTTTCACCGATCGTTTAGAATCACCCATGAATCTATAAAACAACTTGATTAGATGGAAAATTATACTCACCGCAAATGGGAAAAAATGAATATGTTCTTAAAATGATACCTTTCAAATGGATACATCCACATGCTTGAACAGGTCCACCAAGTCTTGCTTCATATGCTAGATGAGCGGGAGATGCTCCATAGAATCAAAGAAACCGGTGGAAATACTCTCTCCATCTTACATAGAATGAATGAAATGTTTTGTTCCATCCTAACAAGGTCAACATCTCTTAAAGATGCAGAACACAAATCCTTAAAAATTGACTCACTTCATTTAGCGGATTTAGAACATGTGCCGGTAAAGAACTAAACGCAATAGGGAGTAAACATTCCATAAATACATGACAATCATGGCTTTTCATCCCATTCATTTTTCTCTTATTCACATCAACACATCTTGCCAAATTAGAAGAATATCCATTCGGGAATTTCAATTCTTTTATCCATCGATAAACCGAATTTGTTTGCTCGATTGTTAATGAGTAACACGCTTTGGGTTTGAGCATCTTTCCATTAGCTTGTGGCTTCAAATTTAAGTCTTTTCGATTGCGAGAAAGAGCAACATCCAATCTCGCCTTATCATTGTCCTTTGTTTTGCCCTTTATGTTCATCACTGTGTTAAATATATTGTCAAAAAAATCTTCTCTATGTGCATCACATCAAGATTGTGCCTCAATAAATTATCTTTCCAATATGGGAGATCCCAAAAGATACTCCTCTTTGTCCAATTATGTGTTTGTCCATATCCATGAAATCGAGAAACAAGGGGATCATCTCGTGATTTTGGGCAAATCTCTAACTCTATCCCAAACCGGCCCGAGTCAATCGTGGAGGCGGCTCATCATTTTCAACTTCCTTCTTCTTAAATGCATTCTTGTTCCTTCTAAATGCATTATCATGTGGTAAAACCTACGATGCGAGTCAAACCAAGAACTCTTACCCCCGTGTTTCAAGGTAAATGCCTTTGTATGCTCCATACAATGTGGACATGCTAATTTACCATGAGTTTGCCAACCGGACAACATGCCATAAGCAGGAAATCATTAATGGTCCACATCAAAGCGGCTCTCATCATAAAATTCTCCTTCCGTGCGTAATCGTAAGTCGAGACACCATTCCACAACCTCTTCAAATCATCAATTAGTGGTTCTAAATAGATGTCAATGCACGCTTTTGGATTTTCGGGCTGTATCGGACAAGTCAAAAACATGTAAGGTTTAGTCATACACATCTCGGGGAAGGTTATGCGGCGTAACAATAACGGGCGGCAAGAAGAATATGGCGGCCGATGCTTGGGTATATGGGGTAAAACCATCGGAGCATAACCCTAGTAAATGCGTTATGGGATCCGCTGCAAACTCAGGTTGTACCCGATCAAAGTGTTTCCACGCTTCCCCATGAGACGGATGCGCGAACACACCAAAGACATCTATTCTCAAAATGCCACGTCATTTTTTCCTGCAATGTTCTCGGATGCAAACATTCTCTGCAACCTTGGAGTTATTGGTAAGTAGAACATTGACTTCACAGAATTGGTTTATTCTTACTACTAGTCCCAATTTTGCGTGCATGATACCTCGGCGCATTACAAAATTTGCATTCAAGTAGTAGCAAAGATCATTTTTCCCAAACTCATTGTCATAATACAACATGTGACCTTCCGAACAACAATCAATCCTTCTAGCTTCCAATCCCAACTTAGAAACTAACCTCTTAGCCTCGTAAAAATTCTTTGGCAAATTTTCATTCATAGGTGTCACCAGGACATCATATCACATATCAAGTCCATTCCCACCTCGGATGTATTACTCGATGATTTGAGAGCTAAAAGCTTCGCGACAAATCGATAACTTTGAGTTAGATGACCCTTCAAACAATGGTTTGTTTGCATCTAACAACAGATTATAAAATCTCTGCGTGCTTGCTCATTGGAAGCTCTTCCATGTTATCATATTGTTGCTCCTCGAATGACACATTCACCCCAAGACCGTCACAAACCATATTCTCGCATCAAGTTGATTTGTTCACCACATCCTATCTCCGCAGAATTACTTGAAGCACCCATGCAATTTTTCGCCAACCAACGGGACGACATCAAACCCTTTCTCACCATTACTCGTCCAAATCCAATAATTAGGCCTAAACCCAACTCTCTTCAAGTGATCAATGACCTCCGTTGGATTCCTAATCTTTCCACATTCGCATTTGACGCCACGGACATCGAATCCCCTTCAACTCTAAATTGTTCTTGTGTCATTGCAAAAGAATAAACTCCCACACGCCATCTACAAAAGATCGTTTCAAACCCGCTCTTTTAGGAAACAACCTATCATACATCCAAAGGCGGTGCGAAGGAGGAAATTCCATTCTGCACATTTAAACGATGGATGTCCATCGAGAGAGAGTGAGGCTTGATACATTTCATATCATATTACATAGGTAGTTTTAAACAACTCACGACTACCTAAAATGCAAATCATACCTTCACACCACAAAGGTGAGAGAGGGGACCTCAATATAAGACAAAGAAACTGAAGCACCAATTAAAACCTAACGTCATTGTTTGGATACAACAATTCACACATATTCAAACACAAACACATTATATATATCTAATTCGATTCCCAAATATACTTTCTTAATACTCTTATTATTCCGAACCAAATACAAATATGATTAGATAAGCAAGTATAAATATGTATTAGATAAACAAATATAAAGATGAATCAAAACTAATGCAAGGGCGCTTAGGAAGCTACTGCTCGAAGAGCCAGCACCATCGTTCTTTGTGAGATAATGGACGACATAGATAAAGGACACTGCAGCAACTATATAGCAACTATTAGCCAAAGACACAATTAGATTGTTCCATGTGGCAAATATATAGTTATGAACTCATCAAAAAAACATAACATGAATACATGTGTTTTCAACCATACCAGTGAGTGTGATTGGATTCATTCATTCAATAATAAGTGGAAAACAAGATCGTTAATCATAATTATGATTCCATAATAAACTTCAGTTTCTTTGTCTTAGTTAGTTGGAATAGTGGGAGTTAATTGCAAATGCAATTAACAACTATTATTTGATTAAAAAAAGTACAACACCTTCTTAATGCCAGAACCAATGGAGTAATAGTACATAACTATTACGAGTCTAGATTACTTTTCTTTAACCCTTATGTCTATTATATATCATCTTTAAAACAAACAGAAAATTTTATGTAGTAAGTAGGCTTCAGAAGCTTCATCAGACAATATTCTTATATCTCCACTACCTAGCAGATGGTTTTTCCTTGACAGGGGGATTTGTGGGTGACTCTTTCTAATGGAAATAATTGAAGGAAACCAAAATGGGGGTCTAAAAGGCTACTGTATGTTAAAACAGGACAACTCTTGGCTATAATGGGTCCACTCTTGTTGATGCTTTAGCAGGTAGTTTATCTTACCTTCAAGATTGATTTGTTTGATTTGATAGTGTAACTAATTTTGAATTATAAAATGTATTTAGTTATAGGGGTTTTCCCTTAGTTGCAACCAAATAGTTACCAACTTGAGAAACATCATAATATCATATGATTCAATATTAATCAGCAAGTTTCTCAGGTTTCCTTCCCTTTTTCTCTCTGTTTTGTATTGCTTTGGTAACTATGTGCAAATGCACGTACCTTATTGAAACTGACCTAGCACCATCTTATTTATATATATGAACATTAATGGAGTGCTTTCCCAGTGTGAATTTTGTAGCTAGTGACATTATATATTATTGCCTTTTCTACTTGTTCTAAAGTTATAAGTATATCGATCTAATCCTAAATTTAAAAGTGTGCTATTATATTACTAAAAGTGATAAAGAGAAGCTATCATGGATCCATCATTAGCTGAAAAGTTAAAGCATTAATTACTCTACAATGTTATTTGACTGAACTGAATAGTCAATTACTTGTACATTTTGTTTTTTCTCTTTTTTCTTCCTATCTTTATCTTTAATTCTTTGTAAGCTCTGCAACACTCGATTGGGAATAGTCGTTTCTTCATTTTATTATTATAGGGATTCAAACTGAAATTAGGCAATATATTTTGGTCAAATTCGACAATTCTCGAAAGAAGCAAAGCGGCTATACGAGTTTTTCGAGAAAGATAATTATAACATAACATAACATAACCAAATTTATTCAACAAAAAAAGAAGATGACGAACTTATATTGCCACCAAAGAACACCACAACCCAAGAATGCTCCCTATAACTGAATCACTTGCAAGACTTGGTCTCCAATTCACACGAATCGAATCACTTGCTCAGTAACTGAATGCAAACAAAATAAAAATCAACGAGAACATATAAAACCAAATTCATTGATTGAACACAAAAAGAAGCACTACTACACGGTTGTTTTTTGCTTACATTCCAAACCGAATTTCGACTTCTTGATGCTTTACTAATCCAAGCATGTCCCTATAAACAAAGTTTGTCACACATTCATGTCGAAACCACAACTTTTCCGTGAGAGAACTTCATTCCCAAATCCCACCCAATTGAGCAAAATTCAAAACAAAAGATAATAACTAGAACAAAAAAGATCAATTCCAAATCCCACCCAATTGAGCAAGATAATGACTTTACTCAAACATACTGTAGAGCCTACTGTACTGTACCTAAATAGCGCGTAAATAACAGTGAACACAGGCTGCGTAAATAGCGCGTTTTATGCCTTATAAGACAAAGAGTCATTGGAGGATTAGTCAATAATAGGCTATAAGCTGAATAAAAATACAAACAACTCAATTCATATCACACAAAGAACGTTTTAATAATCAGCCCATAATTATATGACAGACGGACTAACAAAGAGTTTAGGTTCAAAGAACTGAACAATTAGACAAATGAAAATGAAAATTCAAAGGCAAATACTAAGAACGAAAATTCACCAACAGAATCAAACTATTTCAAACAGGATTGCACAAATACAATCACATACTCCAAGAATTCACCAACAGAATCAAACTATTAACCTTCACAAATAGCCACAAAATCCCTAAAACTCTAGAAGGGAATCATACACTTGCACTTCAACAAATACTTAGGGTTTACTCATAACTCAAAATTAGAAATCAGAAGAAGTTAATAACATTAGGGTTTATTCACAAATCAGAAGAAATCGATTCCAGGAAAATGAGAAGAAATCAGAAGTAATACCAGATTGAGAAGAAATTGAGTTGAGAAGAAAATCGAGTTGAGGCGAGATCGAGATGAGAAGCACTACACAGGTTTACACACTTTTCATGAAATCCGAAAAGCGAGAAGAAATCACACGACGAAATCGAGCTTGTGGAAACCGGTTTGAGAGAGAGAGAAGACGTTGTGGCTGCACAAGGAAATGCAGGGAGGAGAGAAGACTTGTGGGTTGTGGGGGTGGATGGAGGAGGACGGAGGGTAAGATGGAGGAGGACGACGAGGGGAGTCGAGCGAGAGGCGGGGGAGTCGAGCGAGGCGGTGTTATGTGATGAGAAGACAAGTAATAGGGTTTAGTAACTCACGCGACAAATAAAATTTATCATTGACATTTGCGACGGGTTTGCGACCAACCCTCCGTCGCAAATTAGCGACCCACATCCATTTCGTCGCAAATTAGCGACCGACATCTATTTTTCGTGGCAAATTTAAGCGGGATTTTTAGCGCTCATGCCAAACATCTCGTCGCAAATCAGTCGCAGAACTGAAGTCAGCAAATTAGCGACGGACAGTCCTCCGTGGCAAATATTGGTGGCAATACATGGTTATTCTTGTAGTGATGATTTTCCCTGCACTTAGGAAAATCACCAAACTCACACCCCCTACTCTTTATTTTACTGCTCGGTATTCTAATTCTTTCTCAAAATGAGAAGTATTTTTAGGGATTGAAAAAACACGATCTTTGTTTGAAAAAACTATTCTCTTATTTTTCCACTTTTCCGTCCCATCAAAGCCTCAATATACTCCTATATATACTGAACATGTATAGAGTATTTCCAAAACTAAAAGTACGTAAATTTGTTTTATATCAAAACCACTTGAATAGATAAAGACTATTAAAAATTTGTTTTCAAAGAATTATTATCAGAATATAATGTTTTGATATACCAACGTATTGTTTGGATTAAAGACAAAACATAAAATTCAATTATCAGTTTGAAATAAGAATTGAATTTGCCAATAATTGCTAATAAAGGAATAATGCCATGGTGATATGACACCAAATTGAAACTGTTATAAAAAACAAATACTTTCAAATGGATATAAATTCAATCAATTAAAAATTGATTTCTGAAAAATATATTTAATAATTATTTTATTATTTTTAAATAAAATATTTCAACAATAATTATGGCCATTCCCATTTCTTATATTTGTATTATTATTATTTTATCTTTGGCTTGTCCAAAAAAAATTATTTTATCTTTGGGTTCATAACGTAAGCAAGTGGGGTGGGCACTACTATTAATACAAGACGCGATGGGGTGACTCTCCCATCTTCATTGTGATTTGTTCCATCTCTCTCTAAGAAATTGCTGTTGTGAATTTACCACACATCATCACTCTCTCTTCATAATATCATACGGAAAGAATTAAATTAAAGGTACCATTTTCTTATTCTTCTTCTAGTTTCACAACATGCTCTCACATTCCCGTCTACCATTTTCTCCTCTTTCGTTCATAATTAACAAACTCATCTTTTTTCTTTGTGCGTGTATAGAACTAGAAGACATGGCAGGAGAGTCATACGAGGAAGCCATTGCAGCTTTAAAGAAGCTTTTAAGGTGGTGAAGTAACGAACGAACTAGTATATCATTCCCAATTCCCCGTTCAGTAATTAATACTTGTACTTGTATGATGATGAAATAACATAACATCAATTTTGTTGTCGTCGCCGTCGATCGGTTTCCTCCGTTCGTTACGGGACAAACAAAGCGTCATTTGTTTTTGTTTTGACCAGGATGTGTGGGTTGGTGGAAGTAGGCCCCACTTATCCATGGGTCCCACCCATATCAGCCTACAGCGTTGGTTGTGTAACACTCTTTTTGCAGCGAAAAAGCTGACCTTGGAGACGTCGCCGCCGCAAAGATTAAGCAGTTAACGGCGGAGCTGGAGGCTGATGAGAATAAGACTTTCAATCCCGACGAGAGGATCCTGACAGGGTTTGCCAGTTTCAAGAATCAGAAATTCCAGTAAGTTTTATTTTAATAAAAATATACTATTTTTTTTATTGGTACAACTACTCTATTATTTTTTTAATGAAATATTGTTTTCTCTTTTGTAATAAAAACTACTGATTCAAAAGTTAAACATATAATAATTTATTAAAAAGTACTCTTTCCGTTCCTGATTTTTGGTACTTTTAACTTTTTATTTTTGTTTCAAAACAATAGTACTTTTAAAAATTCAATTTACAATTCAATAAACTTTTCCAAACATACCTTTTCATATTATTTATTGAAATTTTTTTAAACTGAACATAACTATTAAATTTCTTTTATTTAAATTTCAATATTTCCAATACAACTATAAAAGGGCATTTTAGATTTAGCTTACACAAATTAATTGTATCTTAATTTATGTGTAGTAAAGCTAAAAGTATCAAAGATTAGGACAAGGAGGAGTATTAGGAAAAAATTCTTGAAAAATAAAAAAATATAAGAAACTATTTTAATTTGATTTTTAGTGAAAAATGATAGTAATTTCATTAAATACATTATGTATTGAAGGATCCGATAAACATGTTTGCTTAAAATGTAGTAGGGCTACTTGTGTTGTGTCTTGTTGTAGGAACATTGATCCTCCTTATTGTAATTAGAGTGGGTCCGATGTCGGTTGCAAGTTGCAACCTCGGAAAAAACCACTGTAAGCGCAAAAAAATTACCTAAATGACACACCTTTTAGATGAAATACCAAATTAAGCAACTTTTTTTTTTCTTTCATGAACTCGCCCCACCCCTAGTTCTCAACTAAAATTTTGCAATTTTTTTTTCTCCTTTGATGAACTCGCCCCACCCCACCCCTAGTTCTCCACATGGTTTTTTAATTTTTTGATTTTCTTGTATTTAATTTTATTAAAATCTAAATTAATTAAATTTAATTACAATAATTAATTTAAATAATTGGAATAGTTAATAAAATTATTTATAAAATAATGATGGTAAAAAATACGGTAAAAAATTAAGATATTAAAAAGTGGAACAGAATTTAATATTCGATAAGAACAGAAATGAAAAACACAAATTGCAAAAATACAAGGATAGGAAATTTAAAACGAAACGACAGGAAAACATAATACAACCTAGTTTTACTTAGAACTACTACCTCTAATGCTACGGCGGATGGATTCGGCAGATTTTTGTGTTTCGACGAACAATTCGAGAGAAGGTTCAATAAAACCTTGGAAGCTCTCATGTTTCTCAAACATTTCACGAACGTCTTTGTCATTCTTGATACGCAGGGCACTTCCGAATACGATTGCGTGGTGTAATGCTACGAGATGTAGGGGGATTGACATTCGATACTTTTAATATCTTGCTCCACACCATCTAGGTGCACATTTTCTGTTAGTTTTTCTTTCAATTCTGCAAAGGTGATGTTGTTCTTAAGCCTGAAATGTTTAGTTTCACGACCATGAAGCAACCCACCAGCTAGGTACCTGCACTGTACAGTCATCTCATAGTCAACTTTACAGGTGTGCGTAAGTATGGGTTGTTGTGGTGTGGGTGGTCTTTGTTGAAGAAGATGCATGACTTCTTCTGGAGTGCGTACTGTGTCCACGTATAGCTCTAAGATTTGTCGCCCCATCGGAACGTTAGCTAGATGTTCCATCATTGCGCGGACGTCGTCGTCGCTTTGGATCTCCATGACTGAATACTGAACAGTCCCATCATCTCTACAATTGAACTTTTTGAAACGTATACGCTCCACATCTTTACGCCACGCTCCCTCTGGACGAATCTTCCTCTCAGCCTTCTCCTTGAGTTGGGCGAATGTGATGTCCTTATTCATCCTGCAGAACACATGGTTAGGACAACGAAACACAGCGCCATGTTCGTCGGTGGTGACAGTTCCACTGTGATAAAAGGCGGTTAGGAATTTGTCGTTTGAGTACTGGGTTTGGCACTACTGCCATTCCATTTTAGCGGGTGGGGCGATTGTTTTTGGGAAGAAGCAGAGAAGAGAAGATGACTAAGAAGCCAAAGGGTAGGTTGGGGGTAAACTGGTGGTGTTAATGTTAGTGTAATTTGAGAATGTATTTATAATAGACTTGATCGTGTGTGAGCCGTTGATTTAGGATCATCATAACCGTTGATTGTAGGGTTTAGTGTCGGCAAAATCTAGGTTGTTAAATTGTGTCGGCAAAATCTTGGCCATTTAATAATGTCGGCAAAATCTAGGGCGTTAAATAATGTCGGGATAATCTAGGCCGTTAAATAAAAAAATACTTCAGCACTATGCACACTCTGCACAATGCAACACTCGCACAATGCAAAGACTCGCACAATGCACACTCGCACAACACATTATTAAAGATTGAAGATAAAATATTTAATAAGTGATCCAACTTAATTAAATGTGACTTAACATTAAAACCTTAAATTTAATAATTGATGAAAATACAACTTCTTAATTATGAAATACAACCACGAAACTAATAATACATTAAACAACATTGATTTAAAGACATGAATTGATTTAAAAGACTAATACGAAAAAAATACAAGAGTAGTAAATGTGACTAGTTTACATTGCGGTTAGAGGCGATTATTTTTGTTGTGACCTCATTTCTACAAATTCCGCATCTTTGAGTGCGGGTTCCCATTCTCTTTGATCCATCTTTTATGCGAATACGAGTAGATCGTGGACGTCCCTTTTTATCTCTTCGTTTAGTTGGATCATGTTGTAGTTCAATCGTATTGAAATCAGGCCATGAGGTCTCAGTTGGCAAGGGTGGGAACTCCAGAATGTAAGTATTGAAAACATTATGCATTGTGTAGGGTGGATCGACAAACTGCAAGTGGTCGTAACTGCATTTTGAGCATGATGCGATGACATGTGAACAGGGGTAATGAAGTGTCTGGAATTCCTCACACTCACAGAGGTTTTTGCTATAAAGTCCACCACAAATGCGGTCGCGCAGTCTACCACTTTGTGGTCGTCGCTTCTTCCCGAACTCGGAACAATTGCCGGCACGATCGTGAATTGTGGACGGCATGCGTTTGTGAGACTTTAATGTTTTTCAGCAATGTTTTTCATCAATGTTTCAGAGAACATTGTTCGGATGTCATCATCGCTTTGCTCTGTGTTCCCGTTTGACAAAGATCTCGTTCATCCTAAAATATGTTGCATCTATCAATGAAGCGGATCGGGAGATTCCGCACTTCTTAAGGACATTGTTGATGCACTCTGCAAGGTTTGTTGTCAAGTGCCCCCAACGGGAACCTCCATCGCGCGATATCAACAATTGTTTTGGGTTAATGTGTTCAACCCAAGCCACCCCATCAGGACCTACTTCGTCAGCAATTTTATTTTTGTAGTGATTGGCTGATCTCTCCGTCATTGAGTATGCTGAAGCAAGTAAAGTAAGATGTTGGTAATTATGGAATGGAAAATACATAATAAAAAATTAGTTGGGGGGTCAGCATGTTTGACAAACTTATACCGGATGTTGTGTACGACATCTACAACGCACGGAAAGGCTTTGGGTGGATGTACTCTTTTGTTACAGTCTTGGGTCTGGTACCGCATGCCTTTCCTAGCACCGTCTTGAACACTTTCATATGATTGGCCACTAGCAAAGAGGTAAAAATTTTACACTTTTTTAAAAATACTAACAATTACATTTGATCTTTATGTTAACCGTTCCTTTTATTTACTAGATGGGCAAATCCACCACTTAATCACACCAGATGTCCAAGAGACCTTGTTTCGTACAGAACAAGGATCGACCACATGACAGCTGAGGATTTTAAGTGGTTGCCTTATGAGGATTTCAACCTTCCAAACAGACGATATGAGGTTCGGCCATATGGACTACAAACACGGCTATGGTGTGTTTCCATATGGTCGAATGGCACCAAGCGAGATAGGGTTAAATTGCAATCGATGACGCCTGCAAGAGATACCGGCCTGGCCGGTCGATTTGGATCGACCTGCACAAAATCACCATGCGGGGGACGACGATAATGTCGATTGGGCTCGATATCACAGTGGGTGGATCGATCGTTGGAATGATAGAGAAAAATCGGTGTGTTGTCGGTCACCGCTATGGAACACCAAAGCGATCGATAGATACATGCCGTTTTTCACAAATTCTAGGCCATACATTTACGCCGACCAACGCAAACTAAGGGATCTCGTCGTTGCTTTGGTGTTGTGGTGATGGATGAAGCGGATGAAGAACAAGCACCACCTCCCCCAATAACTCAAATCGAACGTCGAGAGCGTGAAGCAGTAATCGTTATCGACGCCCGGCACAAATCGAAGACATGAACCAAAGCAGCGTGTGAGATCAAGAATATGTGCCCCACCGCCACTCTATCTCACACACACCAACATCTCGTGGCGCGATATGTTCCACTCTCTGTTTGGTTTCGACGCAGACACGGAATCGCGATTTATGCTCGTAGCCTTTGAGAGAGAGGTCGCTTGCTAGTTCTTCATCGATGCCACAATATTATCAATACCCCCACCGCCTCGAGCCCTGGTCGTGCTAGTTATTCATCGATTGCCACAATATTATCAATACCCACTTGCCGCCGAGCCCCAACCCCAATTATTTCCGGACTCCACCTCCCCGCCACGCATCGAGGAAGAACCCGAACAACCACAACGGCGTCAACGTCCACAACGTAATCCCCGCCCTGAGACGGTGTGGAACTGGTCTCATCTTCTTCGTTAATACTTTAATCTATTATTAGTTTGAGAAGTTGTATTTCATAATTAAGAAGTTGTATTTTTATGAGTTATTAAATTCAAGGTTTTAATTAATGGTCTAGATCTTGCCGACACTATTTAACGGTCTAGATTTTGCCATAATTTTAATATCTTCATTTTTACCGTAATTATTTTATAAATAATTTTACTATTTATTCTAATTATTTAAATTAATTATTGTAATTAAATTAAATTACATTTTAATAAAATTAAATACAAGAAAATCAAAAAATTAAAAAACCATGTGGAGAACGTTAACTAGGGGTGGGGGGGTGGGGGGGGGGGGGCGAGTTCATCAAAGGAGAAAAAAAAATTGCAAAATTTTAGTTGAGAACTAGGGGTGGGGGGCGAGTTCATGAAAAAAAAAAAAAGTGGCTTAGTTTGGTATTTCATCTAAAAGATGTGTTATTTAGGTAAATTTTTTTTTGTGCTACATCGCTTTTTTTTTTCCCGCAACCTCAAACTATTAACAAAAGATCGCATGTTTAATGGTGTACTAGTGTGATAAGAACTTTATGAGTCGACCCTTAAGTAAAAAAATTGATGGAAACTGCAACATCACATGGGGATAATATATCATCTAGTTATAATCACAGAAACGTGAAGTCAAAGTTGGTGATAAAGTGGCTGGGAGACATGGAAATAAAGGTATCGTTTCAAAGATTTTGTCTAGACAGGATATGCCTTATTTGCAAGATGGAAGACCCGTTGATATGGTCTTCAATCCATTAGGGGTACCTTCACGAATGAATGTAGGACAGATATTTATATAACTAAAATGAACTAGTAAAACATCTATTATTTTATAATATAAATAAAAATAGGCCACGAAAATTGATATATTTGACCTAAACTTTAGATCAGATACATCAATTTTCGTTGACTTATTTTTATTTATATTATATTCTGTTACGGAGGAAGTATGGTTAATTAAATTTAATTAATTGTTAATAAATTGAAATACTAATCATTAATCAAAAACAAGGTGACAATTTGTCTAGAGACAAGGCCAGATAATATAGAGAGAGGATGTAAATTCACTATAGCAGTAACGAAGCACTTACGCAATACTCCATCCGCGGCGGAATATAAGTAAGAATAGGTCAATAAAAGTTTATGTATCTGGTTTAAAATGTGAACTAAATACATAAGTTGTTTTGACCAGTTTTTGCTTATATCCTATAATGGATGGAGTAGGAGATACCCTCAAACAATAGGACTTTTATTGTCCCAACCAAAACATAAAATTGCGGTCTCGTTTGTAGATATCTCAATCAGAGAAGTGCTAATACTACTCTTTTTGACCCTCTTTCTCTAACACTCACTCTATGATTGACTAAATTTCATGTGGATATATCACCACTATGGAAATGAGACCCATTAATTTAGTGGGACACATATGAATTTTAACCAATCATAGAACAAGTGTTGGAGGAAGACTGACAAAGAAAGTGTGACTAACATTTCTCTCTAAAAAATTATTACGTTGCGAGTAACTGTAGACAAATACGATTGATGCGGCCGTAATTGCAGCTACAATGAGTTTACAGAAACCTCAAAACTATTATTTTGCAGTTAGAAACGACAAAAAGGATATAAAATAAGCAAGTCCATCTCATAACCATTAATTTTATTAGTCCAAAAGGATATAAAATAAGCAAGTAGTAGAGAGGTAGCTAGCTGGGAATCTAATTCCATAGAGGGATGAAGACTGTATTTTTTTAAAAAACGAAGGTATTTTCCACATGATTATTGAGACTAATCATTCGAAATATCAAATATCAATTTAAGAGATTAACCTCTCCCAACCATTTATTTAGTTTTTGTATTTAATTGGTTACTTTATTTTTCAGGAAAAATCCAGAGTTGTATGGGGAACTTGCAACAGGTCAGAACCCAAAGGTCAGCCATCCATGTATGTTACTACTAGCTTTCATAATTGTCCATTGGCCTAACCGATGGGTCAGACTAATATTTTCTAAACTCCATCAAAATTGGAAGGCAATAAAATAAAATTAAAGAAGTCAACTTCTTTAAGATGGCTTATTTTTTGTCAATGAAACGCATGTGTCAACTATTATCACTCAACCACTTGCAGTTTCTAGTGTTTGCTTGTTCAGACTCAAGAGTTTGCCCATCCCATGTTTTAGATTTCCAACCATTTGTAGTCCGAAACATAGCCAGCATGGTTCCACCATATGACACGGTTAATTTACCTCTTAATCTTAATTAATTTCTCTATCAAATGTTTGACTATCTCATGTAACACAACTGACTTGTTTTTGTGTTATTGCAGACCAAGTATTCAGGAACAGGAGCAGCCATTGAATATGCTGTCATACATCTAAAGGTAAAAATAAATAGTGTCCCCATATCGATCATATTATCATTTCTCTTTTCTTATCAGATATGATAGGGTTTTCCACTTCCCTATGAATATGATAAGGTGGGTGGGTCATTTGCAATTTTCAAACATGTGAAAAGTAGTATAAAGTTTGGTTTGGTGGTTGAGTTAGCATGTTATGTTATGTTACTTTTTCCTATGCGCATCTCTTGTCCATTCTTTGACACCAAAGCACTAATAAAAGTTTGGAGAATGTGTTATATATACACAACAGTCTCTACTTTTTCCAAAGTTAGGTGGTAGTCATTGACCTACCACAATCACATACATATTCCATTCAAAATAATAATAGATCAAATTGAAAGGGAGAAAGTGGATAAAATGTTCTTCTTAAAACTATAGTATAGTTGCCTATTATTTTCTTTTCTTTTTTTTTTGTTGTTGTTATAATTCAAAGGGAATGCATGTGTTATAGGTGGAGAATATTGTGGTCATTGGACATAGTTGCTGTGGTGGTATAAAGGGACTCATGTCCATCCCAGATGATGGGACCACTGCAAGGTATCAATATTATTATGGTTGGTTCACATAAAAGAAGGGTTAAATAATTTGCCCAAAAAGAGAAGTACCTAAAGTACAAATGATCTATAATATTGCTAAGAACACAAGTACATTGATAAGATGAAAATATTAAACTATTTTGGTAGCTTTTCTCAAGTTCCAATTAACTTGGGTTATTTACACCTTATTGGAGGCAAGGGGGGGAAATTTTGTTGCTTTATGCATACGCCAACAACCAGTGGCAAATCCAAATTTTTTAAACAATTGAATGTATATTCATATTTTATACTCAAAGGTATATATTATATATAATTGAATGAACATATAACAACAACTCAACGGGTGCATTTTGTTAGCGATTGACAGGTCTAGAGTTTGATACCTGTGTTGGTCACTCTGTTTTTTATTTTTCATTTATTTGTAGATCTTTGTTTGTTTTTATCAACCGTTATTGCCTGTTTGTAGATCTGGACATTGCAGAGTGACAAAAGCCCATTTATTTTTTAAGCTTCAAAAGCCCAATCTTAATTTCATATACTAAAACGTAAACAGTTGGCAATAATAAAGCTATGGTAATAATAATTTGGCAATAATATTGGGAAATTAATGATTTTTAAGTCTTTGGTCAAAAAAAATTAACTAGATTATGTTAAAAAAAAAAGTAACGGGCATAATAACCTTGAAAGTAATTTCCCTCCTCTTTGATCATCATATATACAGTGAATTCATAGAACAATGGGTCCAGATTTGTACTCCAGCAAAGTCCAAAGTTAAAGAAGAAGCAAGCAAATTAGACTTCTCGTTCTTGGAGCAGTGTAGTAACTGCGAGAAGGTAAGTTAGTTAATGTGAATGTCATCATGTAGTTTTTAGATTGAGAGAACTTAGATAAAAAGAAATAAAACTCATAGTATTTTATGGTCAATTATTTTAACTGTATATTGGAAATTGCTGGAGTTAATATTGGAAATTGGTGAAATTGCAATGCATTTAAAGGTTTTATTATTTCCCACACGTTGATTGAATGAATGCAGGAAGCTGTAAATGTATCTCTTGGAAACCTATTGACTTATCCATTTGTAAGAGATGGGGTTGTGAAGAACACACTTGCTTTGAAAGGTGCACATTACGATTTTGTTAATGGAAACTTTGAGCTGTGGGATTTGGACTTCAATATCTCCTCTTCTGTCTCTGTTTAAAGAAATTGTTCTCAAGTTCCTGCGTGCAGCACATGATGTACATGACTCCTTTTGCAATTGTAAAATTCTGCTTCCATTTTTATTTTACTACAATTTGCCAATAAGGAACTAAATTAAGCTAGCATACACCCAATATAAATAATGGTCTTTGACTCTCTTTCTATCTTTGAACTCCACAAGAGAATTTTGTTTTGTATCGTTTTCAGTTATTTAGTGGAGCAATGTATATGGTATATATGAGACATTTGTATATTTACTCCTCTGGTTTATACCATATCATTTTAGAGGATAAAATAAACTCTTGACAGTACAATGGTTAATGATAAAGATTAATGCACACCAACGTTGTATGACTCCAAATCTTTTTCTTCATTCAATCTAGCTTCTAGATGAGTTCTTTGTAATGAAGGAAATAATCAACTGATAAAGAGTTTATTTTATCATTGCCACACCCTCCTTCCTCTACTAATTAAACAATGCCACACCAGCTATTAATAGACATATTTTGAGGAACAAGAGTTTTTTTAGTTGATAGAGGAGGGGAACAGAAATTTGAACCCTCGTATCTTTTATATTTCCACTAACAATGCTCTCCTTCACTCAACTATTATTTATGAGAACAGTTGCTTAACTTGACCTGGTGGATCTTGAAGATGGTCAAATTAGACCAATAGAAGGGATAATTTCTTTTATCAATTTCATTTTGGAGTTGTCCCCTTAGGTCCTACTTTTCAAACATATGGCTTGTGGTCATCGACATTAGAGAGACATGCCATGATGTAGGTAAAAACCATTTAATATAAGAGGACATGTGGCATGGCCTCCAACTCACTATGTCTTGACGTTTCAAGGACTAGTCAAAACTCAACCTTGCCTAGCCCCTCCTCCCTCTCCCTCAATTTCCCCACCTTCACATTCCGTCCGCTTCCTCACCAATCAAGTATTTCAAATAAAACAACACTTCTGAAGCTTAATAATAGGAACTTATCAAATATCCAATCCACCTTCACACTAAGGCGCTCGTTTTTCTCACTCCCCCTCCTACTCAAAACACCCCCTAAGGGTGGGAAAAGACCAAAAGACCATTAATGAAACACAATTTTTCACCGATTCGGTTAAGGGCAACCGAAACTATTCAGTTAGGCATAATCGAAGGGCAATTTTTTGAAACACACCCCACTTTTCATTTTTTGGGTATTCGGTTGACCCCATTCGAATGGATTCGGTCAGGGCAATCGAATAGGTGTAATTTTCTTAAAACTGAAGGAAAAATACTTAACAAACTAAACCTGCGTTATTAACTTAAAAATTTAAAGCTGGAACAACAGAAATATATAGATAACTAAGTAAACATAAATGTCATACATAAGTCCACAAAATAAAATTCGTACAATACATTCACCAAATAGATAATTAAGTCCATAAATGTCATATAGTAACTACTGAGTGGTGCGGTTCCTCCTCCTACTATACACACAACCATACTTCCTAAGCCTACGGAATGGCATCACTAGGAGTTTTAAGCCCTCGAGTACTCGCCATGGCTGTGAAAGAACGGTGCCCTCCATCTGTGACATCCAGGGCTGAGGAGGGCGGGGAGTGATCATCGGTGCCCAAAAAGGTGGCATGGCAAAGAGCGGCTCCTGGCAGCTTCAAAGCGAAGGGGCGCGTGAATGAACCGAATACGCACGGAATGAGAGGATCCCGAGGTGTGCGGTATGGGGTATGCATGATTGAAGGAAGGCTTAAAAGAATTGATTTGGACTACCTATACCAACAAGGTGCATCTTCTTTTCGGGAGCTCATCCCATAAGAACTCCATAGTTAAGTGTGTTTGGCTTGGAGTAGTAGGAGAGGAATATGTTGAATGTATTTGTATGTGTTTGATATGTGTAAAATTAGTTGAATGTGTTTGATAGGAGAGAAATTAGTTGATATGTGTTTGTTGCTTGGTTATGTTGAGATTTTGATTCTCAAAGGATAGATTTTTTTAAGCAAAGTGTGTGTCATCTATATTAGTAAAATCAAATATGCCTAAATCGAATATGCGAATTGTTTGTTAGGTTTTGGGAGTTTTTTTTGTCGGAGCTTCGCGATCGTTGTTCGAGTTTGTCTTGGTTCGAGAGTTCGTTGTAGTTCGAGTTCACAATTTGGTTGGATATTTTTCAGTTGTTGCTTCCACTTGTCGGGTACTTTTTTTTTTTTATTTTGTTTATTTTATATGAAGAATTAATGACTATATAGAAGACATCAAAGTCTTTGATTTGTTTAGTTGAAACTACTAGGTAGTTGATTGAATGTCTTAGCTTCAATAAAATTGTAAATTCTCTTATCCGAATTTATTATAGATATTGGGACATTATGGATAGAAAGTGGATGTCCGCCAATCGTCCATCCAAGGAATATAGAGATGGAGTGGATTATTTTGTGAATTGTCTTTGTTCAACGTTTAGGGAGATCTAGTAATATGATATGTCCCTGTTTACGTTGTTGCTATGTAAAATCAGTTAATGCAGACGAGTTGGGGGGACATTTAAAGGGTAATGGAATTGATCAAACTTACACTTGTTGGACAATGCATGGTGAGAAAGAGTTGAATCTTGAATATGGGTAATAGTCTTGAGAGATGTGCACCGGTTGACACCGAAATACCTACGTTTGTTGGGGATGAATTTGAAGAGATGGCAAAGGCTTTTGAAGACGATCTTAATGACCGTCCTCAAATGTTTGAGAAGTTGATAACGGATGCAGAGACGCCGTTGTATGAGGTTATCTTGAATTCACAAAATTATTGGTTGTGATAAAGTTGTATAACTTGAAAACTTGCCACGGATGGACGGATAAGAGCTTTCTTCGAATTACTCACACTATTGAAAGAAATGTTGCCGAAGGATAATGTGCTCCCTTCTCGGACGTATGATGCAAAACAAATGTTAGGGTCCATTGGCTTGAACTATGAGAAGATACACGCTTGTCCCAATGATTGCATTCTATTTCGGAATGAACATGCATTTTTAAAGTCGTGTCCTAAATGTAATGCATCGCGGTATAAAAAGAAAGATTCTCGCTCGAGAAAAGGTGTTGTGGTATTTTCCCATAATTCCTCGATTTAGGCGTATGTATGTACCGTAGTTCGGAAGATGCAAAACACTTGACATGGCATGAGGATGAAAGGATTAAAGATGGCATGTTACGACACCCGCAGATTCTCCGCAATGGAAAAAATTTGATATTGATTATCCCGATTTTGGGTTGGATCCAAGAAACCTACGACTTGCATTGTCTCGCCGATGGTTTTAACCCGCACGGTATTCGTGAGTAGCTCCCGCAATTACATGGCCCGTGATATTAGCGATTTATAACTTACCTCCATGGCTTTGCATGAAACGCAAATATATGATGTTGTCTTTGTTAATTTTCAGGCCCAAGCAACCGGAAATGATATTGATGTATACTTGGCTCCTTTAATTGAAGACTTGAAGCTAATGTGGGAGAATGGAGTAGAGGTGTATGATGGGTTCGGGGAAAAAGTTTCAACTTGAGGGCTATGATTTTTGGCACAATTAATGACTTTCCAAAGATACGGCAATCTATCTGGGTGCGAAGACGAAAGGTCGGTGTGCATGCCCTATATGTGAAGATAACACCGATTGGATGTGGTTGGAACATGGTAGGAAGAATATCTACCACGGTCATCGTAGATTTTTGCCATCTACTCATCAAGATCGATCGTTGAAAAAGGCATTCAATGGGAATACCGAACCCGTAAAGCTCCCACGGCTTTGTGGGTGAACAAACTGTTTGAAAAGGTGAAAGATTTGAACATTAAATTTGGGAAGCCATTTGCGGGAGAGGTTGCCAAACGGGGTGGAAGAAAAGTCGATTTTCTTTGACTTGCCATCTTGGAAGTCATTATATGTAAGACACTTCATTGATGTGATGCATGTTGAAAAAATGTCTTTGAAAGTGTCATTGGTACCTTACTCAATATGCCGGGAAAGACTAAAGATACCATCAACTCGAGGTTGGACTTGCTTAGTATGGGGTTGAGACCAGGGTGGGTCCGATAAAGAAGGGTACACGCACATATCTACCTCCGTGACTCATACTCTATCTAAAAAGGAGAAGACAGTGTTTTGTAAGTTTCTTCATGGAGTAAAAGTTCAGGGTATTCTTCAAATGTTACAAACCTTGTATCCATGAAAGACCTTAAGTTAAAGTCTTTAAAGTCCCATGATTGTCATGTTCTAATGGAGAATTTGCTCCCAATTGGTATACGATCCATTTTGCCTAAGAAAGTGCGCCAAACGCTAACCAAACTTTGTTACTTACTTTTTAAGGCGATTTGTAGTAGAGTGATTGACCCTAGAAAGTTGCCATCATTGCAAAGAGAAATTACTTGTCACTTTGTGTGAGCTTGAGATGTATTTCCCACCTTCATTTTTTGACATAATGATTCATCTAACAGATTCATTTGATTAGAGAGACACAATTGTGTGGCCCATGTTACATGAGATGGATGTATCCGTTTGAGCGTTACATGAAGATATTAAAAGGATATGTGAAAAACCGATCACGACCGAGGGTTGTATTGTTGAGCGCTACATAGTTGAAGAAGTGTTGAGTTACGCACCGCCTATCTATCTAGTCTTGAATATTCTCGGGACTTCCAAGGTCTCGTCACTTAGAAGCATTACAAAAGGGATGTCGGGATATAAAATAGTTATGGTGTCAAGGAAGAACTACATCAAGCACACTTATATGTTTTGCACAATGATAGTGAGGTTGATTCATATGTTGCCAAGCACATGGACATACTTAAGAGTGATTACCCATATAAGAGTGAAGTTTGGTTAACAAAGGAACACAATCGGAGTTTCATAGTGTGGTTAAAAGACCACATTGATTTCGAAGTTTGTTATGAATCCTACTTGATTTCAAAAGATTGAGATGGTTAGCAAAAGGTCCAAATATGCATGTTTTCTCTTACACCAGCTATCTAATTAATCTGTTACGTTCTATACAAAAACCCATGATGATCAGAGTAAAATGCAAAATAGTGGGGTGACTCTTGTTGCTCAAGCTATGCATACATCAAGTGCCAAAGACAGAAATCCCGTATACGCGAATATGTCATACTTCGGGGTCATTGAACAAATATGGGAGTTGGATTACACCATGTTTCAGGGAGTCGTGTTCCAATGTAAGTGGGTTGACAATAATAATGGTTTTCTGATTGATGAGTCGGGGTTCATGCGGGTGAATTTCAAGAAGTTGGGATATAAAGATGAGCCTTTTATTTTGGCATCCCAAGCTCAACAAGTGTTTTATGTCAACGATCCGATTGATATCAATTGGTCTATTGTTTTCTCGACACAAAAAAATTAGTGAATTACATTTATGATCAAGAAACCAATGATGATGGTATCGAGGATGACCCTTTCTTGGGGACATCACTAGAAGAGGAAAGTACTTATAGAGAGGATGTTGTGTATGTTAGAAAGGATCATCTTGATGGAATTACGATTCGTCAAAAACAAAGTACCAAGGATTTAATTGCAAAAAAATTGTATCGAAAAAAAAGAAAAAGGTAACCGACATAGATGTTATTTTATAGACATGGATCTTATTTTCATCTTTTTGACTGATTATTTATTTTTTTGTTGGATGTTTTTTTAAATGGATAAATATAACAAACAATGATTATGTTTTATTGCGGGTAAGATGGCAGATCATAGTGATAGTGGGCATGACACAGGTGTGAGGCGGTGATCATGATGTTACAAACTATATCGAAGCGTGCTCCTCGTGGAATGATGATTAAAAAGGATATCATCAACCGGTTAAGTAAAGGAAAAGAAAAATTAAGTGTAAGATACTAATTAATTGCTAATTAACTTCATTCAATACTAAGTTTTAATTGTTTGTGATCTAATTTACTATTTACATAATGCAGTCCAATGGAATGTTAATGGTGCGCCAATTGGAAAAACGACACTCATTTGATTACTTTCATTGGTAGTAAGGTAAAACAAATGATACCAATAACAATCACTACTTGGGTGAGCACAAAGAATCCCGTTTTGGAGAAACAAAAACATGAGTTGTGGGTAACAATACGGGTATATAATTTTAGATCTTTTGGTAATCTTATTTAGTAATTTTGTAGTCCTATATATATATATATAAATTTATTTATATGATTTTCATTTAATGTGCATAGCGTAAATATTTTGATGTGGATGATTCTAAAAAATTTGGATAATGAAGGAAGCCGGAAAGTGTCATAAAAATTTGAACGACATTAACAAAAATTGGCTTAAAGATGATAATGGAAACATCAATTGGAATCCTCCACCAATATATAGTGGGTTTATTTCAGAGGAGGATTGGCGGACATTTGTTAGGAGGCGATGAAGATCCAAAATTCTTGGTTAGTGCTACTATCTATTAAGTTATAACATATTTTTATATTTGACAATTATCTATTATACATTAATGTATACTTATCTCTCTTAATAGAAAGCAAGTGAGGTGAATCGAAAGTGTGCTTCGGGTCGTGAGAGTATCCTATAGAGGCGGTGCTACTCCATATCAACATATTGAAGAGAGATTGGTAAGGCACAATAAGCTTGATTTTTTAGTTTCATGAAACTTTTTATAAATAGTTTCTTAATATTTGGTAAATTTAAATATAGTTGGTGGAGAGTGGGAAAGATCCTACTAAAGAAGGTGTTGAAGCGACATGTTTTGTGGGTAGAGGCTCGACTAAACAAAGAAAAGGAGATTGTTGATCCTAAAACTAAGGAGGTGTCGGAAAGAATTGTAAGTATTTCCTAAATTCAAGCTCACTGATTTTAATTGTAACTTTTATGATTTTTATAATGTATTATACTTTTGTTTTGTGAATCAGGAAGCCATATCACGATCGAGTGTCACAGGGGAGAGCTCGCGATTGCTCAAAAGAAATCCTTACACGTGCCTTAGGTAAAGAAGAATACTCTGGTCGCATGAGGGGTGTTGGATTTGGAGTAGCACCAACCGAGTACTTTGGACCAAAACAGAAAGTCTATGATGAGAATCATGACTGTCCACCACTGAGAAAGATGATGGCATTGTATGAAAGTTTGCAAGCTCAACTTAATGATATGCGATCACTTTATGGCCATGTTATGCCACCAGCACCAACCCCTGCTACACATAGCGAAGGTACGAGATAATTTGCACCATGCCGTCAACTAAGGTATTAATTGTTTTTATTATTTTGTGGTTTATAATTGATTTATTGTACATATATATATATAACATCAAATAATGTCTTTATTATTTTGTGGTTTATAATTGATTTAGGACAACAATGAGTGTGAGTGTGAATTGTATATCTCAAACCCACATGAAATGGTTGCAATTGGCTACACATGTAACGTAATTGGGTCCCTTGATGCACAATGTACCCCTACCTCCAAATCATGTTAGAGTCGAGTTGCGGTACCATTTAGGGAGGATGCACCATTGCACATTCGATTGTGATATTGATATACTTGTGGTGTCACCTGTGATTGGTACCTTTGTGGCATGGCCATCATACTTGTCGTTGTAAGTGACAATATATTTGTAACTAACTAATTATAGTTTTGTCATATAATTTGTGCTATCTAAGTAATTATTTTTGTTTAAACATAGATGCGCCAAAATGAAAGATCTAAGAAAGTGTCTACCTAAGCAAGAAAAGATCTCCTTTGAAAAGTCTTTGCAAGGAAACATCTATTGGCAAGAAAGTGTCTCGATCCACCCTTCTACAAAAGTGTCTCAGTCCACCCCTTATGTAGAAGTTTCACGACTGCCGCTCTCCTCCAAAAGTGGTGATCGCCCTCCTCTTCTCGCCATGAGTGACTCATCCCACCCTTCTCCAATTGTGTCTCACCCGCCTCTTCCTCTTCCATTGAAGCTTATATGAAGATTCTTTGAGGCCGACGCAGCGTCTGAGAAATACATCATGAAAGACAAATTGCTTACCATAAATTTTGAGGAAGAAATTTTTGGAGCCGACTTGCCTCATATAGTCGGACGTGAGGATATCCGTCTTTGTATGTGATGCGGATGAGAGGCAACGGTATGGCTATGAATATATATATGTCAGTACTATGTAATTTATTATTTGACATTGTCGATTTAATTTTATTATATCGTTAATTTAATTTATATATATATATATATATATTTATATATCTAAATGTAGGTACTTATGCGAGGACATTGTGGTCCCTTCCAAGCAGACACATAGATATTTGTTCTTGTGTCCAGGAAAGTACAACCTTTCATCAAGTGAATCCCACTGCGAAATTATCAATCACTTGTGGAACAAAACCAGTTTCATTGTTCTTGATTATGTCAATGACCGCTTCAAGGAAGCTCAAAATAGAAGTGATGATGATGTCTTACTTCTAGCACCTGTTAATCTAGGGTAAGAATTTTTACTCATTATTTCTTATATAACATGCATTTTTTAATAGTCGTCAATTACTTATTCCTAAATTTTTTTGTAGGAGACATTGGGTTTTGTATGCAATTAATCCTAGTAAAAACCGTGTATTACCTTGACTCACTTCAAAATCATTACAGAAACCACATGGAGTTTGTGGAGCTTTTTAACAGGTGTGTTTATTTTGTGTCATTCTGCATTTCTTACTTTTACTTATATATGTATATATTGTTATTAATATAGTTATATGACATTCTATTCAGCCGGTTTAAGGACATATTGGGGAGTGAATAAATTAACTACGATGGTTACCAATAGTTGTAAGTTTCTAACTTATACATTACATTATTTTGTCAAAAACTATATTCAACTCAATCTAACAATTAACTAATCTAATTATGTTTTGTAGTGTCCTAAACAATTGAATAACATTGATTGTGGGTATTACGTCATGCAATATATGAAGGATATAATTACCCGAAAGAAAACGACTATCCCCAGCAAGGTATCTACTTCTAATATATTTTTATATGATTTCGATTTAATAGTGGTTCTTTCCAATATTTAACCATTTCAATTCTAATTTTATTTATTTATATAATTTCAGTATTTTAGCGATTGTCAAAGCACAGACATACTGTTGAGCAGATTGCTGAGATTAGGGGAGAATGGTGCAGTCATCTCTCCCGTTTTTTTTAAAGTTTCATTTGGATACATATAAGTTAGCTTAGCTAGTTTTTGGTTCATAATATTGTAACTTGATAGCTTGTTTTGGATACATATGAATTAGATAATGAAACTTCTTAGCTATTTTGTTTTGGTTCCTCTTATGTAATTTGTGTTCCTCTTAGCAAATTGATTCATTATGTATTGGATTGGATTGTACATGCATATGTAATTTGTAAATATAAAAAGGAAAACACACAAAACAGAAAAAAAATAAAAAAAAATTTAGGCAATACTCACGCTTTTAATAAAGCTATTTGGGTATTTAATAACACAAATAGGCAATACTCAGCGCTTTTAATAAAAAGCTACTGGGTATTAAGTAACACAAATAGGCAATAATATTCAACGCTTTTAATGAAGCTACTGGGTATAGGGGGTAATATTCAGCGCTTTTAAAAAGCGCTAAGTATTATTTGGGAGGACGCTTTGGATATATTCGCTTTTAAAAAAAGCGCTAAGTATTGGGGGAGGACGCTTTGGATATATTCAGCGCTTTTTAAAAAGCGCTAAGTATTTGGGAGGGCGTGTTTTGCAATGGGTGGCGTTTTTAGGAAACGCTACCCATTGTTGGAGTGAATAGCCGGCGCCTTCTTGCAGCGCCAAAAACGCGCCCATTGTTGAAAAAAAAAAACGCCCATCTACTAGATGCATTTGTAGTGTTTTTTTGATGAGATCTTTGAAGATGGTCAAATTCACCAATATTTCCTACTTTTAACCAATCTCTTCTCTTCACCACCACACAAAAAAATGACTCCTCGCATCTTCGAACACATCAAATTGAAGATATCTTGTTGATAATTTTTGGAACAAATATAAGCACACTAACGAACAACACGAACAAAAAATAATTTGAGTCGCGGACTAGATCGCTCTCTTTAAGACGTTTTGTGGCGCGCCGCCAAAGTGTAGCGATCTCTCCTAGTCCCGCCGCCCCAGGGATAAAACAACCTTCTCAAATAATAAAATATGATCTTCTCTGCACTCTAGGAAAATCACCAAACTCACACCTCCTACTCTTTATTTTACTGCTCGGTATTCTAATTCTTTCTCAAAATGAGAAGTATCTTTAGGGATTGAAAAAACACAATCTTTGTTTGAAAAAACTATTCTCTTATTTTTCCACTTTTCCGTCCCATCAAAGTCTCAATATACTCTTCTCTATATAGTGAACATGTATAGAGTATTTCCAAAACTAAAAGTAACGTAAATTTGTTTTATATCAAAACCACTTGAATAGATAAAGACTATTAAAAATTTGTTTTCAAAGAATTATTATCAGAATATAACGTTTTGATATACCAACGTATTGTTTGGATTAAAGACAAAACATAAAATTCAATTATCAGTTTGAAATAAGAATTGAATTTGCCAATAATTGCTAATAAAGGAATAATGCCATGGTGATATGACACCAAATTGAAACTGTTATAAAAAACAAATACTTTCAAACGGATATAAATTCAATCAATTAAAAAATTGATTTCTGAAAAATATATTTAATAATTATTTTATTATTTTTAAATAAAATATTCCAATCCCCCACTTGTTTTATTTAAAAAAAAAACATTTCATCGAGCAGTAAATCTTCTTTATATAAGATTGAACATAAATATTGGTGTACGTAAACTTGAACCAATACATAGTGATGATGCTTCCGATTCAACAAGAGTGACTCATAGTCTTGAACTCTATCTCAGACAACATTACACACTCAATTTTTCAGGGTGTAGTTTATAAGCCCGTGCATTATGGCCCTGCACGTTATCCCAGTATAGTGAGCTCTATAAGTTTTGCCCAAAACTTCATAGGAAGCGGCCACACTTCCACATCCACATAGATGAGTCTATCAAGAGTACTCATGTAGCTACGTACCCCACTCTATATAGAGTATAGAACTCATTAAGAAATTAATTCAACTTCTCAACACTACATGATATCATGCTCCACACTATGAATGAGACTTAAAAAATATTTGTGCATGACTCCACATCTTTTATAAGTTGTTATTACCACATTGAACCTATTTCTTGGGATCTCCAGTCTATTAGGTCGGGTTACCCTTATAAAAGACAACTCAATGGGCATCAGTCTCATTCCTCTTTAGGTTTTCAAAACTTTCTCTCTTAATCCTTTCGTCAAAGGACCAAGCACATTTTCTTCAAACTCATACGATCTTCTTAATTACTTTGTAATAGTCGGTCGATACTATCACAATAGATCAATATGGTTGGAATCCATTTTCATAGTAGGAATATCCAAAAGACTATTCCATTCATCATCACTGCAACTTCGTAGCACAGTGGGAAACCTTTTGTAATCTTAGTGAAGTGGCATATAGAGTCACAAGAAGGGGGGTTGAATTGTGACCCTTTTAAAATGTATATCCTGCAACTTAGAAAATGTCCTCTCAAGTTGATACTTGGAGATGAGATAGTTAGCTTAAAACAATTTCACAAGACATACTCTTCTTGAGTAGATTCCATGCATTGAACCTTCTTTTTTTGTAAGCGGGTTCCACATGATAAACCTTCTCTAGTTAACTAAGTTCAATTCATAATGAGTCTTGTGTTGTATTTATGCATAGAAACATTTTGTGCATCATATGAATTTTATCCTTTTGTGTGAACATGGTAATTTAGTGTTTGATAACTTGAGGAACATATTACCAAGAAATATATATGTGAAGGATAAACTCTTTAATGTAGAGAAGCTTATGAGGATGAAATCATTTTAGATTGAATAAATGCTTTTAAAACGGTATATGATTTATGCATAAAATACTTGAGTAGGTTAGTAACAATAGATGATCAATATAACACATTAACTACTCAATGAAGAAGGTTAGTAACAATAGATAATCAATATAAGATACTAACTTCTTAATGATGAGGGATAGTCATGAATAATAGCTTGTAAGAGATATGTTGGTTTTAACTTTGAGATTAAATCATAGATTATAAGTTCTTAGTTAAAAGCGCTTTTGTAAGGTTGAATAAATTAACCTTCTCTTAGTTTGAACAATGGTGAATATGTTATAGCATGTTAGAAGATAGTAAGGAAAGCTAGTAAATAACACAAAGAGAGTTATAGAGGTTCACCCAAACTCGGCTACTCCTCTCCCCACGTCCACGTGAGTATTTCCACTATTTTCCAAATAGCTATTACACTTGCTTTTGATCAACACACAAAAGACTTCACCACCACTAGCTTTGATCACACACAACAATGACCTAGTGTACTCTTACACGACCACGCCTAGTTGTTTCCACTCTCTTAGAAACTCTCCACTAGTTTCCTAAGGATCGCCTTATCAAGTATAATCACCACCAACCTCACCTTTCTTCTAGGTAGTTTGGTGAGATGTTTACAAGATAATGTTTACAATAAGGGTTTTGGGTTTTGGGATGTTTAAGAGCTTGAGAATAGATTACACAAAGTGTATACAATGATGCTCATCAAGCTAACACACACTCACTAAAAGAATCCGGAAATTTTACATTTGAAGCTTTGAGTGTGGGATGAGAAGGTTGGATGTTCTTTGAGAAGCTTGAATGATGAGAGGTTCCAACCCAATCTCATGCCTTGAATCTTCAAATTCCAGCATTTAAATAGACATGGGGACTGAATATAGTCATTACAAATTTGAATTGAGTTGAAGATAGCCGTTGGAAAGTTGTCTAGGCTTGTAGATAGGAAATGATGACTTTGTGCTTTAGTTGTAGCCCATCAACCTTCTTCAACATATTTTGGTGCTTTAGCATTGTCATAGAAAACCTTCTATGTCAGTCACTATACTCCTTTAGTAGTCTACTCAATGATTATGCTTGAGTTGTAAATCGTTGGGGATGACTGGAATTGATTTGAAGCAACCTTCTTAAACTTCCTAGCATGAACAAACACATAAAATGTGCCATAGGAATAATCATGCATTACCTTCATTTATGTTTCAAACTTCCAGCACATTTTATGACTTGGAATCTTCATTTGATGCACCTTAAGATCATTCAAGAAGAATTAATGTGTTTGGAATAAATTGATATGGTTTCAAACAACATTCTTAACATTGTATCTTCCTTCACTTTAACCTTCTCAACAATGAACTTATACTTCCAAGGTGTTTTGTTAGTCAAACTTCTTTTGACTTCAGTCAAACTCTCTGTTGACTTTTGGTCAACCTTCTGTTGACTTTCGGTCAACCTTCTGTTTGACTTTCAGTCAACCTTCTGTTAGATTGGTCAAACCTTCTTTTGACTTAATTTAACCTTCTCATAAAGTAACCTTCTCAAGGCTTTTCTACCTTTATAATATACCAATATTTTAGACCATGGTAGAGCCTTAGTTTGCTAAGTCTTGGATTGGTTAAACCTTCTTTTGACATGGTCAAACCTTCTGTAGTTTGAACCTTCTGTAGATTTTAACATTCTCAACTACTAATCTTCTATGCAAAGTATTGGCTTGGTAAAATCTTCTTATTGACTTGGTCAAGCCTTCTCAAATGATTATTCCTTAAATGAATGAACTTTGATGCTCCTAGGAAGAATCATTTAATACCTCTTCTTCATTTAATACCTCCTCTTGACTTTGTCAAACCTTCTGTTTACTTAGTCAAACTTTCTCAATTGATTTTTCCTTAAACAAATAAATTTTGATGCTCCTAGAAAGAATCATTTGATTACCTCTTCTTTAGTTCTTCAATGAGAATGATTGTTCTTGAGTTGTTGAAGTTTCCTAGATAGAGTAGGTTGCTTGATTAATTGAACCTTCTTATCTTTGAACCTTCTTCAACTATTTTAACCTTCTTTAGTTGTTGAACCTTCTCATACATGAACCTTCTTATGTTTATTTCTACCCTTGACTTTTTGCATGTTTTGGTCATGCTCTTTGTTATGCTTCGGTCATGCTCTTTGATTTGCTTCTTGATAAGCTTTTGAACATTTGAGTAAGAGAGCATTGGTAGAATATAATTAATGACTATGAGAATCTTCTATGCAAAGACTTGTATACTCATTTGATCAATCTAGTCATTAGTTTCTTAGGGCTCCTCTTGATAGGAATTCACTTAGATGATTTGAACTTTCTCTTGATTGCCTAGTGTCTTCTCTTTTCTCTCTGTGAATTTCCTTGTCCAACACCCTTGTAACTTAATAGTAAAGATATCATGTCTTCATGAAGCTTGCATTACTATTCTTGTAACTTTGTTGGTTCTACTTTGACTCTTCAGTTGTTGTATAATGACATGCACTGGATTGATCTAATTTGCTTCTAGCATGTCCACTTATAGGAAACATGTTCTTTCAACAAACTCAAGAGCACCCATTAGTAGAACTCCATTCAGAATACTTAAGCTTTAGTTCATAAGGTTTGTTATCATTAAAACCATATATCAAAAAGAGGATTTTATCTGAACACTTAGGTCCATGACCCTTTTTAAGGTACATCATGGCCCTCTCAATAGTACACAAGTACTCATTACTAGACCTTCAAGTAAATCTGTATAATAAACTCACAACACACTATAATTCTAGTGCAACCAGCAGTATATTGAAGACTGCAAATGATACTCGCAAACTCAGACTTTTCAACACTCTCATGGTGTTCTTGAGCAAGTTGACACTAGGATTACCATAATGAGTGCTTGGTTTACAACAGAAGTAATTTATATTTACTTCACCAACATTTTTCAAATCAAAAACTTTTACACAATGTATTCTTGATAATTTTCACAAAAAATATCAGAACCAAAAATAAGTAAGTCATCCACGTTTAGAAAAATAATAATGCAAATATTATTATCCAAAATATAATAAAGCACTTCATTTTGTTAATTTCAAAACATATAAAATCATAAGATTAAGATTCTCATAATTAGAGAAAGTAAAAGTCGTCATTTTCATCTAACTGAATTGCTTTATTCTAATAAAAAATAATAATTATTACAATCACATGTTCTAATAATAATGCACTATTAAAAAATAGATTAGAACCCCCACTATTTTTCACATTTACACAGGACAAAAATATTCGTAACATCAACTTTCTTCATTTCAATAAGACTTCATCATTTGAATAAAATCTGTAACTTTATTCTTAACCATATACACCATAAAAAAATCTCTAACTCGATGGTCACAAAAATATATAAGTAAACAAATTTTTTCTATGAGACTGACGGCTCACATATATAAAATATATTCATTACTTTTTCATTATAAAACTTCAAAGAAAACATTCAGTTAAATGGATATTAAATCCATTAACCCAAACTTTATTATGTAACATATTTTACAAATAAAACACATTGAATACTCTGTCACTAAACCCAACGGTCCAAACCTTAATGAAGAAATTATTTTTATATTGCACTATGTGCATAGTATTAAAGACCATAATTAGCATCCTTCTTTATTAAGAGATATAATAATATATCTCACCATTGGAACAAAACTAGCAACGTAAAATTAATTAAATTAATTAAATAATATAAACGAAGATATTTTTTCTTTCTTTTAAAAAATCAACTAATTAATCATTTAAAAAAATTCATAATCAAAATATTATAAAAAGTATGAATATTGAAAATGAATCTCTCAATTCAAATTGAGTGTTCTCACATTCCCATAACTAGGACACATACACCCGTGCCTACGCACGGGGAGGCCAGGAAATAATCAACCATTCGATATCTGTATACCAATTGAAAACGTAATAGATGAAATAAAAATTGAGACATAGATGTGGTTAAATAGTCGGGGGTAAAAAAAGTTGGCACAATTGTCAGGAGATACATTTTGATAATAAAAAACAATGAATGCTGGAAAAAAAAAACAAAGAGTGGGACCTTAATTTTTGCTAGATTAATAATGGACATAAAGTTTGCATTATTTGCAACTAATGTTATCAAAAAATTCCTTCCCAAATTGATTAATAAAGTAGTTAATGTAAAGTGTACCATACTATAACACATACATGACTAAGTAACACACACAAATGGACTTATAAAAAAAAAGTTTTGGACAAAAAAAAGAATGAGCCAGAAATATAGAGGGGGTATATTGGTAAACAGTGGGGTAAAAAAACCCAAAATATGAGGGGTACATTTGTGATAATTTTAAAAAAAAGTGTTGGACAAAAAAAACAATGAGTGGAGCCTTTATTTGGTTTTCGTCAGTAAAATCGTATATAGGTAAATACGACCTGAAAAAATATAAATTGTATGCACTCATTACAAACATAAATCAGATTGATTCAATTTTTGTCAAGGGTATGTCCGTCAAAAAATATAGAGTGGGGGTATAACAAAACCAAAATTGGTGGGGGTATATTGGTAAACAGTAGGGTACAAGAAAACCCAAAATATGAGGGGTACATTTTGATAATTAAAAAAAAAGTGTTGGACAAAAAAAACAATGAGTGGGGCCTTAATGTTTGCTAGATTAATAATGGACATAAAGTTTGCATTAATTACCCGTATTGATTACACTACTTTCACATTTACCAATGCAAAAAACTTTTTATAACACTACTTTTGCTTTTAACTAAAATTATCAAACACCAAATATAGTGCGCTCGCTATCGCTACGGATAGACTTTGCATTATTTGTGTTAAAAGCGTTTATAATATATCAATTTAGTCATTGACTTTTTCAAAAGTGTTTTAATTTAGTCATTGACCCTAAACCCTAAACCCTTTACAAAATATTGACCATTTATCACTTACATATGATTTGACTGAAATATTTTAAAGCTCATCGTATTTACCTTCCGGTAGATAGATACGATTTTCAAAGACATTTCACATTGTATTTATTTAGATACGATTTCTCCCATAAGCTTCAAAAAAATAGTAAGTCGTATTTATCTTCATAAAAAGTAAATTTGATTTTCCATAAAAGATCACATCGTATTTACCATATTCGAGATAAATAGAATTTTTTTAAATTTATTTGGTTTAAATCAATGAAATCGTATATAGGTAAATACGACTGAAAAAATATAAATTGTATTTACCTATTACAAACATAAATCGATTGGTTCAATTTTGTCAATGGTATGTCCGCCCAAAAATATAGAGTGGGGGTATATTGGTAAACAGTGGGGGTACAAAAAAAGCCAAAATATGAGGGGTACATATTGATAACTAAGAAAACAAATATAAATTGTATTTACCTATTACAAACATAAATCAGATTGGTTCAATTTTTGTTAGGGGTATGTCGGTCCAAAAATATAGAGTGGGGGTATATTGGTAAACAGTGAGGTACAAAAAGAGGGGTACATTTTGATAAAAAAAAAAGAGTGTTGGACAAAAAAATTATCGAGGGTATGTCGGTCCAAAATATAGAGTGGGGTACAAAATGAGGGGTAAATTTTGATAAAAAAAAAAGTGTTGGACAAAAAAAAATTGTCAGGGATACAAAATGAGGGGTATATTGGTAAATGGTGTGACAATATTGGGGTTACTTAATTGTCTGTAATTTTTGTTTAAATTACAAACGTGCCATTGGATATTTTTTTAGCAACATAGATATGCCATACATACATGCACATACATGCACATGACAATTGTCACATACATGTACGTGAAAATTTTTTTCCCACCAAAATCACCAATAAAGGCGATTTTGGAATTATGGGCTTGGATTCTTCCTTACAAAAATATTATTGTTTGTAAGGGTATACAAATCAATTCTCGTGGTTCGAGTAAACCGACTTTGTTACGAAGATAACTCAAAACTAAGTTCTTCTTCATCTCTGGAGTATACATATATAACATTTTTTAAGAACAGTTTTTCCAGAGGTAAACATAAATATCACATATCAAATTTTAGCAACAACAAATAACAAAATTACCTTAAAATTATTTTTTTTGTCATATCAAACATGACGTGTTACGCCATTGTTTACCTACCACCCTTCGAATCCACCAATAACACTAACTTCGTAAATCATATCAATTCTTGAGGATGATTTCTACAAGTTCTTATTATTCTCATTTCCTTTTTTCCTTATTCATGATTTAGAGTTTCCAAATTTTATCTTTGATTTCGAGACACTCTAAGTGAAATTGACCATAGAATAATACTGAGTATAAGACATGCCTTTGGAGACCGTATAAGGCATACCTTTGGAGATATCAACCACAACGTCGTGCTCGACCGAAATGGCAGATAATGATCGTCTTAAAATTGTTGGAACAAATATAAGCACACTAACGAACACGAACAAAATAGGTTGAGTCGCGGACTAGGTCGCTCTCTTTAAGACGTTTCGTGGCGTTGCCCAAAGTGTGCAAGCAGTCTCTCCTAGCCCCGCCGTCCCCAGGATAAAACAGTCTTCTCAAATAATAAAATATGATCTTCCCTGCACTTAGGAAAATCACCAAACTCACACCCCATACTCTTTATTTTACTGCTCGGTATTCTAATTCTTTCTCAAAATGAGAAGTATCTTTAGGGATTGAAAAAACACAATCTTTGTTTGAAAAAACTATTCTCTTATTTTTCCACTTTTCCGTCCCATCAAAGCCTCAATATACTCCTATATATACTGAACATGTATAGAGTATTTCCAAAACTAAAAGTACGTAAATTTGTTTTATATCAAAACCACTTGAATAGATAAAGACTATTAAAAATTTGTTTTCAAAGAATTATTATCAGAATATAATGTTTTGATATACCAACGTATTGTTTGGATTAAAGACAAAACATAAAATTCAATTATCAGTTTGAAATAAGAATTGAATTTGCCAATAATTGCTAATAAAGGAATAATGCCATGGTGATATGACACCAAATTGAAACTGTTATAAAAAACAAATACTTTCAAATGGATATAAATTCAATCAATTAAAAAATTGATTTCTGAAAAATATATTTAATAATTATTTTATTATTTTTAAATAAAATATTTCAACAATAATTATGGCCATTCCCATTTCTTATATTTGTATTATTATTATTTTATCTTTGGCTTGTCCAAAAAAAATTATTTTATCTTTGGGTTCATAACGTAAGCAAGTGGGGTGGGCACTACTATTAATACAAGACGCGATGGGGTGACTCTCCCATCTTCATTGTGATTTGTTCCATCTCTCTCTAAGAAATTGCTGTTGTGAATTTACCACACATCATCACTCTCTCTTCATAATATCATACGGAAAGAATTAAATTAAAGGTACCATTTTCTTATTCTTCTTCTAGTTTCACAACATGCTCTCACATTCCCGTCTACCATTTTCTCCTCTTTCGTTCATAATTAACAAACTCATCTTTTTTCTTTGTGCGTGTATAGAACTAGAAGACATGGCAGGAGAGTCATACGAGGAAGCCATTGCAGCTTTAAAGAAGCTTTTAAGGTGGTGAAGTAACGAACGAACTAGTATATCATTCCCAATTCCCCGTTCAGTAATTAATACTTGTACTTGTATGATGATGAAATAACATAACATCAATTTTGTTGTCGTCGCCGTCGATCGGTTTCCTCCGTTCGTTACGGGACAAACAAAGCGTCATTTGTTTTTGTTTTGACCAGGATGTGTGGGTTGGTGGAAGTAGGCCCCACTTATCCATGGGTCCCACCCATATCAGCCTACAGCGTTGGTTGTGTAACACTCTTTTTGCAGCGAAAAAGCTGACCTTGGAGACGTCGCCGCCGCAAAGATTAAGCAGTTAACGGCGGAGCTGGAGGCTGATGAGAATAAGACTTTCAATCCCGACGAGAGGATCCTGACAGGGTTTGCCAGTTTCAAGAATCAGAAATTCCAGTAAGTTTTATTTTAATAAAAATATACTATTTTTTTTATTGGTACAACTACTCTATTATTTTTTTAATGAAATATTGTTTTCTCTTTTGTAATAAAAACTACTGATTCAAAAGTTAAACATATAATAATTTATTAAAAAGTACTCTTTCCGTTCCTGATTTTTGGTACTTTTAACTTTTTATTTTTGTTTCAAAACAATAGTACTTTTAAAAATTCAATTTACAATTCAATAAACTTTTCCAAACATACCTTTCATATTATTTATTGAGCTTTTTAGAAACTCAAGACAACTATTAGCTCTTTTATTTAAATTTCAATATTTCCAATACAACTATAAAAGGGGCATTTTAGTACTTAGCTTACACAAATTAATTGTATCTTAATTTATGTGTAACAAGCTAAAAGTATCAAAGATTAGGACAAGGAGGGAGTATTAGGAAAAAAAATTCTTGAAAAATAAAAAAAAAATATAAGAAACTATTTTAATTTGATTTTTTTAGTGAAAAATGATAGTAATTTCATTAAATACATTATGTATTGAAGGATCCGATAAACATGTTTGCTTAAAATGTAGTAGGGCTACTTGTGTTGTGTCTTGTTGTAGGAACATTGATCCTCCTTATTGTAATTAGAGTGGGTCCGATGTCGGTTGCAAGTTGCAACCTCGGAAAAAAACCACTGTAGCGCAAAAAAAAATTACCTAAATGACACACCTTTTAGATGAAATACCAAATTAAGCAACTTTTTTTTTTCTTTCATGAACTCGCCCCCCCCCCCCCACCCCTAGTTCTCAACTAAAATTTTGCAATTTTTTTTTCTCCTTTGATGAACTCGCCCCCCCCCCCCACCCCACCCCTAGTTCTCCACATGGTTTTTTAATTTTTTGATTTTCTTGTATTTAATTTTATTAAAATCTAAATTAATTAAATTTAATTACAATAATTAATTTAAATAATTGGAATAGTTAATAAAATTATTTATAAAATAATGATGGTAAAAAATACGGTAAAAAATTAAGATATTAAAAAGTGGAACAGAATTTAATATTCGATAAGAACAGAAATGAAAAACACAAATTGCAAAAATACAAGGATAGGAAATTTAAAACGAAACAGCGGGGAAAACATAATACAACCTAGTTTTACTTAGAACTACTACCTCTAATGCTACGGCGGATGGATTCGGCAGATTTTTGTGTTTCGACGAACAATTCGAGAGAAGGTTCAATAAAACCTTGGAAGCTCTCATGTTTCTCAAACATTTCACGAACGTCTTTGTCATTCTTGATACGCTTGGGGCACTTCCGAATACGATTACGTGGTGTAATGCTACAGATGTAGGGGGATTGACATTCGATACTTTTAATATCTTGCTCCACACCATCTAGGTGCACATTTTCTGTTAGTTTTTCTTTCAATTCTGCAAAGGTGATGTTGTTCTTAAGCCTGAAATGTTTAGTTTCACGACCATGAAGCAACCCACCGCCTAGTGTACCGACCGCATGATCATCTCATAGTCAACTTTACTGGTGTGCGTAAGTATGGGTTGTTGTGGTGTGGGTGGTCTTTGTTGAAGAAGATGCATGACTTCTTCTGGAGTGCGTACTGTGTCCACGTATAGCTCTAAGATTTGTCGCCCCATCGGAACGTTAGCTAGATGTTCCATCATTGCGCGGACGTCGTCGTCGCTTTGGATCTCCATGATCGAATCATCGAAGCGGGCCCCATCATCTCTACAATTGAACTTTTTGAAACGTATACGCTCCACATCTTTACGCCACGCGCTCCTGCGGACGAATCTTCCTCTCACCTTCTCCTTGAGTTGGGCGAATGTGATGTCCTTATTCATCCTGCAGAACACATGGTTAGGACAACGAAACACAGCGCCATGTTCGTTCGGTGGTGAGTGATTCCACCGTGATAAAAGGCGGTTAGGAATTTGTCGTTTGAGTCTTTCGGGTTTCGCACTCACCGCCATTCCATTTTAGCGGGTGGGGCGATTGTTTTTGGGAAGAAGCAGAGAAGAGAAGATGACTAAGAAGCCAAAGGGTAGGTTGGGGGTAAACTGGTGGTGTTAATGTTAGTGTAATTTGAGAATGTATTTATAATAGACTTGATCGTGTGTGAGCCGTTGATTTAGGATCATCATAACCGTTGATTGTAGGGTTTAGTGTCGGCAAAATCTAGGTTGTTAAATTGTGTCGGCAAAATCTTGGCCATTTAATAATGTCGGCAAAATCTAGGGCGTTAAATAATGTCGGGATAATCTAGGCCGTTAAATAAAAAAATACTTCAGCACTATGCACACTCTGCACAATGCAACACTCTGCACAATGCAGCACTCTGCACAATGCACACTCTGCACAACACATTATTAAAGATTGAAGATAAAATATTTAATAAGTGATCCAACTTAATTAAATGTGACTTAACATTAAAACCTTAAATTTAATAATTGATGAAAATACAACTTCTTAATTATGAAATACAACTTCTGAAACTAATAATACATTAAACAACATTGATTTAAAGACATGAATTGATTTAAAAGACTAATACGAAAAGTACAAATGAGAGTAGTAAATGTGACTAGTTTACATTGCGGTTAGGGCAGTTATTTTTGTTGTGACCCTCATTTCTACAAATTCCGCATCTTTTGGTGCGGGTTCCCATTTCTCTTTGATCCATCTTTGTACGAATACGAGTAGACTGTGGACGTCCCTTTTTATCTCTTCGTTTAGTTGGATCATGTTGTAGTTCAATCGTATTGAAATCAGGCCATGAGGTCTCAGTTGGCAAGGGTGGGAACTCCAGAATGTAAGTATTGAAAACATTATGCATTGTGTAGGGTGGATCGACAAACTGCAAGTGGTCGTAACTGCATTTTGAGCATGATGCGATGACATGTGAACAGGGGTAATGAAGTGTCTGGAATTCCTCACACTCACAGGTTTTTGCTATAAAGTCCACCACAAATGCGGTCGCAGGTCTACCACTTTGTGGTCGTACTTCTTCCCGAACTCGGAACAATTGCCTGGCACGATCGTGAATTGTGACGGCATGCGTTTGTGAGACTTTAATGTTTTCAGCAATGTTTTTCATCAATGTTTCAGAGAACATTGTTCCGGATGTCATCATCGCTTCGTGCTCGTGTTCCCGTTTGACAAAGATCTCGTTCATCCTAAAATATGTTGCATCTATCAATGAACGGATCGGAGATTCCGCACTTCTTAAGGACATTGTTGATGCACTCGCAAGGTTTGTTGTCAAGTGCCCCCAACGGAACCTCCATCGCGCGATATCAACAATTGTTTTGGGTTAATGTGTTCAACCCAAGCCACCCCATCAGGACCTACTTAAATCGCCGCAATTTTATTTTTGTAGTGATTGGCCGATCTCTCCGTCATTGAGTATCTTTCAAGCAAGTAAAGTAAGATGTTGGTAATTATGGAATGGAAAATACATAATAAAAAATTAGTTGGGGGTCGACATGTTTGACAAACTTATACCGGATGTTGTGTACGACATCTACAACGCACGGAAAGGCTTTGGGTGGATGTACTCTTTTGTTACGATCTTGGGTCCGTACCGCATGCCTTTCCTAGCACCGTCTTGAACACTTTCATATGATTGGCCACTAGCAAAGAGGTAAAAATTTTACACTTTTTTAAAAATACTAACAATTACATTTGATCTTTATGTTAACCGTTCCTTTTATTTACTAGATGGGCAAATCCACCACTTAATCACACCGGATGTCCAAGAGACCTTGTTTAAATGCATGCAACAAGGATCGACCACATGACAAATTTGAGGATTTTAAGTGGTTGCCTTATGAGGATTTCAACCTTCCGTGCCAGACGATATGAGGTTCGGCCATATGGACTACAAACACACTATGGTGTGTTTCCATATGGTCGAATGGCACCAAGCGAGATAGGTTAAATTGCAACATCGACTTACGCAAGAGATACCAAAGACAACCGGTCGATTTGGTCGACCGCACAAAATCACCATGCAGGACAAAGATAATGTCGATTGGGCTCGATATCACAGGGTGGATCGATCGTTGGAATGATAGAGAAAATCGGTGTGTTGTTGGTCACCACGCTATGGAACACCAAAGCGATCGATAGATACATGCGCTGTTTTTCACAAATTCTAGGCCATACATTACGCCGACCAACAACTGGCGGATCCTCGTGGTCTTTGGGTGTTGTGGCCGATGTGGATGAAGCGGATGAAGAACAAGCACCACCTCCCCAATAACTCAAATCGAACGCCGAGAGCGTAATCAGTAATCGTTATCGACGTCCGCACAAATCGAAGACATGAACCAACAAATGCGGTGAGATCAAGAATATGTGCCCCACCGCCACTCTATCTCACACACACCAACATCTCGTGGCGCGATATGTTCCACTCTCTGCTTGGTTTCGACGACTGGAGACACCCGGACCGCGATTTATGCTCGTAGCCTTCAAGAGAATTTGTCGGTGCTAGTTCTTCATCGCTGCCACAATATTATCAATACCCACCTGCCCCTGAGCCCGGTCGTGCTAGTTATTCATCAGTGCCACAATATTATCAATACCCACTTGCCCTTGAGCCCCAACCCCAATTATTTCCGGACTCCACTCTCCTCGCCACGATCGAGGAAGAACCCGAACAACCACAACGCGCCAACGCCCACAACGTAATCCCCGCCCTAGACGGTGTGGAACCGGGTCTCATCTTCTTCGTTAATACTTTAATCTATTATTAGTTTGAGAAGTTGTATTTCATAATTAAGAAGTTGTATTTTTATGAGTTATTAAATTCAAGGTTTTAATTAATGGTCTAGATCTTGCCGACACTATTTAACGGTCTAGATTTTGCCGCAATTTTTAATATCTTCATTTTTTACCGTAATTATTTTATAAATAATTTTACTATTTATTCTAATTATTTAAATTAATTATTGTAATTAAATTAAATTACATTTTAATAAAATTAAATACAAGAAAATCAAAAAATTAAAAAACCATGTGGAGAACGTTAACTAGGGGTGGGGGGGGGGTAGTTCATCAAAGGAGAAAAAAAAATTGCAAAATTTTAGTTGAGAACTAGGGGTGGGGGGGGGGGCGAGTTCATGAAAGAAAAAAAAAAGTGGCTTAGTTTGGTATTTCATCTAAAAGATGTGTTATTTAGGTAAATTTTTTTTTTGTGCTACAGTCGTTTTTTTTCCTGCAACCTCAAACTATTAACAAAAGATCGCATGTTTAATGGTGTACTAGTGTGATAAGAACTTTATGAGTCGACCCTTAAGTAAAAAAATTGATGGAAACTGCAACATCACATGGGGATAATATATCATCTAGTTATAATCACAGAAACGTGAAGTCAAAGTTGGTGATAAAGTGGCTGGGAGACATGGAAATAAAGGTATCGTTTCAAAGATTTTGTCTAGACAGGATATGCCTTATTTGCAAGATGGAAGACCCGTTGATATGGTCTTCAATCCATTAGGGGTACCTTCACGAATGAATGTAGGACAGATATTTATATAACTAAAATGAACTAGTAAAACATCTATTATTTTATAATATAAATAAAAATAGGCCACGAAAATTGATATATTTGACCTAAACTTTAGATCAGATACATCAATTTTCGTTGACTTATTTTTATTTATATTATATTCTGTTACGGAGGAAGTATGGTTAATTAAATTTAATTAATTGTTAATAAATTGAAATACTAATCATTAATCAAAAACAAGGTGACAATTTGTCTAGAGACAAGGCCAGATAATATAGAGAGAGGATGTAAATTCACTATAGCAGAACGAAGCACTTACATTTAATACTCCATCCGCGCGGAATATAAGTAAGAATAGGTCAATAAAAGTTTATGTATCTCGGTTTAAAATGTGAACTAAATACATATGTTGTTTTTTCAGGTTTTCATTATATCCTATAATGGATGGAGAGTAGAGATACCCTCAAACAATAGGACTTTTATTGTCCCAACCAAAACATAAAATTGCGGTCTCGTTTGTAGATATCTCAATCAGAGAAGTGCTAATACTACTCTTTTTGACCCTCTTTCTCTAACACTCACTCTATGATTGACTAAATTTCATGTGTGGATATATCACCACTATGGAAATGAGACCCATTAATTTAGTGGGATATATATATGAATTTTAACCAATCATGTAACAGTGTTGGAGGAAGACCGACAAAGAAAGTGTGACTAACATTTCTCTCTAAAAATTATTACGTTGCGAGTAACTGTAGACAAATACGATTGATGCGGCCGTAATTGCAGCTACAATGAGTTTACAGAAACCTCAAAACTATTATTTTGCAGTTAGAAACGACAAAAAGGATATAAAATAAGCAAGTCCATCTCATAACCATTAATTTTATTAGTCCAAAAGGATATAAAATAAGCAAGTAGTAGAGAGGTAGCTAGCTGGGAATCTAATTCCATAGAGGGATGAAGACTGTATTTTTTAAAAACGAAGGTATTTTCCACATGATTATCGGAGACTAATCATTCGAAATATCAAATATCAATTTAAGAGATTAACCTCTCCCAACCATTTATTTAGTTTTTGTATTTAATTGGTTACTTTATTTTTCAGGAAAAATCCAGAGTTGTATGGGGAACTTGCAACAGGTCAGAACCCAAAGGTCAGCCATCCATGTATGTTACTACTAGCTTTCATAATTGTCCATTGGCCTAACTGATGGGTCAGACTAATATTTTCTAAACTCCATCAAAATTGGAAGGCAATAAAATAAAATTAAAGAAGTCAACTTCTTTAAGATGGCTTATTTTTTGTCAATGAAACGCATGTGTCAACTATTATCACTCAACCACTTGCAGTTTCTAGTGTTTGCTTGTTCAGACTCAAGAGTTTGCCCATCCCATGTTTTAGATTTCCAACCATTTGTAGTCCGAAACATAGCCAGCATGGTTCCACCATATGACACGGTTAATTTACCTCTTAATCTTAATTAATTTCTCTATCAAATGTTTGACTATCTCATGTAACACAACTGACTTGTTTTTGTGTTATTGCAGACCAAGTATTCAGGAACAGGAGCAGCCATTGAATATGCTGTCATACATCTAAAGGTAAAAATAAATAGTGTCCCCATATCGATCATATTATCATTTCTCTTTTCTTATCAGATATGATAGGGTTTTCCACTTCCCTATGAATATGATAAGGTGGGTGGGTCATTTGCAATTTTCAAACATGTGAAAAGTAGTATAAAGTTTGGTTTGGTGGTTGAGTTAGCATGTTATGTTATGTTACTTTTTCCTATGCGCATCTCTTGTCCATTCTTTGACACCAAAGCACTAATAAAAGTTTGGAGAATGTGTTATATATACACAACAGTCTCTACTTTTTCCAAAGTTAGGTGGTAGTCATTGACCTACCACAATCACATACATATTCCATTCAAAATAATAATAGATCAAATTGAAAGGGAGAAAGTGGATAAAATGTTCTTCTTAAAACTATAGTATAGTTGCCTATTATTTTTTTTTTTTTTTTTTTGTTGTTGTTATAATTCAAAGGGAATGCATGTGTTATAGGTGGAGAATATTGTGGTCATTGGACATAGTTGCTGTGGTGGTATAAAGGGACTCATGTCCATCCCAGATGATGGGACCACTGCAAGGTATCAATATTATTATGGTTGGTTCACATAAAAGAAGGGTTAAATAATTTGCCCAAAAAGAGAAGTACCTAAAGTACAAATGATCTATAATATTGCTAAGAACACAAGTACATTGATAAGATGAAAATATTAAACTATTTTGGTAGCTTTTCTCAAGTTCCAATTAACTTGGGTTATTTACACCTTATTGGAGGCAAGGGGGGGAAATTTTGTTGCTTTATGCATACGCCAACAACCAGTGGCAAATCCAAATTTTTTAAACAATTGAATGTATATTCATATTTTATACTCAAAGGTATATATTATATATAATTGAATGAACATATAACAACAACTCAACGGGTGCATTTTGTTAGCGATTGACAGGTCTAGAGTTTGATACCTGTGTTGGTCACTCTGTTTTTTATTTTTCATTTATTTGTAGATCTTTGTTTGTTTTTATCAACCGTTATTGCCTGTTTGTAGATCTGGACATTGCAGAGTGACAAAAGCCCATTTATTTTTTAAGCTTCAAAAGCCCAATCTTAATTTCATATACTAAAACGTAAACAGTTGGCAATAATAAAGCTATGGTAATAATAATTTGGCAATAATATTGGGAAATTAATGATTTTTAAGTCTTTGGTCAAAAAAATTAACTAGATTATGTTAAAAAAAGTAACGGGCATAATAACCTTGAAAGTAATTTCCCTCCTCTTTGATCATCATATATACAGTGAATTCATAGAACAATGGGTCCAGATTTGTACTCCAGCAAAGTCCAAAGTTAAAGAAGAAGCAAGCAAATTAGACTTCTCGTTCTTGGAGCAGTGTAGTAACTGCGAGAAGGTAAGTTAGTTAATGTGAATGTCATCATGTAGTTTTTAGATTGAGAGAACTTAGATAAAAAGAAATAAAACTCATAGTATTTTATGGTCAATTATTTTAACTGTATATTGGAAATTGCTGGAGTTAATATTGGAAATTGGTGAAATTGCAATGCATTTAAAGGTTTTATTATTTCCCACACGTTGATTGAATGAATGCAGGAAGCTGTAAATGTATCTCTTGGAAACCTATTGACTTATCCATTTGTAAGAGATGGGGTTGTGAAGAACACACTTGCTTTGAAAGGTGCACATTACGATTTTGTTAATGGAAACTTTGAGCTGTGGGATTTGGACTTCAATATCTCCTCTTCTGTCTCTGTTTAAAGAAATTGTTCTCAAGTTCCTGCGTGCAGCACATGATGTACATGACTCCTTTTGCAATTGTAAAATTCTGCTTCCATTTTTATTTTACTACAATTTGCCAATAAGGAACTAAATTAAGCTAGCATACACCCAATATAAATAATGGTCTTTGACTCTCTTTCTATCTTTGAACTCCACAAGAGAATTTTGTTTTGTATCGTTTTCAGTTATTTAGTGGAGCAATGTATATGGTATATATGAGACATTTGTATATTTACTCCTCTGGTTTATACCATATCATTTTAGAGGATAAAATAAACTCTTGACAGTACAATGGTTAATGATAAAGATTAATGCACACCAACGTTGTATGACTCCAAATCTTTTTCTTCATTCAATCTAGCTTCTAGATGAGTTCTTTGTAATGAAGGAAATAATCAACTGATAAAGAGTTTATTTTATCATTGCCACACCCTCCTTCCTCTACTAATTAAACAATGCCACACCAGCTATTAATAGACATATTTTGAGGAACAAGAGTTTTTTTTAGTTGATAGAGGGGAGGGGAACAGAATTTGAACCCCGTATGCCTATATTTCCACTAACAATGTCTCCTTCACTCAACTATTTAGAGGAACAAGAGCTTAACTTGACTGGTGGCATCTTCGAAGATGGTCAAATTAGACCAATAGAAGGGATAATTTCTTTTTATCAATTTCATTTTGGAGTTGTCCCCCTTAGGTCCTACTTTTCAAACATATGGCTTGTGGTCATCGACATTAGAGAGACATGCCATGATGTAGGTAAAAAAACCATTTAATATAAGAGGACATGTGGCATGGCCTCCAACTCACTATGTCTTGACGTTTCAAGGACTAGTCAAAACTCAACCTTGCCTAGCCCCTCCTCCCTCTCCCTCAATTTCCCCACCTTCACATTCCGTCCGCTTCCTCACCAATCAAGTATTTCAAATAAAACAACACTTCTGAAGCTTAATAATAGGAACTTATCAAATATCCAATCCACCTTCACACTAAGGCGCTCGTTTTTCTCACTCCCCCTCCTACTCAAAACACCCCCTAAGGGTGGGAAAAGACCAAAAGACCATTAATGAAACACAATTTTTCACCGATTCGGTTAAGGGCAACCGAAACTATTCAGTTAGGCATAATCGAAGGGCAATTTTTTGAAACACACCCCACTTTTCATTTTTTGGGTATTCGGTTGACCCCATTCGAATGGATTCGGTCAGGGCAATCGAATAGGTGTAATTTTCTTAAAACTGAAGGAAAAATACTTAACAAACTAAACCTGCGTTATTAACTTAAAAATTTAAAGTGGAACAATGTAAATATATAGATAACTAAGTAAACATAAATGTCATACATAAGTCCACAAAATAAAATTGCACAATACATTCACCAAATAGATAATTAAGTCCATAAATGTCATATAGTAACTAATGAGTGGTGCGGTGCGGCCTCCTCCTCCTACTATACACACAACCATACTTCCTAAGCCTACGGAATGGCATCACTAGGAGTTTTAAGCCCTCGAGTACTCGCCATGGTCGTGAAAGAAGCGGTGCCCTCCATCCGTGACATCCGGTGAGGAGGCGGGAGTGATCATCGGTGCCCAAAAAGGTGGCATGGCAAAGAGCGGCTCTGGCGGCTTCAGCGGGAGGCGTGAATGAACCGAACACGCACGGAATGAGAGGATCCCGAGGTCGTGCGGTATGGGGGATCTGCATAGTTGAAGGAAGGCTTAAAAGAATTGATTTGGACTACCTATACCAACAAGGTGCATCTTCTTTTCGGAGCTCATCCCATAAGAACTCCATAGTTAAGTGTGTTTGGCTTGGAGTAGTAGTGGGATGGGTGACCTTCTCCGGGAAGTTTCGGAAAGTATGCAAGTGAGGACAAAACATTGAAAAGACTCGTGTTGGTACATGGGGCGATCGGCTAGCTTCCGGGAAGCGACCGAGATGTTACAATATAGGCCCCCCTCTCCACCAACCACAGGTCAAAATTGGCCCACCTCTCGTCGCCACCAACTCTCTTGTAACTACGACTCTAGTTTTGGGTTTTGGGTCCTCCGGTATCCCCGGACATTGCCAAACCTGTCTCATGACACGATCCGGCATGTACGGTACCATACTGACAAAGACTCGCAAGTGGCCTCTAAATAGGTGATGAGCTCAAACGACTAAGTATCTCTACATGGGCGGTGTATGGTCGCCAAAGTTACCTCATCGTCGGTGCACCCTATCCAGAGATACTCGAACAGCATCCCTAGTAAGAGGGGTGGTGGTATTAGCGACCCACCTCTTCGCACGTGGTTGTAACGAATAAATGAAATCATTTAGTAGAGCAATACAGAAACAACAAAATTAACTTAAAAATTTAAATTTAATAGATACCTGAATTAGAGCCAGATAGCCACCCATCTATCTGTTTTTGGGCTTCACTGGTTCCCCAAGTTGGTCGTATATATGGGCTAGCGCCATCCCTCCCCATGTGTAATCTCCAGCAACCTCCAAGTCAACCAGAGCTCCCAACCAGCCCAACTTTACCTTGTTTCCTGACTTATCAGATAATGGACCCCAACCCAACAAGTAGAGCAGATATGCCCTAGCAAAGATCCTCCCGGCCGCCCTCCTGTATAGCCCTAGGGTACAACGTCTCCCTCAGCCACTTGAGGGTCATAGATAACCCGGGCTGAAGTCTGGTCATGTGCGTCCTGAGGGTCTGCACCCAATAACTCAATCAACATCTCCTCTCCCTGATACTTGGTGTAGTCTGTAAAATCATAAAAATTTCCCGTCACGGGGATGTGGAGCAATGCAGAGACATCATCTAGAGTGATGGTCATCTCACCTATAGGTAGGTGAAATGATGATGTGTCTGAATGCCACCTCTCAACAAATGCATTGACCAACCCGCCAATGATTGTTGGGAATCCAATGTCCTTCAATGCAGTAGCAATTTAGAAGTCTGTAGGAATCGTAGAATGTTTGGATGAGGGTCCCCTATCTGTGGGACTCCATGTGTAATAAGCCTCAATGGGCCACGATCCTGCAATATCGAATGCTATATTAAGTAAACTGTTACAAACAATTTAATGATTAAATTATTTATAGAAAAAAGTAAGTTACTTACATTGCCATCCCATATGGCTCAAGCAATGTGAGCCCCGTAAGTCAGTAACATCGATCTATCCTCGGGCCACCAGAAAAGGAAATGTGGCACACGAGGAGCAAGAACAAAGATCGATGAGAAGTAGAAGGATCGTGGGCGCGAACCGCCTCCTCAACATGATCACCGCACTAAAGTCCTTAGCAGACCGGCCAAGTCACCACTTGGATGGTAAGCATCTCTCTCAATGTCTTGCTCAATGTCATCCTCCCGCACAACCGGGGAACGGGGGCTGCAAAACCGAGCATGCCTACCCCTACCCCCGCTCGCTAGGCCCATCAGCAAAGACACGCGCGCCCTCCTTCCGCTTTGCGGTTTGAAACCGTCATGGGTGGCTCGCCGCCCGACCCTCAGTCGTGTCCGAGAATTACCACCTCTAGTCTTTGCCATAATCGAAATAACCACAACACATTATAAACAAATTTAGAAATTGAAATAAAACTATTTTTAAAATGACAATCCTATTCGGTTGACCTCAACCGAATGGTCAAATTCGTGACTATTCGGTTGGCCTCATTCGAATGGATTGAGGTGAGAGGAGGAGGGTGTGAGGGTTTGGGAGGAGGAAATGTGTTTTTAATTAAGGGTATTTTGGGGTTTAAAAGTTTTATGGGGTGTGAAAGAGTAGGAGGGGTGTGGGAAAAGTAATGCCCCACACTAAATATAGGTCGAGCAAACATAAGCGTACCAAGCCCTCGCTTTGAGCCGCAAAAATATTTCTTTTATGGGTAAAAAGGGCCACTAATTAGGTATCATATATAAAGCGTTTACTTTTCCCACACCCTCCTACTCTTTCACACCCCTTAACAAATTTTATTCCAAAATAACCTCGCGTGAAACGCTGTGAGGACGTGTTTAAAAATCGCTCGAACGACCTTGTTGAACACGCTCGAATGACCTCGCTCAACAGCCGGTGAAATTACGCACAAAAGCGGTGTGAAGTCAATATTTAACACACTCGACGATGTCGTTCGAACGGTTCGAACAAGGTCATGCAAACATGTTCGCATGACCTCATGCGCAACAGTGAAAACGCCCAAAGAGAGTGTGAAGTCAAAATTTAACACACTCGAACGATGTCATTCGAACCTCTTCGAAGGCACGTGTTCGAACAGGTGAAATTTCGTGAAAAAAAAAGGTTTTGATTGACCTTTTGGTCTTTTTACACCCTTTTAGGGTGTGTTTTGAGTAGGATGGGGTGTGGGAAAAGCAATAACCTGTATATATTACAAAAAAGGCTCCTAATCCCAAATATTGACAGAATGCATTGGCCGAAGTTTTGGCTTTTACTTTTCCCACACCCCCTTGTACTCATCGCACGCCCCCAAACTTTTTTTTTCCAAAAATAACCTCGCGTGGGACGCTCGTGTAGCGTGGTTTAAGTGACTGTTCGAACGACCTTGTCCGTGTTAAGGAATTTGTGTTGTTCGTACGACATCGTTCGAACCTGTTCGAAAGAGCTCATACGTGTTAAGGAATATGGCGTACTGTTGGTGTGAGGGTGTGTTATTGCTGCCTCGAATGGCTTTATTTGAACATGTTCGAAGGGTGGCGTTCGAACAGGCGTTCGAATGGTATCATTCAAACCAATGTTATACAGAAGCAGAAACTTAAAAACCAGAAACAGAAACAGAGTTTTTTTGATTTCAAAAGTTGCCTACCAATAGTCATATACAACGTTGTGTACGAAAATTATAAATCTAACTTAACATTGATTACCATCAGTATCTTTACTTAAATCTACACAAGGAAGGGGATGGGGGGGTTGTGATTGTATGAGCAAACACTTCCACTTTTGCACCCGACTAATAAAAAGCGAGTCCCAACCCTTTGCTATGGGTGCCCTATTAGTATTCCACATAATATCCGGCAGGGGCATTGGACTTCCAGGCTTCATAAAGATCTTCAAAAAGACAACAAAAAACATAATGTTACGTAATGTTTTCGAATGACTACACTGAATCTAAATAGAAGACACGTTACTTGTACAAAGTGTTTGTGTTCTGGTAAGAAAAGGATGTTGAACAGTCGGGCATTTCTGAATGGCGCAACATTGAAGGGAAAAATTGTGTAACAACAATTAGGTGACCAACAAGTCGGACGACTTTGTACTTATTAATCGATTAGATACCCCATATCCGGTATAGTCATCCAATTATCTTCAACATTGTTGCCATGATGTGCCCTCAACAACGCCTTCATCAAAAATGTGACCTTACCAATACCACCATACAGTCGAGTGTAGAAGTCATTGTATTGGTTAAGCTCCTCCATCGATCGATTCGATCGATCGCCAAGCCTCCTCACCCTTCCAAGAAATGCCGCAATACACCGGAATCCACGATTACCATCACCAAGCACGTTAACAACTTTTTCAACATAGGACGCATGTATGCTAAGATCCCTATTATGTATGTATTAAATACATCCATAATCGCAAAGACATCGATTCTGTAACAATAGGATTCGATTGCAAAGAGCAAGAGCCTGGTGTCAAAGTAGGAGTCGTTGAAACGAAGAGTGAGAGCGACTCTCGTAACAATAGGTGTGGGTGTTGGTTTCTTATTTAGTGGAGGAGTAGGGATTGTAGTAGCACCGCTACCAGTTCTCTTTTTGCTAAGTGATGGATTAGGTCTTTGGACACGTTGACAAAGTAGAGCAGGAGTTGAACCAGAATCGTATGGGTTTGTAGACGCCCACTCTCGCTTTGGGGGAGTAGGTTGTTTACGAGACCGAGCAAAACATCCACTAGATCCGAGTCAAATTTGTCATCTACATGCTCCCAAAATGACTTGTCTCGCTTTGTTGAGTAATCAACATTCCCTTTCTTATCTTTTTTGGTGCTCCTTTGTAATGATCGATCAGGAGGTGGACACATAGAAGTCGTGTCGGGAATACCAATTCACGTGCTTTTGCCTTAATCATAACTCTACCGGCGTGATCAGAGGCCTCAAACCTTCTTCTGATAGCTTCAAGTTCAGTGTCTACACTCAACTCATCATCCATTACCTCATCGTAATTTGAAATTCAACCTCTGCCAATGTTGGTGAATCATGCTCAACGGAATTGGAGTGCAGTCCATCATAACCCTACAAAAAAAGCGACATTCATTTAGTGACAACCCATATAATGTTGAGTTTATAGACAAAATAACAAGATGAGTGTACATCATACCTTGAAAGCTCACATGCACATGGTAGTCCGTGTGTAGTCATGAGTGTGCATCGACATAATGATGGGTTAAGTGAAACGGATCCGATCACGATCTCACCCAAAATATGGTCTATAGCATTAGATGAAACTAAACCCTTAATTTCATCAAAAATCTTCTTCTTCAAGTGTTGAACTTTCACTCTACTCAAACTATGCTCGAAGTGCATCTTAAGATCAGAATGTTGTATCCTAAGCATGGTCTGCATTCCATCCCAGCACTTGCACAAATCTCCCCTACTGTCTCGTAATATTTGCTTCAAGTGAGAGTGTGCAGACCTCAACTCTGTTGGTGGTGGTGTTGCCAAGGTGCATATGCTTATTTATCCATGCATCAATAAATTTTTCCTTGAAGGGTCTAGCTGTGTGGTCTTCACATCGTATGTATGGCGGGATAAGGTGCTTCCAAGTCGTTAAACAGACCCAACTCATAATCATACTCTTCTGTAGTCTTCGCATGGACAACAGATAGAAATGCACCCATAATGTCATTAACAATAGCTTGGTCTTTGACAATGATCCTTGCTTTGGCCCTCACATTTTTCTTAATGTGAAATTGGCACAACAAGTTTGCGGATGTTGGAAATATTCTTTGCAGAGCATTCATCATACCGTGTCTCTCACAAGAAGTATGACTTGTGGAAGTTCATCCTGTTTCCTAAATAAACCCCTCAATTTGTCAAGAACCCATGCAAAGTTATCCATCCTCTCCCAATTGACATAAGCAAATGCAGCAGAGTAAGTCTTCTCTGTTGATGTTACACCAACGATCTCAACCAACGGATACCTGTACCGGTTGGTTTTATAGGTGGAATCAATCAACAAAACAATCGGGAAGGTGTTTAGAAGCTCAATGGAACTGGATGTGCCCAAAAGATGTCTTTCACAACGGTGAGTTCCTCCGCAAGTCGAGTCCAATAAAGATAATTATCGCGTTGCAAATAAAACATCATTGTTGGAGCTCATCCTACCTCACGCATAGCCGATCGTTGCCTTTGACGGATAGCTTGTATATTTGTTTCACAACCGTATAGTTATCATCAGGCTTCATCAATTTCAGCTCATTAAGGATCAATTTAGGCCGAGTATGATTCCTAGTCATTCTAGCCACTAGTTCCTTCTCTTCTGAACTTAACCTACCAATGTACGGACGTCCATCATGATAAGTAGCCATGCCATGGTTATGAGTTCCATTCATAACCCTCAAAATCCATCCTCCAAGCTTCTTAATAAATTTCCCTTTCGACCAAGGGACAACAACATTTTCTAGTGTTTGTGCCTTCCTCAACATTTGTCTTATATGATCGGCTTTATCACAAATCAACATGCAAAGTATTGTTTACCCGATCGCCGTCGGTGTCGATCTTCCTATAACAATCACCATCCCAAGAGCTTTCCCAACCGCACACACCCAAGTCAGCAGCTCATCACGAGTAGGAAATAACTGAAATTCAATGACTAAGTGTCAGTTACATAATTTGAATAGTTCCCTAAAATTAAAACAACTAATTCATTCTCACCGTATCAGTTTGGAACGAACTAGTAAAGTCTTGGGATTCGACGACGTCAGTTGAGATGTCAACTGCGACAGTTGACATCTCAGCTGCTAAAGTTGACAACTCAACAGCTCCAGATGCTTCCTCATTTTCATCCATTTAAACAAAAACTCAAGATGTGCGCCGCAACTTATCGATTCTTTGTCATACTCTGCTCGAACGGCCTCATGCAAACAGAGTTCGAATGATGTCGTTCGAACAAATCAAATTCACACCCCAGTTAACACTGTTCGAACACGTTCATGCGAACATGTTCGAACGACCATGTTCGAACTGAGCTCGTTTGCAGAAAAAAAATGGCGTAAAAAACTCAAAAACAGAACCAAAATGGAAAATGTTTGGTAGGGTTATTACCTTGAGCTACTTGCAAATGTTGGATAGTTAAATAGGAGTGAATGATGAAGGTGATGATGGGTGGGTTTTGGAGTGGAGAGAGGGGAGGTTTGGGTGTTGGAGAGAGGGAGGTTTGTTGTTGGAGAAGAAGAGGAGAGAGGGTAGAGGGGAAATTGAATTGTGGCGGGGTTAGTTTGGTAAATGTGTAGGGTGAGGGGTGTGTTTGGAGTAGGAGGGTGTGGGAAAAGTATAAGCCGAAGTTTTTAGCATAGCCATGATGTCAGGTGGTTCAAATCTCCTGGTAGGGGTTTAAGACAGGGAGATCCCCTCTCCCCTTATCTCTTCATTCTAGTTTTTGATGTCTTCTCTAGGTTAATCTCAAGGGCTAGTGATTTGAATCTTATCAAAGGGCTATCTTTAGCTAAGAATGCCCCCCAACTAACCCACTTGTTTTTTGCAGATGACTCTATTTTGTTTGGCAAGGCTTCAAAGGAGGAGATGTACCAATGGGTGAGAATCCTTAATGATTTCTCTAGTGCTTCAGGTCAGAAGATAAATCTCCAAAAGTCGTCCAGTCTTTGGGTAAAGGGATGAGGGTCGATGTGGGGTTGGAGTTGGATGGTATCCTCAACATTCCTATTTGGGACTCCCTGTAAATACCTTGGAGTGCGGTGAAACGGGTAGTTCTAAGTATCAGCGCTTCAATGGATTAAGAGAGAGTTCTTCCAAGTTGGAGAGGGTGGAAAGAGCATTACTCTCCCAAGGTGCAAGGAGATTCTTATTAAATCGGTTATTCAAGCCATTCCAGCCTATGTCATGGCTATTGTACGGCTGCCAAAGAATTTCTGCCAGACTTTGTGCTCTGCAATAGCTAAGTTCTGGTGGAGTGCCAAGGTCAGAAACAGGGGTATACATTGGAAGAACTGGAGGACTATGTGTACTCATAAGAGTCAAGGAGGTATGGGATTTAAGGATTTGGCAGTCCAAAATTCATCTTTACTCACTAAGCAGGCCTGGAGGTGCATTCAATTTCCAAATGAATACTGGGCTACTATACTTAGAAGTATTTATTGTACTAAAGATGACATTTGGGAGGTTAAACCTAAATCAGGAATCTCTTGGGTGTGGAGAAGCCTTCTGCATGGCAGAGACTTATTGAAGAAGGAGGGTAGGTGGAGCATTAGTAATGGAGAAAAGGTGAACTTGGTGGAGGATAACTGGTTAGCTTGTGGTTCTAAAGTTGTGGTTAAAGAGGAAGGTAGAGGCTCGAAGGTGAAAGATCTAATTGAGGTGAGCACAGCAGGTGGAGTATAGCTAAATTAAGGAGGTATCTAGAGCCTAACTCGCAATTGAAGCAATCAAAACCCCAATTGGTTGGTCTAAACATCGGGATGACCTATACTCGCCACATGAAATCGATGGATGGTTTTCAACTAAATCAAAGCTATAGATGTTTGAGGAGTGCTTGGAGGTTCCTAAACAAGGCCCTTCTAGCTCTTTCTTGTCACTCGAAGCTAGTTGGAAGACCATTGGGGGGGGCCAGTGTGAGTGAAAGAGTTAAACACCTGATCTGGAGGGTTAAACATGGGATCATAGCTTCTAGGCTTAATCTATCTATCAAACACATAGCTAGGGAGGTGATGTGTCCTGTGTGTAAACAAGAGGAGGAATCAACAGAGCATATCTTCCTATTGTGTCCTTGGACCACCCCTATTTGGCATAGTCTACAAGTATGCTCGGTGCCAACTGAATGGAATGTGACTACCATGGCTGCCTGGTTGGAAGAGAAACTAGAGAAGGAGTATGAAACAACCCAACAGAAAAACTACACTATCTCAATTATATTCAATGCAATGTGGTTTATCTGGACTGCTAGGAATACGATGGTCTTTACTAACAAACAACCCAATCCAACTCAGACATTCATACAAACAAGAGAAGCAACAAAAGAATATATGGTAGCTCAGATTCAGGCAAATAACTCAAGCAACCATAATGCAGGTACTACAATACTAAGTGCTCGAAGGAACTCAGCCAAGTGGAGCCCTCCAAGAAGTGATTTCATGAAACTAAACACAGATGAATCATTTTCCCAAATTACTGGGAAAGGACACAGTGGAATCATTCTACGTGATACTAGTGGAGCTATGGTAACAGGGGAATCCTCACCTTTTTTCGCGAGCTCTCCACTCATGCTGAAGCAGTGGCAATGAGAGAAGGTCTCACGTTGGTAGCCTCCTTGAACTTCAAGTTTTTGCAGTAGAAGCCGATTCAGAACTCCTCATACGGGCATGTAACAAAACAATTAGGAGAATGGAAATTGAGTGTATTTTAAAGGACATTTGGGAAATGAGAGAAAGATTTACCTCTATAGACTTCACTGGATTCTCGAGAGGCCAACTCCATGGCCGATCTGGGGCTAACATGGCTCTTCATGGTCAACTCCACTGATTGGGTCCTTAACCCCCTCAAGTCCTCTCGACGATGCTTGATTCGGAGAAGTCTGTAATAAGGGTTTGAATCTTCTAGTTCCGACCTCCACGACACTTAAGGAAGCCCCGATCTAAGATAGAGCATCCCCTTTCCCCGATGAAGATGCTTCCTACTTTACTTCGGGGAAGGTAGTTTGAAGGTTGTTGCGAAGCTTGAAGTCTTTGGAAAAGGAAGCTCTCGTTGTTCTTGAACCGATCCATGTCCGGATCGGAAGGCTTACCGAGACTAAGCATGGGTTTTGAAGGATCTTTGAATTAGGGTTTTTCGCGTGTAGAGAGAAGAAGCCGTCGCCGCGTTCTTTCTGCTTTTGGTTATTTTGTTCTCGATTTAGTTGTAATATAACTTTATGTAATTTGCTCAGGTTAGGGTGGTTTTTGGGCTGGGTTTGGTAATAGTTGTTGGGTTGGGTTGCCCTTATGGTGCCAACCGATTACTCCTCACCCCCGCCCCTTATGTTGTTTACACCCCCTACTTAGTTTTATTTCCTCTCTGAACTGACCACATTTGTGGTCTGCCCTCTATTGATGTATTGGTTTTGTGGCTTGGCCCAATGAATGAAACCTTTCAGTTGACCAAAAAAAAAAAATCTCCTGAATTACATTTTGTGAAATTTAATTTTTGCAGCCATATTAAAATTAAAAAATAAAGTGTACTTATCTTTGTGGGGATTTGAACTAAAGTCCAATATTACTATAGTTACCACTACATCAGCTTACAACAAATAATTTAAATACAATATAGAAAGTAGAAATATTAGTCATATGAAGTTCTATTTTTTTACTTTTTATTAGACGTGTAATTACTATATTACTATCTTACTTTAAAAAAATTATTTTTTAATTTATTTTAATATTTGGCACTTTTATGTTATCCTCTCCTTAGAAATTTTGCTTTAAGCCTCCAAATAGGTTCGGACAACCCTAACTAAATATTTGCAACACTGAAACTACCATCAACGTCTATCCACTTTATTCTCGACAACGGATCACCTATAAGCTAAAAGCACCCACATAAAAATATTTAACCCTTGATAACCAAAACAAAAAACAAAATTGCAAGGCTCGTACTTGATAACCAAACAAATCTAACGTATAACCCACCAACACTTACCAATCTCTGAAAACTCTTCGTACCTTCCATGTGTAACAATCCTTCGAAAAATAAGAACCTTAGTTTGGTGCCATTTAACAAAACAAATCCAGCAGTTTGACAAACAAAATCCTACATTACATTGTAGTTTATATATAAATAACTCTGTTTCTTATTTCATAATCACTTCCAACATTCAATTTGTCTCGCATTAAATTTCTAACTCGCAATTGAAGCAAAATGGAGATGGAGAAGGGAATCTCAAACATGGATATGTTAAGAATGCAAGCTCTATCAATTCTCCATGTGCCTCACCCCTTCCTTGATTCCGATGAGTTTGCTCCCATTCAAGAAAATTTTGATCCTTATTGTAGCGCCAAGCAAAAAATTCACAACAACACCGAAGAATATACTGAGGAACAAGAGTTTAGTTTTTCGTGCAAGGATTCCCCCGAAATGTTTACCTTTGCTGATGAGATCTTTGAAGATGGTCAAATTCGGCCGGTATTTCCTACCTTTAACCAATCTCTTCTCTTCACCACCAAACAAAATACTGACGCCACGCATCTTCGACCACCGCTAAAGAAAATACTTGTTCAGCAAACCAAAAAATCAAACTCAAAATTGAGTGGTATTTCAAATGAATTGCATAGTGAAAATATGCAAAATATGACACTAGTGGAGATGGAGGCTTCGAATGAGTGCTATGAAAAAAGCAACTCCACAGGCTTCTCAAAGGTATGGAGATTTCGACGAGATTTGAAGCTTCGAATTAATAGTGATCACAAAGATGCTTTCGTTTTCTTGAATTCTCCTGTTGCAAAACTCCAACAAGGAAAAGGTGGAAAACATCATCATAAAGAAGAAAAGTGGTGGTATGAACAAAACAACTTTGTCACCTCATGAAAAGCTTTATGTAATGAATAGAATTAGGAAAGAGTACAATAAACGGAGATCATTCTTGCCTTATAAACAACAGTTGTTTGGGATCTTTACAAACAGGAATGGACTTAGCAGGAACCTTCATCCCTTTTGAGATTGAATTACAAACTTATCTCAACTAGTTTGGTGGGGTTTATATAGTTTTGGTATAGCGAACACTTATTATGTACATAGAAATTAGCTAAGTAATTTTGGATTTTTTCAAAGTTATAGTTCTAGGTACATTTTTGCTCTCAATGAAAATCGAGAGTTTTTATTATTTTCCTTGCTGACAATGTAGATGTAGTGGCTCTTTCTTTTTAGCAATATATAGTTACATGCACATCTAACTAATGTGAATATTGTGGTACAAATGCATTCTTATCGTCTCCATTTACCACAGGATTGCTCCAATTTGACAGAATAAGAAAAACCATGTCATTGAAGATCATTCACAGTAAAAATCATCCATATTTTAGGAGAAGTTAATTAAAAACAATTATTATTTCTTCACGACACCTTAGCAGAGTGAAAATAACAAATATGAACAGTATATTGTTTTGGCTTATTTCATCTCAACCTTAGAGTTTATATACTTTCTAAATAAAGAGGCTCGACGATACAACATCTATACATAGGAGTGACTAACCCACGTTCCTTTGCTATGTTTGTTGCATGTTCAATATTTGTTTATACCAAGGAAATGGGATTGTAAGTTGTATAATAAGAGGGAATAGAAGTGAAATTAATAGTCATATATATCGCACAGGAGGAGAGATGCTATCATGTTAAAGTATGTTTTTAGTCCCCTATAAAATAGGGAGAGTTTCTATTTATCCCTTCCATTTTTGAGTTATCCCCCTTTGGTCTTACTTTTTATACATATGGCTTGTAGTCCTCGACATTAGCCACATTCAATTAACGTCAAACTGAGAGACATGCCATGTTGTCAGCATGACTTTGCTAGGATTGTTTGCTGAATTTTTCTGCAGGAAGAGAGAACTTGCTGGCTAAAACGGTTGAAGCTTGTAGGAAAATTTGGAAATGCGACGTTCCATCCAAAATTCAAGTATTCGCGTGGAGAGTAATTTTACAGCGGGTTGCCACTAGGGTCGCTTTGTATAGAAAAGGTATTCGCCAATCTCCAAATGATTTAAGTTGTGTGTTGTGCTTTCGGGGAGAGGAGACGGTGAAACATTGTTCGTGACTTGTGGGGTGGCTAAGGGTTTATGGAGAAGTGTCTTCTCTTGGATGGGGTCTTCGGTAAGTGACACAGAGAGTATTGTTACTCATTTTGTGGAGTTTGGGCAGCTGGTAAAGGGTAAAAGGCAAAAAGGGGTCAAGCATATTATATGGATGTCGGTAATTTGGAATTTGTGGATGGCACGAAATAAGGTAATCTTCAATGGCGAGGTTGCTTCCGTACAATCGATATTGGCGGGCATTAAAGATTTGGCTTGGAGTTGGTTCAAGGCAAGCGGAAGAGGAGGCGCAAGTAGGGGTGGGAATAGGCCAAGGCCGCTTAACAGGGTCTACTACGCCCACCTACATGACAAGCCAAAGCCAGCCGACTTTTTTGAAAATAGATAAGGCCAAGGCTTTTTTCAAAAGCCTATTTAGCTAAATAGGTCGGGCCATAGGCCAAAAAAGCCTTTTGGGCCTATCAGCCTACCTATTTAAATAATTCTAACTAATTTTTTAATTACTAATATTATTTTGTATTGAATTTGGTACTTTGTGTTAAGTCATAACTTCACTAACATTTTTGTTAGTTTAAACATATTAACCTACGTCAATTTTTGACATTGTTGAAGTTATTATTATAAAATAGAATTTAAATAGGATGTCATATAAGATATTTTCCTAAAAGGTTTTGTTAGATCTCAATTAGAACTTAATCTCATTGACCTATTAGTTTGTTAGTCTATTTAAATGACTTATGTCATTGAAATGTTGTTGACCTTCTTAAGAAAATAGTCAAATAAGCTTTTAAAGCAGCCGTAAAGGTCGTCGCCGCACTAAGAAACTCGGCCTCTGACAGAGCCACAGTGCTAAGCTTAGGCCTAACATTTTTAATGTAGGCTGTGCCTGTGCCAAGCAAAGCCTGCTTCGGCCTAAAATTTATTCCCACCCCTAACCGCAAGGTTACTTGGGCGGAATGGTATAGTTTCCCTTTGAGTTGCTTATCTCTATTGTAATTCATGACATTCATCGTATGTTTTAAACTATATTTAACTCATCTTTTAGGCGGGGAGAAACAATGGGTTAGGACATTTAATTCCAATTGTTGTACATTTTCCTTTATTGTGTGAGAGTTTCTTTTTCCTCTCGCAGTCTTTTTCCCAATGGGTTTTGGCTCGAGAGGTTTTGAGGAGAGGCCTCCTCTCCATTGTAATGGTTGGACACGACTTGTGCTCCGTTTCAATGAATTAATTGCTTATCTAAAAAAATGTTGTCGCATGACCATTTAATATAAGAGGACACCTATCATGCTCACTAACTCACTACTTGTTGTATTTTGTGTTTTATTTAAAAATAATATAATAATATATTTAACCTTTTTTAGAAACAATTTTTAAATCTATGGATTCTAAGTTTGAAAACATTGTTTTATTAATTATTATTGTCAATTTATTAAGCTTTGAACGTTGCATGTCTCTATGTCATTTAAAGGGATATGAACGTTTTGTTCTTAGGACATATTATGAGGAACCGTTTTATTATGCATAAGAGTAAAGTGGATAATTTATCAAGCTTATTATTGCTCTTCAGTTTTCTTTCTGTTATTGTTTTTTGCATCAACGAATATTTTATCTAATGATGCATTATGTTTTGCATTTTAACAGCTTTTGATTCCTCGTATTAACTCATTTTCAGCGTTGAATAACCGTTTGAAAGATTAAAGAGAATGATTATTATTTCTTCATACATTTCAATTGAAATGTTATTCCAATATTTATGAGCTTTCAACGGTATGGTTTATGGGTTTTATAAAACAAAAACCAAGTGTGGGTGTGTTTTTGTTTTTGAGTAAGTAAAGTAAAGATCAATCCTTCTCAAATTTCGAGAAATGAATAAGTATTCCGAGCAGTAAAGTAAAGATAAGGGAATGTGAGTTTGATGGTCTTCCTAGGTGCAGGGAAGATCATATTTTATTTTTGAGAAGACTGTTTTATCCTGGGGACGGCGTGACTAGGAGAGACTGCTTGCACACTTTGGGCAGAGCCGCGAAACGTCTTAAAGAGAGCGACCTAGTCCGCGACTCAGCCTATTTTGTTCGTGTTCGTCAGTGTGACCGCAATTGTTCCAACACTACTTCTCGATGTTTTCTTCATGGACTAGTCAAAACTCAACCTTGCCTAGCCCGTCCCTCATCATCGGTTTCCCCATTCTCACATCAAGTGGCGGACCCATGTGGTCTTGAAGGGGTTCGCTTGAACCCCCTGAAAAAATATATGTTTTATCCCTATATAATTGGTATTCTCATGCAAAAGAACTTCAATTCATGTAATCTCTACTTTATTGATTTCTTTTGTAATTTCATTTTTATTAATGTGTTCTTTGCAGATTTTCTATACTTCGCAATGCCTAACATAAGCTAAATTTATTTAGTTGAGATGTTCTAACCTTATAATGATCTTTTAAGTAAGTTACTGTGTTTTGTGTGGTGTGTGCATTTTAGTTCTTGTCTAATACTTCTTTCAAAACTTATTTTGAGGTTGATCGCTTAGAATAAGTAGATTTGTAAAAACAGACATGGTTTACAATTAAGAACTCAAGAACTAATAGGGGTGTATGTTTTAACAAACTCTTTGTTACTTGTTTTAATAAAGAAAAGCTTGTTAAAACCATGTTAAGTCCTAGACATAGGATAACATAGTCCTTAGGGTGATACTGGTGAGTATTTAAAATACAGTGAGTGAACTTATTTAGCACGCCTGCATAGGAAGTTCTCAGAATGAAACTACGAAGAAAGTGGTGAAAGACATAATGTAGACGCAATTGCATTCGGTCTGTCATCTGCACCACATAAAAATACAAAACTCTTGAAAGTGACTTACATCTTTTTATTGTTTATTTAAATTCTGTTTGTTTATCAACATCATCTATTTGTGAGTAGGGTAGTTCACACTAATTATTATATAGATAAATTACAAAGATTAATTCAATCCCTGAGGGTTCGATCTTATTATACTACTTGCTTGTGACTGTGTATACTTGCACACTTTTTCCCACACCAGTATTCCTAATTTTGCACCCAAGACACAATTTTGAACCCCTTGATTCTGTGTCCTGGATCCGCCACTGCTCACATCGTCTCCGCCTCCTCACCAATCAAGTATTTCAAATAAAACGATACTTGTGAAGCTCAATATCAGAAACTACTCAAATACCCAATCCACCCTCACACTAATTAATATAGGGTCGAGCCAAGCATAAGGCGCCCCATGCCCTTGCTTTGAGCCTAAAAAAAATATTTTCTTTGTATGGGTAAAAAAGGGCCTCTAATTAGGTATCATATATTAGAAAAAGACCTCCTTATCTCAAATATTGGCATAGTGTAACTAGTCGAAGTGTTATAGTATTGCCATTATGTCAGGTGGTTCAAATCTTCTGAATTACATTTTGTGAAATTTGATTTTGCAGCCATATTAAAATCAAAAAATGAAAGTGTATTTATATTTGTGGGGATTTGAACCCAACAAGTCCATTACTATAAACTAGCATTAACCTTACAATTACATCAGCTTGCAATAAATGACTTAAATACAATATAGAAAGTAGAAATACACATATATTAATTATTAAGTTTATTTTTTTATTGATAGTTTAAATTTTAAATATTTAAGTATTGTTCATATGAAATTCTATATTTTTATTTCTTAGGAGACGTGTAATTACTATATTACTATCTCACTTTAAAAAGTTTTACTTTTTAATTTATTTTAATATTTATCACTTTTATGTAATCCTCTCCTTAGAAATTTTTCTTTAGGCCTCCAAATAAGTTGGGTCAGTCCTGACTAAATGTTTTCCACATGGAAGCTATCATCACATGGAAGCTATCATCAACGCCACTCGACTTTATTCTTGACAATGGATCACTCATAAACTAAAAACACCCACATAAAATGATTTTAACCCTTAAAATTACACATTCAACCACCATTGAAGCGTAGGCTTTTCAAGAACACTTCTTTTAACCTTCGTGGCCCTACTTGTGTGGACCAATACCCTTCTCTTTACAACAACATGTCTCCTTATACATGAACGCACACACGCACAATATAACAACCATAGTATTGTGGTTTAGATTTTTAAATGAGTTAATAACTCTGACTTATTTTGTGTCACATTCTTATAAAAATGTTAATTACTTGATTGACTTTTCGTTAAATGTGTACTCATTGCAATGTCATGTTAAGATTAAAGTATAATGTATTAGAAATTGTTTTGAGCTTTTAGTCTTTAGCAAATTTTGCGTTTAAGTTAATATTTATTTTTTATTTTAATATTTAATAAAGAATGAACACATTGGAAAATTTCATTAAATCAATGTCCTTAATGAGAAGCAACAAATAAGTTAGACAAAACAGGTTGCACTTGCGCGTGTGCAGTTATACAACTATAACATGATAATGTGCACACACGTCGCTGAAAATAGGAAAATGCGTTAAAAAACTATATGTTGTGTTTTTCTATTTACAAAATAAAACAAAAAAAAAAACAAAATTGTAAGGCTCATACTTGATAAATGATAACAAAACAAATCTAAGGTATAACCCACCAACAATTACCAATTTTTGAAAACTCTCCGTACCTTTCATGTGTAACAATCCTTCGAAAAATCAAAACCTTAGTTTGTTGTCATTTAACAAACCAAATCCCACAGTTTAAGAAATAAAGTCCTACATTATATTGTAGTTTATATATAAATAACTCTGATTTCTCATTTCATAATCACTTCCAACATTCAATTTGTCTCGTATTAAATTCTAACTCGCAATTGAAGCAAAATGGAGATGGACAAGAGAATGTCAAACATGGATATGTTAAGAATGTAAGATCTATCAATTCTTCACGTTCCTCACCCCTGCCTTGTTTGAGATTCTCTTCAAAATTGAGTGGTATTTCAAATGAATTGCATAATGACAATTTTCAAAATATGACACTAGTGGAGATGGAGGCTTCGAATGAGTGTTACGAAAAAAGTAACTCCACATGGTTCTCAAAGATATGGAGATTTCAATAGACTTAAAGCTTCGAAGTAATAGTGATCACAAAAATGCTCTCATATCTGCTGAAAAAGTCAAACAAGGAAAAGGTGAAAAACATCATCATAAAGAAGAGAAATGGTGGAAATAACAAAACAAATTTGTCACCTCATGAAAAGCTTTATGTCATGAATAGAATGAGGAAAAAGAGCAATAAACAGAGATAATGTTTGCCTTATAAACAATAATTGTTTGGGATCTTTACAAACAAGAATGGACTTAGCAGGAACCTTCATCCCTTTTGAGATTGAATTACAAACTTATCTCAACTAGTTTGGTGGGGTGTATATAGTTTTGGAATACTGAACACGTATTATGTACATAGAAATTAGCTAAGTAATTTTGGATTTTTCAAAAGTTATAGTTCTAGGTACTTTTTTGCTCTCGATGAAAATCCAGTGTTTTCATTATTTTCCTAGACGACAATGTAGATGGAGTGGCGCAATAGTTACATGGACATCTCCTTAATGTGAATATTGTGGTACCCCATGCATTAATTCTTATCGTCTCCATTTACCATGGGATTGCTCCAATTTGACAGAAGAAGAAAAACCATGTCTTGAAGATCATTCATCCTAAAAATCATCCCTATTTTAAAAGGAGTTAATTAAAAACAATTTTTGTTTCTTCGTGACACCTTAGCAGAGTGAAAATAATAAATACGTACAGTATATTGTTTGGGTTTATTTCATCTCGCCTTTGGAGTTTATACTTTTTCTAAATCAAGAGGTTCGACGATAACACTTCTATAACATAGGAGTTACTAACCCCATCTCGATCACCCACGTTCCTTTGCTATGCTTGTGGCATTTTCAATATTTTTTCTAACAAGGAATGGGATTGTAAGTTGTATTATAAGAGGGAAGAGGAGTGTAATAATTATATATCGCATGAGAGAAAAATGCTATTAGGTTAAAGTATGTTTTTAGTCCCTATAAAATCGGGAGAATTTCTATTTATTCTTTTCATTTTGGAGTTGTCCCCTTTTGGTCCTACTTTTTAAACATATGGCTTGTAGTCCCCACATTAGCCCCATTAGTTAATGTTAAACTGACTGACATGTCATGATGTCAGCAAGACCATTTAAGATAAGAGGACACATGGCATGGTCTCCAACTCACTAGAAAGCTTGCTTAGGCCTCCAAATAGGTTGGGCCGGCGCTGAATAATCTCCCCTAAATTACACACACCTCCCCTCTATTAAGTAAAAATCGATGATGCATAAGGGAGATGTTTGTATTTTTAAATAAAACTTAAGGGAGATAAGTGAAATTTTTTCAACAAATAAGGAATGTGTGTGTTCATTTAAAAAATAGAGGGGTTGTCTCTATTATTTAATCATACCTCAGGAGAGATGGCTGTAATTTTACCAAAAAATAAACCTCCAAGGTAACTTCCGCAAGAGAGTGTGTTAGGAAAAGGGGGATGTTAATTGTTTTTTTTTATAGACAAAGTGGTTAGTAATTAGTGTGTTAGTTGTTAGAGGGGAGAGGGGAGCGGGGTTCGAACTCCATATGCCAATGTTTTTCCACCAATAATGTCTCTTTCACTCAACTAAGTGAGCTACCCTTTGAGGACAAATCAGCTAGCTCTTTCTTTTCTGGGTGCAGAAGAGGGTAAGCTAGCTAATTCCAACAATAATACTTTTTTTCTTTATAAATGGAATTGCAAAACTAAAATCTAATCTTCAAATATAATCTATTTTCCACTTTTTCTTGCACATGCAATCAGTGTGCCTGAACAATTTTTCTGCTCCTTACATTACTAGACACATAACAAAATTTCCTATCATTTTTATTTAAGGGATGGGGTAAATAACAACCTTTCCAGTAGCTCGGTTTGTTTCAATATAAGAGAAGGCTTCAGCAACCTGGGAAAAAGGAAATGGACCTTTGGGGTCTATAATTGGCTTCACCTTTCCACTTTCTAAATAAGGGTTTAGTTTCTTTAGAACATCTCCATTGGATGTTACTACAAATCTGAAGCCAGGTGGTGTAACTGCACCTGTCAGTGCTACCACACTACCACCTTCTTTGATAGCCTTCACTGCTCTGTCACATTGTCCTGTAAATCACCAGAAAGAAATGAAAAGTCATCAATAATATGAGTCAGTACATATTTGTGCTTTAGAGAGTATTGGAAGAAATTTCCTAATAGATTAGAAAATTATGCCAACATGCGTCGACTTACAAGTTCCTTTCTATTAACTTGCACCAACAGCACTCACACACATCAGATGTGATAAGATCTGAAAATGAGTTTATACGTGGGAGACATCTCTAACTCTACCAGCCAGTTTTGTAAGGTTGTGTTAGGTTCAATCCAAATTATAAACTGGCATCAAAGCTTATCCAAGATCTGTTGGACCACCCGCCATATCGGTCCACTCTGGTCACGCCCAATCGTCAAGTCTTAGGTGTGAGGGTGTGTGCTGAGAGTCCCACATTGGATGTGATATCGCCTGAAAAAGAGTTTGTATGTGGGAAGCATCCCTGACCCTACAAGCCGGTTTTGTAGGGTTGAGTTAAGCTCAACCCAAATTCTAAGAAGCAGTTCCAAGTAGTAGTAGCTCGATTCGTGAGGTAAGGGACACCAAAGAAGTTTGAAGCAGAAAGTTCAGGTTCCAATCCTGGAAACTAATATTTCCCCTTCTCCCAACTATTTAACTACTAACATTTTTTTTATAAAAAAATTGCACCAATAGCAGTTTATAGATCTTGACTTAACATGTTTTAGTCACAAAAAATGATATAATCTACTTATAGCAATATAAAATTAATTATCTAACAAAATATAGATATGGGCATGCAACAGTATTAAAGTGATTTTCACAAACTCTTTGGCCAAATTGTTAAGAACTTTGTATGGAGGGCTTGAAGAAAAGACTGATATAAGTAGAATAGAGAGTTTTACCAATGGCATCATAAACTACATCAAACTTTTCTGGTAAGTCTTCAAAGTTCTCCTTTGTGTAGTCAATAGCCAAATCAGCTCCAAGGCTTTTCAACAGCTCCAAATTTCTAGTACTTGAAGTTGCAGCAACTCTTGAAGCTCCAAAAACTTCCTTAGCTAACTGTTATCCATTAAAGGTAAGCATAAAATATAACTTGTCAAGTGCATGAATTTTCTCATCCCATTTTAAAGTTCTGATACTTCTACTTGTGCTACAAATTTTGAAGTAGAAATATATCAGCTTATTTGGACTTATCTACTATCATAAACACTTGTGAGATTGTTTGGAAGAGCTTATGGAAACAGCTTAAAACATGTTCATAAGCTATTTTCAGCTTATTTTCATAAGCTCTTCAGAATAGCTTATGAAAAGAACTTATAACTAGCTTATAGAAAAATAGTTTAACATTATTTTATCCTATTTATCCAAACGGAGCCTAATTTGGACAGTAATTACCTGAATAACTAAGCTTCCAACTCCACCAGAACCATTAAGAACAAGAATAGATTTACCAGAAGAAAATCCAGTCCTCTCTAAACCTTCATAAGCAGTTTCAATTGCTAAAGGAAGAGAAGCAGCTTGAGCAAAGTCCAAATTCTTAGGTTTTAGTGCCAATAATTTTTCCTCAACAGCTGTGTATTCAGCTAGAGATCCAAATTGCTTAGGCCCTTCAAGTGCTTTCTCATTTACATCTCCATATACTTCATCACCTACTTTGAAGTCCTTTACTTTACTACCAACCTTCACCACCACGCCGGCCACGTCGTAGCCCGGAACAGTCTATGAACAAAATAATTTAAATTTGATTCCATTACTTAATAACTTTTACAGCACAAAATTCTCCTTAGGATAATAGAAATGAAAATTTACCTTATAGTGGCATCTAACATGTTCCCAATAAAAAAGGGGTCATCAGTGTCTCCCTCTCAAATAACTAGTTAATTTTAATAAAAAAAATCACAAATAATTATGATAAAAACCTCACCGAGACTTCAGATTGAAGACGTGTCTGTTCCGATATGAGTCGTGTCAGACACTAACATCAATACTGATACTTTAGTTACTTGCATTTTTCAAACTAGATGTGTCTGGTTTTTATGTGTCCGTGCTAGTGTTGTGTCTGGTGTCAGTGTCGGTGCTTCATAGATAAAAACTAACAAGATTAGTTTCGCTCATTCATTTTTTTTTATGAAAGGAAATAACCCGGGTTTTAAAAAATGGTTTGCGACTGCAGGTCTGATCACATTTGGCATCATGGTTTTTTGTATCTCCACGAGGACCGCAACTCCACTGTGATTTGGGCTGCATCAGCCCTATTTGTCAGCGATTCTTCGCCAATATCAAGAATTACAATGCTACATTGTCCGCAAATTAAAACCTTACAGGTGTGTTCAAAGTAGTTACTAGGTAGCTCAGTCGCAAAGCTAAAGAACACCGAAGGTGTTTAAGCTGGAGATTTATGGTTCGAATCCTGGAAACTAACAATTTCCGCTCTCCTAAGTCCTAACTAATCAATGACTAACATTTGCCTAAACTTCTGATAGGCTAAAATTTAGGTATGCCCTTACAACCCAGCAAGATTTTCTTTCATCATATATAATCTACTATTTTCCCACTAAACCATGAATTCCATTCCAATCCCCAAAATAGAATCAAAAGTAAAGTAAAAGAAAGTGAAAGATCACCGGAAGAGGAGAATCAGTGGCCTTAAACTTTCCCTGTCTTCTCTTAGCATCAACAGGATTAAGAGCAGCAGCAAAAACTTTAACAAGAACCTGATCCTCATTAACATCAGGAACAGCAATCTTATCATCAAATTTCAAAACATCCACACCTCCATATTCTCCATACACCCATCCCTTCATTTCAGAAGGTACAGCTGTCACTTTCACAGCCTCAGAAGAAGCAGGTGTACTAGTAGTCTGAGACTTTACTAAGAATCTGATAGGCTTTGTTGAAGAGGAGAGGGTTCTGAGGTTTCTGTTTTGGGGGAAAGTGAGGGAAAATCTGAGAGAAAGTGAAGAAGTGGAAGGAAATGAAGAAGGAAGGAATGTGAAGTTGGAAGTTGTGGAGGAGAGTGTAGAAGAGAGAGACATGGTTTATGCCTTATCACTTCACTTGTCTATCCTTCAAATTCAACCATTCTTTGGTTATAATAACGTTGTGTTCTGTTCTGTTCTGTTGTGTTTCTGTTTGTTTGTTCTTACATCATAATAATATTGTACGCTCGCTTCCGCACCATCCAATTGTCGCGTCACAAAATCACAAAATTGAAAAGTGAATGACCAAAAACGAATGATCGATTTATGTGAGTCAAAGTGCTAAAACATGAAAAATATACTACTCCTAAATTAGAGTCATAGGCTTCGATAAACATAAATTAGAGTCAAAACCTAAATTAATATAAGATTATAATTTTTATGGTTTATTCATCCTCGAGCATGGATTCATTGGTATAGATCATAGAGTGCTTCATAGTCAAAAAAAAATTCCACTTCGCTGTATTTTTCCAAAGTAAATATTCTTTATCATTATTATTTTTATGATTTGGAAATGATTTTTTTTCCTCAAGTCAATCTGTATCATTGTTTGAAATAGTAAATTTAGCTAATTGGTGAGCTACGATATTGTCCTCTCTTCTAACATGACTAATTATATAAAACTCTACAAAGATAATTAAGAATGTTTTCCCTTCAGTGTCTTAATTTAGATCACTAATCCCAAGCAATCTAATTCAACTTGAATGATTAAGAACCCCATCTCAAGAGAAAATTTCAAAGTAAACAACAATATAAGGTGGGGTTACACTAAAGAGCAAATAAATTCCATACACACTATCACACAGTCAAACTCAAGTTCGAACCTAGGAGCTAGCAGGCTCATGTCGTTAAAATTGTCAATGCAACGAATAGCGAAAACATAATTTTGTTCTTTTCTTAAGAAATAAATGATCTCAACTAATATTCAAGTTCAATTGCCATGGAGCAATTTGAGGTCTGATATTAATCATATACGATAGAACTCCAAATTAGTGAGACTCTTTTCAAGAACTTCGAAAGCGAGTTGAAGAATTTGAAACGAAAAAAAGAAAGAGTTAATAGCCAATTTGGCCCTTCAAATTTCAGAAAAGTTCAATTTAGCCCCTCACATTAACAAAATTCCTAATTAATATCGATTCAATTTAATCTCTCAAATTCTTGTTGTCTATTTGGAGCATGACTCTTACAACTTAATATCGATTAAGTACCTAGATTGATCTGTTATATTTGGTAAAGTCGGGAACCTAATTAGTATTAAGTTGTAAGAGTCATGAACCAAATAGACATTGAGGCTTATATCTAAAATAAAAAAAAATAGACATTGAGAATTTGAGAGACTAAATTGAATCATTTTAACAATACCATTATTAGGTATTTAATTAGAAATATTATTAATTTCAAAGACTAAATTAAATTTTCTGAAATTTGAAAGACCAAATTTGCTATTAGCTCAAAAAAAGAAATGAAAACAAAATATTTTGGTAAACCGAGTTAAAGTGAACCGAATAAATGTTGGGTCGGAGCAGGCCAAAATCGACCCGACAGTGTGAACGTGAACCTACCTTTAAAAGCCAACCTCGACGGCTACGCTTCGTGTTTCAGATCTCCCTTTTCATTTTCATTTTCCTTTTCCTTTTCGCCTTTCCAGTTTCACTTCGAGTTTCAGGTTAGATTCCGATTCTTGTTATCATCAACCCTTTCGAGTATCGTAAAGCTCTAAACTCCACAACCTATTATGCTGATGCCAGTTTGATTTACACATGCCATTGATTTTTATCGAGTTTGCTTACTTAGATTACTTCACAATAGCGAAAATGAGTTTTCTTTTTGATTATAATTTTTTTGATAAAGATATCAAAAATTGATAAATTTCCTACCCTATTTGTTCATTTACCCTTTTCTATAGTCAATATCACACATATATTTGTATCCTTTGTTCGTTTTGGGAGTGAGGAGATCAATTGATCAAAAATTATGTTATTTTTAGGTTTATGTATTAAATAATTGTCTTATAAGATATGCATGTTGATGTTGTTGCCTTAGGCTCCAGTAACATTTAGTTTTGTAGGAATTTAGAAATTTAATTAATGTCTTATAAGTGCATGTTGTTGCCTTAGACTCCAGTAACATTTGGTTTTGTAGGAATTTAGAAATTTAATTAAAGTCTTATGTCTTATAAGATATGCATTATGTAGCCTTAGACTCTTGTGAGACCTTGTGGTAACATTTGATTTTGTAGGAATTTAGAAATGGCGGAATCAAAACCTGGATTGAGAAAGCCTGTGTTCACTAAGGTTGATCAGCTTCGCCCAGGGACTAGTGGCCACACACTAACTGTGAAGGTTGTGAGTACAAAAATGGTGATGCAGAAGGGGCGCCCTGATGGTCCTCAACCTCGCCAAATGCGAATTGCTGAATGTATGGTTGGTGATGAAACAGGGGTGATCATATTCACTGCCAGAAATGATCAAGGTATAAATGTTATTGATTTGGTTTTGTGGTAATGCCTCTATACAAGTGTTCCTTACTCTTGGTATTGTTTCGACATTGTCTTCATTTTATTCACATTTTTTATGAACATACATGCATGTATGTATTTATTTATCTTGGCATATAATGCTCCAAACTAGCTCTATTGTCAAATTTGTTGGCGTCTGTCACCTATGTTGATTTCATTAATTTTGATCTCGTATTGTCCTTGCAATGGTAACAAATCAATAATTATGGTGAAAGGTATGCTATAAAAGACATAAAAACCCTATGAAATGAAAGAAAATATTAGCAACCGTGAGTTCAACTTCAACCTAAATTTGACTTCATTAACTCCACATTGTTACGAATGCCAAAGAAAATATGGATTCTCAGGGAGAAAGAGCTGTGTAAAAGAGAAAAGCGAGAGAAACAAAGCTCTGTATTGTTTTGCTAAATCACAAAGAAAGAAATAAGGAGATAATTCTCTTCCCAAGGATTTTCCCTTTTACAACTGAGTTTCTTTTACCTTTACCTTGTATTTAACTGATTTCCTATAGTAGCCCAACAACTTCAACCACACGACCACTTCACTCATTGAGCTATTCTAATTGTCTGATCATTCCAACTAACTATTTTCGGCCTTATCAGATATCGTATATAACATGTAACTCAAAATGATTTCAAAACTAAAGTAATCCTAAGTATTACATAAATCTAGATTCATAAATTATCAATTCCTAATATGATGAAAACAAAGAACTACAATGAACATTCTAGTCATAGATGCGTCTGGATGGTTAGTGTTGTGATTTTTTTGTTAAGTTATTGACCACAAACGGGTCCTATTTCCATGCTCATTTCAGTAGCATGTTCTAGCATCAATGCCATTCATATGACATTTCATGTCAAGCTTTCAAAGAAAAACAAAAAATTAATATATACCTGTTTTCCTCTATTTGTGGTATGAAGACTGAACTGATGTAATACAAAAGTATTATTTATATGTGCTGTCCAGTGGCATTTTGCAATTTCTAATACAGGATTCTGCTTCTATTTATCAGAGTAGAGTACAAAAATTTGTTAAACCAAAGTATGTTGTTCTATTTGGTTCCCCTGGATCCAAATTCTGGCCTTTCCTTCCTCACAGCAAGACAGACTCAAGCAATTTATCGTGTGATTTTCCCTGATGAGTAAAAATCACAGATTCTGTGATTCAGGCTGTTATTCAGAGCCTTTTCTTTTCACCGTGATTTGTATTGCCAAAGTCACGGAGAGCAGAGTGCCGTGACCGAGCCCAGTACTGGGTTAGCAGTATAAATCATGTCTAGTGACAAAATACTTAAATCCCTTACTTTTTTTATTGTGTGATTCAGGCTGTTATTGACAGCCTTTTCTTTTCACCGTGAGTTGTATTGCCAAAGTCCCGGAGAGCGGAGTGCCGTGACCAAGCCCAGTACTGGGTTAGCAGTATAAATCATGTCTACTGACAAAGTACTTAAATCGTTTACTTTTTTTAGCATAGTAGTTTTCCTTGGCCTCCCTCTATTCCTAACTGTTGGAATACAGTCCATTTGTTTTATACTCCTTATTTGTGCTTCTACTATTGTTCTCCGTACACGCTCAAACCACCTAAGAGAAACTAACATACATTTTCCTGGAAGGTTGTTATCCAACTTTCTCTCTAATGCATTGATATGTCATTGTTAATATTTTTAGTTTCTCCAGTGAGTATGTTTGAGCGTGTTATTGACTTCAATATGATGAGGTATATGCATTGAAAGATGTATCTCTCAGATTGTGTTTGTTTGCTCACTGTTTATTAATAGGTACTAGGATTGGAAGTTAAGTAGGGAGAGCTTAAGTTAAATGTCCTGATTCTTAGCAGGTGCACTCAGCTATGTGTACCTGCCGTAAATATGGACAGAAAGAAACATGTGGGGTTTTAGTGTTGTTGGGTTGTGATAATTGATAAATCTCTTTTCCTAATTGGGAAGGCAATGCTTTTAGAGAGTTTTTTTGAAAATACCTTAAGCTATCGTACATACTTAAGCTATATGTCATTGTTAAGGTTTTTATTTTCTCCAATGAGTATGTTTGAGTGTTATGGGAGTCAATATGATGGGGTATATGCTTGGGTACAAAAACATTGAGAGTAATAGTATCCATCACAAAGATACAAAACTGCGAGAGAAGGGAGAAAGGTGTATTTCTCAGATTGTGTTTGGTTTCTCACTGTTTATTAATAGGTATTAGGATTGGAAGTTAACAAGAGGAAGCTTAAGTTGAATGTCCTGATTCTTGGCAGGGACACTCAGTTATGTGTACCTGCTGTAAATATGGACTGAAAGAAACATGTGGATTTTAGGTGGCTTGACTTAGTTTTAGATTGCCCATGAAGGACCCACAGACATTGTCTTTTTCCTGTGGAACTAGTAGTGTTGAGGGGTTGTGGTAATTAATAAATCTCTTTCCCTTATTGGGAAGGCAATACTTTTAGAGAATCTTTCGGAAATACCTTAAGCTATATGACATTGTTAATGTTTTTATTTTGTCCAATATGTATGTTTGAGCGTGTTATGAACTTCAATATGATGGGTATATGCTTGGGTGCAAACACGTTGGGAAAATCCATCACAAAGAACCAAAACTGTGTGAGAAGGGACAAGGAACTCAGAGAAGGGAGAAATATGTATCTGTCAAATTGTGTTTGTTTGCTCACTGTTTATTAATTTGTACTAGGGTTGGAATTTAAAAGGGGAAAGCTTACGTTGAATGTCCTGATTCTTGGCAGGGGCACTGAGTTATGTGTACCTGCTGTAAATATGGACCGAAAGAAACACGTGGGTTTTTGATGGCCTGACTAAGTTTTAGATTGCCTATGATGAACCCACATACATTGTCTTTTTCCTGTGAAGCTAGTATTCAGGGGACGTTGTAATTGATAAATCTCTTTTCCTTAATGTGAAGGCAATGCTTTTAGAGAGTTTTTCCGGAAGTAAGTTATCGTACATACTAAATGATTCTGTTTACATCAGCTCAGTGCTGTTAAATAGTGATGCCTTGGCGGAATGGCAGGGTGGATTTTGTGCCACTGCCAGCTGGCATAAGCAATTTGTGAACCACCATGACAGAACCATAGGTTGCAATACCACCTTTATAAGGAAGAAATTTTGCCATTCACCATAAACCGCCATCCATGATTGACAACATTGCATTTGCTGTATGGTTGTTACCAATAAATTTGCTAGAAGTGGAATAATTATATCAGTGTAAATATGGCCAGAAAGATTTGTTGGGTTTCCATATTACAGTTGATTTTCACCACCATAGTGGTTATTTTTTCATAGATGTGCTTTAAATGACAATGGTTCTGTGTTTTTTAAAACACCTTGGAATGCAATAGTTGAATGATAAGGCTCTGTACTGCACAAAACATTAACATAACAATTGTAGCACTCAACTCTTTAGATGCAACTAACACCCCACGTGAACATGGTCTGAAAATAAGGAGATCAATGTGTTCGATCTCAACCCATAGCTCCCATCATAAACCAAGCCACGAATCAAAAAGCATAAAACAAACCCTACATTGCAATTTGGCAACGACTCTAACAGGACAATTTGTTGAATGAATCCAGCTCTGATGAGTTGAATCTATATTCAATGAGGGGAACTTAGTGCTACCATCTTTGCTATGGTTATGTTATTATCTTTAGCGTTTTTATCTTAGACATTTACCCATCTTAATCTTGAGTTTGTAGCCATTAGGTGGCAATGATATATTCCCACATCCTCTATCTTTTATATGGAATCAGTGTATCAATTTACATACATAAATCATATGAATTATGACTTACAATGATGAGAAGTAACCAATCATTAGGGTAAGTAATGAACACGGTTCTGTAACCTCATAGGTCACAGGGAACAATACTCACAATGTTGAATGCAAACATAAAATAGTAGATGAAGTTCAACTTTTGTAGCATTGATTTTACAATTATGTATTTTTATCTATAATTTGCAAAACTAATTTGTTATGGCGTAAAATTCCATGTTTTGTATAATTGCTGATACTGTTGAGAAGTTAAGATGTGTAAATGTTTAACATTTTCCTGTTGTTAAAATTTTTTCTCTTTCAGTGGATTTGATGAAAGAGGGCTCTACTGTCATTTTGCGAAATGCCAAGATTGACATGTTTAAAGGATCAATGAGGCTTGCCGTGGACAAATGGGGCCGTGTTGAAGTCACAGAACCTGCTGAATTCACTGTTAAGGAAGAAAACAACTTGTCCCTTATTGAATATGAATTGGTTAACGTTGTGGAGTAACTTGTTGGTATATTTTGCAACTTCTGCTGTGTTATAATGAGAATAAAACAGATCCAGCAAAAAAATCTACCTAGGAAGAGAGATTTGGAAGCATGGGTATATCAATGGTTATTTCTTACAACTGAGTCAGTGGTTCTTGTAGGTTAAACCACTGAACAGATGATAAGCATTGCACTAATGAAAGATAAAGGAATTGGCTTCCAAATCTTGCTTTTTGTTTTGCTATATTTACTTATGGATTGCATCTTTGTCTACCTTCAGACCGTATGTACTAGAATATTATATAACGAAGTCCAACCTTTATACTTGATGTAATCCTTTCTCTGCCTTAGATATTTCTTACTATGTTCAACTGATGCATGATTATTTTACTGCTTTCTTTAGTGAAGGAAAAGGGAAAAGTGTCTAAGTGGACACTCTACACCATGATTGATAGAGTACACTGCTAGACATCCCAAAATTTGTACCAAAAAGTTCTCAAAATGATGTATATTATTGAAAGGACTTCGGTGGTAGAATCATCAATTAGTTTTTTTCAATTTAAAAAATATGTAATTGTAAGAGGAAAATTAAAGGGATTTGAGTTGCTAAATTCTTGTACCAAAAAAGTTGAGATTATAAGGTGCATTTGAAACAGTGTATTGGCTTGTCTTATTTATAGCAATCTGAGAGCTTATGAAAATAGTTGATGGAATATTTGCAAGTAATTTTTCTAGTAATTTTTGTAAGCTCCCCATGATAGAATGACAGTTTATATAACCTCTTGTCCTGGTTTATTCTATTGAATAAGGATATTGCTTTTCCCACACCCCCTCCTACTCAAACACACCCCTTCAATCTTAAAAATCCCAAATTACCCTCAATTAAAAAAATTCAAAAATTAACCACTCACCCCCCTAACCCCTTCACTCCTCGCACTTTCCCAGCACCCTTCGAACCCTAATCCCTTTCTCTCCCTCTTACTCAACTTCTCTCAACTCACTCAATCTCATCCAATCTCTCACTCAATTTTCTCCACAAACACCCTCAATAGCACTTGGGTTTTTTTCGCGACCTCTCACCCTCTCTATTCGTTCCATTTTCATCAAGGTATGCCTCTCCCCCTTCACTCCATTTGGGTTTTTTTTCTTCTAGAAAACTGGCATGTTCGAACGACAGCCTTCGAACACGTCAAAACGAAGGTGTTGTTCGAACACCATTTGTATGGGCTTATACGAACCTGTGGTGTTTTGACTTCTGAAACTGGCCTGTTCGAATGGGGTTGTTCGAATGGGGCTGTTCGAACACTCGTTTGACAGTACAGTTTGTGTTACTTAGTTGGATTTAGTGATTAAATGTTTTATTTGGTTGTTTTAATTAGTGATTAATTGGTGTAATGGTTGTTGTTTCAGATATGGTGAGGCACCAATGACGGCTTCCGAGCGCAAACAGAGGCAAGATGCTGCTGAACCTTCCCGGAGTAGGAGTAGGAGTAGGGGCATGCTTGAGGTCCCTCCTCCCCCGCCTCTGGTTGATGATGCCAGACCTGGGGATATTGGCTTGGACATTGAGGTGATGCTAAATGTCCGACATTTGACCTGGCTAGCCCTTCTGGTGTGGTTCCTTCAACATCTGGACATCAGGTTGCTGGTTCATGAGGAGGAGGCTGGTGGTGCACATGAGGAGGAGGCTGATCCTCATCAGGAGGATGCTGCTGAGGTTCAGGAGGCTGCTCCTAGGGCCACCTTCCCATTTCCTGGTGGACCGCAAGATGGATCGGTATTGCCCACTTATGGGGCACATATTCTGACAGATTTCTACGTTGGCCGGGTAACTTATTGTTATATAGTTGACTGTTGTAAATTCGTTTCTTATGCTGTTGAATGTTTTGGCTTATTGTGCCATTTGTCAATGCAGGTTTGACCCGATTTAAATTTGATTCCACATGGACCTGTTACCACAGTGTTTCATGCTATGATCAAAGAGACTCTAAACACTTCGGGGTTGGTTCCTCTGGTCGGGATTGGCTTTAAGGTTCTATAGAAGGGGCTACTGAACACATTCATAGAGCATTGGCAGCCGGATACATCATCATTCCACCTTCCTGTGGGTGAGATGAGCAGCTGCTGCACATCCCCATAATTGGTGGGTTCTATGACATGTCTGACTGGACACAGTGGCAGGGAGAGGCACAGTTGATTGAGTTATTGGGGGCCACCCCCGAAGAGGCCTATGCCCAGACATCGGGGGTGATGGTTGTTTGTTGGTCTGCCCTGGTTGAGGGACAAGGTCTACCACCCAGCCATAGCCGAGGGGCGGTGGGCACATGCTGCTAGGGCCTATATCCTCTATCTTCTGGGTTGCACATTGTTCGCAGACAAGTCAGGCTACAAGGTTAAGCTTGCGTACCTTGGTATGCTTACTTATTTGACTTCTATTGGAGACAACTGTTGGGGGGCGATGACCCTTTCCCATCTATACGATCAGCTGAAGGATGCTACAAGAAAGAAGACCAAGAAGATTGCTGGTCATTTTCCTTTACTTTAGGTATAATACATATTCTTTATTTAAGTTTCCTTTAGGGTTACTTTCGGGTTAATAATCAACCAATGATATGTTCATTACAGTCTTGGATTTTTGAGCATTTCAAGAGTGCAAACTTTTGCTCTTGGGTGGTGGACCCAGAGTATGTTGAGAATATGCCCCGGGCGAAGAAATGGGTGTCTGGTGATGCTCATGGGGCCAGCAAGTCAGTGGTTATCAGAATATGTCTGGACCGACTAGACCGTGAGGAGGTCATCTGGAACCCCTACACAGCCCATAGGCAAGAGAGACCCTTTGAGGAGCTGGCTAGGTTCAAAGGTTTCATACGGAGTGGTGGCTTCATGGTGCGCCATTTGCCAAATCGAGTCGTCAGATAGTTCGGAAAGATACAACACATTCCAGAGGACCCTAGACCTTCTAGGGCCGTCTGTACCCTAGCGGAGTGTGATGAGAGGTGGACACACTTCGAGGACCATTTGGTGGCGCGGGGGCCTCCATGTATGCCGCACTCCTCAAACACTTTGTGTTTGCCATTTCTTGGTTTTCAGGTCTCTCATCCATTTCTCTCCCTTGATTATTATGTAGAGCTTACGGATGACCCTGATACCACTGAGGTACGTGTTTTTATGTTACTTGCAGTTATTAGTTTCTTAATCATGTACTTATTTTAATAATAATGTTTTGTTATTTGGTTGACAGATGCTACCAGAGTTTCTGGGTTTGGTTGATGAGATGGAGGGGACCATCAATGACAATGTCCCAGAGCCAACCAGGAGCGTTTTTGAGTGAATCAAGAGGCTGCTAAACCCTTTCCGTAGATTTAGGAGGCGGTTTGGTGGCCAAGTGTATCGTAGAGGGGGGTCCGGAACACACAGTAGGATAGAGATTTTTATGTTGTTGGATGTTTCAGATATTTTATAGTACTTTGTATTATCATTCGGTTTTTTTATGGATATTCCCTTTCGACGTCGTCTATTTATTTCGATGTCGTGTAATTTCATTTAATTACCAAAAATTAACAGAGAATGACAGGATAGTAACAACCATAAGCAACCTTAATCTGTCATTCTGCAACACTAGTTCAAATAACACACTTCGAACGACTGTTCGCACAACGTTGTTCGAACTGGTTCGCATGACCACATTCGAATAGGTGATATTATGCACAAGAGGGTGTGAGTCCATATTTAACACACGCGAACGGCCTTGTTTGAACTTGCTCGAAGGCTCGTGTCCGAACTGGTGAAAATTCGTAAAAAAATACGTTTTGGCTGGCCTTTTGGTCTTTTCACACCCTTATGGGGTGTGTTTTGAGTAGGAGGGGGAGTGGAAAAAGCAAAATCCTTGAATGAAGGGGCAAGGCCCGAGCCAAACACATAGATAGTGCGCTTTGGCCCAATAATCCGACAGCCTAAACTCCTAAAAGAGTAAAGGCACATGCTTTTCCCACAACCCCTCCTACTCACCACACACGGCTTAACTCGAAATATTATAAAAATACACTCACGTGCAATGCTCCAGGAATCTGATGGAGGACATGTTTATGAATGGTTCGATTAAGACCACCGAACGTGTTCGGCTAACGTCAACTGGATGTTATAAAAATTGAGAAGTGTATTTTATCGATTTTGTTCGTCCGGGGATGGGGATCGGAATCGGTTCAGTAGGCCTGGCCCGAACTCACCTGATACTGCACAGGCAGAAAGACAAATAGATGCCTCAAAGTCATTTACAAGGTTCGGTTGTGCTTACTCGAACCCATTCGGTTAAGGGCAACCGAACCAAGCGCGATTTCTGAAAGAAAAAAAACCCAAATGCAACAACTTTAAGAGATGAAAACGAAAAAAGTTTGGTAGGGATAATACCTAATAATGGTTGTCAATGTTGAGTAGATGATTAGAAAGTTAATGATGTAGGGATGGAGGATAGGGTTTGGAGTGGAGAGATGTGAGGTTTGGAGTGTTTGAGGGGAATGTGTAGGCAGTGGCAGATCTTGACTAAGAAGTTAGGGTGGGCCACTATTGAAAGAGACCTGGAAACTTAGAAACACATGAACAGAGATTCGGAAATGCAAATACAATTAAAATAGATAAATATAAATTAAAATTATTTATACACGAAATTAAATGATTGACCAATGAGTACACATGGTTAGTCAAGTTTCCTGCCGTCGATTAATCATTTGCAAAACTGATGGATATTGCACACTAATAACACGGAAAAAAAGTTATAACATTAGAAATGTAATTTTGGTTTTTACATATACTCAGTTAAAGTTGTTTGTAAAAGATAATTTTGAATTTATTTGATCCTAATATTTTTTTGAGAATATTTGATAGTAATATTAAAATTCTAAATATATTTTTTCAAAAACTATCATCCATCTATTTATAATATCTAATTCTAATATAAGAGATGCGATAGTATTAAAATTTAATTGCAACGGTGGGTAACAACATCTTTGGCTAGGCTTCAACTCTCATTAGAATTTGCCACTTAAAATAAAATTTTAGCGCTGAATATTTAAACAAACACAAAAATAATGGTACTAGGAGTTGAACACAGAATCTGTAGATGGCAAAACAAAATCTTAACCGCTGCAACAGACAACACCTACATTAAAGCTTCTGCAAAGTATATATTTATTTAGTAGTTAGTTTATAGTAGGGGTATTGTAGTAATTTCACACGTTTTTTAGGGCGGGCCGTGGCACTCCCCGGTCCTAATGAAGATCCGCCCCTGTGTGTAGGAGATGGAGGAGAAGAAGAGGGATGAATTTTTAGAAATGTAAGGTTAAGTTGGTAATTTCATAGCTTAAGGGGGTGTGTGGTGAGTAGGAGGGGGATGTGGGAAAAGTCTTAGCCAAGAGCAAATAGAAGAAAGCCCAACAAGGCCAAAAAGGAAGACAACCATGCAGGGTCAAAATGAAAGCCAACATAGCAAGTACAAACTAACCACACGTGAGCAGTCGTGAATTGGGAGAGGAGTTGAAAAGGTTGGCTTGCACAAAAAGAAACCTAGACAGAGTTACTAGAGAAAACCCTAGGGTGCTCTGCTAGGGTTTAGTTCGCCGTTGAGTGATTAAGTTGAGTGGTGTGGCTGCTGGAGAGGTTATCCGGTGTTGGCCCAGGTCGTCTACCTTGAGATTTAGTTTAGAATTGTCGGGTTTCCCTTGTTAGTTTTGTAGATCTGGTCAGTACCCAGTCTCCTTTCCTCTCTCCGTTTATGCGATGGTTACATAGCTTTAAACGTGGTTGTCAGTTGTCCATCTCTCAGTACCCAATGTGTGCTGGTGGGTGGCTCTCTCTCTCTCTTAGTATTTATTTCGTTGCGTCTAGGTTAAAGTGTCTCATTGATATGGTGGTTCACTTAGTCCAAAAGAGAAACATCAATAAATACAGTCTAATGTCAAGAGTCATCTAACAAGATGTCCAAAATTAGCCAGTCTTAAATAATGTCCCTGTTATACAGTCATCCAGAAAAGAAAAGAGTATTTGTAGTTTGTTTTCTCTAGAGTTGAGTCTTTAGCTTTTTCAGATCTTAGTTTATGAGTTAGTGTCTGTTCTTCATTACTACTCTGTTAGGGTTTATTCTGTCAAGAAATAGTATAGTCTCTAGTTAGTTTCTCCTTCGAGTGTTGCTCTTTCTTCAAACAACAATGGCAAGCTCATCTAGAACCAATGAAGACCATCAGGATGAAGATCTAGAAGTGCTGGGTGAAGATCTTGAACCTGCAAATCAAAACAGTATTGATTCAGTGAAAAGAACCCTGGTTGGAAAACTTAGAGCAATCAAAGTTTACAATGCAAAGGCAGTTAAAGAGGTTATCATGAATGCATGGTCTAACTACCCTGGAGTTCAAATAACAGAAGTAGACAAGAACATGTTTCTATTTCATTTTGCTAATGAACACCAGAAGGATATGGAGTTGAAGAGAGCCCCTTGGTTCATTATGAACCACCTTCTATGCTTGGAGTCTTGGAATCCCACAGTTTCCTACCAACAAATTAGCTTCAACTCATTCCCTATGTGGATCCAGGTTCATAACCTACCTCTAGAGCTTCTGAGCCCTAACAATGCAAGGAAGATACTAAAGAGAGTTGGGGAAGTCATGGAAATTGAAGAGCCTCTTGTAGAAGGAAGACTACTCAGAACCTTTGTTAGAGGAAGAGTGAGGGTTAATCTAGAGAACCCTTTGCCAACAGGTTTCTGGGTGCCCAGAAGAAACTTACCTAACCTATGGGTGAGATATAGGTATGAAAGAATTCAGTCTATGTGTTATAAGTGTGGAGTTTTAGGTCATGAACAAAACTATTGCTCTAAACCAACCATTATGTCACCCTTTGACCCAGACAAACCCAAATACTCTGCAGATCTAATTGTGAATGCTCCAAGATCCATACACTATCTAGGAAATAACCCCACAACTGCTGAATCCCATTCATCAACCGCACAACCAACTGACCGAGCCCAAACAACACCAGAGAAACCAGAAAACTCTTACACACCAGAGAAATCAGAAAACTCTTACACACATCAAATGGCCCTTCAAAAACAGAACCAAGCTAATATAGACTATTACCTACATGACACCACCCAAAGACACCCTACCCAAAACCCTGCACAAAACCAGACACCCTCTCCACAACATGAAACCATCCCAACCCCTTTTCTACCTAATGTCACAGGCAACTACAGAACCATTAACCTTCCAAGCCCAAACCAGAGAGGAGGTAGGTATAACCCTAACCTAGATACTGTCCAATTAGGGTTTATTGTTTCAGTCTCTGACCTAAATGCACCATACAAAGTTATCACAGAACAATCTCACTGGAGGGAAATCACTAAACCTCCTAAGGGGCCTGAGTACACAGTGGAATTCCCCACTGAGGATGAAGAAGAGGTAGCTGGAAATCAGATCCAGTTGGGGGAAGCTGAAGAAAGCAGCTTGGCCCTTAGCATGACATCTATTATGAATTTGAAGAAAAGGAAGAATGAGGTGTGTGGCACTAGTCTTGATAAGGGCAAAGGGGTGAACAACAATAAGAAAGCCAGAGAAGAGGGGCATAACACAGATCCTACTCCAGACCATGCTAGGGAAGGATACATGGGCTACTATTCAAAAAAGGCTGAGGAGGCGAGCCATAACAAGCCCCCAAGGTCAAGATGACCATCATCAGTTGGAATTGTCGTGGTTTGGCGGCTGCCACGACAAGCCGAGAGCTTAACGACCTTATGAAAGGTCAAAAGCCTGCCATTTTATTTCTCATAGAGACCAGAGCCTAGGAGGAACGTGTAAATAGAGTAAAGAGGAAGTTTAAGTTCCAGAATGCCTATTGTGTTCCTGCAGAAGGCACTTTTGGGGGTCTTGGATTATTTTGGAACAATGGTTATGAAGTACAGATCCTACAGTCATGTATCAACTTCATCCACACTGGGGTGAAGGAAAAGAAGAGTGGAAACCTTTTTCAAATCACCTTTGTGTATGGTAACTCTAAATTCAGATATAGAAGACATTTGTGACAAAAAATTGAGAATCTTAGACCTTGGAGGGATGGTCCTTGGTGCTTAATGGGTGATTTTAATGAGACGTTGTCTATTGCTGATAAAGAAGGTTTGGCGCCTATTTCTCCTATTAGGATGCAACTGTTTAGGGATTTTCTTAACAGTTCTAACCTAATGGATCTACAGCTTAAGGGTAGTAAGTACACTTGAATCAGTAATCCTAGAGATGGAGTTATCACAAAACAAAAAATTGACAGAGTCCTAGTCAATTGGGGTTGGAGAGATCTATACCAACATGCTGTGGGAATTGCCCTCCCAATTGTTAATTCTGACAATTCTCCTATAGTTCTCACTCCTAATCCTAAAACTAGTTGCCCAAGATACTTTAAGTATGAATCCTATTGGGAAGAGCATGAAGAGTTCAGGGATGTGGTATCCCAAGGTTGGCAATCAAAGGCCCATAATGAAGATGCTTGGCAGGTAGTGAATTCAAAGATGAGAAGCTGTAAAAGAGCCTTGGGCTCTTGGAACACTAAAACTTTCAAAAATGAAGCTAAGGAGATTGCTAAGCTTAAAGTGAAGTTGGAAAAGCTTCTAAACACCTCCCCAGTGGATGATATAGAAATTAACCTGGTGAGAAGAGCCATTGATGGTTATTGGAAACAAGAGGAAATGTATTGGGGGCAAAGATCTAGAGTGAAATGGTTGACTTATGGAGATAAAAATTCTAAGTTCTTCCATGTTACTACGGTTCAGAGGAGGGACAGGAACAGGATCTCCAGAATAAAGGATATGGATGGTAACTGGGTGGAAGGGAAGAAGGATGTGATGCTAGCCATTGAAAATTTCTACAGGAAGTTATATACTGCTTCTGAGACTAGTGTGGATGACTCCTGCGTTTCTGTTATCCCCAAGTTGGTCTCTACAAACCTAAATGACTCTTTGCTTGCCCTGGTATCCTTATTAGAGGTCAAAGAGGCAGTCTTTTCCCTTGGAGCAGATAAGGCACCAGGGCCTGATGGTCTAAATGGGGTGTTCAACCAGAAAAATTGGAGCATTATTCAGAATGATGTGTTTCAGGCAGTTTCCCTCTTCTTTCAGTCTGGTAAACTAGGGGAATTCGTGAATGAAACTATTGTAGCCTTAATCCCTAAAGTCCAAGACCCAAAATCTATTTGCCAACTGAGACCTATCAGTTGTTGTAATTTTATCTACAAGATTATCTCAAAGATTATGGTGAAGAGAATCAAACCGTCCCTTAATGAGCTTATCTCTCCTCAACAAAGCGCCTTTGTGGGAGGTAGACTGATTCAAGACAATTTGATGGTTGCCCAGGAAGCTTTCCACTATCTGAAGAAGCATAGAAAGGGAGCTAATAGTGGTTTTGCTAGCTTGACATGAATAAAGCCTATGACAGAGTAGAATGGTCATTTCTAGAGTCAGTTCTCCTATCTTTTGGCTTCAGTCCTGTTTGGGTCTCTCCTGTTCCCTCTCCCCTTACCTCTTCATTCTTGTCTTTGATGTGTTTTCTAGGATGATCTCAAGGGCCAGTGACTTGGGCCTTATCAAAGGGCTTACTCTTGCTAAGAATGCACCTACTCTAACTCACTTGTTTTTTGCAGATGACTCTATTTTGTTTGGACAGGCTTCTATGGCAGAAATGTACCAGATTATCAATATTCTTAACGTGTTCTCTAAAGCTTCTGGATAGGTGATCAACCTCCAGAAATCAGGGCTCATTCTAGGCAAAGGCACTAGGGAAGATGAAGGGGCAGCTTTGGCAGCCATTCTAAAAATCCCAATTTGGGCTTCATCAGGCAAGTATCTGGGCATTCTAGCTGAGTGGGGGAATTCTAAAAGCCAAGCTCTTCAATGGATCAAAGAAAGGGTTTTCTCAAAGCTTGATGGGTGGAAAGAAAAGTTTCTCTCTCAAGCAGGTAAGGAGGTGCTAATTAAATCTGTTATCCAAGCTATCCCCTCCTATGTTATGTCTATAGTGAGACTTCCCAAAAACTTCTGCCAATCCTTATGCTCTGCTATAGCCAAGTTTTGGTGGAGCTCCAAAGTTAAAAATAGAGGAATCCATTGGAAGAATTGGCTCCTAATGTGTGCTCACAAGAACCAAGGGGGAATGGGTTTCAAGGACTTTGCCTTTCAGAACTCATCACTACTCTCTAAGCAAGCCTGGAGGTGTATTAAATTTCCTAATGAATACTGGGCATCTATTCTTAGAAGTATCTACTGTGTTAGAGGTGATATATGGAAGGTAAAACCTAAATCTGGGATCTCTTGGGCGTGGAGGAGTCTCCTGCATGGTCGGGATATTCTAAAGAAGGAGGGCAGATGGTGTATTGGGGAGGGGAAGACAGTGGATATGGATGAAGATATCTGGTTGGCTTCAGGAGCAAGGGCTATTGTAAAGGAGGAAGCTAGAGATCTTAAAGTGAACACTATTTTGGATACAAGCCAGAGAAAGTGGAATATCTCCAAACTTGGGCAGCTCCTAGACCCTAAGTCAGCTATTGAAGCTATTAAAACTCCCTTAGGATGGTCTACTACAGTGGACTCTCTATACTGGCCTCATGAAGTGGATGGGTGGTTCTCAACTAAATCATGCTACATGTGTTTGTGGGAAGGAGACAAAGTTGCTAAGACTGGTCCTTCAACCTCCTACAACCTCTCCCAGGAGAGTTGGAAGTACATTTGGGGGGCTGGAGTGACAGAGAGAGTTAAACACCTCCTATGGCGTATGCAGCAGGGGGCACTTGCTACCAGACTCAATTTATTGATCAAACACATAGCTAGAGATGGCTACTGCCCTATTTGCAAACAAGAAGAGGAATCTATAGAACATGCCTTCCTGCTTTGCCCTTGGACCACACCGGTTTGGCATAGTCTTCAGGTTTGTAGTGTTCCCACTATCTATAATGTCAGTACTATAGCTGTTTGGCTTGAAGGGATATTTGACAAGGAGTATGGCTCTGCTAAGCAGAAGATCCTAGCTATTTCAACTATTTTCAATGCATGTTGGTTCATTTGGAAGGCTAGGAACTCTATGGTTTTCGACAACAAGCACCCTAATCCTACACAAACATTCATACAAACAAGGAATGCAACTACTGAGTACATCACCATTAGCACTACTAAACTGCCTACCACTACAGTTACAATGACAAAGACAATGCAAAGTGCAAAGAGGGTCCCCAATAGGTGGACTCCCCCTAGAGGTAATCTAATGAAGATAAACACAGATGCATCATTCAATCAAGACACAGGAACTGGTTGGAGTGGAGTTATTATCATAAATCATGCAGGATTAATACAATCAGGCCTAGCTACACCCATTTATGCCTTCTCACCTTTAAAAGCAGAAGCGAGTGCACTCAGAGAAGGCCTTTTCTTAGCAGCATCGTTGAACATCAAGGAAGTGGTAGTAGAATTCGATTGCAGGAACCTCGTACAAGCATGCAAGCAGAATATAAAAAGATTGAACATAGAGTGCATCTTGGAGGATATAAAGAGTATTAGCAAAGAATTTACCTCTCTCCAATGCAAGTCGATCTCGAGGGAAGCTAACTCGGTAGCAGACCTAATTGCCAAACTTGCTAATCACCGTCAATTACCCGCCAATTGGACCTTGAACCCCCCTCCTGCACTTGCTTCTATTCTTGACTCAGAAAGACCAGATATCTAATGGTGGGTGGTGTGTTCTAAAGCCGATCTGGGTTGTTGTAAACCCTAGTCCTCCTTTGGTGTCTGAGGGTCTACATGGTTGCTCGGAGAGCAGATCGGAGCGTTTAGTGTGCAATCTTAGGGTCGACTTATTTCGCTTCGATCTGAGGATTTCTTGTCGCGATCTCCACAAATCCAGCGATTTTAAGGCTAGAATGTCTTTGTGTGGTGGAGTTTAACTGAATCAAGTGGTTGTTTACAGAGAGAGTGGTAGATCAGCGGTGAGTTGGCTTGAAGATTGAGGTTACCGAATTAGGGTTCCTCTAGCATAGTGGAGAGGACTGTGTTTCAATGTTTGCTGCTTTTAGTATTCTGTAGTTCTTTGTAGTTATCATCTTTTGTTTGTAGAGTGAGGTGGTTCGGGTAGACCCCTTTCCTGAAGAGCTGGGCTCTGGGTAGATGTATGGCCACTACTGCCTGCTTTTCATACCGGCACCCCCCCTTTTTAATTTTACTAATTGTTGTAGTAGTGTGTGGACCGTAGTGGTGTGTTTGGCCTGGTGCCATGATCACTTACACTTTGTTGTATTGGTTTTGTGGTTTGGCCCAATGAATAAAACCTTTCAGTTGATAAAAAAAACTAACCACACGTGTTCACTTAAAGTACAAAAAAAATACTTGCAACTAGTTTGAAGAGAGAGAAAGGGTAATGCTAGAAACCTTAAAACACGACGCTTCTGCAAGATATCTTCATTGATCCATCACCAAAGTGCTTGTCCCGAACCAGATCCTCACGCCGCGAGGATGGTGGATGTGTGCACGGGTTCCCAATCAACTATCCCATGAAGGCTAAGGAAGCAATTGAATGTGCAACACGATTACCATCACGGTGAACCCAAGTAAATCCCACATTCTGAAAACCCAAGCACATAAACCAAATTATATCCTCTAGGATTCCTTCAATTTCTTTAACGATTCGTTCTTTTCTGCAAGCTTGGATTAACTCAAGGCAATCAAATTCGAATATCACAGATTTTAAGCAAAGGCCTTGTCCTAGTAGAACTGCACCTCAAAGGGCTAGCGCCTCAGCGACCAACGCAGAAGAAGCAAATTGTGTGTTCGAATTAGCGGTAAGAAAGTTTCCCCGAAATTACCTTTTCCTGTAGATATGTGGTAATCTGCATCTGAGTTTATTTTTAAGAACGGGGCTCTGGGTGGGTGGTCTACAAATTTTAGCAATAGGCGCAGTGGTTTCTTTTGGGGCTCTTTGCACAAGGGATTCATCTAATTAATTGACGGTTTTAGTAACTATCATGGTAGCCGTAGGGCAAGGGCTATTTTCATTAAACACATCATGAAGAGAAAAACCAACAGAAGTAGACGGTCTCTCTAACGAATGTATAGGTAGATCAAAAAGGCTCTTATATCCAGATTTAACAGTGTACACCCTATCCTTAGTATAAGGCCAAAAGAAAACATCATGAGGGGTTGTCCAATATATTGGAGTTTGTAGAGCAGCAATGGCCGACTGAGGTTCCAGATGAGTTTTTAAAAAATTTCTATTCCAGTTATGATTAGAATCAACGAGCTCATGAACATGGTCATTTGTTCACTCGAGTGAAGTAAATGAAATTTTATTCTAAGTGCTCAAAGAACTCGACTCTATGTTTGAATAAAATATTTTTGAAGTAATGTAATTTTTTAGGGGAATTGAAATATTTCACCTTAAAATTTTAAACTAAAATATTTCAGTTTCCCCTCCCCCCCACCCCAAATCACACTATCCCCCAAAAAATCCTCTATCCAAACAACACCCTGAAAGCTTTCTTTTTGAAGAAAGCTATTATTGTTTTATACTTTTATTTTGAATTTATAAAAAAGCTTCATAAGAAAACTGTTTTAAAAAGCAGGTGAAAAATCTTATTGAAATTGAAATGTTAAAACCATGTGAGTTTTTTGTTCAAAAGTATTGCAAAAAAAAAACAGGCGGCCCGGCCTGCCAGCCCTCCAGCCCATCACTTGGCGGGGCGGGCCAGTCTTTTGAACTCGCAGTGCTTGGCGGGCCAACTCTCCCCCCGCCCCATTTTTAGCGGGTCGAGGGCAAGGCGGGGCGGGGCGGACCGGCCCGTTTTGCCATCCTTAAATTCTCCTCACCTTAATTTTTTTAGACCTTTGGTTCAACTCGCCTCGACTTGATACAAATCGACTCAACTTGCAGCTCGGCTCGTAGGAATAAAAGGTTAATTTTTTTTTTTGTAAAAATAAAAAAATTCTAGATTTTTGACATTTCAAAAATAGCAATTTACCGATAAGTTTGGAAGAAATAGTTACCTAATTGAGCATATAAATACAATTATAATATTTTTGTTAACCTAACTCATGAGTTTAATAACAAAATATAAACAAACATAATAATAAATTACTTTGAGAATTGTATAATGATATAATAATTAGTGCTACTAAATTGCCCTAACCAATAAACAAAAAACTTTGTCCTAGAAACAAAAGTGCATAATAGAGATCATACTGAATAAAAATGATAGAGTAATATATATATATATATATATATATATATATATATAACTGGTTCATGAATCAGACAAGTCAAACTATACCTAGTTCAACAAAATATTTATTAAGTCGAGTTTCAAACTACTCCCCCTGTTTCATGATCTTTGGTACTTTTGGTCTTTCATTTTTGTTTCAAAAGAATGGTACTTTTAAACATCCAATGTGCATTTCATCAAAATTTTCAAATATACCCTTTATATTTATTGAATCATTTAGAGTTTTAAAGTATGAATTTATTGTTCCAACACTCTTATACTTTGATTTCAATTATCTCAAGAAAATTACAAATGAGGTATTTTAGTACTTTACTAACACTGATTAATTTTACTTTAATTTGCGTGTAACAATCCAAAAATATCAAATATATATTAGGAACAGAGAGTATGTTCGAGTTGGTTTAGTTCATTTCTGATCAACAACTCAATGCGGATAAAAACTGAAAGCAGTAGACATGTATTGGCATGTCATTGATTACAACTTGGGTTGAATGTAGGGAATTAGACACTTTCATTAACATTTTATGCTTTCTATGCGAGTCTCCTGATATGGTCCCTAACCCTAAGTGGTCCTAGCCCACAATTCATTATGAGAAATTATTCCTAGTGGAATTCATATTTTCAACAACTAAAACCAGCACATGACAATAAAATTGTGAGGCCCGCATATTAAAGAGAATACAAAAGCACATGTCTTCTTTATGATTACTGTTGGGGAATTTGTTGTCATACTGTATTGTTCATTATTTATCAACATCATCAATTTATTATCATTGTAGAATTATTAGTAAACCTCAACAACCTTTTGGGCTTGCAAAATCATGATCTTATTTGTACATAATAAATAAATATAAATACCATTAATGAATTGCAACATCTATATTTGGAGAGTTGGTAATACGACTTGCTTTAATTTTTGGAGTCATCCAGCTAAGAGACAACCTAATCCAAAAGGTCACATACATTATTTTGACTCCAATTTTTAATTTCACTTTTCTTAAACTTCTCAACTAGGGTTAACTCACATCAAGTATTTTTGAGAAATACTAACTAAGTATTATTTTGTTATTAAGGACTGTAATTTCACAGTTTATTTGTTTTATTGAGCATCAAAGAGTTGTTTTGATCCCCTTGCTATTTCACGTGCAGTGTTAACAAGAAGTGTTTGTTGCATATCTCAAAAGGTATCAGCCTTAAGACCAAACTGGACTTGGTAATTTACTTATGGTGGTGAAATACTTAGAGTGACATATGGCGATAAAACCAAGTTGTGTCTAAATTGATGGTAATCACCTCTATTTGACCGATGAAAACAAGTCGATAAATTTCAAGAGGAAGTAGCATTTTCCCTTCTCTCAAGTCTAATGCATGCCATAGCCAAAAATGTGTGTGTGTGTGTGTGTGTGTGTGATGCTGTTTATATCGTATTAATATGTATATATAATTTAGAAAATTTTCACCCCTTTTGAATCCATCTCTAGACATGAGGACATTTAAAAGTTAGAATTTTTTTTGTCAACTTAGACAAAGTGATAAATAAATACCACACACACATGCAACTAGCAGTATGAGACATTTAATAGTTAAGATATAACTGCATAAGGTGGCTCTAACAAATTGGCCTTTCTCAAGAGAAGATGGCTAAGAAGAATGATTGTTTTGCTTAGATTAGATATCTGCTTAAAAGTAAGGCCCGCACATTAAAAGCACATTAAAAGGGAAGATTTTGTTCATTATTTATCAACATTATCAATTTATCTTTGTATAATTAGTAAACCCCAACAACCTTTTGGGGTTGTTTAAAATCATAATCGCATTTCTACGTAAATATCATTAATGAATTGCAACAACTAATATTTGATTTACACACTCAAAGGGTTAGTGTGGGAGATGGGATCAAATTAAATAAAGTACGTGAAATATCATGCCTTAATTCCGCCTTGATTTTTTGTCAAAAGGGATTTGCAATGTAGATACATAGCTGCTATGTTATTGGTCATGATCATTTTTAAGCTAAATAATTTATACTCCCACCGTCCCATTTTATTTGTTGTTTTCGCAAAATCAATTTGTCTCAAATTGATCGTTGTTTTAGATTTTCAATGACATCCTATTAATCATGCTACATTTGACATCCAATAAATGATTCACATTTTTCTATGTAGAAAGATAAATAATTAAATGGTAAATTAGATAACACTTTTTTAAAAATTTAGACTCTTAATTATTTTTCTCAAAGAGTGTGCTAAAACCTTAAATTGCAAACAAAGTGGAACAAAATGAGTACTTCACGACCACGATCCACGACAACCATTGCTAAGCAATAATTAATTTTTCACTAAAGTTACTTCACGACCACAAAATGAGTATTTTAATTTTACTAAACAATAATTAATTTTTCACTATTTTTGGGTCAAAATTAATTATTCACTTTTAATAATGTATTGATTATTTTTAATTTTTTCAGACCCGTAAGCTAAAGGTGGCATCTCACGGCGGCGTCAAGTTTCATAAGTTTAGACCTCAGGAGCACCACCCACAAGTAGCCCATTGGTTGCGTGAGGTGAAGCTTTTGGAGCTTGACATCACACCTCTCGGGGCCGTCAACCATGAGTTGATATCTGCTTTTGTGGAGAGGTGGCATGCTGAGACTAGCTCTTTCCACATGCCGTGGAGGGAGATGACAGTGACGTTGGACGATGTATCCGCGTTGCTCCAGTTGCCGCTGGAAGGCAACTATTGGACTTCAAGCTCCAGGTTGGCGCTATTGAGGCTGTTGAGTATGTTGTTCAGTATTTGGGCATAGATGAGGCCGCTTGCTGGAGGGAGACTAAAGCCGATAGGGACCATATTTGAAGTTAACTTTTTTGGAGCAGATATATAGGCATAACATGCAACGGGGCCATTTTGATGATGCCGCACGGTGCTATATCCTCTACTTGTTGGGTACCACCATACTTGCCGACAAGAGTCACACATTATAGTGCCATTGAAGTGGGTCTATTTGATCCGAAATATTCAGCAGTGTGGCCAGTGGGCTTGGGGTCTGGCTGCTCTCACTATCATCTACCATGAGTTGGAGTAATCGGTCTTTTATAAGACGAAGCAGTTCGGCGGATACGCGAGTCTGCTCCAGGTAATCATTTATTTATTTATTTATTTAAGCTTTTAATTACTTTAAAGTACTCATATTTTTATAATTGCTTATATATTAATTTAATTATTTCAGTGTTGGATTTACGAGCATTTTCCCACCATTGCTTGGAGAGAGTTTGATAAGTCACATCACCCACGTGCCAGCAGGTGGGGAAACAAGAAGCTAGACTCTCTCAAGATTCATCATTTTAGGCAGCGGATAGATAACTTGCAGCTGTGGGATGTGATATTCACCCCTTGGGAGGACCACCGGCAGTATGTTCCGTTTTCAAACATATCTGTTTTCAGAGGTTGGCTGATGTGGGGCAGTGTGAAGGTCCCCTACATGGCGCATGCAGTGGTCCATGGCGCTCAGCGTATCCAGAAGATCCCTAATGCACACCTTTTAGGATGTCCTCCAGCTCTGCAGTCCATCATAGAGAGGTTGCTGCACTATCAGTCGCCGGCGCGAATTTTTAATCTGAGTAGTAGACGAGCAGGCACGCCAGGCGAGTGCGAACTTAATTAACTACATTGGTACGGTCAGGTATCCATTCTCCATCTAACTCATGAGCCAGTTGTTGAGCCAGTTCAGGAGGCTGCTCCAGATGATGAGGCAGTTGTCCCAGAGACTGCAAAGGAGAGGATCCAGAGAGCAGCTGCAGTTCTCTGGGGTGCGCTAGATGGGGACTTTTCACCTGCTGCACATCAAATTTTTTTAGCAGTTTTAGGGATTTTGGACCCTTAGATTTATTTAAGTTCTTTTTTTTTTACGTATTTGTACTCGTGTTTCGTATTTGGTATTTTATATATGTTGACGTATTTTAGTTCGTATTTAGACATATCTTTACTCGTATATCGTAATGCGTTCGTATCGTATTTAAGATCGTACCTCATACGTAGGTAAAGCCGGTTCACAAAATATGAACCGGATTTACCTACCTATGAGGTAAATTCGGGAATCCCCACGAAATGTTTTATTTTTAAAATTTACGAACCGGATTTACCAACAGTAGAGGTAAATCCGGGAAATTTAATTTAATTTTTTTTTTTAAAAAAATTAAGGATATTTCTGGAATAAATGGTATTATGGGTTGTGAGGGAGGAAGAGGGGGGGGGGGAGGGGGGTAAAAAAAATCCCTTCATCAATGACGTGAAGAAGTAAATATATTTAGCACTCCAAAAAGTTAAGGCCCATGCTTCTTCCAACCCCCTAGCTACTCACTAGAACCCTCTTTATGGGGTGAAAATACCAAGATGCCCTTAATGAAATCTGTGATTTTTATTTTTGGTAAACATAAGTACGGTTCGACACATGCTTGTCCGAACCGGTTCGGATTTCACTGCACCGAGTGTGTTAATTTCAAAGACAACCCCCTTAAAACAGTTTTTTGTTAGGTTCGGAGCACGGCCGATCGAACTGGTTCAGAGCACAGCCTGCCGAACCTAACTGTGTTCTCATTAAAATCAGATAATTGAAGCAAAACAGAGCAAATCAAACCTAACTGTGTTCATTTGGGTATTTCACGAAATCGTAAGTTGATTCCAATCCATCAGAAAAATCTGAGGCAACGTTGAGTTCCAATCAATGATAGTAAGCTTAAGTGGCGATCTATTAATCAATTATAAATAAAAAATTTCAAGTTTGTTTTTGACAGGTTTTATTGTACAATTTGTTAATAATATTATTCATCATTGTATCTCATCATTATTAAAAATAAATGTTGGCTTGACACTTGTGATTTATATATTTTCCTTATTCTGAAAAAAATCCATAGATTAGTCTTGGAGATGATGATGAAGAGCACTACAAGAAAATCGCTGATTTACCACGGACATTTCCGTCGCAAAAGGGCCAATTTCCGTGGCAAAACATCATTTGCCACGGATTTGACGCTCGTCGCAAATCGTTTGCCACAGAATTTTCCGTGGCAAATGTTTCCGTCGCAAATCCGTCGCTAATCCGTCGCAAATATCCGTGGCAAAGTCGTCGCGAATTTCATCGCAAATCCGTCGCAAAAATAAAAATTAATTTTTTTTAATTAAAGTACTTCATATACAACTAGCAAGAGGAGAGGGAGACATACTCACACGTGTAATTAAAGTACTTCACTTCTAAAATGTTGTTTAATAATTATATCTATACATATTAAATAATCAAATAATCCCAACCTAACTATAATCAAATAATCACAATATCTATACTTATAAATGAATCTATGAATTAAAATAACTTGTTAAAGAATAAATTATTATGTTCTGTACAATAGCCAGATTATGTCTTGCCTAAAGGAAAGATAGCAACTACTACATTAATCCTCTGCTTCAATATTCCCTTTGTCAACTTGGATGTGCTAAAGGAGACCTTAATACCAAGTCTAAGGCTTGTGGTTGCATTAAGTCCATATGAAGACTCCATAATAATGCTGCACGCCTTATGCTATCATGCGATCCTCCGACTTGGTTTTGAAGGTCCTGTATCAAGTAGTACAACATCCCAATTGAATGGTTAACATACACACAATCATTACTGAATATGTATATTTTCCTACTAAATACTAATGTGATTCTATAAGAAGCATTTATTTCACCTTTTCCACCATTTGCCTTATTTAAATGATGCCACAAGAAACCTATGGATGCTATGATAAAATAGCATTAGAAGCTCACAAGGAGGTAGAACATTTGAGACTATGTACCTCTAACTTCACAAATCATGTTATACAACATTCAAAGCATGAAAAAGAAAGATTGATAAAAGAGGGGTTTTGTGAGGTTCGGTCCTCAAAGAACCGATTTGGTTCGCACACTCGTGCGCCGAACCAGTGAAAATATAGCGTTAGAGGGATTTTGATTTGAGGGTATTTTTGGAATATTTAAGGGTTAGGGGTGTCCAGTGAGTAGCTAGGGGGTTGGAGGAAGCATGGGCCAAAGTTAGAAGTAATGTATCTATTTTTGGTTTTTTATTTAGGCCCATGCTTCTTAGAACCCCCCAGCTACTCACCAGACACCCCAAACCACGTAATATTCCCAAAATACCCCTAATTTAAAATCAGATTTTCCCCTATCTATTCCCTCTCACCCTAACACACCCCCACACATTCTCATTCTCTCTAAACACTACCCTACAACCATACCCCACACCCCTTCAACTTCAATCCATCATTTTTGTTCGTTTTCCATCAAGAATCAACGCCATTACCGTCCATCCACTTCTAGGTACGCTTCTTCATCTTCTTCTTTGCGTTTTATTTTTTTTCGCTGTTTTGGTTGGTTCGGCCTTGCAGCGGTCGATCATGTGCGACCAAGCGTGCGCCGAACCCACTATTGATGTAACTGTTTAGTTTTGGTTCGATCGAGCGTGCATCGAACCTGTTAGGGGGTGTTCGATCAATCGTGCTCCGTTTGGGTTCGCATCTGGCAGGGTCAAACCCCCTGATTGTTGTTGTATACTGATTTTATCTCATTTTGACTGATTTTTAACAATTCAATTGATTCTTTACAGTATGGCTAACACAAGAGGAGTTGGCACTGCTGGTGACGCGCAACCTGATGTGATCTAACATGATCTCCTAAGATTTGGATCTAGAAAATTGGCAAAACAACAATTTCTCACCACAAAGTCATGAACAAAACTCAACAACACAAAAGGAAAAGATGAACACTTACATGAAAGGGAAGAAAAGGCAAATATGGAGGAGATAGGAATGGGAATGGAGAAGGATGACAACCACTTCTTCCTAGGGAAGATGATAAGGACAACACTATCATTGAGCTCTCCTAGCCTCAAGGTTGTGTGCTCAAGGTTCTCATCTCAAGAAACCTTGGAGAATCTATGATGAACCTTCACTTACACTAGCAACTAGCCACTCACCACTCACTTAGGTATTAGAGCACTCTCATGCTTAAAATGTAAAATTGAATTTCATTCATCAAGTTCTAACTATTACATTAGGGTTTCAAGTACTTATATTGTGGACATATGGATCCAAGGCCCACAACTAAAGTCCAAGAGAAATACAAAACAAGGCCCAAGGCCACAAACTAAGCTACTAAGGCCAACATGGCTCAATTAAAAGTGTCTTGCAATTTATTGAAATAAAAACAAAGCATAGAAAATACTAGAGTTGATTATCTAGATATTCCTTACTATTTACATGGTCACCTTCAATGTGTTCTTATCTTACTGCCTCTGTGCGTCATAGAAAGACTCTTGGGATTCAACGTGGATGTGGACGCGGGAACCATGTTGAGGTTGATCCTCCACAGGAGGCAGCATTGGATATTGATGATATAGACGCTCATGCTGGAGCTGATGATATAGAGCATGATGATGCTGCTGCTCAGTTGGATGTGCCATCCACTTCTCATGCTCGCGTATCCACTTCTCAGGTTTGCCCATCCACTTCTCAGGATAGGCCTTCCACATCTTCTCAAGCTGATCTTTATGCTGATGCTGACGAGCTTGAGCCAGCTGATGCTCCTGATGCTGACAGATCATCCACTTTCCCTTACTCGGGAGGACCAGATGATCGTAGGGTCCTATATGCTTATGGTTCCCACATCGCTAGGAACATATGGGACGGCCTGGTAAGTTTACAATTACTTAACAATTTATGTTTCTAATAATAAGATGCATTTACAATTACTGATGGATTTATGTTTACTGGATTTATGTTTGTTTTAAAATGAAAAATGTAGGAGCGTCCCACTGAGGGGCATAAGCAGAAACTTCATAATCATTCTATGAAGGAATTTGATATGCATCCAAGCATTGTTCCTTACGTTGCTCAGACAAACCTGTTGCCCCTTCATGATGTGGGGTTTGCTACCATCAACCACTTCCTCAGTACTGTTTTTGTGGAGAGATGGCACGGTGAGACAAACACCTTCCACCTTCCAGTTAGTGAGATGACCATCACTCTGGATGATGTCGCACAACTCCTCCATATCCCCGTCACCGGGAAATTTTATGACATGGTAGAGCCTAGTAAGATGGAGGCGCTGGATTGTTTGGTTCAGTTCCTGGGGTGTTCATATGATGAGGCATTTGCTCAGTTACCTGAGAGAGGATGTAGTGTGAAGGTGACCTGGTTGAGGAAAGTCTACAATGATGCCATTGCGGCGGAGAGGTGGGAGGATGCAACCCAATTCTACCTATTTATCTTGCTGGGCAAGACCTTGTTCTGTGACAAGTCTGGCAACAAGGTGAAGGTTGCATTGCTTTACATGGTCAGAGATATAGAGCAGGCTGGTAACTACTGCTAATCTATACAAGCAATTGAAGGAGGCCTCCTCCCTAAGACAAATCAGAGTGCTGGATTTTCCACTCTCATGCGGGTACTTGGCTTTATTTCAATTTTTATTTCAGTTGGTATAAGTTTATGTTTATTATATGTTGTTTGATCCCTAACTCACTTTTTTATCACAGGCCTGGATTTTTGAACATTTCCAGGGGCAGATATTTGGTTCGAAGTGGTTGAGAGACAGGTACACTGAAGAGGAGCCACGGGCTAAGAGGTGGGAGTGCAAGAGGGCTGATGGGACATTGGTGGGTTTTAGGGTAGCTCTGGATCTTCTCAGGTCGGAGGAGGTGACATGGATGCCATTTGCGAACCCATATCACAGATCTATGGATGGGACGACCTATTTTAAATGGCATATGCGTCATGGTGCGGCTATGGTGGCATATAACCCTGATCGGGTGGTTAGACAGTTTGGGTGGATACAGGGCATCCTAGAGGACCCTAAGCCCACTGGACAGGAGGTAGTCACTAAGGATCAAGCTAAAGCCGCGTGGATGGAATTCAATATGCACCATATTCCTGAAGGTGAGAGAATAGTGCCTGGGATGCCAGCCACAGTCCCAAAGTACTTTTTCTGGTTTAGGAGTGTATCCCACCCATACCTCTCACCAGACAACTACCCCTTGCTTGCTGTAGAGTTTAGAGAGGTATGATGATTTAGTTTAGTGTTACAATGTTTTTTAAGCATTTTTTATTTAACTTTCTTTTGTGATTAAAGTATTTTTTTACTGCCTTATAGGCCATGCCTCAGACCCTTGCCCTGTATGATGAGATGGAGCACGTGCAGGAAAGTACTGGGATTCCACATGGGACCCGTGGCTGGAAGATTGTGGAGGGGAAGGCAATTATAAAGCCATTCAAGAGGGGGCTTAGGAGCTTTAGCTGTGTCTCCCATGCTAGGGATGTCTCCCAGCCGAGGGAGAGGCAGCGACAGTAGTTGTATTTTGTAATTGCCTTGGATTGAATTCTATGAATTCTTTACTTTTTCTTTTGCACGGATTGTACCTGTACTGATTGCACTTACACTTATCTATCTATATTTGGTTTTAGTTAAAAGTTAGAAATTTAGCGTTGCGAAATTGTTAATTTATCGTTCGGAGTAGTTTCAGTTAACAAATACTTAAAAAACCAACAACAACACCGTTTGACCCTCACATGTTCGGCCGGGTTCGACCCTCTCGCTTGGTCGAACCTGTTAATTTGGCCAATTTGGGGTGTCTAAGTAAAATTAACAGGTTCGGTGCTGCCAGATTCGACCTAGGTCGATCAAGCGTGCGCTGAACCGTACTTAATGTTTAAAAAAAAGAAAAACTAATTTTCAGTAAGAGCTTTTGGTCTTTTCACACAAAAAAGGGGTGTTTAGTGAGTAGAGGGGATTGTACGAAGCATGAACCTTTATTTATTTCCAACAAATTTAAAGCTTTAGATGAGTATGAAGTGAAAAAAAATATTGTATTAATCTAATGAATATTTTTAAATTGATACTTTTGATTTATTTTCAGAACCGAAAGTAGTAACAGAAGTGTTATTAACAAAAGAAATTAATACTCCAATAGAAGTATTGAGTTATTTATTGATTTAATTAAATTCTTTTCCAAATGTATATACTAATACCTATAGAAATTATTGAGAATCTCTATAACAGTTGTTACCATTGAAAGAAGTCTTTCAAAATTAAATTTGCTCAAACTATATCTAAGATCGACAATGTTACATGGAAACCCAAGTCATTTTGATGAAATTGTAGGAGTCTCTTTCAGTTTAATCAATATTTTGAGTTTGAATCCACTATTTGGCTATGCAGTAGTGTTAAATCTCTTGAGAGTGAGTTTTGCCGTCCAATGAAGTCCTACCCGACTCGAGGGATTAGTCATTGCCAAGGTTGTCAAAATCGGGCCGAACCGGATGGTACAACCGGTTGAATCGGGAACCGGACCCCCTTCCGGTCCATTTGAACCTGAAAATCGGATTGGATGATAACCGGGAATTGAAACGGATAACCGGTCAAAAACCGGGAACCGAGTAGGAAACCGGCCAAAAACCGGGAATTTGACAGAAAACCGGATTTTGCTTATTTTCTTAAAAAAATGGTATATCTTGTTGATTTTTTATTAAAAAAATGATAAATGATGTTAATTTTTGGTATATGGAATATTTTTTATCCTTTTTTATAATTAAATTTTTGAAATAAATAAAAATAATTAAAAAATTAATATGTACAGTAATATTATTATAAGAGTACTTATATTGTAACAAAAAATAATAGTACTTACATTATAGTATTATTATTTAATATTATAATGTTATTATGTGATATTATAACATTTTTTTATTTTTTTACCCTTTATATATTGTGAAAAGAATATTAAATAATCTATTTAATTAATTCTGGTTGAACCCCAGATTCAACCGGTTGAACCCGCAAACCTTGAACCGCTGCCTCTTCCGGTTCAATATCCGGTCCGATTTTGATTACATTGGTCTCTGCAATTACATGCAGAGGATATCCGTTTTATACCTCAAAAAAACAATGTTATATGAAAGACTGAATGGATTAAGTCTCTTATCTATTGAGAGCGAAATTAATGTTAGAATTATTTGATTATTATAAAACTTTGATAAATGATTTCGTAGCTCAAAAAGCTGGAAGGTTATAAAAAATTTGATAATTTATATGATATTAGGTCTCTTTAACATTTTCGCTTTAGACCCCAAAACGTATGCTGCACACGATCCTTCCCTCTACCATATCACCATCTATTAACTATCTTCCTTTTTTTTTTTTTGGTCAAGTTGTACTGATTACCATAGATATGGGCAAGGCCCCAACCAAATACAACAAACAGAGAACAGATGCCTCAACAAGCACCAATACAAGCAAAGGAACTAGTTGGGGGGCATCAAAAGTAGAAACAGACGGTAACAACAATAACTAAAACGGTACCCACAGCCCAACAAGAGCAGGCCACAACCAGCGGCCCAAACCACTAAACACTAAAACGATTACAATCAAAAGTTAAACACCAACGCTAAGAGATATCGAGAGTCAACTTCTCCCACCTCAGAACCCTAGCTATCAACCGAAGCGACGATAACCCAGCTTCAAGCAAAACCAATCTTCACATCACCCAATTTCTGATAGAAAACTACATCTACAACAACAATTATCACAATTTCTAATTGATTGTAGAGAATCAGCAGAAATCAACTTGAGAAGCTTCCAAACCTCAACGCGCCTGGTTCAAAGCAAGCTTTACAATCTTCTACCATAATCCTTCGAATCGAGTCTGGAGGTCTTGACGTCCAGTTGCTGAGAAGCAATCCTTTCGAAGCAAGAGAAGCAACCTCATGCGCTAATTTATTACCATCCCGTTTAGTCCAGGTGAAAGTACTACCCCCTATCTTCTCTTTGAACTCTTCAATATCTTTCAGAATAACACTAATCTCTGCATTATTTTTGTTATTTTTGCATAACTGTACAATTTGAAGATTATCCGATTCAATCAAAGGAAGATGAAGTTGGAGGGCCAATGCAGTAGAAAAAGCTTCCCTAACACCAATAGCTTCAACAACAAGAGGAGATCTTGCAAAAATCTTCTTGTGGGAAACAGTAAGTATTCTTCCTTGATAGTCTCTACAAATTACTGCTATTGCTCCTGTGCATGTTGCTTTGTTAAAAGCAGCATCACAATTAATTTTTGTAGCAAGCCCCAAAGGAGACTTCCATCTAGCTAATTTAGAGTTAGCTAGATTGATCGGGGAACAAGGGATGACAGGATTAGGATTAGTAGACACAGAAAGGAATTCAGACCAAAGGGCTTTAATCCTATATAGAGCCTCTAGAGGAATAGGAATTTTATCATTAAACATTGCCTCATTTCTTGTTTTCCAAATATTCCATAGAGTAAAGATAAGTTTAGAAAGCTTCTGTTTAGAATCTTGTGAAAAACTAAGATAAGTGTTTAGGAACCAAACAACAAAAGAGGATAACCCTATAGGAGAGGGGGGATGGACAATTTGTAGACCAAACCAAAGAGGTTGAGTCCAAGGGCACAATAAAAGAAGATGCTCTACTGTTTCATGCTCAGTTCTACAAAACTGACATTTCGGAGACACAGATATTTTCTTCTTAAATAATGCATCTCTAGTAGGGAGGTAGTTATGGAGAGCTTTCCACATGAAATGTTTCATTTTAGAAGGAACTTTAGCATTCCAAATAATTTTCCACACATCAATAGGAATTCCACTAGATGAGGAAGCATTACTACTAACACGAGTAGGAATAAGTAGCATTCTGCACTCGATTTAATGAAAAACTACCATCACTAGAATGAGGCCAACTTAAACAGTCTAAAGGAGAAGACAAAGAAATAGGAGTTTTTAGAACTTCAATAGCAGACCTAGGCTGAAGGTTATTTTTAAGCTTAGAAATATCCCAGTTATGAGAACTATCTATCAATTCACTAACCTTAGACAAAGTGGAAGTGGGCAACAAAATTGCTTTTTCCCCTGAGGCCAACCAACTATCATTAGCAATATCAACACTGCTACCAGAACCAATATCCCACCTTGCTTCCTTAGAAATCAGTGATCTACCATACAACAGGCTCCTCCAAACCCAAGAACCATTTCTACCAACCTTAGCATGCCAAAAGTCACACTTAGGAAAATAAATGGCTTTCAAAGTTGTAGCCCAATAAGAATTAGGCTCCTTAATTATTCTCCACACCTGTTTAGACAGCATAGCAGAATTCATTTTTTGAAAATCCTTGAAACCAAGACCACCAAGAAGCTTAGGAGAGCACAATTCCTCAAACTTTCTCCAATGAATACCTCTAGTAGTAGATGAGGATTGCCACCAAAATCTAGCCACAGCAGCAGTAAGAGAGGCACAAAAAGTTTTTGGAAGCTGTAATATAGACATGATGTATGTTGGAATAGCTTGAATCACTGCTTTAATCAGAATTTCTTTACCAGCTTGATTTAGCAGACTCCCTTTCCAACCCTCCATTTTAGTTGTAATTCTATCTTTAATCCAAGACAATCCTTGCACCTTAGAACCTCCCCACTCTGCTGGGATACCAAGGTACATTCCAGGATGAACCCATAATGGAATGTTAGCAATTCTAGCAATAGCCATCTTAGTCTCATAGGTGACCTTACTCCCACAGATAATTCCAGATTTGCTGAGATTAAGTTTCTGCCCAGAAGCTTTTGTAAAAGTATTCAGAATCTTTATAACTTGATAAATATCCTCTTGAGAGTCCTTGATAAATAAGATAGCATCGTCTGCAAAAAATAGGTGAGATAATATTGGGGCAGACGTAGCTAACTTAATACCATTAAGATCCCCAACACTACAGGCTTTAGAAATCATCCTAGAAAGAACATCAAAAACTAAAATGAATAAGTAAGGAGACAGTGGGTCTCCCTGCCTTAACCCTCTCTTAGGAAAAACTGTTTTGGAAGAAAAACCATTAACTTGATAAGAATAGGAAACTGAAGTGACCAAAACTAAGACAGAATCTACCCAGGAAAGAGAGAAACCATAAGCCAATAAAACTCTTCTAAGAAACTCCCAGTTAACTCTATCATAGGCTTTATTCATGTCTAATTTAAGAGCAATACCTTTCCCTGTATTCCCATTCTTTTTTTTTGAGAGAATGAAAAGCCTCATGAGCAATGACCAAGTTATCCTGAATTAATCTACCACCAACAAAAGCAATTTGTTGAGGAGATATAATAGCAGAAAGAAAGGGCTTAAGTCTAGCAACATAAATCTTAGCAATTACTTTATAGATGAATGTGCAACAACTAATCGGTCTAAGCTGGGAGATAGATTCAGGATGAGGAACTTTAGGAATAAGAGCAACATTAGTAAAATTGACATCTTTACCCAATATTTTTTTCAGAAAAGAACTGGCTCACAGAATTGAAAACATCAAGTTTAATAGTTTCCCAATTCTTTTGAAAAAATAGTCCATTCAACCCATCTGGTCCTGGAGCCTTGAAAGCTCCAAGATCAAACACAGCTTGCTTGACCTCATCAAAGGAAACAGGACATTCCAACTTATCATTAATTGAACCATCAATACACTTAGGAATAACTTCAAGACAAGTATCAATACCAGTTGGATTCTGTTCAGAATACAGCTCATCATAGAATTTAAAAATTCCCCTCATAACCTCAGATTGACCCTCTAGCCACACACCATCTCCATTCTTGATCCTTAGTAACTTATTTCTATCCCTTCTCTGAATAGTAGAAGCATGGAAAAATTTAGTATTTTTATCTCCATAGTTGAGCCACTTGATTCTAGATCTCTGCCCCCAATAATGTTCTTCCTGCTTCCAAAGCTTATCAATTAGACTCCTAAGATGAGCAACATTTTCCCAATTAACCACCCTAGAAGGAACATTAAGAGCCTGTTGAAGTTGACCCTTGAGAGAATGGATTTCTTTAGCAGCATTCTTAAAGGTGACAGAATGCCAAGATTGAAGCTCTCTCTTACACTTTCTAACCTTCTTATCCCAAGAAACCCAAGGATCAGTATCATCTGAGTCCTTCCAAGCAGCAGAAACCACCTTATTACAATCTCCATGCTCTTCCCAAAAAGATTCATATCTAAAAGAGTGACCACTAGTCATAGGAGGCTTAGGTTTAATAATAATAGGAGAATGGTCAGAATTGATAATAGGTAGAGCAGTGGCCACAGCATGAGGAAAATTAACCCTCCAAGCCCAGTTAGCTAGAACTCTATCAATCTTTTGTCTAGTAACTAACCCATCCCTAGGATTACTTAACTATCTTCCTTTAAGTGGGATCAAGCTGCATGTGTAAATTATCACGCCACTAGGGGAAAGGGTAACATGGCCCAAATGAAAATGATAAAAGCAAATAAAAGAAGATAGCTATTTGACGATAAAATTGAAGACTAAAGAGCAATGGATGGAGACAAAAGAGACGTGGTGGTCTGAGGGGACAAAGATTACGATTGATCAACGTCATAAGTTACACACAAAAATTAAGGAGGTAATGTCGGTGAGAAGTTAATTTAACATGCTTAACATATGTTGTCTCATGTCTGCTTAACATAACATAGACAAAAGGATTAAAAATTCTCCACTTAACATTACCAACTTCTTTATCTATTGGAGTTTATCAAATTTTTTGTTTCGGAGAATTATCGGTTACTTACGGAGTGTCCCAACGTTTTTAACAAAAACCTAATCTTTGTTCATATTTAGAATCAAATTTCGCACTGACCAACACCGAGCTTGTCCACTGCGGAAATCGAACGCAAAAGCATCGGATTGACACTCGTGTCCCAGAGTAGATTAAGTCACTAAGCCAAATATTAAGAAAAATGTTTTTTTACCCACAAAATTTGACATAAAATAAGGCCCATGCTTCTTCCAACCCCTAACTACTCAGTAGACACCCCTTACCGTTAAATATTCCCAAAATACCCTCACATGTGGACATCCCCACACACTGTATTTTAACTAGTTCGGAGCACGATCGTCCGAACCCGGTTCGGACTTGGTTCCACCGAACCAGTTCCAATTCAACACCACCACCAAGCAGATCCACCGAACCAGTCACAAGACCACCCTTCTGAGTTCATTTGTTAGTATCGTTACTGCACTTCTTCTCCAATGTGTAACTGAGTGAAACCATTTGCATATATTCAATACATTTCAAAGTAAAAACCAAAAATGCTTGCTTACGGTTTAGTTCACAACTTCTCTACTCTTTCCCCTTGCTTTCCAATTTGCTGCCAAAATTGAACCTTGGCTCATACCCATCATTAATTTTGTTCACCCAATTCATGTTTGAAGCTAAAGAAGCAACCTTTTCTCTCAAACACCCACTTCAGTTGGTTTATAATTGTTTTGAATTTCGTTCACCCAAATGGTTAGCCCCAATTGTTGAATTGTTTTGAATTTTTAGTTAATGGTTTACAATTGTTTAGTACCTTACTTTAGATGTTAGCAGAGAGTTTTATGGAGATTTGATGACTGTTGGAAAGTTTTAGGCTAAAAGGTACTTTTAGTCCCTGCAAATGTCAAGAAAATCCAGTTTAGTCCCTGCAATTCCAAAATTTTTAAAATAGTCCCTACAATTAGTAAACGTTACTACTTTAGTCCCTGCTGTTACTACTTTAGTCCCTGCAATTCCATTTAAAAGGTACTTTTAGTCCCCTGCAAATATCAAGAAAATCCAGTTTAGTCCCTCCTTTTTTAAGAGTAAAGTAATGAGGACTAAAGTTGTAACGTTACTAATTGCAGGGACTATTTTAAAAATTTTGGAATTGCAGGGACTGAACTGGATTTTCTTGACATTTGCAGGGACTAAAAGTACCTTTTAGCCAAAGTTTTATGGAGTTTTAGTGGAGAAAATTGTGTGAGTTGCAGAGACGATGGAGTAGTAAACGCAAGTGCAGGGAGGTTCGGTGGTTCCAAATCCGAACCGGTTCGGTGGCACCTCCTCCGAACCGGTTCGGTGGCACCTCCTCCGAACCGGTTCGGTGGCACCTCCATCGTAAGATCACAAGTTTTATTAATGGCATTTTGGTCTTTTCACGCGTGTAGGGGGTGTCTTCTGAGTAGCTAGGGGGTTGGAAGAAGCATGAGCCTAAAATAAATGGCTAATGTAGTTCTAATACATGGTGATCCAGATCCACCATATGGCCCAATTAGTGATCTAGATCATTCATATGATCGAAGCCCAACCATTGTGGATCCAAACTTTTGACACCTTACCTTGTTGCGTGGATTACACATCACCTTAGTGCATGAAGTCCACATGTCATGATGCATGTGCTTCCAATAACAAGTGTCATTAGATTGCTGCATGTGTGACACCTTACCTTATTGCATGTCATACTAATGGCACCTTGCATGTAGTTTCAATAACAAGTGTCCCTATGTTTATTGCATGAAAGACACTTGTCTCTTTGCATGTAGTTTCCTTCTACTATAATTAGGAGCTCTTGGAATGTACCACACCATCATCCAATAAAAGTTTATCAAACAAAGTGTGTGTTTCATAATAGAGTGTCTCTGTTTTTATTTATGTTTTGGTTCTGATCCATTTTGGCATCAGAGCTCAGGTTTAGTGAGATGTGAGTGAAAATAGTGACTAAAATTAATTTGAGGAGTAGAGGAGCTTTTGAGTGAGCACGAGTCAAATCTCGAAACTTCCATTTTTAGTCCAAATTCACCCAAACAGACACTGTTGTTGCCCACATGCCGAGCTTTGTTTTCACGTGTTTCCACACACCTCTTGAAGGAAGAAGATGTGTCACGTCAGCGTGCCACATGATAACTCACTTCCATGTCACTATCCCACATCACTTGCCACCTCATTTAAACAACCAACCACCTCCTTCCACGTGTCATCTCTTGCCACACCATTAAAAAAACCTTCAAAAAAAATTTCAAATCAGCCCTTACACTTTCCCATATTTACCTTCTAGCTCCTAAACATTTTGAAAATTTCATTTTGACCCCAAATTTTCGAAAATTCCAAACTTACTCAAATCATCAAATACCCAAGCTAACCCTTAAAATGCCTCCAAGACGCCAACCTCAACATGAAACAGAAATGGAGACCTTAAGGAGACAAATTCAAAAGTTGCAAGAAACTGTTGCTGCTCAACAAGCTCTATTAGATGAATATCATCAAAGTTCAGAAGATGATTCATCAAGTAGTGACTCCTCATCAACAAGGAGGCGTCGTCCAACTCGACAGCCATTTAGGAGTAATGACATAAAGGTAGAAATTCCTGATTTTGAAGGAAAACTCCAGTCAGATGAGTTTGTGGACTGGCTTCAGATTGTTGAACAGGTACTCGAATACAAGGAGGTACCTGGGGAAAAGAAGGTCAAGATCATTGCTATCAAGCTGAAGAAGCATGCATCTATATGGTGGGAGAATCTTAAAAAGAAGCGTGAACGTGCCGGCAAAAGCAAGATCAAAACTTGGGAGAAAATGCGGCTAGAACTAACTAGTATGTTTTTTCCTTCTCACTATTACCAAGATAACTTCATTCAACTGCAGAATCTTCGTCAGAAGAATTTTTCGGTCGAAATAGAGATTTTGAGAAGTTAATGGTGAAGTGTGATGTTCATGAAAGAGAGGAACAAACAATAGCTCGTTACCTTGGTGGATTAAACCCTAAAGTTTCTCATCATTCAACTCCAACAATATTGGTCAATGGATTGTGTTATCCACCTTTCTATTCAAGTTGAGAAGCACTTACCAAAAAAATCAACCTACAAAATTTTTCCCTCAACTGGAACTTCTCCTTACCCACACAAAGCACCATCCGACCAACCAGTTCCTCAAACAAACCCTTCCCCAAACCTTCCGCTGAAGACAAACAGAAAGCAACCAAATGCATTAAAAGTCAAGGTTTTGGTCATATAGCCTCCAATTGCCCAACACGGAGAACTATCACCATTGTCAAAGGAGAAGCTTATGAAGAATCCGAAAGAGGAAGAAACTCAAGGCGAGCCAGATATTGAAGGAGAACCAATTTATGATGAAGAACTCATTGTTGCAGATCATGGTGAGTTATTGGTGATAAGACGAAGCCTGCACACAATGGTTTCAGCCAAAGAAGAGCCTTGGTTAAGACACAACATTTTCCATACTTGTTCCACGACTGCAGGATAGGTTTGTGATGTTATTATTGATAGTGGAAGTTGTGAAAATGTGGTTTCAGACTACATGGTGGAGAAGTTGGAGCTGCCGACACAAAATCACCCACATCCTTACAAATTACAATGTCTCAACAAGGGTAGTGAAGTGAAGGTTACCAAGCGCTGCCTTGTGACCTTTTCCATTGGTCAGAAATACCAAGATCATGTTTGGTGTGATGTTTTTCCGAGGGACGCATGTCACCTTCTCCTTGGAAGGCCTTGGCAGTACGATCGTCGTGCTTTTTATGACAGTTATGCCAACACCTACTCCTTTGTCAAAGATTGAGTAAAAGTCAAGCTAACTCCATTACCACCGAATGAACTTGATTAAGGCAAAAATGAGTCCAAGCCATTGGTGTATTTAATCACAAAGGCCCAATTGAAAGAAGCTGTAGATGAAGCCCCTACAATGTGCTTTGTTTTATTATTTGATTCCCATGAAGGCATACCCCTACCAGCGGAAATTGAACAGCTTCTCACTGACTTTCTAGAAGTTGTGCCAAAAGAAGTTCCACAAGGACTGCCACCGATGCAAGATATACAACAGGCCATTGATTTCATCCCTAGAGCAATCATTCCCAATAGACCGGAGTACAAAATGAGCCCCCAAGAGCATGCTGAAATTCGACGTCAAGTTGAAGAACTGTTGAAGAAAGGTTTGATACAGGAAAACGTTAGCCCTTGTGTTGTTCCTGCAATTTTGGTGCCCAAGAAAGACGGCAGCTGGAGAATGTGTGTTGATTGTCTAGTTGTCGACAAAATTAGCATCAAGTATCGGTTCCCAAAACCAAGACTTGATGATTTGTTAGACCAATTGCATGGTGCTACCATCTTTTCAAATATTGATCTTCGTAGTGGCTACCATCAGATCAAATTGAGGCCAGGAGATGAATGGAAGACAGCCTTCAAGACGAGAGATGACCTTTACGAATGGATGGTGATGCCCTTCGGCTTATCCAATGCCACTAGTACATTCATGCGATTGATGAATCAGGTACTCTGACCCTTCATTAGTAAATTTGTAGTTGTTTACTTTGACGATATCTTGATCTACAGTAAATACAAGGAAGAACACTTGGGTCATCTTAGGCAAGTTCTAGAAACTCTTCGTGAGCAAAAACTCTATCCCAATTTGAAGAGATGTTCCTTCTTAACCACTAAAGTTACTTTTCTTAGTTACATCATCACGGCTGAAGGTATACAAGTTGATCCAGGCAAGGTCAAACCTATCAACAGCTGACCTATCCCGACATCAATACATGATGTAAGAATTTTCCATGGATTAGCCTCGTTTTACTGAAGGTTCATCAAGAACTTTAGCTCAGTTGCTGCCCCACTCACTGGTTGCATCAAGGGAGATCAATTCCAATGGGTGAGTCGAAGACAAAAAAAGTTTTGACGAGTTGAAGAAGAATTTGACTGAAGCACCTGTGTTAGCCCTCCCCAACTTTGACCAAGTGTTTGAGGTTAGTTGTGAAGTTTCCAACACCGGAATTGGTGCTGTTTTGAGTCAAGAAGGCCACCCAATAGCATTCTTTAGTGAGAAGCTCAACAATGGTAAATTCAAATACTCCACTTATGACAAGGAGTTTATGCCATTGTCTGAGCGCTACAACACTGGAGTCATTATTTGTTGCACAAAGAGTTTATCTTATACTCTGACCACGAGGATCTGAAGCACTTTAACTCTCAACAGAAGATCAATCGGAGGCATGCCACTTGGAGTGAACTCTTGCAATCTTATCCGTTCTTGCTCAAGCACAAGGCGGGAGTTCAAAATGTTGTAACCGATGCTCTTAGTAGACAACGCAATCTCCTTTCAACCCTCCAGATGAAAGTTTTTGGTTTTGAGACTATCAAAGAGTTATATCAAGATGATCCTAATTTCCAAAGGTTTTGGAAGGCAACAGAATAATCCTTTAAAAATTAATACAGGCATGATGGGTATCTGCTCAAAGACAAAGCATTATGCATGCAGTAGTGTTTGCTACGAGAAGAAAATTTCGGACGAGACAAAACTGTGGCTTTAGTCAAAGAAAATTTCTATTGGCCAAAACTAGAGAAGGATGTCAACAAGCGTATTCAAAGGTGTAGAATTTGCTACTTGGCAAAAACCCAAAGTCAAAACATAGGGTTATACATGCCACTACCGGTTCCCGAAGCACCTTGGGAAGATGTTAGTATAGATTTTGTCCTTGGTCTACCTCGGACTCAACGACAGAAGGACTCTGTGATGGTTGTTGTGGATCGTTTTTCGAAGATGGCTCACTTCATTCAAGGTCAGAAGACCAATGATGCTATTCAAGTTACAGATCTATATTTCAGGGAGATTGTTCTTCTTCATGGAATTCCAAAAACCATCACTTTTGATCGAGATGTTATGTTCTTAAGCCACTTTTGGAGGACTCTATGGAGAAAGATGGGAACTAAGCTTCAATTTAGTAGTGCTAGTCACCCCTAACATATGGCCAAATCGAGGCAATCAACAAGCTTTTGGGAAATCTTCTTCGAAGCTTTGTTGGAAAGAACTTGAAACAATGGGACCTCATTCTTTCCCAAGTTGAGTTTGCTTAAAACAACTCAACCAATCAAGCTACTAAAAAATTCTCTTGTGAAGTGGTATATGGGACATGTCCCCACAGCCTGCTAGACTTGACTCCATCGTCTAGAATCTGAATTTACAGTGCAGATGCTGAACAACGAGCAAAAGAAATCAAACAACTGCATGAGAAGGTTTGTGAGAATACTCAGAAGCAAAACTCCAGGTATAAGGCTCAACGAGATAAACACAGAAGATCTCAGACTTTCCAGGAAGGAGACTTAGTATGGATTCACTTGCGGAAAGAGTGCTTCCTACTGAAACGAAGTCCAAGTTGTCTTCTAGAGCCGACGGTCGTTTTAAAGTTGTAAAACGAATCAATGACAATGCCTACAAGATCGAATTGCCCGGAGGATATGGAGTTTCTGCAACTTTTAATGTAGCTGATCTTTCACCCTATTTTGATGATGAGGCTGAGCTTGACTCAAGGACGAGTCCTTTCCAACCCGGGGAGAATGATCCAGATCCACCGTATGGCCCAATTAGTGATCTAGATCTCTCTGATCCAAGCCCAACCATTGTGGTTTCAAGCCTTTGACACCTTACCTTGTTGCATCGATTACACCTCACCTTAGTGCATGAAGACCACATGTCATGATGCATGTTCTTCCAATAACAAGTGTCACTAGATTGTTGCATGTGTGACACCTTATCTTATTGCATGTCATACTAATGGCACCTTGCATGTAGTTTCAACAACAAGTGTCCCTAAGTTTATTGCATTGCAGGTAGTTTCCTCCTACTATAAATAGGAGCTCTTGGAATGTACCACACCATGATTCAATCAAAGTTTATCAAACAAAGTTTGTGATTCATAATAGAGTGTCTCTGTTTTTATTTATGTTCTGGTTCTGATCCACATGGTCACTTATGTTTAGTAGATAGTTAATAGATTTATCATGTATCAAATCTCATTACCGTCGATATAATTTCACTAGCTACGAATTTCAACGTGATTTACTATGATTTTAGTACCCAAATAATGATTTAGATTGAGCCTATTATTAGTGTATGTGTAGCGACCGAAAAATCCGGGAAAGGATTCTTCGAAGTTCGAAAGGAAGCCGCCACCAAATTTTAGTTTAAGGGCAAATTCGGAAAATCCCTTTTAGGTTTTAGGACGAGTCATTGTTAGGGTTCGGGAGTCGTTATGCGTGAGGAAAGTATTACCACCCCACGACATCCATTGTCTAATTATTTAAGATTTATTTAATAATTACCCTTTCATTTATGGAGAAAAAGACTTATTTAAGTTTTTGGTTTTTAGTGCTTGACAAGAGTTGAGTCTTGCTCCTACGTACCTCCGGATGCAATGGAGGAATCAAAGCTACGTAGTTCTTCCTGAAAAAGGTTTGTGGGTTGGTGTTTTTTAGTGTAGGGGTCCTAGGATTCCTTGAACTGTACAACTCACTGATTCCTAGGACGCTGACTAACCCGATTGTACAACCGACTTAGTCCCCTACTTTTTGAAAAGGATTATTGAGTTTTTTGAAAGAAATTGGTTTGATGTGAGGTGGATTAGTTTTAGAATAGGTGTTCTAGAACTCCTGAACTGTACAGCTCATTAGTGCTAGTGCGCTGACGAACCCGGTTGTACAACCGACTTAGTCCCCTATTTTTAGGAAAAATATATTTATTTATATTTTATTAAGTTTTGTGTAGGATTACTGAACTGTACAGCTCATTGGTCCTAAGATGATAACTAACCCGGTTGTACAACCGACTTAGCCGCTTATTTTTGGAGAAAAATAGTTTATTCGTATTTATTAAGTTTGCAGGGTTACTGAACTGTACAGCTCATTGGCCCTAAAATAATGACTAACCCGGTTGTACAACCGACTTAGCCGTTTATTTCATTTCGCGAGAAAAATTATTTACGTTTGGGATAAAAAAGAATTAACAAGAAAAACAGGGGGTGCAAATTGTAAATTGGGGTTTTATTAGTTGCAGGGGGTTGTATAATTAACAGGGGGTGTAAAAAAGAAGCCCAGTCCGCATATGGGAGTCCAGTATGCGAAACTGGGCTTAAGTGAGGGAGGGGTGTGCGCGTGAATCAGTGGGGTGCAGGTAGTATTCTGAATATTAAAAAAATGAAAAATAAAAAAGCCCACTATATAACCATAAACTTAATAGCTGAAACCCTAAAACACATAAACCCTTCTCTTCCTTCCCCATGCTCCAGCGGCGCCGCAGAGAGAGGGAGCGGCCTCCGGCGCAAAATCCGCTGTATTTCACGGCGAGAGAGAAAACCAGTGAAACGTTCGTGGCTTCCATGGAAGTGGGGTGGTTCGCGACGAGGGAGAGGTGAGGACGACGGAGCTAACGCCGGCGAAGGGGGTCCCGCCGGCGAGAGCGTGGTGCTTCGTTTTTCCTCTGTTCTTCTTGTTTCTCTTTTTTTCTCTTTTTTGGCTTCCATGGGCATATGATTTATTCACAGTACTATGGCTGAAAACTCAATTGCATCGTTCCAAGGCACAGTTCAACAAAAAATAGTATTTGCAGCAGTATGCATATCGTTTAACTTAACCAAAACAAGTTTTAAAGCCTTAATATGTTATAGCATTCATATAAAAATATAATCCAGGTACGATAGATCCTAAGTAACATGGCAGGATCGTTACTTTGATTTCAGAACATAATTCCTAAATTTATTTAGGAAACAACGAAGCTCACCAACACCGAAAATCCAAGTTTTCAATCTGATTTTATTTGTTTGACATTTCACAGATAAGATAAACTATTTGTTTTTACTTCTGTGTATATATCTTTTGTTCTTTGCTAACACATACACATGTATTTGATAAAAAAAAACAGATCCATTGACACATGTAATTTGGGTACTGTTACATCAGGTTTAGAGTTAGGGACATATTTGACAAACCTACCTTTACTCCAGCCTCAGATTAGACTCCTAAACGTTGTTGTTTGTAACTACAAAGAATCGCATCGTGTGTTCTCCTTGAATCGCCCATCGCTACCACCCGAATCTTCAAATCTCAGATTTTTTTGACAGAGCCGTGTTTAGTGGATTAGGGTTTCGATGCGAAACTCTAATCCTTTTTTTTTTGTGATCTTCGCAGTCTCCTTCTGCCTTCATTTCTGTGTCTTTTTACTGCTGTTGGACTGTTTATTTATAGTATAAAATTAGGTCAAGGCATTTATGATTTTTGACTAGGCTTTTGACTTTTGCAGATCTGGGATGTGGGCTTGCTAAGAAGTCCTAAAGATTGCTGATGCTGCTCCCGTTATTTTTATTTGTACTTTTTGTATTTTTGGACTCTTGGACAATTGTAATAAATTTTAATTTTAATTGTATTTTTGCGATTTTATGATATTCTATTTTTGGTTATATAGACAGTAAACAAAATTAAAACTAAACCCAATCGAGTGAAACACTAAGATCAAGCCCAAATAGCAATGAACTAACTAAGCGTTGACCTAATTAATGAAAATCGACTCACAAGTCTGAGAACTAATCTTGTTGATCAGACTCTAGACATGTGAACTAGTAGTAAGAAAAAGAAAGAGAGAGCGGACGAAATTAGGGTATAACAGTATGTATGGAAAATGTGCATACTTTTATTTTGGTTGCGAAAACGTCTATGCCATCTTACAAATAGAGGTTGATACCAAGCGACCGAGCCACCACCATTGGTTGCCATCGATGCTTTGTCTAAATCAATGTGGGCGGCCATCGGGTTGGCTCTATTGCACTTTTTGTAATTCATGTCACTAATGCAAAAATGACTTTAGACAGCACCATTTAGCATCGGTTGTTTAAACAGTCGATGCTAAATGTAGACGCGGTGGCAATTTTGAAATTAAATTGAAGTTTTCAATTTTCACGCTTACATTTAGTATCGGTTGTTTAAACAACCGATACTAAATGTGTGTCTCTAACACATTTAGTATCGGGTTTTTAGTCAACCGATACTAAATGTGTGTCTCAAACACATTTAGTATCGGTTGTTATTACACCCGATACTAAAGGTTCCTTTTATGTTTTCCTATTTCTCCTTCACACACGATCTCTCGAATTCTCATCTCTCTTCTCTGACCTCATCTCTCTTCTCTGAACCTTCTCGCTCAACTCTCTCTCTGAACTCTCAAATAAAAAACCTTTGGAGATAGGGTTTGGAGAACTCAAAACTTTAGCGACGATGAGAGAGTTTGTTTCAACCGGAATCTGAGAGAAGCAACAATCCAAGGTGAATCGGAGACCAAGAAGCCTCAGCTTCTGCCCAGCTCACGTCGTCCATTCCTCTTTGTCATTACAGAGCTCCTTTCGTTCGTCTTCCTCACACCGTGAAACCTCCATGTTTCTCTGCGTATTTCTTATTTCACGCAACCAGCGACCGAAACACAGCGTCCGCGTGTCTTCCTCTTCCTCACATGGACGCTGACAGACCACCACTAAGTCTGAATCTGTCGTGACAAACTCAGTTCATCTTCCTCATCTACAACTTAGGTATTTCCCGATTCAAACCCTAATAATGTATTTGTCCCCAAATTGATTTTCCTTGTGCTGTGAATCTGTCCCTATTCAAACCCTAATTTCAATCTTCTCGAAATTGAGGTTTTAATTTTTTGATTTGTTTGCAGCTAGGGGTTTTCAGATTCGTTAACAATCTTCACATTTTTTTGCTTATTTATGATATTTTGATTTCTTTGACAGATGAAAAGGTGCAGTCATAGCCATCATCTGGAGGGATTAGTAGATAGTTATGAAAAGGAAAAGGGATTGTTGTCGTGGAGGTAGAAGGGAAAGGGAAGGTTACATACAGAGGTTGTTTATCAATTCTTCTAATTTATCTTCCTTTGGTTCATGTTGATTGATTGGTTTTAGGAACAATGGTACATAATTCCTCTGCGTTTTTTATTTATTTTCTTCTCTCTCTTTTGGAAATGTTGCTGCAACTGAAATGCAGAAGGGAAAGTAAGGTTTTCTAAACCCCTCTCTTATTTATTTTTAAATTGTCATCTCTGCTACTCTCTTCCTTATTTGATTTTGAAACTCTAACCCCAAAATCATCTATGTTTAATCTGAAAAATACTCATGTAATTAATTTGTATGAGGTTATTTGATCTATCTATGAATTTGTGTTTATTTGATAGGTAATCTCAGGTACATATCCTATAATCATTCGTGCAAGTTGAAGAACGTGCTTCCACGTGCACCAGAGAAGCAACTGATAAGCTTCATCTTTTCACCCAGTTTTGGTATAATGTCAGTGCAACAAAGATGTATCTACTATACTACTGCTTGAGGCAAGACTACATTGTAAATTTTAAGTTGCAAGCAATTAGAACACATTGTTATCCATTATAAACTAGAAAGCTTTTGGAATTCAAACTGCCTTTCTAACTGATTTAAGAAGAAAAAATAAAAAATTAAAACTGGCTTTCCACGAGTGAAATCCAATGTCCTGCACGCTGCATGACTGCATTAATTTGAGATGACCTTTTAACTTGAGAATGTTTTTTATGATATATGTTAGATTCCTCTGAACTGATCCTATAATCTTCTTAAGTTAATTAGTTATTTGAAAAATCATAATTGCCACCAAAATGACATTGCTATGTGATGTTTGATAATCTGCCATTATTTTCACCTGCAGTATGATGCTGCAATTCTTCACGCTAAATTTTCAGGGCTTTTGGGTCCATTTTTTAATAGGAAAAATCCTTTCTTTTTGGAAGACACTGATGTTGTTTGGAATAGTTTGATAGTTATGGGCTATAGCTAAGATTATCTTTAGATGTGCATTATACATTTTCCTACGTAGAAGATATCTTAATATCTAAATTGCATTTTTACTTGTCACATCAAAAGCTTCTATATTTGGCCATTTTCCTATGTAGAAGACACAGGTGCAGTATTTTATCTCAATGCTACACAAGAGAAATGGAAGAATTGGTGCATGTATGACTATGTTGCCAAGGAATTACCAAAGCTTTTAAGTGACACCTTTCCACAACTTGTCACATCAAAAGCTTTTATATTTGGCCATTCTATGGGTGGGCATGGCGCATTAACTATCTACCAAAAAAATCTGGATAAATATAAGGTAACAATAAGGCAACCAAAAACTTTTCATTTCAATTTAGTCAAAAGGAGTTACTTTGAAAAACTTGGCAATGTTCTGAAAATTATTGATATAGTTTTGCTGTTGAAATAGCATATTATTTGTTATTAACTGTCTTCCCCTGACTGAGATACTGCGTGCATATGAGCACATGAATATATTTTTCAGCTACAAGCTGACTGTATTAGTATTATGTGTGTGAATATACTTTTTCATTTTTAGAAATTTCATTAGCGTTTGGACATTTGTGAAATATTCCACGATGTCCGTGGTTTCGGATACTTTTTAGCATATCTGGTAGTAGTCTTGACTTGATGAGTATAGGTTACTTCCTCCATAACAAAATATAAGAAAACTTTGGCTCAACTAAGTTGTAACAAAATATAAGCAAGTAACTATCAAAGTATTTGTTGTTAAGGAGAGTAATAAGCAGTAAAGTTCAAATGTGCATATCCCAGAACATAAACATACATATGATAAAATGTGAGATACATTGTTTTTTCTTTGTGTTGCATGCTATCTGTCGTTGCCTATAGGTTAAGACAGCTTATTTTGTTCATTCTAGTGATTTTCAGTGCTTGTGCTGTTATGATCTTTTTTATGAGGGATATAACTTGTAAAGTTCGTTGACTGTCATGCAATGTACTTCCAGTTCTTTGAGATAACTCATGTTGATGTGTGGCCTGGTTGGGATCATGCATCGAGAGAACCCGAGCTTCGGATGCATTGACAAAGAAAAGGAATTGTATTTCTTGGACCTCTGCTATATCTATGGCGGCATTGGGAGATAAAATTGGTTCATCGTTGATTGCTCGGCGTGAAGTGCCAACCCTTCTCTCATGTAAATTTCAATACTATTTGTATGATGTTTCATATCACATGCACCATTTGTAGAATTTATATACTAAGTATTTCGGTTTATAACATTTGTATTGTAAGATATTAAATTTCAATAGAAGTTGAAATATTTTTATGAATTCATTATGAGTCGCTTTGTGGAGATAATTTTGTGTAATATGAATTTATAAATTGGTCAATTGATATCTATATATGCAGTGTGTGTGTGGTAAGATGTGAACTGAGAACTTTTTTTTAAAAAAAGTAGACTTTTAGCATCGGTTGTTTATAAACAACCGATGCTAAATGTCCTAAAAATGACTTTTAGCATCGGGTGTTTAAACAACCGATGCTAAAAGTCACTAAGAATAGACCTTTAGCAACGGTTGTTTAGATGATCAATATTAAATGTCACAAAAAAATGGACCTTTAGCATCGGTTATTTAAATAACCGATACTAGCAGTATGTTTTCAAGACATAAAAAACACCAAAAAAACGTCATTTAAAAGTCACATTTAGTATCGGTTATTTAACCGATACTAAATGTCAGACATTTAGTATTAGTTGAATTAGCATCAACAGATAACCTATGCTAAATGTGAAAAATAACCGATGCTAAATGTCTTTTCTGCACTAGTGTGCTAAGGGCAGCCACAATGTCTCTTTGAGATCATGTTAGTTTCATACATATTAGATTAATAAAATGGTTGAGATTTCTTGTTGGAGAGGGATTGAGAGATTGAGGATGTTCTAGGAGAGGATCCATATCCAATTTGTACATATTCACTTAAAGAATGAAAAGTAATCGAGTCTAAAAATCAGATTCTTAATTATGCAAATTTATTTTAATTGTTAGATTATTGTTAATAATTTATACTAGTAGAATTTTCGGTATTACTTGTAGAAATTTTCAGCGGATTTTTCCTGCAATTGCCTCATAAAAATTCGCAGGAAACCATTTTCCTGTGGAGTTTCCCATGAAAATTTCAGAAAATCCGCAGGAAACAATTACCCACGAACGTATTATCAACGAAACAAAACCCGCACAAAATTTTGCAGGAAACCAATTTCCTGCGAATTTTTCAGAAATATTCGCAGGAAATGCAAGAAATTCTGAAAATTCTAGTAGTGCGATAAATATGGCCCATATAATTAATAGACATGCATGTTTTAACTTTTAAATAAAAAATGGTCCAACGTGATGATCTTTTGGCTTTATGATAATTAAAACGAGTGGGGGTTTTATTTGAAATTCAAAATAATCTAGTCCCCATTTTCTCTTTTCACTGCAGTGGGTACTGCCTACTTGCCATGATGCATGCCTTATGCCTTATTGATTTGCATTAGTATATACCTTTTGTTATCGAAGATGAATGGATATGCTTCTCTTATTATGGTCATTATAGTTTTGCGGTTTTCATTTATTTTTTTAACGATTGAACTTAAAATTATATAATTATTATATGTATGTATGAATTGGCCCATGCATGATAGTTTCGTGACCTAAATATTGAAATTATATGTTGCTATGATTTCTTTGACAAATTATATGTTGCAATGATGGTTTGCACACAATTAACATGGATGGAAAGCATTTTGAAAAGTCAAAAGCAAATTATTTATGAAAATAAGGAATTTGTAAAATCAAATCAGCATTTTCTTGGCTGGTTTAACCCAAGTCCCGAATTCAAATTCAGTTTTGGACAAACAACCGTGTTAAATCTCTTGAAGAAGAATTTTGCCGTCTATTGTGGTCTTACCTAACTCGAGGAACAAGTCTCTACAGTTGCGCGTAGAAGATAGCTATTCGATATATAATACTTTTAATGTGCATTGTAACAACATAACGGGTATACTAACCATAATTGTCAACACATGATTCGGAATGCCTAAAGTAACTATGGTGTTCAAAAACTTAGGTGTGTGAACATTATCTGGACAATCGATTTCAGAAGTCAAAGAAATCAGTGTGTCAAAGCTTAAATATGCCTTCTTATTGCTAGACATTAAATTTAGCATATAATGATTTACAACTTCAACAAAATCATTTGTCGGTGGCAATATATAGCTTTTTCTTTAAAGCACACTTAATTAAACACAAATTTAGTATCACACTTCTAGTATTTTATAACAACATTATTTTTTTCACAAAATTGATTATTGACGAATACAATTATATATGTATTTAAATAGTTAATACTTTTTGTGAATTATAAAAAGATAAAGAGAGAACACCAAAGCATGTTTAGCATCAAACTTTAATTATTTTATAACATTAGTTTTTTTCTCAAAATCGATTATTGACGAATAGAATTTATGTAATTGAATAGTTAATGTGTTTTATGAACTATAAATTACCCGAAAGCACACTGAGAGTGCACAAAGCATATTATTTAGAACTACACTTTATGTATTTTTTTCACACTACTTAGCATCGCACTATACGTATTTTGTCACAAAATTATTATTTTTCTTCAAATCGGTTATTAAGGGACGGTCTTCATGTATTTGAACATCAATTTTTTTTCGGCCTATAACATATCTTAAAACACATTGCTTAGCATCATATTTTATGCATTTTGTCACGAAATTAACTTTTTTTTCACCAAACCGGTTATTGATGAACATATTTAAAGTAATTGAACATCTAAATTTTTTTGGGGCTTTAAAATACTTCAAAACACACTGCTTAGCATCCCACTTTACCTATTTTATCGTTAAATTGATTTTTTTCCTTCACCAAATGGGTTATTAAGGAACGAACTTCACGTATTCGAACATATAAATTATTTCGGACTCTAAAGTATCTCAAAACACACTATTTAGCATCGCACATTACATATTTTGTCACAAATATACTATATTTTTTCACTAAACCGATTAATGAGGAACAAATTTCATATATTTGAACATCTTAAATTCTATCCAGACATTACAATATCCCAAAACACACTACTTAAAATATGAAAAAAAAATGCAAGCTAAAATAAATAGAATATTTTAATATTTTAGAGGTATTAAATGAAGAATAAAAAAGGACACCAATTCTGCATATTGTGTCGTTTCTTTGGTAGCCGCAATTGTTGACAGTGATAAAAGAAGAAGAGAGGCGTTGGCGCTTATTTGTGAATGCAGGGCAGGTTTAGTGAATTTTCCAACAGCAGCTAACTAACAGCATTATATGATAAGATATTCAACTATCGCCTAAATCTGAAGTTAGATGAACATTGATTAGACTTAGAGTTTCGATATTGTTTTTCCGAGGTATTATTCATTTTGGCTTATATATGAGCATTCATAATTTTGTACTCAGTTAAAAAGCGCAATGGTTGGTTAATTATGTGAGTGTTTATAAACTATTATTGACTTTAATTATCAAGCGATATGAGACATTTTGGTAGCAGTAGCCCACAATCAAGACCAAGGGACAAAAGGGCCTGTAGGCTCGCTACGACCCTACATGGACACCAATGTTCTGACCGTAAGTCTTGACAACGTCTTTTTGGGGTATTGTCCGCTTTGGCATGTGACACTACAAGATTAATATTGGTCATTATTGACAGTCAGATCCGTCGGTAATGGCCAAAAAATGGTTGGTACGGCTTGTTTCCCGATGGATTTACCAACGGGGCAAGCCCATCACTGTGAGGCTGGTATGAAACACGTACCGACGACCAACGTCAATCCGTCTGTAATTACAGGTAGCTTCACCATCGGTAATCTGTGGATTAGTGTGGGGTGTGTGTTTGTTGCTAATTACGGACAGACTTATTCGCCGATACTCACAACACGTCCATGATTACTGACGGTCAAATTCGTCGGTAACTAAATAGTGGATTTAAAGTTTTTTCAACATGCTTCTATTTTTTTATATTTATATTTATAGGTAATGAGATATAAAATAAATTAACCATTTTATTATAAAAATTTCAAAAAAACTAAATGAAATTCAAAATGTCATAATCAATCAACCAAATAAATTGTAATCTATAAAGTGTTACAAAAATCAAATAATTGGTATATTTACGTGCACCATATGGTCATGGGATAATTCAAGCAACTGATTACTAATAAATTAGTGATGGGTTCATGCTTTAGTTTAACCTTGTGGATCGATCTTCAAGATCGTAGGCCGCTATCATCGACTTTCTTAACCATTCTTTTTGGGAGGCTTTCTCGATATAGGATGGTGAGAAACCACCCTTAGAAACCATAATAGTTTTAGGGGAAGGACCTTGGAACATTTTGATTGAAGCATCCCTTAGATGCCAACTTCTACTTCTACACAACTAATATAGTAAATAAATAATATACCTAAACCTGGAAAATAATGAATGTGAAGTAGGGCTATGCTTTTGAAAGCCAGGGTCTATAAAAACAATAAGCTGGTGAACTATCACGTCTCTTCTTCCATTTGGCTTGGATTTAAGTCTTATATTTCTGTGATTCTCGAGCACTCAACTTGGAAGCTTGGAAGTAGGGCTCGCATTAATTTTTGGACGGACTCTTGGCTCTCTAGGCCTATTGTGGATATCATTGGTATACCTCCTAATGTGCACAGAGAACTCAAAGCTATTGTTAGTGACTTTATAGTAAACGGTCGTTGGTCCATCCCTACTGAATTCATAAATCATTTCCCTTAGCTTTACATCGAAATTCAGAAAATTGTTATCCCTACTACCCCAGAGATTGATCAATTGATGTGGGATTGCACTAATTCAGCAGATCTGACTTTCAGGGATTCTTTCTTATTTCACGCCCCTGCTGGGCAGGTTGTCTCTTGGAATAAGACAGTTTGGAAGAATTTTATTCTGCCCTCAAAATCATTTATCCTTTGGAGGGCTATTCACAATAAGATGCTTACAGATGACCAACTTTGGAATAGAGGTTGCACGATGGTTTCTATTTGTAGCATCTGTGGTAGTGATTCAGAGACTACTCACCACCTTTTCTTGGTCTGCCCTTTTGCTAAAAATATTTGGAATTGGCTTGGTGGTCTCCTAAGCATCAATATTGACACTTCCTCCTTCCAAAGCATTTTGTCATTGACTTCTCATGGTTGGAGTCCTCAATTGTGTGATATTGTCTTTGCTGCTATTGTAAACATTTTTTCGGTGATATGGTATTGTAGGAACCACGCTAGATTCGCTAATCAAGTGATCCCCTTACATACTACTATCACTTTAATTATTTCTAGTGTGACTTTAGCAAGAAATGCCTCTAAATCCACTATGTCTTCCACCGCTGTTGAATTTATGATTATAAAAGCCTTCAATGTCAATGGTAATTACAGAAATTCTTCTAGCATCAAAGAGGTAATTTGGACCCCTCCTGCTCCTTACATGATTAAGTGCAATACGGATGGAGCTGCTAAAGGGAGCCCAGGTCCAGCTGCTTGTGGAGGTATTTTTAGAGATAGGAGCGCTGTTGTTCTTGGGTGTTTTTCTGCTTCAATAGGTAACAGTTATGCCCTTCATGTTGAGCTTATTGGAGCTATGTTTGCTATTGAGATTGCTTTTGATAAAGGTTGGAGGTCTTTGTGGTTTGAATGTGACTCTCAATTAGTTGTTACGGCCTTTAAAAATGGTAATGTTGTTCCTTGGAAACTCCGCAACAGATAGAACAATTGTTTAGCCTTAACTAGACAAATGAACTTCGTTTGCACCCATATTTACAGAGAAGGTAACGCTTGTGCTGATAAGCTTGCAGGTCATGGTACTAACTCTAGTGGATTTTCCTGGTGGAATCTCATCCTGAGCTTCATTGCGGAGGACTTTTTTAGGAATAGGTTAGGTTTACCTAACTATAGGTTTTGTTAGGGTTTTGGTCTAGTCCCCCCTTGGTTTTTTTTTGTCTTCGTTTTTCTCTTTTTTTAATAAATTAGTTTTTCTTTGGTTAAAAAAAACTATAGGTTTTGTTAGTCCCTCTGTCCCTTGATGGGCTGGGTTCGTCTCATGCCTCCTATGTTTGGTGTGCTGCAAATGATTGTCAGCGGCTCTTGTGCCGACTTGGTTGGGAGGAGAGTCGCTATAGTGATGCTTTTACGCACCTTGATAGGTTGGATTTTATTTTGTACAGTTATCTTGATGCTTATGCTCATGGGTTTTGGTCTAGTCCCCCCATGTTTTCTGTTCTTTTTCTCTTTTTTATCAATAAAATTTAGAGGGAGTACTCTTTCCTTCTTGGTGTTTTTTCCCTAAGGAGGGTTTTGCATCAGAAGGTTTTAACGAGACTCCATATCCCTTTCTTTTGTTTTATGTGTGTGTGTGTGTGTGTGTGTGTGTGTGTGTGGTTAAATATACATATATGGATTGGATTGTAATGGTTGTATATGACCAGGGTAAATTACAAATGTAAAAAGGAAAATACACAAAAATAGAAGTTTTTTTTAAAAAAATAATTATACAATGGGCAATGCTTTTAGTATAAAGCGCTACTCATTCCCTTAGCGTTGTTTGGAATGGCAGCGCTTTTACGAGAAAGCGCTACCTACTCCTAAAAAGTGCTAAGGGAATGAGCAGCGCTTTGAACTGTAAGTACTACCCATTGTGTTAGCGCCTTTTGGGAATGAGCAACACTTACACTTAAAAGAGTTGCACATGCCCAAAATGCGCTACCATGATAAGCAGTGCTTTTCCCTAGATCACTACCCATGGCTATCAATTAGCAGTTGCTCTACAAGCGCTGCCCAATGGGGGAGTGGAATCAGTAGCGCCAAGTTTAGCGCGCTCAAAAGCGCTGTCTATTCCCAAATCTGTTGTAGTGTGAGTTCAATTCTGATTAGATGCGTATGAAAAATTTGTTGGAATAGCTCAATCCCTAACAATAAATCTCTGATACCTCGAAGAATTAATTTTCATAGGCGCTGTGGAGAATACATTGATGTACCAAAATGTTATTGGAGTCCAACGTTTTCTATCCACTCACCCTAAATTTCATCTATCCAAAAAAAATGTAAAGGCAAAATGCAACACATCTTTTATTTCTATTGTATATAACAAAACCTTGATCCTTAGTGGGAAAAAAAAGTGTATGAGTGATCCTTTTTAAAATGGTCACTGATCAATTATGCTTATCTTCTCGTGCGTGAATTGGTTAATATGGGTGAAAGTGGAATCATCAATGGTACACACTTTATATATGTGGAGGATGGAATTTTCTTTTGCTATCATCATTAAAACAAAATGAATTCATAAAAACAAATGTCGGTAGCTTACCCAAGAGCACTTAGATTAGATGGTAGGACTGCTCCAACTTAACCAAGATTTTGGGTTCAAATCCAACCTTAGTATGCAAAGAATGTTAAATCTCTTTAATAAAGGGTTTTGTCGCCATCGTAGTCTACTCGATTTGAGGAATTAATCTGTGATTCTTTGCATTAGAATGGGCTCCTAATGCCTCCTTTACATCTTTTGACAATAATTAATTATTTAATGAAGCATATTTAAATAATTTTAATAATTTGAAAATGTACGACATCATCCCTTTTATGATTTAAATTATATTCAGTCAAAAGAATATTATTTAAATTATATTACAACCTTAACATACTAAAGTTTAAGGTGAGATATATCTTAAACTTTTTGCAAAATTACACTAGAGGACCTTTAAGTTATTTTTTTGCAACAAATTGACCTTTTAAGTTTTTTTTTTGTAACAAATAGACCATTTAAGTTATCTAACATTGACACTGTTGGCTCTTTTAGTAAAATTTCATATAGTTGATTACATCAAAATACACCAAAATATGATTGATTGCATCAAAATACATAAGCTAGAGTAATCACGATATATAAAGTAGCATTACATCAAAATATATAAGCTAGACGTAATCACTAAAAGGATCTATTTGTTACAAAAAAAAACTTAAAGGGCCAACTTATTACAAATAAATAACTTAAAGGTCTTCTGGTGTAATTTTGCCTAAACTTTTCATATATAAAAAAGGTCAGATATAGCTTTACCTATGCACTTTAACAAAGAATTTTTATTTAAAGGTCTCTTATGATATCTTCATATATTCGAATAAAAAAAAATTATATCTTCAACTGTCGCAAAATTTGTAATATTAGAAACAATTAGTTTCTATTTGGTTTAATTACTCTAAATGTCCTTATATTATTTTGATATTTTTAAACATGTCTTTAAACTAATTAAGGTTGTAATCAGATCTCTGAACTATTATAGTTTTTTGAATTAGGTCATTCTGCTATGTTAAGACTAGTCAACATTGATGTAACATTCTCTGTTTGTAAGTAGGTCCGTGAATTAATTAAAAACTTGTAAAAATGTCCTAAACTAATTTAAACATAAAAAATTCGTCCTTTTAAAACTAATAAAAAATCAAAAATTTAAAACAATATATATATATATATATGTGGGTCCATTTATTAACTTTGATAGGCTTTTTTTGGTAATAATTGATAGGCCTTTTTTATGTGTCTAAACTTTGTTTAAAAAATGTGTATGTTAATTATATAATTTTTTAATTTTGATATATGTATACATAGTAATATATAATTTTTTAATTTTATAAAATGGGTATGTTAATTATATTTTAATTTTAATATATATACATAGTAATATATATACATAGTAATATGTATACCATAGTAATATGTATCCAATTCTTCAGACCTCGATCCATTGTTGTGGCAGCACCATGTTGCGCCCGCGAGATCTGTCCGAACTAGAGAGAATACTTCTCTCTCTAGATCGAACATTCCTTGTTGGCGCAACATGCACGGGCAAAGGGAGGCAAGCAATGGGATAGTATTGCCTACCGCAAAATAAAAAATAGGGTGTTATTTTTCGTACCCCCCTCATTCCCTACCACACCCCCATTTTTTCATAAATGCCAATAATACCCCTGTGTTTTTAAAAAAAAAAAATTAAAATTTTCGGAATTACCTCAAAATAAGGTAATTCCGGTTCAAAAAACAATTAAATTTTCGGAATTACCATTTTTAGAGGTAATTCCGGTTCATAATTTTTAAAAAATTTCGGAATTACCTCTAAAAATGGTAATTCCGAAAATTGTATTTTTTTTTGTTTTTATATTAAATTAATATTTAAACGCGTTTTATTTTGGAAATATGATACGAACGGTTTATGATTTAAATAGCAATATGTCAAAATATATAAAATGAGCAACATAAAAAAATATAATGTACAAATACAACTACTATGGGTCCAAAATGTTTAACAATGACTGAAAATAAGCACGTGAAGTGGGTGAGCAGCGACATCTAAGGCATCCGGTCAATGCAAACTTTGCTCTCCGCACCTCTCCTCATATGTCTCTCGGGACAACAGGCTCCTCGATGATATGGTGGATCCCGAGCCGCTCTGGCGCGTGGCTCACAGCGCTGCGTGGGTGCGCACCGAGCAAGACGCACCTCGTTACCCGATCGCACAGGAAGGAAGGTAATCGGGATCGCACTCGCCGTGGTAGCCCGCCACTCTACTAGCCCGCCAAAATGTCGCGCCGAATCGATACATCAAGAACTCCTCGTATGATCTCGTCCGCGAGGAGCATTACGAAATGGGTGCTCTAGGGATCCTCTCAGAGTTGCCCGAATCGCCAACGCACATGCGGCATGTAGGGAGCAGCGTCATCGCCCAAAGCAACCCGACCTGCGGCAGCAGATATGTTCGACAAAGGAACATACCGCTGTGGTCATCATAAGGGGTGAGGATGACATCCCACAGTGCAGAGCATCTATCCGCGCCCTAAAGTCCACCAACTTTACTTTATCCGCCTTTCTTGTTCCCCGGTGGTGGCACGTGGTCGATGCGCCCTAGCTAACACTTTCCGACCAACGATCGTGGGAAAGTGCTCGTAGATCCAAAGATCGAAATAGTTAAATTAAAAATAATCGTTATTAATATATGTTAAATTTAATTAAAAGTTTTAAATTAAAAAAATAAATAAATGATTACCGGAGTAAATGTCAGTATCCGCCGAATCGCTTGGTCGTATAAAAGACGCTTTTCGTCGGTGGGTGTAGAGGTAACTAAGAGCGGCTATACCCCAAGACCATCGCCACACCTGCTTGAAGATCTCGGCGGATACATCCACCTCACCGCACTAATGTGTGACTCTTGTCGGCCCAGAATGGTGGTGCCTATCGAGAAAGAGCATGTAGCACCGTGCGGCCTACTCATAAGCACCGTGCCATGTTCGCCTTGTAGGCGTCCTCTACTGGGAGATCCTCGAGATCGCCTCGTTATCCTTAAGCTCACGGATGACAAGAGCTCCGATCCATGCCCAAACGATCCACACCATGTGAAAAGCCTCAACAGAATCAAAAACTGGCTTGTGGTCCAATGGGGTGCCATCCAGCGGCAAGTGGAGCAGCACGGCCACATCATCCAAGGTGACTGTCATCTCCCCAAAGGGCATGTGGAATGAACAGGTCTCGGGATGCCACCTCTCCACAAAAGCAGATATCAACTCATGGTTGATTCCCTCAGAGGTGTGATGTCCAACTCAGAAAGCTTAGCCAGACGCAACCATTGCTCTTCACCGTGGGTGGTGGTCGATGAGGTCTAATTTTAGAAAACTTACGCCGTGAGATACAACCTTTAGTTTCCGAGGTGAAAAATTCAAATTAAACCAAACGTTATTAAAAATAAGTAATTAATGTTGTTAAGTAAAATTAAAATAAAAAATTAAAATATTACCTCGCTTCTATCATTCAAGACGCCGCAGCGGTGCGTCTCCCGGTGTAAATATAAGGGTGTGTGCTCCACAGTGGGGCAGTGAACCTCCTCCTCCTCAACCTCCTCCTGAACCTCCCCTCCTCAACCTCCTCCGAACATCCTCCTCCTCAACCTCCTCCTCCTCAACCTCCTCCCGAACCTCCTCCAAAGCCTCCCAACCGTCATGATACATCTCTGGGTGCTCCCTGTTGGTGCCGCATATGGTACTCATAATCGTGGTGGTCTTCTATCCATTGCCCATCAGGGGCCGAGGCTCGAGCTCGAGCTCAACCATCTCTACCACTGCACGGGCTCTCTCGCGCTCGACGCTCGAAGCATGCCCAGCGACTCACGAGCCTCGTAAAGTGTCCGGAGAAGGAGTATCGCTACTCTTGCCCTCCCGAATCGTCGCTCGCTCGCCGTCGGCGGGCGCGGTGTCTTTGCTCTAACGAAGACTCGCTCGCTCTACGTTGTCCGATCGTCTACTCGCCATCGTTAAAAAAATGTAATTAGAAAATATTAAAAATTGAAAAAAAAATTAGTTTTTGAATTACCTAGTAATTCCGAGAATTTTCGAAATACCTCGAAGTGAGGTAATTTAGGTTCATATTTCGAACCGGAATTACCTCACTTCGAGGTATTTCAAATTTTTTCGAATTACCTAGTAATTCCGAAAAACCCATTCGAATTTACTTACTTTTTCCGAAATTGTGAAATGTGAAATGTGAAATGTGATTTTTGTAAATTTTCAGGGGTATTTTTGTCCAATTGGGAAATTATGGGGGTGTGGTAGGGAAGGAGGGGGGTACGAAAAATAACACCCCAAAAAATAATAGCTTAAATAAGTAGGTATGTCTTACATTTAACTACCCAAATAATATATTATTTAGCTGCCTCAAATAAATTTATTAGTCCAAAGAGATATGACCCAGAAACTATTACAGTATTTGTCAGATTTTGTTCTTTGCCAGTGCTATATATAGTTTACATTTGTTATAACTAAAAATCATTGTGAATTTTTTTATTTATTGATTAAGATTAGAATATTAAATTTTTAAAAAATATTTTATTTTTTCGTTATATTTTACTCCCTCCGTCCTATATTATTGACTTTCTAGCCAAAAATATTTGTCTCATAATATATGACTTTTAGAATACTAATGAAACATCAATGCATCTTTTCCTATCATACTATTCATTATTTAATAATATATCCTCTATTTCTACTAATTTATCTTTCCAATGTCATTAACGTGGGTTAATTTGGTAAACTAACTCACAATTTCTCTTCCCCATACAAAATTAAGTACTTTTCTTAATTTGTGTGAAATGACCCAAAGTCACATATAATGTGAGGCGGAGAGAGTAAATCAAAAATGTTTGCAACAACCCGCGCTATGGATATCAATAATGAAGAATTAGGCCACTAGGATACGGATCATCTGTTGTGACAACACCATACAACCAGTGGCGGAGCTAGTATTACGATCTACTTTATCGCCTAGCAAATACCTTTAGACAGTCAAAACTCTCTAACCAAGACCAAAAGTCGTAAAAGCTTGATACTATGTAAAACGAATGGTCAATCTAATACCAGTGGCTCTGATTTATATTTTATACTCTCTCAGTCTCAATTTAACTGTCGTTTAAGCTTATGCGCGGGTTTTAAAAATATGATTAGATTTGTTAACTTTTATGGTCAAAAAGCATGATAGGACTACAATATCCCTATATTATAATGAGGAGAGGGGAATGGAAAAGTTGGAAATACAAATAATAAATGAAGGTATTGTTGAAAACAAATAATAAACGTTGCATTGCATTGGTATTTTAAAGTGATAAATAATTTGAGACAAAGAAAAATGACAAACAAAACATTTAAATTGAGACATAGGGAGTATACGATTAGATGATAATGATGATTTTGCCTATAAAAGTGATGATTTTCTCTTTCACAAAGTAATCAATTATAGCACGTAGGTTTGTTTTAAGAAAAAATATAGCATGTGGGTTACAAGTGGAAAACAACAAATATGTACTTTCTTAGTTTTTACATTATCGATGTAAAAAAATACATTATTAACAGTAATAGTAATTCTAATAATACAAAAATTCATTAGCTAATAGTATGTATCTTGTCAAATTTATTTGGTGGCAGCTATGGTGGACCTCCTTGATAATTAGTTGTCCACAATGGATTTGCACTTAAATAATGAGCTAAACTCCAATAAAGTATAAGCTTGTCTACTCTATCTCTTGTGTATTCTTTATCTAGTTTTGATAGCATATGATTTGGTGGTCTCTGCAATTCTTCATTGAAGGTAGATAGAGTGTCTCTTGGATCCTACGATTTACCAATTACTTGTCCAATTTTTCAGCTATTGTGTAGTAATTTGTAAGAAAACTTGCAGTTGGCCACCACAATCACGTTACCTCCAAACGATTAATATGTAGGCATGCAACATATGGTCCAATGCCAAAATGGAAATATGCCTTTTCCTCCATTGAAAGGGAATTTTGTACATTATGATTTTTTGAAAGCACTAAATAATGCATAATGTTGATATATAGAATCATTTTCGCATTTGATGTGGGGTTTTCAATTGTCTAAATTTGAGTAGGGAGACAGAGACTGAGATATTATGGTGAGTTGGCAAAGATATTCAAATTACCAAGTTGCATGTGTAAATAATGTGTGTTCATCAAGTAGGTAGCTAAGCAAATTCTAAGGAAGTATTATAAAACATAATATCAGATGAGTACGTGTAACAACTTTCTGTATTAAGGGTGCCAATGAGCGATCCATTTTAAATTATCACCAACTCATATTTAATAGAGAGATATGCTCTAAACTAACTGGGGACCTTGCATTTATCATGGCTTTCATAGGTTTATTATTATATAATTTATTTATAAATAAATATCACCTCTATATATATATATATATATATATATATATATATATATATATACTTGTATAAGTTTTCTTCAGAAAAAGAATATGAAGATTAAAGGAATATCTCCTCCATTAATCAAATGGGACATAGGTCTCATCACATCACAAGAAATTCCGTTATTAACAATTTCCAGAAGATTTGTCCAAAAAAAAAAATTCCATAAGCTGTTTAGTTGTCGATAATTATAAACGGGTTATCTCTTAGTAAATTCAATTAGGATCATCTACGAAAAAAATTCAATTAGGATCATCGTCAGTAACGTGACACGTGGTGTGTTTTTGTGAGGCAGTGAAAGTATTTGCTTTCGCTAAGCGACTAACACTCACTAAGTGAGTCGTAGACTGACAGACTTATATAGACTAGGGTGATGTGGTGTGACGAGACGCACAAAATTGAGGTAGTGAAGAGGTGCACAATCGCTAAGCGAGGGTCATTTTCCATCCCTATAAATAGGTTGAGTTCCAAGGGTGAAGGCACACATTCTTCACTCTCTCGCTCTCTCTATTTTTCCTCTCAAGGTTGTTCTAGCTTGGTGAGTTCTTGAGTGTTTTTGAGGTTCTATTCGAGGTTCGGGTCAGTTCGAGAGCGTATGGAAGGCTAGGGTTCTGCTGAAGAAAAACTATCAGTCTTACTCCAAAATGGGGGAAATATACCTTAAAACATCAGGACGATTAGCTTAAAATAGTCATTTAAATTGTGTAGAGTGACCTAAGCTCTATTAGAGTTAAAGAGTCGACAATACCAAAAGATGATTTGACTACTCTTCGAAGTAAAGTTAAATGAAGTTTAGGCTTCGAGGACCAGCTAACAAATAAGAAGTTATATATTGTTATTTGGTTGTGTTTGTTTGATTGATTGCTTGAGATGTCATTATGAGCGACTTAATTTGTTAGATTTTTAGAAGATGCATATAGAAGGATATTATAAAAGGATTTAGAGTGGTATTTAGCGACGGCCAAATCCGTCGCTAACAGTAAGAATTCTGTTGCTAATGGTATTTAGCGACAGACAAATTCCCTCACAAAAACAGTGGTTGCTGCCATGTACCGACAAAATTTTGAAATTCTTTGCAAATTAGCGACGGCCAGATCCGTCGCTAATTAGCGTGTGACTACAAATTTCGTCGCTAACTGGAGATGACATTTGTTCGTGTTAGCGACGGCCAATTCTGTCGTTAATTAGCTACTATTTTGATTTTTTTAAACTTGCATTTTTACATTTATTATTATATTATTCGTAAATACTAAAATGTAAAACAAATTAAAATAAATATTTTGAGAATAATTTAATAAAATATGAATCGTCATAAACTAGTCTGAAATGTTATAACATAATACTGAAATACCAAACTAATAAAAAAGTCCTAATACGGGGCATTATCAGAATCACTAGGGTCTGTCTCAGAGGACCCAGACCCAGCTACCCGCGAGCTCTTAAAATACATAAACATCTTCTCCTACCAAAGGTGCGTCTTCGCTACCAAGCTTTTACCTACGGGTTCCATTTTCGTCGCTAGATTTCGTCGCTAATATGCTTTTTCGTAGTGATTTAGTCTAACCATATGATCTTGATTGGAAAAATGATCCATATATTGCATTTGTCTTATAAGGTCTGCAACTGTATGTATGGGCATATTAGGTCAACCACATGGTGTTTTTAAGGCCACGTTTTTTATCGATTGTGGGTGTGATACTTATAACATTAAGACTCTAACAGCACAACTAGAAAAGTAAAAGTATTAACAAGAAAGGACACAAGTTGATAATCAAGATATATAATCGGGATATAGAGCATAGTTCAAGTTGTGATGAGACTAAAAGAGACAGTAAGAAAAGTACAAGGATGCATAAGTGAGTCGATAGGAGAAACGTGTGATTGATTGTATTGCATAATATGTTTCAACGTTGTTTACTGTTGTTATCCCAACTTCCTTATTCATACACGTCTCAAAGCCCCTATTTTTTGTATATGTTTGCACAAGATCTTTTGGGATTAGATTTTCCAGAAAAATATGCCATGAGACATTGTTGCTGAATATGTACCACTCCCTCAGAGATGGTACGACCTTCAGATCTCATATGAAGACTAAAATGGTGCTGGCTGGGAGATTGACGCAGAGCTAGGAGCTGCGACTTACAAAGGGAGGGCGATATATGTTTATGCCTCAAGAGCGTGGACAAATAGGTAGAATAATAAAGATCTCAGCCCAAAAACATATTTAGACACCATATTAAATTTGGGCTTAGGACCTAACTCATCCCCAATAATTGACTTGTAGAGCGAGGATTGTCTTACAAAGATTACTTAGACAATATTGCTAATTGGAGATTTCTTTATGTTTGTGCTCATGGTTAATTGTAATTACCATGGCTCTATACATTTTGGAGACTTGCTTATGATTTGCTCAATTGGTTCAGTTTTGTTGGTAATCATTACTTGCTTGTGTATTGGATTCTTAGGTACTGAGTGCTGATAGATATAAGTTCTCCTCCTTCAATCAACCATTGGCTGGTAAAGGATATACAAAGATCAATCAAGGAGTAGTAATATACACTCCACTTGGAATCCAATGAGAGGCCTCTTTTGGTGTACTCATCCTTCAAAACATAGTCAAAAGACTGAAAATTTAAAGTTTTACTGACAAAGGTTCTTACAGAAAAAATAACAGGTTTTTTTTAAAGAAAAAAGAAGGAATTATTATTCACCATGTTTTCATTTTCACTGTAAACAGTAAGTAGTACTTCATAAAATCACGACCCACCACCATCTTTAAATTGAGCAAAACTAAAGCGTGAGATGTTGTTCTGGTAGAAAAGCTAAAGCAGAGTAATAAAGAAAAAGAAAATTAAGGGAAGCTTTTTTCATTGATGAGTATTGAGAAGTTGTTCATGCCCCGCTCTGTTCGGGTCTTGTTTGTATTCTCAATGTTATTGAATAAATTGATTGAACACGACCAGTAATAAAAAGTTGCATGCCCCAGTCAAGTGTATGTGTAATCTATGTCGGTGTCATTTTTCGAACCAATGTTGTTGTAGCTTTTCTCATGATATAACTAATAACTAATCGTATGTACCCAATTCACTCTTTTTATATAAAAAAAATACATGGTACTAATTACTAAGTGGACAAAATACTTTTCGGTTTTTGATTAAGTCTGCTAAATGAAGAAGAAGATGAACAATTTTTTTTTTAAAAAAATTTAAGTTGAAAGTGTCAAATTGTTACATGATAGTAGTCTTAAATGACAGAATTGTCACCAAATAGATGACACTTAAACTCAGTCATGGTCACGTCAGCTCTATTAGTGCCAACTTGGGTTTTTTGTAACGAAAAATGAAAAAATGACTAATAGTGTACATATTTGGTAACTTAAATGACCTAAGTGTTACGAAAAAAAACTTAAAGAATTAATTTGTTACAATTAAATAATTTAAAGGATCTCTAGTATAATTTTGCCTTATTGTTATAGATTAGATCAAAAGTGTTTTTTTTAATATAAAATTACTGAAATGGGTATCATCAACTTAAAATTAAATAAAATATTCTAAATTGATAAAATATATAATAAAAAAAAACACACACACACATGTTCCAGAGTGGGTCGAGGTCTAGTATCGGATTGGGTCGGCGTCAAAGCCATTTACAACCCTCCATCAAGGGTCGCGTGCACTACGTTTGTCCAAGGGTCGAGATCGGCCCAAATGGCATCATACGATCAAGATTCGACTTCAGTTTGAATTTCACTCACGTAACTGTCTTGTCACGTTAGATACCTCACGCGCCAAAAACTCACTTCACGGGCTATGCACATCAACTCGCAGAGCCCTCTATATAGTAATCACTTTTTACCTCACATTCTCTCTTCCTTGTACTGACTTAAGCATCTGAGTGTATACAATTATCTCCCCTCAATTCACCACAGTCAACTACCGTAGCAGAGGAATTTCGACAATCTTGTCTACTTAGGACCTCAGGTACAAAACAACATACTTTTATTTTTCTTTGGACACACAAGTTCTTAAACCGGCTTGTTCTTGTCAGAGTTAAAATTCTGGCTTGTTCTTGTCACTGGAGCAGGACAGAATGAGCCAAATAATAAATAAAATTAACTTCTAGTATTATATTATATTATACTTTTTGACACAAGTATTATATTATACTTTTGATTCATTATTATACTTTATAATTCTCTACAGTACGCATGTCACCATACTAGTATAAATTAGTGGACACACCAGAACGAAACCCACAACATTCTCACCTTCTCATAATCTCTCTCTGCAGAATCAAACTAGTAGAGAAACAAAAGAAGAGGAATGTATATCCGCACTCTCTTTCTCTTTAATATCCTTCTCTCCACTCTCACCGTAAGCACAATAAACCTTCTCTCTCTCTCTCATATATATATATATATATATATATATATATATATATATATATTTCTTCTTTCCTCCTCCTCCTTCTTTTCTTCTTGCATTTATTTTGTTATTTTCAGTCTCTCTCATCCACTTGAAGCGTTTTTTGGTTCGTTATTCTCTTGCATCATGAGTATTTCAATTAACTGAGATTATGCTAGATTCCATTGATTAATTAATTAATTAATTGATATGGTATATATTTACTGAAATTGGTTTCTACTTATTATACACACACCTTGCCTCAGCCTCTGGGGAAGAAACTCTGTTGGACAAATCAAATGGAAAAACAGAACAAGGAGAGGTCAAGTTTAAATTACAGTAACCACGGCATGGAAGAAAGAAACTAAATTCATATTTCATAATCTATATCATCATAAAATGTGAATGACATGTGGTCACACTTTTTGACCATAGTACCTTTTTATTTTTCTTTTTTTACAGCAGTTTTTGTTTTTTACTCTTAACTCGTCCTTATTTCACTAACTCATTGCATAAAACTAATTTCCAAAGGAAAATGAGAGATAAGTTTAAGAGAAGATGAGACAGATTTTAACAAAATAATAATAATAATAGGAGAATTCTATGATAACTATTGAGTTTTGTTGACTTTGATATCTTATTTATAGGCAAAATTAATATAACATTTAAATATAAAAAAATGGAATGTGATTGAGTGATTGGATATTAGAGTGTTCACTTACTGTAATATAAGAATATGTATATGGCGATGGAAAATTGGCCTCGCCGATATGAATTTAGTTTATTTTTCACAAAGACGTGAGTTTAAATCTGACCAAAAGCATTCTTTGAATCTAAAAGTTTTTCAAGTCTGAAGTCCCATGAAGAAAATCATTTCTTTTTATACACACCATTGGTCAAAATTTTAAAATAGCATAAAAATAATTCCAATGCTAATTTAATTTTAATGTTTCTTTTACTTTTATTTTTATTTTCTAATTGTTTTCAATGATGCTTATATATCTCTCTCTCTCTTATCAATGCAGGTTAGTTTGGCAACAAATGAAGGAGCGGGAAACCAAAACCCATTCACACCAAAGGCCTTTGTGATTCGCTATTGGGACAGAGCAATCCCCAACAACTTGCCAAAACCATCATTCCTCCTTTCCAAGGCCTCACCGCTGAGCGCCACCGACGCTGCAAAGTTCTCGGGACTCGCCGCTACCAATAGGCTATCCACACAACTACCAGAATTCTGCTCAGCTGCACACCTTCTCTGCTTCGCGGAAGTAAACTCCAGCCTCACAAAACACACCAAGGACGCTAACTTCGTCGTGTACGATGATGCCCAAAACTTCACCAACTACGGAGGAAGTCGACCCGGCGGACTCGACTCGTTCAAAAACTACTCCAACGGTTTCTTCAGCAATCCGGTCAACGACTTCCGCCGTTACAGCCACTCTTCCGCCGGGCACAATGACAGCTTCACAAACTACGGCGATGGTACCAATGTCGTTGACCAGAGCTTTCACACTTACGGAACTGCCACTGCTGGAGGCTCTGGCGAGTTCAAAGAGTACGCTAAAGATTCCAACGTCCCCAATCTTCGCTTCACGACTTACTCGGGGTCCACTGCCGGAAGAGAACAAACATTCACAAGCTATAGTGATGCTGGTAACGCTGGTGATCAGAGTTTCACGAACTATGGCAAGGATGGCCTTGGCGCAGTTAACGATTTCACGAGTTACGGAACAGACTCTAACGTTGCGAGTTCTGGTTTCTCTAGCTATGCTCAAAAAGGCATGAGCGCTAAAGACACGTTTACAAGCTATGGATTTAACATGAACAACCCCACTGAGGATTTCAAGAACTATGCTAAGGGAAGTTTCGGTGCTACAGAGAGCTTCTCTAGTTACAGAGATCAGTCAAATGTTGGTGCTGACTCGTTTAGTTCCTATGCTGAAGGCTCACGAGGTGGAACCCACGTGGATTTCAAGAACTATGGGAAATCGTTTAACGAAGGAACCGATACTTTCAAAGGCTATGCTAAAGGAGCAGATCTTGATCACAAGGTTGGGTTTAAAGGCTATGGTGTTAATAACACCTTCAAGGATTACGCTAAAGACGGTGTTTCTTTTGCTGGTTATACAAACTCTTCGTCGTCTTCTTCGGTTAGCGTTAGCGACAATTTGGTGAAAAAATGGGTTCAACCGGGTAAGTTCTTTCGTGAAAAGATGTTGAGGCAAGGGGTTGTTATGCCTTTGCCAGATATAAAGGACAAAATGCCTCCGAGGTCATTTTTGCCCCGCTCCATTTTGACTAAATTGCCCTTCACATCTTCCAAGTTGAACGAGCTAAAGAGTATGTTTAAGGTGTCTGATAACTCTTCAATGGACAAGATGATAGTGGACTCGTTGAGTGAGTGCGAGAGAGCACCGAGCCAAGGTGAGACAAAGCGATGTGTGGGCTCAATCGAAGACATGATTGACTTTGCAACTTCTGTTTTAGGGCACAATGTAACTGTACGGTCCACTGAGAACTTAAATGGGATGAACAAGAATGTCATGGTGGGTCGAGTCAGTAAAGTTAATGGTGGGAAAGTTACACAATCAGTGTCGTGTCACCAGAGCTTATTCCCTTATTTGTTATACTACTGCCACTCTGTCCCGAAGGTTCGGGTCTATGAGGCGGATCTTCTGGACACAAATACCAAATCTAAGATTAATCACGGTGTTGCTATATGTCACTTAGATACAACTGCTTGGAGCCCCACCCATGGTGCATTCATGGCTCTTGGGTCCGGTCCAGGTCGAATTGAAGTGTGCCACTGGATCTTTGAGAATGACATGACCTGGACTACTGCTGATTGAGGTAGCAGGAACCACAACAAGTCAATATGCTTTTAATTTCTTGTCAAGTAACGTTTTTAATTTAATCTGTAGTTTCTAATAGAAATAAGTGTTTAGTATTTGGGTGACAAGTGTATTATTTCGATTATTAGCCAATTATGAGCTTCATTTTGCATGTGTGTATTATTTGGCTTCATAATGAATGAAGGCCCAATGTGTTTAGTGTTTTCTAGTGTGCCATGAAAATAGTAATCATTTTAATATCCATTTGCATGTTTGGATGACTTTTTATTTAATGTAATTTTGAACCAACTTGATTTAATAAAAAAATTAGTTCAAGTTGAGTTTGAAGTGGAGTGATCTTGATTTTAGAATAAATAAATCGTGTGAGTTCGTGACACTCAAAGCGCCTCCGCAAGAAGTCAAAAATAAGTCAAGCCTACAAACTTAACATCGAAGTACCATTTAGGTACCCATTGACCATCGTCTCAAACAATCTGGTGACCTATGTAGTGAAGCCTCAACACTAAGCGCCAGAGAAACCACCACGCACCACCATCGTCATCGTGTTGAACACTTGAACGTGAGTTGCTTCTAGCACAAACATTTTGGCACTGTGTGGGAAGTTAGTAAAACGATTCCTACCTCAAAGCATCATAACTAAACTCAATTGGGTGAATAGCCAATTTGGTCCTTGAAAGTGTATCTCGCTATCAATTTGGTCCCTCATTCGAACAAAAATACAAAAAGGTCTCCCAATGTGCATTCTGTCAGTCACGTTAGTCCTTCATGTAACACCCCATTTTTTCTATATTTACTTTTTTGAATATAATATAAATTTTGTGATATGTTTTGTGTGTGTTTGCCTTTATAATTGATATATTTTAGTACAGTTACTATTTTCATATTTGAATTATTTGTTTATTTATTTACTAGTTTTATAAAATTTTAGTAATGATTTGTTTTCATTTCAATATTATTTTTGTTATTTTAGTAGTTCAGTGTTATTAAATATAAACCATATTTTGATATAATTATTAATATAAATATTGTTATTTTGGAGATAACTATATATATATATATATATATATATATATATATATATATATATATATATATTAGCATATAATAATAGAAATATATTATAGTTTTGTTTTCTTAAATAATTGTTGGTTGCAACTCCTATTATTAAGCACTCCCTTGATTCTCTCCTTAATTGTGTAACTGATCCGTTACTATTCACTTTCCTCCTCCCGTAAGAAACACGCACCACGCATGACCAAAACCCCAACCTTCTTCTTCTTTGTTTCCGTTCTCCCTCTCCAGGTCACGGTTTGACCCCAAACTTCACTATCCAACTCAAAACCCCAAACGAACTGTAATTCGCATTTTCTAGCCTCCATGATTCCCGGTTGGAAAAACGGATGCCGTTTTCGGATTCTACGCATCGAAACCTTCGGGAAGCACTAGTCTTTTTCTCGTTTCGGCAAAGTCGACGTCGGGCCCAGTTTTCGGTGAGACAGTTACTGTAATTCATTGTTTTCTTCCTCTAAATTTTGTTCTAGCTTTAGAAGTTTCAAAGTAATTAGTTTTAAATTGCTATCATTTTATTTCAGCCGTATTTCGCTCTCTCTCTCTATATGACCTTTGAATTTTTCTACGTGCCCGTTGAGTACCTGTTGAGTGCTGAACTGTCGCTGCAGGCAGATTTTCTTGGTTATCGTTGATACACCAGTTATTTTATCGAGGTAAGGGGGTAGTTTGACTCTTTAGTAGTGAGTATGTGAGACAATGAGCAATAGGGATGTCTTATAATCCCTAAGCTTCGCCCAGCTATAAGTGACATAATACCATTGTTATTGTGATGGGAAACGTTACTGTTAGTCATAATTAGAAATATATATGATGTTGATTAGAATTGGCTAAACTAATGTTTGATTGTTATTAATTCATATCGTGATTTTATAGTTGTGTTAACTAGATACTTGTTGTATTGTTGTTGGTTAAACTGTCGTTATTATTGTTGTTGATGTGTTGTTATCGTTGTCGTTATTGTTGCTGATGATGTTGTTGTCCAAGTTGTTATTGTTCATGTTGTCAAGTAGTATTCCACTAGATGATAGAGTTGTTAAGTGGTTGCTATTGTTGTTGTTCTTGATGATGTTTCTGTTTGATCTTGTTGTGGCATCGTTTTGTTGTTGTTGTTGATGTTGTTGTTATTGTTTTTGTCATATAGTTATAGTAAAGTGTAAAGTGGTTGTTGTTGTTATTTTTAAATAGTACATATAGTAGAATTGTTAAGTTATTGTTGTTGTTGTTGTTGATGGTGATGATGATGTTAAGTGATTAAATTGTGGTTGTTTTGCTATTGATGGTTACTTGTAATTTGTTGTTTTTGATGTTAAGTTGTTAAGTTGTCGTTGTTGCTACTGATGTTAGGTTGTTATTGTTGATGTTCTTGTTAAAAAATAGTATTTCATTAGATACTAAATTTGTTAAGTGATTATTGTTGTTGTTAAATAGTTCTCCACTAGTTACTAAAGTTGTTAGTATTGTTGTTGTTGTGGTTGTTAGACACTTCATTTGATTAGGTTCATGCATCGTGGTGTCCAAATCGTTGTTCAAGTTGTTGTTGTGTCAGTAGGGCATTATCGGGCAAGGTATCCCGTTCGGACATGGTATTCCGATCCTCGTACTCTTGTTGTTGTTGGTAGTAGGGCATTATCGGACAAGGTATCTCATTTGAGTATCTCGTTCCTTCAAATGTTGTTTTTAGTAGGGCATTGTCGGGCAAGGTAATCCGTTCGAGCATGGTATCTCGGTATTGCTGTTGTTGTTGTTGTTGATGTTGTGGTAGTTGTCGTTGTTGATGATGATGATTTATTGTTGTTAGTATTATATCATTACATGATAATATATGTAGTTGTTAATAGTACATGTTCTCATATGTATGGATGTCTGTGATACTTAGGTTGTTTTTATTCAAGTTGTCGTTATAAGGTGCATTGCTCGTTTGTCTTTCGTACTGTAAGTGCTACTTGAGTGTATGATGACTAACCCCTTTGTTGTGGCTATGCATACACCATTGTGTATGTATAGATGATGTGATTGCAGATGTTGATGTTGATGGACCCGAGGAGTGGTTATGCTCTCGGAGTTACCGTAGTTAGAATTAGATAGTTTTTGCTATGAATTAAAAGTCATTTTCCCGTTGTACTTTTGTAAGGGTCGACTCTGAAGTATTGTGACATCGGGAATTTGGGTTATTTACTTTACTTATAAGTTGACATTTCTTCTTTTATATTTCCACAAGTTTGTAAATGTGAAGTCTTCACCCCGTTAGATGAAAGTTTTTATTTCAGACAATATTTGTTTCTAGTTGTTTTTCCTACTTATGTTATATTTATGCCATGACGGGGTAGAGGGTGTCACAATTAGTGGTATCAGAGCAGTTCGGTTCTAACCGGACTGTATGTGTGGTCTATTGTGTTTTCCTTGCGTGAACTCTTTAATTTTGTAATGTTTTTTGTAACTCCCTTGATTTGTGAACTCTAGATTTGTGCAATTTCATAGTTGCATGATATAACATTTTCCATTATTGTCTTATACTACTTGTGTTATGTGTGGATATCTGATTTTAGAACAGAATGTGTACTAAAATAACTTTTGAACTTTTGTGAGACTAGTTCTATTTTGAATGTTCACATATGTATTTAATGTGCACTTTATTTCGCTTAATTAATGTGTTTCAATATATTTAATATCCTGTATAATTTTTGTTGTTATAACATGTTTTATGTGTCTAATTGTTCTTTGTGAATTGTATTGTAATTTCAATGCTTTATATAGTTTGAGACTATGAACTTGCATAAATCTCTTAGTTTTTATGTTCTAATTTTGGTGGTTACTTATCTTATAATTCATCTTACATGATTTTTTTATCTAAGGACAAAATATATACAGAGATTGCTTGTGAATCATTATTTTGCTAGTCTTTGTGTTACCAATTATTCATATATGTATTTGGTTCAATTTGATAATGAGTTTTGTCTAATTGTTGTTGTTATATTTACTCTTATTTGTCTATGCATTTAAATTAATGATTTCTATATGATATTCATTATTTATTATTTTGTTGTGGTTTGATGTTAAATTTGTATTTACTAGCAAATGTACTCACCACTCCTATTTTGGATTTGAACACCACTCCAAATTCTCCAGCAGATCAATTTTCACTTGATTTAAATATGCAACCTTATGATGCAAGCTTAAGTGAGAATATCACTGCACATAATGGTACGTTCATGATGTTAATGATTTTTTATTATTTTGAATTATACCACCACCTTCGTTTCATAACCAAGAATGTTAATTAATGATGAAGTAGTTTTTGAAGTTATATTGTGGGAGTATTTCTGAATAACACCACCACCTTTCATTTATATATGTATTTGTTGGAGTACTTTGAACTACACCACCACCTTTTATATGTATTTTTTTTTGTTTTCATTGTGAAAATTTTCTAATCAGTATTGATATTTTAGAGATTGAAAATAAACCAAGTGAGGAGAATGATGCAGCGAATAACAATGTCCAGGAAGAAAATGGAACGAATTTTGGTATATCATTCTTTCTGACCAAAGTTGTTTTTCTATTTGTTTCCAATATTTAATCTATAATGATAAAGTGTTGTTTTTATTTCTATCCACAGTAGGAAATGTAGATAATGGTAGTATAAATGTGGAACAATCGGAAGTACGAATAAAGAAAATAACATTGCTCAAAGAAGGATCATATATGAAGCTTTACTAGAAAAGAGTGTTGATGGAAAGTTGAAAAAAGGAGTGACCAGATTAGTGGCACTAGAATTTTCGGTTCCTATACACATTGTTCAACGTATTTGGAAAGCTGCTGAGAATAAAGGAGTACATGCCGATGTATCCAATAAAATGATTAGAAACTGTGGTCGCAAGAGAGTTCAACTTGATGTTGATCGATTTCGGGACATTCCTTTGGGTCAAAGAACAACTATTAGGTCTCTTGCTTATGCATTGAACATAAGTAGGGGTACACTCTCAAGACGCCTAAAGGAAAAAGAGATACGAAGGCACTCAAATGCAATCAAACCTTCTCTGACTAAAGAAAACAAGAGAGCTAGATTACATCGACGAGAAGTGGTTCTACATGACTAAAAAGTCTAAAAACTATTATCTGCTACCGGATGAAGAAGAGCCAATACGCTCTTGTAAAAGCAAAAATTTCATTGCAAAAGTTATGTTTTTGGTTGCCATAGCTCGATCGAGATTTGATGAAGAAGGGCATGAACGATTCTCTGGAGAAATTGGCATATGGTCGTTCGTCACACAAGAGCCGACTAAAAGAACTAGTGTCAACAGAGTTGTCGGCACACTTGAGACGAAACCAATACACTCGGTTACTAAAGAAGTCATAAGGGCATATTTGCTTGAGAAAGTGTTACCGGCCATTAGGGAAAAATGGCCAGCAGAAGAAAGAGGCTATCCAATTTTTATTCAGCAAGATAATGCAAAACCACACATTGATTGTGAAGAAGATGAGTTTTGTCGAGCTGCCTCACAAGATGGATTTGATATACGTTTGATGCGTCAACCAGCAAACTCTCCAGATTTAAATGTTTTAGATTTGGGGTTTTTCAATGCAATACAGTCCTTACAACATAAGGAGTCACCTAGATCTATTGATGACCTCGTAAGTGCGGTTGAGAAGTCATTTCAAGAATTTCAAATGTCAATTCAAATCGGATATTTTTAACATTGCAATCTTGCATGATTGAAATTATGAAAGCAAGAGGTTCCAACATCTACAAAATTCCACACTTGAAGAAAGCAATGTTAGAAGGTGCAAGTCAGTTGCCCATCAGTTTGAAATGCGACATCACACTAGTGCAAGATGTTCATCGTTATTTAGATTAGCCAAAAACTTTATATTGTTGAAGTACTAGTAATATGTCTTTTTTTCTTTCAAAATTCCTTTACTTTATTTTTCAAGTGCTACTGTGCAAAATTTCAAGTGTTTATCAACGTGGCATTAGTGGTACTCTAGTTAAGAATAAAAGTTAGTGGCATACTAAAGGAACAAAGTTAAGAGGATACTAAAAATTCATGTCCTACTAGCCATCATGCAAAATGAACGACGTTAAAATATAAAACTACTACTTCAATTAAAAACTTCATGTTCATAAAAGAGCTTCAAGTACAAATCATTTCACCACCAAAAGAAAAGAAGACACCACCAAAAAAAGGTCCAAACTCTTCCAATTCCTCAAGGCTTTTGTCCTAGTAGCCATCTTCAAAAATCTGGTCGTAGCTTGTTTAGTAGAATTTGGGAAGAAGAACTTTCAACATGGCCTTCACTACTTGTTTCACTTCTTTTTCATTTGGGCTTTCATCTTCTTCATCATCTTCTTCATCAGGGAATTTGTTCAAATCAAATCCACGATCAGCAGGGATGTTTAAATCAATATCAAGTAACAAAGATGTGACATCAATGGATCCTTCACCATCTTCAATATCCATAGAATCTTCAACCACCTCCAATGCTATGGAGTCTTGCACTAGTATTTCTGAACTTGCAGTATTCATAGAATCTTCAACTACCTCCAAAGCTATGGAGTCTTGTACTATTTCTGGACTTGCAGCTTCCATGGAATCTTCAACCACCTCCAAACCTATGGAGTCTTGCACTATTTCTGGACTTGCAGCTTCCATGGAATCTTCAACCACCTCCAAACCTATGGAGTGTTCCATTACTTTTGAACATGCAGTATTTGCTTCTTTAATTTTTCACCATGCATGTAAGTGAAGTGGTTTAGTAGTCATTTTATAATGACCATGAGTGAATGGGTAAGTGAAGGAGCAGTACACTAGAGAAGATAGAGTGTCTTGAAATCTCCAAATCCCTGCTCCAACAAGAAAGAAATCGTGTTGCGGTATAACGTCTCGATGGATAGCTTTGGAAAGTGGAATTGAACCAAAGAAAAGGTAAAATGAGTAAGGGTAGTTTTGGAAAAAATTAATCATTACCTTATTGAAAATGTATAACTACAAATATTTTGGGACAATTTAGATTTGCTAAAACTGCAAACATTTTGGGACGGAGGGAGTATTTAATTTTTGTTTTGTTCTATGTGTCTAATTTCTCTCACCGTACAATATTGTGAACTTTGTATTTGTGGATTGTTTCATAACTTCCATGTATATAGTATTTACCTGTAAACTCTGATTATGTGATTTATTGTGTATATTTGTCCACTTTGTAAACTTTTGTCGTGATATTGTGGTGAAACTATGAGACTTGTTGTGAGGTTTACATGAATTATTGATTTGGTTGTTTTAGTTTGTGCTTGTGGTGCTAACAAGTTTCAAAATGGTTAAGACTGTGAGTAATAGAACACTGATGTTGTCATAGGAAGCTAACCAAACCATTAGTAGACGATTAGCAAGCTTTAATAGATTCTGTTATTATTTATAGATGTCCCCTCAAATTCCCATCCCATTTAGTCATTTCATAATAGTTGCGATGTTAAGACTTAAGTTAATATCTTAGGAGTGAGCCTAAGGGGGACACTGCAAAGATAGATGAGGGAGGTAGAATGCGAGTAATGCTTATAGCTACAAGTTAGGTTATCAGAGTAGCGCAGCGGAATCATGGCTTATTATAAGGAGGAACTTTAATAGAGCTTGAGGGCGATAATGTGGTACCAACATGTTCACGCTCATGCCCCTATCAAGGATCCTTAGAGAACCACTAGAGAATATATTTGTTTGTTATTTCTTGGGTTACCTGGCTGAACAAGTAGGAGGGACGGCCGCCCAATCACTTACCGCCGGTAATCAAAGCAATAGTGATCAGCATGATAGAGGAACATTAGTTGTCTAGTTGACTTTAGTTTGTTAGTGGAACTTAGGAACCTATATAAGATTAGTTAGCTTACCATATAGATGTATGAGCGTCTATTTGAACTCGTAAAGATAGATACTGAATATAGACTCAAGGAAATACTACCCTTAGGACGTTGAGAACTTCTAGTTAGAGAATTAGGTTCGTTTTGTTCGTTAACACTTGTTGGAATTTCGAGGACGAAATTCTTTGGGGGAGAAAATTGTAACACCCCATTTTTTTCTATATTTACTTTTTTGAATATAATATAAATTTTGTGATATGTTTTGTGTGCGTTTGCCTTTATAATTGATATATTTTAGTACAATTACTATTTTCATATTTGAATTATTTGTTTATTTATTTACTAGTTTTATAAAATTTTAGTAATGATTTATTTTCATTTCATTATTATTTTTGTTATTTGAGTAGTTCAGTGTTATTAAATATAAATCATATTTTGATATAATTATTAATATAAATATTGTTATTTTGGAGATAACTATATATATATATATATATTAGCATATAAGAATAGGAATATATTATAGTTTTATTTTCTTAAATAATTGTTGCTTGCAACTCCTATTGTTAAGCACTCCCCTGATTCTCTCATTAATTGTGTAACTGATTCGTTATTATTCAGTTCCCTCCTCCCGTAAGAAACGTGCACCACGTATGACCAAAACCCCAACCTTCTTCTTCTTTGTTTCCGTTTTCCCTCTCCAGGTCACGGTTTGACCCCCAAACTTCACTATCCAACTCAAAAGCATCTTCTGAATTCAATTCTAACACTCGTTTCATCAACCGAAGTGTCATTCACAGCGTTAAAACCCCAAACGAACTGTAATTCGCATTTTCTAGCCTCCATGGTTCCTGGTTGGAAAAACGGATGCCGTTTTCGGATTCTACGCGTCGAAACCTTCGGGAAGCACTAGTCTTTTTCTCGTTTCGGTGAAGTCGACGTCGGGCCCCGTTTTCGGTGAGACAGTTACCGTAATTCATTGTTTTCTTCCTCTAAATTTTGTTCTAGCTTTAGAAGTTTCAAAGTAATTAGTTTTAAATTGCTATCATTTTATTTCAGCCGTATTTCGCTCTCTCTATATGACCTGTGATTTTTTCTACGTGCCCGTTGAGTACCTATTGAGTGCTGAACTGTCGCTGCAGACAGATTTTCTTGGTTCTCGTTGATACACCAGTTATTTTATCGAGGTAAGGGGGTAGTTTGACTCTTTAGTAGTGAGTATGTGAGACAATGAGCAATAGGGATGTCTCATGATCCCTAAGCTTCGCCCAGCTATAAGTGACATAATACCATTGCCATTGTGATGGGAAACGTTATTGTTAGTCATAATTAGAAATATATATGATGTTGATTAGAATTGGCTAACTAATGTTTGATTGTTATTAATTCATATCGTGATTTTATAGTTGTGTTAACTAGATACTTGTTGTATTGTTGTTGGTTAAACTGTCGTTATTATTGTTGTTGATGTGTTGTTATCGTTGTCGTTATTGTTGCTGATGATGTTGTTGTCCAAGTTGTTATTGTTCTTGTTGTCAAGTAGTATTCCACTAGATGATAGAGTTGTTAAGTGGTTGCTTTTGTTGTTGTTCTTGATGATGTTTCTGTTTGATCTTGTTGTGGTATCGTTTTTTGTTGTTGTTGTCTATGTTGTTGTTATTGTTCTTGTCATATAGTTATAGTAAAGTGTAAAGTGGTTGTTGTTGTTATTTTTAAATAGTACATATAGTAGAATTGTTAAGTTAATGTTGTTGTTGTTGATGGTGATAATGATGTTGAGTGATTAAATTGTGGTTGTTTTGCTATTGATGGTAACTTGTAATTTGTTGTTTTTGATGTTAAGTTGTTAAGTTGTCGCTGTTGCTACTGATGTTAGGTTGTTATTGTTGATGTTCTTGTTAAATAGTATTTCATTAGATACTAAATTTTTTAAGTGATTATTGTTGTGTTGTTGTTGTTGTTAAATTGTTCTCCACTAGATACTAAAGTTGTTAGTATTGTTATTGTTGCGGTTGTTAGACACTTGGGGATATACAAGTTTAGTCGAGACTCAAAAGTGGCCAACAGCCACAATTGCAACAGCCATAGTGGGCCAGAGGCCAAAAATTTGTTGGCTGGTTCATTCTCTTTCAACTCTATAACAAAGATTATCAAGTTCTTTGGTAGAGAGAGCCTAAAATCAACTTGGCAAGGTTGATGTCTTCTCGGTCATGGAGTTGACATGCCAGGGGAATGTAAGTTTTGGAAACTTGGAGGGAGCGTGTGCAGAAAACGAAAATAGATAACCACAGAGTTAGAAAGGCTACATGTTCTATAGCAGACACTTCCTCAGTGTCAAGCCTATGGTGCTCAGCAATGTAAGGGGCAAAGGTGGCATTGTTGAATTTGAAACCGTATGTATAGTCAGGATGTGTGGGATCAAAGGTCTCTCCTAAGGGTTTCAGATCTGTAATGGCAGCCACATCTAGCAGAGTGGGGGATAACATGCCACATTTCAGGTGAAGGCTATGGGTGGTACAGTCCCAGAACTGCATAGCAGCCAAAAGTAGGGTGCTATCGTATTTGGGCCCATACCTAGACAGTTGGATAAGGTCGAAGATGCCTGCTTTTTCCGGACTTTGGCTTTTTAGCTTCTACTTTGTCAAGCCGGTCTATGTAGTTTTGTTGGTCGAGCACAGGAGCGAGACCTAAAGACCCTAGAAGGGTTAGTCGAAACTCTAAGTGAAAAGGGGTTTCAAAGAAAGATTCTAGGTTGAAAGCGAACATGGCTAGGAAAAATCTCGTAAACTTGGTAGTTTCAAAGAAGATATCGGGCGAGAGGACCCAAGTAAGCGTGGGTATAAACCTCGATGAGGGATTAGTACCGAGTCCGCAGCGCTGAGTAGATCGTTCGTCGTTGATGTCGGAGTTCATCAACGAAGCCATCTAGGGTTTGAACGTTTACGGATTCGTCGTTCCTCTTTGAACTCTCAGGTCGCGTCACTACAGCAGATGATGAAGCCATAAGTAAGAGAAAGTGAGTGCGAGTTGAAATCTGGGGGTAGATTAAAGGAAAAGTACGAAAGTTTGAAACTTTGGTGAAATTTGAGGTTTTTGCAAAACGCAGGGATGAATAACGCAGAAAGACTTCACAAGGTTTCAAACTGAGTAAAGAGGAATTTGAAGGGTTGTAGCCGTTTATATATGTTTGGAAGTGAGCGATTTATTGGCACGTTCGCCATAACTCGCACGTTCATGACGTTTGGGAGACGTGATGGCCCACCAACTATGCGACGTGTGCCAATAAAGCGGTTCGCTTTACTGCGCAAGTAATGATGACTGTCTTTTCGACCACTGTTGAAGTGCAAAAGGCGGTAAAAGTGACCATTGCACAGTATTCAAAAAATGCCTTTTCTTAACTCCTTTCCTTATTCCGTCGAAAAGCATTTTTTGGGGGGCAATCTGTTACCTCAAAATTTCGACGAAGACATTAAATGAAGCTTTAAATGGGGTTGACTTCACATTTAATATTGTTCGTGGCCATAGGTCAATATTCAAGTCGGTGCACCATGATTTCGACAGAAAGCGCGCACAATGTGCAAGAAGTGCAAGTGAGCCGACAAGCTTAACTCTCAAAGCTATGAAGCAAGTAATGCAAGAAACCTTCGACAAGAGAGGACACAACACTTCGACAGAGCTGGGCTCAACATTTCGTCAAGCGTTTGACAACGGGTAGTCGAAAGTGCAGAGCGAGAAGTAATGGGGCGGTTACTCTCCGTAGTTTTAGGAGGCGATTACCCTTTCCCCACGATTGTTCCTAGGAGTATAAATACCCCTTTGTAATAGGAAATCAAGGTCACCACATTCTACAAAAAACTCTGGGAAACTCAACTTCCAAGTCAAAGCGAAATACGAGTGAAACAGATTACATTGTACGTGTTGGTGAACCATCTTTTCTTTCTCTCATCTTAATGCAATTTTTACTTTCTTTTTACGTTTGTTGCATTTATTGCTTTTACTTCGCTTTCAAGTTATCTCTTTCTACCATTCTCTGTTCTTACGTACATCAAAAAACACAAACTTAAAGGCAATCGTCAAAGAGATTTCCTAGTTTGATCTCACAATCTCAACGTTGAAAACTAGTGATTGTTTGCTAAAAACACCAAAGAAACAAATTGCACGACGGTGGGACCTTTGCCATTAATTTTGTGTCTTTTCTATCGGTATATGTGTTTGTATGCACTTGAGGAGTGGTAGGATGGTACGCACCAATTCTAACAACGCCTCTAGTTTCGTACTCGTGATATCACGGTGCAAAAAGGAACAACGTGAGATTACGCCAATGTCGGTGTTGGAAATGTTACAGGACCATGGCCCCAAGTAACATCAATAACCGCTCCCACGATGTCAATGACCAATGTTGGTTCGACATGCGTCTATGTCCTTGCCACAAAGTATAGGACTTCCTTCTAGTCCTTATGTGGCAACAGGAATAGTTTAGAGACACGTTTCCGAACATGAGTCTACCACCATACCCTTTTGGGGTATATGGCATGCCTTTGGAATGCCACATGTCTCGACCTTTTCTCCTTCACACGTCTCTTCCGAGGCGTGCTTGGTCGAAATCCTACCGCATTAACCAATGCGCCCTTGTTGGCATTAAGACAACAAGTAGACGTAAAGCAATCATGATATGGTTAATATCGTCGACTCAACAAATTGGTGCGTGTTTAATCCTCGATTGAACACCAATGCCGGTTACCAAATGTTAGCAAACCAAATGGGTAGGATTGCGATTTCTTTGGGACTCCTACAGAAACAATAGGCAATTACCCAATTGTGGGAATAATGCGCCTAATACCCCACAAAGATCGCTTTATCGCCGCTCGGCGGTTATGGGCGAACAACAAGGACGGGAAACCACGTCCCCGGAAGTAGTTATGGTAAATCGAAACCAAAATGCCGATGAAGTTGTTCGACAAGTGCAACGAAATAACGTTTGTGCTCAAGACAACATAGCCACTTTGGTAGAAACCATAATGGCGCAGAATGGCCTTAACGTAGGTTTACACAGGCCAAATTTCATATCGCCATGCGTGTGAATATGTCTTCTGTGCAGAATTGCCAAGAGGTTGGAAAATCCCTAAATTTACTAAGTTCGGGGTGATACCAATGAGTCTCTTGTCGAACACATTGCTCGTTACATGGTAAGCGGGGACATAACCCAAAATGAGAGTTTGAAAATGAAATATTTTCCAAATTCTCTAACTAAGAATGCCTTTACGTGGTTTACCACTCTACCCCCGGTTCCATATATACATGGGGGCAATTAGAAAAGGCTTTTCATGAAATGATTTTACATGGGCGATCGAAGATTAGTCTTAAAGAATTGGCCAGTGTTCGACGTAAAGTGCCTGAAGCTATCGACGACTACCTGAATAGGTTTAGGCTATTAAAGGCTAGGTGCTTCACACAAGTGCCTGAGCATGAGCTTGTCGAAATGGCTGCAGGCGGCCTTGATTATTCAATTAGAAAGAAATTGGATACCTCTCATTTGAGAGACATGGCCCGATTAGCCGATAGAGAGTTTGACAAGTTGAAAGGCTTAAAGAGGAAAAGGCTAGAGTAAGTAAGTTCAATAGAAAAGAAAACTCAGTTGGGTTTCATAAGAAAGAGAAAATAGCCTATGTCGATGAGGAATTCGACTTCGCATTTAGTGATGTCGAGTCTGAGGAAATAGATGTGGCTGAACTTAAGCCTGGTCCTCCCTATGCCTGTAAATTGTTGAGGCCTGCAAATGGGAATAATCTTGTAGAGCCAAAAAACGATAGATTTGTGCCTAAAACGTACACTTTTGATGTTACTAAATGTGATGAAATCTTTGATTTGTTAGTAACTGATGGCCAAATAATCGTGCCAAATGGCCTGAAAGTTCCTCCTCTCGAACAGAGGAAGAAAAAGGGTTATTGTAAGTTTCATAATTTTTTGGGACATACAACTGACCGTTGTGTACTTTTCAGGGACATGGTTCAGAAAGCAATCGAAGAAGGAAGGCTCAAATTTGGGGACAAGAAAAATAAAGCACCAATGCAAATCGACGCTGACCCACTTCATCAAGTGGAGGCTATGTATGCAGAACCGGTGGAGATGAATATCAATATGGTGGATGCAAAAATGGTGGATTCTCCAAAGCCTATCAAACCTTCTGTTGACAAACTCAAAAGTGTTGTGCAAAAGGGTGTTCTTTGCACAACATGTCACTCGGGAAGAATATAATGAGAAGGTACAACTGTGGTACCCCAAAGTCGAGGAAGAATTGATAGACTTCCTAAACAGTGTAAACCGAGAAACTCGAGGTCATGTTGTGCGAGATGTAGTGTTGTGTTCGATAAGGAGGCGCTAAAAGTGTCGAATCGTTGCCAGTTCGATGACCTCTAAAAAGGAAATGGCAGAGAAAAACCGATTTCGACTTTAAAGGGGAGACACGCGCTTACAAGGTCAAGGGTTCGAACAGCCTTCAATAAGCAAACCACGGTTCTTTGGCAAGAGCGCAGCCAAGAAGGAGTTTGTGCTATCAGCGTCGGCCAAACCATTTGTGCCAAGAGCAAATCCCTCCAACGAAAAGTGGATACATGCTGGGTGTAGACACTATAGGAATCTTCGCTCAAAATCTTTCAAAACGGTCAAGCCACATACAGGTGAGGCCGCAAAATATAATTATAAGAATAATTATAAAGGGAAGAATCCCATGACTAAAACCCAATGGCGTCGTTATCAACGATCGAAAAAGAAAGCAACACTGGTTGCTGACGAGCAAACGCCAAAAACGGCTAAGAATATGACTCCCAAGGCCGTGGGGGATACAAAAGTAAACATCGGTGTTGCCAATCAGGTAAAGGTTGGGAATAAGGCTAAGGGTAAATCTATTGTGATAGAGGAACCAAGGAGGCCTGCAATGGAGAGAATTTTTCCTCCATTAACATCGTTGAAGAAGAAAAGCGTTTCGTTCGACATGGATGAAGACATTACTTCAGATTTTGAAGACTCGGAAGCCAGTTTCGACGTCATCTGCAACGTGGTGTCCATTCTGCCTAGTGAGTATGACGCCATTACAGTACCAAACGATGTCGAAGAAGACTTCATTGGAGATATGGCTAATCACAAGCCAGTGTGCTATTACGTAATGAACAACGGCTGCGTCGAAGAGCAGATGGCCACTTTCGAAAGGCCAGACGAAGGCATGCAACACCATCTGAAGCCTTTGTACGTCCAAGCCAAAGTTAATGGTGTGGGTGTCAATAAAATATTGGTCGATGGAGGTGCTGCTGTTAATTTGATGCCTCAAGCAATGCTGAAGACAATAGGGATGTATGATACAGACCTTAGGCCCCATAATATTGTGTTGACTAATTATGAGGGTAAATCTGGCCGGTCTTTGGGGACCGTCGAAGTGGAAGTGGTGGTAGGAACTGTCAGAAGGACTACCATGTTCTTTGTCATCGCTTCAAAAGCAAGCTATAATCTGCTCCTTGGGAGAGAGTGGATACATGGAGTAGGAGCTGTCCCTTCAAGCCTACACCAGAAGCTAGTGATGTGGAAGGATGATGGTCTTGTGGAGTATGTTGAAGCAGACCAAAGCTACTTCCTTGCTGACGTAAATAATGTCACCAAGGAAAATTTCGAGAAACAAATGGCGAATATTGCGCCATGTTCATCTTCTAGTCAAGCATATATCTCTTCAGATAATGTGCTTTCCTCTGTTCGCCTATACCCAACACATGGTTTTGTGTGGGAAAGAGAGGTGATAGAAGGTGCAAATGTCTATCCTGAGGGTGTGTTACCTCCAACAGGATGGGACACTGATTCTTAAAAGGTTTTAGATGTCAGTGCCCAATGCTTGGGATAGAATTATGGCTTACATGGCCGAAAACAAAGTAAAAACGGCTTTGGAAGCCGCAATAAATCAACAAATAATGGCTGTCGAAGCCATAACTTCATCTGAAGAAAATGGTGAAGTCATAGATGACAAGCTTGATTGCATTTATGATGACGAACCATTAGGTTTTGAAAAAGACCCTAAAGACTCGACAAAGCGCATGCAGGCGCAAGATCCAGTAGAAGAAGTGGATTTGGGAGATGGCCCAATCAAAAGGCCAACATACATTAGTGCACACCTTGATGCTGCCTTCAAAACCCAAGTTATTTCACTTCTGCAGGAGTTCAAAGATTGCTTTGCTTGGGAGTATAACGAAATGCCCGGGTTGAGTCGAGAAGTGGTGGAATTGCAAATACCCATTCGACCAGGGAAGAAACCAGTGAAGCAAACACCAAGACGATTTGCTCCTCCAATATTGGCTAAGATCAAAGAAGAAATAGAGAGGCTGTTCAAAAGCAAATTCATCAGAACTGCCAGGTATGTCGATTGGCTAGCTAATATTGTTCCAGTAATGAAGAAAAACGGAAAACTTAGAGTTTGCGTAGACTTTAGGGATCTAAATAATGCAACACCTAAGGATGAATACGCAATGCCTGTAGCAGAAATGCTAATAGATTCAGCAGCATGATTTGATTATCTCAGTATGCTAGATGGCTACTCGGTGGTATAATCAAATTTTTATTCTTTGAAGAGGGCGTGTCAAACAAACTTTTCGATGTCCGGGGCATTGGGTGTTTATGAATGGGTAGTAATGCCCTTTGGGTTAAAAAATGCCGGTGCCACTTATCAAAGAGCAATGAATTCTATGTTTCATGATTTTATTGATGATTTTATGCAAGTATACATAGATGATGTGGTGGTTAAGTCATCCTCAGAAATTGGTCATTTAGACCATCTTCGACGTTCTTTCGAGCGAATGAGGAAATATGGATTGAAAATGAATCCAACCAAATGTGCTTTCTGTGTACGTGCAGGTGAATTCTTGGGTTTTGTAGTACACAAGAAAGGCATAGAGATCAACCAAAATAAGACTAAAGCAATTATGGAAACAAAGGCTCCTTCGACCAAGAAAGAACTTCAGTCGTTGCTGGGAAAGATCAATTTCCTTCGCAGATTTATTTCAAATCTAAGTGGCAAAACACAAGCTTTTTCGCCATTGCTGAGACTGAAGAAAGAAGATGCATTCAAGTGGGAGCAAGTTCATCAAGACGCCTTTGATGCAATTAAGTCTTATTTAGTCAAACCACCAATTTTATTGCCTGTTATTAGAAACAAATTGCTAAAATTGTATATAGCAGCTTCTGATAACACAATAGGTAGCATGTTAGCACAAGAGGATGATAATGGTGTCGAAAGAGCCATTTATTACCTTAGTAGGGTTTTGATTGATGCTGAAACTAGGTATAGTCCAATAGAAAAACTATGCCTTTGCTTATATTTCTCTTTACAAAATTGAAGCAATATATAAAGTCAGCAGATGTTTATGTTTATTCGCATTTTGATGTTATTAAACATATGTTGTCAAAACCAATGTTACATAGTCGAATTGGCAAATGGGCTTTGGCTTTGCTAGAGTACAACTTGACTTATCAGCCCCTTAAATCAATCAGAGGACAAGTGGTTGCTGATTTTATAGTAGACCATTCTGTTGTCGAATATGAAATACATTCGTTAGACATACGCCCTTGGAAATTATACTTTGATGGCTCAAGCCATAAAAGTGGGGTAGGTATTGGAATCTTGATTATCTCTCCAGAGAACATTCCAACGAAATATAAGTTTAAAATTCGAGACTCTTGCTCCAATAATGAAGCTGAGTATGAGGCTCTAATAGTAGGCCTTAAAATTTTACTCGAATTGGGGGCAAGCCATGTCGAAGTAAAAGGTGATTCTCAACTAGTTGTCAAACAATTGACAAAAGAATACAAATGCATCAATGAACACCTTATTAAATATTTCGTCATTGCCAACACTTTGCTAAAAAGGTTTACATTCAGTACACACCAGAACATCTACCACGAATTGAAAATCACGTGGCAAATGAGTTGGCACAACTTGCCTCAGGCTACAAAGTGTCAAAGCAAAGCTTAGCAGAGTTAATAGAGATAAAAGATAAACTAATCTCGGAAGACTCTCTTTATAATAATACTCCTTCGACGTTATTGTCAACACCAAAAATTGGGGGGGCAATAAATACAAATGAAAGCGCTGGCGTCGAAAAACGTCACATTTTTGACAATATTGACTTAGCAGAAATTTTTGCTATTGACAATATGGTTGATGATGATTGGCGAAAGCCTATTGTCGAGTATTTGCAAAATCCTACAGGGAACACTAATAAAAAAGTAAAGTACAGAGCTCTAAGTTACGTGTTAATTGGAAACGAATTGTACAAGCAAACTCCTGAAGGGGTACTATTAAAATGTCTTAGTGAAAACGAGGCATATTTAGCGATTTCGATACACACGAGTGGAGCATGTGGCTCACATCAAGTAGGCCATAAAATGAAATGGTTGTTATTTCGACAAAGGAATGTATCGCCAACCATTTTAAAAGATTGCATAGAATTTGCTATGAAGTGCTAAGAATGCCAAAAACATGCGGAATCCAAAGATGTACCGCAAATGAATTGCATTCTATAGTGAAACCTTGGCCATTTAGAGGTTGGGCTCGGATGTAATTGGAGAAATAAAACCAACGTCGTCGAAAGGCCACAGGTACATCTTGGTAGGAAGTGATTACTTTACTAAGTGGGTAGAGGCAATACCTTTAACCAACGTTGATCAAGAAGCAATGATAAGGTTTATTCAAAACCATATCATTTACTGAGATATGGAATACCGAAACCATTACTACGGACCTGCACTGCTTTTTCTTGGTCGAAAAATGGTAGATTTTCTTCTTGAAATTGGTTTCAAGTTGTTGACTTCGACACCATACTATGCGCAAGCCAACGGTCAAGTAGAGGCTGCAAATAAAATCATCATTAACTTGATCAAAAAGCACGTTGGACGTAAGCCTAAAAGTTGGCACAGTTCTCTTGACCAAGTGTTATGGGCTTGTCGAACTTCGCTAAAGAGTCTATAAACACTACCCCTTACAGTTGACATTTGGACATGATGCGGTGTTACTGTTGAAATTTGTTTACAATCAAGGATTCGAAACAATGCGAAATTCCCTTTGATCATTATTGGGATATGATGATTGATGAATTAGTTGATTTAGACGAAGAAATGTTTGTTAGCTTTAGAGATGCTTATTCTAACAGAGAGAGAGAGAGTAGCTAAAGCCTACAACAAAAAGGTTAAGTTAAAAACCTTTGAGGAAGGAGAGTTAGTGTGGAAAGTCCTATTACCTATGGATAAAAAGATAGGGTTTTAGGCAAATGGTCACCGTGGTGGGAAGGCCCATTTCGCGTGTTGCAATGCTTTTCGAATGGCGCTTATGAAGTCGAAGAGCTAGGTGACGAAAATAGAATCTTTAGAATAAATGGCAAGTATTTAAAGCAATACAGCCAACATTGACCGAAATAAAATTGAACAAGCATAGACAAAACGAGAATCGTTCATAAGTGGCAATGTATAACGAAATGTCAAAATTACATAGCCATTTCAAAGGTTCTAAACTATTACAAGACCTTAGAAGTTCGGACAGAGTCGATTTATGCCTCTCCGAATCTTTGGCGCTCAAAGAGATAGAAGTTTCAAGAAGGTGCAAATTTTGGTCAAGTTCAAGAAGATTGGCTTGATCTTTGTCGATCGCTTTCTCCGGATGTTCTATGGCCGTCATTGCTTTCGTTGTTTTGATTGTGAAGAAGCGGACTTCATTCTTTCGACAACCAAGCCCTTCTCGATACTTGGCGTTTGACAACTTAGTTTGGAGTGCTTTGATCTCTTCATCAATACGCGTAATCTCGCATCCCATTCAAGAATTGCTTGTTCATCATTGGGTCGCTTGGGCGAGAGCTTCTATGTCATTTTGATCACTTTGAGGAGGCAAGCGCGCTTCGCAGAGTTGATTTTCTTTAGCCTTTTGCTTGAGGACATTCGACCGTTGTTTGATCAAGAGGAGAGTTGTTCAAGAAGTGGACCGAACTCCATGAAAAAGGTGAGGAGGTCTTGGGAGGATCCAACTTAGTGATTCTATGAATGAGGATTTCACCTCAAGGTACACAGATGGATCACCCTCAATATTCGCCACCAAATCCCCTTCTAAAACCTGCGTCTTCATTTCACCGCGAAGTAGGCTTTCGATTGTGTCCGATTAATGGAACTAAGAGAGTTGTTCAAGAAATTTGCAAATCAAGCGACTCGACGAGCTTTTAAGACTCAAAGATGATTTTCAAAGTCGCCAACGGATCTGTCTTTCTTCATTTCACCAACTCGTGATCGCTAATAGCGCTGTTGGGCGACTCTTTGGCGAAGTGCCTTGATTTGCGAACTCCTCCATTACGGCCCTCTTGTTCTTGATTAACCGTGTTCTCTGCAGAATTTCAACAGAGGTAGCCACCACTTCTTGCATTTTCGGTTTGGGGATGCTTTGGGTTCGGAACTTGAACATTTTCTTCGACAACAACCTGCGGTTCAGTATTATCGCGATCCGGAGCAAGTTCTTGAAAATAGGGATCCTGTGGTCGTGAAGTGCTTGAAAAACTTCTTCAATGATTACACTCGAGGCGACGAAGGAAAAGGAAGTGTTGGAGCCGACAACTCCCGCCAAAGAACCTCGGTCAAAGATTCGGCGGCGAGGATTGTCGACAAGTAACCCACCTACTGTTTACGATGAGTGATACTATTTAAGTTAGAAATCGAAAGGTGAAGATCAAAGAGGTACGAAATGACGTCGAAAGGAAAGTTACCTCATGTACCTTAAGCCTCTTGATTGGAGGAGAAGAAGGTGATTCGAGAAGGCTCGGTGAATGGTGATGCCTTGAGCTGCCCTTTGAGATTCGGTAAGGCCCTTTTCTTCGACCTCCGAGTGAGAGGAATGTTGTCATCACTTTTCGATTGTCCGCAAAGGAAATCAAGTTATGGTACAGTGATGCCACGAGAAAGTGAATGATAAAATCAAGAGAAATTTCGACATGTAATAAGGTGTATAGAGTACCTCAGTGGAGGAATAACCAATTTCTTTTTGGCTTTAGGCTTTTGAAGAGGTTTAGCGCATTGGGTTGTTGCTCGGAAGAATTTCCGACATGAATAAAAGCCACGAAGAAATGCACAACTTAAGACAAGTGGAAAGTGCCGTACCTTTTTTGGGGTGTTATGCGGAATGGGATTTGTTGCCACTTTCTTCGTGACTTGGGAGAAGGTTTTGATGTGGTAGCTTTGTTTACCTTGACCTTCAACTTTGTTGCGAGTTTTTACGAAAAGGTCGAAAACATTGGTAAGCAAATGGAAATGAAGCCAAGTTATAAGTGGTTGAGACCTGTAAAGCTCGAGTGTCGAAAAGTGTTTACGGTGTTGTTCGAAGGAAAGTCGCTACTAATTTCTTCACAATGTTGTCGCCAAAAGTATCAATGGCTTCCCAAAGACGTTGGTGTAATAACCAGGTCCACCATTCATGAAATTTCTCAAGACATGAAAACCTTGGATTGAATTTGAGAGGTTCAAAGTTCAAGGCTTTGTAATGAAATCTCTTGAAAGCTTGTTTATAAGTCGCCTCCGATTCTGGACTTATAAACTCGCTTTGTGAAAGCACATGCTAGTGCAGGCGAATTTGACAAAGGCCAATCGCTTAGCAAAATAACTTGGGAAATATCTAGTAATTCCCAAACTATTTTTTGTTTTGCAGGGGTGAGCCTAGTGGAAAGGACAGAAGAGAGGTAAGCTTGCCAAATTCGGTTAACTTCCTCAAAGAAAGCTCGACAGAGGAAGAAGGAAATGGTTGTTTAAACCATTTGGACCACAAGACCTCCGGACAAAGTGGAGCCATAGAATCAGAAAAGTGGCACATTTCAAGAAGATTTGAAATAGGCTAGAAAGGATTCTTGGCGAGAAAGGGTTGCTTGCTTAGGCCTAAATCTGCGCCAATCGAATCCCCTTCAAGACGGCTTAGTCTCCACGGTTAGTCGAGCGGACTTGGGGATATACAAGTTTAGTCGAGACTCAAAAAGTGGCCAACACCACAATTGCAAGCGACCATAGTGGGCAGAGGCCAAAAATTTGTTGGCTTGTTCATTCTCTTTCAACTCTATAACAAAGATTATCAAGTTCTTTGTAGAGAGAGCCTAAAATCAACTTGGCAAGGTTGATGTCTTCTCGGTCATGGAGTTGACATGCCGGGGAATGTAAGTTTTGGAAACTTGGAGGAGCGTGTGCGAAAACGAAAATAGATAACCACGAGTTAGAAAGGCTACATGTTCTATAGCAGACACTTCCTCGATGTCAAGCCTATGGTGCTCAAAGAATGTAAGTGGGCAAAGGTGGCATTGTTGAATTTGAAACCGTATGTATAGTCGGGATGTGTGGGATCAAAGGTCTCTCTAAGGGTTTCAGATTCAGAATGGCAGCCACATCTAGCAGAGTGGGGATAACATGCCACATTTCGTGAAGGCTATGGGTGGTGCAGTCCCAGAAGCGCGCATAGCGACCCAAAAGTAGGTGCTATCGTATTTGGGCCCATACCACAGACAGTTGGATAAGGTCGAAGATGCCCTGCTTTTTCCGGACTTTGGCTTTTTAGCTTCTACTTTGTCAAGCCGATCTATGTAGTTTTGTTGGTCGAGCCCAGAGCGGACCTAAAGACCCTAGAAGGGTTAGTCGAAACTACAAGTGAAAAGGGGTTTCAGCAAAGATTCTAGGTTGAAGGCGAACATGGCCTAGGAAAAATCTCGAAAACTTCGTAGTTTCCAGCAAGATATCGGGCAGAGGACCCAAGTAAGCGTGGGTATAAACCTCAGTAGAGGGGATTAGTACCTGAGTCTGCCAGTGAGTAGATCGTTCGTCGTTGATGTCAGGTTCATCAACGAAGCCATCTAGGGTTTGAACGTTTCTGGATTCGTCGTTCCTCTTTGAACTCTCAGGTCGCGTCACTACAGCAGATGATGAAGCCATAAGTAAGAGAAAGTGAGTGCGAGTTGAAATCTGGGGGTAGATTAAAGGAAAAGTACGAAAGTTTGAAACTTTGGTGAAATTTGAGGTTTTTGCAAAACGCAGGGATGAATAACGCAGAAAGACTTCACAAGGTTTCAAACTGAGTAAAGAGGAATTTGAAGGGTTGTAGCCGTTTATATATGTTTGGAAGTGAACAGTTATTGGCACGTTCGCCATAACTCGCACGTTTGCGACGTTTGGGAGACGTGATGGCCCACCAACTATGCGACGTGTGCCAATAAAACGGTTCGTTTTACCTGCGCAAGTAATGATGACTGTCTTTTCGACCACTGTTGAAGTGCAAAAGGCGGTAAAAGTGACCATTGCACAGTATTCAAAAAATGCCTTTTCTTAACTCCTTTCCTTATTCCGTCGAAAAGCATTTTTTGGGGGGCAATCTGTTACCTCAAAATTTCGACAGTACATTAAATGAAGCTTTAAATGGGGTTGACTTCACATTTAATATTGTTCTGTGGGCCATAGGTCAATATTCAAGTCAGTGCACCATGATTTCGACAGGAAAGGCAGACAATGTGCAAGAAGTGCAAGTGAGCTTCGACAAGCTTAACTCTCAAAGCTATGAAGCAAGTAATGCAAGAAACCTTCGACAAGAGAGGACACAACACTTCGACAGAGCTGGGCTCAACATTTCGTCAAGCGTTTGACAACGGGTAGTCGAAAGTGCAGAGCAGCAAGTAGTGGGCGGTTACTCTCCCGTAGTTTTAGGAGGCAGTTACCCTTTCCCCCACGATTGTTCCTAGGAGTATAAATACCCCTTTGTAATAGGAAATCAAGGTCACCACATTCTACAAAAAACTCTGGGAAACTCAACTTCCAAGTCAAAGCGAAATACGAGTGAAACAGATTACATTGTACGTGTTGGTGAACCATCTTTTCTTTCTCTCATCTTAATGCAATTTTTACTTTCTTTTTACGTTTGTTGCATTTATTGCTTTTACTTCGCTTTCAAGTTATCTCTTTCTACCATTCTCTGTTCTTACGTACATCAAAAAACACAAACTTAAAGGCAATCGTCAAAGAGATTTCCTAGTTTGATCTCACAATCTCAACGTTGAAAACTAGTGATTGTTTGCTAAAAACACCAGCAAACAGTATTATATCATTACGTGATAATATATTTAGTTGTTGTTAATAGTACATGTTCTCATATGTATGGATGTCTGTGATACTTAGGTTGTTTTTATTTAAGTTGTCGTTATAAGGTGCATTGCTCGTTTGTCTTTCTTACTGTAAGTGCTACTTGAGTGTCTGATGATGTGCTTGCAGGTGTTGATGTTGATGGACCCGAGGAGTGGTTATGCTCTCGGAGGTACCGTAGTTAGAATTAGATAGTTTTTGCTATGAATTAAAAGTCATTTTCCCGTTGTACTTTTGTAAGGGTCGACTCTGAAGTATTGTGAAATTGGGAATTTGGGTTATTTACTTTACTTATAAGTTGACATTTCTTCTTTTATATTTCCGCAAATTTGTAAATGTGATGTCTTCACCCCGTTAGATGAAAGTTTTTATTTTGGACAATATTTGTTTTTAGTTGTTTTTCTTACTTATGTTATACTTATGCCATGACAGGGTAGAGGGTGTCACACTTCACGTTAGTGGCCTCCTTAACTCTGTTTCACTTAGGTGATGTGGCACATTAAGTGCCACAAAGATGTCCACATTGGGTGATGTGGCATGGACCAAACTGACAGTAAAAAACATGTTTTTAATGTCAATTTAGTCGCTAAAATGTATACTTTAATGTCATTTTAATCCCTAAAAGATGTCACTTTTTGTCATTTTGGTCTCTTAGAGTTGTAGCATACTGTCATTTTAGTCCCTACATAACTTTAACGGGTGTTTTTTATTACTAACATACACTAGTTGATGTGAGGCCCTTTACCCGAAAGTAATTATACTTAAAATAGTGCCAAAAACAAGTAAATTTGTTTTTCATAATACAACTAGCAATTCTTTTTCAAAATACTTTTCGCAAGTAAAAGACATCATTCAATTATTTATATCTTATAAACATTATATACAATAATGTTAAAGACTAAGCTGATAAAAATTTTCTTTCAATATCGTAACAACAACTACTTTAAATATAATATTAAAATTACAACCCAAATCTCGATGTCACTTAAACAGAGCAATTAGCCTTTAATCTCAAGACATTAAACAAAGTGACATCAACAGATATATCATTTAGCAAGCTAACAAGTGATTCATGGTGATCATGTCTCTCCTACTGCACGATCATAGAAGACCACTCCAATGACACTTGAAACTCAATCTAAAAAAGTGGTGCACAGGTGAGAAACAACGTCCTTTTTGGTTGGATAGTTAACTGGGGGCTTAACCGTAAACGCTTATTATTTGCAAGGGCATTTTTAAACATTTTTTACAGGGGTCTAAATAGATCATGGTCATATTTACAGGGGCTGAACATATATTTAAGCCTAAGATAAAAGCATAATGCAATACTTTTCATAAGCATTCTAATACATATTCATAATTGCAAATTCATAATTGGTTGAAAACATATTCTACTGGCTAAATAACACTTTTGGTCATTTATCTTTGCTCTAAATTTCATTTTCATTCTTTATTGTTTGTTTTATTGCATGAAAACTCCTAATGGATAAAAAGCTTCAAGTATTGCAGTTATGCTTTTATCTTATTACCACTTTACAATGTAAGCTAGTGTATGTTAATAATTAGTAATCAGGAAAAACAGTTAAAATTAAGCAGAGACTAAAATGATAGTACGCTATAACTTTAAAGGACCAATATGACAATAACTGACATGTTTCAAGGATTAAAATGACTTTAAAGTATACGTTTCAAGGGCTAAATTTACATTAAAATGTTTTTCTTGTCGGTTTGGCCTTGCCACATCACCCAATGTGGACATCTACATGGCACTTAACGTGCCACATCACCTAAGTGAAACGGATTTAAGGTGACCACTAACATGGAGGACTAACATGTAGCATGAATGCACATTCAGGACCTTTTGCATTTTTGTTCGAATGAGGGACCAAATTGACAGTGAAATAAACTTTCGACGACCAAATTGATTATTTGCCCAACTCAACTTGAAACCTATTAAAGTCATTGGACAGGTTGAAGATAGACCCTCCTACGGGGATCCAAAGTTGAAGTAGCACCCATATAGAAATAGAAATTGAAAATTCAAGAAGTATGCTCATCCAATGTAATCGTCGTAAAGGGCCATATTTATTTTTTGTCTCAACGCTTTCAACGAAAGATTAATCTCCACTCATGTTTAGTATCATATTTCGCACCAGCTAACATCGAGTTTGTCCACTGCGAAAATCGAACTCGGGAGCACCAGATCGACCTCATTTCCAAAAGTAGATTAAGTCGTTAGGCCAACCGTGTTGGTTTAAAAGCCATATGTAAGTACCTTCTTATTACAAAAAAACATAGCACTAAATTTAATACTAATCCGGTCAAAAAAACGAATACTAATCGAGTCAAAAAAAATTGATACTAATAAAAGTTTTGTATAATGATTTTTATGCACTAGCTAGATAGTGCAAATTACATGATCAGTTCTAGTGGTAGTGATCACTCCATCTACGTATAAAAAATAAAGATACATGATCAAGCCACGTGATCAAGCAACAAAACCAAAATACACATTACTCGAGTCAGAATAAATATATTTTAAACCCCAATTTTGTTCGTTTTTTTGATTTTTATTTTATTTATATTTTGTTAGCTTAATTATAATGAAAAGTGAAATTTAGCCAAAAAAAATACACCTTCAGCCCATTACCGAATCACAAGCCCAAAAATTGCAACTAAAACAAAAGAACAGAAAAATCACACAATTTTATCTCTCCTTTATATCTCCTCCATCTAAAATATACTTGCTCTCCTCTATATACATCTCTCTTATCTCTCTTCTCACACTCTTATCTCATTTTTCTCTATCGCTTCTCACTAGTACTCTCATTTCTCTATCGCTTCTCTTTCTCCTCTCATCATTCTCTCTTCTTCTCTCTCTATGCTTTCTTTTCTCTAAAGTGCTTCACCATACACCCCACAACATAATGGTATGGCTGAAAGAAGGAATAGGACCATTCTGGACATGGCCAAAAGCATGGTCAAGGCTAAGGGGTTACTTAAAAGGGTATGGGCAGAAGTTGTGACTACAACTGTCTATATTATTAATAGTTGATTGCCCAGGAGATTGTTCAACTATCAAAACTTCCCTTCTTGTTCTTCGATGTCTGAAAGATGAAACCCAACACTCGATGCTAGGGTTTGATGATTCCAGTTGATTTCCTGAAGAAATCAACTTGCAAGTGACAACAGAAGCTTCGATTATCACCACGGATCAGGTATTGCACTTCTTTCACCCTTAATTTCTCTTTTATTTCTTCTTCTCGTAAACCCTAATTCTGGAAACACTAACTAGGGTTTTGATTTCACTTGCATGCATTGTTTCTTGGCCAAACAAGCCACAAACACTCACAAGACTACGAAAGGTAAAGATTCAACTTAATCTTCACTTTCTTAGGGTAAAACTCAGAAAACCCTGACTGTTTTTTTCTTATCTGCAGGTTGTAAATTGCAGCAACAAAGATACCAAAACGTCACACAAGGTAAAACTATTTTACTTTTAGCATTTTCTTGTGTTGATGTTGTTTACGCACAAAAACCCTAATTTGTGCTTGTTGTTGTTGTTGTTGTTGCATGTACCAGAGAACTGGACTTGAGAACACACCTTGTTCTCAAGAACGAGACCTTCAGAACCCAAATTGTTCTAAAGGTAACACCTATTACCTTACTCTCTTTTTTCTTTCAATTGTACTTCAGCCACAAAAGCACTAAGTCACTGGCTATCTTCTTAATTTTCTCTGTTTTGCAAGGTTCAACCACTTGTTGAAGAGACTTGTAACACACGTAATCGAGGGAGAATGGAGCTTACGGTAACAAGGAGTATTAGGGTAGAGATAGGTAATCAATAGTGTAGAACTTAGGAATTGAAAAACTTGTAAAAGTGTATTATTGATTAACTGTGTAAATGACTGTACATGGACTGTGTTTATATATACATGATTGATAGGGCAGTTAGGTTTGTTACAACAAACTTAACTACTCATTTGATAGTTTGTTTAGTTAAGAAACTGAGTTAGAAGTCTAACAGTCATATAGCTTCAATAGCTATTTAATACTTGACCCTTTTGATTGTAAATAGATTTAAGGGTTAGATTAGCCTATTCCATCAGGAAGACGTCAATTGATTGCGGTGTTTGACATTCAACACGTCACCATCGAGCTTTATTGCAAAGTGGTTGTAGATGGAATCAGTAGTGTTTGTAACTTTGTATGCAGTATAACTCAATTATTAAAACTTGTCGTAACTTATTATCGCCTTTTGGGAAAATTTCACATTAGGAAACTTTGTTGAGGAAGCAAACAAACCGTGTCTCGATATTTGCAAAACAGAAAGATCAAAGAATTATGCTAGCTCCCACATTTTTTATTATAGTCCTACTTGTATTACAACTTTGATAATAATGAAATACAATAATAATAATTATTATTATTCCAAAGTTTAACCATTCCATAACTAATTGCATTTAAGAGGATTAGGTTGGAATGGTGGTGTGAGGGAGGCAGTGAATGAAAAATGAAGAATTGGATGAGCATGGCTAGAGGCGCTGCATCAGCAAACTCCACTCTTCTTCTATCCCCTCCACCAGCATCTATTCGCAAAACCATCATCCCCTTCTCTCTCCCTAAAACGACGCCGTTTCTCATTTCTTATCCCTCTCCCTCTCCCCGCTCGCTCTCTGCTTCTTCCGCTGACTCCAATTTCAACTTCCCTGATTTTGGTCACTATCCATTCCATCATTTTTACATATACGCATCATAAATGCTCCTTCTACTTCATTTTCCTGTTAATTTAATCTAATTTAATTTATCAATGTTTTTTTTTTTTTTTAATGCAGGAGATAGTGATGGCATTGCGATTTCAAGGAAAGGTTCAAAGGTGCTTCTTAAAGGGATGACTTACCCTGAGCTTGAAGTATGTTCTTTTATTTATTTATTATTATTAATAATTAGAGTTTAATTTATGTACACATATAGTGTACAGGCTTTTACAACCAAAACCAATCACAATTTATTGAATGGTTCGTTACCAATTGACTAATTATTAATAAACATATTTGTTTATTTTTGTAGTATGTTGTATGTTGTAAATAGTCATTCTAGTCTCTAAATGTCCGAGGCACTGTCACTATAGTTTTTTATGTCGAAATTTCAAAACCATCCCCAATTGTGACTTCTGTTAGTAATTTCTGAGATTAAACTGATTAACAGAAGACGCATGATTCTAAAACTGCACATTCAGGATGTTTTTGCAATTATGATACATTCAAGAACTATAGTGATACCGACAACGTCTCACACATTCAAGGACTATAGTGATATTGACAATGTCTCACTTATTCAGGGACTAAAACATATGTTTACCCTTTGTACTTTTTACATGTTAGTAAAATGTGATGGCTATAAGTTAGTTATTTCATATTTCAACACATTTAATGTCATTTCCAGGATTTTCATTTTCTGTTGTTCTTCCTTCAGCTTCATGTTTAATGATTTGTCATGAGCAAAAGTAAAATATAAAAGTTTGTGAAATGGGTATTTGATTTCCACTTTTTGTGGCAAATTGTTGCAGAAATGGGTTCAATCACATGGATACAGGCCTGGACAGGCCCTGATGTTATGGAAGCGTATGTATGGAAACAACATTTGGGCCCATCATGTTGATGAGTTGGAAGGTTATTATTTCTTCACCTTCATCTTCTTCTTCATGTATTTGAGACTGGGCAAACACTGTTATTTTTGTAATGCTGGGATATCTAGTAGTACTGTTTAATTGATCAACAATGTTAATGCATTAACTCTTTAGATCCTTCCCCTGAGTATAATGAAGATGTTATGAACTTTGAACTGTGTAGTTTGAATAGACTGCAAATTCTTGTAATTTTATTTATTGTTACTGTCTTGTGATTTAGGTTTGAATAAAGATTTCAAGAAAATGTTGAGTGAAAATGCAGATTTCAAGGCACTTGCTGTGAAAGAAATTCACGCAGCGTCTGATGGAACTAAAAAGGTTGAAATGATCCTTCTCTGTTTTGTTTTTAGTTTTCTTGTTATAGATTTTGTATCTTTTAGTCCATCTAGCAATACATGCAGCCTGTAAGTTACTTACACGATATTGTGACTTTTGGCTTCTTGATTACTTGCAATGATTGCTTGTATTTAGTAGTGTTTCTGGAGAGTCTTCTTGTTGACTGTTTAAACTCACAGGATATTGCAGATTTTATTCTCATTGGATGATGGGCTGGTCATAGAAACAGTTGTGATACCTTGTGATAGAGGCAGGACTACTGTTTGCGTTTCTAGTCAAGTTGGATGTGCCATGAATTGTCAATTTTGCTATACTGGAAGGCAAGCCTTCTTTTTGCCTATAATGATCAATTCACTGGTTATAGCATGTTTTACTTTTGCTACAAGTTTGTTTTGTTATAAACAAATTCTTCTATTTTGCAGAATGGGTCTTAAGAGACATCTCACTGCTGCAGAAATAGTAGATCAGGCTGTTCTTGCTAGACAGATTTTTGCAAGTGAAGTTGGTTCCATCACCAATGTTGTATTTATGGTAGGTCTACAATTGCATTGAGAATTCTAAAACTTACTGCTTATCAACAATCTGTGTAGATCACAATTCCTGCTTTATTCCTAGCAAATAAGATGCAGCTTATAGAGTCTTTTTTTTTTTTTTTTTTTTTTTTTCCAATTGAAGTTATATGTGCAACCATTCTAGCTATAAGTTCAAATACACCTATTTCAGATTTATACTCAGTCTTCCTATTTGGTCACACATGAGAGAAAACCCTCTATATTTCCAACTATTTAGGTTTTAATAGATTACCTTCTTTTTCTTTAAATGTTGTCTCATTATGGATATATGCATCTCTTAGTACCCCACACCCCAATATTATATATCTATTGATATATTATAGATCTATTTATGCTTAGTAATATGTCAGGTGTGTTAGATTTTGGGAATGGAATGAAATGGTAAAATTGAACTACAGATGTGATGTCTCTTATTGAATTTGGCTCCTCTAAGATGAGACACTTTAGGAAGAAAATCCATAGTCATAACTGTTGATTAGAAGCTTATAAAAGAGGATATCCATAACTTGATCTTATATTAATATTATACACGTGCACAGATTTTATCTTAATCACAAACATTGGTTTTCTAAACAGTAGTTACAACTCAGACTTTTCTCCTTTAAAGTGTACCAGAGCAAAATCCCTTTATGTTGATTGCAAGCTAATAACCCCTATACAATTATTTTAGGGCATGGGGGAACCACTTCATAACATTGATAATGTCATTAAAGCTGCAGATATTATGGTGGATGAGCAAGGGCTTCATTTCAGCCCCCGCAAGGTCACTGTTTCAACCAGTGGGCTTGTTCCGCAGCTCAGACGTTTCCTCCATGAATCCAACTGTGCGTTAGCTGTTAGTTTGAATGCAACTACTGATGAGGTAAATTTCATATTTCCTTATTGTTATTGATTAGTTGAGCACCCATAGAGATAATCATGAAAAGGCAAGAACAGGAATAGAAGGGGGATTGTCACACTTCAATCTATTATGTCAGGTAAGAAACTGGATCATGCCTATAAATAGAAAGTATAAACTGGACTTACTTCTTGAGACACTTGGGAGGAGCTTCGCATCAAACACAAGTATAAGGTTCTATTTGAATATGTGATGCTTGAAGGAGTTAATGACAGGTTAGAAAAATTATTTCACTTTATTGCTTGTGTTGGAATATAATTTTACATTTTTTTGCTAGTGTCTTTTGTCATGTTGCTAGAGACAAAATTATGTTTCACTTGAGAGCTGCATATTTTTCCACACGAAACTTAATGAATTGTCATGAGCTGGAAATTATGCATAAAACCTATAATAATCTTGTCCATAATATTATGTTTGGTTGTGAGAAGAAATAGAGAAGAGAAATAGAGTTGATTTGAAGTACTGTTTAGTATAAGAGAAATAGATAAGAAAGAAATGTGTATCTCTCTTTCCTTTGCTTGGTTAAATAGAAAGTGAGAGGAGAGAAATGCAATATTTGTGAAATGACAAAAATATTCTTAACTACAAGACCGATATACTTATAATGAAGGGGCTATATTGAGAAAAGAAAATAAGATTTCTCGTCTATTTATTCTCATTGTAGTCTCTATTGGAAAAACATGTGGACCCCACCACTTTCTAATCTCTCCTCCCTATTCCTATGCAAACCAAACAAGAGAGGTTTGTTCTCTCTGATAGAATCTGTACTGTGCATTGTAAAACTGTTTATTATTATTGTTGATTGATTGTACAAAGGTGCTGCTATATATATAGCAGACTTTACAAGGATAGAAACAAAGGGTAGTTATGAGTAACAAACTCATAACTGTTGAACAGAAAATAACTAACCTATAAACTGTTTAACAGTTTATCTAACTAACTATTAACAGCATAAAACTATTAGAGAAAACTAAAAACAATACTAGCATATACTCTATTACTCCCCCACAAACTTATGTGGTGAGCAATGAAATGCTTGAAACATTAAGTTTGTCTCTAAGATAGCAAAAGGGCCCTTTAGCCAAAGGTTTTGTAAGTATGTCAGCAATTTGTTCTTCTGCTGGAACATGGCAGACCACCAAGGCTTTGCTAAGCACTTTCTCACGAGCAAAGAAAAGGTCTAGCTCCATGTGCTTGGTTCTTGAGTGAAGCACAGGATTGTGACTTAAAGCTACTGTACTCTGGTTGTCACAGTAGATAGTTGGTGTAGAGTGAGAGATCTTCAGCTCATGTAAGAGAGATTGAACCCAAAGAACTTCTGAAGTTGTCAAAGCCAAGCTACGGTATTCAGCTTCAGCAGTAGATTTGGCTACTAAGGATTGTTTCTTTGACCACCAACTAATGAGATTAGGTCCTAGGAATATACATGCACTTGATGTGGATCTTCTGTCATCCACATCACTAGCCCAATCAGCATCACAGTATGCTTGTAGAGATAAGGGTGTAGAGATAGAGGCTGGTTTGAGTACAAGTCCATAATCCAAGGTGCCTTTTAGGTATCTAAGTATTCTTTTAACTGCTGTCCAGTGAGTATCAAGAGGCTGAGATAAGAATTGGCATGCTTTGTTGGCCTAGTTATGGTTGCATACTGGAGAGCACCAACAATAGACCTATAGAGAGAAGGATCTTCAAAGTAATCAGAGCCAAACCGAGACAGCTTCAATTTTGCTGGGAGAGGTGTTGAAATTCCCTTTGCAGTATCCATACCAGCTCTGCCAAGTAATTCTCTAATGTACTTTGATTGAGTGAGGATGAGAGAGCCATTTTTGACAGCCTTTACTTCAATACCCAGAAAGTAGTCAAGAGATTCAAACTTCTTTAGAGCAAAAACAGCAGTAAGTCTGTCTATAAGAGACTGAACAACATTAGGAGAGCTGCCAGTGATGATAATATCATCAACATATATCAGGACATAGATGCAGCAAGCCTTAGTGCAGTAAACCAGAAGAGAAGGATCCCATTTGCTGTTTACAAACCCGAAGCTGAGCAGGGTCTTAGTGAGGCGATCATACCAAGCTCTTGGAGCTTGTTTAAGGCCATAGATAGCTTTATGCAGCTTGCAAACTAAGGATTTGTCTTGATGTTCAAAGCCACTTGGTTGCTTCATGTAGACTTCCTCTCCGAGAGACCATGAAGAAAGGCATTGTTTATGTCAATTTGCTTGATAGACCAAATTGTTTGTAATTGCTAGAGTGAGAACAATCTCATCAGTAATTGGTTTGATTACTGGGGCAAAGGTTTCAGAGTAGTCACATCCTTCTCTTTGATTGAATCCTTTTGCCACAAGCCTTGCTTTGTACTTGTTGAGAGAACCATCAGGATTCTCTTTAATCCTAAACACCCATTTATTACCAATAGTCTTCCTGCCCGGGGGTAAGTGGACTAGAGACCAGGTCCCATTCTTAATGAGAGCATCATATTCAACTTGCATTGCTTCTTTCCAATGAGGAGAAGTCAATGCTTGTGATACAATATAAGGTTCAGCCGTAGTCAACAGAAGAGTAGGATGAAGTCTAGGTTGCACAATACCATGTTTAGCTCGAGTCATCATAGGGTGAGTGTTTAGGGGGTTAACTAATGAAGGAGCAGTGCTGATAGTTTGAGTTGGAGGTGGTAGAACCGTAGGAGAGGGTGGCTGAGAATGTGTAGAGGAGTTTGGATCAATTGTAGAGGATGCACTCGAAGGCAAAGGTGTAGAAGAATCTAAGGATGGTGAAGGAGAGTGTGTAGGAGCTGGTGGTGGTGAGGGTGGTTGAGAAGGGTTAATTGTGGCTGGATAGGGAGGCTGATTTGGCATTTGTAATGGTGGAAGAGTGAAGTGTGTAGGAGCAGTAGGTGAAGAGGTGACAGAAAATAATCTCATATAAGGAAAGTTAGTCTCATGAAATAAAACATCCTTAGAAATGAACAATCTACCTGTGGAATCAAGGCATTTATAGCCTTTGTGGCTTGAGGAGTATCCCAAGAAGATGCATTCTGCAGTTCGAAACTGAAATTTTGTAGAATGATATGGTCTAAGGAGAGGAAAACAGGAACAACCAAACACTTTTAGAAAGTTGTAATCGTGGATTTTTCCTATATAAATTGGTATAGGGATAGTGTTCTTTTAAAAAGGAGAAGGTAATCTATTAATCAAGTAAATCTGCTTTGTATGGAAAGCATGATCCCAATACTTAAGTGGGCATAGAGGCTCGAGAAAGCAAGATGATAGACCCATATCTACAATGTGCCTATGTTTTCTTTCAATGACACCATTTTGGTGATGTGTGTGTGGACAAATGAGGACGGTGTACTATACCTAAAGATGCCAATATAGGTGCGAAAGGATTTAAATTCACCCCCAATCAGTTTGAGCAGATTTTATTTTAAGATTGAATTGTTTCTCAACAAGTGCTTGAAAAACAATTTGAAGTGAGAGATAGCTTCGATTTTGTTTTTAAAAAATAGATCCGGTATATCTTGTGTAGGCATCAACAAATGAAAGATAATACTTGTAACCCATGGAGGACTCCATAGAGCTAGGCCCCCATAGGTCACTAAAAATAAGTTCTAAAGGATTATTATAAGTAGATCGGACAAATGAGATGGCAACTTATGCGGTTTGCCCATAGCACAAGTCGTGCAAAAATCAAATTTATTAATATTGACAATTGGTTTATTACAAAGCTTGAGAATACTATTAAGAACTTGTAAATTGGGATGGCTTCAGCCTATTGTGCCAAAACAGAACCTAATGTGGCAAAGTGTTTACAATGGAAGAATTAGCGTAAAAATTCAAAGAAGGACTTGAAATAGAGACCGCAGAAAGCAATTTTTGGGAATGTGATAAAGCCCATCCTCCTTGCCTTTTCCACACAATGATAAGTAGAATGATCATCCCGAGATTTAGCAATGCAATGGTTAGGATGAAATTGAAAATAAGCATTGTTATCAAGAACAAATTTCTTTATACTTAAAAAGTTTTTATTCTATTTAGGTACATAAAGAATATTGTTATAGTGCAATATGTGTTTGGGATTATAAGGGAAGGAATCGACTCGGAGCTTATAGAATGGATTGGCAAACCTTGACCACGCGTTGCCTAGAAAGACATGATCTTGACTGAGAAAGAGGTGTTGCAGATGGTCGGATTGGATCAAAGCAATTCCACTCATATGATGTGTTGCAAAAGAGTGTCACCAAGTGATTGCTTGTTGCAAAGGAAGAAGCGCAGCAAGATCATAGCAAAGGCCCGTCTTTGCCGTGTGGCTATCATAGTGGTGACCAGAGGACCAATATTAGCTTGTTGAGGCCAAACAGATGGTGTGTAAAGAAGAGCATAGATGGCCACATGGATATATTGGTCACTGGAGTAGGTGTGGAGGATGTAGCTGTGTCTAATATATTGATAAGGATTGCCAAACATTGGTGGCATGGCAGGAAATGTAGATTGAGGAAATGAAGGTTGTGGAGAAGAATACCTGAAGTAGCACATGGTTGCATCATGTCCAAACCGAGAGCATAGTTGGCATTGTGTGCCTCCACGACCACCTCTACCATTTTGGCCACCACGTTGAAATTTGCCACCACGCCCACGATTGCCTCCACGACCATTAGTGTATTGAGCTTGAGCAGTAGGCTGAGATTCTGATTTAACAGAACCAGTAACAGAGTTACTCTGGGAAACAGAGTTAGCAGGTCCTTGGGTAAGATTGAGAGTAGCAACAGTGTTGGAAGCATTATTCATGTGTGCAAGGCGAGATTCATGGGCCAATAACAAAGCTTCCATCTCATCAAACTCAAACCACTCAGCTTTGGTGGAGAGAAGAGTGATAATGGATTCAAATTCTGGAGGAAGGCCGCGAAGAACAGAGTCATACTGTTCTTGTTGAGAAACTGTCTCTCCAATGGATCTAAGAGCATCAACAATTGATTTTATCCTAGCAAAGAACTCTGGAATGGATTGAGAGCCTTTCTTGACACCATAGGGTCCGCTCCGAGTCGCTAGCTTCGTGCCTTGGTTTTGGCCTGAGAATGATGATGTATCTTTTCCCATAGTTCAAAAGAATACCGACAACCAATTACCTTTGCAAGAACAGAGGGAGAGAGTGAAGATTGGAGCCAGGCTAACAAGAGCTGGTTCTGTAACTCCCATTCAACATATGCCGGATTTTCAATCTCAAGAAGACGATCTTGTTCAGTCAAATATCGAGGAGGAACTTGCGGTGAGACACAATAACGATGCAGCTTGTGTGCACGTAGCACAGGCTCAATTTGTTGGAGCCAAAGAGGTAGATTATCACCTGTTAATTTCTCAGTAACTTGGTACTGGAAGGACTTGAATGGTTTAAGAGAGGGAAGTCCTGTGGAATTACTTTGTAGTTCTGCCATTATCAATGTAACAGTGTTGCAGAACAGGGGAAGACGAAGATGCGCAAAGAATGATCACAAAGAACAAGAAACAAATGAAAAGAAGATAGAAGAAATGCGCAGAAATAAATTGCGAGGCTGAGAAACGCAAGCGGAAGCAAGAAGAAGCGTCCCAGGCAAAAATCCCCAATTTTTGATGAAGTTCAATCGCAAAAACCCTAATTCGAACAGACAGCAATTGAACAGGAATTTCTTAATCAAAGAAAAAATTGAATGAAGAGGAGAGAACGAAATGTAAAGGCGAATAGAAAGGAAAGAGAAAACATGGATTTTGCGACGACGACGGTGAAAATCAGAACCACCACCACACGGTGGTGGTCAGTGAAGAAGAAGAAATTTTGGAAGCTCGTGATACCATGATAGAATCATGCGTGCATTGTAAAACTATTTATTATTATTGTTGATTGATTGTACAAAGGTGCTTTTATATATATAGCAGACTTTACAAGGATAGAAACGAAGCGGTAGTTATGTGTAACAAACTCAATCGTTGAACGGAAAATAACTAACCTATAAACCTGCTTAATGATTTATCTAACTAACTATTAACAAAGATAAAACTATTAGAGAAAACTAAAAACAATACTAGCATATACTCTATTACTCTCTCTCTTCTCTCTCCTCTCTATCTCTACCTTATTTCTCCTAAAACAAACAAGCCATAAATGACTTTGTATAAATTGCATTAACAATTATAGGAAGGAATGATCCAAAGAATTTGAACGTAGGGCGTTCATGGGTTTGTTTGGATTGGATTTGCCCAAATCCATTGCGAGCCGAATATACTTAATCGGTTTGGGTTGGTTCAGATTTTACTTCTTTTCTTCCAAAACCCGAACCAAACTAACTGATATTAGATGGGTTGGTTTGGACTGGTTCATGGGTCATGCACCAAAATGTTAATTTTTAAAATATAAAAAGTACACTTTATTTGTAATCAATTTCAAACTCATTAGTAGTCTTCAAATCCATAGTACTAAAATTTTATAACTAATCATAAATTATTAAGGTAAAAGTCTAACCAAACATAAATTTTATAGCATCTTCTCGATCTAAAATTACAACCTAATATGTTTGGGTTTGGTCCGAACATGAAAATTCCCAAAACCAAACATATCAAAGTTGGATTGGATTCTTGGTTAGTTTGAAGTTGCCCAAACCAAACATATCAAGGTTGGATTGGATTCCCAAACCAAACATATCAAGTCGAGACGAGCGCTCTACAAAGATAGAGTGGGTATTTAACCTCTCTGTTGTATGATCTACTGAGTCAAAGATGGTGTGGTGGTTTGGTAATCGAAATCTCTCGCCATGGGTAGTCCTCGTGAGAAGCGAAACGAAGAAGCAAATCTGATCTGAAGATGGAAGATGGAGTCTCTCTCTTGAATTATTGTGATTGCCAAATTGGGGTTGCTTTTGTTCGTAATGACTTTGGGGTAGTTGGGTTTGTTGCTTCTTTGTGTAAGATGTTATTGTAACACTGGGTAAGGGGATCCACTAGACTAATCCGAATTTCGCTGGGCCTCTCTAGTTTGCGCCTTGTTTTGCTCCTTTGGACCTGTTGGTTTGTCTTGATCCAATCCTTGTGGTCGTATGGTTTGGGCCTTTGCCCATTAGTTAATGAAATCATACACCTTCGACCAACAAAAATAAAGTTTCCCGATCCACTAAACACCCTAAGAATGATATAAGATAGCTCACGAAGTTATGGTGCGAAAAAGCTTTGATGTTACAGTTAACACTACTCTTTGTGCTTTGCAATTCTTCTATGCTAGTTCTATGATACATTCCTTGTTATTTTTCCTTTTTGCTTTCGTATCCTTTGGTGCTCATTTTCTTTACAAGTCGATGGTTAAATTTAACTTTTTTTATGTCTTTACTTTTCCGACCAATGGTATAAGATTGGACCTTTTTTTTTTTTTTGTAAAATTAGTTTTTTTGTCTTAACTTCTATAATGCAGCAATGAAGATGCAAAACGGCTTATCAAGCTTGTGAAGGGGATTCCTTGCAAGATCAATCTCATCTCATTCAATCCGCATAGTGGATCCTTCTTCAGACCAACCAAAGAGGAAAGGATAATTGAATTCGAAATATGCTTGCTGAGGCAGGATGCATAGTCTTTCTTAGACCCAGTAGAGGCGATGATCAGATGGCCGCGTGTGGTCAGTTAGGCAAGCCTGGCACCATTCAAGCTCCGGTGCTCCGTGTACCTGAACAATTCCAAATGGCAGTTGGAAGTTCAACTTGATTCTTTATAAAGGTTCCGCTACAAATTACTCCAACAGTTATTAATGAATTCCACAAGGCACTTGTTATGACCCATGTTGAGAATGGAATGGAGTGACTATTGTTGACTGCATATTGAGAATACAAGGCCTGAGAGAGGTAAACATAGGACGTATGTTTGTTTCCATGTTGCTCATCCCCACTTTACAATGAGTTGGGATCCAAATTTCTGAAGTGTAGCTTTTTACATAAAGTTACCAGAAAAGAGCATTATGTTTATGTAATCTATAGGTTAGTTCCTTTTAGTTCTATATTTGAAGAAACATTTGGAAAACATAGGTTAGTTCCTTTCCTTCGTAAACTCGGTACTTTTGTAATATATTTTTGGGTCAAATGTGTTTTTTACCATTTAAAAACAGGGAATTTTGGTAATGATTTTTCATCCCCTAAATACTTGAAATTACTATACTTAGTTCGTATGTCAACGAAGATTTGCCAAATGCTAAGATGTCTCATGAAAAGCATACTAGTTGGCATTTACTAAGCATATATAGTGGTGAGTTAAATTATCACCATTGGAATAGATATAAATCTCAAAGATCATATTCGCCATAAAATCTTGATAGAGAAATAGGGATTTGCTTTATTTCTTTCTTTCTTAGAGTATGAAAACAATCCTTTGTTCTGCTCTCATTTTTTAGAGCAACAGGATTTATCATGATCTTTATTCAAATTGTAAGCACAAGACTGTTTTGAATTATTTGGATATCAATTAAAACAAAGATAATGATGAATCCTGTTGACATGGGTAAAGCTCATAAACCTCCAGATCTTATTGATAAAGGTCGGCTCTTGATATCATTGGGCTTAACCAGAAGGGTAAGGAGAAGATAATTTAGCTTCCCTTAGATTACACTTGTAATTCGAAGGATTCTGTTGTTCAAGATGATGCAAAATTTTGCTCACATGTTAATGACTTGGTTGTTAACAATCAATATCTTAACTCTAGTAGAGAGGATTTTAAAGAGAACGATTATGCTAATCAAGATGATGCAGTATCTAACCCACAGGTTAATGTCTTGGTTGTTTCAAATTTTCTAACAATGTTGGTAATAGTCACAATGCTACCGAAGGCTCCTAAAGTTGTTTAGGCTGATATTCGTATTCTAGGTGAGCTTTGGAGCACTGAGGCGGGCGACCATGCAGACCTTGTTGAGGAAGAGGACATTCTCCCTAATCATGGAGATGGTGGTGGTCAACCGGAGTAAATTTTATCCACTATTTTCTTTTAGATCACAAAAGAAAAAGTTGAGTCAAAGAGCACTCAAGGTTGTTCTAGAAGAAGGCAATGAATGTGCTGACAAATATTTCCCTCCTAAAAGTTAAGTTTACTTTTATTTTGTTCGGTGCATAAGTGTACCCGCTTTCACTATAAAAGAGTTCTCTTTTTAAAGGAATTTCTTCATTAGAGATAGTTTTCGTTAATTTGCTTGTCCGCCAAGTGTGGTTGTATTCGTTTTTCAATTTTTTTTAATAATGCTATGGATTTCATAAATGCTAAGCATTCCATTTTGTCTAAAAGAGCTAAATTATTACATATTTCGCTTCCCTTCTCCCTCTCTCTCCTCTCTTCCCACTTTGATGGGATAATTGACCATCAAGTTTACATCTTGCAATTCAAGGTATCAAATGAAACCAAAGGTAGTAAGACCCAACTTTTGGAACATGTAGGAACAGGTTGTCTGTAAGGAGTCTAATTATATGAGAAATGGAGTAACACTATTCAATTGAATTCAAGTGAAACAGAACGCCAAAGTTCCAGTATATATGCTGGAATTTATTACAATAGTAGAAACATAGAAATTGAGAAAGTAACATAAAAATGCATAAAAGAAGATATAGGAGAAGGAAGGGCAGGTCACAATTAACCCCACGGGTTGTGATAGGTTACCACCCTCAAATTGGATTTTGGTTCCAAAGTCTATGGAAAACAAGATCAAGTGGACAAGTAATAGTATTAAGGAAAACAATGTCGAGAGGACGAATTAAGGCTGCTAATAGTTGTGCTGATTTACTTGTTTTTATTTTTTAGTATTTGAAACAAAATAACATAGACTATGGTACTATGTGATGGATTCATAGAGGAGATTATGATCCTAGGATAAATCAACATCCCAGATAATGTAAGCAATTTTGGTCTAGTAATGGTTTCTAAGCTCATTTATTTCATGTAACTAGCATAGAAGCATTATATTATATATGATCTATCTAAAGCAAATCTCTCCCAGTTATAATGCATGCTTCCTTGGCTTCGCCCCCCAATTGTAACCAAGAAACAAAAATATTACATGTCATCAACGCAATAAAGACATCACCTCCAAAAATTAAAAAGGTAAACAAATAACCAGAACTTTTGAAGCCATTCTCATCGTTTTTCCCCATCAAACAGTGCAAGTAAAAACCAGACCATCCAGCAGTTCAGATAATTGGGTACCACCGCAGGTGCTAAGAATCGTTTAATACCTCCATATATTCATAAACACTGAAACTATGATAGATCTATGTTTCAAGTACACAATTCTGGGGGATTCACCTTTTATCCTATTAACTCTAGCTGTCAGCTCAGTACTATTTCCTACTATACAGTTCAAAGGAACCGCCTAAACCAAAAGAAATGGTTAGAAACTGGACAAGTTGCTTGTTATTTGCACATAGCAAACTGTCTTATATGGAATCCGTTGGCCTATTTACCAGGAAATTCCACATCCAAAAACTAGCAGCTGAATAGCTAAAGTCTGCTGTACATGGTAAAAGAAATGGCATCAACTATATGGATTATCAACAAACTGTTCATCCAATTGCAATTCATGATGCCAATATTAGATCAATGAATCATTGGCGGTCTTAACAGACTAAGTTGCAGTGCTGGCAGATGACGGAGAAGATTCTTTGATACCATCATTGATTGATTTTTGTAGTTCTGCTACTATCAACTCCTTGATTTTCACTCTTAAACCGGATGCCTCTTCAGATTTAAACCATTTCTTGCCAAACTGTAAATTGGTAAGGATCAATAGATAAAACCAATTACTTGAAATGAAATCATTCTAAGAAAGCAACACTTATTAATTACCATTGCTAAATCCTTCTTTTTGAGTCTTTCAGGCGCCTCTTCCATGAAACGCTTTATGAAGTACAATACAAACAGACCACAATCATACTCATTTTTCTGTTGGGGAACCTGGTCCAAAAAACACAAGTAAATGCTGACCTTTTGCAGTCGCGGAGGTCCCACAATTTTCAAATTTCAGAAAAAACATTGCTGAAACAACTTCATAATAATTCATCAATTTTTTAGGTAAAAGAGGCATCAAGGAGGGGTGGAAAAAGTCAAGGTAGTCAGATTCGATATCCTACTTAGGAGAGGTGAGGGGTCACAGGTTTCGTAAAACACGGGTTTGTAGCACAAAACGTAAGATCCTACCAAATTGTCCAACTAGCAAATATATGCATATTCAAACATGTGTATAGAGATAAAAATCATAAATAAGTGGAAAAAATAACTTCAAAAACACCACAAATACTTGATAACTTCAACGCCATACACACATGAGTGACACAAACATAAGTCATACACAATATATTTAATCAAAAAACAAATTATTTGCAGTAATGACCAACTACAAAAATTATTTGACACAAACATAAATCAGTTTAGTTGCAGCACTGACAACCTAAAAAAATTATTTAATCAAAAACAAAAAAGAACCAAATCAAACCAGGAAAAACAAAAAAGAAAATGAAAGAACAAACGGAGAGAAGAGTAGCAGAGAGAAGGAAAAAAATAAGCAGAGAGAAAGAAGCGGAAAAAACGAACCAGAGAAACCGAAAAAAAGAACAAAAACTAAACAGAAAATGCAGGGTGAGTCACAGCCTCGCAGGGAAGGGCCACCGCCGTGTTTAGATATGTCATGTTTTATGATGCATATATATACTAGTTGGATCTAGAGTTAAATGGTTTATCTTTAGATATGTCATGTTTTATGATATGACAATTTGACATCATCTGATCCTTGTAGCCGACCCTACTTGGTTGGTGGGGAAAGGCTTTAGCTATTGGTTGGTTTCCAAGCATCAATTTTTAAGAAACTAACTTCAATGAGATGGACCCACATCAACCTACTGAAAATCCGAACAGTTCCATGGTCATTAAGGTTATATGAAAAGTCTAAGGCTTAAAGAGCTTTTTCTTGAAGCTGTCAGAAACTCTTATGGCTGTTCACCATACAAGGTTCTAAAGATGGACTGCAATCCTTCAATTGTGATTCACTCGGGAAAAGACCTAAGAATTCCAAATATATCAGCAGCCATTTCATTATGGGCAGAAACAATTTGTTAGAACTTAGAAGTGTAGGCATCTGTTCATATATAAAGATTATTTATTTTTGAGAACAGATAGGGAAATAACTAATAAGGAATATCATCTTCAGTACGTGATTCTAGATTTACAGAGACACTTACAGCAATGACTTGAGTTTCAATTCTTCTAGCGAGGCACTTCCATATTCTGTCTGCAATCGAAACATCAGAAGACGCACATTCTTGACCCAAGTAGTTCCATTCTTCAATCAAAAAGCTACATAGCATTATTTTACATCATAAGTTCTATGTTTAAATTGAAGATAATTGCCTATAAACAGTTATCAGAACAACGTAAAACAAATGATTTAACAAAACAACATTGTAAGAATTGGGCTGGGGATTGACCCAGTCAAATGGTTGGGCTACCAGCCGATAGTCGAAATCATACAGATGATAAAAAAGAAAATAAATAAAAAAATGGGTTTATACCCCGGTTAAAATCATGCTTACCAGCTCAACAGGTTTTTCTGAAAATTTATTACACGCTTCAAATGGACTTGTCAGGTAGCTAGGTTGGTTTTCAAGTCGATTCTTACAAATATGCAACAGAGTCTACATGCTGGTTGCTTATCTAAAAAAAAAAAAAGTCTACATGCTGGGAACGAGTACAATGGGAGTACAAATGACTACATTATCAAGTATTCAAGTTCAATGCTTTAAGCTTTTTTTGATTAAAAGAATAGTACATCTCAAGTGGAACTTTGTGACATCCTTTCCAAATGCAAAATTGAAAATCGTTAATTTCAAAGCCGGTGGGATGTATATAAGATATCTAGAGAGTAGATCAATCATTAAAAGAATATCAATTACAAATTTGAAGATAAATCTGGAAAATTTGTTTTGTTGATATGCAAAATGACAAATGGCATATAGTGATTTTGAACTAGAGCATCTACGTTGCTCTGTGTACTGAAGACTTCCATAATTTCCACTAACAAAAATTATCAAGATATACCCCAATGCTTTCTATACAAATGGTAAATCAGAACAGAAGTGATTCTTTCAAAATATAATGGCTTTGTCATATGCTTACTAAAAGGCTTCATCATATCTGCTACTTATAAGAAGACTTAATAATTGTGCTTAGAAATAAAGATATCGCTCTTGCCAAACCCTCAAAACCAACATCAAGGAATAATACAACAGTATAGCACTGAAGAGGCAAGGTATAGCTATGTTACTAGAGGATTGAACTGAATATTTAATGTGATACAACCATATTCCCTCTAAGGCTCTAACTCGATTTTGATCTGTCTCAAACTATTTATCACTTTAAAATTTTCAAAAAAACATTAATTATTTTTCTCCATCAATACGCTTATTTATTGGCATCTCAACCTAAAACATTAATTAATCCTTCATATCTACTTACCTAACAAGTAACTACTACAATAAGGGAATTTTAATTTTTAGTCAAAAGAAGTCATTATATCATGATTACTTATATAATTAAAAATTTCTTAAGATGTGTGCAGCACCTTAAATGACAAATCACAAATAATGCGACAGAGGGAGTAACAAACACTTCTCTAGTCTCACCTTCTAATATTATCAAAAACCGATTTACTCGAGTGAAGACCCAAAGAATCCAAATGAAGAACGATTGGTCCTGATTCGTCTTCTTTGTCAGGGATACAAATAATGATCAAGCTCCAGTGAAGACTGAACATGTGAAAAATCACAAGTAATAAATACAAAAATGATTAGAGGTTCAGGGTATATAAATATAAAATAATGATCCTTCGCTTGAACAGAAATATTGGGCAGGAACTGCATACTAGAATAAAAGCATATACAAATAAATATAAATATATTTTTTTTTAAATTTTAAACAACCCACATGCTTAAGTAACTCCCAAACACAACCAAAAAAATTGACAGATACTATCTATACCATCAAGATGCAACTTTTTTTAGAGCCCGTAACTTAGGAACTTCAAGGTTAAGCATGCTCAACATGGAGCGATCCTAGGGTGGGGGCTTCTAGGAAGCATGTGAATGAGGTCAAAACATGCTGAAAAGACCCTTGATCGTTTCTGGGAAAGTTATCAATTTGAAAAGCAATTTGTTCGTTACAAACATGATCAAAGCGAGACCTCTCCCAGAACGATGTGATTTGAGGACGACCCATCTGTAAGTTGGTGGGCATGCAACACTCTGTGTAAAAACAGGATAGGGACTTAATCAACAATGCAAAAGATGAAGCATTGAAATAGAACAAATTTTGGCGGGCTTCTAGGCAAAGGGACACATCAATGAACCAATGTCACATTCGAATGAGAGGGATCAAGGGATTATGCAGGTATATGATTATACATTTGAGGACTGGTGCAACCAGCACCCCCTGAGCTTCTTCTATCGTGACCTTTCCCTAAAGCCTGTCATGGCGGGAACTCTAAAACACTAGGTTGCCCATTTCATTTTCATTAAAAGTCAAAATATAAAACACGTTGGTAAAATTATAGCTGAAAATTTAAAACATGGATAAATGTTTCTTCGAATGATGGCTCTTTTTCTATGATGTGATAGTATTTCCTTCAGATAATAACTGAATTTAAAAGAAAGCGCAAAAAGAACTCCCCACCATTCACAAGAATTAACATTTACGAAAGAAATTTCAGTGCTAACAAGAAAACTTACTCCTCATGTATGGGAATCAAAACATATGCCTTCTGAAAAATATTTACACCTTTCCACCACCTTCTGAACTTGGCAAAGATTGTCTCCTTGTCACTTTGCTAGATATTGTAAAGGAAAATGAATCAGAGCATATACCAATTAAAATTACAATTGAATCTGAATATTTGATTGATTCTGTTGAATGGGGTTTACATCTATATATATACAAGAGAAATCTAATGACTACAACCACCAACTAATCTAATAAATACAACCAACAACTACCAACTAACAACTATCTACAATATAATTAATCAACACTCCCCCTCAAGCTGGAGCATATATGTCAGAAGCATCCAGCTTGTTACATATGTATGCTATTATAGGACCCCGTAAGGACTTAGTTAGCATGTCTGCAAGTTGATCATTAGAGCTGGCGAAGGAAGTTTTGATGATACCCGAGAGAATCTTCTCTAATGAAATGACAATCAACCTCTATATGTTTAGTTCTCTCATGAAAAATTGGCTTCGATGAGAGATGTAGAGCGGATTGGTTGTCACAAGCAAGTTCCATAGGACCTCTGTAGTTAATAGCAAATAGCGTAGCGTAGCGGCCGATCCCTAAAGGGCTATTGCGATGTAGCGGGTAGTGGTATGACCGCTATGCCAAAGTCTAGGCAAACAATATACTGGATTTATACCATACACATATTAAGGCTAAAAAACATAAGAATACTAAAAAATGAACACATATTCATAAGTAATCACAAAGTCATGCTACTAATACTTAGACATAACATAAACCAAAATAGTAAACAAGTTCTAGCCTCCAAGTGTGAGTCTGAGATGATGCCATTACAAGTTTGGTTTGTTGAAAAAACAGAGGAAAAGTGTGAAACGCAGGTTCTGTTTGTTAAAAAACAGAGGGAAAAAAAAGAAAACAGAGGAAGTGAGAAGTGAGAAGAGAGATGCACTTTGAAGTGAGAAGTGAGAAAAAAGAGCTTGAGACAGTGAGAGGCGTCGCTGAAGAAGAGATCTAAGGCAGTGAGATGGGTCGATCGCTGAGAAGAGAGAGCAGAGCGCTCTCTGTGTTTTTTTTGAAGAAACAGCATCTCTGCAGAGACGTTTGGGAACAGAGAGAGGCGTGAAGAAGAAGGTGGTTTACTTATTGGGTAAATAATAAGTTAATAAATGATAGGTAATAGTAATAACTGCTGGGTAAAATTCTAAACAGTAAGAAATTAAGGGTATAACGGTATTATCGCGTTTTAAAATAAGGGCAAAAGGGTATTTTTCCCTGGAAACCCCTAAATTTTATCTTCTCTGCTCTTGGAGCGGATCTGACCCGTGTTTTGACCCGCTAAAACGCAACGCAACCTCCGCAATTGCGCCGCACCAGCCGCAACACTAAACGGCGACGCTCCGGTGGTTAGAGTGGCGGCGGCCGTCGCTACGCCACGCACCGCCGCAATTGCGGCCGCAACTTCCGCTATTAACTACAGAGCATAGGACCAATCTTGCAAAACTCAACTCTTGAAGCAAATTCCTTAACCATACAAGTTCACATGTTGCATAAGCCATAGCACGATACTCAGGTTCAGCGCTTGACCTTGCAACAACAGTCTGTTTCTTGCTTTTTCATGAGATCAAATTTCCGCCAAAGAGAACACAATAGCCTGAAGTGGATCTTCTATCACCTGCATCTCCTGCCTAATCTGCATCTGAATATCCAAGAACATTAGTGTGACCTTTGTCTGTATAGATAAGCCTTTTTCCTGGTGATCCTTTGATATACCTTAGAATCCGAACAACTGCATTCCAGTGACTCACATGGTGAGTTAAGAAACTGACTAATGACACTAACCGGAAAGGCAATGTCTGGCCTGGTCATAGTGAGATAATTTGGCTTTCCAACCAATCTTCTATATAGACCTGGGTCTGAATAGGGCTCCCCCTGATTAGGTATAAGCTTTACATTTGGGTCCATAGGAGTATCAACAAAGCTTACGATCAAGCATCCCGCCTCTCCGAATATCAAGAGCATATTTCCTCTGAGAAATAGCAATACCAAGCTTGGATTGAGCAACTTCTATTCCAAGAAAGTATCGCAAACGACCAAGGTCCTTGGTTTGAAAGTGTTTAAACAAGTGTTGCTTAAGTTGTTTAATGCCCTCTTCATCATCACCTGTAAAGACAATATCATCTACATACACCACAAGATAGATCATTTTATTCAAGGGTGAGCATTTAAAGAAAACTGAGTGATCAGCTTCACAGGGTAACATGCCAAATTGTTGGATGACTTTGCTAAACTTTCCAAACTAGGCTCGAGGTGATTGTTTTAAACCATACAATGACTTTCTAAGCTTGCAAACAAGGTCTGGCTCCCCTTGAGCAACAAAGCCGGGTGGTTGCTCCATATAAATCTCCTCCTCTAAATCACTATGGAGGAATGCATTTTTAATATCCAGCTGGTATAAATGCCAACGACAAATGGCAGCCATAGACAAAAACAAACGAACAGATGCCATTTTCGCAACCGGAGAGAAAGCATCACCATAATCCAAACCATAAATCTGAGTATATCATTTGGCTACCAAACGAGCCTTCAGCCGATCCACTTGTCCATCAGGTCCAACTTTCACTGTAAAAACCCATCGACAAATAACTGTAGACTATCCAGTAGGATGGGGGACAAGTTTCCATGTACTATTAGATTCCAAAGCTGTCATCTCATCAATCATTGCTTGTCTCCATCCTGGATGAGACAGAGCTTCCTGAACATTCTTAGGAATAGTAATAAAGGATAAAGCAGCAACAAAGGCACAGTGGCAAGGAGGATTAGTAGTGGACCGTTTACCTTTACGAACTGCGATGGGATGGTCAGCGGAAGTGTCGAGAGGGACCGCAGCAGAAGAAGGGATTGAAGCAAGAACTGAGTCACGAGAGTCAGGTGGAAGAGCAGGCTCTAGGTTTCTCTGACGACGCTCGTAAGTGATACCAAACCCGTGATCACGGCTGTGTGGGAGTTGTCTTGTTCTCAGAACTCGAGGAACATCAAGAAGAAGGCAGTGTAACACGGAGGTCATCTTGAATTGGAAGTGACTGGTGACGCAAAGAACATTGTATCCTCAAAGAAAGTAACATCGACAGACACATAAAAACGATGTGTACTAGGACAGTAACATCTATATCCCTTTTGAACACGAGAGTACCCAACAAAGACACATTTGACAGCTCGTGCAGACAATTTATCACGACCAGGAGTGAGTGGACAAAGCAAGTGGAACCAAACACATGTGGGGGAACAACATAAAGTGGGTCTTGTGGGAATAAAAGTGACTGTGGAATTTGATTACTTAGAACAGAAGACGGCATACGGTTAATCAAATAACTTGTAAGAACAGCGTCACCCTAAAATTTCAATGGTGCATTGGCATTGATCAACAGTGTTCGAGCAGTTTCGACAATATGACGATGTTTACGTTCAGCCACACCATTTTGTTGTGGTGTGAGGACAACTAGATTGGTGTATAATACCGTGAGAAGTCAAAAAAGAGTTAAAGGACGCAGAAAAATATTCTTTTGCATTATCGCTGCGTAAAACTCGAATTGTCTTTCCAAATTGATTTTGAATTTCTAAATGAAACGTTTGAAAGGCATTAAATAACTCAGAACGATCTTTTAATAAAAACAACCAAGTGCACCTTGAAAAGTCATCAATGAAAGTAACATAGTACTAATAACCTAAAATAGTAGGAACACGACTAGGACCCTAAACATCAGAATGAACAATATCAAAAGGAGAAGTAGCTCGACTGATGACACTACTAGGAAAAGAAACTCTGGCATGTTTACCAAGTTGACATGACTCGCAATCTAGAGACGGTAGGTGTGAAAGATGAGGGACCATGCGCTTGAACTTATCCAAACTTGGATGACCAAGACGACGATGAAGAGTTTTCAAGACACGTAAGCAAAGACACATATAGTGGATGAAATTTGAATGGAGATAGAAGAGACCTCGTGACCTAGATCCAGTTCCAATCGTCTGCTTCGTACTCCGATCCTGTATATAAACACCATCAGAATTAAAGGTTACTTCACAATTCAAATTATCATCAATGAGTTTGCCAACAGAGACTAAATCAAATGGACAACCAGGTACAAATAATACTTAGTTTAATGGTAATGTTGGAAGAGGTGAAGCCTGACCAACACTAGTTGCATATGACTTAGACCCATCAGCATAAGTAATGTTGTGAGGTGTTTTAGGAGGAGAAAATTTAGAAAGGAGTGAAAGATTACCAGATATGTGATCAGATGCACCAGAATCCATGGTCCAAGGGACTCAGAATGGGAAAGATAGCCCGTAGAATTACCCGTGTGAGTTACAGTTGCAGAAGCGATAGCAGCTGAAAAGGACGATGCTTGTTGTGCTGTCTTAAATTGAAGGAACTCTTTATATTCATCGGCAGAGAAAATACTGTCTCCCTCAGAACCTGAAGATTGGGCCACATTAGTTGTTTTGTCCGGAAATCCATGAAGAGAATAACACCGATCTTGAGTGTGTCCATCCCTTTTACAATAAGAGCAATGGAGATTTCCTCTACCACCTCTTCCACGACCAACACCTCTACGACCACGACCTCGACCTCCACGGTTAGCAACATTAGATATCAATATTGAAGACTCTATTGGCGATGGAGTACTAGTGCTACCTGATTCTTCTGGAGAAGCGACTCGGAGCAAGCGGTCAAATAACGCCTCCAATGTGGGGATGTCAGAATTCGTCAATGTTTGGTTCAGAATCGATTCAAACTCTTTGTGCAATCCATGGAGAACAAACACCATAAGCATATTATCTAGTCTCTCTGTCATCTTCTTGACATCCTCTTTTAACAACATCAACTTAGCTTCCTCATAGATAGATTGTGCATTGTTCAGATAAGAAGGCAGATCAAGGTCAGACATCTGCAGTGTTGCCAGATTATGAATTGTCTCATATATCCGTTGTATATCATTCGCATAAACCGTTTGTGCCTTCTTCCAAATCTAATGACACGTCCTATAAGGACAAAAATGTACCATCAATTTAGGCTCAACAGACGGTAACAATAAAGCCAAAAGTTGATAGTCAGCCTTCTTCCATTCTTCTCTTTCAGAGGCAACGATGCCATCTGCCTTCTTCTCAAGATGGTCAGACATCCCCTGACCCAAAAACCATATTTCCACCGCATTACGCCAATCCAAATAATTCTTTCCATTCAACTTCTCAGAAGTGATGGTAGGAGTTGCAGAAAATGCGAAGGAGCTCAAACCCTTCTTCTCAGACTTAGTTTCCTTAGGATTCTCTCCCATAATGAACAAGAGAAGGCTTAAAAACACTATTTTGTTAGGGAAAAAACAGTGGAACCAGTGTTTTAAATCCCGGATAGCGGCGCATAGCGGCCGGCCCCAAAAACGCTATAGCGGTATAGAGGATAGCGGGATGGCCGCTATTTTGAAATATCAATCATAAATATGGGATAAATACTACATGTATGAAAATTCTCAAACAAAATTAAAAATGCTCAAATATATAAAGTATATAAAAAGTAGATTAATAAAAATAGAAGATAAGTAGAAGAAAAGTAGATTAATAACAGAGTATATAAAAAGTATATAAAAAGTGGAAGAAAAGTAGAATAGATTATAAACAAGTGGAAGAAAAGTATATAAAAAGTGGAAGTATATAATAGTATATAATAGCAGGCCTGAGTCGAGAGAGAGTGTAAGACGAAAAGAGAGCAAAGAACAGTTCGCGATCAAAAGAGGCACGCATGCGTAATAAGGCATAAAGCGGATGTACTAAAGACGAAATTACAGAATACCCTCAATGAAATAACTAGACATTTAAAAAAGAAGGGGCGTTTTCGTCATTCCCCTTCTATCTTCAACCTTGGATATGTGTTAGATCCGGAAGTCCGATAAGGCGTTGTTTTCCTCCGCGAAATCGCCGCCACGACGCTCGCTACGCCCGAAGTGCCCCGCTATGCCGTCACCGTCGCAGCCTAAAGGTCGCTCCGCCGCTTATAGCGCGATTTAAAAAACATCGAGTGGAAACAGATTCAAAGCAGATTAAAACAACAAACAAACTACAAAGGAACAGATTCAAACAGAGTAAAAACAACTAAACTTCAAAGGAACAGATCTGAAACAGAGTGAAAACAACCAAACTTCACAAGCCAACCACTAAAAACACTTGAAAGCACTCGAAACACGAGACCCAAAGAACCGGAGTGACCAAAACGAAGAGAGGAGGCTCGGGTGATCCAAACGAGACAAACCGCGTTGAAAAGCGAGTCCTCGGAAGGTGGCGCGTGGACGCCACGCCCCGAAGGGTGACGATGCAATGGCGGCGCGTTGGTGGCACGTATCTTTTGACGCACGACGGAGATACTAATGGACAAATCGGCACCTTCCGCTTTCGGTGGTGGGGGTGCGTGTCTCCGTTTGAGAGGTTTGGTGATGGAAGTGATGGTGAGGTTTGGTTCTTCAAACAATGAACAGTGGGTCAGCGCAAAGGTGCAGCTGCCTGAAACCCAAAATCTAAAGGGAAAGGATTACTAGCTCTGGATACCAAATTGAATCTGAATATTTGATCTAAAGGGAAAGGTTTGGTGCCGATTGTGTTGAATGGGGTTTACATCTATATATATACAAGAGAAATCTAATGACTACAACCACCAACTAATCTAATAAATACAACCAACAACTACCAACTAACAACCAACTGCAATATTAATTAATCAACAATTACAAAAGAAGGGAATCTGATGGAGCCAGGAGAAGTTAACTTCAAAAACAAGAGCATCTTTACAATGAGTGAAGAACCCATCTCATATTCTCACCTCATTTTTTAAATGTGCCTATTTGAATGCTCCTTAAATAAATTGTATGCTACAAAGTTAAAGATACTAAAGTAAGAAAATATCGGATTTATGAGATTAAAAATCAGATAAATTATTTTAAATCATTAATCTCATATTTTATCTCTCTTATTTTTTTTAACTACTTCCATTGACACCACATGATCTGAATTCTAATTCCCTAATCTATTCTCATAACTATCTATTGTCCCACTTTATATTTTTTAGATTCTTTTAGCATGATTTCACATGCCTTATATGTTGTAAATCAGAAAGGGGTGTTGTCCTAACTCCTAAATAAGCACAAAAAAGAAACAAAAGTACGTAACTTTCATCTCAAAATATACCATCAAAATTACCAAATAAAACACAAATAACTTATCAACCAGCAGTTAAATCAGTCACTAGCAAAGAGCTTACAATATTTGAAATTGAGCAAGAAAGTACATTATATCATAATGATTAAGAGTCAGTTTAATGATGGAAAACAATATCCATGCATGCACATAAATACAGCTATAAACTTGCATGAGGATGACTAAGTACCTTGCAGGAAACATCTTCTTTAAGCTTCTTGTAGAAATATGTATTGAAAAAATGGTAGTCAAACAATGGCATATTTCCCAGAGATGCTTCTTGCTGCAAATATCTAGCCAATAGATAATATCGTAAGTAGAGAGTTACAAAACTACACATGCAAAACATTTCTACAGACTATTACTATTCCGCAGTATGCTTCAAATTTTCACTATCACTACTCCAAAAGGGACTAAAGAAAGTGATGACATAAATAGTTCAGTTCAGTAGATAATAAGAGTAAATGGAAGTGCATGAGTTTGATGGCAGTCCAACAAGCTTCGCCCTCACCCACCCTGGCTCATTTTGGTAATTATAGGGTTTGTCTATCTCATTCCTTAGAATCATGGATTTCAGATTTTGGTGCTTCTGATCATATAACTGGCAATCCCTCTCTGTGTCTAATTTGTCGCCTCCTAAGACACCTCACTATGTTACGAGTGCTAATGGTTCTAAGGTATTGGTCAAGCGTCACTTCCATCCTTCTCTCTACACTTTGTCTTGTATCAAAATGCCCCTTAAATTAATTTCAACTAGTTAACTTACCCGCTCTTTCAATTGTTCCATCATATACTTCTGACTCTTTCTTTATACAAGAACGAAGTACCAGACATACGATTGGAACAAGATATGAATCACAGGGCCAATACCTTCAACCTCCTTCACCACCATATGCATTGTTTTTGCATCTCCGGATCTCATTCAATTTCATTTGGGTCATCCAAGCCTGGATAAGTTGGAGGTGTTAGTTCCTCATATATCACATTTGAAGTCCCTAAATTGTGAATCATGTCAACCAGGAAAACTTAACATGGCATCTTTTCCTAGTAGTGCCAATAAAAGATCTATGTCTCCTTTTGACATTGGATCTTAGTCATGTGTCTTCTACTATGGGATACAGGTATTATGCCACTTTCATTGATGATTTCTCAAGGTGCTGCCTTGATCGCTTAATTTTTATAGAAAGGACAGAAAAAGCTCAATCGTCTTCAATGTCCATTCAAACAAACATGCATTGAATCACTCTATCCATCTACTATCCCACCAAAAAACATGCTATGAATTTAAGGGTAAAAAGTAGAAGTAGGCACCAAAGTTATGTATTGTTTTGTTCGCTGCAAAAAGAAAAATATTAGATGGAACACTTTCAAGGGGGTAAGCAACGATAGACCTAAATTGACTTACCGTATGTAAAAGTTCATGATAGTTGATGTTAAGTAACCATGAGGGGCAAGGCACTCTATATCATCGTAACAAATTTCAACACACTCCGGATCATCTCTGAGCCATCATAAATGAGAGTTAAAAGGGTCGTGCAACATAGATTAGAAGTAGAAATAAATGGTTAACGGACAATGTTCTAATAGTTACTCTTTTGAAGTACCTTGATGGAAAATAGATCTTAGCTCCTTTCAAACTGAAAAGAAACACAAAAAAATCAAATAACACTTAGAAACAGGTGTGTTTCCCTAAACCCTAAAAAGATACACAAATAAAAGCAATCAAATTCCCTTACTATTCAGGAACTTTCTTTTCTGTTTCCTCTAGAATATGAGGCGCATCGTCGTCGTCGTCATCATCATCATCGAGTACAATTGGACTACCCTGTTTAAAACAAGTCATATGTAACTTATTACTTGTGAATAATTAGTGAAGCTATAGAGATGCCAGATCATCAACAAACTACTAATGAACTTGGGACCTGTATAACTAAAAGCTCCAACAGCCAAAGGTTATAAGTAAAATCAAAAGATAAACGGTAAGCAAATGCAAACATACCTTCCTGGACCTGGACCCATCTGATTGAATTGCCTGAGAAGTATCCTTCCTACCAAGTGGGGAAAAAGAAAATAAGAATATAACATTATGAATTCATGCATTCAGAGAACCCAGTTACAGCCAAAACTAACAAATCGTATCTCTCACCATCATCAGGTTAAGTAGAAAAGAGTGAAGCAGAGGGAACTTATCACTGGCAAATGATGTGATGACGAAGTGAAGATGTTGAAGATAAAGATGACACTCGAACTGATATAAGGATAAATAATCATACACTACAATTTATCTTCACCCATCGATTTTCCCAGTCACTCTTCCTTCTCTATTTTTCCACTGGGAGGTGATTCTTAGAGTAAAAAATGAACTTTTATCATCGGCGGTGGTAGAACCGATGTAAAAAGGTATTTTAAATTAGAAAGCCTTTCAAAGACAGCACTTTTAACATCAGTCGGTTTAGTATGCATTCCTCTCTTTTAAAATTGAAAAGGAAAAGAAAATCCATAAAGAAAAAAACGCAAGCCAATTCCATAAGCTGAGACAGAAAAATAGCATGCAAACATATTCATAAATTTTACTCTAGTCATCTGATATACCACGTGAGCTAAGTAGAACATTTGAAATTGCCAGAGGGAATTCCTATAATCCCCTATAAATTTAATAAACATAACTCCTAAATTGTAGGGATAATAAGGCTATTATCGTTATTAACTAAAATCACCAAGAGCGACTAAAAAACCTTAGTCCTAAGAGTTACCCCAATGGTTAAGGATTGGGTTCTTGAGGTCATAAGTTCAAATTTCAGTGGAATCAAGTGCAAGGAGTGAAACATAAGGTAAGAAAAAAAGTACCCCTTTGTGCTTCCGGATTTTCGTTTGTGTACCCTTAATAAGCATAAACCCCACCCCAGATATAAAAGGCTACACACAACCTTATGAACTAAAGGATACCCCTGGATAAAGCTAACTTGTAAATTAGCAGTCAAAAATGAATGAATAACAGTGACTGACTCAACAAGCTTTATGAAAAGTGAAAGATATGTCAAGTAAATTAACAATGGTAAAGTGACTAAACTAGGTAAATACTTCAAGGACAAAACCACAAAATAATGTTACCATTCAAAAGAATTGGAATGAAAAACCATAAGTTATATGAAAATCACACAATACCAAATACCAAGCAATTTTATGTACAGAAAACGATAGATGTCAAATGAATTAAAATTTGCAACACGAATAGCAGCTTGTTTTGTTACAGGTTTTTTTCCTCAAAAATAACCTTTTTTCAAAAAAATAATCACTTTTAAGAGTATTTCATCTGTTTGTTACAGCTTTGTAAAAAATAAGAATTTGAAAAAGGTAAAAATCTAAAAATGTTATATGGGAAGCTGTTTTGAGTAGCTTCTCTTGAAAGCAATTTTCAATAGATGGGAGATAATTAAAAAAAGGTGATTTTGATTATGGTAAACAACCAAAAAATAACTTCTACTTTTATTAAAAAATTGTAACAAATAATTTCAAAATTATCAAATGTTGAAATCACTTATTTTTTAATCTGTAACAAACAGACATACCGTAAATGAAGTAAATACCACCAATACCAAAATCACAATTATATTACCATTTTAAATGAATGGAATGAAAAATCATAGGACAGACATTTTCTCTTACATTTTTGGGAAGCGTCTTGGTCGGTTCATCCCAATGGTCTGCAGGGGTAAAGCAGATTTCTGTCTGTAACTTTTATCATCATTAAAAGTACCACGTTTGGAAAGTCTGCCAAATGACAACGGACTTGAAGATGTTCGATATCTCTTTCTTCCTTTAGGTTCTCCATTGTGACGTACTGTATTGTTGTTGCAATGCTTGAAATGGGACATCTCATTTTTGAATGCGTCAACAGTTGTACCATTAGTCTGTTTCACAAACTAAAAACATATACTGATAATATCAGGCAAGATAGAAAGGAAATATAGAATATTTTGCCGTTGATGCAAAGGACCTTACATTATCTTCAATTTTCTTAACAAAGCAAGATGCAAAAGAGGATTGTGACTGTGGTTGAGATGACAAATTCTCTTGTCTACAGACATTAGACTCGCCTACAAAAATAGCAAGTTTCTTATTATACAACAAACAAGTAATTTAATCACGTATTGCACCATGTTTCAGACAGATATATCACACTAAAATATCAGGTTTCTAATGCTTAGATTTATAATCTATCAATGGGAAAAAATTCTTAACAAAAATAACATGTGGTAGACTGTGTCCAAGATATTTTCCCTGAGAATCACCGATGCATAGTGTGAAGAACAAACCATTCCAAAAGCAGGTGAAGAAACATGAATAGATTTTATATGAGCCGGATTGGCTAAACCTTTAAGAAGTACTTAAAGGCAAGTATAATCTGAAATGATCTTGCAATAGCTATTAATCTTTTAACAAATAGATTCTCGCATAAGTTAAAGTCATCTTTTGCACCTCAACTTTTTCAGAAGCTCTCTCATCCAACTTCTTCACAAGTACCAATATACTTAAAAGGATTTCTTTGCACGTTAGGAGCTAGATACTTACCTCAGTTGAGATGTTCCCATAAACTAGAAGCTAAAATTGTATTGGTATCTCCAACACAATCCCTCTCACAAGAGCCCCATGGGCTTGAAGCATGGACAACGCATATTTATACTTATTGTGTGCTGAGATTTAACTTTTTATTAGAAGACAAGACAGTGGACTAGATCATTTGGCTGTATGGGTTCTTATACCAAGTCATGAATCAACAATCACATGAATTGAAGTTGATAGTTGAAGACAATGGATGGATTGTACATTATACCTCTGACAAATATGACCTGAACACCACGGCGTTATCATTACGCCATTATCAGTTTTGATAGCATTTTTACGAGCAACCATATGAGGAGTATATGTAATGGATTATTTGGGCTTACTTCATGAGCTTATAAAAATAGTTAAATGATATCTCACAAGCTATTTTTAACTTATTAAACTCTCAAAACAGCTTATGTGGAACACGCCCCTATACTCTCTTCGATTTCCATCCACCCCCAATTTTTTTTTTTTTTACATTGAAACCAAATGCAAATAGTATTTTGATGTGTATGGTTTATTCAATTTAAGCACTTTCCATAATAAACCCTCATAAGATAATGCCCAAAGTGGTTATTTAAATTGTTAGCTAATATCCCCCATTTCATTAGGTTCCCTAACCGTGACTTTCCAGTTTCAACCCATTCTTTTCTCTCCATTTAACCTATCATTATCATTATCATGTAAAACAAATGAAATCCTAATGATCCCAAGGTCAACTCAAACAAACAGAAAGCACTAGAAAATTGCATGCAGTTAAAATGCAGACCCTCACCAACAGTTCTTGAGCTCGTAGCCTGTACAGTCTTCTTCTGTTCCTCATCAACTTTCTGTTCTACAAAGAAAAACCAAACAACAAACAAATAAAACATAAGTAATCAAATTGAGAATAAACAAGTCCTACAAAATTAAGTGATCACAGGAAAGCACCAATAAAACACAATCACAAAACCAACAAACGAAACAAGTAATGCAGCTTACACCTCAAACAAATTTTCTAAAATCAATCCCTAAATCAACCACAAAAGTAAAATTGAAACTAAAAATTAAAATTACTTAGTTGGCAAATGAAGGAGCAGAACCTGAGGACGAGGGTTGACTTTCCGGCGACTGAGTTCATCTTCATAAAGCTTAATGGTAGCGCGAAGCTTAGCACCTCCGTCAGGCAAGTTTCTACCGGTGCTAGTCTCGAGAAGCCTCTTCTTTCTCTGAATGTTATCCTCAAGCTCAGAATCCTTAAGCCGGTCAAGGCCGTCAACACAAGGCGGAGGTGCCTGATCGGATGGTTTCACGACAACAATCGCCGCCGGCGGGGCATCGTCGTCCATAAGAGAGACCCAATCAAGCTTGAGAGGGCGTTTTTGCTTTTGTTGTTCATCCATGCATTTACTGTGAGTGAGACCGTTGCTGTTATGTGAGGGGTTTGTGCGATTCTCTCTCTCGTTCTCTGGCTCTCTCACACGCACTCGCTGTGTTTGTGAGAGAGTGCGAGAGAGTGTGGCTTTGAATCCCTAACAGTGACAAACTGCGTGAGTAAATGTAAGGAGAAATGGACGACGAAAATTGAGGAAGTGTGCCGCAACATATGCGCGCTAATTGAAAGGTTTAATGCTGCATTGCGCCAAAGGCTAGTTTCTGCCCTGCCTTCCTCTCTGCGCCCTCAATGCCCAATTATTATGACAGAAATCCCAAATTCCCAATTAGGTAGGGGTCAAGCTGAACACACGGACAATACACACAGCCTACTGTTTTTTTTTTTTGTCAAAATTCCATGATTTGTATTAGGCTTAAATATCATTTACCCCCTACAAATATCATCATAATCCATTTACCCCCTTGATAACTCATATTTATATGAGTTATTTATAATCACTCAAGAATAAATCATGCAGTTTCTCAAAGAATACAATGTTTATTTAAGTAATTTTATGTTAGTTTAAGTAATTGAGTGGGTGAAAGGTTAATTGAATAAATCTGTGCATTTTGGCACCAAGAGGTGCCCTCGAGAGCGTTTTGATGCTTTTTGTGCTTGTGCAGAAATTTAGTCTTTGAACGTTACCACGCCCTCACCACGCTCTCGAAGTGCAAAGAGCAAGGGTGAAAGATCTCAATTTTGGGCGCTAAGCAATGATAGTCAAAGATATAAAGTCGGAAGATCTTTCTATTCCCCACGAAATGACGCACGTAAACATCGTAGTAATCGAGCAAGTGTCGTGCGTAAGAGAAGAAAGCAGACTGTAGGTGGGCAAGTGACATCACCACACGTGAGCAAGGAGGCTATTTAATGAAGGCTCGCCTTCTCTCAAGGCATCCTTCCATCACCACTCATACACGAATACACCTTCATCCACTCACTCCAGTTCATCATCTACCTTCATCCACTTCGAGAAGGCATTAAAGAAGATCCGGAAAGCAGACTTACGCTTTTTTTTTACTTTTCTCGAACTTTGTTTTATTTTTCTCGCACACTCACTGTTTTGTGAGGCTCGGACGTTGTAACGTCTCTATAGCGTGCATTTGAAGAGCTACTTAGGTGTATCTTTTGCACTTAGTTTCTTTTTACGTAATGTATGGTATTTGGGTTCTAAATCCTTATCATTCTCAGAAAGATGCTCAAAGATGAGCTAAACACTTTGTAGTTGAGTTGTTGTTTTACTTATAATGAATTTCTAGTTAATGTTATAAAGTATTGGTATTTGCATGTTTTAAATCTTTGTGTGAAAATATTTCCAAACTTGTTTTGAGGTTGACCTCTTAAAATAGGTAGATTCATAGTATGCAGACATGGTCTATGAAAAGAAATCAAAGATTTATATGAGCTAAAAGGTGCACTAAAGACATTTAGGCATTTTTATCTAAGTCTAGACATAGAACGGATAATAGTTCATAGAACATAGTGTGGGTGTTTAAAATACGAGGAGTGGGCCTATTTAGAACCTAGACATAGGACCTCTTATACTTGAAACTCGGCGTTTTGTCTTTGAAAAGCATAGCTCTTTTGCAGCAAAGCGTTCAAGCGTGGCCACGCGTCTATACGAAATAGCTTTTATGCGTTATAACGTGTAAGCGTTATAACGCCCGACTAGAAAGGATTTATTCTCGCATGCAACAACTCAACTCACCTCTCATCCATAATCACAACCAACATTTGTTTACTTGTTTTTATTACATCTCTAGCTTTAAAACCAACTCTTATTGCCGATTTGTTACTTGATTCTCTTGTGTTTTGAAACTTGAACTTTGAAAAGTGTACCAATCCTCGTGGGAACGATCTCTTACTTAAAACCACTCTTACTTGTACGATGTGTATACTTGCACTATAATTGCGAAAAACCACACTATTACACAAGCGCAACAAGTTTTTGGCGCGTTTTAGGGATTGTTGTAAATTTTTATTGTTCAAAGCATTAGAACACAAGTTGAAAGAATTTTCTTTGTGTTGTTTATTGTTTACGTGTTTGAGCAGTAGAGCGTTACAACAGTATGCTTAGTTCCAACTCAAGCTCTAGTTCAATCGAACCAAGGAGTGAATCGAACTCGAGTTTGATCCAGAACCTGAAAGAACTTTCAGACAACTAAGGAGACAACAAAGGTTAAGAAGGAGGCAACAACAACAAGAACAACACCCAACCATGTCTGAACATAACACTGGTTCTAGAGGTGGACATACACCAAGAGGAGTTAGAGGACAAGGTCGTGGACCACAAACTCATACAGAGACAATAGTTGTTGATGATGAACACTACCAAAGGCAAAGAACTCATCAATGCGGGACCACAAGATATGGTCAATGAGCGAGGGGCAGGCCTATGCGTGATTATGCCGTGCTCAATCTCGCCCATTTACAAACGGGCATTGCAAGACCAACCCTTCATCTTGGTCATTTTGAGTTCAAACCAATGATGTTCCAAATGCCGCAAAGCTGCAGCCAATTTGGAGGTTTCCTCAAGAAGATCCATATTCTCACCTAAGGCAATTTACGGATGTGTGCAAAGAACTTTATCATCCCCGAGTCTCAGAGGATGCTTTTAGATTGAAGCTCTTCCCATACTCACTCAAGGATAAGGCCAAAAATTGGTTGAACTCTTTGGAGCCAAATTCAATTCATACTTGGGATGAGCTAGCAGAAAAGTTCCTTGCAAAGTATTTCCCTCCCAACAAGAATGCTAAGCTGAGAAATGATATCACTTCCTTCAAACAAAGGGAAGGGAATCACTATTTGAAGCTTGGGAAAGGTGGAAAGAATTACTGAGAATGTGCCCACACCATGGCATTCCGTGGTGATCCAAATGGAGACTTTCTACAATGGTCTAGATCAACCCACAAGGTTGATACTTGATGCTTCATCAGGTGGTGTCATTCTAAACATGTCCTTTTCTGAGGCATGCAAGCTTATTGATGACATAGTCACCCATAACTCTCATTGGCCATCTGATAGATTTACTCCTAGAAAGAAGGCAGGTGTCCATGAAATAAGTGAAGTGACTGCTCTTTCTGCTCAAGTGGCTACCTTGACCAACATGATCAAAACTTTGAGTACTTCAAACGTGGCCACGCCTCGAGAAGCGGCATTGCGCAGTGATTGAACCTACCCACTCTGGTGGAGTAGTGTGTGTTTATTGTGAAGAAGGGCATGTGTATGAGGAGTGTCCCTACAACCTCATCAGTAAACTTTGTATCTCGTAACAAAGGAAATGGTCCCTATTCCAACTCCTACAATTCAAACCGAGAAATCATCCAAATTTCGGTTGGAGAAACAACAATGCATCGAATACCAAAGAATATCGCTCTCCCGCAATACCTCCGGGTTTCTCCTCAACAACAACAGAGGCAAAAGATGTGCGAGAATAACAACAATAGCAACTTGGAAGCCATGATGAAGAACTTCATAAGTGATTGCAAGACAACCCTTCAAACTCATGAGTCTTCAATCAAAACTCGGAAAATCAGATTGGACAGATATATTTTCACTCTCACTCAAAGGCGAATGGATCTCTTCCTTCTACAACGAAACACCATCATCATCAATCCCTAATGGTAATAATGGGGTAAATGGACAGTAAATGCAATTTCTTTAAGAAGAAGTGATCTTGAATATCCCGAACCAACTATGCCTGTGGAGGAAGAAGTACAGGAGAAGCAAAAAGAAGTACGAGAGAAAGAGAAAAAGAAAGGGAAAGAGGCAAGCACAAGTGGTGTGAAGGATACTCCGCACATTGTGACATCTAAGCCGACGTTACGGCGCGTCTAATTTTGAACCAGAATCAAGATCGTGCCTAGACTTGTACTCCGAGTATCCTCCTCCACCATACCCTCAAAGATTGAAGAAGGCTCATGAGGATAGCGATTCAAAGAAGTTCATGGAGATGTTAAAGCGATTACACATCAACCTTCCTTTGGTTGAAGCGTTACATGCCAGATGCCAAATTATGCCAAGTTCTGAAGGATATCATCACCAAAAGAAGAAGGCTAGGGAGTTTGAAATCGTTGCTTTGATCGAGGAATGTAGTTTAATTATGCGAGAATAAACTTCCTAGAAAACTCAAGGATCCTGGCGGTTTCACTATACCATGCTCCATTGGAGATTTTTACATTGGAAAAGCTTTGTGTGACTTGGGAGCAAGTATCAACTTGATGCCCAAGTCCATTTACGATAAACTTGGTATAGGAAGCGCGGACTACTTCTTTAAGCCTAACTTTAGCCGATAAAAGTAGAGTTTATCCCGAAGGCATATTAGAAGATGTTTTGATTAAAGTTGACAAGTTTGTGTTTCCAAAGTGGATTTTGTTATTTTGGATTTTGATGCAGATAAAGAAGTTCTCATCATTCGGGAAGACCATTCTTAGCTCTTTGGAAGAACAATCATTGATGTGCGAAAGGAGAATTAATCATGAGAGTCAATGACCAAGAAGTCAAGTTCAACGCCCTCAATGCACTCAAATATCCGGATCCAAACACAGAGGAATGTTCAGTATGTGGTTGCCATTGATCATATGGTTCAAAAACAATTCAACAAGGATAATGATCATTTGGAGAAAATTCGGGCAACAATGAAATACAAGAATTTTTGGCCAGAAGAAGTTGTTCCTCTAGACGTTGTAACGTCGCATTTTGAACGTACACGTCTGAGCCCCCTGCACCAAAGTCATGGACAAAGAGGTATGAATCTTTAGGGCAAGAGGAGTCAAATCTGAAGAAGAATGTGCCTTCCATTAAAGAGCCACCTACCTTGGAATTAAAGGTGTTACCTGAGCATTTAAAGTATGTCTTTTTAGGGGAAAATGATTCCCTACCCGTGATCATTTCCTCCAAACTCACCCAAGAGCAGGAAAATGATCTCATTACTACCCTGAAGAGACATAAAAAGGCAATTGGTTGGCAAATGGCAGACATCAAAGGTATCAGTCCCACAATCTGTATGCATAGAATTGTCTTGGAGGAAAATGCCAAGAATAGTATTGAAGGACAGAGGAGACTGAACCCCATAATGAAGGAGGTGGTTAAGAAAGAAATCATCAAGTGGTTGGATGCAAGAATCATTTACCCTATTAGTGATAGCTCCTGGGTAAGCCCAGTTCAGTGTGTGCCAAAGAAGGGTGGAGTTACTGTGGTAACAAATGAAAAAAATGAGCTAATTCCAACAAGGACGAAGAATAGTGGAGGATATGCATGGATTAGAAAGTTAAACAAAGCAACGAAGAAGGATCATTTCCTCTTCCATTCATTGATCAAATGCTAGAGATGGCTTAGTGCAAGGACTTACTTGTTTCCTTGATGGTTATTCAAAGCTACAACCAGATAGCTATAGCACCGGAAGATCAAGAAAAGACAACATTCACTTGTCCCTATGGTACCTTTGCTTTCAGAAGGATGCCATTTGGGCTGTGCAATGCTCCTGCAACATTTCAAAGGTGCACGATGGCCTTATTTTCTGATTTCATTGAAAATTCCATGGAGGTCTTTATGGACGATTTCTCAGTCTATGGAGATTCATACAAGGCATGCCTGAATAATTTGGAAGGAGTTTTGATAAGGTGTGAAGAAACCAACCTAGTACTCAATTGGGAAAAATGCCATTTCATGGTACAAGAAGGAATAGTGTTGGGGCACAGAATATCAAAGAAAGGGTTAGAGGTGGACAGAGCAAAGATTGATGTTATTGACAAGCTGCCTCCACCAACAACTATCAAAGGAGTCAGAAGTTTCTTAGGACATGCAGGGTTTTACAGAAGATTTATCAAGGATTTCTCAAAGATTTCAAAACCCTTGTGTCTGTTATTGCAACGTGACAACGTCTTCAACTTTGATGAACAATGTCATGAGGCTTTCAACAAATCAAGATCGCCTTGGTGATCGCTCGGTCATAGTCACTCCGCATTGGTCTAAACCATTTGAGTTGATGTGTGATGCAAGTGATTATCTTTGTAGGATTTGTATTGGGGCAAAGGTATGGAAAAATTTTTCATTCTATTTATTATGCCAGTAAAACCTTAGATGATGCCCAATTAAATTATACTGTGACTGAAAAAGAGCTTTTGGCTGTTGTGTTTGCATTTGATAAGTTTAGATCTTACTTAGTGGGTGCGAAAGTTATTGTTTTTACTGATCATTCAGCCATTAAGTACTTAATTTCAAAAAAGATGCAAAGCCAAGGCTTATTAGATGGGTTCTCCTCCTCCAAGAATTTGACTTGGAAATACGTGACAAAAGGGGGTGGAGAACAAGTTCACGATCATCTTTCTAGGCTTGAGAATGTTGATGCAGTGCACAGTGAAGAAGAGATAAAAGAAAAATTCACGATGAGAGACTATTGCGGTAGCCTCGGTGAGTTGAAGACGCGTTACCACGTCTATGACACTTTCGCCAAACGTTATAACGCCCGATACTACTGCACCATGGTATCTCGACATAGTTAACTTCCTTGTTAGCAAGATTGTGCTCTGTAGGATTCAACTATCAACGAGAAGAAGAGGTTCTTCCACACCATAAAGCAATATTTCCAGGATGAACCATACTTGTACAAATTGTGTCTAGATCGGTTACTAAGAAGGTGTCTAGGCGAGGAAGAACAACTCCATGTCTTTGCAACAATGTCACTCAAAGACCTTATGGTGGACATTTTGGAGGTACGAAGCATTTGCAAAGGTTCTACAATCAAAGCTACATCGCCAACACTATTCAAGGATGCACATGAGTTGGTGAGAAGATGTGACAAGTGCCAAAGAACAGGAAATATATCAAACAAGCAGGAGATGCCACTCACAAACATTATGGAAGTTGAGTTGTTTGATGTATGGGGAATGGATTTCATGGGACCATTTCCTATGTCTCATGGAAATCTATATATTCTGGTAGCTGTGGATTACGTATCAAAGTGGGTTGAAGCAGTGGCATTACCAAACAATGAAGCTAAATCGGTGAGCAAGTTCTGAAAAAGAATATATTCACAAGGTTTGGTACTCCAAGAGCCATAATCAGTGATGAGGGCTCTCATTTCTGCAATAAGTTAATTGAGAACCTCTTGGCTAAGTATGGAGTGAAACACAGAATTGCTACAGCTTATCACCCCCAAACCAGTGGCCAGGCAGAAATATCCAACAGAGAGATCAAAAGAATACTGGAGAAGATGGTTGGTCCCAACAGAGAAAGGAGTGGTCGGTACACTTGGATGATGCACTTTGGGCTTACAGACAAAGATACAAAACACCATTGGGCATGTCTCCTTACAAGCTAGTTTATGGTAAGGCCTGTCACCTACCAATTGAACTCCAACACAAGGCTTACTCGGGCATTGAAGCAACTAAACTTGGATCATACAAGGGTTTGGTGAGGCAAGGTTATTGCAATTAAATGAGCTAGAAGAGTTTAGACACCATGCCTATGAAAGCTCAAAGAATGTACAAGGAAAAGACAAAGAAGTGGCATGATCAAAGAATACAAAGGAGAGAGTCGCGGAAGGACAAAGCAGTGTTGTTATTCAATTCAAGCTAAAGTCGTTCCCGAGTGCAAGCTAAAATCAAGATGGTCGAGTCCATTCAAATTAATGAAAATCTATCCTCATGGTCTTTGTGGACCTCTTTGATGAAAAGACAAACACCATGTTCAAAGTTAATGGCCAACGTGTGAAGCAATATCATGGAGAGCATGTGGAAAGGGACAAGATCCAAATGTCCTTCAATAATTCTTGAATTAAAAGGGCAAAAGTCTGGCTGAAGACTCTTAAAGCAAGCGCTCTTGGGAGGCAACCCAATGATTTTTAGTTAACAAACAATTTTTGTGTCCTTTTTAATTTTTGTTTTGCAGGAATCTACTATCTATCTATACCATTAACCTACTACCAAAATATCAATCTTACCCTTTTCTCAACTAAACAATTTTAGGATATTTATGTAATTTTACTCTTTCACTTTTTCACTCTCTCTCACATACTTTTTCAAACTTTTTCACTCTCCCTCACACTTTTTTTAAACTTTTTCACTTTTTCACTCTCTCATCCTCTTTTTTCCTCTAACTCCTTTTTCTATTTATCACAATATATCTACTTTAATTTTATCTACATGTCTCCTTTATTTTTAATATTTCACTTTTCTCTATCAATGAGTTTTATTTAGTCTCTACGGGAAATATTATAATTTGGAAAATTTGAAACTTTAATACAATTTTGTTCACGGGGTAATGTTCGTACAACTCAATTACAATTTGAAACCTTTTGTTTATCTACTTTAAATTAGTCTTGATTTTCACGGGATAATGTTCGAACTAATTATATTATGTCTATGTCTATTAATAAAAATAACACGACAACACTCGTGCGTATGCACGGGCATACTGCTAGTAACAATTAAAGTGAAGTAAAAGGCAAAAGGTGATAGACATCGTAACGTCTCAATATGCACTAGACGTGAGGGCACGCCGACGGTCGAGCGAGGCAGTTTAAATTAAGTCAAAGGCGTAAGTAATGACGTGTCGTAAATGATTTCCTCTCGCATCACTTAACGTGGTAATCGACCACGACGTCATCTCCCTTCCCCTACTTGTCTAATCAACGGTTACTTTTCTCCATTACTCCACTCTACCATTTCTCAACTCCCCATAACCAATTCCCCATAAAAATCCCACCATTCACCATTATCCCACCACCTGCAACCTTTCTCTAATCCCTCTCTCTCTGAACCCAACAATCTTCCCTCTCTTTCTCAGAAAACCTAAAATTTCCAAAAACCCCATTCCCTTCCAAACCATTTCTGCGAAATCAAACATGACAAAAGTGAAGCAATCACTACCAAATCCTGCGGGAAAGGCAAACATGTCGACCTAAGTTCATCTTCAGCCCCTATCCTGAAACACCTAACCAATCCAAGAAGAAAGCCCTACTTCACGAAAGGGGCTTTAGTCAAGAAAGCCCCAATCTCGATTTTTCGCAACCGTGGCGTGGCGTTGGTGGCAAAAATTTGTGGTGCACGAGAAAGAATACATTGCTACTTTGGTTCACGATTTCTACAAGAGGAATCGTTGAGAGGCTGAAGGAGAGCCGTCCATTGTTTCAAAGGTGCGAGGCGAGGAGGTAAAGTTTGGAGTAAGAGTGATCAACGATTATTTTGGTGGGTTACTACGGAAATTTGTGGAGACCAAGCAAAAGACTTATGGGTCGACCGAGATGGAAGCTATAAAGGAAAGGATCTGTGTAGAAGGTGTTGTGCGGGAGAGGAGTGGAGAGCATGATGAGTGAATTCAAAATCATGAAGAGGTACCTATGTGATGAAGCCAACACTGGTTCCATTTCATAAGGCCTCGCTTAATTCCTACCTCTCACACATCATGGGTAGATAAAGAGAGCGATTGTGATTGATGCAATCATGTCAAGAGACAAGGTGGAGGTTGGAAAGTTAATCAACCGTGAGCTCAACAAATGGAAGAACAGGAAAGATGGGTATCTCAGATTTCCCATGTATGATTCTTGACTTGTGTATGGAGGCGGGAGTAGAGATTGAAGCCTCGAGCTAAGGGAGCGACCTCAAGGCCCCTTTTCAACAAAATTCAAGCCTAGGGTGAAATCTGCGGGAGCTTCAAGTTCTATTGATGCGCAGACGTTGCAACGCCCGGAGGAGAGGCAGAACTCCCTGGTCAAATTTGTCAAGGAACAATTTGAGTGGCAAAAGAAGGTGTTTGCCCAAGTATCCAAGGAAAGAAAGTGATTGAAGAGCTCTGTATTGCCGGTGGATCTGGGGAAGAAAATGATGATGATGTGCCCTGTCTACAATCCAAAGAAGAGCCGTGAAGAAAGAAAGGGCCAAGAGAGCAAGAAGCCCACCAAAAAGGCAGAGCCCAGCAAAGAAACAAAAGAAGGTAAGCAGTGAAGAGGATTTTAATTCTGATGATTTGGATGATATTTCTGATGTTGATGCAGATGAATCAAGAAAAGTGAGCATGGAAGTAATCAGTGAGGAGGAAGAGGAGGAGAGCCCTGAGGAGAGAGGGAGTTCAAGTGAGAGGACTGAAAGTGAATCCCCAACAAATCAAGCAAACAAAGAGCCAGCCCAAACAAAATCCAAACAACCATCCCCACAAGCCACACAACCACCACCTTCACCAAAAGAAACCTCCACCCATGACCAAAACACCCCTAAGACCCCACAATCCAAAGCTCAAGATCAATCAACACCACAACCACCCCCACCCCAACCTGAGCCTGAAAAGCAACCATCACCCCAGAAAGTGCAAGAACCAGACGTGGCGACGTCTGAGCCAAACACAGGGAGCAACCCAGATTCCCAACCCATTTCCCCACCCAAGAAAACACGAGTGAAAAGTGCACTCACATACAATCCCTTTGGAAGGAAGAAGAGACAAGAGCTAGCTGCTGAGTCAAAACAAGCTCAAGGGAGTGAAGATAAATAGGAAGTTGTAGCCCCCACATCGTTAAGGCAAAAGCTTCCTGTGAAGAGAAAAGGTCAAGGTCTTTGCAGGAAACTCAAGCATCGCTACTAGTGCAAGCATTTGTTGCTACTAGTGTTTCTGCAAGCTCTTCCTACTATTCTTTGAAGAGCGCCGCTCACGCACGTTACAGCAACGCTCACAAAAAGAGGCTGCAGTCAAACTTGCAGAAATGCAAATCACCAATGAACGTGAAGCTGCGTTGGAAAAGGTAAAGCAGCAAGCAATGGAAGAGGCCACTCAGAAACTAGCAGAGCACCTGTTGAAGCAAGCTAAGCGGTACGATTCTTTGGTATTGGAGGATCATCATCGACGTGTGGCAACGCTCTAAAGAGCCGCAGGTGGAAAAAGCCTGTGTGATCCCCAACGAGCCAATGCATGTCAACCCTGCTGAATTGGCAATGAAGATGTGGGAGGAGGCCAAAAAGAGGATTGCTGAAGCCTCAAGTGCTGCTGGTGCAAGTGTGGATGCAAGCTCAAAAGAGAAAGAATCTGATGAAACAACAACAAACACCACCACCGAGCAAGGAGGAGTGAAGGTGAAGAAAGAGAAGAAGGAAAAGAAGAAAGGAGAAGGTCAGGCAGGAGTTCTCACTAGACAGAGCGGAAGGCTCAGGTCTGGTGCAGCAAGCAAGTAAGTCCCCCATTAATTTTAATAGTAGTTGTAGTTTTCTTTATTCTTAGTTTTAATTTTAGCTGTAATTCTAGTAGTTTTTATTTTCTATTCTGTTTAAGACCCCCCCCTAAAAAAAAAAAACACACACAGAAATCATGCTGTATATCCTTGAGCAGTGGGGACACTGCTCAACTTTAAGTGTGGGGGGAATCTCAAGATTTTAAGTTTCTGTTCTGTGTTGTACATGAAATCAAATGCAAAAGCAATTTCTGTTCTTACTCTGTCAAGCATGAAAACAATTCTCTTTGGGCTAAAGATAGTGAAAATGTGTGTGTGAGTAGCCTATGCATGATTAGATGAAAAGAATTGATTGCTGCTCCTACACAAACTCTGTTGTTAAGAAAGAATCTAGCTAGCTAGGGAATATTTTGTGCTGAAGCCAGTCTTGGTGAACTATGATGAGAGTAAAACTTGATTAAAAACCTAGAATAGCAGTAGAAGCTAAGTTTGGGGGTGAATCAAGTCGCATTGCAAGGCCGGGTGCAAAGATCGTAGGATGGTTAGTGCGGTGTAGTGTGAGTGCAACGTTGTAACGCTCTACCCGTAACGTTATAACGTCTGCCGTGTGTGTTGTGTAATGTGTTCAGACGTTACAACGTCTCACCCATAAACGTGGTAACGTCTACTCCCAAAAATACCAAAAAGAGTGTGTTGATACAAATAAGTGGAAAATCCACATGTATTCTGTGTTCCCTGTAATACCCTGAAACAAATGCTGATCACTCCAAATAAAAAAAAAAAAAAAACAAAAGAAGAGAAAACTCCAAAATGGAGCAAATAAAAGAGAGTTGCTTAGTAAAGAGGGGGTTACAAGGCTTGTGCGTGTGAGTCAGTAAATTAGTGCACTAACCTAGTCCTAGCACCCAATTAAGACCCTTTGTCATGCTTTAAATGAACCCCCATTTCTTATGTGAAAGTGTTAGCCTATTCTTTGTTTTGAAAGATGTTTTACTGTCACCATATGGGAACCATTCTTTCATAAGCTAAAGTAGTTTCTGAACTAGTTAGAGGAAAAGTAATGCAGAGATCACACACTCACTTGAGCCATAATGAACACGAAATTTAATTATGCATTGGTGCGTGAGTGTGTGGAGAATTAGCCCTCGAGAATGAATTTTTGATCTCATTGATTGAGTAGAACATAACCTTTCGCTAGTGTAGTTGATTTCATGTATGTATAGTGTTAGTTGAGTGTTTTAACTTGATTGCTTGAGGACAAACAATGATTTAAGTTTGGGGTGTGATAACTCATATTTATATGAGTTATTTATAATCACTCAAGAATAAATCATGCAAGTTCTCTAGCAATACAAGGTTTATTTAAGTAATTTTATGTTAGTTTCGTAATTCGAGTGGGTGAAAGGTTAATTGAATAAATCAGTGCATTTTGGCACCAAGAGGTGCCCTCGAGAGCGTTTTGATGCTTTTTGTGCTTGTGCAGAAATTTAGTCTTCGAACGTTACCACGCCCCTCACCACGCTCATGAAGTGCGCAGAGCAAGGGTGAAAGATCTCAATTTTGGCGCTAAGCAATGATAGTCAAAGATATAAAGTCGAAGATCTTTCTATTCCCCATGAGTCGACGCACGAAACACCGTAGTAAGACCGAACAAAGGTCGAGCGTAAGAGAAGAAGCAGACTGGTAGGTGGGCAAGTGACATCACCACACGTGAGCAAGGAGGCTATTTAATGAAGGCTCGGCTCTCTCAAGGCATCCTTCCATCACCACTCATACACGAATACACCTTCATCCACTCACCCAGTTCATCATCTACCTTCATCCACTTCAGAGAAGGCATTAAAGAAGATCCGGAAACAGACTTACGCTTTGTTTTTACTTTTTCTCGAACTTTGTTTTATTTTTTCGCACACTCACCGCTTTGTGAGGCTCGGACGTTGTAACGTCTCTACAACGTGCATCTTTCAAGAGCTACTTAGGTGTATCTTTTGCACTTAGTTTCTTTCTCGTAATGTATGGTATTTGGGTTCTAAATCCTTATCATTCTCAGAAAGATGCTCAACATGAGCTAAACACTTTGTAGTTGAGTTGTTGTTTTACTTATAATGAATTTCTAGTTAATGTTATAAAGTATTGGTCTTTGCATGTTTTAAATCTTTGTGTGAAAATATTTCCAAACTTGTTTTGAGGTTGGCCTCTTAAAATAGGTAGATTCATATAAAGTACAGGACATGGTCTATGAAAAGAAATCAAAGATTTATATGAACGAAAAGGTGCACTAAAGACATTTAGGCATTTTTATCTAAGTCTAGACATAGAACGGATAATAGTTCATAGAACATAGTGTGGGTGTTTAAAATACGAGGAGTGGGCCTATTTAGAACCTAGACATAGGACCTCTTATACTTGAAACTCGACGTTTTGTCTTTGAAAAGCATAGCTCTTTTGCAGCGGCGTTCAAAGCGTGGCCACGCCTATACGAAATAGCTTTTTTACGCGTTATAACGTGTAAACGTTATAACGCCCGACTAGAAAGGATTTATTCTCGCATGCAACAACTCAACTCACCTCTCATCCATAATCACAACCAACATTTGTTTACTTGTTTTTATTACATCTCTAGCTTTAAAACCAACTCTTATTGCCGATTTGTTACTTGATTCTCTTGTGTTTTGAAACTTGAACTTTGAAAAGTGTACCAATCCTCGTGGGAACGATCTCTTACTTAAAACCACTCTATTACTTGTACGATGTGTATACTTGCACTATAATTGCGAAAAACCACACTATTACACAAGCGCAACACCCCTGTAAAATAAAAAGTTTTAAGATGCCCCTTGCAAATATAAATTGTTTACGGTTACCCCCCAGTAGGGGGGTAACCATAAACGATTTATATTTTGCAGGGGGGTAACCGTAAACGGTTTTTACCCATTATACACTTAACACTGTCAATATAATCTAACAGCAGGGGGGTAACCGTAAACAGTTTATATTTGCAAGAGACATTTTAAAACTTTTTATTTTACAGGGGGGTAAATGGATTATGGTGATATTTGCAAGGGGGTAAATGATATTTAAGCCTTTGTATTATTATGGGCTGAACCCAAACCAATACAATCCAAAAGGACTACCACTTCAAGGCTCCACACAACTTGTGGGCTCAAGACAAGAGAGAAAAGGAGTTCGTCCCAATGTAAGTTCAGCCGAGTTCCAAAACCCGGCACCTTGACAAAAGGAGCAAAGACCAAAGACAGGTGTAACAAAATAACACGTGTCATGAAAATAGCAAGAGGCGAAGTAAACCGCAAGTAACCGACCTCCTGGAGCAACCGCCGAAGAGGTTGAGGAATTAGATATAGAGGAGTAGAGGTTAGAGAGAAAGGGATCAGATATTTCTTAGAGAAGACAAACTTTTCATACTGGAGGAGAGCTCCATTCTTGTACAAACCGAGTTACTCCATTAAGTATCTTTTTTATCCGAGAACATTTGGCGCCCACCGTGGGGCCCGGTAAAATTAAGCCCGACCACCCAGACACTCAACAATGCTAACAACCTGGCGGTCACGTCGGCGACCTCATCAATCGTCTCCAGATCGACACCCGGAGACTTCTAGACGATCACGATGTCCCAACACGCCGCGAACTACTGATCCGACCACTGCACCAGAACAAGAAACCGTTTCTACACCGGTTACACAAACCGCTACCCCAGACCAAACGTCGGTCAACAACACGGCGCAACTACCACCACCACCACCGGACCATCCATACCTCATCGGGGTCAACGCGGTTCTAGATGAATCGCGAAAGCAAAATCATTCTCTTCAGCAGCAAGTGGATGAAATGAAACAGGACAGAGACCCTAACACTGTAGATGGCATGCAGATAGATAAGCCACAACTGTTAACGGACGCGATCATGAATGACCTCGTCCCACCGAACTTCAAACCTCCCCCACTCGAGTCTTATGATGGGCGGAGGGATCCTCAAGAGTATCTCACAGCATTTGACACAGATGGCAATTATTGGTGCACACGAAACCCTGAAGTGCAAACTTTTCTCTGGCACAATGAAAGGCGCAGCGCTCCGTTGGTTTATGAGTCTTCCTCGACATTTTGTGATCTCATATTCTGACTTCACCAAAAAATTCCTCCGCCATTTTTCAGACAGAAAACACAAGAAGGCTTCAACTGCAACTCTGTTCAACACTCACCAACGCCCAAACGAATCCTTGAGGGAATATTTGGGAAGATTCAGTGACATCACCGTCGATGTGGAACATCCAGACCAGAGACAATTTGCAGACGCTTTCACCAACGGCCTCCGAGGCGGACAATTCAATGAGTCACTAGCAAACAGGCCAACAACAAGTATGCAAGAGATCATTGCCCAGGCGAAGGCGTACACGAAGGGGGAAGAAAGCAATGTAGAGAAGCGCCACCGAGATGAACGAGAACGAGTAACAGACAAAGGGTATGAACAGCGCATCCGATATGATGTTTACGCCAGAAGCGTCTCTCAGCGACGAGATCCTCCACCTCCACCTCGGCGTACAAGCCCAACCAGAGGAACTCTAACACCATTGAACCAACGGCGTGCAACGATCTTGAAAGAAGTCTTACACACAAGGTTAATCCCTGAATTGAATCCATCAAGGAAACTTTTAGGGAGGGATGCCGGAGCATGGTGTGAGTACCACCGAGGTCGAGGACACGATACCGAGAACTGTTATGCCTTGAAAAATGAAATTGAGAAGTTAATCCGACGTGGTTTGTTGAAACAATATGTGAAAGATGATCAGGCCCAGACCTCGGCCAGAACACCAGAGAAGCCAAAGCCCAAGTTGCAGTCGCAAGTAGTGAGGCTGGAGGAACCTAAAGTAGAGATCCCACCAATACAACATACCCTTAACACTATCTCGGGGGGATATGCAGGTGGTGGAGAAACAAGTTCGGCACGCCGAAGATATGTCCGCCAAGTAATGCAAATTAGCAGTTCAGCCCAGGCTTCGATGGTGCATGTAACACCCCAATTCTAATAAATGATAATTATAATAAAATCAGAGTATAAAAATTGTTTTTCAATATACCCATAAAAGGGATGCTACATTTACTTCAATAAACATCAAGAGTCGGTATAAAATTTACTTAAAATCAAACATAATGTGTAGCACATTATGGAATGGGATAGACCCTCAAACAACACCTGTATGGTTTACATAACAGCAACTCAGACAACACGCAGCGGAATAAAGTAAAAGGTTTTATAAAAACAATCATAACATCACTACTATCAGTATAATATCGATACATAGATGTCCAACAGTCAAACAGCAATAAAAGAGACGACTAATAGACTAGCGCCCGTCCCCCTGGTGCTACGTATCAGAGCATGACCGACTCAACTAGGTGAAGGTAAAAAGTCTTCACATGCGGTTACCTGCACGTTACCAACATAAGGGTAACATTCAAACAGAAGGGGTGAGTTCTCAAACAATATAATAGAGTTTATGATAAGCAATATACTAAGTATAGCACTACATCAACCACATCAATATACAACTACATCAACATATACATACATATTTATATATATAACAACTACAACAATATATACATATGTATAACATCTACAACAATAAATATATATATAACAACTACATCAATATATATATATATATATATATATATATATATATATATATATATATATATATATATTCTAACAACTACAACGATACATATATATAACGACTACATCAACATGTATGTTTATATAACAACTAAGGTAACATCACAAATGTTATGAGCAAATGAATGAAATGCAACCCACAACACGGGCATATGCATGTGGTACTAATCAACGTAAAATTTGTCATTCGGGCGACCCACAACAACAGGTATATCAACAACAACATTAGCCACAAGGGCAACCCACAACACGAGCATATGCATATGGGAGCATGAGACACCATGAACGATGCATCACAACACAATCAGCACCCAAAACAATTTTTGGCACACCCATAACAACATTATCAACCTTTGGTCACTAGACCCATCGTCTTCAACAACAACCACATCATTATTCATCTTAGCCCACAACAGAGACGACATCAACACAACATTTGGCGACATAAAGACATAGGATCGGGCGCCAACAAAGAATCTTACAACACATCTCGGCACCAAAACACATCACAGGCAGCACCAAGGCGCCAAGACAAAGATAAATCGCGCGCAGGGCAACTGGGGCGCAACACTGGCGCCACAAACAAGACAAAATGGCGCTTTAGGCAACTCGCGCCACTGGGCGCTAAGCAAAGACAACAAGTGGCGCACGAGGCAACTGCGCCACTCGGGCGCCAAGCAAGACAACAAGTGGCGCTGAGGCAACTGCGCCACTGGGCGCTAAACAGCAAAGAACATGGCAATTTGGGGGCAACTCGCGCCACTGGCGCTAAATCGGGCAACACAGCGCGGACATGCAACACAACCTTAGACACAAACTAGGACACAGCGCGACTGGCAAGAACATCGGCGCCAAAGACATGTACACGAAGCGCAACATCGGGCGCCTGGCGCTACATTGGCGCCCTGCACTTAGACACACACACACTGCTGGCGCCACACTGTGCGCTGGCAGGCGGCTACAATGGTGCCCTGCACTCACAATCCTGGCGCCCTTGTGCAACACACTGCACATAGGCGCAACACTTCACATCAAATGGCGCCCTAGGCGCCTAAAACCCATCTTCCTTCTTTTCTTTGATTCTCATACTATGATCAAACTTAAACAATGATTACAACAACGCATATTCATTCGAAATTTGTCCAACGCACATCAAAGCAACAAACGAAGGTGACGACACCAAAAATGGCGCCCTTGCGCCTAGGGTTCCTTAAATCCAATTTCTTTTCTAGGTCTTTCATATGATCAATCATCAACAACAAATACACACATCACAATTTCATTCTAGGATCATCAATATACCGAAGGAACCACAACAACAAAGTTTCCCTTCTTCTTCTTCCTTGCTCGCCGTCGCACTCTCTCTTCTTTCTTCTCTCTTGATCGCGTTTTGTAACATCCCTAATTTTGTTAATTTCGAATTAAGAAATTAACGAGTGATTTATCACTCGAGTGGGTAATAAATCAAGTCACGGATGTGAGGTTGTTGCGGAAGCAATTTATAATTGCTAGAGTATATAATTAAAATACATAATTGAGTGGAAATTAGAACACTAGGGGTATTTTAGTCTTTATACCACTCACTCTAAATGAAATCCAAGACCCAAAAATATCCAAACACTCTCTCATTCCTCACTTAAGTGAATAAAGAAAAGGTAAAGTTAGAGAGAGAGAGAGTGGGGAACGGATAAGAAAGAAAGGAAAGAAAGAAAAAAATAGAAAGAGAAAAGAAACAGAGGGAGAGAAAGAAGAGGAAAGTTAGAGAGAGAGAAAGAGAGAAGTCGAGAGAGAGAGATGAGCCGTGGGGGAGGAAGAAGAGAGGGAAGGAGGAGATCTTCAAGATCCTCCATGGAAGGTAAGTAAAAACACTTCCATTATACTCCATTTCTTCTTCTCAATCCAAAGGTACTAATTTCTTGACTTGGTTCCCTCTCATTCTCCAAGTGCCATTGATGACCCATTAGAGCTCAAGGTTGAAGAAAATGAAGTTTGGTGATTTGGAAGCTAGCTTAAGGTTTGGGAAGCTCAAGTTAGGGTTTTGAATGCTTGGGTTTGGATTTGGAAGCTTAGGAGTGTTTCCCCTTGCTGTTTGGTTCGTGGGAAGTAGGAGGAGAGGGTTGAGCATCCGGTTTTTTCAATTGGGAGCCGCTTGGGAGCTTTTGGAACGAATTCGAGCGTGTTCGTGTGTTACTGGTCGATCGAGCTTGGAGAGTTTCGGTTTTTCGTGATTTTCATCACGATAGGTGAGTTTTACTCGCTTAGTTTTTTTTTATGTTGTGTTGACTGATTGATTTCGTGGTTGTCGAAATTGCTCAAGCGTAAATTTTGAGTCGCGAAAACCGCAAATTTGGTCTCGAACTCATTGTTTTAGAAAATCTGGACACAGCTACGGTTTCCTTAGAACTGGGACTGTTTGGTTAATCCAAAAATTATGTTTCTGATTGTTTTTGAAAATAGACTTCACGCCGGTCGTTTTGGCACTGGTTTCGTTTAATTTGGAGTTGTGTAGCTCAAGTTATGAGTGTCTCAAGTTATGTCAAATTTCTCGAAATCAAACGTGTATAGGTTCAGTTTTTCAGGTCTTAAGTTCTCAATTGAACTCCATTTTAAATAATTCTTGTTTCGTTGGAAAGTAGACAAAAAGTCCTTGAAATAGGCACAAGAATCACTGGATTCGACTGTGTATTGAGAGAGAACAATTAGTTACAAGTTTCACTTTTGTAACAGTAACGATTTTGCACCAGCCACATTGTTTTAGCCATAACTCTCTGAATACTTGTCATATCAGTGTGGGACTTGAACCATTGGAAAATAGACAAAATTATCTACACATTAGGCACTGGTTTGGATGGTTTTGGTTAGAAATTGAATAAGTTATGCTCATTCAAAACTGCACAGAGATGCTGTCGAGAATACATTCGGTTTAGAAGCGGTTGAACGAGTTCGGGATGAGTTCGTGAGGTTTTCGTAATCGTTTGAACTTCAAGAAGTTTCGGTTTTGTGTGATTTTCATCACACGAGGTGAGTTTTACTCACGTTTAGGGAATTTTAAATATTGTTTTTGTGTTACGTTTGAATGATTTCAAAATTCGGAGTTTCGCAAATTTTCGAGTCAAAAACGGTATTTTACAAAAAACATTACGCGTGTTGGAAATTTAAAAAGAAACCATATTATTTTGATTGTTGAATTCTTGTCTTTGGATTGGGATTTATGTATGTGGTTGTAAATTGTCCGGACTGGTTATATGAGGTAAGTATTTTTTTGGGATGTCCATATTTCGCATTTAAACTCGCCTAATTTTCGTTAGAAATTTTGATACATGTTCAAAGTGGTTTTGAATTAAACGGTTAATGTTACGAATATTTCGTAAATCCTAGAGTACGTGTGGGAACCCAATGTTTTATAACTTAAATGTTGATTGGATTGATTTCATGAATTCATTGATATTATAACTTATCATAGAATGAGTTATGGTTGTATATACGGAAAGTAATTGAACAAAATGTTCCATTTCTTATTATATGATTGGCTAGGGATGATATAAATCATCTAAACCTAACCATGGTCTTGATTTATGCAAATTACATAAAATTGTAATAACAACGCTCACGGAAATGCTTTGTGCAATCCGTTATGTTACGATATATAAATATATCGAGTCGAGGTGACGACCTCCATACGCTTAGTATACTAGAGAGGAAGTCATGCGCCCGGTCCTAGCCCCCATATTAAAATTAAAGCTATCCGCCTTTAAGAGTTGTACACTTATTGGCTATGTTGGGGTTCACCCATGCTTCTTTAGGTTGTTGGTGATGTGCTAGAATTGATAAAACTTTAAAATGCGTATATTGTGATTTTGTCACTCAAGCTTCTTTGGTGACATGTCACAAGTGATTAATAAAGAGGATAGTACATAGTCATCAAGAATCGGACTATGGACTCATATGTAATTCATTTATCGGATTACACATGATTGATTATATATTGTAATTCTTTTTGAATTACTAATTATGGTTTTATAAATGGACCGAGTGATAGGTAAGGAGTCACGGTAAGACTCACTGAGACAAGTTGTCTCACCCTACAAATGTTGTTGTTTTTCAGGGAAACAGGGAAAGAAGATCCTTTATGGCACGGGTGGATGGCGTGCTCGAGAAGGATATTGAAGACGTAGTTCTTCTATTATTAGTTATGATTTTTACCTTGTAGCTTTGTATTCGATTTATAACTTGAACTTGTATTTGAGTTATGTAATCGTTTCCGCTGTTGTCTTGTTTTGGGATATTGAACTTCTGACTATATTATGTTACGACTCTTTGATTTGGATTCGAGAGTTTTGGTCAAATCAATATCCGAGACAGAATTTTTATACTCTGATGTATGCCACTAGGTACACTTTAGTATTTCTACTAGATAGAAATATGAGGGTGTTACATATTGGTATCAGAGCAGTTCGACCTTGTAACACCCCCTTACTCTTTAATAGTTTAATTTATAAAATCAGAGTTCAAAATCGTTTTTCTTTTTAAAGATACATCCTCAAGGGAATGCTACGTTCATCAAACATCACTTTCATTTAAAATATAATACTTTTCAATTAATAATATGTAATTGCATGATACATAGCCAGGTTTAATGGGGCGAACCCTCAAATTCTACTGCAACAACTTATTACAGTTCACACTAATCTTAAACTACTAATAGACTACCCGGCTCCCCAGTTCGACGTCACAGAGCAAGACGCCACAACTAGACTGAGGGAAGAAAGGACCTTCACTCAGGATCACCTGCACATTACCTGTTTGTCGCCACGAGAGCAGGCAACATAAAAATGCTAGGGTGAGTCTCTTTTCACAAATAATAAAATATATGATAAACATTATGCTAGAGAAAACACGTAGAAGCACCAAAACGACTCGGTTCACACAAAACAAATCCTCTCAGCAGGCTATGACACCTCAGTTCATAACACACAAATAATACTACCAATCAGTGCATGATTTATATGAATGATGCAACCCATCCTTTCAGGGTATATGCATGATGGATCCATTAAGACCGAAGTCTTCTGCTACTCAATAGGACCGAAGTCCTTAGAACCGAAGTCCTCTGCTACTCAATAGGACCGAAGTCCTTAGGACCGAAGTCCTTAGGACCGAAGTCCTCTGCTACTCAATATATGCTTATGGTTTATGCGACGCCATGAACAATGCATAACACACAACATATACATTATTCAATTAAATCATAACACCATGTTCAGTAACTCACCAATTAGACCGCAGCCTTTTATTCATAAATAGGACCGAAGTCCTCTGCTCACCTCTAGGACCGAAGTCCTTTGCTCATCAATAGGACCGAAGTCCTCTGCTCATAACCCTAAGGTTAACATCACCAAGACCGCAGCCTTTTCATTTATTTTAATGCCCATTAGGGACTTCAGCGTGTAATACTCCTCTACACATAGTCATAAGACCAAACAACGCACATAAGTCATTCTCTGGACTAAGGCCGACGTCTTTACATCGGCCCACAGCACTACGGCCGTCGTCCACAGCTCACCAAACACCTCGGCACCTAGTAGTGGACCAAACAGTCACTACAAGAGCCACAACGTCACCTAGGAGTAAACACCACCTAGGGACCCAACATTGACTACACCATTCAGCCACTTAAACGAAATGGGCATTAGATAACACTCACAGTGGCGTTCAACAATTACTTACGCTATACGAGTGTTAAAACGGCACCTCGGCACTCTTAAAGGGCACCTCGGCACGCTAACATGCACCTCAGTATAGCAAGGCACCTCACTTCACACTCACTCACTACACTTCACGTATGTACTTAACCTCACGCACACACTTCACCTAGCACTTCGTCACTCTCGCATTACTTCGCCACGCACGCAGACTCGCGCGCAGTGGGCACACCACATTTGGCGCCCACACCGAGACCCACACTAAAACACCATGCCCTACACACCAAGCACTACGCACACGCCACTTCAAGCCCAACGCGCACAACATACCGAGCATACGCTCACTGTACTCCCCAACACCACCTCGGTTACTCTACCCTTGAACACACCACACTTAACACCACACCTCGCCTCGGCTACTTCACCTAGGCACACTACACTTAAGGCCAACCATTCATCTCGATTAATATACTTAAGTACACTACGTATACAACACTTCAGTACAACTACGACCTTCCTATATCTCGGCCATGCTGACTTCGAAGAACATCCCTTGCACTTCAACAGCCACACTTAGGCATGATTACACTAAGCCTATTCCTTAAGAACCTCTGCCGGATTGTGTTGCTAACTCTCACTCACTCTAGCTCACCGGGACTAAGAGTCTCCTCGGCCCCCATTTCACTCCCTGATCCTTCGTAATGATCAACTCTCCCATCCACTCCATACGACTCCACTGAAGTGAGCCAAACACAACATCAAAGCATACTTCAAACACAACACCACTTCACTGAAGTGAAACTAAAACACAACTTCAAAAACATATCAAACACACAAAACATACAAGGCAGCTCAGAAATCATTCCTAGAGTCTACTCGCACACAACACATATCATAAAAACTATTATGAACGAAAAGAGAGCCCCCTAACCTCAAATTGTTGAAGAAGCAGCACTCTCTTCACTCAAACTCTCCGATCCATCAACGATCACTTCTTCCTTCGTGGATTCCTAGCTTCCTTCTACGCCGAGTTCTCATCCTTCTCTCTAGAATCACTATTCCACCTAACTTTTCTTGAGATATGTGGCATGAGTGAGTTTAATCCTACGGTCACTCTCTTTTAATTATGCAAAATGGGCTTCATTTGAACAATTGGGCCTCTAATGGATTCATGGGCCTCTAATCCTACTTCTCCATTACTTAAACACCTCCTAAACACATGAATACTGTACATTAATCTCTTAGTTTAATTACTACTGTTGTGAACCTTAAGTAACCCAATTAAATAACTAATTGAATTACTTTGGGGTGTTACAACTCTCCCCCACTTAGAACATTTTCGTCCTCGAAAATCTCATCAATTACATGAACACACTAGTTCTATCAATCTTATTTTTGTTCTCAACTATCAATAACACCTTCTTGTACCCTAAGTACTAGGACCTACACACCCTTTGGATCCTCAAAATCCCACTCAATTTATCCGAACACCCTTACCCTATCATTAGGAAACCACACCATAGCAATTACTTAAGGTACAAATGTTCATCTCCTACATCAATCCATATCCAACTACAAATAATATCCTCCCCATCCCTTCATCCTATTTCTCATACTGAATTTTAACCCTTTAATCATCCCAAGTTACACTTAGGTATCTACACTCCATCGCACTTACATTACAATTTACACATAAGGCATACTCACCATTCCATTGTAGCACTAAGCTGACATACCTACCTCGGCCAACAGCTCCATAGCCGTCGCCAAATTTCAACGAGCATCTCGACACTCAAGCATTTGACTAACAGTAAATCCGAGTACTCTAACGTCACTTAGGACCAAAACGATACCTAAGGATCAAAACAACACCTATCGCTCCATAGTTTGGAGTTAATGTCACTACCTTCGCACTCACCGTCGCTTCTCGCAGTGAACTATGCTAAACCTAGCTCGTACGCAGCACCTCGGTTTCCCATTTTGGCATTCCACTCATAAAGTTCTCCACCTCGTCCTGGAACCTCACGCTTAGGATCTCGTCTAGTCCCACTACTTCTCTCGCCTCGCCTTACCTTACGCCATCGCCCTCGACCAGACACTACGCGTCACTTCGCCCCACCACGCCTAGACTTAACGTATCATTGCGTAACTCCACGCCGACTCCCGCCACGCCTCGCCTAAGTCCACGCCTATCTCAAGACTCGCACTCGGTATAACCATGGTATACCTCGGTGACAACACAACATCTCGGCGTTACATTCGCCCATTTACCGACTTTAACTAAGCTAGATTCGAAAACGCAGGACTTTGGCTACGCCGATCCGACTACACTAGTCTCGCCTATACTGACTTCAACTATGTTGATCTCGGATAAGCCTAACTTCGATCGCATGTACTAGTTTTCAGAACTCCACCTAAGTACATACACACCCAACTCGACATACACATTTCTCGGGCTTACTTACTCAAAGACACCTAAGAACTACAAACCGATCCTACGCTTGGTTTCAAATCTACCGATTTCATCACTTAGCTTACTCACGCTCTACCTCATCTTTCAAACACCTCGGTATAACCATGTTATACCCTAAGAACTACTTGACGACACTCGCTGGGTTCTAATTACACTTACGCACCTTCGTCCATCAAGTGCAGCTCAACTCGTCCCCTTCAAGCCTAGGAACTACGTTTTTTAACACTTACGTCGTGCGTAAACCTTCATGCACTTCAGCTTTCTCTACGATCACGTGCGCCTAAATTCTCCTTCCCCTCTTTAGGTGCTCCTGACTATGATTAACCTCAAGAACACACTCTCTCAAACTCTTACGCTCACTGAGACTGAGAGTTCTCAGCTCTCATTTCCTCTCCATGGTCACTTTCGTGACTAGCTCAGAAATCAACCATTACAATCTTCACCAAGGTGAAGTAACACAACCAGAATACTTAAAGAACACATAGGCACGCATGTAGAACTCAATCAGAATCATTCATGCAAAAACACTCGGCATAAACGCTAAATTACGCATGGAAGAGAGCTCCCCTTACTCAGTGAGTTGCGTCCAGTACAAAGTGCGCGCTACACGCCACTAAAACAAAACGCAAGGGGCATGCACACTTCTGGCGCCCCACGCCCAAAACACACATTACGCACAGGCGACACGCCACACCTCGGCATCCACGCCCGAGACACACACCAGTAAAATACTTCACTTTAGACTGGCGCCTAACCTTCATCTACTATCAATTCTCTAAATCAAAGACACCCAAACCATAGTTCTAAAGCTAACCACACTACGTCAGTCACTATCTCTATGACTACGCACAACTCACCAACACTTAGGGACCCATGCGTCACCAACGACTTCTCCTAAGGATTAACCATTTCCTTGAAGGCTACCCCCACCCCCAAGACAACACCAAAACACAAAGATTTCAACTCCAGAACACTTAGAAACAACACTCTATTATTATTCATCTCGTTTTACCTATGCCACAACTCGGCAGCTACAATTCGACTCCCACGTTGGGACTTAGCCACACTTACACCTAAGTCCAACGCTCCACCTCAGAACCCTCATACCTAGGTAGATTCCACTATAATTCAACACCTACACCTCATTAACCATACTCAGATATACTTATACACTATTCTTCAACTCCTACAACTCGGTATAACTACAATACACCTCGGTAAACCCGAGTCGACACTCACAACGGTCTTAACTACCCTTACGCACCACTATTATACACTTATACCTTCAAAACCAATCCAACATTCTCCAAGAACTCCACGAAGGAGGCAACACCAACACCGACTCACTGGGACTGAGTGTTCCTCAGCTCCCACTTCTCTCCTTGGTCTCTCACACGACCAACTCATAACAAACTCCACAGCTTCACCAAAGTGAAGTAACGCAAACAAAGTACACACTATCATCCAGATCCTATATAGGTACTCCCTCGACTACCATACTTTCAAGAACAATTCTTCTACCTTAGGCTTTCCAGAAACCATTTTCTAAACTTTTTCCAAAAGGCATGCTCTATTTTCTTTGCATGAATTTCAAATCCCAAGTGTCAACCCTTATCCCTACATCTCCCTACTATCAGTCCCCAAATCAAGGACACACCAACATCCATACAACACACAGATCAAAACACCACTCAATTATTCAAGTTGTAATTAGTACATATCCAAAATTTATAATAATTACGAGTTATTGTCACCTCTTTCATTGGGAATGAGTTATCGGGGTGATCAGTCCCTCCTACTCACACATCCAATTTAGTCAAGGTCACAAAACTACGTCTTTTCAAAATTTAAACCTTTCACATTGAAGGACTTTTAACGCAGTCCAGAGTACGAAGGCGTCGTCACGACTCCTACTCCTTTGACGTCGTTAAAATGCTCTTCTAATCACACATACCTCACTTAATACAAACCACAGTCATAAACAACTACAAGCAATACTACAGTCAAAAGCTGCAAACAACTAAACAAAATCTACAACAACTCTCTGTTGGAGATCAACAAGGGATCTCCGAGACACTACGACTGGACAAACTTGGCCGGACAGGCCGAACTTTTGCTCTGATACCAACTTGTAACACCCCCTTACTCTTTAATAGTTTAATTTATAAAATCAGAGTTCAAAATCGTTTTTCTTTTTAAAGATACATCCTCAAGGGAATGCTACGTTCATCAAGCATCACTTTCATTTAAAATATAATACTTTTCAATTAATAATATGTAATTGCATGATACATAGCCAGGTTTAATGGGGCGAACCCTCAAATTCTATCGCAACAACTTATTACAATTCACACTAATCTTAAACTACTAATAGACTACCCGCTCCCCGTTCGACGTCACAGAGCAAGACGCCACAACTAGACCGAGGAAGAAAGGACCTTCACTCAGATCACCGCACATTACTGCTTGTCGCCACGAGAGCAGGCAACATAAAAATGCTAGGGTGAGTCTCTTTTCACAAATAATAAAATATATGATAAACATTATGCTAGAGAAAACACGTAGAAGCACCAAAACGACTCGGTTCACACAAAACAAATCCTCTCAGCAGGCTATGACACCTCAGTTCATAACACACAAATAATACTACCAATCAGTGCATGATTTATATGAATGATGCAACCCATCCTTTCGTGGTATATGCATGATGGATCCATTAAGACCGAAGTCTTCTGCTACTCAATAGGACTGAAGTCCTTAGAACCGAAGTCCTCTGCTACTCAATAGGACTGAAGTCCTTAGGACCGAAGTCCTCTACTACTCAATATATGCTTATGGTTTATGCGACGCCATGAACAATGCATAACACACAACATATACATTATTCAATTAAATCATAACACCATGTTCAGTAACTCACCAATTAGACCGCAGCCTTTTATTCATAAATAGGACCGAAGTCCTCTGCTCACCTCTAGGACCGAAGTCCTTTGCTCATCAATAGGACCGAAGTCCTCTGCTCATAACCCTAAGGTTAACATCACCAAGACCGCAGCCTTTTCATTTATTTTAATGCCCATTAGGGACTTCATCGTGTAATACTCCTCTACACATAGTCATAAGACAAAACAACGCACATAAGTCATTCTCTGGACTAAGGCCGACGTCTTTACATCGCCCACAAAGACTACTACGCCGTCGCCCACAGCTCACCAAACACCTCGGCACCTAGTAGTGGACCAAACAGTCACTACGAGAGCCACAACGTCACCTAGGAGTAAACGCCACCTAGGGACCCAACATTGACTACACCATTCAGCCACTTAAACGAAATGGGCATTAGATAACACTCACAGTGGCGTTCAACAATTACTTACGCTATACGAGTGTTAAAACGGCACCTCGACACTCTTAAAGGGCACCTCGGCACGCTAACATGCACCTCGGTATAGCAAGGCACCTCACTTCACACTCACTCACTACACTTCACGTATGTACTTAACCTCACACACACACTTCACCTAGCACTTCGTCACTCTCGCATTACTTCGGCTACGCACGCAGGACCTGGCGCAAGGGGCACGCCACATTTGGCGCCCCACACCGAGACCCACACTAAAACACCATGCCCTACACACCAAGCACTACGCACACGCCACTTCAAGCCCAACGCGCACAACATACCGAGCATACGCTCACTGTACTCCCCAACACCACCTCGGTTACTCTGATCAGAACCTATAAGTCAACCGACTATTCTCTTGAATTGAGTCTACTATTCATTCACTTAAGTATGAGAAGATCTAAACAATAAAGATCTCTCGCTTGATACATAACAGCTTTCCTAGTTAAGTAAGACTTACTAGAAAATTCTAAACTTTGTTCCATCATGTTGTATTGCTGACTACTCTAGGCGGAACGTGCATATTTGGATTAATCACGGAGTTGAGCTAATGATTATAACATCAAAGAAATAATCAAAATAGAAGGATTCTTCCAAGGAATCAAACGGGCACAAGATAATGCTTCCAGCGTTGATTCCGAGAACAATTTTCACTATTTTACTCATTCCTTTGATCCCACAACCCTCCAAACTCCACAACTCTCCAAACATCACCATAACCCCTAACATATCCATTCGGTAGGGAACATGTCTTATCTATCGAGAAGTAAGGTGTTTAACACTTCATTGATTCATCTTCCTATAGGACTACACCGCTTCCAATACTTTAAGTCATAGAAAGTTCCATCCTTGTAGTATACCTAGTATACTAGTAAAATACCTCATTGTTGTTAGCTTTTGAAAACTCTCCCGATCACGAGGGTATAGATATTTCGACCATTTTTCGAGAAATAAATATCTTGGAAACTACAATGATTATCATCATAAACCGGTGTTTAGGTATCTAATCTTAACGACTAGAAGTTCTCCTTCCACTTCCTGTGCCTCAATTGAAGTTATGGCCTACAACCACTTAGGGTAAGGTAGAAGTACATTTCATCATACAACTAGAAACAAGGTTCACAAACTACTTAAATGTGTAGACATTTTCGTTAGCTTTCCAACGCATCTCGGAACATACAAATCGGAGTTTGAATTAAAAGTTATAAATAAAACAAGTCGGAGAATCGATTTAAAATTTCTCCTGCATCAAGATTGGTTTGCTCATAATCCCAAGGTAATGATAAGGTTATTTCGTTACCATAACCCACTAATCTCATCTTGAATGGAATTTGAAAGTAAACCGAATCGACCTCGACTTCATCAACATTTGGTTCTCAGAGCTAATATCGAAATTGCACTACAACTTACTAGATCGGATTCATGACATTTGAAATGTGGCTTTGAGGAAAAGAACTCGATCAATACTTGCGTTATCTAAAAGAATGTCTCTAATGCGACATAAGCCGGGGTTTACTCTAACCATAGGGTAAGGTTATCGCATAAACCGTATTTCAGTAACAAATAGACTAACTAATCAATGGTCAAGATTTCGTGGTTTCAATTAATCTTAACAGATCTTACGATACTGGCTTTATTACTGCCCAAAGGCTTTGCTTAATTGTAGTTCCCTGTAGAACCTACAATAGCTTCCACTGCAATTCTACAATTGCACCGAGTTCATTGAATGAACAATCGCCCATAGTTTCCTCGAACCAACTTGGCTGCCCATTGCTTGCTTCGTAACACCATCCGTAGCCCTTCGCTCGCCACGTGCTCGATAAACATAGAAGGCCGAGAATTCCTATGGTTTAGGGTTTGGACGCCGGCCGAGGCAAATAATTGTCATCATTCTCGCAGAACTCACATGAAACATTGAGTGGATCCCGACTCAATACTTCACATAATATACTGAAAGGTTCTGACATTTAATTGTCTAAGTCCCTAGCTGACTCTATCTAACCTTTTGACCACAAGGTCTCTACGTCCGACGAGGTCTGTAACACCCCAAAGTAATTCAATTAGTTGTTTAATTGGGTTACTTAAGGTTCACAACAGTAGTAATTAAACTAAGAGATTAATGTACAGTATTCATGTGTTTAGGAGGTGTTTAAGTAATGGAGAAGTAGGATTAGAGGCCCATGAATCCATTAGAGGCCCAATTGTTCAAATGAAGCCCATTTTGCATAATTAAAAGAGAGTGACCGTAGGATTAAACTCACTCATGCCACATATCTCAAGAAAAGTTAGGTGGAATAGTGATTCTAGAGAGAAGGATGAGAACTCGGCGTAGAAGGAAGCTAGGAATGCACGAAGGAAGAAGCGATCGTTGATGGATCGGAGAGTTTGAGTGAAGAGAGTGCTGCTTCTTCAACAATTTGAGGTTAGGGGGCTCTCTTTTCGCTCATAATAGTTTTTATGATATGTGTTGTAAAGCGAGTAGACTCTAGGAATGATTTCTGAGCTGCCTTGTATGTTTTGTGTGTTTGATATGTTTTTGAAGTTGTGTTTTAGTTTCACTTCAGTGAAGTGGTGTTGTGTTTGAAGTATGCTTTGATGTTGTGTTTGGCTCACTTCAGTGGAGTCGTATGGAGTGGATGGGAGAGTTGATCATTACGAAGGATCAGGGAGTGAAATGGGGGCCGAGGAGACTCTTAGTCCCGGTGAGCTAGAGTGAGTGAGAGTTAGCAACACAATCCGGGAGAGGTTCTTAAGGAATAGGCTTAGGATAACAGAGGAGTAGCTGAGGACGTATATCTTAAAGTGACGAGCGTGCGTTTGAGTTAAATAGAGTAGTCGGTTTAGGATTGCCGAGGTGAGTGCACCGAGGTGTTGTGTCGTATAAGCCGAGCTGAGGTGATTGCTTAGGTGTATTGTGCCTAAGTGTAGGAATCAAGGTGAATGATGATGAGGCGTAGCGTAGCTATTTAAGTGAAGTGTATGATGATCGAAGTAGGTGTTGTCGGGGTGTAGAGGTGTTAAGGGTTGTGTAATCATGCCTAAGTGTGGCTGTTGAAGTGCAAGGGATGTTCTTCGAAGTCAGCATGGCCGAGATATAGGAAGGTCGTAGTTGTACTGAAGTGTTGTATACGTGAAAGGCCATACATATGCGTGAGACCATCCGAATTTAGTAATTGAGTTTCAAAGACTGAGTCGCGATGTGAAGATACGTCTTATTAGTATTTCGGGTTAGCGAAGAAACAAACTCCTATGGGTAAGTGAGAAAATTATTGTATACTCAAACGTTTTTAAGAAACTTTTACATAACCTTTACCCACTTGTGAGTAAGTTATGAACACTGTAGTGACAGAGTTTAACCCGAAGTTCTAATAGTTTTGTACCAAATAAAACCGAAAGGTGATGTTCCCCAGTTTACTACAAGTTGGGGTGCTCCGGTGTTACTTGTTGAAAATACGGGAGCGGGAGGTCGTGTATGGATTACCTCCAGTTGAACAAAGTTATCATTAGGAATAAGTATCCTTTGCCAAGAATAGGCGATTTGCTTAATCAGCTTCGAGGTGCAGCAGTGTTTTCAAAGATTGGTCTAAGGTCGGGTTATCTTTAAATTAAAGGTTAGGGCTTTAGTTACTCAAGACAACTTTTCATATTAAATATGGACATTACGAGTGAGTAGTGTTGCTCTTTGGTCTAACTAATGCTCCTACAAAGATTCATGGATTACATGAACCGCGTTTTCCACCCGCATTTAGACTAGTTGTTGAAAGTTTCATCGATAACATCTTGGTGTACACCAAGACCATTGTGGATCATGATCAAGATCTCCACATTGTTCAATGTACTCGAGAGAAGAAGTGGTATACTAAACCTTTGAAATGCGATTTTTGGATGTCTCAGAGTGAAGTTTTGGGACTTGTGACATACTAGACAGGAGTGGCAGTAGTTCTTTCACTCATTCGGTTTATTTGTAAGGGTCAGCCGTGTGAATGAGATTCTGATTGTGGAGAATGTTTTCTAGAGTTGCAAGAGAAGATAATTTATGTTTCCATCCTAATTCTTCAGGATCCGTCCCTGAGGTTTCAGAGTTACAATGACGCCTAGGAGTAGGTTTTAGGATGTGTTCTTAAGCAACATCAGTAAGTGGTAGTTTATGAATCCAGGCAATTGAAGTTTCATGAGGAGCACTGTTTGACTCATGACTTTAAATTGAAAACTATTGTGTATATAGTGAGAATGGAAGATAGCTCAGAGTTGTTCAGCAGAAATATGTTGTCAAAAGGAGTAGACCACTAGAGTTAAATCTAGTGACCCCGTATTGTAATAGTTTCATCAATTATTGTTACAGTGGAACATCGTCTTCGGTATATTGGATCTTTCAAAATCATCGAGCGTATTGTGCTAGTGGGGGTGTTGTATAGCTTTACCTTTTGTATTGTCCAATCTACGTGATGTGTTTCACGTATTCCAATTGAGGAAATGCCTTTCCAATCCAAGTCATATCCTAGAATGTAGAGAGAAGACACTTCGGACGCGAACAATTCCAATTACTAAAGTAGATTGGGAATGGTTTGTCGACCGAGAAGGTTTCATGCGGATTGGATGATGATATGCGGACGGAGTATCCGTATTTGGTTTCTGGAAGGTATGTTTGTTCAATTTTGAGGACAAAATTTTTCAAGTTGGGGTGATTGTAACATCCCTAATTTCGTTAATTTCGAATTAAGAAATTAACGAGTGATTTATCACTCGAGTGGGTAATAAATCAAGTCACGGATGTGAGGTTGTTGTTATGAAGCAATTTATAATTGCTAGAGTATATAATTTAAATACATAATTGAGTGGAAATTAGAACACTAGTGGGTATTTTAGTCTTTATACCACTCACTCTAAATGAAATCCAAGACCCAAAAATATCCAAACACTCTCTCATTCCTCACTTAAGTGAATAAAGAAAAGGTAAAGTTAGAGAGAGAGAGAGAGAGTGGGGAACGGATAAGAAAGAAAGGAAAGAAAGAAAGAAATAGAAAGAGAAAAGAAACAGAGGGAGAGAAAGAAGAGGAAAGTTAGAGAGAGAGAAAGAGAGAAGTCGAGAGAGAGAGATGAGCCGTGGGGGAGGAAGAAGAGAGGGAAGGAGGAGATCTTCAAGATCCTCCATGGAAGGTAAGTAAAAACACTTCCATTATACTCCATTTCTTCTTCTCAATCCAAAGGTACTAATTTCTTGACTTGGTTCCCTCTCATTCTCCAAATGCCATTGATGACCCATTAGAGCTCAAGGTTGAAGAAAATGAAGTTTGGTGATTTGGAAGCTAGCTTAAGGTTTGGGAAGCTCAAGTTAGGGTTTTGAATGCTTGGGTTTCGGATTTGGAAGCTTAGGAGTGTTTCCCCTTGCTGTTTGGTTCGTGGAACAGAAGGAGGAGAGGGTTGAAATCACCGTTTTTTCAATTGGGAGTTGCTTGGGAGCTTTTGAACGAATTCTCGAGCGTGTTCGTGTGTTACGGTCGATCGAGCCGGAGAGTTTGGTTTTTCGTGATTTTCATCACGATAGGTGAGTTTTACTCGCTTAGGTTTTTTTATGTTGTGTTGACTGATTGATTTACGTGGTTGTCGAAATTGCTCGCTTTCAGAATTTTGAGTCGCGAAACCGCAAATTTGGTCTCGAACTCATTGTTTTAGAAAATCTGGACACAGCTACGGTTTCCTTAGAACTGGGACTGTTTGGTTAATCCAAAAATTATGTTTCTGATTGTTTTTGAAAATAGACTTCACGCCGGTCGTTTTGGCACTGGTTTCGTTAAATTTGGAGTTGTGTAGCTCAAGTTATGAGTGTCTCAAGTTATGTCAAATTTCTGAAATCAAACTGTGTATAGGTTCAGTTTTTCAGGTCTTGAGTTCTCAATTGAACTCCATTTTAAATAATTCTTGTTTCGTTGGAAAGTAGACAAAAAGTCCTTCGAAATAGGCACAAGAATCACTGGATTCGACTGTGTATTGAGAGAGAACAATTAGTTACAAGTTTCACTTTTGTAACAGTAACGATTTTGCACCAGCCACATTGTTTTAGCCATAACTCTCTGAATACTTGTCATATCAGTGTGGGACTTGAACCATTGGAAAATAGACAAAATTATCTACACATTAGGCACTGGTTTGGATGGTTTTGGTTAGAAATTGAATAAGTTATGCTCATTCAAAACTGCACAGAGATGCTGTCCAGAATACATTCGGTTTAGAAGCGGTTGAACGAGTTCGGGATGAGTTCGTGAGGTTTTCAGTAATCGTTTGAACTTCAAGAAGTTTCGGTTTTGTGTGATTTTCATCACACGAGGTGAGTTTTACTCACGCTTAGGGAATTTTAAATATTGTTTTTGTGTTACGTTTGAATGATTTCAAAATTCGGAGTTTCGCAAATTTTCGAGTCAAAACGGTATTTTACAAAAACATTACGCGTGTTGGAAATTTAAAAAGAAACCATATTATTTTGATTGTTGAATTCTTGTGCTGGATTGGGATTTATGTATGTGGTTGTAAATTGTCCGGACTGGTTATATTGGTAAGTATTTTTTTGGGATGTCCATATTTCGCATTTAAACTCACGCGAATTTTCGTTAGAAATTTTGATACACGCTCAAAGTGGTTTTGAATTAAACGGTTAATGTTACGAATATTTCGTAAATCCTAGAGTACGTGTGGGAACCCAATGTTTTATAACTTAAATGTTGATTGGATTGATTTCATGAATTCATTGATATTATAACTTATCATAGAATGAGTTATGGTTGTATATACGGAAAGTAATTGAACAAAATGTTCCATTTCTTATTATATGATTGGCTAGGGATGATATAATCATCTAAACCTAACCATGGTCTTGATTTATGCAAATTACATAAAATTGTAATAACAACGCTCACGGAAATGCTTTGTGCAATCCGTTATGTTACGATATATAAATATATCGAGTCGAGGTGACGACCTCCATACGCTTAGTATACTAGGAGAGGGAAGTCATGCGCCTGGTCCTAGCCCCCATATTAAAATTAAAGCTATCCGCCTTTAAGAGTTGTACACTTATTGGCTATGTTGGGGTTCACCCATGCTTCTTTAGGTTGTTGGTGATGTGCTAGAATTGATAAAACTTTAAAATGCGTATATTGTGATTTTGTCACTCAAGCTTCTTTAGGTTGTTGGTGACATGTCACAAGTGATTAATAAAGAGGATAGTACATAGTCATCAAGAATCAGACTATGGACTCATATGTAATTCATTTATCGGATTACACATGATTGATTATATATTGTAATTCTTTTTGAATTACTAATTATGGTTTTATAAATGGACCGAGTGATAGGTAAGGAGTCACGGTAAGACTCACTGAGACAAGTTGTCTCACCCTACAAATGTTGTTGTTTTTCAGGGAAACAGGGAAAGAAGATCCTTTATGGCACGGGTGGATGGCGTGCTCGAGAAGGATATTGAAGACGTAGTTCTTCTATTATTAGTTATGATTTTTCCCTTGTAGCTTTGTATTCGATTTATAACTTGAACTTGTATTTGAGTTATGTAATCGTTTCCGCTGTTGTCTTGTTTTGGGATATTGAACTTCTGACTATATTATGTTACGACTCTTTGATTTGGATTCGAGAGTTTTTGGTCAAATCAATATCTGAGACAGGAATTTTTATACTCTGATGTATGCCACTAGGTACACTTTAGTATTTCTACTAGATAGAAATATGAGGGTGTTACACGTTTCTTTCTTTCTTTCTCAAGTGATGCGATTTGCATCACTAACCTAGCCTATAACATGGGCCTAGGGTTCTTGGGCCGCTTCTTACCACTCCGTAGCTACCGAGTACTACTCCCTTCATTAAAATAAAACACTATATTAATAATTTAATATAATTAAATCAGTGTAATACTAAAATAATTTAATTAAGTAATTAATTAAATTATTTGGGTGTTACAGTGCACAACATTCCTGAACTAAGTTTCTCCCCCAAAGACTTTGAGGGTGTCTCACCTTATGAAGATGACCCTCTAGTCGTAGTGGTCCAAGTACTCAACTATAACGTTCGCCGCGTATTGATAGACCCAGGGTCTTCGGCCGACATAATATACTGGGAGGCATTTAAAGGTATGAACTTGTCTAATGAACATTTACAGCCTTACCATGGAACTCTTGTCGGCTTTTCAGGGGAACAGATGCAAATAAAAGGATACATCACCCTCAATACCACTTTTGGCACCGGAAACAATGTTAGGACAATCAAAGTCAGGTATTTGGTGATTGACGTTGATTCATCCTACAACATCATCATGGGTAGGCCAGCCCTCAACATACTCGGTGCAGCCTTATCTACGCGGTACCTCACCTTGAAGTATCCCCTTGAAGATGGACGAGTTGGAGTCCTAAAGGCCGACCAAGAAGCAGCAAGAAAATGTTATTTGGAGAGCCTGAAAACAAAAGAGAAGAATGTCGTAGACACGTCGGTAAAGGCTGCTTCTTTTAACATTAACTTCGTCGATTTAGACCCAAGAGAAGATTTCAGTGAGCAGCGCTTAAAGCCAATAGAAATTCTCAAACAAATTCAGATCAGCAATAATCCTGAACAAACAACAAACATTGGAGGAACACTCCCACCAGATGAAGAGTTGGCAATAACTGAACTACTAAGGAAAAATATTGATCTTTTTGCGTGGACACCGGCCGATATGCCAGGGATTGATCCATCCTTCATCTGCCACAGACTATCATTAGGTCCAACAGCAAAACCGATTTCGCAGAGGAAAAGGAAGCTAGGTCTTGAGCGTAAGGCGGCAGTGGCAGAAGAAACTCAAAAGTTACAAGAAGCTGGTTTCATTAAGGAGATTCAATATCCAACATGGCTCTCAAACGTAGTATTAGTGAAGAAATCCAATGGGAAATGGAGGATGTGCGTGGATTTTACAGACTTGAATGCTGCTTGCCCCAAGATCCATACCCTCTACCCAGCATTGATGCCTTGATAGATGGAGCATCTGGATATCACATTTTGAGCTTCATGGACGCATACTCTGGCTACGACCAGATAAAAATGGACCCGGAAGATGCAGATAAAACCGCTTTCATGACGAATACCTACAACTATCACTACACTGTCATGCCTTTTGGGCTCAAAAACGCTGGAGCAACATATCAGAGGTTGATGGACAGAGTCTTCCAAGGACAGATTGGGAGGAATCTTGAAGTCTACATCAATGATATGGTAGTCAAGACCGAGGACAAAGGCAACCATGTTTCAGATTTAGAAGAAACATTTAACTCCCTCAGAAAGCACCAAATGCGTCTCAACCCAGCAAAGTGTTCTTTCGGAGTTCAAGCCGGAAAGTTTCTGGGATTTATGTTGACCAACAGAGGCATTTAAGCGAACCCTGACAAGTGCAGAGCCATACTTGAGATGCCAAGCCCAACAAATCCTAAGGAAGTTCAACAATTAACAGGACGCTTGGCAGCTTTGTCTCGTTTCCTCTCTTGTGCAGGTGAAAACATCCTCGTAAATGTTTCAACCTTTCTACTACACCTCGCCAACAACACAAATCCACAATGCAAGATAATACCATTATTCTTATGTTTTTTCGATTTCCTCCAACTAACATTTGCAGGTGACAAAGCTTTTCATTTCTTTGCTACATTAAAGAAAGGGAACTGCTTTGAGTGGACAGAAGAATGTCAAGAAGCGTTCCAGGCGATCAAGACATTCCTCACTTCTCCTCCTATCTTGGTTAAACCAAAACTCGGAGAGCCGCTTTTGCTTTACTTAGCAGTGTCAAAAAGAGCAATGAGTTCGGTTTTGGTGTCTGAAGAAGAGAACCAGCAAAGTTCATTCTATTTTTGCAGCAAATTAGTGTTCAAGGGAGCCAAGGTTCGATATCAGAAAATTGAGAAGCTAGCTTTAGCCTTGATCACTTCGGCTCGCCGACTTCGGCCATACTTTCAAAGTCACCGGATAATTGTGAAAACGGATAATCCTATCAAACAAGTCTTGCGTAAACCTGACATTGCGATAAGAATGGTTGCATGGTCAATTGAACTGTCTGAATATGACGTAGTCTTCCACCCAAGAGATGGCATAAAAGCTCAGGTTCTAGCAGATTTTGCAGTGGAAATGACTCCACTCTACTCAGAGCGTAAATCCAATCTCGGACTCTCTCGTGGATGGAGCATCTAATTTTGAAGGGCGGCGCGCAGAATCACGCCGAAAGTCCTGATGGTCTTCTTATTGAACAATCATTAAGATTTGACTTCAGAGCCAGTAACAATCAAGCAGAATATGAAGCCCTCATAGCAGGAATGAAGCTTGCCAAAGAAGTTGGAGTTCAACACCTTGCAGTGAAAAGTGATTCTCAACTTGTAACTTCTCAATTCTCGGGAGAATTTCAAACCAGAGATCCGCAACTCGAAAAATATCTAAAGAAGGTCAAACTACTTTCTGCAGATTTCATATCCTTCGACTTGATATATGTCCCAAGAAAGCTTAATATTCGAGCTGATATTCTTTCCAAATTGGCAAGCACAAAGAAGCCAGGAAATAATCACACAGTAATTCAAGAAACACTTCCACAGCCGAGCATTGAAGCAAGAGAGGTCAACTCGGTAGGTATATCAACCGATTGGACTACCCCAATCATATCCTTCTTACAACATGATATCTTACCTAATGATGAAGCAGAAGCCAAGAAAGTCCGCCGTTAAGCAGCCAAATACATTATCATCGCTGGCAAGCTCTACAGAAGAGGAATCACAACACCTCTTTTGCGTTTACCCACAGAAACAGACTATGTGATGAAAGAAGTCCACGAGGGTATATGTGGAAGCCACATTGGAGGGCGTTCATTGGCAAGCAAAATTATTCGTGCAGGCTATTATTGGCCACAACTTGATAAAGACTGCTCGGAGTTCGTCAGGAAGTGTGACAAATGCCAACGACACGCTGATTTACACCATGCTCCAGCAACAACGCTACAATCCATCACCACTCCTTGGCCATTCTATAAATGGGGGGCTGATATTTTAGGCCCATTTCCTGTTGAATATTTCACCAAATGGGTAGAGGCAGAACCCGTAGCAACCATCACAACAGCTCGAGTAAGAAGATTTTACTGGAAGAACATCATATGCAGATTTGGTATGCCAGCCGAAATCGTCTCAGATAATGGGACACAATTTGCTAGTTCCCTTGGTACAGAATTCTGCAGAGAATTAGGAATCAAAAACAAGTTCACATCGGTTGAGCATCCTCAGGCCAATGACCAAGCTGAGTCAGCAAATAAAGTCATACTATCTGATTTGAAGAAGAAGCTTGACGAGTACAAGGGTGCTTGGGCCGATAAGTTGTGTCAGGTAATTTGGTCATATCATACTACCCCACACTCTACAACTGGTGAAACCCCCTTTAAGCTCACATATTGAGCAGATGCAATGATTCCAGTGGAGTTGGGAGAACCCAGTCTTAGGCGCGAAAACACAAGGGAAGATGCAAATTATGTCAACATGTCAATCAGCCTTGATCTCCTCGATGAGTTAAGAGATGCAGCTCATCTACGCGAATATGCAGAAAACCAACGCGCAGCTCGGAAGTACGACTCTAAGGTCATTCCTCGAGGTATGAAGCAGGGAGACCTCATTTTGAGAAAAGTGTTAAGAACAGATGCAAAGGGGAAGCTCTCACCCAACTGGGAAGGCCCTTACAGGATTATGGAAGAATTGACTGCTGGAGCTTACAAGTTAGAAACTTTGGCAGGAACCCCAATTCCGAGAAGCTGGAACTCGGCAAACCTCCGTTTCTACTACAGTTAAGCATTTATAAGTTAAGTAACAATAACGGTGCACTCTTTTCTCCCACAGGGAGTTTTTAACGAGGCACCCCCTTTAGTTCTATGCATGTTTCCTTTCCCTGTATTTTCTTTTCGAACTTCTGTCTCATCTGAATTGTTGGTTCAGTATGTGCTCAAAATGATGTACAAATGTCATGACATCAATAAAATAAACCTGGCAGGTACTCTTTTCTCCCACTTGGAGTTTTTAACGAGACTTGCCAGTTGAAAAAACCTATGTGTTTCAAACTATGCATTTTCCTTTGTCATAACGTTGCTTGTTTCAAGACCACCTCGGTCAAGATGAAATGAAACGAAACAACAATTCGCCTCTATCAAAAACCTCGCCTTAAGTTGAAATAATGCACCTTGGCAAGGCTTAAGACAAGCAACTTAATTTAAATCCCATGCGACAATAATCGGAGATCCTCGGCCTAATGCATATAAAGGCCAAACCGATTTGGGAAAACACTCGGGTTAAAACTCTTAAGAAAAAGAGATACTCCCTCTTGCTAATTTATAGTAAGAAAAAGGGACCTTTGGAATGAACAAACTGATCAAGTTCTACTCCATAGTCACCCCCTCAGAGTCTTTGTAAACACGAGGTCTCCACGCCAAAGTCCTTATAAACTTTGAGCGTTCATTCTAACTAGACTATCTTTTGTGTTAGAATAAATGAGAAGCCTAATGGCCAAAAAAAAATAACAATAATGCAGAAAGGCAACTTTCATTCATATACCGAGGAGCTCTTACAAAAGTAAAAAACAAAAACAAAACCGAAGAGTCCAAATACATTAAAGCAAAAGAAAGAAGGCGGTGAAATCAAGAAGATTCATGGAGATCCTTCATCTCGGTATCCTCCTCCTCGGGAGACTGGACCATCACCAACTTGCCGTCCACGATTTCCTTTAAAGGATCAAGCTCGGATATATCCATATGAGGATAAAGGGCCAACACTTGATCCTTAGACTTCTCAAAAACCACATCATTCTCAACGAGAAGTTCTTCAATCTCGGCTTCTTTGCTAATACGTAGGGCCTCCATCTCGGTCTTAGCCTTACTTAAAGTTGCCTTCATCTCGGCAATAAAAGATTCTTGGGAAGAGACCTTACTTTCCTGCGCCTTCAAAATATCGCGAACTTCTTCAATCTTCACCCCCCAACGGGTTTCCGTATCCTCAAGTTGTTTACGCACGAACTCCTCTTTTTCTTGAAATGATTTTGCCTGCTCTTCGAGTTTGGCCTTTAAGGCTTGATTACCACTTACCAACTCGGCATGAGCGGCAATGGCCTTCTTTGCAGCTTCAACATCTTTCTTTCCTTGGCGTTCTCGGTTCTTGAGCTTGTTGAACTCATCACAAACAACATGACCAAGAGTAGCAGACTTCAAGGCATAAGACTACATCGCCAGAAAAGCTTGCTCGACACTCAGGCTTCGAATTCGGTCGCCATCATCAACAGTAGTGATATGCTTCCTTACAAAATGTTTCAGAGGGAAGCGCTTGTCCCACAAAGAAGTGATCTCGCCCAGACCTTCAAAATACAGAAGAAACTCCATCCAAGAGACCTCACCTTCAGAACTTTTCAATTTCTTTGGAGGAGGGGAATTTGCGTGCACAATTGGCCTTTTTTTAGGGTTGGATGTTCCGGCAGCCGACTCTTCAACCCCCTTCTCAATGATGGATACATCATTACTTATGGACACCTTGGAAGAAACACCAGGAACCATCTTCAAAGGAGTAGCAGCGATCAGAATCGAACCGACAAGTGTCCCTTCAATGGTAGTGCGCCCAGTGCTTTTGGCAATTTTCACCAAACCTTTATCAGAACCTTTCGCCGTGGTGGCTTCAGTTTGGCTTTGAGCAGACACTTTCTCTTTCGCCAACTTCTCCTGAACTTTCTTGATGTAGCTCTTGATGTCCTTTTCCTTCAAACCCATTCTAACTGCACAATGAGACAAAGAACTGTTAAAAGCGGTTACGAAATCATTAAAAGCAAACAGAGGAAACAACTTACTCAAAAGATTTTGAAGACCCTTTTCATCCCCCTCCAAACCGATTACCTCCTTACAACTCATAGTGTGTAACTTTTGCAACATAGCAATATCTTCTTTAAGTTCAGGACTTAAATCGTCCTAAACAACCCCGGTTACACCAAAAACTTCACCTTGCCAGTACAATGGAAAACGAGGAGCTCCCTTTTTATTTACAAGGAGTTCAGGATAGGATGGAGGAGCTCGAACTCGGAAAAATCTGACTTTGAAATTTTTGTAAGAGGTGGTAAAAAGGGTGAACAAAGGCCGAGGTGAGTGGCTATAAAGGGAAACCCACTTATCTAAGCCTTCACCTTTGGTCCGAAAAAATGAGAAAAACACTCCTACATTCGGGGTCATACCCAAGGCACCACAAATTATCTCGTAGGCGCGCATGAAACCCCAGCTATTCGGATGAAGTTGTGTCGGAGCCATATTGAGAATCTGCAACACATGATTCTCAAAGCGAGTGAAGGGCATTTTCACTCCTAGGTCTTCGAAAAGACAGGCGTACATGTAGGTGCTCTCATCTACCACTCCCTTGGGCCGCATCATACATACGACTTCATTATTTCTACAGCATTCCAGAACAACATCTTCTTCATTGCCCGTGGAACACACTGTTATACCCCAATTTTGCCCGTCTTCTTTTTCTGGTTTTAGTCATTTAATTCGTGTTTTGAAGTCACGCGATTACGATAATTGTTAGAAAAATGTCTCATTTACTAACCTAAGCCAATCTCAGTTAACCTGTTCAACTAAGTCGAAATATCGCTGTTTAAACTGAGAATGCGCACGAATGATCGATCTTTTCGCACATTCTTCAATTGAATCTTCGTATTTGGGCCTAGTCGAACCTAATTGGGTTTATCCAAGTCGTTTCCTCGCAAATGGGATTATTCGAGTTGTTTTCTTGCAATCGGGCTCATCATTCCGACTTCTTTTCTATTATTATTATTATTATTATTATTATTATTATTATTATTATTATTATTATTATTATTATTATTTTGTCCTTTTAATTTATTTTGAGCAAGGTATAGTCCAAAAATGTCAAAAAAAAAGCTAAATTAATTTTTATTACAATTTAGGAGTGTCCAAAATGTCCCAAGGTCCAAAAAATGCAAAAAAAGTGATGCTAAAAATACACAAAAAGCAAAATCCGAAAATAAATAAAAAAAATACAAAATAAAACACTTTTAGCCCAAGTAGCAGCTGGGCTTGGATCTTCAAGCTCTCCTAAAACCCTAAACTTCCTCTCCAAGCATCTGAAAACAAATCAAATCAGGGTAAATCAATCCATTAATGGTCAAGACCTAATTTTCTAATATAAATATGTGATCAACCCTCAGTCAAAGGAGAACACGGCAAAATCACCTAATAAGGATTAGGATTCAACATCAGAATCCTAATCTACTGAAACACACATATTCAAATTTCTGAGTAAAAAAGGGAGAAGCAGTCATCAACAATAACAAAAGCAGTAGATCTCAAAAAGCAGTAGCAGTCATAATCATTCACAACTAGGAGTCCTAATCAAAAGCTGGAAAAGAGGTTGGTAATAACAAATAACTGTATATATCATTGATAGGAAATTAGCAATAAAACTGTTTATATGGACATGAAAATAATTAGTTTCAGTTTATGCTTGTTTTGATGCCGTTAAAAACGATTATAGTATATTTGTATGTGAATGTTTGTATATGAACAAATTAGGTTCAAATAATTAGCGTTCCTTAAAAACATATTCAGTTTAAGAATAGATTAGTTTCCTAAAAAAAATGGAAGAATAAAAATCTGATTTTTCTTAAGAAAACTAATCTGTGTGGTGGAGTTGTTTTTGGGAAAGATTTCTTAAAAATTAGATTTAAGCATTCTTGATCCGCTAATTGATCAGATTCGTTTTCCTAAAAAAAATTATATTCAAGCAAAAAAGGAACCTCTCTCCCTCTCAAAGAAATGTCTTTCTCTCTCACCATGATTCGTGAAAGTATGTGGCTGGAAGGAGAAGTGGAAAACTAGGTCTCCACTTTTTTAGTTGATGGCTTATATAGCCTCTTAATGATTACCTGATTGTTCTTTAAAAAAAATTAATTAAAACATCATACCACTATTCACACCACCCCTGTTTTAACAACCACACCCTTGCTCATAAATCCAATTCACAAGTCATCAACCCAAGACCCAAAACATGGACTGGGCTTCTACTAAATGCACCCCTTTTTAATACAACCCCCTTCCGTTAAATACACCCATGTTTTACTATTTAAACCCCCTTTCTGTTTTTTTTATTCTCTTCAAACCAAATAAACTCTCATAAACCAAGAACAACAATTAAATAATTTTCTATCCAAAAATCAAATAAAAGGCTAAGTCGGTTGTACAACCGGGTTAGTCATTATTCTAGGACCAATGAGCTGTACAGTTCAGTAATCCTAAAAATTTATAAAAATATAAATAGATCATTTTTCCCAAAAGTAGGGGACTAAGTCGGTTGTACAACCGGGTTAGTCAGCGTTCTAGAACTAATGAGCTGTACAATTCAGGAATTCTAGAATACCTATTCTAAAACCAACTCACCTCACATCAAACAAACTTCTTTCAAAAAAAACCTCAAAAAAATACTTTCAAAAAGTAGGGGACTAAGTCGGTTGTACAATCCGGGTTAGTCGGCCCTAGGAATCGATGGTCATGCAGTTCAAGGAGTCCTAGGACCCCTACACTAAAAAATACCAACCCACAAACCTTTTTCAGGAAGAACTACGTAGCTTTGATTCCTCCATTGCATCCGGAGGTATGTAGGAGCAAGACTCAACTCTTGTCAAGCACTAAAAACAAAAATCTAAATAAGTCTTTTCCGCTATAAATAAAAGGGTAATTATTAAATAAATCTTAAGTAATTAGACAATGGATGTCGTGGGGTGCTAATACTTTCCCCACACATAACGACTCCCAAACCCTAACAATGTCTTGTCCTAAAACCTAAAGGGATTTTCCGAATTTGCCCTTAAACTAAAATTTGGTGGCGGCTTCCTTTCGAACTTCGAAGAATCCATTCCCGGATTTTTCGGTCGCTACAGCTGGCGACTTCACTGGGGACTTAGTTCTTTTTAGAGAGTCAAAACCTAGTCTAATTATTTAGGATTAATTTAATTTTTACCCTTCCCTTATCTATTTATTTTTGCATGTTATACTTTTATGTGATATATAAACCCTAGGGTAGAAGACGATATTTGTATGAATATTTGTTTTGATTGCAGCTTCAAAGGTTTATTTTAAACTGCTCCTACACACACTTCACATATACACATCACACACATGTGAGAAAAGTCTTCTACCCGGACTCGAGTGCAAACCTAAGTTAGAACGAGATTGCGTAGTGATGGCCTGCGGGACGTACGTCTCGTTGGGTGGTCATGAAAGTCTCACCTAGAGTTTAATTCCTTTTAAGGATGCTACCCCTTCTAATAGCTTGCCTATTGTTGGGGTCGAGATTCTTTGATCGGGTCCTTGGCTCTAGGAACCTTGTGTAGGATTCTTTAAAACTACCCTTGTGAGGCTCACTATAAAAGAAACCTTAGACCCACTCCATAGGGTACCCTTCTAGGGTCACAAAGGAGCTTTATACCCTTGCATTCAAACGAACATTAATGCATACTGTCTTTTATCTAAAAAAAAAAATTAAAAAAATAAAAAGTCAAAAATCAAAATCACTATTTACTACATTTTTAGAAAATATACCACATGCATTTTTCTTTTTCTTTGCATAACAAAAAAAACAACAAGATAAACATCTTATGTTGCGTACATTTTTATGACCGCCTGAGAATTAAAAGCTTTATTTTGGAGAGAAGCCATGCATGTTAAAGTCAAAGTTAAACTTTGTACTTTACTCTCCAAATGTAAACTTATAATTCCCCGACGCGACAAATAAAATCATATATTATCATTTCATACACATACATTACATTCGCATTTCACATATATTCATTCGTTCGCATTCTCAATTTCATGCGCATTCATTCATTTGCATACTTACATCATGCATTATAAAAACAAAAAAAAAACATAATTTTAGAGAAAGATTGTGAGGAGAGGTGAGACATTCTTGTGAGATAAATAATTCTTTTTGAAAAAGTTTAACCATACTTAGTTGCAAGCTCAAGGTGTTTCAAGACACTCAATTTTTCAAATTAGCAGCTCGTTCACATTTTTTTCAACAAAGCGTTGCATCTCATCCACCCCATGATGAATGACCAAAATAGTCCATCAAAATTTCATTCATGTTAAAACTGTTGTTAACTCTTTACGAAGCATTCGTGTAGTAATTTGGGTATGACATGTGACTTCATTCTTGTTTGAGTCAGTTGATATCCCTACCTTGTCATCACCCCCCGTCCGAGTCTAATCCCCGCCCGACCACCCTAAAATACATACTCCCCTACCTAGTTGACCTTTTTGGGTTTGTTCTCACTATTGAAATAACACTTGAGGCCCTCATTACTTGAGGCAAATTTGTGATCTCTAAAATACCTTGTCAACATTATATTCCCTTGGTGCAAGTCCTTTACAAAAAGAAATCAAAAAGGCCCATTAGGTTGAAAACTCGTAAGAGCGGCCTAAGCAAAAATTAGGGCACAAAAAAAAAAAGAAAGAAAAAAAAAAAGAGCAAATATTTTGTAAATAAGTAAATTATTGTCCTTAAGTTAATTTTTGAGAAAACGAGCAATCATGATGTGAAATGAAGTTGAACCATTTTTCCATACCCTCAAAAATCTTTTGCCACCCACCTTAAGCCAAAAATCCAAAAACCTTTCAATCACCCTAGACAAGGATCAATTCTACATCAAAGATAGTGTATCACTTTTATCTGCTCACTCAGCTCAAAAGAAAGAGAAACAAAAATCACAAAAGAGTGAAGTCAAAAAAAGAGGATTAAAAAATCCCAAAAAAAAACCAATTAGAAAAAAACAAAGACAAAAGTAGTATAAGAGATCCTTGTCTAAAACAAACCTCAACCTCAATATCCTCCATAAACCCTTAGCCACGTTACAATCCTAAACAAGTCCATCCTACCATGAGACACATCAATTACTATCTCAATAAAACCTCAAACACTCCTTTGAGCCTAACAACCATTTCCTTCATAAATCATCACCCATTAGCCAAGTTACATCACCAAATCATTTGTCCCATCAATCATCAAACACTTTATTGAGCCTAATAACCCCTTCTTTCACAAACCACGAACCATTAACCATTAGCCAAATCATACTGCTCAATAAAAAAAAATCATCCGTCCCATCAATCCCCACACACTACTTTGAGCCCAATTATCATTTCCCTCATAAATCACTAAACCATCGGCCACGTTACAACCCTCTAGTGTTCGTTCCGATCAATAACTGATTGCTTTTGTTTTCTCAAAATTTTAAATTTAGGACAAATAAGTTTATTTATTTACGATATGTTTGCTAAAAAAAGTATATATATGTCTCAAAAAAAAAATCAAAGGGCTTGCACTCCAAAGGTTCATTCAAGGTCCATTGATATAAAGGCAAAGTTTAGTGATCACCAAGTGCAGTTTTCATCATAATAAACTCAGGACTATCATAGCCTGAGAGTCGTTCTAAAGACAACCAAAAGGCTTACGCTAGGATCGTCACCTAGATCCTAAATTGGGGCATCCCTTTCACCATGTGCTCCACTTAAGCTTGGGGAAATGTGTCCAGCGTCCATACCACACCCAGTCTACCCAGTCATATTTGACCAGCTCCTAAACTCATTACCCTAACTTTGTCACTTTCCACAACCTCACCAAAACAACCGTTCGAAATCCCATTATCCAGTGGGGCAACCTTGTCACCCTTCACTCCACCTACAATTGGGGAAATTCACCTACACCCATCTCATCTCCGCTATACTCCCATCCATAAAACCATACCAGGACAATTTCTCAACTCATTACCCTAAAGGCTGCTACTCTAGTCAGGGCAATCTTGTCCTTACCATAAATGGGGCAACACTAAACTCTATGGGTTGAGACAAAATTTCTCGCTTCCAAAAGTCAGTGTATTCCCAATTCATCATCTTCTACACCCCTAGCTTGTCACCACTAGACAGGGGCAAGTTATGCACTCACCGTCATCAAATCAAAATTGGGGGACAGTCCTGCATTCCTTGGCTTGGAAAAACCTACCTTTCATGACCTTGACAAAGATCATCTACCATTCACCCCTTCATGTGCCACAAATGTCCTCACCCTAAGCCTTTAGAACCCTAAGTTTACTGACTCATTCATCTATACTTGCACTAACATACGTCTTTACTAAACAAAGCTTCAGAGAGAGAAAACACAAGTTGATCACGTGATGCTAAAAATCCGCTTAGGTAACTTCGTGGACATAAACTTCGATCATCATGGGGAATCATAATGGAAGAGGAAAAAAGCGAGCTTGCAAATACGATCAAGTACTTTTTCATATCAATGTCTGTAGATAAGGACCTTTAGAATGCCGAAGTTTGAATCAAAACTAATTTTTCCAAAGAATGATCAATATTCACCCATGCTTCTCGCATCCAAAGTCTCGCATCTTATCATTACAAAAAAAAATGTTTTGCACCCAATCACTCATATCATCGCATCATGCACGCACCATGGCATTAGCATTCAATCATTTCATTTGCATCATATTCACATTTGCATTTCATGCATTTATTACGTAACAAGCAAAAAAGAAAAAAAACAGAAGAGAAAAAAATCATTCCACCAGATACCAATAATTGCACATACGCGTGCACCATTAATTGCATTGCCAAAAGAAGAGAGCTTTTCCCCCCTCGGGAAGATGCATTTGTTAGGTGTGCTCGGATAAACACGATAAGTGTCGTTCCCTATATTTTGTTCCTCTAATAGCAGCGCTTTAAGCGTTGATCTCATATCATATTACAGATCACCAGGATGATCTCTATAGACCCCAAGTGGTTCTTCAGAGCAGTGCCCTAAGTGGCCCAGGTCGCAACGTCGGAGTCGAGCCCGACGGACCTTCGCAGACCCCGCGTGGTCCTTCAGACTAGTTGTGTTAGCCTAAGACACAGTGGACGTCCTTCATGGTCAACATATCAGTTCTAGACCTGATCTGGACCCATCATGGCCGCTCGAGTATAAAGGCCCCTATAGACCGTTTAACTAGTACCATAGCTAGTTGCGCTCCTTCAGACCACAATGGTCCTTCAAATAAGGCCTAGGCAGCCTTCCAGACCCAGAGTGGTCCTTCAGAGCCATTGTGCTCCTTCAGAGCCTTCGTGCTCCTTCAAACCCTGAGTGGTCCTTCAGAGCCTTAGTGCTCCTTCAGATCCCGAGCGATCCTTCACTTTGCTCACGGTTAATGCGCCAAGTGTTAATTGTTCCTACTCCATTCTCAAACCCTTCACTTCCTCTTAAACAGACAAAATTGACGTCTATTCTATCTTTATTTCTATTTTCACTACGAAAATTTGAATACACTTCACCTTTTCTAGTAAAATATAAATAAAGAGGGGCAGCTGTTATACCCCAATTTTGCCCGTCTTCTTTTTCTGGTTTTAGTCATTTAATTCGTGTTTTGAAGTCACGCGATTAAGATAATTGTTAGAAAAATGTCTCATTTACTAACCTAAGCCAATCTCAGTTAACCTATTCAACTAAGTCGAAATATCGCTGTTTAAATTGAGAATGCGCGTGAATGATCGATCTTTTCGCACATTCTTCAATTGAATCTTCGTATTTGGGCCTAGTCGAACCTAATTGGGTTTATCCAAGTCGTTTCCTCGCAAATGGGCTTATTCGAGTTGTTTTCTTGCAATCGGGCTCATCATTCCGACTTCTTTTCTATTATTATTATTATTTTGTCCTTTTAATTTATTTTGAGCAAGGTATAGTCCAAAAATGTCAAAAAAAAAGCTAAATTAATTTTTATTACAATTTTGGAGTGTCCAAAATGTCCCAAGGTCCAAAAAATGCAAAAAAAGTGATGCTAAAGATACACAAAAAGCAAAATCCGAAAATAAATAAAAAAAATACAAAATAAAACACTTTTAGCCCAAGTAGCAGCTGGGCTTGGATCTTCAAGCTCTCCTAAAACCCTAAACTTTCTCTCCAAGCATCTGAAAACAAATCAAATCAGGGTAAATCAATCCATTAATGGTCAAGACCTAATTTTCTAATATAAATATGTGATCAACCCTCAGTCAAAGGAGAACACGACAAAATAACCTAATAAGGATTAGGATTCAACATCAGAATCCTAATCTACTGAAACACACATATTCGAATTTCTGAGTAAAAAAGGGAGAAGCAGTCATCAACAATAACAAAAGCAGCAGACTCAAAAAGCAGTAGCAGTCATAATCATTCACAACTAGGAGTCCTAATCAGAAGCTGGAAAAGAGGTTGGTAATAACAAATAACTGTATATATCATTGATAGGAAATTAGCAATAAAACTGTTTATATGGACATGAAAATAATTAGTTTCAGTTTATGCTTTTTTTGATGCCGTTAAAAACGATTATAGTATATTTGTATGTGAATGTTTGTATATGAACAAATTAGGTTCAAATAATTAGTGTTCCTTAAAAACATATTCAGTTTAAGAATAGATTAGTTTCCTAAAAAAAATGGAAGAATAAAAATCTGATTTTTCTTAAGAAAACTAATCTATCTGGTGGAGTTGTTTTTGGGAAAGATTTCTTAAAAATTAGATTTAAGCATTCTTGATCCGCTAATTGATCAGATTCGTTTTTCTAAAAAAAATTATATTCAAGCAAAAAAGGAACCTCTCTCCCTCTCAAAGAAATGTCTTTTCTCTCTCACCATGATTCGTGAAAGCAACAAGGCTGAAGGAGAAGTGGAAAACTAGGTCTCCACTTTTTTAGTTGATGGCTTATATAGCCTCTTAATGATTACCTGATTGTTCTTTAAAAAAAATTAATTAAAACATCATACCACTATTCACACCACTCCTGTTTTAACAACCACACCCTTGCTCATAAATCCAATTCACAAGCCATCAACCCAAGACCCAAAACATGGATCTGGCTTCTACTAAATGCACCCTTTTAATACAACCCCTTCCGTTAAATACACCCATGTTTTACTATTTAAACCCCCTTTCGCTTTTTTTTTTATTCTCTTCAAACCAAATAAACTCTCATAAACCAAGAACAACAATTAAATAATTTTCTATCCAAAAATCAAATAAAAGGCTAAGTCGGTTGTACAACCGGTTAGTCATTATTCTAGGACCAATGAGTCAGCATAGTCCAGTAATCCTAAAAATTTATAAAAATATAAATAGATCATTTTTCCCAAAAGTAGGGGACTAAGTCGGTTGTACAACCGGGTTAGTCAGCGTTCTAGAACTAATGAGCTGTATAGTTCAGGAATTCTAGAATACCTATTCTAAAACCAACTAACCTCACATCAAACAAACTTCTTTCAAAAAAAACCTCAAAAAAATACTTTCAAAAAGTAGGGGACTAAGTCGGTTGTACAATCGGGTTAGTCTGGCGTCTAGGAATCGATGAGTCATGCAGTTCAAGGAGTCCTAGGACCCCTACACTAAAAAATACCAACCCACAAACCTTTTTCAGGAAGAACTACGTAGCTTTGATTCCTCCATTGCATCCGGAGGTACGTAGGAGCAAGACTCAACTCTTGTCAAGCACTAAAAACAAAAATCTAAATAAGTCTTTTCCGCTATAAATAAAAGGGTAATTATTAAATAAATCTTAAGTAATTAGACAATGGATGTCGTGGGGTGCTAATACCTTTCCCACACATAACGACTCCCGAACCCTAACAATGTCTTGTCCTAAAACCTAAAGGGATTTTCCGAATTTGCCCTTAAACTAAAATTTGGTGGCGGCTTCCTTTCGAACTTCGAAGAATCCATTCCCGGATTTTTCGGTCGCTACACACACTTTGTTCTTCTTCCGAAAAACCGACAACTCCTCAACCTTCGTCATCGTGCTGAAGAAGTCACGAGCTTCGAAGCTGGGGATAGATTCAATACTCTGCTCTGATGCCATCAACACTCTGATTCGGCGAGCAGGATCAGAAGGAAGGGCTAAGAGTTTCGTCCCACCACGTCCAGAGGAAGACTGAGCCACAGGGATTTCAAAATGAACCTTGGTTCCTTTGAAAAGAGGAGAAGCAAAGTCAGCTTCCTCATCATCCGAAGAATCAGAATCGGAAGAGATAACATTGGAAAGACTTGACAAAGTTTTGGAAATGGATGATTTGAGGCGCTTCCACTTCTTTTTCGTTTTTTCCCAGGGAGGTCGAGATTCATCTAAAATCACTTGGTACGCTGAAGGAACCTCACTCACCTCATTTCCGTTTTCATCTACTTCCCAAATTTCTACCATTTTAGCTAAGGTATAAGAGAAGAAAAGAGAGAAGGTTCAGGGAATAATACCTCGATAGGGCCAAACAAAGCGTCGGAGGAATGTGGAGCTTCAAATGAGTAAAACCTCAGCAGGGAGACCAGAAATCAAAGGAAGGAAAAATGTTGAGATCTCCCACCGTATTTGCGCTTCTTAAAGAACAATGATAAGGCCACATTCAACGCACGCGCTCAAATAAGCGTGAGGTAGATGAGACGTTTCAAAGCATGTCATTTCAAGAGTCACTTCCTTCAGTTCTAAAACGCGGAGATCACACTCTTCCCCAAGCATGTCATCATTCCAAGCGCCGAAGTAAAGTCATAAATGCACACACCTCAAAGCTCTTCGCTGAGCTTACTCAGCTCGAGCTTGGGGGGTTGTGGACTGGGCTAGAGAATCGGAGTTCGGCCTAATGTCGGTTCAGCCGAGTTTCAAAACCCGGCACCTCGGCAGAAGGAGCAAAGACCAACGACAGGTGTCACGAAATAACATGTGTCATGAAAATAACAAGAGGCAAAGTAAACCGCAGGTAACCGACCTCCTGGAGCAACCGTCGAAGAGGTTGAGGAATTAGATATAGAGGAGTAGAGGTTAGAGAGAAAGGGGTCGAATATTTCTTAGAGAAGACAAACTTTTCATACTGGAGGAGAGCTCCATTCTTGTACAAATCGAGTTACTCCATTAAGTATCTTTTTTATCCGAGAACATTACTAAAATGAAATAACCATACACCTTTGGACCAAAAAAAAACCATACACCACAAACCAACTAAAAGAGACGGGTTGAGCAAGCAATGAAGGGGGTGTAAAAGTGAATACAATAGTAAGCGTTAGAGGCCCAGTGAGCCCAACATAAACCGAGGCCCTAAAGCGACGTCCAGTATTAGCTACTTTCACCAGAGTGGAAACCACGAAGGAGGAATCAAATCTCACATTGTAGAAAACCAACGACAATGACAGCAAAACTTCAACACCTTCCACTCTCTTCAATTATTGAGCTCACCAAACCTCATAATATCTCACCACCCATTCGAAACTGCAACCATTCGATCAGTTTCCTATAACCAAGCTCCACAAGCGAAGAAAGCACTTTGAGAACTAGAAATGTGACGAACAGACCCCAACTCGATACCGAAGTGACCAGGCGAAAGCAACCACCCAAAAGCTCTGGGAAGGAGAGGAGAGGGGTTTGTGTCACCTCCATTGTCGTTGCATGTCGAAAACCATGGCAGGTTGCAGCGATCCAGGAGGTTTCCAATGCCAATCTCCGTCGAGCAACCCATTAGAAGCCAGATCAGCAATAGTGTGAGCCACATTATTCCCATCACGACCCACTCAAGTAAATCCACACATCTCAAATTCGTTTTTTAGGGGTTCAATGTCATTTGTTATAGCTTGTATCTCACCCTTATTTTTGTTTCCTCTACAAATCTCAATGAGGATCTGATTGTCAGACTCAAATATAAATCTATGAATGCTAAGAGAGGAAGCATGGACCATCGCTTCACGCAAGGCTAAAGCTTCAGCCATTAAAGGGAAGCCTGTGAAGATTCTACTATGTGAAGCTGTGATGAGGTGTCCTTCTTTACCTCTACTGATGATACCTGTGTAGTCTTTACCGTTATTAGAGTCATATTTTGCATCTGTGTTGAATTTGACTGGCTGGGTGTGGGGTCTCCATATTGTTGGATTATTGTCCTTATTCCTCCTTGTGAGATCATTTTGCTGGGTAGTATCATTTGAGTTGTTGACAACATTGTGATTAATAGTTTGAGTCCCTAGGAATTCCAAGCATAGAGCTTTGGTGCACTGAAGTGTCTCCATAGGATTAGGAGTTTTGTTATTGAAGCACCAATCATTTCTAGTTTTCCAAATTTTCCATAGAGTGTAGAAGATCCAAGTTGATATATCTCCCAAGGTGTTGTTGGCTGCTGTGATTGAGTCAAAAACCCATTGATGTATTGATGTCAGGCCAATGCTAGTGGGTGGAGAAGGAAATCAAGACCAAACCATAGAGGAGTTGTCCAAGGGAAGAGTAGGAATAGATGCTCAATGGTTTCTGGTTCTTTAAGTCAAATTGGACACATAGGGCTCCTTGTAATCCTTTTTCTGAAGAGATTAGCTTTAATTGGTAAGAAATTGTAACATAATTTCCAAATGAAGTGTTTAACCTTAGCAGAAACCTTACTAGTCCAGATACAATTCCATAGCTCATTAGGGTGACCGGTAGAGGAAGAAGGATTGTTGGAGGAAACATTAGACAACTGATGATTAGCCAACTGATGAAGGTGTGTATAACCTGTTTTAACTGAATATGCTACATCTGTTGAATGAGGCCAAAACAAGGAATCTCCTTTAGATATCTTTGATACTGGAGTTCCGATATCTTCTATGGCACTCTGTGGTGTGAGGTTAGATCTTAGTTTCTGGGTATCCCAACCATCATATTTCCTTTAAGGTCAGCCACTTTATTAGCTATAGCTCCATTGAGCAAAACAACCTTTCCCCCGACCTTAGCCAGTTATCATTAGCAATAGTAACAGAAGTCCCATCTCCAATGTTCCATCTACCACCCTTAGCCAAAACCTCCCTACCCTGCATAATACTTTTCCAAACCCAAGAAGAACCTCTCCCTATAGAAGCACCCCAGAAATCAGAGTTAGGATAATACATACCCTTGAGAGTAGCACACCAATAAGAGTCAGGATTCTGAATAAGTCTCTAGGCTTCCTTAGAGAGAAGGGCAAGGTTAAGAGTATGGTATTCTTTGAATCCCAGTCCTCCTTGAGATTTGGGGGAGCATAAATCTCTAAATTTTCTCCAATGAATGCCATTGCTAGAACCACTACTTCTCCACCAAAATTTAGCCACCATTGAAGTGAGAAAGTTCCAAAAAGTTTTAGGGAGAGATAGAATAGCCATAATATAGCTCGGTATGGCTTGTATAACACTTTTAATGAGCACTTCTTTCCCAGCTTGATTAAGCAACTTGCCTTTCCATCCTTCCATCTTTGCAAGAACTTTCTCTTTTAGCCAATTTAAGCCTTGCACTTTAGAGCCTCCCTATTCAGCTGGAATACCCAAGTACTTACATGGGTTATCCCAAATGGGGATTCTCGTAGCAGTAGTAATACTTCTCTTCATAGAATCAGTTACTTTGCTTCCACATATTATACCAAAATTAGACAGATTCACTTTTTGGTTTGATGCATTTGTAAAAATGTTAAACAATTGAATGAGGTAGTATACTTCATCAAGAGAATTCTTTTCAAATAGGATTGCATCATCTGTAAAGAATAGGTGTGTGAGTGTAGGTGCTGAGGGGGCCAATTTGTTTCCTATTATAGAATGATTATTCTAAGCTTGAGTGATGAGTCTAGAGAGGACATCAAAGACCAAAATGAATAGGTAGGGTGAGAGAGGGTCTCCCTATCTAAGACCTCTTTTGGGTGTAATGGGGTCAGAAGTGAAACCATTGACTTGGTAGGAATAGGATACCGAGGTTACTAATTTCATAATTAGAGCCACCCAGTTACTGTCAAAACCATAAGCAGTGAGAACAGATTTTAGGAAACTCCAATCTACTCTATCATAGGCCTTATTCATATCAAGCTTGATAGCAATACCATTTCCATATGCACCTTACTTTTTCTTAAGTTAGTAGAAGAACTCATGAGCCACAACTAAATTATCTTAGATCATTCTCCCCCTACTGTTTAGTTGTACTATCTGCATTAAGCCCAAGTTGGACCAAGTTTTTATTTGGACTTTTTTTCCACACTCTCTCCTACTCACAAACGCTCCCAAATTTTAATTTTTTTTCAAAATTACCCCTACCTCTACCACTTCACACACACACTCCCCTCCCTCTTCATCTTCACACTCCCCTCACTCCCTCACATTTCTCTCGCGACTTCCCCTCTCACTCCTCTCTCTTGTGCTCTCTCTCTCTCTCTCTCACTCACCTCCTCCTTCATCCTCCGATGAGTCCTCCCTCTCCCTCTCTCTCTCTCTCTCGTTGTCTTGCTGTATTTTTTTTGGTTTAGTTATGTACGGTACTAAAGTATTGAAACCTTTCAAAATTGAAATTTTTTTTGGTGTGGTACTAAGGTACCAAATCGGTACCGAACCTTGGTATCGTACCTGTATTTTCAATTTTTAAAAAAATAGGTGCGGTACTAAGGCGTTGAACTGGTACTAAACCTTAATATCGTACCTGTTTTTCTATTTTGTATCTATTTTGTTGATGTTTTGATTTTTTGGGTTTTAACATTGTTTTTTCGCTTCTTTAGGAATGGAAAAGACTATGGGTGGTGCTTCTTACCAGCCACAACCTCGTGAAGAAGGGGCTACTACTTCCATTCGCTGTAAGTGGACACGTGGCCGAGGTGGCAGGAATGGCGTGACTATCGAGGTCCCACCACATGAGGATCAACAACATGCTAATATTGATGTTGAGCCCACTACTGCTCCTACTGCTCATTGATAACTTTATTTTATATAGAAGTATTTATGTTTCTAAATCTAAATAATTGTAATATTCTTAGTAATAAGTCTTTAGTATATATGAAAAAATACAAAATAATTCCAACATTGAAGGTTAAAAGAGGTTTTGGCAAACAACTTGGCAGTTTTATATATTTTGTGGTATTTTGATGTGTTTGTTCAATGCTACAACATTAGATGTCGTAACATTAGATGCCCCGACATTCACAGCAAACAGCAATGCCCCGACATTGTTGAAAAACTGAATTGCCACAGTATCTCATTGATGACGTCATAATGTGTCAAAAGCAAAGCAAGTGGCCCAAGTGGATGATTTCGGCGCCACCCTTGAGACATCATAGCTTGCAAGTTGCACCTTTTTAGGGACACTTGTCCATTCACTATAGGACCTCCTTTCTTTAGTGGGTGAGGGATCAAATCAACTTTTGGAGACAATTGGAAAAGTAACCCAAACTTCATCTTCAAGCAAACTTGGTGCCCAAGACTACTTCACTTAAGGAGCCTATAAATATACCTTCATCTTCTCATTCAAAAAATACACCTAGATAAAGAATTAGAATCACTTATTCATCACTTGTGCGAATGATAGAGAGAAATTGACAACCTCTCTGTCTACTTATACACAATTGCATAGTGCAGATTGAATGTCGTGAAGTGAATGCTACAACATTGCTAGGCTGGTTCATGCAAGGGAACTTCATATGTGTAATCATAATTTTATTTTCCTTCTTTTGTATAATCGGAGATATGAACATGATTGTATCTGTTTGTATGTTCTTAGTAATGTCTAGCATGAGCTAAAACTTCTTTTGTTGGGATGCTTTAACTTTGTAATGATCTTTTGATTAGTTTTTGTGTTATATATTGATGTTGCATTTTAGTTCTTAAGTTATACTTCTTTCAAACTTATTTTGGGATTGATCACTTAGAATAAGTAAAGTCATAAATACAAACATGGTTTATGATTAGAACTCAAAAACTAATGTGGGTAAGTATTTAATAAAGGAAACTTTGTTATTCCATGCTAAAACCTAGACATAGGATAGCATGGTTCATAGTGTGATATTGTGGGTACTTCATATACAAGGGTGAACTTTTTTAGAGCTTAGACATAAGACTTGTATTAACACCCAAAATAAATTAAGTCGTGGGCCGAGGGCTGAAAGTCAGAGTTAAAAGGAGACATGGGCACCAAGGCAAACTACCTAACAATTTCCAAAAGATATTTGCTGAAGGGGCAATCTCAAAGAAAAGGCTTGAGAAAAAAGACAATGTAAACTCCCGAGGAGGGGGTTGTGTTCGAGGAACAATGGATGAGGCCGTGGAAAAGCAAGGCTTAACTTATAGAGTACCACGACCGTAATGGCTCGGTTTATGATTAGAACTCAAGAACTAATGTGGGTAAATGTCTAATAAAGGAAACTTTGTTATTCCTTGCTAAAACCTAGACATAGGATAGCATAGTCCATAGGGTGATACTGTGGGTACTTTATACACAAGGGTGAACTTATTTAGAGCTTAGACATAAGACTTGTGTTAACACCCAAAATAAATTAAGTCGTGGGCCGAGGGCTGAAAGTCAGAGTTAAAAGGAGACCAGGGCATCGAGGTAAACCACCTAGCAAATTCCAAAAGATATTTGCTGAAAGGACAGTCCCAAGGGAAAGGCTCGAGGCAAAAGACAATGTGAATGCCCTGAGGAGGGGGTTGAGCTCGAGGAACAACGGATGAGGCCGAGGCAAATCAAGGCTAACCTATAGAGTGCCACAGCCACAATGACTCGGTTGCCTAAGTACGATGGCTGGAGGCCGAGGATGAGGATCAATTGAGGTACTATATGGCCGAGGTAAGGAAGACTTGCTTGGAAAGCGAGGAAAAAGGCACGTGGATAGAACATGGAGTGGTTGCAGATCAAGCAAAGAGAAGAAGCCTCGAGGAAAAGAGCGAGGAAGTTTTTCATCCCACTAATCGTGCTAGTGAGATCGTGGATTATGGCTCCGATTTCTTAGGATTTAGGAGTGAGATTAGACGTTGATCATCAATTGATCCAATAGTAGGAAAATGTAGGCTCGCATAGTAGCCGACGAGGGCCTATGTATGTATATATATATATATATATATATATATATATATATATATATATATATATATAGAAAAGAATACTTATAGAAAAACACACATCAATCAACACACACATCTATTTTACTCGCAAATTTATCTTACTTTACCGCATTTATTTTATTTTCATGCAATAGGCCAATATATAATCCAATCCTCGTGTCCCCTCTACTCAACCTGACCCTCTTTGGAGGAGTTAGAAAACTCACAGTTGAGGAACAGAGGGTGCGTTTGATTCGCTAAGCAGTAAGAGACTGGACTGGACAACTCCAATTGTACCCAGTTTGATTTGAAAACTGTTCACAGTACTGGACAGAAATGAGGGCAAGGGACTGGACAAAGACCCAGATTCTTATACCTCACAAAACCACAGTACAACTTTCTGTCCCATGATACAACTTCCTGATCACTCAAAAAAATACCAAATATTATTTTTATTTCCTATTTAATAATTTTTTTCTCTCCTCTATTTCCCCCCTCTCTCTCTCCTATCTCATTATTCTCTCTCTCTCTCTCTCTCTCTCTCTCTCCCCCCTATCCCAATCTTCTCTATCCTTTTCTCTACCTCTCTAATACTTTCTCATTTCATGACCTATCTAATTTATCTCTCTTTCTCTCCCCTCTCTACCTCTCATCTCTCTTGTATCTTCTCATCTTATGACATCTCTCCCCATCTCTCTAGTTCTCTCTCCTTCTCCCTCTTCCATATTCTCCTTCGTGCGTTTTTCTTCATATTTTTTTAATTACATTATAATATATATTATATAAAATCATTATAAACATTAGAAATAAAATTTTTGTTTATGTTGTCCATGGTTCATCAAACTATGTACTGGACAAAAGCTTGTCCAGTCCAGTATTGTCCAGCCCAGTCCAGTACTGTCCTGTTTGCAAATCAAACGGACCCAGAGTTCCTTCCTCAATGCAATTTCTTGAAGAACAAAGGAATCATAGACTGTCCAAGCCCCCGGCCGATCCAACGACTAGGATATAAGAGTTTGACGACAAAACCTTGTAATGAAACCTTGACAATAGTGATTGAAAGACACACATCAATTGCTGCAGCATCCAAGGCTTGAGCATCGTATATAACATAATGTTGTCAAAAGTGATATACTTAGTAAAGAGCATTCCAACTATATTTCTCACTTGAGTTCAACTCCAACTTATTTAATTTGCTTACTTTCTTTTTCCTCCAACATATTTGTTTGTTACTTGGTTACATTACACTAATCCAACTATTAATTTAAGCTTTGAAAATTAATTACAATCGTTGTGGGTACGATCTCATCTTTCTACTATATTACTTGTTTAAGGCTGTGTACACTTGCACAACATCTTTTCACACAACACTCCTCATGCTGATCTTGATGGGACGTCATCATCCCGCTTGTACCTGTACCCATACCCAGGCGGTTTGGAGGACCGATGTTATGACTTATTACGGAGACCACGTAGCAAAAGACTTACTGGATAGAAAGGTGAGTCAGTGTTCATTTTTAATGTAAGTTTTAAGTTTTTTGAATAGTTAACTAACGGAGACCATGACAACGCAGGATCACAGCGAGCTACACATCATTTACCACGGCTAGAGTTCGGAGGAGATTTGACTATATCCACATATTGATGCCTTTGTGTACAGATCATACCTTCTTGCCCTTATCGACCTAGGGTTGGAGCAGGTTGGCAAAGGCTTTATTTGTGCATTTCTAGAGCGCTGGTACCCCAACATGTTTCGCTTCCACCTTCCCATTGGTGAGATGACCATCACGCTGGATGAAATTTTTGACCTCCCCGCCTATTCTAAAATTGAAGCAGCAGGGCATTAATCCAGTATCTGGGAGTTTCACATGAGGATGCTGCTGAGCATATGGAGAAAAAAGGTACTTATGTATGTGGGTGCGAGAGGAGGTCTACGAGAAAGCCATTGCCACTGACCGATGGGAGCAAGTAGCTAGGGCATATATGTTGCACCTGCTGAGCATCACCATCTTCATCGACAAGTCGAGGTCAAAGGTGAAGGTGGGATATCTTGAGATGTTGGCTGATCTTCAGGCCACCGACACTTACACCTTGGGTGGGATGACCCTTGCATGCTTCTACAACCAACTTAGGGATGCTAGCATAACTAGTTTTAATTGTTTTGTTAAAAAACATGATGTTATTTAGTTTTGTTTTTTTAAAAAACATGATGTTATTTAATTGTTTTCTTCTGGCACAGACATGGTATGGTTGAAATAATGGAGATAGCTGCTGGGCTGACACAACACTTGGAAAATCATATTTCACGAGGGATACGGGCTTGAAGCTTACTCTGACGGCTAAAGAGATTGGCCGACCATTCACTCATTTTAGAGGGTGCGTGTATCAACGGAGAGGCAGGCAAGGGACATGATAGGCCCAATAGTTTCTTTAGGACTTGTATTTTTTTTAGGCTTTTTATTTTTACATTTTATATGGATGATGTACATTACTTTATTTTGGTTAATTTATGTATACATTTATGTTTATATTAAGCCGAAATTTTATTCATAAAAAGAGAAACTGTACATCACAAAACATACATAACAAAATACAAATGACAAAAACCCGAACTAGTGAAACGCTAGAAAACATCTGCCAAAAATCATGTTGCTGAGTTTTTAACAGGTACAATATCAAGGTACCGAACTCGTACGGTACCAAGGTACTGTGTCTATGTTGTTTCAAAATTAGCAGACACGATACCATGGTACCGTACTTGGATTGTGTGGGAAACTAGATGCCACGGTACTAAGGTACCGAACCTGATTCGGTATTATAGTATCGTACTCGTTAAAAACCAGAAAAAAGGGGTGTGTTGGAAAGTTTTTGTATTTTAAGGGCATTTTTGTATTTTCATAGAGTTAGGAGGTATTTAGCGAGTAGGAGGGGGAGTGGGAAAAAATGCCTTTTATTTTAGGGTATGCTAGTTTATATTAAGCCCAAATCTACATGCTATCCATGGCAACCTTTGTACCCAATCATCTATACAACAAAAGTCTTTAAAAGGAGCGCCAAGATTAGTAGCGCTTTTTAGGTAAGCGCTCCTTATTCCCAACACGCACGCCCAATAAGTAGCGCTTTCTAGACAAGCGCTCCCTAAGGCTAAACACGGACATTAAATAAGTAGCGCTTAGTACGCGAGCGCTCCCTATGGCTAAATACGGAGGTTCAATAAGTAGCGCCTTTTAACGAGCGCTCCCTTTGGTCCAGGCCTGTTCTCAAATGGGTAGCGCCTCTAAACGAGCGCTCCCTATGGGTTAGTAATTTTTTTAATCCTGATTTTTTTCCCTCTCCCCTTCCAGCGCCGTAACTCGACAAACCCACTCCACTCTTCACTTCTCAATCGATCTAACACTAAAGTTTAGAGCCTAAACCCACTCCCCTCTCTCTACCACCACACCGTCAAATCCGCCTCCACATCTCTGGCCGTCGCTCCTCCTCCACCCATCACCGTCAAACCCTAACACGACTTCACCCTCATCTGTACGAAAGCTTAGTTTTCATCACTTCACTAAGAACAAGAACAGACCTCACGAACAAAAACAACTCTGCTTCGTTCTGGACCTTGCCCTTTCTTTCTGAACATCACCTCACCCTTTCTTTCTAGACTTTGCCTTCGTTCTGGTTTTCCTTCGGTACCCTTTCTACAAGGTGTTGCCTTCGTTCTGGACCTTGCAGGCAAACCAGAAAAATCTTGGAGGGAGTACAAGTTTGCCTTCGGCACCCTTTCTTTCTGGACTCTGCTTCACGTTCTGGACCTTGCCTTAGGTACCATTTCTTTGCTGTAATTATTAATTCTATTTTTTATGTATCAACAATTCTCAATGAGAAGATAAGAAAGTGTTTCTTACTTTGAGATAATTGCATTTCATATTTTACTGATCTAGTTTCTTCCACATTTAACTTCAATATTTTCCCTTTATTACTTTGGCCTTCTTAGTATTTCTTGTTTCTGACTTTTAATTATTCCCGTGAGCACTACCAAAGGGCCAAAAAAAGCGCTACCTATTGTATTTTCTGTTGTACCCTATCTCTTGGACCCACCCCCAAGATGAACTATTCTAGCCTTCTACTAAGTTTTTATTTTTCTTAAATTACTTCTCTATCCTTAAATAATTTAATCATTAATTAAATATTCTTTTATGTCAATTTACATTTATTAGCTATTTTAACCGCTAATTTTACCAAACACATAATTTGCCATCAACTAGCTTATCCGCTATCCGCTATCGCTAGCTCAACCGCTATCCGCTAACGTATTTGCTAACCGCTACTTTTTACCAAACAGAGCCTAAGGCTCTATTTGGCACATCTCATCCGCTAGCGCATAGCGGATGAAACTAACGAGTGAAGAGTACGTGTGTTTGGTAAGCACTAGCTTTTAGGGTTTTTCGAATAGCATTTAGTGTTTTTCTTAATCCTCAATAACATCATTAGATATTTAACGCCCTTTATGGGGTTAAAAGGTAAATAAGTATTTTCTTAATCTTTTTAAGAAAATAAATACTATAAAAATAGCATCAGATATATAATAATAAAATATTATAAATAAATATTTTCTTATTTCTTTTCCAGTCAAAAGAAATTTTCTTAACTCTTTTATATAGATGCGTCCGGTGTATCGTAAATAACAGAGGTGCGATGTAAACAGCCGTGCCCATTCGATTTAAACGCCCAAGCCCGTGGCTTGGAGCGCAATCTTCGGCAACCGGCCGGATTCTTCGCAACGGCCAGGTCGCCCCAGTGGTATAAGTACCACCTCCATCCTGATGCACTGTGCACGCTTTTCCTACCCAGTGATACCTTGCTCGTTAGCACACCTCTGACTCGAGCGTCGGAGTGTCTTTGCAGGTACCACCCGAGGTGCTCTCAAGACCGGTCCTTATTCATCCTCAGCGACCGGACAGCGGAGCAACGAACGACATCAACACTCAAGGCACGATCAATTGGCGACCACAGTTGGAGGCCCGAGCGCTATCCTACCTTTAAGATGTCCCCGAAGTGTCCTACTACGCGGGCATCGACGCAACACGACCCTACCGGACAAGACGCTCGTCCGCAGCAGACCCCAGAGGGCGTGCCAGTTACCATTCACAAATCCCAAGGCAATCCTCGCCAAGAGCCCTCGGTTCAGGGCGATCAAGGACCAATCTTGGAACAAGTACACCAGCAAATCCCGGCCGAACTGGCGGAAGCCGGGATAATGGAGCCCCTACCGAAGCACGTCACCCAGGCTGTTCTCCAACTGCTCCAAAGCAAGAATTAACTCATCGCCGACCGCGACGATCTCATATCTCGTCTTGAGAGAGGATCGATGCCTGCCCGCCTGCGAGCGGGCCACGGGGAACCTTCCGCCCAAGCTCGTCCTTCACGAAGAGCCAGAACGCCCCCTCGAAGGAACGTTCGTCCTAGGGGAAGCACATCTCGCCATTCCCCAGCCCGAAGGGTTCGGGCACGCAGATCGCCCGCTCGCAGGAACGCGCGCAGTTGCCGTTCCCCCTCCTACGACTACGATTATTCAGACTCCGTCTAAGATCCTGAGTCAGACTGTTCGTCTACGAGATATTCCTCGGGTGAATCCTCCGGCTCCCGTAGATCTAGAAGCCGCTCATGGGACCCCTACGACGAACTCAACGATTATCGCAATGGGGAAATCAGAGATGTTTCCCGGCGACCTAGAAGGCATCACTCCGTCCGAAGTAGAGGGCGATCGCCCCAGGTGCCTCCTATCTATGGCCATCCGGTCGGTGGTGGTTTCTACGGGATGCCCATTGAGGAATACCTCACCATGCAGCCCTTTGGGCCAAGTGATATCCCGACCGACCAAGGCCCATTCACGAGGGAGATCAGGCGCTACCGTATTCCTAGGGATCTCAGGAAGCCGCCCAACCTCAACAAGTTTGACGGGTGGGGGGATCCTGATAAGCACATCAGGTACTTCAACAACTACTGCAGCTACAGGGAGCTGGGTTCCACAATGAAGTGTCGTTTGTTTCCTCAATCGCTCGATGGCCGGGCGCTAGAATGGTGGGAGTCGTTGCGACCGAACACCATTTCCTCTTGGGAAGGCCTGATTAGAGTCTTCCTGCAGACTACACTGCCAACAGATGCCAATACCGCTATGAGGAACACTTGGACACCGTCATCCAAGGCGACAACGAACCGTTAAGGCAGTACATAGACCACTTCAATACTGAGGCCGATACTATTGGCGACCTGACAGACAAGGACAAGCTGAAGTACCTCAAGTGGGGCATCAGGCCGGACCATAGGTTCGCTGAAGAATTTACTTTGAACCACTACACTGATCTCAGCACGTTCCTTCGCAGAGCCAACGACCACATGGCTTACAAAGAGACTCTTGCTGCAAGGTCGCCCGCGTGCGACCTAGAGAAGAGTAGAGCAAGCCGTTCAAGGCTCCAGAAAATCACCGTGACAACAAGCCGGAGTTCCGGCCTAAGAAGTACGAGCATCAGACAAGGCTCAATACTCCCATTGCCCAGATATTTTCTGAGTGTCAGAACAACGAGTTCGTAGATGTGAAGCGGCCTGATCCGTTAGTGCTCAAGAAGGGTGCCCGGGCGACCAAGAAGTATTGCCGGTATCATAAAAGCAAGGGGCACGACACGAATGATTGCATGACCCTAAAGGATGACATAGAAGATCTCATCCAGAAGGGCAAGTTAAAGCAGTATGTCAGGGCTGAAGGTGCCGAGCGGCCTGAAGAGAGAGCCGGGGGACAGACCTCTCAACCCAAAGGCAAGGCCACGACCGCAACAGCCATAAAAGCAATCGCGGACAAGGACACCTCCGAAGAGGACGTCCTGCTGTCCAAGGGCCGCAGGGTGGCCATGGTCATCCATGGTGGGAACCCTTTGGATAAAAGGGAATCAAAGAAGGCCATGAAGAGAAAGTGGAACGATCTTATGATGGTTGGAACAACGTCTGCAGAGCGACCGACTTCGAACAGGCCGCCCATTTCCTTTGGAGATGAAGACTTGCTGGATGGAAGGACCAATAGCTACGTTCCGTTGGTGGTCAGGGCGGTCATGGCCAACACTGAAGTCCGCAGAATTTTGGTCGACCAAGGTAGTTCGACCGACATTATGTTCGAAGAGTTAATCGACAAGCTCAGTGTAGATCGGAGTGAGATCATCCCACAGGCCGATCCAACTCCACTGACAGGTGTTATACCCCAATTTTTTTTGAGTTCTTGTTAATTGTATTTTAATTTATTAAGTCGCATATTCAGCTTGGTCTTTGTTTTATTCAACACAAAATAATATGTCAAAAAATTAATAAAAATCAAAATTAAAAATATTAGCTTTACAACCCTTAAAAATGTCCAAAAGTCCCAAAAAGTACAAAAATAATATTTTAAGATACACAAAAATGGAATCCGAAAATAATAATAAAAATACAAAATAAACACAATTTCTAGCCCAAATAATAGCTTGGGCTTGGATCTTCGAGCTATCCCAAAACCCTAATCTTCCTCTCCAAGCATCTGAAAAATAAACCAAATCAGGGTAAATCAAACATTAATTGCTAAAACCTAATTCTCTAATATAAATAGGCAGTCTGCCTCAGTCAAAAAGGATCACAGACTGCAAAATCACCTAAAAAGGATTAGGATTCAACATCAGAATCCTAATCTACTGAAACACACGTATTCAAATTTTTGTGTAAAAAAAGGAGAAGCAGTCATCAACAATAACAAAAGCAAGAGATCTCAAAAGCGAGAGTGATCATAATCATTCACAACTAAGAGTCCTAATCGGAAAATTGGAAAAGAGGTTGGTAATAACAAATAACTGTATATATCATTGATAGGAAATTAGCAATAAAACTATTTATATGGACATGAAAATAATTAGTTTCAGTTTATGCTTTTTTTGATACCGTTAAAAACGATTATAGTATATTTGTATGTGAATGTTTGTATATGAACAGATTAGGTTCAAATAATTAGTGTTCCTTAAAAACATATTCAGTTTAAGAATAGATTAGTTTCCTAAAAAAATGGAAGAATAAAAATCTGATTTTTCTTAAGAAAACTATTCTGTCTGGTGGAGTTGTTTTTGGGAAAGATTTCTTAAAAATTAGATTTAAGCATTCTTGATCCCCTAATTGATCAGATTTGTTTTTCTAAAAAAATTATATTCAAGCAAAAAAGGAACCTCTCTCTCTCTCTCTCTCAAAGAAATGTCTTTCTCTCTCTCACCATGATATGTGAAGCGGCGGCGCTGGAAGGAGAAGTGGAAAACTAGGTCTCCACTTTTTTAGTTGATGCCTTATATAGCCTCTTAGTGATTACCTGATTGTTCTTTAAAAAAAATTAATTAAAACATCATATCACTATTCACACCACCCCTGTTTTAACATACCACACCCTTGCTCATAAATCCAATTCACAAGCCATCAACCCAAGACCCAAAACATGGACTGGGCTTCTACTAAACGCACCCCGTTTTTAATACAACCCCATTTCGTTAAATACACCCCTATTTTACTATTTAAACCCTATTTCTCGTTTTTTTTATTCTCTTCAAACCAAATAAACTCTCATAAACCAAGAACAAATAATTTTCTATCCAAAAATCAAATAAAAGGCTAAGTCGGTTGTACAACCGGGTTAGTCATCATCCTAGGACCAATGAGTACATGCAGTTCAAGTAATCCTAAAAACCTAATAAATATAAATAAATTATTTTTCCTAAAAATAGGGACTAAGTCGGTTGTACAACCAAGGTTAGTCGCTCTAGACGAATGAGTCATGCAGCTTTTAAGAGTCTTAGAATATCTATTCTAAAACCAACCCACCTCACATCAAACCAATTTCTCTCAAAAACTCAAAAAAATCATTTTCAAAAAGTAGGGGACTAAGTCGGTTGTACAACCAAGTTAGTCGAAAGATTCTAGGATCGATGAGTCATGCAGTTCAAAGAGTCCTAGGACCCCTACACTAAAAAAACACCAACCAACAAACCTTTTCGGGAAGAACTATGTAGCTTTGATTCCTCCATTGCATCCGGAGGTACGTAGGAGCAAGAGTCTACTCTTGTCAAGCCCTAAAAACTAAAAATTTAATTAAGTTTTTTTCTCTATAAATAAAAGGGTAAAATATTAATAAAGTATAACTAATTAGACAAAGGATGTCGTGGGGTGCTAATACCTTCCCCATGCATAACGACTCCCGAACCTTTAAAAAACTTGCCTTATCCTAAAACTAAAGGGATTTCCCGAATTTTTCCCTTAAACTAGAATTTCGGTGGCGGCTTCCTTTCAAACTTAGAAGAATCCTTTCCCGGATTTTTCGGTCACTACAACAGGGTTTAACGGGGCGGTCACCTACCCCTTGGGGACGATAGAACTCTTGGTCACTTTTGGAGACGACACAGGAGAAAGCACGCTATATAGGACGGTCAAGACGACATTCCTGGTCCTTCCTATCAAGTCTTGCTACCAATGCATCATAGGCCAGCCGACACTCGGAAAGCTGGAGGCCGTTGCCTCCATAGTCCACCTGAAAATGAAGTTCTACAGCAAGGACGATCAAATTGTGACCCTGATGGCCGACATGGAAGCGGCCAAACGGAGCCATTACTTGTACCAAGACATCTGCGACGAGCAAGATAAGAGTGCCGACCCGCAGAGTCTCGAAGAAAGACACCAAGTAAACCTCACGACTGGACGCCGGTATGATCCCGACAATGACCCCAGAGGACGGTGATGATGATTTAGCCCGTGAGCTAAAAAACAGATTGAAGAGGCGAGCCACACGGAGAATTGATTGATGTCCAACCGGGGACGACCGGAAAAGACGGTCAAGCTTGGAAGCAGCCTACCTGAGCAAGTCGAGAAGGATCTCATAGCCTGTCTCAGGGACTATGCGGATTTGTTTGCGTGGCAGGCATCAGATATGCTTGGGATCCCAATAGAGATTGTGTGTCATCAACTCTCAGTGGATGAGACAGCTAGGCCGGTCACCCAGAGAAGGTGAACGCAAAATGAAGAGAAGGCTCAAGCAGCACCGCGGGCCGTTGACGACCTGATCAAGGCCAACTTCATTGAAGAAATCAAGTACACAACCTGGCTGTCTAACGTCGTGTTAGTAAAGAAGAAGAATGGCAAGTGGCGCATGTGCGTCGACTACACCGATCTAAATAAGGCATGCCCGAAGGATGCCTTCCTGGTGCCCAGCATCGACAAGCTGGCCGATGAAGCATCGGGCTACAAATTGCTGTCATTTCTGGATGCCTACTCTTGGTACAACCAGATCACTATGTATCCTCCAGACCGTCACAAGACCGCATTCATGACCGATCGGGGGAACTTTCAATACAAGGTCATGCCCTTTGGCCTGAAGAACGCTGGAGCGACCTACCAGCGAATGATGAACAAAATATTCAAAAAGCAGATCGGTCGGGTAGCGGAGGTATATCTAGATGATATGATCATCAAGAGCAAGGCCGACCAAGATCATGCGACCGACCTGAGAGAGGTCTTTGAAGAAGCAAGGAGGAATTCCTTAAGGCTGAACCCAGAGAAGTGCACCTTTGGAGTTAGGGCCGACAAGTTTTTGGGTTTTCATCTTACAGAAAGGGGGATAGAGGCTAACGCGGATAAATGCAGGGCGGTCGCCGATATGAGGCCGCCCACAAAAAAGAAGGAGATCCAACGGTTGAACGGCATGGTCGCTGCCCTGTCAAGGTTCATGCCTAAGTCTGCATGTAAGTCGCTCCCCCTATTCAAGCTGTTAAAGAAGGAGGTAGAATTTGAGTGCATCGATCAGTGCCAGCGACCATTGGAGGAGTTGAAGGAAGCTCTGACCAACCCGCCCATAATGACCAAGCCGCTGCTGGGGGAAACCCTATATCTATATTTGGCAATAACAGAAGAGGTTTTGAGTGCCGTCCTGGTCAGAGAGAACGACCTGAAGCAAAACCCGGTCTATTTCACCAGCAAGGTGCTACAAGTACCAGAGTTAAGATATCAGAGGATCGAGAAGTTAGCCCTTGCACTACTGGTGGCCGCCCGACGATTGAGACCTTACTTCGTGGCTCACCAGGTCGTGGTAAGAACTGACCAACCAATAAGGCAAGTCCTCCATCGGCCGGACCTGGCGGGTTGAATGATCAAATGGGCGGTTGAACTTATCGAGTTCAGAATCAAGTTCGAGTCCAGGTCGGCCGCTAAAGCCCAAGTGTTGGCCGACTTTATTGCTGAAATGAATCCAACTCAAGGTGGCCGACCAGAAACGATCTGGACATTGCATGTGGATGGGTCTTCCAATAGCAAAGGCAGTGGAGCGGGCCTAATCCTAGAGAATTCAGAAGGCCTTGCAGTAGAAGTGTCCTTGACGTTTGCATTCCACACCTCCAACAATCAAGCTGAGTACGAGGCATGCATAGCCGGGCTACAGCTCGCCAAGGAATTCAACGTCGGCCGAGTTGAGTTGCACTCAGACTCCCTGCTGGTCGTGTCCCAGATCCAAGAACTGTACGACGCAAAGGACGAAGTTTTGAAGAGTTACTTGGCCAAAGTAAGTGGAATCGCCCGCATTCGACCGAGGCGCAGAGGTCAAGCACGTGCCGAGGACTGAGAATGTTCGAGCTGACAGCCTGTCGAAGTTGGCCAGCACAAAGACCCCCGGCAATCACAGAAGTTTGATCCAAGAAACCCTAACTCGGCCGAGCGTCTCAACCAAGCCAAGTCAATCCTTGGCCGTCCTCACCATTGAAGTGGAAGAAGAGTGGATCACTCCAATATTGCGCTACATCGCGATGGGCGAAGAGCCGACCGACCCAAAAAACGCCAAGACCCTGAGATTGCGGTCTACCAAATATTACGTGATCGAAGGGAAGTTATATCGAAGAGGGTTCTCATGCCCGTTGCTAAGATGTTTGTCGTCGGTCGAAGCCGACCATGTCTTAAGAGATATTCATGAGGGACTGTGTGGCAGCCATCAGGGCGGTCGGTCCGTAGCAAAGAAAGCGCTAAGAGCTGGCTACTACTGGCCGACCATAAACGAAGATGCAAAGAAGCTAGTGCAGAAATGCAAAAAGTGCCAAGTGCATGCAGACGTTCATGTCGCCCCTTCATCGGAGCTTCAAAGCCTCACCTCACCTTGACCGTTCGCTTGGTGGGGGATGGATTTTCTAGGTCCTTTTCCACCCGCTCCAGGCCAATTCAAATTCTTGATCGTGGCAGTGGATTATTTTACGAAGTGGATAGAGGTCGAGCCTCTGGCGACCATAACCTCAGCGAAGGTCAACAAGTTCTTCGGCCGGAATGTCTTAGCCCGGTTCAGAATCCCTCAACAACTCATAACAGATAATGGTACCCAGTTCGCAGACAAGAAGTTCAGGGAAATGTTGGCCGACTTAGGAGTGAAACAGCGTTTCACTTCGGTCGAACACCCACAGACGAACGACCAAGCTGAAGCGGCCAACAGAGTCATCCTGCGTGGGTTGAAGAGAAGACTGGATGACGCAAAGGGAAATTGGGCCGAAAAGCTGCAATTCGTCCTTTGGGCGTATAGAACGACCCCCCATTCATCGACCGGGGAGTTGCCTTTCAAACTTGTCTACGGAATGGACGCTGTGATTCCCATAGAGATGAGCGAGCTGAACTGGAGAACGACCAATCCCCAAGCGATGCCGACAACGGCCAAGGCGATACGAGAAGAATTGGACCTGGTTGAGGAGCTGCGCACCCAAGCATCCCTTAGGGAAGCGTTGATAAAACAGAAGGTCACTGCCAGGTACAACGCCCGTGTGTAGAAGAGAGATTTCTCCATCGGACAGCTGGTTCTCAGGCGTGCAGATGTCGGGAACAAGAATGCTCGCCAAGGAAAGCTCACCCCTAATTGGGAGGGACCTTACCGAGTCGTCAACAAGACCAGCCGTGGGGCGTACGAACTAGAGACCGTGGATGGGGCGACCATCCCCAGAACATGGAACAGTGACAAACTGAAGCAGTACTACGTGTAGTACACCAATTTGTAACCAATAAGCGACTCAATGAATAAATGTTATGCAGACGCTCTTTTTCCCCATTGGGGTTTTTTAGGGGGTGTGATGACTCATATTTATATGAGTTATTTATGCCTTTATCCATGTAAATCAAGTGAGTTCTCAAGTAATATTAGTATCTTATTACTCTAATTATTATAGTTGTAGGAAAAGAAGGGTTAGAAACTGTTTTGTATTAATTCGGCACATCTGGTGCCCTTTTGAGCAATTTAATGCGTTTTGTGAGTGCTGCAGTGTTAAAGCGCTATAGCGTCTAACTATAGCGGCAAGTGGGCAACTCGGCCAAGTCTTTGAGCTTGGCTAAGAGTCTGAAGCAAAAGTGTATTTTTGGCGCCAAGCTCTTCACTCCAAATCTCGTTTTCAGTGCCCATTGTGCAGACTGACACGGCCGGATTTTATGGGATAATATAGGACACATGGCATAGTGTGAGTGGGAGACTAGCTTTAGTTGGTCCGATGGCCATACCACCTTTTTCGCTAACTCTGGAAACTTCAACCACTCCTTCTAATCTACAAAAACAGACATTGGAATACATTGGAAGACATTCGGAGATGTAGGGAGTTTAGAGAGAGTTTTTGAGGGAGATTTTTCTCCATTGTTAAATGTTTCAAACTTTTGTTTTTATTGTAATTTTTAGTTTATTATTCTCTTCGGGGTGAACACGGCGTGATAGCATCATCTCGGTGAATGAGTTGGAAGCTTTGGTGTGTATCTTTTGCCACCGTTTCTTCTCACTTTGTTCTAGGTAATATGAGTGTTCTACCTTGTATTGCTTTGATGATGCTAAACATGAGCTAAACACCTTGAGTTGGATTGCTCGGATCTTTGTAATGAACCATTAGTATTGTATTTATAATGTTGCATGCTTTGCGTTTCAATCTTTGTGTTATACTTCTTTCAAACTTGTTTTAGAAATTGTAACACCCCATTTCTACCCGGCAATTTAAATCAAAAATCAGAGTATAAAATTTTTAATCATAATGGAATGCTACACTTATCTCTTAAAAATACTCAAACAACCAGTTCAGCTCATAGATATAAATCAATACGTAACACCATAAAACACGTGGAATATCATCTCATATCACGCAGCGGAAATAAAACTACATCTCAATAGAGAAATCAGCAGTCTCAACAATACATAGTATATCCAATATAAAAGCTCAACAGTGAGCAAAACAAAACAACTAACGTCTAAATCCCATCCCCTAGGTGCTACGTATCAGAGCAGACCGACTCGGGGAATAGTGAAGGTAGCAAGCCCTCACTCATGACTACCTGTGGTAAACAACAACAGAAAGGGTGAGTCTCGAACTATATAATAAAGGTGATAATAAGCAGTATATCAAGTTCACAGGAGTCAATCAATCACAACCATCACAGACAGTTCAATATCATTTATGAGTATGGATGCAATGTAATGCAGAGATGCATGTGGTACCATTGGCCCCCATGGCCTCATCATCACTCATTATACGTCACGACCGCAGCCGAAATAAAACACCAGACCGCAGCCTTTACAATACATCGTCGCGACCGCAACCGAATGTATGCACGTGACTCATGAACACACATATCATCAATTTCATTTATACACCAAGACCGCAGCCTTTCATATCATTGTCATTTTTGGTTTTATACATCATTCAAACCAACTCTCATCTCATGGTCACTTTCACTGTTAGCCCCCATGGCTTTAGCCCCCATGGCCCATGCCCCCATGGCATCATCATTATTTCATTATTCACTAGCTCATCACAAACCATGTCCCACGGACTAATCACAACTAGAGGACTAAACCTCACTCAGGGACCTAAAACCCCTTTTAGGACCAATTCAACACTTAGGGACCAAATTAACACCTTTTGGACCAAACTGGCACCTAGGGACCAAAACAACATCTAGGGACCAAAACCACACCCTTAGGACTAAACTGTCACCTAGGGACCAAAACAGCACCCTTAGGACCAAACTGTCACCTAGGGACCAAAACAACACACACTTTGACATAAGGCAGCACTGGGCGCCATTTCCCCCACAATCTGGCGCCACCCTGTGCAACACAGCACCAGGCGCCAAAAACTCAACCACTTGCGCGCTCGTGGCAACACACGACCATCGGGCGCCATTTTCACAAAGAATCTGGCGCCCCGCAGGCAAAGACAGCTTCGACACAAACTAAGACACTGGCGAGAACACGATCTCGACACGAAGCGCATGCCTGGCGCCTGGCAAGATTTTTGGCGCCTGTGTCAGACATTGATAAAGAACAACACAGCGCAACAGGCGCCATTTGGCGCCTGTCGCCGCGCCACATGCACCCACACACGCGCAACACACATTCGTGGCGCCACCACAGCAGCGCCATGGGCGCCAAAATGGCGCCGTGATTTAGACACCCACGCACCCACTCACCTGGCGCCACAACAGCGCCACGGGAGTAGCCATTTGGCGCCCGCACTTGGCACAACACACCCAGCGCATTGGCGGCCACTTTTGGCGCCCGCACTGCACACACAAGACACACATCACGCCAACAGCGGGACACAGCGCCATTCGGGCGCCTGGGCGCATTTGGCGCCGATCACGGCGCACACACACACACACAAGACGCCGCCAATGCACTGGGCGCCATTTTCCCAAAGAAACTTGGCGCCAGCGGCGGTGACACTGCACACACACACACCAGCGAAATTCCAAAGACATGAACAAAGTGCCCGGGCGCCATGTTCCCGGCAAATTGGCGCCAGCAGCACACAACACGCATTCGATCCACGGCTACGGTGACACAGCGCCATTTTTCTAGAAAATTGGCGCCTGCCGCGAGAACTCAACACAAACACTCATCAAGCATGAAGACACACAGGCGCCATTTCCAGCCCATTGGCGCCCATACCCCAAAATCCCAATTTCTTCACTTCCTCTTAAACCAATTCATCCTATAATCCATTTAACACTTCCAATTTAATATTTTAACAATCAATTGCACGTTCAAAACATCAAATACATCTCAAAACACAAAATCAATACTTATAAACCCTAACCTAAGCCCTAAATCGATTTCATGCTCTTTTTCAAGTTCAATCAAACAACAAATCACTCAATCAATCAATATCAACATCAAATAACATCAAATAAAGAACCTATGAACTACATACATCCCCTTATCCTCTCTATTATAGAGTGAGACTCCCCTTACCTTAAATTAAACCGTTGAAAGTCCTTTTCTCCGAATCACCACCAAAACCACAGCAACTAAGAACTTCTTCTCCTTTCCTTGCTTTGTGCGATTGCTCTTCTCCCTTTCTCTCTAGGGTTGCGCTGTTCTCCTTTCTTTCTCTCCTCTCTCTTTTCGTTTTCTTCTTTCCTTTGGTGAATGGTGCGAATTGCACAATCCCTAGGAGCCTAAGTCATTGGGCTTGGGCTCCTGGGCCAATACTTGCATCCCGGTATTTCCAATACCACTCCCTTCAATTAAATAAAATACTATATTATAAAATACTATATTATAACTTAATATAATTAAAATAGTGCAACACGTCAAATAATTTAATCAATTACTTAATTAAATCATTTAGGGTGTTACAACTCTCCCCCACTTAGGAAATTTCGTCCTCGAAATTCATACCTGAGTCAAATAGCTCTGGATAGGACTCCCTCATCCTGCTCTCTAACTCCCAGGTCATGCTCTCGCCAGTAGCTCCCAACCACACTACCTTGACCAAGGCAATGTCTTTCCCCCTCAGCACCTTCACCTCTCTATCACCAATCCTCACTGGCATAGTCTCCACAGTGAGGTTCTCACGTACCTCCACATCGTCCATGTGAATCACATGAGGCGGTGCAGAATATACTTAGAAGGCGTGACACGTGAAATACATCGTGCAAGTTCGAAAGATTAGGTGGCAGAGCCACCCTATAAGCAACCTTTCCCACCCTCTCAGTGATTTGGTACGGTCCAATAAATCTCGGAGTCAACTTCTTCGCTTTCAGTGCACGCCCAACACCAGTCATAGGCGTGACCCTCAAGAAAACATGCTCACCAGCCTGAAATTCTAAGTCTTTTCTCCTCCTATCATGGTAACTTTTCTGCCGACTCTGAGACTCTTTCATTTTCTCTCTGATTATCTTCACCTTCTCTGTAGTCTCCCTAACCAACTCCGGTCCAAGAACAACACTCTCACCAGACTCATGCCAACAGTGAGTCCTACACCTCCGCCCATACTGATTGCCTCAAAAGGAGCCATCCCTATACTTGAATGGTAGGCATTATTATAAGTGAACTCAATCGGTGGGAGATGTGTATCCCACGCACCTCCTGCTCTAGCACACAAGCTCTCGAGAAGGTCCTCTAAGGATTTGGATGGTTCTCTCTGTCTGCATCTGGCCCATCATGCGAGGGTGATAAAGTGAACTCAACCTCAACTTCGACCCCAATGCCTCCTGCGAAGCTCCCCAAAACTCGAAGTAAACCTTGGGTCTCTATCCGACACAATACTCTTCGGGACCCCATGCACTTCACGATCACTGGATATAAATCTTAGCCAACCTCGGCATAGGATAGGTGATGTTGGTAGGAATAAAATGGGCGAACTTGGTCAACCTATCCACAATCACCCAAATAGAGTCAAACCCTCTCTCACGGTGTTTGGCAACTTGATCATTTAAGTCCATGGAAATGTTGTCCCATTTCCATTCGGAATCTCTAAAGGTTGCAATGACCACCCTGCAGTCTTCCAGGTGCTCAATCTTTGACTTACGGCAAGTCAAACATGCATAAACAAAGCGTGCCACGCCCTTCTTCATACCGAGGCCACCAAAAGCGGTTTCTTCAAATCATGATACATTTTCGTGGCTTTGGATGAATACTTAGCTTGCTCCTATGGCTCTCCTCAAGTATCATTTTCTTGACTCGGCATCATCGGGAACACAAATTTCGCCCACGAATCTCAACACATCCACGGGAATCCAATCGAAGTCACCATCCACGACTTGATCGCGCATGCAACCAACAAATCTACGAACTTCACATCCAACTTACGGGCGCGTCTCGATACTAACCAAGAAGTCGTTACCAATCCTCAAGATACCCGGGCGACACTCTGTGGTGTCACCTCACAAACCGGGCTCAAATCACGGAATTGCTCAATCAACTCCAATTCCTTCACCATCATTGACGACATATGTAACGTTTCGGACTTAAAGCATCACCACGACATTAGCTTTGCGGGATGATAGTTCAAGCCGAAATCATAATCCTTCAAAGAACTCTAACCAACCCCTCGCGCCTCATATTCGGCTCCTTACGGTCAAGCGGATACCTCAAACTCTTGTGATCCTTTGAACACCTCAAAACTGGGTACCATAGAGATAATGCCTCCAAATCTTCAAAGACAAACACAATAGCAAAACCAACTCCAAATCATGAGTAGGATAGTTCTTCTCATGTGTCCTCGGTATCACGGACGCATAAGCCACTACCTTCCCATCCTGCATCAATACACCTCCCAAACCCATCTTGGAAGCATCACAATATACAACAAAAGGTTGATCCGGCACAAGCAACACTAACACTGGAGATGTTGTCAACCTCCTCTTCAACTCTTGGAAGCTCTCTTCACACTTGGCATCCCACACAAAGGCTCTCCCTTTACAGGTCAATTGGGTCAACGGAAGGGCTAGCTTAGAGAACCCCTCAATAAACCTCCTGTAGTAACCAGCCAACCCCAAGAAACTTCTGATCTCAGTCACAGACTTTGGGCTCTCCCACTGTAACACTGCATCAACCTTAGCTGGGTCCACAGCTATACCATTACCAGAAATAATGTGACCCAAGAAGCTTACCTCACGCAGCCAGAACTCGCACTTTGATAGCTTAGCATAAAGCTTCTTCTCTTTCAGCACCTCTAGCACCAATCTCAAGTGCTCTGCATGCTCCTCCTCAGACTTGGAGTACACCAGAATATCGTCAATAAAAACAACCACAAACCGATCCAAGTAGCTATGGAAGATTCGGTTCATGTACTCCATAAATACCCCTGGTGCATTGGTGACACCAAACGGCATCACAGAGTACTCATAATGTCCATACCTCGTTCTAAACGCTGTCTTCTGGATGTCTTCATCCTTTACTTAAATCTGATGGTACCCTGACCTCAAATCAATCTTGCTAAAAACCTTAGCACCCACCAGCTGGTCCATCAGATCATCATTCCTCAGAAGGGGATACTTATTTTTAATAGTCACCTTGTTCAGTTGCCTATAATCCACACACAGACGCATACTCCCATCATTCTTTTCACTAACAGAACCGGAGCTCCCCATGGTGACACACTAGGCCTCACAAATTTCTTCTCAAGAAGTTCCTCTAACTGACATCCGGTACGGTGCCATAGACACAGGCCTAGTACCAGGCACAAGCTCAATTCCAAACTCAACTTCCCTCTCTGGTGGCACACTAGGAATCTCATCGAGGAACACTTCGGGGAACTCACACACCACCGCAACCCATCAACTACAACTTGGTTCTCGTGAGACATAGAGCGCCATCAAAGCAAGCAGATGACCACCTCTTTCATTACCTCATGCGGTGACTCGCGAGACAACAAAAGAGACTCTTCCCTTTCGGAGGAAAGAAACTCACAGACTTGTTGAAACAGTTGATGTGTACATGGTTATCTACTAACCAGTCCATACCCAGAATAACATCCAACCCACCCAAAGGCAAACAGACAAGATCAACCAGAAAATCTCTGCCGAAGACTGACAGAGGACACTTAGCACACAATAGAGAAGTAGTTACCGAACCCTTAGCTGGAGTGTCGATAACCATCCTCCTCTCCATAGTAGATAATACTAAATTCAACTTTTCAGCACAAGCAGCAGAAATAAAAGAGTGCGTAGCACCCGTATCAACTATAACAACAACAGGTGTACCATGAATAGAACAAATACCTCTGATTTCATTGGCCTCCTCTGACCCTGCTAGTGCAAAGACTCTTCCACTGGACCTCTCCTTCTTTGGTTTAGTGCATTTGGAACTAAAGTGACCAGCTTCACCACAATTGAAACACACTGCTTCCTTGCGATCACAATCAGCGGCCATGTGACCATCCTTCCCACAACGGAAACATGCTTTTACCCCAGTCTTGCACTCAAAACTCTTGTGACCGGCTTGCCACACTTGAAACACACAATATCGCAGGAGCATCTCCCTGGCTGGGCTTCTTGCCTCGGCGGACCTCTTACCCTCGTAAGACCGCTACCACCAAAGATACTTGCTACCACCAAAGATACCTCTGTTTACCCCCAGCTGCCAGATGTCTCATACGGCCTACCCTGCTCGAATTTACCCATCCGGTCTCTCATGACTCTAGAGCGGGCATTCTTTGTCCTCCTCATAAATCCTGCAGCAATCAACCAAATCAGAAACACTCTAATCTTCTGATACCCTATAGCCTGCTTGATATCAGCTCTCAGCCCATTCTCAAATTTAATGCACTTTGAGAATTCAGAACCAGCCTCAGAATAATGTGGATAGAACTTAGCCAGCTCTGTGAACTTAGCAGCATACTCTGTAACAGACATACTCCCCTGCCTCAGCTCAAGGAACTCCAGCTCTTTCTTCCCCCTGACATCCTCCGGAAAATACTTCCTCAAGAATTCCCTTCGGAACACAACCCAAGTAACCTCCTCATGCGCAGCCCCTAACCTCTCACTGGTCTCCAACCACCAGTCATCAGCCTCCTCAGCTAGAGTATGAGTACCATACCTGACTTTCTGCTCATCATTACAGTCCATTACTCTAAAGATTCTCTCAATCTCATTCAGCCATGCCAAAGCACCATCTGGATTGTACCTCCCCTTGAAGGTAGGAGGGTTCTCCCTCTGAAAGGTAGCCAGGCTACGAGTCCCAGCATTCTCACCAACATTCTGCTGGTTCCCCATAACCTGCGCTATGGCTTGCAAAGCCTCAGCAAGAGCAGCATTAACTCTCCTGGCCATATTAACCTAGCACTGCAGCATAAACAACTATTTAGAACTAATTTAAAGACACCTAATTGTCATACACAATATGACAGACATACACACTTGGCCGGACAGACCGAACTTTTGCTCTGATACCACTAATGTAACACCCCATTTCTACCCGGCAATTTAAATCAAAAATCAGAGTAAAGAAATTTTAATCATAATGGAATGCTACACTTATCTCTTAAAAATACTCAAACAACCAGTTCAGCTCATAGATATAAATCAATACGTAACACCATAAAACACGTGGAATATCATCTCATATCACGCAGCGGAAATAAAACTACATCTCAACAGAGAAATCAGCAGTCTCAACAATACATAGTATATCCAATATAAAAGCTCAACAGTGAGCAAAACAAAACAACTAACGTCTAAATCCCATCCCCTAGGTGCTACGTATCAGAGCAGACCGACTCGGGGAATAGTGAAGGTAGCAAGCCCTCACTCATGACTACCTGTGATAAACAACAACAGAAAGGGTGAGTCTCGAACTATATAATAAAGGTGATAATAAGCAGTATATCAAGTTCACAGAAGTCAATCAATCACAACCATCACAGACAGTTCAATATCATTTATGAGTATGGATACAATGTAATGCAGAGATGCATGTGGTACCATTGGCCCCCATGGCCTCATCATCACTCATTATACGTCACGACCGCAGCCGAAATAAAACACCAGACCGCAGCCTTTACAAAATATCGTCGCGACCGCAGCCGAATGTATGCATGTGACTCATGAACACACATATCATCAATTTCATTTATACACCAAGACCGCAGCCTTTCATATCATTGTCATTTTTGGTTTTATACATCATTCAGACCAACTCTCATCTCATGGTCACTTTCACTGTTAGCCCCCATGGCCCATGCCCCCATGGCATCATCATTATTTCATTATTCACTAGCTCATCACAAACCATGTCCCACGGACTAATCACAACTAGAGGACTAAACCTCACTCAGGGACCTAAAACCTCTTTTAGGACCAATTCAACGCAACAGGGACCAAATTAACACCTTTTGGACTAAAGCGGCACCTAGGGACCAAAACAACACCTAGGGACCAAAACCACACCCTTAGGACTAAAGCGTCACATAGGGACCAAAACAAAGACCACTTAGGACCAAAGCTGTCACCTAGGGACCAAAACAACACACACTTAGACATAAGCAAAGACGGGCGCCATTTCCCCACAATCTGGCGCCACCCTTTGCAACACAAAGACCAGCGCCAAAAAGCTTCGGCCACTTGGCGCTCGTGGGCAACAGCGAACCGGGCGCCATTTTCAAAGAACTGGCGCCCCACAAGACAGGTTTAGACACAAACTAAGACACTGGCGAGACACGGGCTCGACACGAGCGCATGCCTAGCGCCTGGCAAAGATTTTGGCGCCTGTCTAGACACAGATAAAGAACACAAAGCGCAATAGGCAGCCTATTTGGCGCCTGTCCGCGCCACATGCACCCACACACGCGCAACACACATTTCCCGCACCACCCCAGCGCCCATGGCGGTACCAAAATGGCGCCGGACTTTAGACACCCACGCACCCACTCACCCAGCGCCCAACAGCGCCACAGGCAGCCATTTGGCGCCGCTTCACTTGGCACAACACACCCAGCGCATTGGGCAGCCACTTTGGCGCCCGCACCTGAGACACAAAGACACACATCACGCCAACATGACACAGCGCCATTCGGCGCGCCTGGGCAACATTTGGCGCCCCATCGGGCACACACACACACAAAGACGCAAGCGATTGCACTGGCGCCATTTTCCCAAAGAAACTTGGCGCCCGAGCGGTGACACCACTGCGCACACACACACACACAAAATGAATTCCAAAGACATGAGCAAGTGCCTGTGGCGCCATGTTCCAAAGCAAATTGGCGCCAGCAAAGACAACACACGCACTCTGGGCCACGGCTACAGTGACACAGGCGCCATTTCTCTAGGAAATTGGCGCCCTGCACAGCAACTCAACACAAACACTCACTGCTACAGTACACAGGGCGCCATTTCCCTAGCCCATTGGCGCCCCATACCCCAAAATCCCAATTTCTTCACTTCCTCTTAAACCAATTCATCCTATAATCCATTTAACACTTCCAATTTAATATTTTAACAATCAATTGCACGTTCAAAACATCAAATACATCTCAAAACACAAAATCAATACTTATAAACCCTAACCTAAGCCCTAAATCGATTTCATGCTCTTTTTCAAGTTCAATCAAACAACAAATCACTCAATCAACCAATACCAACATCAAATAACATCAAATAAAGAACCTATGAACTACATACAACCCATTATCCTCTCTATTATAGAGTGAGACTTGTAACACCCCCTTATCTTAATCAATTCGGTCTACTAAATTAAAATCAGAGTTTCAAAATTCCACTCAAAGGAGTGCTACATTTGGTGATTAAAAGGAAAACAAAAAATCAATTAAGTTCAAAAGCAGTTTCACAAAGATTATACAAGCATGCAATAAGCGCATCACCACGCAAAAGGGTCTCGACCCATCATATAAGGCACCTCTACCAAGTAACACAACAAGTCATATTACATAGTAATAGTTACACAAATATGATAGTTTTAGTTCCAAAAGACTATCTAGCAAAATATACACAAGATCAGTATAAAGAGTACAAAATAATCTACTCGGCCCCAACCCGGTGTTACACGCACGTGAGCGCACTCAACCAACATCAACTAGGCACACTATCACTCATGAGTACACGCAAGTTGCCACGAGAGCGAGCAACAATAAGCGACTAGGGTGAGTCTCTTAACACAAGTAATATAATGTGAAGAAAGCTTAAGGATAGAGATAGCACTAAAAACACCTCGGTTCAAAGAATTACGGTCACTCACCGATAGTCCACATAAACACAACAATTATCAACCGGCTCAAACACAACAATTCATGTAATGTATGCATGTATGCAACCCATCCACAGGGCATTATGCAATGAGGTACCTCCACCGTCGTTATTTAGCCCGTCGGCATCTCCGTCGTTAACTCGCGTCGTTATTTGATATGGAGACCGAAGTCCTACCATATCCGAGGCCGAGACCTCCTCCGTCGTAATATGCACATGAACATGTGACTTCATGACAAATACAATCACACACAAATCAATCATAACGTATGTGAATGTTTACACGCCGCTGCTCACCGTCGTTACTTCGTGCGTTACCACTCCGCGTTATTCGCAGTCACACCGACGCCTACACCACCTAGACATCATCACAAGATGCTAAGGTCGACCTACAACACCAAAAGAGAATCACCTTAGGACCTACAACCGACTTCTCGGTCACCTCGGCAATCCATGGTGGACTACTTGTCACACCGAGGGACCACAACGACACTTAGGGACCAAAATGTCACCTAAGGACCAAAATGGACTTAATCGCTCCCTTACTTATGCACATTGGTGCTAAAGTAGCACTCGAAGAGCGTCCCAAAATGTGTTAGATAACATTGGCGCTAACCTCACCTCGGCACACTATATGTGTACCTCGGCTAACCACACAACATCACCTCGGACACTATGTGTGTACCTCGGCTAACCACACCTAAACCCTCATTTCGTAACGCGCTCACGATTCACGCACTCCTTACACCAAAATCATCTAAGTCATGGGAAATTCACTCCTCGGTATCCCATGGTTCGGTTTACCTACTCTTAGGCACTGGGCGTTCACCTCGATGACGCTTTACCTCGGCCGAGGACCTCTACACCCTCGGTAACCTAAGGCGAGACACCTACACGCCGGTTTATGCGTCCCTACCCCTCGTTAATGGTGTTTAGACACATACTCTCCCTCAAACTCACCAACAGACCCTCAACACTAAGACACTCTAAGCGTTGACTTCCCTCAAGCTCGGTTTCTCTCACTCTAGGCTTAAGGTATTTCGGTTTACGCGCGTAATAAGGCGCTTAACTCCCCTTTTTACTTCTTTTACTCTGTTTCTTCACTTAAACTCAACATGCAAGCTCATTTCCAGCTCACTTCACGCATGCTCACTCGGATACTCACTCCATTTGCTCCGATCCTCTCCTTAACTCTACATGCAAGCTCATTTCTTCACACTACACTGATTTACACTTTGATGCCTCACCATGCAAAGCTCACGCCACCATTGCACAGGCAGAGAGAGTTACACTCCTCTCTCTTTCCCAACCGATCACCGTCGTATCTCACCACAAATCTCAGCAAGGAGCAAAACACAACAAAGATACATCATGAACAACACATAAAACACACATGCAAGGTGATCAAAACCACTCACACCAAAACACTATCAAACACAGAATATTACAAGGATTAAAAGACCCCCTAACCTTAATGATTCGAGAAGAGATGAGAAACCTTCACTCTCCAACAAACCACAGCAACAAGCTCTCCTCTCCTCTCCTAGCTTGAACTCTCCACGCTCAAGTTCTCTTCCTTCTCTCTTCGGTTCTCACTTCTCTCTCTACTTCCCTCAATTTAGAAACTTAACTATATTTTTGAACTGAATGGGATGTCTCCTTCGAAGGTACCATTTAATATGTCCCAATGGACTTAAATGGGCCTTGGCCTTATTTAGGCCGTGGGCTTGCTACTACCCACACTCTTTACCTACTTTGACATTTCCCTAAAATAGTAACACATGCTTAGCTTTTACTTAATGAATTACTTGACTTAAGAGTAAAATGTTGCAAACCCTTAATAACTCAACTAAGTTAATTAATTGAATTATTTTGGGGTGTTACAAGACTCCCCTTACCTTAAATTAAACCGTTGAAAGTCCTTTTCTCCGAATCACCACCAAAACCACAGCAACTAAGGCATTCTTCTCCTTTCCTTGCTTTGTGCGATTGCTCTTCTCCCTTTCTCTCTAGGGTTGCGCCGTTCTCCTTTCTTTCTCTCCTCTCTCTTTTCGTTTTCTTCTTTCCTTTGGTGAATGGTGCGAATTGCACAATCCCTAGAGCCTAAGTCATTGGGCTTGGGCTCCTGGGAAAATACTTGCAGTCCCGGTATTTCCAATACCACTCCCTTCAATTAAATAAAATACTATATTATAAAATACTATATTATAACTTAATATAATTAAAATAGTGCAACACGTCAAATAATTTAATCAATTACTTAATTAAATCATTTAGGGTGTTACAGAAATGATCAGCTAAAATGGGCACATTCGTGGGTACAAACATGGTCCATGAATCGACTTCAAAGATTGATATGAACGAAAGTTTATTTAAAGACATTTAAATAGATTTTTCTCCCTCTAGACATAGAAATGCAATAGTTTATAGAGCAAAGGTTGTGGGGTCTTTATACAGGGGTGAACTTATTTAGAACCTAGACATAGGCATCTTGTAATGAAACCCTGGCGTGAGTGACTGAAAAGCACACAAACATTTGCAATAGCGCTTGACGCTATAGCGTTTGACGTTATAGCGCTGTACTAATTGGGAATTTACTTAGTAAGAGCAATCTGACTTGTTTCTCTCATTTCTACTTACCATCTATCTTATTTGCTTTTGTAGCTTTATGTTGATAACATTAATGATTCTACACTTTGTTATTGTCACTTGTGTTACTCACTAGCTAATTTACTAAGTTAATTATAGAAGTAAACTCAACAATCCCTGTGGAGACGATCTTACTTATCATTGTATTACTTGTTGCGATTGTGTATACTTGCACAACTCGGTTTCGATCAACAAGTTTTTGGCGCCGTTGCCGGGGATTGTGAAAGTTAATTTCTATTGTTTAGTTAGTAAGATTAGTTAGTTTTTTTTAGTGTGTTCTGTTTTTCAGCAATTTTTTTTATTTTGTATTGTGCTCTGTGTTTGTAATGTGTTCTCTTTGTTGTTTTTGGTGTTAGTATTTGTGTTTAGTGTTTTGAAAAAGAAAAAAAACCACTTTATGCCATGGACCATTGGAGTTTTTACTCTAGGCAAGAATTGAATGCTCAACAACAATGTTTCGATTATGATTCTCATGGGAGTGAACATGAAAGGGGCTATTATGAGACAAATACATCTTCTCAAGCTCCAATTGAAGGAATGCACGAGGACAACTTTGAATTGAAAGAACTCTTAGCTCAATTCCTTGAGGATATCAAAGTGGATAGAGACAACTCTCAAGTGTCATGCAATAATATGGAAGAGAGTTGTATTGAAGAGGTGGTTGAGCAAAATGAAGATAATTTCAAAGAACTCTTAGCTCATTCCATTGATTATATGAAGATGTATCATGACAACTTCGAAGCTTCATGTAAGAATGTAGAAGCTCACATTAACACAATTTTGGAGCATCTAAAAGAAGAGAGTTGTGTTGAAGAAGTGGGTGAGCTAGAAGAAAAGAGTTGTTTTGAAGACATGGTTGAGCAAAAGGAAGAAAAGAGGGTAGAATGTGAACTTGAATGTGGTCATTTGGAAAGGGTGGAAGAAAAAGAAAAAAAATAGTGTAGTTGTAGAAAAACAAAAATTCAAAAATAGTGACAAGAAAGAAAATCCAAGGTTGAGGTATGAAAAGAGTCATGTGACAATTGAGATTCAACCTTTGGTAAGTGAAGAAAAGAATCCTCCGCAAAATGAGCTTCAATTTTTTCAAGAGACGAAGAACTCCTATCCCAAATGCTTATTGATTGGTGCATGGGAACACTTGCTTCCATATGCCAAATACATGGGATTTCTGACCAAAAAGAGAAAGCGGAAGGATGATGTTTTCTTCTTGTCCTATTATCCACCCTAACTTGGGTTTTGAATTCCAAGTCTGGCTGAGGACTCTTAAACCAAGCGCTCTTTGGAGGCAACCCAATGGTTAACAAACCAAAATTTTTTTGAGTTTAATTTTTGTTTTGTGCAGGAGTGAAAATGGGATGTGAAATTTTTTTTCTTGAAGTGCTGTCGAACATTCTAGCGCTATAGCGTTAGGTGTGTTAGTGGCGCTATAACGCTAAGGTGGAGTGTCTGGAGAAGTTGTCGAAAAGAAGTTTTTAGTTGGTGACGTGGCGCGCGCGTTTCTGATAGATGAAGAGGGTGTGCATCAACCACCTCGGCAAAGAAGGAAAGAAGAAGAAGAAGAAAGCCACCAAGCCGGCCCAGCCAAGCCGTGTCAGCTGTAAGAAATAATTTCAAACCCTTCTTTTGTAGTTTAGGTAGTCTAATATCTATTTATACAAACAAACTACCTACTAATATCTATTTATACAAACAAACTACCTACAAAATTACCACTTTAGATCTCTTATTAACAAGACACATATTCATTTTAGGGATAAAAATGTCATTACTCTCTATTTCTTTTTCTTCTTACACTCTATTTCTTCCTTTTTTTCTCTTTCTTATTACACTCTCTTTCCTCCTTTTTACTTTTCCCTTACACTCTCTTTTTTACTTTTTTCTCTTTCTTCTTACACTCTCTTTCTTCCTTTTCACTTTTCTCCTACACTCTCTTTCTTCCTTTTTTTCTTTTTACTTTACTTTTATTTTTCCACAAACAATTATTCTCTTTCTCCTACACCTCTTATTAATAATCTACTATCTATATTTTACTATCTACTAATATACTAAAATAATTAATTAAAACTACGGAATAACTACAATGATAAATAAAAAACACGAGAACAAAGGATTAATATTTGTCATTGATATTAAATTTTTTGAACTACTGATTAATATTTAAATTAATACAAGAAGATTTAATGACTATTTAAACAACTGATTAATATTTATATTGATAATCTACTATCTCTCTTTTACTATCTACTATAATATATTATTCAACTAAAATAATCAATCGAAACTACGAGATAACTTCACTGATATATAAAAAACACGGGATAAATATTTCTTATTGATCGTCCACTATCTATCTTTTACTATCTAATATAACTGCAATGATAAATAAAAAACACGGAATAACTGCACTGTTATATAAAAAAATAAAGGATAATATTTGTCATTGATAACTAAAATTTTGAAGACTACAATAAACCTACTGTGCAAAAAACAAGAAGATTTACTGACTATTTAAACTACTGATTAATATTTAAAATAAATATTTTTTATTGACAACCTATTATCTCTCTTTTACTATCTACTATAATATACTAATCAACTAAAATAATCAATTGAAACTACGAGAGATAACTGCACTAATATATAAAAAAAACACGAAATAACTGCAGTGATATATAAAATCATGAGATTAATATTTGTCATTGATAACTATAATTTTTGAAGTTTATTATAAACCTACTATCTAAACAAACAAGAAAACTTAATGACTATTTAAACTGATTAATACCTAAAAAAGATAAATAATTGTCACTGATATATAAAAACCACGGGATAATTATTTCTTATTGATCATCTACTATCTATCTTTTACTATCTACTATAATCTACTATTCAACTCAAATAACTAATTTAATCTATGAGATAATTATACTGATACATAAAAAACACGAGATAGTTGCATTGATATATAAAAAAATACGGGGATAACTGCAATGATATACATAAAAACATGGGATAGCTGCACTGATATATAAAAACACGGGATAGCAATACAGATACATAAAATATACTGCACTGATATATAAAAAAAACACCGGATAAAATTGTTTTCAAATAATACTTTTACATTTTTAGATTTTAATATTTATCAATTTTTATTTGAAACTCATTTTTTATCTACTTTAAATTTGTTTTTATTTTCACGGGATATTATTCAGACTACTTAAGTACTATCTAAGTTCATTCATAAAAAGAACATGACAGCACCCGTGCGTATGGCGTTGTTCTTGCGCTTCACAATTGTAGTCGAAAATAAGTTTTCAAAAATAGCTTGTTTAATTTTGTCGAATTGTGTTTTTGTTAAGTCCTGGGCCTCTCCCCAGTCCAATCCAGCAGTGAGGACACTGCTCCCTTTTATTTGGGGGGGAGGACCTAGAGGTTTTAAAAAAAAAAATTAGTAGAGTTGCATGATCAATGCTTTGTTTCCAGTTTATATTTATTGAATATCTTCTGTTTGGGCTAATCTTAGTGATGATTGTGTGAGTGAGTAAAGAGTAGTCATGCTTTTAAATAATATCTATGCTTATTGTTGCTCCCACACATAAAAATCTCAGTGCTTAAAGAGAAACTTAGTTAGCCTAGGACTATCTGATGCTTAGGCTAGTCTTGGTTAATCGAGGTGAGATCAAAGCTTGACTAAAAACTTGAAGAGTTTTTGAAGCAAAGTTTGGGGGTGCTCGGGCTATATAAAGGTTAGGTACAAAGGTCTTAGGGTGGTCAGTGACTTAGAAGTTCAATGTAAATGCTCTATATGTTGTATATATTTTGTAAAGCTGTAGTTGTCCGAAACAAAAGCTGGGCTGTTCCAAAGGCAAAAAAGGCAAAGCCTTTTCAAAAAAATAAAATAAAAATAATTGTTGAATAATTGCTAAGGAGCCCAGTAATGAGGGGGCTACAGCTAGTAAATCTGTTTGCCATAATCCAACGCTATAGCGCCAAACGCTATAGCGTCGCTGTTAGTTTCAATAATTAGGAACACTGACCATAGACCTGAAATGCCTAGTTAAACCCTTTGTCACGCCTGAAATCCCCCATTTTTGTGTGAAAATGTTAATCTAGTCTTTGTTTTGAAAAAGTTCTTGATTTCACCAAAAGAAGACCACTCTTTCCAAGGCTAAAGAGAAATCCAAATCTAGCTAGGAATTGAGATGAGTAAGAGATCACACACACACTATTGAGCAGTAATAAGCTTAGAAGTTATTGAAATGCATTGGTGTGTAGGTGTGAGTGTGAATCGGAAAGGTTAGCCCCTTGAGAATGTGTTTGAACAAATGTTCATTGGAAATGCAGAATTGATCTTGTGATGTGTGTTGTACATATATATTTGTAGTTTTGTTTTAGTTAAGTGTCATTACTTGAGGACAAGCAATGGTTTAAGTTTGGGGGTGTGATGACTCATATTTATATGAGTTATTTATGCCTTTATCCATGTAAATCAAGTGAGTTCTCAAGTAATATTAGTATCTTATTACTCTAATTATTATAGTTGTAGGAAAAGAAGGGTTAGAATCTGTTTTGTATTAATTCGGCACATCTGGTGCCCTTTTGAGCAATTTAATGTGTTTTGTGACTGCTGCAGTGTTAAAGCGCTATAGCGTCTAACGCTATAGCGGCAAGAGGGCAACTCGGCCAAGTCTTTGAGCTCGGCCAAGTCTTTGAGCTCGGCTAAGAGTCTGAAGCAAAAGTGTATTTTTGGCGCCAAGCTCTTCACTCCAAATCTCGTTTTCAGTGCCCACTGTGCAGACTGACACAGCCGGATTTTATGGGATAATATAGGACACATGGCATGGTGTGAGTGGGAGGCTAGCTTTAGTTGGTGCGTTGGCCATACCACTTTTTTCGCTAACTCTGGAAACTTCAACCACTCCTTCTGTACAAAAACAGACATTGGAATACATTGGAAGACATTCGGAGATGTAGGGAGTTTAGAGAGATTTTTTGAGGGAGATTTTTCTCCATTGTTAAACGTTTCAAGCTTTTGTTTTTATTGTAATTTTTAGTTTATTATTCTCTTCGGTGTGAACTCGGCGTGATAGCATCATCTCGGTGAATGAGTTGGAAGCTTTGGTGTGTATCTTTTGCCACCGTTTCTTCTCACTTTGTTCTAGGTAATATGAGTGTTCTACCTTGTATTGCTTTGATGATGCTAAACATGAGCTAAACACCTTGAGTTGGATTGCTCGAATCTTTGTAATGAACCATTAGTATTGTATTTATAATGTTGCATGCTTTGCGTTTCAATCTTTATTTTATACTTCTTTCAAACTTGTTTTAGAAATGATCAGCTAAAATGGGTACATTCGTGGGTACAGACATGGTCCATGAATCGACTTCAAATATTGATATGAACGAAAGTTTATTTAAAGACATTTAAATAGATTTTGCTCCCTCTAGACATAGAAATGCAATAGTTTATAGAGCAAAAGTTGTGGGGTCTTTATTATACAGGGGTGAACTTATTTAGAACCTAGACATAGGCATCTTGTAATGAAACCCTGGCGTGACTGACTGAAAAGCACAAAAACATTTGCAACAGCGCTTGACGCTATAGCGTGTGACGTTATAGCGCTGTACTAATTGGGAATTTACTTAGTAAGAGCAATCCGACACGTTTCTCTCATTTCTACTTACCATCTATCTTATTTGCTTTTGTAGCTTTATGTTGATAACATTAATGATTCTACACTTTGTTATTGTCACTTGTGTTACTCACTAGCTAATTTACTAATTTAATATAGAAGTAAACTCAACAATCCCTGTGGAGACGATCTTACTTATCATTGTATTACTTGTTGCGATTGTGTATACTTGCGCAACTCGGTTTCGATCAACAACAGAGGCCCATTCTTTAAATTGTTATGTGTACTTTAATTTCATGCAAAGTGGTATGACCGGTCGCTCACTACGCGCGTAGCAAAGGAGCGACCGTAGGGCCACCGAGTTGGCCCAAAACGAGAGCCACCAAGTTAGACCACGCAGAGTGTCGTCGAACGGCCCAAAACAAGTCATCGAATGACCTAAGGGTCAAGCAATGACCACCAACGAGCGTAGGCCGCCGAGCGGCCTACCATGAATGCTTTCGAAAAAGCATATAATGGTCGATGAGCGGCCTAACACGAGAGCCTTTGAAAGGCCCAAAATAGCGGCCTGCGATCGGCCTAGAATTCGTAACTTAGAAAAGTGCGAACGAATAAGGTAAGTAAATTCAAACAAACGAGATAAACAAGTTAAAAAGTAATTCATTACAAACGAGACGCCCTGTCGAAGTTGAGCGCCCAAAATATTCACCCGCTCGAAGGCGGAATTAAAGTAACGGAATTACCGATATTACACCGCTCGCGGGCGGGCAAAAGGAAGGTGTTGCTCATTTCTTGGATCGACCAAGGATCACAGACCGTTTACGGATCACCTTGCCTTCATCATCCATCTTCATAGGCAAGACGATCTCTTTGCCCTCGACTGTAACGCCCCAAAAGTTATCAAAGAATTATTTAATTAATTTAATTAAATAGTATATTTAGTTGGCCTTATTAAAATAAATATAGGATATTTAATTTAACTAAGGAGTGGTATGTAACAAATAAATGGGTAGTATTTTAGTTAAATAGGGAGGGAGGGAAAAAGTAATTAGGGGTGTGCAGTTAGGGCCCATTGGAGTTAAGTGACCCAAACCCAACTAATAAAACCTTAGGGTCTTAGGAGAAACCCTCATTAGGGAGAAAAATCAAAAATTAGAAAGTGAGAAGAGGAGAGGGAGAGAATCGCGACGGCTAGGGAAAGAAAGGGAGGGGATTTGCGTGAAGCTCAAGGAGGAAGAGGGAAAGCTTGGAGTGTTGGTGTCTTGGGAGGATCCTTCTTGATTATTTGGGTGTCTTCCTTCAATTGTAAAAGGTAAGGGGGCTCTCTTTCGTAGTTAATAAACTATAGAACATGAAACCATAGGGATTAGGTGTTAGGAGAAATTGTATAATTGATTTTATGGTATGATTGAATGGTTGAATTGAGTAATTGAATGAATAGGTGATTGGATTGATCTCTATGTGGAAATTGAGATGTTTATTTCATGATTGTTGGTGTTAAGGTGTTATTACATGAATTTAATATAAAAACACTAGGACGAATTAAGGTGATTCATATATGGTTGCTAAATTGCTTGAATAAATTGTTTAATGGTGTTGCATGAGTGAGTTGTTGTATCGGGTTGCTGGGAATAGGGGGAAGGGCGCCAAGTTTGTAGGGATTAGGCGCCTGGTGTACTGTTTGGATGGGTGCGGGTGGGTTGTGTATCGGGTTGGGAGTGAACAGGGGTAAGGGCGCCAAATTGGTAGGGATTAGCGCTGTGTGCGTGAAAGTTCTTCTTTGTGTTGTGCAGTGGGGCGTGGCGCAGCAGGGCGCCAAACTGGCGTGCCTTGCGCGCCTGGTGTACTGTTTGGGTGGGTGTGTGGGGCATGGCGCAAGACTGGGCGCCATTTTGGTGTGCCCAGTGCGCCTGGTGCACTGTTGGGTTAGCTGCGTGGGGTGTGTCGCGCGCGCAGGCGCCAGTGGCATGCCTCGCACGCCGTGTGAGTGCGATGGGTCTTTGTGTTGCCTGCCAGGCGCCAAAATGGCATGCCCTGCGCGCCTGTGTTGTTGGCGCAGGTGCGTGCATGTGTTTCGGTGTGTGTGTGCGTGTTGTGATGCGCAAGGGCGCCATTTGGCTGCCCAAAATGCGCCTGTGTGTGCTGGTGTCTAGTGACAGGGCGCCATTTTGGCTGCCCTGTTTCTTGGTGTCTTTGTGTCCTAGCGATGGCGCCAACTTTGGCGGCCAAGCGCGCAACTCGCGCCGGTGTCTAGGTGAGGGGCGCCAACTTTGGCAGCCCAAGGCGCAACTTGGCGCCTGTGACTAGGTGTGGGTTCAGTCCCTGGTGCGTTTAGTCCTTAAGGTGCCAAATTAGTCCCTAGGTGTCAAATTAGTCCTTAGGTGTCAGATTGGTCCCCGAGGAGTCAAATTAATCCCTAGGTGTCAAATTAGTCCCCAAGGTGTCAAATTAATCCCTAGGTGTCAGATTGGTCCCCGAGGTGTCAAATTAGTCCTTAGGTGTCCAAATGGTCCCTAGGTGTTGAAAGGGTCCCTAGGAGGTGTTTTGGTCCCTAGGGGTGGGTTTAGTCCCTGGCGTTGACTTTAGTCCTTGAAGTGACTTTAGTCCTTTGGTGTGAAACTAGTCCTTGGCGTTATTTTAGTCCTTGTAGGGCTATTCTTAAGGTGAGGTATATTATTGGTGTATGTAATTTGGTGAGTACATAATTGTTGGTGAGCATTTTAAATGCATTATTTGGTGTTTTGGTGTTATGGTGCATAGTCATGGTGTCGCATCTTCATATGCATATTTTGGTGAATAGGCCTCGGCCTCATAAATTATTGGTGAATGCCCTCAAGGCAATTTTGGTGATGGATCCACATGCATATGCCCGTGGAGTTTTGGATTGTATCTCATACATTACATTCATTTTTCTGGTGACTGATTTGGGCGTTCATAAACCAATGGTGCATTTGATTTGACTGTATTTCTGGTGTACTTGACATGACTGTAATTCTGGTGTATTTGATTTGATTGTATTTCTGGTGTGCTAGCTTGCCTGTTCCACTGTGTTTTCTTGTTTTATTTATTATTACCTATGTAAAGAGACTCACCCTACTACTTTATGTTGCTTCTATGTGTCAAGAATCGCAGTTTTTGATCAAGGTGACTAGAGTACCTTCTTCTAGTGTGGTCGAGTCACCGATCACGTAGCTTAGGGGTCGTTTAGTATTTGTTATTTCCCTTATGTTTTGAACTATCATGTTAAGTTTGTTATTTTCCGCTGCTGTAGTACTTTATCCTCGGATTTGATTGGTGCTATGTATCTTATATTGGAGTTTATTTCGATTATTATTTTGAAGTTTTGATTGTGGTTGTTTAAATGTGGCACCCTCGAGTGGTCGCACTAAAAATTTTCGCAGACTCTGATTTTCAATTAATTAAATAGTAGTTTATGTAGAAGGGGGTGTTACATCGACCACATGATCGGGCTGCACCATCCTACTGTCATACAGGAGGCCACGAGATGCGAGCACATTCATTTGGGCCACGGCGTTGTCAAATTGAAATATGGCCGCCCCTCTTGCCACTCCGGCTACCTCAGCGACCTTGGCGTTGACGGCGGCTTGCTTGTCCTCCTCAAAGCGAGCGATCTTGTCTTTAAGAGTCTTCATCACTTCAGCAAGCTCTTTGTTCCTGGCCGCCATTCTGGCCTTGTCTTCCTCCGCCAGCTGTTTGTCTTTTTTGGCGGCCACCAGCTTAGCCTTAGTCTGGTCCAGAGCGGCAATCTCAGGTTCAAGCTCCTTAAGCTTTCGATCGGCCACATCCCTCTCTGCTTCAGCACCTGAAATGAAAAACAAGGGTCAGCGGACGGTCTAGGTACATGCGGTCGAGATGTCAGCAAAGTGCGCAACTTACGTGCTTGATTGGTTCTCAACTCCTTCAGCACCTTACTGGCAGACTTGCATAGGTCGCCACAGAAGTCCAAGGGGTCCTTCTTAAAGCGCCTGACATCCTCCTCAGTCAAGTCTTCTATTTTAAAGGTGGGGGACTCGACCCAGATTTCTTCTTCTCTCCTAGGCCGCTTATTTGGGGTGCGCCCATCTTTTCCTTGGGAGCCGCCTCCGGCATTTCGGTCAGGACGGGGAGTGTTCTTCCTTTGGGCAGCATCAGTAGCAGGAGTCTTCTTTTGCCCGCTAGAGGTGACGAGCTTCTCGAGGCTAAGCCAGTCAGAGCCTGACATTTTCAAAGTTTTTCCTGCAAGAGATAAAAGGGCATTAGCCGGCCGACCAAAGAGAAGGAATCAAACATAATAAGGCGAATTAACCGACCGAGCTCGAACAACAGCTTATCTCCCTCGTACAGGAAAAAGGGCCGACATGGGATGTCCCCCTCACGATTTTGTGGCAGCAGGGCGGACAACTCCGTAATCATACCCAAAGTAGCAGCGTCTTCTTCATCTAGGGACGACACGCCGAAAGTATAGTCGCCCGACTTTTGAGTAAAATGAGCCGCCCGCCAGGAGAGTGGAAAGAAAGGCACCCCTGCCATGCCGTCTGGGAAAACCTCCACGATGTCCTTGGCGGCATTCACGTCGGGGATGACCCAGAAGTACTGGTTCTTCCAACCGGGCAGGGAGTCAGAGTAAGCCTTGAAGAACTTGCGGGGAAACAATTTCTGGTTTTTGAAGGACACTTGCTCTTTGCGGGCCATGTTGGTCCCGTACTCGCCGTGCCAGCTTAACTCGAACAAAGTAAGAAAGAGCTGGGTCGATACCCTTCGGTCCAACCGGTCGCATAGATGCTCGAAGGCCTTCATGAAACCCCATCCGTTTGGATGCACTTGAGATGGGGCGACACCCAAGTAGTTGAGGAGGTCCCGTTGGAACACAGTGAAAGGGGGAATGATCCCCATCTTCTCAAAAACGACCCGGTGCATGGTAAACTTCACGTTTGAAGCGACGGTCGCAATATTCTCATCGTCCCGCATGCCCTTCACTTTCCACCCCGAGTTGGTGAACAGTGACTGCAGGTCATCTAAAGAGTGGTGGTTCGGGCCGATGAAGCTCTTAAAAGCTCTCATCTTCTCGGACACCCAAGAAATGTCCGCCAGGTCAATGACCGAGGATGGCCCGGCATCTTCCTCTATTTGCTCGCCGGCTTGCTCGACGACATCGTCGGCATCTTTATTTCGGCCGGCCATTTCGTCATCAGCCGCCCGATCTTCATAACGAATTGGTTCAGGTTATTGGGGATCGGCATCCAGATCTATCACCTCGTCATGGAGACTCCCAGGGACGGACTGAGCAACGTCAGCCATATCTTCGTCGCCCTCTATGTCGACAAAACGGTCGCTTCCTTCGTTAGCCCGTACGGTGGATAGAGGTGGTGGCGGGGGAGACCACAATTCTGTCGATGTGGAGAGTGAAATGTTGTCACTTGTATCAGAACTTGAAGAGCTGGACGATGAAGGGCCATCGGGAGAACGCCTTTGTATTTCAAAATTCTGGGAGGGTTCGGGCGACCCTCCGGACGACCTTGATTCGGCCCGCTCTACCTCTTGTGAAGGCTGCGCCATCATACGCGCAAGACTTTGCGGGGGGAACCAGCTATCCGGGTAGTTTGCTTTGTTCTGGCCAGATCCACCTATGAAAGGGAAAATGCGTCAGGTAGACCGAGCCAGCGCGCTCGAGAAAAGGGGGCGACATGGTCGTCCCCCGACCGGACGCCTCCCCTTTTTTGAGGCGTGGAAACTAATTCTAAAGCGAGAAAGCTAAAGTAAAGCGAGAAAGCTAAAGTAAAGAAAGAAAACTAAAAGGAGCGGCTTATCTGGAGAAGGAAGGAGCGGACAGGGAACTCTCACACAACAGCTCTCAGGTCGCTTGCAGATGGCTCGGTCGGCAGCAGAGGTGTGATTTCGAGTGTGGAAATCGTGCTGACCAAGTGCTCTATTTATAGAGGGGCCCACCAGGCGAAACGACGCGACTGCTTGCATTCCCCCCATCCGTTGCTTGGGGAATCCCAAAAGGTGCCTCGAGACACGCACAGGTCACCTCATTCATTGCGTGTTAATGGCAAGGTCGAAGCCCAAACATTATGTGCGGTCGACCAACACGGGTGGCAGCGACCGACCCGTGTTTGATGAAGACACCTAAATACGTCAATCCACTGGGGGCACCGATTCAAGCCTCTCACCATACAGGCGACCTAGGCTTGGGGGCAAGCTGTTTCGGGTGTATCGAAATAACGGGAGGTGCGATCGAAACAAAGCAGGCCGCCCGATCCGACTAAACGCCCACACTACAAGAAAATCACTGATTTGCCACGGACATTTCCGTCGCACATGTACAAATTTCTGTGGCAAAACAACATTTGCCACGGATTTTCCACGGACAAAAATTGGTGGCAAAAACGCTCGTCGCAAATCGTTTGCCACGGAATTTCCGTGGCAAATGTTTCCGTCGCTAATCCATCGCAAATATCTGTGGCAAAGTCGTCGCAAATTTCATCGCAAATCCGTGGCAAATCCGTCGCAAAAATAAAAAAAATAAAAAAAATTAAATCTTCAAACATATATACATGCTGCATAAAATTAAGCTAGCTAAATAAGATAAATCTATTTACATCAAAGATGTCACATATATTTATATAAATATGTTATATGTATATTTATTTTGTGAGAAACATCTTAGTTATATAAGATGCTAGCAGTTCAAGAAAAATTCCTATATAAATCAGTTGTCATAATAAAATATCAACAGCTGTCATAAGTATCGTGAAAGTGGACAGCAAGCTTGTCAATCGGAACAACGTCGAGAACAGCTTCGAGCATAGGAATGACAGTACCTGTAAAGATGAGAAAGTTCAAGTCAGCTCAGAAAATTCGATAAATCAAAACACACCTGATAGGACCGTAGAAGTAAAGTAAGTATATTAGATTAATATGAAAGAACTCATTAAATACAACTTCATAACAGATGTGAAAGTTTTGATACCAGAAAATTAGTTGATCTTCTATGATCTATTGTTTATTACAGGAACAGATAAGAAATTGCCGTACACCATTAATTTCCATTAAAGAAAGGAGCTAAATCAACAAGATTATGATCAATAGTCTTTTAACATGCCACACAGATACACCAGCATTACAAATTAAAGTTGTTGATACTGACCATGAACACATTGTGCATATTAATATACAAAGCATACCTGTAGCATGTAACTTGTTGTTGAATCATCTGTCTCCATTTGAGATACTTGTAAGGACATAAGAACTTCCATAACCTAGTAACAAACCAACATATGTAGGATAAAAATCACAATAGATCTGGCTGATGAGAGAGAGAGAGAGAGACGTGATTTACAGAAAAGACAAGATGCACAGTTCATTTAGCAGTTAACTTCCGTTTTCTTATTATGGACCATCTATTTTCCAAATGATGATAAGGTGGTTTAAGAAGTAAATATAAAAAACAAACCACCGATTCTTGAATCACAAAGTTGCAACATATCAATCTCAAAGGAGATCAGCAGAAATTCACAAAGAATAGTCACTTACCTGCTTAGCATCAGCTAGCCCTAAACTTCTCCTTTCCAACAGCCATTCCAACCAAACTTATACACTCCATAGACTTGGCACGGAGCATGCGATTAGACTTATCAGTTGCATTGACCAATATTGCCTTCAGGTATGGCATGACAACATCATAGTATTTTTGGAAGTTCTCCTAAGGAAGACCATAGTATTAAATGTGCAATCCACAGAAGAGAAATTATAAATGTTTAAGACCATAGTATTAAATGTGCAATCCACAGAAGAGAAACTATAAACACAATCCAAAAGATAAATTGTACAGATTAATTTTAAAGAACAAACAAGCTATGTTTAAAAAAGAATAGGAACACGATAGAAATAGAAAAACTTTAGAAGCTGAGTCCATTAGGTTCTAGCACGACATTATAAGTCTTAGTACCACGTTATTGAAATTTAATCTAATTAACTCAAAGATAACAAGAAATGTAAGTAGGATATGATAGCAAGGGATACTGAATTACTCCTAAACCTGAACTCAAAGGGAAGCAAACAGAAGATTTTCATTATAGGAGACACCACCAAACATCAATGCAGGAAGGGTGATGAGTGGTGACAGGCTTCCAACAACATCTGACCTTGTTGAACAAATGCATTTTCTATTTGCAAGAATACTAAGGGCAAAAGACTTACCAGGAACCGGTGATTCAGAAACTTGCAATCCTTTTGTGGAAGTGAGGCTTGGAAATTTTGTAGGAACAACAAAAGTGTTTGAGAAAAACTCAAATCCTGAATGGAACCAAGTCTTTGGTTTTGCTAAAGAGAGGATTCAAGTTAGTCCCTTTCTAAGATATAATTTATTCCATCAACACCTCATCCGATGATTATACATTATGATTTTCAATAATAGATGCAATGATATTTTAAAAAAATTCATGAACCATAAAGCTACTGAGGCAGAAGAAAAACCAATTAATAGAATAAGTACTATTAGTTGGCAGCCAATGTACTACAAACGTCAAAGGAAAATAGCATGTGTAGCTAATATATTAATTAAAAAATCATGCAGTACAATAGTTCAAACAGCAGGAGTAATTACCTCATCATCTGCATTATCAAGAAGCTCGCTATGGTCGGAAACAGAAACTAAAAATGGGTCAACTCGATAAATAATCACAGAGGTGGGCATCCCGTAAAAATTAGAACTTCCTAAAAAATTAAAGTATTAGAGTGCAAGTCGTTAGGAACTTCCCTAGATAAATGGTCCCTTCAAGGATGATTCTTGATTCCAAAGGGTGGTAGCAATCTGAAAGATAAGGAGAATGCACGGTGCAACCTTAAATACATTTGGGTTTTCTAACTCAATTTGTGAAGAATTGATTCTTGTAAGATAAATTGCAACTCAACTACTTTTTTAGGACTACTAAAAATTAGTCTCACATTTATCCATTGTAAAATAATCTATCAAAGATAGAAAGCTTTCCCTACTGGATAAAATTGCTTTATGGAGGAAGATTTAAGACCAATGCCAACGCCCTCGCGCTTTGAGGGTAAGGAAACCATATTATCCATTATAATTACAAACAAATAAAGGTGTGACAGAAATGGTACATGATCGTGTGATCTCAACAACATTTGCATATTGTGCATCTTTCTCCATTACCCTCAAACATCGTTTTGGACAAATAACAAATTTTGCATGCATTAGAAAAGGGGGGCGGAAAAAAACTTGAATTCAATGTAAGCCTCTAAGGTCAAATTTTAAAAGACTTGATATGAAAATCCTTGTTATTCGATATTTCTTGCTTTTGTTCTTTCATTTTTGTATTGAGGGACGGATGGGGGTGGGGAAGTGTTAACAAATGTCAATCAGAAAAAGAGACATGGGAAGAAAAATTTGGTAACGGATGTTTAACTTACCATGCGAAGAGAACCTAGGGTAGATGCATTATCTGTTGTCATTGTGGAAGGGAACAACTATTGGTGGGAGTTGCATACTTGATGGGGATACAGTTTCAACAGGTTGGCCCTCTCCTTGACGTCCTCACCGGCATTTGAAGCAACAACTAAGCGAGACACCTCGGCCTCCTAAAAGAAACAAAAATCAAATACATGATATCACCGATACAGACACTGATTCAAGCAAAGATATGTGAAAACATTTTATATACTTGAGAAATTTTGTGGCCCTAATTGATCCAATGATACTATCATATATTTTACTGTTGGTAAAAATATAGGTATACATGTTTTTATAAAAAATTATCGGTATTATGCATGAATGCGTAGTCATATGAAACATTCTCCAAAGATTTGAGGTTGATATGTAGGAATAGAAGAGCAAAAACAAAACTAAGCAAGAAAACAGAATCGGATCGTTGCAAAACATTATCTTTATCTCCATACCAAGCCCTCCTCTCCACCGTAATTATCAATGTCATAGAAATACAATCATTAAAAATACCTCGGTTGTGATGCGTGATGCAAACAATTCTTTTTGCTTCAAAGCAAGCACTTGAATATAATACTCGAATTCAAAGTGGTGATTCAGAAAATTCTTTAGTGAGGGAAAACCTAATCTAGAATATTTTTACCCTAAAAAAAGTATTACTATTAAATTTTTACGAAATACATAATCTCATGACAAAATTCAAAACTCCAAAATTTGATGTGTTTCGTGTCAAGGTGTGTGCTTATCGTTATAGAGGTAGTAAAAACTAGAAGAATAAAATCAATATCAATTTATTCTCTCTTTTATATTTATAACTTTTTACATTCATTTTTAAAAAATATATTGTTTTCATGAGAGCAACACCTAATTTTTTATGGGAGTAACAAAATGTTTATTAAGCATATTCAAACAAAAATATATTACCTTGTAGAGCCTATTGCCCCATACTACACAAGATGAATCCACCACTGCCCATATTTACTTCATTTGCTCTAAATGTAATAATGGTCGTAGAAGTATAAATATTACTAATTAAAAGGGGCAAAGGTTAAAACCTCTTCATCTCTTTGCTCTTGTCGCCTTGTTTGAGAGAGGATCAGGGAAAGAGCTCGTTTCCTCTCCACCTCTTGAGAAACGTTATATGGTTCCTATTTTTATTTAGGATGAAAAACAAGTTACTAAGACCACATAGTGATATTTTTATTAAAAATTAAAAACAGAATTTTCACAAGAAAGAAAAAGAGTGCACGGCAACATAGCACACATTGAAGGCTTGAGAATAACGCACAGCTTGTACGAAAATTTTACCACACCTTAACAAGAGGGTGCACGGCAACATCCCCAGAAGATGGATTCCTAGCAATTAACATAGCACTGGATACTACATAGTGACGACAATATAACAACAATGAGACTAAATATGTTTTCTCTTGTAGTCTCTAAAATCAAACCAAAAAAAATACAAATTAAAGAAGATGAATAATAGAATCACTAGTGCAGAAAAGGCTTTTTGTATCGGTTGTTTTGCACTTTTAGTATCGGTTATCTGTCGATACTAATTCGACCGATACTAAATGTCTGACATTTAGTATCGGTTAAATAACCGATACTAAATGTCACTTTTAGTATCGGATTTTCAAAAACCGTTACTAAATGTCATTTTTTGGTGTTTTTATGCCTTGAAAACGTATTTTTAGTATCGGTTATTTAAATAACCGATACTAAATGTCACTTTTAGTATCGGTTATTTAAATAACCGATACTAATAGTCTTTTCAACATTGTGTTTGATGTCTAAAAATGACATTTAGTATCGGTTATTTAAATAACCGATACTAAAAAAGTGACATTTAGTATCGGTGATTTAAATAACCGATACTAATAGTCTTTTCAACATTGTGTTTCTTTGCCTAAAAATGACATTTAGTATCGGTCATTTAAATAACCGATACTAAAAGTGACATTTAGTATCGGTCATTTAAATAACCGATACTAATAGTCTTTTCAACATTGTGTTTCTTTGTCTAAAAATGACATTTAGTATCGGTCATTTAAATAACCGATATTAAAAGTGACATTTAGTATCGGTTAATTTAAATAACCGATACTAAATGTCATTTTTGGTGTTTTTAGGTGACTTTTAGCAACTCTAGTTATTCTTAAAGCAACTTAAACATGATTCTTGTAAAGTATCAAGGTATTGGAAACACCCTAAATGATTTCATTGAATAATGGAAATTTTATACAATATGTGTCAAATAGTTGTTTGTTTCCTAACAAAAAGTATAACAAATGCTAATCGAACTAATTGTTACAAATGTAAATAAGGCAAAACTAACAAACAAAAGTCCTACAAATTGCCTTATAACAATGAGCTTCGATCGTGAATAGGGCCCAAAACTATAATCCTACTAACAAATTTCTCCCATAAACCAGAAATGCTATCAGCAAATTGGCTTACTACTCTCCAAACCTTTCCTATTCAAAGCTCTGCTCACAGACTTTGGAATGCCTCAATCTTCAATGGCTTTAGTCATTGTATCAGCTACCTGTTTACCAATTCAATGACAATTTCCTTCACCAAATCTCTTAGGAAGTGGAAACAAATGTCTGTGAGCAATATAGTAAATAGCAGCCCACCAAAAAATTACTCACAAAATCAAATGGCAGCCCACCAAAAATTATCCAGCCAAAGCCAATAGTAAATAGATCCTAGACATCAATACAAAAAATACAATTAATCAATTGATTCTCTTGTCAACAATAAAGAAAATATGAAGAAAAAAATGAACTGTCAATTTTTGCTTTCTTTATATTAAGTCATAGTAAATGACTACAATTTAAAGAAAAAGACAAGTACATGTTCCTGTTAACGTTTGCTTCATTTAAGGCATTATTGCTTGTCAACAAGAATATATCAATAATAGTGGCAGCCTAGGCACATTTGACAAATTTTTATGAGGAAAGACAAGTACACTACTACAGGGGCATGCAAACATTCATATGTAGGAAAAGATTAATCATCATTAAGTTGCAAACAGAGCCAGACTATAACTAATCTATACTATAGGCTATGATTGATTATTCCTCATCGATCTGCTATCAAGCTACTAATTCTTTGAAATTTCTGAATTTAAAATTTCCAATTTCTGCCTTCGTTTTCTTTTGGCCTAATTAATCACAGTTGATTAGAAAACAAACAATAAGAGGCAGCCATACCATAACAATTAGAAAAGAGACGAGTGATTTACTTCAGATTAGGACCCATCAACTTCAAGTTTGAGGAAGCCTCAAGAAACCTGACTAGCAGAATGCAAACCTGAAGAAACATAAAAATTACAACTTATCATGATTTTAAATATAAAGGAAACTAAGTACAAAGTTATCATTTGATATATGCAGATTACAAACAAAAATGTGATTGCAAGAAAAAATGAACCAAATAGTTGAAGAAGCTTAAACTAACACCCCTCAAACCTCCTGATTATCTGGAGCTTGATTAGTTATCTATAAGAAAATTTCTATATGATTCTTCTGTAATTTATAAATCAAATCCAAGAAATATACATTAACGAGTCTTCTCAAGTTTCCTATGATGAAATATACCTACGTTCATATGACACAAGTTTCCTATGATGTTCCTCTTGATCCTTACTTGATTCATTGTCAGCAGGATTGAAATATTTATGTGGACATGGCAGCATCTCGTTTGCAACTTTCATAGGTATAGATATTCTAACAATGCAACTCGCCCAAAAGTCAATAGCAATGAAATGAATCCTAAAATCATCAACTCGCAAAATAATTGAAAATGGGAGACCAAAACACTTTCTTTATAATGAGAAAAAGATGAGGATAGACAAAAGTGTTGAGATAAAAGAGAGACCCTCAAGGAAGATCGGTTTGTGATTAGCACGTGAACTACCTTTTCAAGTCAAAACAAGATCTATGTATTGCAACATGTTAGATAGATAGAGGAATGTAAGAACCAGGCCAATTACCTTGGATTGAAAGTATACCGACAATGGTATAGCAGAACCTTGTGCAAGCGATTACCTTAATAATCAACCACGTTATCACTTGGTCTACTGTGCAAGTAAACACCGCTTTTACATGGGTTGCAAGTGTTGCGAGCTTCAAAGGATTAAACTATCAAATTAATAACAAACTATCAAGCATCTAGATCGCCAAATAGTTGGTAAGTGCCAAAGAAACATAGGAAATATTATGGACATTATCTGTAATATAAAGTATAATTAAAAAACAAGTCATTATCTATACAACAACTAGGCAAAACAGAGACATACACACAAGTAGTTAAACTCTCAAATGCGCATGCTTTTTGGCAAGAATCAAATAACATGGCTAGTAAAAGCTTGTAGTAACAAATAGCAATTTGCAGAAAAAAAATAGAGAAATATAAGAGACCACCTAGGTCTGGAATGATAACAAAACCCAGTTTTAAAAAATCTTTGCACACTATTCTGGCGTGTAAGAGAGAAGAGTAATTGAAGTATTAATACCTTTTCTTTCCTTTAGAGTGAGATGACACAATAAAATTAATTGGGGGTTCTATTATGGCAGCAGATTCTAACTTCCAAGCTTGCCTGTGACTAGACCACTCATCATATTCCAAACTTCCTGAGTATGAAAAACAAACATAATTGGTCAGGCTGAGCACACACACACACAAACTTCATCAGAAAGTGTGAGTAGATATTACCAAATCCATAGACTGGCTGTCTAAAAATTCAAATGCAGATAAAATCTCCCCAAGTTTCCTTTTTGCTTCCTGTAGCAGTTTCTGAGAAGCAGTACACAAACAAAGGTAATCTTATAAGATTTATGCTTGCTTTATTTTATAAAAGAGCGAGATAATAATGATATATACTTTTCCTGTGAATTCACCATAAACTATAAGGGACTGTGACTGCACAAGTAAACAGGACCCAGATAATTTTTACTTCTTTAGCAAGTGTAAATTGTGAAAAATCACAAATAAAAATAAATACTATAGGCAAACTTATACAAGAATTTTGTTTAAATTTACTGGCAGCAGCTATAATCTTTGCAAGCAAGAAGGGCCACATTTACTGAAGATAACTTTGGAGGGGTAAGTATCGAAACCTTGGTAACAATTCCCAAGGAACCTTCACTTCCTACAGCATTGGAAAATTAAGTAACAATTAGATTATCAATTAGTTTTAAGATTTTCATTATTGTTAACTACATACCTATAAATAGATGTTTCAAATCATAGCCAGTATTATCTTTGCGTAATGTCTTAAGCATGTCAAGTACAGTGCCATTTGCTAGAACAGCTTCAACACCTGCCAGGCAATCAAAAGCTTGTTTCAGAATAAATTTAAAAGAAACAATAGAATCAAGAATGCCACTAAGATTGCAGTATATTAAGCAATCCCAGTGGCATAAAAGTATTTTTCTCACCAAGTACATTTCCATGAAGAGATCCATAACGAACAAGACGCAAACCACCAGCATTGGTTGAAACATTTCCACCAATTTGGCAACTTCCTTTAGCACCTAAGTCTAGTGGCATAATAAATCTGAATGAAAAGTGTACACAACTTAAATACAGCAAGCATTCATCAAGGTCATCAGAATAACTCAAACGGGAAGAGAAAAGAGAACCAATCATCTATAACTATCAAGACCAAAAGCTATGTCACTGCACTTATACACACAAAAATCAAAGGGAAAGCATTGTTTTCTGCTATCACTATAATTTTGTCTAGCAAAGGACCAGCGAGTTCTGTTTCACGAATACGGAGAAAAAACAGCAAGTTTGGCATTATTGTAAATTCCACTTTCGTAAGTGGCCAGTATACGATTACCCAAATAAAAAAGAAATCTTTAACTATAAAACTGAACTATGAAAATTACAATGTTCAATGGTTTTAAGTGAAAAAGATTACCCTTCATTGTCCAGGAACAACATTATATTTTCCAATATGCACCCAGCTTCACATACCAATATTCCACTAACCTAAAAATAACGTTGACATAATCTTTAGAACCAAGCAAACAAAACTGTCACTCTCATGTTTGACTTTAAAACCATTGAAATATATAATACAAATTTGATGCAAATGGGTGTTACAAGGTAACTTGTGGAATCAGCTGTTTTCCCATACACCAAAAAGAAAAATGTTATGTTGAGGTGAGGTGAGTTGCATATGGATTTGTCATTTATGTTAATTGTGGTCTGCATAGTTTTCCTCAATTGTACACAGAAAAAACACCTCAGCCATAAGCTCTATTTCTAAGCACAAAATAAGCTAATCCAATATCCAAACACACTTCAAAAATAAAAAGGGAACTCATAACAAATATGCTTCTCACAACTAAATGGCTTGCCTTGTCAAAAGATATGATATTATTCATAGAACTAAGACTCACAATCACCTGCAGCATTAGATTACAAGAAAAGTCAGTGTACCATAGGCCAAAACAGTATAATATGTTTCATATAAACTGATTTTAATTTCTTTGCAAGAGAAAGAATTAAAGGGTATACTTCATCAAAAACAGGTACACTTCCACCAACAAGACCAGTATTTCCACCTTGAGGAACAACAGCCAGGCATCTAGAGTTACAGTATTTAAGAATCTCAGCAACCTGAACAAGAAAATAATCAGAAAAACAAAATCAACCAAAGAAAGAAAACAAAGAAGAAAGCCATTTTTCAAATGTTTCACTGAATCAATTCAAGAGATTCTAAAAGGTAATAAATAGATTAAAAATTGAATTACCTGTTCAGTGGTTGATGGTTGCAAAAGAAGTTGACTAGAGCCTTTATATTTATGCATCCAATCAACGTTTGCAGCAATTAGATTATCCTCATCTTGAATCACATTTTTTTACCCAATATACCCTCGAAGTATCTAACATCATCATCATTCAAGTTTGAGAATTTGGGGCTCCTTTGAACCAACCCAGCCATCGAACCATAACATTTGTACTGAATTCGCTCGAATTCCAACACCTAATTGCTTAGTTTGGACGAAATTTTGAAATAGCACCAGAAGCGATCCAACCTCTCGCAATAGTAACATCAACACTAATCTAAAGTAAAACCCTATTTTAAGCAAAGCCCTAAATTCTCGTAAACAACAACAACAACTTATAAATCCAAAGAACAACAACAACAACCGATGAATCCTTATTCGATTTAAAGCCCAAAATCAAGAAACAACAACCGATAAATCTCTATTTCAAAGAAAGCCCTAAATCAAGCCAAAACCCTAAATCAAGAAAAATAAATATCAAAATAATCAGAGAACTTTGACTAAAATCAAGCAAATCTGCAAATAGAACACGCTTTAGGGTTTCAAATTCAAATTCTATCTTCTCTTACTTTTAGGGTTTCACAAAAGCAAGTATCAAATCGAGAAGAAAACAAACCATGAGCAACGGGAAGAGAAGAAGGTCGTTCGAACTCGAAGGGAAGACGAAAGCAAGCTTGCTTAAAACGACGCGTGAGAGAGCGAGAGAGCGCCGTTATGAAAACGTAGGGTTTCGTGAGATTCGCGGCGTGAGAGAGAGCCGTGGGTGACAGAGCTCGCGGCGTGAGACGACCGGCGAGAATGGCGGTGAGTGAAGCTTGCTTCGCGGCGTGACGTGAGGAAGACGAAGATTTCGTGAGTGAGGTGCGTTCGCGTTGTGTTGTGTTCGTGAATGAGAAGGTACTTCGCGCGTTGTGTTGTGTTGTGAGTGAGAGAGCGTTGGAAAATTAGATGACCTTTAGTATCGGTTGTCTAATAACCCGATACTAAATGTGTTAGAGACACACATTTAGTATCGGTTGTTTAAACAACCGATACTAAATGTAAGCGTGAAAATTGAAAACTTCAATTTAATTTCAAAATTGCCATCGCGCTTTACATTTAGTATCTACTGCTTAAACAACCGATACTAAATGTCTGCCATCTAAAGTCATTTTTGCACTAGTGAATGCAAAAGCAGAAATAGTTCACTCAACATAATACACATACCACTAAAATACCGATCCTTTAATTTTCTGATTCGAGATGACGGAAACCTATCACCTATAACAATAAATCTGAGTTGAAATCTCTCACATAAGACAAACAATTGATCTGTTTCCTCCTTGGTCCATTTCTACATGTACATAATAATTTCATGGAAGAGAGAAACGCATTAAACCCTTCATATAGAGGTAGATGTACAAATACAAGTAGAATGTTAATGTGTTTCACTTTCCAACTCTAAAATAACAGTAACTACGCAAATTTTGTCTTTGAAAGGGTGAGCAAATTTATAAAATGGAAGGTACAATCAAGTGTACAAAAGATTCATTTGCAAAGTGATGCTAGGTTCAGATATACAGATCCTTCCAAATAGATCGCAAAATCTCCCCATTGTTTACAAACTAACTTGATCATTAACGAAATATAAATGACTTACCAACTAGAAAATAAACAATTTTGATGTTATATACACAAAAAGGACTTTCAATGTACATTCTATTCTAGTGACACGGGTTATGAAGACATCGCAACATCAACATGACACAAAGATGTAAACTCGGTTCTTGATAGCATTAAATTCGGTTTCATGCAAGTGTATAAATGCGATCTAGACATGATACCTACAGGATCTCGCTAAATATTTCACATACTCCTCATCAATGTATTTTGTTATGCCAACAGATCGCATCACAGAAGTAAACAAAATCATGTAAGTAGAAGATATTCACTAGAATCAAGCAGACAAATGCAGAGCTGACATGAAGGTATAAACTGAACCTGCATTTACCTTGTCATACTTGGCAAAAGAATTGTCCCCTGTTGGTGGAATGCCATTATGAATTTCTGAATCTTTGTCTGTGCTCGCTCTTTCTCTTCTGGTCCATCAAGATCACCAATATTGTCATGATATTCCTGAACCATAGAAAAATAATTCCAACATATCAGAGCTTATACTATTTCTTTGCTCAACATACATGATTTCTATGAGTGATCGACTGAATGATAGTGTATTCAAGCACAACATAAGCAGGTATGCTAGGCTTGGTCCATTAAAGAAAAGGGAATATTGCCAAAATTTAAGTAAAACCTTAAGGACATTTATACTGCAGCCATAACACTATTAAGGAACAACCAAGTTCACAGACCTACTTAAGATTTAACAGAGTAAAAAACTGAAGCACGCAAAAAAGCAAAATATACTCACAATGAAGGTATCGTTAAAAGAAGCAAAGATGCGAGCAACACCAAAAACGTGTTCGCCATCTTTGACAGCAGGACCAAGAGTCACATTTTCTTCCTTTGGCTCCCTAACCTTTCTCTTCGACTACATATAAGAACATGAGAAACTTTCAGATCTTTGAAAAATTCACATAAATATACAGATCTTGAGATAAACAAAATAGAGAATAGTGGGAGTAGACAATAATCTTTGATTAGGAACTCCTAATCTTTACAATAATCTTAAACCCTAAATCCCAAATTAAATTTTAAAACCCCATAAACCCTAAATCCTTCACCTAAAATTCATACAATCGATAAAAAGCAAACACATGTAATAAACCCTAGAGAGAGACAGAGAGAGCGGCTGAGAGAGAGCTAGTAGAGAGAGGAGGAGAGGGGAACAGAGTGTACACAAGAAGTCAATGATGAGTTAGCAAGGAGGAGGAAACGAAAACAATACCTTCTTTGGGAGGTGAGAAGTCGAATGAATGGAATTTGGATTTGATTTAGGGATTGAGAAAGGTGAGGTTAGGGTTTCGTCGAAGTTGAGGAGAATGATGGAGCAGGGAGCACGACGGTGGGGAGTGTGGGTGGAGGTGAGGTGGTGGTGATTGAAAGTGAGGGAGGGAGGCGGAGCGAGAGGGTGAGGAGGAGAGAGCGAGAGCGTGAGGAGGAGAGAGCGAGAGCGTGAGGAGGAGAGAGCATCAGGCTCATTTTCTGATTTTAGGATAGGGATCAGACTCATTTTATTTTGATTAATGGGTTGCCACGGACTTGCCACGGCATCTCCGTGGCAAATTTCTGTCCTTTTTCACATGTCCGTGGCAAACATCAACGGGAAATTTCGCGCCCTTATTTTTTACACATGCCGTCGCAAATCCGTGGCAAATTACTGACGGAATAAGCTCCGTGGCAATTGCTGGTGGCTAAAACAAGCTTTTCTTGTAGTGCCAAGCCCGTGGCTTGGAGCGCAATCTTCGGCGACCGGCCGGATTCCTCGCAACGGCCAGGTCGCCCCAGTGGTATAAGTACCACCTCCATCCACGCATGCGTGCACGTTTTCCTACCCAGTGATACATTGCTCGTTAGCACACCTCGACTCGGCGCGCGGAGTGTCTTTGCAGTGCATTTCACCCGAGGTGCTCTCAAGACCGGTCCTTATTCATCCTCAGCGACCGGACATCGGAGCAACGAACGACATCAACACGTACTCAAGGCACGATCAGATACTAAAACATATTGAATAATATATAATAGATAAATAAAAAGTTTGAATACATGTTTCTTTTCAAAACAAAAATACACTTTTTTATTTTAGTCTCTATAATATATATTTTTTCTTCTTAGTCTCTGTAATTTACTCAGAGACTAAATGAACATAAACCAAATTATGGATTTGGAAATTTATATTTAAGCCTCAATAATAATAATAATAATAATAATAATAATAATAATAATAGTAGGAAAGGTAATGAAAATCGGGGAAACAATGAAAATATGATTCTGAAAAGAAGGAAAAAACAAATGCATGTAGGAGATTGCAAATGCAGCCAGCCATTAGGACTGAGAATTGTTTCAGTGCAATGCGTTGGAAGAAAGAACTAAAAGGCAAAGACGACAAGCATATAGATGTATAGCGGAAAATGCAGTCGAGAGACGATAACACATTCTTTGGTCCAAAAAAAAGACGATAACACATTAATTACTTTTACCGATAAACCTCTTCCTTCGAACAACTAACTGTCTTACGATCAACTATACGCTATTCAATATATATAGACTAACAATAATAAACACCCTTTTTATTTTTATCTTCGTCATCATCAACTCATTCACCTGGTCACCAATAAACCAATCCCTCATAGATATACCTCAACTCAACCTGATAATAATTCTGAATGCAAATAAATGGGAATCAAAGATAGAACATAAGTATAGACACCGAAATTAAACTATTTTATTAATAATATAAATTCCACTGAAATTAAAATTGTTACCAACAAAAAAATCCCATTGGAATTCACTTAAGACCGACAGACACGACACAGAACCAGCATAAAAAAGGATATACCAAATATATCCCACCCACTTTATTACAAGAACGAAAACAAAGACGTCATATGTTAAACCCTAAGTCCTGATATGCTAGCACCAGCAGTGAAGTGAACTTCAGCCACCAAATTCTCCAGCTTCAAACTTCATTGCACAAATCTTCACTTCTAGCATTAGTAGATCCTGATCTGAGTGAAACATACTATAGAAACAGAAACAAGGGAGGGGTGGATATTTATTTATTATTATTATTCTCTAGGGCTTCTTACCAATGGTGTGTTTGTTGTTATTCATCCACACCTTAAGAACCTGAAGCTTAACACCATTCTCGTTACAAAATTTTTGAACAATAACATCATCTTGTTTCTGAATCCTCCAATCCAATCTTTCAGAAAAAGCCTTCATTTTTTCCTTCTGTTCAGCAGTGAATTTAGTTCTGAACCTCTTCTTTGAGTTTGAGCTGGACCCAAGACCACCATTATCAAGGTCCATGGGATCATCATCATCCTCACCACCACCGCCGCCTTCCGCCGGCGAAATCAGAGCAAGACCAGAGGGACCGCCACTACCACTTGGTAGTGGAGTCAAGTGCAGTAACCCCTTCGGCCCGTGATACACCGTGTACTGCGGTGGAGGAGCAGCCTGGTGATGATGGGTGTTGTAGGGAGGGTAAGCATCTCCGGCAGGAATGACGGTGGCTGGGATAGGAGCAGCCACGATAACATCATTGGGTAGTGGAGGAGCTTCTCTGCGGTGGAAGTTGCGGTGGCAGTTACAAGCGGCACATTTGAGAGAATCGATTGAACCTTCAGGTCCGGCGGGGAGAAACTCACAGCAACCGTCGAGAATATGACCACTGTGATTGATGGCGTGATTCTTCAGACACTCTCTGTATGTTGGTTTGACGATGTTAACATTGTTGTTAACGTCGTTGTTGTTTCTCACAACTGGACCCGGGACTCTAACTCGGGATGAGTTACCATGTGACTCATAGCCCATTCTCATCTCTTCATCGATATCTTCCATTGACATTCTTAAATAAAAATGTTGAGATTGTTGCAGGAGGAAAAAAAATAAAAACACTCTTACTCTTACTCTCATTCTAACTCTAACTCAGAACTTCATTTTTCTCTGTTTTTTCACTAATCTCTCTCACTCTTGCTTTGTTAACACAATTCACAATCCTAGTTTGTCCTTAAATAACCAACTAAGTCAACTTACTAATTAATTTATTTAATATAGGTAATAATCTTATTTATTACACATAACTTTGACGTTGAGGAAATTTAGCTATAGAACAACACATTTTAAGGGGAACTTAAATGGATAGACTTATTGCTTTTAGTGAGAAAGCAATTAATATGAGAAAAAAATAAAGTGTAACTTAACTGATGTTTGTACATGGTTAGTTTTCTCGGCAAAGTTCATCTTATCCTATTAACTATGTATCACATCATTTACTTTTATCTAAGAAGTCTGTAAACTCAGTACGATACGACACAGATACGAGGATACAAGAATTTTTAAAATCAAGATGTGATACGACCTAGATACGTATATAAGTAGCCAATGTATGACTATTGCAATGTAGAAAAAATTGCTTTGCAATCATAACAAGTGGACACTTACATATATGTTCCTCACACTTACTAGAATATATTGTTTCTACTATGAATGTGTCAATAAATTTTTATTTTAGTAAGAGATATTGAATTTGTCAACAAATTTTTATTTTAGTAAGAGATATAGAATATATTGTTTCTACTATCAAGGTGACAATCATATCTTTAGTCGGGAAGATGTGTATTGAAGATATATTTGAGAAGTATCGTATTGGATACGTATCGGACACGATACGCCTCCATTTTTGAAGTATCGAGGTTTCATAGACTTTTGTTTTAAAATTGTATATATAGATATTTATCTAAAAATATTAATAAAGCAACAAAATGAAAAGTAAATAATTTTGTCGTATTGATAATTAAATCTTTAGTGATATTAAATATTTCTTCATCTTCTACTGCTTTTACGGACGCTCGGGATAAATTTGTGTCATTAAAGATTAATAAAGCAACAAAGTAAAAAATAGATAGTTTTGTCGTTTCTCCTTTACATCTCATTTATTCCGGTTTTTGCACATGAAAGAAATCCTTCTTTTCCGTTGTTTTTAAGTTAGTTTCGATAAGGATTGACTCATTATTTACGCTTTGTTCCTTAATATTTTCTGTCTTCCGCTTTTCTCGCAAACAAAACCATGGGTTCTAACTGAAGGCTAAAATTATCATTTATTGATTTCCATTAATATGAATTCAAACTATTTAGTATATGATCTTCTTTGATATTAAAAGATTCCACCATCTCTTGCAGTCTTTACGGGCTTTCAAAAAAGAATTGCATCGTAATATTAGATTCTTTTTATTAAGAGTCTCACATTAGATGTGATATGACCTAAAAATAAGTTTATAAGTGGGAGACATCTCTCACTTTATCAGCTGGTTTTTTATAGTTGAGGTAGGCTTAACCCGGATTCTAAGATGATATCAAAGTTAATCCAAGATCTCTTTGGGTCACCCGCTATCGGGACACTCGGATCACGCCACTGCTTGTCCATTATTGGGCGTGAGGGGGTGTGTTAAGAGTCCAGATTAAATTTGATATGGCCTGAAAAAGAGTTTATATGTAGGAGACATCTCTCACTCTACAAGTTGTTTGTAGAGTTGAGTTAGACTCCACCAAATTCTAAGACTTTTATTTCTAGATTAAATGAAGCAAATACTAAATTATAGTTAATGTTGTCATTTCATCATTATAATTCATTTATTCGGTTTTTGTGCATTAAAGCATTACTTATTTTTTGTTTTTCTTAAGTTAGTTTTGATAAGGATTGACTTGTTATTTACATTACTTTTGTTCTAAATATTTTTTACCTCCCGCTTTTTTCGCAAACAAAACCATGGATTACGATTGAAGGCTAAAATTATCATTTATTGATAGTCATTAATATGAATTCAAACTATTTACGGTCTCCTTTTGTATTAAAAGATTCTACCATCTCTTGCAGCTTTTAGGGATATTTAGAAAAGATTTGAATAGTAATATTATATTATTTTCTTTAAGAGTCCCATATTAGATGTCATATGACCTAAAAAAGACTTTATAATTGGGAGACACCCCCTCATTCTACAATCGGTTTTGTAGAGTTGTGTTGGGCCTAACCCGAATTCTAAGATGGTGTCAAAACCAATTCAAGATCCGATGGGCCACCCTCTATCGGGCCACTCGGGTCACGCTCTAATTGTCTATTCCTGGGCGTGAAGGGGTGTGCTAAGAGTCCCACATTGGATGTGAAATAGTTTGAAAAAGAGTTTATAAGTTAGGGACATCCCTCACTCTACAAGCCGATTTTTTAGAGTTGAGTTAGACCCAACCCAAATTCTAAGACTTTTGTTTCTAGATTAAATGAAGCAACATAATAAAAATAGATAATGTTGTCATTTCATCATTATATCTAATTTATTCTGATTTTTGCGCATGAAAGCTTTCTTTCTCTTTGGCTGTTTTAAAATTTATTGAGGTAAGGACTGCCTTACTATTTACTTGAATTATACTAGCTGCAGGTATCGATCGAGTGGAGGACCGAGGTGCTCGCCAAGCTGAGAAGCTATCTTGCTCCAAGTAATTGCCAAGATGGTCGCTGAATGAGGGTGGGGTGAGATCCAAGATGCACCAGCTCGAGTTGGTCTGGTGAGGGGGTGGTAACTCTGATTCCTAAGTCAGCATATGGATTAGGTGTTTATGAGATAATAAACGTGTACTTGTGTTGCACCCGAAAAATCCAGTTTGGGTTTTTCAATGTACAACGTAGAAATTTTTTGAAGCCGCCACCAATATTTTAATTTTTAGACCAAAACATTGAAAAAAAGTCTTTTGAACAAGGCAGATGGTCTTTCGAAAACTAGAGATGTGGGTTCGGGGGTCAATTACGTGCGGGGAAGGTGTTAGCACCCCACACGTCCTCTCTACTGAGAGGGAACCTTTAACTAAGTGTGTGGTTTTTCGTTTGATTTGAAAAATACCTAGATTTGCCTATTTATTTCTTATTTGAAGATAAATGGGAAAACTTAATGAAAATTATTATTTTTGGCGCTTGACGAAAATTGGTTTCTCGCTCCTACGTATCTCCTAGTGCGATGGAGAATTCAAAGCTACGTAGTTCTTGTTTGTCATGAAAAGGTTTTTGTTTTTTATCTTTTTTAGTGAGTTTTCGAAATATGGTGAGTATTCAGCGAATGATTAAACTAACAGAGGTTATGGGTAATCACCGCTAAGTACTCTTGAAAATATGAGTCGCTACCACTAGTCAGACGAACAAAGATTCTGATTGACTGTTAGTAGCAACTCGTTTTTTATTTGATCTTTTGAAAATGGTTTTGAAAGAGATTAATTGACACGAATGATCAAACTAACCATAGTTATGGGTGATCATCGCCATCGTTTCTTTGGAAAAGGCGCGCCGCTAACAATGGCTAGACGAACAAAGGTTACGATTAGCCACTAGCAACAATGGGTTTGAAAATGATTTGTTGTTATGGAAAATATTAATGTTTACAGTTGCGAAAATGATTTTTTATTTGTTGCGCTTGACGAGAACGTGGCTCGCTCCTACGTATCCCGAATGGGAATCAAAGCGACGTAGTTCTACTTGAAAATGTTTTGAAAGGGTTTTGGAAAGGGGAAGAGTTTTCATAACGACCAAGCAAGCAAATGCTTTGAGTGATCGTTACTAATAACTCTTGATAGCGTTCATGACAATCAAACAAGCCAAGGCTTTGGGTAATAGTCACTAATGACTTCCATTAATTTGAAAATAATTTGAAAGATTAAAGAGAGAAGATGAGATAGCGAAATTTGGGTGTGCTAACAATAATAATTTTTTTTGCATAAAAACCGGAGGGGTGCAGCCAAAACGTGGGGGGTGTGAGTAGCAATCAGATGTTAAAAAAAAAAAAAAAAAGGAACTGAAAACGAAAGAAGAAGAGAACAGGCCCATTATGCCTATACTTACCCAAAATACCAAAAACAGCAAAACCTAATGCTTCCTTCTTCTACTCCTGCGCCGTTTTTCCATTTGAGAGAGAGGAACCGATCGCGAGAAAGAGAAAGAGAGAGAGAGAGAGAGAGAGAGCAAACCAGAGAGAGAAGAGTTGGGTTCCGCCGGCGTGGTGGTGGTTTCGGTGTTGGCCGGTTGAAACGCACGGTGGTGGCGGAGGAGAAGATTTAAACGTCACGAGAGAGAGAGAGAGAGACAGAGAGAGAGAGAGAACCGAGAGGAGGAGTACCGCGAGGAGAGAAGGAAGAAGGAGGAAGAATGGTGCTGGAATTGTGGCCGGCGACTGCGCCGGTGAGGACAACCACCGTGAGCGGTGGTCCATCTTCCAGGTTCATCATTTCTTCATTTCTTTTCTACTATTTTCATTTTTGGTGGTCAGGTGGTTGTTTTGGATGATTTGTGGTTTTTGGTTGCTTCTTGTGTTTGTGTTTATGTTTTGGATTGTGTTTTTTGTGGTTCTCTCTTTTCCGCATTTTCGTTTTTTTCCTTCCCCTATCTATGTGTGTTTTTGTTCTGTTGTTTCCCCTATCCTTCTCCTTTCTCCTTGCTGTCTCTGTGTGTGTGTTTTTTTTGTATCTGTTGTGTGTATATATTAGTGCAGCGTGTATGTGCTCTGTGTTGTGTGTGTTTGTGTGTTGAGTTTGTTGTGGTCTCTGTGTGTTGTTCTCTGTTTTGTGCTTTTGTTCTTCCTTGGTTTTTTTTCTCGTGTTTGTTGTTCTGCTTTTTCTCTCCCTTGTTCACTATATTGAAGTGAATTTATAGCCGGAATTACATAGGTAGCTGTTGTGTAATGTCAATTTTGGTTTGTATTTGTTCAAGCTATTTCATGTTTTAAGGCTTAATTTTCTGAGCAACCTTTCTTCTCCTTTCAAGACTCCACCAGATTCACCATTTGGGATATTTGACTAAAATACTGAATTTGATTTTTATTCTTGTATAGGAAACAAATGTACAGGTTCTTTTTGGGGAGATGACTCTACCTATTTGAAGCTTTGGAGCTAGACCTATTGCTGCACAATTTTGGCTTCATCTCTTTGTCATGTGGGATAGAGTATCATGTGTGTGTGTGTGATGTAGAGGTGTGGTCTCTTGTATGCTGGGATGTCTTTGCCAATAAACAAACAGATGTAGTGAACATGTATAAGGCATCTTGACTCTAATACTACAAATGTACCAAACAAGTCTATTATGTTTATATTATTTTTGATTTCTATTTTAAGAGTTGATGAAGGGAAAGGAATTGTGACTAAAAGCAATATCATTGCTAACTGATTCACGTATGTAGACTGTACAAAACAAACTAAACTTCAATACCTCCAAAGACAATGCCTTAGTAGTTTATTAACAATAACAATAAAATAGAGAAAAATAAAAGGGATTCAATATGAAAGAAATCAGTTTATTTTTGGTTAAGAGAAGAAAAAATTTCTATTTATTAACAATAAAATAACAAGCACCAAAATGACCAGGTGTATATAACGAGAACAAAATGGTGTGAGATCGTTGACAATAACACTCATGCACAACGAACTATGTTTTTGAAGACTTTTGCAAACGAGAAAAATACCCATTTAAAATTGGGTATTTGCGAAAATACAATTTTTATTTGATTTTCAATTAGTCGGACAAAATTGGGGTATGACAGCTGCCCCTCTTTATTTGGATTTTATCAAGAAATATGAATTGGCAGAGACATATTTCGAAGATAAAATAGAAATAAAGAATTCAGAAATTATACCAATTTTGTCCACTTGGGGAAATCCGAATTTTTCTTTTTCGTTTTCTCTCTCTTTTTTTTTTCGGAGAGATAGACACTTTCGTTCCGACGCGAAAACAGTAAATGAACACTAACGTGCAGACAAAAAAGGTAAAATGGGCACTTGCGTGCAGAAAGCTGTAAATGAGCACTTGCGTGCAGAAAGCGGTAAAACGAGCACTTGCGTGCAGAAAGCGGTAAAATGCCCAGGCTGCCTAAAACCGGTAATCCTTAAACGAACTCTTGACGAATCCGAGTTTGCACGTGGCTTTTAGGAGCACGCATCCTGTGAATCTCTGGTCTTTCGAGCGACGGGGGATTATCGATTCGCTCCGAATCGATATATCAATCAACGCACGACGCCCATCGTATCTTAGGCCGATACAACTATTCCGTTGAACCTCACATGGCCGTGTGGTCCATCGCGTTGCTCGTACACGATGTGAGACCTGGGCAGAAGGGAGCGATGATCTCTCTGGGCTCCAATCCGCAATGCGCGCATGAGCGCTCTCTTTTCTTTTCTTTTTGTTTCTCTCTTTTCTTTTTTTCTGAACTCCCCACTTAGGGAGCATTTTCTCGAATTGCGAAGCAGCATTAACAACTGCGGTGTTTATATCTCTCTCTCACTTGTCTGCAGTTGAAAAATGAACCAATGCATGCGATGCAAATGCCATGATTGCCATTTTCTTTTTCTTTTCTTATGATGAATGTAATGCAAATGCCTGAATTTCTCTTTTCTTTACTTTATTATTATTTTCTATGTCTGACGAGTGCATGATTTTATGCTTGGTGAATGTAATGCATGAGTTTCTTTTGCTGTTTTGCTCTTTTTCTCTTTCTTCTAGCTTATCTTCTTTCTCTTCTTTTACTAGTTGTTGCTCTTTTGCTCTTTTGGCTTTTCTCTCTCTTCTTTTCTTTTGCCCTTTTTATGAAGTGCAGGTATGTGAATGCAAAATTTTGGTGTTTGATGATATGTAATGCTCTTATGTTTTGATGAAATGGCAGATGACATGCAATGGAAAACTTTTTCTTCTTTGCTCTTTTCTATGAAATGTGAATAACCTGAGATGATGAATGACATGGGATGCTTTAGCTTTCTTTTCTTCTATGAGATGCAAGTATTGATGTGATGCAACTGTATTACTTTGATGTTTGATGGGATGATGGATTTTTGGTTCTTTTTGCCTTATGGAATGCAAACATTACTATGATGTAGACGACACTGAATGTTTTTGTTTGTTTTTTTTTTTTGGCATAGGGACTTCAGGATTCTTGAGTGATCAATTCAAGTGTCTTATCGTGATGACTATTTGGAATGTACATTCGACTTAGTCTACTATTTATTGAAAATGATTTTGTATTTTGAAAATTGATTTGATGTCTGATGCAATGATGATGAATGCTTGATTTGCTAGAAAGAAAGCAGTAAATGAACACTTGGCGTGCTGATAAGGAAGCTGTAAATGAACACTTGGCGTGCTGATGCGAAAATAGTAAATGAACACTTGGCGTGCTGAGAAAACGGTAAATGAACACTTGGCGTGCTGATGCGAAAATAGTAAATGAACACTTGGCGTGCTGAGAAAACGGTAAATGAACACTTGGCGTGCTGAGAAAACGGTAAATGAACACTTGGCGTGGCGGAGAAAACGGTAAATGAACACTTGGTGTGCTTTTAATGAACCACTGGGACCCTAGGGCCTTTGAACTCCGGACTGAAGGAGTGACCGAACTCTAAACTGAAAGAGCATTCGAACTCCAAACTGAAGGAGCGACTGGGAATGAGATCTTGAGACTGACAAGTCCAGGATGACTAATTGGAGAATTAGATTGAAGACTGACACTTGAAGTGCTGGTTCTTGGAACTAGGCATGAGGATTAACATTTTGTGTTCGTCTGCATTTTGCTTAGCAATGCAATGAATGACACATGCAATGCAAACATATGCCATGATTGATGTCTTGAATATTATGGGATGCTTTTGTTCTTTTGTATTTGCTTCTTCTTTGTGGTCAACATCAACATAATGCTTTGATGTTTGAATGCAAGTGTATGCAGTGATTGATGCTTTGATGAATGAAATGCTCCTGTTCTAACTTCTGTTTGTTTCTTTTTTGCTTCTTCTATGAAATGCAAACATTAATATAATGCAATGCTCTGAAGTTTGATGCAATGATTTTTGTTCTTTTTCTTTTATGGAAATGCTAACATTAATATGATGCCAATGCAATGAAAAGATTTCTGCTTTTTCTTCTTTACTATTTTCCTCTATGAAATGCAAGTATTAATATGGTGCAACTGACGTGGACCGTTTTTTTTTGCTATGTGATGGATGCACAAATGTGAAGATGTAAATGTAATGCTTTGATGCATATGCCATAATGAATAGATTGAAATGCCTAGATGCATGAGGTAAACATTTTTGTGATGATGAGATGCGAGACTTTGGATGCAAGGAATTGAGATAATTATTGACCATTCTGTTGAAAAAAATTGAATTTGATTCAAACTCCGGTGTTCTCAAGGTTTTTATTTACAAACAAACTCACTTGTTTTTCTTCCTTCCAATGACGACTGAATCTTAGATATCGCATGACTAACCTGTGTTCGCTCTCTTTGAAGCATTGTCTAGTAAGCATGCATAGGAGTGCAAATGTGAATGAGTGAGTCAGTTAACTTGGGATTGGTTTAGAACATGTATGATATGTGAAGGGATGACAAACATGATTATTGCCGACGCCTCATGAGGACCAAGGGATGCAAGATCGCGCCTGGTTCGAGGCTTTTGATGAGTGAATAAGCTCGCCCTCGCCTAGTGGTGACAACAACTAAGGGTAGAAGATGATGAATTGGGAATGCTTTGGCTTTTGAAATGAAGGGTGGAGCAAAAGAGATTTTGTCTCAACTCATAGAGTTTAGTGTTGCCCCGGTCATGACGAGACAAAGTTGCCCCAATTAGAATGACGAGGCCTTGTTTAGGATAGTGAGATGAGAGATTGCCCCCAAAGTGAGTTTTTATGGCAATGAATGAGGTGAAGGAATGGGAATGCACTTGCCCCACTTTGGAATGACATTTCAAATGGTTTCTTTGAGTGAGGTTGTGAAAGGCGCGTGAGTTATGGTGATGGTTATGAACCGAGGGTGATATATGAATGGGGTGGGCAATGAACAAACCTCCGAAAGTTGAGTGGAGTGAGAGGTGAAGGAAATGCCCCTAGTACACACCTTTGGTTCTCTTTAAGAAAAACCCAAATGCAATGAAATTTTTGATTTTTGGTATGAAAGAAGCCTCACTTGGTGATCATGAACCTTGTTTTAATGCAACTTGAATGCATTTTAGAGTGCAAGTCTTTATTGCTTTGTCGCCTTTCTTTTTTGATATTTTTTTCTCGAGGATTTTTCTTGATCGGCTTTCTTTTTCCGATCGTTTGTTTTTCTTTTGAGCAAACCCATCGTAAATAGATAAACTTATTTGTCCTAGGGTTAAAATTTGAGAAAACAAAAGCAATCGGTTATTGATCGGGATGGACTTTTCAGGATTGTGATGTTTTGTGGATAAGGGATGATTGAGCTTAATGAAGTGTTTGAGGCTGATGGGCTGTTGGGTCTTATTCGGCATCGGCCAATGGTCAATGATTTATGAAGGAAATGGTTGTTAGGTTTGATGAGGTGCTTGGGGTTTTATTAGGACAAGTTTGTGTTTCATGGTAGAATGGCTGAGGGTTTATGGTGGGTTAGATGTTGAGGCCAAAGAAAATTTTTGCGGTCTTTATGAAAGGAGAGATGATTATACACACCAGAGTGTTGGAAAGTTTATGGAGACAAGGATCTCTGGTGTTTCATGGTGAAATATATCAGCTCACAATTTGTACTTCTTTTGTTTCTCTTTTTTCTTGGTCCTTTTTTTTTTTGAGATTTTCATTTTTTTGAATCTTTTTGTTTGATTGCGTTCTTTTCCTTCTGACCTCTTTCTTTTCTTTGGACTTGGGTGAGCTGATAAAGATGATGTGGAATTGATCATTGTCTAGAGTGATGGAGATATCCGGGGACTTTCTTGACTTAAGGTGGGTAGGAGGGGGATTTTTTTCTTCTCTTTAGGATTTTCTTGGCTGAAGGTGGGCAGGAAAGGAAATTTTTGGATTTTGGATTTTCTTGAGGTTGTGGGGAGGCGGCCAAACTTCATTTCAAATTCCGATTGCTTATTTTTCAGAAACCCGACAACAATTTATCTATCTACATGTGTTTGCTCTTTTCTTTGCATTTTCCTTTATGCCCTAATTTTTGCCTGGACCGCTCTTTGCGAGTTTTCAATCCACCGGGCACTCCTTTTTGCCTAGGCTGCCCTTTGCGGGTTTTCGACCTAGCAAGCTTGTTCTTCTCATTTATCTCTTTTTTTTTTGGAAAGACTTGCACTAAAGGAATATAATGTCGATAAAGAAAGTTAGTGATCACAGAATTGCCCCAGCATGGAGGACTTAGAGTGTTAGTGAGAATGAACCAAAATGTCAAGTATGCACTGATGGGAGAGAATATGTGTTTTATGGGTGGACGGGGCGGGGTTAGACTTGGATGGTGATGATGACAAGGAAAGAAACTGACTGACTCAAACAAGAGAAATTGCACGCGTCGGGCACGTTCACTATAGGAATGCTTCACAGAGAGTCGACATCAGTTAGAACAATGGAATTTTTTTTTTTGTTTTTTTTTTTTGAGCCGCTTCAGTCTTTTGTCATGGAGAGGATGGGATGCAGTGCTTTTGCAAGAAATGCAAATGAGCTATTGATTTGAAAAAACTGAGTGCTTTGGAACACCTTGAGTTTGCAACCAAGTAAGGATAAACTTTTTCAAAAAGGATTATTGTTTTGCAAGAACGTCTCGCTTCTCACCACAACTTTTATTTTATGCAATGAATGAATGAACAAATTATCATATGCAAGTATGATGCAAATACGTGGAGAATGACCACTCGAAAAGTGTGGCTTATTTTAAATAATTTTGTTGTTTTTAATGCCAGACAAAATATGGAATGCCAATGCAAATGATGCAAGAATGATGCCCCCCTTTTTTTCAAAATGATTTTTTTATTTTGACTTTTTTTGATTTTTTAGTTTTTTTTAGTTTTTTATTTTTTTTAGAGGCGAGACAAGATACGAAATGTCAATGCCCCTTTTTTGAATGATGAGAGATGCGAGAATGGTGATATGAGACAACTGATTGTCGTTACCTTGAGTAACCTGCATGAATCATTGAGTGGATCCTGACTCAATACTTCACACAATATACTGAAACGTTTCGACAATTAGTTGACTCAATTTAGTTTCCTACTTGAAAATAAAACACGTGTGACTGGGTCAATGTGCCCTGACATCGTAGAGTAACATCTCAAATTTGTAGTCGACAAACAAATATGAGATATTACCCTTCGTCATTCAAAGGTGCACTTCTACCCATTAAGCCATCACATGAGGAAAATTTTCTTTGTTTCGAAAGGATGCATGCAGGGAGAAATGATGTATTCGAACAGAGTGATGAGGTTAATGAAATGATGCATGAGTGCCACATTGACGCGATGTCTGCATTATTTGATGATGATTTTTTGTACATGCACCCGGATGAATGTGATGCTTATGCAATGCGGATGGTAATTGCTTCTGGTTTTCATTTTTCTTATGCAATGAAATGAATGTGTGATGCTTACAATTACTTTCCTAATGCATGAGAGATATTGAATGGAGATGCATGTGAAATGAGACGTTAATGTTTATTTTTGATTTACGACACAGAAAAATATTAATGCGATGATGTGATATGAATGGACGACAGAATGAGTGGGTGAATGAATGAACGAATGTGCATTTTGAATGAGGATGTCGTAAATTGCATCACTTGATGATTTTTCATGATTATGAACGAATGAAATATCATAGGGATGATAATTGTTTTTTTTCAAAATTTTGTTTTATGTAATGCATGATGTCATGATGCAAAGTGCGGATGATGATTGCTTTTTGTTTTATTTTTAAACAATGAAATGGAATGCATGATATTAACAATTATTTTTAGTGCGCGGAAAGATATGATTCTTATGAAAATGCATGCAAAATGAGATGTTTGCATATATGATATGAAAAAGGAAAATAATAAAGCATGTGATATGTTTCTAACATTTTTATGAGAAAGTGCGTGATGCTCGCAAATGATTTTTAATGCAAGGGAAAACATGATTTATTTTGAATGGAAATGTATGCAAAATGAGATGGTCACATGTTCATTCTTCATGATATGCAAAAAGCAATAATGCATGAGACACGTTCCTAATAAAATATGTTTTTTTTGGACTTTTGACAAAATTAGGAAAAAGTTTAGTGAATGGAAACGCACCCGCGCGGGGAATGCACTCCCGACAAACCTAAATGAGATAGAGAAAAATGCGCGTATGGATTTTTATTTAATTTCCCCATGTTATGCAATGCAAAGAGGCTTTTTGTATGAGAATGAGGTTGATGGTGCTACTTTACATGCATGTGAAAAGCAAAGTAAAAGAAGATTTTTTTTGATTTGGTGATTGAATTTTTGAGAAAATACAAGATATGTCACCTCATATAGATGTTTATGAAAATGAAAAGCATATCTTTTTTGATTTTTCGAAAATTTTGAAGGAAAAATTGATTGAACTGGATGCAACGATGCAGCACACAATTTGGAAAGCCCTTGTGACCTAAAAGGGGACAGAACCTATGATCTAAGGTATTTTAGAGGTAATCTTCTCATGTAGCTCTATTCACACCCTCACAAAGGTCATCAGAGCCACAGTCCCTCTCATGAAAATCCCCGTAAATGCAGCAAACTGCTAGATACGAAGCATCATGAAAGAGCACAACTCTGATTGAAACTTTCACGAGTAGCCAAACGGACAAAGGTCTTGATGGGCTCCCGCTACTCGAATCCACTCATCCTAAGGTATCCTAACAGACCTGGGTTATGGTCTCTTTCTCTAATCATGTAATCTCAAGGTACAAGTGCGTGTGTGCGAAGGGCATTTCCTTAACACTACCCCATCTGAAATAAAAACCAGAGCAGTCCAGACAATAGCAAGTAATAACATGTTGTCTACCCTAGGGTTCAATATCAATCCAATATAAACTAGCCTAGGGTGCCAACAACAATGCACTTCTTATCTTAAGAAAGGGAGCTGAGAAGAGGGGGACATGATAAGAGAGGAGAACATGCATGAGGGAACTAAGCATTTAAGCAAAGAAGTAACTATCTATTACTTTAAACAAAAGCAAACACAGAGGAAGCATGCACATGGATGCAAACGTGCTTATGAAACAGAAGAAAGCAAGATATTCAAATCAATCACGTGAACCACACACTTAATTAATTAGGCTTGACCCACTTTTAAAAAAAATGTTTTTTAGTCCCCAGTGAAGTCGCCAGCTGTTGCACCCGAAAAATCCAGTTTGGGTTTTTCAATGTACAACGTAGAAAAATTTTGAAGCCGCCACCAATATTTTAATTTTTAGACCAAAACATTGAAAAAAAGTCTTTTGAACAAGGCAGATGGTCTTTCGAAAACTAGAGATGTGGGTTTGGGGTCGACACGTATGTGGAAGGTGTTAGCACTCCCACGCGCGTCCTCTCTCGAGAGGAACCTTTAACTAAGTGTGTGGTTTTTCGTTTGATTTGAAAAATACCTAGATTTGCCTATTTATTTCTTATTTGAAGATAAATGGGAAAACTTAATGAAAATTATTATTTTTGGCGCTTGACGAAAATTGGTTTCTCGCTCCTACGTATCTCCTAGTGCGATGGAGAATTCAAAGCTACGTAGTTCTTGTTTGTCATGAAAAGGTTTTTGTTTTTATCTTTTTAGTGAGTTTTGAAATATGGCGTAGTATTCAAATGAATGATTAAACTAACAGAGGTTATGGGTAATCACCGCTAAGTACTCTTGAAAATATGAGTCGCTACCACTAGTCAGACGAACAAAGATTCTGATTGACTGTTAGTAGCAACTCGTTTTTTATTTGATCTTTTGAAAATGGTTTTCGAAAGAGATAATTGACACGAATGATCAAACTAACCATAGTTATGGGTGATCATCGCTTACTGTTCTTTGGAAAAAGGCGTTGCCAACAATGGCTAGACGAACAAAGGTTCTGATTAGCCACTAGCAACAATGGGTTTGAAAATGATTTGTTGTTATGGAAAATATTAATGTTTACAGTTGCGAAAATGATTTTTTATTTGTTGCGCTTGACGAGAACGTGGCTCGCTCCTACGTATCCCGAATGGGAATCAAAGCGACGTAGTTCTACTTGAAAATGTTTTGAAAGGGTTTTGGAAAGGGGAAGAGTTTTCATAACGACCAAGCAAGCAAATGCTTTGAGTGATCGTTACTAATAACTCTTGATAGCGTTCATGACAATCAAACAAGCCAAGGCTTTGGGTAATAGTCAGTAATGACTTGCATTAATTTGAAAATAATTTGAAAGATTAAAGAGAGAAGATGAGATAGCGAAATTTGGGTGTGCTAACAATAATAATTTTTTTTGCATAAAAACTGGAGGGGTGCAGCCAAAACGTGGGGGGGTGTGAGTAGCAATCAGATGTTAAAAAAAAAAAAAAAAAGGAACTGAAAACGAAAGAAGAAGAGAACAGGCCCATTATGCCTATACTTACCCAAAATACCAAAAACAGCAAAACCTAATGCTTCCTTCTTCTACTCCTGCGCCGTTTTTCCATTTGAGAGAGAGGAACCGATCGCAAGAGAGAGAAAGAGAGAGAGAGAGAGAGAGAGAGAGAGAGCAAACCAGAGAGAGAAGAGTTGGGTTCCGCCGGCGTGGTGGTGGTTTCGGTGTTGGCTTCGGTTGGAAACGACGGTGGTGGCGGAGGAGAAGACGAAACGCTCGCGGGAGAGAGAGAGAGACAGAGAGAGAGAGAGAACCGAGAGGAGGAGTACCGTGAGGAGAGAAGGAAGAAGGAGGAAGAATGGTGCTGGAATTGTGGCCGGCGACTGCGTCGGTGAGGACAACCACCGTGAGCGGTGGTCCATCTTCCAGGTTCATCATTTCTTCATTTCTTTTCTACTATTTTCATTTTTTGGTGGTTGTGGGTGGCTGTTTTGGATGATTTGTGGTTTTTTGGTTGCTGCTTGTGTTTGTGTTTATGTATGTGACTGTGTGTTTTTTGTGGTTCTCTCTTTTTCCAGATTTTCGTTTTCCTTCCCCCCTTCTATGCTGTGTGTTTTTGGTTCTTTGTTTCCCCTATCCTTCTCCTTTCTCCTCTTTCTCTCTGTGTGTGTGTTTTTTTGTATCTCATTGTGTGTATATATTAGTGCAGCGTGTATGTGCTCTGTGTTGTGTGTGTTTGTGTGTTGAGTTTGTTGTGGTCTCTGTGTGTTGTTCTCTGTTTTGTGCTTTTGTTCTTCCTTGGTTTTTTTTTCTGTGTTTGTTGTTCCTGTTTTTCTCTCCCTTGTTCACTATATTGAAGCTGAATTTATAGCCAGAATTACATAGGTAGCTGTTGTGTAATGTCAATTTTGGTTTGTATTTGTTCAAGCTATTTCATGTTTTAAGGCTTAATTTTCTGAGCAACCTTTCTTCTCCTTTCAAGACTCCACCAGATTCACCATTTGGGATATTTGACTAAAATACTGAATTTGATTTTTATTCTTGTATAGGAAACAAATGTACAGGTTCTTTTTGGGGAGATGACTCTACCTATTTGAAGCTTTGGAGCTAGACCTATTGCTGCACAATTTTGGCTTCATCTCTTTGTCACGTGGGATAGAGTATCACGTGTGTGTGTGTGTGATGTAGAGGTGTGGTCTCTTGTATGCTGGGATGTCTTTGCCAATAAACAAACAGATGTAGTGAACATGTATAAGGCATCTTGACTCTAATACTACAAATGTACCAAACAAGTCTATTATGTTTATATTATTTTTGATTTCTATTTTAAGAGTTGATGAAGGGAAAGGAATTGTGACTAAAAGCAATATCATTGCTAAGCGATTCACGATGTAGACTGTACAAAACAAACTAAACTTCAATACCTCCAAAGACAATGCCTTAGTAGTTTATTAACAATAACAATAAAATAGAGAAAAATAAAAGGGATTCAATATGAAAGAAATCGGTTTATTTTTGGTTAAGAGAAGAAAAATTTCTATTTATTAACAATAAAATAACAAGCACCAAAATGACCAGGTGTATATAACGAGAACAAAATGGTGTGAGATCGTTGACAATAACACTCATGCACAACGAACTATATTTTTGAAGACTTTTGCAAACGAGAAAAATACCCATTTAAAATTGGGTATTTGCGAAAATACAATTTTTATTTGATTTTCAATTAGTCGGACAAAATTGGGGTATGACAACTTGTAACGGTAATTGGTATGTGATTTTATAGGGATTAGTGCCCACGTGTGGTACGGTATTATTGGAACGTTACCACGATGCATCTGATCTACCGGATGGAGTGGAGCACATCAGTGTCGTTTTTGCCATGTGGACTGGTGGTTGGAAAAACACATGTGCAAGTATACACAGTCCAAAAACAAACAGTATAAAAAGATCGAACCCACAGAGATTGAAAAACTCACTTTTAAAATACAATATAAAGTAATAAAGTGTAAGGTAACTAAATAACAAATAATTGTGGAGTTGATGTGATCACAACTAAGTTAGATAAGAAAGAAAAGTATAAGTGTTGATAATGCAAATGAGAAAAACTAGTTGGAATGTCTTCATCAAGTAATTTACTTTTAAGTGTTTGATGCATTATGTGATGCAGCTGCACTGAATGTTGTTGCATTACAAGCTTCCTGTCTAGGCATGCTAAATAGGTTCACTCTTGCCTTTGAAAGTACCCACAGTTTCACCCTATGGACTATACTATCCTATGTCTAGGACTTAGCATGGTTTTCACAAAGTTTCCTTTATGTAAAACACTTACCCATATTAGTTCTTGAGTTCTTAATTGTAAGCCATGTCTACTCTTACAAATTTACTTATTCTAAGTTGATCAATCCCCAAATAAGTGTTGAAAATATTATTAAGCAAGAACTAAAGTACAAACATACATACATGCATCATACTTACTTAAAAGCTCATTAAATGATTAGAACATTCCAACTAAGAAAGATTTAGCTAACAATAGACATTGCAAGGTAAATATAAACTGAATAGACCATGTTTATATAATAGAAATCACAAAAGAGAAACAACAAGATAGAAGTTACACAAGTTGAAGCCCTTTGTATGAATTCTCCTAGCAATGCACTAGCATTACTCCTTAGCACTATACAAACACTATGAAATCGAAGTAAGGAGGATTTGTTAATTCCTTCCTTTCCCTCTTATAAAATAGAAACTAACTATGTATATTGAAATTTTGATCTAACTTATGGATTGTGATATATTTCCAAATGAAGATGTGAGGTCCTTTTATAGCCTTCAAGAGAGGTGCTTCCTTCCTTCATGTTGAAGTAGTCTTGAGTGGATTAGCTGTAGTTGCTTTTCAGAGGTTGATCTTTAAGTTGAAATCTTTGACTAAGTGTATGGGGAGGTCCCATGATATATGAACATGTGTCCCTATTTTGATGACTCTTCAAAGCTATCCCTATGGCTATGTGTGAATGGTAGGCGCCTACTATATAAAGTTGTTCTGCTTTAGGGGACCAAGCATGAGGTCAGCAATGCAGGTGGATGCACATGTAGCTAGCTGCTCATTCACCAAGTAGTGCAGATTTGATGCAGGATCAATGCAGGAGCATTGATGCAGAAAGCATTGATGTAGGATCTGTAGACTGCACTAAACAAAAACATCAAACATACCACAATATATCCAAAATGGCCTAATAACAACTATAACCATTCTAATCACTCAAGTTATCATATATCACACAAAATACTATATAAACTCTTCATTATTACTTGAAAGAGAGCAATTTACTAAGTTTAAACATATGAAATACTCTATATAAAATAGAGTTATCACACCCTCAAACTTAAACCATCGCTTGTCCGCAAGTAATTACAAAGACAAACTTTTTAAAACTATAATTCTAGAAGATAGATCAGCTTGATATTTTTTTTTCATGAGGAGTTTCCTATGAACTTCATTTCTCAGCAATCTTTCTTGTGCCTTTATTCAAAACTACCAAAGCTATTCAAACTCTTTTGTGTGTGTGTGAACCCACTGAGTTGAGATTGGTTCCAAGATTAAGTGAAAAACTTCCTCCTAGCCTTTGAAAGGATTGGTTTATCTTTGGTCACACCAAAATATTTTTCAAAAGAGAGATTAGACTCACAAAATTTTCTTAAGTGTTGGGGAGTTTTAAGTACAACAAAGGGCTTGATTGAATCTTTCAAAGCTTTTGAGCCAATGCATTTTTCTATTTTTTTGTGTGGATCTTTTGAGCAGATGCAATACTTCTTTGAAGTGATTTTTGCATTGATTTTTTTTTCTGCATTTTGCTTTTCTTCAGTGCAGTTACATTGATGCTTCTGCACTAATGATGCTCATATTGCCTTCCTCACTGACCTCTAGATGCAATTGCACTTTGGCACAGGTCTTTGACCTCCAGATGCATATATTTTTTTCTTTGCACTTTGGCACAAGTTCAGTTTTTGAACTATCCTCCAGATACATTTATTCCTGCATGGCACAAGTCTTTGACCTCCAGATGCATTCATGCACTTAGGCACAGGTGTAGTTTCAAATGATTCAGGATAATATGGTTTTGATCTTTGATCTTTTGTCCACATTTTTGTATTCTTTTTGTGCATTGTTTACTCTTTATACTTTTCAAATTCAGCCTTTGTTTTCCTAAAACACCCCCAAACTTAATTCTTTAAGCTCTTCTATCTTTTTAGTAAAGCTTTGTTTTGACCTAAGCTTACCAAAAATTCCCCTTGCATCAGATTGATCTTTAAATAGCAAGATTCTTTTCACAAACTCAATTTTGAAGTGTTGAAGTAAAAATAATTTTGGTTATTTTCTAAGAAATAAGGCTTCTTTTTCTCTTTTTCATCATTAAAATTCCATTCATAGGGTTTTCACCATATTTTTGAAAAACTGATCTATTTCTACTAAAATATTTAGATACTACTTTGTTAAGTACATCTAATATTTAAACAAAATATAAACTACTTAAAACATATATATTTAAAAAACAAACATATTTAAACATAACATGCAAGATAACCCCCCCCCCCAACTTAAGGGGTAATAGTGTCCACACTGCTAATCGGTTCAGAAAATACAAACCAAATTTGTTCAAAATAGGGGAGAGGGATTAAAAACAACCAGGGAAATAGTTTTAGACAGAAACATAAGCAATAGCAGTAGTATGTGAAAACTTGTAAATGATACTCATTTCTTGGCTCCACTCCTGGTTCTGGTGCTTTGCCTGGTAGGAGGAGTGTGTTTCACCTTCTGCTTCTTCTCTTTGGGTTGCTTGGTTGGTGTTTCTTCAGAGGTGCAGATGCACCTCCTTCCTCCGTGTAGTTGCAGAATTGTTTACGCATCGATGCAGTGCATCGTCCGATCGCATCAAGTTGCTTCCTCTTTGGTGTCAATTTGGATTGCCTGCCTGCAGGTTTCTTGAAGAACTTCTGAGTGTTGTGCAATGCATATCTCTTCTGTTGAGCCATTTGTTCCAGAACAAGCTTGATTGTTGCCTCATCATGCATTGTTGTTGCTTCATCTTTGTGATGCAAAGAAGATGTGATGCAGATCATCACTGTATCATTTCGCATTGAGCTACATGCTCCTTTTGCAGATGATTCTTCTTCTTTGTCTTCTTTGCCAAGTCCTTCTTCTTCTTTCCCCGCACAAACTCTTTCTCAAGAGCGAAATAACATTAGCCGTAATGTTACTTGGATCAGAAGGTACTTGTTGTTCTGGTTTTGTGTTTCTAGCATAACAGGGTTGGTTCAGAGATGGTTTGTTCTGTGTGAGGTGTTTTCTCAGGTTCATTTCTTGGAGAGGGTGGTGGAGGGTTGTTTGTGGTGGTGATAGGACTGGTGGATCATTGAGGAGGGTAATGGTGATTTTGGGTTGGAAGATGATTCTTGGTTTGGTGAGATGATAGGTGATTTGATAATTGGTGATGTGATAGGTGGAATTTGAGTTGTTTCTTGCTGGGCTTGTGGTGTTTGTTTGGCATATTTCTGTCTAGCTATTTCTTCTAGAATTACACCTCTAGCATGCTCTTCCTCTTCTACATCAATTTCATTATCACTCTCTTCCTCCTCTTCTTCCATTTCCTTTTCTAACTCCTCATCCTCAGTATCTATATCAAACATTTCTTCAACAACAGGTTCTATCACTACCTTCTTCTTTCCTTTTGCTTGCTTCCTAGTCACCTTTTTCTTGGTACTAGGCTCTTCCTCATTTTTCTCCTTTTTCTCTTCTTCCTCAGCTTGTTTCTCTTCCTCTTCTTCTTCTTCAGTCTTCAGTACCCAACTTGGAAATTCAGGGGCATTCACTTGGCCCACAAGATCAAATATCTTATTAAAAACTAATTGAAGTCAATCATGTTGGTCATTCAAAAATTTCCAGACTGCAATCTGCTTCTGCATGTGATGCTCTTGCATTGCAGGTGCAACGCCTCTCACATTTCTTAGTCTCTCTTTCATTTCAGCATTCAGATTACCAAGTGGGAATTTTCTTTGTTCATTGGAAGCTATAGGAACACCTTCTTTCATACACAACTCAGTAATAAGACAATGGAAAAACAGAAATCCCTTTGATTTTGTTGTGCATGCAAGAATTTCTCTAGCAATCAATCTACCTATATCAACATTTCCCTCGGAGAGAATTGTATCTAGCAAGATCAATCTCTCTTTGGTCATTGAATATGTGTGATGTGGGCAGAATTGAAGTCGCTACAAATAGATGCCAATTTCCTAATGCATCAATCAAGTAATTGCTCCTAAGTTTGATTTCATTTGGTGTGAACTTTTCCCAAACAGATCCTGGTATTGCTATTCTACTTCTCATTTCCTCCATTTCTTTCTTAAAAGCCTTGGTCACTTTGTTTTCAAATTCAATCCCATTATATTTCAGCATATAATGTTCATTTAATTTCTTTGCATGAAAGTGCACAAGTTTACCTCTCACCATGGAAGTGTAGGAATGCTTTGTTCCTTCTTGTGGTGTGATACCAGCATAGAATTCTCTCACCAAATCTTCAATGTAGCCTCCTCTTGGTAGAACGAAGTGATCCCAGTTGAGATTGGCCACTGTTGACATGAATGATGGGCTAGCCTTCTTCAAATCATACCCTCTTTCAAGCAGAAGATGCATCCTCCATAGATGAGCATTATCATCGGTTCTTGATGCTGATTCTTTGGCTTTGCCTTTCTTGCTTGATGATGATCCTGCATGCATGACTTTCTTCTCTTTCTGAGGAGTTTTGGTCTGCTTGCTTGATACTTTCTGTGTTGATTGCTTCTTCACCATTTTGGTTGTTCAATTTCTAGGTCTTTGATTGTTTTTGATTGAAAAAATGGAGATGAGAATGTGAGGAGTAACTGTTTCTAGAATGAGAGAATTTTGTGCGGTTTGCGAAGAAGGGGTAACGGTAATAAGATTAAGGCTTTATGTTTCAGGAAGAAGGAAGTGGAGTTTGTAGGTAGTCGTTATGTCTTGTGTGTTGTGCATGCATCACGCCATGTGTCATCTTTGGCTACTAACACATCATTAATCTTGCTTAACTTCCCTTTGATCTTCCTGATGCCTTAAGACTCACACTTAATCGCATTCTTCAAATTTTTGAGATTTTTGATGCAGAGCAATTTCTTTCAGAATGCAGTGCATTGATGCAATCGTGATTAGTATCCCGTGATTCTCGCAAAACAACTAAAAACATAAAATTGCACAAAAATAATTAAAAACAATGGGTGCCTCCCATCAAGCGCTTGTTTTAAGAGTCTTGTCACCGACTACCTCTTGTTGTTTAGAGATTTTGCAAATGGGTGGTGATTTTGTCTCTCACCACATGTTCACCATAGTACATTTTAACTCTCTGACCATTCACCTTGAAGACAGTATTAGATAATGTTTTATCTAATAAATCTACTGCTCCATGTGGATAAACCTTTATCAATTTAAATGGTCCTGACCACCTTGATCTTAGTTTTCCAGGAAATAGCTTCAACCTAGAATTGTGCAACAGAACTAGTCCTCCTTCTCTCGGTTCTCTTCTATGAATTTTCTTGTCATGCCATGCCTTAGTTTTAGCTTTGTAGATTTCAAAGATTCTCATAAGAGGTTTGCCGAATTTCTTCTAGCTCATCAAGCTCTATCATTCTCTTTTTACCTGCCTTGTTTAGATTGAAATTGAGCTTCTTGATAGACCAATAGGATTTGTTTTCCAATTCCACAGGTAAATGGCATGCTTTTCCATAGACTAATTTGTAAGGGGGCATTCCTAAGGGTGTTTTGATTGCTGTTCTATATGCCCACAAGGCATCACCCAAATGTAAAGACCAATCTTTTCTATTTGGACTCACCATTTTTCTAGCATTCTCTTAATTTTCCTATTGGATAATTCTGCTTGTCCACTAGTTTGAGGATGGTATGCTGTAGCTATCTTATGCTTAACTCCATATTTAGCTAGAAGGTTTTCTATGATCTTATTGCAAAAGTGTGAACCTTCATCATTAATGATAGCTCTAGGAGTTCCAAATCTAGTGAATATATTTCTTTGAAGAAATTTACTCACTGATTTAGCATCATTGTTAGGTAATGCTATTGCTTCTACCCATTTGGACACATAATCAACAGCTACTAAGATATATAAATTGCCAAAAGAGGGTGGAAAAGGTCCCATGAAATCCATGCCCCAAACATCAAATAATTCAATTTCTAAAATATTGGTTCTAGGCATTTCATGCTTATCAGAGATATTTCCTGCTCTTTGACATTTATCACAGTATTTAACCATAAAGTAAGCATCTTTAAATAAAGTAGGCCAAAAATAACCAGACTGTAATACCTTAGCTGCTGTTCTAGTGCTTCCAAAGTGTCCTCTATAAGGTGCAGAATGGCAATGAAGAAGCACTGTTTGTTGCTCCTCTTTAGGTATGCATTTCCTCATTAATTGATCAGGGCACATCTTGTAAAGGAATGGATCATCCCAATAGTATTGCTTGACTATGTGGAAGAACCTTCTCCTTTGTTGATATGTCATATTCACTGGTACTACTTTGCTTGCAAGGAAATTTACAATATCAGCAAACCATGGTGCAGATGCATTTGATGCTCCTGCATTGCTTATAGCAAATGCAGTTTCATGTTTTGCATTGATTGTGATTGCCAATAGTTTCTCATCTGGAAAGCTCTCCTTTATTTCTTCTCCTTGTGTACCAAGTGATTCTCCTTCAATCCTTGATACTTGATTCTCTACTCCTTTCTTATCTCTAATTTCAAGATCAAATTCTTGTAGGAGTAGAATCCACCTTATCAGCCTTGGTTTTGCATCTTTCTTTGAAATTAAATACTTAATGGTAGAATGATCAGTATAAACAATAATCTTAGTGCCAACTAAGTAAGATCTAAATTTTTCAAATGCAAATACCACAGCTAATAATTCTTTTTCTGTGACTATGTAGCTCACTTGAGCTTCAATTAATGTTTTGCTAGCATAATAAATGGAATGAAAAACCTTGTCATACCTTTTCCCCAGGACTGCTCCTACTGCAAAGTCACTAGCATCACACATTAATTCAAATGTACCGCCTCCAACTGGTGTTACTTATCATCGTGCAATACCAATGCCTTTTAAGCTTTTCAAAAGCTTCTATACAAGAGTCATCAAAGTTGAATGCTACATCATGTTGCAAAAGCATACATAATGGTTTTGAGATTTTTGAAAAATCTTTGATAAACCTTCTATAGAAACCAGCATGGCCTAAGAAGCTCCTGATACCTTTAACTGTATTTGGTGGTGGTAGATTCTCAATGACATCAACTTTAGCTTTGTCTACCTCTAGACCTTTCTTTGAAATTCTATGTCCTAGCACAATACCCTCTTGTACCATGAAATGACACTTTTCCCAGTTTAATACTAAATTTGTTTCTTCACATCTCTTGAGAATTTGTTCCAAGTTTGCTAAGCACACTTGAAATGTTTCTCCAAAGATAGAGAAATCATCCATGAATACTTCCATTGATTGCTCAATGAAATCTGAGAATATAGACATCATGCATCTTTGGAATGTAGCAGGTGCATTACATAAGCCAAATGGCATCCTTCTAAAAGCAAAGGTTCCATAAGGGCATGTAAAGGTGGTTTTGTGTTGATCCTTTGGTCTATGAATGGTAAAGGAAAGTGATCCTTTTTGGTAGCTTTGTTAAGTTTTCTGTAATCCATATAGATTCTCCACCCTGTGACAGTTCTAGTTGGTATCAACTCATTCTTTTCATTGGCTATTATTTGTCACACACCCCTTTCTTTGGTACACATTGGACAGGCTTACCCAAGCACCGCATGCGATATGGGGTATATGATTCCAGCATCTAGCCACTTTATGATTTCCTTTTTCACAACCTCTTTCATAATAGGATTTAGTCTTCTTTGACTCTCTATGCTATTTTTGGATTTTTCTTCCAAAATGACTCTATGCATGCATATAGAAGGACTAATTCCTTTGATATCTGCCATTTGCCAACCTATAGCTTTGGTATGCTTCTTTAGAGTACTAATGAGATCACTCTCCTGTTTTGATGTTAAATCAGAAGCAATGATAACAGGTAAAGTTTCATTGGTTCCTAAGAAAGCATACTTAAGGTGTTCAGGCAGTATCTTCAATTCTAACTTAGGAGATTGTTCTATTGAGGGTAAGTTCTTCTTGAGAATTGGATCCTCAAGATTGAGTGGTTCATAAGTTCTAGCCCATACTTCCTTACAAGAGTTTTCTATTGGCAGATTTTCTTTTTCTAGTATTTCATCATCTAGCAATGCTGCTGCATCTAATGCATCTGCATTGGCTAAGTGATCATACTGCTTGTAAAACTGTTTTTCTACCAATTGATCTAGAGAAAATAAGGATGAACACTCTTCTGTATTCTCTGCAGGATACTTCATAGCATTCATTACATTGAATTTTATCTCTTGGTCATTCACTCTCATAGTGAGTTCACCTTTCTGCACATCAATTATGGTTTTGCCAGTTGCTAAGAATGGTCTACCTAGGATAATAGGTACTTCCTTATCTGCATCAAAGTCAAGGATAACAAAATCTACAGGGAATACAAATTTATCTACCTTGACTAGGATGTCTTCTATGATACCTTCAGGATAGACTATTGATCATTACCTAATTGAAGTGTCACAATGGTTGGTTTTGCATTTCCAATTTCTAATCTGGTCAAAAATAGATTTAGGCATCAAGTTGATGCTTGCACCTAAATCACATAAAGCTTTACCAAGATAGGATTTTCAGATAGAAAATGGAATTGTAAAACTACCGATCCTTCAATTTCCTAGGAATCTTATTTTGCATAAGCAAACTACAATCTTCTGTCATGGCAACGGTTTCAAACTCTCCTAATCTTCTTTCTCTTAGTAAGCACATCCTTCATAAATTTTGCATAGTTTGGCATTTGTTGGAGTGTTTCTACTAAGTGGAACATTGATGTGTAATTGTTTTAGTACCTCTAAGAATTTACCAAACCTGCTTTCTCCTCATGAGCTTTTTTCAGTCTTTGAGGATAAGGAGGAGGAGGGTATTGTGTACTAACTTAGGTAATGGACTTTGAACTTTTTGTGATGCAGGAGCACTAGATGCTTCTGCATTGGTTTCTTTTTGATTTTTGGATTTTTCTCCCTTTTCTACACTTTCCTTCTCAGTTGACTCTATAAGATCCTTACCACTTCTCAAAGAAATAGCCTTAACTTGTTCCTTTCCTTGGTTTTGGGAAGGAGTAGCTTCTGTATTTGAAGGTAAGGCACCTTGTGGCCTTTGATACAGAGTTGTGGCTAATTGACCAACTTGATTCTCTAAATTCTTAATGGAAGCATCTTGGGTTTGTCTAGCAGTTCTAGATTCACCTATGAATGCTTTGAGCATGGATTCTAGAGAATTCTCAGTGGTAGGTTGAGAGTTTCTTTGGTTATTCTAAGCTGGGAATCCTGGTGGTGTAGTTGGTGCAGTTCTAGGTGCAGGTGCACTATTGTTGCTCCATCTAAAATTTGGGTGATCTTTCCAACCAGGATTATAAGTGTTGGAATAAGGGTTGTTATTCTTATTATAACCTACATAATTTACAGAGATAGGGTTGCTAGAACACTCCTCATACAAGTGACCTCCTCCACAGTACACACAACTAGGGGTGCTTGGAGGTACTTGTTCTCATCTTCACTTTCTGATCTTTGTCTGGTGATGCAGCTGCATTAGATGCAGTAGCATTGCCAGAAGTGAAGTTTTTCATCAAATTAGCTAGAGTGGCTACTTGAGCAGATAGGGCAGATATATTATTAACTTCATGTACCCCTGATGGTTTCTTTTGGGCACTCACCCTCTCAGTAGGCCAACTAGAGCTATTAGCTGCTATTCTATCAATTAATTCACATGCTTCATTGTATGAGGAAAGCATTATTCTGGTTTGAGGTTCTAAGCCATTATAAAATGTTTCCATTTGAATAATAACAGGTAAACCATGATGAGGGCATTTTCTTAAAAGTTCCTTCCATCTTTCCCATGCTTCAAATAAAGATTCAAACTCTTTTTGTCTAAAAGAAGAAATATCAATTCTCATTCTGGCATTTTTGATAGGTGGGAAATATTTTCCTAAATTTTTTTCAGCCATTTCATTCCATGAATGGATAGAGTTAGGCTCTAAAGAATTTAGCCAAGCCTTAGCTCTATCTTTCAAGGAATAAGGAAATAACCTTAATCTAAATGCATCTTCACTAACACCAGGTATGATAAAATTACTACATACTTCTAGAAATTGCCTTAAATGCAAATGAGGATCATCATGAGGAGATCCTCCAAATTGACCAATAGTTTGAAGCATTTGAAACATCATAGGCTTAAATTCAAAATGCATGGCATCAATATGAGGTCTAGATATGCTAGTTTGCATGTTTTGATGATCAAACTGAGCATAATCCCTCATAGGTCTATCTCTATCATTAATCATACCTATGTGATCCATGTGGATGAGATTTTCTCTATGAACTTCTTCAGTAGCATGCTGTGAACCAGGGCCTCCTCTCACTGAGTGTGGCCTTGAGCTTTGTTCTTCACTGAAAGACATGTTGCAGAACATTCCAACTATATAAAAGAGAAAAATTTAATGTTCTAATCATTTAATGTCTATTGTTAGCTAACTCTTCATTATTACTTGAAAGAGAAAAATTTACTCAGTTTAAACATATGAAATACTCTATATAAAATAGAGTTATCATGGACCTGTGGACTTTACTGGATTGGGCCCAAGTATCGGCCCAATCCAGAACAGTTTCCCCCCAAGTCGAGGTTCGGAGGGACGAAAGCCTCGACTTTGATAAGTAGTTGATCGGTCCCTCGTCAACCCCATCGCTCATTTCCTGTGTAGTGGTGCCGACATGATTAGCTCGGCCCTCGATGACAAAGAGCGACGAGACAGAGTAGAGTATGCAAATTTCCATATCCTAGGTCTAATCAGACGTGATTGTCCCTGTGCCGTTGGATTTGTTTGAGAGGTGATCAAGGGCCGAAGATTTTACTTCCTTGGAGCCATGTGTCAGAACGTCAGTGGGTGTATTGAAACGTCACGTTGAGATAGTCCCCTTGTTTCTAGAGCGTCATTATGACTGCTAATTAGGGTTGTCTCGTTTGGGATGTCGTCGCTTCATTTTCCCTTCCTTATTATAAATAGCTATGTACTTTCCTCATTTGTATACTGCTGCTCTAGATTGCAACAAATACCTAAGATAGACTTGGCTACCGACATCCTTTTTGAGGCTTTTCCTGTTGCTCGAGTGCTTTTTTCAACAAGGTATTTTCCTCATCTTTCTCTTGTCTTTGTTTATTTCTTTCTTCGTCCCTGGGCCTTTCATGCTAGGTTATGCTAGGCATTGACCGCTCCTCATAGTGAGATCCTCCTTCTTCGGCGAGATCTCTCTTAAGAGGAGGGGGTTCACGTCACTTCGACCCTCTCTCCATGGGGATCAAATCACGGTTCCCGAGAGATGAAATCTCGACTCGACTTACGAGTCGAGGTACTTTGAAGGTTCAGTGATTGATTATTGAATGAACTTCCTCCTTGTACATCAAAAAATGGTTATTGGCAATTAAGAGTGCTCTGAGGAAGGTTTCGTCTCTGTGGTTGTTTGAGGAGTACAAGAATTATGCTTGTGACTGGATTGATATCCCTTTAGAGCTCGAAACTGAGGGTTTATCGGTCAATATTGATGTTGTCGAGCTAAAGACCAATGAGGTGGAGGGTTCAAACCCAATGTCTTCTGGAGATAGTAGTTCCTCCGGGGAGAATGGCTCGAATGAGAGGCGTGATGGCAGCGCAAACAAGGATAATCATGACTTTGTCGACTATGGATTTCCTGAGATGCAGGATTGGGATACTGCCCTGAAGGATTATTGCTGGATGAATGAGAAAGTGAGGAGCTTGGCAAGTAGGATTGGTCCCGACTGTCCTCTCCTAGATGCCCTCATTTATCAGATGGTTAATGCCTGAGGAAAACAGTGGGCCATCTACCTCATCAGAAGAATGCCTTTTATGTTCATTACGAGGCTATGGCGAAGATGCACGTTCTTCCTCCCTTCACTCCCTTTGAGCAGCATTTTTCATCTTAGCTTCGTCTGGCGCTGAGTCATTTTCACCCTGAATATCAGGCATTCGCGCGTGCTTTTCAGATTGGGATGAAGCAATTAAGTCGACGCCTCTTTAGGGATCTATTCTTTTCCCTCTTCGGTTTCATGCGCACTAAGGAGAGAGCATGGGCATTGCTTCAGACCTCAGATAGTCCTTTGATCAGGAGATACTTCAGTCTTTATCTGGATTATTGTAAGGACTTTAAGGATCAATTCGTTTGTGTGGTTGCCATGAACCAGGAGCCGAAGAAGAAGCTGTACAATTACCGACATGGCGAGATAGTTGGCCCTAAATTTCCTTTTAGTTGGTCTGACCATCATTATTCTCTTCCCCCTAACAAGATTCTGATTCTTCCCGAGCACTTAGATGCCAATGACCAAAGGGAGTATTCCTACTCAATCGTTGGTTGTGGCTGATACTTCTGGTGAACAAAGCCAAGCTTGTGGTATGTTCTCCCCTCTCGGTTTTATTCTATCGTGACCATATTCATTTTTCCTGTTGCTATCTTGTTTATGTTTTGCAAAGACGATGACTTCTAAGCACCATTCTAAAGAAGTCAAAGGGTTCTGATGGGAAATTTTATGCCCTTCTGGCTGGGACCTTAGCAACTCCTCTGCCTGCAACTCTTATGGCTGCGACTCCTCAGACAACTGTTCTACATGAAGAGGTGGCTGTCAATATTCCAAGTTCTTGTTCTCCAAATTAAAGGTGGTAGGATCCCTTCCCCTCGGGTTCCTCCTTCTCAAACTTTAGCCATCAAAGAAAAGAAATGTCGATCTGACGATGGCGAGGAGTTGAGCCGTTTGAGGGAGTCGAAGAAGAACAAGAGGAGTCACAGGGACAGGGTCTCGGAAGGCTTGGTCATTAATTTGACTTAGTGGATTTCAAGACTTTGAAAAGGAACCCATTTCCTACCCTGCCCAAGGTCTTCGAGTTGGGAACCAATTTGCTGTAGAGAGAGAGGCCGATCAGAGGAAGCCGGAAGAAGGTAACACTACTACCTTCGCTAATTGGCTTGAGATTGGTCTCTTGGATGGTTCTGATATTAATGTTTGGAATCCTGATTCTGCAGAGCATTTTATTTTAAAGAACCGTGGTCGAACTCGGTTCTTTGAAAGACTCTTTTTATGTGCTTGAAGAGAAGAACAAGCAACTTTTAGAGGAGGCTGAAGCGTTGTCTAAGGACGTCGAGAATCTTCGTGCTGAGGTGGTTTCCTTGCGTTTGTCCCAACAGAAGTCCCAAGAGGATGTAGATCGCCTCTCCTTTGAGAAAGTTGAAGTCGAGCTATCGGCGATGCATGATCGTAAGAAGACTGGCTGGAGCGGGTTGCATCTAAATCAGTGGATGAGGTGGCTAAGTGGAGGGCAGAAAGAGGTAGGGCGTTAGAAGCTGAGGCTAACACCATTGTCATTGCCAAGGAGGTAGGTGATGAATGTTTTAATAATGCGATCAGCCAGATTCACCACTTGAACCCTTGTCTGCAATTCAACACCGAGGGTGTCGGTGCCCATCTCAGCTTGGTTGATGGTCAGGTTATTGAGATAACCTTTGGAGATGACAATGTGGAGGTTGAGGACTAGCCTTCTTGACTCGTTGATCATTTTGGACTTTGTTTTTGTAATTTTGATAATTTTCTTGGTTCCATGTACTCTATGAATTTGTAGAGTTGTTAGGTTGCTTTCTTTAACCTTTATGCAAGTTATTTATCCCTGTATCTCATGTTTGATATCCTTTTCTTTTGGTTTGTTGTGGTGATTGCATCTTAGACTTTGGAGAGTCTAATGTAGAGTCCCTTGAGCTTAGTAGGCTTCGGGCATCCTTGGTGGCGAGGTGCCTATTTTATCTTATTGTATGCTTCACTAGATAGACTTGGAATGCTCAGTCGCGAATTGTTGTATTAGTTCAAGAGAAAGCGAAGTAGGACTCTTTGAGCTCGATTATTCAAGTAGACAGGCTTGGGCTAACTCGGCTGCAGAGCCGTCACATTAGTTTAGAAAATGCGAGGTAGGACTCTTTGAGCTCGGTTAGCCAAGTAAATGGACTTGGGCTAACTCTATTGCAGAGCCGTCACATTAGCTGAGAGAATGCAAGGTAGGACTCTTTGAGCTCGATTAGCCAAGTAGAGAGACTAGGACTAACTCGGCTGCAGAGCCATCACATGAGTTTAGAGAATGTGAGGCAGGACTCTTTGAGCTCGGTTAGCCAAGTAGATAGACTCTGGCTAACTCGATTGTAGAGCCATCACATTAGTTTAGAGAATGCGAGGTAGGAATATTTGAGCTCGGTTAGCCAAGTATATAGATATGGGCTAACTCGGTTGTAGACCTGTCACATTAGTTTAGAGAATGCGAGGTAGGACTATTTGAGCTCGGTTAGCCAAGTAAAGAGACTTGGGCTAACTCAGCTGCAGAGCTGTCACATTAGTTTAGAGAATGCGAGGTAGGACTCTTTGAGCTCGGTTAGCCAAGTAGGTGGGCTAACTCGGATGTAGAGCCGTCACACTAGTTTAGAGAATGCTAGGTAGGACTCTTTGAGCTTGGTTAGCCAAGTAGATAGACTTGTGCAACTTAGCTGCAGAGTCGTCACATTAGTTTAGAGAATGCGAGGTAGGACACTTTGAGCTTAGTTAGCCAAGTAGATGGACTTGGGCTAACTCAGCTACAGAGATGTCACATTAGTTTAGAGAATGCGAAGTAGAACTCTTTGAGCTCGGTTAGCCAAGTAAATAAACTTGGGCTAACTCGGCTGCAGAGTCGCCACATTAGTTTCGAGAATGCGAAGTAGGACTCTTTGAGCTCGGTTAGTCAAGTAGATAGACATGGGCTAACTCAGCTACATAGTCGTCGCATTAGTTTAGATGTTTCCTTCAAGAGTTTTGGTACAAGATAATATTTTAATTCAATCGTTGCTTAATACTTATAACATAGTTGTGGACCTTTGAGTGCCTAGAAACACCTGAGTGTGCTACACTTTTTGCTGTTCAAATAATCTGGCTAACATCGGGCCTTAAGTAGTCGGGCGTTCACACTGGGTTGAGCCCACAATTTCTCTTTGCTTGTTGATGGACCCGCAATTCTGCTTCCGCCCTATGACGATCCTACTTCTTCCTTATTGAGTATTGACTATACTTGGTTTACCTGAGACTCTTCTCTTGCCCTTGTATTTGTGCCTAGTGCTCCTTATGTCTCATCTATTGTTTCCCTTTTCAAGGACAATAAATGGAACCTTTTAGCAGCGTCTAGGTCGGCCCTTACAGTGATTATTTTATCGATTGTAGAGTAGATTTTCTTGTGGATGGTTGATGCAATCGCTTCAAGTTGTCTGAGTGTTGGCCTTCCGATAATGCAGTTATACACTGATGGATAGGAAAGGACTAGGAAAGGGTTTTTTTGACTGATCAGGTCAAAGGCTCTTTGCAATAAGTGACCATGACCTAAATGTAGCCTAAGGGCCTTGTCCTCGACCCGTTGAACCCGGAGAGGTAGGCTCCCTGATTAGGGATCATATCCTTCTTAGCTAGTCTGATTGCGCAGAGGAGGTCCTCAAACATGATATCAGTTGAGCTGCCCCTATCGACCAAAATTCTTCTCACATCGCAATTTGCCATTACGGCTTGGATGATCATTGGGAGGTTTAACTGCTACGATGATATCAACAATACTTCTTTCTATTTTTTCATTTTCTCTTAAGAATCAGATTGGGAGGTTTAACTCCCGGAATCTCAGTGTTGGCGCATTCAGCGAGGATGCTTTCCATTGGAATGTTCAAGGGAGTATGTTCAGCAAATCGAGGTCCCCGAGTTCTTAATTCTCTGCGTTGGTTTGTTTGCTCTTTTTTCTGCTTTGTTTCAATGGGCGTAGCCTCTTTTTTCTATATGGGCTTTCTCAGTTTCTCAGGTGGATATTTCTTCATCCTCATACTCCATGTACTTAAAAGATCTCTACAAAAATTCTTTCAGGTTGTTGGGATTGTTGACACCGACAAAAATTTGTAGCAAACTTCCTGATCGAAGTTTGTCCTGCATGTACCTCCATCGCATGTATCTTTTAGGTCGTATACGCCTAGAGCCTCGTCGTTGAATCTTTCGATATACTCTCTTATATGGTCTCACCCTCGCGCTGGCGAATGTCACAAAGCGTTTTCTCCGATTTAGGATTGATCTTGGAAGCGGTGAAGTTGACTGTGAAGAGTTTGATGAAGTGGGGCCAACTCGTGATGGAGTGCGCTCGGAGCGTTCTGTACCATGCCAACGCGGCTTTGGTGAACGTTAGTGGGAAGATTTTGCACTTCACTTCGCCATCAGCATTCCTGTATCGAAACATTGGTTCAAAGTAATCAACGTGGTCTTCTGGATCTGTCGACCCATCATACAGATTTAACATGGGCGGTTTCTCTAGTGACCTCGGGACGGGGTATTCGTCAATCTGTCGCAATAGTGGCCCCGACTTAGATCGCTTGACACACTTCTTTAAAGTGTTCATCTTGCAAGGTGGCTTGTCGTTCTATGCGTCGTGGAGAGCAGGACCTTAAAGAGGTGTGATCGGATGATTCTACTGGTTACCGAGTAGACTCGAGAGTCGTTAGAGGGGAACTAGTCGGGGCCTTTAAATATCTCAATCGGTGGTGGTGTCGATGCGTGCGATGTTGAGGTCAAGGTGAGCAAGTGCGTCTAGAGGCTATCGTCCTTAGCGGAGGAGATCGAGGCCGGCTTCTCCCCACGTCTGTGGCAGTGGTGGCTTGTATTACCGCGACATTTCCATCGTTAACACGTCAGGCATTGTGGTCGGTGAGGCTCCTTGCCTGATCGCTAATCAACGCAATGAGGTTCTACACTGTCCGAGCTAGTAAAGGTACGAGTGGATCTCTTGCGGGGGCCACTACGGGAGCACCAACTTGAATTGGCCCAGTTGCGGCAATGACAATTGTTGGCTTGGCCCCTTGGTTTTGGGCGCCCTCCATCGGTAGTAACCGGACGTGTCCTCGTGGGTTTGTTCCTCGAGAGGGTATGGTGACTTGAGAGCGAATGTAGGGTGTGGTCCTGACAGGGTTTCCATGAGGTTGCGCCTGGCATCTCGAAGGTATTAAGATACCTAGAGTGGATTCGTAAGCGCTTGTAATTTGTTCCCACCGTGGTCGCCAATGAATCGTAATGGCTGCAGATCTCGACGAAAGGAGGACCGAGGTACTCGCCAAGATGAGAAGCTAGCTTGGTCCAAGTAATTGCCGAGATGGTCGATGAATGAGAGTGGGGTGAGATCCGAGATGCACCAGCGCTCACGTTGGTCCGACGAGGGGGTTGGTACCTGCACATCATGTGTGTTGCACCCCGAAAAATCCGGTTTGGACTTCTCGCTTGACAACGTGAAAAATAGTAGAGCCGCCACCAATATTTATTTAGGAAAACATTGAAAAAACCTTTTTTGGAAAAGCGGATGGTCTTTTGAAAACTCAGAGATGTAGGTTCGGGGGTCGGTTAGGTGCGGGGAAGGTATTAGCATCCCGCACCTCCTTTCTACTGAAAGGGAATCATTAACTTGATGTGTGGTTCAGGAAAAGTTGATTTGTAATGATTTTTGTTCTACTTCTTTTCTTTTCTTTCCTTTTCTTTTTATTTCATTTGAGAAATTGTTTTATTAAAAACGGGGAAGAAGAATATTTTTGGTATCTTTGAAAAGCGGAACAAAACAAAGATTTTTTTAAAAAAGGTGCTTGACGGGATGTGACCCGCTCCTACGTACCCTCACTGAGATGAGGGATCAAAGCTACGTAGTTCTCGCCTTTTGGTTTTGAAAATAGTTTGAGAGTTTTTCGCAATTGGGCGAGCGTTTGTGACGACCAAACAACAACGGTTTAGAGTGGTCGTACTACTAACTCTTTGGAAAATGAAATCGTCATTAATGATCAAACGGCAACGGCGCGAGTGATCATCAATGACAATTGGTTTTTGTTTAACGCAGAAAATGTTTTCGCAAAGAGGTCGAGTGTTCATGGCGACCAAACAACAACGGTTTAGAGTAGCCACACTACTAATTCTCGGGAAAAATCATCATTAACAATCAAACGGCAACGGCGCGAGTGATCATCAATGACAATTGGTTTATTTGAGGAAGAAAATGTTTTTTTTTTTAAAAAAGGTTGAGCTTTTGTGAAGACCCAAACAACGATGGCTTAGAGTGGCCTCACTACTAACTCTTTTTGAAAATGAAATCATCACCAACAAACAAACGGCAACAACACGAGTGATCATTGATGACAATTTGGTCTTATTGGTGTTTTGAAGAAGGGTTTTGGGAATGAGTTTTTGAAAAACAAACTAGAACAATTTCAACCAAATTCCAAGTCCATAACCAAATGCAAAATGAATGAATGAAGTTCAAACATATTCAACTAATCAAGCAATCATGAACATGTTGATCATCAACTAAGATTAAGCATGTCAATACAATCAAGAGATTTAATTGTCAAAGATGCAAGATAAAGTTCTCAAAACAATTGTGCGTGTGTGTGAGAATTGCTACGGGACGGGCAACAATCTCAAAGGGTATGCATTTATCTTAATGACTCTATGCTACAACAAGTAAGTAGGGTTACGTCTTCATATAAGAGTATATGCATGGGGGAGGAATTGCACACAATTAAATCAAGACATTTAAATGACATCATGAACGAGAGAATACAATTGATTATAGGCATAGAATGATCTAGGTTAGATGAATGAACATGCAAGCAATGATGTGCATGATTAGTGTATAATTCAACAATCAAAATCATATTGTTTCGGTCTATATTTCAAATACACATAATTTCGTAAAATAGCGTTTTTGACTCTAAAATTTTCGAAACTCCGAAAATTGAAAAATCATTCAAACATAGTTCAAAAACGATATTTAAATTCCCTAAGCGAGTAAAACTCACCTCTCGTGATGAAAATCACGAAATACCGAAAATGTCGGAATTTGCTCACTAACGAGAAAACACACGAACAATCCCCGCATTCTCGAACTCAACCGAACACGATCCAGTCACCTCCAACACTCCCAAACCGAAGCCAAAGCTACCCAAACCGAAATTCAGCTCAATCCAAGCTTCCAATTCAAAACCCCTAAGCCGCAACTCCTCCAAATCACTATTCATCGTCTTCAAGCTTCAATTCACTATTCACCCATAATCCCAATTTGAACCCTAACCTTTTGATTCTTCACAAACCCCAAATTGGACCTCAATATATGCACAATCCACCTTAAACTCGCTCCCAAACACCATTCAAAGCTTTCCTTTGAGCTTGAACAACAAAACCTCCATTTTGAGCTTCAAATTCGAAAATGGCAAAGTGAGAGAGTGTGAGTTGTTGATGATGATTTTGGTACCAAATCGAAGAGGATGATGAGGAGATCATTTTTGGTGAAGGAAGAATTGTGTTTTGATGAGTTTAAGGCTTCCATTTTTCCTCTTCTTCCTCCATACCCATTCTTCCTCTTCTCACGCCATTTCCTCTTCTTTTCTCTCGGGCTCTCTCTCCGATTCTCCTCTTTTCTATTTTTTTCTTCTTTATTCCTTTCTTATCTCTCTCTCTGCTCAGTGGCCTCTCTCTCTCTCAATCCCTTACTTTTCTTTCCATTATTTTAACTCTATTGGGGAATGAGAGAGTATTTGGATATTTTGATGTCTCGGAGATCATTTTGGGTGAGTGGTATAAATACTAAAATACCCTTAGAGTACTAATTTCCGCTCAATCATGCCTTTAAATTATTTTTCTAGCAATTATAAATTGCTTTCGTGAACAACCTCATATCCGAAACTTGATTTATTATTTATTCGGATAATAAATCACTCGTTAATTTCTTAATTTGAAATTAACGAAATTAGGGATGTTACAGTCACCCCAACTTGAAAAATTTTGTCCTCAAAATTTGACAAACACACCTCAAGAGTATATATACGGATATCTAATCCGCATATCGTCCTCTAATTCCCAAATAGCTTCCTGAACCGAAAAACGATTACAAACTCCTTAAGCAATTGTAATTGTTCTCGTCCGAAGCATTTTCTCTTCATGACCTAAGATATAACTTGGATTTGGCTGAAATGACGAATTAGTCAAAGATCAATCATTCCTAACTCCACAGTTGACTGGGATTAGAAGGTCTTTCCTCAATTAGGATACAGGAAATACTTCATTTAAATTGAACAATGCCCAAGATAAAACTATACAATACTCCACTAGTACAATACACTCGAGAACTGAGTTCTTCGCCGGCAATGCTCTACTGGTAACAATGGTTAATGTAACTCTTACAATACAGGATCATCAGATCCAACTCTAGTAGTCTACTCCTTTTGTCAACATAACCCTTTTATCGACTCGAGCTATCTTCGCTTTTTCTCACTATATACACAGAATTTGCCCATTACTAATCATGAGTTAGATAATTCTCCTCATGAGGCTTCTCTTACATGGGTGCACAACTACCTCTTGTTGATTCAACATCAAACACATACTAAACCCTTTCCAAGGCGTCATTGTAATTTTAGAACTCAGGGACGGATTCAGAAGAGTAAAGATTGAAGCAGAACTCAACCTGCCTTTCAACTCTAGAACATACTTCATCATCGAAATTTCATTCCAACGACTGACCTTTACAAGTTAACCGAATGGGTGGAAGAACTATTGTGAGAATTCTTCCGATAAACTTACCATACAAATCAATCAGTCCTCATAACTCCTTACTTTGGTAACTGAAAACGACAATTCCCAATTCGTTACAGCTTCACCTTTACTAGAATTTACTGTCACAATAGACTGGAGACCACATATTCCCAAAATTTCACTACAGAAACTCATAATTCATACTTCTAAGGTTTAGCCTATCGCTTCTCCTCTGCGAGTATATTCAGAACAACGCAGAGACGTCACTCATATTCTATAGTGGTCTTAATGTATACTAAGATGTTATCGGTGAAAATTTCAACAACTAGTCTAAATACGGGTGAAGAACTCGGTTCATGTAATCCATGAATACCGTAGGAACATTAGTTAGACCAAAGAGCATCACTCACTCGTAATGTCCATATCTAGTATGGATAACTATCTTCGGAATATCTAAGTCCTAACTTTTAATTAAAAAAATAACCCGACTTTAGACCACAATTTGAAATCACTGCTTCACCTTGAAGCTAAACAACCTAAGCATAGATTCTTATTCTTAACCATAACTTTATCCAACTGGAGGTAATTTATACCCGACCTCCTGCTCCCATCTTTTCTTTCCAACAAGTAACACAAGAGCACCCCAACTTGTGGGAAAACTAGGTAATAATACCCCTTCTGCTTTATTAGATACCTTATTAGCACTTTTGGTTGAACTCTGTCACACTGGTTTCATAACCGACTCACCAATGGGTAAAGGTTTTGTAAAAGTTTCTTGAATATGAAATAATTTTCTCACTTACCCATAGGTGTTTGTTTCTTCGTTAACCCGAAATACTAATAAAACATATCTTCACCTCGTGACTCATTCTTCAAACTCAATTCCAATATCCGGATGATCTCACACAAAAGTATGGGCTTTCAAAACCTATAAGTCGATGACTATTCCAACCAACCATTCCTTGAACTGGAATCCATTATTCATTCACTTGGATTCATCAACAATAGTGCTACAAGGATGTACCGATCTCAAATATCAAAATATTCTTTAGATTAGGGACTATTAATAATATTATACCAATGTTACTAACTCAAGAACAAATCACGGTAGTTGCTAATGTAACTTGTGAACCAAAAATTTCATGCATTACAAATGGATTACAGATCAAAGTCCTTTGACTTTATTTCATTGAATATAGACGAGTGATTTCCGAACTAGCCACCTTTCAATCAAAACAACATTTCTTGACTGATCTGTTGGAATAGCATAGTCTTAAGTTACATTTTACGTAGTTAAAGCTTCATTAAAAGTATCACAAATACTCCTCGTGACTCTCCTTCAAATTTGCAAAGACCATACAGTTCCTGTTATAACTATTATATACTTCAGCAGTTTCCTCATCATGGTCCTTAGGGTCATTAACTAAGGTATAGATCATATGTCAAACAACTTTTCTAAAGCCAACCATTCTCTTGAATGGAGTCTAATACTCAAGTACTCAAGCATAAAAGAATCTAACCTCAGAGATCCCTCGCTTGATACATAACCGCTTTCCTAGCTAAGTAGGATTTACTCTAAGCGGAACGTTTACGTTTGGATTCATCACGAAGTCAAACCAGTTATTATACTCATCAAAGAAATAATCAAAATAGAAGGATTCTTCTACGGAATCAAACGGGCTCAAGATGATGTTCCCAACGTTGATTCCGAGAACAATTCTCACCACTTTAGTCATTCCTTTGGTCCCACAACTCTCCAGCTCCACAAACGTTCAACATAACCATAACCTCTCTAACGTATCCATTTGGCATGGAACATGTCTTGCTTAACAATAAGTAAGGTGTCTCACGCTCACTTAATTCCGTCTTACTATAGCACAACAACACTTTAAGAAATTGAATGTTCCACCCTTGGATATACTGGTGACATACCTCATAATCGTTCGCTTTTGGCAACTCTACCGACTGTTGAAAAGCTAAAGCTGCTAACAACCTTTTCCGGGGAATAAAACCATTAGAAAACTATAATGAGTATCATCCTAAAACAGTGTTTAGGAATCTCATCTTAACTGCTGGAAGTTCTCTTTCCAATTCCCAAGCCTATAATAGGTTTATGTTCTACAACCGCTTTAGTACCAAACAACTTGGGATAATACAGAGATACAGTTCAGAATACCACTGAACAACTGATTCACAAACTACTCGGATGTGTAGACATTTTCGTTAGCTTTCCAACGCATCCCGGAACATAAGAATCGGAGTTCCGGATTAGAAGTTATAAATAAATCAAGTTGGTGAACTATCGAAAATTTCTCACAAACTGAGACTAGCTTTCTCGAAATATATATATATATATATATCAATCGGCTTGAATATAGTTTCCCTCACATGTGACATCTCATTTACCTTACTGCAGTCATTTCTTAGAATCACATAACAGTCCATTGCATAACTTGATTGGAAACAAGTTTTCAGGAATAGATTAAAAGATATTCCTCAAGTTCCTCTTCTGAAAGTTTAACATTAGAATTCCATATAGGTACCGGTCTTTCAATCCAATAATCACTCTTTCCGAAATATTACCGTAACGGGGAATTGTTTGAAACCCCGTACATGTTACCATCAAAATCACCTATTGATCTTATCTTGATTAGGACTTGGTTGTAAACCGTAATCGTAACTAATTTGATCCGCATTGGGTCTCAGAGCCAATTCCGAGATTGCACTACAACTTACTAGATCGGCTTCATAGCATTTCGCAGTATGACTTTAAGGAAAAAATGAACCTTATCAATACTCGCAGCTATCCAGAGGAAACCTCTAACTGCAATCTAAGCTGGGGTTTACTCTATCCATAAAGTAAGGATATATATGGAATAATATTTCCATAGCTGCTAGACTGACTAATCAACGGTCAGGACCTCGGGTGCATCGATTAATCTTAGCAGGTCTTACGATACTGTCATTATTACCGCCTGAAAGCTTTTCTTAATTGTAGTTCCTCGCAGACCTACGATAACTTCCATCGCAATTTCACATTTGCACTGGTTCCTCGATTGAACATCCAGTCCATCGCTTTTCTTGAACCAACATGGCTGCCCTTTACTTGCTTCGAACACCAACTATAGCCCTTTGCTTTCGCTGCGTGCTCTGATAAACTGAGAAGGCCAAAATTCCTATGGTGTAGGGTTTGGACATTTTCGGGGCCGAGGCAACTAACTGTCATCATTCTCAGTAACTCACATGAAACATTGAGTGGATCCTGACTCAATACTTCACATAATATACTGAAAGGTTCTGACATTTAATTGTCTAAGTCCCTAGCTGACTTAATCTAACCTCTTGACCATACGGTCTCTAGGTCCGACTAAGTCGAACCGCCTCGATACCAAATGTAACACCTAAAAATTTTTCGTCTTAAACACGAATTATTCAAACATTACATATCGAGTATATCGTAGTAAGCGGAAATATAACTTACAACTTGTATCAAGTCAAGTTATACAATATAGTACAAAGAAACAAACTAGAATATCATAAGCATAATTGCTCAGTATCCATCTTCCACACAAGCATCAACCGCTCGTGCTTCTTCCTTTTTCTTTTATCCTGTTTCTCTGAAAAAAACCACATATGATAGGGTGAGACAACTTGCCTCAATGAGCTTTACCGTGACCCTAGCCACACTCATGAGCCAATTAAAACATAGACACGAGCAAGTTAGTACTTATCGGGTCTCTTAGCAATTCTATTATATGAATTGCGAAACATAAAACATAGACACAAGCAAGTTAATACTTATGGATCTCTTAGCAATTCTATTATATGAATTGTCAAACATGGTAATCCAAGAATGAATTACAATAAAGTTTTATTAATTTTAGTACACCACCAACAACCTAAAAGAAGCATGGGTGGACCCGGTCATAGCCAATAAGTGTACAACTCTCAAAGGCGGAATAATCTTTTTAACATTGGGGCCTAGGGGCGGGGCTCATGACCGCCCTCCCTAGCATACTAACACATAGAGGTCATCACCTCAACTCGATATATTTATATATCGTAACATAACGGATAGAGCATATCATTTTCCGCAAGCATTATTTCAATTCCATTTAATTTATAATTATAGGTCTCATGGATAGGTTTAGATGATTTATAATCATCCCTAGCCAAAACATAAAAATAGAACATTTCGTTCGGTTTATTTTCCAAGACATAAGTCCACACACGTTCACTAATTCGGTTTTTCGAAATAATAATAATATTAATCGTTATATCAAAACCACTTTGAATTTGTATCAAAATTCTAACAAAATTTCGGCAGAGTTTCCTCTGTAATACGGACATCCCAAAAATAATATAATTTCCTGTAAAACCAGTCCAGACTTCAATTTGATCAAAATCATTAATTTCGCACATATACAAAAATTTACGGTTTTCCAATAGATTTGAAAATTCAACCGAATCACACCAAACAACTTAAAACACATTCAAACAAACCATATCCCACAGATATTCCGGTCGTGCAATACAATTCAACAATCAAAATCATATTGTTTTTGGTCTATATTTCAAATACACATAATTTCGTAAAATAGCGTTTTTGACTCTAAAATTTTCGAAACTCCGAAAATTGAAAAATCATTCAAACATAGTTCAAAAACGATATTTAAATTCCCTAAGCGAGTAAAACTCACCTCTCGTGATGAAAATCACGAAAAATACAAAAATGTCGGAATTTGCTCACGAACGAGAAAACACACGAACAATCCTCGCATTCTCGAACTCAACCGAAACACGATCCGGTCACCTCCAACACTCCCAAACGAAGCCAAAGCTACCCAAACCGAAATTCAGCTCAATCCAAGCTTCCAATTCAAAACCCCTAAGCCGCAACTCCTCCAAATCACTATTCATCGTCTTCAAGCTTCAATTCACTATTCACCCATAATCCCAATTTGAACCCTAACCTTTTGATTCTTCACAAACCCCAAATTGGACCTCAATATATGCACAATCCACCTTTAACTCGCTCCCAAACACCATTCAAAGCTTTCCTTTGAGCTTGAACAACAAAACCTCCATTTTGAGCTTCAAATTCGAAAATGGCAAAGTGAGAGAGTGTGAGTTGTTGATGATGATTTTGGGTACCAAATCGAAGAGGATGATGAGGAGATCATTTTTGGTGAAGGAAGAATTGTGTTTTGATGAGTTTAAGGCTTCCATTTTTCCTCTTCTTCCTCCATACCCATTCTTCCTCTTCTCACGCCATTTCCTCTTCTTTCTCTCGGGTCTCTCTCTCGATTCTCCTCTTTTCTATTTTTTTTTCTTCTTTATTCCTTTCTTATCTCTCTCTCTGTTCAGTGGCCTCTCTCTCTCTCAATCCCTTACTTTTCTTTCCATTATTTTAACTCTATTGGGAATGAGAGAGTATTTGGATATTTTTGATGTCTCGGAGATCATTTTGGGTGAGTGGTATAAATACTAAAATACCCTTAGAGTACTAATTTCCGCTCAATCATGCCTTTAAATTATTTTCTCTAGCAATTATAAATTGCTTTCGTAACAACCTCATATCCGAAACTTGATTTATTATTTATTCGGATAATAAATCACTCGTTAATTTCTTAATTTGAAATTAACGAAATTAGGGATGTTACAATTAGGCAAATATGCAAATGCATGAGCATACAAGACTATGCATGAATGAATGATTGAGCATACAAGACTATGAATGCATGAGCATACAAGACTATGCATGAATGAATAAGCATACAAGACTATGCATGAATGAATGATTGAGCATACAAGACTATGAATGCATGAGCATAGTTATTGTGCAAGGTATGAACATTTGAGTATGCATGAACATGTGAATATGTAGGTTAGAAACGAATGTAAAAGAATAAGTAAGAGGATGCATGAAGTATGTGAAATGTCTTTGGTTCTTTAGGTAAATGATTCATGATTCAAAGTGATAAAAAGCAAGATGAGTTATGGTCAGAAGCTTTGATGCAATGTAGTAAAAGAAAAGAATGCAAAGTGATAAAAAGCTTAATGAAATAAGTGATAAAAAGTGAATGAAATAAGTGGTAGAAAGTGAATGAGATGGTAAAAGTAAAAAGTTAATGAAATGGTAAAATGGTAAAAACACAATGACACAACTTGCATTTACTCAACCACAATCAAAATGACAATCTTCAAGCAATCAAAGGGGTAGAAACCCTAGTCATGGACGAATGCAAGCAAGCATGGAATCATCAACTTATTTCATGCAAAATTGACAACTTAACACACAAAATGACACAAGAGAAAAGGACCTAATCTATCATGCAAGTTCCTAAGACAAACATCAACCAAATCATGCATTTATTCACACAAAATCAAAGAAAACAAAACAAGCAACATGAACCCTATTTTTCTTGCCCAAACCCGAGGCTATGTATGGCCCAAGATCAACAATTATTCAACCCCAAATCATAAAATGAACAAGAACACACAAGAACCCTAAAATAGAGTTCATGGTCAAGCAAATGGGGTATGAGAATGGGTTTTCATTTGATGAAAATTATGCAAACAAGATTTAAAATACAAGAAAATGCAAGAAAACACAAGAACAACTCCTTCAAAGCCAAGGAGCCACCTCAAACACCCAAGCCTCCCTAAGTGCTTGTCAATAGTGTTTGAGATGGCTCCTCAAAGCAACAACAACAATATATGTAGGAGTTGAGAAGAGGAGAAGAGAGATTATGCAAAAATGAAGAAGATGCAAGGGTTTTGAAGTTTTACCTTGAATCCAAGCTAGGAAATGAGTAATATGAAGAACAAGACCACAAATCAACTAAACCCTCAACAAACTACAATGAAACTTGCGCCCCTTGCCTTGATTCTTGAGATTAGATGATGAACAATTAGATTTTAGTAGAAGAGGAGGATGATATGTGAAGTAGGAGTGGGTTTGAGATAGAAAATGGGAGTGAATTGAAGAAGAATGAAGGAGGAATTGGGGAAGGGAGAGTTGTGTGAGGGTTGTGTGAGTGAGAAAATGAGAGGCCAAAGATTCATGAGAGGATGGGATATGAAGGTATATATAGAGTGCAATTAGGTTTAAGGGCATAATGGTCATTGTGCATCACCTATTGTTCTAGGATTTCATTTAAAATTTGAATGGAGGGTGAGGATTGAACCACACTTTGCAAAAGGCAAAAAAAAATGAAAACTTGGAGGAGAAAGAGAAGGGGTAGCGAAAATGAGAGGGAGAGTGGTGCCAAGTTTTCTGCAAGTCATCATCTCTTGTCTTATTGTCTTATCATGGAGACCCTTCCAAATATCCTCTTTTTTATTATTCTTTTCAAGATAATTGTACAAAAATCTAACCATTTTGAGCCATATACAAGGTATCTTTGAAGAATATGACATTTTGTAGATGAGCATGACCAAAATTGCCAATAAAAATCCTATCTTGTAATTTTGGGAATATTCTTGCACTTCAAATAAAGATGCTTTCTTGAATTAATTTGAACTTGATATTTTAAATTACACATGGAATATGTGTAATGATTTTATTTTTTTGTTCAAAATAATACAATTGCATTAAAATAAATTCCCAAAAATTAGTTAATTGGATTTTTAATTAGCAAAAGTCTTCATTCACATGAAAAGACCAAAATACCCTTTGACCTAAAAACTTGCTTCTTGCCCAAAAAATGCATTTCCACTCTAAAAATGATTCTAAAAACCCTAGGATGACTTCAAAACCTTAAAAATGCATGCAAAATGCTCCTTACACTCTACAAAATGATTTCACACTTCACAGTTTGCTATTTTTTGTGGAAAATTAGGGTTTTGACCCTAGGCGGACAAAATTAGGGTATGACAATGTGGATTAAGTGTTTATGAGGTAATTAATGCGTACCTGTAATAGTAATTTTATGTGCTTTAATAGGGATCAGTGCCTAATGTGGCACGTTATGATTGGAACTTTGGCTCGATGCATCTGATACGTTGAATGGAGCGAGGCGCATCAGCGTCGTTTTTTCCTTGTGGATCTGTGGACTTTACTGGATTGGGCCCAAGTATTGGGCCGATCCGAAACATTACTATACTTTTGTTACTAAATATTATTTGTATCTTGCTTTTCACATATTAGCATACGTTAAAGACGACTCCTATGAATATCACTTATTGATTCTAATTAATATGTTACAGACATTCACAAAATATTTTAATCGTAACATAAGATGCTTTTGTTTCTATATTAAATGAAGCATCATACTAAAATATAGTTAATGTTGTCGTTTCATCATTATATCTCACTTATTCTGGTTTTTGCGCGGGGAAGCATTCCCCCTCTTTTGGTGTGTTTAATTTTTTAAAATAAAGGCTGACTAGTAATAATATAATTCATCGATTTTTATAAATATGAATTTAAACTATTTAGTATATGCTTTTTTTTCTATTCATTTTCTTCCAAACTACGCTTCATCTAAAGTTTTAGTAAGAGATCATATTGCATTGGAGCATTGTTAATTTTTTGGTAAGCGTATCGATTCGTTGCACGTAGTAACTAGTAAAAACCACTAATTGTATCCCGATTTTTTTTGCGGCGGGGGCATGACAATAGCCAATAAAATTTATTGAAAAATAATAATAAAGTTTAACAGGAAAAATAATCTTGTGATAGAAAAACTTTGAATATGATATATTTACTATTAGATGAGCAATAATATTAGAAGAACAAAGATGTAAAATTAGCCCTTGAGGCTGAATTGGATAGGCAGACAGCCTGTGCCCTCTTCTATTGATCACCGGCCCCTTCTTTCTTTCCTTTGGCGCAAAAATTCCATCTGCCTTTATGATATTTACTAAAACTAGTTAAAACACCTGTGCTACGCACGGGGCTTACTCGTAGCCCTTTGTTTTCATATAATCGTATTATTAGTATTAAAAAAATACGATGGAACGAAAAAAGTATTATGAATAGCATCACAGTATAAAAAGAGAAGAATTTATACAAAATTGAAAGAAGATGATGCAAGTTTTATTATAAATATGGCTGAAATTCCCGCGAAAGTAAATGCTAAAAGAAAGATAAAAATATAAACACCAATTTAAGTATGTTTCTAAAACTCGTTGGTGCGAAATAACCAAAACAAAGAAGATGACACAAATAGAAAGTGGAACACATGAGTATCATGTAGGTTTGAATGAAAATCACCAATAAATTAAAATAGAAGCCCCTATACAGTGTTGAAAGAATATGATAAGGGATTTTGTTGTAAATTGAAACTTCCGTGAATGAAAATTAAAATATAAGTACAAATTAAATAAGAGACTTATAAAATTAAAAAAGAACATTAACAAACACATTGAAAATGATCATCCTAAGTATTTTTAAAACCCAAACTCATTTTATAAGAAAAGAGGCGGATTGGGATAATTTCAGAACTAAAACTTCCTGTCGTTGAAATCAATTAGTTGTTGTATGATTAATAATTTAATAAAAAAGAAAAATACTATCTTGCATCGATGCATTCCTACTAAAGTTATAAACATTGTCCGACATAATCCTATAATTTAAATATAGTGTTCTGAAAACATTAATTATGTTGAACACTATTGAAATAACATTGGATGAAATAATGTTGGACTGCATGATATCTTTGTGGTTATTCTTATATGTTAAAAACACACACACAAAAAAGAAGTGACATACAAATATTGTTTTAGGATTGGTGACTTGGCGAGGTTACAATGAAAATGGCAGAACTTTAATATTATAGTAGTTAAATTAAAAGTCTATATTTTGTGTTTTTTTATTAGTTTTTTCATCATTTTATAGTTTAAGTATATTATTAGTTAAATTAAGTGCCAGGGTTTTTAAAAAAGAGGATTTCAATGAATATAAATGATGCAGGTTTTATTATAAAATTAAAGAAGACAACACAAATAGAAATTGAAATAGAAAATGATGAGGGGTTTTATTGTAAATGTGGCTGAAGTTTATGTGAATTAAAACCAAATTATAACTATGAATTAAATAAGAGGATTATAAATTTAAAAAGAAATTAATAAAAACATTGAAATTGAACATCCGCATATAATAAAAAGAAAAACTCTACAGAAAATTAATAACATAATCCATATTAATATAGTGTTGAATGAAAATCACTAATAAAACAGAAGCAGCTATAAAAGAAAGATAAAAATATGAACCCCAATTTAATTATGCTTTTAAATATGAAGAGGGGTAGTTTTGTAAATGTGATTGATGTAACGCCCCAAATATAATTCAATTATTTATTTAGTGGGTTCTTTAAGGCTTACAACATTTGGTTAAGTCAAAGGATTAATTGGAGTTTTAAGGTATTTAGGAGGTATTTGATTTAAATGAGGAGTGGTGGTTAGTGAAAGGGGAGTGGTAATTTAATTAAAAGAGGGAGTAGTGCAAGTGATGGAGGGAGTGTAATTAGAGGCCCATGAGAGTTAGGCCCATTGCCCATTGGAAGCCCATAGGCATGTCTTAAAGGGGTGTGTCGAAGGAGAGGAGACATTAACTCCAATAAAAATCTAAGAAAGTCAAAGGAGAGTAAGAGAAGGTGGTAGGTGAGATTAGCTTTTAGAGAGAAGAAGAAGAGGAAGAGGAAGCTTGCCATGGAAGAGCTCAATGCTAAGGAGGAGGAGCTGAATTGTTGGTGAGGGTTGGTGATTCTTGGTAGATCGGGAAGGCTTGGTGGAGAGAGTGCTACTTCTTCAATCTTTTGAGGTAAGGGGGCTCTCTATTCATTTATAGTTATGTATGTATGATAGACTTTGTGTGTGAGCAAGCATGTGTTTGTATTCTGAGTTGTATGTGTGTTGTTTGATGCTTGCGTTGACTGTGTTTCATTCATTTTGGTGATGTTGTGATGAGTTGATGATCATCGTGAGAGGCAAGGAGAGCAGGAGCGAGAACTCTCATCCCGATGAGCTAGGCTTCTTTGTATCACCTTCGTTGAGGTCGGTGATGAGTTTATTGGATTAGCTACGTAGAAGAACTTGTGTAATAGTGATGCGTAGGTTTGATCATAGACTGAGAACTAAGGAGAAAGATTAGGAGAAAGACTAGGCGCACAGAGAGACTTAAGGGTTGAAGTGCTATTGGCTAACCAAAAGAGTGTTGGAGTCGGTGTAGTTGAGGCGGGTATAGGCTGAGGTCGGTGTAATCCTAAGTATTGACAGGTAACGTAATCAAATGAAGCGTGAGTGAGGGTTGGAAGATGAGGTAGTGCGTAAGTAAGCTAAGTGATGACATCAGTGAATTTGAAGCCAAGCGTAAGGCCGGTTTGTGGTTGCCGGTGTACAGAGTAGGTAAGCCGAGGTGTATATGCCGAGTTGGGTGGTGTATGTACTTAGGTGGAGTTGCTATAAACTAGTACAGTCGAAATTAGGCTTAACCGAGATCAACATAGTCGAAGTCAGTATAGGCGAGACTAGTGTGGTCGAACTTAGGCGCAATTCTAAGCGAGTGTAGTCGAACTGGTGTAGCCGAAGTCTTGCGCATTCGAGTCTAGCGTAGTTGGAGTCGGTAAATAGGCGAAGTAATGCGTAGGTTTCACGTTAGGAAATGTCGACCTTAGCGTAATCGTAGTTTGAGTATGACGAAAGCAGAGGTGTCGAAATAGTAGTGGCGAGAGTGCGATCGGTGTGCCGAGGTCTTGTGTCTTTGCCGAGGTGCCAAACGGGTACCGAGGTGCTGCGTATGAGCTATGTTTAGCGTATTTCAACGCGAGAGGTGACGGTGAGTGCGGCGGTAATAACGTTAAGTCCAAACGATGGAGCGATGGGTGTCGTTTTGGTCCTTAGGTGTCGCTTTGGTCCTAAGTGGACGTTGGAGTACTCGGATTGACCGTTAGTCAAATGCTTGAGTGTTGAGGTGCTCGTTGAAAGTCGGGCGGCGACTATGGAGCCGTTGGTCGAGGTAGGAATGTCGGCCTTAGTGCTTGATTGATGGTGTCGGGATGTTGTTAGCCCCTAGTGCCGTAATGATTTATGTGTGTTTGTTGGCCCTAAGGCTACGAGTAGAGGAGTAATAAATGATGAAGTCCCCGAGGGCATTAAATAAATGAAAATGGTGAATGCAGAGGACTTTGGTCCTAGAGGTGAGCAGAGGACTTAGGTCCTATTTATGAATAAAAGGTCATGGTCTAATTGGTGAGTTATTGGAATTGTGTTATGATTTAATTGAATAATGTATATGTTGTGTGTTATGCATTGTTCATGGCGTCGCATAAATCATAAGCATAAGGTGATAGCAGAAGACTTGGTCTTGGACTTTGGTCCTAAGGTGATAGCAGAGGACTTGGTCCTAAGGACTTGATCAGAAGGTGATAGCAGAAGACTTTGGTCTTAATGGATCCATCATGCATATGCCACGGAAGTATGGGCTGCATCATTCATATAAATCATGCAATCGATTGTAGTATTATTTTGTGGTAGGAGGCGAGGTGTCATAGCTTTCTTTGAGGTGATTTGTTTTGAGTGAGTTGAGGTCTTTGTTTATGTTTGTTTAGCATGAGGTTTGTTATAAACATTGCTATTTGTGTTTAGAGACTCACCCTACTGCTTTTATGTTGCCTGCTCTCGTGGCGACAAACAGGTGATGTGCAGGTGATCCTGAGTGAAGGTCCTTTCTTCCCTTAGCCTAGTTGTGGCGTCTTGCTCTGTGACGTCAAACTGGGAGGCCGGGTAGTCTATTAGTTGTTTAAGTTTAGTGTTGAACTGTAATAGATTGATGTATTAGAATTTGTGGGTTCGTCCCATTTCTCGTGCTATGTATCACGCAATTATATTTTATAAATGAAAAGTATATTTTATAAATGAAAAGTATTATTGGCTAAGTTAGAGCGATGTTTGAGAAACGTAGCATTCCCTTGAGAATGTATCTTTAAAAAGAAAAAGAAAAACGATTTTGAACTCTGATTTTATAAATTAAAGTATTTAAGAGTAAGGGGGTGTTACAAGTTGGTATCAGAGCAAAAGTTCGGTCTGTCAGGCCAAGTTTGTCGATCGTAGTGTCTCGAGATCCTTTATCGATCTCCAACGAGAGACCTTGTTGTAGATTTTGTTTGGTTGTTTGTGTTTGTTGATTGTAGCATTGCTTGTAGTTGCTTGTGATCGTTGTTTGTATTAAGTGAGGTATGTGAGATTAGAAGAGCATTTTAACGACGTCAAAGGAGTAGAGTCGTGACGACGCACGCCGTACTACTGGATTGCGTTAAAAGTCCTTCAATATGAAAGGTGTAACTTTTGAAAGGACGTAGTTTTGTGACCTTAACTAAATTGGATGCGTGAGTAGGAGGGGTGATCACCCCAATAACTCATTCCCAATGAAAGAGGTGACAATAACTCGTAGTTATTATAAATTTTGAATATGTACTAATTTCAACTTGATTGATTGAGTGGTGTGTGCAAGTTTGATTGACACTTTGTGTTTGAAGTTCATGCAAGGAAAATAGAGCATGCCTTTTTGGAAAAAGTTTAGAGATATGGTTTCTGGAAGCCTAAGGTAGAAAATTGTTCTTAAAAGTATGGTAGTGTAGCACTGGGGGGCTGATGTAGAGTAGTAGTCTTTGACTTAGTTTTAAGATGTAATATATTGATGTCCTAGTACTTAGTGTACTGAGGTTTAGGTGCGTTGAATAGTAAGTGTAGTGAAGCTTAACTTGTCGCAGGGTAGAGAACCGAGGTATTGTGTCGTATAAGCCGAGCCGTGGTGAGTGCTTAAACGTATTGTGCCTAAGAGTAGTAAATCAAGGTGAAATTGTGTGGTTAGGTGTGAAGTGACTAAGTGTAGATGATGAGGTGAGTTGTGAATAAGCCTATGTGTAGTTGAGGAGGTGTAGTGCATGGACGTCTAAGCTAGTTGCCGAGGTGCAATATGGTGCGCCAAGTCTTTGTGTAGTGGGAAACGAAGGGTAAGGTGTGTATCTTTGAGGCGTTGTGGTATACCGAGGCAAAGCGAGGTAGAAATTGAGGTAAATGACGATGAGGTGTAGGTTTGGCTTAGACCCCATAGGAGAGTCGACTCGTAGTTTAGAAGTGAAGTTAGCAAAAATCCTTGTTTGCGTTTAGCGTAGGTATACCGAGGTGGATGAAGATGGGTTTGTTCCTCAGTGAACTGAGGCGAGTGGCAGAGAAGTGAGGAAGGATAGGTTGCCTAAGTGAAGTAACTAGGAAACCGAGGTCGTGTCTGGCGCCATTGAAAGTGTAAAGGCGCTAAGTGGAGGCGTAGCCGGGTGGTGAACTGGGGTGATTGAGGGTGGATCGAAGTAGTGTAACCCAGTTGTGTTAAGACTAAGGTGAAATAAGTAAGGTAGTTGTGGTATAAGTATAGATACCAAGATGATTATGGTGCCAGAGGATGGTGCCGAGGTTCCGTTCGAAACCACAGTCGCGCAAGGCGCTGCCAGGCGTAACTGGGAGTGCTATTGGGTGTTGAGAAAGCTTAAGTGGTTGAAATAGGATAGTCCGTTTTAGTCCTAGGTAACGTTGTAGTCCTCGTAGTGACTGTTTAGTCCACTACGTTTAGTGTGAGGGCGTTGAGATAGCATGAGGGTTGGACGATAACCATGGGGCTTTGTCCGAGGTGCGAAGTCAGCTTTAGAGCTGTGAGCGATGATGTGTTTAAGTGGTGAGGTTCCAAAGGGGACTGACGTTGAGTGTTGGGTCTATGACCTCGCTTTTTTCGTGTGTTGTACTCGTGGTGTTTGGGGTTGCCTTCAGGCATTCTCTGCGTAGTGAGAAGGCTTGGTCCTGTTTAGGTGTTGTCTTAGAAGTGGGGGTAGCCTTCAAGGAAAGGTTGATCCTTAGGCGGTCGTTTGGCCCTTAGGTGACGCATGGGTCCCTAAGTGTTGGTGAGTTTTAGTTTGGCCGTAGTGCCGTTGATTTAAGTGACGTTGAAGTCCACCACTGTTGGTGGCGATGAGCTCGATGAGTTGTGAATAGACATAGAGAGATAGTGGTGACATAGTGTAAAGTGGTGTGCGAGTTTAAGCGTCTGATCGACTTGTAGTTATCTAAGTGAAGTGTATCTTTGGTCGAGGTATGTCTTATCAAGGTTAAGAGGTATTAAGGATGATGAAACTATAAGTGAGTTGAACTGTCGGTATGTGTAGTTTAAGCATGTCGAATCTAGTGTTGTAGAGATATGGATGTATTGATGTGAAGTGTATGTATGGGACGAGTTAATGTCGTCGAGAAGTAGGTAAGAGGATACCGAGGTGAGGTGGAGAGGAGTGAGTGTGCTCGGTGTGGTGTGTGTCTCGTGGCGTGTAAGGCAATGGGCGCCGAGTATGGCATGCCCCTTGCGTTTTGTTTTTAGTGGCGTGTTGCGCGCACTTTGTCTCGAGTGCCGAGTTGGGTAGGCGTGCGTGTGTGCTAGTGAAGTCTTGGCGCAGAGCGTGGCGCCATGCCGCGCCCACGCTGCTCGTGTGTTGCGTCTGATGGAGCCCCACCGCTTTGTGCGCCAAATCTCGCTTTTAGTCTTTGGCGAGGTGTCGTGGCTATGTGTCGAGGAGAGTAGATGGTTATAGAGTTTGTAAGTATGTGATGAAGTATAGATACTTAAGTGTAACTTTGGATGATTAAAGGATTAAAATTCAGTATGAGATATAGGATGAAGGGATGAGGAGGATATTATTTGTAGCTTGGATATAGATTAATGTAAGAGATGAACATTTGTACATTAAGAAATTGCTATAGTGTGGTTTCCTAATGGTAGGGTAAGGGTGTTTGGATAAATTAGGTGGGATTTTGAGGATCCAAAAGGTGTTTGAGAGAACCACAGCGCAAAGGTCTTTGTCACGTAGAAGAGTGGTGTCGCTTGTAGCCAAGAATCAAAGGTGAAATGGGAGAGGTGAATGACGAAGAAAATGTGGTTTCCTAGAGTAAGCGAGGTAGTAGCCGAGATGGGTTGTGGCGAGGTGATGTCGTTACGAGTGACCAAGGAGTAGTAGTCGAGTTGAATAGTGATAAGGTGTTGTCCCTAAGATGAACCGAGGTGTATGGGTTGAGATGTGGAGGTATTGGAGTTTAAGTGTCGTCGTTTAGACATGACAAAACGTAAAGCGTTTCGTTAAGGGTAATCTGGTAGAATTTATTGTCAATACCGATGCTATTCCTTGTCTTATTAAGGTCGAAATGCTGTGAACTTTGAGTCTTGTATTGCTTGGTGTGCTTTCGTGTCTCTTGTCAATTCGCGGGGACCTTCTTTGTGAATTATGCTTATTGTCATTGAGTAGGGTCAGATGTAACCTCGGGTATGAACTAGATAGAGCATAACTAAGCTTATATTAGCTAAATTTTCGAGGACGAAAATATTCTAAGTGGGGGAGAGTTGTAACGCCCCAAATATAATTCAATTATTTATTTAGTGGGTTCTTTAAGGCTTACAACATTTGGTTAAGTCAAAGGATTAATTGGAGTTTTAAGGTATTTAGGAGGTATTTGATTTAAATGAGGAGTGGTGGTTAGTGAAAGGGAGTGGTAATTTAATTAAAAGAGGAGTCTGCAAGTGATGGAGGAGTGTAATTAGAGGCCCATGAGAGTTAGGCCCATTGCCCATTGGAAGCCCATAGGCATGTCTTAAAGGGGGTGTCGAAGGAGAGGAGACATTAACTCCAATAAAAATCTAAGAAAGTCAAAAGGAGAGTAAGAGAGAGAAGGTGGTAGGTGAGATTAGCTTTAGAGAGAGAAGAAGAAGAGGAAGAGGAAGCTTGCGTGGTGGAAGAGCTCAATGCTAAGGAGGAGGAGCTGAATTGTTGGTGAGGTTGGTGATTCTTGGTAGATCGGGAAGGCTTGGTGGAGAGAGTGCTACTTCTTCAATCTTTTTTTGAGGTAAGGGGCTCTCTATTCATTTATAGTTCTGTATGTATGATAGACTTTGTGTGTGAGCAAGCATGTGTTTGTATTCGAGTTGTATGTGTGTTGTTTGATGCTTGCGTTGGTGTGTTTCATTCATTTTGGTGATGTTGTGATGAGTTGAACATCGTGAGAGGCAAGGAGAGAGCGGGGAGGCGAGAACTCTCACCCGAGTGAGCTAGGCTTCTTTGTATCACCTTGCCGAGGTCGGTGATGAGTTTATTGGATTAGCCACGTAGAAGAACTTGTGTAATAGTGATGCGTAGGTTTGATCATGGATCGAGAACTAAGGAGAAAGACTAGGCGCACTGAGAGAGACTTAAGGGTTGAAGTGCTATTGGCTAACCAAAAAAGAGTGTTCGAGTCGGTGTAGTTGAGGCGGGTATAAAGTGAGGTCGGTGTAATCCTAAGTATTGACAGTAACGTAATCAAATGAAGCGTGAGTGAGGTTGGAAGATGAGGTAGTGCGTAAGTAAGCTAAGTGATGACATCGGTGAATTTGAAGCCAAGCGTAAGGTCGGTTTGTGGTTCAGGTGTCTGCAGTAGGTAAGCCAGAGGTGTATATGCCGAGTTGGGTGGTGTATGTACTTAGGTGGAGTTGCTATAAAATAGTACGATCGAAATTAAGCTTAACCGAGATCAACATAGTCGAAGTCGGTATAGGCGAGACTAGTGTGGTCGAACTTAGCGCAATTCTAAGCGAGTGTAGTGGGAACCGGTGTAGCCGAAGTCTTGCGATTCGAGTCCAGCGTAGTTGGAGTCGGTAAACAGGCGAAGTAATGCGTAGGTTTCACGTTAGGAAATGTCGACCTTAGCGTAATCGTAGTTTGAGTATGACGACGCAAAGAGGTGTCGAAATAGTAGTGAGCCGAGGTACGATCGAGTGTGTCGAGGGTCTTGTGTCTTTGTCGAGGTGCCAAACGGGTACCGAGGTGCTGCGTATGAGCTATGTTTAGCGTATTTCACTGCGAGAGGTGACAGTGAGTGCGACGGTAATAACGTTAAGTCCAAACGATGGAGCGATGGGTGTCGTTTTGGTCCTTAGGTGTCGCTTTGGTCCTAAGTGACTATGGAGTACTCGGATTGACCGTTAGTCAAATGCTTGAGTGTTGAGGTGCTCGTTGGTTGGGCGGCGACTATGGAGCTGTTGGCCGAGGTAGGAATGTCAGCCTTAGTGCTTGATTGATGGTGTCAGGATGTTGTTAGCCCTAGTGCCGTAATGATTTATGTGTGTTTGTTGGCCCTATGGCTACGAGTAGAGAGGAGTAATAAATGATGAAGTCCCTGAGGGGCATTAAATAAATGAAAATGGTGAATGCAGAGGACTTCGGTCCTAGAGGTGAGCAGAGGACTTAGGTCCTATTTATGAATAAAAGGCTGCGGTCTAATTGGTGAGTTATTGGAATTGTGTTATGATTTAATTGAATAATGTATATGTTGTGTGTTATGCATTGTTCATGGCGTCGCATAAATCATAAGCATAAGGTGATAGCAGAAGACTTCGGTCTTGGACTTCGGTCCTAAGGTGATAGCAGAGGACTTCGGTCCTAAGGACTTCGATCCGAAGGTGATAGCAGAAGACTTCGGTCTTAATGGATCCATCATGCATATGCCCTGGAAGTATGGGCCTGCATCATTCATATAAATCATGCACTGATTGTAGTATTATTTTGTGGTAGGAACTGAGGTGTCATAGCCTGCTGAGGTGATTTGTTTTGAGTGAGTTGAGGTGCTGTTTATGTTTGTTTAGCATGAGGTTTGTTATAAACATTGCTATTTGTGTTTAGAGACTCACCCATCGCTTTTATGTTGCCTCGCTCTCGTGGCGACAAGCGGGTGATGTGCAGTGATCCCGAGTGAAGGTCCTTTCTTCCTCGGCCTAGTTGTGGCGTCTTGCTCTGTGGACGTCAAGCGGGAGGCCGGGTAGTCTATTAGTTGTTTAAGTTTAGTGTTGAAGCTGTAATAGATTGATGTATTAGAATTTGTGGGTTCGTCCCATTTAAGTCGTGCTATGTATCACGCAATTATATTTTATAAATGAAAAGTATTATTGGCTAAGTTAGAGCGATGTTTGAGAAACGTAGCATTCCCTTGAGAATGTATCTTTAAAAAGAAAAAGAAAAACGATTTTGAAGTTCCCGTGAACAAAAATTACATTATGACCATCAGTTAAATAATAAGCACTCATAGATAGTTGAAAGAATACGGTGGGGCTTATATTGTAAATATGGCTGAAGTTCCCGCAGGTTAACGCATAATTAGAAAAGAAAAGAAGATAACACAATTAGAAAATGAAACACATGGGTATCATGCAGGGTTGGATGAAAACCACCAATAAAATAGAAACAACCATACAAAGTTGAAAGAAGATGATTGGGGAGTTATATTGTAAATGAGCCTGAAGTTCCTGTGAGAAAAGTTAAATTATAACTATAAATTAAATAAGAATATTATAAAATTAAAAATAAACTTTGACAAAGACATTGGAATTGAACATGCACAGATAATAAGAATAAAAGGTCTAAAAAACTTTAATAACGTTATCTATATTCATCAAATGCAAATGTAAATATAAAAACCTAACCAATAATTAAAGAGAAAAGAAGATAACAAAATCAGAAACTGAAACACATATATAGACTTTGATTTAAAACTAAACACCAAGTTAATTATGCTTCTAATACTCGTAGGTGTGAAATTATAAAAGTAAAGAATAAAACACAAATTGAAAGTGAAATACGTGGGTATCATGGAGGGTTGGATTAAAACCACCAATAAAATATAAGCACTTATACAGATGAGAAGTTTAATGTAAATATGACTGAAGTTCCTGTGAAAAAAGTTAAATTATAACTGTAAATTAGATAAGAATATTATAAAATTAAAATTGAACATTAACAGACATTGAAATTGAATATTCATATAAATAATTAGAAAGAAAAGTCTAAAAAACTTTAAGAGTGTTCTATATTCATCAAATAAAAATATAACTCATAATTAAAGAAAAAAAGACAACACAATTAGAAAGTGAAACACGCATGTAGATATCATGTAGCGTTTGATTTAAAACGACAAATAAAATAGAATCACATATACAAAGTCGAAATTATTATTGACAAACGAAAATTGCATATTTGAATAATTAAAAAAGATTTTGATGCTTAAGTACCCAAAAAACACTATTTCATCACACTTTACGTATTTTGTCTCAAAATTAATTTTTTCACCAAACAGGTTATTGAAGAATGAACTTTGTGTATTTAAACATGTAATTTTTTTCTGAGAACATTAAAGCACTCCAAATCACACCGTCTAGCATCACACTTCATGTATTGAGGAACAAAATTTTTTTTGAACATCTAAAATTTTTTTGAACCGTAAAGTATCCCAAAACTATAAAGTTATGCTTAAAACATAAAAAACAAAAAAAAAATGCATATAAAAGAAAAAAAAACAATCAACAAAATGATCTGTACATGCATGGCTCTCTTCACAAATCTGCGCCAGATCTATACATGCATGGCTCTCTGGGTAAGCTTCGTTCCTTCAAGCTCTCTTCACCGTAGATCCTCTCTCTGCTTCTCTTTTTTCTTTTTCTTTTTGCGGTCAAAGTTCTAATTTTTTTTTGTATGGATTTTGAGCTTATTTTTGAAGCAGGATCGTGTAAAGATGTCATAGTGTGAAAGAATTTTGGATGGTGAAGATTTGTCAGTACTCTAGTTTTTATGAATTGTTCTTTTTTTTAAGATTTGTATTATGTATTTTTAATGTTTGTATATTTGATGTTCTTTCTCCTCTATTAAATAGGATTGAGGATTTTTATTTGGGAATTTAATTTTTATGATACTTTTTCCTTTATTTTCATGATTCTGTTAATTAGCCTCTCCTTTTTTCAGTAATATCAAAGAGAAAAAATGTTATTTTTTTTAATTTATGTATGTTATTTCGTTCACATTAATTCATTCATATCAGCACTATTTCTTTATTTTAATGCTAAGTATTTAAAGAAAATGAAAAGGAAAAAGGGTAAAATGTGGCACGTAATTATGGCAGCACCACCGTGTTAGTAAATGTGTTATTGTATCATGTGGATAGCCGCAACAATTGACGAAGCAAGTGGCCATGCTTAGGAAATTAAGGATATAGAGGAATATTCTAACTAACATTCGGTACAAAATAACAAAGGATACAAACTCCCGTGGAAAGCCGGCTGCAGAGTAACTGTAGCGCGGTATCCGCATTAAAAAGAGAGATTTCATACGTTTCGGATATAGCAGATCCTTTTTTTAGGGTTAAATATGTTTTTGGTCCTTATAAAATTGACACCTTCTAAGTTTAGTCCCTACATTATGGAAATAGGCGTTTAGGCCCCTAACTTATTTTTTTCGTTTTCATATTAGTCACTGGCGTTAAATGGACTAACAGAAGTTACGGTCAGCGTTGTCACATAAGCACTTTAGTTGACATGGCATCCACATATCAAGGACGCACTGTTCATCGTCTTCCTTACCCAGTTTTCTGAAAACGTGTTGTTTTGACCCCAAGTTAAGCCGGTTTGTTTTAGTGATTTAGGCCACTATTTTCTTCGATTTTGTATCCGTTTTAACTGCGATTCAAATACAAGAGGAAATCCCATATTAATTTCGAGAATGGTTTAGATTTAATGACCTCTATCAAATCCACGAGCTGCATATTTAATATCCCATCAAATAATCAATTTACCTGGATTTTGCATATTCCTTGACAGTGCTATTGGCTCTTTTCTGGCGCATTCTTCCTCTGGTTGCCCTCTCAAAGACAGATTTTATGACTTAAATCATCTGCTTGTTTGGAATTCAAATCAACCTCCTGAAATAGGTACGGTATCAGATTTTAATTCCAAAAGCATAAATACATCTGGATGGCATATTCTCAACTCCATTTCAAAAGCAACTAATTGATATGTCAACAACACCGAACTTTGAAAGGATTGAGTGGGACAGAGGTAGCGACCTATATTGCACGCCATTGGCTACTCCTGGTTATATTTCTCTACGATGTGTTGTCTCTAGAAAAGATGAAGCACCACATGCTGATTTGTTTTTGGATTTTTTTTTCTTGTTTTTTTAGTCTAATTAACGTTAGAGACTAATATTGAAAACTGGAAAAATAAGATGGGGATCAAAATGCCTATTTCATTAATGTAGGGACTAAACTTAGAAAGAACTAATTTTGTAGGGACCAAAAACATATTTTACCTTTTTTTACTATATGAACATGGCTCAATCCGCACAATGATAATCATTTCTCTATTTTCTTGTAACTTTATTTTATATTTATTGTTGATGTACCGATACTCACTATAGTTGCACTTGAAACTTTTTAAGCGCGCGTTGGGTTTCACAGTGAAGATAATTGGGTTTAATAAAAGTGATGATAGTTAAAAATGAGTTGAACACATAATTTATTTTCATAAGGTATAAGAAAAATGATTTTTATAGACTCATTTATTTGGATAGTTTGGATCAAATTGATTTAGAGTGTAAAATTATATTACAATGAATTTCAGAATTAATTCTGTTGGAAATGATAATGATTTTTAGGAAGCTTTTGGTAGAAGTGAAGAGGAGACTATGATTTCTAAAGTGAGGAAATATTTTGCTCTTTAGAACTTTTTGTTTACTTTCTAACTTGCTTGATTTACAAATGACAAGCTCTCCCCTATTTATAGGCTCTAAGGGAGAGTTCTACATCTATCTAGAGAAGATTCTTCACACTTCAACTGATTGACTTTCTACATACATATAGAGAACATTCTAGACACAATCTACACACATCTCTCTACTAAATATTTTTCTACTATTCTCTAAAATCTTATTAGACTAGAACGCTAAAACCAAATTGGCATAACACTTGAATAATCCAATGGCCCAAATCAAGTTTACCTTTCAACACCCCCTCTTAAACTTGATTTGTCATTTCAAGTAGAGTTCTCAACTAGATAAAGTTTTCACGCTTGAGGGTCTTAGTGAATATGCCAGCTACCTGGTCTTGACACTTCACATATTCGACTTGCACATTCTTTCTTGCTATGCACCCACTTATATAGTGGTAGTGGGTATCAATGTGCTTGCTTCGATCATGAAATACTGGATTATTTCCTAGAGCCATAGCTGACTTATTATCCACAAAGATCTTGGTCGGCTCCTCTTGCGACATCCCCAACTCCTTTAACATATTTTTAAGCCAGACTGCATGGAAAACACATGATGTGACTGCTACATATTCAGCTTCACAAGTTGAAAGTGTGAGTGTCGGTTGTTTCTTTGACATCTAAGTGAAAGTTGTGTTTCCCATGAAGAACGCAAAACCACTAGTGCTCTTTTGATCATCTCCATCTTCACCCCAATCATTATCACTGTAACCAACGAGCTTATAATTATTGTCTGATGAAAACCATAAGCCAAAGTCGATTGTTCCTTTGATATAGAGAATAATCCTTTTTGCATATTTGAGATGTGTAGTGGTCAGATTCTCCGTGTATCGACTGATGAGTCCAGTAGCATACAAAATGTCAGGTCTTGTGCATGTCAGATATCGCAAACTCCCAATCATACTCTTGAAATTTATAGCATTCACCTTTTCTGTTTCATTATACTTTGACAACTTCACTTTACACTCTACTGGTGTGTTGATTGGCTTGCAGCTTTCCATCTTGAATTTCTTCAACATCTCCTTTGCATATCTTTGTTATGAAATGAATATTCCATCTTCCTTTTGTTTTACCTTGATGCCAAGATAGTATGACATCAATCTAATATCAGTCATCACGAACTCCTTTATCATTTCCTCATCACAAACTACTTTATCATTTCCTTCTTAAACTCTTCAAATACACTTGGATTGCTTCTTGTGAAGACCAAGTCATCCACATATATGCACTCGATCAAGATATCTCCATTCTTGATCTTAACATATAGGGCATGCTCGTGTGGACACTTTGTAAAATTGTTTTCCTTGAAGTAGTTATCAATCTGACTATACCATGCTCTTGGTGCCTACTTTAATCCATAGAGTGTCTTGTTTAGCTTGAGAACTTTGTCTTCATGTCCTTTCACCTTGTAGTTCAAAGGTTTTTCAATGTATACTGATTCCTCTAGGACTCCATTTAGAAAGGCAGACTTCACGTTCATCTGGTGAAATTTCAACTTGTTTTGAGTTGCTAGAGAGATTATTAGTCTTATGGTCTCTAAACGAGCGACTAGAGCAAATACGTCATCGTAATCAACCCCAGCCTTTTGACGATAGCCTTTGGCCACTAGTCTTGCCTTGTATCTTTCAATTTCTCCACTGACGTTCTTCTTTGCCTTGTACAGCCACTTGACACCAATAGTCTTATGCCCTTTTAGAAGAGACACGAGTACCCAAGTGTTGTTCTTCTCGATGGATTTAATTTCTTCATCCATTACATCTTTCCATCTCTTATCTTGCGCAACTTCTTCAAAGTTCATAGGTTCACAGTCTGCAAAGAGGAAGAACATTGTGAGGTTATCTGCTGCCTCAACTTCTTATTAGAAATCTTCAAGCCTTCGCGGTGAAAATGCTTACGTGTTATCATACGGATCTTGGAGGCTTCGTGTATGCGTGTCACTATCCTTTCACTCTGGTGACTTGGATGTTGTTGATGTGGGCCCTTGTTGAACTTCTCTATTTGTCTCTTCCGCTTCTTGATTGAGGAAAGAAAGCGGGCTCCTTTTCATGAGGTCCAAAGTCCCATTGTCCTTCTTCATCGAAGACTACATCTCGACTGACCACAGACTTCTTGTTGTTCGGGTTCTACAGCTTGTAGCCCTTAGAGTTTGGGTCATACCCGACAAAGATGAATTTCTCACTCTTATTGTCAAGTTTTTCTCTTCTCTCATCCGGTATGTGAACATGGGCTACGCTTCTGAACACTCTCAAGTGTGAGATACCTGGCTTTCTTCGACTCAAGGCTTCTTGTGGTGTCTTTCTCCCACACACTTCTTGTTGGAGATCAATTTAATAGATAGACTGCACATGCCACAGCTTTAGCCCAAAATTCTTCTGGCAATTTCTTGCTTTTAAGCATGCTTCGAGACATGTCAAGGATTGTTCTATTCTTCCTCTCTGTCAAACCATTCTATTGAGGGGATGTTGGAACCATCAAGGGACGTCTAATTCCATCATCTTCACAAAACTCTTGGAACTCTTTAGAAGTGAACTCTCCGCCTCGATCAGTTCTCATAGCCTTAATCACTCGACCACTTTCTTTATCCACTGCAACTTTGAACTTCTTAAAAACATTAAATACTTCTGACTTCTATTTCAAGAAGTGTACCCACATCTTTCTTGAAAAACCATCAATAAATAGGAGGAAGTCGTTATTTTTACCGAGTGAGCTTGGCTTGATTGGTCCACAAATGTCAGCATGTATGAGCTTGAGCGGCTTTTTGGCTCTTGAGTTTGACTCCTTTGGAAAATTTGTCCTAAACTGCTTTTCAAGTAGACATCCTTCATAAAGTTGATCGGGTTTGGTAATAGACGGCAGCCCTCTCACCATATTCTTTTCTAACAGCAAACTTAAGTCTCCAAAATTTAAGTGCCCATATCGAAGATGCCAAATCCATGCTTCAACATTATAGAAAGCTTTGAGACACTTTGCGACGTCATTTTGGATATTCAATAAGAGCATCCTATTTCTTGACATTGGTATGTTGGTGATGAGCTTGTTTCTTTGATCTCGATGGATAGATTTGGAATCTTTCAAGTGAATATCATATCCCTTTTCTTAGAAATTGTCCCAAACTCAAAATATTGTTTTTCAATTTTGGAGCGTAGTAGACATTTGAAATAAAATCATGTCTTCCATCCTTTAGGCGAATTAAGATCTTACTAATTCATCAAGGTCCACGAACATGCTTCTTTTCACTACTTCTGCGTGCTAGAAGAACTGTTTCAACTGTCTGGTCGTTCTGCTCCACATAGTTTGTCTTCTCTTCTACTCTATTCTTTGAAAATCTACCTTCTGAAGCGTAAGGGCCAAACTTCTGACAATATTAGCATCTAGTTTGAGATTTATCAAACCTTGTGTTTGGAGATCCTCGTCCACGCCCTCTTGTTGAGCTTTCTCCCTTTTATAATTATTGTTGGTGAAATTCGTACCTCATCCATTAGTATGGCGTCCAAACTGTCCTCGGCCAAAACGTCGACCTTGACCTTGATCTTGTAGGCTTCTCTCATTTCCTTAACTTCCTTCCTTCTCCTTTAGTTGCATCTTGAAGAGTTGCTCGGTGATCTCCAATTCTTTTTCTTGTGTTTCTCTTTGTAAGCTTGCAATGATCCTTGGAGTTGTTCAATCGTCATGGTCTCTAAGTCTTTGGTTTCCTCGGCGTCACAATAATATGCTCGAATTTGGTATCCAAAGAGTGTAGTATCTTCTGCATAATCCTTACATCTTATAACTTCTCACCATTTCTTTGTAATTGATTTGAAATGGGGTTAACTCTTGAAAAATATTTAGAAATAGACTCTGACTCTTTCATATGCAAGGATTCAAACTCACCTCTTAGTGTTTGAAGACGTACCTTCTTTACTTTGTCTTATCCTTTGCAAGAAGTTTGAAGCTTCTCCCATACCTCCTTAGCGGACATTTGAAGTTTTCTCAAACTCATCTTCATCCAATGCTTGGTAGACGATGAATGGAGCTTTCATGTTTCTCTTTCTTGAATCCTTCAAAATATCCTTTTGTGCTTGAGTTAAGGAATCCTCATTTTGTGATTCCTTATAGCATTTCTCAACAATCTCCCAAACATCATGTGCTCCAAGAAGAACCTTCATTTTGATGCTCCAATTATCGTAGGTGCTCCCCTTTAGAAGCAAAACTTGGAAGGATGTTGCTCCATTGCTCGCCATGACTATAAAAGATTTCTTATCAGAACCTAATCTCTGATGCCACTTTGTTGGAAATAAAAATGATTTTTAGGAAGCTTTTGGTAGGAAGAGGAGACTATGATTTCTAAAGTGAGGGAATACTTTGCTCTTTATAACTTCTTTATTTTCTAACTCGCTAGGTTTACAAATGACTAGCCTCATCACCCGTGCGATGTACGGGAATAGCTAGTATCGATTAAATTAATCCTTTTAAATTAAGAAAAAGTTAATAAATTTAAAATCAATAATTTGAAATCTTGAAAAGCACAACGCACAAATGAGTTTTAAAGAGTCACACAATTGGCAGTCACACATCTTAGATATACATGTTTGGATGAAAATCACTAATAAAATAGATGCAACTATATAAAGATGAAAGAAGATGATGATGGTTTCTATAAATGTGGCTGAAGTTCTCACGGAAGTAAATGTCAACGCGGTGCTCAATATAAAAGAAAGTTAAAAATATAAACACCAATTTAAGTATGCTTCTAATACTCGTTGTTGCGAAATGACTAATAAAGAATACAACACAAATAATAAGTGAAACATGTGAGTACCATGGAGGGTTTGATAAAAACCACCAATAAAATAGAAGCACCAATACAATGTTGAAAGAATATGATGGAGGTTCTATTCTAAATGTAGTTGAATTTTTTATGAATAAAAAATAATATATAACATAAATTATAGAAGAATATTATAAAATTAAAAAGGAATATTAACAAAGACATTGAAATTGAACATTGATAGATAATAAGAAGAAAAAATGTAAGGAATTTTAATAACATAATCCATATTCATCAAATGTAAATATAAAAACTTAAACAAAAATTAAAAAGAAAAGAAGACAACACAAAGTTGAAAGAAGACGATGATGATGGTTCTATTGTAAATGTGACTGAAGTTCTCGCATGAGTAAATAATACAGCACGATACTCGAATATAAGAGACAGATAAAAATATAAACACCAAGTTAAGCATGCCTCTAATGTTTGTTGGTGCAAAATGACCAAAATAAAAAACAATACAAATAGAAAGTGAAGAACGTGGGCACGTATCATGCAAGGTTTGATATGAAGACCACCAATAAATTAGAAGCACATATACAAAGTTTTAAAGAATATGGTTGCCGAACTAAATAGATTCAATATAGATATTCTAGGTTCAGAAGTATGTGGAGAAGTATAAAAACAAATTATTATTTTAAAGTTTCAAAAAAATATGGTTCTAAAAAATATAAAAAGAAAATGAATAAAAAGAAATTGATTTTTTAAAGTGGTGAAATTAGTTAAAGGGTGAGTTGTACGAGTTAGTGTCACGAAATAATTATTTTTTCACCAAATCGGTTATTAGCTAACATGACTTTGAGTTTTGAGCAGTTAAAAAATTCGGAACACTAAAGTACCACAATCTGAGACTTCTCTCTACTATTCTCTCTACGCTAATTTTTTTTCATAAAATTGATATTTTTTTCACCTAACCGGTTATTGAGTAACAAACTTCAACATACATATCTAGAAGATATTCTAGACACAATCTAGAGACTTCTCTCTACTACATCATTTTCTACTATTCTCTAGAATCTTCTTTAGACTAAAACACTAAAACCAAATCGACCTAACACTTGAATAATCCAATGAGCCAAATCAAATTTACCTTTCAACATCCCCTCTTAAACTTGATTTGTCATTCTCAGTAGAGTTCTCATGGAGGTGCATATTATAGGAGGCACCTTTTTTTTTTTATCTTCACCCTATATTTTAAAATTTACATTCATTTAGTAACACAAACTTGAAAACCCACGACCACCACAAATACATCCTTAATTTTTTAAAATGGATAAATCTCAACTTGTGCTCAACATCATATAACACAAAACTCCAAAACATGAACTTCAGGTGATGAGGACATACATGGCTTGGTTCTACATACCCTTTCCAATTTCCATATATACACAGGCTGGCCCTACTTGCATATTCGTCAATCCCATCTCTATCTCTACCTTGTTTTCTTTCACCTATTTAAGATTCAGTCAGCAATTAAGTGCTGTATGGAAAAGTGATTCCAAGCCATAAATCTCCATATGACCACCACACCAAGTTGCATGTCCTTTTTTCTGTTTTTAGTTATCGTGTCGTGTTATTGGTGCACAGTATCTACCAATAATAGTGACTAAATTTGATTAGCCACGTATACTCAACTTTGTCAATCTATATAGTTTTTCCCTAATTTTAGAGTTTTTTTACTGGACTCAATCTCAAACTTAAATCTAATTACTGCTGGGAGTAACCGCGTATCTTTTTCTTAATGGGATGCATGCAATGCAACCTTTTATTTATTTTTGTTGTTATTAATAGCTAAAAAAGAAAATAACAAAAGCAAGATGCAACTAATATACTATGTCCTGTGTTGTTTTTAAGTCGCATCAGATTCCTCTGCATGCCAGCTATGTCACTCCTGTCAGATTTGGTCATTTTCACAACATAAAGATACTTTGGACATCTTCTGCTTTTGAAATATGCATTTATAATTAATTAGCTTTATTATATAGTTGATTAAAGCTAATAGATTCTTCATTATTTGTTTCGTTTGATTAAACAATGTAACTGTGCTATACCTAACAGTTAACCATTTTTAGCTTAGCAATTTAAGCTGAAATTACTAGAGCAATTAACGATTGCTATATATGTTAAAAGGAATTTCAATGACATTGCCAATTCAATTCAATCACCCAATTTTTGTTACATAATATATAGGGTACTTCACATTAACCCTCCCCCATTGACCATGTTTTATTTTCTCTTAATAGGATTACATTTAAAGCCTCTAAATTAGAGTACCTAATTTTTTTAGGTGAATACGCTCAATTGGAAGTCAGCGTCTAATCTCTCTAGATACGGATATCTATTTAAGGAATTCATTTCTCTCAATAAAATATGTTCTTTTTACACACGAGTCTGAGATCAAACACCTTACCTTATGTCTAAGAATTAAGAAACCCGATTGCTTGCCAACTGTATCACACCATATTGGTCCCAACCTAAAGACAATAAAGCATTAGATATTAATATAATAATATATTAGATAAAAATTGAAAACAATATAAAAAAATTTCTCATCCCCTACTGCTAGTTGTATTGACAATTTCAACGACTTGGGACGTCGATTTCTCGTGTTCGAACACGAATGTGGCCAGATGCGATAGTATCTATGACGTTTCTTTGCTATTTCGTCTAAACTGACAAAAAAATAGTTCTCAAACTCATTTAAATGATCATCTAGATATTGGTTTCCCTAGGAAAAAATATAATGTTACAAGCAATGTTTTAAGAACTATATACACGATCCAACGAGCAAAAAACCTTTTAATTATAGTTCAGTTGTTTTAAACTGTTTAAACCATCAAATAATTGAGCTATATACATGTTAGGTTCCCCAATCGAACCCGTCGATCCAATTCTTAAAACATTGGTTACAAGAAGCAAAAAATATGGGTTCATGCTTCGTACAACCCCCCCTCTACTCACTAGACACCCCATACCACCATTTATTCCCAAAATACCCCTAAATTTAAAACATTTTTTTAAACAATAAATGCAGTTCGGCAAGCGCGTGTGCGAGAACTCGTTAGTGTGGTTCGACCACGCACGCATGCGAAACCAGTTCGCACTTGGCAGGGTCGAACCTCCCTGATTGTTGCTGGATATTGAATTGTTTATTTTTACTGATTTTTAACGATTCGATTTATTCTTTGCTAACACTAGTATGGCTAACACTAGTTTAATTTTAACGGATTTTTAACGATTCGATTTATTCTTTACTAACACTAGTATAGCTATCACTAGTTGTTTAATTTTAAGCGATTTTTAACGATTCGATTTATTCATTGCACGAATTGTTTTTTAGAGTTTTTCGGTTTGTATGAGCATTGCGACTTATCTATAATAGGTGTGATCAAACATGAGCCGTTGATTTAAAACAATCGAAACCATTAAAATTATAACCGTTGGGAGAATTCAAAAATTTAGCCGTTGATTTGGACGGTGGAGAGGTTGGCGCATGACAACCGATCGATTTGGATCGCCCACGCTTTGTCAAACTGGTCAAAACATAATTTGGGGTTCGAGTAAACTTTGTGAGTTCGACACAATGAGATTCGATCAGCGTCGGCCGGCCGTATTTATTGTTTAAAAAAATAAAACCAAATTTGATGAAGGGTTTTGGTCATTTCACACCAAAAAAAGGGGTTAGTGAGTAGAGGGTTGTACGAAGCATGAGTAAAATATGTGCTGATTTACTTGGTCTCCAATCTTCACCAAGCAAATTGAAGCCAATCACAATCAAAGCCATACTCGTTTAAAACTAAATTAGTTGTTACCAATCAGATCACAGCTACAATTAAGGAACAAGACATGTAATAGATGTTACAACCATGCAAGTAAGATTGAGATTGGCCATCAAACATTAACTAAAAGGTCCATTCCATTCCATACCCCTAACTTTAGGTTAGCCCCACAAATACACACCCTGCCAAATCAAGAAATCACACCCTACATGGAACATTACCTTTCATATCCAAAAAAGATACTACTATTGTTTGAAAGAGAAAGCCAAGTAGTCACTAGCCATATATATATATATATATATATATATATATATATATATATATATATATAATATGACCACAATATATATACCCATTGTGACTTGTTAATTTTCTCTTCATATCTTTTGTGACAAAAAACATGGCTCTTTGGTTACTAAAGATATCCTTTACATTTCTACTAATATTTTGCTTAGCAATTGTGGTTTCTTCACATAGAAGGCCTTTTACAACACCAAGTGTCACACGTTTGACAGATTCTTTCCCACGTGTGCCAATTGATCATGCTTTTTCTATTTCTTATGGGGCTGAAAATGTTAAGTTTCTTAGTAATGGGTCCATGGCAACTTTGACTCTTAACAAAACCACAGGTTAGTATGAATGAAAAACACTTCAATCAATGAAGTTAATTAACATCTTGCAATTTTGTTTATTTATTTATTTTGAAAAATGCTATATTGTTGTATAGGCTCTGGCTTGATTTCTCAAAGCAGATACTACTATGGATTCTTCAGTGCTGCTATAAAATTACCAGCTGGTTTGTCATCTGGAGTTGTTGTTGCCTTTTATGTAAGCTATCTTCTTAATTCTTTGCTTATGATTCCTTGAAAAACATGGTTTACAAGGTTTTTAAACACGGCCCGCGATATCAGGTTTTTAATGTCTTTGCACTTGCAATTGGGGTCGCATCAAACATTGTGGCTATATTTTTTCGCAATATCAATTATTGCAACACGACTGTGATTTAAAACCTTGATGATATATACGGTAGCACACAAAATCTTTTTTGTTGACATGATACTTCAATACTATCTCTATCTCTAGTCTACTTTAAGATAAACAATGCAATTTTAGGTTCACTGTATAACTGATGTATCTGGCTACATGCGTAAAACTGCATTGTTTTATATAAAGTGGACCAGACTCAGAGGAGTATTGTACAATGACTAAGCTATTGATTATAGTTGCTACTGCATAGAGATTATGATGATTTGTGAAGAAACTAAATAGAGAAAATATCAGTTGACAAATGCAGATAAGTTTCCTCACAATCATGATGAGATAGACATTGAACTTCTTGGTCATGATAAGAGAAATGATTGGGTTATTCAAACAAATATCTATGCCAATGGAAGTGTCAGCACAGGAAGGGAAGAGAAATTCTATTTCTGGTTTGATCCAACACAACAATATCATCATTATAGCATCTTGTGGAACAGTTATCACACAGTGTAAGTCAAAATCATTTCAATTTTCATTCTTCAAAAATATTGCAACATATAATAAAAATGGTTTTAAATTGCTCCCGCAATATAACAGTTTATTGAGGCCTCTGCAACCGCAATTGAAAACCATGAAAGGGAAATGACCAAACTCCTTTGTAGCACCGTCCGACACCTCAAGTTGAAGATGTGTCTGGTGTCCGACACGTGTCGTGTCAGACACCTACACTAACACTTCAATTACTTCTATTTTTCAAATTAAAACTGGTGTCTACGTGTCAGGTATATGTGTCTGTCTTCGGGCTTCATTGTCCAACTCTAAGGAAATTGTTTGTTTGCAATTTGTAGGTTCTTAGTGGACAATATACCAGTGAGGGAATTCATACACAGCAGCAACAAATACCCATCAATATATCCATCAAAGCCAATGTCAATATCTGCAACAATATGGGATGGTTCAGAATGGGCTACTAATGGAGGAAAATATCCAGTTAATTATAAAAATGCACCATTTGTTGTTTCATTTTCTGAAATGGAATTGAGTGGTTGTATTGCTGATCCAACAGCACCAGTTTCTTCATGCTCTAAGGTCAATCCTTCAGGTCTTGACCCTGTTAATGGAGCAGAGTTTACTAAGCTATCACAACAGCAGATAACAGCTATGGATTGGGCAAGAAGGAAACTCATGTTTTACTCATATTGCAATGATAAACAAAGATTCAAAGTTTTACCACCTGAATGTCACTAAACTAAAATTAAGAAACAATAGCACAAGTGGTAGATATTTGGGGTTCCTTAATCATCTGGTCAATGATTCGATTATTGACGTATGCAAAAATATCTAGTGGGAGAGGTCAACCCGTTCAATGGATCTCAGTACTTCGAGGGACTAGTCTCTACAGTTGCGCGCAGGGAATACCTTGGTATAACAAAAAGAAAATATTCCTAAAGAATTCTTCATCAATTATCATAAATGAAAGAAATAGTATATAGTATTTATTTATTTTTTACAAATTTTATTACTTTTTTATCCTTCACAATAAATATTTTTGAGGAATCATTTTTTCTCATTAATTATAGTTTTTATATATTTTTTTTAAAATAGGTGGGGAATAATGATATTAATGTTAGTTCAATTCTTTGCCTCAACAATTTAATTGAAGGACAAATCACTATATTGTACTTTTATGTATTTATTTTATACCAGTTGATATAATTATTACCGGACCTACATGCAGGTGCTAATTATTACTTTATTGCATTCATATTTGTGAATTTTAGCATTAAACATCAAAGAAATAGACTAGATGCCAAAATATATGAAGCAGCAAAATGCAGGTTTATTAGCTGGATGGTTACTATATAGTGTAAGTTGTATATGAAGATCAAATATTTTATGTGTGACTATTCAAGATCAATGTTTTAAAACACAGACTGGTGACCGACTCGATGAATGAAGGTATCGGGTTACTGGGTCAAAAGTCGGACCGAGGGGTCGACAGTTGAACCGCATGACCATGACCCGGTCCCAATTAAAAAATACCTGAATTTTCAAGACATATAAATTTTATACTTCTAAAATTTAATTTGTTAAAATTACACATCATGCCTAAAAAAGTCTAAAAAAAACAACCACAAATTTAATAATCCCACGATACCATCAACATACATATAATCCGACTTTGAACTTTAAATGGGTGTTTCAGTTTTCAGTCTCTATTTTACTCTTTAGATTAGGGCTTTGAAATGAGATTGAGAAAGAGACAAGTCTCTTCTCATTACTCTCAGGTTTCTAATTTCGTTTTTACTTTTTTTATAAATTAACTCCTTAAAACGGCGTCATTTTTGCATTTTTGGGTTATTTTTGAAAAATATGCAAAACCTGGTCCGGGCGGGCGGGCCGAGCCAGTTTTTAAAACACTGATCCAGATGACTAGGGTAAACATCAAATAGTTTTCTGACGTGTCAACTTTTGATTGGTTGGTAGTGTAAAAAATATTTAAAGTGAAACGCCAGTGTTCCCCTTTTAAAGGAACACACCCTGGCCTAGAATTATACTAGTCCATGATCATTGAATTCAGAGTTTCAGTCCCCAAATACAAAGAAAACATAATTGTAGCACTGGCAGAGATCCTATGACCAATTAAGAAAACAGTACATTTTTAACATACATGTTGCGTCTTTGGTTATGGTTGCTGGTTTAATAAAATAAACAAGCCATGAGATGAGACTCATCTGAATTTGGCTTTTTGGCCATGTAAAACAAGGAAAAGACACAGCAACATGACCAATGATATCTTCATGGGATGGTAATGTGCTTATTGAGGAGCATACCATGTGGCTGAACTTGCATTATAGCAGGCAGAAAACAGCCTAATAAACTAGAAATGATTGATTCAGTGTTTGGCATGTGGGACAAAAATTACATAAGTTGGACAAATAAGCAGACAGTGGTTTGGTGCTTCTTGATATCACAACTGAAATGTTTTTCTTTTCTTTTGAAGGGAAATGCTTATGACTAATAAGTAAAGTAAATCGGTTATTGACAATATTATATGGGAAACAAAATGTTCTCTAAGGTAAAGCCCTTTAAAATTCTTTAAGTTCATGGTCTCATTGTAGGAGACAACTTAATGGTCTCATGATTCTTAGGCAAGAGTTCTCTTTCTTCCTCTATATGGTGTGACTTTTGCGAAACACAATTGATGTACTCTCCCCAAGATAACTACAAATTTCCTTTTTGCTTATGTCTTGTGATTTGCATTCCAAGGATTTTCTTTACTGGACCCAATTCCTCCATGTCAAATTCTTTTGAATCTAGTGTCTTCATAGTCACCATCATGAGCTTCTTGATCTTCAATCAATCATGTCTCATTTTCTACTATAGTTTTCCACATCTTAAAAGCCTCAAAGACTTCAAACTTATGTTTCAGAAAGTATACCCATGCCGCCTTTCTGAAGCGACCATCAATAAAAGTCACGAAGCAGTGCTTCGAATCCCTCTTTCTTTGGGGTGCTAGATTCTACCTGTCTAAAATATGACTCTTTTGCTTTCCAAGTATATAATCTTCACATATCTCAGTATCTACTAACCGAAGAAGACTTGACAATTTTCCCTTCATACCTTTCTCACTCATATGGACTAGTCTCTAGTGCCATAGATTGGGGCTCTCATAGTAGACTGTTTTGATTCCAACTGAATTCAACTAAGTTGTGACAATATTGAGTTCATTGATATGTTATGCCACTTATACGCTTTTTGTCATCTGCAACCTAAACAAATACCTTATTAAATCAACTTTGTTTGAGGCTGAAGGCTTATCATACATGAACAAGAAAAATGGCACCCCATATTATTATCTTATTCTATTTTAGTGGCAGCCTTCATTTTTGACCAACACTTTGATCACAATAGGCTTGAGGAAGACATAGCCAAAATATTTGACTAACAGTGGTGGTGGAATGTTATTTCCTCTTGCTTTAACCCTTTTGAAGCCAAGCAAATTGGAAATTACTTTCCTCCCACCCAAAGTGATGTAAATAAAAAGAAGGTTTGGGAATTGAATTGATTTAGTTTGCCCTTTGTGTTGTGAGCACAATGAAACAACTGAACAGTGAACATCTATTCAAGCATAAAAATGAAATTATTCGAGCATAAAAAAACAAAAACAAAAACAACAATCTCAGGTGTGTGTATATGACAAGTAAACAGGATTTTATCATCATTATCATCGAATCCCGATTTATTGATTTACTATAAGTTTTGTTCATAGCCATGCTGGATTGTTCAATGGAGTAACAACAGCCTTCACTTGCAAGTAGTTACGAGATCTGTATACACCTTTTTCTCTTCCATGCCCACTCATCTTGTACCCACCAAAAGGAATTGCAGCATCCAATCTATCAAAGCAATTTACCCAAATTGTTCCAGCTCTCAATGCTCTTGTCAAAGTATTAGCAGTGTCTATGTTGTTTGTGAAGATCCCTGCTGCAAGGCCATAACGTGTGTTATTTGCTCTTTGAATTACCTCATTAAGGTCCCTGTGATCAACATAAAAATTAGTTAGTCACACATAGCAAAATACACAGAAAACAGCCTTCTTTGCAAAATAAGAATCATTGTTCTCTTACTTGAATTTAAATATGGATTGCACTGGACCAAATATCTCATCCTTTGCAATCAGCATTCCATCCTGGTGATTGTTACAAATACAATTAAAAACATGAGGAGTTGTATTTTTAGCATCCTTTGCTGAAATGGGAGTTCAACTAAAAAGTTATATATGCCTGAACATTTGAGAAGACAGTTGGTTGAATATAATAACCCTTGTTGCCAAGTCTTTCTCCTCCAGTTTCAAGTGTAGCCCCATTTTCAACACCAGATCTGATATACTTCAGTATTTTCTCAAATTGCTCGGAATCAATCTGGTTATTGGGGTCATAACAAAATTTTCAGTACATTCGGACATTTGGCTTAACAAAGAATGTGAAAGTAATAGCAATGTATCATTATTTCTATGCATTTTAAGAACCTTCAAGTATCTGAGGAAAACAGATTCACGATGGCTGTAGTAAATTTCCAGTCATCAGTAATGTGTTACTCTAGCACCGACACCTCAAGTTGAAGATGTGTCCCGACACGTTGTGTCAAACACCAATACCGACACAGACACTTCAATTACTTCCATTTTTCAAATTAAAACTGGGGTTTACATGTCTGTGTCAGTATTGTGTCGGTGTTTCATAGGTAAGTGAAGCACAAACACAATGCCATATATTTGACATGTCACATGCTGAAAACAAATTTGGAACCAAGCTCAAACATGAAGATGCAGCTCAAAGGATGCTTTGCAATTTACCTGAGGACCTTGCTCTATTCCTGCCTTGAATGGATCACCCACAACACGTTTCAAAGCTCGGGCCTTAGCTTTCTCAACAAACTCGTCATACACATTTTCATGTACAAATGTTCGAGACCCAGCACAGCAACATTGTCCCTGAATGTCACAAAGAATATCAATCAATATTTTCTGAACTTTATGAGAGGTAATTGTTTGACAATAAGAACTCTACTCTTAAACATACCTGATTAAAGAATAAGGCAAAGTGTGCCAGCTCAACAGCCTGATCTACATCAGCATCTTCACATACAATAAAGGGAGATTTCCCACCAAGCTCCAAAGTTACAGTCTTAAGATTGCTTTTAGCTGCTAGTTGAAGGACCATTTTTCCAGTTTCAGTTGAACCAGTAAAGGCAATCTGCAAGAGATTGTCCATGATACAAGTTATCAAGAGATTATTGGATATAGATGTCTAATAATCAATTAGGTTTCTACTAAACGTCACATTAGATATTGAAACTCCTCCACAAGACAAAGAGCCATAATTTTCTTTTTTTTTTTTACTATAGAACTTCTTGTGAAGCTGTGAGTGCTGCAGGGTACATGGAGTGAGCTCAATAGTTCTTTTCCAAAACCAAGTTTGAATATACAAGCAATTTCGTGCAGCCAGTGAACCAAACATACACTTATTTGCCCATGAAACTCATTCATGTACCAGTAAAAATCATTACAATACCACACCACTGCAAAAGTAAATATTTTAGTACCTTATCTACATCCATGTGACTAGCAAGAGCAGCACCAGCAGTTGGACCAAAGCCAGATACTACATTCAAAACACCAGGAGGAACGCCAGCCTACAAGAAAGATTACAAATTAGCAAATTTGATAAACACGTCTCTAAATGTTTTTTAATTTATAAAAAAAATTGGTTTATCACCCACCTCATGAAGTAGTCTTGCTACATACAAAGCGGACAATGGTGTCTGCTCAGCTGTTTTCAGAACAACAGAATTGCCACAGGCCAATGCAGGTCCCACCTTCCAAGCAAACATGAGAAGAGGGAAGTTCCATGGAATGATCTGACCAGCAACACCAATGGGTTCATGCACTGTTTGCACATGATATGGTCCATCAGCTGGAACTGTAAGACCATGAATCTTATCTGCCCAACCTGGTTAACATGAAAACACAAGTGTTAGTACATAGTATAGTATAGTTTCATGAAACAAAGAGAAGAATGTAACACATTCCCCACTCTACATACCAGCATAGTAACGAAATAGGCGAACCAGCATTGGGATTTCAATCTGAGCAGATATTTCATATGTCATCCCATTATCCCAAGTCTCAAGTGTTGCTATCTCATCATTATGCTTCTCAATCAGATCAGCAGCGCGCAACAATATCCTTTGCCTTTCCTATAAAATTGCAGTTGAATAAAAAGAGTGGATTTAACTGCAGATTCATGGAAGATGGAACCAAACATCACGGCTTTATGAAAAAAGAAAACAATGATGAAATACATAGGCTGTCATCTTAGGCCATGGCCCTTGATCAAATGCTTTGCGTGCAGCTGCAACTGCTCTATCAACATCTTCAGAGTCACCCTCAGAAACATGAGCAATCACTGCCCCTGTCCTTGGATCCAAGGTTGGAAAAGTTTTACCTGATGATAGAGAAATCCCCACAGTAAGATATATTAAAAAAACACAATCACCCTTTTCTTCCTTTGAATTTTTAAAAGAAAAAAGAAAAACACAATCACCAGAAGCAGCATCAACAAATTTGCCATCAATTAAGAGCTGGGTGTGCTCTAGTTGCACCTTTGGTTTAATGGGCTCTTCAATTGCAGTAGCAGCAGTGCTGTACTTACATAGGTTTGCATCCAGGTAACCATTTCCACCTGAAATATATATATATATATATATATATATATATTTTTTATTTATTTGAGTTTATATAACAGCCCTAAAAAGCTTAATAATCTCCTAATCAAAAACCCCAAATTGAAAAACCCTCACTAAGCACCAATTGAAATCAGGATTTTCATGTCCTCAGACATAAAGACGAGTTTTACCAAGAAGTAAATTTCACATTGATACCCCAAAAAAAAGTAGAACACAGAGTCACATATGGAAGTGAGAGAATTGAAAACTGAAAGTACATTTAAGACTTCAAAAACGTGACCAAAAAAGTACCAACTACCAAGTAATCATCAATGAACCTACTTTTGTTCTGATAAGGAATTAAACCTAACTTCTCCTCAAAACCATAGTTGTAAGTAAGGGGAGGTTTGCCCAACCCTTATAAGCCCCATTTGCACATGAAAATGGGTAACATAACATGTTTCATACAAAATTTCTCTAATCCAGAAAATTGAGGATGATTTAAATCAACAATTAAAAAACCTTATAATTCAGCCAAAGGAAAATAAATAAAATAGAATAAAAGGAGAAAATCTAGTACCTCGAGAAAAGAAGGAAGTAGAAGCAGCAGAAGAAATGGAGCGAGAGATTAGCTTTGAAATCCTCATTGAAGAAGCCATTGTATCACCCCTTCACTGTTCAAGTTCACCAATTCCACTGTCTCATAGTGCTTTATAGAAGACCAAAATAATGCATGAGCAACCTTTTTTTGACAAAAAATGCATGACTTAATCACACATGTTTTATTATTGATGATTACTTGGTAGTTGGTACTTTTTTGACAATAAAATAATTAATTAGTTTAGGTTAGTAAGAAAAGCACTTCAATCATTGAAGATAATTAACAACCTTCAATTTCTTTATTTATTTTGAAAAATATGTTATATTATTGCATAGGCTCTGGATTGATTTCTCAAAACAGATACTACTATGGATTATTCAGTGCTGCTATCAAATTATCAGCTGGTTTATCATCTGGAGGAGTTGTTGTTACCTTTTATGTAAGCTACCTTCTATCCTTATGATTATGAATCTTTGAAAAGCATGCATGGTGGTATACAAGGCTTTAAACACGGTTCGCGATGGTTGCTGCAATGTCATGGTTTTTGAAGTCCTTTGTCATGGTTCGCAATGTCGTTTGGGTCGTCGCCGTCGCCGTCATCGCCGCTGCCTGCCGTCATTTTACGTAACCGTTTATGTTCTGTAAAGCAAAAACTAATTTTTGTTGAAAGTTGCAAAAAATAAGGCGTAAAAATACTAAAATTAGAAAGAAAAAAAATGAAATGACAAGAAGATGAAACAATATGCAAAGGAGAGAGGAAGAAGTTACGCTTAAAGTGAAACTATCCACATTGCAATCATTGTGATCGTCGTTACTCTCGGTTGTTGTTCCTTGATGTCACGCTGCCGCTCTCATTGCCGCTCTCGAATCTCGATCGTTGCGCCCCCATCAACATCGTCACCATCCCGCCCTAAAAAATTTAAGTTGCCGAAAGTTAAAAAGAATCTAATTAAATTATTATTAGCTTCAATTATTATTTAGTCTTTGTTGATCTACTATAACAATCTTTTATCGGTTTTTAGTTTTTTTTAATGCAACATAATATTTTATTTAAACTTTTATTTATTATTATATATTGGAACATGAGTTAGTACTAGTATGGGTGTTCAAAACCGAACCAAACCAATAAAAAACTGCAAACCGAACCAAACCAATAGAAAATTGCAAACCAAACCAAGCCAAACCGACCATGGTAAAAACCACTTTCTATTGGTTTTGTTCGGTTTTTTTATTAGTAAACTGCGCGGTTCGGTTCGCGATTTTGATTATCGAAACCGAACCAAACCAAACTGCAAAATCTTATAACAAAAATAAAATTAGACAAAACAATATACGTATGAAATAAGGAAAGCTGTTTATTTGTTATAATGATACATGACCTTTTGATAGAGCTCCTTAAAATTACATTTTTGTTATTGCCGTATGGTTTATCGGCCACTGTGTCCATTCTTTGGGATGAAACTTTCTAAGGTGACTAGAAATGTGATACAAATGAAGAGAATGATGAATTTATTTTTAAGCTGAGATCTCATTATCTATAATAAGGAAATCGGTTTATTTAAGGAGTCGTTTGGATTAAGTTATTTTTGAGCTTATGAAAATAAACTTATGAAGATAAGTAAGTTTTTATGTTAATTCATAAGTTCTTACTAACAAAAATTGTATTTCCCTAAGTTGTTTTTCCATACACTATCTTGACAAGTTTATGAATTGTACATAAAAACTTGCTTATTTGCATAAGTTGTTTTTCATAAGTTCAAAATAAGCTCTATCCAAACAGGCTCTAAATTGTGTTTTGTCTCGTCAAAAACCGCACCAACCGAATCAATCCAAACCGCATTGGTTTGGTTTGGTTTGGTTTTTTTTAGAAGTCATCTGAACAAACCAAACCGCATATCTTTTTACATTGCGTTTCGGTTAACATTTTTGCTCAAAACCGAACCAACCTGCACCGCGAATACACCTACTGCACGGTAGTTTAATTATAGGCTAAATAGCATTTTTGGTCTTTTATCTATGTTGTATGTTTCATTTTGGTCATTTATCTTTTTTTTGTCCCACTTTGGTCTTTTATCTTCATATCCGTGTCATTTTCGTCATTTATCTTTATTTTGTTTCACTTTGGTCCTTTATTTTTCATACTTGTTTCTGGACATTTAAAACAAAAACTCAAAAGAGTGAAGAACATAATGAATGTCTTCAAGCACCCCAATATCCATTTGATTTCTTGTTTCTTGAATATTTCATGCAATACACGACCAAATTGAATGAAACTAGACTCTAACTTAATAAAATTTTGCAAGAAATTTGATGAAACCAGAATTAAGTTTAGAAAAGTGTTTATGCGAAAAATCACTTCTAGAACCAAAATCCTGAATTTAAAATTCAAAAACCTTCAATCTCAACAATGGTGATTTTGCTATAGAGCACCAAATTGAATAATTCTTGAGCCTAAAATGCTCAAAATTAAACAAAAAATCAAAGCAATTTGTAAATACCGTGAAAAATTAATTTGCATTCATAAAACGTGTTTTGGCTCTATTTATTCATTTCTCAACCAATTCGTGTCGAACCAATTGCGTTCAACTTGTATTGAGTGCAGAAATTTAACTATAGCATGACTCATCGTGGTCTTTTGCCGTACACTAGGAACTTCAACTTTACTTCTTTTTTTGCCAAAAGAGAACTTCAAGTTTGCTTCTTCTCTCTTGGTTGGTGGCCATCATTTTTTATTAAGAAAATTAGCACCTCATATTATCCTATTTTCGTGGCAGCCTCCAATTTTCACCAACACTTTCATCAGCACATAACTTTGACTATATTATTCTATTTTAGTGGCAGCCTCCAAATTTTACCAAAACTTTCATCAACACATAACTTTGACGAAGACAGCCAAAATAGTTGACTAACAGTGGTGGAGGAATGTTATTTGCTATTGCTTTAACCCTTCTGAAGCCAAGCAAATTCTTAGCATACAAATTTCTTTTATGCTGCCAGTTGATAGAATGATATGGTCCTAGGAAAATGATGTTTTATCCCAAGTCAGATCAACCTTATCATTTTCCGGTAGATGTGAAAAGAAGGTATTATATAACTTGGGAAATAACATCCAAAATTTCTTTTGGAGCTTGGGAAATAACTTTCTTCATATCACAACACAAGTACAAAATGTAGGGGATAAAAAAAGATATTATTATATAACTTGATAAATTATTCAATAAAAAAAAAACAAAGATAACAACCTCAGGTGTGTGTATATGACAAGTAAACAGGATTTTATCATCATTATCATCGAATCCAGATTTATTAATTTATAACTTATGCTCATAACCATGCTGGATTCTTCAATGGAGTAACAACAGCCTTAACTTGCAAGTAGTTCCGGAGACTGTATACTCCTTTTTCTCTTCCTTGTCCACTCATCTTGTACCCACCAAAAGGAATTGCAGCATCAAATGTATCAAAGCAATTTACCCAAATTGTTCCAGCTCTCAATGCTCTAGTCAATGTATTAGCAGTGTCTATGTTCTTTGTGAAGATCCTCTTTGCAAGGCCATAACGTGTGTTATTTGCTCTTTGAATTACCTCATTAAGGTCCCCAGGATCAATATAAAAATTAGTTACACATAACAAAGTACATAGAAAGCAACATTCGTTGCAAAATATGAATCATGGTTCTCTTACTTGAATTTAAATATGGATTGCACTGGACCAAAAATCTCATCCTTTGCAATCAGCATTCCATCCTGGTGATTGTTACAAATACAATTAAAAACATGAGGAATTGTACTTTTAGCATCCTTTGCTAAGATGTGAGTTGAACTAAAAAGATATGTATACGAACATTTGAGAAGACAGTTGGCTGAATATAGTAGCCCTTGTTGCCAACCCTTTCCCCTCCGGTTTCAAGTGTTGCCCGTTTTCAACACGGATCGATATACTTGATATTTTCTCAAATTGCTCTGAATCAATCTGGTTATCAGGGTCATAAACAAAATTTTCAGTACATTCGAACATTTGGCTTAAGAGAAGAATGCACGAAAGTAATAGCAAGTGTAGCATTCTTTCTATACATTTTAATCATGTGAACCCTCGAGTATCCGAGGATCACAGTTCACAATGGTCGTGTAGTGAAGCACAAGCACGATACCAAATTGTCGACACGTGATGTGCTAAAAACAAACTTGGTACAAATCGAAATCTCCAAGGTCAAACATGAAGGTATAGCTCAAAGGATGCTTTGCAATTTACCGAGGACCTTGCTCTATTCCTGCCTTGAATGGATCACCAACAACACGTTTCAAAGCTCGGGCCTTAGCTTTCTCAACAAACTCGTCATACACATTTTCATGTACAAATGTTCGAGACCCAAAGACAAGCAACATTGCCCTCGAATGTCACAAAAACACCAATCAATGTTTTCTGAACTATATGAGAGGTAGTTGTTTGACAACAAGAACTCTATTCATATACATACACGATTAAAGAATAAGGCAAAGTGTGCTAGCTCAACACTGATCTACATCAGCATCTTCACATACAATAAAGGGAGATTTCCCACCAAGCTCCAAAGTTACAGTTTTAAGATTGCTTTTAGCTGCCGGTTGAAGGATGATTTTTCCGATTTGATTGAACTAATAAAGGCAATCTGCAAGAGATTGTCCATGATACAAGTTATCAAGAGATTATTGGATATAGATGTCTAATAATCAATTAGGTTCCTACTAAACGTCACATTAGAAATTAACACTCCTCCACAAGACAAAGAGCCATAAATTTTTTTTACTATAGAACTTGTGAAGTTGTGAGTGCAGGGTACATGGAGTGAGCTCAATAGTTCTTTTCCAAAACCAAGTTTGAATATACAAGCAATTTCGTGCAGCCAGTCAACCAAACATACACTTATTTGCCCATGAAACTCATTCATGTACCAGTAAAAATCATTACAATACCACACCACTGCAAAAATAAATATTTTAGTACCTTATCTACATCCATGTGACTAGCAAGAGCAGCACCAGCAGTTGGACCAAAGCCAGATACTACATTCAAAACACCAGCAGGAACTCCAGCCTGCAAGAAAGATTACGAATTAGCAAATTTGATAAACACGTCTCTAAATGTTTTTATTTATAAAAAAGATTGGTTTATCACCCACCTCATGAAGCAGTCTTGCTACATACAAAGCAGACAATGGTGTCTGCTCAGCTGTTTTCAGAACAACAGAATTGCCACAGGCCAATGCCGGTCCCACCTTCCAAGCAAACATGAGAAGAGGGAAGTTCCATGGAATGATCTGACCAGCAACACCAATGGGTTCATGCAATGTTTGCACATGATATGGTCCATCAGCTGGAACTGTAAGACCATGAATCTTATCTGCCCAACCTGGTTAACATGAAAACACAAGTGTCAGTATAGTTTCATGAAACAAAGAGAAGAAACGGTATAAAACACATTCCCACTCCACATACCAGCATAGTAACGAAATAGGCGAACCAGCATAGGGATTTCAATCTGAGCAGATTGTTCATATGTCTTCCCATTATCCCAAGTCTCAAGTGTTGCTATCTCATCATTATGCTTTTCAATCAGATCAGCAGCACGCAACAATATCCTTTGCCTTTCCTATAAAATCACAGTAGAATAAAAAAAATGTGGATTTAACTGCAGATTCATGGAAGATGGAATTAAACACATTAGCTTTGTGAACTAAGCAAAATTGAAAAAAGAAAACAATGATGAAATACATAGGCTGTCATCTTAGGCCATGGCCCTTGATCAAATGCTTTGCGTGCTGCTACAACTGCTCTATCAACATCTTCAGAGTCACCCTCAGCAACATGAGCAATCACTTCCCCTGTCCTTGGATCCAAGGTTGGAAAAGTTTTACCTGATGACAGAGAAATCCCCACAGTAAGATAACACAAATAACATCTAAAAAAAATCACCCTTTTCTTCCTTTTGTTTTCTCTCTGAATTTTTAAGTCAAATTGTAACTTTATATCCAAAAGGTAAAGGAGAAAAGTGCAGCGACAAATCAAGATTAACACCCAAAAAATAAAGCACTCACCAGATGCGGCATCAACAAATTTGCCATCAATTAAGAGCTGAGTGTGTTCTACTTGCACCTTTGGTTTAATGGGTTCTTCAATTGCAGCAGCAGTGCTGTATTTACATAGTCTTGCACCTAAGTAACCATTTCCACCTGAAATATTTTCTTTTTAATTTTCACTTAAGCATTAAGCATTAATAGCCTTAAAAGCTTAATAGTCTCCTAATCAAAAACCCCAAATTGAAAAACCCTCACTAAGCACCAATTGAAATCAGGATTTTGATGTCCTCAGACTTAAACATGAGTTTTACCAGGAAGTAAATTTCACATTGATACCCCAAAAAAAGCATAACGCAGAGTCCCAGGGGAAGTGAGAGAATCTGAAAATACATTTATTTCAAAAAGGTGACCAAAACAGTACAACCACCAAACAAATAGCAATGAATGAACCTATTTTTGTTGATACAAAAATTACTGCAATTAGCAAAGTTTCATACTTTGCATATCCCCAATTTTGGTCATGGTCATGTATTTTGTTTTTCATAATTCAGAACATTGACGGTGATTTGATTCCAATCATCAATTAAAACAAACCTAATAATTCAGCCAAAGAAAAATAAATAAAAATGGAAATTATATATTTGTTGATTATGATCAGTCAGATGAAAATCTAGTACCTCGAGAAAAGAAGGAGGTAGAAGCAGTAGCAGAAGAAATGGAGCGAGAGATTAGCTTTGAGATCCTAATTGAAGAAGCCATTCTATCACCCCCTTCACTGTTGATTGTTCAAGTTCACCAAATCCCACCGTCCCCTCCCCTAGTGTTTTATAGAAGACTTCAAAAAATGCATGAACAACCTAATCACACTTAATTTAATTAATATGATGTTACCCGCATCAGTCGGATCAGTCGGATAAGAATGTTGTGGATCATGATCCTCTAACTTTTCTTAACTTTACTGTTTTTTTGATGAGAGAAAAAAAAAATGGAGAGAAATGGAAGGAAATAAGATGAGAGAAAATATATTAGAGAAGAGAGATAGATACAAAATTAGAGAGAAGTTCCCTCCAAAAAAGTTAGAGGATCCTTACCTGAATGTTGTTGTAACTATGACATAATTGGATTAGGGAACCAACTCTTTTAAAATTGCATAAGCTTCTTGTATTAAACCCGATTAAAAATAATAACTGAGGCAGCAGTCTTGCAGTCCCAAAGGCAGGAGAAGAAGCCCAAACCTACATTAAGGTTTTGTTTGAAAAAAAAAAAGAATTGAATAGCGAATATGCTAACTTATAGTAGATGAGCTGATAGTAGATAGTTTTAAATAAATAAGTTAACAAATTGAGTTTTAAATGTTTGTAGAATTAGCTAATATCATTTCATCCATCATTCATAATTAAATTGTCGACATAAGAGGGTATGGAATAAAAGGTATGGTGACAAGGAAAAAGATAAGGATGCGATGAAAATAAGGAAAAAATATTTATTTATAGAATTTAATTTTGGGTTTTTTTTGGACCCCCACCCTCTCCCCTTAAACCCCCACCCACACTGAAATTCCCAAAACGCCTTCAAAAATGCTTTTTTCACTAAATTACACGAATCGTATATATATTTTTTGTGGCCTATATACGATGGGTAAAATTTTGACATCGTATATATGTTCATTGTGCGTATATACGATTGATGCGTTTTAAGTCAATCGTATATACGCAAAAATGAACTTATATACGATGAGTTAAAATGCACATTGTATATATGTCCCAAAAGAGATATATACGATGGGCTTTGTTTTTGTTAATAGTTATGATTTTATTAGGTTATAATTTGAAGTCTCGTGATTTGATTAACATCAACGGTGTAGATATATTGGATAAAATAAACGCGTATAATTACAAAAACGCGCGATATAGTAATATATACACGTGTAATACAAAAATGTGTGAATCTATCTACAAGCCGTCAATAGAATCATCACTAAATCTATACATCTAGACGCATCACTGGAGGGTTTGACGGGAGGACACATAGATCGCCATAGAGTAAAACGTCCAAGATACGGATGCAACTATGAAGCGGACTCACGGTGAGTAGTCCGTGGTACCACCGTGGGGCAATAGGAGGCAACGGACAAGTGGGAGAGATTGAAAGATGCAACCGGTGTACATTTGCTCGCTCGTAAGCGGATGTGATTTTCAACTTAGATGAAGCGTGTAAGTCTCTCAAAGGCAGATAAGTGAAATTCATAGGCAAAGAAAACTTAACCAATGCAACATTATACCTGGTTGCAACCATATACCCCATCTCAGGCAAATCAAACCACTTTGACTCCGGCTGACGTCCGTATGACTCAATAGTTAAAGCTTTGCGAAGCTCTAACAGTCGGTTCTTCCCAAACATGTCTGAATACAATGTTTCTCTGTCCTTTGTTTCTTGAATCAAAGCTTGCCTAATCGAGGCCAAGAGTCCTCACCCATGTCAAGTCCAACCCCGACCGCTCTAAAACCGCAGGTAACCGTCACCTTCAACATCAACAATTTTTTCAACATAGTTGCGCACGTGTCTTTGGAAGAAAGCGGTAAGTGGATTTTAGTCTCGGTATCGTGATAATACTCTAGAAGCCACCCCGAGATAATTTGGTTGACCACCGTGTGTAGGAATTTTGGAAGCCCCAGATTCTTGACTGTTTTACCTTCTCATCCACGTGCTCCCACCCGTATGAGGATCACGCTTAGCATCAAAAAAATTGTTTTTTCTTCTTGGTGCACCTTTCGTTCGACTTTTGATTTAGGTGCAATCATAGAAGAAGTAGAAGGGAAAGCTATCTCATTCAGCTGTCTCTTAATAAGATATTTTTCCTCCTCAGTGACTTTATCAAATCTTGCCTTGATAGCATCAAACTGATAAGAAATATCACGGTAGATGATTTATCACGAGTGGATTTATCATCTCATCGCATCCAAACTCAAGTGTTTCGGTGATCATCAACAACGATAGCGGAATAGAATTGCGGAAGCATGAAAAATACCGATCTCACAAGCACAAGGAAGTAGATGTGTCTTCCTTTGAATGCACCGACACCGCCCTTTGTCATATCCAACCCCGATTTTGACCTTTCAAACTCTTTCACCATGTGACCCAAAGCGAGATAATGAAACAAGTCCTTGAAGATTTTTAAACAGTGGAATATTAGACTTGACTTGATTCTCACTGATGCTTCTTTGAAAAGACCGATAATTTGATCAAAATGTATTGTCAAGATGTCATCAATAGATATCAAACATTTTGATAGATCACCTTTCAAAGTCTTCAATTTGTCTTTTCAAAGACCAATGCAACGATTCCGCTCAAATAATAAACAAGTGTCAAAGAAATTTAATCGACGATAAAAAATATGTTCATGTGTCAAAAAAAATCGAGTAACGGATAGAAATAATAAACAAGTGTCAAAGAAATTTAATCGACGAAAAAAAATATGTCCACATGTCAAAAAAAATCGAGTAACGGATAGAAATAATAAACAAGTGTAAAAGAAATTTAATCGACGATAAAAATATGTCCACGTGTCAAAAAATATCGAGTAACGGATAGAAATAATAAACAAGTGTCAAAGAATTTAATCGACTGAAAAAAATATGTCCACGTGTCAAAAAATATCGAGTAACGGATAGAAATAATAAACAAGTGTCAAAGAAATTTAATCGACAATAAAAAATATGTCCACGTGTCAAAAAATATCGAGTAACGGATAGAAATAATAAACAAGTGTTAAAGAAATACCGTTGGTCGTGGAATTCCCAAGTGTGTGGATCCGGTTAGTCCATCTTTGAGATAAATCGCTCCTTGTGCGGTGTCAACCATATGTCGTGCACATATTTAATGAGAGCAGTTTATCAGAGCAAGCGACCTCAAAAACTTGATTAGATAAGTACTACGACTCATCAACAGAATCAATAATACATAGCCGAGAGAGATTCCACCTCCTCCCGTCTCATCCTTGTGCACCAACTCTTTAATCTTCGCTTTGACATTTTTTGTAACATGCCAATGACACAATAAATTTGTAGCGAGAAGGAAAGACATCAAGAATAGCGGACATACTGGTAGAGATCTCGTCATCAAGAAAACTCGAGGATGAATAGAATGCAAATCACAAATATCTTTCAATTTCTTTGCAATACCCAAGAAAAATGAATAGCAAGCTCTGTCCAATATAGGCAAATGAAACATGGAAACTCAACTCGGTGTTAGTCACTCCCCACAACTGCAAAAGAGGCAAGTTGTATCTGTTGGTCTTGTAGGTTGAGTCAAGAATGAGAACCTTTGGAAACAACTCGAGTAACTTGATGAAGTGGGATGAGCCCACATGATATCACCGACTACATCGGACCCGGAATCTTTCTACTCCAACATAGATAATTATGTGATGCAATCAATCTCAGTACCTCCTGAATGTTTGTTCTAGGACCCCTCTTTGTAGACCGGTGTTTGTGACGCTGCCTATAAACTTGACGAAGACTAGTCACATTCTCCGGATCTAGCTTCTTCAAAGCAGTAATAGTAGTTTTCGGTCCGACGTCAAGATCCGCATGCTCGTTAACCAGATCCTTTTGCGCCTTAGACAGACACCCAAATAAACAAGTACCAATGGAAGTTTTGAGCAACTCGTGCGTGTGTCTACCACATTTAACCGTGACACACCAACCCCCACGGCTAACAGTGCAAGTAGCTTTCAATCTAAAATGACAGCCTCTCCTTTTAGAACCGAAAACCCTTGAATCATTAGTAAACCCGCCTTGTTTCTCACAGCCAAAAACAATCTTATATCGCTTTCCCCTCTTTCCAGCTGCTTTTTCAGATCTCACAATAACAACAACTACCCCAATACTCCTACCAATAGCTTTGGCCCACTCCTCCACAGCCTGCCGTGTAGAAAATATCTACAAAATATATAACTTACTAAGTACTTAAGTAATTTAATTCCATTTACCAAACTTGAGTAACAAAAATATACCGTATCCGTCGTGAAAGTCAGTGTAGTATCAATATCAACAGAGAGAACAAGAGAGAGTCGGCATCTATTTCTTTGTAGGCGGGTCAATATCTGTTCCAACAAAGCAGATAGCAACTCGAGAAAAACGAAAAAATAACTCCGATCGTATATACCTCCTCAACCATGTATATACGATGGGTATTTTTTTCACATCATATATACATAGCCCAGATGTATATACGATTAGATCTTCAAGCCCACTCGTATATAACCTATATACGATGGGTAGTCAACGAAGCATTTAATAATGCAATCGTATATATGCCTTGAAGGACATATATACGATGGGTAGTCAACGAAGCATTAAATAATGCAATCGTATATATGTCTTGAAGGACATATATACGACGCAGTACTTTTTTCAGTCAACGTTAAATATTAAATGTAATCGTATATAACTTCCATTGAGGTATATACGATGCGTATTAATGTGGGTCCCAGTCAGAGTGAAATTAATGAAAGTCAAAATGTTATTTATGGCAGAGGTAAAATAGGAATTACAATAATGGGTGGGGGTGGGAGGGGATGGGGTGGGGGTATAAAAAAACAAAGCCTTTAATTTATTGACACAATAAGGGTAAAAATGCTTTACACGTATATTTAGCGTGAGTTTGGTTGATGTTCATGATAGATATATGATATTCATCATGTGTTTGATGCGCATCTCATAAAAAATAACGAATTTGAATCATTTCAAATTGTGCCAAGTAAGAGAGAGAGAGAGTTATATATATAAAGATAATAAATGTGTGTCATTCACTTTCTCTTACTTAATACAACAAGTACTTGAGAGGATCCAAACTCAAAAAGAAGAATTTTTTTTTGACCAAAGAGAAATTATTATTATTATTATTAATATTATTATTATGTTACATATTTTAAATAAGCTAATAAATAATGATATGATATACTTCTTCTAATCATTATTATAAGAAAAATTTGCATTTTTAAGTTCATTGAATAATTGATATACTACTTCTAGATACACATCACTTATTCTTTGCTTTTTTGAGACAAACACATCACTTAGTCAATGAAGATAAAACTACATTTTTTCTTATAATAAGGACACAAAAACTACTTGTCACATCAAAATTTAATTTGTTAAAAAGATTAAATTAATTCTATATTTGTAGATATTTAAAAAATATTTTTATTTAAAAATGTTTATCCCTTATTTTAGAATTTTTAATTTCTATAAATTTTTAATTAATAGATTATGCAAAATGACAAAATTACAATCGTCATAAAGCACACATTATTTCTCAATTAAGTTTTAATACTTTTAATTTAAATTTTTATAATTTATGTTTTTAAATATGTATTTATATTTTACAGGATCTCGTTTTTTACATTTTTAAATATATTTTTACGAGTAAATGAAGAAATTATTTTCTTACCCGTAATTTCAAATATGCAAAGTGGCGATCTGTATTCAAATTTAGTAACCACAAGTAAATGTCTAACGTAATACTGTTGCGTTTGCCTATTATGCTAGGCCTTGTGGGTCGATGCCTAATAGAAATTAAACTCATTATACATAGGGTTAAATATGTTTTTAGTCCCTATAAAATACCACTTTTTTGTTTTTAGTCCCTATCAAGATTTTCATCAATTTTTAGTCCCTATAAAATTTCACAATTTTGTTTTTAGTCCCTATAAGCTCATAATTTCAAAATTTTCATGTATACCATTAGAATTTTTGAATGATATTTTGGATACACGTTAAGAATATTACAAATATCTCTCTCACAACAAATAAGCTCAAAACTTGATTTCTAGGTTAATATTTCCTTTATTTTGTTTCTTGAACTTTTGCACTTAAAATTTTTATATTTAGTTAATCCCATGTTCAAAAATTCTAAGATTTGTGTTCCATAGATTGTTTATAATGTCCTTAATATATAGGCAAATCATCACTTAAAAATTCAATGGTATACAGAAGTTAGCATTTTATAGGGACTAAAATGAAATTGTGAAATTTTATAGGGACTGAAAACAAAATAGTAAAATTTTATAGGGACTAAAAACGTATTTAACCCAAAAATAATCACCAATACATATCACAAAGTACGTCCATGAGTAACAATAATATAATAATAACTTTTGTCTGCAGATAGAGTAACAAAGCATCACCTATAAACTCACACATGCAAAATTATTTAGTCTAACAATGTCTGTTTGTGCTATTGTGCTATATAAAGGTCTCACTGACGAATAATATATAATTTATCTATCTATTTATCTACCCTTTTAACGATTAGTCAGTTAATCAGCATTTTGAGCACTGTTCATCAATGTTTAAGCGCCAAATGTAAACATCACTTTTCATCATTCGCACAGAGCCAAATGTAAAAAATTTGCTGGACCCCACCTCAAATTAACGTGTGTAACTAGATTGTTAGTCATTTTTTATTTAAAAGGTTACATAATAACTATCTAAAGACCAGTTCCCGTTTAAAACACAGAGCTATGATATTAACTATCTAATTGGAGCTTAATTTTACCCAAGTTTGGCACGCGTTCAAATGCAAGTTACAACCTCATTTCGAATATAAGTTTCGAGTATAAGCGGAAATGGTGGAAATGTTTTTGAAACATATTACATAGTAGGCAACGTGGCATATTTGAAATTATTTTCTATATAAGGACCAAAGCCTCACTGCCATCCCCATTCACGACACACCTGCATCTAAACATTTCATTTGGATATTTGGATATTTGGATATACTTGCATTTGGTCATCTGGTAATATTGGTCAGAGCTATAGTTGTAGTCAAATCATTTCCTAAATTATCTCATTAGTGTATTATTTTGTTGGTTACAAAAACATTGACCCTTAGAAATTTAAACTTGATGATTATTTTTTTCCTTTTCAGACCGATTCTGTAGATTAGATGGCATCTGATATGGATTTGGTTCATAACCAAAAACACTTGGAGGTCTACCATGTTGAGTATGCGACTGACGAGGTATTGTAACTGTTCAAAGCATTTTCTAGGTTGATTAACTTTTTTTAGTCTCTTTTGGTCTTTGTAACATCGTATATAATAAATTTCAGGATTCTGTCAAACTACCCTACTGCTTCTCCAAAAAATTTATGATTATGTTCCTCCCAAAGTTATTTTAACAGATCCTGTTGGAAATGAGAATAGTGTCTCCGTTGTGAAAACTGGAAACCGTATTTATTTTGCAGAAGGTTAATTGGAAGCATGTTGGTCAGTTTTATGAATTAGGTCATGGTGGATGGTTTAATGAAATACACTTCCTTTAGAAACTTTACTATTGAGGTTGAAAACTTATTTGGAGACAAGATCAAATATCCCGCCGTTGGTAATCAGTCTGTGAAGAATGATTATTCCAACCCTATTGTTCTTGATGTTGATGATGATGAAGGACTTGAGAACGTTGATCCTTCATCTTTCATTGTTGATTTCCAAGTTCATCACCGCGGTCAAGAAATGGTTGAGTTTTGACGAAATCAATGGTCACAACTTGGTAGGTTTTTCAATTCATGTAGGTCAATAATAGCCAGTTGAACGTTTGACTAAATTATCTATCTGCCTGCTGTTTAGGCATTCTCAAAGAATTGGTGTCAATATGCCTTACCGAAGAAAGATGGACCTGTCACAATAGTCGATGAGTACGGGAACGCATGGGATTGTTATTATAAAACTGTTCTTCCCGGGAAATGTATCCGGATTGATGCACGTGGGTGGAAGAAATTTTGTAGCCGAGAAAAAGTTGTATCAAGGACAGGGTGCATGTTTTGTTGTTGTGAGCCCTAACTCTAACGTACTGTACTATACCCCATCTGCATGATTTGATCTAGCTGTTGTCAAGACTAATCTTTTTGGAACCAAGTTAAACTTTATTTTAGCACTACTTTAAGTTAAACTTATGTAATGACCCTCAACACATGGAACCCAAGTATTTTTATTTGTATCATGATGATGACTGTATTTCATCCTTTTTGGAACCAACTATGTATGGTTATATGTAAAATGTTTTAAAATTAATCTATATATTTCGTTCCTAATGCCACACTTTGACTATCCTTACCTCAAAGAATGTCACAAGTTTTTGACCTTCTTATAGAGCGTTGACATTGATTTATGATTTTATTGCATCTATTTTCAATTATATTCCATTTAATACATTTGTTGTATATTTTTTAATAATATTAAATGGAATTTGTAATTTCCTACCATAGTAACTCCACATTTTCCGTAAATGAATATATATTTGCGTTGCAAGGTGTCACGCAAAAATATGGCTTCTCTCTTAGATAAAAATAAGGAACTCACACGATAATATGAATGTCATATATAAGATATTACTAACTAACTAAGTCTTAATGATTACAGTCGAACTAAGAAACTGAGTATTTTTTTTAATTCTTCCCAAGCAGTAATTGTGTCAAATAATCTAGCCAGAGAAAACAAGGGTGTACGTAGAGACCAAAATTCTGAAACTCCATAGGAATATTTTTACATTTTAAGTAACTATTGGTCAATTGGTCAATTGTAAAAGCAAATATACATTACTTTTAAGACTGCACCCTCTGCTGATGTATTTACTGACACACACAGTTTAACTTTTAATTTTTTTTCAACAAAAATGGAATCCTATTAAGTTGGCTATGGTGTGTAAGTTCCGGACTATATAACTTCTCCACCAATTCGTCCCATAGTTGAAACCATGAAACACTACAACAGAATTAGTATATAGGCAGCGCTTTTTTTCATCCATGGGCAGTGCTTTTGAGCGCGGTTGAACGTGGCGCTGTGTATTCTACTCCAACAATGGGCAACGCTTCCTAAAAAGCGCCACCCATTGCCCAAACACGTCCTCAAATAGGCAGCGCTTCCTAAAAAGCGCCACCCATTGCCCAAACACGTCCCTCAAATAGGCGGGCGCCGTAAAAAGCGCCACCCATTGCCCAAACACGTCCTCGGATAGGCGGCGCTTCCTAAAAAAAAGCGCCCATTGCCCAAACTTGCTTCTCTATAGGCAAAGACTTCCTTAAAAGCGCGCCCATTGTTTAATTTTTTTGGTTTTGTGTATTTTCCTTTTTATGTTTGCAACAAAAAAATTAAATCATACATCCAAAATATTTTTAATAGTGATATCTATGAATTTGTTGTATTTAAACCTGAATTAAATCATACATCATAAAAAAATTAAATCATACATCCAAAATACATCCAAAAAATTAAATCATACATCCAAAATTAAATCATACATCCAAAAATTAAATCATACATCCAAAATTAAATCATACATCCAAAATAACAAAACATGAATTTGCCAAATTTAAACCTAGCCTTGTAATGAGCATCAGAAATATCACGTCCAAATGACTTATTTGCCCCGACACTACAGTAGTAAGGACCCTGAAAAGTAAAGTAATAACTCATTAACTCCTCTTTCTGAAATTCACAAACTCATGTAAAATTTGAAATGAAATCAAAAAGAAGTGGCATAAAGATTGTCTAAGGTATCACACAATAATAATTATGCAAACAAGCTCTGATTACAACTTGAATTTCAAATCCATAAAGATTGTCTAAGGTATCACACAATAATAATGAAAGATAAAATTATGGATCATTACTGACATGGATGTTGCTGTTCTTGATCGGTCGACACATAATGAAGTTAGGAAGGAGGGCATGGAGTTCATAACAATAATCTCGGTATTGGATAAAACACTGAAAGACATTCAATAGAGATCTTACCTCTTGGTCAAGCTCCTCAATTTTGTTCTTTAAGTAATGTGCAGTTTTCTTAACCTCATCAACATCTTTATCCATTCTCTGCTTTATGGCTGAAGACAAAGATCAAGCAGCATTAATTTGTTTATCACTCATAAGTTTAAATTACAGCTATCTGCAGAAGTGCAATTTAACATCTACCGCTAGAGTCAGTTCTTCATAGCAATAACACTTAAGTCAAAAAAATCAATAACACCTACAACAAATATTCCCTTAAGGGGTTGAGAGGGAGTCACAAGAGGAGTATTATTTTCCACGCTTCTTTACGTCTCAAGATACATTTATAAAGAATTACATTAAAGGAGATAATTAAACATCCAAAAGATTTCAAGGGAAAATAATCAAACGAGATCATACTAACCCTTCATGTTATATTTACATACTCCCACCATCTGTAATAGCATATGCATAAACCACGCTATAAGCAATCACCCTCACTGAAGAATTTGCAGCGATTTCACACAACAAAATTCTAATGACAAATTTATCCACCCACTCACCCAATAGATCTACAAATTTCTATTACAAATTGTACAAATTCTACTCATGTATAGTTATGCAATAGAAAAACAGATTAATCATGTATAATACATGAGAACATGGTATTAAAAACCTCTGACACTGAACACCACGTCATCAACCAAGTTACCATTGATACATGGCACTTGAGTCTTGAACAAGTAGAAACCAAATATAGAATACAATTCATATGTTATTCCATCTTACTGCATCAGTTAGCATATACCAAGTATAGAAATGCTCAATCTTATGCAGTAATACAAACTACCTACTCTTGGTACATGCTCTTACGGAAAGAAACAACAAGGCAGAAAGGCAACAATAATTACATAAATTCAATCTTATGTAGATATACTCTAATCTAGGATCAGGATCAAATTTAAAATTTACAAAAAATAGGAAATTAATTGATCAATTTCAACAAAAATATAGCAAATCTGGAAAATCAGAAAAAGAAATCCCAAAGAGCGAGATCGATTCGAGAGAGAAACAAACACAACTATATATAGAAAAGCAGATTATTATAATTATTATATGTCATTCCACAATAAAGCCAAGAGCATAACAAAAATGCATATATATCATTGTCATACAAAAAAACGTAATATATAATATCTCCTGTGAATTGATAATAAACGTGTTTATAACATGAAAAATTGGAATTGAAGCCACGAATCGTATACTGAAACCACAAATCATATAATGAAATTGCAACACAAATTGTTTCAATATAAATCATAGAATACAAAACCAAGTCAATTGTTTCTAATGATTATAGGTAGGGGAAATAGGAACTTACGGAGAATGAAGAAGCGGAGAAATCAGCAATCCTAACTCACACAATGGTTTTGACGAAGCAACGAACCAGAGAAGACCACCACGAACCAGAGAAATTACGACAACAAAAGATGGTTTTGACGAAGCAGGATGAAAACGAAGCTTCACATGGTTGATTTCGTTGTTCGAAGCTTCCATTTCTGGATCTGTTGAAGAAGACGAAGGTTTACATGGTTGATTTCGTTGTTCGAAGCTATCCATTTCTGGATCTGTTGAAGAAGACGAAGGTTTACATGATTGATTTTGTTGAAGAAGACGAAGGTTCAACTAATTTTGTTGCTCAATTTTTGAATCAATGGTGATGGCAGGGCGAGGAGTGGGAATCCGTGATGGAAGGGTTTGGGGAAGAAGATGGAGGAAGAGAAGATGGCAGTTGCTGCGGCTGAGATTGTGATGGGTTTGAGATCTGATTTATTTTGGTGTAGTTATACCCAACGCTTTTTAAAAAACGCTGGGTATTGGGAGAATGCGTTCTCCCAATACCCAGTGTTTTTTAAAAAGCGCTGGGTATTGGGAGAACGCGTGAAGCAATGGGCATCGTTTTTTAAAAAGCGCTGGGTATTGGGAGAACGCGTGAAGCAATGGGCAGCGTTTTTTAAAAAGCGCTGGGTATGACTAGTGTGTTTTTAAAGGCAATGGGCAGCATTTTTTTTAAAAAGCGCTGGGTATGGGTTAGCTGTTTTGGCCATCCGTGGCGTTTTTACTTAAAGCGCTGCTTATAGGGGCGCTCTTTTTTGACAAATCTGGCGTAGTGAAAACGATATCAACTGAGATCTTGGGCCTGAAATTAGCTGCTGAGAGTGTGCCTCAAATGAACATGAATTCCTTGGCAGAAAACAAATCATCTGATTATGTGTATGATATCAAGATTAAGTTCGAACCATTTCATCTGGAGTTCAACATAGATGAGGTGAGTATTTTTTACTCGGTCTTTTCTCATTTATCATCATTCTTTTTATATTTACTCACCTCAATTTAAATTTCATTTAACGAAATCATCAATAAATGGCAATCATTTATCTTCTTATTAAACGTCCCTACTATATATATTATTGTACTTCTTTCATGTTTTATCAAAACTTTCTACTTTAATAATTTTCATTTTTCAATCATGTAGATGTCATAGGACATGTTTCCAAAAAAGACCATATTAAGGAAAAGCAGTACAATGGGAGGACAACTTTCATACTTGATGTTGTTTTGGAGGACTTAAAGTATGTTTCATTTAACAAAAGTAATGTTGTTCAAATGTTGTTAAACAAGGCTTATTGTAGACCAAGTAAGCCAACGTATATTAGCTCTATATTTTTTCTTTAAGTATCTAACTAAACTATATTTTCATATCAGCCACAATATGGTTAAGTGCACCCTTTGGGAGGGTTTCGCACAACGCTTGCATACTTATCTTGAACAAAGTGATCCAACTATTCCTGTTGTGTTGATCCTACAGCAATGTCGTCTCACCAAGTACTTAGGTTAGACACCAACTTGAACTAAACCTTAGTGTTTAATATTATTTTATGAAAATATAGTTATGCCCTTAATATGTTGACAAGTTGTTTTGGGGTTTATTTTCAACTAAATGTCTCAGGTTGTATGGGTTTGTCAACTGCATTTTTTGGGACTAAAATGTACATCAATGATGACTTGCCAGAGATAGCTGACTACACAACTAGGTAAGGCATTCCTGTAATTTGTCGTTTTATCCACTTTGAAGAGGACAGTAGAGTAATGAGACCTACTTCAATCTTATTGTGTTCCCTCCTTTCAGCGTCCTTGGTGGTCAATCAAGGTTAAGCCAACCTGTAACTCAGATCGTGGGTACCAACTCTGTCACTTTGTCTGATGATTTGATTCAAACACGTAGGATGACTATTGCTGACCTGCTTGAGGCAACTCAGGTGATGCAATAAACCTTTTTTAGCATGGGTATCTTTCCATTCCAGCTTTCCTTATTTTATTGCCATCTATATATATTCACTCTACATGTTTGTTTATGTCAAAAGGAGTGCATGGGATCCGTACTGGTTACAGTCATTGAAATTAAGCTTGACCAAGGTTGGGCCTACAATTCTTGCAATCAGTGTTTCAAGTATGTCAAATTAGTTGACAACAAGTTCCACTGTGACAAGTGTAGTGCTGATGTTTCTGCTAGCCCCAGGTCTGACTATATATGTTGTCATCCTTTATGGTAGTTTATACTTTATTTGTAACTTACTTTCCGTATAACCTAGAAAGGAACTTATATACTTCTTTGTTCAACTATCTATGTGAATGTCTGTGAAAAACTTTATTTAACCAAAAATAGCATTTTAACCATGACCCCAACTAAGTTATTCGAATTGTACCGAATCTTCACATCATTTATCCATTTCCAGAAAGTTGTACAGTATTCACTCCATTTATGGCGTTAAACACTAGGGAACTCCATGGTTTGCTCATTTATGGAATTAATTTCACCCAAAGTTGTTGTGCAAATATATCTCTCCTTCTGCCAACTACCTACTATTGATAGCATAATATTGTTGTAATTTAAATTTCTATGGACTTATACAAACCTTTCGTATAGTTCATAATTTTTCATTAATTCCTTTAAAGGTACAAGCTTCATCTTCAAGTAATTGATGAAACTTGCTGCACCACATTCACATTGTTCAATACTTTGGTTGAAAACTATGTTGGCCGAACTGCAGCTGACCTAATCCGTTCATATGAAAATGTAGTATATCTGGAGCGTCTAATGTGTACCACATTCACATTTAAATCTCATTCTTTCATATTGATGTCAATTTGGCGAGCCTCTAATGTGTACCACCTTATGCAGCGTCCTTTGACTGCTGATGTACCTGAAGAGTTTCTACCCCTCATTGGGAAAATGTTGCTTTGCAAAGTCCAGATAGCCGATATCAACATAAGGCTTGGTTGGCAAACATTCACTGTCAAGAAATACACTGATGAGGATACAATCATTCAACGCTTCATGCATCTGCACAAATTGAAGGTCAGGATTCAACTAAGGAAGCAACATTCCTCTTTACCAACTTAGAATTCCATATATATTAACCCTCAAATTTCTTGTAGGCACTAGATGGCGCTATCCAAGCTGATGAAGATGAGTTTCACGATGCTGCCTGTGAACTTGAAGATATTGTACCACATGTATAATCATCATATATACATTATAATCTTTTTATGTTATTCAAATTAATGACCTGGTAGTCATACAATTTCTGGATCTAATTGTCTTTGTTTATTTTGTACACCATAGGTCCTCTGTCTACTTGCAAATTCCTCGGAAGTTGATCAAGTTGTATGCGTTAGTGATAGCCGGCTCTCCAAATCTCCTCATGCATCAACTGTGATTGATCTGTCTGAGTCTCCTTCTAACCCTATATTGTATGGGAAACCTGTTTTCCTTTCTCAGGGATGTGTTGGCCAACAAATTGAAGCTTTGTTCTCTAATTTGGATGAAACACCTCCCACCAAAAATGCCGGCAAGAGGCCTGTTGCTCAACTGGATGCTTTGGACCTCCACAGCATGGATTTTTCACCTGAATCTGCTACCAAGTTGCCAAGGAACTTGCCCAAACCAGCCATGAAAAAATGAAGTTTATGAAATTGTCTCATGTTTAATGTATAATTATTACTTTTCCTGCTGCATGTTTGTAACTACTGCAAGCCATTCCATAGTGGCATTAGGATGGTTTCCTTTTTTTGAAATATCGATCTAGGTAGGAGATATTCCTATGTGACTATTCAGTGTAACTAGCACTTTTGGGAACCACCTTGCTTTCTGTATTTCCATTATATTTAATGTATATTATCGTCTACTATTGTGTCTGTATTATGTTAGATCATTTAACATTTTATGAAACATGTTGTTTAAACATATAGTCCAACAAGGGCAAAGTGTAATGTATGTTCCCTTTGACAATTTACACTATTATGCTTGATTTTGATTTCAGTCTTTGTATGTCTCAAAAATTGTCATCAATATTCTTATTTTAAGTAGCAATACTTTGGCGTTGCCATTTGAAAATATGTATCAACAGTTCTATTCTTATACGGGTAGAAAAATATATTATCACCATATAGGTTGCCCATCATCGAATTTGCACTCCATAAAATACAGACGTCGTAAAATCTAGGAGTTTGTAGTAAAATAATTTCTTTAAATTGTTTTTGGCCGGAGCCTTATTATAGAAGGCTTTAGTAGTAAAAAACCAGTACTTACATGTCACTTTATGATATTTATTAAGACATATTAATGTGTGTACATTGAAAGACAAATACAGACAACGTAATATATGACACAGTTAACTACAATGTCACATGTATGATGAAAGTCAACATTATTACGTTAGGGGGACTTTGAAAGAATTATCAATGACATCTTATGTATATTACTCCTTGGGATACGTGTTTTTCCGTACTATTCTTACTCCCTTCATTAGGGCATACGCATACACATTACTTACTCATCTACGAAGTCTGTGATAGTCGTTGGCATTGAGACCAACTTATTTGGCAGTGCTTTTGTGGACAAACTTTTTCATACCGACGGGTACCGCCATTATATTCATCAACGAAATGAGGAAGAAGAAACCGTTAGCTGCAAAATCTTCGACATCTAATAACAATGACATGCTGTATGAAACCGAAGTAGGTGCCCAGAATAATGAAGTTCCATTTTCACCCAATAGAAGCTTGTTCATAGTCCACGCGAGGCTGAAATGAGGTTCTCAGTAAATGGTTAGTCAAGTATAGAAAATATCTTCTCCCCATCTCAGTCCACGCGAGGCTGAAATGAGGCCACCACTACATGTCAGATTTTTTGTTTTTTATTTATTTGTACCAATGATGTTTTTATTTGATATATCCAGGAACCCAACCAGTAACTTCTCACACAGATTTGTTCCCATTGGGAACTTCCAAAGGGAAAAGGTTGTATCCTTCATTACCAGAGGTTGACCCAAATTCCTCTATGGGTCATGGTAAATCTCATTATCTTCTTAGTTCTTTACTACTTTGATATTTGAATTAGACTATATAATGGATAGATGTTCCTATGTTTTTATCAGTTACCCTATTAAGGACGAGACATCGTCTACAAAAAGCTAATGCAAGTGAGAGGCTTAGAGCGGACTTTGCGTCACCTTTAAGTGACATTACTAACGGCAAGTATTACAAACCAGTAGTGTTTTTCAATTTTTCCAGATATCAAGAATACTTTATTAACTTTATATTATGCCCCTTCTCACAGTGGTAGAAAATTCACATTTGCCCATCCATCCACCAGCTTTCATACAAGGGATTCCGATGACTATAGAACCAGCACAACAGAACGGTTCAACCAATGGTTTCTTTATTCTTCCTTCTCATCATCTTCGTTAATTAACCTTTGTAACTTGGACCCATTGGTGTTTCATGCATCTCTTCATTCACTACAAATAGTCAACAACTCATATCCCTTTTTGTGCCTAATATATAGGGACCATCACTTCATTTCTTAGACCAACAAAGCAGACCCTTTTCCCAACACAGTTAACAAGGGTACTTCCAGGTAAGCATACATACTCCAGTAATGTCAATAATACGTTATATGGAAGCAATTATACTGGAGTATATGGTGACGGTCAAACTTCAAATGCCAGTTGTTGTGCGAAAAGGTGATGTGCAAGTGTACACAATCGCAACAAGTAATATAATGATAGGTAGAATTCGTCTCCACAGGGATTGGTATTAATTTTAGAGTTTAAAAAGGAATTACACTTTAGAGGAACAAGTAGCAAATAGGTTGAGTAACAAAGTTCAGTTTACAAAGGTTGAAAAGTAACAAGCTAACGGTGAGTTAAAATATAAGAGAAATAAGTTGGATTGCTTTCACTATGTAAATTCCCAGAAACAAGACGCTATAACGTCTCACGCTATAGCGTTAAGCGCTGTTGCAAATATTTTGTGCCTTTCAGTCACTAGCGCCAGGGTTTCACTACAAGATGCCTATGTCTAGGTTCTAAATAGGTTCACCCCTGTATAATCAAGATCCCACAGCTCATGCTTTATAAACTATTGCAACTTCTATGTCTAGAAGAAGCGAAAATTGATTAAATGTCTTCAACCAACCTTATCATTTATATTAATCCTTGAGTTCTCTCTATGGTTCATGTCTGAATCCACAGAGGTACTAGTTTTACGTGGCCAAATATAAAACAAGTTTGGAAGAGTTATCACACAAGGATTAAAACACAAAACGTGAGAAATTATATACGAAGCATTAATGGTTCATTACAAGCTATAGCAACCCAACTCAAAGAGTTTAGCTCATGTTGAGCAACATCAAAATAACACAAATAAAACTACTTGTATTACCGTAGGTAAGAAGGAGAATACAAGTGCAAAAGATACAAGCTTGAGTTCCCTAATCATCCACGCTAAGATGGCTCATCATCAGCCTTACACCATGAGAAAAATTACAGAAAAATACAAAGAAGAAAGTAAAATAGCAAAAATAACTTCAAGTGTGTATCAATGGAGAAGAAGAAGTGTCACCCTTTCTCTCTCTACCAATACTCTCTCTATCTTCGTTGGGAAGTCTAAGGTATGGGAGAGGAGATCAGCATCTCTAGCATATCTAGCATTGGGTACAACTCCTCTTCCAAAAGTCAAGAAAGGTGATGTTCACTTTTTCACCAACTCCACTATTCCTTTACTCATGCAATGACAAGTGTCCACACAAATCCAATAAAATCCGCACATGTCGCCTAGGTCATCGTGGACACAATATATGGAACATGGATTAATGAGCTTGGCGCCAAAATTTCACTTTTCCTTTAGATGCTCAATCTACGCTTGCCCTCTTGACGTTATAGCGTTAGGACGCTATAGCGCTAAACACCGCACTACTTCACAAGATACATCAAAATAATCACAAGGGCACCAAATGTGCCAATTTCATAGCAAAGCAGATGTTTAGCCTATCTTATCCTAATATTAATAGAAATGCAATAAATACTATACTAATATTACTTGAGCACTTACTTAATTTAATGATTAGAGGTATAACTAACTCATATAAATATGAGTTATCACACCCCAAACTTAAACCATTGCTTGTCCTCAAGTAATGACACTTGCAAAGACAAACAAACCGACACTATTTACAACACACATGCTCGATCAACACTTCATTTCTAAGCATACTCACTCAAACATTTTCTCAATGGGCTAATAGTCAGATTCACACTCACACCAACACACCAATGCATTTATTCAACTTCTAAGCTTATTCTTTCGCTCAATAGTGTGTGTGTGATCTCTTGACTCATCTCAATTCCTAGCTAGATTTGGATTTCTCTTTAGCCTTGGAAAGAATGGTCTTCTTTTGGTAAAATCAAGAACTCTTTCAAAACAATGACTAGATTAACATTTTCACACAGAAACGGGATTTTCGGGCATGACAAAGGGTTTAACTAGGCACTTCAAGTCTATGGTCAGTGTTCCTAACTTATTGAATCTAAACAGCTCACGCTATAGCGTTTGACGCTATAGCGCTTGGACAAAGATAACAGATTTACTAGCTGTAGCCCCCTCATTACTTGGCTCCTCAGCAATTATTATATATATATATATATATATATTTTTTTTTTTTTTTTTTTTTTTTTTACATGAGGCTTTGCCTCTTTCTATGCCTTTGGGACAGCCTAGCTTTTGTTTTGGGTAACTACAGCTTTACAACATATTTACATTAAACTTTTAAGTCACTGACCACCCTAAGACCTTTGTACCTAACCTTTTTATATAGCCCAACACCCCAAACTTATGCTTCAACAACTCTTCAAGTTTTTATTCAAGCCTTGATCTCACCTTGGTTAACTCAGACTAGCCTAAACCTCAGATAGTCCTTGGCTAGCTAAGTTTCTTCTTAAGCACAGAGATTTACGTGTGAGAGCAATAATAAGCAAAGATTTCATCAAAAAGCACGGCTCTCTTACTCACTCACACCATTATCATTACAATTAGCCCAAAGGAACGATTCAATGACTATACTTAAAATTGAGGCACTTGAAGCAGTAACATTTTGAAAAACATTAACAAAAACATTAACAACTTTAGGTCCTCCCCCACAACAAAAGTGAGCAAGTTGTCCTCACCGCTCTTTAAAGACTAGGGAGAGGCCTGAACTTAACACACAAACAAGGTAATTCAAGTCTTAAAACATTTGTGAAGCGCAAGACAGACGCTATAGCGCTTCACAATTTATTTTTGTTCACAAAACATTAAACTTATACAATGAGAAAATTAAATTCACTTCTTAACCGCACCGGACACTGGTTCTTGAGCTAACACGGATGGTTTGAGGAGGCTTTACTGACTTTTTTCTTCTTCTTCTTCTCTTCTTTTTGCTCTTCCTCAGCGCTTATAGCCTCGGACGCTATAGCGCTTCCACGTGTGTGCTTTCTCTTTTCGCCTTCATTTTACGCTAGCTTGCTAGCGCCTCCTTCTCTGCTCGCACACTTCCTTCCTGCATCATGCTTGCTTTGCCGCACTCTTTCTTCATCAACTTCCTCAATCACGATCGGCTTGGCTCCGGGCTCCTCCTTGCAGATACATACGTTGGCCTTTTATCGCCACATGCTTCTCCTTGACTTTACGCTTGAGTGCGGGATGGCACTGGGCCTGGGCTACTTCCGCGGAGGACTCTCGGCCATAGCTTGGGCTTCTTCTTGAGATCCCGCAATAATGTTAGTTTTTGATTGAGGCTCCTTTGGGCTCTTTGTTTAAGCCTAGGAGACCTCGTTGCACCAACCACAGATGAAATAGGGCTTGACTGGGGCTGCAGCGCTATAGCCTCAGACGCTATAGCGCTAGCAGGGCCCTCAGCAGGATTTTTGGAAACAGAATGGTGTGGTGAAACAGGTGGTGGACTTTGTTCTTTTGTAGGAATTGGGGATTGGATTGATGGTTCCGGTTGTGGTGGTTCATTTAGGTTTGGTGTTTGTTGAGCGGTGAGGGTGAGTTCTCTTTTCTTTGGTTCGTGTGGAGGTATGGTAGGTTCAGATTGTGGGGTTTTCAGAATGGTCATGCTTGGGCTTGTGGTGAGGGTATTTGTGGTGAGGGTAGTCTTGTGGGGCTTGGTGTTGGATCAGATTACTTCTTCATCTTCACTTTCTCGATTCTTCCTCCTTCTGCAGGCTCTCTTTACTGGACTTCTCTTCACTCACGTAATCCTCTTCCTCCTCGTAATCATTGACTTCTTTCATCACCCTCCTTGTCTCCTCTTCATCTTCTTCACTCAGCTCTTCTAAATCCTCGGTGTTGAGGACTCTTCACTACTCACCTTTGCTTTCTTCTTAGCAGGCTCTTTACCTTTTTCAAGCGGGGCTCTGGCTCTCTTCTTGCTTGGATCACAGTGAGCATTTTCTTACTCACCTTTTCTTTTGGTTGGGGTGGCTCCTTCACACCCTCATCTTCAATTAACCACTCTGGGAACACAGGGGTTCCATTAATTCCTTGCCTCTTGATAGCTTTTCCAAAGACGGCCTTCTCCCATTCAAACTTAGCCTTGACAAACTTACACGGTGTTTCTTTGATTCTTTTCAATCGATTGGCGCGCTATAGCATCGACGCTATAGCGCTAGCACTTCTTCTGTCTGCGGGTTTAAAAACAGCAGGAATATCTCCTTGAGGGGTCCTCCTCTCATCACGGATTTCAATTTCAACTTCAGCCTGCTTGCACAATTCAGTAATTAAACAGGGAAAGTAGAGATTACCGTCAGTTTTGAGCCTGCTTTTCTCAATTTCTCTGGCAATGATTTTGCCCACATCTATGCTCTCACCTTCCAGAATAGCATCAAGCACTATCAACCTGTCCTTCTCCACATTTGTTGTGTGGGAAGTAGGCATGAGTGAATGCCTTATGAAGGTAAACCACATTGCTGCCTCATCAACCAGAAATGCCTTCTTGACTTTAAACTCTGATCCAAACCTCTCCCATGTTGCTTCTTCCACACAGATTCTCCTCTTGACCTCCTCCATTTCATCACATCCCCATGTATCGAGCTTCTTGTCCAGGGCCTTTCCAGAATAACCCAACTTGAAGTGGTCATTGATGGCGCTGACTTATTTGAAATCAACCATTTCACCCCTAACCATAGAATAGGTTTGGGGCTTTCCCCCTTTTGGAGGAGGAATTCCTTTGTAAAACTCTCTCACCAAGGGCTCCACAAATTCCCCTCTATGCTTGATAAATTTCTGCCAACCCAACGCTATAACAGTGGATGTGAACACGTCAGGAGCTTTTTCAGTTTTGAAACCCCTTTTCGCGATGAAGTTCATCTTCCAAGAGCGCAGATAAATCCTTTGGGTCTATGGCTCTTGAGGAACTGGGTTGATGGTCCCGGCCTTTTTCAGGGCTTTTCAATCGAATGTTTCTTCACCATTTTGAGATGTTTGAAGATTTGAAAGAAATTTGCTAATTTGTGAACCGAAATGTGAGATCGGTTTGCAGAGATTAAGGAATGAAGTTATGGAAGAATTGGGGTTAGGGGAAAGAGAAAGAGATTCAACGGTTAGAAAGGGAGAAAGAGAAGGGAGTGGTTGAGTGAGAGGTTATGGGAATTGAATGATTTGACCGTTGTTGATGGGTGGAGGATCAAGTGAGTGGCAGAGGCGATCTGCATGGCGCATGGGACGCAGCAGGTTGAAGTGCAGGCGCGCTTGCCACGTCATTATAACTGTCCCATACTTAGAAATAAAACTTGATTCTTCTTGCCGGCTACCTCCTCTTGACGCTTATAGCGCCCATATCACACGCCAGCCTTCAAATTCCCAAATTCCTCAACACAAAAATTTTTCCTCCCGCAAAACAAAATAAAATAAAAACAACAGAAGCAATTAATTAAAAACCTCGGGGTGCCTCCCAAGAGCGCTTGTTTTAAGAGTCATCACCGACTTCTTCATTTGATGTTAGGGATCTTGAAGATCAATTGAGGTCTTGTCCTCATTCAAATGTTGTCACCATGGTATTGTTTTACCCTTTGCCCATTCACCTTGAAAGTGGTGTTGGTTGCTTGATCAAATAAATCCACCGCACTATAAGGGTAGACCTTGACTAATTTAAAAGGGCGGACCACCTTGATTTAAGCTTGCCAGAAACAATTTTAATCTAGAATTGAAAAGGAGCACTTGGCCTCCTTCAATCAATCTCTCTGCTCAGATCTTCTGTCATGCCACATCTTTGTTTTTCTTTGTAAATGGTGAACTCTCATAGGCAAGACATGCCTAATTTCATCAAGTTCATTTAATTGCAGTAGCCTAGCCTTACCGCCTCTATCACAATCAAAGTTGAGCTTTTTATGGCCCAATGAGCTTTGTGTTGCAACTCAATAGGAGGTGACATGCTTTCCCAAACACAAGTCCGTATGGAGACATTCCCAGAGGTGTCTTGAAGGTCATCCTGTAAGCCCATAAAGCATCATCCGGATGAATTGACTGATCCTTTCTTGAAGGTCCCACCATTTTTCGAGCATCCTTTTGATTTCTCTATTGGACAATTTAGCTTGCCCATTTGTTTGTGGGTGGTATGCAGTGGCAATTTTGTGCCTCACTCCATATTTTCCCAATAGAGACTCAATCAACTTGTTACAAAAGTGAGAACCCTCATCACCGATAATTGCTCTTGGTGTGCCATATCGGTGAATATGTTCTTCTGCAGAAACTTGCTGACTGACTTGGCATCATTGTTGGGAAGAGCCACAGCTTCAACCCATTTGGAAACATAATCCACAGCCACCAGTATATACAAATTACCATGAGAAGGAGGAAAGGGACCCATAAAATCCATGCCCCATACATCAAAGAGTTCAATCTCTAAGATGTTGGTTAAGGGCATTTCATGCTTGTTTGAAATGTTCCCACCCTTTGACACCTTGCACGATTCTTTACCCATTCTTGAGCATCCTTGAATAATGTGGGCGATAATACCCACATTGCGGTACCTTTGGTATGTTCTAGTTCCTCCAAAGTGTCCACCACATGGTGAAGCATGACAATGCTCTAACACTTGAGGTTGTTCTTCCTCTGCAAGGCACCTTCTTATCACTTGGTCTTGGCATTTCTTGTAAAGAAAAGGTTCATCCCAATAATAGTCTTTCACTACATGGAAAAACCTTTTTCTTTGTTGATAATTCAGATCTGCGAGCACATTCCGCTTACCAAGTTATTCACTATATCAAAGAAACCATGGGCGGTGTCTTCAGACGCTATAGCGTCTGATGTTATAGCGGCAACCGCTATAAGCGTTACAATTTTTTATCTCATCGCTACTGCCAACAACTTCTCATCTGGGAAGATTTCTTTAATCTCTCCCTGTTCTGTACCTGCATTGTCTCCTTCAAGTCTAGACAAATGGTCGTGAACTTGGTTCTCCACCCCCTTTTATCATGAATTTCCAAGTCAAATTCTTGGAGGAGGAGAACCCATCTTATTAGCCTTGGTTTTGCATCTTTTTAGAGATCAAATACTTGATGGCTGAATGGTGCAGTAAAAACAATTACTTTTGTGCCAACCAAGTATGATCTAAATTTATCAAAGGCAAAAACCACGGCTAATAGCTCTTTTCGAAGAATGTAATTTAAGCGTGCTTCAATAAGTGTTTTGCTTGCATAGTAAATGGAATGAAAGATTTTATCATACCTTTGCCCAAGCACAGCTCCCACAAAGATAGTCACTTGCATCACACATGAGCTCGAATGGTTTACTCCAATCGGGGACAACAATGATAGGTGCGAGAATCGAGCTTTCTTTAACTTCCGGAAGGCTTCAAGGCATGCATCATCAAAGTTGAAAGTGGTGTCATCTTTGGAGGAGTTGACATAGAGGTTTTGAGATCTTTGAGAAGTCTTTAATGAATCTCCCAGAGAAACCAAAGATGCCCAAGGAAGCTTCGATGCCTTTGACACTTGAGGGGGTGGCAATTTTTCAATGACTTCAATCTTGGCCCTATCCACCTCCAAACCTTTCTTGGAGATCCTATGCCCTAGTACAATTCCTTCTTGCACCATGAAGTGACATTTCTCCCAATTGAGCACAAGATTTGTCTCTTCACATCTTATCAAGATCTCTTCCAAGTTATCCAAACACTTCGAAAGCTATCCCCAAACACAGAGAAGTCATCCATAAAAACCTCCATAGATTTTTCAATGAAGTCGGAGAATATGGACATCATACATCTCTCGGAAAGTTCTTTGAGGGCATTACACACCCAAAGGGCATTCTCCTAAAAGCAAATGTGCCATAAGGACATGTGAATGTGGTCTTTTTTCTGGTCTTCGGGGACTATTGCTATTTGGTTATAGCGAATAGCCATCAAGAAAGCAATAATAGTCCTTACAAAGAAGTCCGGCATCCAACATTTGGTCAATAAAGGGAAGAGGAAATGGTCTTTCTTTGTGGCCTTGTTTAATTTCCCTGTAGTCCATGCAAATTCTCCAACCAACATTCTTGTGGGAATCAACTCATTTTTGTCATTTGTGATCACAAAGTGACACCACCCTTTTGGGAACACATTGCATGGGCTAACCCATGCACTGTCAGAAATAGGATACACAATCCCTGCATCTAACCACTTGAGGATTTCCTTCTTCACCACTTCCTTCATTATGGGATTAAGCCTTCTTTGACCTTCAATGCTATTTTTAGCATTTTCCTCTAACACAATCCTGTGCATGCAGATTGTAGGACTTATCCCATGTATATCAGACATTTGCCAACCTATTGCCTTTTTGTGCCTCTTCAGAGTTGTAATGAGCTCCACCTCTTGGTTTTGGTTCAAACTAGCAGAAATGATGACAGGTAGAGTCTCATTGTCCCCCAGGTATGCATATTTCAGGTGCTTGGGTAATTCTTTCAACTCTAGATCAGGTGGTTGAACAATAGAAGGAACACTCTTCTTGAGGTTTGAATTTTCTTGCTCTAGTGACTCATATCTCCTAGCCCATACCTCATTCACAGCTTGTTTGCCTTCTTGAAATTCTTCTTTCAACAATTCATGTTCCTCAGTATTGTTTAGCACCTTTCCCAAGTGGTTGTTAGATTTTTGAAAATGTTTTTGAACCACTTGGTCAAGAGAAACCACAAAGGAACACTCTTGATGATTGACATCCGGAAGTTTTAATGCATTGTAACATTGATCTTCACTTCTTGGTCATTAACCCTCATTGTCAATTCTCCTTTTTGAACATCTATGAGTGTCTTCCCTGTAGCAAGAAGGGTCTACCTAAAATGATAGGTACTCTCGCATCCGCTTCAAAATCTAGAATAACAAAGTCAACGGGAAAAACAAATTTATCTACCTTAATTAAAACATCCTCCAGTATTCCTTCAGGATAGGCAAGTGACCTATCAGCTAACTGGAGGCTTACAGAGAGTAGGCCTGGCAGTTCCTATACCCAATTGTGTGTAAATGGACTTAGGCATTAAATTAATGCTTGCCCCTAAGTCACATAAAGCACGACCAGAATAAAAATTTCCAATGGAACAGGGTATTGTGAAGCTACCAGGGTCCTTTAATTTTCTGGGGAGTTTATTTTGCATCAACATGCTGCATTCCCCAGTCATTGCCACAGTTTCAAATTCTCCCAACCTTCTTTTCTTTGTCAAAACATCTTTCATAAATTTGGCATAGTTGGGCATTTGTTGTAATGCCTCAACTAGAGGAACATTAATGTGCAATTGTTTTAACACCTCAAGAAATTTATTAAATTGTTTGTCCTCATGTGCCTTTTTTAACCTTTGAGGGAAAGGGGGAGCAGGATATTCAGGCACCAATTTAGGTTCAGGTGTTCTGTTTGCATGTGTTATAGCGTCAAAGTGCTATAACGTCTGGAAAATTCTTTTCATTTCCAGCAACACTTGACTCTAAATTCTTAGGTGCAGAAGTTACCTCTTTACCACTTCTGGTGGTTATTGCTTTCACATGCTCCTTGCCTGGTGCATGAGATGGAGAAGGTTCAGTAGTAGAAGGGAGTCCACCATTCTGCCTTTGTGTGAGAGCAGATGCAATCTGTCCCACTTGATTCTCCAGAGTCTTGATTGATGCTTCATGAGTCTGCATTGTTGTCTTACAATCACTGATGAATGACCTTAGCAGAGACTCCATTGAATTGTCCATTGGAGGAGCATGAGCATTTTGTCTAGGAGGTTGCTGTTGTTGTTGTCTTGGAAAACCTGGGGGAATAGCAGGAGCATTTGTGCTTGTATTAGCATTATTTCCTCCCCCCCACCTAAAATTAGGATGGTTTCTCCAACCAGGGTTGTATGTATTGGAATAAGGGTTGTTGCCCTTGTTGTACCCCACATAGTTGGATGAAGGTGGATTAGTTGTGCAATCTTCATACAAATGAGCTCCTCCACAGTAAACACAACTTGCTTCTCCAGGAGGAGCTTGTTCAATTGCTGCAGCAGTTGACCTTTCAGGCGCTATAGCTTCAGACGCTATAGCGTTGGCAGTATTCAACTCCTTTATCATATTTGTCAGAGTAGCCACTTGGGGTGAGAGAGAGCGAAACCTCACTCACTTCATGAACCCCAGCTACTTTCCTTGTAGAATTTAGCCTTCAAAGAGGCCATGAAGAAGCTTTTATGGCAATGCGCTCTATAAGCTCACAAGCTTCATTGTATGAAGAGTTAAGGATCACACCTCCGGATGAGGCATCCAAAGATAGACCTTGTAGGTGCCTCTAGTCCATTGTAGAAGGTCTCCATTTGAATTACTATAGGAATTCCATGATGTGGACATTTCCTAAGCAATTCTTTCCATCTCTCCCAAGCCTCATGCAATGATTCACCTTCTTTTGCTTAAAGGATGTGATGTCATTCCTCATCCTAGCATTCTTGTTTGGTGGGAAATATTTCTCCGAAACTTCTTTGTCATATCTTCCCAAGTTGTGATAGAATTGGACTCAAGGAATTCAACCAAGCCTTTGCTCTGTCTTTTAAAGAATAAGGAAACGATTTCACTGAAAGCATCCTCACTCACACTGGAATGATGAAATTGCTGCACACTTCTAGAAAGTTTCTCGGGTGAGCAAAAGGATCTTCTTGAGTGGAACCTCCAAATTGTCAGATTGTTTGGAGCATTTGGAACATCATAGGCTTGAACTCAAAATGAGTAGCGATCCACAATGTGCCTAGTGATACTTGTCTCCATGGGTCGTGGATCAAATACAAAGATAATCTCTCATTGGCTGCTCTCTCGTCATTCACCATTTGATTTGGAGCTTGGTTCAAAACCTTTCTCTATACCAAAGTATTCATCATCGGTTTGAGTATGGGTAAAAGGACCTTGCCTTCCACCTCTTTGGCCTCTTCTTCCTATTTGAGAGGTGTTCTTCCACCCATTGAACCTCTAGCAAGTAGGATTAGAGTGCTCGGACATAGTTGAGTCCGAGTTGTTGTAGTCTTTGTTGGCGTCTTAGCCTTCCGAATCTTCTCTCCGGTTCGGGATCAAACTCAAAAGTGGGTGGTTACGATCGGGCATACGCTATAGCATCGACGCTATAGCACTTTCGTAACACACCCACGAGAAAAATACCAAGGTAAAACCTCCCTAAGGATGTAATAATTTCTTAAACAATAAAAATTAAATGCAATCCCCGGCAACGGCGCCAAAAACTTGTTGTGCGAAAAGGTGATGTGCAAGTGTACACAATCGCAACAAGTAATATAATGATAGGTAGAATTCGTCTCCACAGGGATTGGTATTAATTTTAGAGTTTAAAAGGAATTACACTTTAGAGGAACAAGTAGCAAATAGGTTGAGTAACAAAGTTCAGTTTACAAAGGTTGAAAAGTAACAAGCTAACGGTGAGTTAAAATATAAGAGAAATAAGTTGGATTGCTTTCACTATGTAAATTCCTCAGAAACAAGACGCTATAACGTCTCACGCTATAGCGTTAAAGCTATTGTAAATATTTTGTGCCTTTCAGGTCACTAGCGCCGTGGTTTCACTACAAGATGCCTATGTCTAGGTTCTAAATAGGTTCACCCGTATAATCAAGATCCCACACCTCATGCTTTATAAACTATTGCAACTTCTATGTCTAGAAGAAGTTTAAAATTGATTAAATGTCTTCAACCAACCTTATCATTTATATTAATCATTGAGTTCTCTCTATGGTTCATGTCCGAATCCACAGAGGTACTAGTTTTACGTGGCCAAATATAAAACAAGTTTGGAAGAGTTATCACACAAGGATTAAAACACAAAACGTGAGAAATTATATACTGAAGCATTAATGGTTCATTACAAGCTATAGCAACCCAACTCAAAGAGTTTAGCTCATGTTGAGCAACATCAAAATAACACAAATAAAACTACTTGTATTACCAGTAGGTAAGAAGGAGAATACAAGTGCAAAAGATACAAGCTTGAGTTCCCTAATCATCCACGCTAAGATGGCTCATCATCAGCCTTACACCATGAGAAAAATTACAGAAAAATACAAAGAAGAAAGTAAAATAGCAAAAATAACTTCAAGTGTGTATCAATGGAGAAGAAGAAGTGTCACCCTTTCTCTCTCTACCAATACTCTCTCTATCTTCGTTGGGAAGTCTAAGGTATGGGAGAGGAGATCAGCATCTCTAGCATATCTAGCATTGGGTACAACTCCTCTTCCAAAAGTCAAGAAAGGTGATGTTCACTTTTTCACCAACTCCACTATTCCTTTACTCATGCAATGACAAGTGTCCACACAAATCCAATAAAATCCGCACATGTCAGCTAGGTACTGTGGACACAATATATGGAACATGGATTAATGAGCTTGGCGCCAAAATTTCACTTTTCCTTTAGATGCTCAACTGCGCTGCCCTCTTGACGTTATAGCGTTAGACGCTATAGCGCTAAACACTGCACTACTTCACAAGATACATCAAAATAATCACAAGGGCACCAAATGTGCCAATTTCATAGCAAAGCAGTGTTTAGCCTATCTTATCCTAATATTAATAGAAATGCAATAAATACTATACTAATATTACTTGAGCACTTACTTAATTTAATGATTAGAGGTATAACTAACTCATATAAATATGAGTTATCACCAGTGCACAACATTCATCAGGTATAGTTCCATGAAAACTCTTTATGATGGTATTAATGTCTATCAGCCCTAAAGAATAACCCCTTTATGATCTTCATTATGGTCTATCCTTCATACGTAGACATCCCTCTGGCTCACGATGAACCTCTTGACAATGACTTACAAGATGATGATCCTCCTCATGCAGGTCATTCGATAAATGAAATTTAAATTCATAGTCAAATGTTGTCAAAATAACTCTTACTTTATGTAATGTAAGAAACCAATTTTGGTATTCTTTTATTCCTTTAAAAACAACATATAATAGGTTAAGTTATATTTTTATGCCATTAGTATGACAAATAATCTTATCATGTGGCCTGCATTTACCAGATACTATTGCTGGTTATTGGGACAATGGATTGCCAACAAGTATATGCGAATATTGTCAAGCTGTTCTATGGTTTGAAGAAAGAAAGCAAAAGTCATACAAGGCAAAGAATCCAAAGTTCAATCTATGTTGTTCTCATGGACGTGTCTACCGCATTATACTGAGCCACCACAAGCCATAATAGATTTGTTCATTCGAAAAGATCACAGAAGCAAGTATTTTCAACAACATATTAGATCATTCAACACTGTGTTCTCATTTACTTCTATGGGAGGCAAGATTCAAAGAAATATTAATGTAGGTGGAGCACCACCTGTGTTTGTTCTTAATGGTGAGAACTATCACCAGATTGGTAGCTTAATGCCATTGCCTGGAGATCATCCAAAGTTTGCACAGTTGTACATATATGATACTAATAATGAAATTGCAAATCGGATGTCAGTTGTAAGGTATGGGTTATATTTTTTCCACCAACTCTAAATGCATATTAGACATTCTTAATCTTAAATATAGAAGCTTCATGTATCTAATCACTTATCACTCACAGTTGTTTTAAATTGTTTTTATTAACTAAAATAATTTTTTTTGGTCAGTATGAAAGATGATAACTCCAACTTACAATCCTCAATTGTTAAGGAAATTCGCGATACCCTGGATAGTTGCAACCCGTTTGTTCTTTCTTATCGTTTTGTTCGCGAAAGGTTGCTTTTTTTTCCTCCACAACCTGTCAAACTACGACTTATTGGGAAAAGAGGTCGGGATCCTCGAAGATACAATTTACCAACAGCCTCTGAAGTTGCTGGACTCATTGTAGGTGACTTCGATTCTGCCCATACAGACAGGGATATCATTGTTGAAACACAAACGGGGCATTTGAAACGAATTCCAACATTGAGTACTACTTACCTTCCTTTGCAATACCCTTTGTTTTTCCCAAGAGGGGAGGATGGTTGGCATGAACATATTGAATACAACGAAGCATCTACTGCCCCAGCAATTAAACGTGACAAGGTCACATTACGGGAATGGCTTGCATACCGATTTCAACAAAGGTTATTCGAATGTTCTATTATGATGTATGGCAGGCGTTTGTTTCAGCAAATTTTAGTTGATGGTTATACAATGATTGAGTCACAACGACTTCTGTGGGTTAGGAATCACCAAACAGAAATACGTGCTGATATATATAAGGGATTATCTGATGCACTCCTTAGAGGTGATCTAAATCCCTCAACAGTTGGTAAGAGAATTGTTTTGCCTTCTACATTTACAGGTGGCTCTAGGTACATGCAACAAAATTATCAAAATGCCATGGCAATTTGTAGATGGGCTGGGTATCCTGACCTTTTCATAACCTTCACATGCAACCCAAGTGGCCAGAGTTGACTAAATACCTACAAACTCTAAATCTAAACTCTGAAGATAGGCCAGACTTAGTTTCACTACTGTTTTTAAGATCAAGTTAGATCATTTGATCCGTGAAATAAAAAATGTAAAACATTTTGGGAAGACAAAAGCTGGTATGTATTTATAAATATTGTCACATTTTATCGGACTTCAATTGATTTCAACTAATTTATACTTTCTATACATTCAACCCTTTGCAGTCATATATACAATTGAGTTCCAAAAACGGGGTCTCCCTCATGCTCACATTTTGGTTTTCCTCCAACCTAATAGTAGAATATTGGTTCTGTTGATGACATTGATCGGATCATATTCTTTGAAATTCCAAATCAAACATCCGACCCTCATTTGTTCAAAGTGGTATCAAACTTTATGATTCATGGATGTGGTGAACAAAGACAATCCTCCCATGCATGGTCAATGGTAAATGTTCTAAATATTTTCCAAAGAAATTTGTGGACTCCACTACAATTGATGATGATGGCTACCCAATTTATAGAAGAAGGGATGATGGTGTTGTTATTATGAAGGGAGACTCATTTGTTGACAACAGGTTGAATTTTTTTTCTTTTATCTTAACATTGTACAAATTTCTTTACCTCTTTAAAATGCCAATTATTAACTACCTTTATTTCCCGTAGAAATGTGGTGCCATACAATAAGAAGTTGTTGCTTCAATTCAATGCTCATATCAATGTCGAATGGTGTAACCAATCGCGATCCATTAAATATTTATTAAAATATGTCAACAAGGGTCATGATAGAGTCACAGCAACTTTCTATGAATCTGCAGTTGATGGTGTTCCTAATCTTGACATTGATGAGATCAGGCAGTTTTATGATTGTCGTTATTTGTCTTCTTGTGAAGATGTGTGGAGTATATTCAGTTTTGACATTCACCATAGAGACCCATCTGTTGAGAGGCTGATGTTCCACTTACCCGGGGAGAATTATGTAGTGTTTGATAGTTCTCAGACTATTGACAACGTTCTTGATAGGAGAAGTTCAAATTTCACCAAATTCTTGGCATGGTTTCAAGCTAATCGGAATTATTCTGAGGCAAGAAAATTAACTTATACTGAGTTCCCCACTAAATTTGTCTGGAATCAAAAAGATCGTTGTTGGACACCAAGGAAAAAGGGGTTTAGTATTGGCCGCATGCATTTTGTACCACCTGGTACTGGTGAAATCTATTACATGCGAACACTGCTAAATTACATACGAGGCCCAACTTGCTATCAAGATCTGCGTACCGTGGATAGTCATGTGTACGTCAACTTTAGAGACGCATGTTATGCAATGGGTTTGTTGGCTGATGACAAAGAATACATTGATGCATTCAAAGAAGCTAGCCATTGGGGTTTCGGTCATTTTCTTCGGCAATTGTTTACTATTTTATTGGTAGCGAATCAGATGACTTGACCAGAGCATGTCTTTGAACAGACCTGGAAAATATTAGGGGAAGACATTCTTTATATACAACGTTGTGTTCTTAGAGCCCCAGGTAATGGTCCATAAAATTACTTCATTTTAACTTCTGTTATAAAGCCATTTTACTTTCAATTATGGTTTTACACCAAATATACAATGACGCAAACCTAATCATGTCATTATTATTGATTCATGCCATTCCCTACTAAGGCTTATCTGTCAAAAAGGACAACAAATATTCATGCACATATATCTATTCATATTTATATTACAGGTGTTGCATTTCATTCTCTATCATTTCAAATTAATTTAATAATGTGTTACATTATTTGCTAAATCTGCCTTCATTTTTTGCACAGAGCTTACTTTGACTGATGATCAAATCAGAACATACGTTCTATTTGATATTAATAGCAAGCTTCGTGCACATAACAAGAGGTTACACGATTTTCCTTCTATGCCTACCATTGATGCTGATCTAAGCAACAACCAGCTTAATTGTCTTATTAGTGATGAGCTGAACTATGATCGTCTTGCATTAGCTGAAGAGCATACCATATTACTCTCTACAATGACAGCGGAACAACGTCGAGTTTATGACCAAATTATGGATGCAGTTCTACATGATAAGGGTGGCTTCTTTTTCCTTAATGCATTCGGAGGTCTTCGTTAAAACTTTTATTTGGAGGGCACTTCTCGTGGCCTTGCGTGCTAAAGGTGAAATTGTCTTAATGTTGCTTCAAGCGGTGTTGCCGCTTTACTAATGCTGGTGGTAGGACAGCCCACTCTAGGTTTGGAATTCCTTTGAACATTCATGAGGATTCTACATGTAACATTGCACAGGAGCCATCTCATTTGAACTAATATTAAGAGCTAAACTTATAATTTAGGATGAGGCACCTATGATGCATAAACATTGTTTTGAAGCCGTTGATAGGACACTCAAAGATATTTTGTCCACACAACATTTTGGCAACCGTACTAAACCTTTTGGAGGCAAAATGATCTGTTTCTTGGGGAGACTTTCGACAAATCCTTCCTGTAGCTCCCAAAGGCACAAGGCAACAAATAGTTAATTCCACCATCAACTCTTCACATTTATGGGCTCAGTGTCATGTAATGACACTAACTACTAACATGAGGTTGTTGGTTGGAGCATCTGATGCTGACATAGAATCCAGAAGTAGTTTTTCTGAATGGATTCTAGCTGTTGGAGATGAGAAAGTTGGAGTCATTGATGACGATTTAAGAGACCTCGAAGTTCCTAATGATTTGTTGTTAACTTCTTCAGGTGACCCTATTTCTAATATTGTCAATTCTACGTATCCTGCATTTCTTAATGATGGTCACCATCCTACGTACTACCAAGACAGAGCTATTTTGGCACCTAAGAATGAGGTTGTCGATGAAAAAAATTCCTACATGGCGAGTCAGTTTACAACAACTGAGATGACTTATTACAGCCTTGACACTCCTCATTCTGACAACTCTCAAAGTGACCGGGATGACAATGTTCACAATACTGAGTATCTCAATACCATTTCTTTTCCAGGTCTTCCAAATCATATATTGCATCTAAAGGTAGGAGTCCCTGTAATGCTTCTAAGAAATATCGACCAAAATGCAGGCTTGTGTAATGGCACAAGATTGATAGTCACAAGACTTGGCAAATATGTCATTGAAGGAAAGGTTATTTCTGGAAACAATGTTGGTCACAAGGTATATATTTGTCGCCTTTCGTTGACACCATCTGAGGTCTGAATCCCATTCAAGTTCCAACGAAGACAATTCCCATTGGCTTTGTCTTTTGCAATGACCATAAACAAAAGTCAAGGACAGTCTGTCAAACAAGTAGGCCTTTATCTCCCCAACCCCGCATTCTCTCATGGACAATTATACGTTGCTTTTTCTAGAGTTACATCCAGACAAGGGCTGAAGGTCTTAATCAAAGATGATGTCGGGGAGAGCTCCACCCATACGACCAATGTTGTCTATCCTGAAGTTTTCACAAACCTTTCGTAGTGTAACACGAAGGTATTCTTATCTCGCATTTATAAATTTCTAACATCTTATTCAAAAAAATACATCCTGCTGACCACATTTCTCTGCATCATATTTACGTTTTATACCAATCTATATCTTAACTACACACACATGAGTGAAATATGTGTACACCGTTATTATCATACAAGTCTCCATATGTTACTGGTATTTGGAAAAAAAACTATCAGCCTATTACTAAACTATTGCTTTAACAGGTACGAATCTGCATGTATAAAAGATTGTTTGCTTCAAAGTCTACAACATGACTCCGTTTTGTTTTCTTTCAAAACCAATTTCCTATGACGATACCATCGATGAACAAGATATCGCTGGAATTAAACTCAGTTCCTCTCAACAATTACTTTTCATATCCGTTTTGTCTTACTTTCCTATGTGTAATGCCCAATGTCAATATTTGATATAACTTGTAACTATCATGTAACTACTACGGATCCATCATGGCAAGTTTCGTGTCTTCCTATTAAGTGTTTGTTGTCTATCCACACCACTGTTACTATTGTGCTCAAAATATCCATTAACTGTCAAACTTCTCGACATTCTAAACCATACGTAGTTATCTACTGTTCTCATTTGATTTTATTGGACAGCCTTCACTAGTGGAAAAAGGACATTAAACAACACCATTTAGTATCGGTTGTTTGAACAGCCGATACTAAATGTGGACGCGGTGGAAATTTTGAAATTAAATGAAAGTTTTTAATTTTCACGCCTACATTTAGTATCGGTTGTTTAAACAACCGATACTAAATGTGTATCACAAACCAGTTGTTTAATCAATTTTCAATTTTCATCAGACTTTTAGTATCGGTTGTTAAAACAACCGATACTAAATGTGTATCACAAACACATTTAGTATCACGTATTTGAACACCCGGTACTAAAGGCCCCTTTCTATTTTCATCGGACGCGTTAACACTCTCTGAAACACTCGTTCTCTCTCACTCAAACACTCGTGCTCTCTCACACTCGTTCTCTCACTCTCGTTGTCTTCCTCGCCGAAAGCATCTTCTCCCTCGCCGTCTTCCATCCTCGCCGTCGCCTTAAACACCTTCGTTACGCGTTGCCTTAAACACCTTCGTCGTCGTCGTCGTTCTCCTCTCTATCAGGTTTGATTAATTGCTTCTATAATCAAGTTCTGAAACCCTATTTATATGCATAACTTTTTCTGATTTTTCGTTCTGCTCTCTTCTTCAGCGAATCAACCCTCGTCCCTAAGCACATCTTCGTTTGGGTCTTCAATTTGTAGGCATCATTTTCGTCTGCAGAGAAATCTTCAAAGGAGCATCGTTTTCATCTTCAAAGCGGTAAGCATATCTGAAATCAAAATTTTTGTTTTCGTTCTTCTCTTTTGCATGAAAGCCAAAATATGTTTGAACGGTTGCAACCAATTTGAGAGATTAGTGTGTGCAACACCCATAGCAAGGTGGGGGAGCAATATTTGAAAACAAAGAGAGCTATTGAAACATTTTTTTGAAACATGCCTATGGGTTCTGCTGAGTGGTGTAAAATGAGTTGTTGGAACTCAATAATGTGGTTGTAACTTGTATTTATTGAGGAAAAGAGAGACAATAGGAGGAAGAGTGGAGTTGAATTGGTGAAATCAAAATGTGTGCTGAGTTGCAAAAGCTAAATGAATTCTTGAGTTTGAGTTTAGATGATGCCGATATTTGAGCTATGAAATTGTGATTTAGTGACAGGTTTGACAACATTAATTAGAAGAGTAAAAGTTGCAACTCGATATGCTTTTTTTCCCATTTGTTCAATACTTGTATTGTATTTGCTGCATTGGATTTGATCATTAATTTATTAATGTCAATTTAGGTTACGCCATTGTGTTTTTGTAAGTGTTATGATCTTTGTAATAATGAGATTCTATTTTCAAATTGGCCTCTCCGAAGTGAGTGATTCACTTTAGAACAAAAGAATGAGAGGTGTAGACATTGATTAAATTGATTTTCCTATCAAGACGTTGAAAACTATTAAATTGTTTAAATCTAAAGTATTGGTTTTTCTATCAATGGCAATAACTTTTCCTTTCCCCTCTGAAGTGGGATTCACTTTATAGAAGTCAAATCTTCCTTATTTATGATATAAAAAACTTGTAAATGAGTCGATTTGGTCGAAATTCTATAAAACTCCAAAGTCTGATCTGATGTAATAGCAAATTAACAAATGTCGTGGCTTTGTTAAAATCTGGCAGGAAGACACAGGTGGGTTGAATATGCAGAGAAGACTAGATATAATGCTTCTCAGGTTCCAACTGAATGGCATGGCTGGCTCCACTTCATAACTGATCATACTGGTGATGAGGTAATTTCGTTATTTTTTCCTAATTCCTTCCTTGGTAAAGCCATTGCTAAGAAAATCTATTGCCCTGACATAATGATGCAATGAATTTGTTGCAGCTTCTATTATTGAGACCAAAAAGGTACGGTATTGATCACAAAGAAAACTTGTCTGGAGAAGGTTACGAGTATATCTATCATTCCAAGGGACATGCTCTGAATAAGGGGCAAAGAGACTGGACTAGGTAAGGGTCAAGGCAGTCTAAGGCCGAATAGTGAAATATGGGGTTCATGTTTGCCTTATCTCCTGAAAAATTGTTTTGCATTCACCTTTTAACAATAAAAATGAATTATTAGCTGCTATAGCAGACAAATTCATTGAGAACTTGAAATACTTCGAATGTACTGTCACTAATTCGTATGTATGTGATGCGGTAAAATGATTTGTTCATGTTTAATGTAATCCTTTACCAAATCTATAATTTGTTGGAGTATACATTCCTTTTTTTTAATGAGCGGAGAGAGGAAGTGGAGAGAGTGAGAAGAGAGGGAGAGGGAAAGAAAAGCGATAGAGAGATGAGAGAAAGAAGAGAGAAGAGTAAAAAGTGAGAAAGAGGGAGAATATTGAGAGAAGAGAGAGCATAGGTAGAGAGATGAGAGACGAGAGAGAATATTTATTAAGTAAAAAATAAGGAGTATTTTTGTATTTTAGAATTTGTGCTTCTGTCTAGTCCCTAAGTCTCTGTTATCAAGTACAAAAATAGAGAAAGCTAGAAGACCATTCATGGATGTTTGCTCTTGGAAACTTCATGGGCCAACCTTCTAATCCAAACATAGAGAAAGGTGTTTCAGAATTATACTTTTCCATTTCCAACTCTAAGTGGAACAATTAAGACCTTGGCAATTTCAGAAATGCAAAAATCAAATTCAAATAATTACAAATAGTATTGAACAAACACAATGAACTGTGAAAAGTTAGTAGCTAATACTAACATTGTCCCTATATAGAACACCCATTTGACCATGCACAAGAGTTAAAAAATTAGTTAAATTAATTAATTACATTAACTTTGTGAATTATTCAGTGAGTATCTTCATTGCCTAATGAGATATTGCTTGTTCTGGAAGAAAAAGAATATATTAGGAGCCATACAAAAAGATGATCTCCATTTGAGTTTGGGATAACATGTAAATACAAGTGACTTGACCATCTAGGGAATCTGATAGAGTATGTGTGTGACTAATAGAATACAATTATGAACATCTAGGGAACTATGTGTTATACCCCAATTTTGTCCGAGTTCTTATATCATTGTAATATTTTTTATTTATTAAGTAGTGTATGTGCAACAAACGTTTCTATGTACTCAAGTAAAAGATAAGTAGCTTGTGCATATCAACCACAATTAATATAAAGATGCATGATTTGATTCTTGGTCAATCATCCCACATGTTATTTTCTTTTGACCCTCTTTGAGTAATTGAAAAAGCAAGTGAAGCAAAGCATAAGAGCTTACAAAATAAGAACAAAAAGATGAAATACCCAAATCTGCAGCTCTATTGCGAAGGCAATTTTCTCTCCTCGGACCTCTTTTCGACGATCCGAACGGTGAAAGTGGAGATATATGTCTCACGAACCTACTGTCAAAAATGAAGACGATCCGACGGTTAACGAATCCGGAATCGCACTTTTACGATGAGAGGTTTGAGAAAAACGGACCAAAAATTGCAGCTATTGCGAAGGCAATTTCTCTCTCATAAGACCTCGTTTCAACGATCCGAACGGTGAAAGCGTAGATATATGTCTCACGAACCTACTGTCAAAAAAGAAAGACGATCCAACGGTTAACGAATCCGAATCGCAATTTTACGGTGACAGGTTTGAGAAAAAACGGAATTGTGTTTTAAAGGGGAATTGCTTTCTCTACCTTGTTTTAGTCCCACATTGCTCACAAGAAACAAGAGCTCCCTAACAATTGGATATAAAAGGGGTTGAGAGGTGAAGATTAGAGGAGGAGATCATTGGCGGGTTAAGTGATCTTTTGGGTCAAATAAGCGATAGCGGCCCATTTCACTAAAAGTCTGTCTTTGATCATTCGGACGTTTTGAGTCGGCTTTCCGCTTTCAAAGCGGTTCTTGCGGTCTTGGGGTCAAAATGGACCAGATAGGAGTCCGTTTGCCTTAGTCCGGTTCGGCACCGTCCAGTCCAGGTTAGTTTTGTATTTATTTTGTTTATTTTTATGTACATATTTATTTATCATTTATTTATAATATAATCTATTTATTTATTTATTTATTTGTTTATGTATATATCTATTCATATTTATTTATCTATATAGTTATTTATTTGTTTATTTATTATATTTTTTAGCCTAGTCTTTATTAATTATCGCTTTTTGTCTTTTTTTTATGCACAAATTAGTTTATTTCTTTGAAAATCAAATAAAGACTAAGTCGGTTGTACAACCAAGGTTAGTCATCATCCTAGGACCAATGAAACATCTGATTCAAGAATCCTAAAAATTTATAAAAATATAAATAAATCATTTCTCCCAAAAATAAAAGACTAAGTCGGTTGTACAAGGGTTAGTCATCATCCTAGGACCAATGAAAGTGCATCTATTCAAGAATCCTAAAAACTTATAAAAATACAAATAAATTATTTTTCTAAAATAAAAGACTAAGTCGGTTGTACAACCTGGGTTAGTCATCATCCTAGGACCAATGAGTGCATGCAGATTCAGTAATCCTAAAAACTTATAAGTAAATAAATAAATCACTTTTCCTAAAAATAGGGGACTAAGTCGGTTGTACAACCGAGTTAGTCGGCGTTCTAGAACTAATGAGTCAGTCATGCATTTCAGAGTTCTAGAATACCTATTCTAAAACCAACTCACCTCACATCAAACAAACTTCTTTCAAAAAACCTCAAAAATACTTTCAAAAGTAGGGACTAAGTCGGTTGTACAATCCGGGTTAGTCGGCGTCTAGGAATCAATGAGTCACATGCAGTTCAAGGAATCCTAGGACCCCTACACTAAAAAACACCAACCAACAAACCTTTTCGGGAAGAACTACGTAGCTTTGATTCCTCCATTGCATCCGGAGGTACGTAGGAGCAAGAGTCCACTCTTGTCAAGCACTAAAAATAAAAAACTTAATTAAGTCTTTTTCTCTGTAAATAAAAGGGTAAATATTAAAATATAATTAATTAGACAAAGGATGTCGTGGGGTGCTAATACCTTCCCCACGCATAACGACTCCCGAACCCTAAACCCGCCTTGTCCAAAACATAAAGGGATTTTCCGAATTTTCCCTTAAACTAAAATTCGGTGGCGGCTTCATTTGAACCTTCGAAGAATCCCATTCCCGGATTTTTCGGTCGCTACAGCTGGCGACTTCACTGGGGACTTAATTTTTTTTTTTTAGAGAGTCAAAACCTAGTCTAATTAATTATAGGATTTATTTAATTTTTACCCTTCTCTTATTTATCTTTGCACATTATATTATTTATTTGATGTGTAAACCCTAGGATAGAATACTTTATTTGGTATGAATGTTTGCTTTGTTTGCAGCTTTGGGTTTGTTTTGAACTGCTCCTACACACACTACACCTCTACACATCACACACATGTGAGAAAAGTCCTCTACCCGGACTCGAGTGCAAACCTAAGTTAGAACGAGATTGCGTAGTGATGGCCTGCGGGACGTACGTCTCGTTGGGTGGTCACGAAAATCTCACCTAGAGTTTGATTCCTTTTGAGGATGCTATCCCTTCTAATAGCTTGCCTATTGTTGGGGTCGATGTTCTTGTGCAGGGTCCTTGGCTCTAGGAACCTTGTGTAGGATTCTTTAGAACTACCATTGTGAGGCTCACTATAAAAGAAACCTTAGACTCACTCCGTAAGTTACCTTTCTAGGGTCACAAAGGAGCTTCATACCCTTGCATTCGAACAAATATTTGTGCTTACCGTCTTTTATCCAAAAATCAAAAAAATCAAAAAGTCAAAAACCCAAATCATTATTTACCGCAAGTTTCTTAGAAACCATACCTCATGCATTTTTCTTTGCATTACAAAAAACAAAAATAAAACATCTTATGTTACGTACATTTTTATGACTGCCTGAGAATTAAAAGCTTTATTTTGGAGAGAAGTCATGCATGTTAAAGACAAAGTCAAACTTTGTACTTTACTCTCCAAACGTAAAACTTATAATTCCCCGACATGATAAATAAAATCATATATTATCATTTCATTCACATACATTATCATTACATTCGCATTTCACATACATTCATTCGCATTTCATGCACACTCATTCATTTGCATACTTACATCATGCATTACCAAAAAAAAAAATGAGCATAATTCTAGAAAAATTTTTGATGAGGGGTGAGACATTCTTGTGAGGTAAATCATTCTTTTTGAAAAAGTTTAGTCATACTTAGTTGCAAGCTCAAGGCGTTTCAAGGCACTCAATTTTTCAAATTAGCAGCTTCACATTTTTTTACAAAGTGTTGCATCCCATGATGAATGACCGAAATGGTCCGCCAAAATTTTCTTTCATGTGTTAACTAATGTTAACTCTCTACGAAGCATTTGTATAGTAACTTGTGTGTAACATGTGTCTTCATTCTTGTTTGAGTCAGTTAATGTCTGTACCTTATCATCATCCCCTGTCCAAGTCTGATCCCACCCGGCCACTCTAAAGTACATACGCCCCTACCTAGTCGACTTTTTGGTTTGTTCTCACTAATGAAATAACACTTTAGGCCCTCCATACTGGGGCAAATTTGTGATCTCTAAAATACCTTGTCAACATTATATTCCATTGGTGCAAGTCCTTTACCAAAAAAAAAATCAAAAAGGCCCGTTAGGTTGAAAACTCGTAAGAGCGGCCTAAGCAAAAATTAGGGCACACAAAAAAGAGAGAAATAAAGAATAAAGAGCATGTATATAAAAATAAATAAATTATTGTCCTTAAGTTAATTTTTGAGAAAACGAGCAATCATGATTTGAAACGAAATTTGACCATCTTCCCATACCCTCGAAAAAAACCTGTGCTACCCACCTTAAGCCAAAAATCCCAAACCCCAGACAATGATCGATTCCGCATCAAAAAAAAATGGTGCATTAGTTTTATCAGCTCACTCACCCAAAAAAAGAAACAAAAGCATAAAAGAGTGAAGTCAAAAAAGTGGATTAAAAAATCCCAAAAAAAAAACAAATTAGAAAAAACAAAGACAAAAGTAGTACAAGTCGTGAGCTGTTGCTTCACACTATTAAAGCATAAAGAGATCATTGTCTAAAATAAACCTCAAACACTTCTTTTGGCCTCAATATCCTACCCTCCATAAACCCTTAGCTAGCCACATTACAATCCTAAACAAGTCCATCCTACCATGAGACACATCAATTACTGTCTCAATAAAACCTCAAACACTCATTGAGCCTAACAACCATTTCCTTCATAAATCATCACCCGTTAGCCAAGTTACATCACCAAATCATTTGTCCCATCAATCATCAAACACTTCATTGAGCCTAATAACCCCTTCTTTCACAAACCATTAACCATTAGCCAAATCATACTGCTCAATAAAAAATCATCCGTCCCATCAATCCCCAAACACTACTTTGAGCCCAATTATCATTTCCCTCATAAATCACTAAACCATCGGCCACGTTACACCCCTCTAGAGTTCATTCCGATCAATGACCGATTGCTTTTGTTTTCTCAAAGTTTTAATCTTAGGACAAATAAGTTTATTTATTTACAATATGTTTGCTCAAAAAAATGTATCAAAAAAAAAAAAAAACTCAAAATAAAGAAATCAAAAGGGCTTGCACTCCAAAGGTTCATCCATGTTCCATTGATATAAAGGCAAGGGTTAGCGATCACCAAGTGCGTTTTCATCATAGCAAACTCAAGACTATCATAGTCCGAGAGTCATTCTAAAGATAACCAAAAGGTTTATGCTAGGATCGTCACCTAGATCCCAAAGTGGGAAAATCCTTTCACCATTTGTTCCACTTAAGCTTGGGGAAATGTGTCCAACGTCCATCCCACACCACGCCAGTCTAAACATACATACTGGACCAACTCAAAAACCCATAGCCCTAACTCACACCTTTCACAACCTCACTAAAACAACCATTTGAAATCCCATTACCAAGTGGGGCAATCCTTCACCCTTTACTTGGAGAAATCCACCCTACACTCACCTCATCCCTTGTCATATTCATATCCACAAAACAATACAGGGGCAATTTCTCAACTCATTACCCTAAAGCGCTGCTACTCTAGCAGGGCAATCTTGTCCTTACCATAAATGGGGCAACGCTAAACTCTGCATGGGTTGAGACAAAGTCTCTTGCTTTCCGCCTTTCATTCCAAAGCCAATGCATTCCTGGGGTTCATCATCTTCTACACCCCTAGCTTGTCACCACTAGATGGGGGCAAGTTATTCACTCACCGTCATCAAATCTAAATTGGGGCGCCCCGCATTTCTTGGCTTGGGAAAACCTACCTTTGATGACCTTGACAAAGACCAGTCGGTCATTCACCCCTTCATGTGCCACAAATATCCTCACCCTAGGCCTTTAGAACCCCAAGTTAAGCGACTCATTCATACTTGCACCAACATATGTCTTTACTAAACAAAGCTGGAGAGAGAGAGAACACAAGTTGATCATGTGATGCTAAAAATTCACTTAGGTAACTTTGTGGACATAAATTTTGATCATCAAGGGAATCATAATGGAAGGAAAAATAAGCGAGCTTGCAAATACGGTCAAGTACTTTTGCATATCGATTGTCTGTAGATAATGACCTTGAGAATGCCAAGTTTGAATCAAAACTAATTTTCCCAAAGAATGATCAATATTCACTCATGCTTCTCGCATCCAAAGTCTCGCATCTTATCATTACAAAAAAATGTTTTGCACCCAATCACTCATATCATATCATATCATATCATCGCATCATGCATGCACCATGGCATTAGCATTCAATCATTTCATTTGCATCATATTCACATTTGCATTTCATGCATTTATTACGTAACAAGCAAAAAAAAAAACAAAAGAGAAAAATCATTCCACCAGATACCAATCATTGCACGTACACGTGCACCATTAATTGCTTTGCCAAAGGAAGAAAGCTTTTCCCTCCTCGGGAAGATGCATTTGTTAGGTGTGCCCGGATAAACACGATAAGTGTCGTTCCCTATGTTTTGTTCCTCTAATATCAGCGCTTTAAGCGTTAATCTCATATCATATCACAGATCACCAAGTTGATCCCTCAGACCCCGAGTGGTCCTTCAGAGCACTATGCTCCTTCAGTGCCCTAAGTGGCCCAGGTCGCAACGTCGGAGTCGAGCCCGGCGGACCTTCGCGCACCCGCGTGTTCCTTCCGCACTAGTTGTGGTCACCTAAGACACGGTGGACGCCCTTCATGGTCAACATATCGCTCTAGACCGATCTTGACCCATCATGGCCGCTTCGAATATAAAGCCCCCCTCGCATCGTTTTTAACTAGTACCGTAGCTAGTGCGCTCCTTCGCACCACGATGGTCCTTCAAATAAGGGCTCAGGCGCCTCTTCCGGACCTGCAGTGGTCCTTCGAGCCTTAGTGCTCCTTCGGACTTTAGTGGTCCTTGAGCCTTAGTGCTCCTTCAGACTCGAGTGGGCTTTTGAGCCTTAGTGCTCCTTCGGATCCCGAGTGATCCTTCATTTTGTTCGCGGTTAATACACGCCAAGTGTTAACCGCTCCTGCTTATTCTCAAACCTCTATTTCCCCTCTAAGCAGCACAAAATTGACGTCTATTCTATCTTTATTTCTATTTCTACTAAAAAAAAATTGTAAAATATAAATAAAGAGGGGCAGCTGTTATACCCCAATTTTGTCCGAGTTCTTATATCATTGTAATATTTTTTATTTATTAAGTAGTGTATGTGCAACAAACGTTTCTATGTACTCAAGTAAAAGATAAGTAGCTTGTGCATATCAACCACAATTAATATAAAGATGCATGATTTGATTCTTGGTCAATCATCCCACATGTTATTTTCTTTTGACCCTCTTTGAGTAATTGAAAAAGCAAGTGAAGCAAAGCATAAGAGCTTACAAAATAAGAACAAAAAGATGAAATACCCAAATCTGCAGCTCTATTGCGAAGGCAATTTCTCTCTCCTCGGACCTCTTTTCGACGATCCGAACGGTGAAAGTGGAGATATATGTCTCACGAACCTACTGTCAAAAAATGAAGACGATCCGACGGTTAACGAATCCGGAATCGCACTTTTACGATGAGAGGTTTGAGAAAAACGGACCAAAAATTGCAGCTATTGCGAAGGCAATTTCTCTCTCATAAGACCTCGTTTCAACGATCCGAACGGTGAAAGCGTAGATATATGTCTCACGAACCTACTGTCAAAAAAGAAAGACGATCCAACGGTTAACGAATCCGGAATCGCAATTTTACGGTGTGAGTTTGAGAAAAAGCGGGAATTGTGTTTTAAAGGGAATTGCTTTTCTACCTTGTTTTAGTCCCACATTGCTCACAAGAAACAAGAGCTCCCTAACAATTGGATATAAAAGGGGTTGAGAGGTGAAGATTAGAGGAGGAGATCATTGGCGGGTTAAGTGATCTTTTGGGTCAAAGCGATAGCGGCCCATTTCACTAAAAGCCTGTCTTTGATCATTCGGACGCTTTGAGTCGGCTTCCGTTTCTCAAAGCGGTTCTTGCGGTCTTGGGGTCAAAATGGACCAGATAGGAGTCGGTTTACTTAGTCCGGTTCGGCACTCGTCGAGTCCAAAGTTAGTTTTGTATTTATTTTGTTTATTTTTATGTACATATTTATTTATCATTTATTTATAATATAATCTATTTATTTATTTATTTATTTGTTTATGTATATATCTATTCATATTTATTTATCTATATAGTTATTTATTTGTTTATTTATTATATTTTTTAGCCTAGTCTTTATTAATTATCAGTTTTTGTCTTTTTTTATGCACAAATTAGTTTATTTCTTTGAAAATCAAATAAAAGACTAAGTCGGTTGTACAACCTGTTAGTCATCATCCTAGGACCAATGAAATTGCATAGTCAAGAATCCTAAAAACTTATAAAAATACAAATAAATTATTTTTTCTAAAATAAAAGACTAAGTCGGTTGTACAACCTAGGTTAGTCATCATCCTAGACCAATGAGTACATGCATGCAGTTCAAGAATCCTAAAAACTTATAAGTAAATAAATAAATCACTTTTCCTAAAAATAGGGGACTAAGTCGGTTGTACAACCGAGTTAGTCAGCGTTCTAGAACTAATGAGTCAGCATGCAGTTCTGGGAGTTCTAGAATACCTATTCTAAAACCAACTCACCTCACATCAAACAAACTTCTTTCAAAAAAAAACCTCAAAAATACTTTCAAAAGTAGGGGACTAAGTCGGTTGTACAATCGGGTTAGTCGTCGTCCCTAGGAATCGAGTGAGTCATGCAGTTCAAGGAATCCTAGGACCCCTACACTAAAAAAACACCAACCAACAAACCTTTTCGGGAAGAACTACGTAGCTTTGATTCCTCCATTGCATCCGGAGAGAGGTACGTAGGAGCAAGAGTCCACTCTTGTCAAGCACTAAAAATAAAAACTTAATTAAGTCTTTTTCTCTGTAAATAAAAGGGTAAATATTAAAATATAATTAATTAGACAAAGGATGTCGTGGGGTGCTAATACCTTCCCCCGCATAACGACTCGAACCCTAAACCCGCCTTGTCCAAAACATAAAGGGATTTTCCGAATTTTCCCTTAAACTAAAATTCGGTGGCGGCTTCATTTGAACCTTCGAAGAATCCCATTCCCGGATTTTTCGGTCGCTACACTATGCACTGAAAATTGATCACTTTAACCGAAGCTCTAAGTTACTTGACTAGGTTTGGAATGTTTTGACTCCTGCTCATTGTCAGTTGATGATGGAAATTAACAAATGCAACTTCACTTTCTTCCATCAAATAAATTTACATGTGTGCAACAAGAAAGAATACAAGGTCTTAGCACTTGCCAAATTGGACCACTTTATTTGATTTTTTGCTGGGAATCTTGGTTCAGTGATCCTTGGCTGCAGAAAGTGTGACTAATAGAAAGTTTTTGCTAAATCTCAAAGAGAATTTGGTTTTCTTTTGCTTTGTTTTATTTCTTTGGTTTCATATTTGCTTTGGATACCTTGAATGAATGGCTTAATGTGCTTCAAGCAATACAAATTCCTTTTGCACTTATTCCCCTACTTATTGATTGCAGGTGTTTATTCTATTTGTGATGACCATGCACTTTCCCATGGACCTCACCTTGCAACTGTGACTCTGAGTTCATTTCTCTCAATTGTTCTCCTTTCAGTCAAAGCTTGTGTTTTTAGTGTGAATTCCTAGTTGGAAGCGGAAGCTTCTGTTGCTTCTCTCAAGAGGCAGATAATCCATTTGAAGAACCAGCTGTGGAGGTACTCTCTTTTGGATACCATAAGGTTCTTTTGCTTATTTACTTATTAATGATGATCTTTTCAAGTTGAATAGGTGTTTAATTGTGCTTTCAATTGCCTCTGATTTCCATGTGACACTTTTATACCAAAGCAGATAGAATAAACCTTTGAAACATTGGCACATGCTTTAGGGTTATGCTATAGATATAAACTAACACCTATTCAAGTTGATCATGAGTTTTATGAGATTTCTGTTGTTAAAATGTTTACCAAAAATTATTACAACAACATAAACTATGTCTAAAATGATTACAAGAACATAAACTATGTCTAAAATGATGGAAGGGAGTTGTGAACAGAGCACAAATACTTGATAGTTTATCTCATTATTTTTCCTGTCATGTGTAATTTAGAAATCAAAGTTGTGGATTAGTGAAACAATGTGTGGCAATTTAGACTCAATAAATATCCATAAAACCCATTATTTTTCTCAGAACTTGACCTTTTCTTTAACTACACCTTTTCTATAACTTGAACTCTTTCTATTCAAAGACTACTTGACCCTTTATTCTATTGTATAGCATATTTGTCATGATTATTATAGTAACTTGATATGATTTGTATTATATACACCTTCCAATATGATCCATGGAGCATTTCTTTGATTGTTATTATAGTAACTTGAACATCATTTCAATGTTTTTTTAACAATATATAGTTGGTCGTTATTTACGAACGTAGCCATGGATCATAGTTGGATGCAAAGTAATCGTATGAGTGATGAGTATGCAAACGAGTCGAAAAGTTTATAAGTTTTGCTCAAGCAAATATTGACAAACCGATGTTCAGAAGTCGATGTTCCCAAAAGTGATGTACCTTTTTTCTCGCCTCTTGTTGTAATTGTGGGAATAGGGACAAACAACCAAAGAAATGTAATACGGGACCATCTATTTTTTTATGGGATATGTCCTAGTTATACCACATGGATATGGCATGGTGAATCAATTGACAATCCAAGTGTGCCCGAAAGAGAGAAAGTCGATGAATATATGGATGACCGAATGGAGGACATGATACGTGACATTGGTCCTGAATCGTTTAGGCGTGCACATGAATATGATACTTTGTGCAAGGACAATGAAGAAGCTCTGTATTTGGGCTGCATAAAGTACACACGGTTGTCTGCGACGTTAAAATTGATCAATCTGAAGGAAATAAATGGGTGGACAGATAAGGGATTCACTGAATTGCTTAAGTTGTTGGAAGACATGCTTCCCATAGGTAACAAATTGCCAAAACGTACATATGATGCGAAGAAGATATTGTGTCCGATGGGTGTGGAGTATCAGAAAATACATACATGTCCCAATGATTGCATATTGTATCGGAAAGACTTTGAGGAGTTGCATAAGTGCCCTACGTGTAATTGGTCGCGATACAAAGTGAAGTCGGGTGAGTCTAGTTGTAGCAACAACACAAAGGGTCCCCCTGCGAAGGTTTTATGGTATCTTCCAATAATACCTAGGTTCAAACGCATGTTTGCTAATACAAATGACGCGAAGAGCATTAGATGGCATGCAGATGAGAGGAAGTGTGACGGACAACTCCGCCATCCGGCCGATTCTTTGCAATGGAAGAAAGTTGATAATTTGTATCCAGATTTTGGCGCTGAGCCAAGAAATCTTAGGCTCGCGCTTGCTTCAGATGGGATGAAACCATATGGTAACTTAAGTACAAATCATAGTTCGTGGCCTGTTCTCCTTCTAATTTACAACCTATCTCCATGGTTGTGCATGAAGCGCAAATATGTGATGTTATCCATGATGATTTTACCCAAGCAACCTGGTAATGACATAGATGTTTACCTTAGTCCACTGATTGAAGACTTGACAAAAATGTGGGATGAAGGCGTGGATGTGTTTGACAGGTATTCTAGTGAAACTTTCAAGCTGCGAGCCATGTTATTTTGCACGATCAATGACTTTCGGCATACAGAAACTTGTCCAGCATATAGTGTCGGGCGGGCATAAGGGTTGTCCTATTTGTGCAGAAGAGACGTGCCACCATCAACTCAAACATGGAAGGAAGACTGTCTACCTTGGGCATCAGAAATTTCTCAAACCTAATCACAGATATCGTAGGTTGAAAAAAGCTTTTAATGGGTGCCAGGAAAATGACATTGCTCCGAAAGCATTGACTGGAGAAGAAGTCTATCAAGTGGTTAAGGACATCAAAGTAGTATTCGGCAAAAAGCAGAGGCAGTCCAAGGAGAAAAGCAAGTGGAAGAAGAGGTCAATGTTCTTTGATCTTCCGTATTGGTCCAAACTTGATGTAAGACAATCATCTTGATGTCATGCACGCCGAGAAAAATGTTTGTGATAGTGTAATCGGTACACTTCTCAACATTCAAGGGACAAAAGATGGTATAAATTCTCGTCTAGATTTACGTGAGATGGGAATAAGAAAACGATTACATCCAAAGTGGAAAGAGGTAAAGGAACATATTTGCCTCCAAAGATGTTATACCTTGTCAAAAAAGAGAAAATTAGCTTTTTGCGAGTGTCTACGGGAATCAAAGTGCCACAGGTTACTCTTCAAATGTAAAGCGTCCGGTTTCAATGAAAGATCTCAAACTAGTTGGTATGAAGTCTCATGACCGCCACGTCTTGATGCAACAACTACTACTGTGGCGATTCGTGGCATCTTGCCGAAAGATGTCCGACATACCATAACTCCTCGGTTGTGTTTATTCTTCAATACTATATGTGCTAAAGTCATCGACCCTACAAAATTGGATGATTTGGAAAATGAGGTCGCTATTATCTTGTGTCGGTTGGAGATGTTTTTTCCTCCTTCATTCTTTGATATGATGGTTCATTTAATTGTCCATCTAGTTAGGGAGATTAGATTATGCCGCCTGTTTATTTAAGGTGGATGTACCCAATGAGCGGTACATGAAGATCTTGAAAGGGTATGTGAAGAACCAATATCGATCCCAAGCATCCATTGTCGAAAGCTACGTCCACGAAGAAGCTATTGAGTTTTGTTCGGACTACTTGTCGAAGTGAAATCTGTAGGACTACCAAAGTCTCGTTATTCGCAGGATGTCAAGGTGCGGTACACGTGGGCTAAGGACTAAGAGCATGGGTTCGAGCAGAAGTGCTTCAAGCACATTTGTATGTTTTGAATAACACAGATGAGGTATTACCTTACTTGTCTCATCATAAATTCAAAACCTATTTAGGGGTGGTTGCACGAACAAAATTAAGTATATTGCCAATGACTTGGGGTGACATTGATGCTAAGACAAAAGAACTTGTTTGGGCTGATGTCAAGCAACATTTTGATGTTCCCAGGATGACACATTCAAGAACAAGTGGACGTCTCAAATCAATGAGGCTTGGAGACACTTCAAGACAAACCTCACCTCCACTTATGTTTTTGGCAATGGGGATAAAAACGGTGAAACAACTCCTTGCAACAAGTATAGTAACATATCTAATCGAGACATGGGCCACATTTGTTAAAAGTCGACTACTCGGAGTTTGTGGTATTGCTTTAACCACAAATTTTTTAGTTTCTATAATATTTTGGATTTGTTATATATGTGGTGTTGTTTGTTATTTGTAACAAAGCTAAGAGAAGCTGCTGCAGTAATACTCAAAAAAAAAAAAACACAAACACACAATGGGCAAGGAGGTTATAAAAGGTGAAGCAAGACTGAAAGAAAAGAAGATTAGAAAAATCCAAGAGGAGTCGGTGATACTGATTTGGTGGTGGAGCCTACATCTCCGTAACGACATGAGTTGTGGAAGAATTTGACGCGAAAACGGAAGTCCGGATCTTATATATCCGAGGAGTCGACATCGAGTTGCATCTAAGATTGTAAGTCAAAATTTTATCTCATTGGGTGTTTCTAATTATCTGATTTCACATGTTGTCTAACATGTTGTGATTATTGTCTGTGAACATGTTTTTTTGTAGGATGAACTTACCGTTATGACTAGCCAAGGATCTTTCGTTCGCGAGGAAAGAATGATATTTTGATCACGCCATTGGAACACCTGAACATCCCTTGGCCGTTGTCGCAGAGTCGAAAAGGTGTCGCTAAAGAAATACTTTGGACCGGTTATTTATTGTCGCCGAGTAACTCAGAAGTTGACCCAATGACGTTCAAGAAAGAAATCATGGAGAGCGTGGAAGCGATGGTGCAAGACCGCCTTCGGCAGGTTTTAGCAGAGGTATATAGAAAATAATTTGTAGTTATAACAGTATATAGCAAATGGCATATATTACACATATTAAAGTGGTTGACTCATGAATCGAATAGCATGGCCAATGTAGCTTTAGTTGCTGTTTTTGTTTCTTCTACACTTCCAAGCCAATCTAAAAATTGTATTGTGTTGGTATTCCTGTAAAAGATTTAAATGTGAAAAGTGTTGTGAATGTATAGGTAAGTGGTTTCATATAGTTTATTGATTTATATGTATGTTTTAATTATTCAGCACAACATCTCATTTGGAAGAGGTCAAAATGAGGCCGTTCGAGTTCCTCTGCTAGTTCAAAGTTCCCTCTCCCATTACTACTATTGGATCTAAGGCTAGCTACTCACCATCTCATGTGGATGAGAAAGAGGTCAAAATCGATTTCTTGAAAAAGATCCTCGATATCGCATATGAAGATAAGGGAGGAGCAGAGGATAGACATGTCAAGATACAGTTGGACCATGACAAAACTGTTTGCTTTGTCTCCTTCAAAGAGATATCTGACATGGTTTCTGGTAAAGAGTGGCTTGAGTTAGGCCACTTGAGCATATGGTGCACGTAAGTAGTAAAGTTTATTTCATTATATAAATTTGTCGTGTTTCTACATATATTAATCAATTTGATAGTTTTTCTTACGTGTGACTAGATATCTGTATCGCCAATGTGTTGAAAGGGGTATCAATGACATATATGGATTTGTGTGTCCACATATGATGAACTTGAGAAATTTTTCTATGAATGTTATTCAAGAACATATTCAATGGTCATTGGAGTCTAATAAGGAAGTATATTTGGCTCCATTTTGCAATGGGTACGTGATTGGATATTTGAACGAATTAGTAATAAATGTTCCTTTGTTTGTTTCTTATTTTTATGTTTACCAATGTTGTAGCAATCATTGGCAACTGGTTACCTACTCCTGAAGAAAAATATTGTGGTGTGGATGTGTTCCTTATCTCGCCAACCAAAAAAACCAATCAGAGAAATGTTTAGCAAGTAAGTCAATAACCTGAACTTGGCCAAATCATTTTAGAGTTGTTGTAAATATTTTGAGTTAAAAGATTGAGTGTGTATTACTAATTTATATATATTGTTATTGTTATATTGTTAGACCTGTCAAAGGAGATTCTACATCGGCCACCAATTGGTTGTACCTTACAGTAAGTAGTTTAAAATATATTATGTTGATTCAATTTAAACTGAATTCATATATGATATATATATATATATATATTATATAATACTCTCTTTTAATTAATTTGTGTAGATGCCAATACAATCGAATGGATATCATTGATAACTGGGAGAAGGTATAAAATTTGTCTTCACATTTCATTGAATTCTAGAATTGTTTGGTTTCTAAACTTTGGCATCATTTTAGCAATGTACATGATAATAGGAGAGTGTTTATGTTAGTAATTTTTCTTCACATTTCACTGTCTTCACTTTCCTTCTTGGCAATTGCTAATAGCTTTAGCAATGTACTCACTGTGTTGGTGCTCTGTAAAATCGGTATTTGGTATTGGTTGCTGAAATTGTCGATTCTAATCGGTAACTAATTTGAAACTTGTAGGTATTTGAAAACCCACAGCATACACCGAACAGAACTTCTCGAGATTCGCGACTTTGGGCGGAATTCTACTTGAAGCTTCGTACAGAGCAAAATGATACATTATATTCTTACTAGTTTAACTTGTGTTTTAGTAATATTTTGTTGGATATGATCATATAGTGCAACATTATATTCTGACTAGTTTTACTAAAATGTAATGTACTAATTTTAATGTTGTTCGAAGTATTTTGATATATAATGCGGTGTTGTCTGAAATGGTTGGTATAATAGGTTTTAAATTTATTGGTGCGAATTAAAAATATAAAAAAAATCAAAAAAATAAACAACGAATTTAGCATCGGTTATCTTAGATGACCGTTGCTAAAAGTCACCAAAAATGGGGCTTTAGTATCGGTTATTAAGGATAACCATTGCTAAAACTCCTAAAAAACACCAAAAAAATGACATTTAGTATCGGTTATTTTGATTAACCGATACTAAAAGTGACATTTAGTATCGGTTATTTAAATAACCGATGCTAAATGTCATTTTTTAGACAGCAAACACAATGTTGAAAAGACATTTAGTATCGGTTATTTATTTAACCGATACTAAATGTCACTTTTAGTATCGGTTAATTAAAATAACCGATACTAAATGTCATTTTTTGACAAACAAACACAATGTTGAAAAGACATTTAGTATCGGTTATTTAAATTAACCGATACTAAAAGTGACATTTAGTATCGGTTAATTAAATAACCGATACTAAATGTCATTTTTGACAAACAAACACAATGTTGAAAAGACATTTAGTATCGGTTATTTAAATTAACCGATACTAAAAGTGACATTTAGTATCGGTTAATTAAATAACCGATACTAATAGTACGTTTTCAAGGCATAAAAATCACCAAAAAAACGTCATTTAGTATCAGTTTTTTGAAAATTCGATACTATATGTCACTTTTAGTATCGGTTATTTAACCGATACTAAATGTCATACATTTAGTATCGGTCGAATTAGTATCGACAGATAACCGATACTAAATGTGCAAAATGACCGATACTAAATGACGTTTTTGCACTAGTGCTTCTAAATAATGATATGGAAAAAAAATAGAACTACCAACTCGAAATTTTCTAATCATGAACTACATTCATACCACTTCAATAAGCCCGATAGAATCATCTATAGAACACCGCCATGTGCGTAGGCACGGGTGTTCGCCCTAGTAACACTTAAAGCAAGATTGGATACCAAGTGAAGTTTTGGAGCCAAAATGGTTGCTTTTCTTTTGTCAATTAAGTTTTGTTTTTAATTTGAAGTCCAAAAACTATACAATCATTATGAGTAGGACTCACCATACTCAATAGGGGTATCTTGGTAACATTACTGCTCTCCGAAAAATTAATTTTTGCGACAAAATATGTAAACTGCGACGCTAAGCATGTGTTTTGGGCTATTTTAAGGTTCAAAAAAAATTATATGTTCAAATACGCAAAGTTTGTTTCTCAATAACCGATTTGGTGAAAACAAAAATGAACTTTGTGATAAAATACGTAAAGTGCGATGATAAGCAGCTTGTTTTTAGGTAATATAGAGTGTAAAAAAATTAGATGTTCAAATATGCGAATTTCGTTCCTCAATAACCGGTTTGGTAAAAAAAGTAATGACAAAATATGTAAAATGCAATCCTAAGAAATGTGTTTTGGAGTACTATAGTCCAAAAAATACGCAATCATTGTAAGTATGGCCATACTTTACAAGAGTATCTTGGTAACATTACAAACTCTAAATAAAATTAATTTTTGACAAAATACGTAAAGTGTGACGTTAAAATGTTTGTTTTCTAGTATTTTAGGGTCCGATTTTTTTTTTAAATCTCCAAATACACGAAGTTATTCCTCAATAACTGATTTGGTGAAAACAAAAATTAATATTGTGGAAAAATACGTAAAGTGCGATGACAGTGTATTTTAAATGCTCATGAAATACGCAAAGTGTGTCCCTCAATAACCGATTTGGTGAAAAATATAAATTTCATGACAAAGTTCAAAAAGTGCGATCCTAAGCAATGTGTTGTGGGGTATTTTAGGGTTTGGAAAAAAAATTAATACACGAAGTTCGTTCCTCAATAACCGGTTTGGTTAAAAAAACAGTTTCGTGACAAAATATGTAAAGTGTGATGTTAAGCAGAGCGTCTCTGGATACTTTAGGTTTCAAAAAAAATTATTTATTCAAATACACGAAGATCGTTCTTCAATACCTGGTTTACACCAAAAATAATAATTTTGTGACAAAATATGTAAAGTGCGACACTATCATTGTGTTTTGGGGTACTTTAGGGTTTAGAAAAATTTACTCATTACAGACCCGTTATTCTTCTTCATCAAACCTCATGCATTTCAAAAGACCATCACAAATTGTCAACATAAAAATAGTTAATGAAAACTTAGATTAAAAGTCGTTCAGTCAAAAAATTAACGGTTTGCAGCGATCTGCTTATTAAAGAGATGAGGTGTGATCTTGAACTTTTGACCTCGCCGAGCCGAGCTTGGTCATTGGATCATGAGGGTGTGGATAACTAGAGGCGGACCTACATACAGTTCAGAGGGTTCAAGTGAACCCCCCAAAAAAAAAATGAGCATCGATACCCCAGAAACAAATATTTTTGCACACCCTAAAAAATATCTTTTGCACCCAAGTCTCAAGTTTTGCATCAAAGTCTCTAGTTTTCCACCACTCTAATGAACGACAGTCACACTCTCACATATTTCATTTCATTTCATTTCTCTCTCTGAATCAATTTTTGTTCTTATTATCCTAATTTTAATTCGGTTAATACTATTTAATTGATGCTTTGTTTTAATGCTATTTAATTAATTTATATTTTGTTAGTGCTATTTAATTTATTTTTACTATATAAGTCTATTTAGTTTGAATCTATTCTGTATTATGTAAATATGTTTATTTTTTAGTGCTATTTAAATTGTGTTTAGGAACTTGTTAGTGCTATTTATTTTGTGTTTGTATAGTGCAACTCAAGTTGTGAACCTTGTTTAAGTTTTATTTTTATTACATTTTTAGGATGTGTGTGTTTGGAAATATTTTGTGCCCCTGACCCGGGTGTCATGAGCTCTGATACCAATTGAAACAGAATTCACTACAAGAAAATCAAGGTTTTCCGGCGGACCAAATCCGCCGGTAAAGCCAAAAAACCGCCGGTAAGTGAATGTTTCCGGCGGAACTTTCCGGCGGATTTTCCGCCGGTTAAAACGTCGTACGTAACACTTACCGGCGGAAAATCCGCCGGTAACTACTTGATTTATTCCGGCGGACAAAGCCGCCGGTAAGGGCAGGATAATTCCGGCGGAAAAAGCCGCCGGTAAGTGCAAACAATCCGCCGGTAGTTGAAATTTTTTTTTTTTTTTTTTTAATAAAATCCGCCGGTAAGTTTTTTTTTTTTTTTTTTTTGATATAAAAGCCGCCGGTAAAAATTTAATATCCGCCGGTAATTTAAATTTTTTTTTTTTTATTAGAATCCGCCGGTAACAACACCAAATCCGCCGGTAATGTTTTCTGAATTTATTTTTTTTAAAACACTCCGCCGGTAAGTGCTATAAGCCGCCGGTAATATATATTTGTTTTAAAAAAAAACGTTTTTAAAAATTTATTTTAATTTTAAATTTTTAATATTTAAATTATAAATTTAAATATTAAAACCGTTATTAGTTTTAAATTATTTAAATATTATAAATTTAAATATTAAAAACGTTTTTAAATTTTTAATATTTAAATTATAAATTAATTTAATAATTTGAAAATAATATTTAAATTTTAAAATCTCTTTTAATAATTTGAAATTTATTTTTAAAAAGTATTTGAAAATCTAATTTTAAATATTTTAAAAGTAAATTATTAAAATTTGAAAATTATTTTAAAAACAACTAATAAAACCAACAAACTCACAATAAAATTTAAACCAACAATAAAACCAACAAAGTCACAATAAATTTTAAACCAACAAAGTCACAATAAAATTATCCATACAAATTAAACAACTAATAAAAACAACAAAGTCACAATAAAATTATCCAACAACAAACCACTAATAATAAGGCCTATTTGGGTTTGGGGTGCTGTTGGGATCCAGATGTAAAAGCGCTGTCGCCCAATCATCTTCTTCATCGTCCCCTGCTTTGTTGGGGTTGTGGTTGACGTGGGCTGGGTCCGAAATTCTTTGGGACGGTTGTTGGAATTGCCGCGAGGAGACATGACGTGGCCGACGTGGTCTGCGATGGGCCCGAGGTGGAATGGTCGCGGAGGAGAGTTCAAATCGAGGCTCGGTACCGACCATATGAGGACCGACCATATGAGGGTGACCATATGAGGGTGACCATATGAGGGTGACCATATGAGGGTGACCATATGGGTATGGCGAGACTGATTGAAGGCAAAGTCGCTCATAGTTGATTGGAGGTCGGAAGGCACAGTGTATCTTTGAAAGCACCTCCGTAGGTCGCATCCCAAGCGGTGGATAAGGTGCATCGATGAGGATGATGATGGCATAGATGGCCTTGGATGAGACAAACTATCCATTACTTGCTTCCGAATTCCTCATTGATTCTCGCGTTCTTGACTTGTCGCTCTCGCATCTCCCGAATCTCACGCTCATAGTTGCTCAATTTCTCGGTCAATACCGCAACCTCAGCTCGCTCTTCAGGAGTGGGGACATGAGAGCGTCCAGTACTTAATGTTGAAGAGGAATTTGACGTGAAATTCGGAACAATGGAATTTGGAAAAGAACGCCGGCCCATACCACCGTGATCCCGTAATCGACCTTTTCTTGGCGATGGACCGCCAAGTTCTTTCCATTTTGCTAAGGCCAATCGAGCCTCCTCATCGGGATCAACCTCAGTCCCGCTACTCTCCTGTGTTTGCCGATACTCCTGCTGCCAATTATTGAATGCTTCCTGAATCATCCTTGGCCGCTCTTCAGGAAACTCACCGGTGTCCTCGCGCATATGAAGTTGCACGTGTATCTCCGGCAAAGTAGGTGGCCGACCAAGAAAAGCCTCCTGTATATATATAGTATTAATTTATAATATTAGTATTTAATAAAATATAAAATTTGAAGAATTAAAAAGAAAGATATATAAAATATTACCAGGCGTTTAGCATGATCATATGAGCTGATAGAACCGCCCAGATTTAAGCAACCACCATTCTCAGAAGCCCGATTCGCAGCAGCTCTCTGACATTTTTTTTTATAATCATCATGCGCCCATTTCAGTTGGAGTTGATCCCATATAGGCGGACCAATCCAATCTGAATGCTCTACTCCAGCTGGCTTGTCACGCTCTTCCCATGACATTTTAAAAACGGTGAGAAGCTCTTGAATTGAAGACTTTCTTAACTGCATGGTCATCCTCAGGTTTCCATGCGAATGTTGCCTGGTTGCACAAAATAAAATAACTTGTTAGAAAAAACAACTTAATGAATTCAAGAATTTGGAATAATTAAAAATTAATTAAATAGTAAAAACTTACCCTAAATTGATTCCAAAATTTGGATCATGGATCTTTTTAACCTCCACCAATTAACCTGAGGAAGTTGTGTAATTTGCCTTGATTATACTTGTTATCGCTTTGGACACAATCCTCCCGGGATCAAAGTCGTACATAAGAAAGAATAATTAAAATGATATTAATTTAAAAGACAAATTTCAAATACAATTACAAATACAAATATATATAATAAATACTTACGATTTCCAACAACCTCCACAACGATACGACCGTCATCCAAAATATCAACCACGCGTCGGTTTATGCATCATACACGCGTGGCGCGATTCGGATCAGCCAGTGCCATACTACGGGTGGGCGCGACAGTTCAACGCCACGGAGCTCGTCTCGATGATGGCATACGCACATAGTTGCCATGAACAAGTCGATATACTATCTTACGCTTACGGCGCGTAAAGAAGTACATATTTTCTTTCCTTTATCTCCGAGGCGTACGGGTGGGTCCTCATCATGTGGTGAGTCACCATCTCGTAACGATGCCATAACTATTCTCAGTAGCTATAAAAAAAGTTAATAACATATATAAATGATGAATATATAACATAGGCAAATATATATCAAGATCGATAAATATAAATATTATTTGACAACAAATTCCTTTTAATGATGAATAACATAGGCAAATATATATATCAAGTCCGATAAATATAAATATTACAAACCAACAAATTATATATCAAGTCGATAAATATAAATATTATTTGACAACAAATAATATTGAACTTTGAATAACATAGGCAAATATATATCAAGTCTGATAAATATAAATATTACAAACCAACAAATTATTTAAATAAGATAACATCACATTAATTAATTAGAATCCCATTCTTTCTCAAAATCACCATCATCATCGGATAAGTCAACTCCGATACATCGGCGTGATCGATTGCGTCCTCATGATCCGTATCTTCGTCTTCATTAACTTCATCGCCAGTTGTTGGACTAATCACGTAAACGAGTAATGATCTCAACTTCAATCACTTCATTTACATTGGACATTTCTTCTGACTGATATGGCACATCTTCCACTGTGTCATTTGTCTCGATGTAACCTCTTGGTTTTGTCTTAATTGCGACACACCAACCACGCCGATCAGTCCGTGTTGATGGATAAGAGACATAGTAGACTTGTCTCACATTTTGTGCAATCACAAAAGGATCGATCTGATCGATATCTACCACTCATTTTAATGTCCATCGTATTTGTCTTTGGGTTAAACTTTGTTCCTCGAGGGGACGGATCAAACCAATTCTGATAAAAACGATTATCTTTTGATGATAATCAAGATAAGGGTATGCAAGTTCATAAATGTGTTCAACAACACCATAGAAATCATCTTCGCCTCTCCCCGGTGTCACCCTTCATGCAAACTCCATTATTCATTGTTTCTCTACCTCTGTCCATTTGTGAGTGTGAAATTTGTAACCATTCACAAAGTATGTGTGCCATTCTTTAACACATCTTCGAGGACCATCAGATAAGTTTCTCAGGTGTTGGTTGGTAGGAGTTGGCGGAAGGGAATACATACGCCGCTTAAACCACATTGGAAAATGCGCATGAATATGAGCAGACGATTGTTCTTCACTTACTCCCTCTGATGTCAAAAACTCCCTAATGAGAAATTAACAATTGTTACACACAATGCATTTCTTTAATTTATAAAGAAATTAAGATAACTAGCTAGGTTGAGAAAGACATACTCAATGAATGGTTGGACCTAAGATGCAGTTTATCAAGACATGAACATGGGGTGAGTTTAACTCTTCTTACATTGCTTGATGAATTGACTCTTTTCCAGACGGACGACCAGGGAGACAAAAGACAGACAAAGCTAAACGATGTCTTGGTGGTTCAATGTTGATTTCATTTCGACTACTTGTAGGAGCCAAATCATTGTTGAAATAATATGAACAAAAATGAGTTGTTTCACGATGCAAGTAAGACGAACATATCGATCCTTCAACTCTAGCTTTATTTTTGACTGATCTTTTTGAATCACCCATGAACCTATAGAAAATTATATGTTAATAATAATGTGTTGAAATTGTAGTAAACTTCTTTCATATGTAATATTAACTGACCTTTCAAACGGATACATCCATCTGTATTGGGACAGTCCACCAAGTTTAGCTTCGAGTTATAGATGAACAAAGAACATGCTCCATAGAATCAAAGAAACCAGGGGGAAAAATTCTCTCCAACTTGCATAAGATAAGTGGGATGTCTTGTTCCATTTTTGTCAGATCATCCGCTTTAAGCGTTGCAGAACACAAATTCTTAAAGTATTGACTTATTTCAATGAGCGGATTCAAAACATGTGTTGGCAACGAACTAAAAGCGATAGGAAGTAAGCACTCCATGAATACATGACAATCATGGCTCTTCATCCCATGCAACCTCCCATTATCCACATCCGCACATCTTGCTAAATTGGAAGAATAACCGTCGGCATTTTCAATCGTTTTATCCACCGATAAACTTCTTTCGCTTGTTCGGTAGATAAAGTATAATTGGCTTTGGGTTTGAACGCCCTAGTACCTCGCTTCAACCAACGACAAATCCTTTCGCGCAAAGAATGATCCACGCCCTTCCTAGCCTTCTCATTGTCTTTTGTTTTACCTTTTACATTCATAACAAATGTTAAATATGTTATCAAAAAATTCTTTTCAATGTGCATGACATCCAGATTGTGTCTCAGTAGATTATCTTTCCAATATGGAAGTTCCCAAAAAATACTCTTTTTTGTCCAATTATGCCATACTCCATAACCATCTGGACGAGAAACAACACCTGCAACGACTTCTACTGGAGGGATATCCTTGACACTGTTCCAAACTTCTTCTGGTGTCAGCCTACGGGGAGGTTCACCTGTTTCAATATTTCCCTTGATGAATGCATATTTTGACCTTCTAAATGGATGATCGCTAGGTAAAAACCTACGGTGTGAGTCAAACCATGATGTTTTTCCTCCATATTTAAGAGTAAAAGCTCTTGTGTCAACCATGCAAATCGGACACGCCATCTTACCATGTGTCCCCCATCCTGACAACATTCCATAGGCAGGGAAGTCATTGATGGTCCACATCAAAGCCGCCCTCATGAGAAAATTTTTGTTTGCGCGGTTGCATCATAAGTTAAAACACCATGCCACAACCTTTTAGGTCATCGATCAAAGGTTGCAAATATATGTCAATGCCATTTGTTGGATTGTGTGGTCCCGAATAATGGCATTTAAGAACATGTATGGTTTAGACATACATTTACGGAGGAAGGTTGTATGCGGGGTAACAATAACTGGCCAACAAGAATACGGTGATGCCGATGCTTGAATATACGGTGTGAAACCATCAGAGCATAAACCAAGGCGAACATTGCGTGGATCACTAGCAAAATCTGGATGAACACGATCGAAATGCTTCCAAGCTTCACCATCAGATGGGTGGCGTAATTCACCAGAATTGTTTCTATTTTCATAGTGCCATGACATTTTACCCGCAGATCTCCTTTGAAGTAAACATCCTCTCGTAGCCTTCGTATAAGAGGCGGATAGAACATTGCTTTCCGTGGAACCGGTTTGCCTCTACTCGCCCCTTTCTCGCTGCACGGTGAGCGTGGCTCTCCACACAACTTGCATTCCGACAACTCTCCATCATTTATCCCAAACTCATTGCTATAATATAGCATGCAACCCGACACACAACAATCAATTCTCTTAGATTTTAAGCCAAGCTTCGACACCAGTCTTTTAGCATCATAATAACTCTGCGGCAAAAGTCCTCTAATGGGGTTGCATCCAACATCATTTTTGTCATATATTCCATGCACAATTTCAGCAACATTAAATTGAGACTTGAGACCCAACAACCGAACACACATTGATAATTTAGATTCGTTAGATCCTTCAAATAATGGTTGATTTGTCTCACTCAAAAACATATAAAACCTCTGAGCTTCTTCATTCGGAACTTCTTCAGAGATCATATTGTGGTTCCTCAAAATCCAAATTAACACCGATAGCATCCGTATCATCCCCTGAACAACATCAAACGGCTGATTTCCCATAGTCGATGAGCCAACGGCTTTCTACGATCGGACTTGAAGTGCCACCTTCTACTTCTTGGACAGAACAATATCAACCGGATGAACATTAATTATATTGGCACGAGAAACTCCGGTGCTACCTCGCCATGACGAGTCCATATCCGATAATTTGGCTTAAATCCATTGTTGTACAAATGAAGTCGAATGTCACCTTCATTTTTTATGGATCGAAAGATACATTTCGAACAGGGACATCTAATTCCACCTTGTTGCTCAAATTCTTTTTGACGCTTAGCTAAAAGAACAAACTCTTCAACTCCTTCAACAAAACGTCGTTTCAACCCCGCTCTTCCGAGGATATAATCGATCATACATCCAACTACGATCCATTTTTTGTGGATGTCCTAAATAAATTTATTACAACATATATGTCTATCGTAACAATAGACATTTTCATTTTTAATATTATAGCTACTATTATCTTTGTAGACTAACAAAAATTTAAATAAACTATCAACTATTATATTATATTTTACTATGACCCTAATTATTTCAATTCATTAAATCAAATAACAATAATAAACAATAAATGAAACAAATATTAACAAATAACTAATCTAAATATTATACAAAATAATATTTACTATCACATATCTTCTTATTTATTTTTTTAAATAAACATAAAGATTTTCAAATAAAATTAAAAATAAATTAATAATTTGAAAATATCTATTTAACTAACTAATATTAACTATATTAATAGTGATTTTAAATCTAATTATTTAACTAATACAAAATAATATTTATTAATAAACATAAACAGTTTTCAATTAAAATTAAAAATAATTTAATAATTTCGAAAATATCTATTTAACTAACTAATATTAACTATATTAATAGTGATTTCAAACTAATACAAAATAATATTTACTAATTATTTTAACTAATACAAAATAATATTTACTATCACATATTATCATATTTATTTTTTTATATAAACATAAACAGTTTTCAATCTAATTATTTAACTAATACTAAATCAAATAATAATTAGAATTAATAAACTAACTAATAATATTTAACTAACTAATATTAACTATATTAATAATTAATAATAATAATTTCGAAAATATCTATTTAACTAACTAATAATATTTACTATTAATGCAAAATTTTAAGTTTACATTTAACTAAAGTAACATTTTCTGTATTACCAAATCAAAAAACATTTTTAACTAAATAATAATAATAATAATAATAATAATAATAATTATGAGTTCATTACTAACCAGTAGTATGCCGAGAAGTCTCTCGACTTAATGTTAGTATCTTGAACAAATTCAACCAAATTGCAGTATAACTCTCCAACTTTCCCCAAATTCAAGCAATACCTAAACAAATAATATCAAAATTAGTAACTAATAACTCATATTAAAAAATAGTTGCACATATAAATTACATTACATATACAAACCACAACCACAACATACCTTCAGTAAAATCAGAACCAAAACAAATAGAACAGAGGAGGAAGATGGAAACAACGAGAGAGATGACGACGGCAAAGTGGAGAGAACAGCGGAGGAAGATGGAGACGTGCTAAGTATTAAAGAAGAGAGAATTGAAGAAGAAGAGAGAATTGGAGAAGAAGAGAGAATTGAGAGAAGAATTGAAGAGAGAATGGGAGAATGAGAAAAAAAAACGGATGAAATGTATAAGTAGGGATTTTAATGACCGTTGGGATTACCGGCGGAAATATTATAGCCGTTGACATTACCGGCGGAATTTGAATTTAATTTTTTAATTAAATATTCGAACAATTAATTACCGGCGGATCAAAACAATTACCGGCGGATTTTAATTTAATTTTTTTATTAAATATTGGAATAATAAATTACCGGCGGATCAAAACAATTACCGGCGGCCCATATTACCGGCGGACCCATACAATTACCGGCGGTCCATACAATTACCGGCGGCCCCTTTTAAAAAATTAAAAAAATAACGGATATATTTAAAAAACCCGCCGGTAATAGACACAAACCCGCCGGTAAGTTTCTGGCGCAGACATTAATCCGCCGGAAAACACCTAAAATCCACGCAGTAATTTACAGACGGATAAAATCCACGGAAACTCTCTAAAGTCGCGGTAATTTCTGGCGGATACTATCCGCCGGAAAGTTCGCGCCGGTATTTGACGTAATTCTTGTAGTGATTGGACCTAACTCCATCCCCAAAACCATGGTCAAGAGGAGGAGGTTTGCCCAACCTATATAAGCCTTCACACCAGGCTCATGACACCCGATGTGGGACTCTAAGTCGTGTTCATTACTCCTCCTCAGAATCGAATATCGAGAGAATTTCATGAATTCATTATAAGCTCCAAATAATTTCACCATGAATACGAAGGATGAAGAACACAGGAGAAATGAGAAATAAAGAAAGAAAGAAAGAAAGAAAGAAAGAAAGAAAGAAGCGCTCAAATGAGTGAGGAAACTGAACAGTTTCTATTAATTTTTTACTCTTATTTATTATTTAAAATCACAGCCCTCCATGTCATCCAATGGTTGAGAATAGTGCTTTAGTGAATTGCTTTAGAGGATTTGCTTCAGAGGATCCAAATTCATCGAATATATATATATATATATATATATATATATATATATATATATATATATATATATAATCTCCCAATGGTGATGATGACGGCGACGTGATGTACTGGTTCGGCGTGAAATAAAGGAAGAAGACAAACGGAGAGGATGGCTACGGAAGAAAAAGATGAAGCTGTCCAATTTTAATTAATAATTGAATTACAAATATATCAGTTCTCAATTATTTTCTTTCTTAGTTTGTTTTTTTCTTCTGTGACTTTCTTTTTCTAAGTTTGTTAGCAGTGAGCAAACCAGAGAGAATTTGGGAAATAAAACTTTCTTTCATTATACTCAATTGAGATGAAAAAAAGTTTACAATAGAAATTTATATACATGGAAAACAAAAACAAAAAAAACTCACTAAATAGTGTTAACACTAACAATGTAACTGAGTACTAACCAGCAGAAACAACTAACTAACTAGTTAGGATTAGTGCTAATAAAAATTGTTAAGTTAATACTTCCCCTCAACTTGGGAGATAAATGTCTAAAATGCCCTTGAATATTAGACGAGGAAATGCAGCATTGGAGAGTAGGGTTGTTCATGGTTGGTTCATTCGGTGAGAGAATCGAATCAAAACTAACTAAATCGATTGAAAAAGTTCGCGAATCGAATCGAATCGCAGAATAGCTTCTTTCAACTAAATTGAATCGCACTAACAGTTCGGTTCATAGTTTTATTCGAACTGAACTGTTAGTGAACTTTTCAAATTTTTACCTGAACTGTTAGTGAACTTTCTGAATTTTTACCCGAACTGTTACTAAACTTTTATCCGAACTTTTATCGAACTACTAGTAAACTTTCCGAACGTTTACCGAACTGTTAAAGTTACAGTTTATAAAAACCAAAATAAATCTGAACATTTAAATTGTTATAAGTAAGATCAATGTAAACCTTTTCAGGTATATTGCCAAGACTGGCTGGGATTAAACTGTTGTAATTTTATTTTATTAAATTAATAATATTTCAAAACTATTTATATTAAAGTATTGTTTTTATTAAAGTGAATTGTTAGTTTTGTTTTATCTTAATAATATATATCTATTTCCGTTTCATCATCAAGCTTGAGTTTAAATCTTTTTATGGTTATAATTTTGTCTCATAAAGCTTTACATTGTGGTCATAATTAGCTATATGCGTTAGTTCCGTTTTATGTTTTTCTGGTTATAATTATGTTAGGGAGAAATCACACGCCTACTATTTACACCCCCCACTCCTTTCAAATTAAAGTTGATTGGGCTTCAAACGATCCAAGCCCTCATATCTACTCATCAAATGACCCAGATTGCACCTCCACAATGAAGCGGATGAGATCAACACAATTGAATGCCTCCAAAGCCTATAAATACCACATTTATCATAAGAAAAGTGACGCATTAAATACTACTCATTTGCATTAACTCCATCTCAGCATCGACTTTAGCATCGAGTGTTTGTGTGAGTACACCCCACCTCATTTCCGGAACATCAACTCGGACGTAACTCTATATTGATCAAAACCTCATTACCAACACTACGCCGTAATTGCTAAAAAGAAGCGCCACATACCCGCCGTTTTTTAATAAACGCTGCGTATAGAGAGGAAGAGATTGCACATAACCGGCGTTTTTAATAAACAGCTGCGTATAGAGAGGACGAGATAGGAAAATACCCAGCTGCTTTTTCAAAGAAACGCCTTTGCGTATATAGAGAGGACGAGAAAGCCAAATAATCGGCGTTTTTGAGGAAACGCTGCAGATCCGGGAGGACGCTTTGCAAATATTTCGCTTTTAAAAAGCGCTGCGTATTCGGGAGGACGTGTTTTGCAATGGGTGGCGCTTAGGAATGAAGCGCCCATTGTTGGAGTGAATACCCGGCGCACACGCTCGGCAGTCACAAAAGCGCGCCATGGATGAAAAAACGCGCCCATCTACTAGATCTCATTTGTAGTGCAACCAACTATCTCGAATATACTTTATCCTTAGATACGGTACAGAACAAATTATATATTATTATATGACTAACGGATAGTTTTAATATATATCAGTTATATGTCAGTTTCGATTGTTCTTGATGGTGATAATAGATAACTAGTAAGATATCCGTGCATACGCACGGACGCTATCATGTTCTTTTTTATGAATGTACTTAAACATTATTTAAGTAGTCTAAACATTACCCCCTGAAAATAAAGATAAATTTAAAGTAGATAAAAAATGAGTTTCAAATAAAAAATAGATAAATATTAAAATCTAAAATGTAAAAGTATCATTTAAAAAGAATTGTGCATTTATCCAGTGTGTTTTTTATATATCAATGCAATATTTTGTATATATCAGTGTTGTTACCCCGTGTTTTTCTATATATCAGTGCAACCCATATTTTTATACATATCATTGCAGTTATCCTGTATTTTTTTATATGTCAGTGTAGCTATCTCGTGTTTTTTATGTCGGTGCAGTTATCTTATAGTTTTAATTGATTATTTGAGTTGATTAGTATATTATAGTAGATAGTAAAAGATAGATAGTAGATTATTAATAAGAAATATTTATCTTGTGTTTTTTTTATATATCAGTGACAATTATTGGTCCTTTTTAGGTATTACTGACAAATATTTGTCATGTATGTTTTAAATATTAATTTGTTTAAATAGTCATTAATCCTTATTTTTTTAAATAGTAGGTTTATAGAAGTCATCAAAAATTATAATTATCAATGACAAATATTAATCCTGTGTTTTTTATATATCACTGCAGTTATCCTGTATTTTTTTATATATCTGTGTAGTTATCTCGTAATTTAAATTGATTATTTTAGTTCATTATTAGATTATAATAGATAGTAAAAGTTAGATAGTAAATTATCAATAAGAAATATTTTTTTATATTAATTAGTAGTTTAAATAGCGAGTCTTCTTGTTTTTTTAGATAAAAGGTTTATAGTAGTCTTAAAAAATTAAAATTATCAATGACAAATATTAATCCTGTATTTTTTTATATATCAGTGCAGTTATCTCGTAGTTTCAATTGATTATTTTAGTTGATTAGTATATTATAGTAGATAATAAAAGAGAGATAGTAGATTATCAATGAGAAATATTTGTTTTAAATTAATCAATAGTTTAAATAGTCTTTAAATTTTCTTGTTTTTTAGATAGTAGATTTATAGTAGTCTTCAAAAATGTTAATTATCAATGACAAATATTAATCCTGTGTTTTTTAGGTATCAGTGCAGTTATCCCGTGTTTTTTTATATATCATTGCAGTTATCTCGTAGTTCCAATTGATTATTTTAGTTGATTAGTAGATTATATTAGATAGTAAAATATAGATAGTAGATTATCAATAAGAGGTGATAATCAATAAGAGTGTAATCAGAATGCAGGGAGAAATTTAGAAATTTAGTTAAAAAAACTGAAGTAAAGTGATAATAGGAAGAGAAGAATTGTTTATGGGGAAAATAAATGTAAAGTAAAAATAAAAATAAAAGTAAGAAAGAGAGTGTAAGAGAAAAGTGAAAAGGAGAAAAGATAGTGTAAGAAGAAAGAGAAAAAGAGAATGAAATAGAGTGTAAGAGAAAAGTAAACATGAGAAAAGAGAGTGTAAGAAGAAAGAGAATAAAAAAGAGTAAATGACTTGTTTACCCTCAAAAAATCTAGGTGTTAATGTTCTAAAGTGACCAAATTGGTATTTTCAATTGTGGTTTGTTTGTTTAAATACTAGTAGGATACCCGTGCATACGCACGGGGTGCCGTCATGTTCTTTTTGTAAATGAACTTAGACAGTATTTAAAAAGTCTGAACATTATCCCGTGAAAATAAATGCAAACTTAAAGTAGATAAGAAAAGATAAATATTAAAATCTAAAAATGTAAAAGTATCATTTAAAAACAATATGCATTTACCCCGTGTTTTTTTTTATATATTAGTGTAGTGTCTTTTAATATATCAGTGTTGTTATCCCGTGTTTTTTTATATATCAATGTAGTTATCCCGTGTTTATATATATATATATATATATATATATATATATATATATATATATATATATATATATATATATATATATATATATCATTATGATTAATTCCCCGTATTTTTATATATCAGTAAAGTTATCCCGTGTTTTATTATGCATTAGCGAAAATATCTCATAGTCTCAATTGATTATTTGAGTTTATTAGTAGATTAAAGTAGATAGTAAAAGATAGATAGTAGATTATCAATAAGAAATATTTATCCCGTGTTTATTTGTCATTTTTAGGTATTAGTGACAAATATTTGTCACGTGTGTTTTAAATTGTCAGCGCAGTTATCCCGTAGTGCAGTCACTTTTTAGGTATTAGTGACAATTATGTCATTTTTAATTATCAATGACAAATATTAATCTCGTATTTTTATATATCAGTGCAGTTATCCCGTGTTTTTTTATATATCAGTGCAGTGCAGTTATCTCGTAGTTTCAATTGATCAGTAATAAATATTTGTTTTAAATATTAAGCAGTAGTTTAAATAGTCGTTAAAAATCTTTTTGTTTTTTAGATAATAGGTTTATAGTAGTATTCAGAAATTTGAATTATTAATGACAAATATTAATCCTGTGTTTTTATATATTAGTGCAGTTATCCCGGGTTTTTTATATATCATTGTAGTTATCTCGTAGTTTCAATTGATTATTTAAGTTGATTAGTAGATTATTGTAGATAGTAAACGATGAATAGTAGATAAATTATCAATAAGAAATACTTATCCCGTGTTTTTTTATATATCAGTGACAATTATTTGTCATTTCTTAGGTATTAGTGACAAATATTTGTCATGTGTGTTTTAAATATTAGTCAGTTTAAATAGTCATTAAGCCTTCTTATTTTTTAGATAGTGGGTTTATAGTAGTCTTCAAAAATTATAATTATCAATGACAAATATTAATTCTGTGTTTTTTATATATCACTACAATTATCGCATGTTTTATTATATATTAGTGCAGTTATCTCGTAGTTTCAATTGATTATTATAGTTGATTATTAGATTATAATAGATAGTAGATTATTAATAAGAAATAATTACTTTAAATATTAATTAATAATTTGAATAGTCGTTAAGTCTTCTTGTTTTTTAGATAGTAGGTTTGTAGTAGTAGTAGTCTTCAAAAAATTTAATTATCAATGACAAATATTAATCTCGTGTTTTTTTATATATTAGTGTAGTTATCCGTGTTTTTATATATCAATGCAGTTATCTCGTAGTTTCAATTGATTATTTTAGTTGATTAGTAGATTATAGTAGATAGTAAAAGATAGATAATATGTTATCAATAAGAGGTGATAGTAGATTTTCAATAAGATTGTAAACAGACTTTGGAGAGAAAAATTTGAATTTTAAGGTGAATTTTTTTTAGTGTGACTTATTTACATTTTTATATGTAATTTTAATAGAGTAGTGTTTGTATAAATTTAGAAATTTAGTCAAAAAACTAAAGTGAAGTGATAAGAGAAAGAAGATTTGTTTATGAGAAAATTAAAATGAAAAAGAAATAAAGATAGTGTAAGAGAAAAGTAAAAAGAGGAAAGAGAGTGTAAGAAGAAGAGAAAAAGTAAGAAAGAGAGAGGAAGAAGAAAAGAGAGAAGAAATAGTGAGTAATGACACTTTTACATTTATATTATATAACGTGTCTTATTAATAAGATATCCAAATTGGTAATTTCACAAGAGGTTTTTTTTGTATAAATAGATATTAGATAAATAGATATTAGATAGTGTAGATATAGTGTAGATTATGTGTATAGCTAATAGCTAAGATGAATGTTGGACTTATTTATATATATAAAGAAAAAGTTTTGGAACTGAGATTGATATAGACACTATGCGTGAGATGAGCTGAAAAAAAAAATCATTCTCTCTTTTCTAATGAAATACTCCTGGGTTCATCTCCTGTCACATATTCAGTTCATTCTTGCCAGTTTGAAAACCTCCATCACTATTATGATAAGAAGGACCGGTTGTATCTCGAGGAATTTGTACTGTAGAGGCGGATAAATTCTTCAGGACAGCTATCAGCGCTTCCGGTTATTTTTCCTAACATGTTTTGTGTTCACAGGTAGTCACTGTTGTTGCTGTGTCGAAGCGCATATTATTACTTAAACCACTAAAATGATTATGAGACAAATCAACAGTTCCTTGTAAACTTGATAGATTTCCCATGTCACTAGGAATTGAACCATTGAACTGATTAAAAGAAAGGTCTAATCTTTCTAAGGAAGAAAAACCAGTACCAAATCCAACAGGTAAAGAGCCAGTAAAATTGTTTCTACTAAGAACAAGGGTTTTGAGTCTCTTGCATTGGATAATTGCAGTAGGTAATGACCCATTGAAGAAATTTTGAGATAAATCTAAAGTTTGAAGGTACCTGAGGTTCTGAATCTCATTAGGAACAGACCCGACAGTGCATCTTCAATGCCTTGATGCACCAATAATGCCTTCATCTTCATTCTCCAAAGACCAAAGTCATTGTCTCTAGTAAACTTCTCCACATCGAATTTGGTTCCTCCCATGTTCAAGAATTTTGATCTTTCTTCTTGAACCTAGCTTTGATACCATTTGTTAAGCAAGACACCAATAATTCGATTATGTATAAACCTTCTGGTACAAGAGCTATTGTAGAGATTAGAAGAGAATGAAAAAACAAGAGTTATCGAGGTTCAGAACAATTGGTCTCTTACGTCCTCACTGAGCTAGTTGTTTTTATTAATCACAAGAAAACAGAAGTACACACACACTGATTGAGAAATGGCTCAATCAATCTCACAGTATCCTCACTCTACAGAAACAGAACTCCCAGTATAAGCAAGTTGCTAACACAGTGTCTTGATTCTATACTTCTCTAAGACTTATATAGTCTTTATCCTTTACAAGTTAGATCCCACAATCAGTTACAACCACATAACATGATCCCCAACTAACTATAAGCCGTCACAGGGAAATAACTAACATTTGCAACAGATAAGTAGCAACATTCCTAACTAATAGATTACAACTAGAGTTGTCAAATCTAATTGCTCTTTTTTTTTTCCACAAAATCAAACATACCCTAAGTAGTGTTTGGGAAGCCGTTAGGAGCACTTCCAGGTCCCAAACCACCTCACATCTCAAAAAGCAATCCCTTAAAAGCATATTCCTTTCTGTTTTCCAATGTGGCCCACGCACCCCCTTTTTTACCTTTATGCTATTCCCTCTCCCCAATAATATCTCAATCACGAAGACACGAACCCATCAAGACCCAAACAGACTCCTAGAGAGAGAGAGAGAGAGAGAGAGAGAGAGACGTTTTTGGACATGGCTGCTGCGGATAACACTGTTGAGTCTTCCATAAAGAGGCAAAGAGACGAAGAAGAAAATGGGGCTTCTATTTCCACTATCTCCATGGACATTGAAGGTGGTGGCGATAAAGACCCAGAGAGTAATGGCATATCATCCGTTATTCCTGGTTGGTTCTCTGAAATCAGTCCATTGTGGCCTGGTTAGTTCTTTTCTCTCCATACCCTTTTGCCTTTTCATTCCAAAAGTTATGCCTTTTATGTGTTTGTTTCTTTGCTTAGAAGGGAAATCATAGTCTTTTGAACCTGTTTCTTTGGTTTTTGTATGGTTATGGAAAACTATACTTGTATTTGTTTATGGGTTTTGCCATTTTCATGGATTTGGTTATGTGTTTGATTTTGCATAAATTGGACTGTGAATCTGTGATTGAAGGACATGAATGAACAAGAACAAGTACTTCATAAATTTACATAGGCAGTTATTATGTGCCATCACTTAAAGGATATTATAACCTTTGTGTCTTTGCAAGGATTTCTGTTCTTTGAACTTTTAATCATGCCTCACTTATTATGATTGTTTGGGATTGAATTCTGCAGTTCTTTTACTCTGTATATCATTTTTACTGAATTCGTGTGAAGTCAGAACTTAGTTTTAAATAACCAAGATGCAATTATTATCACATGTAATTTTTTTGAGTAAAGTGCATGCGTACCAACCAAGCAAAAAAAGAATATTTGTTTTTATACTCTTTTATGCGATGCCAATCCTGGGACCATTGTCTGTGGTCTTGTCTAGTTATATATATTTTATGTTACAAATTGTTTATCACTAACCAAAGTACATCTTCAGAATATTTTTTTCCTTGAATGAATAGATATTTGAGTTCATCTCATGGTATCAATTCCTACAGAAACCACAGCATTGCTAAAATCCTTAGAAATATGTGCACGTAGTAACCTTTAAAAAAAAAACTTGTTTTTTTGGATTTGTCTTTTGTAATAAAACTCAAATAAAAACCTGGTTGTAATTTTACAGGAGAAGCTCACTCCTTGAAGATAGAAAAGATTTTGTTTCAAGGAAAGTCTGAGTACCAGAAAGTCATGGTCTTCCAGGTTCCTTGAGGTTCCAGTAATTTTTGAAATGAAAATTACAAAAACATGTTCCTATCTAATATTTTCACTGCATTTCTGTTATGTCTTTTACAGTCATCAACATATGGCAAGGTTCTTATTTTGGATGGAGTTATTCAACTCACAGAAAGGGATGAATGTGCCTACCAAGAAATGATCACTCATCTTCCTCTTTGCTCTATTCCAAACCCCAAAAAGGTACTTGATACTTCAAGCTCAATGTGTCAAGGAGATTTTAGTATATGCCCGTGTTGCATGTTTATTCACTGAATTTATGTACTTTCTTCTCACTATTAATTTCTTTTTTAGGTTTTGGTTATTGGTGGAGGTGATGGAGGGGTCCTGCGGGAAGTAGCACGTCATTCTTCAATTGAAAAGATAGACATTTGTGAAATTGACAGTATGGTTGTTGATGTGAGTAAGACACAAAAGTTTACCTTGTTCGTTCATGTCTCTTGCCAAAGCTGAATTATTTGTTGGCAATGGTCTCAAAAGTCTATTCACTCTGTTTCTCAAACACTTCTAGTAGTAGTATGTATTCACCGTAAAAACTTAATTCTTTTTTCGCAGGTCTCCAAAGAATTTTTCCCTGACGTTGCAGTAGGGTTTGAGGATCCACGTGTGACACTTCGTATCGGTGATGGTACGATCAGCTACTCTAATTTGTGTGCTTAACTATTTTACTCTTTATGAAGAACTTAAACTTATCTCATGATGGCTTTTCAAAATGGTCTAGGAGTTGCATTTTTGAAGGAAGCTCCAGAAGGAACTTATGATGCAGTTATAGTGGATTCATCTGATCCTATTGGTATGCTATATCTGTAAAAAAACTAGTTTTTCTTGTCTTCTATGTGTTATAAACTTATTTTTAAAGAGATGTTACATTTGGTATCCTTAAGGTCCTGCTCAGGAGCTTTTCGAAAAGCCCTTTTTTGAGTCGGTGGCAAAGGCTCTTCGTCCAGGAGGAGTTTTGTGCACTCAGGCTGAAAGTATATGGCTTCATATGGATATAATTGAGGGAATTGTATCTAATTGCCGTCAGATTTTTAAAGGCTCTGTCAACTATGCTTGGACTACAGTTCCTACATACCCAAGTGGTATGATTGGTTTTATGCTTTGCTCAACTGAGGGACCTCCTGTTGATTTCAAGCATCCAGTGAATCCCATAGATGAAAAAGAGTCTCAGAACTCAGAAAGACCTCTGAAGTTTTATAACTCTGAGGTGTGTTGCTCTAACCATCGTGTCTTTGAGGCAAAATTCTGATCTTTAACTTTTAGTCTTTCTTATATCTATCTTTTCCTTCACTTTCAGATTCATACAGCAGCTTTCTGTTTGCCATCGTTTGCAAAGAGGAAGATTGGTTCCAAAGAAAATTGAGTAGAGTTTCAAGAGCTCGAAGGAGTTCATGTGCTGTTGAAGTCCGGCATTCATCCTTATTGGATTGATCATTTATCAATGAACCATGAAATAAGTCAGAGCTTAAATTTGACATTGCAGAGTAACTTTTTATTTCAGGAGATAGCCTGTTAATAAAAGTTTTGTTCAATTAAATTGATTGCTTTTTATCGGTATTGAAATTGAAATGCATTCTTATGATCTGCTGTGTGTCTTTAATGTATTTGGTATGATTGGTTCTTTGATTAATTAGTTAGAACTTAGAAGTATGAAAATCCAGCTGACTGGACTATTTTCTCTAGGTCTGGGGAATAGATTCTCTTCATTGAAGATTTCATTTGAGAGTGTCACATGTCAAATCCCAACTATTCATTATCCCTTCTCCCTTTTTTCATGTGTTGAAGTTTCTCTCTTTTGCTTTTCATTCAATGGTTTAGATTTCACTTGACAATAATGTCAATGGAGAGACTTCATTCCAGTGTTTTTGACACAAAATCACTCTTTCAATGCATTAAACATGTGGTTTCGCGTCCTAATGCAGCACTACGCAGATATTGTTGTTGTGCCAAAATGACCACCTGTTATATAATCTATTTTGTTCTTAATTTTACTTTGTTGAGAATAGTTTTCACTTTTGATGTTTAATTTTATTTTCTGTCACTTTTAGGGTATGTTTGGGAGTGGGATTTGGGAGGGTTTTGGAAGGGAGGGCTTGGTCTATATTTTAATATCTATTTGATATTTTAAAAATTTGAAAGAATAACATGATAGATAATGATAAAACATTGTTAATGACATTTCATTTTTGTTTAGAAACATTTTATAACTTCCTCAAATTGGAATTGAAAATTAAGCCCTCCCCTCCCCTCCTAAACCTTCCATCCAAACATACCCTTAGTAACTAAAAAAGACAAACTATTTGTTTCTAACTTCATGGCTGTCTTTTGATATCTTCACCAAGTGAAATGAGAAAGCATTCATAGAATATAGTCGAATAAACTTGTATTTTTGCTGAAACTAAAGAATACCAAATGACATTAATTAGAAAATGAGTAACTTGGAGAGGGAACAAATCCATTTGGCATGGTTAAATCAACTTTGAATGCTGCTCATTATCGATGTAATATCTGAATATTATAGCCTTTTGTCACAATGATTAAAGGAAACCTCATAAACTAGTGAAGCACAGATAAGTATTGGAGCATAGCTGCAAATGATGAGGATGTTGTTGCTTGCTATGTCCTACATCCTTGGTCACAGAATATAAGTAAAAACTGGTCAACAAAAGTTGATGTGTTTGGTCTAAAATTTGGACCAAATATATCAAGTTTTGTTGACCCGTTTTTGCTTATATTCGGAGTAGTATTTTGTATCAAACTAACTGCAACGGAATAGAAATTTATTGTTTATTGCTTATACACTCATAACATAGTAGATTATAACATTTATTGTTTAAACGTATTAAAGAAGCTGCTACACAACCAGTTCTTAGTTCTCACTAACTCACCACTCTGATATCTTTGCCCAAGTCCTCATCCATTTTCTTTTCCAAATTTCTCTCCTTACAATCATAAAAATAGATCATGAAGACCACCCATTTCAGCGGAATTACCGCGCAGGACAATAACTTGTACAAAAATCCCATTTCCATGTTTATAGCCTCCAATATAGTAACAAGAAAGCCTTAAAAATGTCCACCTGCAAAGAAAATCAGCATCAAAACATCCCCTTCTGTGACACCCTTTACTGAAATAAACTGAAAGTGCTAATGCATCAACACCATATATTCCCTCCAATATTGAGATCACAAGACTCATATTCCACATAGCACTCCATTCCAAATACATTTTCAACACCTTTGCAAATAACAGACTACAAATTACTGCAAACAACACATAAAAAATAGAGTCTTTCAAGAAAACATGGTAGTTTATAACTATCCATAATAGTCCAAGCTGGTGAGTAGTTGTCAAGAAAAGAACATAGACAGAAGTGACAAATGAGCCTCTCATTTTTAATGTGTCAAAGGGTTTTTCAAACATCTCCTTAAGGGTCATTTTCTTATCTTCTGAAAGTAGCTTTGAAGCTAAATCTATAGTAACAATTGCAGAGACTAGCTCTAAGACATGGAGAGGAACCATGTAAATAAATCCAAGTAGAATCAACTTGAGAAAATAAGCCTTGTTGTCAATAAGATCTAGAATGGAACCAGAGTCTCTGAAGTGAAGATGGGGTGGGTTAATAATATTAGAGGTTTCAAGCATGGTTTCTTGGAGCTGAGTTCCAAAGTAAATCATGATACAAAAGAGAGGAAGAGAAATGATAAAGGTGAAGATAATGAAGTTGAGGTTTTTGAAATAGAGCATAACAGTTTCCCTGAGTATATCAGATACCTCTAGCTTCTGCTTCTGCTTCTGCTTCTGTTTCTGCTTGCTTTCACTCTCCATGTCTCTTTACTTTGAATAACAGTATTGGGTTTTAGGAGGTGAAGATGTTTAGAACTAGCTGAAGATTGTTTTTCTTTTGTTTCTCCTTTATTGGAGGGAGAAAATAGGGAGAAGACTTTGACTTTGTAGTATTATAATTATAAATAATTATTATCTGTTTTTTGAGGATGGAAAATTGGCGTTGCTAACAAAGTGAGTGATTCTGTCCGATTGGCCCGCCAGACAAGTTTAGTCACTTTGACAATTTTTATTTTTACAAAAAATACCGTATTTATTAAACCAAATTGAGCAAGTCAACTGTCAACCATACAAGCTTTTGAGAAATACAATTAGGGACGCCAAATTAATATGGAAATATATAGCAAACTTGGCTAACAAGTGAGTAGGCAATTTTTTTTTATGCAAACTTCAATTTCATTAATGCGAAATAGAGTCATTACAACGAGTATAGTTTAGATCACTAAATGGACCATTTAGTGACCATCACTAAAGGAGTAGAATTTGTCAACAACAAATCATTAAAAATATAGTTTTACAAATTCAAGAAATTTCGATTTCCTAATTATTAGGCATTAACTATGGAATTTATTAAAAAAACGTGCTAAATTAATGCCAAAAAAAGGAAAGGGAAACCGAAACAAAAGAAGCCCACAATCGGCTACACCCTAAAATTTCGTAAACTCAAGATTAGAAAGGAAATCTCTTCCCAAAGAAAAACGAAACGAAACAAAGAAAGAAAGGAAATCTCTTCTTAAGTAATGTCTACTAACCAAACTTCTTCCAAAGTGTGGCTAGTTCTTCAATAACCAATCTAACATATTCATGTGGTTAGTCAATTTAGTAACCAAACTTCTTCCAAAGTGTGGCTAGTTCTTCCGTAATGAAGCTTGAAGGTAAGAAGGAGATGAAATATGTTTAGAAGGAAGAAGGAAGAAAGATGTTTACGGTTTATTGTTATTAATTCCGAAAAAATTGGTTATTAATTAGATGAGATTAAATGACAAAAATAAAGAGATTTTTATTGTCCCATAACCGTTAGAAATAATTGCCTTAAAGATAGGCATAATATTGGATCACATGGTTAATTCCAATTAATTAATTTATATAATTGAAATTGGATAGTACATATATACCCCCTATAATAACACCCATTAGATCAGATTTAGGTAATAAATTACTCATCTAATGGTTAGAATTCATTTAGTGATCATCGCTAAACCAAATGTTTAGTGATGTAATCCAAAGCCCATTACAACATAGAGGAATTTTACACGTGGAAATTAAACTAGAAATATGATTAGGATCAGACCAAACATGGTTTCCAAGAGACCTAGAGAGACTAGTAAAATGATGAGCATCAGTATTTGCTGTCCTACGGATATAAGATAAAGAAGCTCCCTCCATTTGTCCAAGAAATTGTTTACAGTCCATAACAATAGGATCAATTGACCGTCACTCCGACATCGTCAACCACTACTTCAACCAACGCCGACCACCATTTTGACCATCGCCAATCACCATCCCATATACCTATGATCACCAATATGACAACCACCAACTACCACTATAACTACTACCAACCACCACTTTGACCACCACCGATTACCACTCCGGTTATTGTCAACCACTACTCCGGCCACCGCGAACCACCACTACTTCAACCACTGTAAATCACCACTCTAACCACCACTAGTCACCACCACCGACCGCTAATTACCAATATAACTACCACCGGTCACCACCATTGAATACCACTATGATCACCACCGCCACCACTCTGACCTCCCCCGGTTAACACTCTGACAAGTGTATGCCGACAACTATTACTTTCAACCACTATTATTAAAATTATTACTAAATAAATAGATTATATATTTGTAATATTTTAATTTTTTTCAAACCTAATGTTGTGTATTGTTTTGATTAAGATAAGTTTGTGATGAATATTTATTTCTATGTTTATGTTTGAAATAGATTTTGATTTTTGAAAATTTGGTAACTCAAAATTGAATCTGGTTGTTGAATATTTTGAAAACTCAAAAGAGAAACTAGTTTTGATTTTTGAAAATTTTAAGCTAAATTATAGTTTTAGTCCCCGTATTTTCACAAATCCGAACATTTAAACTGGTATTCAATGGTGGTGACTGGTGGTTCATGTACGGACGGGAAACACAAACACGACCTTGAAGGAACTAGATGTTATTCTGGTGGTTCTGATGATGATAATGATGATTTTTGTGGTGTTGTTGTATCTGATAATCTAGAATTGGGATTTAGGGTTGGAAGGTTTTCAATTTGTGTTCTCTGATTCTTTTTCTTTCTCTAATTTTAATTATTATAATTATTAATTGATTATTAATATCTGATTATTTTATTAATAATTTAAATTATTTATAATAATTTATTAATAATTTGCTTACGTGGAATGTAGAGGTGGACAATTAAATGACGTGGCACACATATGAGCAACATATGTCAACTGCCATGTCATTTAATGAGTGCCACGTAAGCTCTTTTTTTGGACAAACATCCACATCAGCCAAAAAACTGAAAAATCCCATTTCAACTAAAACTCCGAATTTTTTAAAATACGGGAACCAAATATCTGGATTTTAAAATAGGGGGACTAAATCCTCATACTGCGACAAAGTTTCTCCTATACAAGTTCAACTATTGAGGAACGACTCACTCATACTGCGATGAGTCCTTGCCCATACTGCGATAAGGTTCTTCTTACCATCTTCAACTTTTAAGGTACAACCCGTCCATGTTGCGACGAGTTCTTATCCATATTGCGACAAGGTTTCTCCAATTAATCTCGATCACGAAGATACAACTCGCTCATACTGCAGCGACTTCTTGCCCATGCTGCGGCAAGATTCTTCAAAACGAACTAGCTCGTTAATCATCGACGAAGGATAACTTGCCCATTGTGCAACAAGTTTCCCATAACAATAAACACAAAACCAACAAGAAATCACAACAAAAGCAATCACAACAAGGCACGTGTGTTAAAGCACTTAGTGACTTTAACGATTCCAAGCCAGTCTTGGTTAAAGCACTTGGTTTTCATCTAAGTCTCAAACAACGTGAAATTCTTATTATTTAGAATTACCTGTCATTCTATTCTGTTCTGTTCTATTCTATTCTATTCTATTCTATTCTATTAGTACATTAGACATTAACTGATCCTACCACTTTTATAACCAAGTGATTTACAAATCTACTCTTATTACAATCATTCAATCAACTTGACATGTTGACTACAACCATCCAAATCCAAAATACTTGCACAGATTTAAACTATTACAGTCATCCGGAGTAATTATAGTCATCTATATCATTTACGGACATTTAAATTAATACAGTCATCTAGATATAATTATAGGTATGCAAATTATTTACCGATATTTAAATCATACTGACCATCGGAATAATTACGCTTATCAAAATTGAATAAATTAGATAAATAATAGATAAATAAATAAATATAGACAACTACGAATAGCGATAATCAATACTATTCTAGTCCTATCTCCTATTTCCCATATAGAATACAAACCCTTTTCCCATGTACTTGATATCGAAGCGATCACGAACCGTAGTCAAAAACAATAATAGCAACTTGATTCGTTAAGACAACACTATATCACCCTTGAACTAGTGGCTCGAAATTCAAAGGAAAACTGATGTGTCGTATGTTTACTCCATGGCTAAGTGAAATTGCGATAGATATTGAGTAGTCCGTCCTAAAGTATTAAGACGTAATAGGTTTGTAATGAATCGAGCCATGATATAAGTGAGTAAAAGGCTTTAAGATTTTTAACAAGGAAAAGGATTTATGAATCGACCAATAGGAAGAAAAGTTAGATTTCAAGTATTCTTGTTTCCAAAGGCAACTTCCAACGACTCAATCATTTGAAGTCCATGAATTAGACTTCAAAATACAAGAACGTGGCTTCAAATGATGTGGCATGACATCCCAAGTTCCCAACAGTTAGTGGAAAGCACACATGACATAGTCTTGCAAACACATGTACCAAGTGATTTGATGAAAGAAAGAATCAAGAAGGAACCAACAGATAAATTAAGCCCCATGATTCTTCCAACCCCCTAGCTACTTACTGAACACCCTTAACCCTTAAATATTCCTAAAATACCCTCAAATCAAAAACCCCTTAATGTTATATTTTAACTGGTTCGGCGCACGGGCGTGCGAACTACTCACTAGACACCCCTTAATCAAGAAGGGCATCTTGGTCTTTTCACCCCATAAAGGGGGTTCTAGTGAGTAGCTAGGGGGTTGGAAGAAGCATGCGCCTAAATTAAACGCGGCTGCAAGAAGGGAATATTGAAAGGCCCATGCTTCTTAGAACCCCCTAACTACTCACTAGACACCCCTTTGCCTTATGAAAATACCAAAATACCCTCACTAAAAAATGAAAATTCTAAACTCAACTCTCACTCTCATCCCATACACCCTCTAAACCTCTAAACACTCATTACTCTCACTCTTATCACTCCCTCACACTCCACACCCTTACCTCAATCAAATCTAACATTTCAAGCTGAAATCTACCTCCATTTAGTATCAACATTAAGGTATGTAGCTAAATCTATGAATTTGTTGCTTTATTTCGCGCATTTTTGTTCATTTACGTATTCTCTTACGAAATCGCGCGCAGTTCGGACTGCGAGAGAGGTCAAACACGCTGCGTTCAAGCGTGCCGAACCATATGGTTCGGCCGCCGCGCGAACATACTAAAATAAGGGGTCTCTGTATTGAGGTGGTTCGGCCAAGCGTGCGCCGAACTCGTTCGCATTTCTGTTGTCCGAACCTACCTGATACACAGAATCTGCAAAATTTATGGTTTTTAATCAGTTTGTGTGAATTTTCCCAACTTTGTATGTTTGAAGATGGATGAAACTGGCCCCCTATCCCTATCACTAGCTAATTCAATTGTTGTGGATCATTCGAGTTCATTTCAAGCTGATCAAGTCTTTGCTACTCGTGATGATTTGTTGAATTATGTTCGGTCTGTTTCCCGTACACTTGGGATGGTTACGGTTATTAATCGATCGGGCAACGGGGCGAGGGCAGGGAAAAGGGAAAATATTCTGTGAGCTGGTTTGGTGAAAAGGCAGATAAGTGAAAAGGCAGGGGAGTAGAAAATGTTGTTGCAAGTTTCGTCTGAAGGGAAAGTTTATTAAAAAAACTTGGAGGATGGATATTGTCTGTTATGTGTGGCATACATAACCACGCATTACAGACTTACCCTCAAGGTCATCCAAATGATAATAGATTAACAACTGAGCAGAAGGAAGTGGTTTCAAGAATGACGAAGAACTTGATTGCTCTGAATCAAATCTTGGCCGAGCTGAGGTCTACTTACCCTAGAGACGACCACTTCAAACAGAAGCAAAATTCACAATGTACGGTCAAGGTTAAGATCAACTAATCGTCAGTGTATCGTGCTCTTCCCTTTTCTGTTTATACATTTCTCATTGCACCAATCAACTCTGCACCGGTCTTCCACATATTTTTCACGGGTAACCACTTTGTTACACCGGTTATGAAGAGAGGCTCTCCAATGCCAGGAACAATTACACCATGGACAAAATGTAGGAAAGACATAGCAAAGGACTGGCCCAGGAAATATACTGAGGACCTTTGTAACAATATAAAGCTTTAAACCCCTATTCCCATGTTCTCAAACTGTTGATTTGAGCAAAGACTGATTTTGATGTTTTTTTTTGAATTTTTTTGTCAATTTAATGATTTCGTTATGTATAAGACAATTATATTAAGACAATATCATGTTTTTTAATCTAATTGAGTCATTTACTTTGATTCTAGTAGTTATTTTAGTCGTGAAATTACAAGTTTTTTTAAAAAAGCTAGCTGCTGCGAGTTGTTGTCCGTAAACCATTATTTTTGTCAAGTATCAGGAAGGTTCGGCCCTCCCATAGTCGAACCGGTTCACAGTTCATAAAACCGAACATTACACAACGTAGGATTCGTTGGATGTCCAGTCGAACCGTCTATTTTTCAATGTTCGATGGAGGTCTAGTCAAACAGGATCGGTTAGCCGTGCGCCGAACAGTCCTTTTTGTCAGTCACATGCTTTTCACGTGAGGGCTATTTGGGATCAAACCAAATTTGAGGGTGACTAGTGAGTAGAGGGGGGGTTGTTCGAAGTATGGGTCTATTAAAAAATCTAGGTTTTTTAGAAAAAAAAAGTGGGGATGTTTTTTCCATACCCCCACCCCTTCCCCATATACCCCCACCCAAAAGTGAAACCCCAAAATGCCCTTTGCAATCTATTTTTTTTATTTTTAAAAAAGGCCAATCGTATATATGTTATTTTGGACATATATACGATGGTCAAATTTAACTCATCGTATATATGTCCTTAAGACGTATATACGATTAGCCGTGTAAGATGCAATCATATATACGTCTGAAGGACATATATACGATGTGTTAAAAGTAGGCATCGTATATATGTCCAAAATGACATATATACGATTTGTTTTAATTTTTATTACTAAGAGGTTACTAAAAATTCGTTAAATAGTCAAAACTACTCTAAAAAATTATAAAAATACCACTAAAAATCTAACAAAACCAAAATAAGGCTATACAATTTTTTTAGATTTTTGGAGACTATGAAAAATTAAAATAAATCGTAAAAAATAGTAAACGATTGAATTTGGGATTTTGAGGCCGTAGTCCTGTAAGAAGTCCCTTCTGCAGGAGTCTTAATTCTTGATTTTTTTCGGATTTAATGGTTGTGGTTTCATTACGATCGGAGTATGTTGCCCGAAAACCGATTTTTTAGCCTAAATTATTCGTTCGACGTATAACATCGTCACGTTTTAACGAACTACACACACAACCTATTTTCGAGGACTTAATTAATTTTTATTTGACTTAAAATTAAAAATACCATAGGGATCGTATATATACCACCCTGGGGGGATATATATACGACCTTATTTTTTGCCCATCGTATATACACCCCCAAGGCGTATATACGATTCTGATGAAAGTGTGCCAATCGTATATACGCCTTGGGGGTGTATATACGATGGGCAAAAAATAGGGTCGTATATACACCCCGTGTGTATATACGACACAAAATTTTTTAAAAAATTACGTTTTCAGAAGGGCATTTTGGGGTTTTCAGTTTGGGTGGGGGTATATGGGGATTGGGTGGGGGTATATGGGGATTGGGTGGGGGTACAAAAAAAACCCAAAAAAGTGACCTACGGTGCATGATTGTAAGAATATTTTTGGCCAATCCCCATATACCCATAGGTCACTTTTTTGGGGCGACATACCAACAAATGATGAACAAAATATTTCAAAATCAGATCGGCCGAGTCCCCGAAGTATTTGGACGACATGATCGTAAAAAGCAAGGTCGACGAGGGACATTTAGCCGACCTCACCAAATATTTGCCGAAGCCTGAAAGAACAACCTCAAGTTCAACCCTGAGAAATGCATCTTTGGAGTCAAGGCCGGGAAGTTCCTCGGATTTTGCCTCGCAGAAAGAGGAATCGAGGCCAACCCCGATAAATGCAGAGTTGTTACCGAGATGCGTCCTCGACCTCCAAAAAGGAGGTACAGAAGCTGACCAGGATGATAGCGGCACTATCAAGATTTGTGTCAAAGGCAGCAAATAGGTCATTACCTTTCTTCAGGATTTTGAAAATGGGTGTCGAGTTCATTTGATAGAGCTTATACAGATCCTCTCAAAACCGCTGATTCTATTGAGGTCGATCGAGGGGGAGACCTTCTATCTCTACCTAGTCGTGGCCGAGGAAACAATCAGTGCTATTTTGATTTGGGAAACCGAGGCCGGCCAGAGGCTTGTATACTTTGTTAGTAAGGTACTTCAAGGTGCCGAGTCTAGATATAAGAAGATAGAAAAAGTGACTCTGGCACTAGTGATGGCAGCTAGGAGGTTAAGACGATATTTCGTGGCCCACCAGATTGTTGTAAGGACGGACCAGTCCATCAGGAAAATCTTGCGGGGAGAATCATTAAGTGGGTTGTTGAACTATCTGAGTTTGGGATCAAGTATGAGTCTCGAGCAGCCCTCAAAGCACAAGTATCAGCCGACTTCATCGCAGTGATGACACCAACGCAGTCTGAGGCAGATTCCCTACAATGGAAACTTCACGTTGATGGCTCGTCCAATTGTAAAGGAAGTGGCGCCAGACTCATCCTCGAAAACTCCGGGGGCTTGGTGATCGAAATATCCCTCAGTTTCTCTTTCAATACCTCCAACAATCAAACACAATACGAGGCCTGCATCGTCGGGCTCAAGATGGCCCTAAATTTTGGGGCAAAGACCATAGAGTTGAACACCGACTCACTCAGAGTCGTCTCCCGGGTGAAGGAAGATTTTGTCTCTAAAGATCCAATCATGCAAAGATACCTGGAACAAGTCAGAGTGTTACTTCAACAATTTGACCAAGCTGAGGTCAGGCACGTGCCTTGGACAGAGAACGCAAGGCCGACATCCTTGCTAAACTGGCTAGCACAAATCCACTGGAAACCACCGCAGTCTTATTCAAGAAACATTATCAAATCCCAGCATCGATCACGCTCTAGCCCCAGCATCAGATGTACACGTCATATGCGAAGAACAAAGTTGGATCAAACCCATCCAGGACTACGTTGAGTTTGGCTTGGAGCCATCTTATCCTAAAGACGCCGCAACTGTCCAACGTCGTGTCACCTCGTACTCTCTGGTTGATGGAAGACTCTTCAGGAGAGGATTCTCTCCCCCTTTCTTAAATGTGTAGAAGGGGACGAGGCCGAGTATGTACTCACTGAGATTCTTGAAGGTATATGCGGCCAACACCTAGGGGCACAGGCCTTGGCAAAAAAGACCCTAAGAGTCGGCTACTACTGGCCTACTATGATAAAAGAAGTTGCAAACCTGGTAAAGAAATGCGGCATATGCTAGCATTACACTAATATACACCTCGCTACACTAGCCAAGCTAGCATCCTTTCTCGCCCTCGCCTTTCTCCCGATGGGAATCGACCTCTCGGGACCTTTCCCACTGGCCTGGGGAAGAGTCAAATGCTTGATAGTTGCAGTTGATTATTTACCAAGTGGATCATGGCCGGGCCTCTCTCTCAGATTACAGTCAAGGCTTGCATCAAATTTGTGAAAAAGAACATTCTGACCATGTTCGGGACACCGCAGACCATAATCACCGACAATGGCACGCAGTTCACCGACAAAGGGTTTTGAAAACTATTGAAAGACTTAAACATCAAGCACCACTTCACCTCGGTGGAGTACCCACAAACCAATGTGAAAGTCGAGGCCGCAAATAGGGTGATTTTGAAAGGGTTAAAGAATAGGGTGAAGGGAGCCAAAGGAGTCTGGGCCGAAGAATTGCCATATGTGTTGTGGGCGTATCGAACGACACCACACTCCACCATGGGAGAAACCCCATTCAGGCTGACCTACGGGGCTGAAGTTGTCATACCCGTTGAAATAGGAGAATCAACATGGAGAACCTTGTATCCCCTCGACAAGGAAGAAAATGACCAAGCAATTCGTCAGGAACTCGACCTGGTGCAAGAGGTACGAGACATAGCCCACATTGCCGCAGTAGTGGTAAAATCTCGCATCGCCGGACGTTTCAACTAGAAGGTCATCCCTCGTTAATTCAACCTTAGGGTCCTCGCCTCAGGCGTGCCGGCGTCGGAGGCAAAAACGCTCGCGATGGAAAACTAGCCCCAAACTGGGAAGGACAATACAAAATCATATCCAAGACCGGCAAGGGAGCATATTAGCTGGAGACTTTAGAAAAAAACTGATCCCTCGCACCTAGAATGGAGCCAAGTTAAGAATATATTATATCTAGGGAATAGCTCCCCATTGTACTGGTCAAACTGTAATGAACTCAGATTATTCACGTCCCAATTAATAAATGAGCATGACCGAAAAGACAATTCAAATCCATTAAGCTCGGATCCTCAAGAGGCACCCGACAATCGATCCTACACTCCAACCCTCTCGTCCAAGTTCGGCCCGAGTTGATCCCTTGGCGAACAAGGTGCAAGGCGTGGGGAGGATCGTTGTCCCGCCGGCTCTCTCCACAAGCCCTCTCCTTGATTCTGAGCTTAACTGCTCAGTCAAGGACCGGGTAGAATTTCCACAAAGCATCGACTCGACTTCTTTGCGAGCTTCACCTCTCTCCTTGATTACGAGCTTAAGCGCCGATTAAGGATCGGGAAGAAGTCCACAACGACTTCAAATTGGCTCTCCTTGAGCCTCGCCCTCTCCTTGATTCCGAGCTTAACTGCTCAGTCAAAGACCGGGGAAGAAGTCCACAGCAACTTCGACTCGGCTCTCCACAAGCCTCGCCCTCTCCTTGATTCTGAGCTTAACTTCTCAGTCAAGGACTAGGGAAGAAGTCCACAACGACTTAGACTCGGATCTCCGTGAGCCTCGCCCTCACCTTGATTCTAAGCTTAACTACTCAGTCAGGAACTAGGGAAGAAGTCCGCAACGACTAGATCAACGGTCCAGATCAATGCGGTACATCCAATGTTTCTGCCTCAACGCCTGTCTATAAATAGACCGTCACCCCCTCAAAATCAGGTACGTTCTCATTCATTTCTCACCTCTCACTTCTGTTTGCTGACTTAAGCATCAGAGTGTTTGCAAGTACCACCACTATGGCAACCCCAACCACGGAGGATCAACCTTGGCTCAGACTATTGTCGACCCAGGCGAGCCACCGGCATCATTTACCCCGAATCTTTAATGACAGCTTACTATTGATTTATTAAATAATTATTTATTTATAATTTATGGTTTCACATTAAAATTAATATTGTGAAGAATGTGATTTATTTGCATCAGAATTATTAGAAATTTTGAATTTGATTATTAATGAATATTCTCTATTCAATTGCAACTAACACATTGTATTTGTAACTGAATCATAATTTGATTTAAATGGTTGCCAAATTTGAATTGTTGTCATGTTTGGGTTATTTGATTTAATGCAATTTATTTAACTTTCCTAGGGAAGCCATTTGTATTATTAAATACTAGCGTGGAAAGACGGGCTCTCCGAGCCGTCTTTCATGTGTTGGTGTGTTGGTGGGTATTGTGTTTGTAGGTGGTTATGTTTATTAGAATTTTATTTATTTTTATTAGAAAACTTTACTTATACTAAGGGTATTTTGGTGAAAAATCGATACCAAAAGTGATGCTTTTTTTTGGAATCCCCTTTATATATAGGTATAGATAGATTGTGATTTAACTGTTTCTAATTATTTTCTTACGTAAGCTGTCATTAGGATTACACGTCATTAATTAAATTGACATGTCGGCCACCAGTGGTGGATCTTGATAATATTCATAGGGAGAGCCAAAATAATCAAGTAATATAATAAAAAGTGAAATAAAATTATAATAACAAATATAATTTTAAAAATATTATTTCTGATTAAAATTAAATAAGTACAATGAACATTTGACTTGACGGTATAGATTTAATAGAATCTCAAAATCGTGTTACTTTAAAAGTATAGTCAATATCTAAATTAGTCCTTAACAAAAAATTAGTAGACTAATTTTAGTCCGTAAAAGATGAAAATAAATATTAATTTTATTCTCAATAAACTCAAATGTGGGTCAAATTAGTTCTTTTGATATTATTTTATAGAGACATTTTAGTCCCTAATAGGAGTTAATTATACCGATTTTTCAGCTCTTACGACTGACTAATTTAGTACTTTTCACCAACTAGTGTTAATTCGATCGGTAATTGGGTTAGAATCCCACCTCAATGTCATGAATTTGAAACTTAAGTGTGCGTTTGTACTTATTAATTATTAGAGTAAATTTTTGTCTAAAAATCTATTAGAATAATTTTCTTTTGACAAATTATTAGAGTTATATGAAGCTTTTGTAGTAAACATATATATTATTTCTTGTATATTATCAAACCAATTTAAATGGCAAGTGGTAAATAAGTCTATTTGAAAGCTAGTGGAAACTAGTTCGATACCTAGTCATTCCATTTTTAATAATTTTTTTTTCATGTATGTATCTCTCTTCAATTAATCAACGCGCATCAGAAAAAGAAACAAAATTATTATTGAGAGGAATAGAACCCATGCTCTCTCGCGGAACAGTACAGCTAATTACCACTACGGCATGCTCTTAAGTTTTGTATTTGTTCGCCATGTACATATTTATTATGCGATTTTTGAAAATTAGGGTATATTAGTAATTTCACTTGTTTTTTTAGGGCGGGCCGTGGCCCTGCCCAGCCCATGTGAAGATCCGCCACTGTCGGCCGCTTTAATTTTTTAGCTAATCCTATGTGGATATCTTGAGAGTTTGACAGCTCAGAAAAATAACATTGATGAGCATTCTTGTGTGTGTGTGTTTGTATGTGTGGTGGGATCAACTTACTCCAAGAGTAACTTTTATAGGGCTACTCCATTTAATATCTCTTTGTTGACAATAAATTTTACCAAATCAACCGTTGAATAGTCTTATATTAACTTAATGATCATGCATTCCAATAATTATACAAATTAAATATATGTACCTATTAAATCTTATAGTTCCATCTTACAAGAATTACTTTTGGATTAAGTTGATCCCGACTCATATATATATATATATATATATATGGCTTAAAGGTACGTTTGATCCCTGCAAATATTCAAAAAATCCAGTTTCGTCCTCGCATTTAATTTTTTTAAAAGTTTTCAAAATACCAAACGCTTACAGTTTGTGGTCCTCGCCGTGTTAATTTTTGGCTAACACTGTTAGTTAATGCTGACGTGGCTGCCAACATAGATGCCAAATCATCATCTCTTTCATTCATCTTTCTCTGAAACTCTCTTCTTTGTTCTTCTCTGTTCTCTCATCTTCTTCTCATCTACACCCTTTACTGGCTAACTGTGAGTTGTCTCGGGTAACTTGCTTCTCTAATGCAAATCAACCCAGAGTCAGCAAACACAAGAAGACTACAAAAAATGAAGATAAACAAGGGTCTAGTAAATACCTTCAATTTGTAATTAGCAGTATAAATTCTTCACGGTTTTTACTCTTATATTAGTGTAAATATTTTAATCAGCTCACAATTCAGAGGTATGAGTAGCCAATAACCACTTATGTACCTGATGGATGCCATGAAATGCAGATGAAAATTCTGAGGGCTCAACATTTATATTGTCCAAAGTGGTTAGCAGGTAGCAAAATCATCCATAGAAAAACTTTCAGCTAACTAAACATCAGCAATTAGGACATGGAGAAAACCATTATACAGGAAGGCAAGACAAAACAAATAATGAATAATGGATCTTTACATTACATATACACAAGCCCAGGATCAGCAAATGTAATAAGACATTGTTAATAGCAAGGAAACTTCTATTTTAGACTACTCAATCTTCCTCAAGTCAAGACCATTTGATGTTCCCTTTTTGCTTAGCAATCCATCCAGTCTTCAAGCAATCAATCCCCCACAAATTTTCACAACAAACTGGGAATTCATAGTATTCATAATGTGTCCTGCCTCAAGACCAGTCCATGTTGAGAATCCTGATGGAGAATTGCATGTTTAAAATGGAGATAAACAAGGGTCTAGTAAATACGCATTCGACATACCAAGTTCTTAACTGTTTTATCCATTTATTAATAGAACTAGTTTAATAAGCTCATAACTGAGAAGCATGATGGCCAATAATCAGTTCTGTAACCCTAATGGATGCCATGAAATGAATTGTATAGATAAAAATTCGGAGGGTTCAACATTTATAATGTCAAAAGTGGTTACGATGTCTTTATAGCTGGTAGAAAAATCATATAAATTGAAACACTTCCAGAAATCCATGGTTGTTCCAAATCGAGAGATGTTGAGAGGGCAGAAAAGTTGCTAAATGAGATGGAGGTAAAGGGTGTAGATGAGAAGAAGATGAGAGAACAGAGAAGAACAGAGAGGAGAGTTTCAGAGAAAGCGGAATGAAAGAGATGATGATTTGGCATCTATGTTAGCAGCCACGTCAGCATCCACTAACGGTGTTAGTCAAAAACTAACAGCAGGGACCAAACTAGAAGCGTTTGGCATTTGCAAGGGTTTTTTAAAAAAAAATTAAATTACAGGGACGAAACTAGATTTTTTGGATATTTCGAGGACCAAACGCATCTTTAGTTCCTATATATATATATATATATATATATATATATATATATATATATATATATATATATATATATATATATATATATATATATATATATATATATATATATATATATATATATATATTCTTTTTGTATAAATCGTGTATCCTCCTGCATGCACAACTACATGTAGACTAATCCCTCGAAAGGTAGAGACCACAATGAGCGAGAAAAACTCTCCTCAAGAGATTTAACACCGCCTTTGCCCAAAGTTCTGATTCGAACCCATGACCTTGGTTCACTACAAAAAAAGGCTATTAGCGAGGGAACTGAAGTCAGTCGCTAAAACTAACACTAGTAAGGGAATTTGTAAAGGAATGTGACCTCTCGTTTAGTCTTGACGTTAGCGACAGACACATCCCTCGCAAATGAGGGCAAGACTTTGAATTTTGAAGAGCATGTTATCCTAGGTAATTAGCGACAGAAATGGAGTCCCTCACAACCTATTTTCTAACTGTTTCCGACCGTTGCATGGGGCTTTAGAACCATGAAGGATTAGCGACATATCGTCCCTCGCTAAGTCCGTCACAAAATCCACTTAATCCACAACTGAACCCACACTCAGCACACTCTTCTCTCACTCACTTTACTACTCTCTCCAAAACTAAACCCTAACTCTCCTCTCTCATTACCCCTTCACCCTCTCTCATCTCCGTCGCTCTCTCTCCTCAACCACAACCTCTCTCTTTCACCGGAGCTCTCCCTCTTCACCACCATTGGAGTTCTCCATATCTACCACCACTGAAGCTCTCCCTCTTCACCACCGAAGATGGTTTGTCTTCTATTTTCGTTTTTTTTTCGTTTTCTAAGTTCTATCATATTTTTTTGTAAGAGAAGTTTATTTTTAATTAGAAGCTATGAAAATTTAGATATATAGAAATTGTGTAGGAGAAAAAATACTTAGATATTTGGGATGTGTATAAATTGTGTAGGATTAGGACATTTAGAAGAACAAAATAGGATTAGGATTTGTAGAAATTGTGCAGGATAGACAATTGAAGTTGAAATTGAAGTTGTATATTGAAATTGAAGTTGTTTGTTGAAATTGAAGTTGTTTATTGAAATTACAGTTGAAATTGAAATTAATAGTGAATTGATTTAAGTTTTTTGCTTGAAATTGAAATGGTTTAGGATTAAAATTGTTGGTGTTTGAAGTCTCACTACCGCACTGGACCGCCACGAGAACGTTGAAATTGTTTTCTCTTTGCTCATAACGGTTAGTTATTTATTTATTTTCATTTTTAGGTATTGATAGGTTAGATTGAAAATTGTTGATAGGTTAGATTGAAATTGTTTAGAAGAGTTAATTGAATTTGTGTTAAATTGTTGAAATTGAAATTGAAAAGTCTAACAGAAATTGAATTGAAATTGTTGTTAGAGACTTAGAGATGTTAATTGAAAAGTGTATGTTTTTAGAGTTGTTAATTGAAAAATGTCTAATTGAAATTGGAAATTGTTGAAAAGCGTATTAAATTTTTGTTAGAGATGTTAATTGAAATTATGTTAAATTGTTTTTTAATGTTGTGATGAACTCTAGGTTAGAAGACTATATTGGATGTATTTGTTATTGTGTGTTGTCCATCACTAAAAGCCTCCTCTCTAATAGTGTAGCGGGATATTTGAATCCCTCGCTAATTTGTGATGACCATTTCCTTCCCTTGCTAATTAGCGAGGGATTCAAATTTCCTCGCTAATTCCAGTTATATTTAGTTTGTGTTTGAAAAAAATGCAGTAGAAAAGAAAATTAATATTCATAATTTTCGTTATCCCGTATTAAGTTTTACCCATCTTAACATTCTTTTTTCTTTTTCCATCCGTAGGCGCAATTGGGTGTATGCATCTGGTAGTTTGTTACTTAGGCCCTGTATAAGGTGGTTTCTGCCGTAAAATTTTCTAAAATAAAAGGGCCCATTCGGGGTGGCTCTGTTTTTGGTTTTGAAAGTTAAATTCATGTTCAGATAAAATTGAGATTGAATTTGTTATTTTTTCTTAATTTTAAAACAGTATTCCATCAAAACTCAAAACCAAAAAAAAGATTTATAATTTCTTTTTTGTTTTATCGCTAACACGTCACTACCAATGGTCACCGACCGCTACTCCAACCATCTTTTTGACCACTATCGGTCACCACTCCGACCACCGCAATCCACCACTCTGGCCTCTTCCAACCACTACTTCAATCACTGTCGACCGCGACTTTGACCACCGCTGATCATCACTTCATTCCCCTTTGATCATTACACTACAAGAAATTTGGTTATTACTGGCGGACACAATCCCCCAGTAATGCTAGAAATCTGCCAGAAAAAGAACATTACTGGCGGATTCAGTCCGCGTAAATGCGCCAAGAAACGCCATGACTAACCGTTGAATTCTTGGCGGATTTCTTTGGCAGACTTTCTCTTTAAGTAATTATCTTGTGAAATTCGCTAAGTAATTCTGCAGTAAATTCCGCCAAATAAGCAACCAAAATCCGCCAGTAATGTATTTAATATTTTTAAAAAAATAATATATTTTTAATGTGTTTTTTTTAATCAGTGTGAAACTCTTTCAGTAGCTCTCTCACACACAAATATTCCTTCCCATCAAGTCCAACACAAAAGGCAAGTTTTGAACTTAATTATAATTTATGAAACCCTTTTATCTAATTCAGTGATATAATTCATCACCGTGATGATTGAAACTAAAAAAAAAGGATATAGAGAAAGTAGAAACCTGAAGAAGTAGAAACAGATTTAGCTCTTTAGATTTCATCTCTTTTGGTCCGAAAGGTTGATGAATGAAAAACAGGGAAAATAGCATTCAGCTTTGTCGATGGATTGATTGATTGGGTTGGAATGGGATTAGCTCGTTTTCCATGTTTAACATCTTGAACAAAAATGGGTTTAAAAATATAAAAATAAAATAAAAATTGGGTTTAATATTGAAATAATTAAAAGTATTACAAACTTAGTGAGAATTTCTGAATCCTCCCCAACTAAAAAGAACTGAAAACGTTAAAGCTGAAAACCAAACGAAAGGTTGAGGGTTTGTTCTTTTAGTCTTCTTTGCTAAGAGAAAAGGGAGGCGAGTTCTACGTGAATGATAATCATTTTTCTTAGTGATAGAAAGGGAAGAAGAGGAAGCGAGAGATGCTGAGGTTGTTGTGGTGGTGGTTATAGAAGAAGGATGATAAGTTGGGCGAATAGTGGAAGTTGAAGATGAAGAAGCAATATTATCGGATCTGAAAGAAGGTGAAGAGGAAGAAGATGAAGAAGGAAGAGGAAGAGGGAAAGAAGAAGAAACAAGTTTACCTACTTTTTCTTGAAGACAAAAAGCACAGATCCCACCAGGGTTATTTCTATAGTCAACAACGCGGGTTAATTCGGCCAGTAATTACCGGCGGATTTTCCGCCAGTAACGCAGATTACTGGCGGAAATTTCTGCCAGTAATTACTGGCGGAAATTTCCGCCAGTAATTCCGCCAGTATTTACTTGCAGAAAATCCGCCAGTAATTCCGCCAGTAAACATATTGGCTGATTGGATCCGCCAGAAATGTTATAGGATCCGCCAGAAACGTACTGGCAGACTAAATCCACCAGAAAATGCCAAAATCCACCAGAAAACCTACTGGCGCACTGAATCCGCCAGAAATGTTCCGCCAGTAATTCACGTAATTCTTGTAGTGTTAATCTGACCAATATCAACTACCACTTCGACCACCACCAATAAACATTTCAATCACTGTCGACCCCCACTCCGGCCACCGTCAACTTCCACTTCGACGACCACTAATCACCACTCTGACCATCACTATCACCACCTTAGATCGCTACTTTGCCCACCTACTATCTCCAATTTGATCACTAACAACTACCATTTTGACCGCCACTACGACACCGTCAACTACTTCTTTGACCAATGTCAACCACCACTTTGACCTCACCGGCCCATCAACCTATGATCACCAACATGGCCACCACCGACTACCAATACGACCATGACCAACCACCACTTTGATCACCACTGATCACCACTACAACCATTGTCAATCACTACTCTGAGCACTGCAAACCACCTTTGAACATCAATCCGACCACCTCCTAGTACCATTCTGACGACTACTCAAACCATCAGAAACCACACCACTTTACACAATATCAGTCATAACTAATGACTACCTCTCTAACCACAACTTCAACCACTGTAAATCACCACTCTGACCACCACTAGTTTCCACCATTGGCTACCACTATGATTACCACCGCCACCACTTTGACCTCCCTAATTATCACTCTAACAGGTGTCTGTCGACAACTACTACTTTCAACTATTATCCTCAAAATTATTACTAAACAAATACACTATACATTTGTAATATTTTAATTCTTTTTCAAATGTAATGTTATGTATTGTTTTGATTAATATAAATTTGTGATGAATATTTATTTTTATTTTTTAAACTGATTTTGATTTTTGAAAATTTGTTAACTCAAAACTAAATATGGTTTTTGAATATTTTGAAAACTCAAAAAAGTAACTGGTTTTGATTTTTGAAAATTTCAAAAGAGACAATAGAAAACCACCCCGAATAGGGCCTTAGAACTAAACCGAATAGGGCTATACTTGTTTGTGTGAGAATAAAAATAATTCTCTTTGGTTCACCGTTGAACCAAATGTCACTCTTGTCAATATTTTTTTCTCTTGTGGTGATTCTAGCTTGATCTTATCATTCCCTTGTGGAGTGTGATGATTTCCACAATATATTCTTACCTATTTTATTTGTTTGTTTATCTTTGTCTTTTTATTTGCCACCTTGATTCAAGCAATCACTTAGATAGATTCTTCTTGTTGATTTTTTACACTAATAGTTTGTCTTAATCAATTGCAGGGGGTGTTGATAGAAATTTGGGTTCACTTGCCAAGCCCAACCCACAAGCCAACTTGCTTCAGTGAGCAAACAAAAAATAACCCAATTGGATACTTGCCACACCTGAACCCAATGCGATATGGATGCACGCGACCTGGCAATTGACCCGGTGTATATCTTCGAATCTTTAACCCTAGAGTAGCTTTCTTGATTCTTTTCACTCTTATCTTTGTCGTTCTCTCTTCTTCTTCTCTCTCAGAAAACCTAGCGAGCTCTACTAGGGTTGGAAGTTTATTGAAGATTTCTTGTTGAAATCTAGGCAAATCGACAAACCGAACTTGTGATTGACATTGAGGAACTGGTATAACACTTTCTTTTCTTCGTTTCCTCTCCTAATATATTTTTTTGTTTTTTTGACGAGTAATATTTTTTTTGTTGAAACCCTAATTTTGGGAATGCTAATCTTAGGGTTTTCTCTATATTGCATTGTCTTTGAGATTTCACAAAAACTCTATCGTAGGTTTCTGTTGGTTGCAGGTGATGAAATCTCTCAACGATGTCACGAAAGCACACAAAGGTAAAAAAAACTAAACCACACTTGTGTTCTTATTTTGATTTATTTCAAACGCAAACCCTAACCCTTGTTGTGTTTTCTTTGCATGTACTGAATGTGTTCTTGATGAACACAGGAACAAAGATCCCTCTAAATATTCTCCCAAGACTTAAAGGTAAACTCTCTCTCACTCTTTTCCTTCTCGGTTACTAATTTGATTCACTAAAATTAGGTTTCTAACCCTCTTCTTTCTTTCTTGCGAGGTCTTCACACCACTTGTGGAAGATGGAACGCCATAGAGACTTAGGGAAGAATTTTCAAGGGAGCAAACATTGTAAAGGGGAGTATTAGCAGTAGAATGTAAAATAGGATTTAGAAATTTCTCATTCAATATCTGTATATTTACAAACTGTACTGGACTGTGTATATATAGTTGTACCTATGGACTGATATTCAGTAGTTAGAGTTTGTTAGGAAAACAACTAATTGTTTCTAACAAACTCAAATTAGATAGTAACTAATTTTTGAACTGCTTGTATGAATAAGTAACTACAACGGATTTATTTGTAAAAAATAGCCGTTTGAGATACATGGGTAGTTTGGGGTTTTAGCTTAAAACCAATACTTCTCATATGAAATCAACTAGTTCCACATCAAATTTTCTCTAGGAGTAGATAAACTCTCTCTCTCATCAATAAATATATATTGAAATATATGAATGTTATTAAGTAGTTTTGTCGTATCCAAAACAACACCAAGAAATTCTTTATTCAAGCCAAAAATGGGTAACGTTTTACATTTAACCTATTTTGAAATCATTTGAAAAAAGTTGCGTTGAATAGCTGTTAGTAGATTTTACGTTAGCATTGACCAATCTTTTATATCAGTTTAAATACTGAGAAATCATTCTTATTATTCTGCAATTTAGGATTTTCTAGTTGAGGTGTGATAGAATTCCAGTTTATTGATCAACAAAAATTTCATCAGTTTTGAGATACTTTGTGCATTCAGAAGGGGTGATTTATTCTCTCATTATTTTATCAGGTAAAATTGGTAAATTTCTTAGCCTCTCTTTAGCTATATACTTTAAATGGCGTTGTTTGTGCCTTATAGTTGATAGTGTTTTGTTGTGTATCCAGCAGGTCGATCTTTCTTACTTCACATGGGTATGTTTGTCTTTATCAACAACTTTTAGGTTTTTTCGATTGATTCTTCTTTTCCAGAATGGTATCACAACTTTTACTTGTTCAATTTAGTTTAATATTTTTTTATTTTTAAATTCATTTGCCATATGTTCCCCTTTATGAATATTGTTCCCTATCATTCATATACTAGATCTGATTTGTGATCCTATTTTTATTTATCTTAAAGCCTCAACTTTCATTAATTTTTTTCTACCCCACACTGATTAAACCTTTGACATAATTGAGAGCCTGCAATATCTCCAAATCTTACGTCTTTTGAACCTGCATTCGACTATCTTGCATTGGATGATTTGGAGCGAGTTTTGACACCCAATTCCACACCTCCCTAAAATGACTTTTCCAAGATTCCATGTTGCAACCTCCTCTTAGTGTTGTGCTTCACTTACCAGCTCAACCATCCACCATTGGGAAGCCCTAAATTATTATTTAGAAAACTAAATCTTACGTAATTTTTAATCCACAAAAATTTGTCCAGCACACAACTTAAATTTTATTTTATTTTATGCATATATCCTTTTTTTGTTAGATCTTATGTCGGTTAAGGATAAGTTATGGAACTTCTAGATATTTCTTTTAGACATTGAAGAGAAGGCAAAAAGTATTTCTTTTTGAGTAATAAATTATATAACCTCAGAAATTTGATTTTCGCACGTTACATTTTTCACATTTATTTTTTAACAGATATTATATATATATATATATATATATATATATACACACACAGAGAGAGAGAGAGAGAGAGAGAGAGATGACTCAGGTGATAACATTTGGTTATCGTGAGCACATTAAATGATAACAAGTTAGGTTAAAATTAACGGTTCAAATTAGGTCATTAATTATAAGATCTCGTACGATTGTTTCCCTTTTTAATTAAAAATCACATAAGATCTTGTAATTAATGACATAATTTAAGACATTGAAGAGAAAGTGAAAAGTATTCCTTTTTTAGTAATAAATTATAAAGCGTCAGAAAATTGATTTTTGCACGTTACATTTTTCACATTTATTTTTTAACAGATTATATATATATATATATATATATATATATATATATATATAGAGAGAGAGAGAGAGAGAGAGAGAGAGAGAGAGAGAGAGAGAGAGAGAGAGAGAGAGAGAGAGAGAGAGAGAGAGAGAGAGAGAGAGAGCTGACTCGGGTGAGAACACTTGGTTATCGTGAGCACATTAAATGATAACAAGTTAGGTTAAAATTAACGGTTCAAATTAGGTTTTTAATTATAAGATCTCGTACGATTGTTTCCCTTTTTAATTAAAAATCACATAAGATCTTGTAACTAATGACATAATTTAAGACATTGAAGAGAAAGTGAAAAATATTCCTTTTTGAGTAATAAATTATAAAGCCTCAGAAAATTGATTTTTGCACGTTACATTTTTCACATTTATTTTTTAACAGATTATATATATATATATATATAGAGAGAGAGAGAGAGAGAGAGAGAGAGAGAGAGAGACGACTCGGGTGAAAACACTTGGTTATCGTGAGAACATTAAATAATGATAATAAGTTAGGTTAAAATTAACGGTTCAGATTAGGTCATTAATTATAAGATCTCGTACGATTGTTTCCTTTTTAATTAAAAATCACATAAGATTTTGTAATTAATGACATAATCTAAACTGTTAATTTTTATCTGACGGTTATTATTTAATATTCTCATGTTCTCCAAGAGTTCTCACTAAATCGTCCTATATATATATATATATATATATATATATATATATATATATACACACACACACAAACACACCACAAGAATTCATTGGGGTCGTGATTTCCTCAAGTTTATAAATTTGTTTATTATATGCACATAAAATATGTTATGATCCCACACATATTTTGTTTTTGCTAGTCTTGTTTGACCATTTATGTCACAAATATCATTTCAAAAGTAATACAATGTCAGTACCCAGTTAAGTTAAATCAGGAAATACATCATGTTTTTTATCTATATTTTTGTCTATGTCTCTCATGTTTCTCTCTTCAAAAGATTCCTAAAATCACTAAAAGTATGAACTACTAAAAACACTGAATCCAAATTCCATAGAAATTAGACTGTATATGCCACAAACCAGTCCTCCAAATATATCTACACTTATATAATAATAAATCCGTTTTTATAATCTATGACAGTGCTTTTTTACCCCAAAATGAATTTTAGAAATGCTCTCAATATTGCACCTAGTTAAGCCCCTTCTAATGGAAATGAATCCCATTCTTGGTATAATTGATTCTTATAACAAAATGTAATTTGGCTAACTTAGAATTTTATGCATTATTTTAGATATTATAAAGTAAATATATACGCGCTACATATATAATGTGTCATACAAAGTGTGTTAATTAAGACATGTCTTTATGCATATATATCTAATATCTAATTAGGGTCTGAAAGAAGAAATATATTCGAGCTTCAAGAAGAATCAAAGAAGATAGAAAAGAGGAAAGGAAATTGTTGATATAGATGATCATTTCATTGGTGATCATGAGGATAATGATGTCAAACATTCTCCAAACAAGCATCTATATCAGTTTGTCATCGATCTCCTACAAAGGTGAATGCTATAATTATATTTGATATTTTTTTAAATAGCTAGAAAATATTCTTGAGTAATTTTAATAATTGACAACATTTAAAACTCAAAGAATCGTTATTACAAATTAAATTATTAATAAGTAGCTAATTCAAACGTGTAGGAATGACCCAGATGAGTTCTTTGCTCAACCTTTTACTCTTAATGTAAGTCACTGCCTTTTGAAGTTGTTTCTTATTATTTGATTATTATTGAGATTCAATTGCTAATATTATTCTACTTTTTAAAGGTAAAGAATTGTTCTAGGGCAATCAAGGGACAGATGGATTTTGGTACCATACAGACCAAAATCAATGAAAAAACATATGAAAACGTGGAAGATTTCAAGGTTAAAAAAATCATCATATATATTTTCATTAATTTCATTTCTTATCCTACTTGCTTTTCATACACATAAATGTTATAGTACTATAGTAATGTTTTGTGTCTAATATTTGTCTCACTAATTTAGTTAATATTGATTGTGTAAAACTTCCAACTGAATTTTTATCTCTTGAATGTTGTGTAGAATGATGTGTATCTACTGTGTGTCAGCGCTATGAATTCTCATCACCCAAACACAAAACCTTTCCAAGTGGTATGACTAAATAAATTGAGAATTATAGTTTACTCTAAGCTTTGTAATAGTGTATACTATCTATATCCATTTCCGAAAATATCTAAAGAAAAATCAATAATCTTTTTTCATAGGCTGAAGCCCTTCTAACTATTGCTAAAAAGGTTTTTGAAGATCTAAGTGTTGATGGCCTCCAACGTTTCTATTTGAAATCTTTAGACATCAATACACACCCAAAAGCTCTAAGTAGAAAGCCACGAGGTGGTGAGCAACCCAAAACCATTGGGCATGCAAGGTTTCGTCGCAAAGTTTCTGGTAAGCAAATTTTTTTTTCACTTGATCTTTTATACACACTCTATTTGAAGGAAAAAAAAGTAGTGGATAAGTCTTGAAGTTGCAAAAACATTGGTTTTGAAACAGAAACGAGAGACGAGCATTTGCCATCAAATAGTCCAGAAGTTGAAAATGCTCCCAAACCAATCTTTCAGGTAAATCTTTTCATCGTCAACATTCTTAAGACTGATATTAACATTACTTGAGCTTTTATCTTTCTCCTTTTTTCCTGGCAACATTCAATTATTGAATATTAAAATATAACTTTAAAACAACTACAAAATCACTAGATAGAAACACACAGTACTTCAATTTGAAGTACTACTTGTTGGAATTTCAGGTTTAGAATATAACGAGATTGCAGTTATATATAGAGTTTAATTAATTTCATGCACATACAGTGTAACAACTTTTCTTGGAATTGCAGTACTACTTGTTGGAATTGCAGTCAATCTATCACAAAACATTTTTTAAGTATGACTTTGAGGCAGTAACAATAAAAGTTAAATATTTTTATTGACATGTCAAATTATGATTGCATGATAGTGTAAAGATCCTTACATAATCGCTTTGCAGCTGAACCAAAACGTTGCGCAACTACAATATAACACCATGTAACAATGTTCATGGCCCCAGTCTAATCCACAAACATTAGGAAGAAAATCCCTCAAAGATGAGGAATGGATTGCATATGCCGCTGCTCTTTTAAGCAATAAAAATCCTAAATTGATTTTCAAAAGGTTTCAGTATATAAAAATGTGTTTTCTCATCCCCAAAACGTTTCTTGCAGTTAGGTGGTGGCAGACATTTTGTTAACAAGCATGTCGCTGCAAATTCAAAGGCTAATGATGTTGGAGCAATTTCAAGCCATGTGCATGTTCTTCCAAAACCTGTGATCTCAAGGCCACCACAATTTGCACCTCAAAATCACTTTTCTGGCTTCAATGCTTCAAAGCCTTCATTAGGAAATTTTGTTCGGCCTTCTCAAGCTGCAAGCATTTCAAGGCTAGCTAATCCAAACTACTCTAATTTGTATGGTTCAAACCTTCCAAAGCAAGCTCCTATGTTATATGGTTACCCTGAGAAGAAAGCTAGGGTTTTTTTGGAAAACTCTATGGACCCATTTCCTTTGGTACATCCCATGTCAGTATCAGCTCCTCAAATGTTTCCTTCTAGCAGCTATGCAGTGGGAAGAAATATGCATCAGCCTGAAAACAAAGAGGAAGAGAAAGAGAAAGAAGGAAATGATAATGATGATGAGCTAAACTTGGATCTTAAACTCTAGATTTGTTGGTGATTCTTGCAAACACAATAAGGCTACTGGATTTTGTTACTTGGACCATTTTTACATGTTTCTGCATTTTAATATCTCTTTTTATATGTGGTTGCTTAGAGTGTAGGCCAAACTTGATATATTTATTTGTGGTAGTTTTTTATACTACAAAATTGTGTTGGACTTTTGACTGTGTTATTGAAAAAGTTAAACCTCATATACTTACTATTTATAAAATTGGAAAAACAATGGACCAGATATATGAAGGGAGTTAACTCTAAAATTGATGTGTTTCTTTTACAACAAAAATCTAACTCATTTCATTTAAAACAATGGACCGGATATATGAAGAGAGTTCATAATAGGACTGAGGACTAGCTGTAAATAAGGCTACCCTAGATAGAGTGTGAGCGACCTCATTAGCAATTAGCATTCTTCTTAGAGAACTCAACATGAGAGTTTGAACAAAAAGACAACAAGTTCTTATATCTTTCAATCAGAATTAAGTGGTGTGTGGGAATTAATAGCATCTGCCACGAGTTTAGCATCAATTTAAAAAATAACATCCTTGAGACCAAGTTCTCTGACCCAATGAATAGTAATGAGTAAGAGTTTTAGCACCCAAGAATCTTCTAGAAGCATCGCGGAGAACAAATCCAAGCCCCACCATGTTGTTAGCAAAGGAAGCATCCACATTACATTTTACCCACCCATTGGGAGGATGCTGCCAAGGTACCGAAGCAGCTGGTTGAGCTAGGAATGTCAACGGGGCGGGGCGGGGCGAACCCGCCCTGGACCCGCACAGGTACCCGTTTAGCGAGTCTTAAATGGGTATTGCTTCTTCACAGGTACCCACAAGTACCCACGAATACTTGTAAATTAATAAAATTAGACATTTCGATACTTTTGGACACTATTTTTTCGGTTCATTTATATAAGAAAATGGCTAATGATGAGGTAGTCGTTACATAGTTATGGCTATCGTTACAAAATAATGACATTCGTTACAATATTACAAGTTAACCAAGTATTCTGGAAGGGCCGAGCCTTTTGAGACAATGCCGAGTATTCCAGCTTATTCTTGATCTCGTGGTGTTGTCTTTCTTGCCAGGTCCGGTTGATGTCGCGCCTAGTCCCTTAGGTTTTGCCTTGTGACTGGGGTCTCAACATATTGCTCTGCCTGGTCGTGAACACCCACTACAAGAAAAGCTTGTTTTAGCCACCAGCAATTGCCACGGAGCTTATTCCGTCAGTAATTTGCCACGGATTTGCGACGGCATGAGTAAAAAAAAGCGCGCGAAATTTCATTTGGTGTTTGCCACGGGTTTGCCACGGACATGTGAAAGGACCGAAATTTGCCACGGAGATGCCGTGGCAAATCCGTGGCAACCCATTGATCAAAATAAAAAGAGCCTGATCCCTAAAATCAGAATGTCTCTTCCTTAAACAATCAAACGCTCTCTCCTCCTCAGTCTCCTCTCCGACCTTCTCCCTCCGCCCTCCTTCGATCGTTCTCACGCTCACTCTCACTCTCCACCTTTCACTCTCCTCACCTCCGCCCTCGCTCAACCTCCACTGCACTCTCCTCACTCTCATTTCTCTCTCTCTCTCTCTCTCTCGTCTTTCACCCTTCATCCGCCTCCGTCATTGCTCAGTCGGTCCTCCGTCGCTCACCACCACCATTTCGTCCCCCCCCCCCCTCTTCAAGCGTCGTTCATCTCCACCACTGAGAAGAAGAATCGCTCCACTCCACCGCCAATCTGAACCATCATTATAGACAACGACTTCTTCTTCCTCAAGGGTATGTTTTATTCTTCTATTACACTTCTATTAAACTTCTATTGAACATAAAGCCCCTAATTTTTGATTAACTCGAAACCCTAACCCCCTTTTCCTAATTTGTTAGCTTATATCTGAACCCTAAGTTTCATTTGTCCCTATATCAAGCTTGTAAGAAGCATTCAGTGATTGTTCCTCTATTTCGAAGCTTCAAGGTAAGCATATTTGCATTTGATTTTTGAATTTTAATTTGTTGAATTCTGAAACTTAATTATGTTTGTTGTTGCTCCTGCTCCTATTTGTCTGAAACTTGGTTATGAAACTTAAAGTTTTTAATCACTTGTCTAGGTTTCTAGAATGCATCTACTTGTGTCTGATTAGATCTATTGCTGTTTTTTTTGTTATTTTGGGGAAAGGGGGTTATAAATGAGAAGTAGCGATTTAAATGATGATTTATGATTTAAATTTGGGAGTGGTGTAGTGTTAAACAATTATTTTTGACAAATTTTCCTCAGTTGAGCTAGGTTTGTGGATTTGTGTTTGTATGGTTTTTTTTATTTTGTGTATTAGGGTTTGAGGTTTGTTGATTTTGTGTATTTTTCTCAATGGATTTTGTGTTTGATTGCAGTTATTTTAGCTTCAGCCTATAAAGATAGGTATGCTAATTTTGTTTTGCTTAATGCCTAACTTTGAAAACTAAAGGAAATTATGAAAATTAAGCTTGGAATAAAATCTTCTAGCTTGATATGGAAATTGAGCTTAAAATTACTTCTTATGAAGTGTCTTATCTTTGTCTAAATCTGCTTTTTTAGTGGGCATGTAAGAAATTGTTGTGAAGAGCTATAGACAGGCATTGATTCTTCGTCAAGACTTTCCTGAAGCAACTTGCAATCTCCTACATACACTTCAGGTCCGATTAATTATTTTGATTACTTTTAGAGAAGTGCAATTAGTACATTTTTCTTGACACTTCATGATTGGTTCATCATTTATTTAAAAAGTAAATAGTACTCTCTTAACTGATCACTCTTCAAACAATGTTTTTTGACTTTTTTAGAAACCATCATTCTTGGTGGTTATATTGTTTTCAAATATTGAAGTGGTCGTTATTGGTAGGTCATGTGCTAGGAATGAAGAATTAATATACTTGATGTCTCTGTTCTGATTGAGCTACATGTTTTTGTTTTGTCATCTTGATTTTGGATATACTTTTCGGTATAATGGTTGATGATTGAAGTTGTATTTAACAGATGCATTGTATAATGATTGATGATTGAAATCGTATTTAACTGATGCATTTTATGTTAAGATGATGCATTGTTCTTTTTCATGTCACATTAGTCTTGACATTACCTTTGTTATCACTCCATTTCCCACACACCATAAAGGAGTCAAGATGCTTATACGTCTCTTTTGTTGGGTTTAATAGATCTTAAGTATGTAGTTTCTTTTATATTTTTCACAATGTTTTTATTTGATAATGTCATAACTTCAATCAGTGTAATCTTTTCTTTGTGTTGCGGTGTGTCTCTTTGTTGGGAGGACCGTGATAAAATGTTCAAGGAAGTAGAAGGGATCATCAAGAAATGATTAATGTCGAGAGTCTTCCATATACAACTTTGTTTTTTTAAATATTAAATTAGTGTATGATATGGTACATGCATACTTGTTTTAATGTGCTTCAATTTTTATGTTTTTCTATTTGTCGGATGTCAATTCTTCCTAGTGTCCACCATTCCATGCAATAGCATATCCACTTGACCCATTGCTTGCTCTGGAAATTAGGTATGATTAGTGTATTTGCAAAAGACCTAAACTAAGAAAAAATGGATTGTTACGTGATATAATTATTTAGCTTCATTCACTTTATAATGTCCTTTCTCTCACTATTTACTGTAGTAAATATGCCGCTCAACGCTCTGTAGTTGCATCTAGTTTTGCTCTTCCACAATTTAGCCATCCTGCTCCTATTGCAATCAAGCGAGAGGGGGGATATGAGAGACTAAGGGTTGGGTATGTTTTTACTGATTACTACGCAAAATCCCAATCTTAACCATTTCCTTTTGTTTTGTTAGTAACTTGAGTAATCACCAAAATCCCAATATTTTTTTTGGATGGCAGGTATGTGAGTAGTGATTTTGGTAATCACCCCTTGTCTCATCTCATGGGATCTGTTTTTGGCATGCACAACAGGAAGAATGTTGAGGTATTCAACCTATTTGTCTTCCAAATATTCTTCCTCCTGTTCTTCATGTATTATTGACAATTATATATGTAGGTGTTCTGCTATGCCTTGAGTCCAAATGATGGTACTGAAGTAGAGCATTTTGTGGATGTATCTTCCATGTCGTCAGATATGATAGCAAAATTGATCAACGAGGACAAGATTCAAATCCTTATCAACCTCAATGGTTATACAAAGGTAGCTCCCTATCTTGGAGTAGTCCTTGTAAGATCTTCAAGTACTCAAGATTCATAATCAATATTATCTGTTTCGAAGATGTCGGTTTAGTTTTACTTTATTAATTTTCTGGCTGTTTGGGTTTTTTTTTCTTCATAAAATGAGACTTTATTGTTAGAGCTACAGGTCTTCTATTTTATTGTTCCTGTTGTTCTATGCAGGTCTTCTATTTTCTCTTTCGAATTTGTTTATAATCTCGTAGAGTTATCTCCCAAGATTAGTTTTCATATTACTTATTATAGTGATTTGTTTAGGAGTCTGATATCCCAATAAATAGGGATTGGTTTCTTAGGTTGTCTCCTAGGACTAGTTTTCATACTACTTGGTTGTAATAGTGATTTGTTTAGGAGTCTTATAAGTTATATCCCAATAAATAGTCTTATGTATCATGTCATTATCTTGTCTAAAATCCATAAGCTCAACTGATAAAATATAGGGTAGCTCCTATTATATAGAGATGATGGCAGAATCTCGTCTTAGGTGGTTTAGGCATGTGTGGAGAAGAAGATTGATACTTGATAGTAGCACTGGGAAGCAGATCAAATGGAGGATAGTAAAGCTAGAATTCAAAACAAACTATTGAGAGAAATTTGAGTTAAGTAGTTTGTCTTAAGATATATATTGTTCATGAAGGGACGTTGTGATATCTCTTTATCCATATAGTCGACCAAACTTGCTAGGAAAAGGTTTTGCCTACTGTTGTTTTTGTATGAAACAATACAAAGACTCTGGTGCCTTGAAATTTATGCTTGTGCAAAGTATATTTTGTTGATGAAGTTGATATAGGTTGAAAGATTTTATCATAAGATAAGTCAAGTCAATCTGTTGTTAACCTTACTCAAGATTTGGTGCTTTCTACTCCAAGTGAACAACAAAGCTGTGGAAAAATAACTTCAATAGAAGTCAAGATCGAGGAGTGATCTCATTTTAGCGCAGTTATATGAGGCTTTTACTGTTCTTTTAATTTTTGTTTTCTGATTTCTATGTTTTGTGAACTTGTGATTTTACTTCCAATGTTGTGTACCATGAGGTCTTTCAAAATGTAAAGTAAACGATTCCAATTATTAGTCTTTCCTTTGTTGCATGTTAGATTTTTAATACCAATTTTTCTTTATATTACTAAATTTTTGCTTTTGCAATAAAAATTGAATGTAATATTTTGGGCAGAATGGGTTGGAGAATTCAAATTATGATTTAATTTTTTTTAATTTTTTTACAATTTTGGCGACGGATTTGCGATGAAATTTGCCACGACTTTGCGACGAAAATTTGCGATGGATTTGCCACGGGCTTGCGACGGAAAAATTTGCCACGGAAAAGTCTGTGGCAAACGATTTGCGACGAGCATTTTTGCCACCATTTTTGGTCCGTGGCAAATATTGTTTTGCCACGGAAATTTGTACATTTGCGACGGAAATGTCCGTGGAAAATCAGCGATTTTCTTGTAGTGACCAACCTTTTCATCCCACGCTCATAGCTTCTTCAAGTTTAGTTTTGGGAATACTTTCTTGAGTGTGTGTTAGCTTGTTTGTTCTATACAATACATTGTATCTATCTGTATTCAAGCTCCTAAAATATCCCAAACCCAACCCCATATTGTACACACAATCTTGTAATTAAACTTCACAAAAAACTACCTCGAGAGAGTTGAAATTTGTTGGTGATTCTACTTGATAGAGGAACCTTTAGGAAACTAGAAGAGAGTTTTATAGTAGGTAGAAACAGCTTTGTGAAGCTGTGTAAGAGAACACTTGTCCTTTGTGTGTTGATCAAAAGAGAGTGGTGGTGTAAGTCTTTTGTTGTTGAGAAAAAGCAAGTGTAATAGCTATGGATAATAGTGGAAATACTCACTTGGAAGTAGGGAGAGGAGGTAGCCAAGGATTGGGTGAACCTATATAACTCTACTGTGTCATTATTTGCTTTCCATATTACTTGCTTAAATTTCTTTACACTTGTTATCGTTTTCAAACCCTAAAGAAGGTCGGTTTCTTCAACCTTCTTTAGACTAGTTTTCAACCTAACTCTGAAGATTGGCCTTCTACGTCGGGTGGGGGTACCTGCAAGACACTCTAACGTTCAAGTTAGTAATGAGGAAGAGATACTAGAGAGAAAGCATGAAAGAGTGTGTAATAAATGTGTGTACGTCTGAGTTATGAAAGAACGTACCGTAGTTGGGAGATTGCACGTCTATTTATAGAGGAAGAGGTTGTACCTAGAGCGTCGGACGCGGGGATTTGATCCTGACCGTTGAAGGTAGATGCTTGCTGCGGAGTGAACCTTTGGGCCGTCTTCCAGAGCTGGATTGGGGCAGGTCCACTATCTTGAGGGGTTTTGGCCTGCATCAAAGCTTGATGGCCCCATAGTCGGGGTCGGACGTTGAGATCGGCCTCGGCTTGAGTAGTTCGTTGCTTTTGAAGTGGCCACAATGTTTACCGTGCCACATGTCAGATTGTGAGTGGAGCGACAGAGATATGACATTTGGGTGCATCAAGGTGATACTTCGCAGTCTTGAAGTTGTCTTGTCATACAGCATTGATGGGACGCTTTGAAGGGAGGCGTCGCTTGGGTTTTCTGCCCGTTGGAGGGGTATATAATGCGAGATGAAGAGTTCATTTGTCACTTTGCGCGTCAAAGGTAAATTAAAAATACTGAAGTTCGAAGTACAATGAAACTAACCTCTTTGCAGGGAAGTTCTGATCTCGCCTTGAATGATGAACTCGGAGCGTTGAATCTTGAACTCGCGTGGCGGAGTTGATCTCGGGACGGTGGTCGAAAGTAATCTCTCTCTCTCTCTCGAAAGCTCTGAACACAGAATTCTCATGAAATGCAGCAAAGTGACAAATGAACTCTTCATCTCGCATTATATATCCCTCCAACGGGCAGAAAACCCAAGCGACGCCTCCCTTCAAAGCGTCCCATCAATGTTGCGGGACAAGACAACTTCAAGTCTGCGAAGCATCACCTCAATGCACCCAAACGTCACATCTCCGTCGCTCCACTCACAATCTGACACGTGGCATACTACAACAATACAGGCAAGCGGCGGCGGTTCAAATCCGCCGCAGAATGCATCTCCCAGCGGTTTCAAATCCGCCGCAGTATTCTCCGCCGCGAGGATTACTGGTGGCGGTTTTATAATCGCCGGAATAACCGCTGGAGGAGTAAGCGCGCGGCGGTTATGGCGGCGGTTGGGCGATTCTTGGCGGTTACAAAACCGCCCCTAAATAGCTGTTGAGCTAGGAAAATATGTAGAGATTTGCGGCAGTTTTGCAGTTGCACCCTAAATAGGTTCTGTCCTAGCGAAAAATGTAGAATTTCGCGGCGGTTTTAAAGTTTTTTGCGGCGGTTGGGTTGTTGCAATGATTATAATCGCCCCCAAATAGGTCTGTTTTAGAAAAATGTATAATTTGTGTGGCTTTGAGGGATTTTGCTATTGTGTTTTTAAAACTGAGAGCCTAATATTTTTTTGGTTATTTATAACAACTTTTTCTTAAATTATTTAAAAACATAAACTAAAAATGCCAAGAATGCTTCAAATAATTTAAACATACACAAACAATGACAAAAAGTTCATTCATACTTCTAAAGTAAAATAACACAACATATAATATCAAAAGGATTTGTTGCTTCAAAATATATCAAAAAAAATCAAGCGCTCTAAAAGATTAAAAGGTACTATGCTTAGGAATGTAAGAGCTCCCCAAAATAAGATCATTAAAAATAACAAATCCGAAAACTAAAAACTAGATCTAGGTCCACGATGTGCAGGTACATGACTGGCAGATGAAGAGGGTATTGCTTCAGCAGGCGAACGTAAATCTGCAACCTGAAAAGCAGAGAAAGGGGAGAAAGGAACAAAAGTAAGAAATAAGAAATTGTACTAGATGCTTATAACAAATAGCATAAACATAAACTTTGCACACCAGAATACCATACCTACTAACAATCTAACATAAACTTCAATTCAATTCTTTTTGAAAGTAGATGACTAGATAAGATAACAATTCTCAATCAATAGCTCTGCCCAACTAATTACAATAACCATGTAAAGACAATTTCATGAGTTCACCCAAAGACACGTCAGAAATGCACAATCAAATATCAACAAATAATATGATACTAACTATGATCCACTAAAAATTACCAAACTTGTCACTTTTGGGTGGTGGCTTTCAAACCGCATTGAACCAACCTATTAAACATTGAACCAGCCTAATCTACGGTCCATTGATTTGGGCAGTCCAATCTATGCTTCATGTTGGTTCCATAGGTTTTACAGCAACTGAACCATAACACAAAAGTCTCACAACAGTTTGATGTTTGGTTCAGTTTTAAAAACAATCCATATCATTAACATTGCCAACAAAGTGACATCCACTATGTTAAATGCAGATGCCTTCTCCGAGAACAAGGAGCTTGGAGACAGAGATTAAAAAATATAGCAACTAACACCAGCTCATAGAACTCAACTAATCCCAGTTAGAATATAAAAACATTGTTGAACAGTCAAGAAGTTGCAGTAAGTAATTTACAATAAGAATAGTATCTGAAATGACTTGATAAATTTTGAAGGAAAAAAAAAACGTATCAGTGGTTCCCTTGGTATGACAATTCTTCAAGAAACGCCACATCATAGTATCCATAGAAAACTAACAGTTTATATAAGCTGTGTAAACTAACCAATTAACAATTGACTTTGGATATAGCTTTAAATATAAATCGGTTCCATGACACAAAGACTCGGGTATATAAAGTGATGATTGATTTATTCTACACAAGAATTTTTCAAGCCTGATAAATCGTATTATTGGTATTCCAAAGGCTTAGAATGGAGAAATGAAGCACCATTTCCCTTTTCTTTCAACAAAAATATTGCCAAAAGCACATAACAAGTTTCTTTTAACCTCATTATTCTTTACAGGTTATCAAATGACAATACTGACTAGAAATGCTTCATGAATAGAAACAAAGAATTGTTCCAAAAAATTTGCGATTATATATACTTGCATTGGATATCAAAAAAATTTGCAGTTATATATACTTGCATTGGATATCAAAAAAAAAAATTTGCAGCTAGAAATGCATTGGATAACAGCTGCAATAACATTTGAACTATGCCTTACGAATAACAGCTGCAAGTTTCCTACCAACAAGAGACAGATAGTACAACATACATGAAATTTGTTTTCAAGATGCTTCGTGTAAGTAAGGCATTAAGAAAGCGAAATCACAAAGACAAAGTAGCAGTAGTGAATAGATGATGACATGATTAGAAAGCTCAAATACTGATTAGATCTATTTGAAATTGACCACCCGACTTGTTTGCATTAGAAAAGCTACTTGCTCCTCTAATGTTCGAACTTTATTAACTACGCCTCCAAAGCTTGAACTCTTGCATTACTCGCTTGTAATTCCATTGCGCACCTATTATAGTCGGACATTGTGGGACCACGATGACATGGTTGAGCTCCCATTACGAGAACCGGATGAAAAGTATTGAGTGGGGTTACTCCATGTCCCATGCCACGCATGCGTCGGGGTGCTCTTTCCCAAATACTTCAAGATAAATATCTTCTCGAGAAGATGTCGAGCACTTTTTTTAAGCGCTCCTACATTAAAATTAACCAAAAGAAGCATTATTTCAACAGAGAAATTTCCATTTTACAATCAACAACATTTAACATATGGATTAAGTGAGTCTAACTACTAGATTGCCAAAATATAAGAATATACAAATCATCATTTCTGTCAAACACAATTATACTCACACTCTTTTCTTTAGCCTCTTCAGTGACAAATGATCCATCTTTTCTTTTGTGAGCAACATCATACATCTCTACTCGCCCAAAAGGCCGCCTTGGTTTGAGTTTCCTAACAAATTATATCAGTTTAGTAACATTAATAAATATTGAATTTTAATTATACATATTCAACAACACTTTAAAGAAAGAAATACCAATTCATCTCTTGTCCTGGCATATGATTTCGACCCAAGTGTATGAGTAGTCGTTTGCTTAGCCCGATTTCCCCTATTTATTTCACAAATTTTCTGCATTATTAAATCAAACAATTAGTAAATGATGACTCTTATCAAAACATTCTCAACACATCATATCTTACCTGAGTTTTTTCTGATGGTCGATATTCCAAAAAACCTGACCATTGGTCTTCACGGATGCCATCAGGGCGAAACTCAAGATTTTGCTCCCAACTACGAGTCTCATCATAAAATTCATTAAACAGCTGTTGCGCCCGAAAAAGTCCCCGAGGGGTTTTTCTTCGTTTACAACTTTTAAAAACAATGAAGTCGCCACCAATATTTTTTATAAGGAAAATATTGAAGAAAAACCTTTTTGGGAAGGCAAATGGTCTTTTGGAAAACTTAAAGATTTGGGTTCGGGGGTCGGTTAGGCATGGGGAAGGTATTAGCGCCCCACACCTCCTTTCTACTGAAAGGGAACCTTTAATTAAACGTGGTTTTAAGTGTTGATTTGAAAATACTTAAATTTGCCTATTGATTTAACGAAAGTTTTGTTTGCGGCGCTCGACGAGAGTTAGCCGCTCTGGGTTTTTTGAAGGGAAAAATGTTTTTAGTTTATTGTGCTTGACAGAGGGGATCCGCTCCTACGTATCTCCAGGTGCGATGGAGAAATCAAAGCTACGTAGTTCTAGGTTTTTGGTTTTTATTTTGCTTAATTGTGAAAACTGAGCTTTCGTGATGATCAATCGAGCGAAGGCTCCAAGTGACCACCATTAGCACTCCATTGTTAATAATCATGCAAGCAAAGGCTTCGCAAGACTAATAACAAAGTTTTTGATTTAATGAAAAGTTTTTTTTTTTAGGAAAATTAGGCGTTCCTGATGATCAATTGAGCAAAGGCTCCAAGTGATCACCACTAGTTCCCCATTGTTAATGATTATGCAAGCAGAGGCTTCGCAAAACCATTAACAAAGATTTTTTTTGATTTATTGAAAATAATTAGAAAAATTAGGCATTCATGATGATCAATTGAGCAAAGGCTCCAAGTGATCACCACTAGTTCCTCATTGTTAATGATTATGCAAGCAGAGGCTTCGCAAAACCATTAACAAAGTTTTTTGATTTATTGAAGATAATTAGAAAAATTAGGCATTCATGATGATCAATTGAGCAAAGGCTCCAAGTGATCACCACTAGTTCCTCATTGTTAATGATTATGCAAGCAGAGGCTTCGCAAAACCATCAACAAAGTTTTTTTTGATTTATTGAAAGTTTTTAGAAAAATTAGGCATTCATGATGATCAATTGAGCAAAGGCTCCAAGTGATCATCACTAGTTCCTCATTGTTAATGATTATACAAGCAAAGGCTTCGCAAAACCATTAACAAAGTTTTTTTTTTGATTTATTGAAAGTCTTTCGAAAAAAATTAGAAGTTCATGATGATCAATTGAGCAAAGGCTCCAAGTGATCATCACTAGGTCCTCATTGTTAATGATCATGTAAGCAAAGCCTTCACATGACCACTAACAAAGATTTTGATTTAATGAAAGCCTTTAGAAAAATTAGGCATTCATGATGATCAATTGAGCAAAGGCTCCAAGTGATCACCACTAGTTCCTCATTGTTAGTAATCATGCAAGCAAAGGCTTCACAAGACCACTAACAAAGTTTTGATTTAATGAAAAGTATTTGAGTTGGAAAGAATTAAAAACGAGAAAAAGGTGAAAATTGCAAAATGAGGGGTGCTATTAGTCGCAGGGGGGTTGTATAAGTGAACAAGGGGTGTAAAAATTAAAGGCCCAATTTGGTTTTTGGTACTGTGGGTATGCCAGAAAAAAAAAGGAATGGGCTTTTGAGGGGAGAGGGTATGCTGGAATTGTGGGGTGTAAACAGCGTTCTGGAAAAAAATAAAAATAGAAATAAAGTGACTTAAGCCCACTTAAAAAAAACCTAATTCCCTAACCCTCTCATCACAACAGCAAGCAGCCGCTGGTGTTCCCTTCCCACAAATCATGGCGAGAATTTCGCCGGCACTTGCGGAGAGAGAGAGAGCGTCGTGAAGGTGTGGTCACCGGAGAAGGAGTGTTCGCGGAGGGGGAAAACCGGAGGAACCAAACACAGTGGTGGTGACGTTGGTGGGGCGATAAGAGAGAGAGAAAGAGAAGGACGATGTGAGAGGAACGTCGCCGGAGGGAGGCCGTGGGAGGCGCCGGCGACGACTTCAGAGGGGAAAACGAGATGCAGATGCGAATGAAAGGAGGGAACGAATGCGGTATGCAGCACAGACTTCAAGCGGAGGAGATAACCGGAGGGAGGGCGACCATGGAGGTGCCACGGTTGACGGCGACGCGAGGGAATCACGATAGTGACGTACGGGGAGTACCACCACCGCCGGTGGTGGTTGAAGTCTAGAGACAAGTTCCATTATTATTTTTTATAAAACCCAGTTTTTATCTTCTGTTGCAATTCTTCACGGTTCCTATTTCTAGTGACAATAAGGATATTTTCTTGTTCTTTGCCTTATCTATCTATTTTCTTCCACGGGTTCTTTTACCATTTTTCTCTTTTCCCTGATTTGCTTAGCATGTGTGTAAGGGTATACCAAGAATTAAAGCTATATTTCATAGTTCAGCCAATGGTAAATGATAGAGAATGTGAGTAGATTTTCAATATAACTAATGTGACCAAGGACTTCAGGTGCTGGTTTTCAATAAAAGTTGACAATGTTGTTTAAATATTTTAATACGTAATAACTTACCAGAACCATTCAGAATAGGGGCCATGTTACGAGCAGCACCTCTTACAACTAGACGGAAATCCCTCTTAAGACCAACGTACTTGGCATATTTCTTTAAATCTGGATTTCTAAAAGATGTGTTTGTTGTATCTCTGCTCACTCTTGCTGCTACTGATGATCGTTGCTCTTGCCTTCATACGCTTCTCGGAACTTTGAACTTAGGTGATTAGGGTTTCAATGTGAAACCCTAATCCTTATTTTTTAGTGATCTTTGAGATCCGTGTCCCCCCTTTGACTGTGATTGTACTGCTTATTTATATTGAAAATTTAGGTCTAGGCATTAATTGTGTTTGACCGGGCTTGACTGGGCTTCTATAGATTGGGCTTGCTGAGAAATTTTGAAGAGCAATGACAGACCCCTAAAGATTACTAATTGCTCCTAATATATACTTATTATTTTTTATTTTCATTTTTTCTATGCTTATTGTATTTTGGACTTTTTTTTTGGACAAGCCTAAATTGTAAATAAAATTAAATAGATTTTTTGGCATTTTGACTATTAAACACTTTTAAATTGCAAATAAAACTAAATAGAATTTTTTTGGCATTTTCTGACTATATATATGTTCAAAATAAAATAACTGCACAAAATAAGATTAATAATGAGAAAAAGAGTCGGGTCAAACACAAAGGCGAGAACGGGCCAGACTAGACGAATCCGCTAAAACGAGACTCAAATAGAGGAAATGAGCTCATTAACTAAAAACACTACTTATGTACGACTAAACCCAAATACGAAGATTAAATTGAAGAACACACGAAAAGATCGATCATTCGCGTGCCTGCTTAATTTAAACAGCGGTATTTCGATTTAGTTGAGTTCGATGATTGAAATTGGCTCAAGTTAAAGGACGGACAAAATTGGGGTATTACAGCAGCTGACAACGGGTGTCTTTCCATTTCTTTCCCAGACTCCCAAATACGTAGTTCTGGCGACACTCATCCAGTATGAATACTCTCTACAATAGGCAATAATAATGGAATACATCATTAATGAATAAAAAGAAGGAACAAGATTTATATCACAATGACCTTATTAATGAAATTCATGCTCCTTTATAGTTCATACCGTTATCATCTCGTTCCACACTTTTCTCTTGAGCTCCCCTGGAACCTTTCTCCATCTCATATAATTAATAGGGAATATATCATAACTAGCTCCAAGAGCTCCTAAATAGCCCCCCAAAAGACCAGCAGCATATCCAATTGCTTGACCCTCTCGATTCCAATCTACGATCACTCTCTTCTCCTTAGGAAATGAAAACAAGTCTTGAACTTTTAGACGCTCTTCTTTAGGTTCTCCATCTCCAACTAAATATAAAGTAAAACAAAAAATCAAAAATCAAAAATTATAACTCATTAGAAATTATTAATTAATCCAAACCAATAAGAAGTAAATCATTAGAAATTATAACTCATTACCAATGACTTTAACTGGCCACCATTTATTGGGCTTTTTCTGGTCAGTAGGTAAAAAACTTCCATCTTCATCCTCTAGGTCATTTTCAAATCCAAAGGATGGGTCAAAATCATCTAGAGGATCACTTTGAGAATTATCTTGAACTTCAGCAGGTGCAGATTGAGTTCTGGGCGTAAACCTCTTTTTCTTAACCATTTCTGCAAGAGAGTATGAAATTAAAACATAATGTAGTTTCAAGTGAGAATGTAATAAGTTGAATGGTGACAAATTTCAGCTACCTGTTGTTTTAGTTAAGATAAATGCAGTAGATATAAGATAAAAAAAAATCACTACAACTATGAAATCCATTCATATGCAACCTGTTGTTAAACAACACAAACTATGAAATCCATTCAAAAGGGAAACTCTTCCAAAACAGAATGTAATAATAATTAATTACAAATTCAAGGGATTAGACATCATACAAAAAAAATGAAAGCCACTATGTTGTGCACTAGTGTTTGTTACATAACCATATTGTCATTACAATCATCAACATTTTCATTCAAGGTTGATCTTGGAGGATCATCATCTATATCAGCTCTTGCTAATTGTATGTATGTTGTATCATCGGGGAAGATTTGTTCTAAGTTTTGTGCTTCATGAACTTCATTAGACATCATTATCTCTTCATTATCTTCACCCATGTCATACAAGTCTCTTGGCTTCAAAGGAATAGGTATGACCCATCCTTTTCTTTCTCATCATCTACATAATAAACCATTTGCGCTCGATGCTTTGATATATGGCTCATCACTTTCAAGGACACCGGTATCTCTTAGCCTCAAAAAGTTGATTGAGGTAAAACCCAAATCATCTTTTTCATGCCTCTAGAAGTAGTGGTATTAGCCCATTGACATTTAAATAAAGTAATGTAAATACGCCATTATAGCTAAGCTCAATGATGTCTACTAATTTACCATAGTAAGGTACCCTCCAAACCTCATTTGGGTATCATCATTACTTGAATAACTTCTTGTTCCAAATGTGCAAAAAACCCCACTATTTTGAGTTTTTAATCTTTGATCTCGTCCAAGGTTCGAAATTTATATCCGTTGACATTATATGCAAGTGAATCTTCTAGCTTTGTCAATAGGACCTCTAGCAAGCCAAGGAAGAACATCTTTATCGGTTCAACAAGATTGTCCATCTCTTTAAGAATCTGAAATAAGATTTTTGTTGGTTTAGTAACATGCATATTAACAATACACATGCAACATACACATGGCTTCGAGTGAATTTTTGCTTACATGATTAGAGAACCAACTAACGAACTCTCTATGGACCTTCTTGTCTACCTCAGTAGTACTCCTTGTGCGGCTCCTTAATTGTCTCGGACAATTTCTCTATATTTCCTATATGGGTTAAAGTTAATAGACGCACTAAAGGATAATCTAGATACTTAAATTTCATCAAGTACTTACTGGAGATAGGGATCAACTGCAGAGCAGTTGGTTAGCACATGTCGATGAGCTTGTAACTTTTCAGTGGATGTAAGAGTGAAGTGTGAACAACCACCAACGGGCTTTCCTTCTTGCGGGAACAATTCATCTATTCGTGTTTTAGGTTGTGTATCACTAGGTTCGTCATCTACACGACCAACTCGATTCCATCTTGTCTCAATATCATCAAGATACCTTGAGCAGAATGTTAAGATCTCTTGCATTAGGTATCCATACGCTATAGAGCCTTACGGCGCATACTGTTACGCATATAGGATTTCAATGATCCTAAGTGCGTATCAAATCATAACAACTATTTTTATTCATATAATCATCCAAATCATTATTGAATTTAAAATGACAGAAACTTACCTTTCAATAGGATACATCCACCGATAATGTAGGGCCTCCAAGCTTAGCTTCTTCAACAAGGTGAACAATTAGGTGAACCATCACGGTGAAGAATGAAGGGGGAATAACATTTCCATGTGGCATAAACCGAGCACAATATCATGTTGCATTTTGTCTAAAGTTGAAACACTCAACACTTTATCACATAGTTGCCTAAAGAATGAGCACAATTCATTTTAAAGCGCGAAACCTCTTTTGGCAATCCTACTCGCATGGCCAACTGGTAGAAATTGCTCTACTAATACATGATGGTCATGACTTTTTAGCATCCCATTCAGCCGAAGGTTGTCCACATCAATGCACCTAGAAAAGTTGCTCAAATAACCATCCCAACACAAACAATATTCTTTAAAGTTGTTAAAAAGACTTCTTTCCTTGTTTAGTCATTGTATAAATTGCTAGAGGATACTTTCCATTTTCATCTGGCCAAAGATCATGCCTAAAGCCCATTGATTGTAGGTCCCTTCGAGCACCAATGTGATCTTTTGACTTTGCACTATCATTTAGCAGGGTATAAATAATATTGTCGCACACATTTTTCTCAATATGCATAACATCAAGATTATGGCGTAACAAATTATGCTCCCATCACGGAAGCTCAAAAAATATACTTTTCTTTTTCCCTTTGTTGAGTACCATCTTGCAAGGTACGTCCATCACCACGTGATCTTTTCCCCTTCCACTTGCTTCATTTGTTTGACCAAAGGTGACATTGATATTCTTAACTTGTTCAAGGATTTCAGAACCAGATAAAAGTTTAGGTGGATTGCGCATATCTTGTTCTCCATTAAACTGAATCCTATTCAGTCTAAATTTGTGTCTGTGATCTAGAAACCGGCGGTGACCCATAAAACACCACTTCCTACTATGTGGCAAGCGACAAGGAATAGAGTCAAAGTTACAAGTTGGACAAGCTCGTCCGGTATATGTGTTCCACCCGGAGAGAGTTCCCAACCCAGGAAAGTCACTAATCGTCCACATCAAAGCAGCGTGCAATTTGAACATCTCTCGAGTTGAAGCATCATAAGCTTCTACACCGTCGTGCCATAACTCCTTAAGCTCTTTTACTAAAGGTTGCATGTAGACATCTATATTATTTCCAGGCATTTTTTTACCAGGAATTATCGTTGAAAGGATAAATGATGTCGACTTCATACAGACCCATGGTGGGGTGTTGTAAGGTATGAGAATAATTGGCCAAATGTTGTTACTTGTGCTTAAATTACCAAATGGATTAAAACCATCCGTAGCTAATCCAGAGGCGAACATTACGTGGATCGATGCAAATGACATGTTTGTTGAGTCAAATGTCTTCCAAGCCTTTGAATCTCTTGGATGTCTCATCATGCCATCACTATTATTATCCATGACATGACATCTCATATCCTCATTTGTCTTTGAAGACAAAAACAATCTCTGCAAGCGCGGTTTAAGAGGAAGTAACAAAGAACTTTTGCGAGCACCTTCTTCTTATCATTTCCATCATTGGACGCCTCGGACTCACCATCTTTTGTCCTGGATTTCCATCGCCCTTGTTACATACTTTACATGTTTGCCTATCTTCATCTTCACCCCAATACAACATACAATTATTTGGACATGCATGTATCTTTTGACAATCCAAACCAAGCTTCGATATAGTTTTCTTTGTCTCATAGAATGAACTTGGAATTTTTGCATGCTCAAATGCATCATTTAGTAGTTCTAAGATCATTGTCATAGCCTTATCGGTCATCCCACAAAGGCATTTGATATGATACAACTTCACTATAAAAGCAAGTTTAGAATACTTTGTGCACCCTTCATACAAAGGTTGTTCTCCTCTCTAGCTAATTCATAAAATTCTCTAGCTTCCTCTCCTTCTTGAGTTACATTTGGAGTCACTCTTTCACCTTGTGTGGTGTCTTCATTTGTATCATTTCCAAGATGCCTATCAACTCCAAATGCATCGTTAATGATGTTCGAATTGGATCTTGAGCGACCACGCTTTATTGTGCCACATTTTGCACATTTCCACTTGCAACATTAGTAGTGTGTCCTTGGTGGACTCCCCATGAAATAACCAAGTGGTATATCCTCTTGGGAATGGTTTAACAACTAAATGTTCATACGTGACACGCCTAGTTTGGCGTCTTCTAAAACCACACAAGGAACAAGGACATTTTATTTTGCCATCAACGGCGAGACGTTCATAAGCAAATTGAATAAATTCTCGAACCCCTTGCTTATACTCACGTGAACTTTGTGGCATTGTAATCCATGACTTATCCATTCTATAATAAAATAAAAACATCAAATTGTTTGTATACAAAAGAAAAAACATCAAATTGTAATCCATGACTTATCATCCATTGAACCTCATGTTAATATTGATTATGGATACTATATTCAATGAATACCAATGAGAGATATAAAAACATAGCAATATTTCAAGAACAATAAAAAGCATGCCATCGATTCAGCTCCTCTATAGGAGCAATACACTTTAGAGCATAAAGTAAGTGATATCATCCATCGAGAGAAAAACCAACTAAACTCGAGAGTTTCACAACAACAACAACATAATAGTCACTTGAACACAACAACATAACAGAGCAAAAAAATATATATGATCTCCAAAGATTTCAAAATCAAATCCTTGGCATGCGGCGGTTCAAAAAAGCTCACGATTTCACAACAACATATTAGTCACTTGAATCCCAACTAAACTCAGATAATTCTAAGCATTATATTCAAGAAAAACTCGAGTTTCACAACAACAAAAAGATTACTTGAATTCCAATAAAGCTTAGATAATAACAAGCATTGTTCATTGGCGTAGTAAAACTAAAATACCAGTTCACAATAATTTTGATAAAATATCAATTAGTTAGAGAGAGTGAGAGACTTTATACATTTAATCATTTATGAAAGAAGAGAGTCAAAATCAGTGACAATACGCAAATATCAAAGTCTGCATGATATGTAACGAGAGAAACGAGCATCAAACATGGAGAAGAGTGAAAATGTAAGTCTTTGCTTAATTCAATTATTTAATATTATATTATATTATATTGCAATTACATAGAAAAACTTAGATAATGAATGAATAAAAAGAACTCAACAGTGGTAATTCTAAGTCTAGTGTTCTCAGTTTCACTTTGTGAGTTCCACTTAGGTGTAACAGGGTATGAATGTGTGGTGTGGGCCTATGGAAAGTTTGTAGTTGATGATTATGACAGACTATACTATAATTTGTGTTCGGATTGATTGTCTTTTTGTGACTTAGTTAATCTGTTTTAGGATATGTTCAAAAGCCTATAATCATTCGGATGCATATGATCTGTTTTAGGATATGTTCAAAAGCCTATAATCATTTAGCAGATAAAAAACACTAATCTGGTATGGTTAATAAAGTAGATTCAACTAGTAAGATACATTTGTACCAATAAATAAGAATTGATTCAATTAGTGAATCCAAACAAAATCAAAATAACTTGATGAGAAAATACAACCTCAAAGAAAAGATCTTGGATTCCATTTTTAATGAATTCTATTCATTGATAATTCACAATTTCACATATACATAAATAAATACTCCTACTCAATAAGCATTTCGTGTGTGATGAAACCAGATACTAGTTAGCAATTGTATAAAGATCTTTTGGTAAAAGTTAGGCAACCCAAACGAAGCAAAACTAAATATAAGGCCAAGATATGAAAAGTGGCACTATTGAATAAAGTATCGCTTTTTAATAAAAATTCACCGATGAGCAGCTTTTAAAAAAAAAAGATATGAAAGGTCTCATTTTTTTCTTTGGAACATGCATAATGATATGCTAAAGGTGAGGAAAACAAAGAAGTTCTTAATTAGAAGCGAACAAGCCCACAGATTAATACAATTCCAATGAATCTTACTAATACAGATCATAAAATTATACTATTTGGTGGTAATTCTAAGTCTAGTGTTCTCGGTTTCACTTTGTGAGTTCCACTTAGGTGTAACAGGGGTATGAATGTGTGGTGTGGGCCTATGGAAAGCTGTAGTTGATGATTATGACAGACTATACTATAATTTGTGTTCTGGATTGACTGTCTTTTTGTGACTTAGTTAATTTTTTCGGGTGTGATCTACCATGTTGATACCGTCAGCCTATCTATGGTAAATATATGAGAAGTCTCAAAAAACTAAAATAGCAACTAAAATATGCCAGACCAATCTATTATCCAACTTTGCAGTATAAAACGACCTCCAAATTTTGTTCCCTAAGTTCTCTTGACTATTCAAATATGTGCAGACCTGGGTATGAGAGGCATTTTAAAAGATCACCAGACACCTCATTACAAAAATCAGATTATGTCACTCAAAATACAACTGACAATGGGAAGAAATAAAAAATCGTTTAAGATACTTAATAAAATTTTATATGACAATCACTTGAAACCTCTCAAAGAATGAAGGAAAAAGTTGTGTACATGAGGAAAGTAGGAAACCAATCAAAAACTCCTAACAACTACAAAGAGATTGTGAATACCACTTCATTACAGCAGGGTTCAAAAAATTTAATTTCATTATGTACACAATATACCACTTCATAGTTGAGGACACACAGAGGTTCCAAAATCTCAAGGAACATTTTTTCATCAACCTCTTCCACACAAGCAAATTGATCAAAGAACCTCTATTATTATTTGAAAAAACTCTGCATTTTTCCAATGCATAATAATCTTCTGTACAAAATGTTGAATATGTAATCACAGAATAACTGCAAGTTCACTGTCCATAACATCAAATTGTTTTTATACAAAATAAAAAACCCTAAATAAAAATTGTGAAGTGAACAAAAGACAAAGATTAAAAGACAAACATTATTGTTAATCACCCAAAGAGAGGCATACATACATACACATACATAGGATCCAAAGTTAAATTTGACAGTGATTAAAACAAAAACTCCACCATTGACATTGTGGTAGAACTAGGCCACGGCCCTTGAACCCTCACCATTCTATCATCATAATGAAATTAGGATAAACCCTAAATAAAAATTGTGAAGTCAAATTAGGACAAATCGAAATTGTGAACTGAAATCAGGATAAACCCTAAATCGAAATCGTGAAGTGAACAAACGCTAAAGAAAGAGAGAGAGAGAGAGAGAGAGAGAGAGAGAGGCGCACTGGTGTGAGTGCTACTGAGGCGAGAAAGAGCGAGAGATTGAGCTGAGTCGTGAGAGAGAGGAAAGGCGCATACGGAAAAGCGAGCGTGCGTGAGAAAGAGGAAAGTCAAGTGAACAAACGCTAAAAGAGTGAAGAGAGAGAGAGAGAGAGAGAGAGAGAGAGGCGCACTGGTGGCGGTGGGTTTCACGGAGGCGAGAGAGAGAGAGAGAGAAAAGCGGAGCTTACGGAAAATGAAAGTTTTACGTTTTTTTTTATCAACAAAGTTTTTTACGTGTTAAGTTTTTTTATTAATTAAAATAAAAATAAAAATAAAAGAGGCGCTTAATGAAAAAAAAGGGGGGAGTTTTTTTTGACGAAAACAAAAGGGAGGGAGAGTGGTTTTTCAGACGAAAATTTGCAACCGCCGCAGTATAACCCCTAACCGCCGCCGCTTGACACTAAAAAAACTCAAACCGCCGCGCTTACCAAATAAATGCTGCCGTTCTCGACTAAGCGAGGGCGCCAAGTTAATCACGCCGAACAAACCGCCGCTAAATGATAAGCGGCGGCGGTTTTCCCAAAACCGCCGTAGAATGACCGCCGCCGGTTACCAATTTTGTTGTAATGCCAACTTCAAAAGCAACGGACTACTCAAGCCGAGGCTGATCTCAACGTCCGACCTCTACTTGGGGGCCACTATTCTGGCTTGGGCCAAAACCCCTCAAGATAGTGGGCCTGGCCCAACCCATCTCTGGAAGACAGCCCAAAGGTGAACTCTGCAGCAAGCATCTACCTTCAACGGTCAGGATCCAATGCATGTATCCGACGCTCCAGATACGGCCTCTTCCTCTATAAATAGAGGTGCAATCTTCCAACTACGGTACGTTCTTTCATAACTCAGACATACGCACGTTTATTACGCACTCTTTCAAGCTTTCTCTCTAGTAGCTCTTCCTCATTACTAACTTGAACGTCGGAGTGTCATTCACTATAGATATATTTGTTGTTTATTTGTGGAACTAACTTCAACCTTCTCATCTCCAAGTTTACCTTGAGAATATATTGTTGAGAAGGTTTCGGGACTTAAGTTTTAAAAGGCACATAATTCAACCCCCTTCTTGTGCAAACTATGATCACCACTGCCACCACTCTGACCTCCGCAATTATCACTCAGTTGTCTGTCGAAAACTACTACTTTCAACTATTATTATCAAAATTATTACTAAATAAATACAATATATATTTGTAATATTTTAGTTCTTTTTCAAACCTAATGTTAAGTATTGTTTTGATTAATATAAGTTTGTGATGAATATTTGTTTTTATGTTTATGTTTGAAACTGATTTTGATTTTTGAAAATTTGTTAACTCATAACTGAATATGGTTTTTGAATATTTTGAACTCTCAAAAAAGAAACTAGTTTTGATTTTTGAAAATTTCAAAATAGACAATAGAAAACCACCCCGAACGGGGCTTAGAACTAACCCGAACAGGGCTACACTTGTTAGTGTGAGAATAACAATAATTCTCTTTGGTTCGCCGTTGAACCAAACGTCACTCTTGTCAAGAATTTTTTCTCTTGTGATGATTCTTTGATCTTATCATTCCCTTGTCGAGTGTGACATTTTCTACAACATATTCTTACCTATTTTATTTGTGTGTTTATCTTTGCCTTTTTATTTACTACCTTCATTCAAGAAATCACTTAGATAGATCATTCTTCTCGTATGAAATCAACTAGTTCCGTATCAAATTTTCTCTAGGAGTGGATAAACTCTCTCTCATGAAATAAATATATATTGAAATATTTGAATCTTATTAAGTAGTTTTGTCGTATTCAAAACGACACCAAGAAATTCATTATGTCCATGCCAAATACAGGTAACGTTTTACATCTAACCTAATTTGAAATCATTTTAAAAAAAAAACTGCGTTGAATAGCTGTTAGTAGATTTTACGTTAGCTTTGACCAATCTTTTATTATCGTATCTAGCATACCAGTTTAAATACTAAGAAATCACTCTTATTATTCTGAATTTATCAACAAAAATTTCTTCAGTCTTGAGATACTTTGTGCATTCAGAAGAGGTGTTTTATTCTCTCATTATTTTATCAGCTAAAGTTGGTAAATTTGTTATCCTCTCTTTAGCTATATACTTAAAATGGTGTTGTTTGTGCCTTATAGTTGATGGTTTTTTGTTGTTTATCCAGCAGGGCGATCTTTCTTACTTCACATGGGTATGTATGTCTTTATCAACAAGTTTTAGGTTTTTTCGATTAATTGTTCTTCTCTTGAATGGCATCACAACTTTTACTTGTTCAATTTAGTTTAATGTCTTTTTATTTTAAAAATCCCATTGCCATATGTTCCCCTTTATGAATATTGTTCCCAATCATTCATCTACTAGATCTGATTTGTGGTCCTGTTTTTATTGATCTTAAAGCCTCAACTTTCATTAAAAAATTTCTACCCTACACTGATTAACCCTTTGACATGATTGAGAGCCTGCAATATCTCCATATCTTACGTCTTTTGAATCTACATTCGACTATCTTGTATTCAATGATTTGGACTGAGGTTTTGACACGCAATTCTACACCTCCCTAAAATGACTTTTCCAAGATTCCCTGTTGCAACCTCCTCTTAGTGTTGTGCTTCACTTTCCAGCTCAACCATCCACCGTTGGGAAACCCTAAATTATTATTTAGAAAATCGAATCTTACGTCATTTTTGTAATTTTTAACCACAAAATCTTGTCCATCACACAACTTAAATTTTATTTTATTTTATGCATATATCCTTTTTTTTGTTAGATCTTATGTGGGTTAAGGATAAGTTGTAATATGGAACTTCGGGATATTTCTATTATACATTGAAGAGAAGGCGAAAAGTATTTATTTTTGAGTAATAAATTATAAAACCTCTGAAAATTGATTTTTCGCATGCGTTACATTTTTCACAATTACTTTTGTGAGATATTATATATATATATATATATATATATATATATATATATATATATATATATATATATATATATATATATATATATATATATATATATATATATAATAAACTCGAGGGAGAACACTTGGTTATCGTGAGAACAAGAGAACGATAAATGATAATAAGTTAGATTAAAATTAACGGTTCAGATTACGTTATTAATTATAAGATCTCAAATGACGATTGTTTCCTTTTTAATTAAAGATCACGGATGATCTTGTAATTAATGACAAAATCTGAGTCGTCATATATATATATATATATATATATATATATATATATATATATATATATATATATATATCCACCACTAGGATTCATTGGGGTCGTGGTCTCACTCAAGTTTATAAAATTGTTTATAATATGCACATAAAATATGTTATGATCCCACCCATATTTTATTTTTTTCAGTCTTGTTTGACCATTTATGTCACAAATATCATTTCAAAAGTAATCCAATGTCATTACGCAGTTAAGTTAAATCAGGAAATACATCATGTTTTTTTTAACTATTTTTTGTCTATGTCATGATTCTCTCTTCAAAAGATTCCTAATATCACTAAAAGTATGAATTACTAAAAACACTAATCCAAATGCCATAAAAATTAGACTGTATATGCCACAAATCAGTCCTCAAAATATATCCACACTTATATGACAATGCTTATTTACACAACCAAAATGAATTTTAGAGATGCTCTCAATTGCACCTAGTTAATCCCCTTCTAATGGAAATCAATCCAATTCTTGGTATAATTGATTCTTATAACCAAATATAATTTGGCTAACTTAGAATTTTATGCATTATTTTAGATGTTATAAAGTAAATATATATGTGCTACATATATAATGTGTCATACAAAGTGTGTTAATTAACACATGTCTTTATGCATATATATCTAATTAGGATCTGAAAGAAGAAATATATTCGAGCTTCAAGAAGAATCAAAGAAGATAAAAAAGAGGAAAGGAAAGGAAATTGTTGATATAGATGATCATTTCATTGGTGATCATGAGGATAATGATGCGAAACATTCTCCAATCAAGCATCTATTTGAGTTTGTCATCGATCTCCTACAAAGGTGAATGCTATAATTTTTTTAAATAGCTAGAAAATATTTTCGAGTAATTTAATTTTAATATTTGACAACATTTAAAACTCAAAGGATCGTTATTACAAATTAAATTATTAATAAGTAGTTAATTCAAACGTGTAGGAATGACCCAGATGAGTTCTTTGCTCAACCTTTTACTCTTAATGTAAGTCATTGTCTTTTGAAGTTGTTTCTTAATATTTGATTATTATTGAGATTCAGTTGCTAATATTATTCTATTTTTTAAAGGTAAAGAATTATTCTAAGGGAATCAGGGGACAGATGGATTTTGGTACCATACAGGCCAAAATCAATGAAAAAGCATATGAAAGCGTGGAAGATTTCAAGGTCAAAAAAATCATCATATTTTTATCAATTTCATTTCTTATCCTACTTATTTTTCATACACATAAATGTTATAGTACTATAGTAATGTTTTGTGTCTAATATATGTCTTAATTTGATTAATATTGATTTGTGTAAACTTCCAACTGAATTTGTATCTCTTCAATGTTGTGTAGAATGATGTGTATCTCCTGTGTGTCAGCGCTATGCATGCTCATCACTCAAACACAAAACCTTTTCAAGTGGTATGACTAAATGAATTGAAAATCATAATTTACTAAGTTTTGTAATAATGTGTACTATCTATATCATTTTCAAAACAATCTAAAGAAAATTCAATAATTTTTTTTGATAGGCTGAAGCCCTTCTAACTCTTGCAAAAAAGGTTTTTGAAGATCTAAGTATCGATGGCCTCCAACGTTTCTATTTGAAATCTTTAGACATCAATACACACCCAAAAGCTCCCAGCATAAAGCCGCAAGACACCCTTCTAACTCTTGCAAAAAAGGTTTTTGAAGATCTAAGTATCGATGGCCTCCAACGTTTCTATTTGAAATCTTTAGACATCAATACACACCCAAAAGCTCCAAGCAGAAAGCCGCAAGACACCCTTCTAACTCTTGCAAAAAAGGTTTTTGAAGATCTAAGTATCGATGACCTTCAACGTTTCTATTTGAAATCTTTAGACATCAATACACACCCAAAAGCTCCAAGTAGAAAGCCACAAGGTGGTGAGAAACCCAAAACCATTGGGCATGCAAGGTTTCGTTGCAAAGTTTCTGGTAAGCAAATTTTGTTTCTCACTTTATCTTTTATATACGCTCTAGCTATTTGAAGGAAAAAAAAGAGTAGTGGATAAGTCTTGAACTTGGAAAAACATTGGTCTTGAAACAGAAACGAGAGACGAGCATTTGCCATCAAATAGTGCAGAAGTTATAAATGCTCCCAAACCAAACTTTCAGGTAAGTCTTTTCATCGTCAACACTCTTAAGACTGATAACATTGCTTGAGTTTTTATCTTTTTCCTTTTTGCCTGGCAACATTCAATTATTGAATATTAAGATATAACTTTTAAACAACTACAAAATCACTAGATAGAATGATACGATACTTCAATTTGAAGTACTACTTATTGCAATTTTGGGTTTAGAGTATTACAAGGTTGCAGTTATATATAGAATTTAATTTTCATACACATACGGTGTAACAACTTTTCACGCTGTCAATCAATCACAAAACATTTTTTAAGTATGACTTTTTTTACTCAAATAGGCAACCTGCCAGAATATATTAAAAAAAGATAGAAAAGACAAAGAATAGCACAAAGGGAGACTAGACCAAAACCCTTGGCATAAGAGGAGCAAAAGCCCAGGCAATAAAAGATAGCCCCTAAAAGGGGCTCCTAAAACACAGCAATTTAGACACTACAAAACCAACTTGAGACGGGAAATAGAACCAACCAAATAATGGCCAAAAACTGATTTTCTAAAAAAACTTAGGACCCACTTACAAAAGCTAGATCAAAAAGAAACAAAGACAGAATTCGCCTTAGAGCGAGTGTTATATTCCACTGTTTTCTGAGCCAGATTCTTTTGATGTTTCTTCTTTCGGGTGGTAGACACCTGCGGTTCAGGCTTTTCAGCAACAGTTTCATAGGTCATAGGGTCATCAGCGTCATCATCACCCCAAAGCTTACCCGAAGTACTCATGTCAGAAGCTATCATGTCAGACACAGAAGCAAATAGCGAATCTAGCTTGGTGGTGGGAGGTTGAGTTAAATCACTACTAACCCGGCTAGCAATGCTGGGTGTAGAAGTAGTGGGAGCAACCTCTTGCACCACAGGAGACAATATTATACCATCCTCTAAAGCAGCTGAAGCATGAGCATTCAAATTATGAATGACCTCTACTTCAATCTCAGATTCACCTTGTTGCTGATGCATCTTTAAGTTCACATTATTAGTAGCTTGAGGCTTAGGGACATAAACTTGAGTTACCTGTTTTGTTGAATGCTTCCTTCCTTTGCAAGCACTAATGGTATGACCAACAAACAGTCTTGCAATTCATACAAAAAGAGGGCAAATTTTCATATTCAATACCCAATGTGAAATTAGAACTCGGCCTCTCTACTAGGATTTGATTCCTAAGCTCTGATTTCAGATCAATATCCACCAATATGCGGGCAAAATGATTAAATGATCTATCAAAAGAGCTCTTACTTGTTGTATCATCTAGTCTAATTGGTATTCCAACACAGCTAGAAATAGGAAAAAGTATTTTGGGTCTCCAATATTCCTGAGCAAGACCTATTAGCCTAATTCAGCATTGGACGTTCATATGTTTTAATTTTGAAGGATTAAAATCAGGTTGTCGGTCAAACAACTGCAGTAACCCTGGCTCGCAATTCTAAGGCGGGTGCGACAATTCTCCGTAAATCATCAATAGAGGAAAAAGAGAATTCATAATAACTTTTTCCTAAAGAAATCAGACCCCACTTACGTGTTGGTTGCCAAAGAGTTTGAAATTTGGATTTCAAAGCATTTGCCTTAATAGGAGTGTCTCCCTTAGAAAGTAAAAATCTTCCAAGAATGTGTGTTTTGCAGCCATCTAAACCTGCCAAATACTCATCTTCCAGAATTGAGATAGCTAAATCATTCCCTTGAAGACGTGGACGAGTAAGTTGAGAAGGAGAAAAATTACAAGAAACAGAAGCTTATAATCCCAACAAGGCTTGAGCAAAAGATTTTGGAGCAACATTTGCTGCTGTGCCTGACGCTTTTGCCGCTGGAAAGACAAGCAGCAGATAAGGTGGCAGTACGTCAATCATGACGGCGGCTGGGCGCAGAACCCTAGCAGAGCTCAAAAAAGAACTTTTAAGTCAGCGCATTTTTTTCCCTCCAAAAGGAATTTCTTAAGCACATAGCAAACTATTCTTTCGCCTTTTTAAGTATAACTTTGAGGTAGTAACAATTAAATTTAAATATTTTTAATGACATGTCAAATTATAATTGCATGATAGTGTAAAGATCTTTACATTTGCAACTGAACCAAAATGTTGCCCAATACTACAATATGACACTATGTAACAGTGTTCATGGCATTCAGTCTAATCCACAAACATTAGGAAGAAAATCCCTCACAAGTGAGGAATGGATTGCATATGCCGCTGCAATAAAAATCCTAACCTTGATTTTCAAAAGGTTTCAATTTATAAAAATGTGTTTTCTCATCCCTGCAGTTAGGTGGCGGCAGACACTACAACAACAACTATGCTAATGTGAGTGCACCACAACAATTTGTTACCAAGCATATTGCTCCAAATTTAAAGGCTTATGATGTTGGTGCAATTTCAAGCCATGTGCATGTTCTTCCAAAACCTGTGATCTCAAGGCCACCACAATTTGCACCTCAAAATCACTTTTCTGGCTTCAATGCTTCAAACCCTTGTCAAGCTGCAAGCATTTCAAGGCTAGCTAATCCAAACTGCTCTAATTTGTATGGTTCAAACCTTCCAAAGCAAGCTCCTATATTATATGGTTACCCTGAGAAGAAAGCTAGGGTTTTTTTGGGAAACTCTATGGACCCATTTCCTTTGGTACATCCCATGTCAGTATCAGCTCCTCAAATGTTTCCTTCTAGCAGCTATGCAGTGACAAGAAATATGCATCAGCCTGAAAAGAAAGACGAAGAGAAAGAGAAAGAGAAAGGAAATGATAATGATGATGAGCTAAACTTGGATCTTAAACTCTAGATTTGTTGGTGATTAATCTTGCATTGATTGAATAATGGCAAAAACTTTGGATTTTGTTACTTGGACCAAGTTTACATGTTTCTGCATTTTATATGTGGTTGCTTGAGTGTAGGCCACACTTGATATTTTTATTCTCTTTTGGTTAGCTAAAAACTCTGAAGTTTGTGTTTTCTTGTTGTTTAATCTTGTGGTGCTAAATTTAATTTGATCATCTCTTACCGTTCGTAGTTTTTTATACTACAAAATTGTGTTGGCTTTTTGTTGTGTAATCGAAAGAATTAGACCTTCCAAGTTAACTAATAGTATACCCATGCACTCGCATGTGTCTAACGGTGTTGGTATTAATAATAGTACTTACGATTTATAAGATTAGAAAAACTCTGAAATTGATGTGCTAAACTTACAATAAAAATATAGAGACATCATGCTTTGTTTTTCATAGGAACAAAAATCAAAATAATTATGTATAAATAATAAAAGAATTATAAATATTATAAGTTCGATGACGGTAAATTACAACTATTGATTTACATTAAACAATTGAAGACTGTTTAATATTATCAGATTTACGAAAATATTATAAACCAATTTATAATTTTAAAGATTAAAACTCTATAGTAAAAATTTATAAAGACTAAATTAAGCTTTTAGTGAAATCACAACGTTAAGCGATTATAACTTAAAAAATATTTAGCTTATACTTTATTAAATCTTTGCATCTTAAATTTATCACATCAATAGTATTCCACAAATAATCTGTTTTCACGAGTTTTTAAATTATACTCTATTTAAAAATATAAAATTTTTACATTGTAACAAACATGAATAATTAATTGTCTTAGTACTCTAAAAAGTGAAAGTATTCAAACAGTGAAAATAATCATTTCAACGTCAATGAAATTATATCGACAACACATATATAGTATTTCCCAAACATGGTTATGCAACGATTATCCAAAACATCAAAGACTTGCTAAGTCCCAACTGGATAGTTCGCTTAGTCCACACGCTGTGGGAAGGAAACTCAGCCGCTGACTATATGACAAAGCACGGTGCAAACAGTACAGAGACTTGGATGCTCTTTCACACTCCTCCTTCAGAATTGCAAAACGTTTTTGTCGTGGATGCATCAAGAGCTCTAATTCCTCGTAGTTAACTAGTTTTTTTCCTTGTTTTTTTCCTTTTTCTTTCCCTTTGTATACCAAAAAAATATATAGTATTTCCCATCTTGACTCAAACAAAATATTCATTTATAAAAAGTAAGAATATTTATAAAGGCAAGGCAAACTAGAAAATAATTATATCGATATGATATGATTTTTTCCTCGCCGAGACACAAAAAAAATAATGATCTATTATAAAAAATAAAGACATTCATGAGGGAAAATACAAAAAATAATTACAATGACAGTAGTAATATTTCCCTATATTGGGAATCAAAGAAAAAAATAATCATTAATAAAAATGTTGACCGTTTTTTGACACCGTGTTATTATTGGTGTACAGTATTTATTGGCTTTTTCAATGACTAATCTACACTGGGAAATCTAGTTGGCTACATGTATTTGGTTTTGCCGGTTCGTACGTGTGGTTCTCTCCTCCCAACAGAGTTTTTTCCACACTCAATATTCAAACTTGATACTTCGAGACGGGATTCGAACCCTATTACCGCTGGAATCAACCATTGTCGATAATATTGTTGATATTTATAAAAATATAATATAAAATGTAATTATGCAGACATCATGTAATGTTTTCTTATTGGAACTCGAAAGATAGACATCCAATTAAAAAAACAAATATATCTACGAATGCATTGTTTCCTCGTCGAGGCTCAAAAGAGAAGGATCTATATAAAACATATACATCATGAAGACTAATATCAAAAAATTATTCTAACATGTTATTTTTTCCAGACCCAGTTTATGAGCAAAATAACATTTTAAAAAATAATAACATTCAATAAGAGAAATATAAAAAACAGAGTATAATATTGATGAATAGTAATATTCCCCGAGGCTCAAAAAAATATTTATTTATAAAAATTAAAATATAAATATAACTATTTAAATTTCCCTTGAAAAATCAAAAGTAATCAAATCATACCAATAATATATAATATTTTCTGTAACCAAAAAATATATAATATTTTCTCCATTGGTACTCAAAAGCAAACTATACCTTTATAACTCGTGCAATTACCTGTATTGTGTTACTTAGGTAATAAAAAATATAATTATTAATAAATACTAAATATGTGGAAGAAAGAAGTCAAGTTGGACAAAAAAAAGAGAGAGAAAGCACTCCTATATCGACAAATCAAAGTAGTGGTCATGAATATACACCGGCGCTGCCTGCGCGGTCTTGGGAAAAGGTTGCTTGTCAATCAACATCTGTTTTCCCTTATCGGGAAACTGAAGCAATGTTAAAAGACGGTAATTACATCTATAGTATTTAACTAAAAAATTTAAGACTGTTTTTTATTATCAAATTTACAAAAGTATTATAATTATAATTAGTTTACAATCATAACAATTAAAAGTGAGTCGTAAAAATAATAAATACTAAATTAAGCTTTTAATGAAATCACACGGTTAAGCGATTATAACTTATAAAATATTTGGCTTAAATTTAATTTAATTTCTGTATTTTAAATTTATCAAGTCTATCACATTGATGATATTTTACTATTCCAATGAGTGTTAGAAATCTTAGATTACGTTAATAATTTCTACCGGTGGATCTTAATTCCATAGTGTCTCTAGTAGATTGCATAAGTAATTATGTCTTCATGAATTTTTAAAATATACTCTGTTTAAAATATAACAATTTTACATTGTAACAAACATAATTAATTATTTTAGATTTCTAAAAGTGCAGATTGAGTGAAAGTATTTAAGCAGTGAAAATAATTATATCATCAACAATAAAATTATATCAACAACACATTATATTTGCCCTATTAACTCAAACAAAATATTGATTCATAAAAAATAAAGATATTTATAAAGGCATGGTAAGCTAGAAAAATAATTATACTCATAGTAACACATAATTTATTCCCGAACGAGCTCATAGCAAAATAACATTTATAATATATATATATATATATATATATATATATATATATATATATATATATATATATATATATATATATATATATTCAATAAGACAATATAGAAAAGCAAAACAAAATAGTAGACAACAGTAATATTTTCTGCGGATCTCGAAAACTAAATATCCATTCATGAAAAAATACATTATAAAGATAAAATACAAAATATAACTATTTCAATTCCTTGTGGGAAGACAAAAGTAATCAAATTATACCAACAATAAATAATAAATATTATATTGGTAAAAGACGGTATATTACATCTATAATTTTACATTAAAAAGTTCAAAGACTATTTTTTACTATCAAATTTACGAAATATCATAAAGAAATATGGAATTATAAAAATTAAGAATATAATAAATATTCGAGTTGTAGATTATCGAGGTTGGTATGTGTAGATTACACAGAGTAGTTTGAGTATTTTGAGTGGTTTAATGAAGTTTTGGTGTATGGAACGAGAAAATGAGGCGTAAGGTGGAAAACCCAAACAGTAATAAAATACATTATGGACATGTGACAATAAATACAGAAGGCTTTGTCACACTAGTGTCGTACTAAAAAGCATTAATCTTTTACATTTGACATGTTGTCGATGGCATATGGGACGAAAAATTTGGCATTCTATTAAAAACTTAATTTATACACACAATAGATGGATAAGTGTTTTACACTATCTGTCAATTATAAGTTAACATATCATTAAAAAGAAATAAGTCAATTAATAATCACCTTACATATCAACTATTTCACGATATAATTTTTGGTTGTAATTATGTGTACATAAATTAAACTCTTCTATTAATCGAATCAACACTTCACAAACAGCAAAGTTATAACATGAATTATAAGAACACACTGAATGAATAGTTAAAATAGACGGCAAAAGTTAAAAAAATTGTCATAATTTCACCGGCATCATACAGAAGAGAAAAAGCAAATATAAAAGGGACTTGATTTAATTCCTTTCTCACCTCTTTTTCCTCCTTGTACTTATATTGAAAATCATCGTGGTTCTGGTATGAAGATGAGGTTTTTCAATTGATTCATAGGGTCTTAACAAGATAATTCCTATCAATAACGATAATAATAAAAAACAACAGTAAAATTAAATCGCATTACATACACAAATAAAAAATAAACAAAATGAAGTAAATAATAAAATATTCAAGAGGCCAGGAAGGATCAAGGGAAAAGATGGGATAGAGTAAGTCTGGACATCGGGCGGGTATGGGCGGGTTCGGGCTCAAAAAGCTGAACCGGCGAAATCCGCAGTTGTAAACAGAAGGTCTGATTTCGCCCAAATCTTCCTTCGGTCTTTACGGGTTCGGTTCGCAGGTTTTGCGGGTTGATCGGTTGGGTAAAGTCGGGTTTGGACAAAATACCATGGAGAAGGCAAGCAGAACAGGAGCAGTAGAAAAAATGCAACTAATACAAACAGAGAGAAGAAATGAAGATGAAGATGAATGATTCAATAGAGAAGGTAAAAGAAAGACACTGGGAAGTTAAAAAGAAATAAATAATAACAAATAAATAGAACACTTCAATTTAAAATTAAAAAGTACTCCATTGATATAAAGTGTGCTGCCGTGTACGTATAGAAAAGAAAAGTATACAAAAAGTAAGTGGAAAAAGACGTGATTCTCTAAAAAGTAGAAGGTGTGCAGTCTGTAGAACAAAAGTATCACAATATGACATGACAATATCCACTGTAATTGACATATAGTATAGTATATTAAAAGTTTAAAACAATGTGCAATACAAACAACACCAGTCGGTTTCGGGTACTTCTGGGTGTAAATTTATGGACCAAAACCGCCCATTTGTAACCAGTATAAACCGTTTTTTTTTCCATTTGTGGACCCATCAACCAAACCGACCCGCCCATTTCTGTAATTTGTCTCGGATTCGCGGTTTATCAGGCGGGTCTAACATTTTGCCCAGCCCTAGGATAGAGGCTAAAAAATTATACATTTGACATTCTGTAAGTGTAAAATGTGAAGAAAAAAGTGACATTCTACAAGTCATATCAACGCTACACAAAAAGCAAAGTTGTGACAGGAATCAAAAATACACACTAAAACTAAAAAAAAAATTAATAATAATAATAATAATAATAAATTAACAGACTGATATTTATAATGTCATTCTTTTAATAAGGTAAAGAAAAGAAAAAGAACATATAAATAGGACTTCGATTTAATTCTTTTTTTACCTCTTATTTTTCCTTTTTTTGTTTTGACAAGAGGTTCTTTTTCCTTTTTGTACTTTGTAGAATTAAGTCTTAAAAGAATTATACATTTGACATGTGACCACCGAATGTCATAGAAATTCGATAAGAAATTAAAAATACATTTTTCTTTTTATAATTTTGAGTACAATTGAAAAAATTAAATGTTACAGTTTTCTTTATAGCACATATCTCGTACCTCAAAGTAAAACAAATAAATCAAAATACTAGAGTTCGACAAAAATCTCTTGACACCTCATCTGCCACTATCTTTAGGTACATGAAAAGGCCATGCTCAATTATTTTTTGAGAAAATGACTCTTCAGAAAAACTTTTTCATACATCTCAAAATCAAGAGTAAAAGTATTTCTCACAAAAGACCAGTCCAAACATGTAAATCTTTGCATAACTGATAACATCATAACACCTAATTGAAATATAGATTTCACATAGATAATGAAAAGCAGATAAATTAATGTGGCATACACAAAAGTCAGTGGATTACAGTAAGCAAAGCAAACAGGCAACATCACCAATCACACACTCTCCCAACTATAAAAAGAGGCAAAAGGTTGAATTCCTTAAAATCAACCAGCCAATGCAATTGCAGACAATGTTAGGCAAAGCAAAATTGCTCATGAAAGACACAAATCCCAGTAACCTGAAGGTGACAGAGACACAATTCTTATCAAGGTCGGGTAAGGAAGCATACAAGAATCAAGGGCCAAAAGCAAGGGATGTAAGATTAGGCGTGTGCATGCAGAGTTAAATAAAAGCAACCTTTCTATCCCACACAACCAAGATGCCGATCATTGAAGTCCCAAGAGTGTACCATGCAGACAACAGATGAAACTAGAAGAAACATTCTAATCGATATGCAGATATTTCGAAGCAGCAACCACCTCAACTTAACTACATGAGTAGAAGAGAAGCAGGTTCTCACTAAAAACCCAAAGATGCAGTAAGTCAATAGCTATATTTTATCCATCCATCTTTTAAACTTCCCCATTTCAAAAGGAAGATGCAACTGTAGCATTCCTTTCTTAGAAAAGTCGACAGAAATGTCATACACAACCAACTTGCTGACATTGCGGTTATAGTCAACTCATATGCAGAAGCAATAAGATGAGACGGTTGTCGAGGCATGTAGCACAGAAGTAGACAAGATGAAGTAAGTGGCGAAACAATGCTGTTTTTTTCTGACAACCACACCTCAAAACATAGAAAAACATAAACATTTTAGGAACCTTTAAAAAAACACAACAATAAAAAACAAACAAATATTTAAAAAAAAAACTACTGCATTGGATTTGTAAGACTGATAGACAAACAATTAAGATAACTTGCTATATAAAGTTGGGAAGATTGAAGCAACCTTCAGGTTTCAGTAAGCAGACGAGAGACAGCCAACACAAAACAGTGTCCAGGGCACCATTTTGACCACTACAACACTTTCCAAGTGTCACGAAAATCAAAGTTCCTAACAATACCCATTGTCGATATAACATCATTAACATGTTTGTTGTATGCTCACCCAATCCTAGAGGAAATATACTATAGCAGATAGGACTTCCCAACAATTATTCATCATTTGTTCCACTCGCATTCTGATCTTAATCTCTGAAAAAAAATTCACAAAGGAATAAGTTCTCATGTCATTCATTAACTGACATCACTGCATCAGAAAAATCTTAGTTACATACTCAACCATACCCATTGGCATAAGGTGAAATGCGGCGAGAATGACGGTATGGAGGAGACCTGCTGTAGCTACGACCACGAAGTGGTGATATGCTACGTCGTCTTGGAGATCTTCTCCCACGTGGGCTAATACTCCTGAAAATTAAGCAAACCCAAATGATAACATGAGAAGACAAATATATTAGATTAGAAAATGATTTGCTGCTAGAATGTGACATTTTTATGAGATGCCCAGCATAATGAATTTAGAAAATGTAGAATGGAAGTAAGGAATTTCAAATACTATGGAAGTCAATTTGACTAGATACCACACCCATATTGAGATTAAGATCTTCTCCAGCCACTCAGAGAAGTTAGTTTGAATTGATTTTAGCATTAGCATTAATATCCTTTCCAGTCAGTGCCAGGATAGATTAACAATGCTCTTGACCACTTAAAATTAGATTTTTCCAGGCAGATAGAATTTTCACTTAAATAATGTGAAAAGGCATAACTTCAAAGAGAGTAGATAAAAATCCAGATTTTAATAGAGCCTACAAGAAAGAAGTCAAAAATTCTACCAAATTATGAAGGAATAAAAGGCAAGCTAGGCGTAGAAAATGACTCTTCTTTAAAACAAACACAAGCACGTCGCTGAAGAGAATAAATTTCATAGGAAGATGCAAAACATGAAAAATTTGAGGATGTAAAAAAGATATGAAGCATGCTGTCTAGCTCTTCAACCTGGAAGCTAGTTTGGGCAAGTTATGGGTTATGACAAATTTCTGTCCCCCTATAATTGTTTAGTCATAGGTATTTTGCAATCAATGTATCAGAGATAATTGTATTTCTAAATTCAAGCATCGAATACAGACTGTAAACAAAAGAAAAAGATAAAAGCTTAGCTATTTCAAAAAGTTGTTTGAAATGCATAATTTTCTAATTCATAGCTTTTTATATATAACAAACGCACCTGCGGCCATAACCATAACTTGGACTTCTACGGCGCCGAGAATAAGGACTGGGACTTCTTCTCCTTCCACTCCCCATGCCTCGTGAACCAGCACGGCCGCGACATTCCCGAGCAAAGTGTCCAGGTTCACCACATTCATAGCATTTCAGGTCTTCACCGCCTCCACGTCCACGCCCACCCCCACCACGGCCTCCACCGCCACCCTTAGAATTATGAGAAAGCTCCACACGCCAGCCATTTTTTCCTATATGACATTCAAACAATAAGCTAATCTCAAATCTAGATGTTGCGCAAAAAGCACAACAGCAACAATATGCACAGAACGATAATAACAAATGGACAGAACATGGACAACACAACTAACCATCCAAGGCATGAATTGCATCAAGTGCATCCCTCTTATCATCAAACTCAATAAATGCATATCCTGGTGGTCTACGAGCAACCCAGACACTGCATTTGAACATAACATCAAAAAATTATAAGATTTGCAACCAACAACACTAGTTATGAAAAATGTCAATCACAAACAAAATGCAGCGTATTCTAAACATCAACAACTTTGGTCAAAAAAGAAAACATCAACAACTGAATTGTTCTTACATAACATAACATAACATAACATATCATTACCGTTACACCAACAACAAAAAAGAGCGTTCTGTCTCAAATTCAAAGCCGCTAAAGCACAATGAAATTTGCAAGCAAAGATATTCCCAAATTGAAGAACTTTTTTGAAGAATTTTAGCTTTTTCATTTAAAAAAGGAATTAACTATAAAAAAAGTGTTGTCAAATATCAGCCATGGCGGATTGCTGTGGCGGATTTCTTGACAACCGTCATAGCCAATTTCTAAAGGATGGCGGCTTATGGCAGCCTAAAATGGCAGATTTCTGGCTTGCCGTCATAAATCGCCATTCACCATTGACAACATTGTAAAAAAATTATAATTTATGAACAACTTCCCACTTATATCAACACTGTTAGCTCAGTGGCATAACACAGGGTCGCCTTGGTGCTACAGGTTTGATTCCCACAATGATAAACTTGTCATTTGGAGTTAACAGCGCGAAATTTGCCTGTTGGCATGACTGGATATTAGTATTTGTAGAAAACTTTGGGACACGTCGTGGGTAATAGTCCAAACCAAAAATACTACCTACTTAATTTCAGTTAGCAACTAGTAACTCAATCATTAACCACTATTTCATCATTGATTTTAATTATTCCTAAAGTGAAAATCTTTTCACAAATTTCAGTTATTTTTTCCTTGAGAAAGAGAGAGAGTTGAAGAGAATTACCTCCGGAGAACACCGTAAACACGAAATTCATCTTCGAGATCCCTCTCATTGACACGAGGGTCCAAATTCCCAATATAAACCCTAGCCATTGTCCCAAAACCACAATCACGCTACACAAATCTGTTTTGAAGAATAAAAAGGCCAACAATTATCACAAAAATGGAAACAAAATGAACAAATGAGCTAAAATATCGTTTATTTACACGAAAAAACTACTCGGAAAGAAGATTAAGCGCAAAAAAGGACTAGGGTAGATAAAAGAATTTTAAAGTAAATGGCTGAATCTCACGGTTACTATTGCAGATTGCGAAGAAGAGTCGCGTGAGATCAAAGATCACCTGCTAGTGAAAGGGTTCTCGAAAATTATTGATTATCGGAAGAGAAATGAGAAATCGCAGCAGCGGAGGAGTAACGAGATTCTTGTATATCATGCGTAAAGGATATTGCTTTTCCCACACCCCCTCCTACTCTTTTACACCCCTTAACAAATTTTATTCCAAAATAACTCGCGCCAAACGCCGCTGGTGACGCGTGTTTTACGATCGTCGAACGACGCACTTTCAACACGTTCGAATAACATCATGCGAACGCAATAAAAAGGTGAATGTGGTGTGAGAGTCCATTTTTTGTAATAAAATAGGGTGTTCGAAGACCCTCATGCGAACCTGTTCGCATGAGGTGAAATTAGACACAAGAAGGTGTGAAATCAAGATTTAACACACACGAACGATGTCATTCGAATCTGTTCGAAGGCCCGTGTTCGAACAGGTGAAATTTCGTGAAAAAAAAAGAGGTTTTGGCTGGCCTTTTAGTCTTTTCACACCCTTATGATGTGTGTTTTGAGTAGAAGTGGATGTGGGAAAAGCAATATCCTGAGTAAATTCTTACGCTTTCGATGCTTGCATTTTGAGCTCACGGCCCAATATTAAAATTTAAAAAAATGCCTAAAATTAATTATTAATACACCTCCTATTTTTGTAAAAGCAAAAAATAATTTTGAAATAAATTAAAATTTTCCTTTTTTTTGAAAAACTTTTTTTAATATTTTTCTTCTAATTTATCTATCGATTATGTGCATATAATACTACTTTATAAAAAACTAGGTTCGAATAAACTAATTTTGTATATGTTGATATTTTAAATTTTAAATATATTGCATAGCTTATTTTTATTTAAAATAAAAACATTTATTTTTTTGACAGTAAAATTAAAACATTTATATGATGCATCATATATTTTTTTAATAAATAAATTTTAGGTTGAAAGGAAGGCGCTCAAGTCTAAATACTCACAACTTATTGGACACAAAATCATGTCATGTTCTATTAAACCAACCTTTTGAGTTCCTCGTATATTTCTTTCTTTTGTTTGCAATGATGCATCATATATTTCTTTTTTTACAAACACATTGTATCCTTATATATAAAAACTAACTTGCCAATAACAATACAATACAACACTTTTTCCTCCATATACATGGATAGTGAAGTCAATAAGTGTCACAAGAAATGGGGGTTGGAATTGTAATTCCCTTTTAAAATTAACCTGAAACAAGATTGATAACTTCATAATAATGACTAGCTATTGTGAGTGTAAGTGGTGAGTTAGAAAGGTGATTGAAAACAATCTTCTCGACTAAGATAGTGAGTTGAGAAGGGTAGCATAAAACCTGTCTTCTCAACTATGTTGTTGAGTTGAGAAGGGTCAGTTGATTCTTGTTTCTCAGAAACAATTATCAGTTAAGAGATATGATATGATAGTTCTTAAGGTTTAAGACAGTGTTTTAGAAAGATTATCTTAAGAGTAGAGTACTTATGAATATACTTGATCTTTACCACAGGAAATGTATTTGAGAAGGGTTGTTTAAAACTGTGTTTTGAAAAACATTGTATAGTTGAAAGCAAACTTCTCAGTTTTTCAAAAGTCTTCTCCAAATGGAGAGTTTAAAGTGTAGTGTAAAACAACTTAGAAAAGCAGTAAATAACACAATGATGTATAGTGGTCCACCCAAAATCTGAGGCTACTCCACTCCTCACACCTAGTGAGTATTTCTACTATTTTCCCAAATAGTTTACAACTTTAAAACCAGCATAAGCTTAAAGTTCTTATGGTAGTTTTCTTAACATAGCTCTACCTACTGTTCTCACACCTAATACAATTCTGACAAAGGAAAGTGAAGAGGTAAATAGTAAATGAGAAGATAATGGGATTGTGTACCTGTAATTGGAGGGTCACAACTCTATTTATAGACGAAAGTGTCGTACCTAGAGCGTCGGATACAGGCGCTTGATCCTGACCGTTGAAGGTAGATGCGTGTTGTTGAGCGCGTATTGGGTCGTTCTTCCAAAGCTGGATTGGGCCTGGCCCAAATCATGTGGGGTTTCGAACTAGTCCAGAACAGTGCCCCCCCCAAGTCGAGGTCAGACGATGTGTGAGGTCGGCCTCGGCTTGAGTAATTCATTGACATTGAAGAAGAAGTAATGATTGTTGTGCCACGTGTCATCTTGTCAGTGGAGGAACAGAGATGTGACGTTTGGGGAGATCGAGGTGACGCTTCGTAGAGTTGAAGCTGTCTTGTCGCCCTGCATTGATGGGACACATCGAAAAGAAAGGTGAAAAGAAAGAAGAGATTACCTTGCGCGAAAGTTGCCAAGTTTGGAGAGGCGGCTTTCAAGAAGTTGGAAGAAGTCATTGCTAAAAAATATATTGACCGGCTTCGAGGTAAGATTTCTGAGACCGAAGCTCATAATAGATTTATAGAAGGTGAGTTGATTCGCACAGCTCGCGAACTGAAAACTTATAGAAATCGCAATTTTTTAGAAATTTCTGAAGAAAACCGGCGCTTAAAGACCAAGGTCGAGAAGTTGTCCGGCGTGCAGAAAAAACTTGACGAGGCCCACAATAAAATCACCGAGCAGAATAGGAAGTTTGAGAAGATGCCATAGCTGGAGGCCGATGTCAAAAAGCCGAGGGAAGACCTGCAAAAAACCAAAGAGGAGAGTGAGGCCGAAGTGGCAAAGAAGGCTGCCGAGGTGGAAAAGCTGAAGAAAGAGCAGATCAAGCTGAAGAACCAAGCTGCTTCCACTGCCAAGACTGGTTTTCAGCGCTATTTGGAGATGGTCGTACTGCTCGAGCTCAAAGTCCGAGTCGAGTTGCTGCAGCTCAACCACAAGGTTGTGGATGGTCGAATTATGAAAGGTAAAGAGGTCATCTACGTGCCGACCTCTCACTCCTCTTCTGATGACGCAGGAAATGACGAAGCTGCTAAGGTCGGGAACGAGACTCTTGTGATCGATGTCAATACCAGTCCTGATGGTGAAGAGAAAGCATCTCCCGAGGGCGAGAAGGCCAAGACTAGAGATGAAAAGAATAAACAAGGCTAGACTTACCTGCATTTTTTTAATTTTTGAACAATTTTAATTTGCGGTTGGCATCGGGCATGTCGGGGCCAACCTCGGTTTGTAAAGACTAAGGTACCATCCTTTTTCCGGCTGACAACTTGCACTTTAAATTATTTCTATTTGCTTACGCCTTGAATGCCTTTTGAATCGCTTTTAACTTGTTGAAATTTTCATCGATTGAATGTCGAGCTAACATTAGTTGAATGCGAAGACAATATTGAATGAATGCCGAGAAAATATATTAGATAGCCGACATCCTGAGAGAGCCGAGGTTAAGGCAATAATAATTCATCCATGAGTTAGCACAAGTGTTGAAAAATATAGATGATCGCCGAGGCTCCGAGCCGAATTCAAAGATGGGAAGGCCGTTGCGGGCCCCCTGGCTCATAAATAGGAAGGCCGCTGTGGGTATCCTATCTTCAAAGATGGAAAAGTCATTGTGGGCCCCCTCTCCACTGATCTTCTCACCGGGGCCGCTATGGGCCGTCGGCCTTCGGGCGGAGGCAGTTGTGGGCCCCCTTCCTTCGGCCTTTGATAGAGTGTTAAGCTCGGAGATCAGAGAGAAGGCATGCTCGCAATAAGCGAAATTGGGAGGATCAGAGAGAAGGGCGGCTCGCACGAGGCGAAATTGGGATGAAGTCGCTGTGGACTTCCTTCTCGGACTCTCTGATTGAGCAATAAGCTCAGAGATCAGAGAGCTGTTGGAGCCGCTGTGGGCTATTCAACAGTGAGCTCGGAGAGACAAGCTATTGGAGCCGTTGTGGGCTATATATTCACGACCTCAGACACAAATAGATTATATAGAAATTCAGTTGAAGTAAGATAGAGATCCGAGAGAAGGGACGAACCCTGTTGATACAGAGATAGGTGAGATATAAGAGAACCTCGCCGGGTAGATAGTCCGGAGATGATGATAATATTGTCGCCTCGTACAGATAATAAAAGCCATGCACCATTCAGGTCGGCGCGTGAATATAAGAGATCCGAGTAAACCGGAGAAAATCCGAGATAAGAAGATAACATCAGAAGATTCCCTTGTCCGAGATAATGGTGAGTGGCGGTCGTGATGAAGATCACGCCATTCCAGAACGCAATGGATCTGCTTGAAATCGCGAGACAATAATAAATGAATAGTGAAGGTGGAAAGTGCGACTCACCTCAACATGGAAGATAGAGTCGGGCTGGAGTCCGAGGTTGTCTCAATGAGAATCGACATGGTTGTATCAGAGTATGAGAACTATCGAGATGAAGTCCGGAAAGTAGAGATTTTGATAAACTTTGGAAGCAAGTGATTATACTCCCACTGTGGTCACCATTGTTCGGTACCTGGATATCGGAAGTGACCGAATCCGGGGTAAATGTTGATGTGCTTCGAGATAATGATGATAAGCTTCAAATGAATGAAGATTGAGTCTGGATGGTTGAAGATTAGCCTCGGATAGTCTGAGGTAGCTTGCTTGAGCACGTCGGGTGGGGGGTACCTGCAAACACTCCGATAATGGGATTGTGTACTTGTAATTGGAGGGTCGCACCTCTATTTATAGACGAAAGTGCCGTACTTGGAGCGTCGGATACAGGCGCTTTGATCCTGACTGTTGAAGGTAGATGCGTGTTGTGGAGCGCGTATTGGGTTGTTGTTTCAAAGCTGGATTGGGCCTGACCCAAATCATGTGGGGTTTCGGCCCCCACCTGGAACACAAACTTTTTCACATTTTCACTCTCTCCTCCTCTTGTTTCCTCTATCTCTATCTCATTTTTCTATTTTTCACTATATATCTATTTTAATTTCATCTACACGTCTCCTTCATTTTTTACTATTATATTTTTTCTCTGTCAAGACTCAATAGTTTTTATTCAGTCTCTATAGGAAAAATTACAATTTGTAAAATTTGAAACTTTACTTCAATTTTATTTTCACTCTCTCATATTTTTTTTTTCAAACTTTTGCAATCTTTCTCACATTTTTTTTTACTTTTTCCTCCTCTTTCTTCCTCTAACTCTAACTCTAACTCTAACTCTATCTCATCTCATTTTTCTATTTTTCACGATATATCTATTTTAATTTCATCTACATGTCTCCTTCATATTTAATATTCCAATTTTCTCTATCAATAAATTTTTTATTATTACAATTTGGAAAATTTGAAACTTTGATACAATTTTATTTTCTAATCTCTATGAAAATATTACATATTGTTCGTAAATGTTCCTGGGGTAATGTTCGGATTAACTCAATTACAATTTAAACTTTTTGTTTATCTACTTTAAATTAGTTTCAATTTTCACGGGGTAATGTTTGGACTAATTAAATCATGTTTAAGTCTATTAATAAAAATAATATGACAACACCGGTGCGTATGCACGGATATACTACTAGTAGTTTTTAGTAGTTACCTACTTTTTTATGTGTGGAACTGAACCATCATTACTTATATCATTGTATATAAGTTTTAGGATTAAATATGTTTTTGGTACTTATAAAATTTGAGAATTTTCTTTTTAGTCCCAAAAAATGCTATTAAAAGTCTAGAGGGACTAAGAATATTGGCGGAAAAAATGTAAGAATTAAGTGAGTGAAATTATTTATAAGGACTAATAAAAAAACAAAATTCTCAAATTAGTGTGAACAAATATTTAATCATGAGTTTTATTCATTTTGTGTGTAAAAAAAGTTTTATTCATAAGTCACTCCATTGTCGTGTGGATATTGCCAACTGTGTTTTTTAATTACTACATACATATCCGTATGGCGACAAAAGGAGAAGTATAATAGAGGCCTGCCCGGCGCCACAGCAAGTGGCCCTACAGCTATATAAGGACAAAAATGTACGCATATAATATTCTTCCACATCATAGTAATATTCTCAACAAAATATTTTTTTTACTATGATATTCGGTACAACAATAAACATATTATGTACCTAGTCAAAAAAAGTGATAATCAAAATAATAGTCACTCTAGTTCATATTATAAAAACTTTTTTTGATATATTTTATGGTCTTAATTATATAAGAATGAATTCAATAATATAGTTTATTTGGAATAAGATTTCAAATTCATAATATTTAATAGACTCAAGATCCTTTCAATTTTCTCTATCCATGTTTTTTTGAAGGATCTCTCCATTTTTTATGTATAAAAAATATTTGACCAAACTTAATATCATATCGTATTTATTTTTTAAAACTACAATAATTAAATAAATTAAGAAAATGAGAAATTAAAAGAATCTTGACTCCATTTTTTATATTAGGAAGTAAATGGAGTATTCACCTTGCCAAATAATAATATTAATAAGTTTAGTTCCATTTTCATTTTATTAGCTCATATATAATATAATTTTTAAATTAATAGTTTTCTTTGGTAATTAATTTTCAAAGTTAATTCAACTTTTTTGGGTACACATTATTAATTAGTCAATTCTAGTTATTAGAAAATAATAAGGATATTTTACCACCATTTCCTATGCATAAAGATAACATTGGAGTAAGAAGACATTTTTGGGTACACATTATTAGTCAATTCTAGTTATTATATATAGGCTTAAATACGTTTTTTTTGTTTTTTAAAAAACCCCTTTTAAAATCAACTTTTTTGGTTTTAGTCTTTACATTATATGGACGTTAAAAAAGCGTTTATGTAAGATTTTTAAATACATTTACTCTCTTGCAAATAGGGGTGTTTCTTTTTACCCCTACAAAAAATCTAAATCCCCTTCTTCTTCCTCAACACCCACCAAACCTCATATCAACTTTTTCATCTCCAACACAAACCAACGCTTCCATATCAAACTGTAACCCATCTTCTCATCTTCTTCGCTCTCTCTCTCTCTCTCTTACACGTAACCAACAAACCATGAAAGACAACATGTAATTAACTTTTATTGCGATTCTCGATTTTAGGGTTTGTTTCAAGTTTTATGGATTGTTGTTTATGGATTGTTCTTCATCTCAAAATCAAGGTTTTATGGATCATAAGAGTTAGGGTCTTGATTGTTATTCTCTCTGTGATCATTGACCCTTGATAAAAATAAACTTTAATTTTAACATATAAACACACATATCACACATTTAAACACGAAGAAAAAAATGGAAAACATGCAAAACACATAATCAAATAATTTTAAAAGTCGAGAGATGTTGCATTGTAAATCAAGTACTAGCTTGATTTGTTTATTGACTCATTTTTAAACCACACATATTTATTAAATCCATAAAACCTTGATTTTTGAGATGAAGAACAATCCATAAACAACAATCCATAAAACTTGAAACAAACTCTAAAATCGAATCGTAATAAAAGTTAATTACATATTGCGCTTCATGGTTTCTTTGGTTCGTGAGAGAGAGAGAGCGAAGATGATGAAGATGGGTTACGTTTTGGTATGACAAAGCGTTGTGTTGGAGATGGAAAAGTTGACATGAGGTTGGGTGGGTCTTTGAGGAAGAAGAAGAGGATTTAGATTTTTTTGCAGAGGATAAAAAGCAAACACCCCCTATTTGCGAGGGTAAAAACGTATATTAAAAAACTTACATAACATTTTTTTAACGCCCATCTAATGAAGACTAAAACCAAAAAAGTTGATTTTACAAGAGGTTTTTAAAAAAAAAAAAAAAAATTTATGAAAGTAAAGAAAACACCCCTATTCATAGTGGAGAAAAAACGTATTTAAGCTTATATATATATATATATATATATATATATATATATATATATATATATATATATATATATATATATATATATATATATATATTATCTTCTGATGCAAGAAGACATTACTCTTCTGATAATAATAATCACGTGAGTCTCAATCAAACAACTGATAAAATGAAAAAATTCAAATCAACAATTTCCCTTTTAATTTATTGAAAAAAAATCCCTATTGGATACTTGTCTTGTTTCCATATATGTTACAATTTCAATCGTGACATCAACTCTGCTATCTTCTCTACTTCACACTCCAATGGTTCAATGATGAACTTTTATCTCAAAAACCATCAAAATTTGTTGATAAAGTTCCACACTTTCAAAAGCTAAAAATCAATTCAAATATTGGGAAATTAGGTTTTTGAATTATTTGTTGTTGGTGGTGGTGAGAACTGACAATGAAGGTGGATATGATTGAAGAGAGCAGTGTGAAGTTATTGGATAGAAACAGCAGTAGCAGTGAATCTAGGTGGGTTGATGGCAGTGAAGTGGACTGGGATGAAGATCCTCCATGGTCTAGAGTTAACCGCCATGGAAATGGAAGTGATGGTGGAGAAGGGTATGGTTCAAGTTCAATTAGAAGGAGGCTTGTTAAGAAGCCTAAGAGGGTTGATTCTTTTGATGTTGAAGCCATGGAGATTGCTGGAACTCATGGTCACCACTCTGAGGTATGTATTTTTATTATTATTATTATTATGACGAGTCACCTTTTTCTTATTATGTATTCATTCATTTTCCAAGTTTATTGGTGTAGTTCCATAGGTGCTGATGGTGTTATTTTTCAATCACAACAGGATATATGTAAATAATATGAATATCTAAACCATAAACCCTAAATAATAATAATATGAATAAGCAGTTTATGTGTCCTGTTGGGATTGGAAAACAGCACCACCTACACTTATTAAACTGCACTTAAATTTTCTCCTAAAAACTACCTACCTTTCATAATTTATATCAGTGTTTTAAAAACCAAATCAAACCAGGCGATTGAACCTTGAGTCGGCCTTGTCCATGGTGTGGTTATTATTTGGACAATTTGACCCAAGTTCATGCCGGTTTGAGCAATTTAAAGCAACTGAACCATGATTTGAAGGTCTCGTTGGTTGGATGTCTATTTAGGTTTTCAAAACTATGCTTGTAATCTTATTTAATGATCAATCTGTGTTGTGTTTTTATTGAATAATAGAATTAGTTGAGATTAGATATAAGAATTTGTGCTTGGTGACACCAATTGTACCTCCAGTAATGAGTAATAAGCATTAAGTAATAATTGTGGCATTCATGGAGCATTGCAATGCAGAGGTTTTGTCATGCTCATGCCCACTTCACCAATTTTAATGGTCACTCAACATTGATATCTTCCACTTCACTATTTATTTAACTCTGCATATAATAGAGCCACCTCACTCTTTTTATGTGAATCAGGACCCTTCACTTTGGCCCACTATTGTGTTAGCATTTAAGACTCTTGGTGTGGTATATGGTGACATGGGAACAAGTCCTCTATATGTTTTTGCTGATGTCTTCAGCAAGGTTCCAATTGGATCAGATGATGATGTCTTGGGAGCATTATCATTAGTAATGTACACAATAGCACTTATTCCATTAGCCAAATATGTGTTTATAGTCCTCAAAGCTAATGATAATGGAGAAGGTAACCAATAACATATTCATTTTCCCACTAAGTAATTTATCTTGGTTCATTTCAAGCATGTTGTAAATCATAACTTCGATACGTTAATGAATCAACTGTAGGAGGAACATTTGCGCTATACTCGTTGATTTGCAGGTATGCAAATGTGAATCTGCTTCCAAATCGCCAACAAGCTGATGAACAAATCTCTAGTTATAGGCTCAAACTGCCTACTCCAGAACTGGAAAGGGCTTTAAAAGTAAAGGAGACTTTGGAAAGAACAACAGTTTTGAAAAACATGCTGTTAGTGTTGGTTCTTCTTGGAACTTCCATGATTATTGGAGATGGTATTCTAACTCCAGCAATATCAGGTACATAAGCAACCTAAGCTACAGCAATATCAAGTTTTTGTTTCAACTCAAGTATAACCATAGTGCTTCTTTGTTGCAGTGATGTCTGCCATAAGTGGTCTACAGGATCAAATAAATGGATTTGGTACAGGTAGGTAAAGTTTCCCTTTCTTTCCAAAAACTTCACATACATTTTGGACAAAGAGCTTATATAAGTATTTTGGAAATTAACATATTAGTATTTTGCAGAACAAAACTTAGATAAGTAATTCATGTTCATACTTTCAGGTGAAGTGGTTTCTATATCTATTGTTGTTCTGATAGCTTTGTTCAGCATACAAAGGTTTGGTACCAGTAAAGTGGGATTCATGTTTGCTCCTATAATTGCTTTATGGTTCTTCGCTCTTGGTTCTATTGGAATATATAATATATTCAAATATGATATTACTGTTCTGAGAGCACTCAACCCAGCTTATATCTACTATTTCTTCAAGAATAATGGCAAAGGTGCATGGTCAGCTCTTGGTGGTTGTGTTTTGTGCATTACTGGTATTACTTTTTCTCATTTTCATGCTTCAAACTCTAAGCTCCGTAATTAATTAGCCTAATATTTTGATTGCACTTACTATCAACATAGGGTTTAGTGTTCTTTCGATCCCATGAATATGACCTTTATGGATTCTTGTTGCATTTAAGAACCAATAGAAGCTATTTACATGATCTGGAACTTAGTTCAATCATTGAGAACATAAGTGATGCATTATTGTCTATCTGCATGAGATTTTTATGATGCAAAGAAACAACCCTATAGGACATGGAATCAGAAAACTGCATAACTTGTCTGTACATTCCTCTTTAGGTGCAGAAGCAATGTTTGCAGATCTGGGTCATTTTTCTGTACCTGCGATACAGGTTTGCGAATCCTCAAAATGTTTTTCTTTGAAAAGAAACCATTAAATTTGTGCTAAATTTTTTTCTTTAATTATTTAATTTTACTTTCTTATATCTCTTGCTTATACAGATCGCCTTTACTTGTGTGGTATTTCCTTGTCTCCTCCTTGCTTATATGGGCCAAGCTGCTTATTTAATCAAAAATCCCGCGTCTTATTCAAGTGTGTTCTACAAATCTGTTCCAGGTTATATTTTCTCACATAATGACTGCTTGTGTGTATACTATACATATAAGTCAGTCCTTAAACTATATTAAGATGTATTTGTTTCGTATGCTAATCGTTTTTGATCCTTCTGTTTGTGCTTTATGTGAAACAGAAAGTCTCTTCTGGCCAGTGTTTGTTATAGCCACACTTGCTGCTATGATTGCCAGTCAAGCAATGATATCTGCTACATTTTCATGTGTAAAGCAATCTATGGCTTTGGGATGCTTCCCCAGGCTCAAGATAGTTCATACCTCAAGAAAGTTTATGGGCCAAATTTACATCCCAGTCATTAATTGGTTTCTAATGATCATGTGCATAGTTGTTGTTTCCATCTTCCAAAGCACTACCGATATCGCAAATGCATATGGTAAAGTGTCCACCATCTCAATTTTCTTGAAATATTGTTTTTCTTTTTGGGTTCTAGGGTGACAACCTTTGAAAACACGGACACCTCTCGAGATTAGGCGTGTTCGGTGTCCGACACTTTGAACACCATTTGTAGTATAATAATAATAATAATAATATTTAATAATGTGATTCATTTAATTGTTGCAGGCATTGCTGAAGTTGGTGTCATGATGGTTAGCACAATCTTGGTAACACTTGTAATGCTTCTAATTTGGCAGACTAACTTGGTTTTAGCATTTTGTTTCCCACTTGTGTTTGGTTCAGTGGAGCTCATTTACATGTCTTCTGTCCTATCGAAAATCTTTGAGGGCGGTTGGCTTCCACTTGCCTTCGCTACGTTTTTCCTCTCCATAATGTACACTTGGAATTACGGGAGTGTATTGAAATACCGACGCGAAGTCAGAGAAAAGGTATCGATGGACTTAATGCTTGAACTTGGCTCCAATCTTGGAACTGTAAGAGTACCAGGAATAGGATTACTATATAATGAGCTTGTCCAAGGAGTTCCCTCAATTTTTCTGCAGTTTCTGCTTAACCTTCCAGCTCTTCACTCTACTATAGTTTTTGTCTGCATTAAATATGTCCCAATTCCTGTTGTTCCGCAAGAGGAAAGATTTCTATTCCGAAGAGTTTGTCCAAAAGATTATCATATGTTCCGCTGTGTTGCGAGGTATGGTTACAAAGATGTTAGGAAGGAAGATCACAATGCATTTGAACAACTTCTTATTGAAAGTCTTCAGAAATTCTTGAGAATGGAAGCACTAGAAGCTTCCTTGGAATTAGATGTAAACTTAAGCGACAATATAGACAGTGTCTCGGTCGATACGAGAAATTCTGATCTTCCAGAAGAGCTTAGGATTCCACTAATGCATGGTCATCAGAATTTGGAAGGAACAACTTCTACTTCTCAGGAAGCTGCATTAGCATTACCATCTAGTTACATGTCATCAGATGAAGATCCTAGTCTTGAATATGAGCTTTCAGCACTTAGAGAAGCAATGGATTCAGGATTCACATATTTGCTAGGACATGGGGATGTGAAGGCAAAGAAGAACTCTTTTTTCTTCAAGAAATTGGTGATAAATTATTTCTATACATTTCTTAGAGAGAATTGCAGAGGAGGTACTGCAAACATGAGAGTACCTCATACCAATATCATTCAAGTGGGGATGACATATATGGTCTGATAATTATGCAATGCAATCTCAGTCTGAAACAACACATTGTTATTAGTGTTTTTTTTTCTGTTACCAAAGATTTGTAAAATTTTCAGATTGTATTTGTCTTTAGAGCATTCAGATTGTGTTTCATATTACCTAAGATTTACAATTTAATATAATCATTTACAACTTTTTAAAATACCTAAGAAATCACAATCTTCCTGGCTTATATGCAGTACTGCGAAGCATTCCTAAAGGCATTCTTGGAAACAATAAGAAATGAAAATATTCTGACAGCTCTATACTCCAGCCAAACAACTTGATTCTCCAAAAACTAGTATTGGAAAGCTTAATTCTGTTCCTTTGTGAGAGAAGCTTTAGGGAAACTTAGAGAAAGGGAAAACATGCAGCACCACAGAGATCATAGAGAAACAGGAAGCTGGATGTGAAGGTTAAAGTGATGCGGACGACATCGTCGTTGGTTGTGCGGTTGAATCTCCCAATGGCATTCACGATGAAGGCAGCGGCATTTGCGTTTTGCTTCTCTATGGAAGATGTTAACAGAAAGAGGCACTGCAACACACTCCTGTTAGTTATGCACGTCTAAGGTTAAAGTGAGGTAAAGTGGTAAATGATGTGGCACAAATTCATTGGTGGGCCAGGGGTTGGAACAGCAAAGTCGGGACAGAGGATTTTCATCCGATAGGGGGGGGAGGTAAAGTGGTAAATTCGTTTTGCAATTTCTCAAAATGGTTTTATGTATTAAAAGATAAATTCGTTTGCAATTTTTCAAAACAGATTTATGTATTAAAGTGTTAAATTTGTTTTGTTTTTTTTAACTACGGATTTATTTCTAAAATTAGATAATTCCGTTTAACAAAAATCACACGGGTAAAATGGATAGAAAATAAATTGGTGGGGGAATAAAAACTAAAGGTGGGGTTATAAAAAATAAAACCCATAATTAAATTGGTGCTCAATTTGGGCCAACACATTTTTGGGCCAGGTTGGGTTCGGCTAATATATTTGGTTTTTTTTTACTCCCACGTAAACTAAAAACCCTAAAATACCCCTAAAAAATGCCTTTTTTAAAATAAAAAAAACCAATTGTATATATGTTATCTTAGATACATACGACTTGTATTTTGTAGGAATCGTATATATGTTTAAAAAAAACTAAATACGATTGGATAAAATAAAAAAAGTCGTATATACCCCCACACCTTGGTATATACGACTTGTTAAAGTACAAATAGTATTAATTTTTATTTTTTAAGACTTGTTTTTATTTTTTATTTTTTAATATGATTTGTATTAATTTTTAAAAAAAGGTTATAAAAAGGCTACTAAAAATTCGTTAAAGAGTCAAAACTAATCCAAAAATTATAAAAACACCACTATAAAACTAACAAAACCAAAATAAGTCTATGCAAATTTTTTTAGATTTTTTGGGGACTATGAAAAACCCATTTTTCATAATAGGTTGCCCGAAAACTCATTTTTTAGCCTAAATTATTCATTCGACGTATAACATTGTCACGTGTTAACGAACTACACACTAAACCCATTTTTTAGCCTAAATTATTCATATCTAATTTATTTTTATTTAAAATATATAATTTTAATTTTTTATTTGACTACAAAGTCGTATATACCAAATGTGGGGGTATATACGATTTGTAAAATACAAAGTCGCATATACAAAAGGTGGGGGTGTATACGACTTTGTAATTTTACAAATTGTATATACCCCCACATTTGGTATATACGACTATGTATATACGATTTAGGGGGGTATATACGATTCCTATATTTTTTTTGGAGCTGAGGATATTGTGGGATTTTTAAATTTTGTGGGGGTATAAAGGGAGTCTTGTGGGGGTATAAAAAAACTCAATATATTTTTGAGCTTAAAAAATGTTGGTCATAGGGCTAAATGAGTTGGCCCATATATAGACTCGAAAAAAAAAATTCAGCAAAAAAAAATTGGTCCAGAAAGCTGCAGACTATAATACTCTTTCAAAGACAAATTATATCTCTGTCTCTTTTTAATCTAACTTTTGTAAATTAGTCTTAGAATTTTCAGCATATGCTGCATATCTAGAAGTTTGTAGGATATAATCTCTGTTCAATGACAAATTTTGTCTCTATCACTTTTTGATCTAAATATTGTAAGTTAGTCATTTATAATTGTCTCTAGTATGGAATGTGGAAGATGGTGATTTAAATTTGAAGTTTAAAATTAGGTAAATACATGTCCTCCCTACACGTAAAAGTCAGCACAACAAGCCACATCACAACTTAGCGGTTAGTTTAGCTTCTGTTAACAGGCTTGGATGGAAAGTTCAAAAAATCTCATCTTTATTAAAAGTTTAAATCATAAAATACCATAGTGAGAAAAAGCTTAAAAGGCTAGTCTGAATTTTTTTAAAAAAAAAGCTTAGAGGACTAAATTGAAATTTAAAATAAAATAAACTGCGTGTTGAAAGCCACTTAGGCTACTAATAATCAACTTAACGAACACATCAGCTTCTATTAACTGAAATGGATGGAAAGGACGAAACTAACATTTAAAATATATTTAAAGTCCCAAAGTGAGGGAAAAAACTTAAAGAAACAAACTGAAATTTAAAATAAACTTAAAGGAGCAAAAATACATTTTTACCAGATGAATGTATTATTTAGCATTTTCTTTTTCATTTCCAACGAAAAGGAATTTAAAAATCCATTCATTCTGTCGTAGATGGGAACGAGTATCCGTCTTTTCTGACCTGCGTGATTATTTCTTCCAATAGAGTTTTTGACACATCCAAAATTTAAATTCAAGACTTTGAGGTGAGAACTGAATCCAAGTTATCATTAAGATCAACTCTTGTTGGTTTTTCCAATTTAGTTATCTAACAATAATGTTCACTATGAGCTGAGAGATTCTACAAGAAATTACTTTAGCGTATTATTGTTCTCTTCTTTAGCCTCTCAGCCAGTCATTATTTCAACATACTTTTCACATTCAACTTCAACTTCAACTTCCTCCCTATTCCCTACTCAAAGTGTTACATTCCTAATCTCAAAAAAAAAAAAAGTGTTACATTCCCATTGCTTGACGTAAAGAGATACATGAGATGTCTTTATATGTAATAATAATGCAACGGCCACCAACAATCAAATACTTCAACTTTTATGTTGATAAATTTTTTTGGTTCGGACTATTGCCGGATACATACGGAGTGTCCCAACGATTTCAACAAAAACTAATCTCTATTTATGTTTAGTATCACATTTCGTATTGACCAACTCCGAGTTTGTCTATAGTGGAAATCAAACCTGAGAGCATCGAGTTTGCACCAACACCGAGTTTGTTGATAATTAATCATAGGAGTACTTTCCTCCTTTATTGGTGTGTGCACTTATCCTAACTATATCTTTGGAATGAATAAAAAGAATACTAATAAAAACATAGCCGAACATCCACATAATGGAAAAAAGGAGAAAGGGAGAGGAAAAAAGATAGATACAATGGTTGTGTCCTTTTCAGGTATCTTACTCAGAATAATATGAATGCGCTATAAGGAGAAAAGTTGAATGGAAATTAGATAGAAAGTAGAAAAAAGATTTGCTATGGCCGCCACATCTGTTTTCCACTTTACCATATTGATCATTTAATTGACAATTTGAATGGTGTTAAGTGGACAAAATAATTGAGCTATAAGATAATTACTATTTGCGCAATGCTGTCTCTTTCAGATTTGCAGTTCACAAGTTATTGCTTCTCAACCAATTCAATTCCATTTTAAAGTCAAAGTCAATGGGACAAAGATTTGGGTTTATACTGGCTTGGTCTTCTTCTACAATGTAAGATTAGGTGAAGGTAAAAGGTTAAATTTGGATACCTTTTTTGTTTGTATTTTTCCCTGTGAATGTGAAAACGTGTAATTACCTGGTATACGAGTCTTAACTAGTTCCACCTTTTAAATAACATTATTCATAAAATATCATTCAATAAATTTAAATTGCATTTATCAATATTCCGATTAAAACAAGTTCCTATAAATGATACTTTGGAGAATATTGACACAACGTTGGTTATATTAAAAAAACATATATGAAATAAAATAATTTATTAAAAGATGTGAGATACCCTTAGGACTAGTTTTTTTCTCTCCTTATATTAAGGCTCTGTTTGGTAAAAAATAGCGGATAATGGATTAACTAGCGGATTGCGGATGAACTTATAGCGGATAGCGGATAAAATTTAAAGTGATAGCGGATAAGTTGATAGTAATAATGACAAATGAAGTGTTTGGTAAAATTAATGAAATGAAATTAATTGATAAATGTAAAATGACATAAAATGATATGTTTAATTAAAGGTTAAATGTATTTAATTAATATAAAATATGTTACAATATATATAAATTATGTTTCTATAAACTCATAATAAATAAAATATTTATTAAGATATTTAGGAATAATTGTTTTAAATACATTCTAATAGTCTTATTTATATAATTTGAAAATTGTTCCCAAGTATTTCTTAAGATAAGAATAATCAAGAACAAATGTGATCTGCTTCGCGTGAATAACAAAATGATCAACCCTTGTATTAGCCTCTTTGGGCGAGTTATGAAGTAGTACAATCATTAATGCCTAATAATTGATAGCCGTTACATAATAGCATCTACTACATAATAGTACGACAGTTACACTAAGTGTCCTCGGTCACTAGGTGGACCGAGCATTCTGGCAGAGCCGATCTCAAAGACCTGGCCGAGTGTTTGAGTGATCCCTAGGTAAGCTTGGGCTCAGTCCCTCAAGCTTTGTCTGGTGCCCTCGGTTGGAGAGCAATACTCGGCATGGTCGTGAACAAAAATCTATTTTAAAATTCAATTAAAATAAAAAAGATAATGCATGATAAAAATAAATAAGGAGGTAACAAACAACAATTGTATATTCATTACAAGTCTAATTTTGCATAAAAGAAAACAAGTTTAACTTATAGTATATTCATAACAAATAAAGTGACCGATAGCTAATAATTACATAAAATAAAAAAGAAGACCGTAACACTTGGGGCTTGGGCTGCGAAGAGACAGTGCCGAGAAGGAATAATAAAAGATTATAAAGGATATAAATGGAATATTATAAAATTAATGAGGGTAAAAATGACTAAAAAGATGAGTCACTATAAGTTATAAGTTCAAACGCTACTTGAAGTAGCGTTTCAAAAAACGCTATAAGCTACTCCAGAAACGCTATCCGCTACTGCTTGCCAAACACCTTTAATTTTTTCCATCCGCTATAAACTAGTCAAATCCGCTATAAGCTAGCGGATATGACTTGCCAAACAGAGCCTTAGGTGTTTGGCAATACAAGCTTTTAGCGTTTTTTCAGTAGCGTTTGAACTTATAGCTTATAGCGTTTCATTTTTTCTCTCAGTTTTACCTTCACTACTTTAATTAAATTACTCACTTATCCTTCATTAAACGAATTTCTCTCTCCTTTTTAAGAATTTATTACATATGTTCATTTACGTAATTTTTTATTTATAAGCTACTTCAACCGCTACTTTTACAAAACACTTTAAACTCAATCTGCTATCTCATCCGCTATCAGCTACATCATCCGCTATAAGCTAAATTATCCGCTATCTACTACTTTTTGCCAAACAGAGCCTAAGTGTTCTTTAAGCCACACAAGCCCATTTCATTATAAAAAAAAATTAAATACGTTTACCAGGTGACTTATAAGGTGAAGCATTAATTAAATCTGTCACTAGTGTACCAATCAAATTAACTATAAGATCTAGTATAAAATGTTATGTGTGATTGTTATTTCATGTTGGTTGATACAATTTTAACCACAAATAACATTTTATATTATATCTGACGCTCAATTTGATCGGTACATCAGTGTGCTATTTAGTTGACTTTCACCTTAGAATTCACCATTTTTTCGTCCTTATAAAAGGTGTTCTCATTTTCAGTTTTCAATAAATGTTCATTCGGCATCCTATTCATTAAAGGCTTAAAGGTGTGTTTAGTCCCTGTGAATATCACAATATCCAGTTTCGTCCCTGCAAATATATATTTTTTAAAAGAACCCTTGCAAATACCAAACACTTTCACCTTAGTTGACGCTCAATTATATCTCTCACTAGTGTTCTCATACTTTAATGACTAGAATGCCAAATTATTTGATATTACAAGTTATTTTGCATCCTATTCATTAAAGGCTTAAAGGTGTGTTTAGTCCCTGTAAATATCACAATAATCCAGCCAGTCCCCTGCAAATTTTTTTAAAACAACCCTTGCAAATACCAAACATTTCTAGTTTGGTCCCTGTCGTTAATTTTAGGTTAACACCGTTAATAGATGTCTTGTCATCCGCCCATGTCAGCATTGCCACGTATTCAGATTAAAAAACGAAATCACAGTTGTAAGATTATTTCGTTTTATTCAGATCTGATTACGAAACAAATTGTAAACGAATTGTAAGATTGGAAACGAATTCAGATCTGATTTCGTTTTATTCAATCGATTTTGTTTTATGCACATCCGATTTCGGATTGGGTATTATCGTGAGGTTGAAGATGATGAATAGTAACATATGGGTTTGGACTTTCAAGAGTTATGTAATATATATCACAGTTGTAGGATTATATTCAACAAGATTAAGTGGTGAAGTGGTTAAATAGGGTGCTTGGTAGCCAAATGGTTGTGGGATCGACTCCCACACTTGCCAAAGTGCTAATTTTTTTAGTAACAATAACGCTGACATGGCACATGACATGGGCTAATCACTACAACAAATCTAGTAGATGGGCAGCGCTTTTTTTCATCCATTGGCAGCGCTTTTGAGTATTCTTTGAACGTGTGTATTTGGTGATTCCACTCCAACAATGGGCAGCGCTCCCTAAAAGCGCGACCCATTGCCAAACACGTCCTCCCAGATACGCATCGCTTTTAAAAGCGCTGAATATTTCCAAGCGTCCTACCAAATACGCAACGCTTGTTAAAAAGCGTTGAATATTTACCAATTGCCTTCCCAGATACGCAGCGCTTGTTAAAAAGCGCTGAATATTGTCCCCAGATACGCAGCGCTTCATTAAAAGCGCTGAATATTGCCTATTTGGGTTACCAAATACGCAACGCTTCATTAAAAGCACTGAATATTGCCTAAATTTTTTTTTTTTATTTTTTTTCTGTTTTGTGTGTTTTCCTTTTTATATTTACAAGTTACTTGCCTGTACAGCCAATCCAATCCATTACAGAAACAAATACATAAGAGGAACCAAAACAAAATTGCTAAGAGGAACCAAATTACATATAACAGAAACAAATTACATAAGAGGAACCAAAACAAAATAGCTAAGAAGTTTCATTATCTAATTCATATGTATCCAAAACAAGCTATCAAGTTACAATATTATGAACACAAAACTAGCTAGCTAACTTATATGTACCCATATAACTGAAATTATATAAATAAAATTAGAATTGAAATGGTTAAATATTGGAAAGAACCACTATTAAATCGAAATCATATAAAGATATATTATAAGTAGATACCTGACGGGGGATAGTCGTTTTCTTTTGGGTAATAATATCCTTCATATATTTCATGACGTAATACCCACAATCAATGTTATTGAATTGTCTAGGACACTACAAAACATAAGATTAGTTAATTGTTAAATTGAGTTGAATACAGTTTTTTGATAAAATAATGTAATGTATAAGTTACAAACTTACAATTATTGGTAACCATTTGACCGTTAATTTTTCCACTCCCCAATATGTGCTTAAACAACTGAATAGAATGTCATATAACTATATTAATAAGAATACATACATATATAAGTAAAAGTAAGAAATATGCAGAATGAACGAAATAAACACATCTGTTAAAAAGCTTCACAAACTCGATGTGGTTTTGGTAATGATTTTGAAGTGAGTCAAGGTAATACACGGTTTGTTTGCTAGGATTAATTGCAAACAAAACCCAATGTCTCCTACAAAATAAATTTACGAATAAGTAATTGACTACTATTTAAAAATGCATGTTATATAAGAATGAGTAAAATTTCTCACCCTAAGTTAACCGGTGCTAGAAGTAAGGCATCATCGCTTCTATTTTGAGCTTCATAGAAGCGCTCAGTGATATAATTTTTAACAGCAACCCGGTTTTGTTCCACAAGTGATTGATAATTAGGCAGGTTGCGATTCACTTGATGAAAGGTTGTACTTTCCGGACAACTAGAACAGAAATCTATGTGTCTGTTCGGAAGGGACCAAAATGTCCTCGTACAAGTACCTACAATTAGATATATAAATATAAATATAAATATATATATATATATATATATATATAAATTAAATTAATGATATAATAAAATAAATTCGACAATGTCAAATAATAAATTACATAGTACCTGACATATATATTCATAACAACACCGGTTGCCTCATCCGAATCACATACAACACGTAAATCCTCACGTCCGACTATTACTGGACCGCTAAATCCAAAAATTTCTTCATCAAACATTATGATAAGGCCTGTCTCCTTCATCATGTATTTCTCATACGTGTCGGCCTGACCAATATTCCTATAAGCTTCATTAATGGAAGAGGAAGAGGCGGGCTGAGACACCATTGGAGAAGGGGAGGGATGAGTCACTTGGCGAGAAGAGGAGGGATGAGTCACTTGGCGAGAAGAGGAGGGCTGAGTCACTTTTGGAGGAGAGGCAGGCTGAGAAACTTCTGCATAAGGGGTGGACTGAGACACTTTTGTAGAAGGGGTGGATCGAGACACTTTCTTGCCAATAGATTTTTCCTTGCCAACACTTTTCAAAGGAGACATTTTCTTGCCATTAGACACTTTCTTAGATTTTGCATTTTCGCGTATCTATGTATAAACAAAAATAATTACTTAGTTAGCACAAAATATATGACAAAAACTATAATTAGTTAGTTACAAATATATTGTCACTTACAACGACAAGGTCTGATGGCCATGCCACAAAGGTACCAATCGCTTGTAACAAATCAAGATATCAATATCATCAATTGGAACAGGCAATGGTGCATCCTCCTTAATTGGTACCGCAACTCTGACTCTAACATGATTTGGAGGTAGGGGTAAATTGTGCATCAATGGACCCAATTCGTTACATGTGAAGCCTATTGCAACCATTTCATATGGGTTTGAGATATACAATTCACACTCACACTCATTGTTGTCCTAAATCAATTATAAACCAAAAAATAATAAAGACATTATTTGATGTTATATATATATATATATATATATATATATATATATATATATATATATGTACAATAAAGAGAGATTAATTCCTTATTTATTGTAATAAAAAACAATTAATACCTTAGTTGACTGGCATGGTGCAACTATCTAGGTGCAACTTCGCTATGTGTAGCAGGATGGTACCGGTGGCATAACATGGCCATAATGCGATCGGATATCATTAAGTTGAGCTTGCAAACTTTCATACAATGCCATCATCTTTCTCAATTGTGGACAATCATGATTCTCATCATAGACTTTTCTGTTTTTTTGTACAAAGTACTCGGTTGGATTAATGTCAAATCCAAGACCCCTCATGCGACCGAGTATTCTTCTCTACCTAAGGCACGTGTAAGGATTTCCTTTTCGTGAGCAATCGGTGAGCTCTCCCGTGACAATCGATCGTGATATGACTTCCGATTCACAAAACAAAAGTATAATACATTATAAAAATCATAAAAGTTACAAAACAATATTTGAATTTAGGAAATACTTACAATTCTTTCAGACACCTCCTTAGTTTTAGGATCAACAATCTCATTTTCTTTGTTTAGTCGACCCTCTACCCACAAAACATGCCGCTCAACACCTTCTTTAGTAGGATCTTTCCCACTCTCCACCAACTATATTTAAATTTACCAAATGTTAAGAAATTATATAAAAAGTTTCATGAAACTAAAAAAATCAAGCTTATTGTGCCTTACCAATCTCTCTTCAATATGTTGATATGGAGTAGCACCGCCTCTATAACGATACTCACAGCCAGAAGCACACTTTCGATTCTGTTGACTTGCTTTCTATTTAGAGAGATAAGTATACATTAATGTATAATAGATAGTTGTCAAATATATTTTAGGTTATAACTTAATAGATAGTAGCACTAACCAAGAAGTTTGGATCTTCGGTGCGTATCCTAACAAATGTGTGCCAATCCTCCTCTGAAATAAACCCACTATATATTGGTGGAGGATTCCAATTGATGTTTCCATTATCATCTTTCAACCAAGTTTTTGTTAATGTCGTTCTGAAAGTTTTATGTAACTTTCCGGCTTCCTTCATTATCCAGTCCTTTTTAGAATCATCCACATCAAAATATTTCTGCTTATGCACATTCAATGAAAATGATATAAATAAATTTATATATATATATATATATATATATATATATATATATATATATATATATATATATATATATATATATATATATATATGTGACTTCAAAATTTCTATATAAGATAACCAAAAAGATTTAAAATTATATACCTGTATTGTTAACCACAACTCATGTTTTTGTTTCTTCAAAACGGGATTTTTTGTGTGAACCCAAGTAGTGATTGTTATTGGTATCATTTGTTTTACCTTACTACCAAGGAAAGTAATCAAATGAGTGTTGTTTTCTCCAATTGGCAGACCCTTAACATTCCATTGGACCTGCATTATGTCATTAGTAAATTAGTCCACAAACAATTAAAACTTAGTATTGAATGAAGTTAATTAACAATTAATTAGTAACTTACATTAATTTTCCTTTTCCTTTACTTATCCGGTTGATGATATCCTTTTTTACGGTCATTCCACGAGGAGCACGCTTCCTGATATAGTTTCCAACATCATGATCACTATCATGACCGCTGTCATGCCCACTATCATGATCACTATGATCTGCCATCTTACCTACAATAAAACATAATCATTGTTTGTTATATTTATCCAATTAAAAAAACATCCAACAAAAAAAATAAATAATCAGTCAAAGAAGATGAAAATAACATCCATGTCTATAAAATAACATCTATGTCGGTTACCTTTTCCTTTTCTTCGATAATTTTTTTTTTTTGCAATTCGCTCCTTGGTACTTTGTTTTTGACGAATCGTAATTCCATCAGTATGATCCTTTCTAACATACACAACATCCTCTCTATAAGTACTTTCCTCTACTAGTGATGTCCCCAAGAAAGGGTCATCCTCGATACTATCATCATTGGTTTCTTGATCATAAATGTAATTCACTAATTTATTTTTTGTCAGTAAAACAATAGACCAATTGATATCAATTGGATCAGTGACATAAAACACTTGTTGAGCTTGGGATGCCAAAATAAAAGGCTCATCTTATATCCCAACTTGTTGAAATTCACCCGCATAAACCCCGACTCATCAATCTGTAAACCATTATTATTGTCAACCCACTTACGTTGGAACACAGACTCCTGAAACATGGTGTAATCCAACTCCCATATTTGTTCAATGACCCCGAAGTATGACATATTCGCGTATATGGGATTTCTGTCTTTGGCACTTGATGTATGCATAGCTTCGAGCAACAAGAGTCACCCCACTATTTTGCATTTTACTCGATCATCATGGGTTTTTGTATAGAACGCGTGTACCGTTAATTAGATAGGCGGTGTAAGAGAAAACATGCATATTTGGACCTTTTGCTAACCATCTCAATCTTTTTGAAATCAAGTAGGATTCATAGCAAACTCAAATCAATGTGCTCTTTTAACCACACTATGAAACTCCGATTGTGTTCCTTCGTTAACCAAACTTCACTCTTATATGGGTAATCACTCTTAAGTATGTCCATGTGCTTGGCAACATATGAATCAACCTCACTATCATTGTGCAAAACATATAAGTGTGCTTGATCTAGTTCTTCCCTTGACACCATCACTATTTTATATCCCGACATCCCTTTACTAATGCTTCCTAAGTGGCGAGACCTTGGAAGTCCCACAGAATATTCAAGACTAGATAGATAGCGGGTGCGTAACTCAATGACTTCTTCAACTATGTAGCGCTCAACAATACAACCCTCGGTCGCGTGATCGGTTTTTCACATATCCTTTTAATATCTTCATGTAACGCTCAAACGGATGCATCCATCTCATGTAACATGGGCCACACAATTGTGTCTCTCTAATCAAATGGCTGTTAGATGAATCATTATGTCAAAAATGAAGGTGGGAAATACATCTCAAGCTCACACAAAGTGACAAAGTAATTTCTCTTTGCAATGATGGCAACTTTCTAGGTCAATCACTCTACTACAAATCGCCTTAAAGAAGAAACAAAGTTTGGTTAGCGTCTGGCGCACTTTCTTAGGCAAAATGGATCGTATACCAATGGGGAGCAAATTCTCCATTAGAACATGACAATCATGGGACTTTAAAGACTTTAACTTGAGGTCTTTCATCGATACAAGGTTTGTAACATTTGAAGAATACCCCTCTGGAACTTTTACTCCATGAAGAAACTTACAAAACACGGTCTTCTCCTTTTTAGATAGAGTATGAAGAAATGGGAGGTAGATATGTACGTGTACCTTTCTTTATCGGACCCAATTCTGGTCTCAACCCCATACTAAGCAAGTCCAACTTCGAGTTGATGGTATCTTTAGTCTTTCCTGGCATATTGAGTAAGGTACCAATGACACTTTCAAAGACATTTTTTCAACATGCATCACATCAATGAAGTTGTCTTACATATAATGACTTCCAAGATGGCAACTCAAGAAAATCGACTTTTCTTCCACCCCGTTTGGCAACCTCTCCCGCAAAAGGCTTCCCAAATTTAATGTTCAAATCTTTCACCTTTTCAAACAGTTGTTCACCCGTCAAAGCCATGGGAGCTTTACGGTTTTGTATTCCCATTGAATGCCTTTTTCAACGATCGCATCGATGAGTAGATGGCAAAAATCTACGATGAACAGTGGTAGATATTCTTCCTACCATGTTCCAACCACATCCAATCGGTGTTATCTTCACATATAGGGCATGCACATCGACCTTTCGTCATCGCACCGGATAGATTGTCGTATGCTGGAAAGTCATTAGTTGTGCCAAAAATCATAGCCCTCAAGTTGAAACTTTCTTCTCTGAACCCATCATACACCTCTACTCCATTCTCCCACATTAGCTTCAAGTCTTCAATTAAATGAGCCAAGTATACATCAATATCATTTCCCGATTGTTTGGGCCCAGAAATTAACAAAGACAACATCATATATTTGCGTTTCATGCAAAGCCTTGGAGGTAAGTTATAAATCGCCAATATCACGTGCCATGTACTGTGGGAGCTACTCTGAATACCGTGCGGGTTAAAACCATCGGCAGACAATGCAAGTCGTAGGTTTCTTGGATCCAACCCGAAATCAGGATAATCAATATCAAATTTTTTCCATTGCGGAGAATCCGCCGGGTGTCGTAACATGTCATCTTTAATCCTTTCATCCTCATGTCATGTCAAGTGTTTTGCATCTTCTGAACTACGGTACATACGCCTAAATCGAGGAATTATGGGAAAATACCACAACACATTTTCTGGAGCAGAATCTTTCTTTTTATACCGCGATGCATTACATTTAGGACACAACTTTAAAAAATCATGTTCATTCCGAAATAGAATGCAATCATTGGGACAAGCGTGTATCTTCTCATAGTTCAAGCCAATGGACCCTAACATTTGTTTTGCATCATACGTCCGAGAAGGGAGCACATTATCCTTCGGCAACATTTCTTTCAATAGTGTGAGTAATTCAAGAAAGCTCTTATCCGTCCATCCGTGGCAAGTTTTCAAGTTATACAACTTTATCACGACCAATAATTTTGTGAATTTCAGACAACCCTCATACACGGCGTCTCTGCATCCGTTATCAACTTCTCAAACATTTGAGGACGGTCATTAAGATCGTCTTCAAAAGCCTTTGCCATCTCTTCAAATTCGTCCCCAACAAATGTAGGTATTTATTTGTCAACGGTGCACATCTCTCAAGATTATTACCCATATTCGAAGATTCAACTCTTTCCTCACCATGCATTGTCCAACAAGTGTAAGTTTGATCAATTCCATTACCCTTTAAATGTCCTGTCAACTCAAATGCGCATTAAGCGATTTTACATAGCAACAACTTAAACAGGGACATATCATATTACTAGATCTCCTAAACGTTTAACAAAGACAATTCACAAAATAATTCACTCCATCTCTATATTCCTTGAATGCATTTATCAAGTGCGGACATCCACTTTCTATCCATAATGTCCCAATATCTATAATAAATTCCGGATAAGAGAACTTAAACTCTATCCTTTAGGCATATTCGATTTTACTAATATAGATGACACACACTTGCTTAAAAAATCTATCCTTTCGTAATCAAAATCTCAACAAAACCAAGCAACAAACACTTAAAATTTTTAGTCAACAACAACAACAATCTTTCTTATTTGTAAAAAAAAAAAACAACGAACAATCTTTCATAGCAATTGATAGATATTCATCACATGAATAAGTACTCCTATTCAAAGCAATTCAATTTAAATTGTATACACTTCAAAAATGTAGATGAAAATGAACATATTAAAAGAGACACCTAATTTCTCTCCTATCAAACACATTCAACTAATTTTACATATCAAACACATACAACTACATTCAACATATTCTTCTCCTATCAAATATTTTTTTTTCACACATTCAACATATTTCTCTCCAATCAAACTACATTCATCTCCAACCTAACAAAAACCTAAAAACAAAAAACAAAATAGAGAACTAACCTTTGAGAGAAGATGAAGACAAGCAATGAGGACTATGGGTGCGTTGGAGAGGATTCACGAGAGTGAGGGATTGAGAGGATTCACGAGACAAGCAATGTGGGTTTGGGGGTTATTGTGGGTTTGGGGGTTATTGTGGGTTTTGGGGGTTTGTGGGTTTGGGGCTTTGTGGGTTTGGGGGTTTTCTGGGTTGTGGGAGCTCGTTGAGAGTGAGGGAGAGCTCGCGGGTTTGTGGGTTTGTGTGGGTTTGTGGGTTTTTGCTGAGAGAGAGAGAGAGAGAGGGGAGAAGAACGCAAAAAAAGAAACACGCAGAGAGAGAGAGAGGAGAGAGGGAGAAAGAAGCACGAAGCGGAAATGAGAGGAGAGAGAAAAACGAACGAGCGAGCAAAAAAAAATAAAACAATACGCAGCGTTTCTAAAAAACGCTGAATATGTGGTTTTTCGTTTTCAAATACGCAGCGTTTGATTAAAAACGCTGGGTATGTGGCTATCTCGTCCTCTCTATACACAAGGTTTGCTAAAAAACGCTGCGTATGTGGCTATCTCGCCCTCTCTATACGCAAAGTGTTTGCTTAAAAATTTGGGTATGTGGCTATCTCGTCCTCTCTATACGCAGCGTTTGCTTAAAAACGCTAGGTATGTGGCTATCTCGTGTTCAAAATACGCAGCGTTTGCTAAAAAACGCTGGGTATGGGGTTAGCGTATTTGGGTATAGGTGGCGTTTCTTAAAAAACGTTGGGTATGGGGTTAGCGTGTTTGGGTATAGGTGGCGTTTTAAGACAAAACGCCGCTCATGGTGGTGCTCTTTTTTAGCCATTCTGGCGTAGTGAATGACGTGGCAACCGTTAGTTTTTTGGATGGAAAGTTAATAGCAGGGACCAAACTAGAAGCGTTTGGTATTTGCAAGGATTGTTTTTTAAAAAATAATTTTTTTTGAGGGACGAAATGGATTATTGTGATATTTGTAGGGACTAAACATACCTTTAAGCCTTCATTAAAAGTGTAACTTGACATGGGCCCATATGAAAGTCATTAGCAAGCTGACTATCAACTTAACGCCAAAGGAATGTGATTTGACATCATACTCGTTAAAAAGTATGATGTGTCAAAATGCGACTTAAACATCTGAGGGTTAACAAGGTACATTTTAACCCAACCAAACCCAACCCACAAAATGTGGGTTGGTTCGGGTAATTGGGTTGAGGTGGTTTCAAAATAAGCAATCTCATAGTGTACGGGCTGGGAGCTAATTTTGAGAATTGAGAACTTACTGAGCCCAATCCAATCTATAAAATGTGACCTTGCTGTCAGGCCAAAGTCTAAGACTATTATAAGTATTATCATGCAATTGTTTATAGAAGAGAAAATAATTTTAAAGTTTTTATTGGCTTAGAATCATCAAATGGTTCCACTAACAATTGATACAAAGACTTCATTTCAAAAAATTCTCGGTAAAAAATAGTGAAAAACCACTTTACAATACCAACCAATTTATTAGGTCATTAACCGATTAACCAAGTTTTTAGTCAATGACCTAGAAAACTGTGAAAAGACAGGTTGTTTAATAGCTTAAAAAACTTGATTAATTGGTGTTGTAAAATGGTTTTTGGCTGAAAAGTTTTGACTAAATAACATTACTTGTGCCAAAATCATCAAATTGTTGATGAATGAGAATTGTAGAAAAAATATTGAACCAAACTTGGTTTGATTTTGATGTTGGTTTGTTCTTCTTATTTCTATTGGCATCGTTCTAGTTTTGCCTACTTTTATTCATTTTGTTTTTAGAAAATGATATTTTATTAATGAACCAAGTACTCAACTCAACCCAATCCATTTGAGATTGAGTTAGATTAGTTCGAGTTATATGAAAATTTAGTTCTTATTACAAACTCAACCCATACATATTTGATTGAGTTAAGTGTTTAAACGCATCAAAACCCACCCAACCCAACCCGCGCTCACCCTAACATTACTGACCAAATATATAAACAAAGATAAGTAGGAACTAAAAGTTAAAAAAATTATTAGAAACAAAAAATGCAAACTTCATATTTTTTTCTTTAACCTCAAAGGATTTGCCTAATGGAACATGATATAGTATTTGATAGATAATGGGTTCAAGTCTTCGTTAACCCACTTGAAGTCAAATAAATGTAATTTCATTACTAAGTATTTTTTTTATAGACAATTGTTAGTGGGGGTGGGAAAAATGTTAGTTTCCGGGACGAAACCAACATCACTTGTCCAGTGGCTTAATCTACTCTAGAGTAGATTAAGCCCGATCTCTCGATTTAATCTTAAGACAAATAGTGATTAGTCTTTCATTGAAAGTATCAAAGAAACATCCGAACAAAAAAAGAGCCTAAATGTTTTTCCTTCCTTAGCCAGAAGTGGGACACTTTACACTAAATTTAAAAATAATACTCACTCCGCCTCATATTATATATCGTTTTGGATCATTTCACACATATTAATAAAAATAGTTAATTTTGTATTGGAAAGAGAAATTGTGAGTTACTCCCTCTGTCCCATTTTGTTTGTTGTTTTATCAAAACCAATTTGTCACAAATGGATTGTTGTTTTAGAATTTCAATGTAACTTTTAATATTTTTTTTCATTTATGCCCTTATTAATGATGATAATTTTTTACATTTAAAAAATGATTTACATTTTCCTATGTAAAGAGATAAAGAGTTAATTTGTAAATTACACAACACTTTTTAAAAAATCTAGATTCCTAATCATTTTTCTTAAAAGGTGTACCAAAACCTTAAACTGCAAACAATTTGAGACGGATGGAGTAGTTTACCAATTAACTCTTGTTAATGACATTGGAAAGATAAATTAGTAGAATAATGAAGGATATGACGGAAAAAAAACATTAAATTTTTATTGGATTCTGAAAAGTCATATATTATGTGATAATTTTTTTTCTCTATAATAATATGAGACGGAAGGATTAATATTTAATCCTAAAAAAAAAAAAAAGCTTTGATTGAGGATTGATAGAAGAGCAAAAAGGAGAAGAGAGAAGGGCAAAAAGGAATCTGAGGATGGTGTGAAAGATACGTAAGTATGGAACATTCCATTGGATAATGTTGTTGAAAAGCAACGAGTGGCATTTCTCGTAATAATAATAATTAGAAAAAGACTGTTTTCACTCTGAAAAGTTTTGGATAAACACGTCTCTTCACACACACAAAACCAGAGAAGAGAAGAGAGAGCCAATTCATTCTCCTCACCACCAATAACTGTCACTTCCGCTAAACGCGGCGACTGGATAAGCTAAGGCCCACATTCCCCATTTTAAACAAAACGTCTCAATCACGTACTGTCTCCACGCGTTATCTGTAATTTCCCTCCTTCCCTTCCCCGTCACGAACGAACGAGTCTGCTGGGACCCACATCTGTTTCCCTTAACGGCTGCCGCCGGTACACGTGCTTCGCTGTGGGTTGCGCGTGGGTTGGGTAAGTCATCATAAGTGAGCGGATGGACTTTTTTGATGTGGAAAATGGTAACAGGCTAACAGCCTACTACGCCTAACGCCCCTACGCGCTTGGCGTCGGGGGAATGATGCATTACATTTGCATATTTGCATTTTGCATTACACATCAGTATTTAACCACAACTTCCATACAAAAAATTACAAATATTTAACCTCGAGTGTTCTCCATTATTACTTTAGTGCCATGTAAAAATATTCAGCGCGCTTTATTAACCATGTAAAAAATGATAGTAAGTACGAGTATTCTTTATTCAATTGTTAAATTTCAATACTGGTTAAACAATATCTTACGATAATATTTAATGATTATTGGAGAGAGATTTGATTTGTTTCATATCCTAAATACACTCATAGTTAATATGCTGAATATTCTACTTGTAGTTTTAGGATATTCTTCAACATAATTTCTACGGAGATAAAAACAACTCACTATGATTTTTGTCGATAAAAAACTAAAAACCACACACTAAGATTACCTATGGATAGTAAATGTTTAATTCTTAAGGTTCGGTTTAACAAAAGTAATAATGCAGAACACTAAAGTTTTTCAAAATGATATAAATACCTCGAGTGTTTCATAAAATTAGTGGTTCATTAAATTATAAATATAAAAATAATATAAATAGTCATTTATAACTAATGTTTTTTTTATCAAAATAAAAGCAATAAAAAGAAACACGAAACAGAAACAAACTAAAGTCTAATACGCTCTATCCTCATAGCATCGGCTATAAGGAAGGGTGAAACAACGGTAGGACAGAGAGGCCACACATGATTTCCATGGTTTATATTAGCTCCAAACTTTGTTAACCGATCAGCACACGATTTGCCCTCACGAAGCGTGTGGGCATAAGTCAAATCCCAAGTCTTGAGAGAAAATGATTTAATGTAGGAAATAATGGAAGCATAGGGGTGCAACCTCACGAGCAATCAACGATAGGGCGGTTTCGAAGTCTAATTCACAAATAATAGACCTATAACCATTGGATAAAACTAAGTTCAATCCTTTGAAAATTGCATTGAGTTCTGCATTCAAGTTAGTAGCAATGCCACAACTTCTCGAGAAACAACGAAGCCAACCACCTGTATGATCCCGAAGCAATCCCCTATAGCCACTACGACCCGGGTTACCAATGGAGCTTCCATCAACGTTAAGTTTAATACAATTGCTAGTATAGGAGGAAACCAACGAACCAATCTAGGAGGACGAGTAGACACCTCAGCAGAAAAAAAATTAACAACATCTTCTGAAAATTGTTTAGCTCGATTAAGAATTTGTCCATTTTTCATCATTAAAAACTCCATCATTTCGAGTCATTCAAATGAACAAACAACAACAGATAAATATAATATTTTGGTCACTGATGTGTGGAAATGCCACATACACTTGAGTGCAAGTATACACTGTCCAAAAACAAGTAGTAAAAAGATCGAACCCACAGAGATTGAAAAACTCACTTTTAAAACAAATATAAAGTAATAAAGTGTAAAGTCACAAAGTAATAAAATAATTTTGGATTTTGGTTGATGATCACAACTAAGTTAGAAAACAAAGAAAGAATGTTGATAGTGTAAAAGAGAAAAGCTAGTTGGAATGTCTTTATCAAGTAATTTACTTATAAGTGTATGATGCAGTATGTGATGCACTTTGAATCTTTGTTGCATTAGCTATGTGCTTTTCGGTCACTTTCTTCTTGAGTATCATTACCACTCTTATGATCCTTGTTCTATGCAAGATTAAAGAAAGGGGTGTTAGTGCCAATCTTGCCTCCTAACAAGTATCACTTTGCTTAAGTGAATTCACTCTTGTATTTTAAGTACCCACAATTATCCTATGGACTATATTATCCTATGTCTAGGACTTAGCATGGTTTTCACAAAGTTTTCTTTATGTAAAACACTCACCCATATTAGTTCTTGAGTTCTTAATTGTAAGCCATGTCTGGTCATTTACAAATCTACTTATTCTAAGTGATCAAGTTCAAAATAAGTTTTGAAAAGATTATCAAGCAAGAACTAAAGTACAAACATACATACATGCAACATACTTACTTAAAAGCTCATTAAATGATTAGAACATTCCAACTAAGAAAGGTTTAGCTAACAAGAGACATTGCAAGATATATATATAAACTGAATAGACCATGTTTATATATATAGAAATCACAAAAGAGAAACAACAAGAGTAAAGTTACAAATGTTGAAAACCTTTGTATGAAGTCTTCTAGCAATGCACTAGCATTACTCCTTAGCACTATACAAACACTATGAAAACGAGTTAAGGAGGATTTATGAATTCCTTCCTCTTCCTCTAAAAATATAAAAACTAACTATGTATATTGAAATTTTAATCTAACTTATGGATTGTGATATATTTCCAAATGAAGATGTGAGGTCCTTTTATAGCCTTCAAGTGAGGTGCTTCCTTTCTTCATGTTGAAGTCATCTTGAGTGGATCATATTTGTAGTTGCTTTCAGAGGTTTATCCATGTTGAAATCTTTGACTTAATCATATAGGCGGTTCCATGGTGTTAGAACAAGTGTCCCTATGTTGATGACTCTTCAAAGCTAAACTATAGCTATGTGTGAATGGTAGGCGCCTACTATACAAGTTTGGATGGCATCGGGAAGCGGTGCAGGAGGTCATCACATTGCATGTGGATGCATATGAAACAGTCGCTTATTCACCAAGTAGTGCGATTTTGATGCAGGATCGGTCTGAGGAGCATTGATGCTGAGCGACATTGAGACCGCACTGAACAAAAACATCAAACATACCACAATATATCCAAAATGGCCTAATAATAACTATATCCATTCAAATCACTCAAGATATCATATATCACACTAAATACTATATAAACTCTTTATTATTACTTAAAAGAGAGCAAATACTAAGTTTAAACATATGAAATACTCTATATAAAATAGAGTTATCACACCCCCAAACTTAAACCATTGCTTGTCCGCAAGTAATGACAAAGACAAACTATAAAAACTAAAATTCTAGAAGATAGATCAGCTTGATTTTTGGATTTTCATGAGGAGTTCCCTATGAACTTCATTTCTTAACAATCTTTCTTTTGCCTTTATTTCTTCAAAACTACCAAAGCTATTCAAACTCTTTTGTGTGTGTGTGAACCTACTGAGTTGAGATTGGTTCCAAGACTAAGTGAAAAATTTCCTCCTAGCCTTTGAAAGGATTGGTTCATCTTTGGTCACACCAAAATATTTTTCAAAAGAAAGTTTAGACTCACAAAATTTTCTCAAGTGTTGGGGAGTTTTAAAATCAAAGGACTTGGTTGAATCTTTCAAAGCTTTTGAGCCAATGCATTTTTCTATTTTTTTGTGTGGATCTTTTTGTGCAAATGCAATACTTCTTTGAAGTGATTTTGTGCATTTATTTTTTTTCTGCATTTTGCTTTTCTTGATCAAGTTTGCTTTGTGATGATTTGCAACTGACCGATAATGCTTTTTCTTTTCTAGCTCATATTACCTTCCTCACTCGACCTCCGGATGCAAATGCACTTTGCACAGTCTTTGACCTCCAGATGCATATATTTTTCTTTGCACTTTTGGCACGAGTTCGGATTTATTGAACTATCCTCCGGATACATTTATTCTGCATGGCACAGTGTCTTTGACCTCGGATGCATTCATGTACTTAAACACGGTATAGTTTCAAAAGATTCGAGGATATGGCTTGTCCTTTTTTTGTATTCTTTTTCTACATTGTTTACTCTTCACTTTTGAAATTCAGCCTTTGTTTTCATAAAACACCCCCAAACTTAATTCTTTAAGCTCTTCTTTCTTTTTAGTAAAGCTTTGTTTTGACCTAAGCTTACCAAAAATTCCCTTGCATCATTGATCTTTAAATAGCAAGGTTCTTTTCACAAACTTCGTTTTGAAGTGTTGAAGTAAAAATAATTTTGGTTTTTCCGAGAAATAAGGCTTCTTTTTCTCTTTATCATAAAAATTCCATCCATAGGGTTTTTCACCATATTTTTGAAAAAGCGATCTTTTCTACTAAAATATTTAGATACTACTTTGTTAAGTACATCTAATATTTAAACAAACTAAAAACTATTTAAAACATATATATTTACTATCTAAAACATATTTAATTAAACACACAACATATTAGATAAAAACAAACATAATTAAACATAACATGCAAATCCCCCCCCAAACTTAAGGGGTTGCAGTGTCCTCACTGCAAATTTGTTCAGAAAAAACAAACCATTTGTTCAAAATAGGGGAGAGGGATTAGTACAACCAGGGAAATAGTCAAAAAGAAACAAAACAAGCATATAGCAGTTTATGTGAAAACTTGTAAAGTGATACTCATTTCTTTGCTCCACTCCTGATTCTGGTGCTATGTCTGCTTGGAGGAGTGTGTTTCACCTTATGCTTCTTCTCCTTGGGCTTGCTTTGGTGTTATACTCAGAGTGCAGATGCACCTCCTACTTCAGTGTAATTGCGGGAATTTCTTCGGAATTGATGCAGTGCATCGATCTTCGCACGATTTCTTCCTCTTTGGTGTTAATTTTGCCTGCCTTCCTGCAGGTTGCTTGAAGAACTTCTGAGTGTTGTGCAGAGCATCCCTCTTCTGTTTAGCCATTTCTTCCAGAACCATTTTAATTGTTGCCTCATCATGCACAGTTGTTGCCTGTTGTGATGCAGCAGCAAGTGATGCTTGAGAGCATCACTCTGTATCTCAACAGTTTGAGTTCTTTGTCTCTCTTTTGAGATGATTCTTCAATTTTATCTCCTTTGTCGAGTCCTTCTTCTTCTCTCTTTCTGCAAAATCTCTTTCTCAAGAGCAGAAACAACATTTGAAATAATGTTGCTTGGGTTAGAAGGTATCTTGCTTGAGTGCATTGGCATAATTGGGGTTTGTTCTCGAGATTGGTTCTTACGTGTGAGTTGTTTCTTGTGTTTCTTTTCTTGGAGAGGGTGGTGGGGGTTGTTTGTGGTGGTGATTGTGATAGGACTGGTGGATCATTGAGGGAGGGTAATGGTGATTTTGGAATGGAGGAGGATTCTTGGTTTGGTGAGATGATGGGTGTTTTGGTAACTGGTGAAGTGATAGGGGTTTCTGGTTGTTGGGTTGATCTTTGAGAGGTTTGGCATATTTCTCGCCTAGCAATTTCCTCTAGGATCACACCTCTAGCTTGTTCCTCTTCTTCTTCATCAATTTCCTCATCACTTTCTTCCTCTCTTCTTCTTCTAACTCCTTATCCATTTCTTTTAATTCCTCATCCTCGGCTTGATTGAGAATCATACAATTCCTCCACAACAATGAGTTCTACCACAACCTTCTTTTGCACTTTGAATTGCTTCCTAGTCACTTTCTTCTTGGTGCTAGGTTTCGCCTCTACTTTCTCCTTTCCTTTTGTTCCTTCTTGGTCTCTTTTTCCTCTTCTTCTTCTTCTCCTTCACTTCTCAATACCCAACTTGGGAATTCGGGGGCATTCACTTGGCCCACAAGATCAAAGATCTTGTCAAAGACTAATTGAAGCTAGTCATGTTGGTCATTCCGAAATTTCCAAAGCGCCTCTCGTCGCATGTAATGCTCTTGCATTGCAGTGCGGGGGCCTCTTACATTTCTCAATTTCTCCTTCACTTCAAAGACTCAAATTACCAGGGGAAATTTCCTTTGTTCATTAGCACTATAGGGACTCCTTCTTTCATGCATAGCTCAGTAATAAGACAAAGGAAAAACAGAAATCCCTTTGACTTATTTGAACATGCAAGAATTTCCCTAGCAATCAATCTACCTATGTCTACATGTCCTTCAGAGAGAATTGTATCTAACAAGATCAATCTCTCTTTGGTTATAGCATATGTGTGTGATGTAGGCTGAATTGAATTAGCTATGAACAAATGCCAATTACCTAATGCATTTATCAAATAGTTACTTCTAAGCTTAATCTCATTAGGTGTGAATTTCTCCCAAACAGCCCCTATTATAGCAATCCTATTCCTTATTTCTTCCATTTCTTTCTTAAAGGCATTGGCCACTCTATTCTCAAAATCATTCCCATTATACTTCAAAGATATAATGTTCATTTAATTTCTTGGCATGGAAGTGTACAATTTTACCTCTCACCATGGAAGTGTAGGAATGTTCTCAGTCCTTCTTGTGGTGTGATTCCAAAGATAGAACTCTCTCACTATGTCTTCAATGTAACCTCCTCTTAGTAGCACGAAGTGGTCCCAATTGAGATTGGCCACTTTGTTGACATGAATGATGGGATAGCCTTCTTGTGATCATACCTCTCTCGGGCAATAGATGCATGTTCCGAGAGATGAACATTGTCATCATTTCTTCTTGTTGATTCCTTGGCTTTGCCTTTCCTTGTTGATGATGATCCCGCATGCATGGCTTTCTTCTCTTTTTGGGGAGTTACGGCCGCTTGCACGATGATTCTGTCTTGATTGCTTTTTCACCATTGTAATAGCTTTGAAATTCTAGGTTTTTGATTGCTTTTGTGATTGAGAAAAAAATTGGATTGAGAATGGGAAGGGTGGTTTGTGTTTCAGATGAGAGAATTTGTGAGAGTTTGCGAATGAAGGGGGTAACGGTAACAATACAAGGCTTTATGTTTGGGAAAGAGGAAGTTAGTGGATTTATTAGGTAGCCGTTAGCATTGCGTGCTACGCATGCATCTTGCCAAGTGTCTTGCTTTGGCTACCAATGTGTCATTAATCTTGCTTAACCTTCCTTTAACCTTCCTGAAGCCTTATGATTCACACTTAACCAAATTTCTTCAAGTTTATAAATTTCTGATGCAGGGCACGTTTTTCCTTAATGCAGGTGCATTTGATGCAGCTGCATTAGTTTCCTGCATTTCTGCAAAACAACTAAAAACATAAATTTGCACAAAAATAATTAAAAACAATGGGTTGCCTCCCATTAAGCGCTTGTTTTAAGAGTCTTGTCAGCCTGACTACCTCTTTTCATTTAGAGATTTTGCAAATAGGTGGTGGTTTTGTCTCTCACCACATGTTCACCATAGTACATTTTAACTCTCGACCATTCACTTTGAAGACAGATTTGAGGATTTATCAAATAATTCTACTGCTCCATGTGGATAAACCTTTATCAACTTAAATGGTCCTGACCATCTTGACCTTAGTTTTCCAGGAAATAGCTTCAACCTAGAGTTGTATAGCAGAACTAGTCCTCCTTCTTTCAATTCTCTTCTGTGAATTTTCTTGTCATGCCATTTCTTAGTTTTAGCTTTGTAGATTTCAGCATTCTCATAAGAGGTTTGCCTAATTTCTTCTAGCTCATCAAGCTCTATCATTTCTTTTTACCGCCTTGTTCAAATTGAAATTGAGCTTCTTGATAGCCCAATAAGATTTGTTTTCCAATTCTACAGGTAAATGACATGCTTTTCCATAGACTAATTTGTAAGGGGACATTCCTAAGGGTGTTTTGAATGTTGTTCTATATGCCCATAAAGCATCATCCAAATGTAAAGACCAATCTTTCCTATTTGGACTAACCATTTTTTCTAGCATTCTCTTAATTTCCTATTGGATAGTGCCGCTTGTCCACTAGTTTGAGGATGGTATGCTGTAGCTATCTTATGCTTAACTCCATACTTAGCTAGAAGGTTTTCTATGATCTTATTGCAAAAGTGTGAACCTTCATCATTAATGATAGCTCTAGGAGTTCCAAATCTAGTGAATATATTTCTTTGCAGAAACTTACTCACTGATTTAGCATCATTATTAGGTAATGCTACTGCCTCTACCCATTTGGACACATAATCAACAAACTACTAAGATATATAAATTGCCAAAAGAGGGTGGAAAAGGTCCCATGAAATCCATGCCCCAAACATCAAATAATTCTATTTCTAAAATATTTGTTCTAGGCATTTCATGCTTATCGTAAATATTCCACGCTTCTTTGACATTTATCACAAAGATTTGACCATAAAATAAGAATCTTTAAATAAAGTAGGCCAAAAATAACCGGTGTAATACCTTAATTTCTTTGTTCTAGTGCTTCCAAAGTGTCCTCCATAAGGTGCAGAATGGCAATGCAGAATAATCGCTTGTTGCTCCTCTTCGGGGTATGCACTTCCTCATTAATTGATCGGGGCACATCTTGTAAAGGAATGGATCATCCCAATAGTATTGTTTAACCATGTGGAAGAATTTTCTCCTTTGTTGATATGTCATACTCATGGTACCACTTTGCTTGCAAGGAAATTTACAATGTCAAGAAACCATGGTGCAGATGCATTTGATGCTCTGCATTGCTTTATAGCAAATGCGTTTCATGTTTTGCATTGACTGTGATTGCCAATAGCTTCTCATCTGGAAAACTCTCCTTGATTTCTTCTCCTTGTGTACCAAGTGATTCTCCTTCAATCCTTGATAAATGGTCTGCTACTTGATTTTCTACTCCTTTCTTGTCTCTAATTTCTAAATCAAATTCTTGTAGGAGTAAAATCCACCTTATCAGCCTTGGCTTTGCATCCTTCTTTGAAATTAGATACTTAATGGCAGAGTGATCAGTATAGACAATAATTTTAGTGCCAACTAAGTATGATCTAAATTTTTCAAATGCAAAGACCACAGCTAATAATTCCTTTTCTGTAACTGTGTAATTCACCTGAGCTTCAATTAATGTCTTGCTAGCATAATATATGGAATGAAAGACCTTATCATATCTTTGCCCTAGATTTGCTCCTCTTTTGCAAAGTCACTAGCATCACACATTAATTCAAATGGCCTGCTCCAATCTGGAGTTACTATAATTGGTGCTGTCACCAATGCCTTTCTAAGCTTGTCAAAAGCTTCTATACAAGATTCATCAAAGTTGAATTCTACATCATGTTGCAGAAGCATACATAATGGTTTTGAGATTTTTGAAAAATCTTTGATAAACCTTCTATAAAAACCAGCATGGCCTAAGAAGCTCCTGATATCTTTAACTGTATTTGGTGGTGGTAGATTCTCAATGACATCAACTTTAGCTTTGTCTACCTCTAGACCTTTCTTTGAAATTCTATGTCCTAACACAATGCCCTCTTGTACCATAAAATGGCACTTTTCCCAGTTTAAGACTAAATTTGTTTCTTCACATCTATGGAGAATTTGTTCCAAGTTTGTTAAGCAAACTTGAAATGTTTCTCCAAAGATAGAGAAATCATCCATGAATACTTCCATTGATTGCTCAATGAAATCTGAGAAAATAGACATCATGCATCTTTGGAATGTAGCAGGTGCATTACATAAGCCAAATGGCATCCTTCTAAAGGCAAAGGTTCCATAAGGGCATGTAAAGGTGGTTTTGTGTTGATCCTTAGGCTCAATGGCTATTTGATTATAGCCTGAATAGCCATCTAGGAAACAATAAAATTCCTTCCCTGCTAATCTATCTAACATTTGGTCTATGAATGGTAAAGGAAAGTGATCCTTTTGGTAGCTTTGTTGAGTTTTTCGTAATCCATACTGATTCTCCACCCTGATGTGATTCTAGTTGGTATCAACTCATTCTTTTCATTGGCTATTACTGTCACACCCCCTTTCTTTGGTACACATTGGACAGGACTTACCCAAGCACTGTCTGATATGGGGTATATGATTCCAGCATCTAGCCACTTAATGATTTCCTTTTTCACAACCTCTTTCATAATAGGATTTAGTCTTCTTTGACTTTCTATGTTGTTTTTGGAATTTTCTTCCAAAATGACTCTATGCATGCATATAGAAGGACTAATTCCTTTGATATCTGCCATTTGCCAACCTATAGCTTTGGTATGCTTCTTGAGAGTACTAATAAGATCACTCTCTGTTTTGATGTTAAATCGAAGCAATGATAATGTGTAAAGTCTCATTTGTTCCTAAGAAAGCATACTTAAGGTGTTCAGGCAGTATCTTCAATTCTAACTTAGGAGGTTGTTCTATTGAGGGTAAGTTCTTCTTGAGAATTGGATCCTCAAGGTTGAGTGGTTCATAAGTCCTAGCCCATACTTCCTTACAAGAGTTTTCTATTGGCAGATTTTCCTTTTCTAGTATTTCATCATCTAGCAATGCAGCTGCATCTAATGCATCTGCATTGGCTAAGTGATCATACTGCTTGTAAAATTGTTTTTCTACCAATTGATCTAGAGAGAATAAGGATGAACACTCTTCTGTTTCCTCTGCAGGATACTTCATAGCATTCATTACATTGAATTTTATCTCTTGATCATTCACTCTCATAGTGAGTTCACCTTTCTGCACATCAATTATGGTTTTACCAGTTGCTAGAAATGGTCTACCTAGGATAATAGGCACTTCCTTATTCTGCATCAAAGTCAAGGATAACAAAATCTACAGGAATACGAATTTGTCTACCTTAACTAGGATGTCTTCTATGATACCTTCAGGATAGGCTATTGATCATCGGCTAATTGAAGTGTCACGGTGGTTGGTTTTGCATTTCCTATTTCTAATCGGTCAAAAATAGATTTAGGCATCAAGTTGATGCTTGCACCTAAATCACATAAAGCTTTACAAAGATAGGATTTTCCTATAGAAAATGGAATTGTAAAACTACCGGATCCTTCAATTTCTAGGGATCTTATTTTGCATAAGCAAACTACAATCTTCTGTCATGGCAATTTGTTTCAAACTCACCTAATCTTCTTCTCTTAGTAAGCACATCCTTCATAAATTTTGCATAATTTGGCATTTGTTGGAGGGCTTCTACTAAGGGAACATTGATGTGTAATTGTTTTAGTACTCTAGGAATTTACCAAACCGCTTCTCCTCATGTGCTTTTTCAGGTCTTTGAGGATAAGGAGGAGGAGGGTATTCAGGTACTAACTTAGGTAGTGGACTTTGAACTTCTTGTGATGCAGAGCACTAGATGCTTCGCATTGGTTTCTTTTTGATTTTTGGCTTTTTCTCCCTTTTCTACACTTTCCTTCTCGATTAACTCTACCAAATCCTTACCACTTCTCAATGAAATAGCCTTAACCTGCTCTTTTCCTTTGGTTTGGGAAGGAGTAGCTTCAGTATTTGAAGGTAAGGCACCTTGTGGCCTTTGATACAGAGTGTGGCTAATTGACCAACTTGATTTTCTAAGTTCTTGATGGAAGCATCTTGGGTTTGTCTAGCGATTCTAGATTCACCTATGAATGCTTTAAGCATGGTTTCTAGAGAATTATCGGTGGTAGGTTGAGAGTTTCTTTGGTTATTCCAGTGGGAATTACAGGTGGGTTGGTTGGTGTAGTTGGAGCAGTTCTAGAGTGCAGTGCACTATTGTTGCTCCATCTAAAATTTGGGTGATCTTTCCAACCAGATTATAAGTGTTGGAATAAGGGTTGTTATTCCTATTATAACCTACATAATTTCTGAGAGATAGGGTTGCTAGAACACTCCTCATACAAGTGACCTCCTCCACGGTACACACAACTAGGTGTGCACGGAGGTACTTGTTCTCATCACTGCAATGCTTGATCTTTCTCGGTGATGCAATTTGCATTAGATGCGATAGCATTGAAGTGAAGTTTTTCATCAAATTAGCTAGAGTGGCTACTTGAGCAGATAGGCGGATATATCATTGATTTCATGTACCGATGGTTTCTTTTGGGCACTTACCCTCTCAAGAGGCCAACTAGAGCTATTAGTTGCTATTCTATCAATTAATTCACATGCTTCATTGTATGATGATTTAATAACACTCCACCGGATGATGCATCAAGCATTATTCGGTTTGAGGTTCTAAACCATTATAAAATGTTTCCATTTGAATAATAATGAGTAAACCATGATGAGGACATTTTCTTAAAAGTTCCTTCCATCTTTCCCATGCTTCAAATAAAGACTCAAACTCTTTTTGTCTAAAAGATGTAATATCATTTCTTAACCTGGCATTTTTGATAGGTGGAAAATATTTTCCTAAAAATTTTTTAGCCATGTCATTCCATGAATGAATAGAGTTAGGCTCTAAAGAATTTAGCCAAGCCTTGGCTCTATCTTTCAAAGAATATGGAAATAACCTTAATCTAAATGCATTTTCACTAACACCGTGTAAAATAAAATTACTACATACTTCTAGAAATTGCCTTAAATGCAAATGAGGATCTTCATGAGGAGATCCTCCAAATTGACCAATAGTTTGAAGCATTTGAAACATCATAAGCTTAAATTCAAAATGCATGGCATCAATATGAGGTCTGTTTATACTAGTTTGCATGTTTTGATGATCAACCGAGCATAATCCCTCATAGGTCTATCTCTATCATTAATCATACCTATGTGATCCATGTGGATGAGATTTTCTCTATGAACTTCTTCTTCAAGAGCATGTCTTTGTGATCCAGGCCTCCTCTCACCGAGTGTGGCCTTGAGCTTTGTTCTTCACCGAATGACATGTTGCAAGCTTGTTGATTCATTTTTGGAGTCTTAGCAATCTCCCGAATTTTCTTTCTATTTCTAAATCTAAACTATATTCGGAGTTACATTTTCAGTTACGTACATATACTAGGTACCATGTCTTTGTTGTTGTGAGAAACTCTAAAAACCAGAATTTATATACAACACTAAATTACTCAATATCAGAATTTTAAAAAGAATTTACTTCAATCCCCGGCAACGGCGCCAAAAACTTGGTGTGTGGAAATGCCACATACACTTGAGTGCAAGTATACACTGTCCAAAAACAAGTAGTAAAAAGATCGAACCCACAGAGATTGAAAAACTCACTTTTAAAACAAATATAAAGTAATAAAGTGTAAAGTCACAAAGTAATAAAATAATTTTGGATTTTGGTTGATGATCACAACTAAGTTAGAAAACAAAGAAAGAATGTTGATAGTGTAAAAGAGAAAAGCTAGTTGGAATGTCTTTATCAAGTAATTTACTTATAAGTGTATGATGCAGTATGTGATGCAGCTGCACTGAATGCTGTTGCATTAGCTATGTGCCTTTCGGTCACTTTCTTCAGAGTATCATTACCAGCTCTTATGATCCTTGTTCTATGCAGTAAAGAAAGGGGTGTTAGTGCCAATCTTGCCTCCTAACAAGTATCACTTTGCTTAAGTGAATTCACTCTTGTATTTTAAGTACCCACAATTATCCTATGGACTATACTATCCTATGTCTAGGACTTAGCATGGTTTTCACAAAGTTTTCTTTATGTAAAACACTCACCCATATTAGTTCTTGAGTTCTTAATTGTAAGCCATGTCTGGTCATTTACAAATCTACTTATTCTAAGTGATCAAGTTCAAAATAAGTTTTGAAAAGATTATCAAGCAAGAACTAAAGTACAAACATACATACATGCAACATACTTACTTAAAAGCTCATTAAATGATTAGAACATTCCAACTAAGAAAGGTTTAGCTAACAAGAGACATTGCAAGATATATATAAACTGAATAGACCATGTTTATATATATAGAAATCACAAAAGAGAAACAACAAGAGTAAAGTTACAAATGTTGAAAACCTTTGTATGAAGTCTTCTAGCAATGCACTAGCATTACTCCTTAGCACTATACAAACACTATGAAAACGAGTTAAGGAGGATTTATGAATTCCTTCCTCTTCCTCTAAAAATATAAAAACTAACTATGTATATTGAAATTTTAATCTAACTTATGGATTGTGATATATTTCCAAATGAAGATGTGAGGTCCTTTTATAGCCTTCAAGTGAGGTGCTTCCTTTCTTCATGTTGAAGTCATCTTGAGTGGATCATAGCTGTAGTTGCTTTCCAGAGGTTTATCCATGTTGAAATCTTTGACTTAATCATATAGGGCGGTTCCATGGTGTTAAAACAAGTGTCCCTATGTTGATGACTCTTCAAAGCTAAGCCTTTAGCTATGTGTGAATGGTAGGCGCCTACTATACAAGTTTGGATGGCATCAGGGAAGCAGGCAGGAGGTCATCACATTGCATGTGGATGCATATGAAACAGGCTGCTTATTCACCAAGTAGTGCAGTTTTGATGCGAGGATCGGTCACGGGGAGCATTGATCATGAATGACATTGAGGCCTGCTGATCAACAAAAACATCAAACATACCACAATATATCCAAAATGGCCTAATAATAACTATATCCATTCAAATCACTCAAGATATCATATATCACACTAAATACTATATAAACTCTTTATTATTACTTAAAAGAGAGCAAATACTAAGTTTAAACATATGAAATACTCTATATAAAATAGAGTTATCAGTCACTAATAGCATGATATGTTTAAACCAATGTCGAGCATCATTGTTAACCGCACCAACATCAGTGTTAAAAGACAATAACCGCCAAGCATTCTGACCTCTAGAGCAATCCCGCAACATGTGAATAATATCCTCTCTATCAAAACCACAAAGATGACAAGACCCATCATGAGTAAGATGTCTATAATACCGATAACCATTAGTAGGAAGACTCATGTGCATGATAAGCCACACAAAATATTTCAAGTTAATTTCCAGAACTTTCAACGTCCAAATCCATGACCAATTGTCACTATGATTGACAGTTTGATGCAAGAAAAAAAGACCATTGGTACCTGTAAGTCACGTATAGGCACTCTTGGGGGAGTAAGTCCCTGATGGAGATGGATCCCAAGTCAGGATGTCAGTGAGATTAGGATTAAAAACTAAGCTTTGAATTTCTAATTGCACTTCCAACGTGATCTGAGTGTAGAGAAGATCAAAATTCCACCGAGAGTCCACATATATCCTTAACCGAGAGGTGAGTATAACTAATGTTTAAAAATGAGGGATATGTTTCTATTTCCAAAAAAATGAGAGATATGTTTTTTTAAATTTTAATGGAGGATAAACGAGAAATTTAAATTAATGTAGTAGGAGTAAAAACGAGAAAAAAATATTAGGTTACAAGTCCGAGTGCCACTTCAAGTAGCATCTGAAAAAACGTTTTAAGCTTGTGAAAAAAGTTAAAAGCCATAGTACCTATATTGTCAACCTTATAACGTCTAACATTGACTAACAAGCTTGAGCTTGCTGATTCTCTTTCTTCAAGCAACTACGTTGAGGAAGGAACTGGGATATGAGTTTTCTAACTACTCCAAAGTGTGTTAGGATTAGGCATTGATGAAGGTTCGATTATTCTAGAACTAAACTAAAAAAGTGCATAGTAAAAGGGGGAGTAAAAATGCTTGAAATAAGAGTCTGGCTGATAATCGTGTGTCTAAATTGATATAGTAGCTTACAACTAACCACAATCAAAAAGCAGTTAATCTGCTAAGAATAACGTGCATGCATGATGCTTGTTACACCCTAGAAATTCTGAAAACTGCCCCACTAACTGCCTAAGGCGTAAAACATGGGAGTTATCCACTATCTCCTAAATTCTAGGCGCCTTGATGTGATCTTCAAAAAATTCAAAATGTGTCCGATCCATTTGCCTTCCTGAATTTATCATGTATCCAATGGTTCCCTCGGCTGATGGTTCATCGGCCAAACTGCAAATATGAAAGGTTAGGCTACCAAGAAGCCTTGTTCTAGGTCTATCATTAGTGCTACATTGGAAGTTATTCAGAAAACAAGAAACTGAGACGCCCGAAGTCCTAAATGACGATTTAGAAGCTTCTCTTCGTGAGATTTAACTTCATATCAGTTGCCCATTTGGCTCGGCTAAGCACTTAGCAATTTTTAGGTCTTAACAATTGCCCCCTTTTTATGTTGCTAATGAGCCTATCGATTTTTGTCAAATAAAAAAAATAGCCTATCAATTAGTTGTGGTGACGTAAAAACTAAATCTTAAAAAACGGCGTGACAATTGCACCAAATAAAATAGCCGTTGCATTGATTAGACGTTAAACGGTTAGTTTCCTCACTCTCTGATCCATTCACAACAATAACTTCCACCTTAATCATCCAATTTGTTCATTATAAATAGCTTCCACTTTGATTTTGCAAGTTAAATTACTTTTGTTCTTTGTGCAAATTTTCTGAATCCCTAGCTCTCATCTGCAAAAATTCTTCAATGTTTTAAGGTTCATCCTCATGTTCTCCTCATTCCAACTCTTGTTTTCTAGCCTTAGCTCTTACTTGACCTCTAATCTTTATTGAGTCGTTGCCCTTCTTTGTCAATCAGCAATGTCTATTGCATCTTATTCCCAAAACAAAGAGCACAGTTATGGGAATGATCAAGATTGTGATCATTCTCTTAGCCGAACCTCCTCTCTTCACCTCTCTGGGGATCATGATCAACCTACTATCTTAGTGGAGATTTAGGATTATATATCTCACTCTTCAACCTTTCACTTACGATGTTAAGGAGGGCACTTATCTCGTCCCAACAATTTCATGGTCCCCAAGAAATTCTTTATGACCTCCATATTACTTGTTCTCGGTTTATTGTAGTAGACCTATTAAACTTAGGGTTTGGCCTAGAAATAACCTCGCTTATACTCGCCTATATAGGTCCGCATGCGGGCTTGTTGCACCAAATCGGCCTAGTGGAAAGAATGGGGTTCTATGATATGATCATGCTTTTCACTACTCACATTATCCGAAATTTCAACCAAATTGTCCTCTCACGGGTTACGGTTTAATTTGTAATTGTCAATGTCTTTGTTTTTCCTTGGGGCAACATGTCCTCTTGGCTCATTATATGCATGACCATTCCTAAATTAGGCTATTCCTTTGGCAAGAATGGCAATGGTTCTATTAATAAGAAGTCAATTAACATCACAATAGATTAATCTATTGTGACATTTACAATGTTGACTTACAATTTTTTCAACATGGATGGATGCTTCCTAACTTCAACTCTAATATTGTTCCTGGATAAATATTTTCCTTCATCTTCAGCCAAGCATCCATGTTCTCTTCAGCCATGGATATTTTCCATGGAGATCCATTAATAGAGTTTAAGATTAATCTATTCAGCCAAGCATCCATGTTCTCTTGATCAGCAGATCCGTTAGAGTTGAAGTTAGGAAGCATCCTATTGTTTTTCGCTAACTTTAATTGTTTTTCTTTGCAGGTAGTAGTAGTAACTGCTGGAGGGTGCAATGTGTAAAGCCCAAGCTTTACAATTGCTCCAGCCCAGTTTCACTTTTACTGCCAAACAATTGTTTTTGCTGGATCCTGCGCGCCCGGACCCGTTTGTGGTTGGATACACGCGGGTTGTTTCTGACCCGACGTATATTAACTTTCTATTACTCTTCTCTCTTCTCAGAAGATCAAGAAACCCTCTTCTCTCTTCTTGTTTCTCCGGCCTCTCTCTCTCTACGAAACCCTAGAGCACCACTGCTCTCACCGGTGGTTCTGGTGATTGAAGCGGTGGTTCTCTCTGGTTTCACCGTCGATGATGATCTTGGCTGATGATGAACAAAACCCACGATGGTTTTTGTTCTGAAGCTTGAGCTGAGACCCTCAATCTTACTTCTCACCTTTGCGATCTTGCAAATCCTAGTTTGCACAGATCTGGTTGAATCCTTCAACCTAGCTTGTGAATCTTCTCCTCTGAGGTAGATCCACTCTTTCTTTACCGTTCTGATGTTTGATTTTACTTGTATTCAGAAACCCTAATCTGAATCCCTAATTTCTGGTTTGTATGATTCTTGCAGGTACTTGAAGATTGACAGTGATTCTTGCCACGCTTAGGTAATAAATCACCCTTGAACCTTCTATCTTTACCTTTCTGCACTATAATATTGCAAACCCTAATTTTGCTTACTGTTCCTGTGTGCATGAACCACTGAGATGTGATTCAAACTGCGCTCGTGATTTCACTCTTGAAATCACCTCCTCGAAAACAATACTTGAGGTAATGACTTCCTCTTATTACTTTCCTGCAAATTCCTTTTTCTTTACCTTTCTTCTCCTTCTTCTGAATTGCCTTAGTCACAAAAGCAATTACTAACCTATCTTTCTTCTGTTGTATGCAAGGTATGATCCTTCTTGATCACTCACACACTCAAAGACTCAGGTTGAAGAAACTGGAGCTTACGGTTAAGAACAGGGTGTTGTAAGAAAAGATACTGTTGAACACTCAATGTAAAAAACTGAAATTTTATTGAATGATTGTAAGTATGTAATATTTACACTTGTATGAACTATATATATACAGTGAATAGGCACACATAGAAAACGGACATGTTGGTTAAAGGTAGTTAGTTAGTTACTAACTGGTGTGTGGAAATGCCACATACACTTGAGTGCAAGTATACACTGTCCAAAAACAAGTAGTAAAAAGATCGAACCCACAGAGATTGAAAAACTCACTTTTAAATGATATAAAGTAATATAGTGTAAAGTCACAAAGTAATAAAATAATTTTGGATTTTGGTTGATGATCACAACTAAGTTAGAAAACAAAGAAAGAATGTTGATACTGTAAAAGAGAAAAGCTAGTTGGAATGTCTTCATCAAGTAATTTACTTAAAAGTGTATGATGCAAGTATGTGATGCATGAAATTTTGCCTTGAATCTTTGTTGCATTAGCTATGTGCCTTTCGGTCACTTTCTTCAGAGTTTCATTACCAGCTCTTATGATCCTTGTTCTATGCAGTAAAGAAAGGGGTGTTAGTGCCAATCTTGCCTCCTAACAAGTATCACTTTGCTTAAGTGAATTCACTCTTGTATTTTAAGTACCCACAATTATCCTATGGACTATACTATCCTATGTCTAGGACTTAGCATGGTTTTCACAAAGTTTTCTTTATGTAAAACACTCACCCATATTAGTTCTTGAGTTCTTAATTGTAAGCCATGTCTGGTCATTTACAAATCTACTTATTCTAAGTGACCAAGTTCAAAATAAGTTTTGAAAAGATTATCAAGCAAGAACTAAAGTACAAACATACATACATGCAACATACTTACTTAAAAGCTCATTAAATGATTAGAACATTCCAACTAAGAAAGGTTTAGCTAACAGAGAGACATTGCAAGATATATATAAACTGAATAGACCATGTTTATATATATAGAAATCACAAAAGAGAAACAACAAGAGTAAAGTTACAAATGTTGAAAACCTTTGTATGAAGTCTTCTAGCAATGCACTAGCATTACTCCTTAGCACTATACAAACACTATGAAAATGAGTTAAGGAGGAATTATGAATTCCTTCCTCTTCCTCTAAAAATATAAAAACTAACTATGTATATTGAAATTTTGATCTAACTTATGGATTGTGATATATTTCCAAATGAAGATGTGAGGTCCTTTTATAGCCTTCAAGTGAGGTGCTTCCTTCCTTCATGTTGAAGTCATCTTGAGTGGATCATAAATTTGTAGTTGCTTTCAGAGGTTTATCCATGTTGAAATCTTTGACTAATCACATAGGGCGGTTCATTGATGTTAGAACAAGTGTCCCTATGTTGGTGACTCTTCAAAGCTAAGCCTATAGCTATGTGTGAATGGTAGCGCCCTCATTGCTTCTCGGGTGTATTAGCAATTACGAAGCGCCAGCAGCAATTGGACTGCGCGCCCGACCAGCATAGCAGAACCGCCCAAGCACGCTGCTTGAGCGCATTCTCGCCCGGCGAAAATCTCGCTAAGCGGTCGGACCTCGCAAAGATATATACGCCATTCGCATATGGCATCGTGCACGTTCTCTAACCTTGTGCTATCCGCCGGCGACCTCTCACTAGATCGTCGGAGTGTCTTTGCGGTACCACCCGAGGTGCTCAACGCAGCGTGAAGCGGGACCGGTCCTTTCACTCCTTCAACGACCGCCCGTAGGCGAATCAATCAACACTTCAACACTTCATTGGTCAAGGTACGATCAATTGGCGACCACGAGTGGGAGGCCCGGCGCTATCCTACCTCATTCATGGCTCCACGCGGCCGCCCCGTGACGCGGGCCTCTTCCCGACTTCCCCTCCGGCAACATCCTCGGCGGCGCAGACTCGGAGGGCGTAGCTGTTACAATCAACGAATCTCGAGGACATCCACGACAAGAGCCTTGATCCACAGCGGTCGTAGACCGGTCATTCAACGATTCACCGCCCGTTCCTCAACCAGATTTACCGCCCGAGCTGATTGGCCGGCATTCAGGAACCATTGCCAGAACATGTCGCTCAGGCCATCCTTCAAGTGCTGCAAAACAAGAATCAAGTGATCGCAGACCGAGACGCGCTCATCTCTCAGTACGAGAGAGGTTCGGTTCGGGCGCCACGGGCGGAAGGCGGAGAACATACGCTGCGTCGCGGCCGCGCGAAGACACCGCTCCCCTCCTCGAAGGAGCATCTCTCGCCGAGAGAGCACTACCCATCGCTCTCCGGCAAGAAGAAGCAGGGCACACGGATCGCCCCCAAGCAGGAACGAGCGTAGACGCCGTTCGATGTCCTATGACTATGAAGATTCTAGCTACCGTCCTGACACCGGTCGCTCACCGACCAGGTACTCCTCCAACGAGTCGTCCGGGTCACGTCGGTCGAGAAGCAGATCTTGGGATTCTCGTGAAGAGCTGGAAGATTACAGAGATGGAAGAATTAGGGACGTTTCGCATCGGCCAAGGAGAGGCCAAAGCGAGCGACCCAGAAGGCCTCCACCACTTCCACCAACTGGCCCGTCCGGAGGATTTTATGGAATGCCGGGCAACGAGGCATGCCTCGCAATGCAACCCTTTGGGTCGAACGGCATTCAGAACGAGCACGGCCCGTTCTCCAGGGAGATCAGGCGTTACAAAATTCCGAGAGATCTCCGCAAGCCGCCCAATCTCAACAAGTTTGTGGCCGAGGGGATCGCACAAGCATCTTCGGTATTTTAATAATTACTGCACATTATTGCAGAGTGGGACCGACCATGAAGTGCGAGACTCTTTCCACGATCGCTCGAGGAGCGAGCTTTGGAGTGGTGGGGAGCCTACCGCCCAACACCATCTCGTCTTGGGACGGCTGGTTAGAACATTCTCGCCAACTACACGGCCAGCGGATGCCTAAAGCGGCATGAAGAGCACTTGGATACGATTATCCAAGAGGACAACGAATCATTGAGACAAGACATAGAGCGATTCAACGCCGAGGCCGAGCAGTGCGCGCGACACGACGGATATAGACAAACCGAAGTATCTCAAGCGTGGGATCGAGCCAGGACCACGGCTTTGCAAAAGAGTTCGACTAAATCGTTACATGGATCGACCATGTTCCTGCAAAGGCCAACGATCATATGGCCTATGAAGAAGCATTATTCGCTAGAAAGGTTGCCGTCGCGTGCCCAGAGAAGAAGCGGGACAAGTCACTTGAAGAACAAAGGCGATCCTCGTGATAATAGAAACGACTAACGATCTATGAATAAATGTCGGTGAGCGCTCTTTTCCGACGGGGTTTTTACTGAGGCCCGACCTTTAAAAAGTCGTACTTTGTAATCTATTTCGCATGCAAGAATGTATGATTGGTAGCTCGCCGTGCGAGTAGCGTGAGCGGCGTAGGCCCCGGCGGTCTACAATCGAGTGCCATCGAAATGGCCCAAGCGGTCGAAGGACCCACAAAGCAGCGTGAGGCCAGGCGGCGGTCTACAATCGAGTGCCATCGAAGTGGCCCAAGGGTCGGAAGGACCCCAAACAGAGCAGTAGCCCCAAGCGGTCTACAATCGAGTGCCATCGAAGTGGCCCAAGGTCGAAAGACCACCAATGCGAGTAGGCGAGCGGTCTACATCGTGAGGCCCCGAGCGGTCTACAATCGAGTGCCATCGAAGTGGCCCTGGCGGTCGAGAAGGACCCACCAACAAGTGTAGGCCCGAGCGGTCTACAATCGAGCGCCATCGAAGTGGCCCAAGGGTCGAAGGACCCACAACAGCAGTAGCCCCGAGCGGTCTACAATCGAGTGCCATCGAAATGGCCCGGCGGTCGAAAGACCCACCAACAGAGTAGGCCCCGAGCGGTCTACATCGTAGGCCCCGAGCGGTCTACATCGAGTGCCACCGAGTTGGCCCAATCGAATGTCACGGCGTTGACCTACGTCTAGTGCCACCGAGTTGGCACAACCATCAGTGTCATCGAATGACCGAGGTCAAGCAATGACCCAATAACGAGCATTGACTGCCGAACACGGCCAGAAGAGACCGGCTACGATGAGGGCCGTCTAACCTAGTAAGCCCATTGCCAAAAATCGCAAAGCGCTGCCGAACAAGTCCGCTACGATAGCGCCCGCCGAGGTCCCAATCGAAATTTGTTTCCAAAACGAAATAGGCAATGAGTGGCGGCGCGCGAGCAATTTGAGCGACCCGAGAATGATCGCACCTCCTAAAACGAGCAAGATCCAAGTAGACTTCGTAAGTTAAGGAGGTCGGCCGAGTCCCGACCAATTGGATCGCTCTCCAGCATGAATGGCAGCATCCACACCTCGACAGTGGCAGCGTCCACATCCCAACCAAGTGCCATCGAACGGTCCAAGAGTCAAGGATTGACCCGCGAACAAGCACGGACCTTGAGCGGTCTGCTGCAGCCGAGAGCGGGGCGTCGAAGCGACCTACAACAAAGGCGACCAACGAATGGCCTCCAACGATTTCACGACGTGTCGCTCCCGTAGGACGGCCCGCGAGGCTAGAGGCGGGGGCAACATATCGAGCCTCGAATTGGCGCGCGCATGACCCCGAGGGGCGGCGACCTCGTGGCAAGATCCGCCCCGGCGACCCGGTGCCTAGACTACAAGACGGATCGCGGCCCGGTGTGGCGGCGACCACACACACTTCAAGGATGGAGATCGATTGCGGAATGCAACCTACCGCTTACAACCTTACTTGAAGGCAGCGATTCAAGCCTCGGCCCGCTTCTTAGCGACCTGAAGCTTGGGGCAAGCTGTTCGGGTGTATTAGCAATTACGAGAGCGCCAGCAGCAATTGGACTGCGGCCCGGCCAGCGCCGGCAACCGCCCAAGCACGCCGCTTGGAGCGCATTCGCGCGGCCCGAAAATCTCGCTAGCGGTCGGCCCTCGCGGTATATATCGCCATTCGCATATGGCATCGTGCACGTTCTCTAACCTTGTGCTATACGCGGCGACCTCTCACTAGATCGTCGGAGTGTCTTTGCAGTACCACCCGAGGTGCTCAACGCGCGTGAAGCCGGGGACCCGGTCATTTCACTCCTTCAACGCCAGGCCCATAGACGAATCAATCAACACTTCAACACTTCATTGGTCAAGGTACGATCACCTACTATACAAGTTTGGATGGCATCAGGGAAGCAGGCAGGAGGTCATCACATTGCATGTGGATGCATATGAAACAGGCTGCTTATTCACCAAGTAGCTTGAGAATTGATGCGAGGATCGGTGCAGGAGCATTGATGCGCACGAGATTGAGACTACACTGAACAAAAACATCAAACATACCACAATATATCCAAAATGACCTATAACTAACTATATCCATTCAAATCACTCAAGATATCATATATCACACTAAATACTATATAAACTCTTTATTATTACTTGAAAGAGAGCAAATACTAAGTTTAAACATATGAAATACTCTATATAAAATAGAGTTATCACACCCCAAACTTAAACCATTGCTTGTCGCAAGTAATGACAAAGACAAACTATAAAAACTAAAAATTCTAGAAGATAGATCAGCTTGATTTTTGGATTTTCATGAGGAGTTCCCTATGAACTTCATTTCTTAACAATCTTTCTTTTGCCTTTATTTCTTCAAAACTACCAAAGCTATTCAAACTCTTTTGTGTGTGTGTGAACCTCTTGAGTTGAGATTGGTTCCAAGACTAAGTGAAAAATTTCCTCCTAGCCTTTGAAAGGATTGGTTCATCTTTAGTCACACCAAAATATTTTTCAAAAGAGAGTTTAGACTCACAAAATTTTCTCAAGTGTTGGGGAGTTTTTAAAATCAAAGGGCTTGATTGAATCTTTCAAAGCTTTTGAGCCAATGCATTTTTCTATTTTTTGTGTGGATCTTTTGAGCGGATGCAAATACTTCTTTGAAGTGTTTTTGTGCATTGATTTTTTTCGCATTTTGCTTTTTCTTGATCTGATTTACATTGATGCAAATTGCAGACCGATAATGCTTTTCTTTTTCTAGCTCATATTACCTTCCACTCGACCTCCGGATGCAAATGCACTTTGTACGAGTCTTTGACCTCCAGATGCATATATTTTTTCTTTTGCACTTTGCACGAGTTGATTTATTGAACTATCCTCCGGATACATTTATTCTGCATGGCACAGGTCTTTGACCTCCAGATGCATTCATGTACTTAGGCACAGGTATAGTTTCAAAAGATTCAGGATATGGCTTGTCCACATTTTTGTATTCTTTTTCTACATTGTTTACTCTTATACTTTTTTGAAATTCAGCCTTTGTTTTTCATAAAAAACCCCCAAACTTAATTCTTTAAGCTCTTCTTTCTTTTTAGTAAAGCTTTGTTTTGACCTAAGCTTACCAAAAATTCTCCTTGCATCAGATTGATCTTTAAATAGCAAGGTTCTTTTCACAAACTCAGTTTTGAAGTGTTGAAGTAAAAATAATTTTGGTTTTTTTGAGAAATAAGGCTTCTTTTTCTCTTGTTCAACATAAAAATTCCATCCATAGGGTTTTCACCATATTTTTGAAAAACTGATCTTTTCTACTAAAATATTTAGATACTACTTTGTTAAGTACATCTAATATTTAAACAAACTAAAAACTATTTAAAACATATATATTTACTATCTAAAACATATTAATTAAACACACAACATATTAGATAAAAAACATTAAATAACATGCAAAAATTATAACATAACATGCAAATCCCCCAAACTTAAGGGGTTGCGGTTGTTCTCACTTTGCAAATTTGTTCAAAAGCAGACAAATCATTTGTTCAAAATAGGGGAGAGGATTAGTACAACCAGGAAATAGTTCAAAAGCAGAATTAACACAAGTTATAGCAAAGTAGTAGGTGAAAACATGTAAATGATACTCATTTCTTGGCTCCACTCCTAATTCTGGTGCTATGTCTGCTTGGAGGAGTGTGTTTCACCTTCTGCTTCTTCTCCTTGGGCTTGCTAGGTGTTGCTTCAGGTGCAGATGCACCTCCTACTACTCTGGTGTAGTTGCGGGAACTTGTTCGTAATTGATGCAGTGCATCGGTCTGATCGCATCGATTTCTTCCTCTTTGGTGTTAATTTTGCTCGCCTTCCTGCAGTTGCTTCAAGAACTTCGAGTGTTGTGCGAGCATCCTCTTCATTTAGCCATTTCTTCCGAACCATTTTAATTGTTGCTTCATCATGCACAGCTTGTTGCTGTTGTGATGCAAAAGAAGAAGTGATGTAGGAGCATCACTCGCATCTCAACAGAGTTTGAGTTATCGTCTCCTTTGCAGATGATTCTTCACCTTTATCTTCTTTGTTGAGTCCTTCTTCTTCTCTTTCTGCACAAACTCTTTCTCAAGAGCGAAACAACATTAGAAATAATGTTGCTTGGGTCGAAGGTACCGCTTGTTCTGTTGGCATAACAGGGGTTGGTTCTTCGTGTGAGTTGTTTTACGTGGTTCATTTCTTGGAGAGGGTGGTGGAGGGGTTGTTTGTGGTGGTGATTGTGATAGGACTGGTGGATCATTGAGGGAGGGTAATGGTGATTTTGGAATGGAGGAGGATTCTTGGTTTGGTGAGATGATGGGTGTTTTGGTGGTAATGGTGAAGTGATAGGGGTTTCTGGTTGTTGGGTTGATGCTGAGGGTTTGGCATATTTCTGCCTAGCAATTTCCTCTAGGATCACACCTCTAGCTTGTTCCTCTTCTTCTTCATCAATTTCTTCATCACTCTCTTCCTCTTCTTCTTCTTCTAATTCTTTATCCATTTCTTTTAATTCCTCATCCTCAGCTTCAGATTCAGAATCATACAATTCTTCAACTACAGGTTCTACCACAACCTTCTTCTGCACTTTGTATTGTTTCCTAGTCACTTTCTTCTTAGTGCTAGGTTCCTCTACCTTCTCCTTACCTTTTCTTCCTTCTTCAGTCTCCTTCTCCTCTTCTTCTTCTCCTTCACTTCTCAATACCCAAGTAGGAAATTCAGGGGCATTCACTTGGCCCACAAGATCAAAGATCTTGTCAAAAACCAATTGAAGCCAGTCATGTTGATCATTCTGAAATTTCCATACAGCCCTCCCTCTCGCTTACGCATGTAATGCTCTTGCATTGCAGTGCAGGGGCCTCTTACATTCCTCAATTTTTCCTTCACTTCAGCACTCAAATTACCAGGGGGAAATTTTCTTTGCTCATTAGCAGCTATAGGGACACCTTCTTTCATGCATAATTCAGTAATAAGACAAGGAAAAAGTAAATCCCTTTGACTTATTTGAACATGCAAGAATTTCCCTAGCAATCAATCTACCTATGTCTACATGTCCTTCAGAGAGAATTGTATCTAACAAGATCAATCTCTCTTTGGTCATAGCATATGTGTGTGTGATGTGAAGTGAATTGAATTAGCTATGAACAAATGCCAATTACCTAATGCATTTATCAAATAGTTACTTCTAAGCTTAATCTCATTAGGTGTGAATTTCTCCCAAACAGCCCCTGGTATAGCAATCCTATTCCTTATTTCTTCCATTTCTTTCTTAAAGGTATTGGCCACTTATTCTCAAAATCATTCCCATTATATTTCAAACATATAATGTTCATTTAATTTCTTGGCATGGAAGTGTACAATTTTACCTCTCACCATGGAAGTGTAGGAATGTTCTGCTCCTTCTTGTGGTGTGATTCCAGCATAGAACTCTCTCACTATGTCTTCAATGTAGCCTCCTTTTGGTAGCACGAAGTGATCCCAATTGAGATTGGCCACTGTTGACATGAATGATGGGCTTGCCTTCTTCAAATCATACCCTCTCGGGTAGTAGATGCATGTTCCGAGAGATGAACATTGTCATCGATTCTGATTGATGATTCCTTGGCTTTGCCTTTCTTTGTTGATGATGATCCTGCATGCATGGCTTTCTTATCTTTTTGGGGAGTTCTGGCCTGCTTGCCTGATGTTTTCTGTGCTGATTGTTTCTTCACCATTGTGATTGCTATGAATTTCTAGGTTTTGATTGCTTTTGTGATTGAGAAAAAATTGGATTTGAGAATGGGAAGGGTGGTTTGTGTTTCAGATGAGAGAATTTGTGAGAGTTTGTGAATGAAGGGGTAACGGAAACAATACAAGGCTTTATGTTTCAGGAAGAGGGAAGTTAGTGGATTTATTAGGTAGCCGTTAGCATTGCGTGCTACGCATGCATCTTGCCAAGTGTCTTGCTTTGGCTACCAATGTGTCATTAATCTTACTTAACCTCCTTTGATCTTCCTGAAGCCTTATGATTCACACTTAACCAAATTTCTTCAAGTTTATAAATTTCTGATGCAGGGCACGTTTTTCCTCAATGCAGGTGCATTTGATGCAGCTGCATTAGTTTCCTGCATTTCTGCAAAACAACTAAAAACATAAAATTGCACAAAAATAATTAAAAACAATGGGTTGCCTCCCATTAAGCGCTTGTTTTAAGAGTCTTGTCAGCCTGACTATCTCTTTTCACTTAGAGATTTTTCAAATGGGTGGTGATTTTGTCTCTCACCACATGTTCACCATAGTACATTTTAACTCTTTGACCATTCACCTTGAAGACAGATTTGAGGATTTATCAAATAATTTCTATTGCTCCATGTGGATAAACCTTTATCAACTTAAATGGTCGACCACCTTGACCTTAGTTTTCAGAAATAGCTTCAACCTAGAGTTGTATAGCGAACTAGTCCTCCTTCTTTCAATTCTCTTACGTGAATTTTCTTGTCATGCCATTTCTTAGTTTTAGCTTTGTAGATTTCAGCATTCTCATAAGAGGTTTGCCTAATTTCTTCTAACTAATCAAGCTCTATCATTCTCTTTTTACCGCCTTGTTCAAATTGAAATTGAGCTTCTTGATAGCCCAATAAGATTTGTTTTCCAATTCTCTACAGGTAAATGGCATGCTTTTCCATAGACTAATTTGTAAGGGGACATTCCTAAGGGTGTTTTGAATCTTTGTTCTATATGCCCATAAAGCATCATCCAAATGTAAAGACCAATCTTTCCTATTTGGACTTACCATTTTTTCTAGCATTCTCTTAATTTCCTATTGGATAACTCGCTTGTCCACTAGTTTGAGGATGGTATGTTTGTAGCTATCTTATGCTTAACTCCATACTTAGCTAGAAGGTTTTCTATGATTTTATTGCAAAAGTGTGAACCTTCATCATTAATGATAGCTCTAGGAGTTCCAAATCTAGTGAATATATTTCTTTGCGAAACTTACTCACCGATTTAGCATCATTATTAGGTAATTCTCGCCTCTACCCATTTGGACACATAATCAATGACTACTAAGATATATAAATTGCCAAAAGAGGGTGGAAAAGGTCCCATGAAATCCATGCCCCAAACATCAAATAATTCAATTTCTAAAATATTTGTTCTAGGCATTTCATGCTTATCAGAGATATTTCCTGCTCTTTGACATTTATCACAGTATTTGACCATAAAATATGAATCTTTAAATAAAGTAGGCCAAAAATAACTTGATTGTAATACCTTAGTCTTTGTTCTAGTGCTTCCAAAGTGTCCTCCATAAGGTGCGAGAATGGCAATGCGAAGCCATCGCTTGTTGCTCCTCTTCAGGTATGCATTTCCTCATTAATTGATCAGGGCACATCTTGTAAAGGAATGGATCATCCCAATAGTATTGTTTAACCATGTGGAAGAATTTTCTCCTTTGTTGATATGTCATACTCACTGGTACTACTTTGCTTGCAAGGAAATTTACAATATCAGCAAACCATGGTGCAGATGCATTTGATGCTCTGCATTGCTTATAGCAAATGCAGTTTCATGTTTTGCATTGATTGTGATTGCCAATAGCTTCTCATCCGAAAGCTTTCCTTGATTTCTTCTCCTTGTGTACCAAGTGATTCTCCTTCAATCCTTGATAAATGGTCTGCTACTTGGTTTTCTACTCCTTTCTTGTCTCTAATTTCAAGATCAAATTCTTGTAGGAGTAAAATCCACCTTATCAGCCTTGGCTTTGCATCTTTCTTTGAAATTAGATACTTAATGGCGAGTGATCAAGTATAAACAATAATCTTAGTGCCAACTAAGTATGATCGAATTTTTCAAATGCAAAGACCACGCCACTAATAATTCCTTTTTCTCGTGAGCTGTGTAATTCACGAGCTTCAATTAATGTCTTGCTAGCATAATATATGGAATGAAAGACCTTATCATACCTTTGCCCTAGGATTGCTCCTACTGCAAAGTCACTAGCATCACACATTAATTCAAATGGCTGCTCCAATGCGGAGTTACTATAATTGGTCTTTGTCACCAATGCCTTTCTAAGCTTGTCAAAAGCTTCTATACAAGATTCATCAAAGTTGAATTCTACATCATGTTGCAAAAGCATACATAATGGTTTTGAGATTTTGAAAAATCTTTGATAAACCTTCTATAAAAACCAGCATGGCTAAGAAGCTCGATACCTTTAAGCTGTATTTGGTGGTGGTAGATTCTCAATGACATCAACTTTAGCTTTGTCTACCTCTAGACCTTTCTTTGAAATTCTATGTCCTAGCACTATGCCTTCTTGAACCATAAAATGGCACTTTTCCCGATTTAAGACTAAATTTGTTTCTTCACATCTATGGAGAATTTGTTCCAAGTTTGTTAAGCAAACTTGAAATGTTTCTCCAAAGATAGAGAAATCATCCATGAATACTTCCATTGATTGCTCAATGAAATCTGAGAAAATAGACATCATGCATCTTTGGAAAGTAGCGGTGCATTACATAAGCCAAATGGCATCCTTCTAAAAGCAAAGGTTCCATAAGGGCATGTAAAGGTGGTTTTGTGTTGATCCTTAGGCTCAATGGCTATTTGATTATAGCACTGAATAGCCATCTAGGAAACAATAAAATTCCTTCCCCTGCTAATCTATCTAACATTTGGTCTATGAATGGTAAAGGAAAGTGATCCTTTTGGTAGCTTTGTTGAGTTTTCTGTAATATATCTGATTCTCCACCTGTGTGATTCTAGTTGGTATCAACTCTTTCTTTTCATTGGCTATTCATCACACACCCCTTTCTTTGGTACACATTGGACGGGGCTTACCCAAGCACTCGTCGATATGGGGTATATGATTCCAAGCATCTAGCCACTTAATAATTTCCTTTTTCACAACCTCTTTCATGATAGGATTTAGTCTTCTTTGACTCTCTATCTTTGTTTTTGGAATTTTCTTCCAAAATGACTCTATGCATGCATATAGAAGGACTAATTCCTTTGACTCCCCGGCAACGGCGCCAAAAACTTGGTGTGTGGAAATGCCACATACACTTGAGTGCAAGTATACACTGTCCAAAAACAAGTAGTAAAAAGATCGAACCCACACAGATTGAAAAACTCACTTTTAAATGATATAAAGTAATATAGTGTAAAGTCACAAAGTAATAAAATAATTTTGGATTTTGGTTGATGATCACAACTAAGTTAGAAAACAAAGAAAGAATGTTGATAGTGTAAAAGAGAAAAGCTAGTTGGAATGTCTTCATCAAGTAATTTACTTAAAAGTGTATGATGCGTTATGTGATGTTGTTTGCTTGAATCTTTGTTGCATTAGCTATGTGCCTTTCGGTCACTTTCTTGAGTTTCATTACCAGCTCTTATGATCCTTGTTCTATGCAAGAAAGAAAGGGGTGTTAGTGCCAATCTTGCCTCCTAACAAGTATCACTTTGCTTAAGTGAATTCACTCTTGTATTTTAAGTACCCATAATTATCCTATGGACTATACTATCCTATGTCTAGGACTTAGCATGGTTTTCACAAAGTTTTCTTTATGTAAAACACTCACCCATATTAGTTCTTGAGTTCTTAATTGTAAGCCATGTCCGGTCATTTACAAATCTACTTATTCTAAGTGATCAAGTTCAAAATAAGTTTTGAAAAGATTATCAAGCAAGAACTAAAGTACAAACATACATACATGCAACATACTTACTTAAAAGCTCATTAAATGATTAGAACATTCCAACTAAGAAAGGTTTAGCTAACAAGAGACATTGCAAGATATATATAAACTGAATAGACCATGTTTATATATATAGAAATCACAAAAGAGAAACAACAAGAGTAAAGTTACAAATGTTGAAAACCTTTGTATGAAGTCTTCTAGCAATGCACTAGCATTACTCCTTAGCACTATACAAACACTATGAAAATGAGTTAAGGAGGAATTATGAATTCCTTCCTCTTCCTCTAAAAATATAAAAACTAACTATGTATATTGAAATTTTGATCTAACTTATGGATTGTGATATATTTCCAAATGAAGATGTGAGGTCCTTTTATAGCCTTCAAGTGAGGTGCTTCCTTCCTTCATGTTGAAGTCATCTTGAGTGGATCATAGCTGTAGTTGCTTTCAGAGGTTTATCCATGTTGAAATCTTTGACTAATCACATAGGCGGTTCATTGATGTTAGAACAAGTGTCCCTATGTTGGTGACTCTTCAAAGCTAAGCCTATAGCTATGTGTGAATGGTAGCGCCTACTATACAAGTTTGGATGGCATCGAGGAGGCGGAGAGGTCATCACATTGCATGTGGATGCATATGAAACAGTTTGCTTATTCACCAAGTAGCTTGAGAATTGATGCAGGATCGGTGCGAGGAGCATTGATGCATGATAAGATTGAGACCGCATCGAACAAAACATCAAACATACCACAATATATCCAAAATGGCCTATAACTAACTATATCCATTCAAATCACTCAAGATATCATATATCACACTAAATACTATATAAACTCTTTATTATTACTTGAAAGAGAGCAAATACTAAGTTTAAACATATGAAATACTCTATATAAAATAGAGTTATCACTAACAGCCTTTAACCAAATAAACCGTTAGGTTTAGGTCACTTATTTGAATTCTGTTTTGACTATGTGATGTGGCTGATTTTGGTTGTAACGGCTATATTTTTAAAGCCTGATTAAGGGTAGATTAGACTTAGGGTTTTGAAAGATTAGGAACTTCCAACACCCCCCCTTAATCTAGAAAGCCCTAAGTTAGTTTAGTGAAACCACTTAGAGCTAGCTTAGGTTAGAGAGAACTAAATCATCCAGAACAAGCCTCTGGGATAGCCACTAGAAATAGACACCTTAGAACAAGCCTCTAAGGAATAGCTTTTAGTTACTGCCTTCATAGTTTAGAAGGCAACAAGTCCTATCTCTCTTCTAAGCTTTACAAAGGTTTCTCCTTTGAGGACCTTTGTAAAAATATCAGCCAATTGATTCTGTGTTGAACAATATTCAACACTTAGCCTACCATTGTTAACTTGCTCTCTTATATAATGGTATCTAGCTTCAATATGCTTGGTCCTTCCATGAGCACCAGGATGCTTTGCTAGGTTTAATGCTGATTTGTTGTCTATCATTAGAGTAGGAGGTTGAGTTAGGTCCACTTTCAGCTCCTTGAGTAGTGACTCGGCCATCTTTGCTTGAGTTCTTTGCTCCACAACTGCCACATACTACGCCTCACGGGAGGACAGAGCCACAATACTTTGTTTCTTGGAGCTCCATGAAATAGGGGCTCCTTGAAACTTAAACAAAAAACCAGAAGTGCTTCTCCTATCCAATTCGTCACCACACCAATCAGAATCAGAGAAACCAAGGAGAATATTTTTCCCTAAGTTAGAACCCTGTCTTGGGTCATTCATAAACCTGCTAGTCATACCAGTTGCAAACAGAATATCTGGGCGGCTATGGCATAGGTATCTCAAAGAGCCTATTAGCTGCCTGTATAGTGTAGCATCTACCTTAGCATCACCCTCACTTGGCTCTTTGCTAAGGTTACTTTCTGCAGGATTTGTTGCAGAATTGCAACCTAACAAATCAAACTTAGTTAGCACCTCAGTAGCATACTTAGTTTGATGTAGAATTATACCTTCAGGTACCCTTAGGAACTCAAGTCCCAAAAAATATGACAGCTTGCCTAAGTCTGTCATCTCAAACTCACTGTGCATAGCCACTTTGAATCTTTCCACTTCACTAGGACTACTCCCAGTGACCAACATATCATCCACATACAAACACACAATTAGTAAATAGGTATCAATACTACCTTTAGTATAGACTCCAAACTCACTAGTGCATTTAGAGAACCCAATTTCCTTGAAAAAAGAGTCAATTCTCTTATTCCAAGCTCTAGGGGCTTGCTTTAGCCCATAGAGAGCTTTATGTAATAGGTAAACATACTCCTCTTTACCTTTTTTCTCAAACCCAGGTGGTTGAGCAATATAGACTGTCTCCTCTAATGAACCATTAAGAAATGCTGACTTAACATCCATATGGAACAACTCCCAACCTCTATTCACAGCCAAGGCAGTTACTAAACGTATAGTCTCATGCCTGGCCACAGGTGAAAACACCTCTGTGTAATCCACCCCCTCTTTCTGTTGGAAACCTCTTGCAACCAACCTAGCCTTGTATTTCACAATATTGCCTTTAGGATCAAGTTTGAGCTTGAAAACCCACTTGACACTAATAGGTTTCTTACCTTTAGGTATCTGAACTAGAGACCAGGTCTTATTCTTTTCAATAGACTTGAGCTCTTCCTGCATAGCTTTCTTCCAATGCACATCCTTGAGTGCCTCTAAGTAGTCCATAGGTTCAGCATCTGCTAACATTGCATAGTGAACCAGATCACCATCATTAGTGACCTGATTATCCATGTGTACCTCAAAATCCAGCATCCTCCTAGGTAACCTCCTCTCTTTGAGGCCTAGGAGGAGCCTGCACATTTTGTGCAAGTTCCTGCTCACCCTCCTCATTTACCCCTTCATGTGGATTTTGATCCACATTGGGTAACATAGGATCATCATTAGGTAGAACAGGATCCTCTTCATCAGAATTAGTGTCACCAGAATTAGGTTCAGTGTTAAAGACCTCTTCAATGGTTGTAGAGTCCACTGAACCTACACCTGCTCACTTTCTCCCAATCCCACTTTGCTTGTCTTCAAGCACAACCACATCCCTAGACACCTCAGTTTTACTTGTATTAGGGTCTAGTAGCCTGTAACCCCCTGTAGGATGATATCCCACTAGGATTAGAGGTCTACTCTTGTCCTCAAGTTTAGATCTCTTACTATCAGGTATATGGCTGTAAGCAACTGAGCCAAATACCTTCAAGTGAGATACGCAGGGTATTTCACCATTCCACATAGTTTCAGGCACCTTAGCCTCCAAACCTCTTGTAGGACACCTATTCAGAATATAGACAGCAGTCACCACTGCTTCTGCCCATAGTCTTTTAGGTAGTCCCTTGGTTTTTACCATACTCCTAGCCATTTCTAGGATAGTCCTGTTTCTCCTTTCTGCCACTCCATTGTGCTGTGGAGTATATGGTGGAGTTACCTCATGAACAACACCACTGGTGGTGCAGTATTCTTCAAACTCCTTTGAAGTATACTCACCACCACCATCAGTCCTTAATACCTTTAGTTTCTTTCCACTTTGAGTCTCAACCATAGCCTTAAACTTTTTAAACACATTGAAAGTATCACTTTTGGACTTGAGTAGATATACCCAAATCTTCCTTGAGTATTCATCCACAAAAGTTACAAAGTACTTGTTCCCTCCTATAGATGGAGTATCCATAGGACCACACAAATCAGAATACACAACTTCCAATAAGTCTTTAGATCTGTGTTCAATTTGTTTCTTAAAGTTTTTCCTAGGTTGTTTACTCATTAGGCATGTAGTACACTTTTCCTTAATGTTAGCTATCTTAGGTAAACCCTTTACTAGTTTATTAGTACTTAGGTTATCTAGAGCCTTATAGTGAAGATGTCCAAACCTATTATGCCATAAACTAGTATCATCTTTGTCGAGTGGTGGCACTTAAACACAGTGCCTCAGTCTTGCTTATACTAGCTTTAAATGTTCTGTTATTAGCTAGTTGAGTAGTTAGAATTAGCTTATCCTCTTTATCAAACAATTTCAACTTAGCATTTTTCATTAGGCAAGAGAACCCTTTTTCAATTAACTGTCCTAAGCTGATTAGATTGCAACTTATCTCAGGAACATATAACACATCATAGATTATTACCTTTTCCCCATCAACTCTAGTTAGTTCTATATTCCTCTACCCTTAGAGACTATAGTCTTACCATTATCACACCTAATAGCAATTCTAACAGTTGGATCAAAGTTAATTAGCCATTTCTTATTACTTGTCATATGATTAGAACATCTTTGAGTCTAAGTACTGCATTTTGTTATAGTTTTCCCATCTTTACATTACTATTAAAACAACATATTCCTTTCCTTTCTTAGTTTTAATCCTATCCTTCTTAGGCTTAGTTTCATTAGGTTCATCACAAAGCATCTTTGAAAGCAACATTATCTCGATTCATCAAGATTATCGAGTCGAGTCCTCCTTAGCCACATTGGCTTGAACCGACTCCTTAGGCTTAGAGCCCTTCGGTGGGACATTCGGTGGCATAATGCCCCATCTTGTCACACCTATAACATTGTACCTTAGATTTATCCTTTTCTTAGGTGCATTGCTATTCTTAGATGAACTAGATTTAGTAGAAGAGTTAGAAGTACTGACTTGTTCTTAGAACTCTTAGACTTTTTACTGCTACCTCCCTTTTTACCTTTCTTGCCCTTAGCTTTAGCTGCATACATGGCTTGGTCCTCATCATCCGATTCTTCTTCTAGAATCTCGGCCTTATCTCCTTGGCCTCTAGTTTTCCTGGAGCTCCTCTAGCTTCAGCCTACATTTTTGTAGTTTCTTCTATGGTGTTAGTCACCACATACCACTTTTTGGCATTGATCTGAGAATCTTTCTGCACACTTAATTCTCCTCAAGCTTCTCCTTGGAGAGCCATATCATTTTTGATCTTCTTCACTCTGTTGAAGAAATCAGTTACCTTTTCATCTTTTTTCATTTTAAGACTTTCATACTGTGCTCTTAGAGCTTGCAGCTTCTCTTCCTTGATTGGAGCTGCACCACAGTAATAATGTTCTAGAGCATCCCATGCTGCCTTAGAGGTTTCACGATCCCCTCACCCTTTCAAAGTCTTCCTCTCCACAAGCTCTGTGGATGAGTGACAGACCCTTGAAGTCTTTCATTTCTGCTTCAAGGAATTCTTTCTTTTCAGCAGGGGTAGCATTAGCTTGAGGTGCTGTGAGGCCCTCTTTCACCAAGTATAGGCATCCATGTGACCCTAGTATAGGCTTCATCTGAATAGCCCAAGTATCATAGTTGTTCCCATTGAGCTTAGGAACATAACTGTCTTCTTTACCCATTTCTGCAAATTTACACTTTTAAACACACAGAAAGTTAGAACACAGTAACCTGCACAATTTCTCACTGTGCAGGGTTTAAAGAAATTTAAAGAAAGCTTAAAGATTTAAAAGAACCACAGAGTAGAGTTAGAAAGTTGCCCTGGATCGTTTTACCAATGCTCTGATTATACCATATTGTTTTTCGCTAACTTTAATTGTTTTTCTTTGCAGGTAGTAGTAGTAACTGCTGGAGGGTGCAATGTGTAAAGCCCAAGCTTTACAATTGCTCCAGCCCAGTTTCACTTTTACTGCCAAACAATTGTTTTTGCTGGATCCTGCGCGCCCGGACCCGTTTGTGGTTGGATACACGCGGGTTGTTTCTGACCCGACGTATATTAACTTTCTATTACTCTTCTCTCTTCTCAGAAGATCAAGAAACCCTCTTCTCTCTTCTTGTTTCTCCGGCCTCTCTCTCTCTCTACGAAACCCTAGAGCACCACTGCTCTCACCGGTGGTTCTGGTGATTGAAGCGGTGGTTCTCTCTGGTTTCACCGTCGATGATGATCTTGGCTGATGATGAACAAAACCCACGGTGGTTTTTGTTCTGAAGCTTGAGCTGAGACCCTCAATCTTACTTCTCACCTTTGCGATCTTGCAAATCCTAGTTTGCACAGATCTGGTTGAATCCTTCAACCTAGCTTGTGAATCTTCTCCTCTGAGGTAGATCCACTCTTTCTTTACCGTTCTGATGTTTGATTTTACTTGTATTCAGAAACCCTAATCTGAATCCCTAATTTCTGGTTTGTATGATTCTTGCAGGTACTTGAAGATTGTGATGATTCTTGCCACGCTTAGGTAATAAATCACCGCTTGAACCTTCTATCTTTACCTTCTCGCACTATAATCTTGCAAACCCTAATTTTGCTTACTGTTCCTGTGTGCATGAACCACTGAGATGTGATTCAAACTGCGCTCGTGATTTCACTCTTGAAATCACCTCCTCAGAAACAATAACAGAGGTAATGACTTCCTCTTATTACTTTCCTGCAAATTCCTTTTTCTTTACCTTTCTTCTCCTTCTTCTGAATTGCCTTAGTCACAAAAGCAATTACTAACCTATCTTTCTTACATTTGTATGCAAGGTATGATCCTTCTTGATCACTCACACACTCAAAGACTCGAGTTGAAGAAAGCTGGAGCTACGGTTAAGAAACGTGGGTGTTGTAAGAAAAGATACTGTTGAACACTCAATGTAAAAAACTGAAATTTTATTGAATGATTGTAAGTATGTAATATTTACACTTGTATGAACTATATATATACAGTGAATAGGCACACATAGAAAACGGACATGTTGGTTAAAGGTAGTTAGTTAGTTACTAACAGCCTTTAACCAAATAATCCGTTAGGTTTAGGTCACTTATTTGAATTCTGTTTTGACTATGTGATGTGGCTGATTTTGGTTGTAACGGCTATATTTTTAAAGCCTGATTAAGGGTAGATTAGACTTAGGGTTTTGAAAGATTAGGAACTTCCAACACATCCATCCATGTTGAAAAAATTGTAAGACAACATTGTAAACGTCGCAATAGATTAATCTTAAACTCTAACATTTTTTATTGTTCTAACGTCACAAGTATAGGTCTAATTAGAGTTGAAGTTTGGATGAAGGAAAATATTTATCCATGGATGCTCTAAATATTTATTCATGGATATTAATCTTAAATTTTGCTCCTGGATAAATATTTTCCTTCATCTTGAATGGGCTCTCTCTTCTCTATTAACGGATCTCTTTGTTGGTTTCTTTGGTTGTAAGAGGAGTGTTAGACAAGGTGATCCCTTATCCCTCTTCTTTCTGTTTGGTGAAGATGTGCTTAGTAGAGGTATTTCTAAGCATGTTGAAGATGGTATGCTGCAACTTATGGTGGGTCCCAGAGGTTTTCATATGCATAGCCATCAATGAAGCCCGAGTACGGGATACGATACGACACGATACGTAGATACGAGAAAATTTTAAAAATCAAGATACGATACGGTAACAATACTAATAAAAAATTAAAAATATAAAACATAAAGATACTTGTGATCAAAATAAGTAAGCATAGTACCAACAAGGGTTGGTCCAAGAGGTAATTGGACTAGGATCCCACCCCGGGTCTCGAGTTTGAATCTTGGATGTGACAAAAGCTCTATTGGGCGAGTACTCGTGGCCAACTAGGTTCCCCGGCGTAGATTAGTCATCGGCAAAGCCGGTGGAAACTGCGCACCAATGACGAAGACTAGTATGCACATAAACCAAATCTTGTGTCCTTTTTGGATCCATTTTTTTCTCTCTTTAAAGAATGGGTAAAAGAGTAAGTATCTGGTTGGTTTTTGAACTAAAAATAAATATCAATTCTAGGATACTCCTAGGATACGTATTTGATAAGTATCCAGTAAGTATCCGATAAGTATCTGATCTCTTTTTGATTTAAAAATAAACATAAATTCCAGGATACGTATCCGGAAGTATCCAGAAGTATCTGACACGTATCGGTATCGGATACGTATCGAATACGAGTATGTGGCCTATTTTGGAGTATCAGGGTTTCATAGCTAGCCATGTTTTATATGCAGATGACATCATGATTTTTTCTCGGGCTACCAAAAAAAGTTTAACTAGTCTAATGGATCTTTTTTCCTCTTATGAGCAAGTTTCAGGTCAGGTAATTAGTAAGGAGAAATCTAAATTTTATACTGGTAACATCTTTCCTCCCTGTATCACGGCCATTTCGGTTTATCTTGGTTTTTCTCAAGGTGCTTTCCCTTTTAATTATCTGGGTGTCCCTCTCTTTCAAGGGAAGCCTCGGAAAATTCATCTTTTACTATTCTTTGATAGAATAAAGGCTAGACTTTCATCCTGAAAAGGCTCTCTTTTATCTATCATGAGTAGAGTTCAACTTGTTAATTATGTGGTTCTTAGAATGTTGGTTTATAGCTTTCGTATTTATGCTTGGCCTCCTAATCTTCTCAATATTGTGGATACCTAGATTAGGAACTTTGTGTGGTATGGTGATATTAATACTAGGAAAATTGTTACTGTTGCCTGGAGTAAGGTGTGCAAGCCTTATCAGGAAGGTGGTTTGGGTCTTGATCTATCAAAGCTATTAATAATGCCGGTATGCTTAAAGCATTTGGAACTTTATTTCTACTAATTTGACTGGCTCTTCTTTTGAAAGCTAGAGTCTTTAAGAATAATAAGCCGGGGAATTTTCATGTTTCTTCTTCTATCGGCAGGTTTAAATCTCACCCTCTACGATATTATTGAGCATTCAACTTGGAAGCTTGGGAATGGTGTCAACATGAATTTTTGGACTGATGCTTGAATTTCTAGGCCTATTGTGGATATTATTGCGATTCCTTCTAATTTCCACAAGGATTTTAAAGCGACTCTTAGGGATTTTATAGTAAATGAGAAATGGTCCATCCCTACACACCTTATTTCTCACTTCCCCCAGCTGCACTCGGAAATTCAAGAGATTGTTATTCCTTTGGTTTGGACTGAGGATCAGTTGATGTGGAATCATTCTGTTTCTGGGGGCTTGACTTTTAAGGAGTCTTTTCTCTTCCATAACCCCCCAGGACAAATGGTTCCCTGGACAAAGACTGTTGGGAAGCCTTTTATCTTGCATTCTAAATCTTTTATTCTTTGAAGAACTCTTCTTAATAAGATGCCTGCCTACTGATAACTCTATTTTATATAGAGTTATTCATATGTCTAAATTTAGTAAATTGCTCTATTTCAAGCAAAGATAAGGAATTTATATAGTATTTTATGTAATATGTGAATACTTGAGTGTTTGATATGGTTAAAGTTGTTATTAGGCCATTTTGGATATATTGTGGTATGTTTGATGAGTTTGTTCAGTACAGCCTTACAGGATGCTCCTGCACTTGTTTTTCACAATGCATCTGCACTGCAAGGCACTTGCACTGGATTAACACAATGCACTTGCACTGAATTAACACAATGCACCTGCACTGGAATTCATCTACATAGAAGTGCTTGGCCCATCCACTTGCACCACCACTTGCTTTGATGACCTCATGCTTAGTCATAAAGGCAAGTGCAACTTGCACATTTCGGCGCTGACAATATACACATAGCTTTGAAGACTCACTCACATAGGGACACTTCCTCATCTCTCATCGGACCACCCTCTACACTTGAGTGTATGCTTCAACTTATGAGACAACTTAGAATTTAACCATGGTTACACCTCTATTTTACTTCATCTCCAAGGAAGGTTTCACCTTTATGAAGACTATATAAAGACCTCCATCCTTCACTTGGAAATATATCACAATCCATAAGTTAGATTCAAATTTCAATAGACGTAATTAGTTTCTATTTTGTAAGAATGGAAGGAAGGAATTGACAAATCCTCCTTTACTTCAAATCGTAGTATTACTAAGTGTTGAGTAGCTGATGCACCTGCATTGCTAGGAGAATTCATGGAAAGGGCTTCAACTTGTGTAAATTCTATCTTCTTGTTTCTCTTTTGTGATTTCAATTATATAAATATGATCTGTTCAGTCTATATATACCTTGCGATGGCTATCATGAGCTAAATCTCTCTTAGTTGGAATGTTCTAACCATTTAATGATACTTTAAGTAAGTTTTGTGTCTGTATGTGATGTGTGCATTTTAGTTCTTGCTTGATAATTCTTTCGACACTTATTTTGAGATTGATCACTTAGAATAAGTAGATTTGTAAAAGCAAACATGGTTTACAATTAAGAACTCAATAACTAATATGGGTGAGTGTTTTAAATAAATGAAACTTTGTTAAAACCATGCTAAGTCCTAGAGATAGGATATTATAGTCCATAGGGTGACATTGTGGGTACTTAAAAGACAAGAGTGAACTTATTTAGCGTCTTAGACATAAGATCTTGTAATGAAACTCTGAAGACAGTGACTGAAAGGCACATTGCATTTGCAACAACATTTAGTGCACCTGTATCACATACTGCACTGAACACTTAAAAGTGATTTACTTGGGGAAGACATTCCTACTATCATTTCTCTATTGCATCAACACTACTTGCATCTTGCTTTATTTACAAAGTTGTGACATACACCACCTCCCAATATATTTGTTATTTGGTTACCTTACACTAATTACTTTATATTCACACTTTTTTTAGAGAATTAATACAATCCTGTGGGTTCGATATTTTATATTACTTGTTAGTGACTGTGTATAGTTGCACACCTTTTTCACACACCACCTACCGACGATCAACTTTGGCTTAGAGGATTCACAGTTGTTTCTATCTGTAGCCTATGTGGTAATGCTTCTAAGACTTCTCAACACCTCTTCCTCGATTACTTTTTTGCCCAACATATTTGGAGATAACTTGGAGGTATCTTGAGTATCAATATTGATACTGCTTCTTTTCAGAACATTTTAGCCTTGACTTCTCATGGCTGGAGCCCTCAACTGCATGATATTGTCTTTGCTTCTATTGTTAATATTTTATGGGTCATTTGGTATTGCAGGAATCAAGTTAGATTTAATAATCATGTGGTCCCCTTATACTCGGCTAAAAGTATAATTCTTTCTAATGTTGCTTTAGCTGGGAATGCTTCTAATTCTTCGATGCCTCCTCTATTACTGGGTTTATGATCATCAAGGTCTTCAATATAACTAGTAAGTATAGGAGCTCTGCTAACATCAAAGAGGTTAATTGGGTCCCCCCTGCGCCCTATATGATCAAGTGCAATACCGATGGGGCTGCCCAGGTCCTGTCGTTGTGGTGGTATTTTTAAAGATAGAAGTGCTGCTATTCTCGATGCTTTTCTACATCCATTGGCAATAGTTATGCTCTTCATGCGGAAATTATTGGGGCTATGTTAGCTATAGAAATTGATTTTGAAAAAGGTTGGATGTATTTGTGGTTGGAGTGCGACTCTCAGTTAGTGGTTTTCGCCTTCAAGAATTGCAATATCGTTCCTTGGAAAGCTTAGAAATAGATGAGATAACTAATTATATTTGACGAGGCAAATGAATTTCATTTGCACTCATATCTACAGAGAAGGTCTTGAGCTGATAAGCTTGTCGGGCATGGTATTAATACAAGTGGTTTTATCTGGTGGGACCTTTCTCCTAGCTTCATTGTTGAGGATTTCTCCAGAAATAGGTCAGGCTTGCCTAACTATCGTTTCTGCTGATTTTCTGTTAGATGGTTTCAATATTCTTTTGGTCTTCTGTCTTTGGGGTGCTGCATATGATTGTTAGTGGCTTTGGTGCCAACCTAGTTGGGATGAGAGTCATTATAGTGATGCTTTTGCACGCCAATGTCAACTTTATTTGGACTAGACTTCTTTTATTAGGATTGCTTCTTTCTTCTTTTGGTTGTAATGGTGTTTCTTTCATGGGTTTTGGCCTAGTCCCCCCTTGACTTTTGTATGTTTTCCACTTTTTTTTAATAAATTGTAGGGGGAGTACTCTTTCTTTCTTGATGTTTTTTTCCTAAGGAGAGTTTTACATCTTAACGATGCTCCAAAATCCCTTCTATTGCTAAAAAAAGTCTATTAAAAATTTAGGCTTAAATATGTTTTAGGCCCCTGCAAAAAAAAAAAAATTATTTAAAAGCCCTTGCAAAATAACATGTTTTGTTTTAAAAAAAGTACATATGTATTCCACGTGTCCCTCCAAAGCTGACTGTACAATATTAAAAGCTTAAAAAATGAAATTAAATTAGAAGATTAAAAGTTTATAAAATTAAAAGATTAAAAGGTAAAATTAAAAGAGAGAAGAACAGACAAACAAAAAAGAAAAGAAGAGACAAAGAGAAGAAGATTAGGGATTTCCATTAGGATTTGTTGATCTATGTTTTTCCCATATCTCAATAACTCATGAACTCAAATGATTAGGCTTTTTCTTTCATCTCCTAAAAATAAACCAGCCTCTTCTTTTGAGGTTGAACCTTTTAGTGTCAAAAACAATAGATCTGGTATCTTAGGCACTTCAACAATTGTTCTGCAAAGGAAAAGGAATAAAGGAAATATGGTGATTGTGGTGTTTGATGGTGATGAGATTGGGTTTCCCTTCGTTTTCTCCTTATTTTTCTCTTTTTCTTCCTTCTACGGTTCTTTTCATCAAAGCTTTTCTCTTGGAAAAGTTCAACAGCACGCTTCATATTTAAAGTTTCTAACTTTTCAACTTCTAAGATGTTATTTCACGTTTCATATATATCTAAAATGAAATAGAGAAGAAGATCGATTTTGGCCTCAGATTTTGAGCGATTCAAGATCTGAGAAGAGTAAAAATTGGGATTTTTGGTTGATTTTGGGCAAAGTTGTGATTCAAGAACTGAGAAAATGAATTGATTCAGTGCATGGAAGAAGATGAGGAAACAGTGGTGATGGGAACGAGATCTGTGGTTATGGAGATTAATAGATGGATGGTTATATGTTTTCTGGAAATAGAAATGGAAATGGGAAGAAGAACATGATGAACAAACCTAATTCATTTAGGGATTCATTTTTTTTTATCCATGTCACTCTTTATTAAAATAAAATAAAATTAAAAATAATGATTTGGCAAAGACAAATGGCAACTCTGTTAGACAACTCAGCAAAACACTAACAGAGTTTTCACAGAAGGGCTTAAAACAAAACATATCATTTTGCAAAGGCTTTTAAATAAATAAAAAATTTGTAGGGGCGCTTAAACCAAAACACTCCATACTTAGAAGGGCTTAAAACATATTTAAGCCAAAAAAAATTAGGGTTTTATTTTTTTCACCCCCCTCAACCTCCATCTCACCCCCATATTTCCCAAAAACCCAATACTACCCCTGCCTGTTAAAAAAAAATTTAAAATTTTCGGAATTACCTCAAAATAAGGTAATTCAGGTTCAAAAAAAATTAAAATTTCGGAATTACCTCTAAAAAGGTAATTAGGTTCATAAAAATTAAAATTTTGGAATTACCTCTAAAAAGGTAATTCGAATTTTTATTTTTTTAAAAGTTTGTATTTTGGTCTTAAGATTTAAACGCGTTTTATTGGAAATATGATATAAACGATTTACGATTTAATAACAATACGTCAAAATATATAAAATGACCAACATAAAATAGGAGTACAAATACAACTATGGGTCCAAAATGTCTAAAAATGACTGAAAATAAGCACGTGAAGTAGGTGAATGGGCGACATCTAGGGCATCCGGGCCAATCCGGGGCCTTGCAGTGCGTATATATACGATTTGTTTTAATTTTTATTACTAAAAGGCTACTAAAAATAGTCAAAACTACTCTAAAAAAATATAAAAACACCACTAAAAATCTAACAAAACCAAAATAAGGCTATACAAATGTTTTTAGATTTTTGGAGACTATGAAAAATTAAAAAAATCGTAAAAATAGTGCTTGATGGAATTTTGGATTTTGAGGCCGTAGTAGTCCCATAGAAGTCTCTTTAAGGAGTCTTGATTCTTGATTTTTTCGCTTCTAATGGTGTGGTTTCATTACGATCGAGTATGTTGTCCGAAAACCGATTTTTAGCCTAAATTATTGGTTCGAAATAAAAAAATTGTAATTTTTGAATTACCTCGAGAAATAGGTAATTCAGGTTCATTAATGTGAGCAGGAATTACCTCATTTCGAGGTAATTCGAAAATCTTTCTAATTACAGCAGAAATCAAATTCCATTATTTTGAACCGAATTACCTTTTTTAGAGGTAATTCCGAAATTTTTAATTTTTTTTTTTAACAAACCATGTAATTTTTGTAAATTTTTAGGGGTATTTATGGGGGTGAGATGGAGGTTGAGGGGGGTGAGAAAATCAAAAACCAAAAATTTATATGTGCATATTCCCGTGTCTGGCTAATTGCGGCTATATATTTCAAGTAGTGCCGCATGAAAATATTCATATGATGTGTAATGTAATCAATCATTCATCAACTTTCAGTTTATCTTCTTGCTTAAAAAAAAAAAACTTTCAGTTTATCTTCAAAGGAAATTGTTATATAACCTTTGAAAAGTAGCTTACTAGTTGCTAAAGTGAACCCATCTCAAAGAAAAAACTGTTGGTGGTGGTGGTGTTTTTTCCTATGTGGTCCATAACTAATGCATGCATCAATATCATGTATGCGGCTATACATGCAATTAATTCTAATTGAAACTTCACAAAATAACTACGGCCAATCAATTGTTACAACTTTATCCATCTTTGCCACATCAATTTACTTCTATGCTTGCCACTTCATATTTGCAGAAAATCCTAACCAAACAATTCTTCACACTTAAATCGAACACACACACCCTCTTTCCCAGATACTAATTTCCTCTTTGTAAAATATCTAATATCTAATACATATATGCGGCTTGACATGCCGCTAAAATTGAAAGAGGGAAAATATTTTTTGTTGGCTTGTCCAATTTTTTTTGGCCAATTGACATTTTTTTTCACTTTGGTTTTTTTTCTTTTTTTTACTGTTTTTGTTACCATCTTATTGTTGTGCAGTTTTCATCGGGCTTTATCGATTTACTAATCTACAAAGTTTTGTTTGCCACGAATCTTTTGGGTTTTGTCGGCATGTGTGGTTATATCCTCCCAACAGAGTTTTACCGACGACTAATCTACATTTTCTTTGATATTTTTATATTTTAAAGTGGGATGCTAAAAAGTGTCCTTTAGTGTACTTGATGGGGACAAAATTATTTTGTAGCAAAACGTGTAACGTGAAATGCTAGACAGTGTATTTTGGGTTACTTTAGGATTCATAAATTTTTTTTAACTATTCAAATACTTCGTTTGTCAATAATCTATTTGATGGAAAAACAATTTCATGGGAAAATACATAAAGTGTGATTCTAAGTAGTGTGTTTTGAGGTACTTTAGAATCTTGAAAAAAAATTACATGTCCAAATTGGTATTTTATTCTTTATTTAGATAATTTCGCATCAAGAAGTATTAGAAGCATAATTAAATTGATATTCACTTTTAAATCAATCTCTGCATGAGACCTACGTTCGTGTTTCACTTTTTAATTATGTTGTCTTCTTCTCTCTTTAATTATGAGTTAAGTTTTTATGTCTACATTTTTTTTGTATAAACTGGGTATCCTCTACGCGCAACTCTAAAGACTAATTCCTCGATTCCTATTACATGAACATAACTTACACAAAATTCCTTCATAATCGTTGTAAAATATTAGATCGAAATTATCTATTGATGATTTTCTTATGCTTCTTTTATTTAGAGGTTTACTCTTTATTTAATTTATCTTCCATTTTAATATCAAAATTTCTGTAATCTCAGTAACAAATGTCTGTACTTTTGAACTATTTTCATGATGTTTGTTATTATTAATCATTCATCCTACTTATCTCATATCTTGCTTTAGACTGTACGAATTTTTTCTTCACCTCCCCTATTTTCTCATTTTCTTGTGTATAAGATCTACATGTCTTTAACAACTATAAACTATCCTCAAAAACTGCTACTCCTAGCTGCTTTTATTTCTATGCGTTTCACTTAATCAACCACTGGCCAGTCCATCGGACGGGTCGTGGTGCTAGTGTTAGTAGCATGGTGATCAATCGATTTCTGATTATTATGGTTCACTTATAAAATTGCTTTTTGTAAGCGGGTTACAAGGTTGCAAGAGAAAAACTATATTATAAATTAATAATGACATATGAGTTGGCAGTAGTGTCTTTGCTCTTTATTGATGATATGTATCGTTTCAATAGGAAAATCGCTTCGTTGGGTTTTTTTTTTCATCCCCCTCCTTCTCTCTCAAACCCCCATAATTACCATAACGGACAAAAATACTCCTGAAAACTTACAAAAATCACATGTCACAAATCACAATTCATATTTTCGAAAAAAAGTGAGTGTTTAAGGGAGAGGAATCCGAATTTATCAGTAAATCCGGAAAGAATTTCGAAATTACCTCACGCGTTTGGTAATTCCGGTTCACAATTGTGAACCAAATTTACCTCACGTGTGAGGTAATTCCGAAATTCTTTCTGGATTTACTGATAAATTCGGAAATCTCACATTTTTTTCTTTTTCAATTATTAATTTTTTTATTTACATTTTCCTTTTTTTTATAGTGGCGAGTAGACAACCAGACAATGTAGTGCGAGCAGAGTCTTCGGGAGCACCACCTCGCACCCGACGACGACCACAACAAGCTGGGGAGTCCAGCAGTAGCAGTATGTCCAGTAGGAGTGTCACTCCTTCTCCGAACACCATAGAGAGGCTCAGACTTGCTGGACACGCTCGAGCGTGACGAGCGCCAGAGCGAGCGAGCCATGCGATGGGCTGCGGTCGCAGCAGCGACCAAATTTTGAGCGACCTCGAGGCTCGGCCCGTGATGAGCAGCCATACCGTGACCACCCAGAGTATGAGCACTGGACGCACCACTACCAGGACCACCCAGAGTTGTATCAGGACCCTCTTGTTCAGCAGGAGGAGTCTCAGGTGGAGGCTCAGGTTCAAGAGGAGCCTCAGGAGGGTCAGGCAGCTGACCAGGCTGTCTCAGCTGTGGTTCACCCTCCATTATTGTTACATTGGGATACGCATTGCGTGTCGCTGATAGAAAGAGACGATGTAATATTTTAATTCTTTTTTTTAATTTTACTAAACATTTAAACAATAATTAATTATTTATTTTTAATAACGTATGGTTTAATTTTAATTTTTTCAGACCCGAAAACTGAAGATTGTATCTCATGGCCAGAAGTATATTGGGTTTAGACCTGCCGCGCACCACCCAGATTTAGCCCACTGGTTGCGCGAGGTTAAGCTATTTGGCTGGACATCACACCTCTCGGGGCAATCAACCATGAGTTGATATCTGCTTTTGTAGAGAGGTGGCATCCTCAGACCAGCTCCTTCCATATGCCTTTTGGGGAGATGACAGTGATGTTGGACGATGTGTCCGCGTTGCTCCACTTGCCACTGGAGGGCACCCTATTGGACCACAAGCCCCATGTTGATTCTGTTGAGGCTTTTCACTTGGCTTTCCAGTTTTTGGGCATGCATCCGGCAGGTATCAGGGATGAACTTAAGGAAAACAGGGGGCAGTATTTGAGGATCGCCTTTGTAGAGGACGTTTCACGGAGAACATGGCACGGGGTGCTTATGAGCAGGCTACACGGTGCTACATGCTCTACTTGTTAGGCACCACCATTCTGGCCGACAAGAGTCACCATTTACTGCCAATGAGGTGGATGTATCTGATTCAGGATCTTGAAGGTGTGGCAGTGGTATTCAGGTATAAGCTGCTCTCGGTGTGTCCTCACTGCTTGAGTTGACTGAGCGGTCTTTCATACAACCAAGCGGTTTAGCCATGATACGGCGTAGGATGGCGATGGGGCGGGGCGGGTGCGGGAGTACTCCCCCGCTCCCCGTCCCCACCTCCCAAATTGTCCCCCGTCCCCATCCCCGTTCCCCACCTCGGGGACATTTCCTCCCCCATCCTCACCCCCACGGATCCCCACGGTCCTCGCGGGGACCCCAATAGCTAACAAAAATATAAATTAAAATATAATAAAATTAGAAAAATATATAAAAAGTAAGGCTAAAATTCAAAAGTTTAACATTTTTATTAAAAAATATATATGTTAGTCTTAGTTTTATATTTTAATAATTGGAAAGTATAAAAGTTAGAACAATTTAATATTTTGTTAATATTTTAAATTCAAAACACGTATAAAAAGACTAAAAAATTAATTACTTATAAATAATATATATCTATAATAAGTATATTTATTCAGCGTGGGGTCTCATGCATGTGTGGTATGATCCCCATCCCCATCCCAGATTTGATTCATGGATTTTCTCCCCGTCCTCATCCCCACTGGGAAATATCCTCCGCCCACTGGCCCCATTCGAAGGCGATCCATGAGGATCCCCACTTGCGGGTAGAAATTGCCACCCCTAGATACGTGACACTGCTCCAAGTAATCAATTATTTATTTTTTTAATTTAAGCTTTTAATTAAATTACTCATATATTAATAACTGCTTATTTATTAATTTAATTATTTCAGTGCTGGATCTACGAGCATTTTCCCACCGTCGTGGTTCGGAAAGTGTTTGATAGGACACATCAGCCATGTGCCACCAGCTGGGGGAACAAGAAGCTGGATAAAATAAAGTTGGAGCACTTTAGGGAGCAGATAGATGACTTGCAGTTGGAGGATGTCATCCTCACCCCGTATGCAAAACCAGGCGGTATGTTCCTTTATTGAACATATATCCGCATTTCTGAGGTTTGTTGACTTGGGCCGGTGAGCCGGTCCCCTACATGCCAGACATGGTGCGTTGGCAGTTCGGGCAGGTCCAGACGATCCCTTCTCCACCCATTTCGGGTAAACCTCCATCTGCGGACAGGGTCATACGGGGGTTGCTGAGGTATCAGATTCGGGCATAGACTTTTTGGCAGGGTGGTAGAGACGCAGCCTACCACGGCGAGTGCGATCCTGATTACCTACCTTGGTACAGTCAAGTAACCAAGGTGCGTCTTTTACGGTGTCGAGCCCACAAACAGAGCAGAGCGATTGCGGATGAGGAGCCCGTTGTCCCAAAGACAGAATACTAGAGGATGCAGAGAGCAGCTGCATTGGTCCGGGATGCGCTACGTGTCGACCGTTCACCTGATACTTGACGTCGTTATTTTGAGGCCGTTTTAGACATTTTGGCCCCGTAGTTGTATTTTACTTATTTGTATTTGTACTCATATTTCATATTCGGTTTTTTATATATTTTGACGTATTTTAGATCATATAGGACGTCTCTTTACTCGTATATCGTAACGCTTTCGTTTTGTTATTTAAATCGTAAAGCGTTCGTATCGTGTTTTAAAAATAAACGCTCGTAAATCACAATTTAATACACAATTAAAAAAAATTAAAAAAAATTCGGATTTACCTGAGTATGAGGTAAATCCGGAAATCCCACACTTAAAATCAAAACCCCATTTTTTGAACTGGATTTACCATAAATTGAGGTAAATCCGAGACTCTTCATTTTTTTTGTTAAATTTCAGGAGTATTTTTGAATTTTAAGAGTTTATAGGGGTTTGGGAGAGAAGGAGGGGGTGAAAAAAAATCCACGCTTCGTTTCTGACAGAGGATAATGTTATATCTTGCGATATGACACCCAAAGGTGCTTCCTAAATTTTCATCGTGATATATAATCTTCACATGCACAAATTAGTTAGGATAACCCATTTAAAAATAAAATTAATAAAAGATATATTTTTTACGAGGAAAATAAGAAATATCTCGTGCGTTAAAAAGTAGTATTTTTTATTAAAAATAATTATTTTTTAGCAAATTTAAAAGGGTTTTACTAAATGCACATTTTAAATACAACAATTTTTTTTTACTATGAATGATGCATTCTTTTTACAAAGAACTATGAAATTGATAATGCCTAGTTAAATTCTGACCTAACCCACGTGCTTTCTATCTTTCAGGAAAGCATCAAAGAATATTTATTTTTGGTAAAAAAGAATCAAAGAATATGCTACAGAAGAGTTATTTGGATTTGTGTCATAGTAATAGCCTTGGAGGGTTTAGTTTCTAGTAGTTATGCTTTACTATCGAGTTTTGCTGCCTCCGAATCTAATTTTTCTCGTGTCTAAGCCGTGGTAGCTCCAGAGCTCAGAAGAGGCTTCGTGCTTTCATTTGTTGTTTGTTCATGTAAGGTTATTGACTAATAATGTAAAGAGTGCTATGGAATTGGGGAATGCAAATTGTATTCACGGTGGTTCGACTCCAGAAACTACTCTTCATGCTTTATGTGATTGTCCTCGTGCAATTACTATGTGGTTAGACTTGGTTATGGTGGAGATGCGCACCTACTTTTTTGATGGGGATATCTACCACTGGCCTCAGTTCAACCTCACAGAAGCTAATTGGAGGAGAAATGGTATTGATTGGGCTGTTTGGTGGGCCACTGCATCGCATTTCTTATGGTGCTGGAAAAATAAAGAGGAACATAAAGAAACATTCACTAGGCATTGGACTGTTGTTAGTGCTTGTGTGCAGGATTACCAGGTTCCTATGGTTGTGTCCCGTTCATCGCACCATCGTGATGTGGAGAAGGTTGAAGTTAAATGAGATCCTCTAGGGTCTAGGTGGATTTGCCTTAATTTTGATAGAGTTTTAAAAGCTTCAAACAAGGTCACATGTTTTGGTGGGTTAATGATAAATTTAAATGGCGTGTGGCTTTCAGGTTTATCTAAGCAGATTGGGTATTGTGATTCTTTGGTTGTAGAACTTTGGGGAGTTCTCACAGGTTTGTAACTTTGTCCTTCTAGAGGTTGGAGCAAAGTGCTTGTCCAAATTGATGCCAAGATTGTGTGTGATGTTATCCTTGGTTGAGAGATTGGTCGCACCTCGGGGTGGAGTATTGTTTGAGAAATTTGCAACCTTCTCAAGCTTCCTTGGGAGATCCGGTTTATGCATATTTTTATGGAGGTTAATCGTTGCACAGATGAGTTGGCCAGTATTGGGTGTCGTCAAGTGGAAGATTTGATTATTTATGAGTAGTGTCCTAATTCTGTAGGACTGTTATTGCTTTCTAATGTTGGAGGGAATACCATTCCCAGACTTTTTTCTCATTTTTTTTGTTTTTTGCTTTGAGGCTCATGTTAAATACTCAAAAAAAATAAAATTGGCCCAAATATCACCATTTTCAATTCCAAAAATAAGTGCTAGGGGCTAGGGCCAAAGTTACAATATGTAAATCCAAAAATCAGTGTTAGGGCCAAAAATCAATCCTAATTCAGGATTTTGACATCGGATAACAAAAATCTCGCTTAAGGTAATATATGGATACCAAAGATACAATAAAGCCCATATATTATAAAGATTTAAATGCACATTTGGTCCCCCTTTTATGTCCAATCCGCAATTTTAGTCTCCATGTTTTACCAATTAAATAAAAAAAAAACTCACGAACCCTAAATTGCTTCTGCTTGTGAGAATTCTTGGATTCGGGGAGAGTTTATGCACAACAACACTCTTATCCTACTACTACTACACCCTAGCCATTAAGGGCACTGCCGGTGCCATATTTAATACTCTTCATCTAGAATGTAAAATGAAAAATCAAAATCTCTCTATTCCAAATCTCTGGAATTGGAATTGAAAAGGAAGAAGCAATAATGGGCAACAACTATGCAAGTGATACTTGTGGATTATTGATAACTCTATTTTATATAGAGTTATTCATATGTTTAAACTTAGTAAATTGCTCTCTTTCAAGTAAAGATAAGGAGTTTTTATAGTATTTTATGTGATATATGATAACTTGAGTGATTGACATGGTTATAGTTGTTAATAGGCCATTTTGGATATATTGTGGTATGTTTGATGTGTTTGTTCAGTGCAGTCTACAGATCTTGCATTAATGCTCCTGCATCAATGCTCTGCATTGATCCTGCACTAAATCTGCACTACTTGGTGAGTGAGCAGCTAGCTACTTGCACATCCACTTGCAATGATGGCCTCCTGCTTGATCCCCTAAAGCAAGACCACTTTATATAGTAGGCGCCTACCATTCACACATATATAGCCATAGGGATAGCTTTGAAGAGTCATCAACATAGGGACACATGTTCATACATCATTGGACCTCCCTATACACTTGATCAAAGATCTCACCTTGGGGATCAACCTCTGAAAAGCAATTATAGCTCAATCCTCTCAAGATTACTTCAACATGAAGGAAGGAAGCACCTCTCTTGAAGACTATAAAAGGACCTCACATCTTCATTTGGAAATATATCACAATGCATAAGTTAGATCAAAATTTCAATATACATAGTTAGTTTCTATTCTATAAGAGGGAAAGGAAGGAATTAACAAATCCTCCTTACTTCGATTTCATAGTATTTGTATAGTGCTAAGGAGTAATGCTAGAGCATTGCTAGGAGAATTCATGCAAAGGGCTTCAACTTGTGTAACTTCTATCTTATTGTTTCTCTTTTGTGATTTCTATTATATAAACAGGTTCTATTCAGTTTATATTTACCTTGCAATGTCTATTATGAGCTAAATCTCTCTTAGTTGGAATGTTCTAATCATTTAATAAGCTTTTAAGTAAGTATGATGCATGTATATAATGTTTGCACTTTAGTTCTTGCTTGATAATATTTTCAACACTTATTTTGAGATTGATCACTTAGAATAAGTAGATTTGTAAGAGCAGACACGACTTACAATTAAGAACTCAAGAACTAATATGGGTAAGTGTTTTACATAAAGGAAACTTTGTGAAAACCATGCTAAGACCTAGACATAGGATAGTATAGTCCATAGGGCGATACTGTGCGTACTTAAGATACAAGAGTGAACTTATTTAAGCATGCCTAGACATAGGAAGCTTGTAATGAAACTCTGAAGAAAGTGACTGAAAGGCACATAGCTAATGCAACAACATTCAGTACAGCTGCATCACATACTGCATCAAACACTTAAAAGTAAATTACTTGATGAAGACATTCCAACTAACTTCTCTCATTTGCACTACAAATACTTGCACTTTAGTTTTTACTAACTTGATTGTGATCACACCAACTCCACTTTAAATTGTTATTTGGTTACCTTACACTTTATTACTTTGTATTAAATTTTAAAAGAGAGTTTTTCAATCTCTGTGGGTTCGATCTTTTATACTACTTGTTTTGGACTGTGTATACTTGCACATGCTTTTTTCCAACACCAATTATGTGCAAAGGAGTCTTCGTCGGTGTTCTATCCGCACCGTTGATTTTGATTTTGATCGTGCATTTTACGTTATCTTTTTATTGCTAAATCATAAGAGATCATATATTTGTGATGTTTGTTCTTGTCTGATATGGCATAGATTGTTTCTATAAATGTGAGTTGGTTCTTATAAAAATGTCCTTCCAATAGGAAACAAGGAATCTTCCTTACTCATTAGTAGAAAAACAACATTTAGCATCGGCCAAAAGCCCACTCTAAAAGGCTAAAACCGGCGCTAACAGTGGATTAGCGTCGGTGCCGTGTCGAGGCTTAAATGCTAAGCTAACTCGTAGCGTCAACTAAATTCAGTCTGACGCTAATTTAGCGTCGGCCAAGCCAACGCTAAATCTGACGCTAAAGTAATGATCGACACTAAGGTCAACATATTGAAAAGTCAAATAAAAAAGTTAGTGTCCGCTTGGCCGACTCTTAAGCCAACACAAAAGGTCAACTCCAACATGTAGCATCAGTGTAAAAGCTAAAATTATTGAGAGAGAGTGGAATCTTTGAATATCATTTCTGTTTTCACTTAATGCAAATTTGTTTACACCGCAAAGCATTTATAATAGCTTCTCTTAACGTGTGCACTTGTTGCTTAACATGCACACACTAATCAACTAACTCTTTTAGTGGTACCGTTTTTGTGGGGGTTTGTGCTCAGGTACAAGATTCTATTATTTATGTTGTGAATGTGCATGCATCGTGTTCTTTAACTGACAAATGTAGAGGGTGGGAGGAGCTGAAAGGTCTGAAACAATGGTTTGACAAAGGAGAGTGGTGTGTGGTTTGGGATTTCAATGCGGTGTCTAGTGTAGAATAAAGGAAATGAATGGTAGAGGAAGTTCGCATGATATAATTGGGTTTAACAACTTTATTGCTGATATGTAACTCCTGGATGTTCCTGTGTCTGGTAAGAAATTTTTATGGTTTTGTTCAGATGGTGTTTCTATGAGTAGGTTGGATAGGTTTCTTGTCTCTGAAGGGCTTGTTTCACTATGGAATGTTTCGGGTCAGTGGATAGGGGATCAGGATATATCAAATCATTGTCCTATTATGCTAATTCGCTCTGTTAAGGATTGGGGTTCCAAATCCTTTATGTTTATTAATGGATGGATAGAACATGATGATTTCATTCCTTTTGTAAGAAGTTGTTGGACTGGTTTTGAGATTTCAGGTAATAAGGCGTACGTCTTAAGGAATGCAAGAAGTTGGAAGAGAAGTTGGGTGGATGGAACAAGGAGGTGTTTGGAGTGCTTGATTTGAATAATAATACTACACTCAAGGAAATTAATGCTTTGGATCAAACTCTTGTTGCTACGTGTGACAATGAGGTCTTGTTGTGAAGGAAGGATGTTACTGCTAAAGTTTGGAAGGATATCAGGCTGAAAGAGAGTTTGTTATATCAAAAATCTAGAGCGAGATCGATCAAATACGGAGATATGAACTCAAAGTATTTTCATTCTGTTATGCGTTATAAAAAAAGGAGAAGCAACTTTATTTTAATGAACAATGATGGGAAGTTGATTGAAGATGTGGAGGAGGTAAAATATTGTCAAAAGGCACTTTGAGGAGTGTTTTGAGGAGCCCATTCAAAACTGTCCAATCCTTGGAGGTGTGATTTTCAAGCAAATATCTAGATATGACAATATTCTTTTAATGAAGTCTTTCACAGAGGAGAAGATTAAGGCAAAAGTGTAGAGTTGTGATGGTGATAAAAGCCCAAACCCCCAAACCCAAATGGGTTTATCTTAGATTCATCAAAGAGTGTTGGGATTTGTTGAAAGAGGACATTGTTAATTTTTTCAATGAATTTCATTCCAAGGAAGCCTTACCTAAACCATTTTTGGCTTCATTCATCACTCTTATTCCCAATACCGACCATCCTTTAGGATTGGTTGAGTATAGGCCCATATGTTTGATTGGGTGTATTTACAAAATTCTTGCATAGGTGTTTGCTAGTAGGCTTAAGAGAGTTCTACCTAATGTTTTTTTAAGTGTCAATTTGCTTTTTTTGGGGAGGGGGGGGGGGGACATTTTGGATGGGGTGGTAGTTGTGAATGAAGTTGTTGATCTTGTGAAGAGAAGGAAGGAAGAATGTTTGCTTTTCAAGGTTGATTTTGAGAAGGCCCACGATTCGATTTCTTGGAAGTTCTTGGTGTATATGATTGAGCGGATGGGATCCAACTCGGATTGGATCAATTTGATGAAGCCTTGTATCTTCTCTAGTTCGTTGTCAGTATCAGTTAATGGTAGTCCCACTAAGGATTTTAAGGTGAGGAGAGGCCTTCGATAAGGGGATCCTCTATCCCCTTTCTTATTCCTTATTGTTGCCGAAGGTTTGTCTGTTATGGTTACTAAAGTTGTAGAGATTGGTTCATATGTTGGAGACAAGGTTGAGGAGAATCTTCTTTTTTTCCATTTTGCAATTTGCTGACGATCCTATCTTGTTGGGTAAAGCTTCGTGGGAGAATATATGGAGTATTAAATCTATTCTTTGAAGTTTCAAACTCATCTTGGGTTTGAATATCAACTTCCACAAGAGTAAATTTATTGGCATTAATGTTGGAAACGACTTCTTGGACTTGGCCTCTTCTTTTCTTCTTTGTCGTATATAATCTCTTTTTTTTTAGAATTTGGGGGATCCCCGCGGATGCCAATTGTAGACGCGAAGCAACTTGGAAACCCGTGTTTGATTTGCTTCGTAAAAGACTTGCTTTCTGGAAAGGGAGTAATCTCTCTATTGGAGGTCGTAACAGTCATTAATTTAGTTTTAAATAGCACTACTCTTTACTTATTTGTATTTTATAAGGCTTTGAATGTGATGATTAGTTTTATGATTAAGATTCAGAGAGATTTTTTGTGGGGTATTAAAGATGAGGGTAGAGTAATGTATTGTATGGCTTAGGACAAAGTTTGCAAACCCAAAAAGGAAGGTGGTATTGGTATTAAAGATCTTGAGATGTTCAACATGCACTTTTGTCGAAGTGGAAGTGACGTTATACAGTGATATATTTCTAGTTCTTTTCAATGGCGTTTCAACTATGGGCAGCAGGTTAGATTAATTGTGGTGGAGAGATCTCATTTGTTTGGGCAAAGAGAAAGTAGTTGAAGGGTTGTTTGAGGCTTGAGTTCGAAGGGGTCGGGAGATGGACAACGAGTTGATTTTTGGCATCATCATTGGATTGGGCAACAACCTCTTAAATCGGTTTTTGTGAATCTGTATGCAACTTGTAGGTATCAGAGTGTCATGGTGGCAGACATGGATGAATGGCATAACAATGTGTGAAAGTGGAATTTTCCCTAGAGAGGTTTGGTTGATCAAAGGCTGATGGAGAAGGATCGTATTTTAAGTTCTATTGCAAAGGAGCTAAACATTATTCCTGGAAGAGAAGATTTTTGGATTTGGACCTTGGAAACAAGCAAGTCTTTTTCGGTTAGATCATGCTATATTCTTGTTGTTTTTGAATTTGTAGAACCTGTTGCTGCTAGCAATGTTAGTTGTGTCTTTAAGGATTTATGGATGGAGAATGCTCAACAATTCTATCCCTATCTATGACTTGTTATTAAGACACCATGTTATCGTAATCAGTGAGGTCGATGCTTTTTTTTTTGTAGGGAGGACTGTGAGGATATGCAACACTTGTTTCTTCATCGTAGGTTGGCTCGCGAGGTGTGGTCTCAGATTGGTTTATAGTTGGACACACAGCTACCTATATCGACCGATGTTATGCAACATTTTTTTTTTCATTTTGGAGAGCTCTGCGAAGGGAAAAAGGCACATAAGGTAAAATACAAATTATGGTTGGCAACATATCGGTGTATTTAGTTAACCTAAAATAGTCTTTTGTTTAGAGGGGAGGAAGCCAATTTAGATTCCATTATGGCTCATATATTGCTTCCACTTGGTTGAACGATGCACTACAATGTATTACAACTTTTGTGATTGTTCATTTGTATTTGGTTTGACCACCCCTAATACCCTTATAAATGAATCATTACTTGTCGAAAAAATATATATTAGTTTAATGACAAAATAAATAAAAAATGTATACTAAGCCTGTGTGGTTGGTAACTTCGGCCCTGAATTGGGGTCCTAAGCCTTTTAAGTTCAACAACTGTTGGCTTGAACATCAGGATCTCATGCAGTTCATCAAAGTGTGTTGGTCCTCCTTTCAAATGAGAGGGGAGGCATCTTTTGTGTTGAAAGAAAAACTGAAATTGTTGAAGGAGAAGCTTAAGACTTGGAACCGTGAGGTGTTTGGTTTTAAAGACCTACAGATAGAACATATTGTGCGGAACTTGAATGAGGTAGAATGGATTGCAACGGAAGGTGGGGGAGTTGATGATGTTCAAAGAAATAAATTAAATGAGGAATTTTGGAAGGAACTATTTGCCAAGGAAAGCTTGCTGGCCCAAAAAGCGAGAGTCAAATGGTTATCGGAAGGCGACTCGAATAGTCGGTTTTTTCATGCGTGTATGAAAGGGAACCGGAGAAGAACCCAACTGTTGAAAATAAAGGTGGATGAGAGTGGATAGAAGATGTGGGGAGTAAAATGGCGGTTAAAAATCATTTCGAGGAGAAGTTTAAGGAGGAAGAATATATGTGCCTACACTTGATGGAGTTAATTTCAATCAAATATCTGGAGTGGATAATGAGATGCTAATTGAGAAGTTTACTGTGGAGGAAATAAAGGAAGTGGTTTGGGAATGTGATGGTAACAAGAGCCCGGGGCCGGATGGATACAATTTCAAATTCATTAAGGTCTTTGGGATATAATTGGGGCGGATATTGTGAGATTCTTCGAAGAATTCCATAGGTGTGGAACCTTCCCTAAGGCGGTGAGTGCGTCTTTCATAGCACTCATCCCCAAGACTAGCAATCCTCAAGGTCTTGGGGAATATAGGCCCATATCTCTGATTGGGTGTTTGTATAAAATGCTTGCTAAGGTGTTAGCTGGAAGGTTGAAAAAGGTATTGAGAGGTGTTATATCGGAATGCCAAAGTGCCTTCCTTGCTGGAAGAAATATACTAGATGGGGTGGTAGTACTTAATGAGGTTATGGACATGGCAAAGAGAAAGAAGCAGAAGTGTGTTGTTATGAAAGCGGACTTTGAAAAGGCGTATGACTCTGTCAGTTGGGCTTATCTGGATTATATGCTGGGGAGACTTGGTTTTGGGGGCAAATGGAGGAAATGGATGTGTACGTGTGTCTCATCTAATTCTATTTCAGTATTGGTCAATGGGAGCCCAACGGAAGAATTCACGGCACAGAAAGGATTGAAACAGGGGGATCCGCTTGCACCTTTTCTGTTTTTGATTGTGGCTGAAGGTTTGGCAGGGTTGGTAAGAAAAGGAGTTGAATCAAGCAACCTCAATGGTTTTAGCATAAACAACGCTACTTCGGTGGAGATCTTGCAGTTTGCTGATGACACAATTCTATTTTGCGATGGGGGAGATAAAAGTATAAGTTGTTGGAAAGCAATATTGAGGAGTTTTGAGCTAGTTTCGGGCTTAAAAGTTAATTTCGCGAAAAGCAGCGTCCTTGGGCTGAATATAGATGATCGGATTTTGGAAGGGATATCATATTTCTTAGCATGCAAGGTGGGTCTTGGTTCAGTTTAAAATTTTGGGAATTAGGTGGAGTGCGAACCCAAGGAGGGTGAGCACATGGCAACCAATCTTGGACTCTATAAAGGCGAGGTTGAATAGTTGGAGGAGCAAACAATTATCAATAGGAGGCCGTGTTATGCTTATAAATTCGGTACTTGCTTCCCTACCTCTATATTTATTTTCTTTTTATAAAGCACCAAAGAAGGTTATCTCGGAGATAATTAAGATTCAAAGGAGATTTTTGTGGGGAGGTGATGAAGATAATAAGAAATTGGCCTGGGTGAAGTGGGAAACAATTTGTCTACCTAAAGACAAAGGCGGTTTGGGAGTTAAAAATTTAGAAGTCTTCAATGTTGCTTTACTAGCTAAATGGAGATGGAGACTTTTGGTTGAGGAAGGCAACCCCATTTGGAAGGAGGTGTTGGTGGAGAGATACGATTTAAAAGGAAGATGGCCTGACATTGTAGAGAGTAGAAGAGGATGGGAGAAAAAGTCTTTGTGGTGGAGGGACTTATGCCTCCTTGGTGAGGATATCAATTTACAAGAAGATTGGTTTAGCGATTTGGTGAAAATTAAATTGGGCAAGGGAATATTGCAAGGTTTTTGAGAGGATAATTGGTATGGAAGAGATAATCTATTTGTGGTTTTCCGGAATTATTTGAATTTTGCAGGTCTAAGGAAGCAAAGATAGAGGATCACGGTCATTGGACAACCACGGGCTGGTGTTGGAATTAGGTGTGGGCCGAAGCCTTGGTGCTCGAAAACCCCATGTTGCGCGCATCTGTTTGTGACTGCAGCATAGGTTATTCTGGCACTGTCATATTTATTATTGCAGCGGTACGGATCGCTGGATTTGGGTTCGGACTCATTGGCTGGATACACGGTTAAAAAATGTTACGAAAAGCTGTATTTTCTTACTGCTGAGGGATCGGTTTGGCTGCTGCCATTGGCAGCAGAGCGCGCAAAAAGGTTTGGAGAAATGACGCCCCGCCCAAAATCCAAATATTCGCGTGGAGGTGATTTTGTGTCGATTGCCACCACGGTGAGCTTCATAAACGAGGTATAATTCGGTCACCAAATGATATAAGTTGTGTTTTATGTTTCGGGGAAGTGGAAACCGTGGATCATCTTTTCTTGTCATGCTTAGGGTTGCATGTGACTATTTGGGAAAGTATTTATGCGTGGTTGGGGGTTCGGTGGGAGATTTTGATACCGTTGTCACTCATTTTATGGAATTTGGCAAGTTAGTTCAAGGTAAGAAGCAAAGGAGGTCAAGCACTTAGTATGGTTGGCGGTGGTTTGGAGTATATGGTTAGCTCGGAACAAAATAATTTTCAAAGGGAGGTGGCATCCACACCGTATAATAAGCGGGATCGAAGGACTTGGCTTGGAGTTGGTTTAAGGCGAGGAGGGGAAGGAATTGCAGCGGCAACATGGTCCGATGGTATAATTGCCGTTGAAATTTGTCCGCTATCTTTGTAATAACAACTATGTATCATGTATGTTTCTCTTGTTTTCTAGGAGGGGGAGAAACAGTGAGCTAGTCACTGTGGTGCATTCTGCACATGGTACTCTTTTTCCTCTTTGAGTCTTTTTCCCAAAGGGTTTTGGCTCAGAGAGGTTTTGAGGAGGCCCTCCCCCTTCCCTTTGTATTTCTTTTGTAAGGGTTGGGCACCCCTTGTGCTCCCTTTAAAGGAAATTGTTGCTTATCTAAAAAAAATGTTCTTAATATAGAGGAATGTTAGTAATTTTTTTTGTCGAGAGCAGAGTATCCACCGCCGAACGCAGTGACTAATTCTTTCGCTGAATTGGAGGCACCTCGAAGGGTGAGATTGTTGGCCCAAAGATTTAAAGTTGCTCCATACCCAAGTCGAGGATCGAACCCGCGACACTAGTTAAGAAAGAATGAGCACCAACCGCTCAATCACACTCCTGGGTTAGGAATGCTAGTAATATACTCTTAGGGTGCGTTTAATTCGCTATGCAGTAAGGGACTGGACAACTTTAGTTTGATTCGCTATGCAGAGACTAGACTGGACAACTTTAGTTGTACCCTGTTTGATTTGAAAACTGTTCACAGTACTAGACAAAAATAAGGGCAATGGACGGGACAAATACCCAAATTCCTATACCTCACAAAACCACAGTACAACTTTCTGTCCCGCAGTACAACTTCCTGATCACTCAAAGAAATACCAAAATATTTTTTTTATATTTCCTATTCAATAATTTTTTTTCTCTCCTCTATTCCCCTTCTCTCTCTCTCTCTCCTATCTATTCTTCTCTCTCTCTCTCCCTCTCCCTCATATCCCATTCTTCTCTATCATTTTCTCTACCTTTCTAGTACTTTCTCATCTCATGACTCATCTCATTCATCTCTCTTTCTATCCCTCCTCTCTACCTCTCATCTCTCTTGTATCTTCTCATCTCATGACCTCTCTTCCTCATCTCTCTCTCTCCTCTCTCTCTCTCTCCTTCTCTCTCTCTCTCTCCCAACTTCTCCATCGTAAATTTTTCTTTATAACTTGATAATTACATTATAATATATAGGCTTAAATATGTTTTAGACCCCTCCAAATATGGGGTGTTTTTGTTTAAGCCCCAGCAAAAATTTTATTTATTTATAAGCCCTTGCAAAATGACACGTTTTGTTTAAGCCCTTCTGTTAACAAACTGTTAGTTAGACATTAAAAATTTCTTCCATGTGTGTTTTTTTATTTTATTTTAAGCCCCTGCAAAAATAATTTTTTTATTAGACCCTTGCAAAATATATTTTTTTTGTTTAAGCCCCGTCAAATATACACGTGGAAGAGATTTTTAACGTCTCACTAATAGTTTGCTAACAAAATGGTTTAAAACAAAACGTGTCATTTTGCAAGGGCTTATAAATAAATAAAAAGTTCATGAGGGCTTAAACCAAAATACCACATATTTGCAGGGGCCTAAAACATATTTAAGCCTAATATATATTATATAAAATCATTATAAACGTTAGAATGAGAATTATAGTAGAATTTCTTTTTTGTTGCTTGTGCTGTCCACCAAACAATGTCTTTGGACAAAAAATCATTCAAAGATTGCTGTATCAAAGATCTTGTCAGGTTTGCAAATCAACCGGACCTTAAGGTAATATTAATTATATTGTAAAAAAAGTAATATTAATTATGCACACAGAAAATTGTGAACACACAACTCAATAGCACTTGGATGAAATGGTAGAAGTCTCTTCCATTTTAACCAAATTTATGGATTCGAATCCACCTTTAAATACGCATTAGCGTTAAATCTCTTGATCGAGAATTTTGTAGTTCATCGTACTCTTACTCATCTTGAAGAATCAATATATGCAATTAACAAAAAATTGCGACCACACAAAATGTAGATAAAAAACAAAACAAATAAACTATACACAGAAAATTGCGGATTCAAATTCACAAAACTTTATTTTCTCTTCTTCAATCCCTACCCTGACAAAAGACAAGAAAAAAACAAGTGTCATTATCCTGTCAAAAAAAAAAACCTTTATCATTTAATACATTCGGTGATAGGCGAAAAGTCAGGGAAGGGAACAGGGGAAGCTCAATAAATGCGCAATGGTGGCATACGATACAGAATTCAGACGGAAAGTGGAGCAATGTGTTATGGGGCGTGTGCTTATCCAAAAAATACCCAAACTCATTCTTAGTCGTACATTTATTATTTTCAATAGGCTTAAATATCATTTACCCCCTGCAAATATCACCATAATCCATTTATCCCCTCGTAAAATAAAAAGTTTTAAGACGCTTTCTCGCAAATATAAGCTGCTTACTTCTACATGCAGAATCAGTAAACGATTTATATTTTTATGCAGAACTAACATAAACAGTTTATACCCATTATACACTTAACACCGTCAATATAATCTAACAAAGAGGCAGAACTGTAAAGCAGTTTATATTTGCAAGGGCATTTTAAAACTTTTTATTTTACAAGTGGGTAAATGGATTATGGTGATATTTGAGAGGGTAAATGATATTTAAGCCTTTTCAATATAAATAAATTACAAAATATTTTACATTTTTTTAGAGTCCTTTGTAGAAAATAGTTTCAAATTAAAACTTAGTACTAGGATATTTTCCTACTAAAAAAATAGTACTAGGATATTTTAGAGCTTAAAATAAGTAATACCAATTAAATTTCAGAGAGGTGTCGAACCACGTAAATCTCTTTGTGCATTCTCTTCTTTCTTTGTGGTGTGTGTTCTACATATAAGATCTCGGGAATGTAGAAATTTTCGGTTGGCGAGTTAATAAACATGAAGGAGTTGCAATTTACAAGAAGGAGGTGATTCAAACCCCTAAACTAACATTCCGCCACCCCCACTAACATTTGCTTATAAAAAAAAAGTAATGCCAATTAGAAAGATTTCAATTAAAAATAAATAAATAAATACTTATATTAAAAATAACAAAATTTATCGGTCTTTTTAGTATTTGTAAAAAACCCTAAAACTACATGTATTAATATAAAATAAAGAATATTTAAATACGGTAATTCAATGACTAAAACCAAAATTTAAAATTGGTTACAAGTATCGTTAATTTTAATGTGACAAATTATTTTGATTAGATTTTTTTGTGAAGAAATGTCTTAGGTTTATAATGGATAAATTTGTCGCATGCTCTCTCCGAACCTAATTATAAGCAAAAATAACTACTTTTGCACATATTAAGGATAATAGTAGTTTTGTGATTTAATTTTCATGAATTCATGAAAAAAAAATAAATAGATTTCTTAAACTATCCCTAATTAATAGTCATCTTTTCACAACATTAATGAATTAATTTAAGGGTAGTTGTGAAAATATAGCATTAAATATGGGTAGGTTAATTGACATTTGCTTATATTTGAGTCCATCAAAACTTAGCACTTTTTTACTTATAATTAGGTCCGTAGGGAGTATCTTTGATAACTAGCATAGGCATACCTACCCAAAGGAGGTCAAACACACAACCTCAAAAACTAAAATTTAACCTACCTAGCTACCTTTTTGTTAACAGTAACACCCAAAATAAATTAAGTTGTTGGGCGAGGGAGATAGAAGGGATCAAGGTAGAAATGGGGTCGAGGCGGCCATAATAAACACTTGGGCAGAGAGAATAGTTTCCATGATAACAAGGAAGGTTCAGATTAAGCACGCGGAGGCAAAATATTTTGGACCCCCCTGAGGGAGTAAAGAAGAATCACTGAGGCACAAGACTCGATTGGAGGGTACCTTGACCACAGGGTGACTCGGCTAAGACACCAACGGTCGAAGGCCGAGAATGGGATGTGGCCAAGGAAAGTTGTGACTAATTAGGCGAAGAATACTTGCTTGGAGCGCAAGTATTCAATGCACGTGGCCATGTATTGTTGGAGCGGTTAAGGTCAATGAAGAGAAGATGTCGTGGAAATAGGAGTGGCTAGGGTTTACCCCCACTAATCTGTGCTAGTGAGGTCGTGGTGAAGAGGCTCTGAGTTTCTAGGGACTAGATGAATTGTAGCCCGTTGATCGTGATTAATCCAATAGTGAGCAATTGTAGGCTAGGATAGTGGCAAATGAGGACTCATAGGTATATACAGTAGCAATTGTACATTCAAAGAAAACACATCAATAAATCTATCTACTATTTCACTCAAGCTTTAATTTATCTTTGCAGTTTTTCTTTATGTTTTTTTTTTTTATCTTTAGATAATCTATGTCGCACGTCCCTCTCACACCCAACCTAACACTCTTTGAGGAGTTAGGAAACTCATAGTCGAGGAACAAAGTTCTTTCCTCAACACAATCGCTTGAAGAACGGAGGAATCACAGATTGTCCAAACATCTGGCCGATTCCATGGCTTGGATTAAAGTATTTGACGGAAACACTTATTAAAGAAATATTTTGCATATCTTTGAAAAATAATTTGCACCCAATCTTCTAGTTTTGCACTTAGACTCTGTTTGGTAAAAATTGTAGATAGTGGATAAACTAGCTGATAGCAGATAGTTTATAGCGAAACTCATAGCCAATAAGCTAATTGATGACGATTAAAGTGTTTTATAAAATTAGCGGTTGAACTAGCTGATAAAAGTAAAATGACATAAAAGAACATACGTAATTAATAGTTAAATCTATTTAATCAATATAAAATATGTTAATAAACTAATTTATATTCTATACTGATGGCATTAGAACACAAATAAAAATTTGACTAAAGAATATAAAAAAACAGAACAAACGATAATCACTGACGTGAAGCTAAGAATGAAAAAAAAAAGATAATAACAAAAAAAGTTATATGCCTAGTTTATGTGGCAAAGTCATGGTGAAGGACAGAAGGAGTATAATTTAAAATTAAAATTTTATATTTTACTTTACTTAGGATAAAGAAAGAATATTATAAAATTAATAAAAATAAAAATAATAAAAAGATCAGATGCTATAAAACTTAAATCTTTATATGATATAGCACATAAACATTATACGCTATCCAAAAACATTACTCACTATTGCTTACTAAATACTTTAAATTTTTATATCCGCTATTTGCTATAACAATATTTTTCTTGCACTCGTTCCTCATCGACATGAGCATTAGCTTATTATATTTCAATTTTTATATTCCAATTTTTTATCTGCTATAACAATTTTTTTTATACTCGGGTCCTATAGCTAATAGTACATTAGCTTATTTTTTATATGCTAATGCACTCGTTTCCTTATCGACATTAGCATTAGCTTATTTTTTATATGCTAATGCACTCGTTTCCTTATCGACATGAGCATTAGCTTATTATACTTGGTTTTTTTTCTTGGTCAAGCTATTATAATTGGTTAAATTATTTGATATAAAAATACTGTATATTTTAGAAAGTTATACGAGTATCTGCATTTTGGGGGAAGTGGTTTGCTATGGTGTGTTTGGGTACGTGGAGCTGACTCAGCTTCGCACGCTGCACGACTCAAACCTTTTCTTTCTTTCTTTCCTCGTTTCAAGAGCTTCGAGCTTTACATCAACAGATATCCAAACGCGTAATAGTACCTTATCTACTTCTTTTATTTTTCACCTTTAGCTGTCATTTACTCACTACCAGGTCATCATCTCCTTTCACACTGAAAATTTCCATCTTCTCCAAACATACTTTCTTTTTCCTTTTTCACCCTTCTTCTGAGTTCTGCCCACGCTTTTTTAATTTTTTGCAATTACCATTAATACCCTTTACCATATCTCTCAACTCTCATCCATGAGTCAGTTTTGTTTATTTATTTTAGGTGTTGCAAAAAATTCTATTAGAAGAGGAAAGCCGCACGGGTCGAAAAAATCAGGTATATGTGGTCACTCAACTTCACAGCGTCGATTTTTTTTTTGACATAGAATAAATAAATAAAAGTTCACAGCGTCGATTAGTCACCACCAGTCGGTGAATATTACACACCAATAACAAGATAGAAAGTAATAATATAAAAAGAAGTATGGAAACCTTATTATCTTCGACAACCATAAAAATTTACAATCGATATCTCCACTGCAGCCCCGGGACGCAACAATATCTCCACACAAGTCGAACCAATCACAATGGTTGTCACCGGCGGTCATTCCGCCGCAACCGGTGAAACACGTCGGATGTTGAAGCGCAGATGGCATGAGATAGCCAACCTCACCTCCGACTCTACCCCTACGTCGGCTCCATTCAGACCCCCATTGTCATTCTTCGATCAGGACCTCTTGAGCGGGAAACCCAACGAGTACATCCCCCTAATCATCTTGGCGACCATACTGGACACCGTGGTAAAGCGAATACTTGTGGACCAAGGAAGCTCGGCTCAACTAAAAATTGACCTGGTGTTAGCCTGCCTTTTCGACAGGCCTCATTAAATGCAGTCAACGAGGTTTGACTCACCATTCCAAGAGAAGAAGTGTTAAATTCGACTCTTGGAAGTTGGAACCAGTTCAAAAGGGAATTCGATGGGACTAAATGACTTAGAAGATTTGAAGAAAGTAAAGGCTCGCCAGGAGGAGTTCGCGTCTTTGATTGAAAGAAGGCGTAAGCGAAGACAAGCTGGCGGTTACCATTTTTCAAATTCTTAGGCGATTACTTAGTTTTTGAATTTTCCCTCCTTGTGTAAGTAGTATAAATAAGAGTTTTCCTGATGGAAAACGGGTCACAATCTCAACATACATATTCTCAAGCTCAAACTTCCAAGTCACAGAGAAAATTGAGTAACTGAAGCAAATGTATGGATGCATGTACCAATCTTTTCCTTTTAAATGCAATTTAAGTTTGTTTTCTTAAACTTTTACGTACTTTCATTTATTTGTTATGTGTTTCTTCAAGAATTCCTTGATACTCGAAGCGGTTCAATAGTTTCAATTCCTTGAAACCGATAGTTACTAAAAAATAACAATAAGAACACAAGAACGTTCAAAACCATTTCTAAACAACAATTAACACAAAATGCTCACGAGATTCACTAGTTGATCTCGCAAGCAATTATTCTAGACCAGCGATTGTTTACCAAAAATAACAAGATAAACAACCTCACGAGATCTTTGTGAAAGTAAGCCTAATTGTGTGTCTGCGCTAGAATCTTTGATTTGTTCGCATGGTCGCAATTTAGATATGCGGAGTATCCCACGAGGTAACTGTCACCATTTCTCGGTGAATCCGAGAAGTACGTCGTCCCAACGAATGAGAGTCCATAGCGAGGAGAAGGCCAAAGCGACCTCTAAGGTCGTCGCCGACCTAATATCCGCAAGATTTGTGAAGGAAGTCAAATACACTACGGTTATCCAACGTCATATTGGTCAAAAAGAACAATGGTAAATGGAGAATGACTATAGATTACACTGGACCTCAATAAGGTGTGCCCAAAAGCGCATTCCCGTTCTCAGCGTCGACAGACTCGTCGACAATGCATCAGATTTTCGCCACCTATCCTTCTTAGACGCCTACTCTGGCTACAACCAAATTGCCATGAATCCCCTGGACTAGGAAAAAATAGCATCCTTGGACCCAGGCAGCGGAAACTATTGATATGAGGTCATGCCATTCGGTCTCAAAACGCCAGGGCTACTTACAAGCGAATGATGAACAAAGTATTTTAGAATCAGATCGGTCGAGTAATCGAATTATATCTGGACGACATGCTCGTAAAAAGCAAGGTCAACGAGGGTCATTTGGCCGACCTCACCGAGATATTTGCCGAAGCACGAAAGAACAACCCCAAGTGTAACCCTGAGAAATGTACCTTTGGAGTTAGGGTAGAAGTTCCTTGGATTACGCCTCGCACGAAAGGGAATCGAGGACAACCACGACAAATGCGAGTCATATGCGACATGCACCCGCCGACCTCCAAGAAGGAAGTTCAGAAGCCGACGGGATGATAGCGACACTATCAAGGTTCGCATCGGAGGCAGCAAACAGGTCATTACCTTTCTCCAGGACTTTGAAAAAGGGTGCCGAGTTCAGTTGGACACCAGAGTGTGAGGCTGCACTGACAGAGCTTAAACAGATCCTCTCAGAACTACCAATTCTGTTGAGACCGATCGAGGAGAGAACCTTTATCTCTACCGACCGCGTGGCCGAGAAACAATCAAGACCGTTCTAATCCGGGAAACCGAGGCCGGCCAGAGGCCTGTATACTTCGCCAATAAAGTACTTCAGGGTGTCGAGTCTAGAAACCAGAAATCGAGAAAGTGGCTCTGGCACTAGTGATGGCATCCAGGAGGTTGAGGTTGTATTTCGTGGCCCACCAGATTGTTGTAAGAATGGACCGGCCCATCCGACAAATTTTACACCGACCCGACCTTGTAGGGAGAATCATCAAGTGGGCGGTGTAACTATCCGTGTTCAGAATCAAGTATGAGTCCCGGGCAGCACTCAAAGCCCAAGTATTGGCCGATTTTGTGGCAGAAATGACGCAGAATCGGGTCAAAACAGATTCCCTACAATGGAAACTCCACGTAGATGGATCATCCAATTGTAAAGGAGGTGGCACCAGACTTACACATATGTACACCTCGCTCCTCCAGCCAAGCTCGCCTCCTTGTCAGCCCCTTGGCATTTAATCTCAATGGGGAATCAACCTCCTGGGACCTTTTCCACTGGCACATGAGGAGTTAAATACTTGATAGTTGCAGTTGATTATTTCACCAAGTGGATCGAGGCCGAGCCTCTCGCTCAGATTACAGTCAAGGCTTGCATCAAAATTGTGAAAAAGAACATTCTGACCAGGTTCAGAATACCCGAGACCATCATCACCGACAATGACATGCAATTCGCCGACAAAGGGTTCCGGAAGCTATTGAAGGACTTAAACATCAAGCACCACTTCACCTCGGTGGAGCACCCACAAACCAATGGGCAAACCGAGGACGCAAATAGAGTTATCCTGAAAGGGTTAAAGAAAAGGATGAAGGAAGCCAAAGGAGTCTGGGCTGAAGAACTGTCGTATGTGTTGTGGGCGTATCAGACGACACCACACTTCACCACGGGAGAAACCCCATTCAGGATGACCTACGGGGCCGAAGCTGTCATACCCGTTGAAATAGGAGAATCGTCCTGGAGAACCTTGTATCCCCTCAACAAGGGAGAAAACGATCGAGCAATTCGTCAGGAACTCGACCTTGTGCAAGAGGTCTGAGACTAATCCCACCTTGCCGAAGCAGTGGTGAATTCTCACATCGCTGGACGTTACAACCAGAAGGTCGTCCCTCACGAATTCAACCTCGGGGACCTTGTCCTCAGGCGTGCCGATGTTGAGGGCAAAAGCGCCTGCGGTGGCAAGCTAGTCCCGAACTAGGAAGGACCATACAGAATCATATCCAAGACTAGTAAGGGAGCATATCAACTGGAGATTTTAGAAAAATAACTGATCCCTCGCACCTGGAATGCAACTAAGTTAAGAATATACTACAGCTAGGGAATGACTCCCCATTGTAATGATCAAAACTGTAATAAGCTCGGACTATTCACGTTCCAATTAATAAACGAATGACCAAGACAACAATTCAAGTCCATTAAACAAGGATCCCTAGTAAGCACCCGGAAACCGATCCTACGCTCCAAACCTCTCATCCGAGTTTGGGGAGCTAATATGAACCATGGAGATCATTTGTGACCTCTCTGTCCTACCGTTATTTCGCCTCTCCTTATAGCGGATGCTATGGAGATAGAACATGTTAGACTTCAGTGTTTCTTTCTATTACTTTCATTTTGATAAAAAAAACATATCACGTAAAAATAAAATCCAACTCCTAAATACACATGTATATATTTTATAAAGTATTACGCATTATACACACAAGCACGTATTTTTAAAACTTATTTCATAACCCTTTCAATTGATTTTTTTTTCATATTTAAATGATTGGTTGACAAATGATAATACATTTATATACCTATTAATAAACAATTAATAAATTTAAAAGTGGACTAGTTAAAGAAGGACCACACAAGTAACAGGTTGTATGAAATTGACCATAATTAGATAATAATTTAAGCAGATAAGATAGGAAGGGCCACAACCTTTTGTACAGGAAAGGACATATTGATTGGGATAATGTTGTATAGTTTTAAATGACACTACCAACATTGTATTCAAATGTCTCGTATCACCAACTGAGGAGTTGGTGTTTTCTTTATACCAAGCAATCATGATATTTTTCCCATTTTTATATATTTTCAAGAGTTTGATGAGCATACTCTATTAGTATAATTAGTTTGATATCGTCACGTAACACGGTGACCAAAAAGTTTAATATTCGTCTCTTTACTGTTTGGTTGCATTCACAAATTTCAGCGATATAAGACGTCCGTTCTCAAATTTGAACTTGAATATATATATATATATATATATATATATATATATATATATATATATATATATATATATATATATATATATATATATATATATATATATATATATATTTATTTGTCCTTTCATATAAACTAATAAAAAGTAATTAATTTTATATTAAGAGAATATGCACATATGTATACATTTTTAGAGTATGGGTCCTCTGCATTAGGGATAAAAGCGAGTTTGGCGTAGAAAGCCGCCTATTGCACCGTCATAAAAGCGGGTTGGGTGAGATATTGGGGCCACGTGGCCGTGAGCCGCCCATGCTTAAAAACCGCGAGCTAAAGCGAGGATGGGTCGGGTCCACAAATTTTTTTTTTTTTTAAAAAATTTCTTCATTGATCATTCAAATCAATCATTTTTATTTAAAAAATTCAACAAAATTCGTTCCATTTCCAGCGGCCCACTCCCGTGAGTCCACTTACCACTATCCATTCCACCCACTCCCAAAAAAGTTCATTTATTTGACCAAAAAACAAATTCCTTTAGGGTTTCACAGTTTCACTCTCATTTCTCACCACCAGTGACAAACACCAGCCTTCCCTCATCTCAATTATCCTCTCTTCTACGTGACATTTCTTAATGGTTAATCCTAGTAATTACAATGCTATTATTGTTTTATACTTTTAGTTGCTATATAGTTAATCCTAGTAATTCCAATGCTATTATTGTTTTATACTTTTATTTTGAATATATCAAGAGTTTTTAAAGTAAAAATTTGTTAAAAATGCTTTATAAAAAATCTATTTTAAAAAGCAAGTGAAAAATCTTATTGAAATTGAAATGTTAAAAATATATAAATTTTTTGTTCAAAAACTGAAAAAAAAAAATATTCAGTAGTAGGACCACCAACCTGCTAGGTCCATCACTTAATGTGGGTGGTGAGTCTTTTAACTCGCCGTTTTTGGCGGGTCAACTTTCGCCACGCCCGTTTTTAGCGGGCGAGAAAGTAAGCAGTAGAGTTGGTAGGTAGTAGGCCGTTTGCCATCCCTACTCTGCATCAAGTATATATATATTTTTTTGATAAGTCGCATAAAGTATATATGGTGCAACAAGTTGCAGGTAAATTTAGAGAGAGAAATTTTTTTCTCTTTAAATTTAACGGATCTACAACTTATTACACCATGCACCATATACTTACTTCAGAGATCCAATTCCTATTTTTATTGTATCACTTTTAATTTTTCATCTTTTCTTGTATTTTTTTTGCACAAGACTACTATCTTTTAATTCCTCACGCCCTGATAATATAAATATTTGTTCTTGGTGAACTAAACTGTAATGTACCCTCTATTTTTTGGATATAATAACCGTAATGCAATGTACTACTAGTATTTGAAAACTTAGAATAAAATATTCAGCCACAAATAGGATCCCCACTTCACAAAGATAATTCATGTAAAATCAAATGATAGAACTATGTCGACACTGAATACAATGAAGATGACCAAAGAACTATGTCGACCTTTTGAGATATATTCCATTTCTATAAAATCATTTTTATAGATGAGAAATAAATTAAATCAGATTCTGAGAATATAAGCGAAAAATTTGTTATCTTAGTTGATATATCTGGTTCAAAAATTTGGACCAAATATATCAACTTTTGTTGATCAATTTTTGCTTATATTCTGTAACGGAGGGAGTAATTTCATAGGTGTCATTGTTGTTATGGGAAATATCGGCTAAAGCCTGAAAGCATAATAAGTAAAAATAAATATATTTTAGCTGTTTTTTTAAAAGCGACACCAATTGATTACAAAGTGGAAGAATATTGCAAACTATGAGAAACACACTTCCTTTTTTACTATACTCTAATGCGGCTCACCAACCATCTACACTTCTTCTATTTTTGCATCAACATTGGGAGGCTGTTCCGACCTGGGCCGAAGAGCTCCATTGAACGATTGGGCCAGACCCAATTACCCTCCAGAAACACAACCCTAATACACCCCGGTGCGAAGAATTTGCTGCGCTTCACTCGGATCACGAGAAGCGAAGCGGCCGGGATCGGCGGCGAGGATCCAAGCGAACAAAGCCGGCCTACTTCGTCTATAAATAGAGGTGCACCCCTCCATTTTTAGGTACACATTCATTCTTGCACATTCCGCCTTGTTCACTTACTGACTTAGGCATCAGAGTGTCTGCAGGTACCCCCCCACCCGACGTGGGAAGAACTCCAACTCGGAGCTGCCGAGTACGATCTTCAACACCAACAACGAAGGTTCGAGAAACAGATTCCCTCAAGCTCTTCGGACAAAGTAACCACCGAATTCTAAGACCGAACGGAGGCAAAGATATTGCTTTTACTTTCCTTTTTATTGCAAGAAAGAACATGTGGAAACAAAAATCAATTGAGGATTTGGATATATAAAACAAATAAAATGAATGCTAGAAATATAAATATCTAAAATCAACCATCAATTGTTTCTCTGGTACTCAAAACACACCTTTGGATTAAACTTTTCTATATACGCAACTTATACCATTAAAAAAAAGAGTTGTTATTCTGAAGCGACCAAATATGTCGCCAATAGTAGAAAATCTGTCGCTCATTACTGTTTGCGACGTAACTACTCCCTCTCAAATTGGCCGGCTGGTCACTAGTATGTAGCGACGAAATAGGAAAATTTGTCGCAAATTAGTGACAGCCAAATCCGTCTCTAATCCATCTTTAATTAGCGTGGGTTGTTGTCTGTCGCTAATTAGCAACGACCATTTCCTTCGCAACACAGTTACATGTGTGATAATTAGCGATGACCAAATCCGTTGCTAATAAGTTAATAAGTTAATTTTTTTTCAAAACCTGCTTATTTATATTTATTGTTATATTATTAATAAATACTAAAATGTAAAATAAATAAAACCATTTAAAATAAATATTTTGGGAGTAATTAAATAAAATTTTACTCGTCATAATTTAGTCTGAAATGTGATAACATAATCTGAAATGTCAAACTAGTACAAAAAACTCTAATAGGGAGAATCATCGAAATTAGAGTCTGCCTCAGAGGACTCAGATAGTTGTTGTGTCTCTGCTGGTCTCTGATGCATGCTCCTATAAAACCTCAGCATTTTCGCCTATTGACATTGCATCCTCGCTATGTCATCCTGCAGAGTCCTGACAGTCTGATCCTGAGTATGGACCTGATGCCTCAAATGCGCTCTGTGAGGGAGGAGGTCGATTGGAAGAAGCCCATGCGGCCCACTCTCGTGTTAAAAATCTTCCTTACGTCTTTCTCTTCCTCTAGCTTCCACGCCACTCTCGTCTATATTAAGCAAAATCAAGATATGTATTAGTAATTATATTAAATATTAAACAATAAGTTAAAGTTAACAATATAGGTAATGACATTATTCATTCATACCTTAAATAAATCAAAAAATCGCTTCTTATCATCGACACATCTGATTGGCGGTTTGGCGAGTTGCTATACTTTTTCTTAATCACATGGAGTGTCTTTGAAGCGGTCTTCGAAAGAATCAACATGCATAATAAAAGACATATTAAACACATATATAAGTCGTAGCATAATTAAATTAAATTTAAAAAGTCAAAGAATACGTATGTTGTACCACATGAATAGTTTATTGGGTGACCATCCGACGTGACAACTACTTTCTCCTCCTCCTCATCCTCATCGGTCAATGTCTCTAGATCTACCAGCGAACTGCAAATGATAGTCCTGGGTGCAACATGTATACTGAGTGTAGGCATAGATAACCTAGTGTGCCCATAGGTAACCCATGTGTGCCCATAGGGTGTTCACATCCGCACATCTCGTAAGGTTAGAATAATAACCATCTGGCATCCTCAATCCTTTAAACCATCTACAAACATCTTTTGCTTCATCGGGTGTTAGAGAGTATCTGGCTCTATGTTTTAACATCCTACCATTAGCTATTGGCTTCAAATTCAAATTATATCGATGTTTGCTATATAGTAAAGAGCAGAATCCATTCTAGTCTTATTATTGTATTTGGTTCTATCTTTCACATTCATCACAATGTTGAATATGCTGTCAAGGAAATTCCTCTCAATGTGCATAACATTGAAATTATGTCTCAATAGATTATCTTTCCAATATGGAAAATTCAAATTATATCGATGTTTGCTATATAGTAAAGAGCAGAATCCATTCTAGTCTTATTATTGTATTTGGTTCTATCTTTCACATTCATCACAGTGTTGAATATGTTGTCAAGAAAATTCCTCTCAATGTGCATAACATTGAAATTATGTTTCAATAGATTATCTTTCCAATATGAAAGATTCTAAAATATACTTCTTTTTGTCAAGTTATGCACCCATCTATAACCATCCAATCGAGGGAGCGTACCTACACCTATGGCTTGTGGCAAATCCATAACTTTTCTCCAGATTTCACCTGATGTCAACAAAAGAGGTGGTTCATCTATTGCAACTACCCCTTTCTTGAAGGGCTTCTTGTTATTTTGTTAATTCATGATCTGCGGTAACAATCTACGATGCAGGTCAAACCAATAACTTTTTCCCCTATATTTCAGCATAAACGCCTTTGTGTGTTCCATGTAGTGGGGACATGCCAATTTACCGTGAGTCCCCCAACTAGACAACATACCATAAGTAGAGAAGTCGTTAATTGTCCATTTCAATGTCGCTCTCATCATAAAATTATGCTTACGTGTTGCATCATATGTCAAAACACCTTCCCACAATCTCTTGAGATCATGAATCAGAGGTTCCAAATAGATATCAATGTTAGCTTTTGGATTGAATGGCAAAGTACAAGACAAGTCAAAAACATATATGGTTTAGTCAGGCACATCTCAGGAGGAAGATTGTAAGGGGTAACACTAACTGTTCAACAAGAACAGGGCGCCTTCGATGCTTGGATATATGGAGTAAATCCATTGAGAGCACAAGTCAAGCCGAACATTTTCGTGGGTTTGAGGAAAATCTAAATGCACTTGATCAATGTGTTTCCACGCTTCACCGTCGGATGGCGGACATAAAATGTGCGAATGCGCTGTTCTCATAATGCCATGCATTTTCTCCGCAATTTCAGTCGATGTAAACATTCTCTACAACCTTGAAACTATTGACAAATAGAACACCGACTTTGCAGGGTTGGGTTTATAATTGCATTTTCTCGCTTTACAAACATGATACCTCAGTTTTCCAAAAAATTTGCATTCAAGTAGCGCACTATCATTTTTACAAAATTCAGTGTCGTAAAACATGTGCCCATCCACACAGCAATCAATCTTCTTACATTCCAATCCCAGCTTCGACACTAACATCACAGCCTCATAATAAATTTTTGGCAAATTATCCTTTATAGGTGTCGCTTCCAACACCAACTCAGTCACATAATCTGAACCCAACTCAGAAATATTACTCTTGAACTTGAGAGCTAAAAGCTTTACACACATAGATAATTTTGACTGTGGAGAACAACAATTTGTTTGACTCTCTTAAAAAGTTATAAAATCTTTGTGCTTTTTCATTCGGAAGTTTATCATGATTGTCATACTGAGACTCATCAAATGGCACATTCACCCCGGGAGCATCACAAATCATGCTTTCCATCGAATCAAATTGTTCATTAGATGGAACACCAACACCAGAACTACTTGAAGCCTCTACACAAAAATTTGGAAATTGTTCCCCATAGTCCACCCAAATCCAATAATTAGGCTTAAACCCGTCACGATACAAGTGATACCTGATTTCATCTTTGGTCCTAATAGGTACAACGTAGCAAAAAATGCATGTACATCTAATCCCCCTTCATTTAGTCAATTCATGCCGATTTGCTACCATAATAAACTCTTCGACCCCAACCACGAAAGATTGCTTCAAACCCGTTCTTCCCGGGTATAACCTATCCTACACTCAATCACGATTTAGCTGATTCCAAGTCATCTACACACATTTTAAAAACATGTTACATTCCCATAACATTTAGAATAACCTATCAAGTTAGTGACAAACATATGATCTCAGTGGAGATGATTTCGAGCCGAATATGGGGTCAAGGACAACATATAACCCTTTTCCATCAAGTAATGAAGGAAGTTATTTCTAACTTCCAACCCTACCGTTGTTGGTATAGTCTACTTAATTATCTCAATGGAGATGATTTGAGCAAAATATATGGGGTGGGTGAGGAACAACATCTCACCCTTTTCCATCAATAACAGACAATAACAACATCCAATATAGTCATTTAATCTAGGGTTCATCAAAATCAAAATAACAATTCAGCACAATTTCAATTAACATCCCTAACAAAAAATTTAACACAATTTCAATTAACAACAACATTAATCTTACACGGTTTCAAATTCACAATCCTAAATACAAACAACAACACGTCTATTCGACATTTCAAATTTCTATTCATTTCAAACAACATTTCTAAAAACAACAATTTTATTCTACAATATACACATTTTAAATTTCTATAATAAACCATACAAACAACAAAAACCTAAAAACAAAAAAATAATAATCAAAAACTAACTGTTAGGAGCCAGAAGAAGAATCTAACAGTTTGGTGGCGATCGATGTGATGGGTACTCGGTGTGGCGGTGAGAGTGATAGAGAGGTTGTGGTTGAGGGAGAGAGAGAGAGAGACAGTTAGAGACATATAGATGGTTAATAGGGAGAGAGAAGAGTGAGGAAGAAAGCTTGGTGTGGTGGTGGTGAAATGGGAGATGAGGGTTCGTAAAGAGAGAGAGATTCGTAGAGAGAGAAAAAGTGAGAAAGAAAATAGAAAACAACAAATGAGGGAAAGAAGTGCCGCAAAATTAAATTTAATGACATTTAGCGATTAACTAGGTTATCGTTAACTCTTAGCGGTAAAAATAATTTTATACAGATAGCTAGTTCCGTCGATAAAGCCCAATAGGAAAAAACTTTTATACCAACGGCTAGTTCCGTCGCTAATAACCTCAAAAATCACTTTGGATTCTCTCTCATTTTTCAGAATCACTCTCTTAATTAGTGACGGCTAGATCCGTCGGTAAAGGTCGTGTTACCTGTTGAATCAGTTTCGTCGCTAATGAGCTATTTTTTGTAGTGTACAAACTAAATGGGATCCTCGAGAATTTTTTTAAGCAATGTGTCTATCACTAGTTCACTTCACAATTAATACCAAAACCAATAGAGAATGACGAGATACATAAAAAGAAGAACCGTTTAGTGGTGAGTTTGAATAGATGCCATTTAAACACATGATGACACGTGATACGTGTTAATTGCTGACAACTCTTCTTGGCGACACTAAAACAAAATTAAAACACATTCACAAGTTTGTTGACATCACATAACAAAATTAACTCAACAAATCACAAAATGTGCAAACAAATCCTCTATGGCAAGCATACAACGAAAGAAACATGTGTAGATGAAAGGAAGAGTTAAACATGCAAATAAACTAAAATCGAAGAACATGTAGCAATAAACAAACAAAAAAACAAACCAATACAATGCACAGTGAGATGAAAGAGTGAAGTTCCCTTACTTTGTGGAGGGAATTCCCTTAAATAGAGTTAAGACAATGATAATGGGTGGGCTAGCCCATTATTGGTTGGGCGAATGTCTTTGAATAAAGCTTTTAGAGTTACTAAGATCCCCTCATGGGCAACTTTTTTATGCTGATACACAACCCTTCAAACACAAGGTATGATAAGGGCAAAGTGGTTTGTTTTCATGCTTCATGTTGTATTCAACTAGGTATCTTGGGCTAGCACTCAAGTAGTATCTCAATGTTGTTCACTAACAAGGTTTAAGGCAGACTCCTTATTGTGGTACACATCCTCTCAAGCATGAAACTTTGATGATGGCAAAGTTGTTTAGCACGTGACTACTACGTGTGAAATGTGCAGGCTATTTTGGCAATTAAGAATGTCTTTGAGTCTTGCTCGAGGCAAGTTTTAGTTTGTTTACTAAGGTGAGATTTACTCATTCATTTCCTTGACAAGACATACGAGTCATTTGTAATTTTGCGGCCAGTAACACGCCCCTTTCGTACTTTAGTAAGTTTGAATATGGATCTAAGTTTCTTTCGCTATGTTTCTTTGTACTTGTTATGTTTTTGATTCTCTATGAAAGCCTTTTTGAAGATCATATGATACTTGAGAAATTAATTGATATTTTATGTAAAGGTCTTATACATCTGCCCGTGCCTCACCGATGTTTGATCACTTAACGTGTATGCATGCCTTTTATCATAAAGGTCTCGCGTAGTCGCCCTTTAACATAACTACCTTTTAGCATGAGGTCTTATGTAATCTCCCCTTTGCTAATAGGTCTTAGTGTGGTCGCCTTTTATTATAAAGGTCTTGCATAATCGCTCATTTAGCGCAATTTCCAATTGACATAAGGGTCTTGCATAGTCGCTCCTTTAACACAATTGCCTTTGACGTAAGGGTCTTACATAGTTGCCCTTTTAATGTTATTTTATTGTATCCAATCACCTTTATCATGTAGTTGTCATTATTCAATTAGGGAAAATGAGGCCGCCCTTAATCATTTAGGGTCTTACTTGATTGCTTTTAATCGTCCTTCGAATGTTGGGTCTTGCGTAGTCACCCCTTATTGTTGTGTACAAGGCCTCCCTTTAGGTCTGTTTACTTGTTAAGTTTTTTTACGAATGCGGGGTCTTACATAGTCGTCCCTAATTACCGTATACGGGAACACCCTTTAGGATCTTATGTAATTGACCTTTTGAGTTAGGGTCTTTAAGCATGCAACCCTTTATGAAGGGTCTTACATAATCTCCCTTGTCTTCAAGTATATAACCCTTTATGTAAGGTCTTATGTGTTGCCCTTTTGAGTTAGGGTATTTTAAGTATACAACCCTTTATGAAGGGTCATACGTAGTCGTCTTTGTCTTCAAATATACATCTCCTTTATGTAGGGTCTAACGTAATTGCCCTTTCGAATAAGGGTATTTTATTGCACAACCTTTTATGAAGGGTCTTACGCAGTCTTCTTTGTCTTCAAGTATACGACCCTTTATGTAGGGTCTTATGTTATTGCTCTTTTGAATTAGGGTTTTTAAGTGTATGACCCTTTATGAAGGGTCTTACGTAATCACCCTTGTCTTCAAGTATACAACCCTTTATGTATGTAGGGTCTTATTGTTTGCCCATGACCTCTCCTTTCAAGCTATGTTTATTTTTTGCATTCCTTTTCTCCAGTCTCCAAAATGGTCTGTTCGATAGTTTGGTATGCTAGGAACTAACCTAAGTCACCCCATATGTTATTGAACTTCTATCAACATTACATCATTATCTCCTAGTAGTGTTAGTTTTTTATGGCAAGCAGAATAGATCAAAGCAAACAAAATGATTAATAGACTCGTTATAATTTTTACATCTCCTATCACCACTGAATAACTACACTGCTACTATAAATGTGCAAAGATATTGCATAGGTAATCAAATATATTTCTACCATGTCCAAATGACTGATTAAATGCACTTGAGTAGGAATATCGTTTATGGACACTTTCGGTTGCGAGTTCGATCCACAAGTGTCGAGCATTGGTTTTCCCATTTGTGTGTGTGTGTGTGTGTGGGGGGGGGGGTGTTAGGTTCTAGCACTTTTCCAGTTTGATCGTCAAACCACAAAAAAAACTATATTTCTTTCTACTCTTTTGTTTAAGTTGTTTTCCATGTTTTGCAAGCTCAATATGAGTTAAATACTCATAGTTGAGATGTTGGATCTGATGTAGCTAGATTTTCTATGTGATTAATGAAGTATGTTTAATGTTGTGAATTTTACCTTGTGTTCGATAATATTTCCATTTTAGAGTAGGATTGGCCGTCTATTCTAAATAGCATTTATAAATTCAGAGATGGTTTGTAAATTTATCTCACAAGGTAATATGGGTAGTGTTCATTACTAGAGATATTAATGTTCCTTGCTTAAACCCTAGAGATAGGAGGGCACAACCCATAAGGTGAATACTGCCGGTGCTCAAGCAGCCTAGGAGGTACTTCTTTAGGGTCTAGAGATAAACTCTTGTAAGGAAAACCTAGTGTAAAGTATTTGAGAAAATATGTCTTATTCTTTTATGACACCTAATCTCTGCGAGATTGAATGCCCTTAATTGCATTTTAATGAAGCTCTTGAAGTGAATGCATCTCAAACTTGTTCTCATTCTTGATTTCCATTACCCTTTACTTTTACTCTTTGTTTAATTATGTTACTCAAAAAACTTGTGTGTCATTTACTTTTTCACTAATTTGTTAGCCAAATTAAACTTTCAAAATTAAGCATAATTCCTCGTGGGAACGATCTCACTTACTCGTTATTACTTGTTGACAGTGTACACTTGCACTATCACGTTTTTACACAACAAGTTTCCCTCTTCTCTAATTCCTTATAGATGGATCAATAGGTCCTAGTGAAGGATTAGGATAACCATTACCAAGATCGTTGTTAGCACGTTAGAAACTTCCTTATTCTCATCAATTTTAGCACGTATACTAGGAGCTTTCTGCTTTGAATTCTCATTATTAGTAACATGTAGCTTAGGAACATATGTAGAAACCTGTTTTGCTTGAGCGACATATTCTGGAAGCTTTTGCTCTTTATCATTTTCCATACCAGTGTATAACCTTCTTTTACAAACAGTAGTGGTATGACCTACAGTCTTGCAATTCATACAAAATGAAGACAAACTTTCATATTCATTGCCCACCAAGAAAGTAATATTGAAGTATTTGTTATCTTTGAATTGTCAAATGATTTCACGAACAACTTATACTCGGACTTCAATCTAAACTTTGAATTATATGTACGATGATGCTCATTGCATTGGCGACGAATGAGAATTCAATAAAAAATTACTAATTAAGCTTTGGCGTGAACTTTAAACGCGCTATGTTGATGTTAAAGTATTGGTTTTGATGTCTGTTTATTTTTCTTATTTCTATTTTGTTATTTTATCTAAAAGATACTATTTTAGTAATAATAGGAGTCCCTAACTTGACTCAACGAAACTCAACCCATTTGAGATTATGTTGGGTTGGTTCGAGTTACATGAAAACTCGGGTCTAATTTTACTGAATTCAACCAATAAATATTGGCCCATACTTCTTCCACCCCCTCTACTCACTAGACACCCCATAACACCTATTATTTCCAAAATACCCCTAATTTTATTTTTTCCACTATCTCTTCCCTCTCACCCCACACACCCTTCCACTCCAAACCTTGAATCACACGCATAATCCATCGAGAATCAACCACATTTGCTTCCATTTGCATCTTGGTACATTTGTTCATCTTCTTCTTTGAGATTTTTTCTCTCACTATTTAGGGTGCCCGTGGCGTGAGAGGCCGATCTGGATTGATCGGGCGTCGCATTTGAACCCTATTTATTTATGCTTGTTTATGGGTGGTTCGAACAAGGGTGCGCCGAACCTGTTAAGTGTGGTTCGGCCATGCGTGCTTTGAACTGGTTCGCATTTGGCGGTCGAACCTCCACGATTGTTCTTTGGATCTTTGAGTTGATTAATTTTAACTAATTTTAACGATTCAATTTATTCTTTTCAGTAAGGCTAACCCTAGAGGTGGTGACACTTCTGGACGTGGACGTGGCACTTCTAGCGAGAGGCAGCCCGAGGGCGAGAGGGTCTGTCCCATTGCATCTGTGCACCGAGGAAAGACTCTTGGGATTCCAAGTGGACGTGGACGACGTGGACGCGGAAAACAAATTCATCTTGACCTGCCGGACGGACCATTGTAGTTTGATGATATAGGCCGCGATCTTTGAAGGCGATGATATAGACGCGATCTTTGCTTTCGGTTGGATGGGCCATCTCAGGCTCGTCCATCCACTTCTCGACCTTCCACATCATATCAGCCATCCACATCTAAGCCATCGATCGCGATCTTCATTACGATGCTCGAGCGAGCCATCTCTGCTCTCTGCGACGGATCATCGACTTTCCACTTATCACGGAGGGCGGACGATCGATGGGTCCTATATGCTTTAGGTCCCACATTGCTAGGAACATATGGGGCGACACGGTAAGTTTACAATTACTTAACAATTTATGTTTATAATAAGTTAGATTTACAATTACCGAGTATGTTTTTTTAAAATGAAAAATGTATGAGCGTCCTACTGATGGGCATAAACAGAAAGTTCATAATCATTCTATGAAGGATACTGAGATTCATCCTTCTATTCTAGATTACATCCATCGATGCAGTGCATTTCCGCTTCATGGCGTGGGTTTATCTGATCAACCATTTCCTTACTCTTTGCTTTCATGGGGCGATGCGCACGAGAGAGACAAACACCTTCCACCTTCCGAGTTGGTGAGATGACTATCACCCTAGATGATGTGGCACAACTGCTCCATATCCCCATCAGCGGGGAATTTTTTGACATGGTAGAGCCTACAAAGATGGATGCGTAGCGGTGGTTGGTTGACTACTTGGGGCTTTCCAATGATGAGGCATTTGCTGAGGTACCTGCCAAAGGATGTAGTGTGAAGTTGGGTTGGTTGAAGAAAGTCTACACTGAAACCATTGAAGGTGAGAGGTGGGAGGATGCAGCCCGTTGCTACCTGTTGATCTTGTTGGGCCGTACCTTATTCTGTGAAAAGTCTGGTAACAAGGTGAAGGTTGCATTCCTTTACATGATCGAGAGATCAGGGCATCTTTGAGTCGATCTTGTTGGGGCTATGACACTTGCTCACCTATACCAGCAGTTGACAGATGCCTCTTCCCCTAAGACTTCACAGATTGCTGGATTTGCCACTCTCCTGCAGGTATTTAACTTTATTTAAATTTTTGTTTCAGTTGGTATAAGTTTATTATATGTTGTTGGATCCTTAACCCGCTTTTTATTTATCACATGCATGAATTTTTGAACATTTTCAGGGGCAAATATTTGGTACTAAGCGATTGGTTGAGGGGTATACTGAAGAACAACTACGGGTTAAGAGGTGGGAGTGCAAGAGGGTTGATGGGTCAATGGTGGGTTTCAGGGAACCTCTAGATCATGTCAGGTCAGAGGAGGTGACATGGATGCCATCTGTGAACCCTCATCACAGAGATATGGATAACATGACCTATTTTAGGGGGCATATGCGTCATGCTGGGGGCATGTTAGCATATAACCCTGATCGAGTGGTGAGGCAGTTTGGCTGGATACAGGGCATCCCAAAGGACCCTAGGCCTAGTGGACGGGGCAGTAGTCACGAAGGAACAAGCTGACCAGGCTTGGATTGATTTCAATTTGCACCTTATTCCCCGAGGTGAGGCAGTAGTGGATGGGATGCCAGCCACATTTTAGGGGTACATTGCCTGGTTTAGGAGTGTATACCACCCATACTTAACACCAGACAACTACCCCTTTTGCGCTCGAGAGAGAGAGAGAGGTATGATCATTTATTTTAGTGTTCTGGTGTTTTTAAATAATTTATTATTTAATTTTGTTTTGTTATTAAAGTAGTTTTTCTTGTCTTATAGACTATGCCGGGGAAGGGGCGCACTTACATATGATGGTGGAGACACGTGTTGGAAGGTCTTTGGGATTCTCACGTGGGACGTGGGTGGAAGATAGTTGAGAGGTTTAAGACAATTGCAAAGCCATTCAAAAGGGGGCTGAGGAGGTTTGGAAGTGTCTACCAGCGGAAGGAGAGACAGACACAGTAGTTGTGTTTAGTGGTTTTTGGATTGTATTCTACGAATTGTTTAGTTTTTATTTTGCACGTATCTTGTTTTTGTTGACTTTGGTTTGTATGACTTGTTGCACTTATCTATACATGTTTAGTTTTTGTTATAATTATTAGTAGTCGATAATTAAGTATTCAATTTATCGTTACATTCGTTAAAAGTTAGTAAGTTATCGTTGCTAAATTGCTAATTTATCGTTCGAAGTAGTTTCATTAAACGCAAATTAAAAAAAAACCAAGAACAGTGGTGGTTCACATGTTCGAATTAGTTCGGCCCACGCTTCGCTGAACCTGTTAAAAACCTAATTTGGGGTGTCTGGGTAAAATTTAACACACTCGGTGTAGCCAGATTCGAACCGATTCGGCCAAACGTGCGCCGAACCGTACTTAATTTTAAAAAAATATGAATCACAAATTTCATTAAGGGGGTATCTTAGTCTTTTCACCCCTTTATAAGGGTGTCTACTGAGTAGCTCCAGGATTGAAAGAAATATCAGCCTAAATATTTGATTGAGTTGGATCTTTAAACATGTCAAACTCAACCCATGCCCGCCCCTAGCACTAGCAGTAGTAGTAGTAATGGGGCGCGATTGGCTCATGCTACCAATATGGAAAGGAACGATGCTTGTTGCTATGGAAGGGAATAATTATATACCTTATAATTAATTCATACAACTGTGCAAATAAAATCAAATAATTACGTAATAACAATAAAATTAAAATTTCTATAATTGAGGACAAGGCAAATAAATGTTGCATGATTTATGGTTATCCAATAAATGCAATTTTTATTTTGACAATTATAAATACAAAATTTTGATCCTCAAAAAAAAAAATATAAAATTTTGAAAACACTTTGCTGTGAATGAATGGTAAAAGCCAAGGTTAAGAAAACAAACTGAACTGAAGTGAATATAATATTCAAAGGGCAAAAGAGTAAAATTACCCATCCTAGTTGTCACGCAGACACAAATTATTATTATTTAATAATTTTTTCTAAAAAAACTTTATCCATTTCATCCAGTGCCTTATTCTACATTGACTCAGGCAGGCTCAGAGATATAAATTAAAAAAATGAAAAATCTCATTGTTGCCGTTCTCGTTTGTTCTTCATTCTCCTAAACTCAAACTCTCTCTCTCTCTCTCTCTAGCGTTGTTCTCTCTCATCACTTGTTTATCAACTCGACTTTGCCGGAATCTCGCCGTCGCCGTCGTCTGAAAGGTGAGACTCGAAGCTCGTTAGTCGTCAGTTGTGACTACTTAAGGTTTCTTCGTTCTTGTTCTTTTTATTTTGAGTTTCTGATCGGAATTAAATTGTTTGTGACTTCTTTTTTATACTCAAGTTTTCAATTCAAAGCATGGATCAGAAACCTAAAAAAAAAATCAATAACGAAGAAACCTTAAGTAGTAACAGTCTCGTTTAGTTTGCGTCTTTTTGTATCTTTTGTGAATTTGTAGTTGTTAGCGTGATGGTGTTTGAGTTTAGTGTTTGCGATCTAAGAGTTTTGAAGTTCAATCTTTTCTTTGGTGGAGTGTATATATTCTTTTCTTTGAATAGGTTTTTTTTTTTGTGTGCACGGAATTTTAGTTTTATTTAATTTAATTTCTTTGTTTTTATTTATTTATTATCTCTTGTATTGTTTTTGTTGATACCCAGAAGTCCACAAATGTATTTTAATTGAAATTGAAATTTTAGACCATGTTGCTGTATTTTATGTGGACTTTCATGTTCACGAGAGAATCCATGAATCCATTCCCTGTATTTTTTTGAATGTGGGGATTGTCATATTTGATCATATGAATGAAGGGTTTTTCATGGTTTTATTCATTTTGTAAACTTGGAGAATGGCACATGAAGTTGGATTCAGAAAACCTGCTGAGATAAGAAGAAATGTCATTATCACTTCAAAGTGAATCCATCTTTTTGGGTGTGTGTGTATGTGTGTATGTTATGGTTCATGATTTGGGATTTATAAGTACACCGAAGCAGATATTATGTCATGAACAAAATTGGAATTTCTTGGTATACCTAGCAGTTATGAAATGTAAAAGGCATTATGTGTGTATTCCAAATTTTGTTTTTCTGGTAGAGTCAATATTAAGAGGTGTCCTTTCATTTATATCCATTTGGTACTGTGTTTTATTCATACTAGAACTAGAATGACAGCAAGGTGAGGATGTGTTTTGATCTGGTGGAAATAATTATATCATCATATGTGTTCTAAGTACTGTTTGTGGTTCCCTTTCTGATTTTCTTTTTTGCATTATTGTTTGAGTTACATTCTTTAATTAATTTTGGGAGCCTGGAGAGAAATGATTGCTTGCTTCTTGCTTGTAAAAATGTTTTTCTGTCGTTTTCGATAACGATAATGAACACAGTTAATGTCATCCAAATTCTTTCTACAAATGAATCCATGTGTCATAGAGTTAGTACTAAAAAATATTTTCTGTCGTTTTCGATAACGATAATGAACGCAGTTAATTCATCCAAATTCTTTCTACAAACAAATCCATGTGTCATAGAGTTAGTATTCCTAATTGACTTGTTTTTTTTATTCATGTCATGCCTTTTTCATCTCCCATCATCTCATGGTGGTATTTGTTCAGCAGTCCTCCATCTAAACTGTCTTGATTGCTAAATTTGTCCTAATAGCATTTTGTGAAGTAGTTTGATCAACCAAGAATATGATAACCAAAACAGTGGATGTGCTTAAAACGAATCATTCTGAGATTCATATCAGATATATATACACGACACGAGAATTTGTTCATACAATGTGAAGTTTAGTCTGTCTCTATTTTATTGTAAATGTTGTGTTTAATTTTTATTTTTATGAATTGATAGAAAGGAGATATTAAAGAAAGGTCCCTTGACAGGTCATGGCATCAATATCCTATGCTAATCTCTTAGACTTAGCTGGTGGAGGCTTGCTTGATCTTCCTCACACCCCAAGAACTCTTCCAAGGGTTATGACTGTTCCTGGAATTATTTCTGACCTGGGTGGTTATAATGATGGTGATTCAGATGTTAGTTCTTATGGATGTCGGGAGCGGAAAATCATTGTGGCAAACATGCTGCCATTGCAGGCTAAAAGAGATATAGAAACTGCTAAATGGTGTTTCAGTTGGGATGAGGATTCAATTTTATTACAGTTAAAAGATGGGTTTTCTTCTGATATTGAGGTAATCTATGTGGGTTCCCTCAAGGTTGAAATAGATGCTGGTGAGCAGGATGAAGTTGCTCAGAGACTACTGGATGACTTCAATTGTGTACCCACCTTTCTACCCCATGATCTACAGAAGAAGTTCTATCTTGGCTTCTGCAAACAGCAGCTTTGGCCTCTCTTTCATTACATGCTACCCATATGCTCAGATCATGGCAATCGCTTTGACCGCTCACTTTGGCAGGCTTATGTTTCTGCAAATTTAATATTTGCAGACAAGGTTATGGAAGTGATTAATCCTGATGATGACTTTGTTTGGGTTCATGACTACCACTTAATGGTTTTGCCTACTTTCTTGAGAAAGCGATTTGTCGAGTGAAACTTGGGTTCTTTCTTCATAGTCCTTTCCGTCATCTGAAATTTACGAACTTTGCCAGTGAGAGATGAAATTTTGAGGGATTGTTAAATTCTGATTTAATTGGTTTTCATACATTTGATTATGCTCGCCATTTTCTTTCTTGCTGCAGTAGAATGCTAGGTCTGGACTATGAATCTAAGCGAGGACATATAGGACTTGATTACTTGGCGCACTATATTTATCAAAATTCTTCCTGTAGGCATTCACATGGGCAGGCTTGAGTCTGTATTAAATCTTCATTCTACATCTGCTAAACTAAAAGAGATTCAGGAAGAGTTTAAAGGTAAGAAAGTAATTCTTGGTGTTGATGACATGGATATTTTTAAGGGCATCAGTCTGAAATTTCTAGCCGTAGAGCATCTGCTGCAGCAGAATCCAGATTTGCAGGGCAAAGTTGTGCTAGTTCAAATTGTAAATCCTGCAAGAGGTTCAGGGAAGGATGTTCAGGAAACAAAGAAGGAAACATATTCTACTGCCCAGAGGATCAATGATACTTATGGTTCAGATGATTATCAGCCAATCATTCTCATTGATCGCCCCGTTCCTCGGTTTGAGAAGAGTGCCTATTATGCTGTAGCTGAGTGTTGCATTGTCAATGCTGTAAGGGATGGGATGAACTTAGTCCCATACAAATACATTGTCTGCAGACAGGGAACTGCACAGCTGGATGAAGCCTTGGGTCGGAAAAGTGATTCTCCTCGCACAGGCATGCTTGTTGTGTCTGAATTCATGGGTTGTTCACCTTCACTGAGTGGAGCCATCAGGGTCAATCCATGGGATGTAGTTGCAGTTGCTGATGCTCTGAATTTGGCCATTAAAATGGGTGATTCAGAGAAGCAGTTGCGTCATGAGAAACATTATCGGTATGTCAGTTCTCATGATGTGGCATATTGGGCACGCAGTTTTATGCAGGACTTGGAGAGAGCCTGCAAAGATCATTACACCAAAAGGTGCTGGGGATTTGGTCTGGGCCTGAGGTTCAGAGTCGTTTCTCTTTCTCATGGTTTTAGGAAGTTGTCCATTGACCATATTGTTTCAGCGTACAAAAGAACCAGTAGAAGGGCCATCTTTCTTGATTATGATGGCACAATTATACCACAATCTTCTATAAATAAAGTCCCCAGCCCCGAGGTCATATCTGTGCTAAATGCTCTTTGTAATGATACCAAGAATACCGTGTTCATTGTTAGTGGCAGGGGAAGAGATTCTCTTAGTGATTGGTTTACTTCATGCAAAATGCTGGGACTTGCAGCTGAACATGGGTACTTTTTAAGGTGTGTCACTGTATCCTTTGCATTTTCTCCCCCACCCACCAAAAAAAACTACAATGCTAACTTATTTTATATTTGCAGGTGGAATGGAGATTCCGAATGGGAAAGCAGTCACTTGTCTGCAGATCTTGATTGGAAAAGTATAGTGGAGCCTGTCATGCAGTCGTATACAGAAGCAACTGATGGGTCTAATATTGAAGTTAAGGAAAGTGGTTTGGTGTGGCATCATCAAGATGCAGACCCTGATTTTGGTTCCTGCCAAGCCAAAGAATTGTTGGATCACTTGGAAAGTGTTCTTGCTAATGAACCGGCAATTGTTAAGAGAGGCCAGCATATCGTTGAAGTCAAGCCACAGGTAAGAGCTTTTCAATTTCCTTCCCAGCATCTTATTCTATCTATATGTCTATGTGAAAACTCAGAAGCTGGAATTGTTTTTAATTTCAATTGATGTCTTGGGTTCAATCTCTTCAGGGAGTAACCAAAGGTTTGGTAGCCGACAAAGTTCTGTCTAATATGGTTAATGGCGGTAATCCACCAGATTTCGTGATGTGCATTGGAGATGATAGGTCCGATGAAGACATGTTTGAGAGCATTTTGAGTACAGTCTCGTGCCCATCATTACCATCAGCTCCTGAGATTTTTGCCTGCACTGTAGGTAGGAAGCCTAGCAAGGCCAAGTATTTTCTTGATGATACTTCTGATGTTATAAAGTTGCTTCAAGGCCTTGCTGCCTCATCAGATCCAAAGCCAAGGCCTCTTGCCCAATTCCAGGTTTCTTTTGAGAGCACAGTTTATTAGAATAGGGCAAGACAAATTTTTGGGCATTAATCTTAACCTGACAAATAGTGCAACTACACTCATTCTTTCTCGGCTCCTGGACCGGTTTGTGTGGCATATGGAAGATTTTTTTAAATAGTGCGGTTCATGGATGGTCTGACAATTATTCTCATGTACATGGTAACATCAATTGTTACTTTTACTGGTGCCACCTTGAGCTTTACTTGTGAACTTGTGCTTAAAATTGTTGGACGACATTGTTGGTTTTATCGACACCAGAACAACTTTGAACATGTATAGTTACAGTACTTTGTTGAAATACATATGCTATTCTGGTTTGAGATCTTTCAACTTTGTGCTAATTTTTTATCAGAAAAACAATTGTTGTTAGCATATGGAGAAGTGGTGTGATAACTGGCCAGTATGATGGTTAGTTTAACTTCAATCTGATTGAACTCTGGTTGTGCTGCCAAAAACCGGATTGAATTGCTGTTGAATTGCTTTGAACCGTCAATTGCATCAAGGTTTAATCGTTTGAAATAAAATTTTTTTGTTTACTTTTCTTTCAATATATACTACTTATTTATTTAATTATTTTTTGTTATTCGGTTTACTCATGGTTGAATTGAATGAACTAACTGAACTATGATTTGGAGGTCTCGTAGGTTGGATCTCGAGAATAGTTTTAAAAACATTTGAAGTTCTTTGGGTAAAGTAGTGTATTAAGGTATTGTCTTCAGAAGCAAGATTTGACGGTATATGTTAAAAACCAACAATACGTAGGGATAATATCCCATAGAGGTCTCAATCAAATTAAATATTGTTGGAGCAAATTTCAACTAGAATAATTTCATTTGCGTTTTTTTTTCCGTAACAAATCAATCCTTAATCCTTTACTAGAGGTATTTGAATCAATTTATCGTAAAAATCCACCCTAATTGGATATATTCAAAACCAATTCAGTTTGAAAATCTAGCTTAATTGGAATATTCCAATTAGGCGTGGCAACAAAATAGACCCTCCATTTGAGGCGGCGATGAGAAGGGCCAAACCCGCGCCCGACATGACTTGTTGCCATGCCTAATTTCAATCACCCATTTTAAAAGTAAATCAACAAATGCCTGACCATGTTTATTGGTTTGGGTGTTTTTAATTAGGGATATTATCCCAGAGGTCTCAATCAAATTAAATATTGTTACAGCAAATTTCAACTAGAATCATTTCATTTGCGATTCTTCCTTAATTAATCAATCCTTAATCAAAGATATTTGAAAAAAATTTATCTTGAAAACCCACCCTTATTGGATATATTCAAAATCTTTTCATTTTGAAAATCCACCTTAATTGGAATATTCTAATCACCCATTTTAAGAACTATATCAACCAAACTATTTATTTATTGTTATGAAACTATAGCAATATGAATAACAAAGTTTTTACACGTTAATATTGTTCCGGTCTGGGCAAAAAGCCCCATTGGACATTGGGTCAGGCCCAATATCTCAGCACAGGCGCGACACAAACACGCCAAAGGCGCTAGGCAAGGCATGCCCCGCTCGAGCATAAGAAGCCGACGGCCAGGATCGCTTGATCGAATCCAACGGTCAAAGCAGAGAGCTCGCGTCTATATATAGAAGCTGTGAGGCTCTCGATCGAATGCGCTCTCATTCTTGCAACTCTCGCCTATTATTTCAGCGGCTTAAGCATCAAAGTCTGCGGTACACCCCACCGGCGTGGACGCGAGCAAGCTCAGCTGCGAAGACACCCCTCGATTCAGAGGACCATCCACGGCTCAGAAGCGGGATCCACCTCATTCTTGAACAAGGTACACTTAGGGTTCAAGATCGAACAATTGTATTATATTCTCTTAAATATCATAGAAACTAATTGAGTCTCAAGGATATTCATCTAAGTAGATATATCATATCGAAATAAATCTCAATGTCGTATATCATGAGACTTACCTTAAGCAGGAAGTTTATGGATTGTTTGTCGTTGCCAAGGCCAGGTTGGGTCATCCAGGGTCTTTATGATGCAAAAAAAAATAGTTAAAATTTTTTTGAGAACTTTGTATTGAAGAGCACTGTAGATTCTTCAATCCATTAACTTTTGTGTATTACCGGTTCCAGAAAGGAAGTGAAGAATTTGAGGAATAAGTCTCTCACATTTCTACAATGTGCTTAAGGTGATGTTTGTATGCGAGATACACCAATCGGATGAGCCATTTAGATATTTTATTATTTTAATTGATGCATCAACTAAATGGCTACATAAATATAATTGTCATCAACTCACAATGACGAAGTTTGTGAGACTCTTTGCTCAACTAATTCGAGTAATAGCTCATTATGTGAATTATCTTGAAAGCATCTGATAAGTATTTTATGACTATTAGAGTTTATATTGAACATCAGAAAGCATATGTTCACTCATATAATGGTCTTGAAGAACCATTCAATAGACACCTAAAGTTAATTATATGACTAATACCTATGAAATCGAACTTCCAAAATTTCTACTTGGGAACATGAAATCTTTTAGACAGATACATTGATACGCATCAAGCCAACAAGTTATCATATGTAATTTCTCCCCTTTACAATTGATTTTTGGTCAATGACCTAATGTTTTCCATCTGAGATATTTTTGATGTGTTGTGCATACTATAGTCAATTCATCACAATGTAATATGAAGGATCCTTAAAGAATGTTGGGAATACATGAGTATATGAATCTCCATCCATGATAAAATATGTTGAGTCAATAATCGGAGATGTATTTATAGCTCAGTATTATCATTTTGCTGAATTAGTTTTCCCAACATTAGGGGGAGAGATAAGCAGCTGGAAATAAGTATTATGTGAAATAAATTATTATTTTATCATCTTGATCCTCCTAGAAACCAATGTGAACCAGAAGTTCAAATAATAATTCATTTGCAAAATTTAGCAAATTATTCACCAACTGCAATACTCAAATATAAATTGATGTCCCTGTTGGACACTCAAACATTGCAAATGACTCTGAACCATGCATGAAGCATGCAGATTGGTCGGTTCCAAAGAATAAAAATCCTTTAACAAGAAAATGAGCTTAAAAGCAAGATGGCCCAAAAGAGGATATGAAAACTCAAAGCGAGTAATTTGACATAATTAATTTTCAAGTTCGGAAGAACTAGTCAGTACACGAAATTTATGGAAATGAGATCTCAATAAATTATGTCAAGAATGAAATACGAAGGAACCGAAACAAAGTCAATGTTGAAAATTTTGATGTGTATAATATAGCACTAAATGTGATAAGTGATGAAGAGGATCATGAACTAATGTCTAACAAGAAGTTAGACAAAATAATGATTGGTCAAAACAGAAAAGCTCAATTGAAGTGCACTAAGCTCGCTTTGCAAAGCAAAAAGTTTTTCAACTTGTAGTCTGTACACCTGAAGATGTAAAGCTAGTTAGGCTTGTTGTTCAAGAGTACTCACACAAACCTAACATTGATTTTGAAGAATAATTCACCTGTAGTGAATGCAAGTAATATTTAATAATTAGTCTATTAGCACATGAATGACCTTTATATTTGATGAATTTGGAGGTTGAACCTTAAATAGATCTCCACCTAGAGAATCCTAGAAGGATAAAAGATATAGAGAAATATCTTAAAATAAATATTTTTGGGAAACAAAGTTTTGTCTCTGCACATCGATCAATTAGCTAAGTGAATGATGATAAATTATATCTATTGAGTACATGATGTGTGTGTCAAGAAGATAGCAAATATTACAGTCTCGAAGACTTTAAATTAGTGCGCGCACGTCACTAAATGTCATATGAATTGATGTGATAGTATTATTTTATATTTAGTGAGATAGAATTTATCAACAATAAAAATGTACTAGAACTGAGTGCAATATATTTGTTTTTATATTTTCACGAGGCAATTGAAGCAATTGTTTTATGCATATACATTCATAAAACTAATCATGCAGAATACAAGGTATTTGTTTTGACCCAAATCAAGTAAGATTCCAAACCTACTATTTTCAACATATGGTGACATTGAAACATCATTATAATCTACAAGAAATCTATAGTTATTGGTTGTTCATATCAAACTCAAGCACCAGCAATTCAAGGAAGAGACATTGAAGATAAAACTCAATTGAAAGGATGATGTATATCACAGTGTATATTGGTTCAACTGTGTCAGGGGAGAAAATCTTGGTATCAATATTCTTAATTGATGCTTCAAGCAGAGGAGAAAAGCGTACTCTTTTTTCCTTTACCATGGTTTTGTCCCATGAGTTTTCTGAAAGGTTTTTAACGAGGCGGTTCTAAAGGATATTGAACTCTTTTTCCTCACTAGATTTTTATCCCCTTTGGGTTTTTCTAGTAAGGTTTTAATGAGGCATATCCTCGGTGGACATCAAGGGAGTGTTATGAAATAATATATGGATGTCACTTCTCTTTCCTCTTCCACTAGTCTTGATTTCATGATACATTGCATAATGATAGAAATGAAATTTATATAATCAATAGGATAGTAAAGAATCAATTTCCATCTTTGGTTTAGCAATATCAACAATCTATTTCAATCCTAAGAGTACTACTACTTCAAACACGAATATGAATACGATGGTTGGAGCTAGAGAACTAATAAGAAGGAAAATTAATAGACTACTAGAATAGCAAAAATTACTGAGAACCACAATGCATCGCATATTATTTGAATGAGACGTTATACAATCACGGACATCAATTGAAATTCACAATGATAAATCATCAAGCCTAGCAATTGACAAGTTATCACAACCTTTCGGATCATAACAAATAATGCTCTTCAGGACCAAGTAATATACTGATCATAATGTGGTGTTTTGAATGCTAAGATTTTTATCATCGCCATATGAATAAATACACTACAACATTTAGACCCTATGGCAACGCCTAAAATTGCAACGCCCAAAAAACCGTTGCCTTAGCCAACAATGGCAACGGTTTTTTGAACCCGTTGCTGATTCATTTTTAAATTTTTTTATTGTAGCGGCTATAAGCCGTTCCCATAGGATCTAAGGCAGCGGTTGTTTTGTTTAATCTTTATCAGCGCTTTATAAGCGTTGCCATAAGGTCTCTGACAGCGTTTTTGTTTAATCTTTATCAGCAGCGTTATAAGCGTTGCCATAAGGTCTACGACAGCGTTTTTGTTTAAGCTTTATCAGCGGTTCATAAGCGTTGCCATAGGGTCAATTATTAAAAAGTAAAAAATTTGGGCGCTAGATAGTAGCGCGTTTTATGATTCTGTAAATTTTTTTGGTGGCAAAGGAAAATACCCCAAAATCAAAAACCAAAAAAATCAAAAACAAAAATCCCCAAAACCAAATTGCTATCACAGATATTTCAATGAGCTCGATGATTTCACGTGTTACTGTTCATCGATTCTCTCCAACTACACTCTAAACAATTACTAATCTTATTTTATTCCTCGATTCTAATTTCCATCACCTCATCATCGCATTTGAACTCTAAAATTAGGATTAGGGTTTTTCATTTTCCGTTTTCAAGAAACCTCAAGTTTCTCTCGAAATGGTGGATCGATCGGTCTTATCAATAATAACAAAGGAAGCTTCAGATTCTTCTACCAAAAGTATTATCAAAGGATTCTTCAATTGGGCGTTAAGTGTCACGGTTTACGGCGCAATCTTTGTGTTGATCATCTCTTCCTTTCTCTTCGTCTTGTACTTAGCAATTCAAGCGAGGAAAAGCTTTCTCGAAACTCTCCGTGGCGTTCTTACATCATAATCTCCTATTGCGCTTCTCTGCGGCTCGTTAGCATCCTTAATCTCATTTGTGTCTTTGTTCTTGGCGTATCGGCAATTACAAGAAGCGCCAGCGGCAATTGGGCGTCGGCCCGACCAGCATCTTAAGCCCCGAACACGGCTGCTTGGGCGCGATTCTATGGCCGGCGAAATCTTCGCTAGCGGTCGGCCTCTACGATATATATATGCCATTCGCGCGTGGCATCGAGTGCGTTCTCTTACCTTGTGCTATCTGCGGCGACCACTCACTTGATCGTCGGGTGTCATTGCGAGTACCACGAGGTGTTGTGAAGCGGGCCGGTCCTTCCTCGTATTCAACGGCCGGCCCGGTCGGCGGGACAACAATAACTTCAACACTTCATTGGTCAAAATGCGATCAATTGGCGACCACGATGGGAGACGGCGCTATCTACTCCATTCATGGCTCCGCGCGGCCGGCCCGGGCGGGCCTCATCTCGGCTCAACCTCTGCAGGCGGCATCCTCGGCGGCAAACCGGGGCGTGGCGATAACGATTCATGAATCTCGAGGAATCGCGACAAGAACCCTCGGTGCAAGGTCGCGGACCGATCTTGGGCGAGTACAGCCGTGCGCTCGCCCGACTCTGCGCCGAGTTGATGGGCGGGCATTGAAGACCAATTGCCGAACATGTCACTCGGGCCGTTCTGCGAGATCCTTGAAAAAAAGAACGGTCATTGCGGACGCGGCGGTGATCTCTCGCTACGACGAGAGAGGTCGATTAGGGCGCGCGTGCGGAAGGCGGAGAACATACGCGCAGCAGCGACCTACTGGCGTGCACCGCTCCCCTCCTCGAAGGAGCCTTTCTCGCCGAGAGAGCACCACCCGCCGGTCTCGCGCGCGGCGAACAGAGGCACGCGTGGGTCGCCCCCGGCGAGGAGCGTCTTGTGAGGCGCCGTTCATTATCCTATGATGAATATGAGGACTCAGCTACGATCACGATCACGGTCGCTTCGCCCGCGGTACTCCTACAATGAGTCGTCAGGTTCACGTCGGTCGGCGAGTCTGGGATTTCGTGAAGAGTTGGAAGATTATCGGGATGGAAGAATAAGGGGCGTCTCGCGGCGGCGAAGAGGTCAAGCGGCGACCGAGAAGGCCTCCTCGACCTCGCCATTTGGCCCAGCCAGGAGAGTTCTATGGAATGTCGAACGCGAGGCATGCCTCGCTATGCAACCGCCGGGTCGAGCGACATTGAGCGGTCGCGGCCCATTTACTAGAGAAATCGGGCGTTACAAGATTCGAGAGATCTGCACGAGAAAGCCACCTAATCTGAATAAGTTTGTGGTCGTGGCGACCCGGATAAACATCTCGGTACTTTAATAATTATTGCGATTCTGAGAGGTGGGCTCGACAATGAAGTCATTAAATTTGTTCCCTCGATCGTTGGGCGGTAGGGCATTAGAATGGTGGGAGACACGCCCGCCCCGATACTATCTCCTCATGGCGAGACTTGATCGAGAATCTTCTTATCTCACTACCACGGCCAGCCATTTGCCAATATCGATATGAAGAACACTTGGACCACGATTGTTCAAGGCGATATTGAGGCATTTGAGAGACGATACATCGGCCGGTTCAATCACAGAGGCGAGTGCATTGCGTGACTTATCGAGATAAAGACAAATTGAAGTATCTAAAGCGTGGTATTCGGCCAGGACCACGGGTTCGTAGAAATTCCACGTTGAACCATTATCAAGATCTCGAACTGCTTCTACTAACAAGGGCCAGCGTTCATATGGCGTATGAAGAAACTTTAGCGCGAGAAAGGCGCCGTGCGCGACAAAAGAAGAGCAAAGGCAGGCCAGGCTAAAGGTCGCGAGACAACAGCCGGCTGAATTCGAGAGACAAGAAGTTCGATCATCGCGCTCGTCGTCCGACACCTCTATTGCGCAAATCTCGGTGAGTGCGAACAATGAGTTTGTGGGTGTAAAGCGCCCGATCCACTTGTGCTCAAGAGAAAGGGCACGGCCAGGCCAAAGGTGCTGCCGTTACCACAAAAGCAAGGGTCATGATACTAATGGTTGTATGGCCTCAAAGGCGATATTGAAGAACTCGTTCGAGAAATGCAAGTTGGGCAAGTATGTGAGGTCGAAGGAAGGCGACCGACCTCGAGAGAAGGCGAAGAGAATGATCAAGGCGGAGGAAAGGGTGCTCTAGTCATAGCGAGCACCCAAGATAAAGATCGGATGCGAAGATCGAGATACTCGGCGGTCAAAGGCATAGCGTAGCAATGGTTATTCACGGTGGAAATCATTTGGATCGTAAGAGTCCAACAAAGCTATGAAAAGAAAGTGGGGACGAGCTCCTAATGGTTGCCTCGACCCTGCGAGAACAAGCCAGGTCTCGAATAGACCACCCATTTCTTTTGGGGGGCGGGCACGCGCTCGGCGGTGGGAAAAGTTATGTTCCATTGGTGATACGGCGATTATGGCCACCACGAAGTTCAAAGAATTCTAGTCGACGGGGTAGCGGCCGACATCATGTTTGAAGATTTGATTGACAAGATCAAGGTTGATCGGGCGAGATAATTCCCGGGTAGAACTACTCCGCTAACGGGCTTGATGGGCGATCACTGCGTTGGGAACAATCGAACTCATGGTCACATTTGGTGGCGACTTTAAAGAAAGCACTTTATGCGGGGCGGTCGTGCGGCGTTCCTCGTACTCCCCGTCAAATCATGCTATCGGTGTATCATTGGTAGGCCGACCTTGGGCAAGCTAGAAGCGTGGCATCGGCGGTGCGCGAAAATGAAATTTTCTGGCCGAGGCGATCGGTAGTTACCACTGGCGGCCGACTAGAAAGCGGCGAGGCGGGGCCACTACTTATATCAAGAAAGTTGCGATGAAGTAGATCGTGGCCCAAGTTCTCAAAGCTTTGGTGAAGGTCACGGTCAATCTCATTGATTTGGATGCTCGTTATGATCGGATAGCGACCGAGAGGATAACGGCGATGACTTAGCGAGAGCTAAGAAGCGGTTGAAAAGACCCGAGAACCTCATAGGGAATTGGAAGATGTGCGGTTGGGAAAGCGACCCGACAAAACGATTAAGCTCGGTAGCGACCTACGGAGCGGTGAAGCAAGACCTTGTGCAATGTTTGAAAGACTATCTTGACACATTCGCATGGTGGCATCGGACATGCGGCATTCTATCGAAGTAGCTTGCCATCAACTTTCGATCGATGAAGGGGTTAAGCGGTCGCTCAAGAAAAGGCGAACTTCGAGTGAGGAAAAATCTCAAGCATTGCAAAGGCGTTGAGGACCTCGTAAAGGCCCGACTTCATCGAAGAGATCAAGTACGACACTGGCTATCAATGTCGTGTTGGTTAAAAAGAAGAATGGGAAATGGAGAATGTGTGTAGATTACAGGCACGAATAAGGCATGCGAAGGATGCCTTCCACGTATGACATCGACAAATTGGTCGATGGCGCCTCGAGTTATAAATTATTGTCTTTTTGGGCGCTTATTGAGGATACAATCAGATTACGATGTATCCACCCGATCGACACAAGGCGGCCTTCATGCGGATCGAGAAATTTTCAATACAAAGTGATGCCTTTACGGCTAAGAAACGGCTGGAAGCGACTTACGGCGAATGATGAATAAGATTTTCAAGAAGCGGTCGGTCGAATATACGAGGTGTACTTGGGCGATATGATCATCAAAAGTGGGACCGATCGGATCATGTGAGCGACTGAGGAAATCTTTGAAGAAGCTAGGAAGAATTCACTCGGTGAACCCGGAGAAGTGTACCTTTGGGGTGGTAGCGTGATTTTTGGGCTTTCACCTGGCGAAAGAGGATAGAAGCAAACCTTGAAGTGTGAGGCGGTCGCCGAGCATGAGGCGCCCGGCGCAAAAAGAAATCAACGGTGAGCGGGATGGTATTTGCTCTATCGATTCATACCAGCGGCTGCAAGTCACTTCCCTTTATTCGGACTCTAAAGAAAGACATAGATTTTGAGTGGGCCAGGCCCGATGCCGACAAGCATTGGAGGAATTGAAAGAAGCATTGACTAACCCACCAATTATGACCAAGCATTGTAAGGCGAAACCTTTGTATTTATACTTGGCGATAGCGAGAAGAAGTTTTGAGTCTTTGTGTTAGTCGGAAAGGAAGCGACTAAGCGAGAATCGGTCTATTTCATCGGTAAAGATGCTGCGAGGGCGGTGAGATATCGAGAAAATAGAAAAATTTGCCCTTGCACTTCTAGTGTTTGCTCGAAGATTAAGACCCTACTTTGGCCCACGGTCGTGGTAGGGCCGTCGGCCAATCATGCAAGTCCTTCATCGGCGGTTTGGCGGGGCGAATGATAAAGTGGCGATGGAGCTCGGTGAATTTGGGATTAAGTTTGAATCGGATCGGCGCAAAGCGCGGTGTTGGCGACTTTGCCATTTGAGATGACCCGATCCCGGAGGATCAAGCTCAAGCGACACGGATCTTGCGTAGATGGGTCGTCAATAGCAAAGGAAGTGGAAGCGAGGCCTAATATTAGAAAATTCGGAGGGCACTTGTAGTGGAGGTTTCATTGACTTTGCGTTCCACACATGAACAACGGGCCGAGTATGGCGTGCATAGGCGGCTGCGGCTCGCTAGGGATTTTAATGTCGGCCGGGTCGAACTTCGATCGAACTCCTTACTTGTTGTCTCGCGGATCAAAGATTTATCGATGCAAGGATGGCGTCTTTGAAAGAGTTATCGGCGAGTAAAGAAGGCTGCTCAGCGATTCGATCGGCGAAGTGGTACATGTACCTCGGATCGAAAACATTCGGCGGATATTCTATCAAAACTTGCAAGTACCAAAACTCAGGAAATCACGAAGTTTGATTCGGAGACCCTAAATCGGCCAGAGTGTATCGACGAAGCCAAGCCAATCGTCGGCCGTTCTTTGTGTCAATTCAGTTGATTGGATCGCCACTATTCTAAAGTACATCGTTGAAGGAAGAAGCAGAAGCGACGAAGCGGCGAAAGTGGTGGGCTCGGGCGACCAAGTATTCGATAATAGAAGGAAATTATACTGAAGAGGATTTCGTCCCCATTGTTAAGATGTCTTCGGCGGTCGGCCGACCATGTGTTGAAGATATTCATGAAGGTGTTTGTGGTAGCCACCAAGGTGCACGTGCCATAGCTAAGAAAGCTCTCGGGTAGGCTATTCTTGGCCGACCATGGGCGAGGATGCTAAAGCTCGTTCGAGAAATGCAAAAAGTGTCAAGTACATGCTTGATGTCCACATTGCACCTTCTTGAGTTACAAAGTCTTGTCTCACCTTGAGTCGTTACTTTGGTGGGGCATGGATCTGCTAGGCGTTTCCACTGCTCCGGGCGGTTCAAGTTCTTGATTGTGGCGATGAGCTATTTTCACGAAGTGGATCGAAGTAGAGCCTCTCGCGGCGATCACATCGGCAAAAAGTAAGCAAGTTCTTGATCGATGTGTGCTAGCCGTTTTGGCGTCGCGGCGGATTGATAGCGACAAGCGGTACCCGATTCGCGGATAAAAGATTTAGAAATGTTGGCGACTTAGGGGTTAAGCGGCGTTTCACCTCGGTCGAACATCCATGAACAAGCGGCGGTGGCGGCTATGAGTTATCTGCGTGGTTTGAAGCGAAAATGGGCGAAGCAAAGGAAGGCGGGTCGAGAGCTACGATCCGTTCTTTGGGCGTCTGGGGCGACCCCTCATTCATCGGCCAGAAAGTCGCCGCCGAGGGCTTGTGTATGGGGCGATCTTTGTCATACCCATAGAAATGGAGGAGCTAAATTGGAGGACTCAAACCCCCTACCATGGCGAAACGGCCAAGGCGTCACGAGAAAAGTGGACACGATTGAAGAGGCTGCGGACTCGAAGCATCACTTAGAGAACAAGCGATCAGCGAGGAAGGTCGCGACTAGGTACAGCGCTCGAGTTGGAAGAGATTTCTCAATTGGGCAGCTCGTCTAAGGCGTCTTGGCGTTGGAAAACAAACGCCCGAGCAAGGAAAGCTCGCACCAAATTGGGAAGGTCCATACGAGTCGTCGAGAAAGGCAAGCGAGGGGCATATGAGTTGGAAACCATGGAAGGCGACTATCCCCGAGAACATGGAGCTTGAAAAACTTAGAAAGTATTATGTCTAAATGTAATAAATGCCAAGCCGATTATTAATGAAAGGCGGCGGCGCTCTTTTTCCCATTGGGTTTTTACGAGGCGACCTTTGAAAAATTGTTATTATTTACTTTCTACTTAAATAATGTATGCGGTCGCTCAAGCATGCTCATGGCAAAAGGTGATCGAAGATTTATCGGACTTGAGCGGATCGTCGAAAGCGATCTACCTCGAGTGCCATCGAAATGGCCCGAGGGTTAAATAACATGCAAGCTTGAGTCATCGAAGCGATGCATGGCGTGTGCCCGCCGGCGGCACAAACAGCGGTCGCAGAGTTGGCTCGAGCAGCGCCATCGAAAATGGCCCGCGGGTTAAGTAATAACCCATCATAATAGGCGTCGAAGCGACCTACCTCGAGAGATCATCGAAATGATCCCAGCGGTGCCATCGAAATGGCCCGATCGAGTGCCATCGAAATGGCCCGATCATTCTGGCGCTTTGAAATGGCACAAAGCGGTCGTCGGCGGCCTACAAGTTGAAAACTTAGACAAATAAGCGTACAAGATGGGTGAGGCGTAACAATGCGAATTCAAGTAAGCGAAATAAAGACAAGTTAAAATGTCATTACAAAGCGAAGCGCGGTCGAAGCAGAAGCGCTCGAATATCTCTTTGCTGCTCGGCGACTTTCAAGTGTTGGGCGAAGGCAAGGTAAACTATTACAAAATTTACTCCGCTCATGGCGGGCTTGAGAAAGAAGAGCGAGTGGGGCGAACAACGTTACCCTGTTCGTCGCGTTCCTCGGGCAGCATGATCTTGTTGTTCTCAACAGGTGCTTTTACCAGGTCTTTCATTTTTCATCTTTTTGATTTGCATGTTAATATTATTTTTTTATGATTTTGTTGAAATGAAATTGGTTTAATTTTTTGGTTGATTTAGGTATGGGAATGTTCTCCTGGGAAAGAACTAGCTTGGAATTTGTTATATTTGTTTACTTCTTCAGGAATGTTGTTTTTAGAAGTGAGCTTGTTAGCTTTTTTACTTCAAGGGAATAATGCAAGTGGTGTTGAAGCGTTGACACGAACTTTTGGTATATCTGGTGTTATTGTTGGTTTTGATATCTTGTTAAAGGTAATTTAACTCTTTTGTTTTCATTGGAAATTTGCTTGATCTTGTGTCTTGTGGTTTGGTAGTTATGAATAGTTGGAGTTTTTCTTTGTTAGGCTATATATCTGTTTGCATTTGGGATCCCATTGTTCATTGATACCGATCACAGTACTCCTCACTTGAAGTGGAACTTGTGGGTTGTTCACAAGGTGTTGCTTACTGTTGTTTATGGCTTCATATTGTTCATGTATCATTCTAGGTGGAGAGAAAGGTTACCTCGTAAGTTAGTTATATTGTTCATGTATCATTCTAGGTGGAGAGAAAGGTTACCTGGTAAGTTATTTATATTCATGTTAATAAAGCAAATTGCTTGTGGATGTCCTCTTTTATGTCTTTGTTTCTTTTGCAGAGTACTTTTATTAGTGTTATAACTATTATTTTCTTGCTGGAAGTTCAAAAGGAATGAAGTTGCTAAGCACACTAGTCTGAAGGTGTTTAGTTGCAATTGGTTACTTCAAAAGCATAATGGTTGTTCAAATAGTTTTGTTCCAATTGTAAACTTTGAGATTTACCGAGCCTCTCACTAAACATTGATATGATAAATTTTAGATAAACTTTAGAGTTTGTTTAAAGTAGGAATCTAGTGTGGGTAGGTATTTATAATACATGTATTTATTGGGTTGTGTAATTAATTTTTGTGTATTAGTTTGTGTAATTAATCAAATTTTTTGTCTTAAATTTGTAAGATTATACCTAGTTTTTTTGTTCTCCAGCATATGGATGAAATGGAATTCTAAAGATACATTAATTTTTTTATTTTTTTAATATCTATGTACTTGATTTGTAAAATGTTGTATATGATAAGATAGGCAGCGGTTATTATACATAAGGCATCGATTAAAAACCGTTGTCCGATATTACAGCGGTGTTTTGCAGCGGTTTATCTAGCGGTTTTAGCCGTTGCCATAGACTCAAAATGTTGTTATAGAGTAATGCAAAAAACGTCGTTGTCTTTGTCGTTCAAATGGCTAGAATTTATAGCGGTGTTTTGAGAGTATATTTGCCATTTACGAATCGTATCCGGTGGGAGTATCCTAGAATTTATATTTATTTTTATAAATCAAAACAATTAGATACTTACTCTTTTATCCTTGTTTTTTGGTGTTGCCAAAGAAGCGCGATTACTAATCCCCTCGTTGGTACTCTTTTACTTTTGTCGTAGGAGGAAGAGTATATTTTAAAATGGAAGGAAAAAACATTTAACTATGCACTTATTTTTTTGGGTTATCGTGTCATTAGCAATTTCCACAAGCTTCACAGATGACTAATTTTGGTGGCCACGAATACTAACTTGGGTGGCCTTTTTTGCCTTTATGTTTTATATTTTTAATAAGACTCAAAATGTTGTAGTGATATAAATAACAAAAGATGGAGCTTCATGGCTTTGGAGTTGTTTGAATAATTACATTATAAATAAAAGGAGAGAGGGGCAAGCAACAACAAATATTACCTTAGTGGTTAGAGTTTCGTGCTGATAACGTGTTATGAAACTATAACAATATGAAGAATCATAAGAGAATGAGAGAATATAGTAACCCTTGTATTTCTCTTCACAAGTGTAATTACACATAGGAGATAGCCCTATGTAAAGCCACTTTATGACCCATTACAAAGGGAGTAAATACAAGACTAGTGGAAGAGGAAGAGAAGTGGACATCCATATATTATTTCATAACATTTATTTATTTTAGGTCAAATGTGTAATATTTCATAGATTTTGGACAATGCCACAACATTACACACACTAATAGTGGGGCACATGGAACTAAAGTCCATAGCGAGAAATAGAAAATAGCCCGACTCAATGAGACCAAAAAACTTAGGCCATGACTTTCCCACACCCTACTACTCACCACACACCCTTTAACTCAAAATATTCCAAAAATACCCTCGCGTGCAGCGCTCGGGAATCTGATGGAGGACGTGTTTATGAGTGGTTCGATTAAGACCACCCGAACTAGTTCGACTAACGTCAACCGGACGTTATAAAAATTGAGAAGGGGTGTGTTTTATCAATTTTGTTCGTCCGGGGATGAGGATTTGACCCGGTTCGGTAGGCCTGGCCCGAACCCACCTGATACTGCACAAACAGAAAGACAATGAAAAGAAATACCTCCAAAGTCATTTACAAGGTTCAGTTGTGTCTACCCGAACCCGTTCGGTTATGAGCAACCAAGACAAGTAGCGATTCTAAAGAAAAAAACCCAAATGTATCAACTTTAAGAGATGAAAACGAAAATTTTTTGGAAGGGATAATACATAATAATGATTGTCAATGTTGAGAAGATGATTAGAAGGTTAATGATGTAGGAATGGAGGATACGATTTGGAGTGGAGAGATGAGAGGTTTGGAGTGTTTGAGGGGAGTGTGTAGGAGATGGAGGAGAAGAAGAAGGATGAAGGATATGGAGGGAATTTCTTAGAAGCTTAAGGGGGTGTATGGTGAGTAGGTAGGGGTATGGGAAAAGTCATGGCCAAAAATTAATAGAACTAAGTCTACGCGAGGTGAGTGAAACAACCCAGTCCATAGAGAGGGGGCCGAAGGGCGTTATGGACCATAACAAATACATCCCAATCAAAGTTAGAACCCTATCCTCATTACTTCTTTCATCATTCGGGAAACTACTTTCCGACCACACATTCAACTTGTTGGAAACTTTTACCTAACTTTCGGCAAACCACGACAATCATGGAAGAGAGATGGAGATGCCGTCTATCTACTGACCACTCTATAGCGGGCTAATTACTTCTCGCATGAAGGAATCGCGGCTGAATTTAGTCTCAGCAGGAGCGTCACACTCGAGAGTTTGGCGAAGGGATGAAGGAGGTCAAAGCTCGGTTGCTCGTAAGTCTTAGTTGAAGAGCAGAGAAGTGAGCTCGTGAGCAACACCATTACCTTCTCTGCAAGTCTAGGTAAATCCACATTCCTCGAACCCTAGTTTTATGCGTGTATATCATTAATAACACCTTGAATCTTACGGATAGTTGTTTCTTTTCTGCATGCATGGATGAGTCGGAGATTGTCTACCACAAAGATAGCCTTTCAAATTTGGAGGGAGTTACTCAGCTTCATGGCTTCACGAAGGCACAAAGCCTCTGTAACTAGAGGGGAATTAGCAAATAATCAGTCATTTGTCATGGTAAGAACCTTGCCTCATGATCTCTTCACCTGATAGCACTAGCACCTTTTCACGAGTTTGAGTCAAGCCTTGACATCTGAGTTCACTTTGATGTAGTCATTCCTAGGAGGTCTCCACCTTTTAGCATATCTCAATACTGGTTCTCTGTGAGTGGTGCATGTGTCTTTGTTATTTGCTTGAAGGAACTCAATTGCCTGAGTTTTTGCCAAGATTAGGGTAGCTGTAGGGTTAGGATCCTTGGAATTGAAAAGGTAGTCTTTGTGAGCCTTTCATATAGACCACATAACCTACTGAACATAGGGAAGTTAGAGATTCCACATCAATTCATTTTGTTTCCAAGTTGTTACAAGGTATACAAGCCAATTTGCTAGGGTAGTAACATTATAGACATTTGGAATTTGGAGTAAAGGTGCCCCCTGAGCCATATTGGTTCAGTTCAAGGACAAAGTAGAAGCATTTGTTCATGGTTTCAGGGAACTGTTTGCAAATTAGGCATAGGTTTTCTCTAGAAATTCTCCTTTTAGTTAGATTCTCTCTAGTAGGGAGGGCATTATGACAAGCTTTCCAAGTGAAATGCTTGATCTTTTCAGGGATATTTGCTCGCGAATGATCGCTTGACGATACAGTGGGATGATTTATGAAGTTGAGGCAGAAATATAGGACTGGGTTTTGAATATAGAAGCATCATGTACTCTGACTTGACTGTAGAGGCCATCTGGTGTGTGATGCCAAAACAAGAAGTTATTAGATTTGGTCCAAGATATAAGAGTTTGGGCGGCTTGTATAGCTGATTCTGGCTAAAAGGAACTTCTTAGGGCTGAATTTTCATTAAGGGACAAGGCCCCAATACACTGGTGTCAGCCCAGAACCAGCGAGGCGATCCGAAAGAGTCTAACAACAACCCAGTTGGTACAATAATAAATGATAAATTGTGAAAAGTACAATGAACTCACCCAAAAATCATCAGTTTCCTATGGATATCAAGTTTCCTATAGATATCAAGTGAATGGCTTCCTAAGCAATAACCCGTTATTTAAAAATATTGTCTTCTTTATGGCCTCCCCATGCATCTTACCGGTCTTCATGTTTTTTCATCATCATGGTCATTATTATTATTATTATTATTATTATTATTATTATTATTATTATTAGAATTAGTATTATTATCATTAATTTATTTTTTCGCATTTTTATTATTTTATTCAATATCTAGATACAATTAGGCAGTGACAACCACAAAGGAATGAAGTCTCAAGGAAGATCTAACTTCTAATCTAAGATCTTAAGGTAAGTTTTTCCTATTCCTAAAGTTGGCCGTAAATGGTGCAAAATCCAAGGCCCATTGGCGTGTTTACATAACATTACTAAAAGGTCATACATATTAAACACCTAACCTACTCATTACACACCTCAATTTTAAAAATTGCAAAAATTCCCTCACGTGGAGTAGTTCCAAAAAACCCAGCATTTGCTATTTGGGTGATGCGGTACATTTATCTTGGCTGAGTGCAGTACTTTAGTCAGGGTATAGAAAAATGGGGTATGGTACCAAAGTACCAAACCAATTCGGTACTGATGTACCAGGTGAGTTGTGTGGGGCGAGTGACTTGTTTACACAAGCATGGTGTGACATCAAGGTGCGAGGCGGGAGTGATCGCGGTGCCCAAAAAGGTGGCATGGGAAAGAAGCGGCTCTGGCGACTTCAAGCGAAGGCGCGTGAGCGAGCCGAATCATGCCGGAATGAGAGGATCTGAGGGTGTGCGGTATGGGGTATGCTGATTGAAAGGAAGGCTTAAAAAGAATTGATTTGGACTACCTATACCAATAAGGTGCATCTTCTTTTGAGTCCACCCCGTAAGAACTCCATAGTTAAGCGTGCTTGGCTTGGGTAGTAGTGGATGGGTGACATACAGGAAGTTTCTGGAAAGCATGCAAGTGAGGACAAAGCATCTTTGAAAAGACTTCGTGTTGGTTCGTGAGAGCGATCGGCGATTAGAGCGATGCAGGATGTTACACATGGTACCGAAATCAAGAAGCGGTTCGGTAGTAAAATGCCGTGCGGTGATATTGCGAAACACATTGTTCCTACTCTGATTTGATTTAGGCCAAAATATTCAATTAACAATATTATGTTATAAATTACCAAACTAAATATTCAACTAACACTAAACATGTGGTAAATATTCAAGATAACATTAATTATGCGACAATTGTGTCGTTTGAATACAAATTCAACTACAGTACCAACAAAATATTCAACTAAACATTGATCCTATTAATCTTCAGTTAAGTCTACATGAGGAAGGGTTCTATCTCTATACCCAATGACCTCCACTGTTGCATTTGACCCGTAAATGGGTCAACCCAATCCTTTGTTATGTTTGCTCTGTTAATATGCCATAACACATCAGATGAGAGTATTGGACTGCCATCATTCATTAATACCTACAAATACGACACAATTATTATCTTAACTAACCTTTCACAATATAGAAATGACTTATAGTTTGGGGGTTTAGGTACCTGTACAAAGTGATCTAGTTTATGTACATAGCAGATGTTGAGCACACGAGCACTTCTGGATGGTGCAATATCAAAGGAGAAAATTGTGTAAGACCCCTTAGCAGACCAAAAAAGAAGTATGACCTTGTATCTGTTGGCGATGAGATACCCTGTATCTGGAATAGTCATGACCATTCCCCCTTCACTTACATCTTCAAATGTAGATTTAGCTCACAACATCTGCAAGTCCACAAGTTTTTGTATGGTTTAAAACAAGTTAGTCGACAATGGAATCACAAATTAACTACCACTCCCATATCTCTTCGTTACACCCAATCACAGGCTGATCATTCCCTTTTTGTCAAGGGCTCATCCTCTAATATCACTGTTTTGCTTGTTTATGTTGATGACCTTGTTCTAGCAGGTACTGACATGACATAAATTAATCATGCCAAGCATCTTCTCAATGCCCAATTTCGCATTAAAGATCTTGGTTCTTTGAGGTTCTTTGTTGGTCTTGAGAAATCTAGATCAAAACAGGGTATTCTCCTCAACCAACATAAATACACTCTTAAATGATAAGTCATAATTTAGACTGTTTTTAATATTTGAATTAAATAAAATTTGTGGAATTTTAGTTGTATTTTGGAGCTATTTTACTACAAAATGTTAGTTTTGTGTTTTCAGGACTAAAAGTGGAGAAAAAGAGAAATTTTGGATGAAAGAATAGCAAGGATCAAAAGAGCATGAAAGGACGAATAAGAAAAAAAAAGGTCAGAAACCAAGCACGACTCGTGCACAAGATGGCACGACCCGTGCGCCTTCAAAATCAGGGAAATAACATTTGCGAACCACGAGCCGCGACCGTGCGACCTTCCTGCTACTCAAAATTCAGTTACAAAGCTGATTCCTTCTTCTTCTTAGTGGGTTTTTATGGCCATGATTTCGAATTTATGTGTTTGTCTCTGATCCTAGGCTATATAAAGGCTTTCTCTTCACTTGTAATCTCACCTTAGGCTATTGCAAACACTACTCAAGTTTATTTCTAAGATTTTATGAAATTTACTTTCTTCATTTTAAGTTTTTGTTCTTTATAATTCTTGCACTTTACATTCTTGCAACTTTACTTTCTGTCCTTATTTTCCAGCACCTATATTTTCTGCACTTACATTTTGTCATTTATCTTCTTCTTCTTCTTCTTCTTCTTCTTCTTCTTCTTCTTCTTCTTCTTCTTCTTCTTCGTCTTCTTCCTCTTCTTCCTTCTTCGTCCTCTTCTTCCTCTTCCTCTTCTTCTTCTTCTTCGTCTTCTTCTTCTTGTTCTTCTTCTTCTTCTTCCTCTTCTTTCTTCTTCCTCTTCTTCCTCTTCTTCTTCTTCTTCTTGTTCTTCTTCTTCTTCTTTCTTCTTCTTCTTCTTCTTCTTCTTCTTCTTCTTCTTCTTCTCTTCTTCTTCTTAACCTTCTTCTTCTTCTTCTTCTTAGCTTCCTCTTCCTCTGCTTCTTTTCTTCTTCTTCTTCTTCTTCTTCTTCTTCTTCTTTCTTCTTCTTCTTCTTCTTCTTCTTCTTCTTCTTCTTCTTCTTCTTCTTCTTCTTCTTCTTCTTCTTCTTCTTCTTCTTCTTCTTCTTCTTCTTCTTCTTCTTCTTCTTCTTCTAGCTTGTGTACCTGTGTAGCTGTGCCTGCTGTATGTGTAGCCCTTGTTGTGTGCTGTGCTTCTTCTTCTTCTTATTCTTCTTCTTCTTCTTCTTCTTCTTCTTCTTCTTCTTCTTCTTCTTCTTCTTCTTCTTCTTCTTCTTCTTTCTTCTTCTTGTAACCTTCTGCCTTGTGCCTTGCTTGCTGTGCTTGTGCTTGTGTGTGTTGCTGTAGCCTTGTGTGTGTATGCCTTGCTTGCTTGCTTCTTCTCTTCTTCTTCTTCTTCTTCTTCTTCTTCTTCTTCTTCTTCTTCTTCTTCTTCTTCTTGCTTCTTCTTCTTCTTTCTTGCCTAAGCTTTTGTCTACTATGATCATGTGTGAGTAGACCTCTTTAGTCTTGGGATTGTGGGAAACAATTCAATGATGGATCACTAAACAATTCAAGACTAAACTCTATCTTATTAGAACTTGATTTTTAATCTAGCCTCATCATTCTTATTTCATAAATCAAATATCAAGCGCAGTGCAGAGAGGTGAAGTTTGATATTGGACTATGAGGTTAGACAAGGCAATCAAAGCATGAGAATAGCTTTGAGTGTCTTGGGACAATAATGTTGGGCTTAATGGGTCTCTATGATGATCAACCATGAGAATAGGCTTGATCATTGTTTGAGTTTTACATTCTTGTATTCGAGAGAAACTTGAATTACACGAAAAGAATACATTGTCCTTAAAAACAATTTCAATATAAGATAGAGGATAGTTAAGGGATTGTTAAATTTCCATCGTTGTGATTTGTCCCATAATCCTGAGACACTTTTAAATTCTAAATATTAATTAAACAAATATTCCTTTTTCCTAAAAATCATTTCCTTTTAGCTAATCACCACTGAAAAAAGAAATTGGTAATCATAAAAGTCTCTGTGGGATCATACTTTTTATTAAGCGATAGAACTGTGCGCTTGCGGCTTATCAAGTTTTTGGCACCGTTGTCGGGGACTTTTGTGATATTGATTAATTTTTTTGGTATCGGTTAGACTAATTGTTTTCTTTTTCTTGTTAATATGAATAAGCATGTATTTACATTCTCCAAGGAGGAATGGGAATATTTTGAGGAATCTTTGCCACCACCACCACGTTGCTATAAAGGGTTTCACAAAAAATGTATTTACATTCTCCAAGGAGGAATGAGAATCTTTTGAGTCATCTTTGCCACCACCACCACCTTGCTTAAGAGGGTTATTCAAAAAACTACATGAAACACAATTTGAGAAAAATATTGTAGTTGAGGTAGATCGAAATAATACTAAAGTGGTAGTGCCAGATGATTCACAAAAATATACCATGAGATGGAGAACATAAAGGAAACTGAAATTTCTTCCTTGGATAAATATATGGGTTTAAATGAATGTGTGGATGTCAAGATCTTGTGCCCTTTATCTTATTTTTCACATTCCTTTGTGAAAATAACATTTGATCTAGGAGGAATTGAAAATAGGATCTTATTGCTTACCTGACTTCCTTTTTACAAGCCATGGGATCTGGAATATGTTTTCATTCTTCATGTGTCACTTGGTCTTTATGCTTCAAGCAATGGGACCCAGGAATAAGTCTATAAAGGGCAAAGGTCAAGCTAATGACCATAAAAAATGGCTGCGTGGGAGAAGCGACCACGAGTTTACCTTTGTTATGCATTGTTGGAATAAGAAGGAAAGGCTGCAAATGCTAGTCAATGTGAGCTTTCTTTACCACTTCTCATGTGCTTTTCATTTTTATACATTGAGGACAATGTCTAGTCCAAGCATGGGGGTGACTTTAGTCTTTTATTATTCTTTATTTGGTAGTTGAGTCATCTTCTCCTCTATGTGATAGATCCTTGTGAAACTTTGAAGTATTTTTATGGCATTTATGTGATAAATTTTTTGATTTTTAGCAATTTGAATGTTCTTCTTTGGTGTTCAAATTTATTAGATATGCTTATTGATACTTAGTGTTGGGTACACACACACACACACACACACACACACACTGCTGCTAAGGCGGTTTCTAGTACTAGGATGTCTAAGAAAGATTGGAAAAAAAGCCACTTAGTTCCCTTGGTGACAACTACTGCATTTTAGTTCTTTGGAGAAATGTACGAGTTGAAATTTTGCTTAAAAAGAAAGAAAATGGAAAGAAGTTGAAAAAGGAAAAAGAAAAGAATTTAAGCAATTTTGTGACATCCACTTTGAGGTCATAGGTTACTAGGGAAATACTTTGAGTACCCTTTTGAGGCTTCATAGGTTACTAGGGAAATACTTTGAGTACCACTTTTGAGGCCAGATTAGCTCTTTTGGGAAAAGATGCACTCCTTTGAGACCAAGTGTGGCAATTGCATTGTTTGCATATAAGTGGATGACCCGAGCAAAAGATGCTAGGGAATTTGGTACATTGACATCTAACTTGTTGTTCTAGTACCCCTGGCTGATCTTTTCTACACATAAAGCTCAACGAGAGAAAAGTTTCTTAAAATTTGGGAAGAAAAATGTTGTTGGATACCGACAAATCATTTCTAATTCATTTGCTTAAGCGATAATTTTCATTCAAGGATTTGCCAAAAAAAATTAACGTTTTGCTTGAGGACAAGCAAAGATTTAAGCATGGGGGAGTTTGATAAGTCATAATTTAGAGTGTTTTTAATATTTGAATTAAATAAAATTTGTGGAATTTTAGTTCTATTTTGGAGCTATTTTACTACAAAATGTTAGTTTTGTGTTTCGAGGACTAAAAGTGGAGAAAAGAGAAATTTTAGATGAAAGAATAGCAAGGATCAAAAAGAGCATGAAAGGAGGAATAAGAAAAAAGAAAATAAAAAAGTCGAAACCAAGCACGACCGTGCGCAAGATGCACTACGATGCGCCTTCAAAAATCGGGAAAATAACATTTGCGAACACGAGAGAAGCGACCCGTGCGCTGTTGAGCCACGACCGTGCGACCTTCTGCTACTCAAAATTCGGTTACAAAGATGATTCCTTCTTCTTCTTAGTAGGTTTTTATGGCCATGATTTGAATTTATGTGTTTGTCTACGATCTAGGCTATATAAAGGCTCTCTCTTCACTTGTAATCTCACCTTAGGCTATTGCAAACACTACTCAAAGTTTATTTCTAAGATTTTATGCAATTTACTTTCTTCATTTTAAGTTCTTGTTCTTTATAATTCTTGCATTTTACATTCTTGCAACTTTACTTTCTGTCCTTATTTTCCAGCACCTTTATTTTCTGCACTTTACATTTTGTTATTTATCTTCTTGTTATTTATCTTTTATGTCTTCTTCTTCTTCTTCTTCTAAGCTTTTATCTACTATGATCATGTGTGAGTAGACCTCTTTAGTCTTGGGATTGTGGGAAACAATTCAATGATGGATCCCTAAACAATTCCTAGACTAAACTCTATCTTATTAGAACTTGATTTTTAATCTAGCCTCATCATTCTTATTTCATAAATCAAATATCAAACGAGGTACCGAGAGGTGAAACTTGATATTGGACCTATGAGGTTAGACAAGGCAATCAAAGCATGAGAATAGCTTTGAGTGTCTTGGGACAATAAGGTTGGGCTTAATGGGTCTCTGCGATGATCAACCATGAGAATATGCTTGATCATTGTTTCGAGACACATTCTTGTATTCCGAGAGAAAACTTGAATTACACCAAAAGAATACCTTGTCCTTAAAAACAATTTCAATATAAGATAGAGGATAGTTAAGGGATTGTTAAATTTCCATCGTTGTGATTTGTCCCATAATCCTGAAACACTTTTATATTCTAAATATTAATTAAACAAATATTCATTTTTCCTAAAAATCATTTCCTTTTAGCTAATCACCACTGAAAAAAGAAATTGGTAATCATAAAAGTCTCTGTTGGATCGATACTTTTTATTACGCGATAGAACCGTGCGCTTGCGGCTTATCATTAAACTCTTAGAAGACAGTGGTGTTCTCGCTGCCAAGCCTGCATCTACTCTTTGTGACCCCTCCTGCAAGCTTAGCAGTGAAGGGGGAAACCATTTCTAGATGAATCAGCTTACAGACGTCTTATTGGCAGGCTACTTTATCTTACTACCACAAGGCCTGACATAGTATTCTTTGTTCAGAAACTTATCCAACACATTGTTAAGCCCATGGAGTCACATTCTCAAGCAGCTACTCGTGTTTTTAGATACCTAAAAAGGGGCATCTGCACAGAGACTATTCTTTCCCAATTCTAGTTCCTTACTTTTATCTGGTTTTGTTGATTCAGATTGAGCTTGTTGTACAGATTCCAGAAAATCTATTACTGGATATTGCGTTTTCATAGGATCGACTTTAGTTTCTGGAAATCTAAGAAGCAGAACACAATCTCACGCTCCTCATCTGAAGCTGAGTACCGTGCTCTTGCCATTCTCGCTTGTGAAATTCAATGGTTGCACTATCTACTGAGTGACTTGTAGATTAGTCTTACCACTCCTACCTCTGTATATTGTGACAATAAGTCAGTCATCTACCTTGCACATAACCCAACCTTCCATGAACACACAAAGCATATAGAGATTAACTGCCATATGATTAGAAAGAACATTCAAAATGGCATCATCCATCTATTACCAATACCATCTGAAGCACAACTGGCTAATGTGCTCACGCTACATCATTTCTTTCCTTAGTCTCCAAGTTGGGGACTTTGCAAAATACATAGTCCAACTTGAGGGGGGATATTACCGGATACGATGTAAATATGATGTAACTAGAGATAGTTTTAAGTTAGCTTTTAACTTAGTTGACTGTTAGAGAATAGTTAGATGGTTAGATAGAAGTCTATCTATATTTATACTCTCTTCACTGTACAGTTACAAGTTAGTTGAATGAATATGGCTAGCTTTCCAGAATTCTCTTTCTCCGCGTTTCTGTGAAACTTTCACTTATGTTCTGAGTTGAAGATTTCTCGACTATTTTATGGCTCTGTATATATGCTTGGTCAAAACTCATGTAAGTTTAGTAGTGATATTTATTTGTGAGATTAACAATATAGTTCGTCAAAACTCATGTAATTACATAATATTGTTTTTATATCTCTTCCAATATTTTATATTATTCTTTCTATTTATGTATATTGACTCTATTAACTGTATAGTTTTTACCCAGTCAAAAAATATCTAATATTTTTACGCATAGTTCAACTTAAATAAGGGTCAAAAGGAATGTCAAAATCATAGTTAATTCTATTTCATTCACTTACCAAACAATGGAATGACAACATTGTTTCGTCCCATTCTAAAAATACCCAAACAATGAAATGGAGACTCATTCCACTCCATTCCTCCGTTCCATTCCATTCCACTTTGCTCTGTTAATCATTTTTAAACTATCCAAACATACCTAAAGCAATTAGTTCAATTAATTGAAGATTTGAGTATTATAGAACAAATGACAAGATTCCGGATATTATTTTAGTATTGAAAGGCTTAAATTATTTTGCGATAAAGACTTGAAATTTTGTTGAAGACATCTGAAATTTATTTAAAACATGTCAATTCTTATTCTTAATCGTGAAATTTTATTTGAAGAAATAAAAGATATCAGAAAGGTTTTAATAGTTTAATTAGGCTAAATAGAATAATATTATTCACCATCCTTACTATAGAATAAGGATGCTTAATTTTTTAATGCATCTACAAGTTATAGAATTAAGGGTGAGCAAAGGACAATTTGGGATAGGTTTTACTTGTCTCTTACCTGGCCCTAAATTTTTATAGAGTTATTTTTTAGACCCTAATTCGTCCTTAGAACCGAACAAACCCGATGTTGTTAGGGTCAAAATAAAATCGGGTTTGTTTAGGACGAGATCGGGTTGGCCCGAATGACAATTGAAGTAAAAATTATAAGGTGATCACTCAATAATGACTAAAATTTAGAAGTGATAAATTGAGTTTTTTTAGTATTTTATCATGTATTCAAACTCAAAATATGACTTTCACAATAACTTTACAATAATGTTTCTACTTAAACTAACATAGATTTCAAATTGAATACTGTATTTATAAAAATCTAATTACTGATGTAATAGAGTTAAAAATTAGGGTGATGAGTGAGTAGGGGACGGGTTATACCTAACAGAACCAGTCCCTAATTACAGTCGAGCCAATTCCTTAAACCCTAACACGTCCTTGGGCAGAACAAACTCGATACTTTGTGGGTTAAATGGGACAAAGAAAGGACGAGTCTTTAGGTTGGGACAGGTCTTGCTCACCCCTATATTGAAGTCACCAGTGTCACAAGGAAGGGGGGGTTGGAATTGTGACCCTTTTAAAATTGTCCTGAAATGAAAGAACTTTGATTCACAAGAGTTATTGAGAATCAAGAGTGTGAGTGTTATGTGTTATATAGAAACAATCTTCTTAATAGATTAGATGAACCAAGAAGGGTGATTGAACAGTCTTCTTAGTTATATGTAGAACTGAGAATGATCAGTCAATACTTCCTTCACTCTTCTCATAGTGATTTCTTAATTGTTTCAAGTAGAGTATTGCTTGTGTATAATGTATTATGTTTAAGAACTACTTGCCAAGAGTTTTAAAAACATTTTATAGCTTCAAGAAGATTCTGAGAAGAGTTGAAAAAACTCTTGTTCTAGTTATAGCTGAGAAGGGTCAAAATAACTCTTCTCGGGTTTTCAAAAATTCTCTTCCTGAGAGGAGTTTTCTCAAACGATAAACTAAAGACTTAAAGCGATAAATAACACATGGATTTATAGTGGTTCACCCAAAAATAACATAGGCTACTCACTCCTCACACCCAGATGAGATTTTCCACTATTTTCCAAATAGTTTACACTCTTTCACACTTCACACAAGTTGAAAGCTCTTGGTAGTTTTCTTCTCACTGACTCTACCTCTCTGTATACTCCACTAATAGACTTCTCCAAAGCTATTAGGTGCTTTTCACACAAAGCACTCACTTCTCAAGTCCTACAGCAACACATGCTACTTGAGAAGATTCCCTATTCAAGATTCTTTTATTACAATGGTTTTTGGAATTACTTAGAGCTTGGTTGACATATATGGGATATACATGAATGTATTACAACACAAGACTTAGTACATACTCGAGAGATAGATGAATCCTTACGATTTAATAATAGCCCGAGTATGGAAGAGAAAACTAGAATGGATGAGAAAGTTGATAACTCAAAATTTAATTCACTCTCTTGAAGATCAATGAAGACCAGAGCCGTTGTTATATAGAGTTGTTGTAGCCCTTTAACTCCTACCAATTTTTGTCAAGATCAAGTCCTTTGTTAGTCTTTGCGATTCTTGCCTGAGAATGGGTACTTTGGTTTAAAAAAAATAGTTTAATATAATTATACGCCTCCTTTACTTTGATACCCCTTTACATATTTTTATACTTATTTTTATTGAAATCATTTTAAGTTATACACATAGGTAGATTTTTCAAAATTAAATAAATAATTAACTTGTTTGATGAGTTAAGAGACACCAAATAAGTTTTAAGTATGAAATTCAAAATTCAAATCCTAAAAATTAACATAATCACCACTATCGCAAAGGATGAATTAATGAGTTAATGATTTACAATTTAAGTAAATAATGATCAAAAAGATGAATTGATAAAAAAAAAAAAAACACAGACAATGAGAAGTACCCTACGCGGATTTGTCAAAAAGCGCCTATAGCGGCGGCTTTAAGTAAAAAGCGCATACGGATGGCCAAAGCGGCTAACCCGTACCCAGTAGCTTTTTAAAAAATCTGCCCATCGCATTTAAGCGCACTAGCCATACCGGTAGCTTTTAAAAAGCGCGCCCATCGCTCACGCGTTCTCCCAATATCAGTAGCTTTTTAAAAATGTTGCCCATTGCTTCACGCATTCTCCCAATACCCAGCGCTTCTTAAAAAACGCTGAGTATAGCTACACCCGTTCTCCCAATACGCGGCGCTTTTAAAAAGTGCTACCCATCGTTTAACGCTACTTAGCTTCACTACTTAATAAAACTAAACCCTATTTTCATTTCACACATCCATTTCCTCTTTTCTAACCCTAGCGAGCCACGACACACCTGGTGTAGTTTCCCACCCTCCTCCAATCTTCATCACAAATCATCATCGCGTCAAACTTCATCATCGTCATCTCGTCAAACTTCATTATCATCTCGTCCTTCGTCATGGATGAAATCTTCAACAACCGTAAGGATCCTTATTTCTCTTTTAGGGTTTTGTTATTTTCTCATTATTTCATAATAATCTTAGCTCAGGGTTATATAGTTCCTCTTCATTTTCTGAGATTGGGGTTGTTCTGGTTTAGGGTTTTCGTTTTTGAAGTTTTTTCTTGATGTTTATGTGTTCTGGTTGGGGTTGTTGTGGTTTATGATTTGGGTTTTTTTAATTAGGGTTTTGGTTTAGGGTTTTCAAATTATAATGTTGGCTTACTGGTGGCTGAGTCCCTTTATTGTGTTAAGTGTTTAATGTTTTCTGACTATTTATTTTTGTTATATTTTGATGTATCTTGGAGAGCTGCTGAGTGTTGGAACAAAAGATTAGCTGTTGACTTGTGTAGCAAAGGACTTGTGGAGCAAAGGACTTGTGCAGCAACTAAAAAGTAAAAAACAAATTGCTGGTATGTGTATTCATTTTGGTTTATTTGTGTTTACTTCTTGACTAGTGTGGGGTTCCTTTTGCAAGTTGATTTTAAGGATTCTTATGATATGTGTAGCCTTTAAATCCATTTGGGTCTTGTCTTATTTTTCCAACGTGTTTGGTTTCTTGTTTATGGATTTAAAATATAAGTATTAAGTTTTAAGAAAGTATAACAAATACTCAAAGTCTGAAACTGAACATAACTAGTTGGAAAGCTATAGTCTGAGTGTTAATAAAACAATATAGCTTACTATTTTTGTTGTTGTTCAGTTGGTGTATGGCATGCTTCACTTTGGTTGAAATGGAATAGCATCCCATAAGCTGCCTTCTTATTCTCTTGATGGTATTTCATCTTAAAGCACTTTATTTTTAAAAAATTCTGCATCTGCACTTTTTTTAAGCACTTTAAAATAATGTGCTACTTGTGGAATTATGTGTTATTTATAAGTCTGATGTATCTGTCCAGGCCTAGTGTATTCTTCACATTGGTGGCAATGAAAGACAAGCTGCCTTCTTATTCTCTTGAATGATATTTTATTTTAAAGCACTTTGTTTTTAAAAAATTCTGCATCTGCACTTTTTTAAGCACTTTAAAAGAATGTGCTACTTGTGTAATTACATGTTATTTATAAGTCTGTTGTATCTGTGCAGGCCTAGTGTATGCTTCACTTTGGTGGAAATGAAAGAGAATTCATAAGTTGCATTCTTATTCTCTTGATGGTATTTTATTTTTAAGCACTTTAGTATTGTTACAAAATTCTGCATACGGTATTCTTAAAGCATTTATACCATTTTCTGACATGAACCTAAAATCATTTTCAGTTATTTACGTTTTCGAGCGTTTCTACAATGCATCATCCATGCCAAACTCATTCAGGAGAGTGGAAGAAAAGAAGGAATGTTGGACTAACACCTGAAGGATTCACATATCTAACACTGTCTATAATGTTTAAGTTTGTTTTTTGAAGTTTAAATTGGGCTGTAATTAATACTTGATTGTAATGATATATTTAGGACAAACTTGTTTTACTTAGACTTGCTTTTATTGCTGATGCCTGTTGGTATTGCTTAATGACTGCTGGTGATTGAATTTATATTCATATTGTGCAGCTGATTGTTGAATGAGTTTCACTTTCAAGCAGGTTTATATTGTTGAAAATATTGAGCAGTTTCACTGTATGTTTATATTGTCATTGTTGAAGATATTAAGCAAGTTTTTATTTGGGTCGTTGAATGTATAAGGCCATTATTTTTAAATATAAAATGGAAAATACACAAAACAGAAAAAAAAATAGGAAAAAAAAATTAGACAATGGGCCGCGCTTTTAATGAAGTGTTGCCTATAGGAGAGACGAGTTTTGGCAATGGCGGCGCTTTTAGGGAAGCCTTTGCCTATTTGAAGCAGCGTTTGAGCAATGGGTAGCGCTTTTTAGGGAGCCTTTGCCTATTTGAGAAGCAGCGTTTGCAATGTGTAGCGCTTTTAAGGGAAGCGGCTGCCATTATTTGAGTGGAATCGTAGTGACTTAAAAGCGGCTGCTTGTGGATGAAAAAAAGCGCTGCCCATCTACTTATTAAAATTTAACGGCTAACAAGTTAGAACTCCCATTGAAGATGCTATTATACGTCTTCAAGGAAGTGTGGGGTTGGAGGCGAGAGGCAATGAATGAATTGAGCTATTGGCCTTTTGGTTAGGGTAGGGAACAATTAGCTGTGCTTCATCCAATTAAAGCTACCCCAACCCAATGGAGAGTGTATATATATATATATCAAATCTCACGTGCTTAGCAGTCATGAACCTATCACTTCATCGTTCAAATTCATGCAAGCAAGAGGGAATCACAAAAGGATTGGATGGCCCTTATTATTATAGCATATAGTCACAAGAGGACACCATACATGTTAGATGAATATTGCGCATTATAGTATAATAATGATTATTTTTCTTGTACTTATTTCAAATGAACTGGATCTCTTGGCTGTACATATATCTCAAGAGTCATTAATTTATTTATAAAAAGCTATATACTTAGTGTGTCTATAGTGATAGATTCATAGCTTTTTATTTTCATATTAAACATGTACTTGGATGCATAAAAAAATGAATGAAAACAAGAGAAATAAAAAGAAATGCTGCTTTGTGTGCAAAGTACAGAATCCTCACTGATTTGAGAATTTCTAGAAGAAGAAAAAAGTATCATTGCTGCCTTCTTGTGTTGTTGCCAAGGTGAATATTTTTGTACTTGAATATCCTTGTAGCAAAATTTATTGAGTAGCTTGGGAATACAATTGGTATATTTTGATGAATGTTTTTGACATCACTTGGAAATACAACTTAACCCTGAAGTAAATTTGGTCCATGTACAGGGATTATGTGTGATCATTTGATCCACATAATCCGAGCGGTGGTTGGGCTCGGATCCCTCCTAAAGGTCTCGAGTTTGAAGTTTGGGTGTTGCAAAAACTCTGTTGGGAAAGAAGAAGCGCCTGCGTGCCAAACAATGCAGGATATATGCATGATCGGTAGGGTTATAGGTGTAGATTAGTCGCGATAAAGTCGATGAATCTTGCTTGCTTGCGTAATAATACGGTTAAAAAAAACATGATCTTAATTAGACAGTTTAGATCATCTGATTATGTGTGACTACTTAAATTTGTGACAACAGAAAATTCAAATTCGTTGTTCAGTTAAACATCCTTTTGCCTACCTGAAACTGCTTTTGGAAGAGTGGAAGGAAAGGAGGCTGTTTTTTAGTTGGTTAATTGTTTCACCAAGGAATTGAAAATTAACCATGTTTGTCTTCCACTGTCACACTTTGTTTTTTTCCTTTATGGGATCATAGATTATAAATATAAAATCAAATAAAATAAAATATTGTAAAATCTAATATTGAATGCAATGCTATTTCTATATGTTATGAACAGTCTCATCACGTGGCATGGGCATCACTGCCAGCTTGTTTTGAGTGGTAGCCACTAGCCAACACAACTTGTCAGCATCAGATGCAGGTGCAGCCATGTCCTTCAAAACAACAATCTTCCATGGATTATTATGACTGGCCAATTAATGTGTTACATTACTGTAAGAGTTGGTACAAGTAGTAACTGGATTCAGATACCACTTTAAGGTTTTATGTTTGAGTCTTGGGTATGGCTATTGGAGGAGAGAATCATGAGGCAAATGAAAATCAGTCTGTATGATCAATCAAATTTTTTGACGTAGTAGATTAATCACGAGTAAAATTGGTAAATACTGCATACTAGTAACACAATAAAAAAAACTAATGTGTTGCATTGCTGATGCATGCAGAATTGTACCTTCCTTTGTTACACAAAACACACACATACAGACAAAGTTGCAGAGAAATTTGGATGGATGATAATACATAGTGATCCAACAAATTAATCATCATACTAATCATTTCTTGTCCCAAGAGATTTTTTAGTTACCACTACTAAACAAAACTTGAAATGCAGGGAGAGAAAGGTTATGATGGAAAGTGACAGTACAATACCCCTTCATTGAATGCTGCCTGGACCACTAAACCAATTCATTTATAAAAGCTGGTTATATAATTGAAGTGAATACTTTAATTCATTTCAATCTTTCGGGAAGAAATTGGGACTACTGAAAATATCTTAGCTTGTAAAAAAATATAAATGCATAGATTAGAGATTATGCTTGTTCTATATATGATATTTTGAAAAAGAAGAGGAAGAAGAAGTCAGTGTTATTCTTTGATCTTTTGTATTGGCCCAGTCTTGATGTAAGACATTGTCTTGATGTCATACATGTCAAGAAAAATGTCTCTGATAGTGTTATCAGGGCGCTTCTCAACATTTTGGTCAAGACAAAGGATGACTTAAGTTCTCGTTTAGATTTGTGCGAAATGGCATAAGAGTGCAGTTACAAAGGCAAGAGTCAAAGACACATATTGGCGGACAACATTCATACTGAAGTCAACAATGTCACAAGGAAGGGGGGTTGGAATTGTGACCCTTTTAAAATTGTCCTGAAATGAAAGAACTTTGATTCACAAGAGTTATTGAGAATAAAGAGTGTGAGTGTTATGTGTTATATAGAAACAATCTTCTTCATAAATTAGATGAGCCAAGAAGGGTGATTGAATAGTCTCCTCAGTTATATGGAGAACTGAGAAGGATCAGTCAATACTTCCTTCACTCTTCTCATAGTGATTTCTTAATTGTTTCAAATAGAGTATTGCTTGTGTATAATGTATTATGTTTAAGAACTGCTTGCCAAGAGTTTTAAAAATATTTTATAGCTTCAAGAAGATTCTGAGAAGGGTTGAAAAACTATTGTTCTAGTTATAGCTGAGAAGGGTCAAAATAACTCTTCTCAGGTTCTCAAAAAATATCTTCACAAGAGGAGTTTTTCTCAAGCTTGATAAACTAAAGACTTAAGCGATAAATAACACATGGATTTATAGTGGTTCACCCAAAAATAACATGGGCTACTCCACTCCTCACACCCAGTGAGATTTTCCACTATTTTCCAAATAGTTTACACCCTTTCACACTTCACACAAGTTGAAAGCTCTTGGTAGTTTTCTTCTCACATCTCTACCTACTGTTTACTCCACTAATAGACTTCTCCAAAGCTATTAGACTGCTTTTCACACAAACACTCACTTCTCAAGTCCTACAGCAACACATGCTACTTGAGAAGATTCCTGTCAAGATTCTTTGATTCTGAGGGTTTTGGGATTACTTAGAGCTTGGTTGACATATATGGGATATACATGAATGTATTACAACACAAGACTTAGTACATACTCAGAGATAGATGAATCCCTTCTAATTTAATAGCAGCTGAGTATGGAAGAGAGAAAATTAGAATGGGTGAGAAGGTTAATAGCTCAGAATTTAATTCACTCTCTTGAAGATCGATGAAGACCAGATCTGTTGTTATATAGAGTTGTTGTAACCCTATAACTCCTTGTCCAAGAAATATAGTTGTTGCATCGAAACTAGCCGTTTGGGTAGTTGGAAGGCGCTTACATTTGTCGTTTTTTCTGCGAAACAAGTTGTTCCGCAGTTGTCATCACCCTTCTCGTAGCGACCCTTCTCACTGTGACTCTTCTCATGACTTGTAAAGTTAAAGATGATGCTTCTCAAGATGAATCTTCTCATGTTGATGAGTACTTTAGGATGATGACTCTTCTTCTCACGACCCTTCTCGGGTTCATGACCACTTGCAACATGATTCATATGATCATGACCATAGCAGGATCATGACTCTTCTTAGCTTGATAATGCATTCCATCTTCTTCAATTTTCATTGTCATGACTCATGCTTGATCTTCTTAGATGTTCTTCTCATATTGCCATTACACAAGATGAATCTTCTCAGCGAGAATTCTTCAAGATTTCAAGTGGTTCTTGACTTTAATCCTTTATGCTTAGAAGCTTCCTTTCTTAGAACAATGTAGGCAATGTTTCTTTTCTGTTTTTTCTCTTAGAATTGATGCTTCTCATAAGCAAGTATCTTGTTGAGAATGATTTGAAGTCCTGTTCTTTATGAAACACTCAACAAGAGCATTAGTAATACATATGATCAGAAACCTTAAGCTTCTCATTCTTGAGGTTTGTTGAACATCAAAATTTTATTAGGGATTTTGCCTCAACACATACCTTGTCAAAAAAAGTGAAAGTGAGCTTTTGCGATTGTCTACGGTGAATCAAAGGGCCACATGGTTACTTTTCAAATATAAAGAGTCTTATCTCGATGAAAGATCTCAAATTAGTTGGCTTAAAGTCTTATGGTGACACATATTAATCTGACTAGCAACTACTACCAATGGCCATTCGTGGCATTATGCCGATAAATTTCTCACAAGCCAGAACTAGGTTACTCTTATTCTTCAATACTATGTGCACGTGTGGCAAAGTCGTCCATTTATGCGAGTTGGAAAATGAGGCTTCTATTATCTTGTGTTAGTTGGAGATGGTTTTTCCTCCCTTATTCATTAACATCGTGGTTCATTTAATAGTTCATCTAGTGAAGGAGATTAGATTGTGTGGTCATGTTTATTTACGGTGGATGTACTCAGTAGAGCGATACATGAAGATCTTGAAAGAGTGCGAAGAATCAATATCGTCCAGAGGCATACATTGTCAAAAGGTACATCACAGAAGAAGTTATTGAGTTTTGTTCAAACTACTTTTCAGAAGAAACACTTCCAGGGCTACCTACGTCTTGTTATGAAGTGAGTTTTGAGGTAAAGGTACACGAGGTGTACCGTCAAGAGCATGGGCTTGGCGGAAATGCTTCAAGCACATTTTGAAATTTTCAATAATACCAATGATGCATTGTCTTACTTGTCTTCTCATCAAGAGGTAGTAAAGGCCAAAAACCCTCGAATGAGTGAAAAATGGGTATTGTACAAGCATAACAAGACATTCGTAGACTAGTTTAAATCAAAGATTAAGAAAGATATGAGTGCCTCTGCTACTTTGAAGTGGATAGCATATGACCTTAGCTTTAGTGTTTTATGCTGGAGTGGAAGCGACATAAATAAATCTTCCTTTTATACAAATTCACAAGATGACAAGAGTATTGTGCAAAACAGCTAGGTTATGGTTATGACGTCTTCAATGCACTCATCTAGTTCAAAGGATAAAAATTTTGTATTGGCATCCATTGCTTACTTAGGTGTCATTGAAGAGCATTGAGATATTGATTATCGTAAATTTAAAGTGTCTATTTATAAATGTAAGTAGGTCGACATTAACATTGGTGTACATACTGATAAATTGGGATTTACATAGGTGTGGACCTTGACAAGGTAGATCATAAGAATGAATGATCAGTGAATTTTAGTGCACATTCTAGAGTTTTACACTTGGTGTTTTTAAATATGTTTTGGGCCCGAGATTTAGGTATTTTCATGTTTTCACATCTTTGAGTCTTGGTTTAACGTTTTCTGTATTAGTGGACCCAGTTATTTCCGGGTTGTTGGTGGTCTACTCATTTTTGGGCCTTGCTTTGTTGTTATTGTATTGTAACTTGGTTGGGGCTTAGCCCAGTTTATTAATGAAACCATGTTCAATTGTGCCAAAAAAAGTCTTAATTGGGCTTAATTCAAATTATTGAATAACTTTTGGATTTTCTTACGGCCTAACCTATTTTTCTTCTACAGACCATAATTTGGGATGTATGTGTTTGTTTTCGGTGATCTTTATGGCGTTGGAAAGCTAAGAAGCAGAACTACAAGTCTCATGTTGATGCAAAAGCACAATTCAAAAGTCTTGATGGTCGAAAATACAATTTACTAGAACTGCAAATTTCTTTTGTACAAATAATTTTGTTGTTGGACAAATAATACTTAATGTGCTCGGGCTTTTAGACCCATTCTGAGTAATACTTTATATTTGCATTTTCCTTAGTTCTAAAATTGGATAGTTATTTTGTGAAAGAACAGAATACATATTTTTTTCATAGAAGGCTAATGTTCTGAGATTAATCCATTGGCTTAGAATTTCAATAAGGAACTTGAGGTTTGGTTTTATTTGTTAATTTCATTTTGGACTCTATTTATTTTCCTTCAATCCCTTATCATTTGATCATGATTTACCAATTTCGTTTTTACGTTTTGATTGCTTTAATTGCCCAAAATCGGATTTTCCCGTCTCCTAATTGCTTAATTTGTTACGAATAAGGATTGAGAGAAACTACAACGCTTAGTGTAGGTTTGACTAAATTTGATTTTCATGTGTGGTTTTGAGACACTTTCTCCTTTAATATAGTTAATCATATTCTATGATGCTTAATCAGTAAAAATTCGTACAAGATTGGTTGACGCTTAATTGATCAACTCTATAGTAAAACAAGAATAGAATCCCTATAAGAAATTAAACCTTTTGAAACCTATGATAGGTTGGAGCAAAATTCCCAACCATTGGATTAGTCGTTCTATTATAGTTCTTGATAGAACTCAGATGAGGAAAAGTAGAAAAATAATTAACACTGATTATTGATAGTATTGATCAACTGAATTAACCATGAATGTAATGGACCCTATATAATCATAGAAGTCCATATGACAATAAAGAAAATAACTACTAACAATGATAACTACCAAAACTAACTCTAAACTAACTAATAACAAATCATTAACAAACTTATATCGATATCCCCATAAGCTAGAATGTATATATCTACGCTTCTAGCTTGAAAAATACAAAAAGTAGAGAAAGACTATTTTTAATCATCCATTTTTGGATAGAATCTGAATTGCTGAATTGCCAATGAAAACTATTCATTTAGAACAGATGAAATTGCTTACTATTCATTTTCTTTGTGGAGAGAAGCCAAAATACCATGAAGCTAAAAAATTAAATTTTGATTTATTATATCCATTATCTTTATAGATAGAAGCTAAAATGCCCATTAGGCTAAGAAGAATGAATTTTATTTGCTTAATTATCCATGATGTTTATGGATAGAAGCTAAAATGTCAATTAGGCTAAAAAATAAATTTGGTTGTAATTATTCATGATCTTTATGGATACAATCTATAATGCCAATTAGGCTAAAAAGAATGAATTTTGTAGCTATTCCTTATCTTGATACAATATTACAGTCCTTGATAGAACTCATATAAGGAAATAAAGAAAAATAACGAACATGGATTATTGATAATATTGATCAACTAAATTAACCACAAATACAAAAGACCCTATTTATACATATAAGTCCATATTTCTTTGGTGAAGAATACATATAAGTCCATATGACAATGAAGAAAATAACAACTAACAATGATAACTAATATAACTAACTCTAAACTAATTAATAACAAATTATTAATAAACATATATCTAATACATTCTTTACTAGATTATATTTTCATTCTTTGCATGTTTCTTTGAACTTGAATTCAAAAATCCCACATTTTATTTGATTCTAAATTTGTTGATTGATTTCGAAATCCTTGTGAGGCGATCAAGGTTTACTACTGCTTTACATTTTTGTTTGTTTGACCGTCTGTTGGATCAATGAGCCTTTCATCATGGTGATCGGGCAAAACAATTTTCATGACCACGATCATTCTAACAAAAAGTGGTTAGTGTTTCTACAAGGAAAGGCGGATAGTGATGGAAATGAAGATTCAATTGTTGCAATTTTGAGACACCTTCTTTCTCGACATCCTATACATTTAATGACAATGAAGTTTACAATGTGCATACGACTCACAATGATTATAATGAAGGAATTGAATGTCAATGTGTTCAGGTGTGTAAGGTGGGCTAATGAAGTGGGATATTCCTTGGCTGTTAAGATATGGCTTTAGTTTGAAATATTTTGTTCCTCCATCAGTGTAAATGGATTTGACTTTGTAAGAGAAAAAATATTCAATTTTGGAGTGAAATTGAGGTAATATTACTACTACAACAGTTTTGCTTTTAAGAGGATAGATCCATGTGTAGCTGGTGAAATGATCAACAAAGACAAGGTAGTATTTTTAGCCATTGGTGGACACGAATGGAAGATGGTCCCCCGAAACGTTAGCGGGGACAAGTGGACAAAATCTAGGAAATAACCTTTGAGATGGATGGCCAAATCTTGCATGGCATAGGTTATTGGTAGATACAGTTGTTTAAAGGGCAGTGGGTGAAGAGGAAGTTGGGTTGTAGATATACAAATAACCATCACCTGAACTCCATATCAAAATTGCCCCATCACTGGATCCTACACACAGAAAAAAGAACCATAAAAATCAGCAAAAACATTGTTACTTTTGCAAAGTTTTTTTAACATCAATTACATTATGTTTTGCCCGAGGAACTTAAGGATTATTTTTTAGATGAAAAGTAGTGTTTGGTGTGGGAAGTGTAGTGGAGCCAATATGAGATACTTTCAAACCTGTACCATCACCAATTAGGACTTCTTCAGAACCATCATATGCTGAATGAGTGTGCAAGTTATTCAGACTGTTGGTAACGTGATGACTATTCTCTGTCTCAAGTACCTAGTTCGAGTTAGCGGGGCTGATAGATGCTTAGTGAGCCATTGAATGGTTGCTAGCTTTAGGAATCTCTGGACAACAGCGGGCAATATATCTCGTGGCTGAACAGAATTGGAGACGTGGAGGTGGCCTATTTACTGAGAGGAAAACCCACTGGATTTCTACGCGGTCATGTCGCGGCCATAGTTGAAGCTGTGTGGAGGATAAGCTGAGAAGCCATGACCATATGATGGTGTTGGTAGAAGGCCATTGTTTGTGGAGTATTTCCGAGCAATGTTTGCAGTCGTTGAGGATATAGAGGGTAAGTTCATCGTCAGAGATTTTGCTATCAATGACAGCGCGCTCATCTGCAAGACTTTTTACTGAGAAGATATAGTCAACGATGGATTTGTCGCCCTAAGTGCAACATTGAATCTGCTTTTTGATGGACATGACATGAAAGTGAGTGATGTTTGCATATCGAGCTTCAATGGCATCCAGAGTGTGTGAGCAATGTCATAAGAGGAAAAGGAGAGAATGTCTGCTTCAGTCATGGATAAGAGAAGAAGGTTGATGATGAGTTGGTCAATAGTGAACTAGTTTGTGTATTTTGGGTTGGGGGTTGATACATCATCAGTAAATATAGTGGGAGGTTGAGGTTGTGTAATACTGTCAATGTAGCCAGAGATTTGAATGCCAAAGAGGAGAGTAGTAACCCGACGTTTCCAAGCACAATAGTTGGTTCGGGACAGCTTAAAAATGATGGCAGCATTGAGAAGAAGAGAATGTTTTGAGGGAGTTGTAACTGAGGTAGCCATTATAGAGGGTTGAGGATCAAATAAGTGATGTTAAGCAAGAGCTAAGCTGATACCATATAAGATTTACAAATGCTTGAGTGATTTGCACTCAGCCACACCTCTATCTATAGACTCTTGATAATAAGTACAATTTACAAGGAAGTTAATGTACTTACTATTTCCTAGGTGCATGAATGATATTTCCTAGGTAAATGACTTGACTACGTACATGAATATATGAACTTACTATTTCCTAGGTGCTTGAATGATATTTCCAAAGCACGTGGCTTGACTACATACATGAATGTCATAGCTACAATTTCCAATGCTAGTACTAATCACCTTTGACTATCACACTTCTTTAACACATACCGAAGTAGACATATACATACACGACATAATTAATTAGTAAGCTTTTGATAACACTTATTTATGAGAAATATTTATACTCTTTAGGCCTAATTCAATGTTGAGTTCTTTAGTAAATATGTATGTAAATATGTGTCAATTAGTGTCAAATGAGGATTAGGGAGTTGTGATAATATAGAAGTTTTGTGATCTTTTGGTACGTTTTATGTGTTTTTCTCAATGTTACAGCATCAGATGTTATAGCACTAGCATCCTTATGTCAGCAAGAGAGAGAAAATCAAAAAGCGCAACTTTGGCGCTTCTAATTTATGTCAACTCAGTGCAACCCTATTGGACAGCGTAGCTGACGCATCAACCAACCGAAGCGCTTTATAGGGACACTTGTCCACTTGAGTATGGAAGACTACTTTTGGTAGGTGGCATATCACTTCTTATTTTTTGGAGACAAGTGGGATATATTGCAAAGGGTATCTTCTTCTCCAATATACTTTTGGACACTTTACACACTTCATGTTTCTTTGGTTCGAGTAGAGGAGTTTTGACACATTCTTCTCTCCATTTTCATTTAAACTTTCTTCACTGACACTCAAAGTATAAATCATGCACTTCAATGCTGCGAAGTGATGCTACAACATCATTGGACTGATTAACGCAAAGGAGTTTGAGTAGTATATCTTTTATGCTATTTTCCTTTCTTTGTATTTTCAGTAATATGAATATGGATTCTATCATTGTTTATTTTTTCTTGTTGATGCTCATCATGAGCTAAGCCTTTTGTAGTTGGGATGCTTGAAGCTTTGTAATGACTTTTTAATGATTCAAATATAATGTTTTGATATTTGCATTTTAATCCTTGTATGAAACTTCGTTCAAACTTATATTGGGAGTGACCAACTAGTGTAAATACATTTATAACATGTTTTATATTTCGAACTCAAGGATTAATGTGAGTGAGTGGTCGTTAAAGGACACTTTAACAACCCATGTTTTAACTAGACATAGGAAAACTTAGTTCATGGGATAATTATATGGGTACTTAATATACATGAGTGAATTTATTTAGAGCTTAGACATAAGCCCTTGTAATGAAACTCTGACATTAGTGACTGAGAGGAACATATCAAATGCTACAGCATCCAACGCTATAGCATCAGAAATTGCATTGTTCTATTTTGAAAGATTTACTTAGTGAAAGACATTCCAACTATTTTTACTTTAAAATCTTCACACCATCTTCGTTTGTTTACCTTATCTTTGTTATTACTTATATGCTCACACACTTGAAGTTGTTATTTTTTTGTTCTCACTAGTTTCCTTATATATTGAACTCTACAATTAATTCAATCTTTGTGGAGTGCGATATCTACTTTTCCTTTGTATTACTTGTTGCGATTATGTGCATACTTTTGCGTCACCTTTCGCACAACAACTTTTAATTGCTTGACATAGTTTACCTTGTAACTTTTACTATCGACCTTTTATAACTTATTATGATGTTAATAGAAGATTGGATGGGTATCATGGGCCGGAGGGACTGAGAAAACCTAAGCCTAAGTGTTTGTACCCTAAAGTAAGTAGGTTTAAGCCTTAATTCAATTTGCAAATAATAGCATTAATTTTACTCATTTAATTCTTGTTAATTCATTTGTAGGTGGTGAAGCTAAATAACAATTATGTTTCTAGTTATTATGTGATGAATTCTTGTTAACACCCAAAATGAATTAAGATGATGGGCGAGGAGTAGGAGGAGTACATGACAAATTGGGTCGAGGCGACCATAATGACACTCGAGCAGAGATAATACTTGCCATAACATCGGGAAGATTGAGTGAACACGAGAGAGACAAGATATTTTGAACCCCGAGAAGGAAGGAAGAGGTGCGAGGAACAACGAGATTCGATTGGAGGGTACCTTGACCACAGGGTGACTCGGCTAAGACACCAACGACCGAAGGCCGGGAGTGAGACGTGGCCAAGGGAAGTTGTGGCCAAGGCGGAGAATACTTGCTTGGAGCGCAAGTATTCAATGCACGTGGACATGTAACGTTGGAGCGGTTACGGTTAATGAAGAGAATACGCCGTGGAAATAGAGTGATAGGGTTTTAACCCCACTAACTCGTGCTAGTGAAGTCGTGGTGAGAGGACTCTGAGTTTCTAGGGACTGGATTAATTGTAACCTGTTGATCTTGGTTAATTCAACGGTGAGGCTAGGATATTATTATGAAGGCCCATATGTATATATAGTAGCATTTGTACATTGTAGAACACACATCAATCAAACTACTATTTTACTCGCATTACTTTATCTTTACAGTTTTCCATATGTTTTATTAGTTCATAGATAATCCACGTTGGACGTCCCTCTCATACCCTAACACTCTTTGCAGGAGTTAGGGAACTCATAGTCGAGGAACATAGTTTCTTCCTCAATGCAATCGCTTGAAGAATAGAGGAATCTGTTGTCTAAACTCTGGTGATTCCACGACTAATACCTAATTTTGTTTAACATACTAATTATTGTTAAATTTTTTATTTTTAAATTTGTAGGTATCTAATGACTGAAGACCATGCAAGTTTGATGACTTAATTCCACTTTGGATCCTCTCCTTCTCACTTCCCTACATCTCCTCCATCCTCGCTATCTCTCTCTTAATTTTACTCTCTCTCATCATTATTTTCAATTTTCTAATGGTGAGAGAGAGAGAGAGAGTAAAATTAAGAGAGAGATAGAGAGGATGGAGGGAGATGTATAGAAAGTGGTAAGGAAAGGATCCATATCCGACTTAATTCACTTGCGTCAAGAATGCGCAAAGTTCCTTTTGAAGTTTCATCCGGATTAAAAAAGAGACGAAGACATCACTCTCGCTATTCTCCGAAAAGAAAGTGCCCAATAAAAAAGTCAAGTGATCATAACTTGTATTCCTTTCTTAATCATATGTGTAAATTTGTACATTTTGTGGAATTGTAGAATTTGTAAGTTTGTAGCTTTTGTAAATTCTACTGTAAAATTCTAATTTCAATAGAATTTGCAAGTTTTTGTGGTGAATGAGCAATTCTGAGTATATTTAATAGGTTGTGAGATTTAGGCTACATGTGGTATGGACTAAAACAATAAAAGTAACATTAAAAAAAATACATTTGGAGTCACTTATTTTCAATAATCAATTCTAAATTGCATTTTCAAGATATTTAGAGTTAATTATTTGAAAGAAGTGACTCTAAATGTCACATTATTTGTAAGCAATATAATCAAACAATATTTTACTATTTACTTGAACTTTGTCATATATTATCTTCCGTCCTTAATTATAAGAAAAAATTGATGTACTTTTTCTTAATTATAAAAAGTAAACTCATTTTTTTGGTCAAAAAAAAAGTAAACTCATTTTAATATGCATTAATTGTTAACTTTTTTATATTTTTATTTAATGTACCTAGTATATCTTTTCTATAAATTTGTTTTTTCTCATACACTCTAGTAATATAGTTTTAATTTGGATTGTAATTTTATGTTTTAGGACTTTGTCCCTCAGTTTATCCACTCGTTTCTACTTGAAGATAAAGAGAGTTTTTTTTTTGACTTTGTAGTCCTTTGCTGGTTGGGTGGGATTTTTAACCCCCTTTTTCTCAAATAATAATAATAATTATTCACCAAAATATATATATATATATATATATATATATATATATATATATAATTAGGATAATATTTCAAATTTTTGGTAAAAAAAAGGATAATATTTCAATTCTATATCATTTTTGGAGTCAATTTCAATTTTATATCATTAAATACATTTCTTTTGTGTTTTTATAGTGATGTTTTTTTTGTTTTTTCTTTTAATAGAGATGGGAGACAGCGAATACTACATCAGATAAGAAAAGTTTCTTTTTGTTGGTCCAAATTACCAAGAAACAATTACTATTATTTAGATGCATTAAATGTTGAGTTCTATTTTTACCTTTATTTAAGTTGTGTTATTAGATGTAGTGTCATATTTTTGACAAAATTATACATGTAGTGCAATTAATTAGAAATATAAATCGTCATTTAATGAAGAAGACATTTCTAGAAAAAAAAAGTTAAACTTTTTGTTTTATTATTTATTAAGATGATTTTAATATTATTTTTTAGTTTGTGTGATGTTTGAGTTTGTTTGTTATAAAATGGATAGGAATGAGTACGTCTCGGTCAATTATTTATTTATCTTTAAGTGATAAACGAGAATCAGTTTAAAAAAGTATAAAGAAAAGAAAAAAAATGGAACTCACAATAAGAGAGTATATGTGTAAGTTCAACTTTTCTTAAGTACTTATTGTGTTAAATAAGACAAAGTGATACCTACAAAGAGAAAATATTCCCTCCGATCTAAAAAGCTTTTGGTATACTTTTGACATTTTATTTTCGTCACCAGGATAATTGTCTTTTAAGAACTGATGTCTGATTCATCAAATTTTTAAATATACAATTTATATTTACAAAGTCTCTTAGAGTTCCAAAGAATGCATTAATTGTCAAAAGACTCTTTTATTTTGAGTTCAAGTATCTCAAGACAATATCAAACGAAATATTTAATACTTAGCTAACACAAATTAATAATACATTAATTTATGTGTAACAAGCCAAAAGTACTAAATTCTTGGAGTGGAAGAAATAACATTTCTTATATTTGTTACTTCTTCTATTTCTAATCTTTGGTACTTTTGACATTTTATTCTTTTTCCAAAATGATGGTACTTTTAAAAATCCAATATACAATTCACCATTTTTTTTCTCAAATATACACTTTATCTTTATTGTGTCTTTTGAAGTCCCAAAATATGAATTAATCGTCACAAGACTCTTTTTATTTCGACTTCAATTATTCTAAGACGACTACAAAAAAAAATAGTACTTACCAAAAATTAGGAATAGAGAGAGTATTTTCTTACAGGTAAAATTACACTAGAGGACATTTAAGTTATTTATTTGTAACAAGTTGACCGTTTAAGTTTTTTTTGTAACAAATAGGCCCTTTTAGCGACTACTCTAGCTTATGTATTTTGATGTAATGTTACTTTATATATTGTCATTACTCTAGCTTATGTATTTTAATGCAACCAAAAATATTTTGGTGTATTTTGATGTAATCAGCGATATGACATTTTACTAAAAGGGCCAACGGTGTCAATGTTACGTAACTTAAATGACCTATTTGTTACAAAAAAAAAACTTAAAATGCCAACTTATTCTGAATAAATAAGCTTAAAGGTCTTCTGGTGTAATTTTATCTTTATTGGTTAAGCAAAACCAAACCGCTAGCTTATAGCGGATAAACAACTTGTAGATGTTTGACATAACTAATTTATAGCGTTTTTTCACTATCTTATAACACTTTTTAAATCTTTACTTAAAGTCGCATTGAGAACTTTATAAACATAGCGTTTCACTTTTTCTCTATTATATATTCATTATTTTAATTAAATTCCTCATTTATCTTACTATTAAATGAATATTCTCTCTCATTTTCAAGCATTAATTACAAATGTACATTTATATCATTTTATATTTATAAAATTTAGTTCAATGCCAATTTTATCTAACACTTTAAATGCAATCCATTAATTTATCAGTTATAAATTCTCATCTGCTTTATTAAGCTAGTTTATCAATATCAGCTATTTTTGTCAAAATAGAACCTTAGACTTTAGAGTAATTCTTGAATGGGCACGGTAGTAATAGATCAATTTGCATGCTAAATAAACATAACTTTATATTCTTTAAAAACAAAAAGTAAACTTTTATTACAAATCAAATTTAAGACAAATCAATTGACAATTTAACTTTATTACTAAGACGACCCCCTCTCTCTCTCTCTCTAGAAACATTGCCCCACTAGTCACACTCGTCATTACTTTTTCCCATTTTTTTTTTTGTTTATTCAATACCTTTCCTTGTCTCTCTTACTTTTTTCATTCACTCTTGTCACTCCCACTCAAACCCCACACACCCTCTCTCAGTTTTCCTTTCTGCAAAACCCCCCACAACAACATCAACTCCAAAAATTAAAAAACAAAAAAAACTATTTATTTTTCTTCTTTCCCTTCAGTTTCAACATGAATTAGGGTTTCATTTCATCAAAAACCAATTAACTCCATTGTTGAAACCTTGCATTTCCCATCTCCAAAAAACTGTTTTTTTCTCCATTTTCAGCTCTTGAAATCAAATGGGTAAGCAAATTTTGTTACTGGGTCTCATTCTTCAGCTTCTCTCACCCTCTGTTTCAGCTGCACCTTCCACCACTTCCCCTGCAAGTAAGTCCCATGCATTTACATTTCAATTTCTTCTGTTTTTTTGATCCAAGTTCTATTCTTTTTCTCATTTGCTTCTTCATTCCTTCAGAAATCGTTAATGGGCTTCTCTCTAATGCTGTGCCTGCTTTCACCAAATGGGTTTGGTCCCTTAAGGCCACCACCAAAACAGGTTTGGATCTTCCTCATGGATCAATCAATCCACCACTTTTTTTGAATTTTTATTTTATTTTATTATTTAAATTTTGATTTTATTTTTTGTTTGGTGATTTTTGGTTGCAGGGGTTTCGAGCAGGTCGATGATGAAGTTTGAGAGTGGGTATACTGTGGAGACTGTGTTTGATGGAAGCAAGCTTGGAATTGAGCCTTATGCTGTTGAGGTGTTGCCAAATGGGGAGCTTCTCATTCTTGATTCAGCTAATAGTAATCTTTATAGAATCTCCTCTTCACTCTCTTTGTGTAAGTCTCCCAATGTGATTTGCATAGCTTGTGTTGATTGCCCAAATTCACTCTACTTTTGTTATTTTGGTCAATTTTTGTCTGTGCTTATTTTAGAAAAAATATATTTTTTTTTAAACAAATCGTCACTTTTTGGAGATTAGAGATTTTTTTTTTAGATAGGCAAAGTGGTTAGTAATTAGTGTGTTAGTTGTTAGAGGGGAGGGGGAGTGGGGTTCGAACCCCGTACGCCTACGTTTTTCCGCCAACGATGTCATTTTCACTCAACTACGTGAGGTACCCATACGGGACGGAGATTAGAGATTTGATTTGATTCTGTTGTGAGGAATTTGTGGTTCAGCTGCCTTTTTACCAGATTTGGAATGCTGATTAGGTAAATTGTGCATGACTAGCTTGTTCTCATTTTGATCTCTTCATTGGCCATGTAATTCCTATGGAGTTAATACTCAATTTGGTTCCTCAAATTTTACAAAAGTTCAGTTTATTCTCTGACATTAACAATATTCTTAATTTGTCCCTAACATTTTCAAACCTTATTCAATTTAGTCCCTCAAATTCTCGATGTCCGTTTGGCCCTGACTTTACAACTTAATATCAATTAGGCCCCTGACTTTACCAAACTGATACTAAGTTGTAAAAACTAGAGACTTAATTGATATTAAGTTGTAAAATCAGAGACCAAACACTACATCGAAAATTTGAGGGACTAAACTGAATAAGGTTTGAATTTGTCAGGGACTAATTAGGAATATTATTAATGCCATTGACTAAACTGAACTTTATTGAAATTTGAGGGACCAAACTAGCTATTAACTCAACTTTGGTGGCTCATTGCACCACTTTCAACTGACTAAAGGGCTGTTAACATAATTTTTCCTGTGTTTCATTGACTAACAGATTTTATGTGGGATCTTTTTCCAGTTTTCCCAACTCAACTCCTTTTTGCATTATAGACTTGGAACAGTCAATTGAAGCAATGCACATCTAAATATCTATTAATTAGAATATATCATGTCACTTTAGTTCATGATTATAGTTTTGACTTTTGATGAAGATGTTATATAATTTCTCTGTGACAATACATTTTCTTGCATGTTTATATTTTTTTCACTTGAGAAATATAACATTCATTGTAATTAATTCTGCAGATAGCAGACCAAAGATGGTAGCTGGATCAGCTGAAGGATATTCTGGACATGTTGATGGGAAGCTCAGGGATGCTAGGATGAACCATCCAAAGGGGATAACTGTTGATGACCGAGGAAATATTTATGTTGCGGATACCACAAATATGGCAATTCGGAAAATTAGTGATTCAGGTATATTAATCTTCTGTCCTCCTCTCCCTCTAGCTGATTTTATCTCAATTGTGTCTATGCTTAGTGCCTAAATGATACACAAGCTTTACCTTCCTAGAAATTTAAGACTAGTTACAAATTCTGGTTGTGTTTGTGAGCTCTTGTAATGGTATAGCTAGACTCAGTAACTATGAAGCACCGACACGGAAGTAATTGAAGTGTCGATTGTCGGTTACGTCTTCAACGTGAAGTGCGGTGCTCTGAGCTTAGTAATCTTTGATGATAAAACTGTTACAGATGTAACGTTAGAGTCAGATGTAGGTACTTTTCATTTAATTAAGATTTCATTTTTAGGGGTCACAGCGATTGCTGGAGGAAAATGGAGCCGTGGAGGGCCATGTTGATGGACCAAGTGAAGAAGCTAAATTTTCTGATGACTTTGATGTGGTTTATGTTGGAAGTAGTTGTTCCCTACTCATTGTAGACAGAGAAACCGAGCCATCCGAGAGATCCAACTCAACCGATGATTGTGCTTATCAATATGGCAGTGGATTTCCACTTGGTAAACTAAATCATCCATACTATTGTGTAAACTTTCTGTGAAGAGTGTTGATTACATATTTTGACCGATTGCCTTCAACGTAACAGGGATTGCAATGCTTGTTGGAGCTGGTTTCTTTGGTTATATGCTCGCATTGTTGCAGCGTCGGCTTGGTACAATTGTAGCATCAGAGGATGTAAGTGCTTTCTCTTCTCTTCTTCCTTCTGTTGCATTACACTAATTGAGAGTATGAGACTGATATAGACTTCTTGTAGTGAAAAGAATTTGTTTTTTTTGATACAAAGCTGCATAACAGAAAACTGTCATTTCACGCTATACACGATATTTTCCAAATTATTACTTTTTACCTCTGTGGCTCCGACACCTCGGGTTGATGACGTGTTCGATGTCTGACGCGTGTCGTGTCAGACACCGACGCTGATACTTCGGTTACTTTCATTTTTCAAATTAAAACCGGTGTCTACGTGTCTGTGTGAATGTTGTGTCCGGTGTATGCGTCTATGTTGGTGTGCCTTTATTGTGATGCAAATAAAATAACAATCAATAATCAATCTCATATTTTTTTGTAGGCACAGGTTCCAGTAACAGTAATGTCTTCTGTATCTCCAAGTCCATATCAAAAGCCCTTGAAATCAGTAAGGCCTCCTTTAATTCCTTCAGAATATGAACCTGATAAACTGGAAGAAGGCTTCCTTGTATCTCTTGGGAAGCTTGTTGCCAATGCCGGTGTATCGATGGTCGAGATAATGGGAGGATTTTTTGGAAGACCACGCAGCTACCAGTATCAAAGACAACCACTGCTGCAACAACCTCAAAAGCACATGAATGACTGGCCTGCACAAGAAAGTTTCGTGATTCCGCGCGATGATGAGCCCCCGTCTATCGACACAAGGGCCCCAACCCCTCGAAAAACCTATCCTTTCATGTCCAAAGATGCAGAAAAAATGCAACAATTGCGGCAAAGTAGAGCATTCTACAATGGGTGGGATGGAGATCAGCAACAACAACAACAGCAGCAGCAACAAAAACATCATCACCGTCATCAGTACCAGACATCCATTCCTCGTACTTTCTACGAGCAGAGCAACGAGACAACCAATGAGATAGTTTTTGGGGCAGTGCAGGAACAAGAGGGGAAGCATGAGTCTGTGGCTTTCAAGCCTATTGATTATGGAGGTTCACTGTATGAACATCACAATATTCGATCTCGAATGAGTTCCATGGGTTATAGTTACTCCCATAAGTATTAAATATATATATAGTTAGGAAGTTTAGAAGTAATGAAAACTCAATCCAGTGTAGGTTGTACAATGATTTCTGCTGGTGATCATAAATATGAATTGTTTATTCAGTTTTGCCAAATGTAGATTGCTATGGTCTCTAGTTTAAATAACCCTGGCAATCAGGAGGGTAGGATGGGATCTATAAATTTTGCATGCTCTTCTGAACCATCGCCAATCACTGCTTAGTAACTATTTTTACTTTTAGTTGGTTAAGATTTGGGTGCACTTGAAGATCCCATTATTCCATTAAAGTAATGTTGCCAAGGTTATAAACTGTTGCAAAGAATTTTGAATCAAACCTTCTTTGTAAATAATAATGTCTCTTTAACCTCATGGTTATGTAGAGTGGTTTACACACTCCATTTAAAGGGACAAATTTGGTTAGTGCCGAATTCAATCCTTGGCAATGGAATAAATTAAGGCTTGACTTCACATACCCCCGACCAAACTTTGGATTTGTGAGGTTTTTCTCTTGGACATTGATGCGGAGTTATAGACCAACGAAAAATAAGGTATTTTTGGGTATAAGCGAGACAGTGGTAAACACCATCCGTAAACTCACATGCAAAGTGGAGATTTGAGTTCGGACTAAAATAACCACGGAAAATGTTCATGTTAACAATGTCGGTTTGTTAGTTGTGCTAGGTCTTGCGAACAAAAATAAGGTATCTTTGAAGGGACTTTTGGCAAGCAGTGGCGGATTCACTCACAACAATGGAGCAATTGCCCCCACAAATTAAAATACTTGGCTTTATTATTTCTCCAACATTAAACACACACAGGGACACAAAGCAAACTAAATGTGGGAATTTTTTTTTTCACAATTACTTATTCTGTACAAACTTATAATATTTTGTAAAGTGAAAATATTAGAGATTATTTTTCTCCTCAGTCCTCCTCACTGACGAAATTTTTTGAATGTGCCACTGTATTAAAGTCATTTTCTTTATTTCTTAGTCAATGATGGAGATTCCACTACAGTAATGTGATGGGAGGAATTTTTTCCGGAAGGGTATTAGTAGCTGTCTTAAATGGTTACACAGTTATGATACACAGGACCCAGGGTAGAAGCTGTTGATAGGAAATGCATGATGCACCAGGAGTCATTCCAGTTTCCAATCCTCAAAAGGGCCAATTTTCCAAAATGAGGTAGGATTACAATGAGTCAATCAGTCGTGTTTTTATCATTTTATGTGTTCACTTAAAAAAAAAAAAAATCATTTATGTCTTCATATAGTATGATCCATTGGTTGCTGAATTTTAAGAAATTCTCAAAGATTTACAGTTTTATCATTCGAGAGGCTGTGGCAAAGTGATTGTCCAAGATGTGTGTGATGCTATCCTTGGTTTAGAGATTGGTCGCATCTCAAGGTGAAGTATTAGAGATTCGCAAGCTTCTCAACCTTATGGGAGGTCCAATGTACGCACATTTTCAAGGAGGGATGTTTTTTCCATACCCCCACCCCTTCCCCATATACCCCCACCCAAAAGTAAAACCCCAAATGCCATTTGCAATCTATTTTTTTTTTTTAAAAAAAGGCAAATCGTATATATGTTATTTTGGACATATATACGATGGTCAAATTTAACCCACCGTATATATGTCCTTAAGACGTATATATGATTAGCAGTGTAAGATGCAATCGTATATACGTCTGAATGACATATATACGATGTGTTAATAGTAGGCATCGTATATATGTCCAAACTGACATATATACAATTTGTTTTAATTTTTATTCTTAAAAATTTCTAAAAATTCGTTAAATAGTCAAAATTACTCTAAAAAATTATAAAAACACCACTAAAAATCTAACAAAACCAAAATAAGGCTATACAAATTTTTTTAGATTTTTGGAGACTATGAAAAATTTAAAAAAATCGTAAAAAATAGTAAGCTTGATGGAATTTGGGATTTTGAGGTCGTTGTCGTAAAGTAAGAAGTCCTTTCTAAGGGAGTCTTGATTCTTGATTTTTGGATTTAATATTTTGTAGTTTCATTACGATCGGAGTATGTTTGAAAGCCGATTTTATAGCCTAAATTATTCGTTCGACATATAACGTCGTCGCGTTTTTAAAACTACTACACACAAAACCTATTTTAGGACTTAATTAATTTTTATTTGACTTAAAATTAAAAAAATACCATAGGGATCGTATATACACCGCAGGGGGTATATATCGACCCTATTTTTGTCCATCGTATATATATACACCCCAAGGCATATATACGATTATGGTGAGAAGTGTCCAATCGTATATATCTGCGCGGGGTGTATATACGATGAAGCAAATAAGTCGTATATACACCCCCCAGATGTATATACGATTGGCCAAAAAAATTTAAAAAAATATTACGTTTTCAGAAGGGCATTTTGAGATTTTTAGTTTAGGTGGGGGTATATTGGGATTGGGTGGGGATAAAAAAAAAAAAAAAACCCTTTCAAGGATGCTAATCGTTGTGCGAATGAATTGGTTTAAGCAGAAAAATAGAGAATCACTAGATATTTTTAATAGATCTTATAGATAATTTAGAAGGTCACAGTTAGATCAAAAGCAAGGCAACAAGCAAAAAGATGATGTCTAGGTAACAAAATATTTGCACACTATTCACAAAACACAATACCATCATACAATTAACTTCATCTCCGCTTCACAATACCTAAATTACACAAAGGTGATTCTTGATGAGGAATGCTACTACTATCTTTAGTTGCTTCTTGAATACCCATTTTAGGCTGCTGCATCATGATACTAGCTCCATGGTACACAACCCTCCTACCTCTTATATCATTTCCTTGGTTTAAGGTTTCCTTGGTTGAATCCGCAAGATTTTCATCAAAACTCATCAAATCCTTCAACTGGTCAAAATACTTGCTTGACTTTGTTACCTCACCACTATTGTAGGCATCTAAATCTAGCAAAGACACAGTCTCTAGATATGGCCTTGGAGACCCTATGGTGATCCTAAACATGAGAAGAAAATAAGAGACACTTAATCTCCAGAGTTTAACCGGGATCGTGAGTACGAAAGACCAACTACAACTAGCAATTGCGCTTTTGATGCCGGAGTAAAGTATCGGTACTAGCTTCCCCAAATTGGTTAGGCAATGCTTCCATGTCTCGATTAAATGGCAAGGGTTGGAGCCTTCCTGTCTACACAGTTCAGTTAGATTTGGTGTAAGTAAACACATTGCCACATTAAATCTTGACAGTCCTCCACGGTTGGTTGCATTGGCAATTTCAACGACATGGGGACACAATTTTGATATACTATAAATAGATTTGAACTATACTCGGCTCCCGGGTTTGAACCTGGGTGTGAGCAGTGGTAGTGTGTGTGGTGTTTATTTGTCATTTCGTCTATGCTGGCAAAAAAAAAACATTAAATCTTCACACCAAGATGAGAGAAACTTACATGAGGAAAGATATAAGGGCGGACCAGAAACCCAATTACTAAGCCAAGTAAACATGAAAGTCCTAATCCTAGACTCCAAATCATAGCTGCACCAAGCCCTGGACAAAATAGATAGTTTTTTCAATATAATTGAATCATAAACTATTTAAGGGGGTATTTATGCAAGAACTAAAAGGAATAGTAAGCAAAACTTAAAACCATGAAATAGTGAAAAGGAAAAGTCCATATTATAATATGTCCCAAATTCTAAAATCTCTCACCAGATTTAGATCCATGTGTACAATCCTCCTCCTTCAAATTAATCTGATGGACCAATTGGTGCATATGATCTGACACCAGCAAAGCACACAGGCCGGGAATGAAAGCCACCTCAAAATCATTTGAAAATGATGCATTTTGTGCTGGTCCATCCTTTCTAAATGACTTCTCTGATGACCCTCCAGCAATTGTGGTGACACCTAATATGAACAAAATAGACAAGAAATGTTCGATATTTGCTTATGACACATTCAAGATTTAACAATTTTCAGCTTTGGCCTTATGAGGCTAATTCTCATTCATCTAAGACTCTGTTATGAATAGCTTATATAGGTCTATCTACTGACATAAACACATCTTGGTGTTCGATAAGCTCTTTAGGATACCTTGAGAAAATAGCTTTTAGCTTTTATTATGAAAACAATTTGAGTATTTAACAATATTTTGTCTTTGACAGTAAAAATAAGTTATGCATAGGCACTTGGCATATAAAAGCTCGCTACATATTTGTATAAAAAAAAACTCTTTACAAATAAAAGATCTATCTTATAAGCGCCTGCCTATAAGCACTTAATTAAGTTGTTTAATCATTAATGTAAAGTTTTTATCACCTTAAGTGGTCTCTCTTTTCCCATGTACCTAAGTACCCAAAATAGAAAATATGCAATTTCAATTCAAAATAGAAAAGTACTGCATAGTTTATTTGCAAACAAACATACCATTGACACTGATTTTCCTAATGACACTGTTAAACCTGTCAGCAACATAGACATTTCCTCTAAGATCAACGGCAAAGCTTCTGGGTTTATCAAACTTAGCTGAGCCCAAATCACCATCTTCATACCCAGGAGACCCTTTTCCAGAAAACCTCTTGAAAACACTTTCTACAGCAAAAACACACAAAATAAATAAAAACAATCACAAAAACAACTGAAAGATCAAAACTTTAGCACACCCAGTAGACCAAAAATGAAAAAAGAGAACCTTTGGATATGGGTAATTGCACAGTGTAGAAAGTGCTGTTTGCAGAATCAAGCAGGATGAGATCGGAGGAAGTGGGTCCCTGGAGAACAGAATATGGGTTGATTTGAAGCTTGTGACCGTCGAGTATGGTGGTGATGGTGTAACCGTCTTCAGGAATGAGGGTGCTTTTTGCGTGAACTGAAAAATGAAAATGAAATTATGAAGTGAAATTGAAAAATATAGTTTTGAAGAATGAAATGTATAGGAGAAGAATGATTAGGGTTACCGTGGAGAGTGAAGAAGGCGAAAATGAGGAGGAGTGCAAGGAAGGTAGAAGGAGAAGTCATGCTTTCCTAATTGTGCGTTTTCTACTCCCAGACGTGAATCAACCATGAACTTCAATTTTTGGATGTAATTTAGAAGGAGATGTGTGTGTGTGTTTGGTTCTTAAAGGCGTTTGCTTTTCCACTCTCTCCTCCTACTCACCACACACTCCATAACCTACAATATTTAGATTTGCTTGCAAGGTGTTGGATATAGTCTCGAACGTGTTCGGATAGAGAGTCGAACAGAAAACACCCCAATAAGCTACTTTTGACCACAAGATTTTTAGTTAAATAATTCAATAGTAACAATAATAAGTAGAAAAGAAATGCTAGAACTTTCCTAGACCAGCAACTAGTATTTTGGAAAAAGAAAACAAAATGCAAGTGGTTTGTGGGTGACTGTGAGAGAACGAAACTAAAGTGGATTCAGAATTGAAAAACGCAATCAAAGTTCAAGTGCAGAACTTATCAAAAAAAAACAAAGTGAAATGTGATGGGACATAAAAGTGATGAGACTACTTGGCATAAAAGTGATGAGACAGAAAAGCAAAATGTTGATTGCAATAAACGCTTGTTCGTATGACTTGATTCGAACCGGATCGTATGACTTGATTCGAACCGGTTCGGGTGACATTGTCCGAACAGGTGAAATTACGCATAAGAGAGTGTGAAGTCAATATTTAACTCATGCGAACGATGTTATTCGAACGGGTTCGAATGCCCGTGTTCGAACACGTGAATTTTTGAAAAAAGAGCGTTTTAAAGTGGCCTTTTGGTCATTTCACACCTTATGTGGTGTGTTTTGAGTAGGAGGAGTGGGAGTGGGAGAGATCGTGACCATTCGGCCCACCTCAATGCCATGAGAAAGATGCCTTTACCTGCATACTAAAAGGAACCCGGCGTCAACCAGGAAATCCCGAGCCTACCACTATATCGGTTGAGGTGAACCTCATTGAGGTCGATGCATTATGACCCCGATAGTTTTGAGGGCGAGAACAATGGCGATCTTGCGAAGGAACTCAAAAAGAAATCAAGCGCCCGAGCCACACGGTGAGTTCCTCGAAATCCTCATTGGGGCCGATCTTCTGCGGCGTAGTAAGGGAAAGATTAAGCGCATGCTGCGCGCGAGCAGCGCCGACCTCTTTGCGTGGTCGCCTCTAAGATTCGGGTATCCCACTTGAAATAGCATGCCATCATTTAGTAGTTAATCCCGATGCAAGTGCGTGGTACAACGACGAGAGTGCAAAGCGAGGAGAAAGCGAGGCGGCATTTGCCAAAGCGTTCTTGCCGATTTGATCTCGGCCGGATTCATCAAGGAAGTCAAATACACCAATTTTGTCCGACCAAAAATAATAATGATTTTCTTATTTGTAGTTACATATTTTATTTTTGTGGAAGTTGAAAAATATAGTTATTTTCAGGTTATACCTTATTTCCTATTTAATTAGTACATATATCTAATGGCATAAAAAAAGTAAAAGAAAAAAACAAGAAAAGAGGAAAGAGAGCGATTGGTAAAAAAGGGGTGTAGGTGCCAGTCAAATTTGGGCTGCCAGAAGCCCACTCGCTCAGCCTGACCCGGTTGGCATATCACTCACCTCTCCTTCTAACCCTAGCTGCCTCATTTCCATCAGAGCTGAAACATCACTTCCCAACAAACATCCGGCCGCCAAGTCTCGTTCCAGCGCGTGTCTCTCTCTTTCCCACGCCTCTTTTCTCTCTCTCACACGAAATCACCATTTTTGTTCACCTCGTTCTTTCATCACCACGCATGACCCCATTTTTGATACCAACATTCAAAGAGCCATTGGTCTCTCTCGAGAAGATTGTTGTATTATCGTTTTCTGTTCGGTTCAAGTCGAAGGCGGCGATTTACACTGCAATTTTCAAGTGTTAGCGCAAGGCTCGATGAATAAAATGAAGGGAAGAAGCATCAACTGCGAGATCGAGTTTTTAGTATAAATAGGGGTTACGGTTTTGGGAAAGGGAGGATTTTACGGGAGGAGAAAAAAAGCAGAGAGAGGTCGAAATTTTGTGGAGGTCCAGAAGCATTGTTTGAGTGAATGAGAGTTCTAAATTTTCGTTTCTCTTTCTTCTTCTGAAATTTTCATAGTTTTTTCTTATTGTTACTGTTAGTGAGTTTTTTGTAAGATTTGAGAGAAGGGATTCATTATTCAAGCTTTGTGGTCATTCTTCTCTTAATTTTTTTTTATGGTTTTATGATCTGTTGAATTAGTTGCATCTATTGTTTTGTAAGCTTTTAAGTTTTAGTTTGCTACCCCATGAATTTACTTGTATGAGAGAATTCAGGATTTTGAAATAAATAAAAGTTAGAGGGAGAGACGCGTGAGAGAGGAAGGCGCGCTTGTGATTCTGTGGCGCCCCTCCCCCAGCCGAGGTGGCCTACTTATTAGCCGAGGGTGGAACCCCTCCTCGGTAGGGTGGTACCACTCTCTCCTGGCCAGGGTGGCACCCTCCACCTCTACTAGGCTGCGACGTAATCCCCTTATAAAATGTAATACCCAGTAGAGGTGGTATCTTGGGTGTGGTAAGAAAGATTTAAAGTAATACCTTATAAAAGCGTGTCTGTTGCCTCCCGGTAGAGGTGCCACCACTCTCCCCAGTAGAGGTGACACCATTCTCCCTAGGCGAGGTGGCACGCCTACCAGTAGAGGGTGGTACCACTCTCCCAGAGGAGGTGGTACCACTCTCTCCCCAGTAGAGGTGACACCATTCTCCTGGCCCGAGGTGGCTGCTACCCGGTAGAGGTGGTACCACTCTCCCGGCGGAGGAGGTGGTACCACTCTCTCCCCAGCCGAGGTGGCCTGCCTACCAGCTGAGATGGTACCACTCTCCCCAGCCGAGGTGGCACCACTCTCCTCCACGCGCTTGTGATTCTGTGGCCCCCCTCTCCCCAGCCGAGGTGGCTGCTGCTACTAGCAGAGGTGGTGCCACTCTCTCCCTAGCCAGGGTGGGCTGCCTACCCACCCGAGGTGGCGCGCCTCCCAACCAGAGGTGGCACGCCTACTAGCCGAGGTTGTGCCACTCTCTCCTGGCCGAGATGGCTGCCTACCAACCGAGGTGTACGCCCCCTCAGGTGAGGTGGCCTCCCACCAGTGAGGTGGCACCACTCTCCCCAGTAGGGTGGGCGCCTACCAGTAGAGATGGCACCACTCCCCAGGCCCAGAGGTGACACCATTCTCCTAGCCAGGTGGCTCGCTACCTACCAGTAGAGGTGGTACCACTCTCCCGGTGAGGTGGCACCACTCTCCCCACCGAGGGTGGCACGCTACCGGTGAGATGGCACCACTCTCCCCCCTGTTTTCATACACAACCATCTAGCAGCTAACTAGCACCCCATTTTTACTAGTATCCCCCTTCCACTTAGAACTACGTCGCTTTGATTCCCATTTGGGATACGTAGGAGCGAGTCACGTTCTCGTCAAGCGCAATAAATAAAAGTCATTTTCATAAAACAAACAAAAAGAATCATTTTCAAACCCATTGTTGCTAGTGGCTAATCAGAACCTTTGTTCGTCTAGCCATTGGTGACAATGTCTTTTCCCAAAAGAACAATAAAGCGGTGATCACCCATAACCTCTGTTAGTTTGATCATCCGTGCCAATCAATCTTTTTTCAAAAACCATTTTCAAATGAACAAATAAAAACGAGTTGCTACTAACAGTCAATCAGAACCTTTGTTCGTCTGACCAGTGGTAGTGACTCTCATTTTCAAGAGTACTTAGCGGTGGTTACCCATAACCTTTGTTAGTTTAATCATTCGCTGAATACTCGTCCTATTTCGAAAACTCACTAAAAAGATAAAAAACAAAAACCCTTTTCATGACAACCAAGAACTACGTAGCTTTGAATTCTCCATCGCACTAGGAGATACGTAGGAGCGAGAAGCCAATTCTCGTCAAGCGCCAAAAATAAAAAATTTCATTAAGTTTTCTCAGTTATCTCCAAATAAGAAATAAATAGGCAAATCTAGGTATCTTTCAAATCAAACGTTAAAACCACACACTTAATTAAAGGTTCCTCTCGGTAGAGAGGGGCGGCGTGGTGTGCTAACACCTTCCCGCACGCATGTCGACCCCGAACCCATATCTCTAGTTTTCGAAAGACCATCCGCTTTGTCCAAAAGACCTTTTTTCAATGTTTTGGTCTTAAAATTAAAATATTGGTGGCGGCTCCATAATTTTTCCACGTTGTACATTGAGAAACCCAAACCGGATTTTTCGGGGTGCAACAACGCCATAACTGAGGACAAAGGATGGATACAACCCATCAAGAACTACATCGAGTCCAACATCGAACCACCCGACGTCAAAGAGGCCACCCCAATTCGCCGAGGAGTTGCATCTTTTTCAGTAGTCGACGACAAGTTGTTCAGACGAGGCTTCTCCTCTCCTCTGTTGAAATGTGTGGAAGGGGAGGAGGCAGAGTACGTGCTCTCGGAAATCCATGTAGGCATTTGTGGACAACACTTGGGAGCTTGGGCCTTAGCCAAGAAATCCCTCAGGGCCGGATACTTCTGGCCAACAATGGTAAAAGATGTTGCCGACTTGGTCAGGAAATACGACACTTGTCAACCATACACCGACGTGCATAATGCCCCCCAGCCGAACTCACTTCTTTGTCGGCACCATTTCTCTCAATGGGGGATAGATCTACTTGGACCTTTCCCACTGGCCCAAGGTGGAGTCAAGTATCTCATCGTAGTCGTCGACTAATTCACCAAGTTGATCGAGGCAGAGCCGCTCACGCAGATAACTGCCAAGAACTGCATCAAGTTCGTCAAAAAGAACATCCTAGCCAGGTTTGGCATACAGGCCGTCGTAATCACGGATAACGACACACAATTCGCTAACAAAGGGTTCTGAGAGATGTTGACAAATCTGAACATAAAACAACATTTCACGTCCATTGAGCACCCGCATACTAATGGACAGGCCGAGGCGGGCAACAGGGTGATGCTCAAAGGACTGAAGAAGAGATTAAAGGGGGCCAAAGGAGCATGGTCCGACGAGCTACCATATGTCTTGTGGGCATATTGGACAACGCTGCATTCCACTACTGGAGAAACACCTTTCAGGCTCACATACAACACTGAGATTGTTCTCCCCATGGAAGTCGGAGAATCCACATGGAGAACCTGTGCTCTCGTGAGAGAAGAAAATGAGTGAGCCACGAGGAAGAACTCGACCTAATCCAAGAGGTTTGAGATAGGGCACAATTAGCCGGAAGTGGACAATGCGCGAATTGCGCGTTGCTTCTGACGAGAAGGTCATCATCAAAGAGTTCAACGTCGAAGACCTTGTGCTTAGATGTCTTGGCGTAGGGAACAAGAATGCGAGAAGGTAAACTTGCCGGCCCGGGAAGGCCCTACCGCGTGGTATCCAAGATTGGTAAAGGAGCTTACCAGCTGGAAACTCTCTCCAAAGAGCCTATCCCGGAGCGTGGAGCGCAACTAAACTCATAATATACTACGATTGATTATGCATTTGTCCACTAAATGTAACAAATCAAACTATCGGTGATATTAAATGAAATCATTGTTTCAAACAATTTTATCTTTTGACATACAACACACACGACAACATCGGCTCCGACTTGCGACAACGCCCCTCTCACGAATTTGACACCAGAGTTGGCCACTCGGCGGATGATGGTATGGCGAGGCTTTCAAGGACCATCGCTACATTTGCGAGCTTAAATGCTCGATCCACGGGATGTGGAACTAGTCCACGGCGACCGAAGACTTTCGCTCGCGCGAACCGGCCTCTCTTTGGCTTACCTTAAATGTCAAGATGAAGGCGGAGGAAGAAGTCCACATCGACCCGACCCCTGCTCCTACGAGCACCTGCCTTCTCCCAAAATCCGAACTTCAATGTTCTGATTCGGGAACGAGGAAGAAGTCCACAGCGGCTTCACCCCTTCTTGATTCCGAGCTTAAATGGTCAGTCAAGACTTAATTGACTCTAAGCTTAAGCTTAGTCAAGATTTACTTGATTCTGAATTTAAATGATCTGTCAAGATTTTGCAGGTCAAAGACTCACAACAGTCTCGGGATCAACCCCTAAGGAATTGATAAAGGTCCCAAGCGTCACAGCAAATCTTGAATCACCCACTGACATATGGCGCAACAATCATGATTATCTTCCTCAAGGACCACGGTCTACTCAAGCCGAGGCCGACCTCACATGTCGTCCGACCTCGACTTGGGGGGCCACGGTTCCGGACTGGGCCAAAACCTCATCAGATTTGAGCCAGACCCAATCCAACACTGAAAGACGGTCCGTTACGCGCCTCAACAACGCGCATTCACCTTCAATGAATATGATCCAAGCTTTCGCATCTGACGCTCCAGGTACAACCTCTTTGCCTATAAAAAGAGGTGCGGCCCTTCAGTTTCAGGTACGTTCTCATTCCATACACACCTCTCAAACTCCCTTACTGACTTAAGCATCAGAGTGTCTGCAAGTACACCCCACCCGACATGGAAAATCGAGCTACCTCGGACAATTCGAGGTCCACCTTCAACAATCCAAAGTCCATCTTCAACCTTCTCGAAGCAACACCACCTGTACCCCGGATCCAGGTACTTTCCGAGGTCCAGTACCGAACAGTTGGTAAGAAATTTTATTTATTTTTGGATGGCTACAAAGGCTATAACCAAATTGCAATAGTTCATAAGGACCAACAAAAGACAACTTATACATGTCCTTATGGTACCTTTGCATTTAGAAGGAAGCCATTTGGGCTATGCAATGCACCAGAAACCTTTCAAAGATGGATGATGTCAATCTTTTTAGACTTCATTGAGAAATCTATGAAAGTCTTCATGGATGACTTCTTAGTATTTGGGGAGACATTTAAACTCTGTCTAGCAAACTTAGAAGAAATTCTCAACAAATGTGAGGAAACCAAGCAGTTACGAATCGGGAGAAGTGCCATTTCATGGTCCAAGAATGTATTGCGTTAGAAGCTTCCTTGGGAATGCAGTCTTCTACAGAAGATTCATCAACAATTTCTCCAAGATTTCGAAGCCATTGTGTCAGCTGCTACAACATGACACACCTTTTGAGTTTGATGATCTGTGTGTGGAAGCATTCCAGAAATTGAAAAAGGCATTAGTGACAGCACCAGTGATAGTGACCCCAAATTGGAGCAAGCCATTTGACTATTGTGTGATGCTAGTGACTTTGATGTAGGAGCTATCCTTGGACAAAGTTATAACAAAATCTTTCACTTTATCTATTATGCTAGCAAAACACTTGTTGAAGCTCAATTAAACTACACTGTTACTGAAAAGAGAACTATAGTGGTGTTTGCATTTGATAAATTTAGATCATACTTGGTTGACGCCAAAATAATTTTTTTTACATACTACTCTGCCATCAAGTATTTGATCTCTAAGAATGATGCAAGACCAAGGTTAGTAAGATGGGTTCTCCTCCTCCAAGAATTTGATCTTGAGATCCGTGATAAAAAAGGTGGTGGAGAACCAAGTAGCTGATCATTTGTCAGACAAAATTATCCAACAGGAAAATCAAAAGAGTGCTTGAGAAAATGATGGGACCTACAAGAAAGGATTGGTCATCGCAACACAATCTTGAAGCGATTCAAGCGTTAAATCGAAGTAAGATCGGGAAGCGATACAAAATCTAAATTAAAGAGAGAATAAAATTGTGACTCAGAATCAAAATAAAAAAGAAATTAAAGGAGATTAGAGCTTCACAAAAAAGAAGAAGAAGAGGAATTCGAGGAGAAACAGAACTCAAAGCGGAAAGACGCAACTGATACCATGTGAGGATTGTAAAATCTGAACTAAATTCATTTCATTTAGGAAGCAGTTTATATACATGAATATACAAATTAAACCCTCACTTTGGTCTTATACTATCAATATCTTTCCAATTTAGTTCTTGAACCATAGAAATATAATACATAGTCCCTAAGCTATTTTAAATCCATCAAATTAGTCCATTATATACTCTCAAAATAGAAGAGAGAAGGATACTTGAGGGACTAATTAGATGGATTTAAAATAGTTTATGGACTATTTATTGTATTTCTATAGTTCAGGGACCAAATTTGAAATAGAGTGATAGTATGGGGACCAAACTGATGCTTACTTAGAATGTACAAGTGCAGAACAGTTAGAGTGCTAGCAACATTAAACTAGAAAAGTGAAAAATAATTCTAATTGATGCGACTATCTAAAAATAGATACAACAACTTGACATCTATATAAAATAATGGCTAAAATATGTTTTAGGCCCCTACAAATATAGTGTGTTTTGATTTAAGGCCTTATAATTTTTTTTTTAAGAAAAAACTCCTTGCAATTTTTTTGTTGTTGCTATTTGCCCTTCTGTTAACTCTCCGTTCTTTTAATTTAAAATAATGGCTTAGATAAAATTAAAAGAGAATTTCATTTTCTTTTCTTATTCATTTTGTTTATCTTTATCATCATCTCCATTTCCATGTTTGCTGCATCAACAACAACACAACAACAACCCAGAACTTCTTTAATTATATTTCTCTTCTCTCTTTAATTATCTTTCTCTGAATTTTTTCATCTTCCCTCTTCTCTCTTTAATTACCTTTCTCTGAACTTCTTCATCTTCAACAACAACAACAACAACAACAACACAACGACTCTTTCCCTCTTCACCCTCAATCCTAGCAATAACTTTGGAAAAATATAAACGTTGTTTCTTTGTTAGTAATAACTTTGGAAAATTATTACATGGCAAGATGAAACCTCATCTGGAAAAAGGGGTAAAATTGATAATGGCAATATTGACAATAGAGATGAACAACACACACAACGAACACAACAATCCAACAATAAGTGGAGCAAAATACTTCAATCACAGCACGAGTTGCAATAGAACTAGAAATAGCTTGGCGAGATGGGGATTAGGTTTCAATTGGGGCATGAAAAATGGAAGAATAGGTTACGATTGTGAGCTGGGTTGGGTTTAGTGAACCAAAGTGGGTGAGAGTGTTTACGGTTCTAGGTTGCAGTGAGAGAACGAGTTTAAAAGCTGTGAAAGGGTTTACATTTGTGAATTTGGGGCTCGCTGGATGATAAGCAGGAGGCTATGGTAGTTATGCGGGTTGGTTTTGGTTTTGAGAGGTTGGTTTCGAAGATGATGATGAAGAGTTAGGTCAAGGTGAGAGCAACAAAGGTACTGTGTATGGGGTTTTGGGCGGTGAGATTGAAATGGGGTTGGCTAGGATGGTGAGGCGATGGTTTAAAGGTTGGGGATGGAGATTGGTTGTGGCAGCTATGAAGTTTGGGTAGTTCCTACTTCACTCTTTTTTTTTCTTTTAACTTTAATTTTATCAATATGTTTTTTATGTTATTGCTGAGTCAACTTGTACCGTCAGCATTTAAATCCATGTGGCAGACATGTTGGCAATTTCTGTAACCTTAGTCTAACAGAAGTTTAACAGAAGGGCTAAAATTAAAAAACTGTGTTTTGCAAAGAATTTTTTCTATTTTTTTTTTGTTGGGGCTTAAACTAAAACACACTATATTAGAAAGGGCCTAAAACATATTTAAGTCTAAAATAAAAAGAATGAACTATTCCATATCTAACGAATAGTGAGAAAACCACTAACAAGACACAAGGAAACACTGGTTTCTTCAATTTGCCCCCTTAATCATGACCTTCCAACTTCTCCTCTTCCTCAAGAGACCAACACTCCGTTTGAGTGATGAAAAAGATACAAAAATTGAGAACTCTTCACATATAACTCAGTTGGAGTAAAACTTCCCACAATGAAAATTATGAATTGTTATCCAGATCGTTTTATTTTATTAGTAATTGAATGCGATATTATAGTTTTCTTATGATGGAGAATACATCATTATATCACATCAACAGTTATTTATATTGATAATTTTCATCGACATAAGAACACCGACTCTATATTTCAAAGAGTGATGTTTATTAGTTATTTTATCTAATGTAAAGGTTAGGAAAACATCAAAATAAAAAGAATGCAATATTATATCATATAAAGAAAAGCATGCAATACTATACTTATTAAGAGTGAAACTCTATCTATGAATTGAATATAAATTTCATTCAAATGAAATGTGAAGTAAAAACTTAGTACAATATGAAAAGGTGATCACTATATATAGTGCACCTTCTAGTGAAAGAAAATACAAAAATTCAACTAACTAACTAACTAACAAAGAAAAGTAGTTACAATTGAAAACTAATTTAACTAACTTGTAAACTAACTTTCTAATACTCCCCCTCAAGTTGGAAGAGAGATGTCAAGATCTTCCAACTTGGAGATTGTTAATGCAGTAAAATTCAATAGATTGCAACAACTAACTTCATTCAATGATCAACGATGGTTTTATACAGAGAGAGCAATTAGTTGAGAATTCTAACAGAAAAGGACCTAACTCAACTAAGCGCATATGGATATACGAAATGGGCTTAAGCTCTTGGGTCGCAAAACAAAGTACAACAAGGCCCAATAACCAAAAATAGAACAAACTCAGCCCAATAGCTAAACAAGAAAGAGACTAAAACATGTATTATTCTAACACCCTCCCTTAAACCAGACTTGCATAGCAACTGGTTTAAGACTCTGTCATCCTGCAATCCTTTATCAGCATTACACTTGTATCAGTCCCAGTTCACTGCGTATTCTGATAAATGTTTTTGTCTTCAAAGCCTTGGTCATTATGTCAGCAATTTGTTTCTCTGTGGGGCAGTAATTGAGCTCTATTACTCCTTGATTTGCCAAGTCCCTTAGAAAGTGGAAGCGCACATCAATGTGCTTGCTTCTTCCATGGAGAACAGGGTTCCTTGACAGCTTAATAGTTGAGCTGTTGTCACAATTAATCACTGAAGTTTTGCTCTAATGTAGTTCTAAATTTTCCAGAACTATTCTAAGCCAAATCATTTGGCATGCACAACTAGCTGCAGCAATGAATTCTGCTTCAGTAGTTGACAAAGTGACCACCGGTTGCTTCTTTGTGGGACTGAGAAATCGCACTCTAAGCGCACGAAGTAAAAACGTGCCGGATGTACTTTTACGTCATCACGATCTCAGCGTAGATAGTCACCGTGTGCGTGGCAAAGTGACTTCACGATCTCCATTCTTCTTGTACATGATTCCCAGGTTAGTGGTGCCTCTAACATACCTTAGTACTCTCTTTGCAGCTTGCATATGAGAGTCATAGGGTTCTTCCATGTATCTACTTATAAGAATACGTGCAAACATTAAATCGGGACGAGTTCTTTGTCAAGTACATCGAGGATCCAACTATCTGTTTATCTTGTGTTACATTGACCTTTTCTCCATTGCCTTGTTTACTGACTTAGAACCGATCCATTTGTAGGGGGTAGATACTGAGTTTGCGATGACTCATGCCAAACCTCTCTAGTATTTCAACTGCATATTTGGATTGATTCATGGAGATTCCTTGTTTGTCTTGCTTAATCTCAACACCCAGAAAGTAGCCAAGCTTCCCCAAATCAGTCATGTCAAACTGTTGTTTCATTGAGTTCTTAAACTCACTAATCATTTGGGGTGAATTTCCCGTGAATATCAGATCATCAACGTATAGGCTTACAATCAATAAGTTGCTGCTGTCATTCTTCTTAACATAGAGAGTATGTTCAGATGGAGATTTGATAAATCCTTCCTTAGTAAAATATGAATCTATTTTACTATACCAAGCTCTAGGAGCTTGCTTCAACCCATACAAAGCCTTCTTGAGACGATAGACTTTCTGTTCTTCACCCTTCTTCACATATCCAGCTGGCTGATCCACAAACACTACTTCATTCAATTCTCCATGAAAGAAGGCGCTTTTAACATCAAGTTGAAATACTGTCCACTCCTTTAGAGCTGCCACTGCAATAACACACCTTATAGTATCCCATCGAGCTACAGGAGCAAATACCTCACTGTAATCAATCCCCTGTTTCTGTGAGAACCCCTTAGCCACTAATCTGGCTTTATATTTCTCAACCTCCCCTTTTTCATTTAACTTGGTCTTGAACACCCATTTTACTCCAATCTTCTTGGCATTCTGAGGCAAGTCAGTCAATTCCCAGGTGGAATTCTTTTCTATTGATTCAATTTCAGAATTCATTGCTTGTTTCCACTTGGTATCTTTTATTGCTTCTTCAAAGGTAAGTGGATCTTCTATTTGAGCAAGTGTGGTAAGGTTTAGTTCCTCTTCTATTTCTGCTTGTGCTACATAGTCATCCAAATAAGCTGGGGGCCTCCTCACCCTCCCTTGATTTGGATACTCATCTTCTTCCTATCTATCAGTATCATCATTCCCAGAAATAGCTTGTTCAGTACCTGTGTTTTCTGCAACTGATCTGTTTTCATTATTAGTGGGATTCTCTGCATTTACTCTGTCATTGGTCTCAAGCTCAGTTGCAGCCTGAGGTTGTGTTGCTTGTGAATCTTTATCCTGTACCTCATCACCATCAATCAAATTGTTGTTATTCTTCACAGAGGCTTCCTTCCAATTCCATTGTTCATCCTCGATAAACTTAACATCCCTGCTAACAATGATTCTCTTATTTATAGGATCATAAAGTTTGTAAGCTTTAGACCCTTCACTTACTCCTAAATGAATGCACTTGACCGATCTGTCATCTAGTTTAATTCTTTGTTGTTGAGGAACATGTGCAAACCCGATACAACCAAAGACTCTAAAGTAGTGGACATCAGGTTTTCTACCTTTCCACAGCTCTTCTGGGGTAATGCCTTGTAATGCAGAGGTAGGACACCTATTTTGTATATATGTTGACCACTTTACAGCATCTGGCCAAAACTCTTTAGGCAAATTTTTTCCAGATAACATACATCTAACCATGTTTAATAGTGTTCTATTCTTTCTTTCTGCCACCCCATTCTGTTGGGGTGTGTAAGATGCAGTTAATTGCCTTTTAATTCCATTAGAACTGCAGAAAGCTTCAAATTCCTTTGATATGAATTCTCCACCTCTGTCAGTTCTTAAGGATTTAATTAGGCAACCAGCTTCTTTTTCAACTTCACTCTTAAACTTCTTAAATGATTCTAGTGCAGCAGATTTTTCATTTAAGAAAAATACCCATGTTTTTCTACTAAAATCATCTATGAAAGTTAAGAAGTACCTCTTTTTGCTGTGTGATTCAGGTCTTATAGGTCCACATATATCAGCATGTATGAGCTCCAGCTTCTCCTTTGCTCTCCATTCAGTCTGTTGAGGGAACATCTCTCTATGTTGCTTGCCCTTCAAACAATCACTGCACACCTTGTTCAATTCTCCAATCTTTGGAAGACCATTCACCATTTGCTTGTTGGCTAACATTTGCAATCCCTTGTTTCCAATGTGCCCCATTCTGCAATGCCAAAGGTGAGTGACATCTTCAGTTGAGACCTTGAAGCATGATGCAACTATAACTCTTGCAGACACCTTGAACATTCTGTTTGAAGACATTGTAGACTGGAGAATTAGTCCCCTATCTTCGTGATAGACCTTGCACACATTTCCTCTGAATACTACAACCAAACAAGGATTCTCTTGGAGCTGTCCTATGCTCAGTAGGTTGCTATTGAGGCCTGGTATGTAGTATACATCTGTAATTATCTGAATTATACCATCTACTTCCAATTTCACACTCCCTTTGCCTTCTATCATGAGTCTTGTGCCATTTCCCAGCTTCACATATACTCTAATCTGTTCATTGAGTTCCATAAACCATTCCTTGCAACCACACATATGGTTGCTGCAAGCTGAGTCCAAGAACCACTCTTCTTGGCAATTATCATTCCCTTTCTCTGTCTGTGTCATCAACATAATTTCTTCTTGCAGAAATTCCTCGCTACAGATGTGAACAACACGATCAGAATCAAATAACCATGTTCTGTAACCAATCTTTGCTTCTTCTTCAGTACATGCCATCAACAGGACCTCCTCTTCTTCGTCCTCTGCATAATTCGCCTTTTGTTCCCAATTAGGGCATTCGTAGCGGTAATGCCCCAATTTCTTGCAATGGAAGCATTCGATTAGATCCTTATTGATTCTTCCTCTTCCTCGACCTCCCCTTGGAGTACTTCGCCCTCTTCCTCTACCACCGCTTCTTCCTGCACTTGTGATCTTTAGGGCGTGTTCCTCTTCACGTGTATCTTTCATCCTTTGTTCTTCAACAATTAAGCTACTCTGCAGTGCGTCGACGGAAAGAGTTGTAACATCGTTGGCCATGGATGCTCGATTCTTGCAAGATTTCGTAGCTTCTTTTTCTCTGTCCGCCATGGATGCTCGATTCTTGCAAGATTTCGCTTCTTTCTCACCAGGCCCAAAAATGAGCTCTGATACCAATTGTTAATGCAGTAAAATTCAATAGATTGCAACAACTAACTTCATTCAATGATCAACGATGGTTTTATACAGAGAGAGCAATTAGTTGAGAATTCTAACAGAAAAGGACCTAACTCAACTAACTGCATAACAGATATACGAAATGGGCTTAAGCTACTGGACTGCAAAACAAAGTACAACAAGGCCCAATAACCAAAAATAGAACAAACTCATCCCAATAGCTAAACAAGAAAGAGACTAAAACATGTATTATTCTAACAGAGATGAGATGCTAAAATAAAACTTTCATGCATCTTGCACTATCGACCAACCAAAAATTCAAATACACAAGCCACATGAATATGAAGTCCATTCAGCAACCATTGTAGACACTTTAGGAAACTTAGGAAATTGAAATCTCATTCTACAAGGCCAAACATCAGTGCTACTATGTTGATGGCAATTGAAAACTTGCAAGAAACCACATGTCGACAACAGAACATTGAGCAGTCTTCAAAAAACCCCATACAAAATGTGGATCCAATAAATCAATCCAAGAATCCAACAAGGAAACAAGATGAAATACAGCCAAACATATTTGAAAGACCATTCCCATGGTGGCGCCGATGATGGAAAAAACACAACCAAATGTTGAATGGTTTTTTTAATTTGCAAAAATGAACAATAGTTCTGGCAAAAAATTGGATTGTTAGATATATGAGTTGAAAAAGATTTCATTTGCTGGTCCATTCGCTCTTCCATAGCTACACAGCTCGACTAGGAAGAAACAAGAGACAAAAACGCAGCAAAGATGATGAAGCGGTCTCGAGGGATGATCGAGGAAGAAGCTTCAAAGACTTCTTGAATACACGCAAGAAGTGACTGAATTTGTCCTTAGGGAGATGTTGAGATACCAACACAAGAGCAGAATTATCCGAAGGATGGAGGTATAATGCGTCATCATGGTTCTATGGAGGATTTGCCATGGCAGAGATGAGTTGAACAACAACCAAGCAGGTCAAAGAACAAAGGAAGAATGATGAACGCGGAGAATCTCAAAGAACATATGGAAGAAAAAAATCAAGAAATTTAAATTTCTTTTGATACCACGGCGAACACTATTGTTCATGAATCGCAAAGCAAAAGAAGAAATTTGCGAGAAGACAATGGAGGAATCACCGATGAGAGATGAACGCGGAAGCTACATAATTGCTCTGATACCATATTAAGAGTGAAACTCTATCTATGAATTGAATATAAATTTCATTCAAATGAAATGTGAAGTAAAAACTTAGTACAATATGAAGAGGTGATCACTATATATAGTGCACCTTCTAGTGAAAGAAAATACAAAAATCCAACTAACTAACTAACTAACTAAGAAAAGTAGTTACAATTGAAAACTAATTTAACTAACTTGTAAACTAACTTTCTAATAATACTTTTTTTTTGGCAAAATGCAATTTTTTTTTGTTACTCAAAATACATTACACAACAACTTTGATAATAAAAATGTGGTGGTGGAGGATATGGGGTGTTGGTTTGAAGGCGCTTGGAGATGGAATTATCAATGGTTGGAGACACTTCTAGCGGAAGAGGAACAAAATGCAGAGTCGGCCATGAGTTTGCGTATTGTATACGGTCCATGGGTTCGGTGAAAAAATATTATACAAAACTATGTGAATTGCTGGATTTTTTTGCTGTAGGTTCGGCCAGGACAGCCCTTGCTGTCAATTCAGATTCGGCCACGGCCTCTGCTGATATAGCAGTTGCGGCCAACATCGCTTTTTTCTTTGCTATATCGCTAGCCGCCAGCGAGGGCAGGACGGCATTTCTTTGAGTCCGAAAAGCGGGGTCTCTGCCAGAGCGAGTTCGTGAGTTGGCGGGAAGCAATGGATTCAACTGTGGAAAAATGACGTTCCGTCAAAAGTGTTGATATTTGGTTGGAGAGTCTTGTTGAATAGAATTGCTACAAGGGAGACTTTGCATTATAGAGGTATTCTTCAATCCAACTTGGACAAATGTTGTGTTTTTTGTTTCGAAGAGGACGAGTCTACTGTGCACTTATTTCTGAAATGTAGAATAATCAATCGGGTATGGCAACAAATCTCTTTGTGGATTGGGGAGCAAATAAAGGATTCCGACGACGTGGTGACTCACTTTTTAGAATTTGGTAAATTTGCAAGGGGTAAGAGGAAAAAAGGGGTAAGACAACTTATATGGTTGGCAGTTATTTGGAATATATGGTTAATGCGTAACAAAATTCTCTTCAAAGGCGAGGTGGCCTCGGTAAATTCATTGATTGCGGGGATTATGGATATGACTTGGTGCTGGTTCAAAGCTAGGAGAGGGAGATCGTGTGATTTAGGATGGTTGGATTGGTACCAATGTCCTTTGGCTTGCTTTGATTCATTGTAATTGTGGAAACAAATATTGTAATTCTCTAGTCGGGGGAGAAGCACCGAGCTAGGTTGGCATTTTTCCCACTGTTGTGCAGGTTGTTGTGCGAGGTACTCTTTTTCCTCTCTGGGTCTTTTTCCCAATGAGTTTTGGCCCAGAGAGGTTTTGAGGAGGCCCTCCCCCTTCTCATTGTAATGGTCGGGCACCCATTGTGCTCCATTTCAATGAAATTGCTTATAAAAAAAAGGCTTAAATAGTGATTACCCCCCTGCAAATATCAACTTTATCCATATACCCCCCTGTAAAAAGAAAACTTTTAAAATAAACCTTGCAAATATTAATTGCTTACTGTCATACCCCAATTTTGTCCGTCTTCTTTTAGCCACTTGTCTTATTTAATTTGTACTATTGTGAATACTCAATATTTAACGGTGTTTTGATGTCTTCCGAAAAATTACGAGAATATGCAACTTATGCGTGTTTTGCGTGTTTTAGTCTTTAAATACGTTATTATGTTCGTTTGGGTCACTTTCGCGTTATTTTATAGTTAAACGAGAGATATAAAAAAAAGAGAGAGCACATAATTGGAAAATTACATAAATAATAGATTTAAGTGGTTTTATTACCATGTTTATTTTTTGTTACAATAATCAAAAAATATAAAAAATATACAAAGAAAGGGACACATGAAAGGTCTTTGCGTGTGTGGAATACAACACCAAAGAAGCATCTGATAAAAACAAGAGCAAGAATCCAATATGCAGCAGCACCAAAGCTCCAAATAGAAGACCTCTTTTTCCTTGTAAATTCTTTTCTCTGCACACATACACAAAGGGAAGAGATTAGGCAAACAGATAACAGTCAAACAAGTCTATATTTGTGAATACAACAGTGACTTGGATGAAGGAAAAAGCTTTCGAGAAATTTTAAAACACCAAAATGTGAAACTCTTGAACCAATACAAATCGAGAAAATAGACATTCTGATTGCATTCATCTATGCATACTGGACTATAAATTAAGCTTCAATTACCACTGAAAAACACAGAAAACTGAGAGGGAGAGGAACAGCAACAAGAACACACTGACCAGCAAATACAAGCAGAAAAAAACACAAGCACAAACAGATAGAGCAACCACACTGAAACATTGAAACACAAAACACACATTGATACACGAAAAACAAAGAATACGCGCTTGGGAATAAAACAGAACAAAAATGGTTTTTAGAATGTGAAGGAGGAGAAGAACAATAGCCAAGTGCACAGAAACAAAAAACAAACACAGCAAAAAACGTATACACAGACAGCAGAGAAGAAGGGAAGACCTGAAAAAGAAAATAAGAAGCTCCTGAGATCCCACCGTCGCCGTGACCTCCGCCGCGAACCATCATCACCACCGTACACCACCACGCCTTCTCGGTTCGTCTCTCTCTATCCCTCTCTCAATTTCTTTCTTTCTCTCTTCCTCTCTCTCGAAAATTCTCTCTCCGTTTCTGAAATGGGAATCGGCGCAGGTGTGAGAGGAGAAAGGATTTAGGTTTTTTTTTCTTTCTTTAGTTTTGGGGGAGGAATCGGCGCAGGTGAGAGAGGAGAGGAAAGATTTAGTTTTTTTTTCTTCTTGGGGGCAAATCGGCGTGAGGGAAGAAGAGAGGAGGAGAGATTTAGGGTTGCCGTTTTTGGGGAGGGGAATCGGCGCTGGAGGAGAGAAAGGGGGAATAGGGTTTCTGTTTTCATTTTGCTTAAGTATTGGACGGGTCATGGGCCCTTCTCTTTGTTTTTGTTAAGTTTTTTTTAAATCAGATTACTAACGACACCCCCTCCGTTAATAATACAACCCCCGTAATTAGTTATACCCCTTTTTATTATTTCACACCCCTTTTCAAAAATCTTTTCAAACTCTTTTCTAATTGATGCAAGTCATTAGTGACTATCACCCAAAGCCTTGGCTTGTTTGATTGTCATGAACGCTATCAAGAGTTATTAGTAATGACCACTCAAAGCCTCTGCTTGCTTGGTCATTACGAAAGCTCTTCCCCTTTTCAAAAACCTTTCAAAAACATTTTTAAGTAGAACTATGTCGCTTTGATTCCCATTCGGGATACGTAGGAACGAGCCACGTTCTCGTCAAGCGCAACGAATAAAATCATTTTCACAACCGTAGACATTAATATTTTTTCAGAACAAAAAAATCGTTTTTAAACCCATTGTTGCTAGTGGCTAATCAGAACCTGTGTTCGTCTAGCCATTGGCGGCAATGTATTTTTCCAAATAACAACAAGCGATGATCACCCATAACTTTGGTTAGTTTGATCATTCGTGCCAATTAATCTCTTTCGAAAACCATTTTCAAAAGATCAAATAAAAACGAGTTGCTACTAACAGTCAATCAGAACCTTCGTTCGTCTGACCAGTGGTAGTGACTCTCATTTTCAAGAGTAATTAGCGGTGATTACCCATAACTTCTGTTAGTTTAATCATTCGCAGAATACTCGTCATATTTCGAAAACTCACTAAAAAGATAAAAGACAAAAACCTTTTTCATGACGAACGAGAACTACGTAGCTTTGAATTCTCCATCTTTTGGGAGATACGTAGGAGCGAGAAGTCAATTCTAAATCAAGCGCCAAAAATAAAATTTTTATTAAGTTTTCCCATTTACCTTTTAATAAGAAATAAATAGGCAAATCTAGGTATTCTTCAAATCAAGCGTGAAACCACACACTTAGTTAAAGGTTCCTCTCGGTAGAGAGGGCGCGTGAAGTGCTAACACCTTCCCGCACGTAATCGACCCCCGAACCCATATCTCTAGTTTTCGAAAGACCATCTGCCTTATTCAAAGACCTTTTTTCAATGTTTTAGTCTTAAAATTAAAATATTGGTGGCGGCTTCGTAAAATTTTCACGTTGTACATTGAGAAACCCAAACCGGATTTTTCGGGGTGCAACAGCTGGCGACTTCACTGGGTACTAAAAAAATAAAATATATTTTTTTTTAAGAGGGTCAAGCCTAATTAATTAAGTGTGTAGTTTGTGTGATTTGATTTGAATATTTTTCTTTGCCTGTGCACCCTAGATTAGTTATATTTGATTGATATTGAACCCTAGGGTATACGACATGTTATTGCTTTCTATTGTCTGGACTGTTCTGGATTTTCATTTGCAGGTGGGGTAGTTTCTAAGGAGATGCCCTTCGCACACACACACACTTGTACCTTGAGAATTATATGATTAGAGAAAGAGACCATAACCCAGGTCTGTTAGGATACCTTAGGATGAGTGGATTCGAGTAGTGGGAGCCCATCAGGACCTTTGTCCGTTTGGCTACTCGCGAAAGTTTCAATCAGAGTTGTGCTTTTTCATGAGGCTTCGTATCTAGCAGTTTGCTGCATTTACGGGGATTTTCATGAGAAGGACTGTGGCTCTGATGACCTTTGTGAGGGTGTGAATAGAGCTACATGAGAAGATTACCCCTAAAATACCTTAGATCATAGGTTCTACCCCCTTTTTAGGTCACAAGGGCTTTCCAAATTGTGTGTTGCATCGTTGCATCCAGTTCAACCAATTTTTTTTTTCCTTCAAAATTTTCAAAAAAAAAAATAATAAAAAATGCTTTTCCTTTTCAATAAGCGCCTATAGGAGGTGGCATATAGTGTGAAAATTTTCAAATCACCACCTGTAAATATCCTCTTTCTGCAAAAACACAAAAAAAGCATCATTGCATCATGCATCATGGCATCATTGCATCATTACGTCATTTGCATCATCTGCATTAAATAAAACCTAATTTTGAAAATCATTCGTCATGCATCTAAGTTGTTTGCCGGGATTATAAAGTAACTTGGAATCTTGTCTTAGGTGGGAAAGATAAAGCAACATGGGATCAAGAAGCAAGATTGTACTTAATTCAAGGTTTCCGGTTGTCAAGAGAATAGACATAGAGGGTTTGAAAGAATTTGTTTCCTTGATGGTGTCAGAAGAAAGGGATCTATTCGGGAAGGCTTATGGTAATCTCCTCAGATTGTTACAATTAGATGTCCAAGAGAGTGCTATTATGGCTCTGAGCCGATTCTATGATCCAGGACATTCGATGTTTCCTCTTCAAAGACTTTCGATTATCACCAACTCTCGAGGAGTATGAGCAGACTTCTCGGGGTTCTCAAAGTCGAGTTAGCACCTTACGAAGATCGTAAACATCGGTATTCGGACGGAGACTCTCTTTGTTGTTGCAAGTCGGTGTGAAGGAATTAGAGCTTCATAAAGAAAAAGAAGAACCGTATCGGGGTTTCCGCTAAGCTATTTCGAAGGTTTATTGAAGTCTTATGCTCAGAATAAGAAGTGGGGTCCTTTCAAGCAAATTGTTAGCCCTAACTATTTTGGGATCCTCCTTTTCCCCCAAGGTTGAGAAGTTCATTGATGAGACCGCTATTGGGCTTTTTCTAGCATTCATAAGTAAAGAAAGTCCGATTAACCCAGTACCAGCAATCCTGGCGGATACCTACTATTCCTTCACCCATCACCGTGTGTTAGGAAAGAAGAAGGTTGTTTGCTCTTTCCATGTCCTCTACACCTGGTTCCTCAATCATGTTGTCACTCATAAGACGAAAGCTACGGACTTAGTAGAATATGCCTTGTGTTGTGATGTAGAAGCCAGAAGTGCTCAAGAATGGGTGCACACCTTAGAGAATCTCAGTGCTCTCAAAGTCTGTTGGTTCAATCATCCGTGTTGGAAAGATAGACCTTCGATACTGTTTCAGTGCGGCAATTTCCAAAATGTGCCCTTAATGGGAACCCAAGGCTGCATCAATTACAATCCTTCTCTCACCATCAGACAGCTTGGATATCCTATGAAGAATGCACCCACTAAAGACATGTTGGCCCCAATCTTTCTCGATAAAGAAGATCCAAAGAACCAAGGCTTGTTTCAGAAAATTTCAAAAGCTTGGGAGGGTATAGTTTACAAGGATAAAGAGGAGATCACAAAGAAAACGGGTGATGTTACTTTCTACCAGTGGCTTCACCAAAGAATTCAAAATGTTGGCCCGCCTCGCCAGGATTCATCATCAGTTGAGGAAGAAGTCCCAGAGCTTCACGCTCCAAATCTCAAAGAACTAAGTGAGGTCAAGTCAGCTTTGCTCAGGGTAGAAGAAGAAAAGAAAGCCTTACAAGATAAGTTGGGGAAAGTAGCTTCCGAGAAGAGAAAGTTAGAGAATGAGAACGCAGCGCAAGACCAGAAGCTTCCAAGAAAGCAAAGCAAGAAGCTTAAGAAAGAAGAGGAAAGTAATCAAAAATGAAGGAATATCTGAAAAGTGCCAAAGATGAGGTGAAAAAATCAAATGCCAAGGTGGGTGAGGTCATGGTTAGAGCAAATGAATGGAGGAAGGCATGACAAGGAGTGCTGTGCAAAGTGAGAGAGCTGCAAAGAAATCACTAGAGGAATTCAAGAAAAAGTCTCATCTGCGATGTGTGAGCTTGAAAGTCAAATAAGGTACATCGAGAGAAGATAGGGATGCAATTGAGAACATCCTTAGAGAGTATCGGTGGCTTTTTACGGATGGAGCAAGAGAATTGGATGAGCTAAGAAGGAATCTGAGTCACATCGGTGATGCTACCGGCAGTGAGAGGAGAGTCGAGATTGGGAACACCGTTTTCTCGAGCTCATTGGGTAGGATTGAAACGCAAGAGATCATAGTTGAGATGAGGCGAAATTCAACGGTGGAAGAACAAGTTCTCCAAGTTGGCATGGTTGGCTAACGAGCGGTGAGGATGTTCCCAAGAGGTTGAGAAAAAGGAAGGTCGAGATCTTCGCCTTGCAACACTCCGATGCGAGTATATGAATTCGTGGAATACCGCAGTCTCCGATCGAGGAACTCATGGAAAAGGAAAGAGAAGCATTTACGGCTAGCAAAGAGAAGAAGAACCAAGAGAAGATGAAGACAATAGGTTTCTAGATTTTAATTTTCCTTGTTAGAATGTTCACTAGGAAATTGTAATTTTTCTTTTTTCAAAGAATGTTGTGTTTTCTTTTCAAGGCGTTGTATTGCACTTTTAAGGATGTTGTATTTTGTTCTTCTCTTGGAATGATTAAAGATATGATGTTTGAATGAAGTACGTTTGTTTCACTTATTGATCCCAGTCGCGTTATGTTCTTGAAAATATTTAAACATACACCTACGACAAGAGTAAGTTACACTGTGATTCCCGGCAATAAACAACAAATGACATAAATAAAAATCATGTGCATTGCATCACATCCATTAATTTGCTCCTTTGCTTATAAAAATGTTTTCAATTCAAAAGAAGATAAGGCAAAAAAGTGTGCGACCGCATTCATATTGGACACGTTTACAGGCCCGAAGAATGGCGATCTTAAGTGACCCCGATCAACCTCAACCAGAGAATCAGAACCCTCCAGCTCCAGGCTCAGAGATTGAAAATGGAATAAGCCAAGGCCCCGAAATACAGAATCAGTACCATTCAGCTCCCGGTAGCTCCAGTCAAGGTGATCCTGAGTTGAGAAATGAAATGAATGCCATGAAGGCACAGATGAGCGAGATGATGAGACTCCTGTTGTCCTTGAAGAGTGGAAATGACTTCCAAGCTGCTCAGTGGCCTCTTTATGGCCTTCCTTTGGGTTATACTCCTCCAAATCAAGAACCTAACCCAGGAACTGGTCCTGTGGCAATAGCTGAAAATGTACGGCCAGCGTCCGCCGGGTCAGAAGGAATGACTGGTGAACCCCAGGTTCAGATCCCGCATCCAATTGTTATACCTCAGCCTACTCCTCAGAACCTCACTCCACGGTGTTTGCTTTCCACGCACTCAAGGCTTCGTGTGGAAACTCTGCATTTACCCTCGGGTTCAAAGACTCAATGCCTCCACCTCCTTATGGTGTAAGTCATTCCCCTCAAGTCTATTCCATTGAGCACCAATGGACCAAAGAGCGAGCCCGGATGTTAGAGGAAAGACTAAGAATGATTTAAGGCTTTGGCTCTGTGGCTAGGAAGCCAGAGACCTATGCCTTATTCCCGATGTGGTATTGCGCTGTAACACCTCAATAATTTAATTAAGTAATTGATTAAATTATTTGAAGTGTTGCACTCAATTTAATTTTATTGAGTTATAATGTGGTAATTATTTTATTGTGCTAGGAGTGGTGGAAATTTGGAAGGGGTGTAAAAAGGGCCCAAACCGTTTGAGCCCAAAATATAAATAAACTAGGCTTAGTTGCAAAGGAAGGAAAAGAAAAGAAAAACAATGAAGAGAAAAGAGTTGGGGTTTTGTGGGAGGAAGGAGAGGAAGGAGAAGAGAGAAACTTCTCAAGGTTGCTCAAGGTAAGGGTTTTGGTCCTTTCTTTCTCAATTTTCCTTTTCTGTTGTAGTGATTTTCAATCACTCATTGCTTTGTTGTTGTGGTTCGCAAGTTGCTCAAGAAGGAGCATCCATCGTTGATTTCGAAGGAGAGGAAGGGAAAGCTTGCGATTTGGGTGATTTTTGGTGTTAGTGGAGCCCTACGATTTGATTTAAGGTAAGGGTGAGCGTTTCATTTAACATAATTAGGTGTATGATAGGTTTTGTTGGGTTATGATGTTGTATGATGCATTGTTGATGTTATCACGTGATTAAATTTATGGGATGATGAATTGAGTTTCGAATTGGGTGAGTTGATAGGGTTAAAAATCGATTCCCATGTTGTTGGTGATTAAATAGTTGTTGTTTGCTTTGTTGAATTAAGTGTGGTTGTTGTTTTTCAATTGGATATAGCTCTGTTTTTTTGAAAACACAAGGTGTTGTTTTTGATGATTAAATTGTTCTTGTTTGCTTGGTTAAATTATGTCTTTGTTGCTATTTTTTTATTGAATATAGTTCTTTGTATTTCAAAGATATGAGGTGTTGTTTTAGTTGTTGAATTGTTGCTGTTTTGTTAACAAAGAATTGAGGTTTTCATGAAAAGATAGTGCAGATTTTTCTTTTATAAAGTTCTTTGTTTGTCACAAAAAAATTGGGGGGCTGTTTTGGCGAAAATATAGTGTAGATTTTGTTAAAATATAAGTTCTTTGTTTTGTGAAAATATATAGTGCATTTTTTTCATAATTGCATATAGTTCTTTGTTTTTGTGAAAATATATATAGTGCAAAGATTTTTTTATAAATGAGTATAGTTCTTTGTTTGGTGAAAATATATAGTGCAGCTTTTTTTTCTATAATTGCATATAGTTCTTTGTTTTGTGAAAATATATATAGTGCAAAGATATTTTTTATAAATGAGTATAGTTCTTTGTTTCCATGAAAATATATAGTGCAGATTTTATAATTGAGTATAGTTCTTTGTTTTTATGAAAATATATAGTGTGATTTCAAAAAAATATAAGTTCTTCATTTGTCACTAAATTGGGTGCTATTTTGCGAAATATATAGTGCGAATTTTCAAAAATGTAAGTTCTTTGTTTTGTCACTAAAATCAATGCTATTTTACGAGATATATATAGTCTGATTTTTAAAAATATAAGTTCTTTGTTTGTTATTAAATTGATGCGGTTTTTATGAATACAAGTTGCTGTTTTTCGAGAATAGGAGCTACTGTTTTCTCTAATTTTGTTGTTGGTCAAGGACCGAATTTTCTGAGCTTGTTTTATCATTGAATGGCTGTAAGAGGTTATACTACTAGTGAACTCCTTGACTATGGCTAGACTGTGGTTTACCACTAAGGCCAGAATTTCTTTCACTGGTGTATTTACAAAGGCATCACTGAGAGCCTTGCAAATGTGGCCAATGCCTCTTGCGAGTAGTACCAGTTACCTGAGTAATCCCATAGTCAATCGGTTTACTATTTTATAACCCACAAAACTAAAAGATAAGTGATTGATGATGATGTGTTGTTTAATGATTGTGATGTGAATGACGAATGCACTCTACGAGTGTTTATAATGATGTGTCACTTAAATGATTGTGATGTGAACGACGAATACACTCTACGAGTGTTTTATGATGATATACCTTGAGTGGTTATTTGTTTTATGATGATGATGGTGAGTACCCCAAGTGAGTGTTGGTTGAATTGCACATGTGTTATAGGATCTCATGGCATGTGCATACTATGACTTATATTGATGATGTTATGCCTTGAGTGGTTTTCTTCTATAATGAAGATATGCCTTGAGTGGTTTTTAAAGATGATATGGTACCATCATGCATATGCCCGCGTGTGGGTTGCATCTTCATACATAAACATAATTGTGAGTGGTGCTGTTGTGATTTGAGCTGGTGTTGTGTAATTATGATGTGGTGATGATACTTTGTGATTGTCCACCTTATTACTCTATTGTGTATCCGATTATGTTTCTTTGAAATTCTCACCCTTACGCTTGGAATGTTGCTCTATTGTGGCAACGTGCAGTACCGCATGAGTGAAGGCTGCAGTGCCTTATTCTTTAAATTTTTGGTTTGTAATGTTGTGTCGCTCTCGATCATCAGAACCACAGGGCGTGGAGTGGGATAATTGGTTTAATAATTGTATACGATTTTTAATTGTCACCTTGAGGCGTGTGTGAGAGTATTTGGTGAGTTGGTAGTTATCTGCATTTGCGATTGTGTTTTATGAGAATGGGATTTCCCATAACATGATGTTTGATTGCACAAATTGAAGAGTGCATTATTTGATGAGTTTTTAATGAAGTGTAGCATTTCTTTTCTATCAAGTAACGAAATTTTATTTTTAAGAAAAAGGAATTACTCTGATAAATGACACGTAATTTAAGGGTAGAAAAGGGGTGTTACATTAGTGGTATCAGAGCAGTTCGGTCTGTCCGGCCGGTGGTTGAGTCATCAAGTTGAGTAACATTTGAGCTTTGTTACTCGTTTCGATTTTTGTTTTTACTTTGCGGTACTAGAATGGCGGGGCGGAACGATGTCGCAGACTGCTTGGCGCCTTGCGAGCTATTCTTTGGGGTTGTGGGTAATGCTACGGGTGATGGAACGCGTAGTCTGGCCACGTTCCAGCGTGAGAACCCTCCTAGCTTTGAAGGCGGGTATAATCCTGATGGTGCCCTTGAGTGGCTGAGTGAGATGGAGCGGATATTCCGTGTCATGGATTGCACCGATGCTCAGAAGGTTCGCTATGGCACACACATGTTGAAGAAAGAGGCTTATGATTGGTGGAGAAACGACTAGTCAGGGGGTTACCGCCGATGAGGTGATCACGTGGGCAGGATTTGAGAGAGAGTTCAAGAGGAAATACTATCCGGAAGATGTCCGTGGAAAGAAAGAGGTGGAGTTTTTGAGACTTGAGCAAGGTAGCATGGTATGAATCGAGTATCTTTGCAAAATTTCTTGATTTGCCCAAGTTTTATCCACACTATGATGGGGAGGGTGCTGAGTTCTCCAAATGCATCAAGTTTGAGAACGGGTTGCGTGCTGACATTAAGAGAGCCATAGGGTATCAGCAGATCCGAGTATTTCCGTTGTTGGTTAATAGTGCAAGAATCTTTGAAGAGGATAATAATGCTTTCTCTAGAGCTATGAAGGAAAAGCAAAATAATTTTTTGCCTGGGAAAGCCATATGAGGTGCCCTTTGGTAAGAGGGCAAAGGGAAGTCTGTTGGTAAATTTGTTGGTGGGTCTAAGCGAAGTGGGGAGATCTTTGCGGCCGGTGTTACTTGTTACACGTGTGGAAAGCGAGCCATAAGAGTCCAGATTGTCCAAATAATGAGAAAAAGAGATGTTACAGTGTGGAAAAGAGGGACACATGGCTTCCAACCGTGATAGGAAGGAGGTCTTTGTGCTTGATTATGGGAGAGTGGTCACATCGATTACAAAGTGTCCAAAGCCAAAGAAAGAGAAGTCCTTTGGGAGAGTCTTTGCCTTTGGGCAGTTCGAGAGGGCCCAATGCGATTAAAGGTACATGCTTCATCTATGGTACACCTTTAATTGCTATTGTTGACACGGTGCTACGCACTCTTTTATTGCTTTGTCTTTGAAAAGTTGAAATTAGTGTTATCTGTTATGGAGAGAGGATGGTTATCGACACTCCACTAAGCGGTCCGTGAATTACTTCTACGATGTGTGCTAGGTGTCCTCTGTCGGTCTTGGCAGAGATTTTTACCGTTGATCGATTTGTTTGCCTTTGGGTGGGTTAGATGTGATTACGGGCATGGGTGGTTAGTAGATAACCATGTGCACATCAACCGCCCTAGTAAGTCTGTTAGTTTTCTTCTTCACGAAGAGGAAGAGTGCCGCCATTGTCTGTGAGCAAATTGTGCGGGTAATGAATGAAAGAGGGTGGTCGGGTTGTTTGCCTTGATGGCGCCCATGTCTGTGAGAGCAAGCCGTGGTTGATGGGTTGCGGTGGTGTGTGAGTTCCCTGAAGTGTTTCTGATGAGATTCCTAGTGTGCCCCTGAGAGAGAGAAGTTGAGTTCGGGATTGAGCTTGTGTGCCGTACTAGGCACGTGTCATGGCACCGCATCAGAATGTCTGTGATCCGAGCCGCGTAATTGAAAAAGCAACTTGAAGATTTGTTAGAAAAGAAGTTTGTGAGACCGAGTGTGTCACCTTGGGAGCTCCAGTCTTTGCTAGTGAAAAGAAAGATGGGAGTATGAGGTTGTGTGTAGACTACCGTCAGTTGAACAAAGTTACAATCAAGAATAAATATCCTCTTCCGAGGATTGATGATCTGATGGATCAGCTGGTGGGTGCTAAGGTTTTTAGCAAGATTGACTTGAGGTCCGGGTATCACCAGATTAAGGTGAAGGATGAGGATATCCGAAGCGACATTGAGAACAAGGTATGGGCATTATGAGTACTCTGTAATGCCGTTTGGTGTCACAAAATGCACCAGGGGTGTTTATGGAGTACATGAACCGAATTTTCCATAGCTATCTGGATCGGTTTGTGGTGGTCTTCATTGATGATATTTTGGTGTACTCAAAATCTGAGGAAGAGCATGCAGAGCACTTGAGGTTGGTGCTAGAAGTCTTGAAAGAGAGGAAGTTGTATGCCAAGTTGTCAAAGTGTGAATTCTGGTTGCATGAGGTGAGCTTCTTGGGTCATATTATTTCTGGTGATGGTATAGCTGTGGATCCAGCCAAGGTTGATGCAGTGTTGCGGTGGGAGAGCCCAAAGTCCGTGACTGAGATCAGGAGTTTCTTGGGGTTGGCTGGTTATTACAGGAGGTTCATTGAAGGGTTCTCTAAGCTAGCCCTTCCGTTGACCCAATTGACCTGTAAGGGAAGAGCTTTTGTGTGGGACGCCAAGTGTGAAGAGAGCTTCCAAGAGCTGAAAAGGAGGTTGACAACATCTCGGTGCTAGTCTTTGCTGTCTTAGGATCGACCTTTTGTGGTGTCTTGTGATGCTTCCAAGATGGGTTTGGGAGGGTATTGATGCGAGGATGGGAAGGTAGTTGCTTATGCGTCCCGTGCGATTGAGGATACATGAGAGGAACTATCCTACTCACGATTTGGAACTAGCCGCTATTGTGTTTGCGCTAAAGATTTGGAGGCACTATCTCTATGGTACTAGATTCGAAGTGTTCGGTGATCACAAGAGTCCAAGTACTTGTTTGACCGAAGGAGTGAATATGAGACAGCAGGCGTTGGTTAGAGTTGTTGAAGGACTACGATTTCGGCTTGAACTATCATCCAAAGAAAGCTAATGTCGTGGGTGATGCTTTAAGTCGGAAGACTTTACATATGTCGCCAATGATGGTGAAGGAATTGGAGTTGATTGAGCAATTAGTGATTTGAGTCTGGTTTGTGAGGTGACACCGCGAGTGTCAAGTCGGGTATGTTGAGGATTGATAATGACTTCTTGATTAATATCGAGAGACGCCGTAAACCGGATGTGAAACCGGTGGATTTGTTGGTTGCGGGTGATCGAGCGGTGGATGGGGATTTCGTGTTGGATTCGAGGAGTATTGAGATCGGGGGACGGGATATGTGTTCCCGATGATGTTGATATGAGGAGAATGATACTTGAGGAGAGCCATAGGAGCAAGTTAAGTATTCATCCAGTGCCACGAAAATGTACCATGATTTGAAGAAAGCTGTTTTGGTGGCACTCGGTATGAAGAAGGATGTAGCACAATTTGTATACGCATGTTTGACTTGCCGAGAAGTCAAAGATTGAGCACCGTGGCGGCGGCAGGTTGATGCAACCTTTGGAGATTCCGGAATGGAAGTGGGACAAACATTTCCATGGATTTTGTGGCCTGGGTTGCCAAACATCGTGAGAGGGTCGACCTTATTTGGGTGATTGTGGATAGGTTGACCAAGTGCGCTCACTTTATTCCTATCAACATCACCTTTCCCGTGCCAAAGTTGGCTAGGATTTACATTCGTGTGATTGTGAAGCTTCATGGGGTCCCGAAGAGCATTGTGTCGGATAGAGACCCGCGGTTTACATCGAGTTTGGGGGAGCTTGCAGAGGCTTTGGGGTCCAAGCCGAGGTTGAGTTGACTTATCATCCTCGGTCGATGGTCGAGACAGAGAGAACCATCCACCGGAGGATCTTTCCGAGAGCTTGTGTCTTTGGAGCAGGAGGTGCGTGGGATACACACCTTCCACCGATTGAGTTCACTTATAATATGACTACCATTCGAGTATAGGAATGGCTCCTTTTGAGGCAATGTATGGGCGGAGAGTGTAGGACTCCGTTGTGTTGGCATGAGTCAGGTGAGAGTGTCGTTCTTGGACCGGAATTGGTTAGGGAGACTACAGAGAAGGTTAAGATGATCAGAGAGAAGATGAAAGAGTCCCAGAGCCGGCGAGAAAAGTTATCATGATAAGAGGAGGAAGGACTTGGAGTTTCAGTGGTGAGCATGTGTTCTTGAGGTCACGCCTATGGTGGTGTTGGGCGTGCCACGAAGGCAAAGAAGTTGACTCAAGGTTTATTGGACCGTGCGGATCGAGAGGTTGGAAAGGTTGCTTATAGGGTGGCCTTGCCACCCAATCTTTCGAACTTGCACGATGTTTTTCACGTGTGTCACCTTCCTAAGTATATTCGGACCGTCTCATGTGATTCACATGGATGATGTGGAGGTACGTGAGAACCTCACTGTGGAGACTGTGCCAGTGAGGATTGATGATAGAGAGGTGAAGGTGTTGAGAGGAAAAGACATTGCATTGGTCAAGGTGGTGTGGTTGGGAGCTCTTTGGTGAGAGCATGACTTGGGAGCTAGAGAGAGCGAGGATGAGGAGTCTATCCGAACTATTTGACTTTGTATGAATTTCGAGGACGAAATTTCCTAAGTGGGGAGAGTTGTAACACCTCAATAATTTAATTAAGTAATTGATTAAATTATTTGAAGTGTTGCACTCAATTTAATTTTATTGAGTTATAATGTGGTAATTATTTATTGTGCTAGGGAGTGGTGGAAGCGCTGGAAGGGGGGTGTAAAAAGGGCCCAAACCGTTTGAGCCCAAAATATAAATAAACTAGGCTTAGTTGCAAAGGAAGGAAAAGAAAAGAAAAACAACAGAAGAGAAAAGAGTTAGGGTTTGCGCCGTGGGAAGGAGAGGAAGGAGAAGAGAGAAACTTCTCAAGGTTGCTCAAGGTAAGGGTTTTGGTCCTTTCTTTCTCAATTTTTCCTTTTCCTGTTGTAGTGATTTTCAATCACTCATTGCTTGTTGTTGTGGTTCGCAAGTTGCTCAAGAAGGAGCATCCATCGTTGATTTCGAAGGAGAGGAAGGGAAAGCTTGCGATTTGGGTGATTTTTGGTGTTAGTGGAGCCCTACGATTTGATTTAAGGTAAGGGTGAGCGTTTCATTTAACATAATTAGGTGTATGATAGGTTTTGTTGGGTTATGATGTTGTATGATGCATTGTTGATGTTATCACGTGATTAAATTTATGGGATGATGAATTGAGTTTCGAATTGGGTGAGTTGATAGGGTTAAAAATCGATTCCCATGTTGTTGGTGATTAAATAGTTGTTGTTTGCTTTGTTGAATTAAGTGTGGTTGTTGTTTTTCAATTGGATATAGCGCTGTTTTTTTGAAAACACAAGGTGCTGTTTTTGATGATTAAATTGTTGCTGTTTGCTTGGTTAAATTATGTGCTGTTGCTATTTTTTTTATTGAATATAGTTGCTGTATTTCAAAGATATGAGGTGTTGTTTTAGTTGTTGAATTGTTGCTGTTTTGTTAACAAAGAATTGAGGTTTTCATGAAAAGATAGTGCAGATTTTTCTTTTATAAAGTTGCTGTTTGTCACAAAAAAAAATTGGGGCTGTTTTGGCGAAAATATAGTGTAGATTTTGTTAAAATATAAGTTGCTGTTTTGTCTTGTTTTGTGAAAATATATAGTGCAGTTTTTTTCATAATTGCATATAGTTGCTGTTTTTGTGAAAATATATATAGTGCAAAAGATATTTTTTATAAATGAGTATAGTTCTTTGTTTGGTGAAAATATATAGTGCTTTTTTTTTCTATAATTGCATATAGTTGTTGTTTTGTGAAAATATATATAGTGCGATATTTTTTTATAAATGAGTATAGTTCTTTGTTTCCATGAAAATATATAGTGCTGATTTTATAATTGAGTATAGTTCTTTGTTTTATGAAAAAATATAGTGTGATTTTCAAAAAAAATATAAGTTCTTTATTTGTCACTAAATTGGGTGCTATTTTGCGAAATATATAGTCTGAGAATTTTCAAAAATGTAAGTTCTTTGTTTTGTCACTAAAATCAATGCTATTTTACGAGATATATATAGTGCTGATTTTTAAAAATATAAGTTCTTTGTTTGTTATTAAATTGATGCGGTTTTTATGAATACAAGTTCTTTTTTTCGAGAATAGAGCTCATTGTTTTCTCTAATTTTGTTGTTGGTCAAGGACCGAATTTTACGAGCTTGTTTTATCATTGAATGGTCGTAAGAGGTTATACTACTAGTGAACTCCTTGACTATGGCTAGACCGTGGTTTACCACTAAGGCGTAATTTCTTTTCATCGGTGTATTTACAAAGGCATCACCGAGAGCCTTGCAAATGTGGCCAATGCCTCTTTGCGAGTAGTACCGGTTACCTGAGTAATCCCATAGTCAATCGGTTTACTATTTTATAACCCACAAAACTAAAAGATAAGTGATTGATGATGATGTGTTGTTTAATGATTGTGATGTGAATGACGAATGCACTCTACGAGTGTTTATAATGATGTGTCACTTAAATGATTGTGATGTGAACGACGAATACACTCTACGAGTGTTTTATGATGATATACCTTGAGTGGTTATTTGTTTTATGATGATGATGGTGAGTACCCCAAGTGAGTGTTGGTTGAATTGCACATGTGTTATAGGATCTCATGGCATGTGCATACTATGACTTATATTGATGATGTTATGCCTTGAGTGGTTTTCTTCTATAATGAAGATATGCCTTGAGTGGTTTTTAAAGATGATATGGTACCATCATGCATATGCCCGCGTGTGGGTTGCATCTTCATACATAAACATAATTGTGAGTGGTGCTGTTGTGATTTGAGCCGGTGTTGTGTAATTATGATGTGGTGATGATACTTTGTGATTGTCCCTGCTTATTACTCTATTGTGTATCTGATTATGTTTCTTTGAAATTCTCACCCCTTCTGCTTGGAATGTTGCTCTATTGTGGCAACGCCGAGGTACCATGAGTGAAGGTGCAGTGCCTTATTCTTTAAATTTTTGGGTCAGTAATGTTGTGTCGCTCTCGATCATCAGAATCCCAGGGGCGTGGAGTGGGATAATTGGTTTAATAATTGTATACACGATTTTTAATTGTCACCTTGAGACGTGTGTGAGAGTATTTGGTGAGTTGGTAGTTATCTGCATTGCGATTGTGTTTTATGAGAAAGGATTTCCCATAACATGATGTTTGATTGCACAAATTGAAGAGTGCATTATTTGATGAGTTTTTAATGAAGTGTAGCATTTCTTTTCTATCAAGTAACGAAATTTTATTTTTAAGAAAAAGGAATTACTCTGATAAATGACACGTAATATAAGGGTAGAAAAGGGGTGTTACACCGCCCAAATTCAAGGTCCCCGATTTTGACAAATACCGAGGTGCGACCTGCCCAAAGAGTCACTTGACGATGTATTGTAGGAAGATGTCTACCTACTCCGTGATGACAAATTGCTAATCCACTTTGCTTCCAAGATAGCCTTCTTTGGGCATCCCTTAATTGGTATATGAAGTTAGAGCCATCCCAAGTCCATTTCTTTGGAAGGATTTAGCAGAGGCATTCCTCAAGCAATATCAATACAATACGGACATGGCGCGGACCAGAACACAGTGCGCAGAATATGAACAAGAAGGAAAATGAATCGTTTAAAGAGTACGCCCAGCGATGGAGGGCTTTGGCCGCACAAGTCACACCTCCTCTTTTAGACAAAGAATTGGTTTCTATGTTCATGGAAACCCCGCCACCGCTTATATTATGATCGTCGATCGATCGGTGCATCCTCCAATTTTTTGGGATGTGGTGATTGTGGGAGAGAGATTGGAGAATGGATTGAGAAGTGGAAAGATTGCACATGGGGTCCACAAGTAACATAAGTTCCCGAAAAAGAAGCCTTTCTCGGCTTTCCCAAAAAGAAGGAAGGGAAACCAATGCCATCACTGTCAGCCCACCATACCAGCCACCCAACATCCCAGTCCCCACTCCCACACAAACAACCCATCCATTCCAAAACAACAACTACCAAAGGACCTATCCAAACAGAACAACCTTTGACCCAATCCCCATGTCATACACAGACTTATTCAACTACCTCATCACCAATAAGCTCATCAATACAAGACCCATGAAACCTGTCCAACCACCTTACTTTCGGAGGATACAACCCCAATAGTACACGTGCTTTCCACGGCGGGCAATTGGGCATGTTGTGGAGGATTGCAAAGCCTTCAAGATAGTGGTGCAGGACTTGATAGACAAAAAAGGCATAACTTTCAAGCAGGAGGATCCAAGCATCACAACTAATCCGCTGCCTGGTCATGGGAAATATGCAATCAATGCCATCCATGATATGGGGGGCCAATCCTTAATCAAAGTTGTGGAGTGTATCCAAACCCCATTAGAGGTTATTCATGCAGAGCTGTGCAAATTCGAGGTCATCAAGAGAGGATGTACTCAGAAAGAAGCATGTGTTGATGCTAATTGTGTCGGGGCATGTGAGGCCTTCAAGACAGTTTTGCAGGACCTATTGGATCGTCATATAATCCAAATAGGCGTACAAGAGAAAGAGGAGGATGTGTTGACTTTCCAATCAGATAAGAGCAGATATGTTCAGAAACCTATCGAGGTCCCGTATAGCCGAAAGCCGATTGTGGAGATACCTAAAACCATTGTGATTCCCGTCCCAGCTCCTTATCAAAAGAGTAGTGCTGTTCCATGGAGCTATGGGGTGTCAGCTCCAATTCAGAAGCCTCTAGTTGTTCCTGATGTCACAAACATTGCGGGAAGCAGTGGAATCACAAGAAGCGGACGTGTTTATGTCCCCGAAGTCCTGAAAAATGTTCCATCAAATGAGGATGAGGAAAGGATTCGCAAAGGCAAGGGTATAACACAAGAGCCCAAGGAAAGTAGGAAGGTGTCAAAGCAAGAGGCCACTGAATTTTTGAAAATCATGCGGCAAAGTGATTACAAAGTGGTGGACCAATTGCACCACACTCCTGCAAAGATATCTATCATGTCCCTATTGCTAAACTCAGAAGCCCACCGAGATGCCTTGGTTAAAGTACTGAATGAGGCCCATGTCGCCCAAGATATTACTGTCAATCAGTTGGATGGCATAGTTGGGAACATCGTTGCATCTAATTACCTTACTTTCACTGATGATGAGCTCACCCTGCAGGAAGGGGCACAATAAGGCGTTGCATATCTCAGTGAAGTGTGGTGAATATACGCTTTCCAGGGTTCTCATTGACAATGGATCCTCATTGAATGTTATGCCCAGATCAACGATGAACAAGTTAGAGGTGGATTGTTCCTACATGAGACCTAGCTCAACCCTGGTCAAAGCCTTTGATGGGTCTAAGAAAGAAGTCATAGGGGAAATGGAGTTTCCAATGCAAATAGGGCCTGAGGTGTTCTATGTGACTTTTCAGATTATGGATATTGAGTCCTCATACAGTTGTCTCTTGGGTAGACCTTGGATCCATGCAGCAGGCGCTGTCCCCTCAACACTTCACCAAAAACTCAAGTTTGTAGTCGACGACAAGCTTGTAGTTGTCTCTGGGGAGGAAGAGTTCACGATCACAAGAAACTGCCCCTCTCATTATATTGAAGCTGCAGAGGAATCCCTCGAATCCGCCTTTCAATCCTTAGAAATTGCGAACGCTGTGTTCGTAAGTGAAGAATCCCCACTACCTGTACCCAAATGGTCTAATGCTGATGTTATGGTAGCAAAAGTTATGCTGAAGAGTGGCTATCATATTGGGAAGGGACTAGGAAGATCTGAGCAAGGAATTATGTCACCCGTGCATCTGCAAGAATACAAGGACAAACGTGGGTTAGGCTATTGGCCCACTCCAGCTGATAAGAGAAGAATGGCTGAGGAAAAGCGTGAGAAGAGGTTGGCTAGGCTTCAAGGAAGAGAACCCAGATTGATGATGGCCCCCATAGGTGATCTCAGGCGAAATTTCAGGAGTGCTGGCGCGTTGAACCCTAATCAGATAGCTGTCATCGAGGAAGAGTTAGTTGAAGAAGGCGAAGGTCGGGGCCTGGTTCGTCGCAGTGTTACAGGAGAAGAAATTGGCAACTGGAAGATCGTCGATTTCCCTGTTGTTTTCATTTCAAAGTAATGATCTATGTAATGCAAATCCTTTGGCTCTGCCCAAGGCCTTAGGACATTTTCGTAGGGGCATGCATGTTTTCTTTTAAATATCATCTATCAATGAAATGTAGTTTTGAATTCTCAAATGAATAAAAATTGCTTTTTGCGTCTTCATTTTGTGTCTCTATTTTTTGCTTGTTCATTGCTTTTCTATTCCCGCAAATGCAGATCTAAAATGAATGCCTTTGAAAATAATGATGCCAACGATTCATATGTTAATTTTGATTACCCCGTTAATCAAGCTGAGGAGGATGTTGAGGATGACTGGGAAACTCCTCCGGAATTGATGAGAATGGTTGAGCAAGAAGAAAAGGTTATCCACCACATGGAGAAACTGTCGAGATCATCAATTTAGGCATGAGGCGTAAAAGAAAGAAGTCAAGGTTGGCACTTCAATGAAAAAGAGTGAGCATGAGAAGTTGGTTCAACTCTGCGTGACTACGTTGATGTCTTTGCATGGTCGTATGAGGATATGCCCGGATTAGATATCGATATAGTGGTGCACAAGCCGCCATCAAGCACGAGTGCCCCTCGGTCAAACAAAAGTTAAGGAGGATGAAGCTTCGAGATGTCTTTAAAGATCGAGACGCGAAGTGAAGAAAGCGATTTGACGCTGGTTTCTGGCCGTAGCCAAGTATCCTGATGGGTTGCTAACGTTGTGCCGCATCCAAAAAGGATGGAAAAGTTAGAATGTGTGTGGATTACGAGAGATCCGAACCGGGCGACCCCAAGGGCGATTTTCCTTGCCTCATATTGATGTCCTAGTAGATAGCACAAAGACAACACTCCCTTTTCTCCTTCATGGACGGGTATTCGGGTACAATCAGATTAAAATGGCTCCTGAGGATATGGAGAAGACTACTTTCATAACTCTCTGGGGAACGTTCTGCTATCAGGTTATGCCGTTTGGGTTAAAGAATGCCGGCGCTACTTACCAAAGAGCTATGGTCACGTTGTTCCACGATATGATGCACAAAGAGATTGAGGTGTACGTGGACGATATGATCGCAAAGTCCAGAACAGACGAAGAGCACATTGTTAATCTGCGGAAGCTCTTTGAACGGTTGAGAAAGTTCAAGCTCAGGTTAAATCCAGCTAAATGCACCTTTGGGGTGAGATCAGGAAAACTATTGGGGTTTATTGTCAGTCAAAAGGGGATAGAGGTTGACCCAGATAAAGTGCGTGCAATTCTCGAGATGCCTACTCCTAAGACAGAAAAAGAAATTCGGGGTTTTCTCGGAAAGATGAACTACATTTCGTGTTTATCTTCCGATTAATCGCCACTTGTGAACCAATCTTCAAATTATTGTGCAAGAATCAAGAGACTAAGTGGAATGATGATTGCCAAGAAGCTTTCGAGAAGATTAAGAAATACTTGCAGAATCCGCCTATCTTGATGCCTCCTGTACCCGGCAGACCCTTGATCTTGTACCTAACCGTGCTAGACAGCTCAATGGGTTGTGTGTTAGGGCAACATGATGAATCTGGGAAGAAAGAGCATGCCATTTACTATTTGAGCAAGAAATTCACTGACTGTGAAACAAGGTACTCACTGCTAGAAAAGACTTGTTGCGCTTTAGCTTGGGCTGCTCATCGTTTGAGGCAGTACATGTTAAGTCATACTACTTGGTTGGTATCTAAAATGGATCCTATCAAGTACATCTTTGAGAAGCCCGCACTTACAGGAAGACTTGCCCGTTGGCAAATGCAGTTATCAGAATATGATCTCCTATATGTCACTCAGAAAGCAATTAAAGGTAGTGCGCTGGCCGAATACCTGGCACACCAGCCCGTCGAAGATTATCAGCCTATGCAGTATGACTTTCCAGATGAAGATATCATGGCCTTGTTTGAAGAAGGGAAGTCCCCAGAAGATGAAAGATGGAGAGTGGTGTTCGACGGTGCTTCCAACGATTATGGGCACCCGGGTCAGGCGATCTTTGGTGTGTCCGACGATCGCTTCATACCATTCACTACTAGATTGAGCTTCTATGTCACAAATAATATCATGGAGTACGAGGCATGCATTCAGGTATTCAGCGACTTTAGATTGGAAAGTTAAAAGATTAGATGTGTACGGAGACTCGGCCTTTAGTTATCCATCGGTGAACGGAGATTGGGAAGCCGAGAGATCCCGAGCCGACATCAGATGCAGATTACATCCGAGAATTGGTTGAGCCCTTCGAAGAAATCACATTTCAACATCTCCTCGTAGAGAGAATCAACTGGCTGATGCACTAGCCACTTTAGCTTCAATGTTTAATGTCAACTGTGATAAGAACTTGACCCAGATCAGAATCCAGATCGAGGTTTCTGGCACACTCCTACTCCTGCGCAGCAATTGAAGATAATGAAGATGATAAGCCTTGGTATCATGACATCAAACAAGATATATCTGAGCAGAGTATCCTACTGGGGGCATCGAAAAATGATAAAAGAACACTTAAAGGTGTCAATGAATTTCTTCTTGAGTGGCGAGGTGCTCTACAAGAGGAATCATGATAAAGTACTCCTTAGGTGTGTGGCAAAGAAGGAGGCAGATAGGATCATGAGTGAGGTGCATGAGGGCTCGTTCGGGACTCATTCCAACGGACATACCATGGCAAGGAAGATATTAAGGGCTGGCTATTATTGGCTGCAGATGGAGTCGATTACTACTGATTTTGTAAGAAAGTGTCACAAATGCGATTCTACCGACCATATACATGTGCCACCGGCTTCATTAAATGTCTTGACTGCATCTTGGCCATTTTCAATGTGGGGCATGGATGTCATTGGTCCCATAGAGCCCAAAGCGTCAAACGGGCACCGCTTCATCCTAGTTGCAATTGATTACTTCACCAAATGGGTCGAAGCTGCTTCATATTCCAAACAGTAACCCGATTACGTGGTTGCCAAGTTTGTAAAGAAGGACACTCGTGTGTCGCTATGGTCTCCGGATAAAATCATCACGGACAATGGCAAAGAATCTAAGCAAAGTAAGATGATGAAAGATTTGTGTACGAGTTTAAGATCAAACATCACAATTCCTCTCCCTACCAGTCCAAAGATGAAATGGGCGAATGGCGACCAATAAGAATATCAAGAAAATCGTGCGAGAAGATGGTAGTAACCTATAAGGATCGCACGAGGTGCTTCCATTTGCTTTGCGGGTATCACACCTCGACGCACTTCGCCGACCGGCAACCCCTTCTCTCTAGTGTGCGGTCGGCGAGCTTCTTCCCATTGAAGTCGAGATACCCTCTCACGTGCCTTGATGGAAACCAAGTTGGAAGAAGCGAGAATGGGTCCGAGCTCGTCTCCGGATCATTTGAATCTCATTGAGGAGAAAAGAATTGATGCCCCGTGTGTCATGGTCGGTTGTATCAACAAAGGATGAAGACGACTTTTCGACAAGAAGGTTCGCCCTCGAGAATTGTGAAGGAGACCTTGTGCTCAAGAAGATTCTCGCCTATCCATAGTGACCCCGTGGGAAATGGACTCCTAGCTATGATGGACCATATGTGGTAAAGAAAGCCTTTTACGGAGGAGCATTGATACTCACCAACATGGATGGTGAAGAACTCAAGAACCAGATCAATTCAGATTCACCAAGAAATATTACGCTGAGAAAATAAAAGGAAAAAGAGAAAGATGAGCCAAGCAAGAATTAGCTCGCTAAGTTGAAAACCCGAGAGGCGGCCTAGGCAAAATTGAGCGACCGGTGGATTGAAAACCCAAAAAGGCGATCCAGCAAAAATTGTGGTCGAGAAAAGTTGGACATAAAAAGGAAACGAAAAGCGGCAAGCAAAGACTCCAAAAGCTTGGACAAAAGGGTAATCAAAGTTGCAAGTATGAGCGGTTGGCATCAAACGCTCCAGAGGCAAAGAATGTTCATAAGATCTCATTGCGTCCATTCTCTTGTTTTTCTTAGTTTTGAAAAATTTCCAATGTACTTCTTTCGATGGCGTGACATTCGCGCGCGTCGACTTCCATATGAATAAAAGTCCAAACTTTTCACTCTATCGGTTTGTTGTCTTATCAATGCTTTCTTTTCATTTCGCTTTAAGACCACGTTTTATGGTAGATGATAAATAAATCATGGAAATGTGCATAAGTCATAGCATTAAGATCATCGCGAAATTTTTGAAAATAACAACAAAAAGAGAGCGATCTTTCGACCAAGCAAGCTCACAAAAATCAAATAAGAAGCTGATTTCATTAGAACAAGAGACGAAGCTCGGCTCTCGAATTTTTATCATAGATGATCGTTGTGTCTCATAGCGCAAGTCCCGCGAGTTAGTCGGACTCAAAGAAAGGAAAAGCCAAAAAGAAAAAAAAAAAAAAAAAAAAAAAAAAAGGGGGGTTTGAAAAAGCAAAAGAGCAATAAACAAATAAAGTCATGCATTACATTCACTAAGCATAAAATCATGCACTCGTCGGACGTAGAAAATAATAATAGAGTAAAGAAAAGGAAATTCGAGGCATTTGCATTACATTCATCATAAGAAAAGAAAAAGAAAATGACAATCATGGCATTTGCATTGCATGCATTGGTTCGTTTTTAGTTACAGACAAGTGAGAGAGAGGATAAACACCGCGGTGTTAATGCTCGCCTTCAGATTCCAAAATTCTCCCCCAAGTTGGGAGTTCAGAAAAAAGAGAGAAACAAAAAGAAAAAGAGAGCGCCAGCGCGAGGCGCGCATTGCGGATTGGAGCCTGAGAGATCATCGCTCCTTCTCGCGAGTCTCACATCGTATCACGAGCAACACGATGGACCGCAGCCCCATGTGAGGTTCAACGGAATAGCTGTATCAGCCTAAGATACAGTCCGTGCATTGATCTGTATATCAGTTCCGGAGCTGATAACGATCCCCCCGGTCGCTCGAAAGACCATTCTCGTGAAGCGTGCTCCCAAAGCCACGTGCAAACTCGGATTAAATCAAGAGTTCGTTTAAGGATTCTGAGTTTTAGCGGCACTGGGCAATTTACCGCTTCCCGCACGCAAGTGCCCATTTTACCTTTTCTGTCTGCACGTCAGTGTTCATTTACTGTTTTCGCATTGACACGAAAGTGTCTATTTTAAAAATAAAAAAAAAAACAAAAAAGGAAAAAGAAATTTTGATTTCCCCCAAGTGGACAAAATTGGTATAATTTCTGAATTCTTTATTTCTATTTTATCCTCGAAATATGTCTCGGTCAATTCATATTTCTTGATAAAATCCAAATAAAGAGGGGCAGCTGTCATACCCCAATTTTGTCCGTCTTCTTTTAGCCACTTGTCTTATTTAATTTGTACTATTGTGAATACTCAATATTTAACGGTGTTTTGATGTCTTCCGAAAAATTACGAGAATATGCAACTTATGCGTGTTTTGCGTGTTTTAGTCTTTAAATACGTTATTATGTTCGTTTGGGTCACTTTCGCGTTATTTTATAGTTAAACGAGAGATATAAAAAAAAGAGAGAGCACATAATTGGAAAATTACATAAATAATAGATTTAAGTGGTTTTATTACCATGTTTATTTTTTGTTACAATAATCAAAAAATATAAAAAAATATACAAAGAAAGGGACACATGAAAGGTGCTGCGTGTGTGGAATACAACACCAGCAAGCATCACAGTAAAAACAAGAGCAAGAATCCAATATGCAGCAGCACCAAAGCTCCAAATAGAAGACCTCTTTTTCCTTGTAAATTCTTTTCTCTGCACACATACACAAAGGGAAGAGATTAGGCAAACAGATAACAGTCAAACAAGTCTATATTTGTGAATACAACAGTGACTTGGATGAAGGAAAAACTGCTCAGAAATTTTAAAACACCAAAATGTGAAACTCTTGAACCAATACAAATCAGAAAATAGACATTACAGTGCATTCATCTATGCATACTGGACTATAAATTAAGCTTCAATTACCACTGAAAAACACAGAAAACTGAGAGGGAGAGGAACAGCAACAAGAACACACTGACCAGCAAATACAAGCAGAAAAAAACACAAGCACAAACAGATAGAGCAACCACACTGAAACATTGAAACACAAAACACACATTGATACACAGAAACAGCAATACGCACAACGGGAATAAAACAGAACAAAAATGGTTTTTAGAATGTGAAGGAGGAGAAGAACAATAGCCAAGCACGAAACAAAAACAAAAACAAAGAAAAACGTATACACATGCATAAACAGAGAAGAAGGGAAGACCTGAAAAAGAAAATAAGAAGCTCCTGAGATCCCACCGTCGCCGTGACCTCCGCCGCGAACCATCATCACCACCGTACACCACCACGCCTTCTCGGTTCGTCTCTCTCTATCCCTCTCTCGATTTCTTTCTTTCTCTCTTCCTCTCTCTCGAAAAATTCTCTCTCCGCTTCGAAATGGGAATCGGCAAGCAGTGTGAGAGGAGAAAGGATTTAGGTTTTTTTTCTTTCTTTAGTTTTGGGGAGGAATCACAGTGAGAGAGAGAGAGGAAAGATTTAGTTTTTTTTTACTTCTTGGGGGCAAATCGGCGTGAGGAAGAAGAGAGGAGGAGAGATTTAGGGGTTGCTGTTTGGGGGGGGAATCGTGTATTTGGAGGAGAGAAAGGGGAATAGGGTTTCTGTTTTCATTTTGCTTAAGTATTGGACGGGTCATGGGCCCTTCTCTTTGTTTTTGTTAAGTTTTTTTTAAATCAGATTACTAACGACACCCCCTACGTTAATAATACAACCCCCGTAATTAGTTATACCCCTTTTTATTATTTCACACCCCTTTTCAAAAATCTTTTCAAACTCTTTTCTAATTGATGCAAGTCATTAGTGACTATCACCCAAAGCCTTGGCTTGTTTGATTGTCATGAACGCTATCAAGAGTTATTAGTAATGACCACTCAAAGCCTCTGCTTGCTTGGTCATTACGAAAGCTCTTCCCCTTTTCAAAAACCTTTCAAAAACATTTTTAAGTAGAACTATGTCGCTTTGATTCCCATTCGGGATACGTAGGAACGAGCCCACGCTCGTCAAGCGCAACGAATAAAATCATTTTTTCACAATCAGTAGACATTAATATTTTTTCGAACAAAAAATCGTTTTTAAACCCATTGTTGCTAGTGGCTAATCGGAACACGTGTTCGTCTCAGCCATTGGCGGCAATGTATATTTTCAAAGAACAACAAGCGATGATCACCCATAACTTTGGTTAGTTTGATCATTCGTGCAATTAATCTCTTTCGAAAACCATTTTCAAAAGATCAAATAAAACGAAGTTGCTACTAACGATCAATCGTAACCTTCGTTAAATCGACGATGGTAGTGACTCTCATTTTCAAGAGTAATTAGCGGTGATTACCCATAACTTTCGTTAGTTTAATCATTCGCGAGAATACTCGTCATATTTCAAAACTCACTAAAAAGATAAAAGACAAAAACCTTTTTCATGACGAACGAGAACTACGTAGCTTTGAATTCTCCATCGCTTTTGGGAGATACGTAGGAGCGAGAAGTCAATTCTAAATCAAGCGCCAAAAATAAAATTTTTTATTAAGTTTTCCCATTTACCTTTTAATAAGAAATAAAAGGCAAATCTAGGTATTCTTCAAATCAAACGTGAAACCACACACTTAGTTAAAGGTTCCCTCTCAGTAGAGAGGACGCGTGGGGTGCTAACACCTTCCCCGCACGTAATCGACCCCCGAACCCATATCTCTAGTTTTCGAAAGACCATCTGCCTTATTCAAAGACCTTTTTTCAATGTTTTAGTCTTAAAATTAAAATATTGGTGGCGGCTTCGTAAAATTTTCACGTTGTACATTGAGAAACCCAAACCGGATTTTTCGGGGTGCAACACTTACAATTACCCCCCTGCTGTTAGTTAGAGTTAACAGAGTTAACTCTATGCTGACTAGGATGACAAATGGACTCCACATTGGCATGACACGTAGATGTTGCTTATACACGTGTTATGTGAGTCACTCTTCACTCTTCTCTCACTCTCTACTCAGACACCAGCCATTTTCATCTCGTCTCTCACTCTTCACTCACTCAGATATAATGAGTTGATTTCTTCAATCTTCACAGTTAGGGATTCGTTTACACTTGAAGACGAAGACGAAGGAACGAAGTGAAAGCTCACTCTTCTCCAAGTGTTTAGCCTTAGCTTCATTTGTTTCTGAAACTGCCACCATGGTCACTCTGTGAATCTCTAATTCATCGTCCCAAATAAACAGCTTGCATCCTATTTGCTTCTACACAGATTTAGACAAACCACAATGATCTCAGAAACGATTTCTTACAATATAAAACCGAAAAAATCAATGGAAAACAATAATTAAAATCAACTCTAGAACTTACCCCCCAATTAATACACCTCCAGAACCTTCTTCCAGGATTTTCAGAAGTGTTTGAAATCCATAAACACATTGCCAATTGACATCCACAAACAGGGACTTGAGCTTGCCCTATTCTAGATACACCATTGGAAGAGGTGTTGCTTGTGGCCATGCTTCTCAACAAACGAAGATGGAAGAAGATAGAAGAAGAAGGACTTTATATTTGCCGAAGATGGTTCGTCAGAGAGAAGAAGAGTGAATGAGGAATGAATGAAGAAGAAGATATGAACCCTAATTATCATCTACGTGTCATCCTAGTCAGCATAGAGTTAGCTCTGTTAACTCTAACTAACAATGAGGGTAATTGTAAAGAATTAATATTTCTGAGTTTATTTTAAAAGTTTTTTCTTTTTCTGAGGGGGTATATGGATAAAGTTGATATTTGCAGGGGTAATCACTATTCAAGCCTAAAAAAAATCTAATAAAAAAATCATATAAAAGAAGATCTAATAAATAAAAAAAATCTTCCGTCAAAAATAAAAAAAATTCTCTCTTTCATTTCGCTTTAGAAAATTCAGACAGAAACAGAAGCTAACCAAAACGACCAACGTTCGCGTTGCATTACGATCGTTGCAAGCAAGTGGAAGAAGAAGCAAAAAGAAAGAGAAAGAAAGAGCGAGAAAATAAGCGAGAAAATTCAGAGACTCACTCACACATAGACACCACTCTCAGATCCAAATCTCCGTTCCTCTTTCCACCTCCACCCGTTAACGTGACCGATTCAGATCTCGCGTTCAATCCAATTGGATCCGTTTGAGCTTCCAACGATGAATCCGTTCTCTTCAGGCACTCGTCTGAGGTTAGCATTAAAAATTCTGCTGTTTCATTATTATTCATGAAGAAGTAGAAGAGGAAGAACCATTGCTGACTGAGAATAAGTTCAAATTTTGTAAAATTGTTTAGCATCAATGAAACTGGTAACAGATTAAGCTGATTAATTAGTGTTTTTTGTGGTATAATTGCTGTTATTGTTATTTACATTCCATTCATTGAGATTCTACAGAAGACGTTGCCAATTGCCAGATCCTTAGTTTCTTGTTGAAAAGAAAATAAGTTAGATTGTAATTTTGCCTCCACGGGTACTTCTATGGATAGTGTCATTGTGATCCTACTAAACGATGTTGATGCTGTTATTGATGTAATGCGGGTTGTTACTTGAGAGGGAGTTTATTGCTACTTTTGGAAACTTAGTGTGTGTTTGGATGGTGGAGATCTTCTAACTGATTGGGAGTTTTATAAAAGAGGGGAATAAAAAGTGAAGCAGTGACTATGAGGTTCAGTCTTCATGTGCAACTTATGAAAAGTGAAGTTATCGACTCGGATGTCAGCGGAGTCGATCACGCGTTGCTATGAGTATTGTTACATAGGTGTATGAATATGTGAATTTTATAGAAGTAGAATAGAGTGGTTAAGATTTAAGAACAACTTAAATTATGCTTTGAAGCAGTTTTTTCTCTTACCTGCTTTGCAGATTTTGAGTGGATAACAAGATTGAATGCCTCGTGTTGTGCTAATATGCCATCTTTACAGTTGGAAAGTAATAACCAATAGGCTATGCCTTTCAAATTTTAGAATGGGGTTTTATCATTGACTTTTTTATGGTATTCCGCTCATGATTTGTTTCATTGGGTCATCCTTGTCCATCTCTTCTGGGTTAACTTTGGTCTTTCTAGTATTACATGATACATGAAAATTGAAATTATCGTCCTTCTAGAAAGTCAGAGTCAAGCCCTATTTTCCTTTCTACATATCTTGTGATTGAATTTTTTTTGAAGTACTTTTTACATGCAAATCAAATGCAGTTAACATATTTATTTTTTTTTTTTTTTGAAAAAATGACTGATGTTTGCTGTATAGTCTGTGTGCACACTAGTTAACTGTTATCAGTATCTTCTAACCATCTAGTTCATATCCCTTTTTTTAGGGACATGATTCGGGCCATACGTGCTTGCAAAACTGCTGCAGAGGAACGTGCTGTTGTAAGAAAAGAATGTGCTTCGATTCGTGCGGCAGTCGATGAAAATGATCAAGACAATAGGCATCGGAATATGTCTAAGCTAATGTTTATCCATATGCTTGGCTACCCCACACATTTTGGTCAAATGGAGTGCCTTAAGTTGATAGCATCTCCTGGATTTCCGGAGAAGAGAATAGGTTACCTTGGCCTTATGCTGCTTCTTGACGAAAGACATGAAGTTTTAATGTTGGTCACCAATTCTTTGAAACAGTATCCAGTTGCAAGTCAATATTTCATTTGTTTTATAATCGTCAATATTTTATTTGTTTTATAATTGTCAATTTTGAGATTCCTTTTTACAAATTTTCTAGAAAGTAATAACAAAGATGGGTGATGGCAACCTTAATTAAATCTCAGAGATCTTAATCATACAAATCAGTATATAGTGGGGCTTGCTCTTTGTGCCTTAGGAAACATTTGTTCAGCAGAAATGGCTCGTGATCTTGCACCAGAAGTTGAGAGATTGCTGCAATTTCGAGATCCAAATATTCGGAAAAAGGTGACTTTTCATTATATTTCATATTCTTTCATCAGATTTATATCACTTCAGAAACATTTGAACTTGATGCATATATTGGGTATATAGACCTGTGCATCCATGAATGCTTAGAGGAAAACAAGCCAGGAATGCTTTTCTGGCTTCACAATGCCTCCAATACATATTGACAATAACATGCTCTCAACTTAAAGTCATTAGTTTTAGAACTTCTCTGCTATTATTCTGCAAGATAATGGTTTGTTACTTGTTCCTGTTTCTTAAATTCTTTAGTGGTTTCTACCACATGGATTTGGTACAAGCAAAGAAACAAAATGTCATATGGGACAAACTTCTGGTTCTTGTACAACTTGCCTACACCTTGGTGTGGTTGCCAAATATTGAAGTTTTACACTTAACTTTTCCTGGATAGGACTGTAGAGTGAGAATCAAGAGACCATTTACATCTATCCTATCATTCCCAGCAGGAAAAGAACAGGAAGGCATACACTAAAATAGATATAAGCGTCCAAGTCAAAAGAATTTGTTAAATTGGCAAAAATGTGGATTTCAAGAGGGTCCAAGGAATTTGCATTTTCTTAGTAACATTTTTCAAATAGGTTCGCTTTTTTATTTTCACCTGGTAATTTTAGTATACATCGACTAGGATGGTTTTGTGATGGAATGCCCAACTAAGAACGCTACTCTTCCATTCTGTGATGTTAAATAAAGCTTATTTTATGGTGGCTTGTGCTACATCTTTATGTCATTACAAAAGATTTTTTGGAGTGCCACCTGTTGAGGAGTGGAGAATGGAAACTTGCTTAAAGTTATTTGATCACAAGAGAATAAGGCCTACAGAGGTTTTAGTGAAAAAGTGAATCAAATGGAAGATAGTTCAATTTAGAGGGGTAGAGGAAGACCTAACAATTACATGAAGAGAAAACATTAATAAATTTCTTTCTTTTAATGCTTTTACTTAAAATTTGGTTTTCATATCGAGCCCAATAGTATCAATTGATCCATTTGCTTAAAATTTGGATGCTGTATGCATTTTCGTTTTTGATCACATAATACTAAACATAGTTTCAGAGTTATAAGATGGATGAAAGGTTATTTGGTCGTGGATATCAACTTTTGTCATTCATGTGCTGCAGAATTTGTTTAATGTTTTTTGGATATTCATTTTTCCCCCCTTTTTCGTTATTTTGAGTGGAATCTGCCTCCCAATACCTAAGTGATTCTAGCAATGTTGTAGTTTAATGTTGAGTACTTGTGTTACATACAAAACCTTTCCCATTTAACTGCTTTAATTAATGTTTATTTTAGTAAATTGACTATTCTCACTTTTATATAGGCAGCATTATGCTCTATAAGAATCATAAAGAAAGTCCCAGACTTGGCAGAAAATTTTGTCAATCCTGCTACTGCATTACTAAGGGAGAAGCATCACGGAGTTTTGATTACTGGGGTTCAGCTTTGTACAGAGTTGTGTAAAATCAGCTCAGAAGCTCTTGAACATATAAGAAAGGTGTTTTTCCATCTTCCTGTCTCTGACATAGTGAACTGAAGCAATTTTATGTACTATAGACTCAGCTTGACAAAATCATTCTGTTCTGCAATATCTAAAAACAAACACACAAAATATGGCTTTATACATCATAGCACCGCTTGCTATTCTTTGAGTTAACTTTATGATGTTTGTGGTTCAGAATGGCTAGCTTGGTATGTTTTCATACATAAACCAATGGGACTAAAAGCTGACAAACTGTTTTTGGGGGATAAAATCCAAACATTAACATATTTGGGGGGATAAAATCATATTAAGCCTATAAATATTACGTTCTTGTGTAAAGGCAGGTAAACAAGGCTCATACATGAAACTTTATATTTGACCATAGAGTTTTATCACTTTATCTTTGATTTGACCGTGCTCAGCTTTTGTTGTAATACAAAAACTGAACAATTATTGTAGAAATGCACAGAAGGTCTCGTCAGAACTCTAAAGGATCTAGCAAACAGTCCTTATTCACCAGAGTATGATATTGCTGGCATTTCTGACCCTTATCTCCATATCAAATTGCTAAGATTGTTGCGAGTATTGGGTGAAGGTGATGCTGATGCTAGCGACTCTATGAACGACATACTTGCCCAGGTCAGTGGACATTGGCAATTTTTTAATTTTTATTGTTATATTTCTGCTGCGATGACCCAATTATTTGTCATTTATGCATTGTTTCATTTATGACCCCATTTGTTTAAAAAACCCTACATGCCCTTTGAATATTTTCCACTTGTATTCAATTTTATAAAGCATATTCTTTCCCTTTGCATGCCAAGACAAACTGATGAAGGTATCTTGATAAAGGATCGCGTTAGACCATTCACTACTCAAGTATACAGTAGGATAAAGCACGTAACCAAGAGAGAGAGTGGGAATAATAGTGAGCAAGAATAGGATTATTGTTAATTTGATATGACAGAATGTTTGAGTGACTGGGAATAGGGATTATTGTTATAAGATGTAAGAGGAGAGAAGATAACGGAATCTGTTCAGAGGAGTTGGTTAAATGCAGGTGAAGGCTAAGGAAAGAGGGGGAAGGAAGTTATTCAGTCGGTTGGGAGGTTGCAGCTCCTCAAAGTTCCACTTATTCAGTCTGTTATATCTTTTCTATTCTGTTCATCATTCCCTTTTATAGATAATCTTCTTCATTGTTCACTTGATGAGTGAACTTTTATTGTAAATTCTGTAAAATCTGGGTCCTAACCGTACCTAATTACTCCTTTCCTAAAAAGTTAGTAAGGGTTTTTTTTTTATATATTCTACAAAATCTATGCATCCTATCAATACCTAAATATAGGCTTCCTAACAAATTGGTAGCAGAGCTCCCATCCTGGGGGATTTGGATAGTGAAAACAAGAATGGAATTAGGTGTAAAAGCTCTGAAGACGCCATTTGAGAAATGGAGAATGGCGGCACTAGAAAAGAAGGAAGCGCAGCGGTTGCGCTATAAGCCTTAATTTTTTGATATTTTTGGGTTTTTAGCCGAACTATAAATACTTTTTTTAATAACTACTAGCAGAAGAAAAAATTTGCAGTTAAAGAGAAAGCAAGAGAATTATTCGGCTATCAGGGATCTAAAGTAAAATAACCATGTTTTAGTCAAAATTGTTTCTTGTAATATTTTTTCTTATAGATATGTAACAGTACAAATCTCAAAAAGCAAATAACTTACAGAAAGGCCCACAAACCTGCTGTTTTTTTAAATGAGATTGGGTAGCTGCAATTTATCGTTATGAATAGTATTGTGAGAGTTTTGTTCACCTTTTTCGCTTGCTATCCATCTATACTATTTTATTAATTTATTATCAGAGTCCGTGCATACTACTCTAGTAAATGGGGTTTATATCCGACAAATTAAATATTTATGCCAGGGAGGGTTACAAGGTGGATGGAATAAAGGCCTCTCAGTGCCTATGCATACTCTAATATTTTGGGGTGGATTAAATATTATGCTGTAGTTATGCATCCATAGTTTGCTCGTTGTTAAATTCTACAATGTTTTCACATACCAAGCCTGACTTTTCCATAATAAGTTTTAACTACTTGATGCAAAAATCAAATATGTTTATTAGATATTGCTACAGTTTTCAGTTCTGTTTTGTTATCAAATCCATACACTGGTAGGTAAGTGCGTTGATGAATTTTATTTACTGTGAATTTTTATCGGTAACCAAGTCTCTTTAAAATGTTTGGTTTAATTTTTTAACTTGCCTATATCTTTTAGGTGGCTACAAAGACCGAGTCAAACAAAGTTGCTGGGAATGCCATTTTGTATGAGTGCGTTCAAACAATAATGAGCATTGAAGATATTGGTGGATTACGCGTGCTTGCTATCAATATCCTAGGAAGATTCTTGTCAAATAGGGACAACAATATCAGGTATTTTTCTGGTAAACAAATCATCTGGATTATTTCTAAACCAGCTAGCTGATACTGGCATGAAACGTGCTTGGCTGTATTCTGAAATTTGTATTGCTGTATAACTTTCTTTTACTCAAAATCATGTTTATCAGAAGCAATTCACATCTAGCTTGTCATGAGAAATGTCTATGTGATTCAATTTTGCCTTTGACTGTTTGCAATCAGGTATATATATATAGCTCTCAGACTGCTAAAAAGTAAAACATTTGGGTGGCGTGAAGGGAGCAATAAGGAACAAAGTTTGTTTAAATTATTTTTTTAAATGTGACATTGATCAGAAAAAGATTTCTACTTTAAAAAATATAAAGCACTTCTTAATGGAAATGCAGAAGCTGCTTACACCCTTGCTGTGGTTTTCTGTTTAAGTTCAGTCAGGATGATTTATAATTTTGGATCCAAACAAATAAGTTGAATTATTTCAAAGCAAGTTTTCCTTCTCTGATTTGTTTAACCATATTGAATTACTTTGGTAACCTTGGAGCTTGTATATCTACACTTTCTCTTTTGGCTTTTATGGCACGACTACCATGGATAACCATTGATGATAGGTTGACATGTTAGCTTAGGTAAGTGAAACCCTTTTTCTTTTTTAGTTCGTTGTTTTAAAACCCGACAGATTAATTCCTCTATTGTGTTCTCCTGGCCCTAATCTCATTCCATTCTTTTTGTTTTCTTTTACACCTTGTAATCTTTTGCTTTGTGGCTGCTGTACTTCATTATTGAAGTGAATTGAAATCTTCCAACTTCTCCCTTCAGATATGTGGCACTGAACATGCTGATGAAGGCCGTAACTGTCGATGCTCAAGCAGTGCAGAGGCATCGTGCAACAATTCTGGAATGTGTAAAGGTATTAATGCAGCAGCCTTTCTTGTTTCTTATTTGATGATGAAGCTTAGTTTTCTTTTACAGCTTAAGAGGTTAGTCACCTGACTTCTTGTTTAGGATTCCGATGCTTCAATTCGAAAAAGAGCCCTTGAACTTGTATACGTTCTGGTGAATGAAACTAATGTGAAGTCCTTAACAAAAGAGCTAGTAGATTGTCTTGAAGGCAGTGATCAAGATTTCCGGGAAGACCTTACCACCAAAATTTGCTCTATAGTTTCAAAGTGAGTTGCGGTGGTTCTCAATTACATACCTTTTTTCAGTGCACATGAGATGCGATGTTTTTGTTTGTTTTTTTTTCTCTTAATGTTTTTTGGGGGTGGGGAAGAAAAACTGTTCTATAGTAGAATTGAAATGCTACTTTTTTTCACTATGCAAATTTTTTTTGAGGCGTTAATGGCTTTCCATTAATATAAGATGGTTTAATTTGTGGAACAGGTTTCACTATTGTTAATGATTCTTTTAGAAAGTTTAAAACTGGTTTTTTCTTTCCTTTTTTTATGGGTTAACAATACTTAACATCTTGTCTGTATTTGGTCGTGCAACCTTTGCATTGTGGATATTGCCTTGCTTTCTTCACTCAGTTTTTTCTCTGGGCCTCTTACCATTTTGTATGGGTCTTTTCCCTCTGTTGGTTTAGAGTTAGTAACTGAGAGTCTCTTTTCTTCAATTGTGCCTATAGAATGCTTTAGTTAATTAGCATTCAATGATCTGCGTTTCAGGTTTTCTCACGATAAGATCTGGTACATTGATCAGATGCTCAAGGTTTTGTCAGAGGTATGACTCTTAGAAACAAGTTTTTGTAGTGAATTAAAATCTCCAAATTGAAAAATCCTGATCCATGCTAGTTTTTTAGGGTATTTTTTTTTGAGCAAATGTTAGTTGTTAGTAATTAGTTAGGGGGAGGGGGGAATGTTAGTTTCCAGGATTTGAACCTTGGTCTCCTTCTTCAAACTCCTTCATGTCCCTTAGTTTCTAGTGATTTGTGTTTGTGTATGATAGATAGTTAAGTTGTTTTTCACGGCATGCTACATCTCATGAAGTTGATTGCTATGATAGCGTATATTACATTTTCCTGACACCCCATCACTTTATTTTGCATAAGTTCTAAGCTACACTGCTGCTTCAATGTATTGGTCACAAAGCATCACTAGATAAATTTGCTGTTGTATTGAACATTTGTATCACTGTTTTAATGCTTATATCGTCCATATCGTGCCCTTTTATTCATTTAGAAATTAAGTGCGAGTTTTAATCTCTATGCTATGCTAGTAGGCTGGAAATATCATAAAAGATGAAGTATGGCATGCCTTAATTGTTGTGATAAGCAATGCTTCCAAGCTTCATGGATACACTGTAAGATCATTATACAAGGCATTTCAGACGTCAGCTGAACAGGTGGTCTGTTATACTTATCTATATTGTTGACTTTCTCCTGCTGTCATTTATGTATTAAGATTGATTAATATTTTCATCAGGAAACTCTTGTTCGTGTTGCAATGTGGTGTATTGGGGAGTATGGTGACTTATTAATCAATAATGTTGAAATGCTTGACATAGAAGATCCGATAACAGTAAGTGAATGGATTCTTGAAATTTTATTCATGATGTTTCTACTGTTGCATAGGTTCCATGAATATGACAGTCACTACGAGTAATAACTTCGCAAATTGATATCCATATTGTTCACCTTTCCGCTCGAGGTGAGGTCAACTACAAGGATCAAATGGCATTATATTGTCCCACAGTAAACCTTGTCTAATGATATACCTTTTAAATCTACTTTTTTCTTAGTGGTTTGATCTGTAATTTTCTTGGTTCCTCTCTACCTTCAACTATACAACTATGGGGAGGGTAATGTGTGTGTGCAGACAGGTAAGCCAATTTCCAATTTTGGCACAACATACATGGCTACTTTTGGTTGGAGGACCTAATCCCACCAAATATAGGGAAGACTTCTTTCGCAATAGATTGGGTTTTCCAAACTAGATTTAGATGATTTTCCACGGCTCATGGGTCAGTCCCCCATGCTTTTGTCTTGTTCGTTTCTATTTTTTTATTTATAAAACTATGGTGTAATGCAAATGATGGATAGTGCCTGGGGTGGAAGCATAGTTGGGATGCCTTGCTTTATTGTGATGTCTCGGCCGCATGCCATTTTTGCTTTAAAAAAAAAACTACACAACTACCTTCCATCTGATCTACCTTTCTTGTCGAGGCTTCTACAAGTCCACCTAAAGCAAGTTTCTACCACCTTTTTCACAATAGGTGCAAACCCAAATGTAAAATTTTGTTGACTTTTAATGACATGGATCAATGTTGGGATAGTGTTCTAAAAAGTTTTTTTTTTCTTTTTCAAAATAACAAAATGTACTACCAGTAGTCCCTTTCCAATTTATTTTACTATTATTTAGATGATGATATGCAATGCATAATTTGGCAGCCTGATGCTACAAAGCTGTCACTAATGTGTGGTGTCCAAGGAAGGTCCGGAGTCTGAACCTACTATGTAGGTCTAGATAGTTAGAAATCTTACCTTGCATTTGCAAGAAGTTGATTCGACTACTAACATCTATGTCCTCTGTGTCTCAGACAGTACTGATGTCATGAAACAACTAAAATCCATCAGTCCCATATTATATTATCCTATATTATATTATCCTATATTATCCTCAACTATAAATTGTCTGGTTCTTTTCCTGTTTCTTTTATTATTATATTATCCTATATTATAAATGTGGAAGGACTAAAATTTGTTTCACATGTTTGATTGTTATGTTTAACTAATCTCTGATAGATACTTGTCCATGTCATTTGCTAAATTGTAGAAATCTTGGCACGATATCTACTTGGCACTAAAACCATAAAATTTAGATCCTGGTTTGCCGCCTTTGTTTTACATTCTTATTGCTTAGTTAGTGGGATTGTTTTATAGGGAGTAATGAGCCAATGCCCAATTTCCTAATGTATAGAAGAGATATACATTCCTAGATTAGTGTAACAATGGTTGGGCTGTTGACTACTGAACTGATGCGTGTAATAGTATGCTTTCATATGGAAGCAGGTAGGAAAATCTATTAAATAACCTTTCGTTACATTTTGTTTTAATTTGCTTTTAGTCTTCTACAAATGTCTTTTATTTTATTGTTCATTTATTTCATATGAACAGGTGACTGAGTCAGAAGCTGTGGATGTTATTGAGTTTGCTTTAAAACGCCATGCATCAGATCTTACCACAAAAGCAATGGCATTGGCTGCTTTATTAAAGCTCTCTTCTCGGTTTCCTTCTTGTTCAGAGTATGTTATGATTTTTCAAATGTTTGTGAATATCCTTACATTGTACCTTAAAATGGACATATTTCATCTTTCCTGCCTCAGCTTTCTCAAAATGTAATTTTCAAGTATAAGCCCAGAAGATCAATTCCACATGTTTATTCATCCATATAACAAATAATGATATTTTTTCATCGATGCTCTTCAGTCCTTTTACTAACCATATGTTTATATGCCTATAATAATCTCACATTCTCTTGTATTTGTAAATTTGACAAAAAAATATTCTCTCTTTCATTTTCTATGTATAGGAGAATCAGGGAAATAATTGTTCAGTACCGAGGAACCTAGTGTTAGAGTTGCAGCAAAGATCTATTGAGTTCAATTCGATTATTGCAAAGCATCAAAATATTAGGTGAGGCTAACCGATTTGCTTATTATATTATGTCGAGAACTTGAATTTCTACTACCATCTCTTTAGAGACCCAAAATAAGAAAATATTTATCACCTTGCAGATCTACACTTGTAGAAAGGATGCCAGTTTTGGATGAGGCGACTTTCCTTGCTAGAAGGGCTGGGTCTTTGTCAGATGTAGCATCATCTCCAACTGGACCTTCAGTTAGTCTTCCAAATGGAGTAGCCAAATCTGTGGCTCCTCTTGTAGATCTGCTTGATCTAAGTGCAGATGATGCTTCTGCACCAAGTTCTTCTGGTGGTGATCTTCTTCAGGACCTTCTTGGCGTTGATTCCTCATTGGCGTCACAACAGTCTGGTTAGTGTTTGTGGTTTATCTTATAGAATATAATAATGCATGTATTAGTAAGCATTTTTTATCTAATAAATGCCATTGTTGTTTATAAGTAAGTAGTTCCATTTTTTAAGACCTATGTATATTTTGCACCACTTGGTGGCTAAATCAATACAGGTTTGACCAAGTTTTTCTTTTTTTAAAGGTAGAAAAAAGAAAATTTATTCAGGAGGAACAAAAGAATAAAAAAGAGGATAAGACATCCTCCCAAGAAAATTAAAAAAGATAACACCAAGAACCTGAGCGATTGAATCAGATAACCGGGCATGCTAATCACTTATAACAAAGAAACATCTGGATAGAGACCATACCAAATCACCAAATCTCATTCATCATTGTCTAGGTCATCCAAACTTGAATAATTTGAAGAAAATGGTCCCTGGTCTTTCTCAGTTGAGGTCCCTACAGTGAGTCTTGTCAGCTTGGTAAACATGTTCAGGTGGCTACATTCCCAAGCAGAGTTTCTCATCAGGAAAATTTTCCTTTTAATCTTGTTCATACAGATATGTGGGGTCTGAGTTGTGTCACTTCTATCTTAGGTTTTAGATACTTTGTTACTTTGATTGATGATGTATATATATATATATATATATATATATATATATATATATATATATATATAGGGGACGACTCGGGTGAGAACACTTGGTTATAATGAGAACGTGAGAACATTTAATTACAATCGTTGGATTAAAATTAACGGCTCAGATTATGACATTAATTACACGATCTCGAATAATTGTTTCCTTTTTAATTAAAGATCACGAGAGATTTTGTAATTAATGATAGAATCTGAGCTGTTAATTTTAATCCAACGATTGTAATTAAATGTTCTCACGTTCACATTATAACCAAGTGTCACTTCTATCTTAGGTTTTAGATACTTTGTTACTTTGATTGATGATGTTATATATATATATATATATATATATATATATATATATATATCATAAATCATGTCTATAGCCAAACTATTGGCCTCTGATTCTCTCTTTATAGTTTTGCCTATAGTTTTTCTTGGCCTTTCTCAACCTCTAGCAATTGAAGTAAAGATCCTCTCGATTTCTCAAAAGAAATGGAGATGTCTGTTACGAAAGTTTAAAATGTGTCATCATTATGTCACCACTTTTAAATTATGTGCATTTATATCCAAAAACTTTAGTAATGAACATCTCCATTTCTTTTGAAAAGTGGAGAGGATCTCTACTCTAGCGATTGGGTTGGCTTCCATCTGACCTTCTCTCCTTGCAACGGAATCTGTAGGTCTCCTACATACATGCCTAAACCACCCAAGTCGAGATTCGTTCATCTTTTCCTCAATAAGTGCTAACCTGAACTCTCTCTCTCGTGCTATCATTCCTAATCTTATGTTGTTTATTGTTTCCACTTGTCCAACATAGCATTCTCATCTTTGCTTCATTGAGCTTATTCTCATGTTGTTTACCGCCCAACACATCCTATACCGCATGCCAGTATTTTTGTTGTATGCTAAAATTTCCCCTTTAGCCTGAGTGGGACAATTTTATTGCAAAAATCAATGTTATAGATTTGACAAAGAGAACTAATGGTTTTATATTTGACAAAGTTTACAACGCAGTTTTTATAAATGGTTGTAGAAGATATAAGGTTGCTCTAGCCTTTATCTGTTATAGAAATATTACAGAGAAATTACATTGAAGTTGGAAGTAATTTATGAAGTGCAAATTGTGATATGAAATAGAGCTTTCTTCACTAATGGAAAAATTAAGAGACTTTGGGAGGGTGGGAATTTGTTGATGAAGAATATGTATTTACTCTGAATAGTTAAATCTAACATAGTATAATGTATGATATGTTTAGGTGCTACTCAAACCTCGAAATATGGCACAGATGTTCTTTTAGATCTTTTGTCAATTGGATCGCCTTCCGCACCCAATGAATCACCTTTTGCACAAAGCAATTCATCTACATTTGATATATTATCCCCCAGTACGAGTAAAAAGGAGCAGATTTCATCATTAGATGATCTCTCGCCAGTTTCACTTTCTTCAAGAGCTTCTTCAAATGCTGGAGCTGTTTCTATGACAGATTTACTAGATGGGTTTGTCCCTGGCCCACCAGCAAGTGGTAAGCTTTGTTTAGCAACTGCAAATTACACTGATTGAGATTTGGCCTACTTACTAATTGCCATTCTTCTCTTTTCTTGAATAGAAAACAATGGACTGGTTTATCCATCTATAACTGCATTTGAGAGTAGCGCTTTGAAGTTAACATTCAATCTCTCAAAACAGCCAGGAAACCCACAAATAACGAATGTTCAGGCTACCTTTACGAATTTGTCTTCTAATGCATATACAGATTTTGTTTTTCAGGCAGCAGTTCCAAAGGTATGCCATTGTGCTTTCTACCTGTACTGTTAGGATCATCATCATCAGAGAATTTAACATATAATTCTGGTCTACTGCTTTCACTTGTATCATGATATTATATTTATATTTTGTTCCACGTTTTTCAATTGGTATTGGAAATATCTTCCCGTTTGTATAACTAAAAGCTTCACAACACAGAAGCCACAACTTGGGTCTGTTACTTCTCTTAAGCGAAGAGTTCTAAGAATACAAATGTCTGCAACTGTCACCACCTGAATATTTCCTGTTGACTTTTTGTTGCTAAATATGTACATTTAGCAAATCATGGGAAATTTTACTGGATTTATTCATCATCTTTTTCTTACTTGTGTTGGTATTTTAATTTCCAGTTTCTTCAGTTGCAATTAGACCCAGCTAGCGGCAATACTCTCCCTGCTAATGGAAAGGGCTCCATCGCGCAAAATTTAAAAGTTACCAACAGTCAACATGGAAAGGTAGTTTTTATGTGTTGTTTATGTAAATATTTCTGCTCTACCATTTGCCTTATGATTTTATGTACAAGTGCTTCTTAGAGAAAACTTGACAGCCAGCAATTATTCTTCTACAGAAATCTCTTGTCATGCGCATAAGGATAACATACAAGATAAATGGCAAGGAAATACTGGAAGAAGGACAAATCAGCAATTTTCCTCGCGATTTATGAGGCCAAATGGTCTGTGGCCATTCTGGTGTTACATTCTGTTGCTAACCATATATCCCTATATTTTTTACACACTTCACAATTACTTGTGCTGTTTTCACGTTTCATTCTTTCAAATTTGGGGGCAATATGGTTCAAGCACCAGGAACCACTCTCTGGATTGAAGTTGAGGTTTGTTTGGTGGCTTCACATTTTACTTTTTACAAATTTTCCCTCTTCCTGAAGCTGTTTATTATGTACATTAGTACGAAATATTTCTGTATGAAAATGTCGAAATCAAAGTTTGCCTTTCGAGGTAGAGTATAGTGTTTACTGATGAGAACTTTAGGTGCTTGCGATTTTTCCTAGATGTAGTCTCCCGGTTCTACTATTTCAGTTTCAGGTCCATAGTGTTTAAAGCAGTTTGATGTCTCATGCAGACTTTAGACATATGATATATTCTATTGTATTTTGTTTAACATTTTTACCTCGAGATGTTTCCCAAAATTATGTGAGGAGCATTTATTTGATTCTCTCTATCTCTCCTTGATATTATTTCTAGCTGTTCAATTTTAAGTATATATTTCCCATTACGAAATCTGTGATTTATCGTTAACCCATAGTTCTTCTGTTGACGTCGAACACTCATATCATTTCATCAATAATCAAATTTGAGATACATGTAGATGTCATGAAAAAATTGAGAATCTGTAATTCATATGGCCGCTTTTGCTAATCTATCAACAATCATATTGACGTTTCTCTTTATAAATTCCACATGAAAGTTATTGCATAAAGAAGAAATTTGATTCTTACAGCACAAAATTATTTCACTAAATTCAATTGAATCCTGCAAATTTCCTCGCACTGCATCAACAACTAATTTTGAATTCATCCAAGAGATGATGTCATTGAAGCCAACTTCTCCCTCCATCTTTACTATCTCTTAATTTCACTCTCTCTCATTGTTAAAAAATTATAAGTAATGACGAGAGAGTGAAATTAAGAGAGAGATAGAGAGGATGGAGGGAGATGTAGGGAGAGTAAAAAGAGTGGATACCTGCGGACCAAATACTCCACTCACCTTTACATCAATCATAGGCTGGACCCATTGTATTTTGGCACCCACAAAAAGTCATAATTCATCTCTCAAACAAATACCAATTCCATTTCTTTTTGTTGATACTTGATAACAAAAGGGAAGAACACTAGCTCACAACAAGAGGGTTGTTGACTTCACGATAGACGAGTTAGAGATGTTCTCCATCTCGACTGGTGGAGAAGAGAATAAACCTCCTCCTCGAGGAGGGGTTCAATGAGGCTAATGTGAGCAGATCATGCATTCACCATTCCCACACTGATCTTGAAGTCCATCTCAAATATAACCCAAATAGTATTAAGCTCCCTTGGCAAGATTTGTTCCCCAACGTAGATGAAGATTACCATGCACTTCCTTAGCCTTCTTCCAATAAATTTTAGCTTATAATTGATAATTGCTTATTTTTCCATCATCTCTGATGCAGTGATGCCCACAAATCAATTATGTTCTATTTTGACATGAATGTCACAACAATGTTAACTTAATATTTTTCTACAAAATTTATCCAATTATTTCTTGGTGAATTGTGAATATTTGGTCTATAGACCCTATTTTTACGCCACAATACTTTTTTTTGACAGATTTACGCCACAATACTTGATAGTATCATTTCGCGCAAAATGACTCTTATCCTTCCTTTATTTATGGATGCGATGAGAGAGAAAATAATTAAAAAAATAAGGAGATAATGAAGATAGAATGAGATCGAAAGAGAGATAGAGAAAGATGGAGGTAGAGAGTAAAAGAGAGGATTTACACACCATAAGTTCCATTCAAGACTATGTCAATTGTTGGACTTAAATCCATTTATAGGTTCTAGGCAAATCATAAGGGGACCTGAATCACTAATTAACACTTAACATATAACTTTATTGGGTTTTTCACAATTTCCTCTATTAGAGGCTATCAAACACTAAATATGGGTGCCTCTCCCTGTGGGGATTTGAACTTTGGTTTGCCATGTTGTGAGAGACTAACCACTTCCACTAGATCCAGTTCTCGTTGGTATACTATATAAATTTTAATTACCCAAAAATTAATATTAAATAGTATTTATAATCTTAAAATACTAAATGTTTCTTGAATTATTTATTATTTTTACTTTTTATCTCTAAAAATACTCACATTCTTCATAAATACCATATAATACTATAACTTGATTATAATTAGCTGGTAGATAGGTGAGTCCACTAAGATTGTTTGTTAGGTCTTTTTTATTACAGAAATGGTAGGTTAGCTCTAAAGTATGATAGTTGCATATATTTATATGCAGCTAATCATCTTTACACTAGTATTGTATGTAACTCATTTAATGAACATATACAGTCCTGACTATATTATTTTAATTATTATTTTCCATTAAAAAAAATAATAGTATTTTGTTTCATTGTTATTGACTGCCTCATTTTAAAAAATTACTTTAATGTAAATAAATTGATCTTTGAATGTGGATGAATTTTGTATGCAGAATACATTGAATTTCATTGTTTTTTATGCATCGTGATAGTGTAATATATTTTCATCCTTGAAACAATTTTGACTATGTAAACTATATTGACTGCCTCATTTTAAAAAATTACCAAAATATTTACATCGTGATAGTGTAATATAGTTTGACTATGTAACAATTTTGTATGCAGAATACATTGAATTTCATTGCTTTGTTTTTTCTGGGTCAAGAATTCATTTCTCTTATTTTTCCCACCTTAGACTCATCTGAAACAGTGCCAATGTTGTTCTTTTTCATTTAATTGAGCTGAGAGAGACCAGTAAATTATATAACATTGGCTTCTAGTGACGAGTTGGTTGAATCATTCTAAATAAAGGAAAAAACAAAATTGGAGTCTCTATCTTATGGAGTTGGTAGATTCTCTATATGAGACTCAGATCCAACCACCCTTCCTAAATAATGCTTGTTATATTTTAATCATAATGTTTTGATTAAATTATATTTTTTGTCCTTTATGTTTATTTTATGTTTAAACTTGATTTTTTTTTAAAACTTTGGGGCAAAAAGAACATTATGGTTCTATTTGGTAAAGTAATAAGGGTAAAAAAAAGATAAAAAGTGAAACGTTCTAAACTTTAAGTTCAAAATGCTATATGGTAGTTATACCGAACACTTACGAAGAGCTTATCTACTATAAGCTAGCGGTTGTCAAACAAAGCCTATGATCATAGACTGCTGCTGGTTATTTCAGTCGGTGACTACCTACTTGATATGGTCCATTATAGGTCAATAATGACGTGGTGGACAGGCTTCCAAATTTTCTCCTCTAGGGCCCATATTAAGGCCCACTTGTTAGTTGCCTTTATTTGGTCTAAAAAGTTGACCAAAATGCAAGAGAACAATATAGGATGTTTTTTTTGTCTGAAAACACAATGCTATTTCTGTTTTCTTTTTTCTAATGTTGCTGCTTTGCTTTCTCTTCACAATTCTTTTCCAAAGAAAGATAATTATTAAGGTGTGTACTGATAAATTAGAGATGGTGAGAAATCAAATAGAGCTTCCTCTTTTTCAAACAAGTCATCACATTAATAGGTGTTTGTTGAGTTTTCATGTCGACAAGATTCCCGCCGCGCGTTTAAGTAGAAACTTGAAATGAGTGTTTGGAATCACGCGATACAAACCTTATAAATGCCTCACACTCTTAGCTTCCACAATGGAACTCCATGTCACCACAGTTCCAAACACTATGCAAGTAATATTACTTTTATTAACCAAATATATATAGGGATGTCAACTAGGCGGGACGAGTACAGAAGGTACTCCTCCACTCTCTGTACTCGCCCCCATATTTCCCCAACTCTATTATGGAATAATTTGACTGAGAGCACTAAAAAGGAAGCTGCTATCATGTAGTTCCATGGAAAAAATCTCCACCACACTTTTTACACATGGTATGGTAATCAAATGGTAAGGCCACCCAAAAGGTGCACCTTCAACAGAGTGAGAGAGAAGGAATAGAACACTTTGTTGTTTCTTTTACTTCTTTTTAACCCATGTTTTAATTTTAATTAAAGCAAGCCTTAGAGAAAACCAAAGTAGTATCTGAAAAGCAACTCCATATTTGACTTCACTTTAATCTCCTTACTCATTCAAGTAATTGCTAATAGAGATCACTTTTGTCACACAAATAAAGACCTCAAAGTGGCATCAAGGGTCCACCTTCAAAAACTGTTTGAAATCATATGCTGTCATTTTGTGGTGTTTGCTAATTATTACATTTTCTCTCTCTAGTTTTCATTTTCCTCATAACCCCTTCTTCCAAGTACACTTTCCAAGAACTTCTCAAGAACAAAAAATATTATAACAAATGACATTCTTGTTAGGAAATCACAAGAGTAGGTATTGTATACAATCCAGAAATAGGACTTTGTATTTGAATGAAGGAAGCTTTATGATTTTCCTTACACTCACTCAACAACAAACAACTCTCATTCAAAGGATATAGCTTGATTGAATATTAATAGCATAATTTACAAGTATATTCAATAAAAGAGTAAAAACAAAGTATGATAAAAAACAAGAGTTTAAAGATTGAAGTATTTAACTAATTGAAAATATGAAAGTTATCCAAAATACTAAGTTGCTTCAACCGACGGCGCTTGGATGAGATGGTTCAGGTCTCTTCCAGCTTAACTAGAGGTCCTAAGTTCAAATTCAGCCTTGAGAATGTAGCAGCGTTAAAACTCTTGAGAGAGAGAGAGAGAGATTTTTGCCACCCATTATGGTCCTACTCAATTTCGAGGATTAGTACATGCGATGGCGCGTAGAGGATATCTGCTTTTTTTTAAAAGAATTTCTAAGTAGCTTCATGTGCTTGATGTGCTTGAGCTCTATTCATCCATGGCAAAGCTGAATTGAAATTAGAATTACCCAAATGAGATTCTTGTTGTGAACTTGATACCTTATCTTTCTTAGACCAAAGCCAAATCTTAGAAATTGAAAAGCTTTCACCTTTCCTAGCAACATTAATCTTCTTCCCTTCAACATCTCCATCAATAGATGAATTCCCATTTTGTTCAATTCTCCCTTTCAAGTGTCTCATACTAGAACTTGTTCCTCTTCCTTCACCTCTATTGACACACAAAGCCACTACCAAATCTGAATCAGCAACAACATATTGATAAGATCCCATTGAATAACATCTCCTAACATCCACAACACTTTTACTACTACTACTCTCTCCTTCACTTTTTTCCACTCCCTCAACAACTTCACTATTTGAGCTTCTAAATTTCCCTAACCTAACAGAAAATACCCTTTTCCCATTCATAATATGATTCTCTTCATGTTTATTAACAGAAACAGCAACCTCATTTGAAATTGAAACCCCATTTTCTTCTCTTATAGTACCCTCAAAATCATCATAAACTGGAATCTCAAAGGCAAATCCAGATTCATAAAGAGAACCTCTACAAAGAGGACAAGTTGAATTGGTAAGAAGCCAAGTATCTATACATTCAGTGTGAAAAGCATGATTACAAAGAGGAAGCAACCTAAGCATATCTTGTTCATGAAATTGACAAAGACAAACAGCACAATCAAATGGTTGTTGTTTCAAACCAATTATATCTTTGTAAAGGAAAACTGGTAGAGCATCAATGAAAGCTTGATCTAAACCTGAATCATGAAGATTGAAGAGTTGTTGTAATTGTCTTTGGTATGGATCTGATTCAGACATTTCTTCAGGATATCTATTTGATTGTGAAATTGTTGAAGAGGTTCTTTTTCTCATGAGATATCTAACAAGCAGTTGGATTGCACCAGATATGAAAAATACAATGGCTAAAATTACTATGATGAAAATAATTGCTGGATTCATGTATTTGCTTGAAATTGAATAAAGATATTATCTTTGGGACTTTTGTGAGAAACCCATTTCAGACATTGTGAGAGAAAGTCAATAAGCACTTCAATTTCAATTCTTGTGAGTTACTAAAAAGAAGGGGCAAAAAAAAACAGTGGCACAAGGGGAAAGAGAAAGAAGAAAAAACCTTGAACAAATTTGGGTAGGTTTTTGAAGAGAACTAGTGTGGGAGTTAGAAACATGGGTGAGAAATTTTTAAGGTTGTAGTTGACAAACCTTAATTGTTGGAAACAATTTTCTGAATGCAGCTCTATCTGGCAGTTCTCTCTGTTTACAGCAAATAATACAGACTTCCAGGTAAAAGAGGAACGGAAAACGAAGTGACATCTAAAATCTAAGGTCGTAGGTTTTAGGATCCCCAGCTAGTGACACAGGTTTTAGTGCAAGGGCGTTGCACCCCTTTTTTTAACAATAACACCCCTCCTTTTTTTTAAATTCCTAAAATATCCCTCACCCTTTGTGCAAACAGAGCCATCCCCACAACCTTCTTCTCTCATGCAACCCCCTCCCCATATGTCAAAAAAAGGACACTGATCCTCTACCCCGGCCTATAAAGCATTGACACCTTTGAGATTAGGTGTGTCTCAGTGTTCGACACGTGTCGGTCTCTGACACCCGTACAACACGTGTCGGACAACCAAAACAAGTGTCCCAAAATTTTTTTTTTCTTTGCTTGGACACATCTTAGACATTTTTGAAACACTTCTACTGAGGTTAAAGATGTGTCGAAGTAGTGATGATTATTGAAGGAGTTGAGAACATTAAATTTGAGTACATCATTTTGAGTTTTTCGATATAGTAGATGGAGAATGAATGTGAAAGACTATCTATCATATTTTGCCTAAGAACTTTTTTTTTTATTTTGAAATATATTGTTCATTTTAGATCTCTTATAGATAATGTTCATATTTTATTGAATTATAATAAATACGTAATGATATATGTATCAACGTAAGTGTCCTATACTTTATGAATTAGCAGTGTTGACGTGTCTGTGTCTGTATCGTGTCAGGTGTTCGTGTCTGAGTCCGTGGTTCATATGCGGCAACATGTTGTTGCGTCAGCGAGACGTTCGATCTAGAGAAAAAAACGTTTTTTCTCTCTAGATCGAATGGTACTAACTGGCGCGGCAACATACTGTCGCAACAGAGAATCCAAATCCGTCAAAAATAGATTCACCGCAGTTACGTTATTCTAGATCAAACGTAGTTAGATACATAGAGGTTTCTATACATAGAATTGATATGATAGTTTAATCCATATACATGTCCAAGTGAGTTTATCTCTATATATATACATGGAGTCAACTTCATCATCAAAGGGTATTAATACAAATAGATTTCTCGAAAAGTATAATGTCAAACCTCTCTTAGAGGAGCGTATGGCGCACATGATATGGCCTTATTCATCCATCCTAATTTCTTTGTCTTCACATACGAGCCTAGTATTCCTACTTCATAGTTCACACTCTCTACCATCTTATTCTTATTATCCTACAAGATTATCTCATATCATGTGGTCAAATACCTAAACTCATCTCTCTCAAATATAAGCCAAGCTTAAAGTATGTGTGTGGTTTGACACCTGAGGCTGACGATGGAGAGAAGTCGTCGATGCATTGAGAATGGACGATGAGCAACTCCTAGTATGCATGGATTGGTACTATCCATAGCAATAAGATGCACATTCTTTTCGAGAACTCATAACATAAAAACTTCACAATTAAGCGTACTGAACTTTGATCACATGAGGGATGATGACCTTTTGGGAAGTTTATTGAAAAGTATGTTAGTGAGGTCAAAACAAGCTAAAAAGCCTCGTGTGGGTTTTTGGGACAGTCGACAATTTTGAAAATAGTCCAAGTCGTTAGATGTGGGGTCAGAAGAGGTGTTGATTCAGGTCGACCCGACCCATTGTAGAGACAATTTATGGTTGGATTGTGTTAGGCCAAATTTAGTGTGGGTCATTAATTCAGTAGCCTAATCCAGCCCCTACAAACAACAACCAAATAGGTTGGTCCATGGCCCATATTTTTAACAGCCTTTTTTTATTATATTTCTAGAAAAGAAAGTCTTCAAATAATTGCTGACATTGAGGTCAAGTTCATTATCCACTTCAGTTCATCGATTTAGGGTTTCAAGATTGTTCATTTACCTGGATGTGTCGAGAGGGTAACAAAGAAGCTCATGACTTGGCGTATTTGTGCTCGCAACAACAATTGAACTGCAACTGGTCCATTCTTTTGCCTCGATCACTAAAACTCATTCTGGACCGAGAAAGAGCTATCTCTACACTGAACCCTATTGCAGAGCCTTTCCATGGACACCAGTCAAATGGAGTTGTCGTTCAAGATTCTGTGACCCCCAGTGACAACGATCGGAGTTCGAAGGCCTAGCACGGTGAAGGACGCATGCTTGAGGTTAATTGGAGTTGGTGAATCTTCAATGTGGTGAAGGTTGTTTGATGTAGAAACAACGCTGTGGATCTCCCCTTCATAATTGAGCTCATTTATGTCTTCATCTGCTGTGGTTCGATTGATGTGAAGGATCTTCTCTCATCAATTATTTTCAACTTCTCCGTTTTAGGGTTACAAGAAAACGAGAGAGAAAGATTCGACCTTGCTGGTAATACTACTTTGGTGAAAGTAGTTTATTCACGTGTTTTTGCTGAGTAGGTCATTGACCGGAATAGCTAATTTGGGTCTCAAATGGGTCTGACTTTGTCCCCATCTAGACCGAACTTCTGCTTTAGCTTTGCTTTATGGTATGTAAGCTTGGGGTTATTGTAATTTACACCCCCTTTACTTCTTTTGTACATTATTGGAACCTTGGATATGGGTCCATATGACCATGTGTACTATTTGTGGCTTTGCCCAATTGATATGAAATATTACACCTTTGACAAAAAAATAAAATTTAATAATTAATCCAACCTTTTGAAAGTTGTTGTATTTAGTTCAAAACTTGGACCAAATACATCAATTTGTGTTGACCTATTTTTACTTTTATTCCGTTACAAATGTAGTATATAATTAGTACGCTCTCCATATAGGACCAGATACATTAACTTTTGTTGACACATTGTTTATATTCTATAACGGGAGGAGTAGTTGTTATGGAGCACACTTAACTCTTCAAGTAATTGCTAAGGAGCCTACTAATGCTACTAATTATTCTATTTAATTAATCTACTTAATATCAGCAAGTTTTAGTTGTTAATCAATAGCTTGTTATGGAGGAGTAGGTTGTGTTATCATCGTACCTCTAGATCTACTTAATGGAGGAGTAGGTTGTGTTATCATCGTAGGTTTTAGTTGTTAATCTATTTAATTAATCTACTAATTATTCAGTTGTACTTATATTGGTTTTTAAACTTGGCTTTAATAAAATGTGATGGCATAATGTTGGGGCCATAACTCATAAGCTATTTGTATTTGGCAATTATTTTTCGTACCCCCCTAATCATCTATGACACCCCTATAATATACGTTTTGGACAAAAATGCCCCTAGGAATATATAAAATTTCGGAATTACCTGAGCGAATTGGTAATTCCGGAAGGAGATAAAAGGATTTCCGGAATTACCAAAAATTGAGGTAATTAGGTTCAAAATGTGAACCGGAATTACCTCAATTTTTGGTAATTCCGAAATCTTTTAACTCTAGGAATTACCTAGTTTTGAAGGTATTTCAGAAAAAAAATATTTAATTAAAAACAAATTAAAATTAATTAAAGACGCGTTTTCGATCACGAAACGATACAATACATGAAATTGATGAAAAAAATAACATAACGCAACAACAAACGAAATAAAAACACGGTACAAACTAGTGAGATGGTGGTTGGAGACGTCGAAGGATCTCAGCAACGGTCCTTCTGGTTTCGACATACAGCTGAATAGGACTCCGCATCTGAAATATGTCAAAAGAACAAGGTAACCCATGAGTTACTTTAATGACACAACCAGCACACTTTTTCTTATCCGTGCCCACACCATCCATCATGTTATCAAACTCCCCGGCAATATGATTCAACGCCTCAATAGACACCAAACCGTGTAGATTCTTGTAGAATGGAATGTTGTGTTGGGCATCTATACGGTTGATGCTCTTTTGAAAAGAATCCACAATTTTATTAATTTGTGCATTGATCATCCCATTAATTGACTCCCAGCTTTTGCATAAATCACCACCACTAGAACCCAATGATCTCTTCAATGCCCAATGGGCGACCTCAACCCTATGACACGTAAGGCAAAATTAAAACAAAGAAACCACAATCATATACTTAAGGCACATAAGAAAAAAAATTGCGTACCTATTAGTCGTGGTATTTCCATAGTGTCTTACTTTATCCGTCCACGGGCCACAAAATCTTTCCTTGTGAGGATACAACCATTGTCTGTTCACACATGCAATAAGTTGGGGTATGTTAGTAGACGATTGCTCAAATTCATGCAAAGCCTCACTAAACTCATCATCAAATGTAGCATCAACTACATGATGCCAAAGTGTCATCAGTGAATCCACTCTATCTCCCTTCACCAACTTCTTAATTTGAGCATGAACATTTTTGTTGATATGATATCGACAAAGCAAATTCACGGCCTCCGGAAACACAACCTTGATAGCACTCATCAAAGCCTCCTCACAATCAGTGAGGATAACCTGAGAAACACAATTCACACGTTCTATTAGAAATGGAAAAAATAAAAAAACAGTTATGTAATGGCAAGACTTTTGGATGCTTTCACTCCCAAGGACAGATGCTCCCCAACAATTGATCGCTCGTCCTTGCTAAACTTACCAAATATAGCTGCTCCAAACAAAGTCTTATGAGGCTCATGATTGTGAATCCCATCCACCACTCTCACCATCCAATCAGAATTAGGAGGTAACATTGGTTTAGCTTTCAATCGAAACCTACAACCACATCTTTTCGAACTCTTGTGTCTACGAGCCGAACACCCAACATCTACTCGACTGTATGTGCCCCGTTTCTCACAGCCATAAAGAACCTTGTTCTTTTTCCCTTTCCCATTCTCCGTCGTCTCTGATCGAACAATAACCACAATGACTCCGTTCGCTTTCCCAGTATCTCTAACCCAACGTGTCATTGCATCACGAGTGGGAAATATCTCAGATGTAGTAAAGGCATCGGTTAAATCCGTAATAACCATCTATTTAAAAAAAAATTAAAAATAAAAAAAAAAAAATATTTGGAAATACCTTTTTAAAAGGTATTTCCAGTTCATTTTCTAAACCGGAATTACCTACGAAAAGGTATTTCCGAAAATAATTTAATTTAAAAATACAAAATTTGGAATTACCTTTTCGGAGATAATTAGGTTCAAAAATTGTGAACCTGAAATACCAATTTTTCTGCGCTTAATTAGGAAAAATCACCTCCAAAATTTGGAAATACCTCTTTTTTGCTAATTCGAAATTTTTTTATGTAGGTCCGGTTCGTTTTTCTTTTAAATGCCAGGGCATTTTAGGCATTTTGGTACTTATGGGGGTGTCGTAGATGATTAGGGGGGTACGAAAAATAATTGCCTTTGTATTTTATCTTTCATTCTATTATCACGGGCACAAACAGCAGTACATGTTGTATAATAAGTGTCCACGAAGAAAATTGTTGGTTATGAGCGGTCTATAGAGTTGAGAGAAATAAATTGTATTATTTATATTTTTATTCCTTACTATAATATAAATAATAATGTACCAAAAAAAATATAAATATAATTTACCAAAATAAATAAATAAATAATAAAAATATAGTTCAAGCTAGTGGACTGGTCTCGAGCAGCCATTGTAGGCCAACACTATTGATCGGTGGTTTTTTTTTTTTTGTACCCCCACCCCACCCCATAAACCCCAACCATGCTGAAAAACCCAAAATGCGCCTTCCAAAGCGTATTTTTTTAAATTTTTTTGCCCAATCGTATATACACACAGGGGGTATATATACGACCTTTACATTTGGCCATCGATATACACCCCCCAGGCGTATATACGATTGGAAAACTCCTCATTTTAATCGTATATACGCCTTGGTAGGTGTATATACGATGAAGCAAATAGGTCGTATATATACCCCCTCGTGTGTATATCGACCCCATTGTATATTTTTATTTTTTTAAGTCAAATAAAAATTATATAAGTCACGAAAATAGGTTTTGTGTGTAGTTCGTTAAAAACGAGCAATTTAGGCTAAAAATCGGTTTGGGGGAAACATACTCCGATCGTAATGAAACCACAACCATTAAATCCGAAAAAATCAAGAATCAAGACTCCCCTAGAAGGGACTTCTTACGGGACTACGACCTCAAAATCCCAAATTCCATCGTTTCTTATTTTTACGATTTTTTTAAATTTTTCATAGTCTCCAAAAAATCTAAAAAAATTTGTATAGCCTTATTTTGGTTTTGTTAGATTTTTAGTGGTGTTTTTATAATTTTTTGGAGTAGTTTTGACTATTTTAACGAATTTTTAGTAGCCTTTTAGTAATAAAAATTAAAACAAATTATTAAAAAAAATAAAAAGTGCATCGTATATACCCCTTTGAGTACATATATACGATTGGACAAAAAATACCCATCGTATATACATACTCAAGGGGTATATACGATTTATTTATTTTTTTTAAAAAAAATAAAGTTTCAAAGGGCATTTTGGGATTTTTTTTATTGGGTGGGGGTTTATGGGGATGGGGTGGGGGTCCAAAAAAAAAACCCTTGACCGGTCTGGGTTACGCCATAATGATTTTGGGCTCATATGTTACAAGCCCAACCCACGTTTTAGGGCCTTGCTTCGTACAAATTCCTAGCTACTCACTAGACACCCCTTTTTGGGGTGAAAAGACCAAAAACTCTTACTGAAAATTGTTTTTTATTTTTTTTTAGACATTAAGTACGGTTCGGCGCACGCTTGATCGAACCTGATCGAGTCTCGTTGCGCCGAACCAGTCAAAGTTTACTCAGACACCCCAAATTATGTTTTGACTAGGTTCGACCAAGCGTGAGCCGACCCAAATCGATCAACCGTGCGCCGAACCCTCTCCACCGTCCAGTCAACGGCTAAATTTTTGAATTCTCCCCAACGTTTATAACTTTAACGGTTTCGATTGTTTTAAATCAACGACTCATGTTTGATCACACCTATTATAGATAAGTGCAACCAGTCATACAAACCGAAAAAGTCTAAAAAAACAATTCATGCAATGAATAAATCGAATCGTTAAAAATCAGTTAAAATTAAACAACTAGTGTTAGTCATACTAGTGTTAGTAAAGAATAAATCGAATCGTTAAAAATCCGTTAAAATTAAACAACTAGTGTTAGCAAAGAATAAATCGAATCGTTAAAAATAAGTTAAAATTAAACAATTCAATATCTAGCAACAATCAGGGAGGTTTGACATTGCCAAGTGCGAATCGGTTCGGCGCACGCATGGTCGAACCACACTTAACAGGTTCGGCACACGCTTGGCCGAACCGTACTTAATGTTTAAAAAAAATGTTTTAAATTCAGGGGTATTTTGGGAATAAAGGGTGGTATGGGGTGTCTAGTGAGTAGAGGGGGGGTTGTACGAAGCATGGGCCACATTTTATATTGAGTTGGGCTAGGCCAATTTTGGACACCTCTAGTTGGTTGGGGAGGGAAAAGTGAGTGGGGAGGAAGGGGTGTTGTTGTCTAAAAAAGGAGGTGTTGTTAGCAATGGGCTGTGTGATTTGATCTTATAATTTCAATAAAGTTGCTGCATTGAGTCTATAGTCTTTGATTAGTAATGCGCAGGATAGAAAATTTAGGTCCATGCTTCTCCCACTTCTCCTTTACTCACCACACACCTCCAAATTCTACGAAATATCTAAAATATTTTTAATGAATAAAAATCTTCCAAGCGCAACCATTTTTTTTTTTTTTTTTGAGATTTCACGAGTTCGGCAGCAAGATACCGAATCTGGTACAGTTGCCTGGTATCGAACCTTGTGACACACCCCCAACTGTATACAACTTTTACAGGTCCGACAGTATGTCATTGAACCAATACGGTTCCATGCTATCGTACCAATCTAAAAATGCAGCCTTGGGGGGTTTGGGAGTGTCTTTCACATGAAGATATTTTTGGAATTTTTAGGGGTTGGTGGTGTGTGGTGAGTAGAAGAGGGAGTGGGATAAGGCATGTGCCAAAATTTATTGCTTTTTGATGTAGCTACATACCAAGAAGTTGGGTATTTTTTTTGTACCCCCACAAATATCCCTCCTACCCCCACAAATTGAAAACCCCAAAATACCCTTAAAAAACATATTTTTTTAAAAAGATCAATCGTATATATGTTATTTAACTTATATACGACTCACAAAAATAAGGAATCGTATGTACTGTGTTTGGACCTAAATTTGATGGCATTTTTAGATAGGCATCGTGTATACCTTTGGTGGGGGTGTATACGATTATATAATAATCAAAGTCGTATATACATCCTCCAAAGGTATATACAATTCATATCAATTTATGTAAAAAAATTTAATGATATTTGTTTTTAATTTTAACGGTTATAAACGATGTTGATATGGATAATTAATCGAAATAATTACAAAAACGTGGTACAATAATAAATACAAGTACAATAAAAATACGAAACACGTGTGAATCTATAAATCATCAGAATCATCGGCTAAGTCAACACATCTGGGCGCATCAGTGGGAGGGGGACGGGGCTCCGGAGGACACATAGATTGCCAGAGGGCAAAAAGACCGGTATAGGGATCCAACCATGAAGCGGACTCGATGATCGGTGATGAGACCATCACAGTAGCAACCCCGGAGGCGATGTGTAGAGCGAGATCGAAATATGCAACCAATGTTGATTGTTCTTGTTCAAAATAGCTATGAGCTTATACTTAGACGAAGCATACACACCTCTCAAAGGCATATAAGTATAGTTCATATTCAAAGACAATCGAACTAGAGCGACATTATACTTTGTTGCAACAAAATACCCCATCTATGGCAAATCCAACCATTTTGCCTCCTCACCAAAACCGTTGGGTTCAATAGTTAAGGCTTTGCGAATCTCTAAAAAGTCTGTTTCTTCCCAAACATACTAGTATACTGAGTGGCTCCTTTCCTTTGTTTCTTGAATTAAATATTGCCTAATGGCCAGCCAACTATCCTCACCAATATCTAGACCAACCCCAATTGCTCTAAAACCACAATTACCATCACCCTAACATCAATAATTTTTAAACATAAGAGTGCACGTGATTAGGAACAAAGCGAGAATCGCATTTTAGTCTCGATTATGCGTGATAAAATTCTAGAAGTGCCCCGAGATAATTTAGAAGTCCGTTGTGAAGTATTTTTAGAAGAAGACCGCTGTGATGATTTTATATTAGAAGTCCCAGATTCTTCAGTCAATTTAACCTTCTCATCTACATGCTCCCACCCAGAAGGATCACGCTTCACGTCATATAATTTCTGGTTTTTCTTCTTTGGTGCAGCTTTTGTTTTAACTTTAGATTTAGGTGGAGCCATTGAAGAAGTAGAAGGGAATGCCAACTCATTAAGTTGCTTCTTCAAAACCCATTTCTCATCCTCAGTCACTTTATTAAATCTCGCCATGATAGCCTCTATTTGATAAGAAATATCACAGCCAGATGATTTGTCTTGGGTGGATTTATCATCTACTGCATCCAAACTCAAGTGTTTCCAATGATCATCCACAACATCCAATGGAATAGAAGAACCAGAAGCATGATACACACCTATCTCACAAGCACATGGAGTAGATGTGTCTTTCTGTTAATGCACCCACACGGGTCTCTGTCATATCCAACCCCAGATGTGGATTTTTCAAACTTTTTAACCATATGACTCAATGCATTTAACGTAACAAGACCTTGAAGAGTTTTAAATAAAGGAATATTGGAGGAGACTTCAATTCTGTTAATGTTTCTTTGAAAAGACCCGATGATTTGATCAAAATGAGCATCTCATCAATAGATATAAAACACTTAGACAGATCACCTCTAGAAGTCTTCAAATGTCCTCAAACTCCAATGAGCTGACTCGACTCTTAAATAATAAACACGTGTCAAAAAAATTTAAACTACGATAAAAATACTAAACACGTGTCAAAAAAAATTTTAAACCACGATAAAAATACCAAACACGTGTCAAAAAAATTTAAACTACGATAAAAATACTAAACACGTGTCAAAAAAATTTAAACTACGATAAAAATACTAAATGCCAAAATGCCTGTTGATGGTCTGATTACCCAAGTGTGGGATATGATTAGTCCATACCAAGATAAATCGCTCCTTGTGTGGTGTCAACCATGTGCGATGCACATATTTAATAAGAGAAGGTTTATCAGCGCATGAATCCTCAAAGATCTTCAAATTAGCTGAGTACTCTGACTCATCAAGAGAATCAATAACAGAGTGCCAAAGAGAGATGACATCTTCGCGCCTATCCTTGTGCACCAACTCTTTATTCTTCGCTTTCACATTTTTTGTCACATGCCAATGACGCAACAAATTGGTAGCAGAAAGAAAGACATCAAGAATACCAGACATACAACCAAGATCTCTGTCAGTCAAGAAAACCTGAGGTTGAATCGCATGCAAGTCACATATTTTTCTTTCAGTTGCTGCAATATCCAATAAAAATGAATAGCAAGCTCGTTTCCAATATAGGCAAAACCAACGTGGAAAGTTAAATCTGTGTTAGTGACTCCCACAATCTGTAAAAGAGGTAAGTTGTATTTGTTGGTCTTGTAGGTTGAGTCAAGAATAAGAATCTTCGAAAACAACTTGAGTGATTTGATAGAAGTGGGATGCGCCCACATGATATTACTGACCACATCAAACCCCTGAACCTTTCTGCTCCAACATAAATAATTATGTGACTCAATTAATCTCAATACCTCCTAAATGTCCGTTCTAGGACCCCTCTTCTTAGACCGATGTCTGTGACACTGCCTATATATTTGAGGAAGAGTAGTGGCATTCTCTAGATCTTGCTTCTTCAAAGCAGTAAGAGTATCTTTCGGACCAACATCAAGATCAACATGCTCATTAACCATATCCTTTTGTGCCTTAGACAAACGACCAAAATCATTCGTCCCGATGGGGGTTTTAAGCAACTCACGCGTGTGTATACCACACATAACCTTGACACCCCAACCCCCATGACGAAGAGTACAAGTAGCTTTCAATCTAAACAGACAACTTCTTCTTTTAGAACTGAAAACTCTAGAATCATTAGTAAACTGCCATTGCTTCTCACAAGCAAAATCAATCTTATCTCTACTCCCCCTTTTAACCGCTTTGTCAGATCTCACTTTGATAACTACTACTCCAATGCTCTACCAACGACTTTCACCCACTCTTCTACATCCTCGTGTGTAGAAAATATCTACAAAATAGAAAAATGTTACACACTTAAGTAAGTAAGTAAATATTTATCAAACTTGATTAAAAAAAATTAGATTGAAAAGTATACCCTATCCGTGGTAAACGCCGCTGTAGTATCGATATCGAAACGAACCAACTGAGAGTCTGCATCTGCAGCATGCGGGTGAATATCTGTTTCAAAAATAGAAAGATCAATTAGAAAAAAAATACAAAATTTAAATAACCAATCATATGTACCCCCACAGGAGGTATATACGATCCACACTACCAAAGGATCGTATATACCCAAAACACAACGTATATACGATCCCACAAAATAACGAGTCGTATATACGTTACACCAGGTATATACAATTCCAATCGTATATACCTATATACGATACGAAGCACTAAATGCCATTAAATATGCTTCAATCGTATATATCTCTCACATGAGATATATACGACTTCAATTTTTAACCGGTCACATTGAGTATTTAATTCAAATCGTATATACCTTCCATTGAGGTATATACGATTCCAGATAATATGGGTCCCAGCAGAGAGAATCTCAAAAAGTCAAAAATTTGTCAATTATGTCAAGGGTAATTTGGGAATTAAGAAAATATGTGGGGGTATAAAAAAACCCAAGAAGTCCAATGCTCATTTGGGCAACAATATTATGGCCTTTAGGGCTAAGGAAAAAAAATAGGGCAAGTCATCTATAAGGATTTGATAGCTTGAATATCACTTGTATTTAACGACCTAAGTTTCAGCAATATCATGTAAGTCGAAGTTACATATTTTATATTTAAAATATTTATATAAAATTTTATTATATGAACTTTTTTAAAAATATCCCAAAATTTGGTCAAAAATAATTGATAAAACATATACATTGAATTTAATAAACATTTTTATTGATTCAAACATCCTGATATGTAGTAATCACGACCGTCTCAAACAATTTGGAGATATTGTTCAAATATTAAAATTTGGACCTCTAATTATATTTTTATCAAATAAATCTCCAAAATTTCAAACTAATTTTTTTGATACTAATTATACTATTTTTTTGAGCCCTAAAAAATGGTATTGGCTTGAGGCCCCGTGCAGCAGCCCAGCCTACATAGACTTATAGCTGACCCTAATTGTAATTTATAAAGTAACTTATTTTTACAATAACATCGACCAAAATAATACTATTAAAGAGTGTTGAGAGTCTCACGTCAGATGTAATATGACCAAAAAAGAGTTTATAAGTGGGAGACATACTTCACTACTCTGAGAGTCAGTTTTATAGAATTGAGTTTAGGTCCAACCCAAATTTTAAGATAGAGTGAGCGTGTTTTGAGTTACTCTTGATTAGTTAATCAAATTATAATTAACCTTAAGCCATGTTTTATAAATTTTGTTTCAATTTTATTGTATAAAACGCCACACACACACACACACACACACACACACACACACACACACACACACACACACACACACACACACACACACACACACACACACACACACACACACACACACACACACACACACACACACACACACACACACACACACACACACACACACACACACACACACACACACACACACACACACACACACACACACACACACACACACACACACACACACACACACACACACACACACACACACACACACACACACACACACACACACACACACACACACACACACACACACACACACACACACACACACACACACACACACACACACACACACACACACACACACACACACACACACACACACACACACACACACACACACACACACACACACACACACACACACACACACACACACACACACACACGGCAAATAGAAGGAAAGAAGCCTCATTAAAACATTCTGATGTTACAACATCAAAAAGGAAAAAGAGTACTTCCCCCTAATTTTATTAAAAAAAAGAAAAAAATAATGAAGCCAAAAGAGAGGTCAATGGGGGACTAGACCAATACCTTTGCCAAGAATAGAGAATAAAATATAAGCAGTAATAAGAAACCCTGCTTGAAGACCCCCTAAAACAATTCATCCTAAAGACAATTTATATTATACACACACACACACACACACACACACACACACACACACACACACACACACACACACACTTGAGGTGCTAGCTCAGTGGTAAGAGCTACCATTATTATCCTCAAGGTGATGATCAACGGCTGAGACCGAACCGTCTTAGAATGTGGTTTAGACATAACTCAACCCCACAAAACCGGTTCGTAATGTGATGGATGCCTTCCAATTATAAACTCTCCCACTTATAAACTTTTTTTCAGGCTATATCACATCTGATGTGAGACTCTTAACATGCCCCCTCACGCCCAGGATTAGACAACTGGAGCGTGACCTGAGTGGCTCGATAGCGGATGGCCCAGCGGATCTTGGATTGACTCTGTTATCATCTTAGAATGCGGTTTAGGCCTAACTCAACCCCACAACCGGCTTGTAAGGTGAGGGATGCCTCTCACTTATAAAATCTCTCACTCATAAACTATTTTTTAGGCCATATCACATACGATGTGAGACTCTTAACAAACCGACTAATCATACGGCTAGGAAGCGCCTTCTAACTCTATAAATAGAGGTCAACCCATGCAGAAAGGTACATTTTTCACACCTCATTCATTTCCTACTTTGACTCCTTCTCCCCTGACTTGGACGTGAGAGTGTCTTTACAGGTACAACCCGCCCCGAGCTCTACTCGCAACTTCACCATCAACAGAGCGATCTTAAACCGGACCGATCCATTCAACGAACGCTCAAGTACAGATCAATCAACTATATATATATATATTTCTGAAACTCAAAATCAATCAACTAGCTTGTGTTATCAATATTCATGATTTTTTCGTTGATATTTTGTGCACTAATTGCTCAATATCCATATGTACATATATAATTTGTAAGTAATGCTAAAATGTTACTGAAAAATTCTAGAAACTTGATGCCAAAAGCCTAATGACAGATGTCCAAAAGAATTGAACCAAGTACTAAAGATTGGTTGAGGAGTCGAGATGGAAGCAGGCATAATTAACATGAGCACATGAAATATTAAAAGAAATTAATAATACCAAAATGATGTGAAGTTTCAAGTGCTACAGCTAGATAAGGTGTCTAGTTAGGAATGTAAGCTCGTGCATTGTTTGCTTACATTAGTCACTAAATCTTAGCTCATGATTTCATGTAAGTGATATTTCAATTCATCAATTCTAGCATAGCATAGCATAGCATATGGTGACTGGTCATAAATATTGAGAAATAAATGATCATACAGCTCAACTCTACTTAATAGCATTTCCTCAATATATTGATCATTAACAAAAATGGAAAGATTATAAAAAAATTAACAAAAAAGAAAAAATTCATATTAAATAAGTGACAGATCGTATAATCTAAGACTGCAAATCAAGCTAAAGACGCATATATCCATACTGAGCAATAATTAATTTGAGATAATGTAAATTTGTTTTCCTTGTATTTTAGGATGAAAATCAGGGATTTTTGAAAGTTTTAGAATATAGTATTTAGAATAAATAAAGGACGTGCCATGCATGTAACAACTACTTGGCAATATGTCTTTGTATGATTAATTAATTAGGATTAATAGAAATTTTAGCTTGGATTTCTTTGCATACAAAAAAAATGAAGAAAAAAAGGTTAATAAACCTTACTTCTTTAAAACTAGGAATATGCATATGGTAGAGTGAGGCTATAGAATTTGGCTGGAGTTAAAGTTGGAAAGTTGTTACTAGCTATTATACAAAGGTAGTAATAGATATAGCTGGCAATTAATTAATAATGAGGCTAAATAAATTGGAGTATAAGAGTGGCTCAAGTGATGGATAAACAAGTTTGAACTTAATTATTATTAATTTATAATAGTCAAAGGGTTGCCCTAGTTGAAGAAAAGGTAATTTTGGGGAGTGATAGCTTCAATATATATTTGGGATATCAGTAAAATGATGTTGGAAAACCTCTTAAACAAAAATAAAATAAAAATCCTTGATGAGAAAATCCTTGATGAGGTAGGCCATAGACTCCATGTTCTTTGGTCTGAGTTGCACTGCCTGTGTGTGATCTTTTACCCTAAAACACTCAATATATTCTCTTCCTGCAAGAGGGAGGGAGGGAGGGAGAGTAATTGTCAAACTTACACAAATTAATAACTTCATTTAGAAAATGAATTTTTTCAACCTGACTATTGAATAATATGATGTTATCCTTGTAATAGTGCATATCAAATTTCAAAAAATTTGGATACTCATAGGTGTGTTATCTAACAACACACATTTACTTATATTTTAAATAAAGTAAAGCAATTCAGTGTCAATTAACTTTTTATTTCTATGAAATGTGACATATATATGATCTCAAAGATCATCATATCACGTTAATCGACGGTCAGATTATAGTTCATTTTATACGCAAAGTTATTAATAGGTATAAGTCACTAAGTCTAACACCTGATGTCAATATATCCTGACTCTTAATTATATATGCCAACAAACATTTAGACTATAACTTGAGCTCGATAGTTTCATACTTAGATTCAAACTTGTGTGGGAGGTGTCTTTGCATAAACTTTTTTCACAAATCAACCCTTTATATATATTTTTTGATATGTAGAATGAACCCTTTATATTTGCTAAAAACACGTTGAAATCGCTACACCAAGATCCGTGTTTGAATAATTGTATTCACATGATGTTTATAATGAGAAATACCATCTTAAAAACACGAAGAATATTCAAAATGTCATGTGAAAAAAATGTGAAGAACTCAAGAAAAGCTCAAAAATAATGTTTGTGATGATCAACCAAGTGTTATATGGAGCTATCTTTCCGGCAATGTTTGTTTTAGAAAACATTATTAGAAGCTTAAAATGTAATGTACAAAAATAAGAGATAGTCTCACTCCTCATCTAAGTCATCTTTGATCACATAAGTAGCTCCTTCGATAAGTAGATTAATATAAAAAAGTAAATAGTGTTGTAATATAGTAATTTCACAATCGGTTTTAGTGTAGGACTTGTTTGTAATTTCACCTCGGTATGGGGGGCATTTCGGTCTTTTCTCATTGTATCATAGGGATATAAAATCTCTCTCTGCAAAACTGTAATGACCGTCTTTTGAAAATAGTGATTTTCTGTTAGTGGCGTTTTTGACTAGTGAAGTTTTCACTTCGGCTGGAAGGTATCCACCTCGGCTTGAAGGTATCGACTTCGGCTAGAAGTTTCCGACTTCGACAATCTTCTTCTTCTCACTCTGTTTTCGTTCTTGAATTGCGAATGATAGTAAAGCATCAATTATGGTGATGATGCATTGACATGGTATCTAGAGCTGCGTTTTAGAGAGGGATCTTGGGGAAACACGAGTGAAGTGATTCTTCGGTGAGGTGTGTGCATTCGATCTTGTTCTTGTAATTCACATCGAATTGAAAATCAAGATCAAACGAAATCTTTCTTTCTTGATTTCGTGGGTTAGGGAAACACGAGAGATTGAGTGATCAGAGTGAAAAAGAAGATGAACGGCGGTGTAACAGTGGATTGAACACGAAGCTTCCGGTGTTCGACGGGAAGAATTGGAATCGGTGGTCGATTCAAATGAAAGTTCTTTTTGGCGTGCAAGATGTGTGTGAACTGGTGGAAGATGGCTACACACCAGTAGGTGAAGGTGCAACGGAGGCACAGAGAAATGCGCAAAGGGAAACGAGGAAGAAAGACCAAAAGGCCTTGTTCTACATTCATCAATGCGTAGATCACAAGGTGTTTGAAAAAATCTCTGAGGCAACCACTGCGAAGGCTGCGTGGGATATTCTTGTTCAAAGTTATGGTGGAGATGCTACTGTGAAAGAAGTGAAATTGCAATCGCTACGAAAGCAATACGAAAATTTGAACATGAAGAATGATGAAAGAATTGCAGACTATATCACGCGTGTGGTTACAATCACCAACGAAATGAAGCAGAACGGTGAAGCAGTAACTGAAGAAATGATCGTGAAAAAGGTACTTCGTTCCTTAACTCCAAAATTTGATATTATCATGGTAGCAATCCAGCAATCTAAGAACACTAGTGTAAGGAAGTTAGATGAATTACAAAGTAGTTTAGAAGCACATGAAACACTTGTAATTGATAGGGATGTTCAAGTTGAAACTGAACAAAAGGCACTGCAAGCACAAGTCTTTAATAAAGGTGGTGGAAACAAATCGAATTGGAAAGAAAATAAGTGGAAACAAAAGAAACAAGAGTGGCTTGATAAGAACAATAAGAAAGGAACTGGTAGTAGCAACAATAATAGTGATAAGGGAGGACCACCTAATTACCCTGGAAAGAAAGGAAACTTTGATAAAAGAAATGTTCAATGCTTCAATTGTGATAAATTCGGCCACTTTGCTGATGAATGTTGGTCAAATAAAGAGAAAAAGAAGGAAGAAGCTAACATAGCACAAGGTGATTCTGATGAGGAACCTGTGATCTTGATGGTGACAACAAATGATGGAGGAGTGATTACAGACCTGTGGTATCTTGACACAGGCTGCTCAAATCATTTGACTGGAAATAAAAGGTGGTTGATCAATTTCGATGGCAGCAAGAGAACAAAGATTAGATGTGATGATGGTGAGTACTTGACAGCAGAAGGAATGGGTGATATTCTGGTACAAATGAGTGATGGTTCAAAAGTTTTGATTGAGGATGTGTGGTATGTACCAGGGGTGAAAAACAACTTGATGAGTGTTGGCCAACTGCTAGAAAAGGGATATTCAGTGAATATGGAGGATAATATGATGATTCTTTTTGATAAAAATAAGAAAATGATCTTCAAGTCTCCACTTGAGAAGAACGGAACTTTCAAAGTGAAGATTGATGCTGGTGAAGCTCAGTGCTTTAGTGTTACAAAGGCTGAGGATGAGAGTGCATTGTGGCACAAGAGGTATGGTCATCTCAATTATGCGAGTTTGAGTCAATTACAATCCAAAGGGCTTGTGCTAGGCATTCCAAAGGTAACTGCTAGTAGTGTGGCTTGTGAAGTGTGCATGAAGAGTAAACAATCTAGATTGCCCTTTGCATCAGAATTACCTCCAATAGCAACACTTGCCTTGGGTGTGGTACATTCTGATGTGTGTGGACCTTTTGAGGTTCCTTCCTTGGGTGGAAACAAATATTTTGTGACTTTCATTGATGAGTTTACAAGAATGATTTGGGTTTATTTGATTAAACAAAAAAGTGAAGTCTTTGATCAGTTTAAAAGGTTCAAGGCATATGCAGAAAAACAGAGTGGCTGCAAGGTGAAAGTATTAAGGAGTGATGGTGGTGGAGAGTATAGCTCCACAGAGTTTAAAAGTTTCTGTGATGAGCAGGGCATAGAACATGAAGTCACGCCACCTTATACACCCCAACACAATGGAGTAGCTGAGAGGAGGAATAAGATGATACTTGATATGGTAAGATGCATGCTTAAACAGATGCAACTACCAAACACTCTATGGGGTGAGGCTGTGGCAACTGCAGTATACATACTGAATAGATGTCCGACAAGGAGGTTGAAGAATAAGGTGCCTTTGGAGATGTGGAGTGGTGAGAAACCTGATATAAGTCACTTAAAGGTATTTGGTGCTCTATGCTACAAGCATATACCAAATGCTAGGAGAAGGAAGTTAGATGACAAGAGTACTCCAATGATATTTGTAGGATATCATTCAACAGGTGGCTACAAATTGTATTGTCCTACAACCAACAAAGTTGAAGTTAGTAGAGATGTGATTGTAAACGAACAAGAAAGCTGGAATTGGAATTCAAAAGAAGTAACATCGATTGACATTGACAGTGCAATACTTGAAGAAGATCATAGTGAAGTACCAGTACAGGGAGAGGTACCTGGTCCAATTGAAATCGAAACACAAGTGAATGATTTTGACGACTCTGAGTCTGATGATGAAGTTCCAGCATAGGGCAGGCCACAGAGACAGAGAAATTTACCAAATAGACTCACTGATTATGAGCTAATTGCAGCCAATTTGATAGACAATGATGGTGATTTACTGCAGTTTGCACTAGTAGCTGATACTGAGCCACTTAGTCATACAGAAGCAGTGAAAGATAAGGTGTGGAAGGCTGCAATGATTGAAGAGTTGAATGCAATTGAAAGGAATAAAACCTGGGAGTTAACTGTGCTACCTCCAAATAAGAAACCGATAAGTGTTAAGTGGGTCTTCAAAGTGAAACTGAAGCCCGATGGATCAGTGGCAAGACACAAAGCTCGGCTTGTGGCTCGTGGATTCTTGCAAAAGGAAGGTCTAGATTACAAGGAGGTTTTTGCACCCGTAGCAAGACATGAAACAATAAGATTAGTGATAGCTCTAGCATGTAGTAGAGGATGGACTATACTACATCTAGATGTTAAATCGGCATTTTTGAATGGTGCATTAGAGGAAGAGGTTTATGTGACACAACCTCCTTACTTCGAAATAAAAGGAAAAGAACAAATGGTGTTTAAGCTGAGCAAGGCTCTATACGGCCTTAAACAAGCTCCAAGAGTTTGGAATAAGAAAATAGATGCTTTCTTTGGAAACTGTGGGTTTAAGAAGTGCAGTGTCGAATATGGAATATATGTGAAAACATCTAATAGGGGCAATACGATCTTAGTTTGCCTCTATGTAGATGATATATTGTTAACCAGTGACTGTGAAACCGAGGTGAATTCTGTGAAGGAAAGGTTGATGTCAGAGTTTGAGATGAGTGACCTAGGGAGAGTTGTGTACTTCCTGGGAATGGAATTCCTTTACACTCCTAAAGGAATCGTGTTACATCAAAAGAAATATGTAATAGAAGTATTGAAGAGGTTTGAAATGTTTGATTGCAAGTCTGTTCTAACACCAGCCGAGGTAAATCAAAATCTGACTACTGATACTGATGGAGAATGTGTAGATCCTACCTTGTTTAAGCAATTGGTTGGTTCATTAAGGTACTTGTGCAATAGTAGACCGGATAATAAACCTTACTTCTTTAAAACTAGGAATATGCATATGGTAGAGTGAGGCTATAGAATTTGGCTGGGGTTAAAGTTGGAAAGTTGTTACTAGCTATTGTACAAAGGTAGTAATAGATATAGCTGGCAATTAATTAATAATGAGGCTAAATAAATTGGACTATAAGAGTGGCTCAAGTGATGGATAAACAAGTTTGAACTTAATTATTATTAATTTATAATAGTCAAAGGGTTGCCCTAGTTGAAGAAAAAGTACTTTTGGGGAGTGATAGCTTCAATATATATATATTTGGGATATCAGTAAAATGATGTTGGAAAACCTCTTAAACAAAAATAAAATAAAAATCCTTAATGAGGTAGGCCATAGACTCCATGTTCTTTGGTCTGAGTTGCACTGCCTGTGTGTGATCTTTTACCCTAAAACACTCAATATATTCTCTTCCTGCAAGAGAGAGGGAGGGAGGGAGGGAGAGAGAGTAATTGTCAAACTTACACAAGTTAATAACTTCATTTAGAAAATGAATTTGTTTCAACCCGACTATTGAATAATATGATGTTATCCTTGTAATGGTGTATATCAAATTTCAAAAAATTTGGATACTCATAGGTGTGTTATCTAACAACACACATTACTTATAGTTTTTAAAAAACATATTAGTCGTTTGAATAAAGTAATGCAATTCAGTGTCAATTAACTTTTTATTTCTATGAAATGTGACATATATGATCTCAAAGATCATATCACGTTAATCGACAGTCAGATTATAGTTCATTTTATACGCAAAGTTATTAATAGGTATAAGCCACTAAGTCTAACACCTGATGTCAATATATCCCGACTTTTAATTATATATGCCAACAAACATTTAGACTATAACTTGAGCTCGATAGTTTCATACTTAGATTCAAAACTTGTGTGGGAGGTGTCTTTGCATAAACTTTTTTCACAAATCAACCCTTTATATATATTTTTTGATATGTAGAATGAACCCTTTATATTTGCTAAAAACACGTTGAAATCGCTACACCAAGATCCGTGTTTGAATAATTGTATTCACATGATGTTTATAATGAGAAATACCATCTTAAAAACACGAAGAATATTCAAAATGTCATGTGAAAAAAATGCGAAGAACTCAAGAAAAGCTCAAAAATAATGTTTGTGATGATCAACCAAGTTATTTATGGAGCTATCTTTCCTAAGCAATGTTTGTTTTAGAAAACATTATTAGAAGCTTAAAATGTAATGTACAAAAATAAGAGATAGTCTCACTCCTCATCTAAGTCATCTTTGATCACATAAGTAGCTCCTTCGATAAGTAGATTAATATAAAAAAGTAAATAGTGTACACGCTTCTAAATGTTACTAGAATCAAATTTAAACGTAATAAGAAGAGTGGTCAGCATCTATCCCCATTACAAGGTCTCCACAAATAATATTCAAAAGATACTACTATCATCATGTAGCAATACAAAATGATATGGGACCCACACAAAATAGACACACACAAATGAGAATTAGAAAGAAACATCAAGGCTTTAGTGTGACACTCATCAAGTCGTGGCAAGGAGAAGCAACAGAGAGAAAATATCTAATTCAAGGCTCCAAGGTTACCATGTGGGGTAGGAGAATATAAAGGGTAGGAATGATTGTAATGAGGTGTGGAATTAGTGTGTTGTACTTCCCCCTCTAGTTTTCTATTTTCTCTCATCTGGTCTTCCTCCTCTGCACTTTATTTCTATTCTCTGCACTCTATTTCAATTGCACTACTCTTGTACTTGAATTAAGTTCTATGTCCTCTTTAGTGTTTACTGAGAGTGAATTTTCTATGAATTAATAACACAAAACCTTTCAATTTGTTTGCTGCAAGTTTATTCATTACAATTTGGTGCTTTCATTGTCCTCCCAAATGGCAGAGAATACAAGGATGAAGACCATGGAAGCTGCTTTGACTCAACTCTCCGACACGGTTGCCACTCAAGGTGCGAGCCTGAAAGAATCACAGGCAGCGATGACTCGCATGGAGAGCCTTCTCCAATCGCTGATCAAGAAGGTTGATTCCACCCCATCTAGTGCTTCCAAATCTCCGGAACCGAGTCGAACACCATTCCAAACTCGCAACGTCAAACTCGAATTTCCCAGATTTGACGGCAAACACGCCCTAGAATGGATCTTTCGCGCGGAACAATTTTTTGACTACTATGGCACATCAGATCCAGATCGATTAACCATTGCAGCTGTCCACATGGATCAATCGGTGATACCCTGGTTCCAAATGCTACAACGCACTATACCGTTTCAAACTTGGTCAGCTTTAACTCGAGCCATTGAATCGGAGTATGGACCATCGGCTTTCGATCGTCCCCGTGCGGCGCTCTTCAAGCTCACCCAAACCGGTACTTTGAATGACTACTATTTGGAGTTCACAGCTTTGGCAAATCGCGTGACAAACTTGGACGTAGAGTCTCTCGTTGGTTGCTTCATCAGCGGTCTCCAACTAGATCTACAACGCGAGGTAATTTCGAAATCGCCCTCGACCTTGATTCAAGCTGTATCATATGCTAGATTGTTTGAGGATAAGTTTAACCCACTCAAAAACCCCATCCACACCACAACTGTAGCCAAAGCCCAACCCACAACGAACCCTAGCCAAACACGCACAAACACAGGCCCTGGAAGCATAAATAAAGCCACTCTACCACCACTCCTCCCAACCCCATCAACCAAACCAGCTGCCTTCAATCCAAAAATCAAAAGAATTAGCCCTGCAGAAATGCAAGTTAGAAGAGACAAAGGCTTATGTTATTATTGTGATGAGAAGTTCTCATTTACCCACAAGTGCCCCAACAAACACCTCTTGCTCCTACAACTAGATGATAGCCCAAACACAAACCAAAACCCTGACCCCCCCGACACAAATACAACCCAAACAGAAAACACTGAAACTGAACATCACTTATCCTTGAACGCCATGAGGGGTGCTAGTGGTGTAGGTACCCTGCGCTTTACTGGTAGTATAGCTGGTTTGCCTGTACAGGTCTTAATAGATGGAGGAAGCTCCGATAGTTTCTTCTAGCCTCGTATTGCTCAATTGTTGCAGCTACCCATCGAAGCAGGACCTAAGTTTAAGGTATTGGTGGGAAATGGAGAAACAATGTTGGTGGAAGGCCACATTCCTAACCTGGTTGTCAACATTCAAGGACAAGAATTGACAGTTCCAGTATATCTGTTACCGGTGGTTGGAGCGGATCTCATCATTGGATCCACTTGGTTAGCCACCCTTGGGCCACATGTGGCAGACTACTCAGCTTTAAGTCTCAAGTTTTACCTGAATGGTCAATTCATCACGTTGCAAGGGACTAGAGATGCCACACCAGCTCCTGCACAATTACATCACATTAAGAGATTTCAACACATCGATGCTATTGCGAAAATGTTCACAATACAATCTGTCGAGAACAATTCTACACACCAACATGAGCTGCAACTTCCCGGGGATATGAATATGGGATTGAAACAACTATTATTACAATATGCTTCTATTTTTATGGAGCCTACAGGACTACCACCACAAAGGGTGCAAGACCATGCCATTCCATTGATCGATGAGTCCAAAATTGTCAAAGTGAGGCCATATCGATATCCACATTCTCAAAAGGAGCAAATTGAGAAAATGGTCAAGAACATGTTGGACCAGGGCATAATCCAACCAAGAACCAGCCCCTTCTCTTCTCCAATCATTTTGGTTAAGAAGAAAGATGGCACTTGGCGTTTTTGTACGGACTATCGGGCTTTAAATGCATTGACTATGAAGGACAGCTTTCCAATGCCTACAGTAGATGAACTATTGGATGAACTACATGGAGCGAAGTATTTCTCCAAGCTGGATTTGCGCTCGGGATATCACCAGATACTTATGAAACCTCAGGATCGTTTCAAGACAGCTTTTAGAACCCATCGCGGGCATTATGAATGGCTTGTAATGCCATTCGGACTTACCAATGCTCCAGCCTCGTTTCAGTGCCTCATGAACGAAGTCTTTCAATATGCTCTCTGTAAGTTTGTTCTTGTCTTTTTTGACGATATACTTGTTTATAGCCCGAATTGGTTGATGCATTTGAATCATCTCGAATTAGTTTTGAAGACCTTACAGCAACATGTATTGTTTGCTAAGTTTTCCAAATGCTCCTTTGGCCTCTTAGAGGTAGAATATCTTGGTCATATTGTGGCTGGACATGGAGTTTCCATGGATAAATTGAAGGTTCAAGCTGTGTTGGACTGGCCTCTTCCTAGGAACCTGAAACAACTGCGTGGTTTCTTAGGTCTCACGGGTTATTATAGGAAGTTTGTCCGTTCATATGCATCCATTGCTGGTCCTTTGACTAACCTATTGAAGAAGGACAGTTTTATATGGTCAGAACAAGCTGAACAAGCATTCCACAACTTGAAAGTTCTTTGTGACATACGCTTGAAGATTAGCCCTACCTAATTTCCAGCAGACTTTTGTTTTAGAAACAGATGCCTCGGGCACAGGCATTGGCGCGATGTTAAGTCAAGGGGGCCATCCAATAGCCTTCTTCTCAAAGAAACTGCCGCCTACTGCTCAAAAGAAGTCTGCTTATGTGCGAGAATTTATGGCTATCACTGCAGCTCTAGCCAAATTCCGACACTATCTCCTTGGACAACAATTTATCATCAGAACAGACCAACAAAGCCTCAAAGCCTTGCTTGAACAGACCTTGCAGACTCCCGAGCAACAAGCTTGGTTGCATAAATTCATTGGTTTTGACTTCAAGATCGAGTACAAACCTGGGAAAGAAAATTTGGCAGCTGATGCCCTCTCGAGAGTGCTATATTTAGCATGGTCAGAGCCACAACATCAGTTCTTACAGCAACTGAAACAAGAGCTGGGTCAGAATGTAGAACTGGCTAATATTATACAACACTGTGAGGCAGGTACTAGTGTTGAAAAGCGATACAGCAGCAGAGATGGTCTTTTGTTTTGGCAGGGTAAATTGGTGTTACCATCTAGCAGCCCCTTAATCAAACAAGTCTTCTTGGAATATCACTCCTCACCTATTGGGGGTCATTCAGGCATCACCAGGACTCTTGCAAGGGTCTCAGCAATGTTTTATTGGCAACATATGAGAGCTGATGTGAAACAATTTATACAAGAATGTGCCATTTGTCAACAAGCCAAAGCCACTAATCATTTACCAGCTGGATTGCTCCAACCATTATCGATACCAAATCAGGTTTGGGAAGATATTGCCATGGATTTTATTACCGGTTTACCTCTTTCATTTGGATTTACAGTAATTATGGTTGTGATAGATAGATTGACTAAATATGGTCATTTCTTTGCATTGAAAAGTGACTATACTAGCAAGACAGTGGCTGATATTTTTTTTTAAAAAATGTGGTGAAATTGCATGGCCTACCTAAGTCTATAGTCTCTGATAGGGACAAGGTTTTTACTAGTAATTTCTGGAAACAATTGTTCACACTCTCGTGCACTTCATTAGCAATGAGCACGTGATATCACCCCAATCGGCGGTCAATCGAAGCCTTAAATAAATGTGTCGAGATGTATTTAAGGTGCATCACATTTCAAAGAACCAAGCAATGGTATAAGGCCCTTCCTTGGGCGGAATATTGGTACACCACATCGTATCATACTAGTCTTTGGAATGTCTCCATTTAAAATTTTATTTATGGCGAGAGAACCCCAAAGAATTATCGATACCAACCAAATCCCACTGATTCCAGTGAAGTTCAGAATCTTTTGTTAGACAGAGATGCACTGATTGGCTTGCTCAAGCAAAATTTGCATAGAGCACAACAGAATATGAAATTACAGGCTGATAGAAAGAGACAACAGGTGCAGTTTGCTGTTGGAGATAGAGTATTAGTTAAGCTACAGCCCTATCGACAAACTTCAGCCGCGTTACGGAAGCATCAGAAACTTGGCATGCGTTATTTTGGGCCCTTCCCTATCACGGCCAAAATTGGTTCAGTGGCATACAAGCTGCAGTTACCCCCAACTGCTAAAATACATCCGGTTTTTCACATCTCTCAATTGACACTGTTCAACGGACCTGAACTTCCATTTTATGTTCCATTACCACTGACTACAAGTGAAGAAGAGCCAATTATGCAGCCCACCACAGTAATCAAAACCAGAACTATCCTTAGAGGGGATGTTGCTATAGATCAACTCTTGATACAATGGACTGGTATGAATGAAACTGATGCTACCTGGGAAGACAAGTCAGAATTCATGGTGAGTTATCCAAATTTCAACCTTGAGGACAAGGTTGGTGTTGAAGGGGAGGGTAATGTAGCAATACAAAATGATATGGGACCCACACAAAATAGACACACAACAAAATTAGAAAGAAATGCTGAAGGCTTTAGTGTGACAGCTCATCAAGTCGTGGCAAGGAGAAGCAACAGAGAGAAAATATTTAATTCAAGGCTCCAAGGTTACCATGTGGGGTAGGAGAATATAAAGGGTAGGAATGATTGTAATGAGGTGTGGAATTAGTGTGTTGTACTTCCCCCTCTAGTTTTCTATTCTCTCTCATCTGGTCTTCCTCCTCTGCACTTTATTTCTATTCTCTGCACTCTATTTCAATTGCACTACTCTTGTACTTGAATTAAGTTCTATGTCCTCTTTAGTGTTTACTGAGAGTGAATTTTCTATGAATTAATAACACAGAACCTTTCAATTTGTTTGCTGCAAGTTTATTCATTACACATCACCCCTTGGCACCAAAGCATTATTATCCTTTAAGACACATCATTCATAGAATAAGCATTAACCCCTGTTGGAACACCTTCACTATTAACACTCACACAACCTCACAATGTTTCACTAAATCTGAGAATTCCCACACACACTCAAGAGAACTCACAGTGTTAATGCTTTAACCAATCATTGGTTGGCTTCTATCATCCAACTTCTTTCTGGTTTGCTCAGGGACATGCATGTCTAAAGCATAAAGCAACTCATATTGTCTACACAACTTTTGAAGTTTCACCTTCTTCAATGTCGCGTTGTCGGAGTATGCAGCTGCAAGAGTGCCCCACGCTTCCTTCACCGTCTCGTATTGTGCAATCTTCTCAAACGAATTAACATCAACACACTGATGAATGAGAAAAATCATGTTATTGTCTTTCTTTCTTTGATCACACAATGCCTCGCCTCCTACCACCGCATAATCGTCGCGAACAACTTCTTGTACCTCTTGATTGCGAAATAGCTTTTATTTGTCCACAACCTTTTTTTAGATTTGGCTCCTTCCCTACAAATATACAACTATTCTTAGCTTTCCATAACCTATCACAACATTATGTGCCACATAAACCAGACCCTTCTTTCCCTTTCCCAAAGATATTTGAGAATTAAGTTAGAAAGTCTAGGGGGATGCTCACAACCAACCCTAACCAACTAAACATTGCATACTACCCATAGATAAATTACATTGAAGAAAGAGAGATGCGTGCAATTTTTTATTTTATAACATTTAAAAAGAAAAAGAAACCTGAATGAAGGGATATTCCTTATTTATCTAGATCTCTGAATCAAAAATCACGATTCGAATGGAAAGATGTTAATCCAACTTTCATGGTAGATTGGTCCTATCAAAAGGAGATAAACCAAAGCAATGTAGGGAAATCCATCAAAAACTTTCTTCTTTTTGAAAACAACATTCTTTTACGTAAAGGCCTATTTGGTGTGGTCGTGAGTTTTGGTTTTTAGCTTTGAACCACCAATTAATGGTCGCCGACCATTACTCCAACCACCATTTTGACCACTACTGGTCACCATTTCGACCACCATCAACCAACACTACAACAACCTCCAATCACTACTTCAACCACCGTCAACCGCCGCTTTGACCACCACCAACTACTATTCCGACCATCGCCAACCACCACCAGACACCACCTTGGCCACTGTCAACCACCACTTCGAACACCACCAACCACCACTATGACCGCCTTAGATCACCAATTTATACACCCATGATCTCCAATTTGATCACTACCAACTATCGTTATGACTACCGACCACCGTCAACAACTACTTTGACTATTCCGACCACCAATTTGACCATCACTGATCACCACTCCATCTACCTATGATTACCAATTTGACCACATCGACTACCACTCCAACCACCGTCAACCTCCACTTCTACCACCACCGATCACCACTCTGACCACCGTCGACCACTACTCCGACCACCGCTAACCACCACTCCATTGTCCTCTAGTCAACAATACTACCATTCCGACCACCGTAAACCACCACTTTATAAACAATATCTATCACCACCAATGACTACCTCTCTAACCACTACTCTGACCACTAAAAATTATCTCTCTAACCACACTAGTCACCACCATCGACCAAACCACCAATATGACCATCACCAGTCGCCACCATAGACTATCGCTACGACCCCTACCACCACCACTCAACAACTACTACTTTTTTTTTTGTGAAGAAAAGAGGGATAAACCCCCCAAATTAAAAATTCAATTAGCCACTGGGAAAAACAAGGCCCTTCAAGTCAATCTATCCACTTGGTGAACAATATCAAAAATATTACAATCTATCCACTAATATGTTTTCTCTAACTACTTATCAAAAAAAAGAGGCTTTCTCTAACTAGTAAGTCAGTTTGAAAATTCCTCTCGCTATATATCAATGTGTCTCCAAACTACCTCCGCTTTATTGCGAGCCACTTCCTTGATCCCGTGGATGAGATTATAAAGAGGCTGCAGCTAGGATTCCGGAGCTTGCAGCAAAGCTATGGCATTGGCTGAATCAGATTCAAAAATGATCCTGCTATACCATTTTCCTGAGAGAGGCAGATACTGTGATAGCTACTACGTCCAACCATAATTATTAAAGTTATTAATAAATAAATACATTATTTTTTTGTAACATTTAATTATTTTTCAAACCTAATGTGATATATTGTTTTGATTAAGATAAATTCATGATGAATATTTATTTTTATGTTTTAAATTGATTTTAGTTTTTGAAAATTTTTTAACTGATCAAAATTGAATCTAGTTTTTGTTTTTGAAAATTTTGATGCTCAAAATAGAAACTGATTTTGATTTTTGAAAAATTCAAAATTGAAAACCACCCCGAACGTGGCCTAGATCTTTTAATTAAAAAAATGAAGCTTTCCAATTCTTAGAATGTGGTTTTGGCCTAACTCAACCCCACAAAATCGTTTTGTTTGCCTCTTCATTTTAAACCCTCTACACTACAAGAAAAAAACGGGTTTTTTTGGAGGATTTTTCCGCCAAATAACACCCAATTCCGCCGCAAATACAAGTATTTTCGGCGGATTTTTCCGCCGGTAAAAGGCTCGTCACAATGTATTTCCGGCGGATTTTTGCGGCGGATTTCCCCCGGTACTTTCCAGCGGAATATTGGTGTTTTTGGCGGATTTTTCCGCCGAAATTAATTTTTTTTCCCACCTAAATCCGCCGGAAATACCAAATATTCCGCCGAAAATAATTTTTTTTTCACCTAAATCCGCCGGAAACACCAAATATTCCGCCGGAATTTTTTTCTATTTTAAAAAAAAATTAGAAACATTAAAATTTTATAAAAATGTTTTTTAAAACTAAATAAATTTAAATTAAAAATATAAATTATCGAATTATAAAAAAAATTAATATATGATTTGATTAACAAGTAATTTTGTACTTATATTATCATAAAAAATATTACAGACAACTAATAACTTCAATAACTATCCGGTGGTGCTGTGAAGACTCTGACTTGATGCTAAACCGGAGTCCTTCCAATAAACGAACAGAACTCACCAAACTCAAACAACACCACAATTAGTAATTAATAATTTATAACAAAGCATAAGCTAAAATAAAGTATAAACTAAAACATACCTTCAAAAGTTTGAGAGAGGAGAAGAAAAAAACTGAATTTGATAGAAGATTGAGTGAAGAAATTTGAAGGGAAGTTAAGGGAGAGCTGAGAATGAGAGAAGAAGAAAATTGAGAGAAGAGTTGAGTTGATAATTGTGTAGAATGAGTGAAATTCGGAATAAGTAAGGGAAGTGTAAAAAGAGCTGTTGTGTTGTTGCGGCGGAACGTGTGCATTTGTGGCGAAATTTACGCCTAAAACAAGGTGTCGTTTCCGGCGGATTTACATGCATTTTCGGGGATTTACTCGCGTGGACCGAGGAGTCCGTTCCGGCAGATTTTTGTTCCATTTTCGGCGGAATCCATTTTTTTTTTGTCCGAAAATTACTTCCTCTTTTATGATCCGCCAGAAATGCATTAAATCCGCCACAAATTCCGCCGGAAGTTTCTGGGAAAATAAATCCGCCAGAAAATGCAAAAATCCGCCGGAAAGTTTCTGGGGATTAAAATCCGCCGGAAAGTTACACCTTCTAAATTCACTTATTCTTGTAGTGCTAGAGACCTTATCACTAGTCAATGTGGGACTTGGGATTTTCCCTAATACACCCCCTCACGCGCAACACCTTTTTTTATATTTATTTTTGGGCTTGTAGCGTGTTTTTTTTAATGGTTGGTGGCCCGATAGATCTAGGATAGACTCTGATACCATCTTAGAATGTGAGTAAGGCCTAACTCAACCCCACAAAACTGGCTTGTAAGGTGAGGGATGTCTCCCACTTATAAGCTCTTTAGAGACCATATCTCTAGTCAATAAGAGACTTGGGTTTTTCCCAATACACCCCCTCACGCCCAACACTATTAGGCTTGGTGCATAGATAATAATGGTGGGTGGCCCGAAGGATCTTGGATAGACTCTGATACCATCTTAGAATGTGGTTAAGGCCTAACTCAACTCCACAAAACCGACTTGTAAGGTGAGGGTTGCCTCTTCATTATAAACCCTCTAGAGACCTTATCACTAGTCAATGTGCGACTTGGGATTTTCCCTAATACCAATTAAGAATAGCTTTTGCAGAAGAATTAATTGCAGAAATGAATTAATTAATTAATTAATTTAACCGCCATTTTGAACACCATTGATCACCACTCCGACCACTACTCCGACCACCGCCAACCACCACTCCATTGACCTGAGATCACCAATCTGACAACCTACATTCATTCTAACCACCATTCCGACCACCGTAAACCACGACTTTAAACAATATCTATCACCATTAATGACTACCTCTCTAACCACTACTCTGACTAGTAAAAATTATCACTCTGACCACCACTGGTCACCACCACCGACCAACCACCAATATGACCACCACTGGTCACCACCATTTAACACCAGCACTCAACAACTACTACTTCCAACCATACTTATTAAAATTTTTACTATATAAGTACATTATTTATTTGTAATTTGTAACATTTTAATTCTTTTTTCAAACCTAAGGTTATATATTGTTTTGATTAAGATAAATTTATGATGAATATTTATTTTTATGTTTTAAACTGATTTTTGTTTTTGAAAATTTCTTAACTCAAAAGTGAATCTAGTTTTTGTCTTTGATAATTTTGAAACTCAAAATAGAAACTGATTTTGATTTTTGAAAATGTTACAACAAAAACAGAAAACCACCCCAAACAAGGCCTAGATCTTTTAATTAAAAAATGAAGCTTTCTAATTAAGAGTAGTTTTTTTCTTGTTGTTGCAAGTTTGGTATTATCTGCACACAACAGCAGAGACTAATCCCTCGAGCCGGGCAGAATAACAATGGGCGACAAAACTCTCATTCAAGAATTTTAACATTATTGTATTTTTAATGCTGGATTCGAACACACAACTTTGATTAAGCCGAAAGAAACCCAAACCATCTTATGTAAGCTCTTTTGAGTTAGCTTTTTAGCTTTTAATGAGCTTATCTCTTTTATTTTAATATGTTGCAAAACACACCCAATCTTTCTTGCACAATTAATAATTAGGTCATATCATACTTTGTATTCTGTTGACTGGTCAGCACATTAGGACTTGTCTTAATTAGCCAATAATGCTTTGATTTTTCCCTCTTCTCTCCTGCCTCCTTTAGCTTTGTAGCATCCAAGCAGTGGTGGTTCGGAGCAAGGGCGAGAGGGGGCGACCGCCCAAGGCCCCATTTTTTGAGGGGCACCTAATTTTGATTTTTTACTACTATATATAGATATTAGGATAAAAATATAAAGTTAAAAGTAAATAATAGTTTTCTAATTAAAGTTTTAGAGGTGTTAACATATTGATTAAAATCAAGTTGTATCGTATTAAGTTCTTTAATTTATTAACCTTAATTAAAGTAAATATGATTTATCAATGATTTTAAAATCAAGTTGTTTTTAAAATAACCTTAATTATAAATGATTTATCAATGATTTTTTCAACAAAAAATCAAACAAGAATATTATTTATCAGGTTATAAGGGCACCATTTTTTGATTTCGCCCAGGGCCCCAAAAATCTTAGGACCGGCCCTGCATCCAAGATCTTTTCATTACTCGCTTTACCCTTTATATCTCATCTCATTTAATACATTTTCTTCTAGAAAAAAGTAGATGGTGAATTCTCCCACCCTCTCTTAATTTACTCTTCTATTTCGCTTGACTAATACTAGTACTTAATTATGAGCAGAATGCATTATATTATTTGTTTGTTTCAGAAGGGTAGCTCACATGGTTGAGTGAAAGGGACACCGTTGGTGGAACTATGTAGGCGTACAGGGTTCGAACCCCGCTCCCGCTCCCACTCCCCTAATAACTAACACACTAACTTCTAACCACTTTAATTTGCCTATAAAAAAAACCTAGATGGAGGTAATTTAACTTTCAATTTTAACTGTGAAGTACTTACACACAGTTACAAAAATCAAAAGCAGTATATATAGACATGCTTCAGCTATAAACTCAGACACCTTTGCAGAAGAATTAATTGAAGAAATGAATGAGTTAAAAAGATGCAAGACAAAGCAAGCTACCATCTTATTCGTACATAATTACTATTTTAACCTCGAAAAATGTTTTCTAACCCTTATCACCATTAAAACTTAGCCTAAGAAACTCCAAGCTAGAATTAAACAAACAGTCCCCCCCTAGCTGTTTAAAGTTTCACACATAAAAATACTAAAACATTGAAGAGACCTTACACTTACAAAAGGACTTAGAAAGGCACTATAGATATATTTATATAAAATAAACATATAATATAATATGTAACAATTAATCATACAAACTTGATAACAGGATTGCACTAAGCTTCAGGCATTGAATATCTTGGTAAGAGCCTGCAATGCATTGAGTTGCAACCTCAACTTCAAGATGTGTTCCGCCGTCCGGAGAAAAAGCTGGTCCGGCTTCAACCCGTCTCCGCCCGGAATCAGCTTTTGCAATTTCTTCATCTTCCTCCCTACACTCTCCTGCCTCCTCCTTCTCCTCCACTTCACCTTAGCCAAATCTTTGCACCCCATCAAAAATATTATTTCCTTAAAAAAATTATATGTGTTTCAATTCTTCACCAAATATAATAAAACTAACAAATGAAATAGAATTATGATTCAAATGTACCTACAAGAAAATAAAATAAAGATGGCAAAGATTGAGAGTTTGAGAAAGGAAAAAAAAATAATAAAGAAGAGAGTTGATAGAAAATGAGGGAGGGCATGGAATGAGCAGAGGCTATAAATGGATGGATGTTGAAAGAAAAAGGAAAAAAGAATTAAATAGTTGTAGAAACGGGGGGGGCCATGTGAGCCGAGCCAAACGAAGCCGAGAAGTGAAGTTAAGAGACTTTGAGTTTGGCGTGTTATGGGCCAGTGGGCCCAGCCCATGTTTGGCTTAAAGCGGCCCACGCACGTGTCTGACAGCTTTCAACTCAATCTTCTTCACTCACACGCACGCTTGCGCCGGCCATTGGCCATCGTTGTTGAATGTTTTAATGAACGGCTTATGTTGCGTACACGTGTCCTAGTAGTCCTCGAATCCCGACAGTTGTTTGCTACTGTCACAGGATTTGATTGGTTGCGTCACGCACCATCGTAATTCAGAATCCAAGTCAGCAAATCGTGCGGCGTAGGATTGTTCCTTAATGGACCCCACGCGTGAAATTCGGCTTGCCACGTGCGGATTCACATGGTCTTGTTATTTCTGCCAGATATGTTCGTTCGTTCGTTCAAGAGAAGTGAGCTTTGCTCATTCATCAAATTATTTGTTTTAATTTTTTTTTCTTTAAAACAAATAAATTTAATTAAGATCGATCTAGGATTCAAATCCATTTATGAAGTTATCATAATCTTGAGACCATGCTTCGTTGAATCGAATCTCGAAAGATTTCTGCATTGCAGAATTTTTAGTTGAAAATGTCATGCCTACGAAATATTTCATATTTTTATATAATGTTTACTATTATCTGATTATAATTACACTTATTTTAATCCTATGCATGCTTCTTTGTTGATTTTGTGACTTATATATATAGACGGAGAGAGATGTCTTAGATACTTATTCATGTTACAAAGTGTGTCTTTATCTATTTAATATTGGAACCTAGCTAGTGGATAACTTCAAATTGGCATAATTTAATTTAATCAAATAAAATAATATTATATTGGCCGGCAAATTTTGATGGCGTCTTTTGATTAGCTAGTCTATTTTATTTTATTTTATTTTTTGACTGAAATTAGTTTATTTAAATTTAAGTCTTTAAAATAAATCTTTAATGGACAATGGTTAGTGCACTATATTAGCAAATTATGAAGGAAAAAATCGGCCGTCACAAAAAAAATGTACATAGTATCAATTACGTACATATTTGCCATAAAGTTTTTGAGAAATGATTCTTTTATACAGCAACACTATGCTTCCAACACACTAAACCTATCCAGTTTGTGAGTAAAAGCAAACAAAAGTTTCCCATTTAACTCCCTAATTGTTCCTCCACAACGAGCCACCTCAGTACTGTTGACCACTAAATCATCACAACAAAGCCAAATGAATGAAGGTGGAGTGAGAGACTAGCACTGAGAATGCTCAGAGGGAGCGATGCTGCACGAACCCCGCGTAGAGGCTTCAATCTCCTTTGCTTGCGAAACTGCCTTGACCATGCTGTGAATATTCCAGAAAAGGGATTCAAGGATACATGTGGAGTTAGCAAAGATCAATTCATTTCTGGCCGGCCACAAAGAACAGAAGGCAGTACCAAAGATTAAATCCCAGTTCGAAATTGAGGTCCCATTGCGCTAAATATAAAGATTACTCAGCAACCATGATTCCCAATTGTTTTCGTTGAAGAAGGAATCCCCAAACGATGAACCCAACAAATTATTCCAAATCGGAACATAGAAACGACAATCCCTAAATCCATGAAAAAGGGTTTCCTCGAGCTCGCCGTACACTTGTCACAAATTGATAATGGTTAGATGACTCCTGGCGCGTTCTCTATTCACCATAAGAAATCGGTTAGCCGCTTTCCATAGGAAGCGGTACATTTTCTCTATACCACTCACTTTAAAATGCATTTGAAGAGCCCATCATTGATCCAAGGGGAGGAGCGGTGTTAAGACGTTGTACGCTGAGTGAGTAGAGAATTTTTTGTCACTACTAGGCCCCCCAGCTAAACCTGTCCACTACAAGAAAATCACCGATTTGCCACGGACATTTCCGTCGCTAATGGACAAATTTCCGTGGCAAAACAACATTTGCCACGGATTTGCCACAGACAAAAATTGGTGGCAAAAACGCTCGTCGCAAATCGTTTGCCACAGAATTTCCGTGGCAAATGTTTCCGTCGCAAATATCCGTGGCAAAGTCGTCGCAAATTTCATCGCAAATCCGTGGCAAATCCGTCGCAAATGTAAAAAAAATTAAAAAAAAAATCATACAAGCATGAACCTGGAGAGAATGTTTAATAAAATTAAAAAAAAATAAATCATACAAGCATCAACAGAATTAATAATTTAGCCAATCAAATATTGTATGGTTATATAGAAGAGAATAGAGACTCATTATTTAATATAAATCACACCTCTTAGTGTTATCAAATTTTCCAATTACACACAAAATTGCCTCAAAACAGACTCTTTTACTGGGATCCAACAGAAGTTGATAGAGCACTGAATTGAACTGAGATCTAATATCTTGTCTCTCTGTACAAGTACGTAAATAGAAATTTAGTCATCACAAACTTCCCAAGTGTCAACTTTCACTAAAACACAAATTTTTAAACACACCAACCATCTAAAGCTCTAGCTCTCGATATTGTACTGCATAACCTCGCTAGAGAAACTATAGGAAGAACATCGTGCAAGTGGAGAACATCTTGTAAAGCCCCTGCAACATACACCAAAAAACCATGACCATCTTTTGGCCAGTGGTTGTATCTGAGTTATATGTTTCACGCGAAGAGAGTTTTTTCTTCTGCAAAGAAATTGAAAATATGCATCAGATATTCAGATTTTAATAATAACTGACATCTTCTAGAGGAAATAGAAAATTGAGAATTACTTCAAGATAAAATAAGATCACTAAAGGAAAACCAGAGACCTTAGTAGATTTGCGATCCTTGTCAATAAGCTCCCAGCACTCCTTTTCCAAATGGAGTATTTCTACATCTCCATCATCATATAATATCTTCCACGTGAAATCAATAACATATAATCAGAATTGTAAATAACAATTAGAAAGCAAGAAGAAAATACTTGAACTGAACTCATAGGGCAAGTTCAACATTATTTAGCTTACCACATGCTTCCTTTTTGAAGGGTCATAAGACTTAATAGTGCCTCCATAAAATCTGCAGAACACCAACACACAAATATGAATGAGAAGTTGAATTATAAATTATGTCAAGAAAAGAGAAGAAAATCACAATTTTAGAAATTTTCTCCAGGTTTCAAAGAAGGCATACAAGAAGCATGTTGGCAAAGTTGCAGATGCTAATATTACAGTTCCAATTAGAATATAGCATAAGTTAAAGCAAAAAGATGCAACATGAAAAAACTTGAGAAACAAACAAAATAAGAAAGCTGTAATCAGAAGAAGCACAACTGAATTTCTAAGAAAGATCTTCCGTCACTAACAACCTAAATCCCTTTCTTGCCTTCCCTTTCTTGCAACCAATTAGATCGTCAGTATCAGTTTCACCTTCCATCGCTTTACACTGTAGATGATATTCGAACACAAATTATCAAATATAAAAGATGTGAGGCAGCATAAAATATCCACACATGGCATGAAGACCTAGAACCATGACCACTACAACATAGACTAAAACTTGTAAATAGAGTTTACCTTGGTCAATCCTGCAATACTTTTTCTTTTTTTAGACTTTTTAGTAGACCGTATGGATGACTTGGAATTATTACTTGCAGTCTTTTCACTTTGTTTTAAATCATCATGACTCGCATTTGAGACAAAAGCAAGTAGAAATTTACGCATGAATACACCCTATATTAGCATTAGTGTATTTCACAATAAGATTTGTACCTTCATGTCACGTTCATCATGTTTATTCAACTCATCATTATGATAGCTTTCAGAGCCCTTAACTTTTTGTTTAAATGCGGACATTAAAAATTCTTTGAGCGTTATATTCGGCATGGTTTTGCTATATCGTATCGTAGTCAATTTCTGCATCCACTTGTATCCAACATACCATTTCTAGTTCAAGAGATTCAAAGTGAGTCAAGGCGGTGTCATCACCAACCAAACTTTTCACTTCACTTGCTTTGCATGAGTTGATGGCATTAATAAGCACTCGTTTTTAATTAAAAGTGATCAGAGGTATAATAAAAGTTCAAAATAATAATAATGATAATACTCGTCCCGGTGATTCAGGGAAAATAAGCATACATAATCGAGAGAAGACTAGTCTAACACATTTACTCAAAGAAGGTATAAACCAAAGTGTCAATAATCATGAACAAACCCAACTTCATTGCTCGCTTCGTAAACGCGAGTCTAAACAAAGTCACCCTAAGCATACTCATCGCTTTTATGCGGCTTAACCGGAAGGAACTTTTTCCATAATAAAATCATTCTAGTGTATATTGCAGAGCTCAAGCACCAAACAAATTAATCAACCAAAAATCAGATATCATATGTTCATTCAAAGTAACAAGAGACTATCACCTAAGGTGCAAACATTCAAAATGATTCAATAAAATATAAAAGGCTTAATTACACTTTTAGTCGCTAGGTACCTCAATTGTTGCAATTAGGCCCCTTAAAGTCACTGCACCCTTTCACTTGTATGTTCCACCTACAATTAAAAAGACTTATTAGAAAGAGTTATTCAGAGTTATACTTATCAAAAACATACATTTAAGGAGGACTAGTCACAAAATATTGAGGATGGTAGAACTAGTCATAACAACCAGAAACAACCACATAAGAAGAAAAGAAGGAAAAAATACACACACACACATAAAAAGATCATAGAAGGAAAGAAAGACAAGTGATCCTTGGTCACATAAAAGCTCATTTACAATTGGGTATTCTGATTTGTAGGCAACAAAAGCAAGGGAAAGGATAGTTAACCAATCAAGCATATAGTATATATAGTACTGGACATGGTTCACAAAGTAGGCATACCTATATACACACATCTTCAGGTTTATGTAATGCACCAAATTTAAACTAGTTCTTTAACGAACAGCAACATATGCTTTTGCAACTGGTATATTGTAGTAGCAACTAGATTATAAATTTAGGAAAGAATATAACTAGAAAACAACTGATATTGTAGTCGGCGAGAGAGTACCACAAAACACCAACAAAGATGACCAAACCAAGTACAACAACATACCATCCACTTGCCCAAACTGAGATAGAGTACCTATACCATACCATCTCAAACTGACATACCATCCACTTGACCAATTCAATGTTTCAATTAGAAAAGAAATACCAAAAGCATTGATCCCATTTGAAATGTGCAAAAGAACATTGAGTGACCTGAAATATAATCCATACCATCTCATTATATGTTTCTTTTGGTTTATATATAAAGAGAATAAGAGCAAAAAATGCATGTCAACAAACATTCTGAGGAGAAGAAAATGAAATACCTCCAAACAGTGTCTCACCCCTCTATCACCTTCACACAACACCACCCCCAGATCCGGCTCCGATAGACTCCGTCGCTACTTTCCCGTCATGGTGCCCCCTCAACATTGATTTTAAAATATATCTAGCATGACAATCATTTACAAATTTGTCAGCTCCAAGTTCTAAAAAAACAGTAAAACAAAACACTCCAAATGTGGTTATCAGTCAAATCCTAAACCTAAATTTAAAAACAACATCAAGTTGGGTTAAATCCCTAAACCTATTTTGTAAAAGTATGTGATTAACCTATTTTCCCTAAATTTGTAAGAGCGTGTGATTAACCTATATCACCCTCAAAATGAGGTTATCAGTAACATCCTAAACCCTAATCTTGTCAAATTTGTAAATAACATCAAGTTGGGTTAAATTCCCAAACCATAAAAACCCTAAAATCCCCAAACAGAAAACCCTAAACGGAATCAAATTAGAGAAATAGAGTACTAAAATGAATAAATCGATGGAGGAATGATAAAGTAGAGAAGATGCAATACCAGCAACGATGAAGAAAATGGTAGAGCCCACCACGACTTTCTCTCTCCATGAACCCACCACCCTCATTCCCTTCCTCCGCTTCAGGAGACAGCTCTCTTTTTCGCGCGCTCTCTCTCTCATTGTGCTTTCGTATCAAGGGGAGGAAGATGGATATGGGAAAGGGTTGAAATGTGTACTTTCTTTCTGTGGAAGAGAAAGGAGTGAGTATTGAAGGAAAAGAGAGAGAAGAAGTGAAGAAATTTTGAAAAATTGAAGTGAGTATGGGAGAAGATGAGTCGATGGAGAGAGTGAAGGGGACTGACGACTTTTTTTTTCTCAGGAGGGCGGAGGAGGCCGGACGAGGGTGGAGGGTGGAGGTTGGAGGAGGAGACTGAGGATCGAAGGAGGAGACTGAGGCCAGAGGAGGAAGGAGACTGAGGAGGAGGAGCGTAGAGAGCTTTGAATGTTTTAGGGAGAGAGACGTTCTGATTTTAGGGGGATCGGGCTCGTTTTATTTTGATCAATGGTTTGCCACGGACTTGCCACGGCATCTCCGTGGCAAATTTCTGTCCTTTCACATGTCCGTGGCAAACCCGTGGCAAACACCAGCGGGAAATTTCGCGCCCTTATTTTTTACGAATGCCGTCGCAAATCCGTGGCAAATTACTGACGGAATAAGCTCTGTGGCAATTGCTGGTGGCTAAATCAAGCTTTTCTTGTAGTGGTCTTCACCGACCAAAACAGTGGGAGCTCTAAGACAATAGATTTGAAGTGTTGCATGTCTAGGAAGGACCAATTGAAGCTATGCATCGTCCCAGAGACCTGCAGTGGTGACAAAGGATGCATTTTTTTGTCAATGTAATCACACGTACCTTTGGGGGAGCACACACGATTGCATGACGTTCGATGGCATAACTTGAAGCACTGATTTAGTTAAAGTCAAACGCCCTACAAAGGAGAGAATGTGCGCCTTCCAGGAGCTTCATCGTTGACTGACTTTATAAATAATGAAATGAAAACTTTGTCTAGTCAGTCTCTTATGTAAAATAAACATGTCTGGGTACTTACTCAAATCATCTGTTGAAAGGAACCAGAGCTCGCTGCAAAGCGCATGTCTGCGATCCTAATGAACATTTCTAGAGAAGTACACACAGGTTTTATCAATACTAACCTTTTGCCCCGAGTAGACACATAAGGTATCCAATATCTCTTTTATAACACGATTATGATCTAAGGAGGACTCCGCGAATAAAATAAGGTCGTCCGCAAAAGTCGGGTGGGAGACTTTGGGGGCCCTAGTGGAAGTACGTAAAGGCCTCCATTGACCCAAGCAAATAACAAAGAGGCATGGAGACAAAGGGTCGCCTTGAAGAATACCTCTAGAGGGGTGGAATTTATCTAGGGCTTCCCCGTTCCAAAGAACATGCATGTTAGGAGTGGAGATGCAGAACCAAATGAGGTCAATAACAGATTTGGGGAAGTTGATGTCCTCTAAGGTCTCTCTAACGAATTCCCACTTCACACGATCATAGGATTTTTCTAAGTCAATCCTAATAGACATCCGACCATTACTCCCCTTCTTGCTCCGCCAAGAATGAAATTTTTCCTACGCAACAACAATATTATCGTTGGAAGATACTCCCTGATACGACGAGCAAGCAGCTTGCTAGTCATTTTGTAAGAAACGTTGCATAGGCCAATAGGTCCGAATTGTGTCATGCATGCCACACCCTCAATTTTGGGAATGAGGCAAAGGAAGGTGTCTTTTAAGTCTTTTGATCCTCCAAGGTTCTCTCCACACGCTAGTAACCAACTTCAAAAGGGACCGCCCCATAGCTTCCCAATGGGTTTGATAAAAAATTGCTTGAAAACTGTCTGGGGAAAGAACTCTGAAGGACCCAATGCTCTTCACGGTTTGGAGAAGCTCCTCCATGGTCACTTCATGGGCAAGGTAGTTGCACTCCTCTTCACTTGACCCGTTAAAATATCCATGTCAACAAAAAGGGGTAAAAGGAGAGTCAATCATAAACAAATTTGCATTAAAAGTGGTAGCTAGAGTTTTCAACTAGCCGGGATCATGGGTCCAATGGCCTTGAGTCGTCTGGAGGAGAGAATGTGGTTCTCACGGCGCCTAATAGAAGTGACACCGTGAAAATAACGAGTATTCCTATCTCCATGTTCAAGCCAGTTCGACATAGAGTTTTGGAAACAAAAAAGTTCCTCCTTGGCCAAAATCCTCTTCATATATTTTTTCCCAGCCTCGCCCTAGGCCTTAATGAGGGAATTATTCCAACCTCTATCAAGTTTCCTATCCAAGTGGTTAATCTTACGAAGCAGTTCCCGCTTTTTCACAAAGATGTTTCCAAAGAACTGTTTGCCCCAACTCTCGCAATGCCCATGCGATGATTCTTTAATGAGAGATTTGAAGGAATCATGTGTGAGACAAATAGCTTCAAATCAGAATGGCCTCCTCCTATGTTTTTCTCCTAGCCGGAGCTTCGAGTTGTACTAGGACAGGTCGGTGGTCCAATTTGAAACAGGGAAGTTGTATGTTTTCGACCTCAGAAAAGCTACGCCTCTAGTCCAGGTTAACCAAGACCCTATCCGAACATTTATGGACGCCATCTCTGAATCGGGTGAACGCATTTGCTTTGAGGCATGCATCAATTAATTCACATTTAGAAATAGCACAAAACCAATTTCCCTTCTAGGGCACTAATGAGGGAGGCAGCACGCTCGTTGTCTCTAATATAGTATTAGAATCACATATGAGAGCCCAAAATCCCGACGGTTTATTTCATCCCAAAGGCTTTGTCTTTGAGTATAGTTAGGACTTCCATAGACAGCCATGAGGAACCATGATTGGCCACGAGTGCGTTTCACATGCATGTGCACAAATTGGGAAGAATTAGAAATAAAATCAACCGTCCAATAATTGGTATCTTATAGACACCAAATACCTCCGGGTTGACTAGTAGTCTCTCAGATAAATTGACCATCAAAACCCAACTTTAAGATAATTCTTTTAGCCTTGTCACCGCTAACATGGGTTTCAAAAAGCATAAGCAAAGCAAAATTAAACTCAGCCTGAAGGTCTTGAATGAGACTCGCAAACCCATTAGTTGTAGTATCTCTACAGTTCCAACAATACAAAGCCATATAGACATATTTGATATTTGGGACGTTGAAGTCCCGCTACTTGTCACCAGCTCAACCGAGCTTCCTTGTACATTGATACGGGGTGTAGATGAGCTACAAACCTTGTTATACCCCAATTTTGTCCGAGTTCTTTTTAATAGTTTTTAATTTGGACTTTTTCAACCATTTTATTTTGGACTTTTTTCAATCATTTTATTTTGGACTTTTTTGAAAATTACAAAAATAGTAGTTTTTGCGTATTTTAGGGTGTTAGTTTTTAGCTACTATTCGAAGGAAATTTCTCTCTCCTTGGACCTCGTTTTTACGATCTGAACGGTGAAAGTGAAGACATATTTCCCACGAACCCGCTGTAAAAAAAAGAAAGACGATCCAACGGTTAACGAATCCGGAATCGCAAATTTACGGTGACAAGTTTGAGAAAAACGAAAATTGTGTTTTAAAGGGGAATTGCTTTCTCTACCTTGTTTTAGTCCCACATTGCTCACAAGAAACAAGAGCTCCCTAGCAATTGGATATAAAAGGGGTTGAGAGGTGAAGATTAGGGAGGAGATCATTGGCGGGTTAAGTGATCTTTTGGGTCAAAGCGATAGCGGCCCATTTCACTAAGAGCCTGTCTTTGATCATTTGGACGTTTTGAGTCGGCTTTCCGATTCTCAAAGCGGTTCTTTGCGATCTTAGAGTCAAAATGGACCAGATAGGAGTCCGGTTTGCTTAGTCGGTTCGGCACTCGTCGAGTCGAGTTAGTTTTGTATTTATTTTGTTTATTTTTATGTACATATTTATTTATCATTTATTTATAATATAATCTATTTATTTATTTATTGTTTATGTATATATCTATTCATATGTATATAGTTATTTATTTATTTATTTATTTTTAGCTTGATCTTTATTTAATTATCAGTTTTGTCTTTTTATGCCCAAATTAGTTTATTTCTTCAAAAATCAAATAAAGACTAAGTCGGTTGTACAACCAAGGTTAGTCATCATTTTAGACCAATGAGGCATCAGATTCGAGTAATCCTCCAAAAACTTAATAAAATATAAATAAATCATTTTTCCAAAAATAAAACAGCTAAGTCGGTTGTACAATCGGGTTAGTCAAAGATTCTAGAACTAATGAGTTATGCAGATTCGGGAGTTCTAGAATACCTATTCTAAAACGGACCCACCTCACACCAAACCAATTTCTTTCAAAAACTCAAAGATTACTTTCAAATAAAAGACTAAGTCGGTTGTACAACCGGGTTAGTCATCATCCTAGACCAATGAGTCATGCATTCAAGTAATCCTAAAAACTTATAAAATATGAATAAATTATTTTTCCTAAAAATAGGGGACTAAGTCGGTTGTACAACCGGGTTAGTCAGCGTTCTAGAACTAATGAGCTGTACAGTTCAGGAGTTCTAGAATACCTATTCTAAAACCAACTCAACTCACATCAAACAAACGTCTTTGAAAAACCTCAAAAATACTTTCAAAAGTAGGGGACTAAGTCGGTTGTACAATCGGGTTAGTCGGCGTCTAGGAATCGAGTGGTACATGCAGTTCAAGGAATCCTAGGACCCCTACACTAAAAAAACACCAACCAATAAACCTTTTCGGGAAGAACTACGTAGCTTTGATTCCTCCATTGCATCCGGAGAGTGCGTAGGAGCAAGAGTCTGCTCTTGTCAAGCACTAAAACCAAAAACTTAAATAAGTCTTTTTCTCCATAAAATAAAAAGGGTAATTATTAAATAAATCTTAAATAATTAGACAATGGATGTCGTGGGGTGCTAATACCTTCCCCACACATAACGACTCCCGAACCCTAACAATGTCTTGTCCTAAAACCTAAAGGGATTTTCGAATTTGCCCTTAAACTAGAATTTCGGTGGCGGCTTCCTAAAGAACCTTTCAAGAATCCTTTCCGGATTTTTCGATCAGCACAATTTGGCGACTTCACCTGGGACTTAATTTTCTTTAGAGAGTCAAAACCTAGTCTAATTATTTAGGATTAATTTAATTTTTACCCTTCCCTTATTTATTTATTTATTTTTGCATGTTATACTTTTATGTGATATATAAACCCTAGGGTAGAAGACGATATTTGTATGCATGTTTGTTTTGTTTTGCTGACTTTGGGTTATTTTAAACCGCTGCTCCTACACACTACACCTCTACACATCACACACATGTGAGAAAAGTCCTCTACCCGGACTCGAGTGGAAACCTAAGTTAGAGCGAGATTGCGTAGTGATGGCCTCATGGGACGACGCACGTCTCGTTGGGTGGTCATGAAAATCTCACCTAGAGTTTGATTCCTTTTAAGGATGCTATCCCTTCTAATAGCTTGCCTATTGTTGGGGTCAGTATTCTTGACTGGGGTCCTTGGCTCTAGGGACCAAGTGTAGGATTCTTTAAAACTACCCTTGTGAGGCTCACTATAAAAGAAACCTTAGACTCACTCCATAGGGTACCCTTCTAGGGTCACAAAGGAGCTTTATACCCTTGCATTCAAACGAACATTAATGCATACCGTCTTTTATCCAAAAAAAATTAAAAAAATCAAAAATTCAAAAATCAAAATCATTATTTACTACATTTTTAGAAAATATACCACATGCATTTTTCTTTTTCTTTGCATAACAAAAAACAACAAGATAAACATCTTATGTTGCGTACATTTTTATGACCGCCTGAGAATTAAAAGCTTTATTTTGGAGAGAAGCCATGCATGCTAAAGTCAAAGTTAAACTTTGTACTTTACTCTCCAAATGTAAACTTATAATTCCCCGACGCGACAAATAAAATCATACATTATCATTTCATACACATACATTACATTCGCATTTCACATACATTCATTCATTCGTTCGCATTCTCATTTCATGCGCATTCATTCATTTGCATACTTACATCATGCATTATAAAAACAAAACAAAAAAAAAAAACATAATTTTAGAGAAAGATTGTGATGAGAGGTGAGACATTCTTGTGAGGTAAATCATTCTTTTTGAAAAAGTTTAGTCATACTTAGTTGCAAGCTCAAGGCGTTTCAAGGCACTCAATTTTTCAAATTAGCAACTCGTTCACATTTTTTTCAACAAAGTGTTGCATCTCATCCACCCCATGATGAATGACCAAAATAGTCCATCAAAATTTCATTCATGTTAAAACTGTTGTTAACTCTTTACGAAGCATTCGCGTAGTAACTTGTGTGTGACGTGTGTCTTCATTCTTGTTTGAGTCAGTTAATCATCATCCCCCGTCCAAGTCTAATCCCACCCTGACCACCCTAAAGTACATACTCCCCTACCTAGTCGACTTTTTGATTTGTTCTCACTAATGAAATAACGCTTTAGGCCTTCCATACAGGGGCAAATTTGTGATCTCTAAAATACCTTGTCAACGTTGTATTCCTTTGGTGCAAGTCCTTTACAAAAATAAAATTCAAAAGGCCCGTTAGGTTGAAAACTCGTAAGAAGCGACCTAAGCAAAAATTGGGGCATAAAAATAATAAAAAAAAAAAGAGCAAATATATAAAAATAAGTAAATTATTGTCCTTGAGTTAATTTTTGAGAAACCGAGCAATCACGATTTGAAATGAAGTTTGGACCATCATTCCATATCCTCAAAAATCCTTCGCTACCCACCTTAAGCCAAAAATCCCAAACCCTAGACAAGGATCGATTCCGCATCAAAAATGGTGCATCACTTTTATCACTCACTCACTCAAAAGAAAGAGAAAGAAAATTCACAAAAAAAAGTGAAAAAAAGAGAGGATTGAAAAGAAAAATTCTGGAAAAAAAAGTAAAAGTAGTAAGAATCGTGAGTTGATATTTCGTACAATTAAACGCATAAGAGATCCTTGTCTGAAATAAACCCTCAAACACTTCCCAATCCATCTAAACAGATCCATTCTACCACGAGACATGTAGGAGATTCTTGTCTCAATAGACCTCAAACACTCCTTTGAGCCTAATAAACCCCTTCTTTCATAAGCCATTAACCATTAGCCAAACTACACATCTTTGAATAAAATCATTTGTCTCAACAATCCTCAAACCATTCCTTTGGCCTCAACATCCTATCCTCCATAAACCCTTGGCTACATTACAATTCTAAACAAGTTCATCCAACCATGAGGCACATCAATTACTCAATAAAATCTCAAACACTCCTTTGAGCCTAAAAACCATTTCCTTCATAAATCATCACTCATTAGCCAAGTTACATCACCAAATCATTTGTCCCATCATCATCAAACACCTCTTTGAGCCCAATTATCCCTTCCTTCATAAATCATTAACCCCGGCCACATTACAACCCTCTTGAGTTCGTTTCGATCATTGATCGATTGCTTTTGTTTTCTCAAAGTTTTAATTTTAGGACAAGTAAGTTTATTTATTTATAATATGTTTGCTCAAAAAAAATATATCTCAAAAAAAAAAAACAAAAGAAAAGAAAAGAAAAATCAAAAGGCTTGTACCACAAGATTCATTCAAGTTACAGTTATACTAAGACAAGGTCTAGTGATCACCAAGTGTAGTTTTCATCATAGCAAACTCAAGACTATTGTAGTCTGAGAGTCATTCTAAAGATAACCAAAAGTTTATACTAGGATCATCACCTAGATCCTAAAGTGGGGCATCCCTTTCACCATCTATTCCATTTGAACTTGGGGAAATTTGTACAGTGTTCATCCCATACCACATCCAGCCTATAGCCATACCAGACAAACTCCAAAAACCCATAACCCTAACTCCGTCACCTTTCCCAATCTCACTAAAGGCAACCATTCGAAACACCATTCCAAGTGGGCAATCCTGTCATTCTTCACTCCACCTACAATTGGGGAAATTCACCTACACCCATCTCATCTCTGTTATATTCACGCCCGCAAAACCATATCGGGGAAATTTCTCAACCCAGTATCCCAAATATACCCTTTCGCAATGCTACTCTGGTTGGGTCAATTTTGTCCTTACCATAAATGGGGCAACACCATCCTCTATGGGTCGAGATAAAATCTATTGCTTTCCGCCTCTCATTCCAAAGCCAATGCATTCCCAATTCAGCATCTTCTACACCCCTAGCTTGTCACCACTAGACAGGGGCAAATCTAAATTGGGGCAGTCCTGCATTTCTTGGCTTGGGAAAACCTACCTTTCATGACCTTGACAAAGACCAGTCAGTCATTCACCACTTCATGTGCCACAAATGTCCACACCCTAGGTCTTTAGAACCCCAAGTTAACTGACTCATTCATCTATATTCGCACTACTATACATCTTCACAAAACAATGCTTCAGAGAGAGAAAACACAAGTTGATCATATGATGCTAAAGATCCACTTAGGTAACTTTGTGGACATAAACTTCGGTCATCATGGGGCATCATAATGGAAGAGAAAAATGAACGAGCTTGCAAATACTGATCAAGTACCTTTTTGGTCGATTAATCAGAGATAACGACCTTGAGATTGCCGAAGTTTGAATCAAAACTAACTTTTCCAAAGAATGATCAATATTCATCTCCGCCTCTCGTATCCAAAGCCTCACATCTCATCATCACAAAAAATATTTCTACACCCAATCAATCATTTCATATCATCGCACCATGAACCATAGCATTTGCATTCAATCATTTCATTTGCATCATATTCACATTTGCATTTCATGCATTTAGTACGTAACAAGCAAAAAGCAAAAAACAAAAAGGAAAAAATCATTCCACCGGATACCAATCATCATGACGACGCTGCGTGCACCATTAATTGCATTGCCAAATGAAGAAAGCTTTTCCTCCTCGGGAAGATGCATTGTTAGGTATGCTCGGATAAACATGATAAGTGGCATTCCTACGTTTTGTTCCTCTAATATCGCTTTAAGCGTTAATCTCCTATCATAGCACGAGATCACCAAGTTGATCCCTCGGACTCCCGAGTGGTCTTCTTGAGCACTACGCTCCTTCGATGCCCTAAGTGGCCCAGTCGCAACGTCGAGTCGAGCCCGCGGACCTTCGCGAACCCGAGTGGTCCTTCGGACTAGTTGTGTCACCTAAAGGCACGATGGGCGCCCTTCATGGTCAACATATCGATTCTAGACACGATCTTGACCCATCATGGCCTTTCGAATATAAAGGCCCCCTCGGGCCGTTTAACTAGTACCGTAGCTAGTTGCGCTCCTTCGCACCACGATGGTCCTTCAATTAAGGCCTAGGCGGCCTTCCGGACACGAGTGGTCCTTGAGCCTTAGTGCTCCTTCAGTCCTTGTTGACCCTTCATTCAACTCTCGATTAATGCGCCAAGTATTAACCACTCCTCTTATCTCTCAAACCCTTCGCTTCCTCTTAAATGGACAAAATTGGCGTTTATTCTATCTTTATTTCTATTTTCACTACGAAAATTTGAATACACTTCACCTTTTCTAGTAAAATATAAATAAGAGAGGGGCAAATTGTTATACCCCAATTTTGTCGAGTTCTTTTTAATAGTTTTTAATTTGGACTTTTTCAACCATTTTATTTTGGACTTTTTCAATCATTTTATTTTGGACTTTTTTGAAAATTACAAAAAATAGTAGTTTTTGCGTATTTTGGGTGTTAGTTTTTAGCTACTATTCAAGGAAATTTCTCTCTCCTTGGACCTCGTTTTTACGATCTGAACGGTGAAAGTGAAGACATATTTCCCACGAACCCGCTGTAAAAAAAAGAAAGACAATCCAACGGTTAACGAATCCGGAATCGCAAATTTACGGTGACAAGTTTGAGAAAAACGAAAATTGTGTTTTAAAGGGGAATTGCTTTCTCGACCTTGTTTTAGTCCCACATTGCTCACAAGAAACAAGAGCTCCCTAGCAATTGGATATAAAAGGGGTTGAGAGGTGAAGATTAGGGAGGAGATCATTGGCGGGTTAAGTGATCTTTTGGGTCAAAGCGATAGCGGCCCATTTCACTAAGACCCTGTCTTTGATCATTTGGACGTTTTGAGTCGGCTTTCCGATTCTCAAAGCGGTTCTTGCGGTCTTAGAGTCAAAATGGACCAGATAGGAGTCCGGTTTGCTTAGTCCGGTTCGGCACTCGTCGAGTCCAGGTTAGTTTTGTATTTATTTTGTTTATTTTTATGTACATATTTATTTATCATTTATTTATAATATAATCTATTTATTTATTTATTGTTTATGTATATATCTATTCATATGTATATAGTTATTTATTTATTTATTTATTTTTAGCCTAGTCTTTATTTAATTATCAGTTTTGTCTTTTTTATGCCCAAATTAGTTTATTTCTTCAAAAATCAAATAAAAGACTAAGTCGGTTGTACAACCGGGTTAGTCATCATTTTAGGACCAATGAGCTGTACAGTTCAGTAATCCTCCAAAAACTTAATAAAATATAAATAAATCATTTTTCCAAAAATAAAACGGCTAAGTCGGTTGTACAATCGGGTTAGTCAGCATTCTAGAACTAATGAGTTGTACAGTTCAGGAGTTCTAGAATACCTATTCTAAAACGGACCCACCTCACACCAAACCAATTTCTTTCAAAAACTCAAAGATTACTTTCAAATAAAAGACTAAGTCGGTTGTACAACCGGGTTAGTCATCATCCTAGGACCAATGAGCTGTACAGTTCAGTAATCCTAAAAACTTATAAAATATGAATAAATTATTTTTCCTAAAAATAGGGGACTAAGTCGGTTGTACAACTGGGTTAGTCAGCGTTCTAGAACTAATGAGCTGTACAGTTCAGGAGTTCTAGAATACCTATTCTAAAACCAACTCAACTCACATCAAACAAACGTCTTTCGAAAAACCTCAAAAATACTTTCAAAAGTAGGGGACTAAGTCGGTTGTACAATCGGGTTAGTCAGCGTCCTAGGAATCAGTGAGCTGTACAGTTCAAGGAATCCTAGGACCCCTACACTAAAAAACACCAACCAATAAACCTTTTGAGGAAGAACTACATAGCTTTGATTCCTCCATTGCATCCGAGAGAATGCGTAGGAGCAAGAGAGTCTGCTCTTGTCAAGCACTAAAACCAAAAACTTAAATAAGTCTTTTTCTCCATAAAATAAAAAGGGTAATTATTAAATAAATCTTAAATAATTAGACAATGGATGTCGTGGGGTGCTAATACCTTCCCCACACATAACGACTCCCGAACCCTAACAATGTCTTGTCCTAAAACCTAAAGGGATTTTCCGAATTTGCCCTTAAACTAGAATATCGGTGGCGGCTTCCTAAAGAACCTTTCGAAGAATCCTTTCCCGGATTTTTCGATCGCTACAAACCTCTTGTGCCCCCTTAACCATTGGAGAGGATGAAGTGAACTTACCCATGGTCTCATGAAACATCTCTGAATCTTGTGTTTGGTATCTTCTTTTCATCATCTCTAGTATTTGCAATTCCTTATGTGTGACCTTGCGGCCCACTACACGTTTATCCGACTCAACTTTAGAATTCCCAGCTTCAATCGTAACAGGGGTATTACCCTTATGCTCTCTTAGACCACTATGAAAAGGGACCTTAGGAGGAATGACAGTGGTTGTCTTAAGGCCTTTTTGCATGGTGGTAGCCTTTGGGCCACCGTTTTTTGGGCGAGTACCACTTTGAGAATTCTTCCCTGCGTATAGGTTGCGTATCTTGGCAGGTCCGAGAGGAGCCTTGTTCGACCCTTCAACATTGTCAACATCAACCCTTGTGTATGTTTCCTTTGTCACCGGCATGTCCTCAGAGGGGCCCTAAATTGTAGCATTCTCGCTACCCTTACACTGCGATTGTTGTCGTCGAAATCGACTCAACTCTTAGTCCCCATGTTTTTGTACCATTGCCAAGCGACCACTAGGATTTCGATGCGATCTTCCTTGCATAAGTATCCACGGTCCCATATCGAGGGAGGAATCTTGATTGGTAGTTTCTTCTTTGTTATTGCTCAAACTGAGATTAGAATTAAGGGATGTCAGTGGGATTTTGTTGAAGTATTCCTGCTTTTAGTTCGGAGTTATGTGGTCATTATCCCTGTTTTCTTGACTCGCTCGTTCGTTGTAACTTCCAACATTTTCCGCATTGAGCATTTGTGTGGTCGTACCTTCCAGATCGAAAGCAAATAGAGTGGAGCCCTTGATATTCTAAATGTAATTTCATACCTCAAAACCACGATGTGAGGCGATGAGGGCTAATCTAAATCAAGCTTCATGCATATTCTTGCAAATTTACCACGACCTTGGAGAAAGGTTAGATTATCCACTTTGAGCATAACGCCTAAAGAGAACCCAACCCGTCTCAAGAATCGGTCCTTGCATAGTTCTATGGGCAATTTTGGGATTTGGACCCAAACCACAATCTTACATGTTGTGTCAGTCGTAAGAGAGAAGAATGGTCGCCACCTTAGATGATTAGGTAGTGATCCGCCACCTTCCAAGGACCTTCAAACAATGCATGCCAGTTGTAACATCCCAGACTGCTTTTAGGATTGTCTACTATCCCCATAAACCAACACGAGTCATTTTAGCGTGCAATGTTCTCACTTGCATGATTTCTGAGAAACTTCCCAGAAGGTCACCCATCCCAATACTACTCCAAGTCAAGAATGATTAACTATGGATTTCTTATGTTCAGGGCTCCCAAAAAGATAATGCATTTATTGATATAGGTAGTCCAGATCTATTCTTTTAAGCATTCATTCAAGTGTACAGTCTCATATCTGCACAACCTCATGATCCCTCTCATTCTGGTGTGTATTTGGTTCATTCATGCCCCCTTCTCTATAAGTTGTCAGGAGCCGCTCTTTGTCATGCCAATTTTTGGGCACTAGCGATCACTCCCCGCCCTTGTCATCCTTGCATGTCACGTGCCCACCAGCTTCTGCTTGGTTCATCCCCAAACCACACCATACTTGGAGAGGCCTACTTTGATACCATTTGTAACATCCCAGTCTGCTTTTAGAATTGTCGACTATCCCCGCAAACCAACACAAGTATTTTCAGCATGCATTGTCTTCACATGCATGCTTTTCGGAAAACTTCCCAGAAGGCCACCCATCCCAATACCACTCCTAGTCAAGCATGCTTAACTATGGAGTTCTTATGTTCAAAGCTCTCAAGATAATGCATTTGTTAGTATAGGTAGTCCAAATCAATTCTTTTAAGTCTTCCTTCAACTGTATAGTCTCATTCAAGCACAACTTCAGTACCCCTTTAATTCAGGTGCGTATTCGGTTCATTCATACGCCCCTTTCCCTATAAGCTGTCAGGAACTGCTCTTTGTCGGGCCAACTTTTTTGCACCAACAATCACTCCCTGCCCTCGTCATCCATGGATGTCACACCGATAATCTTCAATCGAAGAGAGCCGAACAAGATAAAAATCATTCGTCACATCAGTAATCTTCATGGTGCCTTCTTTCAACCAGCTACGTTGCAATTTATTTGTCATCATCTTGATATTTACCTATTTCCCCAAGATCTTAACAATAACAATATTCCTTCATGGTTTAGACCGCATTGTGAGCTCTTTATCAGTCACGGGAATAACTGGCCCCAAAGAGAAATGTTTTGCCTGGGCTTCCTGGTGTGGCAAAATATAATGTGCAAGTATACACAGTCTACAACAAGTAATATAGAGAAGATGAGATCGTACCCACAGGGATTAGATTAATTCTTAAGGTTTGTATATAAAGACATTAGTGTTGAGTAACCAAGTACAAAAAATAAAGATGGATGGTGTGAAAACAGAATATAAACAAGGTATAAAATAAGTGTGAATTCAGTGGAGAATAATAGTTGGAATGATGTTTGCCAAATAAGTCGGTTTTTAATATTTTTGTGTTATATGTGATGCAGGTGCACTGTATGTTGTTGCATTAAAAATGTGCTTTTCAGTCACTGTCTTCAGAGTTTCATTACAAGCTCTTATGTCTAAGATGCTAAATAAATTCACTCATGTATTTTAAGTGCCCACAGTTAATAACTCATATTTATATGAGTTATTTATGCTCTTATTAGTTAAATTAATGCAAGTTCTTAAGTAATATTGTTGTTTAATTAAGTAAATATATGGTGTTTAGTGTAAAAGAGGGTTAGGAACTGATTTGTAATCATTTGGCACTTTGGTGCCCCATATTGTGTTTTAATGTGTTTGTTCAGTATGCTATAGCATCGGGCGTTATAGCGTTCTATTCTGCAGCTGATGAGAGAGAAAACGAAAAAGCAGTTTCTGCAACGTGTCAAATCACTGCAGAGCAGTGCAGAACATTTCCTGCAGCTGTCACCCACCTTTTACTTTATGAGACACTTGTCTAGTTTGTAATGGAGGATGAAAAATAGTTGGTGGGATGGCTTGTCAACCTTTTTAGAAGATATTTTCTTTATATAAAAGTTTAAACCTTCATCTTCTTCATCATGGGTTTGCTGGTCTGAAGAGAGGAGAGTTAGAAATAACTCTCTTGCACTCCATTTTTGTTCAAGCTCCATTTTCACAATAAAAAAGTATAAATTCTACCATGCTGTGAGGGACGTTATAACGTTAGGCGATTCTGTGAGTGATGTTGTAACGTCACAGGAGCTGTCATCATTTGGAGTATTTTCCATCTCTTTGTGATTTCGGTTTTATGGCTTTAGGTAACACCTTTATGCTTTATTTCTTGTGTTGTTGCTCATCATGAGCTGATTCTCTTGTAGTTGGATGCTTAAAGCTTTGTAATGACTTTTTAAGAGTTTTAATGTAATGTTTGATGTTAGTTTTTTAACCCTTGCTCGAAACTTCTTCCAATGCTTATTTTAGAATTGATCAGTTAAATATAAGAGTCTTGTAACGAAACCCTGACGTTAGTGACCGAAAGGCGCACATCAAACGCTACAGCACCCAACGCTATAACGTCAAACAGAACATTAAACTGTTTTTAATGAATTACATAGTGAAAGGCATTCCAACTACTCTCATTCTGAATTTCTACTTATCATCTATCCTTACTTGCTTATTTACATGGCTTAAATATCATTTACCCCCGCAAATATCATCATAATCTATTTACCCCCCTGTAAAATAAAAAGTTTTAAAATGCCCCTTGCAAATATAAACTGTTTACAGTTACCCCCTACTGTTAGATTATATTGACAGTGTTAAGTGTATAATGGGTATAAATCATTTACGGTTATCCTCGCAAAATATAAATGCTTTTACAGTTACCCCCTTGTAGGTGGGTAAGCAGTAAACAATTTATATTTGCAAGGGCATTTAAAACTTTTTATTTTACTGAGGGTAAATGGATTATGGTGATATTTGCAAGGGGGTAAATGATATTTAAGCCTATTTACATTTATGTTATTCACAATACTTGTTGACAACTCGTTATTGTTATTTGTGATACTCACTAGCTAAACTACTAAGTTAAATATAGAAGTAAACTCAACAATCCTCATGGGAACGATCTTTACTTATCATTGTATTACTTGTTGCAATTGTCTATACTTGCACATCACCTTTTCCCACAACAACAATATCACCCTATGGACTATGTTATCCTATGTCTAGGTCTTAGCATGGTTTTAGTAAAGTTTCCTTAATTAAAACACGTACACATATTAGTTCTTGAGTTCTAGTTATAAACCACATGTCTTCTTTTATAACTCTACTTATTCTAAGTAATCAATCTCAAAATAAGTGTTGAAAGAATTATAAAACAAGAACTAAAATGCACACATTACATATGAACACAATAACTTGATTACAAGGGTTAGAACATTCCAACTAAAAGAGTTTAGCTTATGTTAGACATTGCAAGGCATATATAAACTAAATAGATCATATTTATATAAGTGAAATCACAAAAGAAAAGCAACAAGGTAAAGGTACACAAGTTGAACATTTGCATGAAATCTCCAAACAATGCAGGTGCGCCTGATGCGGTTATGAGTACGACCAGGCATGGAAGGCACTCGGTCCTCCGGATTCAACTAATACTACGTTGAAGTAAAGAAAAAAGTTGTCAATTCCTTTCTTGCATTCTTATAAAATAAAACTATCTAAATTGATATCTTGTTGATATCTTGAGGCGTGTCTTCAAATGAGGAATGCGGGTCTTTATATAGCCTTCAAAAAGTGAGTCTTCCTTGGAGGTTAAGTTAACTTGAGAGTGGAGTTAGGGTTAAGTTTTGATCCTTCCAAAAAGCAAGTTGAATCCCATACTCAATTGTAGAGGGAGGTCCACTAATGGATGAACAAGTGTCCCTATATGAGTGACTCTTCAAAGCTATACTTCTATGGTTGGCACCGAAATTTGCAAGTTGTTTGTGCCTTTATGACTAAGCATGATGTCATCAATTGAGTGCTGGTGCATATGGGTTAGAGAGTTGGGTTTCAAGCTAGATGCAAAACTAGTTGTTATAAAACCCAACTCTCTAACCCATATGTCATAAAACGCAACTCTCTTGATGGCTACTTGATGGGTTTTACATATGTTATTTTCAAGCTAGACCTTAAAACTAGTTGTTGATGCTTTTAAATCACCAACTCCTCTAAACTCTGAATTAGGTTGTATCATCCAAGATTGTAAGAGACTAATTTCATTTTTTTTTTTGCGGTCAAATACTTCATTCAATAGATAATATAAACATCATTTCTAGCTAGTTGAAGTAAAAGAGCTAGGACATTTCCCACCCACAGACTAGACATATCTCTAAGAGAGACTACAACACAAGCATGAAAAGCATTAGAGAAATTACATATAGATTGTTTAGAATCCATGAGGAAATAGCCAAACCAATCATAACAACCTAACATCCAAAATAACAATAACTTTCGCATCCAGGCCAGGACATCCAATGGTAGAGAATCCACTGTCTTTCTTCCAATCCAGTTAGGAATAACTTTTTTGAAATTTGTACACACAATTCGACTATTGCTGATCTCAGGAGTGTCTAAAGTTCCCCGATGATAAGAAGTTAGTCGAAAATTAGAGAGGGCATTGGAGTAGGAATTTACCGTAATGGCCTCTTCATTCAAAATCTAATGCAAAAGTGCTCATAAACTAGTGTTCAAATAGATAACGTCTCTTTGAGGGCTTATATCAAACACTAGGACTGCTATCTTAAACCACAAAAAAACTGATGCAAGAAACAACAATCCATGAAGCCATAGAGGCAACAACATCAAGATTAAAATCCAACAATAGAAGGAAATCACAGAGAGCCCAATATGGATTTGGAGGTGAGTGGATAGGAGCCAAGAAGACAGATAGAAGAGAAACAATGGATGACCTGAATTGTAGAGGCTTCATGGAGACAAGGGTTCCACTCTAGCTTCCTCACTGGGTGATGGCTTTGGTGGAGGTCTCTTCACCGGAAGTAGGGGCACAGAGGTGGCACCAGGCGGATGCAGGAGATCTCCCGTGAGAAAGCTTGACCCTAAAAGGAGGTGAAGATGCTTCTTGGCGGTGGCAGTGGCATTCCATCCATGGATCTGAAAGGGGGTTAGCAAGGTTTGATGGAGGTTGTTGACATGGTGAGCAGGCAGATCAGGCAATGAGGTGTGGTTAAGGGTGGTATCGGCATGAGGTTTAGGTTGGGGAAATGGAAGGGACTGGTTGCGTTTCGTGGTTTTGCAGTGTCAAAGCCCAAATGGTCTATAGGGGTACAACGAAGGGTTTGGGATGGGTAACAATGTAGAGGGGCCCGATAAAGGGTTTGGGAAGGGAGGGATGAAGTGGGTGGTTGGGAGACGAGAGACGGAGGGGTGGTGTCGATGAGTAGGAGATGAAGTTACAAGCCAGATGGCGAATGGCCAAGGACCGGTTGGTGAAGCCTACACAAGGTGATGGACGATCTCCACAGAGGGAGGGAAAAATCTCATGGCGGCGCATGAGGGGGAAACCCTAAAAGAGCCTAAAGGCTCACAGGGGATGAGTGCATGACTATTTCGTTTTGTTAGTACCAACTCTTATGTGAATGACTTATAACTTTTATCGAAATAATTAATTTCTCTTTGCATAATTCACTAAAACATATACAGTTAATGACATGCAAATGATTAGTTAATAGTTAACTCAGCATTACGTGGTTATTAACCGCAACTATATTCCCACTTCAACATTGTATTAACTATCAACCTGATCAAGTGTGATTCACAACTTTTAACTATTTCACAAATGTCATTGTCAATTAAAACCAATTTTTTAAAAGCGCCCACTTTTTCTATCTCGAGCTTGATTTTATATATTTATGTCAAGGATATCCACCGTAGGTTGTCATCACCCATTCTCCTATTTAGTCTCTTAAGTATATAGAAGTAATAAATAGTCCTAAAGTTTGTGATGTTAGTAGTCTCTTACAAAGACGAATGAAACAGATTTCTTAAAATTTTAGAGGCTAATTTGACAAATATCACATATTTTAAAGACTATTTATTATATAGGTGAGAGTTCAATTATTGAGAAAAATTTCACAAAATTAATTTGATAGATTTCACATATTTTGTTGACTACAATTGAAAGTTCATTTTTTTAATGTTAGTGGGGGTGGGGGATGTTAGTTTTCGGGATTTGAACCCTGAACTTCCTTCTTGCAACTTCTTCATGTTCCTTAGCTCGTCAACTAAGCTACCTTCCTAGATTTGAACCCTTGAGAGTTCATTTTTATTTAACTGTCAAAGTTAAAAGAATTGAGAAAACTTAATACAAAACTTTAAGGTAAATTTGAAATTCCTATTGGCGGTGGAGTGTGGTCCGTTTTTTTATAAAATGTGAGAGGCATTTTTGAGTTTTTTGTATTTACCGGGTGGGAGTGACAAGGAGGTGTGGTGGGGTGGGGGTGGGGGGGTTGTTTTGTGGGTTTAAAAAAAACGAGGACTTAAATGAGCATCAGAACACAATATAGGTCCGTCTATGATGTCACCAATACTTAATAGCATCCCCATTCCCCAGTAGGTAGGATGTAAAGTTAATCTTAACCTAGTCTTGACAATTGGTCACCTCAAAGATCTTGCCAATCTAACGTATCCACAAATCGACCTTCTCTAGATACAATCATACAACTATCGGTGGAACTTTCGACGGGTCATGCTTAAGCGTTTTGTGCGCGGAGATCAGGATCCTCTAATTAACTTCCATCTCTCTAACTTTAATAGTAACTTTGTGTGCATCTTCAACTTAATTCACGCTCTCATCTGGATAATATTATTTTAATTAAGTATTCTCTCTTCTACTTTGGAGAGAGATAAATATAAAATTACCAAAGTTAGAGAGGGCTCTCCCATTTTGTGCGGCCCATTGTTTCTGTTGTGTATCTACTTGAATCGTGTGGGTTGAGACAAAAACGACATCTATCATATCGTACTATATAAATAGTAATAATCATGCATTCTGTGAGTCACAGTCACAGCATGGAGCTATTTAAAGGTAGCAGACAGCTAGCTAGCTAGCTACGTACTTAGGCATATATTGCATGTACGTAGGCTTCTTGAGTTGTTAATGCACATCGCACAGCAACTGGGGGGGGTAAACTACAGTTGCAAAAAAACTTGGATGGAAAGCTCACGTGGCTTGTCGCAGAGACTTTAGTGTTATGTGTGGTAAATTTGTATAGAGTATAGACTGAGTCCATCTACTTACAACGCTTGCTTTCACGAATCATTAACTTGGAGTCTTTGCTTTTGTCTGTGCATAATTAGCCTAGTTACACATAAATTACGTACCTGCACCGGAATAAAAGCTTATTGACCAGTTTTTTAATAGCTTATTGACCATTCATTTAAGGCAAAACATTGTAAATTAAGAATCTTATTGACCATTCATTCCAACTAGGGATGGCAAAAAGCGGCCGCCCGCCCAACCCGCTAATTTTGCATTCGCCCGCTTAAAAACGGGCGATGAGTTGGCCCGCCAAAAATGGCGAGTTCAAAAATCGCTACCGCCCGCTAAGTGATGGTGGCGGGTTGGCGGTCCTACGCGCTGAATATTGTTTTTCAAAGTTTTGAACAAAAACTTATATATTTTTAACATTTCAATTTCAATAATATTTTTCACTTGCTTTTTAAAATAGATTTTTATAAAGCATTTTTAACAAATTTTTACTTTAAATACTCTTGATATATTCAAAATAAAAGTATAAAACAATAATAGCATTGGAATTACTAGGATTAACTATATAGCAACTAAAAGTATAAAACAATAATAATAGCATTGGAATTACTAGGATTAACCATTAAGAAATGTCACCTAGAAGATCTTAAAGCAATCGAATTAGTATTTTGATTGCTTGATAACTAGGATTAACCATCAAGCAACCAAAATAAATATTTTTAAGAACCAAAAAACCATAATAAGTACAACGTCAAAGTCTAGAGATTCAAATTATATAACATTGGCTAACAAAACATAACAATTTCTAACAAAACAAAAGTGAAACATCTAAATTCTAATCTTCAATGTTAGTGCAAATGATCCATTTCGTTGATAACTAGTAATTAATAACATGTTAAAACCAGCATAAGAAATCATCATAATATCTTAATGTTCGTATTGCAGAGTATAACCTCATAAGTGTATAGAACTCAAAACAAAAAACACTATCATTCAGGTGAAGAAACACTAATACTATAAATTATTATAGTTTTTTATTATTTAAAAAATAAAAAAATAATGAAAAAATAAAAAACGGATTGGCGGGCCGACCCGCCCCGTCTTTGCTTTAGCTCGCGGTTTTTTTCTTTTTGGCGGGGCGGTTTTAGCGGGTCGGCGGTCCCAATACTTTGGCCCGGCCCGCCTTTTTTTGGCGGGTTAGCGGGCCGGCCCGGCGGGCCAAACCCGTTTTGCCATCCCTAATTCCAACACTTTTAATGAATTTAAATTTAAATAATACAAATAAGAACATAAATTATTTTTGAAGTTATTTTAATTATATTATTTTAATTTTTTTATTAATAATGGTTGATAAACATTCTCAAGTTAATAATGGTAAAACAGGTTTATGTCCCTAAGCATAAGACTTAATAATTAAACATTCTCCGATACATCAACAGCAAGGAAATTCTTTATCGATTGAGACTAGAGAAAAGGTCACGCAATCTACCGATGAATTAATTATCCCAGTCTCGGTTACTGCGGATGATGGTAAGCATTTGTCGCCTGTGGTCCCACAGATGCAAGAGTTTTTGGTCATCCAAATGTCGCCTAGCACCTCTGAAGCTAGCCGAATTGGTAGTGATTCCACTCAACCTCCAACCACCAGGCTTTTTGCCTCAGAGTCTGATGATATTTCTCATCCAGTGGTTGCTTCTGACATGAGCACTTCGGCGAAGCATTGGGGTGATGTGTCAGAAGATGCAGATGACCATATGACCCATAAAACTGTTGCAGATGGGGCCACGGGTGTGCAAAATAACCAATAAACTAAAACCATACTTAAAACTGTACCAATCGGTAAAAACAGATCCATCCCATTCGGAAAAAATTAAAATACTGGGAAACCATTCTATTTAAACCAATAAACTACCGCTTCCTCCCCAGCCTTCTATATGTGTTTCGCGTGAGTAGTAGTGATTGAAAGATTAAATAGGATTGTGAAGAAGAAGGGTGTAGATTGCAAAAGGTGTCCATGAAGTGGTAACGTCCCTTTTCCACTATGTTCTAGACTTAAATCAATGTGAGTTTCTAAGTAATATTGTTGCTAAAATAGTTAGTATGTGTTGTTTAGAATAAAAGAGGGTTAGGAACTGATTTGTGATCATTTGACACTTTGGTGCCCTATATTGTATCTTAATGTGTTTGTTCAATGCTACAACCAGAGGCGGATCTTAGTGGGAGCCGGGGGGTGCCACGGTACCCCCCGGCTCCCATAAAGTTAATATATAAATATACTCAATATTGGAATATATAGAACCAAATGATGACTAAACAATAAAAGTATTAGTAGCTGAGAAGTTAAGAGCATTATTGGCGTATTTAGTGTCCCCAGTTCAATTCTTGTGATGACCGCATATCTTTTTTGCAGTTATTTGTATATTTTTCTCAAAAATTAATATAAAAAATTGCATAAAGCAAGATTTGAACTCATGACATTAAAATTGACATAGATAACTTTGACCATTAAACCAAACAAACTATTACAATACATAGTTAATTTTTATTTATATATTTGTTACTATTTTGGCCCCCTCTAATTTTTTGGTGAAGATCCGCCACTGGCTACAACATTAGCTTCCCCAACACTCAATGCTCATGCATTAGTGCCAGACTAATGCTCTTGCATTCTGCTAATGACATCATAATGAGCTCATAGTCAAAGGTTGCGGAAAGTAATGCAAGTGGATCACTTTGATCACTTTTGTAGCCTACAATAGCTTACAACTTGCACCTTTTTAGGTACACATGGCAACATATCATTGGAGTTCTCTTCTTTAGTCCAAATCATCTTCAAATCATTGTAACTTCTGTTTTTCAGTAATATGAACATGTTATTTACATATGTTTGTATGGCCTTAGTAATGTTAAGCATGAGCTAAACTCTCTTGTAATTGGATGCCATAAAATTTGTAATGATCCTTTAACTAGTTTTATGTTATATATTGATGTTTGCATTTTAGTTCTTGCATGATAACTCTTTCATAATCATATTTAGAATTGGCCAACTAAAAGTGAATGCAAATCATAAATACAAACATGGTTTATGATTAGAACTCAAGAAACTAATATAGATAAGTGTTTAATAAAGGAAACTTTGTTAATTCCATGCTAAAACCTATACATAGGGTGATATTGTGGGTACTTCAAATACAAGAGTGAACTTATTTATAATTTTAGACATAAGAACTTATAATGAAACTCACGAAGACAAAGTGATTAAAAAAACACAATTCTAATGGAACAACATCCACTGCACCTGCATCATATATAACATAATACAATTAAAAGTGATTTACTTAGTTGGCAACATTCCAACTACTTTCTCATCATATTTTACACCTCAACTTTAATTGCTTGTTTGCTCGGGATTGTCATTAATTTTATAGTTTTGTTTAGTAGTAAATTAGTGATCATTTTACTTTGGTTATTTTCTTGTGTTTAGCATTTTTATGCATAGGTCCGATTAAACCTTGAGATAGAAAGGAGACTTAGAAGCGTGTGGACCATTCAAAGACAACAAAGAAACAGAAGCAGTTGCAGATACACAATGTCTGAACATGGTACTGGCAGAGGACCTATAACAAATTTTTCTGGATCATTGCATAATTCAGAAGGTGATTACAGGCAACAATTCATCAACATGGGAGCAACATGTATGTTAAATGACAGAGATAGGCCGATGATAAATTATGCTATGCAACCTTGCATAGTTAGGCGTAAAATCTTTGCAACACATTTTCAATTTATACCCATGATGTTCCAAATGCTTCAAATAATTGGTCAATTTAGTGGTGCACCTATGGAGGACCCACATTAACATTTAAAACAATTTCTAGAGGTTTGTAGTAATTTTCTCATACCTTGAGTTTCAGAAGATGCTTTTAGACTCAAACTTTTTCCATATTCCTTGAAGGATAGAGCTAAGGCTTGGCTAATTTCAGTGGAGCCTAACTCTATCCACACTTGGAATGAAATGACTGAAAAAATTTTGACAAAATATTTTCCACCTATTAAAAATGCCAGGATGAGAAATGAGATTACTTCTTTTAGACAAAAAGAATTTGAGACATTGTTTGAAGCATGGGAAATATGGAAAGAATTGTTGAGAAAAATGTCCCTACCATGGAATTCCTGTTATTATTCAAATGGAAACATTTTATAATGGTTTGGAACACAAACCAGATTCATGCTTGATGCCTCATTTGGTGGGGTGTTATTGAATTTATCCTATAATGAAGCTTGTGAGCTTATAGAAAATATTGCAACCAACAGCTACCAATGGCCCACATAGAGGGTCAATGTTCAAAAGAAAATAGTTGGGGTTCATGAAATTAGTGAAGTATCAGCCCTATCAGCTCAAGTAGCATCTCTTACCAACATGATTAGGAATCTCAGCACCACCAATGCAGTAGCATCCAATGGTGCAGCGTCACCAGAAACCAAACTTGTTTCCATAGAACAAGTCTCTCTAGGAACAACTAGTTGTGTATATTGTGGAGGAGGGCACTTGTATGATGAATGTCCCAACAACCCTATTTCTGTTAACTATGCAGAGTACAACCAAAATAACAACCTTTACCCAAACACCTACAATCCAGATTGGAACAATCACTCAAATTTCTGTTGGGGGAGTAATAATGTCATATCATCCAAGGTTGTAGCACCATCTACTCCACCAAGATTCCCATCTCAACACGTCCAAAGACCATTTGCACCAGAAAGGGAAAACTCCTTGGAATCTCTTATGAAAGAATTTATGAGTGACACAAGAGCATTTATGAGTGAAACAAGAGAATTTATGACTGATACAAAAACCTCAATCCAAACTCATGGTGCTGCCATTAGAAACTTGGAGAATCAGGTTGGACAATTAGCCACTGCTCTTTTTTTTTTTTGACCAACCCCCTGAGAAAGAGCATGTCAATGCTATATATTTGAGAAGTGAGGGTAAGGAAGAAAAAGAAAAAAAATGAGAAAAGTAGAAAAGAAAAACATTCTAGCAATAAAGGAGCACCCATTGCTCCTGCATCAGTCTCAAGCAATGAAGGAGCATCCATTGCTGCACCTGTGCCATCACCTAAGTTTGTGCAAGAGTACCCTCCTCCTGTTTTTCCTCAAAGGCTAAAGAAGGCTCATGAAGACAAACAATTTGGTAAATTCTTAGAGGTGTTGTAGCAACTCCACGTCATTGAGAGCTCTAAGGAGAGTGAGGGAGGAAGAGACAAATCAGAAGAAGAAGAGAGTGTTAAGGAGATTGAGCCTAAACTAGGCCCTAGAGCAGTCCTCACAAACAACCAACTCCCTCACCCCAATCCCCACATCACAACAATCCAACTCCACAATCTACTTCCCAATCAGACACCACCACACCAACCTAAACACCACCCAACAGGCCTATACCGACACCCCCACCACCAAAATACACCAAAGTTGAAGTGAACCATGATGTAGCATCTGTTGCTACAACATCTGCTGAACAAGTGAATGTTGTATCAACTGCTGCAGTAGCCAAGAAGATTCAAAAACAAGATCTAAATAAAGGGGGACAAGTTATTTTGTCCAACTCAAAACTTAAAGTACTCCCTAAAAAGTTCAAATCTAAGTGGTCAGGACCTTTTAAATTGGTGAGAGTATATCCTAATGGGGTAGTGGAATTGTTTGATGAAGCCACTAGTTCCACATTCAAAGTCAATGGCAAAAGGGTGAAGCAGTATTATGGAGCACATGTAGTGAGGGACAAGGTCACCACAGAGTTACCAGAGCTCTAACACAAGACTTAGTCTAGATGAGGACTCTTAAACCAAGCGCTACTGGGAGGCAGCCCAGAGTTTTAATCTAATATTTGTTGTTTTTGTTTCTCTTTTTGATGTTGTAGGAGTGTTCAATTGCATAGGTGAAGTGACCTTAACTGTGAAGAGGACATCCAAGGAGAGCCAGAGGAAGGAGAAGGGCGAGAGAAGGAGAAAGGTGGGGAATTACAACAGAAAGCACTGAGGGGGTACTAGAACAACAATAGGTTGATGCCAAGCAACCAATGCTATAGCAACAACAACCAATCCCCTCGCACTCAAAGATCCAAAGCTACAACATCCATTGTTGCCTTGATTGAAAGCCCGAGCCACTAAAGAATTATGTTGTGTTCAGCAAATCAGTAACTCTTCCCTCTTGCGTGTGTTAGTGTTCTATTGTTTGTGTTATGGTTAGTTTTTGTGTTTTTATTTGTGTTGTTTTTATTTGCGTTGTCTTTGTTTGTGTTGTCTTTTATTTCAATAAATCTGATGGATGTTGTAGTACCAGTGTTGGCATCCAGCAGCTATGTAGGATTTAAAATTTTTGTTGTGATAAATGTTTTTAACTTTAGTATTGTAATGTCCAAAAGGCTTCTCCGTTAGAGTTTGCATGAGTATTGGGGACAACGCTAGGTTTTAAGTTAGGGGACCTTACGATTATCGTTTTGTTTAACTAAAAGGCATGATTAGATGCACTTTCTATCCTTGCAGTAATATATAATGTTTCTTTTTGGGCTGAATTTAATGATGATAAAGTGTATGTGTTGAGTAGCATTGTTTGAACAATGTCTAGTCTTATTGCTGCTTTTACACTCAAAACTCTAGGCTTAGCCAAAAACTTAGCTATTGAGAAATGATCTGATGCTAAAGCTAGTGTAGTAGACCAAGATCTATGCCAAGTTTTTACTAAAAATTTAGAGTAGCATTTGAAGCTAAGTTTAGGGGTTACTAAAGATATATTGAGGCTAAGTATAAAAATATAGGAGTTTAGTGCAATAGGCTCACAAATGTTATATTCTATTGTCAAAGATAGTATACAATGTAAAAAGCTACAATTGCCTGAAACAAATGTTGTAACTTCAAATATGCATATGAAAAAGAAAAAAAAAAAGAGAAAAGAAAAGAAAAAGAAAAAGATGCAAATAAAGGAGTTCAACAAGGAGGGCATTCTAGCTAATCTGTTCATCATCAATACTGGACCATCACTTGCTACATCATTTAGAAATTCCAATGCTACAACATTGTGAAAATTCCAAATCAATTGTGTGTGTGTGTGTGTGAATCTGAAAATTGGGCCCAATAAGATCATTTTTGAAAAACTGTTTGATTCAGTGAAGCAACTGATTTTGTTTTTGTATTTATGTATTTTTTGTTTGTCTTTATCAAGTGTCATTTCCTGAGGACAATCAATGGTTTAAGTTTGGGGTGTGATAACTCTTATTTATATAGAGTTATCTATATGTTCTAGGCTTAAATCAATGCGAGTTTCGAAGTAATATAGTCGTTAAAGTAGTTAATATGTGTTGTTTAGAGTAAAAGAAGGTTAGGAACTGATTTGTGATTATTTGACACTTTTGGTGCCCCATATTGTATTTTAATGTGTTTGTTCAATGCTACAGCATTAGCTTCCCCATCACTCAATGCCCCTGCACTCAATGCCCCTGCATTAGTGGCAAACTAATGCTCCTGCATTCTGCTGATGACATCATTATGAGCTCATAGTCAAAGGTTGCAGAAACTAATGCAAGTGGATCACTTTGATCACTTTTGTAGCCCACAATAGCCTGCAACTTGCACCTTTTTAGGTACACATGTCAACATATCATTGGACTTCTCTTCTTTAGTCCAAATCAACATCAAATCATCTTCAAATAAACTTTTGATACAATTGGACTTAAAAAGTGAATCACACTTCTTCTCCAAGCAAACCCAACTATGAAGAAACCTCTCTCAAAGAGCCTATAAATACCCCTCACCTTCTCATTTACAAGTAGACCAGAATTCACTCACTAAAATCATATTGGAGTTGCTTTCGTTGAAAGAGGAAGAACTTGATAACTTCTTCCTTCACCTTCATGCAATTGCATGCTGCGCAAGGAATGCTCCCTGCACAGTGCAAATAGGATCGATGCTCCAGCATTACAAGGATGATTTGAGCACTAGGAAACTAAATTGTGCATCTTCTACTCTATTTCTTTTCCTTTCTGTTTTTCATTAATATGAACATGTTATTTACATATGTTTGTATGTCCTTAGTAATGTTAAGCATGAGCTAAAATCTCTTGATGTTGGATGCTATAAACTTTGTAATGATCCTTTAACTAGTTTTATATTATATACCGATTTTTGCATTTTAGTTCTTGCATGATAACTCTTTCATATTCATCTTTAGAATTGGCCAACTAAAAGTGAATCCAAATCATAAATACTGGACATAATTTATGATTAGAACTCAAGAACTAATATGGATAAGTGTTTAATAAAGGAAACTTTGTTAATTCCATATTAAAACCTTGATATAGGATAGCATAGTTCATAGGGTGATCTTTGTGGGTACTTTTAATACAAGTGTGAACTTATTTAGAATCTTAGACATAAGAACTTCAATTGAAACTCTGAAAATAGTGTGACTAAAAAGCACAATTCTAATGCAACATCATCCAGTGCACCTGCATCATATATAACATAATACAGTTAAAAGTGATTTACTTAGTGTGCAACATTCGAACTACTTTCTCATCATATTTTACATGTCAACTTTACTTGCTTGTTTACTTTCTGTTTGTTTACATTCTTGCACTCCTACCATATTGTTTATTGGTTACCTTCCACTATTGAACTATTGATTTAAACTTGTAAATTAATCCAATCCCTATGGGAACAATACTCTATTTTCACTTTATTACTTGTTACGATGGTGTATACTTGCATATTTGTGTGTATATCAAGCGCACCATATCCTCCAGCTCCCATTAGGTTAATATATACACATATATATTTTATACTCAAAGTTAGAATATATATAAAATTGAATGAACATTAAGCGACAAAGGGATCCGTAGCTGAGCGCTTAAGAGCATTACTGGCGTATTTAGGGTCCCCAGTTTGATTCTTGTGATGGTCACACCTCTTTTTTACCAAACAAACTATTATGAATGCACAATTAATTTGGGTTTATATATTTGTTACTATTTTAGCCCCCTCCAATTGTTTTGTCAAGATCCGCCACTGAATGAAGAGGTTGAAAACATTAAATTTGATTACATAATTTTTAGTTTATCAATATAGTAGATGTATAATGAATGTGAAAAACTATCAAATTTTGTTTAAGAACTGTTTTTGTTATGAAAAAAATTGTTCAATTTTGATCATTTATAGGAAATATTCATATTTTATTTAATTATAATGAGTAAATAAATATCGTTGTCCTGTGTGTTTTTCTCATTAACAGTGTCTACGTGTCAGTATTTGTGTCGTGTCCGATGTCTGTGTCAGTTTGTTCTTCGTAGATTAGATGAGCACTTGTATTATTTTTTTACACTTGAAAAATAAAATAAAAGTTGGATATGAATTAGTCCAACCGGTACATGCAAATACAAGGAGTCTCATTAAAATCTCTCTGGGCCAAAACTCCATGAAAAAAGACCCAAGGAAGAAATAGTACCCCAGGAAAAATGAGACTAGAATTGAGACATGGACTATTCGATGCACAAGATTTCACAAAGGCGGGTAATGAACTGATGCTATGCCGAAATTAAATTGGTTTACATCTACAAATTGGTTTTATGAAAATCAGTATACTATAACTACTTTTTAGATATGGTACGGTACAATATGGTGTGGTATATATACCATGCACAACCCTAAATGGAGGAAATGATCCAAGGACCCAACAATAAATACAAGACAACCCAATTGAAAATAAAGGGTATGTTTGGATTGGTGGTATGAGATGGAATGGAGTGGAATGGAATGGAGTGGTATGGTGTTCCATTGTTTGGACATTTTAAAAAAGGATGGAATGTGATGGAAACCAATGGAATCAATTCCATTCCATTCCATTGTTTACCCTCAATTTGCTTCCCCTCCAATTTGGGGGGTAAGGGATGAAATCCTCTACTAACTTAACTTTATAGTTATTAATTTACAACTTTATCCCAATTTGATTATCTTCGTAACCAGTTTTTTTTCAATTGTATTATCACTGTTTATATTTATCACTATCACTGCTTATTTTTTTAGATAAGCAAGATTTCATTGAAGGGAGCACAAGGGGTGCCCAGCCCTTACAATGTAAAAGAAGGGAAGGGGGAGGGCCTCCTCAAAACCCTCTGAGCCAAAACCCATTGGGAAAAAGACTCAGATGGGAAAAAAGAGTACCCCGAGAAAAAAATCACAACAGCTATCTTTGCCCATTGTTTCTCCCCCTACCTGACCCATAGCAAAGAACATAACATAATAATGCTAAATTACAAACTAGAAATAACACCCAACGGACTACTATACCACTCCGCCCAACCTGCTCCACAATTCTTCCCTCTCCTCGCTTTGAACCAGCATCATGTCGTGTCTTTAATACCCAAGAGTAGTGATGGAATAGACAACACCTCTCCCCTAAACACCGTTCTATTTCTCACCAACCAAATGTTCCATATGACCGCCAACCAAATTAAATGCTTGATTCGTTTTTGCCTCTTCCCTTTAAATATCCTACCGAACTCCATGAAATGTAGCGTGATGTCCTCTTCATCGCCATAATCCTCTCCCAGCCAAGAGAAGACCTGCTGCCATATAGATCTCGTAACCTGGAACTGTGAAAACAGGTGAGAAACCGACTCATCTTCCATGAAGCAGAAGACACAACACTTGTCATGCTGCGAGTGTGTTACTCCTCTTCTAAACAACGCCTCCCTCGTCGCAATCCTATCCAGAAGAACACACCAAGCGAAGATAATTACTTTGGACGGAGCGTCGTTCCTCCAGAGCTTCTTGCAAGCAATGATCGTATTCTCTGTGAGATGCTCACTATTACCTGAGACAGCACGAACCAACCAGTCATAACACCGCTTCACTGAGAACCCCTTCACCGGATCCATGGACCATCTCCATCCATCGCTGCTGCCACGAATCGGCGTGACAGGCCTCAGCATTTCCAGCAAGTAGTCGAGCTCCATCTGATCGGTTTGCTGCAATGTCGAGGTGCGCACCGCTTTCAATCTTCTTGAGCGAAATATGCACCTCCTCGGATTCTTCTTTGAGCGAAGTGCGCACTGCTCGGGTTGCATCATAGCCGAACTTCGGCACTGCTCAGTATTATTCTTTGCGAAGTGCGCAACATCTCGGAATGCTGCATAGCCGAGTTCCGCATTTGCTCGGATTGCTGCATAGTCGACATCATGCTCACATTCCACTTCCAACCGTTGTTCGACCAGAATCCCATCTCTTCCACCACTGCGTTTTGGTCGCTGCATCTGTTGAAAAGCCGAGGACATAGTGCAGCAATCGAATCCCTTCCCATCCAGGGGTCTTTCCAAAACTTGACTAAGTTACCTCTCCCCAATTTTAGTTTAATTAGCCCATCAAACCACCCTTCATCCAATGAACTACCCTCCCCCAACGTGCATAGATCTCTCCACCAAATGGATAATTTCCCCCACCCTCTTGTGTATTCCGATGCTCTTGGCCACCTACCATTTATCCCATATATTTCCTTTACTAACTTGCTCCATAATTGATTAACTTCCTCCACCAACAACCTCCATCTCCATTTTGTTAACAAAGTTGTGTTAAAGGCTTCTAAACTTTTTATTCCGAGACCCCCTTTATCTTTCGGGTTGCATATAGTACTCCATCTCACCCATGCCATCTTTTTGTTATCTTCATCCCCTCCCCACAAGAACATTCTTTGCAATTTGGTGATTTCTTCAATAATCTTCCTCGGAGCTTTGTAAAAAGAGAAGAGGTATAAGGGAAGAGATGCAAACACCGAATTGATGAGAGTCACCCTTCCCCCTATAGATAGTTGCCTGCTCTTCCAACTATTGAGCCTAGCTTTTATCACATCAATAATTGGTTGCCAAGTTGCCACTCTTCTTGGATTCGCACCTACCGGAACCCCAAGAAATTTAAATGAGTCCTTGCCCACCCTACAAGCAAGGAAGTGTGATATGCCCTCCAGCACCCTCCCTTCAATAACCAATCACGTTGCTTTTGGAGAAGTTTACCTTTAGCCCTGACGCCAACTCAAAAGACCCGAGTATTGCTTTCAAACACCATAAGCTCTTGTCACCTCCGTTGCAAAATAGCATCGTGTCATCCGCAAATTGTATTAGCTCGACCGAGAGTGAATCACTCACCTTGAACCCATTCAAATTTCTGGTTTCTACCCCTTTCCTTACCAGCCCCGCTAGACCTTCCGCCGCTACTAAGAATTAAACGGTGCCAAAGGATCACCTTGTTTCAGTACCTTTTGAGCCACAAACTCCTCGGATGGACTGCCATTAACTAGAACCGAGATTGAATTGTAGGAATAACACTCTTTCATCCATTGTCTCCATTTTTCGTTGAACCCCATCCTCCCCATCATATAATCAATATAAGACCAGCTCACTGAGTCATAGGCCTTTTCAAAATCCGCCTTTAGGATTACACATTTTTGTTTCTTCCTTTTTGCCATATCAATTATTTCATTCACCACAACCACCCCATCCAAGATATTTCTGCCTGCTAGGAAGGCGTTCTGACAATCCGAGATAACTCTCAGTACCTTCTTAAGTCTGCCCGCAAGAACCTTTGCAAGCATCTTGTATAGGCACCCAATTAATGAGATTGGCCTGAACTCCCCTAGCTCTTGTGGATTCTTTGTCTTGGGAATGAGCGCAATAAAAGAGGCACTAATCGCTTTAGGAAGCCTAGCATACCTGTGGAATTCTTCAAAGAACTTCAGTATCTCCGGGGCCAATAGATCCCAGAATGACTTTATAAAATTGAAGTTAAACCCATCCGGACCCGGGCTCTTGTTGCCATCGCATTCCCACACTATCTCCTTTACTTCCTCCTCGGTAAAAGGCATCGAGAGCAACTCATTGTCCATTCCGGTTATGTGGTTAACTCAGATACCCTCTAGAGTGGGCCTATGATATATCTCCTCTTTAAATTTTCCTTCAAAATGATTCTTCACTGCCATCTTCACCTCGGCTACATCTTCCACCCACACCCCGTCGACCAAAAGTTTTTATCGGTTGTGTACGCGCTTCGTTGCCTTTCATACAAGCATGAAAATATCTACTTGTTTGAGTCCCTTCCATGACCACCTTACCCGAGACTTCTGAGCGATTAGGCTTTCCTTTGCATGCAGCTCTTGCCAAAACTCCTCGGTTAAGCGTTTCCTTTGATCATCATTTACACCCCTTCCATCCGAGGCCACCCTTTCTATTTCATTCAAATCTTTCACTAACCCTTCAATTTTTAAATCTTTGTATCCGAACACCTCCCTATTCCACACTTTTAGCTTCTCCTTCAACATTCTAAGTTTCTCCTTCAGGACATAGGAGCTCCTCCCACTCACTTGGAAGGAGGACCAGCACTGTGTGACAAAGTTTTTAAATTCCGCGTGTTCCAGCCAACAATTATTAAATCTGAATGGCTTTGGTCCCCAATTTTTTGAGTTTAATGATACCAACCGAACTGGGCAGTGATCCGATATCTCTCTATCACCTACCCATTGTGTGCTTACATTCCATTTCTCCACCAGACCTTCGGTGAGAAGAATTCTGTCCAATCTGCTAGCCCTCCCATCTGACCCAAAGCAAGTAAACTTCTTCCCTTGTGCCGGCACATCTACCAGTGATATATCTTCCATGAACTCACAGAACTCCCTTGCTTCTACCTGATTAAAATTTGTAGTGCACCCTCTTCTCTCCCCTCTGACCGCCACTGCGTTAAAATCACCTGCCACACACCACTCACCATCCTCAAATTGACTCTTTAGGACCTTGATTCTCCCATAGTCTTTTTTTTTCTGCCAAGTTGCACACCGAGAGTACACATTGTGAAGTAACAATTTTGACCCTCCACTTTGGCGCACATGCCTACAAAACTTTCACCTGAAAACGAGAACATCACGTCCAACATATCATTTTTCCAAACACTCACCAGGCCACCCGATTGTCCAGAAGCACTTTTACATAGCCAATCAAAATTTTCATCCCCCCAGATGCTCGCAATTGCTCTCCTTGTTAGCTCCCCACATTTTGTTTCTTGGATCATGCAAAAATCTATCTTTTCCTCCACAATCAATTTCCTGAGGCGTCTCCTATTCGTCGCGCCTCCCCACCCTCTCATATTAAATGTTGCAATCTTCATTGAGACCCCATATTGTTCTCCTTCCTACCTTTACCACTCTGATCCCTGACCTCCATTTGCACAGAGCACATGCGCATAAACCTCATCATTGTTCTGACCGACCACGCCGAGTTGTTCTTTGACAAAACTCCACATTTTATTTCCAATGGAGATATCATGTTCCTTCAAGAACCTGCTTATGATTATCACTGTTCACCGTATTAGATTAAAAATATAAACTCTATCATTCTTTTGTCTTTAAATATTTAATTATTTATAATCGTTGACTTGAAAAATATTTGTAATTGTTGTTACTACTTGTTTAGTTGTTTTCGATGTTTTTAAATTTTTGTCAATAAAAAACATGTTTTTTTAATTTTTATTTGTGCCCATTTTTTTCTTGGTCTGCAACTTGTAAAACATTTAGTTCTCGTTTCTGTTTAAATTCAATGATGAATTATTTTAAATACATATGAACTAAATAATATTGAATTATTTATTTATCTTTAATTTAATTACTATATTTAACGTTTGCATATTTTATTTACTTAACATTTGCATGTTTTATTTACTTAACATTTAATTGATTTCTTCCAAAAATTCCCTTTGTATATCACTTACTGTTAAATGAAAATGTATGTACTGATTTAATTCTACTTTTTTTTTAAAATAAGGGTAAAAAGGGAATAAAAAGATTATAATTTGTTCCATTCCGTTGACTTGCCAAACAATGGAATGGTAACTTTGTTCCGCTCCAACATAAAATATTCAAACAATGGAATGACAACTTCATTCCATTCCGTTCCGCTCCACTCCATTCCATTCCGTTAAGTTTGGTGTATTCAAACATACCCAAAACGAAAACATTATCTCCTAGACAAGTGTAATCGATTAGGTTCACAACACACTCATATAGCATACAAGGTGGAGTTGAACCCCTAGCCAAAAAGCCAACGCCAAGCCAACACTCTAATATGTTCGGAAGCTCTACTATAATTAGGCATCGCTCTTGAAAAGATACATTTGTTCCAAAGGTCCCAAACCACCGGGAGAATTGTATGCCAAATAAGCGTCAAACCTCGTCAACAACGAGATAGACCACCAATATGGGAGAGCTACAAGAACAAAATAGGGAGATCTTACAGCATCACAAAATCACAACCCAACTAGTTGACTGTAGTGTACCAAATAATTAACAGAGGAGAAGATACACCTACAAAATAAGTGTAATTGCTGATTAAAAATATTTTGAATACAAAAATTCAATGAAAGATTTTATAAGGATTAAATAAAATTCCATTTCCATTTCTATTCACAAAAATAAGGACTAAAAACAAAATTGTGATATTGAAGGACTGAACAAATATTTAACTTTATTTTTTCATATACTATGTTAATACAACAATTAGTAGCAAAATATACATATATAATGCGTACAATAGTAAACAGACATGTCCATAAATGTATGCAAGATATCAATTACTACTTGTTATACAAAGAAGGAGTGGTCCAATATGCTTGCAGTTGAGTACATGTTCTGAAATGGTGAATCTTTTTATGTTCTCAGGACCGCTAAGCTAGCTGGAACCAAAAGAAGAGGTGGAGTGGAGTGTGGTTGGATTTGGCAGCGTGTTCACCGGAAGGATGGCCAAGCTCATATGGTGTGTGGTCCATGCATGCATTTGGTGCACTGCACCTTGGGGTCAGTTTTCTTCAAGTCTTGCCGGACTTCTAGGCCTTGTCTCCCTCGTGGTATTCAAATTATTATGCTCTTTAGGAGCTGAATGCTTGTGTAAATTTACCACAGATCGCAAAAAGGAAAAAAAAGTGAAAAAGAAAATGGATATGATTGTAGTACTTTTTAGTTTTTAGTAGCTAGATAGCTAGCTGTATCTATATGTAACTATCTGTATGTATATATTTGGATGTTGATTTTGAATCAATAGAAGAGACCATGTGGTTGCTAAGTCATTGATCATGACTATTCACGCGGCAGGAAATTATAAGTTATGATCATATTCACTACTCCAATGAATATATATTGTTGATCATAAGTAGGGCATGACAACTATCTTCTAAATTCTAAGGGTTGAACGTAGTAATTAGTTAAACCCTAAAATTGGGTCGGTACTTGGACTGAATTATTGTGAAATGGACACGTGTGATATTGATAAGGAGGAAACAATGAAGGTCGTCTCTTGACTCAACTGCATCGGTTGCTGAAAGTAATAAAGAGTATTAAGAGAATTGTTTCTATAGAAATTACAAAACTATATAGTATTAAGATAGGCTGGTTGGAGTAGTAATTGGGCTCGGATTTCACTCCAAAGTTTTGTGTTCGAATTTTGAGTGGCAAAAACTCTGTTAGGAGGGGAAGAAAAGTACAGACCAACAAAGTCGGATACATATGATGTCAGTCAGATTTCTTGACGTAAATTACGTACGCACCGACAAAGTCGGTGGATACTTCGAACTAATAATACCGTAACCAAAAAAACTAAGCTAAAGATAAATGGATAATCTTTGAACAACAACAAAACTGTCTATTTGGTTAAATATGTTTTCGGTTTTTATAAAATTAAAAAATAATTGTTTGAAGTCTTTTTAAAAAAATTCAATCAATCACTTTTACTCCCTACATTTTCTCATACTCATAATAGTATAAAATTGGTTATTATCATCATCCAAAAAAATTGACATCTCTTTATAAACAAGCTTTTGTCAATTGGGGGCCTCGTGTCGATCGATGCCACAACGGCGTCCCCAAAAAATGAAATCATTTAATTCAAAAACAATCCAAAATTCTTTTATTGCGACTCTCGTTATGGAATTACTATTTAGTATCCAAAAACAATCTCGTTATGAAAGTAAAAAAATAGCACTGTTTAGTATCAAAAGGGTTTTGGAAAAAAAACCTGCATTATGCCGCTGGGTATCGTATTGCACCGCCAAGTTAAAGATCACTTTCAGACTTTTAGTAATTTTTTTTGTTTTTAATTATTTAGTGTTAATAACTTTTGAAGTTTTGAAGAATGTCTTTTTTTCATAAACTGATAAAGAAGAAAAAATCGATTGAAAAAAACAAACAGAGAAGCTTGAAGCCTTGTCATTACTTCTGGTTGAGAAGAAAAACTGATAGTCATTATTTCTCGTTGTCGTTGATAGCAACTGATGAAGCATGAAGCTTTGTTATTTCGTGAAAGAAGAACCATAGCTTTTCTTAATTGCAGTACAACATAATTAGTATATTAGTATATAGGCAGCGTTTTTTTAAATAAATGTGGCGTGACTTTAGTTATTCTTTGAGCGTGTATGTGGGTATTCCACTCCAACAATGGGCCGCGCTTCCTTAAAAACGCCACCCATTGCCAAACACGTCCTCTCAGATACGTAGTGCTTTTTAAAAAACGCTGAATATTTCCCAAGCGTCCTACCAAATAAGCAGCGCTTGTTAAAAAGCGCTGAATATTGCCCAAGCGTCCTACCAAAATACGTGACGCTTGTTAAAAAGCGGCTGAATATTTCCCCATTGCCTTCCCAGATACGCAGCGCTTGTTAAAAAGCGTTGAATATTGTCCCAGATACGCAGCGCTTCATTAAAAGCGCTGAATATTGCATGTTTGTGTTACTAAATACGCAGCGCTTCATTAAAAGCGCTGAATATTGTCTATTTGTGTTACTAAATACGCAGTAACTTGAAGAAAAGCGTTTGAATATTGCCTAAATTTTTTTTAATTTTTTACATTTTGTGTGTTTTCCTTTTTATATTTACAAATTACCTGTACGGCCAATCCAATCAAATCCAATACATAACAGAAACAAACACATAAGAGGAACCAAATTACATATAACAGAAACAAATTACATAAGAGGAACCAAAAAAAATAGCTAAGAATTGAAGTTTCATTATCTAGTTCATATGTATCCAAAACAAGCTATCAAGTTACAATATTATGAACCAAAAACTACTAGCTAGCTAACTATATGTATCCAAATCAAACTTTAAAAAAAAACGGGGGTTAAATATTGGAAAGAACCACTAATATTAAATCGAAATCATATAAAAATATATTATAAGTAGATACCTGACGGGGGATAGTGGTTTTCTTTTGGGTAATAATGTCCTTCATATATTTCATGACATAATACCCACAATCAATGTTATTGAATTGTCTAGGACACTACAAAACATAATATTAGTTAATTGTTAAATTGAGTTGAATACGCTTTTTGACAAAATAATGTAATGTAAGTTAGAAACTTACAATTATTGGTAACCATTTGACCGTTAATTTATCCACTCCCAATATGTGCTTAAAGCGGCTGAATAGAATGTCATATAACTATATTAATAACAATATATACATATATAAGTAAAAGTAAGAAATATGCGAGAATGACACAAAATAAACACACTGTTAAAAAGCTCCACAAACTCGATGTGGTTGTGGTAATGATTTTGAAGGAGTCAAGGTAATACACGGTTTGTTTGCTAGGATTAATTGCAAACAAAACCCAATGTCTCCTACAAAATAAATTTACGAATAAGTAATTGACTACTATTTAAAAAATGCATGTTATATAAGAATGAGTAAAATTTCCCACCCTAGATTAACTTAGGTGCTAGAAGTAAGGCATCATCACTTCTATTTTGAGCTTCATTGAAGCACTCATTGACATAAGTTTGAGCAATGGTCCGGTTTTGTTCCACAAGTGATTGATAATTTGGCGGTGCGATCCACTTGATGAAAGGTTGTACTTTAGGACACAAGAACAAAAATCTCCGTGTCTGTTGGAAGGGACCACAATGTCTCTCATACAAGTACATACATTTAGATATATATATATATATATATATATATATATATATATATATATATATATATATAAAAATTAAATTAACGATATAATAAAATAAAATCGACAATGTCAAATAATAAATTACATAGTACGACATATATATTCATAACAATACAGGTTGCCTCATCCGAATCACATACAGACACGGATATCCTCACGTCCAGGCTATTCTTTGGTCCGCTAGCTCCAAAAATTTCTTCATCAAAATTTATGATAAGGTGTGTCTCCTTCATCATGTATTTCTCAAATGCTGGCGTCGGCGACCAATATTCCTATAAGCTTCATTAATGGAAGAGGAAGAAGAGGCGGTGAGACACAATTGGAGAAGGGAGGGATGAGTTACTTGGCGAGAAGAGGAGGGTGATCGGTCACTTTTGGAGGAGAGGCGGTGAGAAACTTCTACATAAGGGGTGGAGTGAGACACTTTTGTAGAAGGGGTGGATCGAGACACTTTCTTGCCAATAGATTTTTCCTTGCCAATACTTTTCAAAGGAGACCTTTTCTTGTCGGTAGACACTTTCTTAGATTTTGCATTTTGGCGTATCTATGTATAAACAAAAATAATTACTTAGTTAGCACAAATTATATGACAAAAACTATAATTAGTTAGTTACAAATATATTGTCACTTACAACGACAAGGTCGATGGCAATGCCACAAAGGTACCAACCGCTTGTGACACCGTCCAGTATATCAATACTGTCAATTGGAACAGGCAATGGTGCATCCTCCCTAATTGGTACCGCAACTCTTACTCAAACATGATTTGGAGGTAGGGGTAAATTGTGCATCAAGCGACCCAATTCGTTACATGTGAAGCCAATTGCAACCATTTCATGTGGGTTTGAGATATACAATTCACACTCACACTCATTGTTGTCCTAAATCAATTATAAACCACAAAATAATAAAGACATTATTTGATGTTATATATATATATATATATGTACAATAAAGAGAGATTAATTCCTTATTTATTGTAATTAAAAACAATTAATACCTTAGTTGATGGCATGGTGCAGCTATCTCGTGCACTGCTATGTGTAGCAGAGGATGGTGCCGGTGGCATAACATGGCCATAATGCGATCGGATATCATTAAGTTGAGCTTGCAAACTTTCATACAATTCCATCATCTTTCTCAATTGTGGACAATCATGATTCTCATCATAGACTTTCTGTTTTGGTCCAAAGTACTCGGTTGGTGCAATGCCAAATCCAGCACCCCTTGTGCGACCCGAGTATTCTTCTCTACCTAAGGCACGTGTAAGGATTTCCTTTTCAGAGCAATCGGTGAGCTCTCCGTGTGACATCTTGGCGTGATATGGCTTACGATTCACAAAACAAAAGTATAGGCCATTATAAAAATCATAAAAGTTACAATTAAAATCAGCGAGCTTGAATTTAGGAAATACTTACAATTCTTTCAAACACCTCCTTAGTTTTAGGATCAACAATCTCCTTTTCTTTGTTTAGTCGACCCTCTACCCACAAAACATGTCGCGCAACACCTTCTTTAGTAGGATCTTTCCCACTCTCCACCAACTATATTTAAATTTACCAAATGTTAAGAAATTATTTATAAAAAGTTTCATGAAACTAAAAAAATCAAGCTTATTGTGCCTTACCAATCTCTCTTCAATATGTTGATATGGAGTAGCACCGCCTCTATAAGGATACTCACAGCCAGAAGCACACTTTCAGTTCTGTTGACTTGCTTTCTATTAAGAGAGATAAGTATACATTAATGTATAATACATAATTGTCAAATATATTTTATGTTATAACTTAATAGATAGTAGCACTAACCAAGAAGTTTGGATCTTCGGTGCGTATCCTAACAAATGTGTGTCAATCCTCCTCTGAAATAAACCCACTATATATTGGTGGAGGATTCCAATTGATGTTTCCATTATCATCTTTCAGCCAATTTTTTCCTAATGTCGTTCTGAAATTTTTATGTAACTTTCCGGCTTCCTTCATTATCCAGTCCTTTTTAGAATCATCCACATCAAAATATTTACTCGCTTATGCACATTCAATGAAAATGATATAAATAATTTGATATATATATATATATATATATATATATATATATATATATATGTGTGTGTGTGTGTGTGTGTGTGTGTGTGTGTGTGTGTGTGTGTGTGACTACAAAATTACTAAATAAGATAACCAAAAGATCTAAAATTATATACGTGTATTGTTAACCACAACTCATGTTTTTGTTTCTTCAAAAGCGGGATTTTTGTGTGAACCCAAGTAGTGATTGTTATTGGTATCATTTGTTTTACCTTACTACCAAGGAAAGTAATCAAATGAGTGTTGTTTTCTCCAATTGGCAGACCCTTAACATTCCATTGGACCTGCATTATGTCATTAGTAAATTACATCACAAACAATTAAAACTTAGTCTTGAATGAAGTTAATTAGCAATTAATTAGTAACTTACATTTAATTTTTCTTTTCCTTTACTTATACGGTTGATGATATCCTTTTTACGGTCATTCCACAAGAGCACGCTTCACGATATAGTTTGCAACATCATGATCACTATCATGGCCCGGTGTCATCCCCACTCAAATGCCCATCACTATGATCCGCCATCTTTACGCAATAAAACATAATCATTGTTTGTTATATTTATCCATTAAAAAAAACATCCAACAAAAAAATAAATAATCAGTCAAAGAAGATGAAAATAAGATCCATGTCTATAAAATAACATCTATGTCGGTTACCTTTTCCTTTTCTTCGATACAATTTTTTTTGCAATTCGCTCCTTGGTACTTTGTTTTTGACTAATAGTAATTCCATCAGTATGATCCTTTCTAACATACACAACATCCTCTCTATAAGTACTTTCCTCTTCTAGTGATGTCCCCAAGAAAGGGTCTTCCTCGATACCATTGGTTTCTTGATCATAAATGTAATTCACTAATTTTTTTTTGTCAGTAAAACAATAGACCAATTGATATCAATTGGATCAGTGACATAAAACACTTGTTGAGCTTGGGATGCCAAAATAAAAGGCTCATCTTTATATCCCAACTTCTTGAAATTCACCCGCATTAACCCCGACTCATCAATCTGTAAACCATTATTATTGTCAACCCACTTACATTGGAACACAGACTCCTGAAACATGGTGTAATCCAACTCCCATATTTGTTCAATGACCCCGAAGTATGACATATTCGCGTATATGGGATTTCTGTCTTTGACACTTGATGTATGCATAGCTTGAGCAACAAGAGTCACCCCACTATTTTGCATTTTACTCTGATCATCATGGGTTTTTGTATAGAACGTGTAACCATTAATTAGATAGCTGGTGTAAGAGAAAACATGCATATTTGGACCTTTTGCTAACCATCTCAATCTTTTTGAAATCGAAGTAGGATTCATAGCAAACTCGAAATCAATGTGGTCTTTTAACCACACTATGAAACTTCGATTGTGTTCCTTTGTTAACCAAACTTCACTCTTATATGGGTAATCACTCTTAAGTATGTCCATGTGCTTGGCAACATATGAATCAACCTCACTATCATTGTGCAAAACATATAAGTGTGCTTGATCTAGTTCTTCCCTTGACACCATCACTATTTTATATCCTGACATCCCTTTACTAATGCTTCCTAAGTGGCGAGACCTTGGAAGTCATGAGAATATTGATCAAGACTAGATAGATAGGCGGTGCGAGAACTCAGCGACTTCTTCAACTACGTAGTGCTCAACAATACAACCCCTCGAAGTCGTGATCGGTTTTTCACATATCCTTTTAATATCTTCATGTAACGCTCAAACGGATACATCCATCTCATGTAACATGGGCCACACAATTGTGTCTCTCTAATCAAATGAACTATTAGATGAATCATTATGTCAAAAAATGAAGGTGGGAAATACATCTCAAGCTCACACAAAGTGATGATAATTTCTCTTTGCAATGATGGCAACTTTCTAGGGTCAATCACTCTACTACAAATCGCCTTAAAGAAGTAACAAAGTTTGGTTAGCGTCCGCGCACTTTCTTAGGCAAAATGGATCGTATACCAATGGGGAGCAAATTCTCCATTAGAACATGACAATCATGGGACTTTAAAGACTTTAACTTGAGGTCTTTCATGGATACAAGGTTTGTAACATTTGAAGAATACCCCTCTGGAACTTTTACTCCATGAAGAAAGTTACAAAACACGGTCTTCTCCTTTTTAGATAGAGTATGAGTCACTTAGGAGGTAGATATGTACGTGTACCCTTCTTTATCGGACCCATTCTCGTGTCAACCCCATACTAAGCAAGTCCAACCTCGAGTTGATGGTATCTTTAGTCTTTCCTGGCATATTGAGTAAGGCACCAATGACACTTTCAAAGACATTTTTATCAACATGCATCACATCAATGAAGTGTCTTACATATAATGACTTCCAAAGATGGCAACTCAAAGAAAATCGACTTTTCTTCCACCCCGTTTAGCAACCTCTCTGCAAAAGGCTTTCCAAATTTAATGTTCAAATCTTTCACCTTTTCAAACAGTTGTTCACCCGTCAAAGCCGTGGGAGCTTTACGGGTTTCGGTATTCCCATTGAATGCCTTTTTCAACGATCGATCTTGATGAGTAGATGGCAAAAATCTCACGATGACCAGGGTAGATATTCTTCCTACCATGTTCCAACCACATCCAATCGGTGTTATCTTCACATATAGGGCATGCACACTGACCTTTCGTACTGTACCCAGATAGATTGTCGTATGATGGAAAGTCATTAATTGTGCCAAAAATCATAGCCCTCAAGTTGAAACTTTCTTCTCTGAACCCATCATACACCTCTACTCCATTCTCCCACATTAGCTTCAAGTCTTCAATTAAAGGAGCCAAGTATACATCAATATCATTTCCCGGTTGCTTGGGCCGTAAATTAACAAAGACAACATCATATATTTGCGTTTCATGCAAAGCCATGGAGGTAAGTTATAAATCGCCAATATCACGGGCCATGTACTGTGGGAGCTACTCTGAATACCGTGCGGGTTAAAACCATCGGCAGACAATGCAAGTCGTAGGTTTCTTGGATCCAATCCGAAATCAGGATAATCAATATCAAATTTTTTCCATTGCGGAGAATCATGCGGTGTCGTAACATGCCATCTTTAATCCACTACAAGAAAAACTTGTTTTAGCCACCAACAATTGCCACGGAGCTTATTAGTCGAGTAATTTGCCGCTGATTTGCTGACGGAATGTGTAAAAAGTAGGAGCGGGAAATTTCATTGGTGTTTGCCACGGATTTGCCACGGACATGTGAAAGGACGAGAAATTTTGCACGGAGATGCCGTGGCAAGTCCGTGTGCAAACCATTTATCAAAATAAAAGCAGGGACGATCCCTAAAAACCCTTTCGAGACGTTCTTCTCTCTCTCCTAAAAACAAAACGCTCTCTTCTTCTCCTCACCCTCTCGCTCTCCTCACCACAACCCGCCTCCTCACTCTCAATCACCACCACCACCACCTCACCTCCACCCACACTCCCCACCGTCCTCATTCAACTCTCTACTCATGAAACCCTAACCTCACCTTTCTCTAATCCCTAAATCAAATCCAGCCTCCATCCTCATTCAACTTCTCTCATCGCTGAAATTCGCTCGCTCCCAACAAGCCCACCGCCACCATCGCCTCCCGGAGCCCGCTGCGGCGAGAAGGACGCATCGCCGGACCGAAATTTTGATTCACGCTAACTAAGGTTTGGCTTTCCTTCCGTTTGAGATTTTAACCAAAGAACCTCTTTTTCATTTGAATCTTTTTTAGTTTCCCCTCTTTTTCATATAAAATCTGGTTATAGTGAGAAGGAATCTGTTGTAGCTTTCAAAAATAATCTGATTTTAATGAGTGTCATAGCTAAGAGAAAAGGTTAAAAATTGATTGTAAATAAACACAAAATAGCTTACGCTTTCCTTACAAATTTCAAAAGAATCTCTAAATTATTTCATATTGAAATCACTTATTTTTACTAAAAATGGAAGACTCATGCATTTCATATTGAAATCACTTATTTTTATTAACTCATGGATTATTTCATATTTACACTTACCTGCATGATTAGTCACTATATGTAAATTTACCAAATTGACAATTATTTGAGACATAATCTTTTATGTGCCTGGAGTGTTCCCGAAGTACTTAGTCTCTCATGAAAATGAAGAATATTTATATGATTTACTGTTATATTCAAAACAATAAAACATCTGGATCTTTTGCAATTCTTCTAGTAGAGTTTTATAATAACTGCATTTTGTGTTTGCAGTTATATGCTGTTTGACTTTGATGGTCATCAAGTTCCACAACAAATGGTCATTGAAGTTGGAGATACTACAACATTTTTGACTTTAGGCCACGCCACTCATTGCCACGACTAAAAAACCGTGGCTTGAACATGGAATAGGCCACACTTTTACAAGTGTGGTTATTGAGATAGACATTAGGCTACGGTTTCATTAACTTTCTGTTAGGCTACGGTTTAAGATTGCATAAGCGACAGTTAAAAAAGTGTAGAGACCTAATACCACATTTGCTTGACCGTGGACTAAAACTTTTTTTAGTTTGAGGCATAAACCGTGGACTTTTCTTTTTTGAGGGAAGCATAAACCGTGGACTTAGCACACACAAAAACAAAAATATATATTTTGGCACAAAAAGTTAGCGCTCGCGCTATTAGTATTAGTAATTCTAAAACATTTAAATTTTGTAAATTCGTAAAAAGACTCCCCAAATGCCCAAACCCCGCCGCGCTCCTCTTCGCAGACAACCCTTCTTCATCGACGCTAAACTGGCAACCCTTCTTCTTCATCGAACATCGAACGCTTGCTCCTGTGAACAACAATAGTTCACTCGACAGGTAAGTTCCCTTTTTCCTTCCTCCTCCTCTGTTTTTCACTTTTCTCTTATTCAACAGCTAGGGTTTCTTCTCTTTTTCTTCTTGGATTTGATTTGCAGAGCTAAAAGAAAATTTTAAAAAACACATAAAACTCTATTTTTTTAGCCATGAATCCTAACGGTCTCGAGTTTGATTTCTCTCCATGGGAGTAATTGTTCTAAAATTCGTTTAGGGTTTCTTCCCACCGATTCATCATTTTGTGGCCTAAATAGTGAGTTTAATTGAGTTTCCACTCTTTAACTGTCTTGCGTTCTCTTTTTCAAGATTGGAATCAAAGAAGATCGATCTCTGCAATTTTGCTTTTCATATTTCTCAATGATTATGTGTGCGTATTTTGCAAACAAAAAATCTGAAAGTGGTTCTGTATTAGTTTATAAATTAATTTCAATTGAGGTGGCCAAACTTTGGTGCGTTTGGTCTGAGTTAATATGGAGATCTCGTCTATTATTTCACACTTCATACTAATTAAAACTTTGATTGAAGAAAATGGAACTATTGTTGCTGTCAAAACCCTGAACCACGACTGGCTTTAGGGTCACAGAGAATGGTTGATTTGTAACTTTTATTGTTTGGTTTTTCTTTGAATATTATATACAGTTTTCTTTGGAATTTTAATTTCTTATATGGTTCATGTGACTGGCTGAAGTGAATTATCTTGGTGATCTACTTCCAGTGGCGGTGACACCAAGTTCAACATCACCTACATAATGCAGGTTCTCACCGAACAACCAGGAACGCTAGATGTTTCCGTTTTCACTTCGAAGCCGAAATACGAGTATTTATACTGTGGTTCATCGCTTTTTGGTAACTTGAATCCACAGAGGATTCGAGAGTGGATCGCTTATCATGTGAAGTTTTTTGGACCGAGTTCACATTTCGTTATACATGATGCTGGTGGTGTACATGAGAAGGTTCTGGAAGTTTTGAAACCATGGATTGAACTTGTTTAAGTTACTTTGCAAGATATTAGGGATCAAGATAGATTTGATGGATATTATCATAATCAATTTATGGTTGTTAATGATTGTTTACATAGGTTTAAGTTTATGGCTAAGTGGATGTTCTTCTTTGATGTGGACTAGTATATCTATGTTTCTCCAAAGAGTACTATTAAAACAGTGTTTGATTCTCTATCGGAGTATTCTTAGTTCACCATTGAACAAATACCAATGAGTAGTAAGCTTTGCCTCTCTGCTGATGTCGGCAAAACCTATAGGTACATTTCCATTCCCTTCCTTGATTTCATATATTACTGTCCTTTTTCTTTTACTTGTGATTGTTATTATGAGGTGAATATTGAGATTCAACTCTTTTGGGTTTGATTCGTTAAAAAAAATTAGTTAGACTAGTTTGGTTGTTTTATGAACTGAGTTGTTATGCATACCGGTTATGCAATTGAATTCATTGGTTAAAATATTCTGAGATTTGGTGTGGATCTGTTCTGTATGTCTGATTTTGAAGTTGTTCAATTGGGGGGATTTGGATTGTAGCTAAATTGATTTGGTAACGTTTGTGTGAGGTGGAATGAGCATTTACTATGGTAGTTCATTTATTTAAAGAATAGAAAGTGATGTCAATAGTTTTTTCTTGTTTTGTTTTGTTGCTTACATAATATATGGTGGATCTTGACTGGTTGAGTATTGTTATTTGTCCTTTGTTTGGGGAAAGGGGTCATATTTGATTTGTGATCTGTATTATTTTGTATTTGTTTGCCAATTGCCCATTCCTCAGAACAGTTTAAAGTGGTGTGGGGTCTCTTTGAACTTTATTCTAGGAATTGAATTCATTTCTTATGTATTAGCTGGACTGTTTAATTAACTATTAAAAATAGCAAAGCTAGTTACCGGAAATTCAGCTAAGTAGTGATGAAATTCTTATGTATTAGCTGAACTGTTTAATTAACATTTTAAATTTTTGTTTTGTTTATATGTTTTTTCAAGGGAACTGAGGGTGTCTATAACTCAGTACAAGTCCCTGCAGTGGATGGAAAGGAACAACTATGGTTGAGTGCTGTGTGCTTGTGTGGTTTTGAAGTAAATCAAGAGATTAGTGAATTGCCTTGCAAGCATTTCTTCCACATATGCTGCTTAGACAAATGGTTTTGAAACATTTCTTCCTGCCCTTTGTTTCATTTTATATTTCATTATAGTTTCTCACATATCATTTGCAATTACGAATTAGGAATGTGTAAAATTGTTAGCCTGAGTACACTTTTAGCTCTTTAGAGTTTGTGTCAAGATCGTTTGCAATTAGGAATTTATGCTTTTGGATCCCTTGGTCAGTGAGTCTAACTGGAAATTGATTTTCAATGTGTGAAATTGATGCTTGTTGCTAATGAGTTATTTATTTATTTATTTTTTATGATTTTCAGAAGTCAGAAGGTGGTCTGTTCATCAACTTGTTCTCTTTCATTTTCTGGTTTTTGTGGATTTTCCAAAGAAGGTGGTTAAATCCTAATGCATAAAATTGGAGCGTGAGAAGGTATTAGAAAATATTGGAGGATGGAATGCAAATGACAAGCATTGCAGATTATATTTTTCTTTAGATTTTTTTATTTGAGAAGCCTGGATTATGTTTGAGATGTAGAATGTTGTGTAAAATGAGAGAATGTTTTTGTCTTTGATTTTTTTATTGAATTTGAGAAGACTCATTAATGTGTATTTCTTGATTTTAATTAAAGAGTTTTGATTATATAGTTATTCTTGTGTTCTTTAAATTGTAAACACCAAAAGACTGTCCATGCATGTATAAATGTTTGGAAATCAAATGCATGATAAAAGAAAAAACAGGATTTAAATAATAGTTGCTTAAACTTATAGGCCACGATTATTTATGTGTGGCCAAATCGAAAACTGTGGCTTAAACTTATAGGCCACGGTTATTTATTTGTGGCCAATTAAAAACCGTGGCTGGAAACTAGAGCTAGAAACCGTGGCCTGTTTTAACAATTGTGGCCACAGTTTTAATATTGCGTGGCCTAATGTGAAAAAACCGTGGCCTGAAGGAATAGGCGACGGCCACCTAGACAGCGCCTCAAAAACCGTGGCCTAAAGTTTAGGCCACGGTGTTTTCACTTCTGGCACGGTTTTCTCACTTTTGGCCACGGTTTTTTGTTGTTGCCTAAGCTACTTTTTGTTGTATACTTTCAAAGAAAATTACGGAAGAGGTAAATGTCATCGCTGCTTGTGACAAATGGTCAGTGGTGTTTTTCAACTATCAATGCAATTTTGATTATCTTAATCTTTATTTTAATCTTGTTTTGTTTTTCTGATGCTTCTGTGTGTTTCAGGTGTTAATGTGCAAACTGGAGAGGAAGTCGTTGTTAAGCTGGTGAGTGCAGTTATTGACTTCACACCTTATCAGTTATTGATGTTTTATTTCTCTAGTGCATATATTGGTTTTATTGCTGTAGAAGTGAAGTGTTTTGTATCTAGTTATTTTTATGAAACATTAGCCATTAGGCATGCCACTAAGGCTATTTGGTTGTATCTGTTATGATTAGGTGATTGTGAAACATTACCTAGAGTCTTGGCACAAAGTATATATTTTATGATTATTAGAGTATATTTGTATCTGTTAGCAAAAGTGGAAAACAGAGAAAAAAAGATCACATTGTAATATTTGATTTGCATACAAATACAATATTTGACATGCTGTTTCATGCTTCAATATCAATCCACCTTTGTTGGGCCAGCATATTCTTTTTCTGGCTTGACCTTTTAAACAACTGGTTCATGTCTTAAAGTTGAGTTCTGTGAGAACATAACTCTATCCGCATTTTTTGTTACGTATTCATTTAGCTTTGAGTTTGGACAATTTGTTATTTGTTTCCATGGTGATCTATTACCAATTCTTTTTCCATTCACTTGCTTTGTTTGTTAGGAATCTGTGAAGACCAAGCATCCCCAAGCTTCACTATGAGTCAAAATTGTACATGATTCTTCAGTGGGGAAGTAAGTTTCATTCTTTTCTTTCTCTTCCCGATTTATAATTCTTCAACTTCTTTTCTTGTAGGCAAGACGACCAGGTAGTAAAATTAGTAGTTTATGAGCTTGTCTAATTATTGTGTGCATCTTTAATTTTTATTTTTTGAAGCGGGTATACCCCATTTAAAATGGTTTGGAGTTGAGGGCGACTATAATGCCATGGCTATTGACCTCCTCGGACCAAGTCTTGAAGACTTGTTTAACTATTGCAATAGGAAATTCTCTCAAAACTTGCAGTTCGATGCTTATGAGATCAGCTAGTAAGTATTACTCTAATTTTACTAACATTATACTTTTAAGTTTTAATAGAAAGCTACTGGATTTTTACGTTTGACCAATTTGATCCACCTAGATAAACAAAGTTGAGTACATGCACTCGGGGTTTCTGCACCGTGACATAAAGCCCGACAACTTTTAATGGGCTTAGGCCGTAAGGAAAATCAGGTATATTTGTCTATCCTGCATTTATTTAAATTCAGCCTTACTGGTTGGTTGTTTATGGGTGGCTCCTCACTTGCATTGTTTCAGTTGTGATTTAAAATGAAGATTATGATCAAAAGCTTTTCATTCAAATTAGTAGAATTATGAAAGCATCATTGTTGTGCTGTCAATCCCTATTGATCTGTAGTGTCCAGTAGCCATTGGATAGGTTTATATAAGAAACAAGTGACAAATTTATATCATGATCAAGGAAAAGCATTCAAACCATCTAAAATTAAATGTTATTCCAAAAAATACCCATGATTTTAAATGTTTGAACATGGCGTCCTTTAGCGACTCTCATGTGAAAAACTACTCCAGTTGCATGGGAATTGGCGATGTCTCATTGATATGCTTTATAAAATAAGGGTATAAATGAAATTTAGCAATTAATGCTACTGAAAATAGGTCTATGTTTCTTATAAATAGGACCGCAAAAAGGAACCCTTTCGTTTCTTATAAAATGAACCAGAGGTAGTAATATTGAGAACTTGAATCTTTGTAAAATTCAGCATTTAATAATATCGATACCAGTTCAAGCATTTGTCCGATTATTTTTCACTGTACCAGTGCTTAGGCTTCTTTGTACATCTAATTCATCTATATTTTCTTAATAATAATTTAATGAAGTTGGTACTCTGGTATTTCCTAAGAACCAACTACTTACTATCCTAATCAACTTAAGGTGAGGTCATAATAAGCCATTCTTGGAAACCAAGTTAAGCATAAAGGTTACCAAACAAGTTCAGATCCCTCTCTGCCTTTAAACTTACAAAAGCATCTGTAGCCTAACTAACATTCCTATTGAAAAATATGTTTCTCTCTTCTCTTCCAATGAATTTTTTTATAAGAATGTCGACTATTATAAAAAGCAGTGAACATATTATGTTTGATGTCTTTGAATTCTAAGGTTTCTACTCTTGCTCCTCTGTAGTAATTTGCTTTGCTTTTTGCAGATTTGACTCCAAATCGGCTCCGAGGATGGTGAGTCCGATTGCTTCCACCTTAATATGAGACATTGGATTTGACTCCAAATCGGCTCCGAGGATGGTGAGTGCTGTGGAAAACCTTGGTCCCATTCCAATGTAAATGTATCGTGAGACATTGGATTGATTGAGAATGTAACATTTACGAGTTGCCTAGTTAGGTGTGGTGATCTTGGTTTATTTGTGTATCATTTGTAGGAAAGATTCCACATTTAATTTTTACGGCATACCTTGTTTTGGTGCTTTTGAAACATATCTTTGACTTGTAATCTATATACTTGTTATAATTTATAATTATTAGCTTGATTTTATAATTAATGTTTTTAGGATGTAGTAGCTTTCAGCCCAAAGTATGATTTAATTTTTTTAATTTTTTTGAATTTGCGCGACGGATTTGCCACGGGTTTGCGGCGGATGAATTTGCCGCGGATTTGCGGCGGATAAATTTGCCACGGATAAATTTGCCGCAGATTTATGACGAAACATTTGCCACGGAAATTCCGTGGCAAACGATTCGCGACGGCGTTTTGCCACCAATTATTGTCAGTGGCAAATCCGTGGCAAATGTTGTTTTTGCCACGGAAATTTGTACATTTGCCACGGAAATGTCCGTGGCAAATCAATGATTTTCTTGTAGTGATCCTTTCATCCTCATGCCATGTCAAGTGTTTTGCATCTTACGAACTACGGTACATACGCCTAAATCGAGGAATTATGGGAAAATACCACAACACCTTTCTCGGAGCGAAACTTTCTTTTTATACCGCGATGCATTACATTTAGGACACGACTTTAAAAATGCATGTTCATTCGAAATAGAATGCAATCATTGGGACAAGCGTGTATCTTCTCATAGTTCAAGCCAATGGACCCTAACATTTGTTTTGCATCATACGTTCGAGAAGGGAGCACATTATCCTTCTCGCAACATTTCTTTCAATAGTGTGAGTAATTCAAGAAAGCTCTTATCCGTCCATCCGTGGCAAGTTTTCAAGTTATACAACTTTATCACGACCAATAATTTTGTGAATTTCAAGATAACCCTCATACAACGGCGGCTCTGCATCCGTTATCAACTTCTCAAACATTTGAGGACGGTCATTAAGATCGTCTTCAAAAGCCTTTGCCATCTCTTCAAATTCGTCCCCAACAAATGTAGGTATTTGGTGTCGGTAGGTGCACATCTCTCAGTACTATTACCCATATTTGAAGATTCAACTCTTTCCTCACCATGCATTGTCCAACAAGTGTAAGTTTGATCAATTCAATTACCCTTTAAATGTCCTGTCAACTCGTCTGCATTAACTGATTTTACATAGCAACAACGTATACAGGGACATAGCATATTACTAGATCTCCTAAACGTTGAAGCAAAGACGATTCACAAAATAATCCACTCCATCTCTATATTCCTTGGACAGACGATTGGCAGACATCCACTTTCTATCCATAATGTCCCAATATCTATAATAAATTCCGGATAAGAGAACTTAAACTTATATACTATATATATAGATGAAAAACAAACAATTTACAATTTTATTGAAGCTAACACATTCGATCAACTAGCTAGTAGTTTCAACTAAACAAATCAAAGACTTTGATGTCTTCTATATAGTCATTAATTCTTCATATAAAATAAACAAAAGAACAAAAAAAGTACCTGAACAAGTGGAAGCAACACTGACAAAATCTCCAACCAGCTGTGAACTCGAACTAGAACGAACTCTCGAACCAGGACAAACTCGAACAACGATCGCGAGCTCCGACAAAAAAAACTCTCAAAACCTAACAAATAATTCGCATATTCGATTTAGGCATATTTGATTTTACTAATATAGATGACACGCACTTGCTTAAAAAAATCTATCCTTTCAGAATCAAAATCTCAACAAAACCAAGCAACAAACACTTAAAATTTTTAGTCAACAATAACAACAATCTTTCTTATTTGTAAAAAAAAACAACGAACAATCTTTCATAGCAATTGATAGATATTCATCACATGAATAAGTACTCCTATCAAATATATTTTTTTAACACATTCAACATTCAACTAATTAAACACATTCAACTAATTTAAAAGAGACACCTAATTTCTCTCCTGTCAAACACATTCGACTAATTTTACACATATCAATAACACATTCAACATATTCCTCTCCTATCAAATATTTTTTTTCACACATTCAACATATTCCTCTCCAATCAAACTACATTCATCTCCAACCTAACAAAAAACCTAAAAAACAAAAAACAAAAAACAAAATAGAGAACTAACCTTTGAGAGAAGATGAGGACAAGCAATGAGGACTATGGGTGCTGGAGAGGATTGAGACAAGCAATGTGTGGGTTGGGGGTTTGTGGGTTTGGGGTGGTGCTAGAGAGAACGAGAGTGAGGGAGAGCTGAGAGTGAGGGAGAACGAGAGAACGAGAGTGAGGGAGGCGAGAGAACGAGAGGATTGAGTGATGAGAGTGAGGAGAGAAGAGAACCGAGAGGGTGAGCCGAGAGAGAGAGAGAGAGAGAGAGAGAGAGCGTGAGGAGAGAGAGGAGGGCGTGAGAGTGAGAGTGAGAGTGAGAGTGAGAGTGAGAGTGAGAGCGAGGGAAGAGGAACGTGAGAGTGCACGGTGAGAGGGAGAGTTAATTTTAGCACACAGTGTTAGGTAGAAAAATTTAAGGCAATGGGTGGCGTTTTTAATAAAACGCTTGGTATTTGTTAGAACGGCCTAGGAAATGGGTGGCGTTTTTAATAAAACGCTGGTTATTTGGTAGAACGGTCTAGGAAATGGGTGGCGTTTTTAATAAAGCGCTGGTTATTTGGTAGAACGGTCTCAGAAATGGGTGGCGTTTTTAATAAACGCTGGTAAGGCTCACGCGTTCTACGCGATGGGCAGCTTTTTTTTAAAAACACTGGTTATTTGGTAGAACAGTCAACGCAATGGGTGGCGTTTTATGGCGAAGCGCTGCTCATTGGTTACCTATTTTTTTATATCTGTGGCATTTGTTGGCAAAGCGCTGCTCATAGGGGCGCCTTTTTTAAACAAATTTGGCGTAGTGTTGGGAAGATAAATAGAGAAGAAGAGCATAAGGCAAAGCGATGTAAGTTTGAGCGAGGAGCGGAGAAGGCGATTGACGTTTTGCCTTCCAATAATGCCTAAATGAAATTTGCTACGGAAAGATGCATTTGACTCACTTAAGTGGGTTTTTAATCTCAGCCATTTATTTTAATCTGATGGTAGAAAATTAATCCTCTCACTCTCATATAAGAGACTCCTTTCTCACTAGATATATAAGAGACCCCTTTCTCACTAGATATGCCCCCGGGGGCATATCTAGTGAGAAATGGGTCTCTTATATGAGAGTGAGAGGATTAATTCTCAACCATCAGATTAAAATAAATGGCTGAGATTAAACGTAACTTAATAACAACTTGGTGGTTATCCGAACTCTATATATGGGGCCAGAGGATAGAAAAAGATATACACATTATTGTACACAAAACACTAGAACAAGGCACGTCGAGATAGACAAGCTATCCGGCTTCCATTGTAACATTCGGAGTTCATGAATAAATTTTTATTCAAGTACAAGACGTAAATAAGATTTCAACAATTTTAATTTTGAAAAACTCATCTCATCAGATGCAACTGTAACATGCAATAATGTTATTCCATAAGTTGTGCATGCATTAGGAAAATAACAAAATTACAAAACCTCTTAAAACTCAATATCATAATTCAAATAAAGTTTAACCGTCGATATCAAAATAATTACCATGTTTCAAATAAGTCTCAACATTTAGGCATGATAATTTCAAGTTCATGTGTGTGTGTGTGAAGTTTGACAAGCTTTTGTTTATCTGTCTAAACTGTATTTAAAAATGGGTATGTTAAACATATAATTTAGGCATGATAATTTCAAGTTCATGTGTGTGTGTGTGAAGTTTGACAAGCTTTTGTTTATCTGTCTAAACTATATTTAAAAATGGGTATGTTAAACATATAATTTTTAATTTTAATATATATATATATATATATATACTATATAAAAAAATTGGTGCCCCTTAAATATTGGGGCCTTTTACGCACTTCCCACACACCCTCTGGCACCCCATCGATATATGTGTTACACACATTGTATGGTAAGAGAAGAAACCACCTATAATGTCATGCATCTAGCTATAGTAATCACCTTCTTCTAAGGTCCCAACCAAAGATAATTAAGAATTTTCCAGGAATTGAACGTCTTCATAATTTACAACAATTACACATATTGTAATGCAATGTCACCCTAATTTACATGTGATAAATGATCATTCGAGTTAGCTAACTTATACTCAATTCCTTTTGTATAACCCTTTCTAATTACAAGCATTAACCCTTTCTTAGTTGCACTTTAATTTGCTTAAACCTTTTGGATTTATTTGGACATTCGGGATTTGATTCGACAAGTCTTAGAAAACTTTCCCAAGCAGTGAAAGAAACCAAATTGGAGGCAATCATCATATGTACTTGTCATAAAAGAATAGAAAGGAGAAATAAAGTTTGAGAGAGCATGCTGTAAAGTTTCGAATGCCAATTTCGAAGTTTCGAGTGCCAGTTTTGAATGCCAATTTCGAAGTTTCGAATGCTAGTTTTGAATGCCAATTTTGAATTTTAGAATGCCAATTTTGAAGTTTTGAATGCCAATTTCGAATCTCAATTTCGATGTTTTGAAAGCCAATTATTAAGTTTTGAATGTCAATTTCGAAGCCAATTTCATGATTTTGAATGCGTTTCAAATGTCAATTTCAATAGTTTTGAATGACAGTTTTGAATGACAATTTTGATGCTTGAATGCAAATTTCAACAGTTTTGACTGTCCATTTTGAATGACAATTTCAAAAATTGTCAAAAAAAAAATGTCCAAAAGGAATTTGTTGAAAGTGAATGCATGGTGGTGTTCAAACTTTCTTTTAAAGAGCTTGGCGTGAGCATTATGAAGTCTAAAGTCATTTATGGAATTTGAATGACCTGGTATTGAATTCGAAAAAAAAATAGTGTATGACCCCATTTTAAAAAGTTTATATATTGATATTCAAAAAATGTATTTTGTGTTGCCATTTGAAAAATGGCTATCACCCGCAACCCGCAAGGCTGATGCTTTTTAAAAAAAGGGCAGTTATAGCATTGAGTTGTGTTTTCGAGCTGATCGTACCTTGACCAATGAAGTGTTGAAGTGTTGATTGATTCGTCTATGGGCCGGTCGTTGAAGGAGTGAAAGGACCGGTCCTGGCTTCACGCGTTGAACACCTCGGGTGGTACCTGCAAAGACACTCCGACGATCTAGTGAGAGGTCGCTCGGGCAGATAGCACAAGGTTAGAGAACGTGCACGATGCCATATGCGAATGGCATATATATCTTTGTGAAGTGCCGACCGTTAGCGAAGATTTCGCGGGCGAATTGCGCTCAAGCGGCGTGTTGGGCCGATCGTGACGGGTGGGCGCGAGTCCAATTTCTTTGTTGGCGATCCTCGTAATTGCTAATACACCCGAGAGCGATTGCCCCCAAGCCTAGGTCGCTTAAGAGCGGGTGAGGCTTGAATCGATGCCCCAGGAGTGAAGTTAATTTGATGAAACGGGACGCGCCGTTTGCTTTTTCCACGGGCGGTGTCGATCCGCTCATCAACCACCGGCCGCGCTATGTCGTGGCGGTTGGTCTTTCTCGACATTTAAGGCGTGGCGTTTGGTGTTTCGAGGGTGCTCGAGACAACCATTGGCGAGAAGGCGGCGTTGTGACTCTTCGTATCCCGGTCCCGCCGGCGCCAGAATTTACACTATAAATAGTTCTTCTTTGAGTTCATTTCTCACACTTCCAAGATTTGCTCGCCAACGATCGACTCGTCTGCCGCCGACTTGCATTCGGAGCTGTTTCTGACTATTTGCGACCGATCTTCAACATCCGCTTAAGAGTGCGAATCGATCGCTCCCTTTACTCTTTTAAACTTGAGCTTTTTCTTTAAAGTACTTCGTGCTTTTTCACGCCTCGTGATAGGGGGTGTCAGGTCGAGGGATGGCCAGCTCGCCCCCTCTCATGAGTGCTTTGCTCGATCGACCTGACTCGATCCCTTCATCTTCAGGTGTACTGTTGATACCACGGCCTCTAGCTTGCCCAGGGTCGACCTACCAATGATGCACTGATAGCATGATTTGAGGGGGAGTACGAGGGCGTCGTGCGGACCGGCCCCGCACAAAGTGCTATCTCGTTGTCGTCACCAAATGTGACCATGAGTTCGATCGTTCCCAATGGGTAGGTGACCGCTCCATTGAAGCCCGTCAAGGGTGTTGGCTCGGCCTGGGGAATTATCTCGCTCCGGTCAACCTTGATCTTGTCAATTAAGCCTTCAAACATGATGTCGGCCGAGCTACCCCAGTCGACGAGATTCTTTGAACTTCAAGATTGGCCATGATCGCCTCCGACGATTACCAGCGGAACATAATTGTTTGGCCCGCCATCGCGTGCGGTCGCCGTCTCCAAATGAGATGGGGGTCTGCATTCGAGACCGGTGGGGTATTGATGTTGAACCGACCATCGAGCTCGTCCCACTTCTTTTTGGTGGCTTTCTTTGATTCTCTACGGCCCCCGAGGTTGCCACCGTGGATGACCAGCAAGCGTTGCGACCTCGGACCGCGCGGGGCTTCTCGACCTTGAGGCCGGTCTTTTTCTTGGGCGCTTGAAACAAGTAGAGCGCCCCTTCCCTCTGTCGAGGATCGGTTTCATACGCCTCTCGAGGTCGGTCGCCTTCCTCCGCCGACTCACATACTTTCCCAACTTTCCGCTACGAATGAGCTCTTCAATATCATCTTTGAGGCCACACGATCGTTAGTATCATGACCCTTGCTTTTGTGGTATGGCGGTATCTTTTAGTCGGTCGTGCCCCCTTCTTGAGCACGCACGAGTGGATCGGGCCGCTTTACTCCCACAAATTCATTGTTTTGGCACTCGCTATAGATGCGTGCAACAGAGGCGTTTAGCCGAGTGCGATGATCGAACGTCTTATCTCGAAAGTCGAGACCGATTGTCGCGGCGACCTTCATGCCCTCCGGCGGCTTGCCATTCTCTTTCTTTAGGTCGTGGCGCGGACGGCCTTCCTTCTCGCCAAGGTTTCTTCGTGCACGCCATGTGGGCGTTAGCCCTCGTTAAGTAGCCGAGATCTTGGTAATGGTTAAGAGTGAATTCTTCCACGAACGGTGGTCCGGTCGGATACCACGCTCGAGATATTTTAGCTTGTCCTTATCGACAAGTCGCGAAACGGACTCGGCCTCGGTATTAAAGCGGTCGATATATCGCCTCGGCGTCTCATTATCTCCTTGAACAACGAGTCCAAGTATTCTTCATACCGATATTGGCGGTTTGCGGTGTAGTGAGACAGAATATTACGATTAGGTCGCCCCGGAGGAGATGGAATTGGGTCGCGAGAGACTCCCACCATTCCAATGCTCGGCCGCCCGAGAGGCGGGAAAGAGCACGCATTTCATGGTCGGTCCCAATTCCACCATAGCAGCAGTAATTGTTGAAGTAACGGAGATGCTTGTCGGGATCTCCTCGCCGTCAAACTTGTTGAGATTGGGCGGCCATGAGATCTCTCGGAATCTTATAACGCCCGATCTCCCCGGAGAAGCGGGCCGTGCTCATTTCGAATGCCGTTCGACCCGAAGGGTTGCATTGCGAGGCATGCCTCGTTGTCCGGCATTCCATAGAATCCTCCGGATGGGCGGTTGGTGGAAGGCGAGGTGGCCTCTGGGCCGCCGCTTTGGCTCTCCTAGGCCGATGCGGCGTCCCTAATTCTCCCATTTACGTAATCTTCCACTCTTCACGAGAATCCCAAGATCTCGCTTCTCGACCGACGCGCGACCGGACGACTCATTAGAGGAGTATACGGTGAAGCGGCGGCCGTGTCGGGGCGGTAGCTAGAATCTTCATAGTCATCGGACATCGAGCGGCGTCTCACGCGTTCTCGCTCGGGCGACTGCGTGTGCTCGCTTCTTCTCGCCGGAGAGTGATGAGTAGTGCTCTCTCGGCGTGAAATGCTCTTCGAGGAGGGGCGGTGTCTTCGCGCCCGGTCGGCGACGAGTGAAGGTTCTCCGTCTTCGCGCGCGCGCCCGGCCGAACCTCTTTCATACCGAGAGATGAGTGCATCTCGATCGCGATCACTGATTCTTGTTTTGCAAGATTTGCAAAAGCGGCTTGAGTAACATGGTCCGCGGAGAGGTTCACGAATGCCCGCTTCAACCCGGCTCGGGCGGCAAATCTCGAGAGCGGCCGGATGGATCTGGCTGGAGGACCCGGTCCACGGCCGTTGTGTCACGAAGGTTCTTGTCGTGGAAGTCCTTGAGATTCGTGGACCGTGGCGGCCATGCCCTCCGGAGTGCTGGCGATTCTCGCCGGAGGATTGAGTCGAGGCGTGGCGCGTGCGGGGCGGTCGCGTGGAGCCATGAATGTGGTAGGATAGCGCGCGGGCCTCCCATCGTGGTCGCCAATTGATCGTACCTTGACCAATGAAGTGTTGAAGTGTTGATTGATTCGCCTATGGGCGGTCGTTGAAGGAGTGAAAAGGACAGGTCCCGGCTTCACGCGTTGAACACCTCGGGTGGTACCGCAAAGACACTCGACGATCTAGTGAGAGTCGCTCGAGGCGAGATAGCACAAGGTTAGAGAACGCACTGCACGATGCCATGTGCGAATGGCATATATATACTGTAGAGTGCCGACCGTTAGCGAAGATTTCGGCCGGCGAGAATTGCGCTTCAAGCAGCGTGTTGGGCCGATCGTGATGGGCTGGGCCGCAGGTCCAATTTGCTGTTGGCAGTCCTCGTAATTGCTAATACACCCAGGAACACGAGCAAATCATTCCAGTGTTGTTTTCGATCGAAGACTGTCTAGGTATGGTTCGACAGAGCAAGTGATGAAGCCCGAGATAGCCAACATGGTTAAGTTCAAGGGAGCAACATCTTCAACAAATTCGAACACTAGAGTGTCAAGAAAGTCAATATATTTGGAAACCAAATGTATTTTTCGCACTATCCGGTAGATACTAAGTATTTATCATTTTCTAATTTAGTCAAAAGATAATTATTGGGGGCCTTCTTTTAATGTCGAAAAATACATTTTTATACTATGTCAAAGATATAGTTGGCTTGCTGGTTTATGGAGCAAAATACAAGAACAAATGCATGTTGAGGGCCTTGGTGAACTATTAATGCAAGGAAGTTATTAGCAGTTTGAAAAATAAGACAAGTGTGAATCATAGATCAGTGAAGTTACTCTAGAAGACACTTCTCATGATCTTTGTAATTAGGAAGTTACTTTGTTTTTCCTGTAAATACTTTTAAGATCAATGTAATTGTGACACTCTCTACCCGTTATGACATAAATATAGCATAAGTAAGAAAAACAACCAGAAACAAAGCTTTGTGCAAAATAAAACTAATTTAATGGGATGAAGACATCACATATATAAACTTGTAGAACTATAAAAAAAATTCAACTTATAAGTAAAGAAAATAACCCAAATTCCCGATGCCATAATAGTTTAGAGCTGATCTTTACAAAAATACATTGAAAAAATAACTTTTAATCAATAACAAAAACTAGTTAATTCTACCTACGATAACTCGAAAGCATAATCACTCATTGGCTCCATCAACACCTTCTAGCACATCCTCTATACATACACAATAGTGTATGCATAGCCACAATAAAGGGTTAGTCATCATACACAAAGTAGCACTTACGAGTAAATGAGATAAACGAGCAATGCACCTTTTTTTTTGGAGCAGCAACGAGCAATGCACCTTATAATAATGACTTTATTAAAATAATTAAACATCACATACTTCTACATTTATAAGAACAAATATCAATTTTACCAACTAAGCATACTACCTTTCATAATGATGTATTAATAACAACAACACTTGAGGTGCTTATTGAAGAAAAAATAACACACTCTGAGGTGCTAGCTCGGTGGTAAGAGTTGAGTCTTGTATCCTCAAGGTCTTTGAGTTCAAATCACCTAGGGACGGTTGTAAAATGACCATTAGTGTCACTTGGATTAATAAAAAATAACAACAACACCACCACCACCAACAACCAACGGGATCAGGATATCATATCTAAACGGGATTCATGAACCTGACCAAATACGGTGTCTAACAACAACCTAACAACTTAACATCAACAGTAACAACGACAACTTAACATTAAGAACAACAACAACAATGAACAATAATCACAACTTAACCACAACAACTTAACAACTTTAGTATCTGATGATATACTATTTAACAATAACAATAACAACAACAACAACAACAACAACAACAAGAACAACCAGAACATCATCAACAACAACATCAATAGCAACAACTTAACAACTCTAACATTTAGTGGAATACTACTTAACAACAATAACAATAAATTAGTAAACAACATCAACAACTCTAATATTTAGTGGAATACTACTACTTAACAACAATAACAACAATAAATTATTAAACAGCAACAACAACAACTTAAAAGTTTTAGTGTCTTATTAAAGTAACTATAAAATCCCAATAGAAATAAACAAGAATCAATTATTGATTTAATTAGTCTAACAAGTCTCATATAACACAAGAGTTTAAGACATAAAAATTGAAACATTAACAGATAATAATTTTGCAATCTCCATTCAATGAAGCACAACAACACTATCAGTCATTTTTCAACAATCATATAGATTTCTAAATATCACTAGCAGTAACTTTTATCATCAGAATGACAATGGTATTCTGTCACTTAAAGTCGTGTGAAGCTTAAGGATCATGGGATATCCTTATTGCTCATCATTGTCTCACATACTCACTACTAAAGAGTCAAATTATCTCCTTACCTTGATGAAATAACTTGTGTATCAACTAGAGCCAAGAAAATCTTCGTGTATCAACAATCAACGGGCACTAAGAAAAATTCCTAGATCATATAGAGAGTGGATTACGGTGGGAAAAAAAGACCCGACGTCAACGTCACCGAAACAAAAAAAAAATAGTGCTTCTTGAAGATTTCGACACGTAGAATCCAAATATGATGTCTGCTTTTCCAACCGGAGACTGTGGTGGCCAGAAAGTTTGATTTACAGCTCATTTGGGGTTTTAATACAATGAGAATGGTCTTCTTTTGATGAAAGAAGGCTAGAATCGAAATCAGTGGATGATTTCAAGTTGGGTAGTGAAATTTGGGACTAAATTGTGGTCTAGAGGGAGAACAAAAGCAAATAATGAGAAGTTATGGATTTGCTAACAACGGTTATATTTGGCTCATGGAGGAATAAGCGTGAAAAGTAACTAAATAATAAAATAAAGAAGAGAATCAGGTAGGAGTGTGTTAGCAAATAGGGGGTGCAACCAATAAAAATTTTAAAAGAAAACAAAACTATAATACAATCTTATTCTTAGAGCATCTTTATCGCAAGATGCTTAAACTCGTAAGTGACTATAAAAGGCGGTGACTATAGTAAACTTGCGTTAAATGCATCCTATGTGGAGCTGTTGATAAAAAAAATTCTGTCTTCAGCGACTAAATAGGAGCCAGTGACTATTGGTTTTATCTTTAATTTTTTAATTTAAAAATAATAAAATTTACATAAAATGAAGTACAGAAATATTAAAAAAAAACACACAAAACTACAAAATCCACAAATTTAAGCTTACTGGAATTAACAAAAAATTCAAGCTCCCTATCAAAGAAACCTAGTAGAGAAAGTGAGGAATTGGAGATGACTTCTATGGACAGAGGTGTGAGATGAAGGAGGTAAAGGAAGAAGGAGATGTAAGAAGGAGGTGAGTGTTGATCAGGGGCGATTTTAGGGCCCAGCTAGCCCGGGCACGCGCCCCGGCTCAAAATCCTATGAAATTACTATAATACCCCTGTTTTTAAAAATAAGTTATTAAATATATACATCATTTCGCAATTAAATACCGTTTAAACGTTTGGCGAAACGGTTTAATTTCTCTTTTTTAACTCATTGAATCCGTGTTCGATTTCTGTGGAAGGCGTTTTCTATTTATTTTTTTTCCGTTTTGTCTTCTTTAAATAAAAGCTGGCTTAGTTTATTTTTATTTTCGCCAAAAAGTTTACAATGAGTGTTGAACCCACAACCAAGAAGTTACCTAAATGTCACTTTACCACTAAGCCAACAATTGTTATTTAATTTACTTTTACAACTTTAATATAGAAACATATATTAACAAAATATGTTTTTATGCACTAACAATATTTTTTTACTTAATGTATAGGTAACTTTTATTTTACAGTCATCATATTATTTTTATTAAAATGTATAGGTAATATGTAACACTATATATATATATATATATATATATATATATATATATATATATATATATATATATATATAGAATAAATGTATGATATTTTCTATATTTTTTGGAGTATAAATTTTATTCATATTTTTAATATTACCACATCTCTTATATTAGAACTAGAAATTATGAATATAGATGGTTGATGATTTTTAAAAAAATATCTTTAGCATTTTAAATTTAGTCATTTAGAATCAAATAAATTTAAAATTATTTTTTACAAATAACTTCAATTGGTCCAAACCCAATGTAAAAAAAAAAAAACCCAAAAACTAAATGAACCCCCCACCCCAATTTCCTCTCTTCTCTCACGACACTCTCCTCTCCTTTTCTCACTTTCTTCTCTTCTCTTCCACCATGCCCTCCTCAATTTTTCTTCTTCTTTTCACTTCAAGTAGTCCAATCCAAGCTTAAATCATTTACATTTGAGCTCTATTTTAAGGAAAACCAACTCATTCCTCTCTTTGGGTAGTATTTTGGAGTTAGGGTTTTTGCTCTAATTTTATTTAGCACTCTATTGATAGATTAGATTTCATCTCTCCTATTTAGCACATTTTATGATTATTTATATATTATGTCATATGTCAATTGGCGGAAAATTTTCTCGTCCAGGCTCTAGAAAAATCCTGGCTTCGCCACTGGTGTTGATGAGTGGTGAGTGTTGAGAGAAGTGTGGTGAGTGAGAGAGAAAGAGAGGTGGAACTTTGGTGAGTTGATGAGTGGTGAGTGGTGAGTGTTGAGAGAAGTGTGGTGAGTGGTGAGTGAGAGAAGGAAGCTTCTGGTGGTGAGTGTTGAGATTTGTGAGTGGTGTATGTTGAGAGAAGTGGTGTGTTCTAGTGAGTTCATGAGTGGTGGTGAGTGTTGAGAGAAATTGTTAGTGGTGAGAGAGAGAAGAGACGTGATGTGTGTGTAATGAGTGAGAGGTGTGGTTCAGCTAGTACATGTGCTGATTTTGAGAGAAAAAGGTGATTCTCTCTCTCAACATTTAGAAAGTGGTGTAGAATGTGGTTAGCTTTGTTTCCTATAAATATAAATGTTGTTCAATCAATTTACATCATTAACTTTCACATATCCTAAAATTTCATTCTCTTATTTTTCCAAGCTTCAAATTTGATCCTTTTTTCTTCTATTAAATGGATCCCAATCAGCTGAATCCGTATCACGTTTGTTTCAATTATTTGCAAGGCCAACAATCGGTTACCGGTGATGGTTTGCCAAATTTCCAAAACTATATATTTCCACCACCACTACCAACCAACTCCGCTGCTATGTTAAGGCCTCAAATGGTTACCACTGATTTTATGGAATCGACAATTGGGTCTATGTTAAATTTTCACCTGCCAGAATCCTCCACTCAAGTTGTCAACGGAAACAATACTCTCACAGAAGAAAGAGAGCACCCTACCCAGAAAGAATCTCAGGAAAATTCTAAGAAAAAAGAAAATTCTAAGATAAGGTTGAGAGAGCATAAAAAACTATCGCGAGCGACTTATAGAGAGAGGACCAAGTCCCATAAAAAAACCGATTTGGAAACTTAAATAAGGTTGTTCAACGATTTTGTGGTTGTTACAAACTAGCCCATACTAACAAAAAAAGCGGGCAATCAGAGAACGACATCATGGATGAAGCCTATAAGCTTTATTTTCAAAAGTATGACAAGCCTTTTAAATTCGAGCATGCATGGAGATCGCTGAAGGACAAACCAAAATGGAAAGGAGAATTAATGGAAAACTCTTCAAAGAGATCATAGAATGTCGCAAACTCATCGAAGCCTAATCAAGAGACTCCCATCGATTGTTCAGAATACGACAGTGCAATCCCAATAGACCGCCCAATGGGACAAAAGGCAGCAAAACAGAATAACAAATCGGTTTTTTTAAGAAAAAGCCACGGATAGGAAATCAAGTGCCATAAAAGAAGTAGCTGAAGCGAAGTTGGCTGAGATGATACTGGGATTTTAGGAAATTCTAATGAAGGATACATCAAATATGGATGATGAGCAACGTGAACAACATAAATTCATTTGTCAAAATATTAAGAAGAGATTAGGAAAAGCTAGAGAATAATGTAATTTTAATTATCACGTACCTTTTGTTATGAATCTTTCAGAATTTATTGTATAAAAATGAATCGTTCTCATTTTAATTATCACAATAAAGCGCAAGGCCTTGATATTAACTAAGTATGTTTTTATTATTTTATTGATAATAATAATAATAATAATAATAAAATATATTTGTGAAACATTACCATAATATAGGGACCTTTTGGAAAGTGAAATGGTGTTGAGTGGTGAGTGAGAAACAAATACAAGAATATAGACGAAGACGATTGATGTGGCAAATATTTTACCCTTTCTTTATGCTAAAATTTTGGTAAATATTTGACCCCATCTTTAGGAAAGTAAGGCGTGAAATATTGTGAGAAGTTGGTATTCTCAAACAGATATTAGATTGAAAATATATTCAACCGCACTCATCTTCTCTAATTGGTGAAAATATTGTAGTATCACACATATAATGGATCCAAAAAATGACTTTGATAAGATGTGGAATGAAGTCATTGATGAATGTCTAGAGGATAACACTGAAGAGGAGGTGATAAGGTTGTTAAATGAGGCGCAACAACAAGTCAACAACACCATTAGGCACAGAAAAAGAAGAACTGTTATAGATCGAAATCGTGAAGAAGGTCATAACCGATTGTTCAACGACTACTTCTCTAAAAATCCGGTATACACAGATGCTCAGTTCCGGTGAAGGTTTCGAATGCGGAGGCATGTGTTCCTTCGAGTTGTTGAAGCACTTAGCAATCATGATGTGTACTTCAATAGAAGGACTGATGCAATTGGTAGAAAAGGACTATCACCATTGCAGAAGTGCACTGTTGTTATTCGTATACTGGCATATGGATCACCTACTAATAGTGTGGACGATTATGTTCGCATTGGTGAAAGCACGACATTGGAGTGTTTAGGCAGATTTGTAATGGGCGTTTGTGCGATATTTGGTGTTGAGTACCTGAAAAGGCCAAACAACGAAGACCTTGTACGTCTATTACAAAATGGAGAGGCACGCGGTTTTCCAGGTATGTTGGGTTCAATAGATTGTATGCATTGGGAATGGAAAAATTGTCCAGTTACTTGGAAAGGTCAATTTTGTAGGAGTGATCATGCCAAACCAACCATTATGCTTGAAGCCGTGGCATCTCAAGACTTGTGGATTTGACATGCATTTTTTGGAACTGCGGGTTCTAACAATGACATTAATGTATTAAACACATAAGACTTGTTTAATGATGTTTTGAATGGACAAGCTCCTGAAGTGCAATACAACGTGAATAGAACTACATATCATATGGGGTACTACATAGCAGATGACATTTATCCCGAGTGGGCTACATTTGATAAGACCATCCCTATGCCACAAGGAGATAAGAGAAAACTATTTTCCCAACGACAAGAATCAACAAGAAAGGATGTCGAGCAGGGCATTTAGAGTGCTCCAATCTCGATTCGCGATTGTTCGAGAGTCCTGCTCATGCTTGGCATATGAACACAATGAAAAACATAATGTTAGCATGCCTCATATTGCATAACATGATTGTTGAAGATAAACGAGACACGTATATCCACAATTTTGATTATAACCACACATATAATAATTCCTCCATGGTGAAGTTTCAAATGGTCACGATGCTAATTTTACAACATTATTTCAAAGGGTAGCACATGTTCATCAAAAGCAAAACCATCGCCAACTTCAAGCAGACTTGGTGGAGCATATTTTGGAGCAGTTCGAACATGAGTATAACGAAAAATAATTTTTATGTTTTAGTTATCTTCCACTCAAAATATAATTCCATGCTTACTATTATGCATTTTTATTTTCAATTAATTTTCTAATATTATTTATTTCTTATTATCTTAAATTTGTTGTTGTCAAATTAATTTAAATTTTTTTCATTTTATTCAAATTAAACATAAATAAAATAAAATAAAAGCATTGAATATAAAATATAAGCATAAAAAGATGGTGTATGGTCGTAATCTAAAATGTTAATTTAATATTAAAATTAAATTAATATTAAATTTGAATATAATAAATAGAAATAAAAATATAAAAAAGTGGGGTCATGTATGGTTCTTATAAGGCTTAAATATATGTTACCCTCTCAAATATACTCATTATCCATTTACCCCTGTAAAAATAAAACTTTTAAAATAGACCTTGCAAATATAAATTATTTCTAGTTACCCCCCTACTGTTAGATTTTGTTAACAATGTTAAGTGTATGTTGAAGCACTTATTATTTGCAGGGTGGTAAATGGATAATGAGCGTATTTGTGGGGTAAATGGATAATGAGGATTTTTTGCAGGGGTAACATATATTTACTAGGGGATAAATGGATAATGAACATATTTGCGGGGATAACATATATTTAGACTTAACGTTGTTAACAAAATCTAACAGCAGGGGGTAACTAGAAATAATTTATATTTGCAAGGTATTTTTTAAAAGTTTTATTTTTACAGGGGGGTAAATAGATAATTGGTATATTTGCAGGGGGTAACATATATTTAAGCCTTCTTATAATCATCTACCATTGGAGTAAAAATCATTTGAGTGAACTATTAATTGCTTAAATCCTACATGTGAGTTTGATCCCACAAAAATCAACTTAGTTGATCCATTTAAGCAACATCCACTTAAGATGCTCTAAGTATATTACATCACAATTTTAACATGTGACACCTGAACACTTAGTTTCATCAAATGGTATTTTAAATGTTTCCAGTTGGTGTTTGCAGAGTGTGTAGTACTCAGGGCCGTCCCAAACAATTTGGAGGCCCTGTGCGAATTTTAAAAATTGGGCCCTTAATATACTTTTATCGAATGAATCACCAAATTTTCAAATTACTTTATTTAAATTTTAGATAACATCTAAATAAAACTTTAAACTTGGTATAGTAATTTTGAAACGATGAATGGACATGGAGATCTTGGGATAGTTAGTTGAGCCGCATGACCATCGACTCGGTCTCGATTAAAAAAATTCCAAACTTTTAGGACCTATAAATTTCATACATGTTAAACTTAATTTGCTAAAATTAAACTCATGAAAAATTAATGCACTGAGTTTCTCTTCACGAGAAAAAGAGTACATTTTTATAAAATATAAAATAATATAATGACCATGGAGAATACCAAAAATTGATAAATGATTTCCTAGAAAAAGAAATGTTGTGATTTTTCTCTTATATTGAAATATATATATATATATATATATATATATATATATATATATATATATATATATATATATATATATATATATATATATATATAACTAATTATTTTAGGTCCCTAAATTTTGAAATAATTTTATTTAAAATGAATTACATTTTAGGAATATCCACCTTAAGTGGAGTTAAAAACATGTAAAGACTAAGGAGTAATAATTTTAGAAATAAACAAATAAAATCAAGAGAGAAAGAATTGTTCTAAAAAGTCTATCCAGCATGATGGTATACTCCTAAAATCATATTAACGAATTCTATTTGAATCCGTTGTTCTAGTCCAGTGGTAAATTTAGGCTAATACAAGTATCGTGACACAGGTTCGATCCTTACTTCCGTCATCTTAATTAAATAATTTTTTTATTCAAAGTAGTATTCTTGCAAAAACAAAAAGGTGTGTCTGGCAAGTGTTGAACCATGTACTCATTGGACGGCACAACAAACATCAACCACTCGGCTACGATAGCACTTTCAGTTAAATTTTCATTTACTTTAATATAACATAATATTGAGTCTACAAATAAAACTGGAGGCCCCCAAAAATTGATATTGGGCTTGGGCCCTGTGCGGTCGCACAGCCCGCACAGGCCCAAGGCCGGCCCTGGTAGTACTACCCGCTGTATTATAACTACTAAAAAAACGAAAATTAGATACGCCCAAAATCCCTCTCTAAACAACAAAAATCCGTCACTAACTGGTTTAGCGACGGAATTTGCGACGACCCATGATCCCTCTCGAATTTTGGCGTCACTAAATATTTAGTGAGGGATTTTGAAAAATCTGTCGCTAATAGAGAGGAAAAATCTGTCGCTTATAGAGAGGGAAAAATCCCTCGCTAATAGAGAGAGAATTTTTCCGTCACTAATAGAGAGAATTTTTCCGTCGCTAATAGAGAGGGAAGAATCCCTCGCTAATAGAGAGGGAATTTTTTCGTCACTAATTGTGAGGGAACAATCCGTCACTAAACTTAAAAGGTACAACAAACACAAAATTCCACCCATTCATTAAACCTTGAAAGTTATACAAATTTCTTAAAAGTACTACAGGTTTTTTAATGTGAATAAAAATGACTCCATGGGGATCGAACCTGCATCTCTGGTTAAAGTAGACCAGCTCTCCTTATCCATTGGGCCATGGAGTCAGTTAGAATTTAAAAATCTTCATGCATAAAACTTCACTACTTCTTACTATGTTAAGCCAAATATACATCTGCCACACATCAAAATAAATCAAATAACAAATATCAGAACCATAAGTGAAAATACTCTATTAGCTAGTGTTACTACAAATCAGATAAAAATCTAGTGTTTTATCAATTGTGAAAATACTCTATAAGTGAAAATATTCTATTAGCTAGTGTTACTAAATAGTGTCTATCTGATGCTACTCAACAGTTATTCAAAATTCCTTGTTCTCTGATGCTGAAGCTTATATCTGATACTCCACCTTCATTATAAATTCCCTGTTCTGTATCTCCATCCACGTTGTTAACCTTACGCCACTCGCTTTTTTATGCTGAATGCATGTAGAGCAAAGATCCCAACTACAATGTTGAGCACAAATTGACAAGTAAGATTATACACTAGATTAGAAAAATGATGAGTAACATAAGAAAAATTATATATAATATATTACCCCAAAATAGATGGTCACTGAAGTAATAGTCCACCTGTTTCATACCAACAAAAAACATGGAAAAAATTAATAATAAATGCTAAACAAACAAAGAAGTGCATATGCTTCAGATTTTAATTGAAAGACAATGAAAACTCACTAAGTATAATAGTAGAAAATGGTTCCTCCATCAGAAGTAGCAGTGAGTATGAGAAGCACAAAAAACACAAAAAATGCAAAAACTCTAAAAGCCAAAACCCAAGCAAGGTGAATTCCTTTTAAGTAAGACTTCCAAGTTTCATCTTCATACAAATTGAAGATGGTTTTTTTTTCTGAATTTCCATGTCATCATTTCTTGTTAGCTTCCATAAAACCTCGTACTTCCATATAAGCAATGATGAAAAGATTGCTGAAAGAAAAACCCATATGACACAAATTAAAACTCATCAATTCAACCAAAGCTATAATTACTAAGAGAAAAGCACTTGTAATCAATTGAAGCAGGAAACTAAAGTTTTCGTCAGTTAGTACAAATTAAAATTCAAGTAAAGTAATCGTAGTAACAAAATGAGTTGAAATAGACACTACCATGTCCTCAAGATGCTCCCATGGAGTCCTCTATGGGCTATAGATACTATTTGTCCTTTATTGATGCTCATAGTAGGTACACATGGATTTACTTCTTAAAAACCAAGTCTGAGACCTTAACTATGTTTAAACAATTTAAAGCTTTAGCTGAACTGCAACTCAACACACCCATTAAGGCTATACAATCTGATTGGGGTGGGGAATTTAGACCATTCAAACAATTCTTAGCTGATTTTGGCATTGTTCATCGTATCATTTGTCCACATACTTACCACCAAAATGGAGTAGTAGAGAGAAAGCACAGACATATAGTTGATATGGGCCTCTCTCTACTCTCCCAAGCCTACTTACCAATTTCCTATTGGGATCATGCATTACATACAGCCGTGTACCTTATTAACTGTTTGCCAGCCGCACACAGTCCTGCTATTCCTCTCCTCACACTGTTCCACAAACAACCTGATATTTCCTTTCTTAAAACATTTGGGTGTGCTTGTTATCCCCTGCTTAGACCCTACAATAACCATAAATTGCAGTTCAGGTTCTCTGAGTGTCTCTTTCTTGGCTATTCTTCCTCACACAAAGGCTATAAATGTCTTCATCTTCCTTCTAACCGTCTATTTGTCTCCAAAGATGTGTTATTTGATGAATACAAGTTTCCATATCAGTACTTGAACACCAAGGAGTCTAATTCCACATCACCAGCTACTGCTACTCATCCTCCCTCATTCAACTTTCCCCTTGGAATTGTGTCTTATCCACCAGCATCACCTACTGTTGTACCCTCACAAATAGTTGTTACTTCACCAGCTACTACTTCATCAGTAGCTCACCAGAATGTTTCCCCAGTACAACACCAGCCTTCACCAAGTTTGTCCCTTCTTCCACAGCATCTAATATAATTGATCCAAACTCCCCTTCCCCATCTCCTCCACACAATACTCATCCTATGCTAACTAGATCCAAAACTGGCCATTTACAACCTAGACTCTTTCCTACACTCCACCTCACAACCATTGAACCCTCTAATGTTCACCTAGCTCTAGCTAGTCCACCTTGGCATCAGGCAATGGAAACTGAGCTACAAGCGTTGAAGAAAAATGAGACTTGCGCTCTCGTGCCATTGCCTCGGGGAAAATCTGCAGTGAGGTGTAAATGGGTGTTTAGACTCAAAGATAATCTCGATGGGAGTATTAACAAATACAAGGCTTGTTTGGTAGCCAAGGGGTATCTTCAAAAGTTTGGAACTGATTATACAGAGACATTTTCTCCGATTGTGAAGCCTGTAACTGTTAGAATAGTTCTCACCCTTACTTTGACTAGACAGTGGCCATTGAAGCAAATTGATGTGAATAACGCTTTCTTGAATGACATACTCAAGGAGGATGTGTACATGACTCAATCCCCTAGTTTTGAAGTTGCTGATAAGACACTAGTGTGCAAATTGCACAAGGCAATCTATGGTTTCAAACAGGCTCCTCGTGCCTGGTATGAGCAACTTACTAAAACTCTGCTCAGTTTTGGCTTTAAGCAAAGAAAGTGTGACCCCTCTCTCCTTATGTTCAATGGTGCTGGTCACTGTGTGTATATGTTGGTATATGTTGATGATGTCATTTTAACTGGCTTATCTTTGTCCTTGATTCAAACTATGATAACCAAGCTCAATTATGCTTTTCCTCTCAAGCAACTTGGTGACTTGGACTATTTCTTAGGAATTGAGGTGAAGAGGCTATCTCCTAGCACCATTCCATTATCTCAAGGAAAATATATTCGTGAGTTACTACATAAAGCTGATATGAGTAATGCAAAAGGTATTTCTACCCCTTGCACGCTCTTGCAGAAACCCGCCCAAGCATGGAGCTGATTATTTTGAGGATCCTGCACTCTATAGAAGTATTGTGGGCGCCCTTCAGTATGTGACTATTACACGGCCAGAATTGGGATATTCAGTAAATAAGGTCTGTCAGTTCATGTCTCAGCCTCTAATTTCTCACTGGAATGCAGTTAAACGGATACTTAGATATCTTAGAGGCTCCATTGATCTTGGGATCACATTTAGAGCAGCCACTCCTTCCTCTCCTTTATGCATCAGGGCATTCTGTGATGCTGATTGGTCATCTGACATTGATGATAGACAATCCACATCAGGGGATGCATCTATTTAGGGCCCAATCTCATCTCGAAGCAGACACTAGTTGTCAAGTCCACTGCAGAGGCTGAGTACAGAAGCCTTGCTTTAGCTGCAGCTGAAGTTTTATGGATACAATCGGTGTTGCGCAGAACTCAAAGTAGCTATTCCTCCACCTATCATTTACTGTGACAATCAAAGCACAGTTGCTTTGAGTCACAATTTTGTTCTGCATTCTAGAACAAAACACATGGAGCTAGGTATTTTCTTTGTTCGTGAAAAGGTTCTCAACAAGTCCCTGCTAGTTGAATATGTGCCATCTCAAGCTCAAGTAGCAGACATCCTTACTAAGCCCTTGGCTAAGCTGCAGTTCTGTTCTCTCCGTGACAAGCTCATGGTGCTACCCACCAATGAGCTTGTGGGGGGAATATTAGAGTGTAGCAATAAGTAACTAAGTGTATGTTAGTTTACTAGAACTTTCCATTTTTGTTGTTCAGTGCATCAGTTAGTTACAACTGATTGACACAAGTAGATCTACTATAAATATTCTGCTGTAACAGATTTCTTCTCATAATACAATTTACACATTTCTATCTTTCTACTTTCTCTCAGTTCTGAATCCATTAGAGGCTATATACATGGAAGTTACAAAACAATTCACAAAAATATAAAGTTCACAACATTGTATGTCGAGGGAAATTAGACAAATAGAACAAAATAAAATAAATAACATAAAAATGTAATTAACATTTGAAACCATATTACATCTAATTACACACAAAAATCAAATAAAAGAAATCAACCGTTGTAGCATTCACTAACAACCCCAGCATGCATTTTATTATTAATTCACAAAATCATATAACGCAAATAATACAAACAACTAAAAAATTGAAACATATAATTCAAATTGTAGGCATTACAGACAAATAGGAAGGTTAGAACAATTGACAAAATTCAAAGTTCACACAAGAAAAACACAATTGACCACAATCACAGTCCGATTAGAACCGAACTGTTCTGATACCACTAATTGTGACACCCTCTACCCCATCATGGCATAAATATAGCATAAGTAGGAAAAACAATCAGAAACAAAACTTCGTCCAAAATTAAACTTTAATTTAACAAAATGAAGACATCACATTTATAAACTTGCAGAACTATAAAAAAATATCAACTTATAAATAAAGCAAATAACTCAAATTCCTGATGTCACAACGGTTCAAAGCTAACCCTTACAAAAGTACATCGAAAAAATAAACTTTTTGTCAATAGCAAAAACTAACTAATTCTAACTACGGTAACTCCGAGAGCATAATCACTCACCGGCTCCATCAACATCAACACATGCAAGCACATCCTCTATACATTTACAACACAATAATGTATGCATAGCCACAACAAAGGGGTTAGTCATCATACACCAAAGTAGCGCTTACAGTAAAAGAGATAAACGAGCAATGCACTTTATAACAACAACTTTACCAAAATAATTAAACATCACATACTACTAAGTTTATAAGAAAATATATCATTAATAACAACTAAATATCCTACCTTGCATAATGATGTATTACTGACAACAACAACACCAACACCAATAACAACAACAACCATAGACCGAGATACCAAGTAAGAGGTCCCGAGATATCGAAGGAGTGCACTAAATGAGTGCAAGAAGGAGGTCCCGAGTTCAAACTGTGAATATATGTCTTGACAGGAATAATGTTGTTTTGATGATTGACAAAAGAAGTTCAAAAAAGTCAAAGTTGCAAAAAGCGGAAAAGGAGATTAAGCTCTAAAGTCAAGAATTATTTTTATTGTTTATCTTAGAATATTTGTATAAGTGGAAATAAAGCTCTCTAAAATAAAATAAATCACACACTCACAGTTTTTTTTCATAAAAATATATTTTGCACGAAAATATGTTAAGAAATTTGATTAGAATAATCAATTATGAGGAAGAAGATTTTTTTGTGTTTATATTTATTCAATAAATTGGGCTTTTTCAATATTGCTCTACGTAATTCTTTTAGCCCAAGCTTTATCATGTTTTAATTTATATTCATGTTTTCAAATTAGGCATGAATATGTTTTATTACTCTTTCCAACGGAACTTTTTTTAATTGAATGGCACTACAAATCTTTTCATGATCTTTTATATAGGAGAATCAATTTATGCATTGATATTTTTCTAACGGACATATTGCAATATGGATATATATGTTATAATCATTTTCCAACGGACATATTTTTTCACATATGGCATTTATTCTCAATTGTTACCGTTGAAACATATTTGGTCTGAATTATTTTTTTATCTCTTTCATTCCATCTTCTCTATAAATAAGAGACATGTGGTAGCTCTTTGAAACAACTCATTTTTACATTGGAACTATATCAAAATTACTTTCTCATCACTCTCATTCACTTTTCACTTTGCTAATGATTTTATTTGAGAGCTTTATATTCCATATAATTTGAGTTGTATATCTTGTGCTTCAGTTTGTTCATTATCTACACTATTGAATGTATTATTTAAATTCTTTTTATTTCTTAGTTTTTGGGTGTGATCCCAAGTTGTTCAAGAGAGGTGATATCTCTTGGTTTTCGAGGCTCTTTCACTAAGGGAGGTGATATCCCGGTTGTGTGTGAAGAGTGCTCTTCGGTTATAAAGGTTTCTGGTTGAACTTGTTTTAAAAGCTAGTGATTGATTAAAATCCCTTGGTGTTTTTGCCTTGGGGACTGGAGTAGGTCTCAGGAATGACCGAACCAGGATAAATTTCTGTGTGTCTATTTCCTTTATCTCTTTTATTTTCCTTCACAAGATAATTTGTTATTATTTATTTTAGCTTCTTAATTTATCATCTCTTATTTTGATTGAAACTTTTCTAAGAGCTTTATTTTATTTTATCAATTTTTATTTAAGTGAATTTGTTTTTAATCGATATTTTTAAGTTCACAATTCACCCTCTCTCTTGTGTTTGAAGTCACTTGGTCAACACAAACCCCGGAAACGAATATTCCCCCACCCCACTAACATTGCCTATAAAAAAAATAGACCGAGATACCATGCTCGAACGAGATACTTTGTCAGATGATTCCCTACTAACAACAACAACAACAACAATGACAAGGATACCATGCGCGAACGAGATACCCTACCCGCGAACGGGATACATTGCCCGATAGTACCCTACTGAAAACAACAACAGGATATATGAACAGGATACCATTTCCGAAAGAATACCTTGCCCGATATGGACACCATGATACATGAACCTGACCGTAAATCGAGGCATGGTTAGTTATTAGCTAGTTGTAGTGGCTGATATTCAGCTTAGACCATTTGCTCATAAATATCATCAATATGCACATCAATCATATACAACTCAATTTTTCAAGCAAAAATATCATTTCTTCACAAGCTTAGTAGCTTTGCTTCCATCAATCACTTAGTTCTTTGTTCTTTGGAGTAGTTAGAGAAACCCAAAACAAGGGACATAGTTTCTCTCTTGTTGTAATCACTTCAAGAAATGAATCAATGTTGACAACTTTGGCCGATTACCTCAGCTAACTTTCGATTTTGTTTGCACAAATATATTTTTATCACTAACCACACAAGCAAAGTATTAGGGGAGATCAGAAAATGAAAAAACATAGGACTTAAACAACATAGGGGGTTAACAAACCACTTATAGGATAGATGGAAGACTGGCTTCCCTCTAGCAAGAAAACAACGCCAAAACATAACCCGAATCCTCTCCAAGTATTCTTCCGAAGGGAAGGCTTATCAAAGTGCATTACATTGTAACACCTTTTCTAATTGGCATGAATAATAGCATGCCAGATGATGGCCAAACATGACCTCAAACAAGACCGACATACAAAACTACTTCATAGTAATCAAGAATACTTCTTGAATCTAACTAATTTCACATATTTATGACAACAATATGAAATGCATATTTTTATTTTACCGATTAAAGTATTGACGATGAGTTGGAAAGTAACACACAACTAATGTCATGATTATTGAGAAAAATTGAAGTACTACGTAGATTAGAGATAAAGTATGAAAAAAGTTCATAAAAAATCGGCATTTCTCGCCTTATGGACACTCTAAATACATAAGAAAAAAATCATTTTAAATCCTAATGATTACAAGCTAAATCCCCATATCATTTATGCGCCGTGTAGTCGAGTAAATTGATAGGATGATGAAGTTTTTACTTTGGTCTTTATAAAATAGTTAAGTACACTTTTATGAGGGTTCCAATGTGCCTTGATTTGGTTAAATCTATCTATAATTATATATAAAAGGGATTTCAGAAAAAACTGTCACTTTTGGTGTCAGATTTTTCTGACCAAAATAAGCTTAGTGTAAGTAAAATTTTCTAATAGATATAACCACCCACTAACACACCAATACATGCAGTGGCGGATCTTTTTTTGGGAGTGGGAGCTACTGCTGCACTTCCTGGCTCCCATTAAGTTAATATATACATAGATATATTTTATACTCAAAGTTAGAATATATAGAACCAAATGAACACTAAGCAATGAAGGTATCAGTAGCCAAACGGTTAAGAGCATTATTTGTGTATTTAGGTTCCCCAGTTCAATTCTTGTGATGGTCAAACCTCTTTTTTGTAGTTATTTGTATATTTTTCTCACAAATTAATATAAAAAACTGCACTAAGCAATATTTGAACTTAGGACATTAAAATTGACATAGATAATTTTGACCACTAAACCAAACAAACTATTATAAATACACCATTAATTTTGTTTTATATATTTGTTACTATTTTGGCTCCCTCCAATTTTTTTTGCAAGATCCGCCACTGAATACATGGGCCTGTCTTTCCCCGCTAGTAACCATAATGGAACTTTCTATCCATTTGGAAGCTTTTGAGAAGCTGTGCAGGCCAATAAAAAGTGATTTAACTTGTTCTGCAAAAAACATGACTTCAGAGGATCGAGTTCCAAGCATGCTCTTGATACCTTGCAACCAAACCCAACAAAGAGAGAGACTATCACTGGATTGCTTGCTCTTGAAACCTTGCAACCAAACCCAACAAATAATATACTAGAATAATAAGAAATTTTTATCATCATAACCGTCTATGTTAACCAAACATTGCAGTAATAAAGCTTGATTGACAAAATTATCAAACAACTTAATTCCCTCCTTTAATTGTTGTAGTAGTAAGTATATCTCCTCACATTGAGGGTGGGAGTGATCTTCAGCATTGAAAGCATGCACTTTATTTTTCACTTCTATCCAACTCCAACCAGGAACCTTTTTCACTCCCCTTTCTCGCATCAGTCTCGTAATACTAGCCTTTTCATCCCACATCTTCAGACGCCCATACAAGTCACAGAGGAGAACATATGTGCTGTGATCCTCAGGTTCCATCTCTAGCAATTTTTTTGCTACATGACTTGCTAATTCAATATCACCACAACTTCTACAGGCACCTAATAAAGTCCTTAACACCATTCCATCAGGTTCAAAAGGCATTGTATCAACCAAAGCTTCTGCTTCGTCTAGGTTCCCAGCCCGGCCGTAGAGATCAATTGCGCAAGCATAATGCTCCATTCTCAGTGGAATACCAAAATCAGACTCCATACATTGTATTATTTTGCGACCTACTTCAACTAGTCCGTTATGACTGCATGCGGTCAGAACTGCAACAAAGGTTATGTGATCGGGTTTCACCTTTCTCTCTCTCATCAAGTAAAAGAGTTCAAGTGCAATGTTTCCTCGTCCGTGTTGTGCATACCCAAAAATGATTGAATTCCACACAATAGCATTGTCTGCAGAAGTTGCTTCAAAAGATTTTCTAGCATCTTCTATGACACCACATTTAGAATACATGAAGATCAATGAACTCCCAACATATTTATTGGTGTCAAAGCCAACTTCAAGTGCCAAGACATGGATTTGTTGACCTAGCTGTAGTGTTGCCAAATCTGAACATGATCTGATAACAGCCGAAAAAGTATAGTCGTCGATTTCTACTAACAGAGACCTCATCTGCACAAATAACCTCAAGGCATCCTCACTCCAACCAACCTGCACGTACCCTGCCAAAACAGAGTTCCAAGTACAAGAATCTTTGAAATCCATGGAAAAGAAGATTTTCAAAGCATCTTTCAAGCACCTATTATCAAATCCAAGATACATGGAAATCAAAGCATTGGAAACAGGCATGGAATCTTCAAGCCCCCTTTTTATCACCAAGCCATGCAAAGATTCTCCAAGGCTTTTATGCTCTTTCACAAAACAAGCACTAATAATCCCAGTATAAGTATAATCATCAGGCTCAAACCCAAAATTCTGCATGGCAACAAAAACTCTAAACGCAAGATCTTCTTTCTTGTGTAGCAAGTAAGCTGCAAGCATAGAATTCCATGTAACAATATCGCAACACGCCACAGCACCATCAAACACCCTCTCAGCATCTCTCAAAGAACAACACTCTGAGTATGCCGTGATAGTGGCATTGCAGACATTATTAAAGCACTCCAACCCATGTTTCAAGATTTTACAGTGCAGCTGCATCACCAGCCTGCAAAACCCAACATCATCAAGCAATGTCAAAAGTGGAGACACCGTGCCATCGTCAATCCCAACACCCTCCAACTCCTGACATCTCATCAACCAAAACGCCATGTCAATATCACCAACCCGAGAATAACCAGCAATGAGTGTGTTCCACGACACATGATTGCGTTCCGGCATACACCAAAACACAACCAAGGCATCATCAATTCTGCCACACTTGGCATACATGTCAAGAAGGGCACTCCCAGAAAACACATTCTCAGTAAACCCCATTTTGAGCATAACCGAATGTAGCTGCTGCCCGAGCTCTACACTACGAGCTCGAGCAACACCTTTGAGTGTGCTTCCAAATGTGTGGTTGTCGAATGAGAATCCCGAGGATCTCATGTTATTGAGAAACAGCCAAGTGGAATTCAGGTTGCCAGAATTTACGTGACCGGAAATAATGGCATTCCATGAGACAGTGTCTCTGTGGGGCATTTCGTCGAACAGTTTGTGAGCAAGAGTAAATTGTGCGCATTTTGTGTAGGACGTAATGATGTTGTTGGCTGTGTAAAGGTCTGCGATGGAGTTTGACTTGATTGCTAGGCAGTGGGTAGCAGGTAACGTAATGGGTGAGGTACGAATAAGAGAGTGCAGCCTCTGCATTCATTCGTGATAGAAAATATGGAAAATCAAAGAGATAATTATATGGTTTTAAAAAAAAGGAATGATAAATGTGTCTCGGGAGTGACGGAAAGGTGAGAAACTGAGAAAGGAGGCAAAAACAAATAATGGATTAGGTTTAATTTGAACTAGTATGAACACATCATCTTCATTCGTTGATCCGGTCCTTGTTAAATTTCTGGTTGTCCCCCTCAATCGTTTGATTTGACGCACACGCATTTCTGTTTTAAAACGGCGGTCATAAAGGAACTATGTTATATAATATGTTTATAAATTTCGAATAATTTAATAATTTACTATTTTTTAGATAAATATTTAATTATATTAAAAATAATAAAATTTTATAATGATATTTGGAATGAGTTTATTTATTTAAAATTCAGAAATTTACTTATCTAAAAGTTTATCTATAGAGTTAGTATTTGGAAATATTAAGTCTAAATGTGTAGTTTAGTTATATACGAATTGTTTAGAAAATACGCGGACCAATATTAGACCAAAACAAATACAGAGAACACATCTACGTATTTAGTAGAATAGGGTGAATAACATTGCATACGATGTCAAAGGAAAAGGGACAATAGTGCAAACAATATATAGGCCGAAAATTACACATATAGCAAAATAGGGAGACCTAAGTTGTATTTAAGGGTTAATAAAAAATTAGATTATTAGAATTTAAGCAACTAATAACTCTAATTTTGATAGCCAACAAAAAAATTGACAATATGAATAACAAGCAGCCCATTTTGATCGTTTATATGCAAAGTATTCCTGTATATAAAAGCCATATGACAAACAGTGAGCACGGGTATTCATAAATACTATCAATTTTTCGAGTTGCCGATATCATGTGTTAATAAGATAAGGATGATTCTACCTCTTCATCCATATTAAGACTTGCGAATCATCGACAATGTCTCCAACCATGCAGATCTGGTCTACGATACATTGGTTAGGGAAGTGTCCGCTGATCTTGAATACACATGTACGGAACCAACGATCATTGAGTGCATACAGGTCCAGTATCTGCAAAAAGAACAAACTTTATGAAATGACACACAACAAAGGGGGTAGGAACTCGAAAAGGTAAATTGAGAAAAGACAGAAAGCCTTGTAGTTACCGGTTCCTCAACCTCGTAATCACGAAGGTGGTGTTCATAAAAGTCAAAGGCAGCGTCACCCCTTAGTGAGAAGAACGCTCTACCAGTATGGTCTTCAACAATGCAGTCAATTCCTTCCCTACACGAAGTTGTTCTGGTTAGATTACTATGATTACATGCCTTTAAAAAATTAAAAAATATCAACGGGGAAGGTTCCAAGTTTACGCTGAGGTGGATAGGATTCAAATCATATGAGCAACCACCGTGTACGGTGCTACCTGGATGCAATTGTAAGCAAAACAAATTTAGTGAACAAATCATTATCGAATCAGAAAAATCATGATAGTCGCTGGAACTTATTTCTGAAGGAATCAAACACCAGTTGCAGGAAGTAGCAGTATGTATAGAAATATAGTATTTACAAAAACTGCAGTTTATCATTAATATAACCGATCCATCAAGGGTGAATATAGTCACAATAAAAATAAAATTCTAAACCATTAAGAAGCAGGAAGAATAGCACTGTATTTACAAAAAACAGGAGTAGCAGGAAGTATAATAATATAGTATGTACGAAAAACTTATTACTAAAGGAATCAAATCAATAGATACATCAAGAGTGAATATAGTCAAAGTAAACATATACTTCTAAACCAATACATAGTTTAATTGAATACAGGCATAGTTTCTGTCAAGCTATAAAATATATAGATCCATCCAGAGTGAAACTATATGTCATACATATAAGTAACGCATAATCAAGGGTGAGAACGTTATCATTGCTTGGACGCCGGTCTTCAAATAGGCAATGTTAACGTATTCGTACTGTTGAAAGAAGTCATCAAAGTATGCACGGTGGTGATCCATGACCGATGGCTGAAAAAATAAGTTAATATAAATATATAATGAGATCAGTGTGGGAGGAAAGTAGAACAAAATATCCATAGCAAGATTATAGGAAAATAACGAAAACTTAAGAGAAGACCTTATAGGAGATAAGATTGAGTTCAAAAAAAACAAAAAGACAAAGGCAATTCTAATCACACAAATTAAAAGACAGAGACCAAATTAATCATAAGAACGACATAGGCCATATTCAAGAAAAAGAACTGTAGAAGCTAAAGAGGTGGTATTCATATATAATAATTTAAAAGATATTCTACATTTTAATTAAAAAGAAAATTGAGACGCCATTTTTGGATACCTTTGTTTTCTTCAATCGTAGATGATGGATGCAATGGGTTTCTTAAGAAGACAAATGCTGAAGTTGTTATATTCATACACTCTTCACAATAAAATATGACATAATGAGTGATAATTGGTAATTAAGAAATCCTATTTGACCCATGTTTAGCCGTTGGATCAATTATATTCATACACTCTTCACATGAAAGCCTTACTGATCGACGATTAAAAATCACTTGTAACCGTTTAAATTTTTTTGGACAGTTGTAACTTTTTTGGACAGTTGCAATATTATTAATTATTTAGTTAATAATAGTTATTTTGCGAGATAGTACTGCTGTTTTTTTGGACAAATTTGGTCTGTTAGATGCGGTAATGTGGCACAAACGGGGAATCCTAAGGCGTCGGATTAAACTTCTTGCTGACAGGTATGCCACATATTTTTGAAGAAGGTTGCGTGGCTTTTTATTATGCTGAAGTGGCTTTTTTGATTAGTGAGGTGGTAAGTCTATGTGTCAAACTCACAATTGTATATAATTAAGATTAAGATTATGTCTTGTATTTTGTATGGTTATGTAGTAATGGATTATGTTTTAATTACTTTTGTTGTTTGGTTAAATATGATTCAGGTGTGAATTAAAATGAATGATTGGAAAGAACAATTGGGGTTTAAAACAAATGAAGATGATGCTTTAATTTTTGAAGAAGCTTGTTATGTGGCTGCACTAGTTAGCGAGTATGCGGTAAAAAATTTATGCAAAGAGCCATGTAGAACTAGTGAATTAATGGGTCCTGCGTGGGTGCACGATATATTGCAAGGAAACCCCACTCGTTGCTATGAGATGTTTCGAATGGATAAACATATTTTTCATAGACTTTGTATTGAACTAGTTGAGCTTGGTTTGAAGCCCACTAAACACACGGGGGTTGAAGAAATTGTTGCAATGTTCTTGAATGTTGTTGGTCATGGGGTAGGTAACAGAATAATTCAAGAAAGATTTCAACACTCAGGAGAGACTGTAAGTAGACATTTTCACCGGGTACTTCATGTTTGCCTTAAGTTGTCTGTTAGTTATATTCAGCCTCAAGATCCTATGTTTCGTGATAGTCAAGCAAAAATTAGAAGTGATAACCGATACTGGCCATTTTTTAAGAATGCTATAGGAGCAATCGATGGTACACATGTGCGAAGTGTAGTTAGTGCTAGTGATCAAACCAGGTTTATTGGAAGAAAGTGATATCCAACACAAAATATAATGGTTGTATGTGATTGAAACATGTGTTTCAATTTTGAGTTAGCTGGGTGGGAAGGTACTGCATAGGATGCCCGCGTTTTTGACATGGCACTGGCAAATGCAAACTTGAAATTTCCACACCCTCCACAAGGTATTTTTTTTTGTATGACTACGCATATAAATTGGCTCCATTATTAATTTTCTTATTTACAATTTAATAATTTTATTGTTTATTAGGTAAAGAATACTTGGTGAATGCTGGCTATCACCTTTTCTAGTAAAATATAAATAAAGAGTGGCAGCTGTTATACCCCCAATTTTGTCCGTCTTCTTTTTTTGTTTTAGTCGTTTAATTTATTTTGAGCAATGTATAGTCCAAAAATGTCAAAAAAAAAGCTAAATTAATTTTTATTACAATTTAGGAGTGTCCAAAATGTCCCAAAGTCCAAAAAATGCATAAAAAGTGATGCTAAAAATACACAAAAAGCCAAATCCGAAAATAAATTAAAAAATACAAAATAAAACACTTTTAGCCCAAGTAGCAGCTGGGCTTGGATCTTCAAGCTCTCCTAAAACCCTAATCTTCCTCTCCAAGCATCTGAAAACAAATCAAATCAGGGTAAATCAATCTATTAATGGCCAAGACCTAATTTTCTAATATAAATATGTGATCAACCCTCGGTCAAAGGGAGAACAACGCAAACTCACCTAAAAGGATTAGGATTCAACATCGAATCGTAATCTCTCATCAAACACACATATTCGAATTTCTGAGTAAAAAAGGGAGAAGCAGTCATCAACAATAACAAAAGCAGTAGATCTCAAAAAGCAGTAGCCGTCATAATCATTCACAACTAGGAGTCCTAATCAGAAGCTGAAGTTGTAGGTTGGTACTCAAAGTTCAAATCCTCTTAGATGCTCATATAACTATTAGATCTAGAATTGGTTGAATTGTTTTTTTTCACTGTCAGAACCGAAAATAAATCAAACATATTTTGTACGTGTTGCCATTGATAGTGCTTAGTGCTATAAAATTAACACTAAGTTCATCTAAGACTACCAACAGATCTGGGTTCAAAATGAATTTTCAAACCGTTTCCAAAACCCAAACTCAGATTAGATTTCTTAAAAACAAAGGATGGGTTAGACCAGTGTTAAAAAAATGATGAATAAAACCAACACATGATAGAAAAGCTCTTATTGAAATCAACTTAAATCTGTCTCATATTTTGTTTAAAAAAAAACTAATACCCGAGGCAAAAAAAAATAATGAAGGAATGGGTGGATTATGGATGCGAAAGTTTAGGAGAGATTTGTTTCCTTTTTTTTCAGTTGTTTTGATTATTAATTTTTTTTTTAATTTTAAAATTCATTTTAGACAAACCACATTGCTGGTCATACCCCTCTTGATGCTTGCGCACACTTCCTAGCCCAACAACATGAATTGAACAACATGAATTGGACTACTCTGCTTTTTGCACCCCAGTTTTAATTATATGACCCCCTTCAATTATTTACATCATTTTTTATTGGTTAAACTCCCCTTTCTCGTTTTTTTATTTATCAATTCTCTTCGAGCTAAATAATTTCCTATAAACCAAAAATAATTAAATATTTTTTCTATCAAAAAAATCAACTAAAAGACTAAGTCGGTTGTACAACCGGGTTAGCCATCATTCTAGGACCAATGAGCTGTACAGTTCAGTAATCCTAAAAACTTATAAAATATAAATAAATCATTTTTCTCAAAATAGGGGACTAAGTCGGTCAGGTTAGTCAGCGTTCTAGAACTAATGAGTTGTACAGTTCAGGAGTTCTAGAATACCTATTCTAAAACCAACTCACCTCACATCAAACAAACTTCTTTAAAAAAAAAACCTCAAAATACTTTCAAAAAGTATGGGACTAAGTCGGTTGTACAATCGAGTTAGTCAGCGTCCTAGGAATCAGTGAGCTGTACAGTTCAAGGAATCCTATGACCCCTACACTAAAAAACACCAACCAACAAACCTTTTTCAGGAAGAACTACGTAGCTTTGATTCCTCCATTGCATCCGGAGGTACGTAGGAGCAAGAGTCCACTCTTGTCAAGCACTAAAAATTAAAATTTTAATTAAGTCTCTTTCTTTATAAATAAAAGGGTAAATATTAATAAACCATAATTAATTAGACAAAAGATGTCGTGGGGTGCTAATACCTTCCCCACGCATAACGACCCCCGAACCCTAAACTTGCCTTGTCCTAAACCAAAAGGGATTTTCCGAATTTTCCCTTAAACTAAAATTTGGTTGCGACTTCCTTTGAACTTTCGAAGAATCCTTTCCCGGATTTTTCGGTCGCTACAACAACTTTATCCGAAGGAATGCTGCAGCGGATATTGACTTTAGCCATTTTGAAGATGAAAACGTAGATCTTCATAGTGATGATTATCATAGAACGGTTAATTTAGATCCTTCGCAAAATTTAAATACAACATCTTCATTGGAGATGGAACGTCTTCGTGACTCTATTCGGGATCAAATTATTGAGTACAAGCAAAATAATTAGTCTTTATATATGGTTGGTATTGTATTGAACTTTAAACTATATTATCTAAATGTAATTTTAATTTATATCTTTTATATGTTTATTTAGTATTTTGTTGTTAATTTTATCAAAATTGAAGTTTTCAATATAATTTTAAGTTTAGACCCATTTTGGTACTTTCACATGTAAAAGCTATTCTAATCCAACCTATCGAAACAACAAAGATTGAAAAAAAATCACTTTTTCAGCAAATGTATCCAAACAAAAATCACGTCAATTCAACTCACTTTTAACTAAAACCAATTTTGCAAAATCAATTCTGCCAGAATAAATTCTACTCACCACAAAACCAAACGCATACTAAGATTTGCTCATGTATCTATATTAAAGTCCATCCCCCATAACTACTAGTATGTAATAGTATCTTATTTTGTTTACTGTATTTTTTTGACAAACAAAGATCATTCTTGTCAAAAAAAACAAATATCATTGCATTACATTCATAGTAAGTGATCAATCACTACATTTCATTCATAATAACCAGTATGTAATTGTGTTAAAAAAAACTAGTATGTAATTCTTTATCTTGTTGATTAAGTAATTTCGCTTTCCTTAAAAAAATGCATGGTTCTTTGAGGCTAAAGATTTCGGTCAATGGAATCTTATGGGCTCTTTGTGTTCTTCCAAAAGTGAAAACTTGTCTTTGGTGTATGGCTCGCAACTGCCTTCCTACTAGATGGCATTTGAGAAGTTGTTGCCCCAAACTATGAGTTTGCTGTGATGTATCTATTGAGACTAGTTGGCATCTTCTCTTTGAGTGTCCAACTAGTTTTCAGAGTTGGAAGGAGCTAATTTCTTAGGATGTGATGCAGCCACTACTCGTCCAAACTAATGATTTTTGAGCTTGTTTTTCTAGGTTTTTAAGACGCTGAATTTATCTCAACGTCCTTTTATTGTTATGAACTTGTGGAGCATATGGATTGGTCGGAATCAACAACTTTGGGATAATGTGCGCTCAACTCCCTCATATATCAAGCATCGGGGGAGGGATCTTTTGCAGTAGTGGGAGCTTGCTCACGAGTCTCGTTCTAAGTCTCCAGTTCAGGATGTAGTAGACCGACCGATGTGGATTGCACCTCCAATTCACCAGATCAAGTGCAACTTAGATGTAATTGTATTCATAAACCAGAAGAAAATTGATGGTGATTGGTGTCTTCAGAACCACCTCGGAGAGTTCATATATGTTGCTAGTCAGCTACAAATTGGTGCTCGACAACTCTATCTCCTATGGAAGCTTAAGCCTGGACCCTTTTTAAGTTTCTTGCTTGGGTTGCAAATTAAAATCTTTGTGCCATAACCTTTGAGATAGACTCCAAGAAAGTGGTAAATGACATTTATGCTATGAACCCAAACCGATCTGAGTATGGTTCATTTGTTATTAAGTGTAGATCCATCCTTAGTTTAAACAACGATTACAAAGTTGTATTTATGAAGTGATCAACGAATGGTACTACTCATGCCTTGACACGAGTATCTGAAACCTATGCCCCTCACAATTTCTTTAGCTATCTTCCTGATTGTATTTTAAACTCTATTATTTTGAATGAAATGCATTGATCTGTAAAAAAATGAATGTTTCTCTTAAAATTTGATACATTTTTATGAATTTTTTTAATTTTTCATAGTCTCCAAAAAATTTGCGTAGACTTATTTTGGTTTTGTTAGATTTTTAGTGTTGTTTTTATAATTTTTTTAGAGTAGTTTTGACTATTTAACGAATTTTTAGTAGTCATTTAGTAATAAAAATTAAAAAAAATTATTAAAAAAAATTAAAAAACCCATCGTATATATGTTTTGAGTACGTATATACGATTGGACATAAAATAGCCATCGTATATACGTACTCAAAGGGGTATATACAATTTATTTATTATTTTTTAAAAAAAATTAATTTTCAAAGGGGCATTTTGGGGTTTTAAAATTTAGTGGGAGTATATGGTTGGGTGGGGTATAGAAAAAACAACTCTTAACAAAAACAAGGCTTGTTTTTTTTGGACCCCCACCATTTCCCCTCATACCCCCACCCATAATGAAAACCCCAAAATGCCCTTTGTAATCTTTTTTTTAAAAAAAAAAGCTCATCGCATATATGTCATTTGGGACATATATACGATGCGTAGTTTCACCACATCGTATATATGCCCTTAAGAGGTATATACGATTGCATCTTACACGGCCAATCGTATATACCTCTTAAGGGCATATATACGATGTGGTAAAACTACGCATCTTATATATGTCCCAAATGACATATATACGATGGGTTTGAAATTTGTATTTTTTTTTGCAGTAAATTTTTTTTAACGGTCATGATTTCACTTTCAAAGTTGATCAACAGTGTGGATTGCACGACAAAATCAACGGTTGATAATCTTTTACCTCAACTATAAATATCCACTCCCACCATCACTATTTTCACCCCAAAAATTCAACTTCCTCCTTCTCTCACACAACACAAGTGAAGATGATGCAGGCTTCGCTAATGTCATACTACGAGCCTTCTTCCCTCACTCTCGTTCATTCTAATATGGGGTTTGCTGATCATCAGGGCATCATATTGCAAGATGATGGTATAAGTTTCGATGGGAGAGATGTTGTATCGTGTAGGTTAAAAACATCGCATATCATTTTTACGCTCTTAAGCGTAACTCTCTGCGGATGGTTCAACCAGAGAACGACGAGCATGAGATAATTTGTATCGTTTATCGGAAACCGGAATGGACTGATGGAGGTCTTTATCGGTCTATCGTGGATGTCAACACCGAGGATGACCTCCGACAAATGATGTCCAATCATATTATGTTTAAATGGAAGAGTTACATTCATCTGTACGTCGAAACCAGAAGGACCGTCGCTGAGATCCTTCGTCGATTAACTCCACCAACTCAGTAGTTTCTATTGTATTTTTTTTATCTGTCTATGTTTATGTTTTATCGCTTGTGTAACTTTGTTTTATCGAATTAATGAAATCAAAAAAAAAATTGAAAACTCGTAAAATATAACACCTGAAAAAAATTAATAATAAAGTGTCAACATCAAAGTAATATGAGTACAAATACATCAAAAAACAAATACAAAATCCCTAACGTCGTCGCCGTCGTCCTCGTCCCCGTCGTCTAAGCTCCCCAGAAATGTCATCCGGTGCTGCCATCCCCACCAGCCTATGGAGTGTCTGAAACGCCCGACTGCCATGCGTGATCTCGCCATCACGAATCCTCCCTACCTGGCGATCCACAACCTCCTCACCCACTCAAAGATCGTCATATCGTAGCTCTTGGGAGGGTGTCCAGGCCTCAGCTGCTGGTGATGGTGGAGCCGGTAATAGTCTGGCGATAGAAGCACGACGCATACCCGTAAGTAGTACTACGTCATAGTCTCATCCGCCACGAGCAAAGCGGGTAGTGTGCGAGGATGTCATCCATGATGCCATGAAGTGGGTGATCTCGAAAAGACGCGATCAAGATGACTCGGACGACCTCGAGAGGAGGTCACGGGATGATCCGAACGCATTACCCAAACCGTCGCGATCACCTATCGGGCATGTAGGGAACTACGAAGTCAACCCGGTGATGAAGCCTCAGAGAGGAGATGCGCTCAAAAGGTCTACCGACCACCGCGTGCTCCTCAAATGACCGCGTGCCAGACATCCTCCGGCCTCGGCTCATAAATCATCCTCCTGTAGTGTTTGAGCCTGTGGTGGTCCGACTTCTTCTTCCTAAAGCACCCGGCCCGGTGGCTCGCGCACTGGATATGACCAAGGCAACCTCTCCGCCATCCGAGGGAAATACCACATAATCCAAGCCTGAAATGCAAAAATAAACAACATATTTAATTCAAAAATTTTTACCCAAAGTCAGTGTGATTTAACAAAAATACAAGAAGTTAGAATGTGTACCTGAAATAGGCTGGCATACCCTCCACACTGCGCTGTCTCCCTCAAAGACGCAGTGTTCAAGGACTCATACATGGCAGCTAGTGCACCTGCACCCCATACATAGCCTCCAAGAACATTTGCACTCAGATCATGCAGGTAGATCACCCACTTAGCCTCCGCCCTGTCTCCAGTCTTCGTAGTGAAGATACTGTAGGTCAGAAGCCGAAGCAGATAAGCCCTCACAAAGAATCGTAATGTCACCCCTCCTCCAAATTACGCTCATAAACACTGCTCCACCATTTGAAGGTCATGACACGGACCCCCACGGGTGTTGTTAGCAGCCTCAACCCGTGACACACCTAGATATGTCTCAGCAAGCTGTGTGGCATACTCCAAGCTGACAATGATGGTGGGAGGTGTGGCATAGTTCCCCTGGATGGGAAGGTGCAGCAGGCAGGAGATGTCATCCAGAGTGATCGTCATTTCACCAAATGGCAAGTGAAATGACGAAGTATCTGAGTGTCATCTCTCGATAAAAGCCGACAGTAACTCATGGTCTACTGTGGCGTGGCCAGTCTGGAGAAGTGGGGCCAGTCTGGAGTCCCTGACCACTGTGGTACGCTGAAGTAGGGTCGGGTAATGTAGATGGAGTCTGGTATAGACTTTGTTGCCATGTGCCCATACTTTGACAACACGCAGATACTCTTGAATTAAAATTAAACAAATGATGTAAGCAAAAAGTGCAGACTATGTGAGTTAAATAAATTATTTAAGCCAAAAAAGCAAAACTTACCGGGTCAGCGAGTACTGAACTGCATACATGATCTGCCAGGTCAGTGAAGAGAGAGGGTTGATGCTGAGGCTGATCCTCCTGATGCCCCTGATCCTCCTGGGGTTGCTCCCCCTGATACTCAGACATAGATTGGTCTGAGTAATACGTGATCGACCGAGGTCGCTCCCCGCGATACTCGGGAGTCGGGGCATGGTAATGAATAGGCTTGGGATGGTAAAGAGGAGGCTGTGGATGGTACTAAGGAGGAGGCTGAGAGTGATACCGAGAGGCAGGCCTCCTCTATGCCAATCCTCCTGCTGAGTCTGCTGCAGATAATCCCCAAGATAAAACTGCCCATCATCTTGAAAATGAGCTGGGTGATGCTGCTCATCATACCGGGGTGGCTCAGGCTAATACTCAGCTGGGTCAGCCTGTCTCTGTCTCCTAGCGGAAGCATGCTGGTGATTATGCCTCCTCGTCCTCGTGTTTCTGCGCAATGGAAGATTACTCCTCTCTCTCGATAGGGAGATACCTCCGCCTCTCCTATGCCTACTAGGACACTGCAAGCAAAGGAAAAAAAATTAGTAAATAAAAAAATTGTTCATCGTATTTACATAGAAATGGGGGTATATCGATGCTTACTTTTCTTAGCGTCGTATATAGGGTCTGGCACTGGGCGTATATGCGAGTGGATCGAAATCTGAGTAATCGATATACGCTGGAAAGGGGTATATACGATGATGGGAAAAAATTGTTGATCGTATATAGGCTTGTGGTGGGGTATATGCGAGTGATGGATTTCGGGCAATCATATATACGTCTCTGTGGCGCATATGCGAGTGGTTGGTGGTCAATCGTAGGTATGACCAATAATGTGAAGAAATTGTGATTTTGTAAAAACGCAGGGGTATTTTCGTCTTTTCACAGAGTGGTGGGGGTTTGAGGGGAAAAGGTGGGGGTCCAAAAAAAAAACCCCAAAAACAATTAGAAATGTATGGGCCAAAATGAAAAGAAGCGAAAGTTGGGACATATTTTGGGGAAAAATAAATAAGGTTTTTTTTTTTGGACCCCCACCCACACTTAAATTCCCAAAATGCCCTTCAAAAAATCTGTTTTTTTTTACAAAATTACACGAATCGTATATATCTCTTTTGGGGTATATATACGATGTGTAATATTTTGACATCGTAAATATGTTCATTGTGCGTATATACGATTGATGAGTTTTAAGTCAATCGTATATACGCCTGAGGAACCTATGTACGATGCGTTAAAAATGCACATCGTATATATGTCCCAAAAGAGATATTTACGATGGGCTTATTATTTGTTAACAGTTGTGATTTTATTACCGGTTATAATTTGAAGTCTCGTGATTTGATTAACGTCAACGGTGTAGATATATTGGATAAAATAAACGCGTATAATTACAAAAACGCGATATAGTAATATATATATACACGTGTAATACAAAAAATGTGTGAATCTATCTACAAGTCGTCAATAGAATCATCGGCTAAATCTATACATCTAGACGCATCGCTGTGAGTGGGAGGCTGCACGGGAGGACATAGACTATCATAGGGTAAAACGTCCGGCATACGGATGCAACCATGAAGCGGACTACGGTGAGTAGTCTTTGGTACAGCTTTGTGGGGCAATAGGAGGCAACAGACAAGTGGGAGAGATTGAAAGATGCAACCGGTGTACATTTTGCTTGTTCGTAATGGATATGATTTTGAACTTAGATGAACCGTAAGTGCTCTCTCAAAAGCGGATAAGTGAAATTCATAGGCAAAGAAAAATCGAACCAATGCAACATTATACTTAGTTGCAACCATATACCCCATCTCGAGCAAATCAAACCACTTTGACTCGGTGACGTCCAGTATGACTCAATAGTTAAAGCTTTGCGAAGCTCTAACGATCGGTTCTTTCCCAAACATGTGCGAATACAATGTTTCTGTCCTTTGTTTCTGAATCAAATCTTGCCTAATCAGAGGCCAAGAGTCCTCACCATGTCAAGTCCAACCCCGATCGCTCTAAAACCGCAGATTATAGTCACCTTCAACATCAACAATTTTTTCAACATAGTTTGCACGCGTGTCTTTGGAACAAACGGTAAATGGATTTTAGTCTCGGTATCGTGATAATACTCTAGAAGCACCACCGAGATAATTTGGTTGCCATTGTGTAGGAATTTTGGAAGCCCTGCATTCTTGATCTGTTTTACCTTCTCATCCACATGCTCCCACCTAGAAGGATCACGCTTAGCATCAAATAATTTCTGTTTTTTCTTCTTTGGTGCACCTTTCGCTCGACTTTTGATTTAGGTGCAACCATAGAGAGTAGAAGGAAAGCTATCTCATTCACCGCCTCTTAATAAGATATTTTTCCTCCTCACCGACTTTATCAAATCTTGCCGGATAGCATCAAACCGATAAGAAATATCACGGTGTAGATGATTTATCCTGAGTGGATTTATCATCTCTCTGCATCCAAACTCAAGTGTTTCCAAAGTGATCATCAACAACATTAAGCGGAATAGAATTGTTTAAGCGTGAAAAATACCGATCTCACAAGCACAAGGAAGTAGATGTGTCTTCCTTTGAATGCACCGACACCGCCCTTTGTCATATCCAACCCCAGATTTTGACCTTTCAAACTCTTTGACCATGTGACCCAATGCAGATAACTAAACAAGTCCTTGAAGATTTTTAAACGGTGGAATATTAGACTTGACTTCGATTCTCACTGCGATGCTTCTTTGAAAAGACCCGATAATTTGATCAAAATGTATTGTCAAGATGTCATCAATAGATATCAAACATTTTGATAGATCACCGCCGAAGTCTTCAATTTGTCTTTTCAAAGACCAATGCAATGATTTCGCTCTGAAATAATAAACAAGTGCCAAAGAAATTTAATCGACGATAAAAAATATGTCCACGTGTCAAAAATATCGAGTAACGGATAGAAATAATAAACAAGTGTCAAAGAAATTTAATCGACAGCTTTGGCCCACTCCTCCACAGCCTGGCGTGTAGAAAATTAAATATCTACAAAATATATAATTTACTAAGTACTTAAGTAATTTAATTCTATTTACCAAACTTGAGTAACAAAAATATACTGTATCCGTCGTGAACGTCGGTGTAGTATCAATATCAACGAGAGCCAACCGAGAGTCGGCATCTCTGCTTCAGAGGCGGGTCAATATCTGTTCCAACAAAACAGATAGCAACTCAGGAAAAAACGAAAAAAATAACCCAGTCGTATATACCTCTTCAACCTTGTATATACAATGGGTATTTTTTTCACATCGTATATACATGGCCCAGATGTATATACGATTAGATCTTCAAAGCCCACTCGTATATAACCTATATACGATGGGTAGTCAACAAGATTTAATAATGCAATCGCATATATGTCTTGAAGGACATATATACGATGAAGTAGTTAACGAAGATTAAATAGTGCGAATCGTATATATATGCTTGAAGGACATATATCGATGAAAGATTTTTCAGTCGGCGTTAAATATTAAATGTAATCGTATATACCTTCCATTGATGTATATACGATGCGAGATATTGTGGGTCCCAGTCAGAGAGAATTAAATGAAAGTCAAAAATTGATTTATGGCAGGGGTATAATCGGTATATCACAAATGGGTGGGGGTGGGAGGGGATGGGGTGAGGGTATAAAAAAACAAAGCCAAATAAATAACATTGTTGTATTTTGGGCCCAATAGAAGTCCTTTTCGCCACCACAAAATTGGGTTTTCATCTGACTTCACGCATTCTCCTTTTTTCCGTTTGGGTGACGGTTTCTCAGATGTAACAGAAAATGAAACCCTCAAACTCAAACAACTCGAAGCAATGAGCATGCTCTAAGAAGAAAAAGACTAACGTCGTGGGTTGAGGTACACCTTCTCAGTTAGCAGTTAGGAGTCTCCTCGATTTTTGATTCTAAGGTGGAAAGATGTCTCTTCGAATTAAGGCTGTTGTGGATAAGTTTGTTGAGGAGTTGAAGGAAGCATTGGATGCTGATATTCAAGATAGGATCATGAAAGACAGAGAGATGCAAAGTTACATTCAAGAACGTGAACGTGAGGTTGCTGAGCGTGAAGCTGCTTGGAAAGCTGATCTTTCTCGTCGCGAGGTTCCTTACCTACTAATTTCTTTCAATTTCTTGCTCTAAACTTTTCATTTTCTTTTTCTAAATAGATGGGCAAATGAAGATAATAGTGAATTGCCAAAACCCTAATTTAACAACATATATTTGTTACTGCTCGATGAACATTTCAACTTTTTTTCTCGCTTACTGCTGCTACATTAAAAGATTTTATCCCTTAATTATAACTTATAAGGAATTGTTAGTTATGAAATGGAATTAATTGTTTTCTTGGTACTTTGAAATGGAAGCTATGATATATGACTCTATCTAAGCTAATTCTAGGTGAAGTGGAATTGTTTGTTTGTCATATCTATATATTTCTATGTAGTCAATGGCAAATAATGTACCGTAGCGAACCGACTCTCAAAAAGCTATAAAAGTGCTGCACCACTACGCCAAACCTAGGGGAGAGAAAAACAGACGAGAAGAACAGATCTGGCCATGTAGAGAACAGACGAGAGGAGGTTGCGCCGGAATTGCCACTAGGCATGCTGGAGTCGCATGGCAGCAAAAGTTGCAGAGAGGAGAGGTTGTGAAAGAGAAAGACCCTAGTTGGTTCAAAAAGACTAAAAGGTCCAAAACAGTAACCCTAGACTACTAAATACAGAGGGCATTTTGTCTTTAGATGATAAAGGGTGAGGGCATTTTTGGCTTTTTCGCCTGTTTTCTCCGTGATTTTGTCACCACACGGAACTGCTCCGTCTCAGCGCTTTGCATATCGCCGGACCTCTTCTACGCCACACATTGCCGCGATTACGGCCACCATCACCGCTATTAACTACAAACATATATTCATTCATAATGAATGATAATTGGACTATTTTTATTTTAGTTCAAGGTATGACCTACCTCAGGTAAGCCTATGCTATGTCTTGATTGGCGGAAAGGGATGAAATGGAATCAAAATGAAATGATACTAGGTTCCATAGTTTAGCTTGTTTGTAGTCCTTGTCTCTTTTTCTTCCCCTCCATTTTGGGAGTTGGAGATGAAATCAAATTCTTTTTCCATTGCATCATAAAAATATCCAAACAACTAAATGGTAACTTTATCACATTCCCTTTTATTTCATTCCATTTCATCCCACTAAGAATTAGATATCTAAACATAGTCTAGGAGATGACCGTAGGCTCCATGGTTGACAACCAGTGCATTCTCGTTGCTTGTCCCACAGGGACTCTTCCCTTAGCTCTGCTTTTGATTGTTTCCACATGTTATGTCATTTTATCTTTGACTCTTTGTTATGATGCTCAGAGTCAGTGACTAACTACTCGGAAAAGTTGAACTAGTGTTATCAAAAAGCGGCCATGGCTGCAGTGGTGGATTTTTTGCCAACTGCTATGACCAATTTATGATAATATGCCATGGTCTGCCATCCGCTATGGTGGAAATAACAGCTTAAAATAGTGGGTTTTTGACAAACGCCCATGGTCTGCCATCCGCTATCAATAACACTTAGTTGAACCCAATTTATGTTGTTACTCATTGCTTTAAGGTTCTAGGATAATATGCCATTATCAATTAAAAATACTAATGTTTGTAGAATGTTGTATGATTGCTCAGATAATTTTACTGTTTTTCCTATTTTAGTTTCCTTGCTGAAAATCTAATTACATTCCTTGTACATGCTAAGCATGTAAGTGACTTTGCATGAATTATGATGCTTAAATCAGACGTAGTTCCTAATTCATCAAATTATAAAGAAAATTGGGAAGTTTGCTGTGTTTTATTATTTCACTAAGTTGCTGTAGATTTGTGAACTACTGTTAACTCTGTAATGTATTGGTGTAATCTTTTAAGCAAATTATCTTTGGTAGTTTCTTGGGTATTTGTGAGTAAGTATGTATTTGTATCCCCTCCCAAAACTTTCTAGCAGTGCCAATTTCACTTGGTCGAGATGTGAAGTATAATTTACACTTGGTCGAGATGTTGTGCACTTTTTAATACCTGAAAATTGTGAGTTTACAGTTTGTTGAGTATCATATCTTAGCTTGTTGGCCCTGCTTGAGTGTGAAATGATTGTATACTGGATCAATGCTGAATTTCTTCTTTAGGTGAATTATTAAGAGCAACCTAATGGATTAGTTTGAGGTTGATGGTAACATATACTTTGATATTGATACTGTTTTAATGAACTGTTAAAGAGATAGAAAAGTGCATATTTTAGGCACCAGGCATTGAACGGAGAAATGATTTGTTAACTATCGAAGTATGAAAAAAGGGAGCCCTGTAGCCCACAGATTTTCCTATTAAGCACATGGTGCATGATAGACCCTTAATGGGAGTGATTGCTCAACATAGTGGAATAAATCTAAATATAAGCAAAATGATTTGATGTTTGAAGTTAGTGATAACTACAAGATTAACTGAAACATATGCTTCATGATTGCAAAAAACAGAATTCATAATTTGAGAAATGAAAGTGTAAGAATTAAAACAGTAACAGTCGGCCTTTGAATCTGAATTATGGCGCAAATATCAGATCTTAATTAGAAATTCCTTTGCCATCAGTATCTGCCTATGGAATTTTATGCATTCGATGTTTAACATACTCACTGAATGCAGCTTTCATCAGAATCTTTTTGCTCCTTAGACTATAGCGTTATATTTTCCAGGCACTTGTAGTCCATTATCCATAGTACTTCTAATGTTTTCCTTGGTAGCTAACTAGCTTCACAAAAGTTCTGGGGAACCTTTTTTTTTTTTGTATTTTGTAAAAATTTGTGCTATATTACTAGTGAAGCAGAGAAACATTGTTGCATCTTTGAAAAAATATATTGGATTCCTGCTATATCCCTCAATTTTTTTCTCTTCAATTTTCCAGGCAGAGATTGCTCGTCAAGAAGCAAGGTTGAAGATGGAGAGAGATAATCTTGAGAAAGAGAAAAGTGTCTTAATGGGGACTGCATCAAATCAAGATAACCAAGATGGAGCTCTTGAAATTACAGTAAGTGGTGAAAAATACCGTTGTCTCAGATTCGCCAAGGCAAAAAAATAAGACTGCGCTGGGGTGACAAAAAGGAAAAGCACTTTCTTCATTCCTCCCCTGCTCCAAAAGAGGGTTGTTCCTGCCGAGGACTTGCTTTGACATTCCTAGCTCAGTTATTGTACCTCAAGGAACATGTATTGAAATTGAATTGTTTTAACTCTGGTTTATTATTCCTGTCAGATTTTAGAAAAGTGTTACTACTTGCTCAATTAATTTATTTTTTTGTGACAATGTTGGTCATTAATTTGTTACGAAAATTGTTTAGCTGATATTGTTTAAATAAATCACCAGTTTAATGTTATTCAGAAAATTCTTGTAACTTTTGTGTTAAAAATATGTAGCATACTTTCTTCACATTGCAATACAACAAAATTGTATACAGAATTACAGTACAACTCAACTCATGGTTCAGTTTTCTTGTTGCTGTTTTAGGTTTGATTTGACTAATTCATTATCAGTATTCAACTTATGATGAGTGCAATCGTTGTGTTCATAATGTGAATTTTCTCATTACAAAAATAATCACAGTTTGAATACAATGGTCTACTAAAAAGTACAGAGGAAAATAAATAGAATGGCTTTGATCCAGATTGTTAATATTAGCAATTACAGTATGCATTTTGTAATTTTAGCAGTGATCCAAATTATCACCAAAGTCATGATTGAAAACAGTCCTCACACTGATGCATATAACTAATGGTATTGACAATGGAGTCAGGACTTAAAGTAGCATCAACTCTGAATATTCCCTCAGACTCATCTATCTTAAGCAAATCTAACTGAGATTGCAGAAGAGATGCAGACATATAATGTTTTCCTTCAGCAGCTCTCTTATTCAATCGAGCACTCAACACTTCAGCTGGAGCATCCAATAGAATGAAGTTAACAGCACTTGCATAACTCCCCAATTTGTAATTAGGGTCACCTGATCTGAGTATTTCTCTATATTGCTTCTTCAAAGCAGAGCAACCAAGAATCATACCCTTTTTGTTTAGTAAGCTTTCTTTTATTGCATCTCGCAGCGACTCGAGCCATGGCATCCGGTCTTCGTCTGTAAGCGGGATTCCCATTCGCATCTTTTCTGTTGATTCATGAGCCTACATTATTATCAGTCATAAATGCATAGAATTTGTGTAATTGTGCATACTCTCTCAATATACACATACATACCTTTGTTTGATTGAGAATGAAAATCATCAGCATCAAGGTACTTATATCCAATCTCTTTTTCCAGCATTTGACCTATTGTGCTGTTCAATAAATATCAATAGATAAGGTTGGTTTGCAAAGAATTAATTATCTTAAGCAATCAGTAATAATGTCATTTAAAAGCTTTAAATTTGGTTCGACAGGCAATCAGTAATAGTGCATTTGGCCCCTCTGATCCTAAACACACGGTTCCGTACATCCTATCCTAAAGTGTATACTAATAAACAAAAAATTCTTACGTTTTCCCGGCGCCACTAACACCCATGATGATGATAACTGCACCTGCCAAAACAAAAAGAAGATACATTAAAGTTTACACTTTAGGATGTGAATTTAATTTAATTTAATTTTTTTATTCGATAAGAGAATATTTAATTTAATTTAATTTGCCTACAAAATGAACCCCATTAGTTTGAGGTGGTAAACCATTTACCGTTGCTTGAAACCATATCGATGGATCCACGGAATACAGAGATCAGTAGTAGTATCGTATGTTTTTACTTTTGATAATTAGAGAGACAAACAACAGAGAGAGAGAGAGAGAGAGAGAGAGATCCTTAATTATAAGAGAGATGGTCAATTAGCATTCAGATAAGAATTGCAGATGTCATCGTGATTCATTCCACCAAATACATATTTTGGTAAACGCGTGTAGTTTGCGTGCCTTACTAGAATTTCCCTCTTAAGTAAAATTATAATGCTCTTTCTTTGGGCAAGTTTAATAAAATCCAAGGACATCTTGTTATTTTGTAGGGGGCGGCTGCCTGAGCGTTCAACTGGTGTAGGCGTCGGACTATTAATCTATGGTGTAAATTACTTTTTTGGTTATTTATCTTTGACTTTGGTTTTATTTTTGTTCTTTATCTTTTTTTTTTTTTTTGCTTAAATATCATTTACCCCTCTGCAAATATCACCATAATGCATTTACCCTCTGTAAAATAACAAGTTTTAAGATGCCTCATTCTGAATATAAAGCATTTACGATTCTCTCACTGAGTGCAAACAGTAAACGATTTATATTTTCATATGTGCAGAAACCTTAAGCAGTTTATACCCATTATACACTTAACATTGTCAATATAATCTAACAAAGAGGAAGAATCAGAAAAGCAGTTTATATTTGCAAAAGGCATTTTAAAACTTTTTATTTTACAAGGGTAAATGGATTATGGTGATATTTGCAGGGGGTAAATGATATTTAAGCCTTTTTTTTCTCATTTTGGTCCCTCATCTTTCTTTTTTGTGCCATTTTGGTCCTTTTTTGGTATTTTTCATCCATTAATTTAATGGATGCCACGCTGGCAGTTAACCGCTGACGTGACGTCTTAAGTGTCAGCACTGACTTATTAAATGATGTGGCACATAGAGGACCAAATTGAAACTTAAAAAAAATAAGGGACCAAATTGAATAAAATTAACAAAAATAAAAGACACTAAAGTATTCATCTTCTTCCTCTTCCTCCAAACACCATCTCCATCTTTTCCGACGAACTACCACCACCTCCGGCAAGCCACCACCACCATAAATTAATCACTCTTCAATTCTTAATCTGTAACCTCTCCCTCAAATCATCACCCTTTCTTCCCTCAACGAAACCACAAAAATTCTTAAACGAAGAAAACAGTAAGATCACATGGCTGGTTCTATTAAAAGACATTGTTTCTTGGAAGAGGATGATGGTTTGGCTTCGTTGGCAGAAATGAAACTTGGATATTCTGGGCAAAACCACCAATTATATCACCATTCTTCACCAAGATCTGGGCACAACTATTTTCGGTTGAATTAAAACCCACATATTGGAATTAAAAACAAGGGATCTGGGATAATATCTGAGTATAGTTGACGGTGAGATTTCTGGGATAATTACAAGGGAGGAAGTAAAATATAAGGAGGCTCATTCCAATATTCCTTGCATGAACCTATAAATTCCAAAATTCCTTGCAATGAAATAACCTGGGTGAAGTTGACGGTGGTGAGAAAGAAGAGAAGAAAAAGATGAAGATGGTTGTTGATGGTGATTTCTTGGATCGGTTTGTTCCTAATGGTGAGGTTGTTAGACATATCATGCGTGATTTGATTAGTAAGATTCAGATTGTTGGAAATAAGTGAAGGGTTAGGGGTGGTGGTGGTAGATGAGAGATTAAGGATTAAGTCTGAGAAATTGGGGGTTTTGGATTTGAGAGAGAGGTTAACGATTAAGAGTTGAAGAGTCATTGATTTGTGGTGGTGGTGGTGGCGGTGGTGGCTCGCCGGAGGTGGTGGTGGTTCGCCGGAAAAGATGAAGATGAAGATGGAGATGGAGATGGTGTTTGGAGGAAGATGATGAAGATTTGAGTTCTTGGGTTTATGTCAATTTGGTACTTTATGTTATTTTTTAGTTTCAGTTTAGTCCCTCATTTGCCACATCACTTAATGAAGTACAAATCAGCTCTAACACTTAAGAAGTCACGTCAACAGTTAACAGCCAACATGGCATCCGTTAAGTTAATGGATGAAAAATACCAAAAAAGGACCAAAATGACATAGAAATAGAAGATGAGAGACCAAAACGAGAAAAAAAAATAACCAAAATAAAATCAATGCCAAAGATAAAAGACCAAAATAGTAATTTAGCGTAATCTATACTAATGTATAAAGAGAGTTCACTAAAAAAACTGTTTTTTGTTGTCCACTTTTTATTTTCCTCAAATCTAATCTAATCTAATATCTAATATCTATTTATACAAACAAACAACTTACAAAATTACAATTTTAGACATCTTACTTTTTTGACACATCACCACTTTTATTTTATTTATCATTTTTTAATTCTACTTTCTCTTCCTTTCTCACTCACTCTCTCTTTCAATCTCACATTTCTCAATCTTTCTTACTTCTTACACATATATTATTATTGCCCCCCACACCCTTTATTTAAAAATATTTTTTTTCCCAATTTTTTTAATCCACTATATAATCTAATATAATTAAATTAATATTAAATAATCTATAATTTACTCCTATTTACTATCTAACCTAATATCTATTTATCTAATTATACAAACAAAATACACTCAATTATACAAACAAACCACATTTAAATTACTCATACAAGCCTCCATATTTACTAGACAATTCATCTAACTAAGAACAACATTGTAATTTACTATCATACTTTTATCAAATTTCTTCTCTCAATGCATTTTCTTCTCACTCCCACTTTTTTCCTACTTTCTATTACTTTTTTTTTCAAAATTGTTATACCCCAATTTTGTCCGTCCTCTTTTTCCTTTTCTAGTCGTTTGTTTTTAGTAAGGGCGTGTTTCGGAGTCGCATGATTTCGAGAATTATATTCTTGTAGAGCCTCGATTTACCAACCAAGCCAATTCAGTCACTACGTTCAACTAATTGAAATACCGTTATTTAAATTAAAGCACGCGCGTAATGATCGATCTTTTCGTATGCGTTCTTTGATTTAATATCTCGTATTCGAGTTTAATCCTTTTCTCAAAAAATTGGCTTAAATTCGGACTTAAGAACGCGATTTAAAGCTAATTTTTTAACACGCCCATTTCTTCTATTTTTGGTCTAGTCTTAAGCGCGATTGTCAAGTCCCGGTCAGTCCGGTCTCTCGTATTTGTATTTGGCCTGGCCTTTTATGATTATTATTTTTATCCTTATTTTGTTTATTTAATTTATTTAAGCATACATACAATTTAAAAATGTCAAAAATTCAATTTAGTTTAATTCACAATGTTTAAGAGTCCAATATGTCTAAAAATGTCAAAAAAAAATTTCAATATAATTTAATTTACAATTTAAAAGCATTTAATAGTCCCAAAAGTCCAAAATACAAAAATAGTAATACAAAATATATAAAAAATAAGCAAATCCGAAAATAACAAATTAAACAACAAAATAGGGTTTTCGTGATTCAGCCTCAAGCCGCAAGTGTTGTTGGGCTTGGATCAAGACCTGAAAATTATACAAAACCCAGTCAAAAATAATAAATGCCCTAACCTAATTTTTGACTATAAATAAACAAATCCCACAAAGAGTCAAAACACAGAGAAAATCGAGAGCGAAAAAGCTGCGAAAATCACTAAAAAAGGGATTAGAGTTTTCAGACCGAAACCCTAATCCACTAAACGCGACTCTTTCAAAAATCGAGATTTGAAGATCCGGTAGCAGCAGCGATGCGCTGAAGGAGGGCACAATAGCGATTCTTTGTAGTGACAAACAACAACGTTTAGGAGTCTAATCTGAGGCTGGAGAAGAGGTAGGTTTGTCAAATATGTCTCTAACTCTAAAACTGATGTAACAATATTTGTCAATGGATCTGTTTTGTTTTTTTTCCTTCAAATTCGTATGTATGTATTAGTAGAGAATAACGGATGTTCTGAGAACTGTAAAAGCAGGTAGTTTATTTTCAAAATTTCATGAATAAAGTTTTATACTGTGTCTCAAAGAAAGAAACGTGTATGCTTTGACCAGGGCTCATCAAATAGGTTATGCTTAAAAAACTGGCTTTGTTGTTGTAGGTTCATATCAAAATAGTCCTTTTAGTGAAATAAATATACTCAGAGACATAAAAATACAAAAATAGAATAAATAGAGGAATAAAATGGGTAGGAGAGAAATCAGACCAGTGAAAGCGTAAAAAACAAGTAGAATAGAACACTGACCTTAAGCTCGCCGGAGCTCCGGTCATCTTCTCCGGCGAGGCCCCCCAAAACCGACCCAAAACCGAACCAGCAGCTGCAAAAACCACCACGAATCCGAAGCCAGCATCATCTCCATCACCCTTCGCTGGCGATCTTGTGCCTGGCGTGGTCTCCCTGCGTTCACGACCCACCACCACCTGAAACCGTCACCCTCACCCAAGGAAAACACAAACCCAGAAAAAAAAAATCAACGTTTTTCAGTGACAGAAAAAAAAAACAAAAAAGAGAAGAAGAAAAACGAGGAATGTAACACCCCAAATCTAATTAGGTGAGTATTTAACTAATTTATTTAGGTGATTATTTAATTTACTTAATTAAGTGATTATGACTAATTTAATTAAGTTATATGTGAGTTGGCCATATTTAAATAATAATAAGGTAATCAATTTATTTAAAGAGTGAGGTGTAGTAAATAAATGAGAGGTCTAATTTAATTAAGTGGAATAATTAAGTTAGGATTTATTTCTATTAGCTTGGAATTTTATATTAGTTAGGAAGTGTTTAAGTATTAGGAGTGGTGGTAGTAAAAAGGGGGTGTAAGTAATAAGGGCCAAGTTGATTGGGCCTAGAGTTGAATGATGATTAAAAATGAATGGAATTGAGAGAAAGGAAGCTTACGGTGAGGAGAAAGGAACAGAGAGAGTGAGAGAGAGGAAAGGAGGGAAACCGAGTGGGAGGAAGAAGGAAAGGAGGAGGAGAAGAAGTGGAGAGAACTTCTCCATCTTGGCTCAAGGTGAGGACTTTTTGGTATCAATCTTCTCCATTTTTCCTCCTCTAGCTATTGATGTAAGTTTCAACACCTAATTCCTTCTTGTTTGCATTTTGCCATTAATGGGGTTTTGTTCACTTTGACTCGAGGAGGAGAGGAATTCGGTTCAGCTGAAAAGAGTGTGGGGGTGCTTCGTTTGGTTGATTTTTGGTGATTGCTTGGAGGTTTTAACTTAATCAAGGTTAGGGATTCTCCTTTATGTCTATAATAACTAGTATGATATGTTTTATAGATGGAATAGCTCTAGGAATCAATTGTTGTGTGACTTTGTGTTGATTATATGTTGGGTGATGTTTGGAATGTTTGACTTGGCCATAACATGTTGATTGTTGTTGTGAAAACATGAGTGGTGAATTATGCATGATATATGTTTGATGAAATGGTCCCATGAGAATGAGCATGTGAATATGATGAATTAATGTTAATAATTTAATGACTATGTGTGTGTTGTTATATGAGAAATGAATTGTTGAGTAGAAAATTGGGTTGAAGTATTTTGGGTGAGGGTGTTGGGAGGAGGGGGCGCCAAATGCCTAGGCAAATGGCGCCCGTTGCCGTGTTCCTCTTGTGCGCGCGGGTAAGTGAAGGACGGGCGCCATTCTTTGGGCAAACCGCGCGCCAGTTTCTTGGCTTGTGGATCGAACAGAGAATAGGCGCCAATTCACCGAGAATCTGGCGCTGATGGAGTGCTATGTCTTTGAAGTTATGGTGTCTTTGGCGGGCGCCATTTGCTAAGCAAAGTGGCGCCGCCAGTACTGATTATGTGGTTTTTGGTTGATGCAGGTTAGTTGGCGGGAGGGGCGCCAATTCCCTAGGAATCGGCTCCGTGTCTAGTTTATGTGCGCTCGCGTGGCGCATGCGCGTGTTATGTGCAATGTGTGGCGCCAAATGCTAGGCATTTAGGCGCCTGGTGCGTGAGTATGTGTTGTGTGCGTGGAAGTGGTGGAACGGTGCAGGGGGGCGCCAGTTTGCTAGAAACTTGGCGCCCTGTGCTAGCTTGCGTGTGTGTCACCGTGTGTGTGTGTGAGAAGGTCGTTGATGCCAAGTTGTGGGCGCCATGTTGGCTGCCCCTTGACGCCTAGGTACCCAAAATGTGTCTAAGAGATGGTTTAGTCCCTTAGAATTAATTTAATCCTTGGCGTGACAAATTAGTCCCTAAGAATTAAATTAATCCTTGGCGTGACAAAATAATCTCTTAGTGTCTAATGAATCCTAATATGTCACATAAGTTCCAAAATACTAAATTAATTCATAATGCGTCAAAATAATCTCTAAGTGCTAAATTAATGTTTGGTGGGTCTAAATGATCCTTAGGTGTGGAAAGGGTCCTTTATGAGATGTGTTGGTCCTTAGGCAGGACTTAAATTAATAAATGATGAGGGCTTCGGCCAAAGAGGTGGTTAATAAATGATGAGGGCTTCGGCAAAGGAGGTGATTAATCAATGATGAGGGCTTCGGCCAAAGAGGTGGGTTGATGATTGATGTGATGTATCTATTGTGTGGTTTAATGCTTATTGTGATGGATTGTGTTGTGATGCATTTGTCATAGTGTCACATAAACCATATGCATTACGTGGTGGTGGTGGTATGGCTTCGGCCAAATTGTGGTGGGTGGCTTCGGCCAAAATGTGGTGGTTGCCCGACGGGGTTTTTGTGGTGGTTATGGATCCACATGCATATTGCACACATGCATATACTCATACATTCTTGGAGTGCTGGTTGATGCTTAATTAATTCATTGTGTGGTTTCTTGGCATTATGATTGAATGGTAAATGTCTTGATGGTGGTGGGTTGATGTTTGCTAGATGCTTTCCTATTATAATGCTTATCTTACTTGTTATTATTTATGTAAAGAGACTCACCGTAGCATTTTATGTTGCCTGCTCTCGTGGCGACAAACAGGTGATTCTGAGTGAAGATGTCTAGGCCTTCTTGGGATTTTTGTGTCGGCTCGATTTAGTAACACCGTGGATGGGGTTTAATATCAATATTTTATGTTATGTACTAAAATCGATTTAAACGATGTAATGAGTATGTTGAACTCGTTTTATTTCCATTCTTTGTGGAATCGCTTTTCGGATTATTGTAAACTCTAAACAGGTTTTGAGGTTTTTAACTCACGTGACGATGATATGTATTTCACGCACTTGATGCGTCTGAATTTTAAATATGTTTTGATAATGTTTTATTAAATGTAGCACTCTCTTCGAGGTGCGTGGAAGTGTTTTTGAAAAACTCTTATTTTATTAATTGAATTAGTATTAAATAGAAGGGGGTGTTACAATAGTGGTATCAGAGCAGTTCGGTCCGTCCGGCCATGTTGTCGAGTCTGTTAACCCTCGAGTTTTGATGCTCGTTCAAAAATCATAATTGTGTTGCTGTTCCCTTTGTTAATTGTTCTTCCATTGATGTGCCTTGCGACTTATTTGTTGAATTATGATTGAAAGTTATGTTAAATTATTGAAGTATATGTGATCGAACTGTGTAACTGGTGGTTGTAGCTTTGACTGTTGTCTGTATTATTCGGATATGTGTGATTAAAAGAGTTCTAACGACGTCAGTGGGGTGAAAGTCGTGACGACGCCTTCGCACTCCAGACGGCGTTAAAAGTCTTTTAATGTAGTAGTTATAAATTGAAAAGGAAATAGTTTTGTGACCTTAATTAGTTGGTTGCATGAGTAGGAGGGACTGATCACCCCAATCACTCATCCCAATGAAAGAGGCGACAATAACTCATGGATTATTATTAAATTTGGATGCATGCACTAATTCTAACTTGATTGATTGCTTGATTGGCCTGTTAGAGTATAGAAATCGCTTTTATATGACCTAACCTTGGTGAGTTATGCATGGACAATATTTGCAGTATTATTGGTTGATTATTGTTGCGCTTGATTGACGTCCTTGCCATAAGTTGATTGTTTTGTGATGTATATGAGTTAAATTGCTTTGTGCTTAATTGATTCGAAGATTGTATGCCAAAATAAAATGATGTGTAGTGCTATGTTTTCGTTATCTCAATTAAAGTTGCATGACTTGAAGTCTTGACATTTTCGGTGTTTCAATTCGGCTTGTTTTGTGAGCATGATATGAATTGTCTAAAATGAAATGATTAACTTTCCTTACTTTCCGAGTGTATGTCGGAAACTAAAATTTTGAACTAATAAGTGGTTGTTTATGTGGTTGCATAATTGTGTGATAGTAAGCTGTAGGGTTGCATATAGTTTCCCCTTTTTGGACAAACTGTAAGTCTATGATTTTCAAAAAGAAACGGTAATTGGAAAATTTTATGCTAAAGGGAAAAATGAATGTGATGTCCAAATTAGTGTTGTATTTGGTTTCAAGTTGTTTTAAGATTTTATTTCAAAACGTGTCATAAATTTGGCTTGTGAACCGATTAAGTTGTGATTTAATGAGGTTTGAAAAATTATGAGATTGGACATAAATTGCATGGTTAAATGAGTTAAAATTTTTATGCTCCGAGAATGTGAGTCCAATAATAATTGTCAAGGTTTTAGAAAATAAGCATATGCAATTTTGAATACCTTCTAAATATGAATTCCAATTGTGAAAATTGTGTTCGATTTATGATTTAACGGTGGCCCTTGTTGTTGCTATTACCATTATTAATTGTCACTTCTTGGTTTGATTACGTGGCTCCTAAAATCTAATGATGAAACGTGCGGCGAGATCTTTCATGCACTTATATTACTTGAATTAGTTTTCTTCGCTAGATGTTGACAAGGAGATTTAATTTCATTTGCTTAAACCAATATCAAGTCTTGTAATCGAAACAAGTGTGTTATAAAGCATGTGTTGGTTATATTATTTTGGTGATATGAAATCTATTAAATTTAGTAGAATTGTATGCCCATGATGTTTTCTAGGGAAGTTGTAAAATTGCGTGTTAACCAATCTCTAGGAATAAAGAAAATCGAAGGAAAAGCCTACGTGTTTAATCTTTCGAAATTGTGTGTTTAAATTAGTTGCATGGTTGGTTATGCTTGTTTGGCGTTTGATGAAATGCAAATGTATGTGATGATTATAATTGGTTTGGTAATTGATCGTGATGAGTCTTACTTTGCGTATGATTTCGTAATGCGTTCTTGGATGCTGTTTCAGTCTTTTAAGAACTGGTATTGTTTGGTCAATTGAAAAATTATGTGGTTTGTTATTTCGAAAACTTGATTGAATGCTTGTTAATTTGCCGCTGATTGGGTTGGATTCGGAGTTGTAGAACTCAAGATATAGGTGAAACAAGTTAGGTTAAAATTCTGGAAAACAATCTGGACACTGTTCAATCTTTTGGAAACTGGTACTGTTTGGTTGAGTCAAAAATTATGTGGCTGAGTGTTTTCGAAAATAGACTCAAAGTCGGTCGTTTTGGCACTAGTTTCGTTAAATTCGGAGTTGTGTAGCTCCAGTTATGAATTTCCAAAGTCGAGTCAAATTTCTAGAGTCAAACTGTGAGTAAGTTCGGTTGTTGCAAGTTTTACGTCCCGAATGAACTCCGTTTTGAACGATTCTTTTCCATTAGAAACTACACTCAAAATGCTTTTATTCGGGCTAAAGTTTTGTCTCATTTGGTCAAGTTTAAGCCCGTTTAGCGTAAAATGAAATAGGAGGACAGAATCTGTCAAGTCTGAAAACGGTGTGGGTTGTTTCTAAAAACTGTACTAATTGGCTCATTGTTTTGAAACTTTAATGATATATTCAGACACTACACATCCGTGGCTTTCCAACAAGTATTTATTTGTCGAAATCCGAGGTCGTTTACTATTTTAATTAATTCTCCAAAGTAAGCGCATAGTTGCAGGATTTTCTGCACACGAGTTTAAAAAAGAATACTTTGAACGTGGAATGAAATGATTAATTGTAGAATAGGTCGAACTTGAATTTTGTTATTATGATCGTGTTAATTGTTGATGTGAATAATGTTGGATATATGATAAATTGTTGAGATTGGATCAATGTGTTACTTACGGTTGTTAGGGTTGTTGGGCCTCTGGCCATAATTGTTGTTATCTCTTGTGTTGAGTAGTCGGGTAGGATTTTGACAACCTACAGATTAGAATACCAAATTGGAGGAGTAAGAGTATAGGGAAGAGTGTTTGATCTGTTGTGTATACGATAGGACTTGGAGGAGGACGGTTAGAGGGAAAAGAAGAGTGGATGTTGATTCGTGAGTTTAGCGTAGATCTTCGAGGAGGATAGCAATCGTTCGTACAAGATAGTGAAGGAGAAGAGGAGTTCTCGGTTTAGTAGGAAGCCTATGATGTGTCGGGTGGTAAGGGCAAGAGAGAGGAGAGTTCGGGCAAAAAGCTAAGTGGGGGAGGCGCTACTGCGGGGATTGTGTGTCACGAGTGTGGTAAGCCGAGGCAAAAGAGTCCAGATTGTATGGTCGATAAGTGTTTCAAGTGTGATAAGGAATGTCATGTAGTCGCTAAGTGAGAGAAGGAGGATGTGGTGCATTACAAGCTGTGGGGAAATGGGATACATTAGTACCAAGTATCCAAAGCCGAAGAACGAAAAGTATATCGGGAGAGTGTTTGTCCTGGCGAGTTCGGAGCCTACGGAGGAGTGATGGTAGTATTTAGAGGTACGAGTTCATTTAGGGTGCTTTACTAGAAATCTATTGTTTGTTGGTGGTGAGTGTTTAAGTTTAAATGTCCATGATAGTTAGATTTTCGAGGACGAAAATATTCTAAGTGGGGGAGAGTTGTAACACCCCAAAATTAATTAGGTGAGTATTTAACTAATTTATTTAGGTGATTATTTAATTTACTTAATTAAGTGATTATGACTAATTTAATTAAGTGATATGTGAGTTGGCCATATTTAAATAATAATAAGGTAATCAATTTATTTAAAGAGTGAGGTGTAGTAAATAAATGAGAGGTCTAATTTAATTAAGTGGAATAATTAAGTTAGGATTTATTTCTATTAGCTTGGAATTTTATATTAGTTAGGAAGTGTTTAAGTATTAGGAGTGGTGGTAGTAAAAAGGGGGTGTAAGTAATAAGGGCCAAGTTGATTGGGCCTAGAGTTGAATGATGATTAAAAATGAATGGAATTGAGAGAAAGGAAGCTTACGGCTGAGGAGAAAGGAACCGAGAGAGTGAGAGAGGGAAAGGAGGGGAAACCGTGGGAGGAAGAAGGAAAGGAGGAGGAGAAGAAGTGGAGAGAACTTCTCCATCTTGGCTCAAGGTGAGGACTTTTTGGTATCAATCTTCTCCATTTTTCCTCCTCTAGCTATTGATGTAAGTTTCAACACCTAATTCCTTCTTGTTTGCATTTTGCCATTAATGGGGTTTTGTTCACTTTGACTCAAGGGAGGAGGGAATTCGGTTCAGCTGAAAAGAGTGTTGGGGGTGCTTCGTTTGGTTGATTTTTGGTGATTGCTTGGAGGTTTTAACTTAATCAAGGTTAGGGGATTCTCCTTTATGTCTATAATAACTAGTATGATATGTTTTATAGATGGAATAGCTCTAGGAATCAATTGTTGTGTGACTTTGTGTTGATTATATGTTGGGTGATGTTTGGAATGTTTGACTTGGCCATAACATGTTGATTGTTGTTGTGAAAACATGAGTGGTGAATTATGCATGATATATGTTTGATGAAATGGTCCCATGAGAATGAGCATGTGAATATGATGAATTAATGTTAATAATTTAATGACTATGTGTGTGTTGTTATATGAGAAATGAATTGTTGAGTAGAAAATTGGGTTGAAGTATTTTGGGTGAGGGTGTTGGGAGGAGGGGGCGCCAAATGCCTAGGCAAATGGCGCCTGGTTGCTGTGTTCCTCTTGTGCGTGCGGGTAAGTGAAGGACAGGGCGCCATTTGCTGGGCAAACTGGCGCCAGGTTTGCTGGCTTGTGACTGAACAGAGAATAGGGCGCCAATTCACTGAGAATCTGGCGCCTGATGGAGTGCCTATGTGCTGAGTTATGGTGTGCTGGGCAGGGGCGCCATTTGCTAAGCAAAGTGGCGCCCAGAGTACGGTTATGTGGTTTTTGGTTCGGTCTGGGTTAGTTGGCAGGAGGGGGCGCCAATTCCCTAGGAATCTGGCGCCCGTGTCTAGTTTATGTGCGCCTGCGTGGCTGTGCGCGTGTTATGTGCAATGTGTGGCGCCAAATGCTAGGCATTTAGGCGCCTGGTGCGTGAGTATGTGTTGTGTGCGTGGAAGTGGTGGACGGCAGTGCGGGCGCCGGTTGCTAGAAACTTGGCGCCCGTGCTAGCTGCGTGTGTGTCACCGTGTGTGAGTGAGAAATCTGTTGATGCCAAGTTGTGGGCGCCATGTTGGCTGCCCCTTGACGCCTAGGTACCCAAAATGTGTCTAAGAGATGGTTTAGTCCCTTAGAATTAATTTAATCCTTGGCGTGACAAATTAGTCCCTAAGAATTAAATTAATCCTTGGCGTGACAAAATAATCTCTTAGTGTCTAATGAATCCTAATATGTCACATAAGTTCCAAAATACTAAATTAATTCATAATGCGTCAAAATAATCTCTAAGTTCTAAATTAATGTTTGGTGGGTCTAAATGATCCTTAGGTGTGGAAAGGGTCCTTTATGAGATGTGTTGGTCCTTAGGCAGGACTTAAATTAATAAATGATGAGGGCTTCGGCCAAAGAGGTGGTTAATAAATGATGAGGGCTTCGGCAAAGGAGGTGATTAATCAATGATGAGGGCTTCGGCCAAAGAGGTGGGTTGATGATTGATGTGATGTATCTATTGTGTGGTTTAATGCTTATTGTGATGGATTGTGTTGTGATGCATTTGTCATAGTGTCACATAAACCATATGCATTACGTGGTGGTGGTGGTATGGCTTCGGCCAAATTGTGGTGGGTGGCTTCGGCCAAAATGTGGTGGTTGCGTTGGACGGGTTTTTGTGGTGGTTATGGATCCACATGCATATTGCACACATGCATATACTCATACATTCTTGGAGTGCTGGTTGATGCTTAATTAATTCATTGTGTGGTTTCTTGGCATTATGATTGAATGGTAAATGTCTTGATGGTGGTGGGTTGATGTTTGCTAGATGCTTTCCTATTATAATGCTTATCTTACTTGTTATTATTTATGTAAAGAGACTCACCGTAGCATTTTATGTTGCCTGCTCTCGTGGCGACAAACAGGTGATTCTGAGTGAAGATGTCTAGGCCTTCTTGGGATTTTTGTGTCGGCTCTGATTTAGTAACACCGGGGATGGGGTTTAATATCAATATTTTATGTTATGTACTAAACTGATTTAAACGATGTAATGAGTATGTTGAACTCAGTTTTATTTCCGCTGCTGTGAACTGCTTTCTGGATTATTGTAAACTCTAAACAGGTTTTGAGGTTTTTAACTCACGTGACGATGATATGTATTTCACGCACTTGATGCGTCTGAATTTTAAATATGTTTTGATAATGTTTTATTAAATGTAGCACTCTCTTCGAGGTGCGTGGAAGTGTTTTTGAAAACCTCTTATTTTATTAATTGAATTAGTATTAAATAGAAGGGGGTGTTACAATAGTGGTATCAGAGCAGTTCGGTCCGTCCGGCCATGTTGTCGAGTCTGTTAACCCTCGAGTTTTGATGCTCGTTCAAAAATCATAATTGTGTTGCTGTTCCCTTTGTTAATTGTTCTTCCATTGATGTGCCTTGCGACTTATTTGTTGAATTATGATTGAAAGTTATGTTAAATTATTGAAGTATATGTGATCGAAGCGTATGGCGGTGGTTGTAGCTTTGATCGTTATCCGTATTATTCGGATATGTGTGATTAAAAGAGTTCTAACGACGTCGGTGGGGTGAAAGTCGTGACGACGCCTTTCGCACTCAGGGCGGCGTTAAAAGTCTTTTAATGTAGTAGTTATAAATTGAAAAGGAAATAGTTTTGTGACCTTAATTAGTTGGTTGCATGAGTAGGAGGGACTGATCACCCCAATCACTCATCCCAATGAAAGAGGCGACAATAACTCATGGATTATTATTAAATTTGGATGCATGCACTAATTCTAACTTGATTGATTGCTTGATTGGCCTGTTAGAGTATAGAAATCGCTTTTATATGACCTAACCTTGGTGAGTTATGCATGGACAATATTTGCAGTATTATTGGTTGATTATTGTTGCGCTTGATTGACGTCCTTGCCATAAGTTGATTGTTTTGTGATGTATATGAGTTAAATTGCTTTGTGCTTAATTGATTCGAAGATTGTATGCCAAAATAAAATGATGTGTAGTGCTATGTTTTCGTTATCTCAATTAAAGTTGCATGACTTGAAGTCTTGACATTTTCGGTGTTTCAATTCGGCTTGTTTTGTGAGCATGATATGAATTGTCTAAAATGAAATGATTAACTTTCCTTACTTTCCGAGTGTATGTCGGAAACTAAAATTTTGAACTAATAAGTGGTTGTTTATGTGGTTGCATAATTGTGTGATAGTAAGCTGTAGGGTTGCATATAGTTTCCCCTTTTTGGACAAACTGTAAGTCTATGATTTTCAAAAAGAAACGGTAATTGGAAAATTTTATGCTAAAGGGAAAAATGAATGTGATGTCCAAATTAGTGTTGTATTTGGTTTCAAGTTGTTTTAAGATTTTATTTCAAAACGTGTCATAAATTTGGCTTGTGAACCGATTAAGTTGTGATTTAATGAGGTTTGAAAAATTATGAGATTGGACATAAATTGCATGGTTAAATGAGTTAAAATTTTTATGCTCCGAGAATGTGAGTCCAATAATAATTGTCAAGGTTTTAGAAAACAAGCATATACAATTTTGAATACCTTCTAAATATGAATTCCAATTGTGAAAATTGTGTTCGATTTATGATTTAACGGTGACCCTTGTTGTTGCTATTACCATTATTAATTGTCACTTCTTGGTTTGATTACGTGGCTCCTAAAATCTAATGATGAAACGTGCGGCGAGATCTTTCATGCACTTATATTACTTGAATTAGTTTTCTTCGCTAGATGTTGACAAGGAGATTTAATTTCATTTGCTTAAACCAATATCAAGTCTTGTAATCGAAACAAGTGTGTTATAAAGCATGTGTTGGTTATATTATTTTGGTGATATGAAATCTATTAAATTTAGTAGAATTGTATGCCCATGATGTTTTCTAGGGAAGTTGTAAAATTGCGTGTTAACCAATCTCTAGGAATAAAGAAAATCGAAGGAAAAGCCTACGTGTTTAATCTTTCGAAATTGTGTGTTTAAATTAGTTGCATGGTTGGTTATGCTTGTTTGGCGTTTGATGAAATGCAAATGTATGTGATGATTATAATTGGTTTGGTAATTGATCGTGATGAGTCTTACTTGCGTATGATTTCTGTGCGTTACTGGATGCTGTTTCAGTCTTTTAAGAACTGGTATTGTTTGGTCAATTGAAAAATTATGTGGTTTGTTATTTCGAAAACTTGATTGAATGCTTGTTAATTTGCCGCTGATTGGGTTGGATTCGGAGTTGTAGAACTCAAGATATAGGTGAAACAAGTTAGGTTAAAATTCTGGAAAACAATCTGGACACTGTTCAATCTTTTGGAAACTGGTACTGTTTGGTTGAGTCAAAAATTATGTGGCTGAGTGTTTTCGAAAATAGACTCAAAGTCGGTCGTTTTGGCACTAGTTTCGTTAAATTCGGAGTTGTGTAGCTCCAGTTATGAATTTCCAAAGTCGAGTCAAATTTCTAGAGTCAAACTGTGAGTAAGTTCGGTTGTTGCAAGTTTTACGTCCCCGAATGAACTCCGTTTTGAACGATTCTTTTTCCATTAGAAACTACACTCAAAATGCTTTTATTCGGGCTAAAGTTTTGTCACATTTGGTCAAGTTTAAGCCCGTTTAGCGTAAAATGAAATAGGAGGACAGAATCTGTCAAGTCTGAAAACGGTGTGGGTTGTTTCTAAAAACTGTACTAATTGGCTCATTGTTTTGAAACTTTAATGATATATTCAGACACTACACATCCGTGGCTTTCCAACAAGTATTTATTTGTCGAAATCCGAGGTCGTTTACTATTTTAATTAATTCTCCAAAGTAAGCGCATAGTTGCAGGATTTTCTGCACCTGAGTTTAAAAAGAATACTTTGAACGTGGAATGAAATGATTAATTGTAGAATAGGTCGAACTTGAATTTTGTTATTATGATCGTGTTAATTGTTGATGTGAATAATGTTGGATATATGATAAATTGTTGAGATTGGATCAATGTGTTACTTACGGTTGTTAGGGTTGTTGGGCCTCTGGCCATAATTGTTGTTATCTCTTGTGTTGAGTAGTCGGGTAGGATTTTGACAACCTACAGATTAGAATACCAAATTGGAGGAGTAAGAGTATAGGGAAGAGTGTTTGATCTGTTGTGTATACGATAGGACTTGGAGGAGGACGGTTAGAGGGAAAAGAAGAGTGGATGTTGATTCGTGAGTTTAGCGTAGATCTTCGAGGAGGATAGCAATCGTTCGTACAAGATAGTGAAGGAGAAGAGGAGTTCTCGGTTTAGTAGGAAGCCTATGATGTGTCGGGTGGTAAGGGCAAGAGAGAGGAGAGTTCGGGCAAAAAGCTAAGTGGGGGAGGCGCTACTGCGGGGATTGTGTGTCACGAGTGTGGTAAGCCGAGGCAAAAGAGTCCAGATTGTATGGTCGATAAGTGTTTCAAGTGTGATAAGGAATGTCATGTAGCTGCTAAGTGAGAGAAGGAGGATGTGGTCTGTTACAACTGTGGGGAAATGGGATACATTAGTACCAAGTATCCAAAGCCGAAGAACGAAAAGTATATCGGGAGAGTGTTTGTCCTGGCGAGTTCGGAGCCTACGGAGGAGTGATGGTAGTATTTAGAGGTACGAGTTCATTTAGGGTGCTTTACTAGAAATCTATTGTTTGTTGGTGGTGAGTGTTTAAGTTTAAATGTCCATGATAGTTAGATTTTCGAGGACGAAAATATTCTAAGTGGGGGAGAGTTGTAACACCCCAAAATTAATTAGGTGAGTATTTAACTAATTTATTTAGGTGATTATTTAATTTACTTAATTAAGTGATTATGACTAATTTAATTAAGTGATATGTGAGTTGGCCATATTTAAATAATAATAAGGTAATCAATTTATTTAAAGAGTGAGGTGTAGTAAATAAATGAGAGGTCTAATTTAATTAAGTGGAATAATTAAGTTAGGATTTATTTCATTAGCTTGGAATTTTATATTAGTTAGGAAGTGTTTAAGTATTAGGAGTGGTGGTAGTAAAAGGGGGTGTAAGTAATAAGGGCCAAGTTGATTGGGCCTAGAGTTGAATGATGATTAAAAATGAATGGAATTGAGAGAAAGGAAGCTACTACGGTGAGGAGAAAGGCAGAGAGAGAGTGAGAGAGAGGGAAAGGAGGGAAACCGTGGGAGGAAGAAGGAAAGGAGGAGGAGAAGAAGTGGAGAGAACTTCTCCATCTTGGCTCAAGGTGAGGACTTTTGGTATCAATCTTCTCCATTTTTCCTCCTCTAGCTATTGATGTAAGTTTCAACACCTAATTCCTTCTTGTTTGCATTTTGCCATTAATGGGGTTTTGTTCACTTTGACTCAAGGGAGGAGGGAATTCGGTTCAGCTGAAAAGAGTGTTGGGGGTGCTTCGTTTGGTTGATTTTTGGTGATTGCTTGGAGGTTTTAACTTAATCAAGGTTAGGGGATTCTCCTTTATGTCTATAATAACTAGTATGATATGTTTTATAGATGGAATAGCTCTAGGAATCAATTGTTGTGTGACTTTGTGTTGATTATATGTTGGGTGATGTTTGGAATGTTTGACTTGGCCATAACATGTTGATTGTTGTTGTGAAAACATGAGTGGTGAATTATGCATGATATATGTTTGATGAAATGGTCCCATGAGAATGAGCATGTGAATATGATGAATTAATGTTAATAATTTAATGACTATGTGTGTGTTGTTATATGAGAAATGAATTGTTGAGTAGAAAATTGGGTTGAAGTATTTTGGGTGAGGGTGTTGGGAGGAGGGGGCGCCAAATGCCTAGGCAAATGGCGCCTGGTTGCTGTGTTCCTCTTGTGCGTGCGGGTAAGTGAAGGACAGGGCGCCATTTCTTTGGGCAAGCGGCGCGAGTTTGCTGGCTTGTGACTGAACAGAGAATAGGGCGCGATTCACTGAGAATCTGGCGCCTGATGGAGTGCCTATGTGCTGAGTTATGGTGTGCTGGGCAGGGGCGCCATTTGCTAAGCAAAGTGGCGCCAGAGTACGGTTATGTGGTTTTGGTTGGTGCAGGTTAGTTGGCGGGGGGCGCCAATTCCCTAGGAATCGCGCGCCGTGTCTAGTTTATGTGCGCCTGCGTGGCTGTGCGCGTGTTATGTGCAATGTGTGGCGCCAAATGCTAGGCATTTAGGCGCCTGGTGCGTGAGTATGTGTTGTGTGCGTGGAAGTGGTGGAACGGTGCAGGGGGCGCCAGTTTGCTAGAAACTTGGCGCCTGTGTGCTAGCTGCGTGTGTGTCACCGTGTGTGTGTGTGTGAAATTTGTTGATGCCAAGTTGTGGGCGCCATGTTGGCTGCCCCTTGACGCCTAGGTACCCAAAATGTGTCTAAGAGATGGTTTAGTCCCTTAGAATTAATTTAATCCTTGGCGTGACAAATTAGTCCCTAAGAATTAAATTAATCCTTGGCGTGACAAAATAATCTCTTAGTGTCTAATGAATTCTAATATGTCACATAAGTTCCAAAATACTAAATTAATTCATAATGCGTCAAAATAATCTCTAAGTGCTAAATTAATGTTTGGTGGGTCTAAATGATCCTTAGGTGTGGAAAGGGTCCTTTATGAGATGTGTTGGTCCTTAGCGGGACTTAAATTAATAAATGATGAGGGCTTCGTCCCAAAGAGGTGGTTAATAAATGATGAGGGCTTGGCAAAGGAGGTGATTAATCAATGATGAGGGCTTGGCCAAAGAGGTGGGTTGATGATTGATGTGATGTATCTATTGTGTGGTTTAATGCTTATTGTGATGGATTGTGTTGTGATGCATTTGTCATAGTGTCACATAAACCATATGCATTACGTGGTGGTGGTGGTGGTATGGCCGGCCAAATTGTAGTGGGTGGCTTGGCCAAAATGTGGTGGTTGCAGAGACGGGGTTTTTGTGGTGGTTATGGATCCACATGCATATTGCACACATGCATATACTCATACATTCTTGGAGATCTTTGGTTGATGCTTAATTAATTCATTGTGTGGTTTCTTGGCATTATGATTGAATGGTAAATGTCTTGATGGTGGTGGGTTGATGTTTGCTAGATGCTTTCCTATTATAATGCTTATCTTACTTGTTATTATTTATGTAAAGAGACTCACCGTAGCATTTTATGTTGCTGCTCTCGTGGCGACAAAGCAGGTGATTCTCGAGTGAAGATGTCTAGGCCTTCTTGGGATTTTTGTGTCGGCTCGATTTAGTAACACCAGGGGATGGGGTTTAATATCAATATTTTATGTTATGTACTAAAATCGATTTAAGCGATGTAATGAGTATGTTGAACTCGTTTTATTTCCATTCTTTGTGAAGCGCTACGGATTATTGTAAACTCTAAACAGGTTTTGAGGTTTTTAACTCACGTGACGATGATATGTATTTCACGCACTTGATGCGTCTGAATTTTAAATATGTTTTGATAATGTTTTATTAAATGTAGCACTCTCTTCGAGGTGCGTGGAAGTGTTTTTGAAAAACTCTTATTTTATTAATTGAATTAGTATTAAATAGAAGGGGGTGTTACAAGGAAGAACAGGGGATAAAGAATCTCACCGTGCTCTCGCCGGCGGGATTCCCGTCGCCGGCGTCACCTCCAACCACCCAAGACCGAGACCGATCCTCTTCTCTCACTACCTCTCTCTCTCCCAAGAAACCGGCGATCTTCACGCCTCCAATCGCTCTCCCACCGTGAAATGGGGCGGAAATTCCGCCATGTACTCTCTCTCTCTTGCTGCGGCGCGGTTGAATAAGGGGAAGGGATGGGTGAGTTTTTAGGTTTTCATTTTTTAGTTTAGGTTATATACCCTGTTCTGTTTTTAATTTTTATTTTAATAATCAGATTGCTATTCGCACCCCACTATTCCAGCGCACGCCCTCCCCCTACTTAAGCCCAGTTTGCATTCTGGGCTCCCAGATGTGAACTGGGCTTTCCTCTTTGCACCCCTTAATAAGTATACAACACCCTGCTATTAATAAAAACCCAAATTTACTATTTTCACCCTCTGATTTACTTTTTAATTCTTTTTCCAATTCAAATATAATTACTTTTCTCGCAAAATTAAATAAACGGCTAAGTCGGTTGTACAATCGGGTTAGTCATTATTTTAGGCCAATAATGAGTCTGATTCTCAAGTATCCTACAAACTAAACAAATACGAATAAATTACGTTTCTAAAAGATAAACGGCTAAGTCGGTTGTACAACCGGGTTAGTCATTATTTTGGGGCCAATGAGCTGTACAGTTCAGTAACCCTGAAAACTTAATAAACACGAACAAACCATTTTTCCTAAAAAATAGGGGATTAAGTCGGTTATCTGATCGGGTTAGTCGCGTTCTAGAACTAATAAGTGATCAGATTCGGGAGTTCTAGAATACCTATTCTAAAAAGCACTCCACCTCACACCAAACCAATTTCTTTCAAAAACTCTAAAACCATTTTCAAAAAGTAGGGGGCTAAGTCGGTTGTACAACCGGGTTAGCCAGCGTCCTAGGAATCAGTTAGCTGTATAGTTCAAGGAATCCTAGGATCCCTACACTAAAAAACACCAACCCATAAACATTTTCAGGAAGAACTACGTAGCTTTGATTCCTCCATTGCATCTGGAGGTACGTAGGAGCAAGATTCAACCCTTGTCAAGCACTAAAAAACAAAAACCTAAATAAGTCTTTTTTTTACAAATAAAAGGGTAATTATTAAATAAATCTTAAATTAATTAGATAATAGGATGTCGTGGGGTGCTAATACCTTCCCCACACATAACGACTCCCGAACCCTAACGACGCCTTATCTTAAAACTTAAAGGGATTTTCCGAATTTGCCCTTAAACTAAAATTCGGTGGCGGCTTCCTAAAGAACCTTTCGAAGAATCCTTTCCCGGATTTTTCGGTCGCTACAGCTGGCGACTTCACTGGGGACGTATTTATTTTTAGAGAGTCAAAACCTAGTCTAATTAATTTAGGATTAAATTCAATTTTACCCTTTTATTTATTTATTTGTTTTTGCATATTTATGTTATGTATTTGTGTAAACCCTAGGGTAGAAGACGATATTTTGTATGTATGTTTGTTTTGTTTTGCAGCTTTGGGTTTATTTTTGCTCCTACACACACTGCACTTCTACACTTCACACACGTGAGAAAAGTCCTCTACCCGGACTCGAGCATAAACCTAAGTTAGAACGAGATTGCGTAGTGATGGCCTGCGGGACGTACGTCTCGTTGGGTGGTCACGAAAATCTCACCTAGAGTTTGATTCCTTTTGAGGATGCTATCCCTTCTAATAGCTTGCCTATTCACGGGTCGATGTTCTTGGATAGGGTCCTTGGCTCTAGGAACCATGTGTAGGATCCTTTAGAACCATCCTTGTGAGGTTCACTATAAAGAAAGCCTTAGACCCATTCCATAAGATACCTCCTAGGTTCACAAAGGAGCTTAACACCCTTGCATTCAAAACAAACATTAGTGCATGTCGTCTTTTTACAAACAAAAATCAAAAAATCAAAAAAACAAGAAAAATCAAATTTGTTATTTTCCACAAAACACATGTATTTTTTTCTCTTACATCATATGAAAAATACAGAAAATATATATCACATGCATACAAAAAATATACCACATTACATGCATTTTTTCCTTACATGCATTGTTTTAATTTGCTGTCAGGGAATTGTAAGCCTTTTTCGACAAAAAAATGGATCAAAGCATCAAGAAAACCGTGAAATTGAAAATCAGACAACCAGACCTAAAAAGCTTGCTTGACCTAAGCGACAAGATGCCATCAGGACGCGGCGTGATTCCTTCTCCAACAAATATGGGAATATTCTGAGTCTCCTAAAAATCAATGTGCAAGCAGAGGCCCTTACTGCTCTAGCCCAGTTCTATGATCTACAACTTCAGTGCTTCACTTTCCAAGACTATCAATTGGCTCCAACCTTGGAGGAGTTCGAACAGATTCTGCAATTCCCCGCTGAGAACAATAAGCCCTACCGATATTTGAAAACAACTCTTGGGTTAAAGGTTTGGCGGTATCCTCAAAGTCAATGCATCAAGTTTAGCTAAAGAAGTGGTGGTAAAAGAGAAAATGGAAGGTCTACTAGAGAATACTTGGAAGAAGTAACTTCTATTTTGGTGGTAAAAATGATTGGGTTGCCTTCGGTGGCGTCCCTAGCACTCCTTATCTATGGGATTGTTTTGTTTCCTTATGTTCCCGACTTTGTTGACTACACCGCCATTGACGCGTCTTTTACGGCCTTCAAAACTCGAGGACGCCAGAATCCCACCTCGATTATCCTTGCGACATATATTACGCTCTTCATGACCGCCATGACAAGAAAGCGGTGTGCTCATATGTTGCCTACATGTGTTGTATCGTTGGTTCGCTCTCTCACATCTTCAAGAGTAACTATCACATTGAAGCTAAAAGCAAATCTGAATGGAAGCAATACATCACCCGACCTCGAGGAAACGACATAACATGGTGTTCCCTTGCTCGAGACACAAATGAGTTTGTTTACCAATGTGAGGGTTTCCCAAATGTCCCTCTCATAGGAACTAAGGGTTGCATCAATTACAATCCTGCACTTGCCTTAAGACAACTCGGTTATCCGATGTGCGATCCGCCTCCAAATGAGAATCTTTGACCGCCCGATCTTTGGACAAAAGAGGTTCTGAAGATCTTAGTATGTTGAGAAGAATCAGTCGAGCATGGGACAGAGTACTCAAGAAAGGTCGCCTTGAATTGGGTCGCAGGGGAACTAATGTAGGGGAAAGTTACCTTCAGTGGGTTCAACTCAGAGTCCAAGAGGTCAAACTACCCTTCCACCCTGCACTTCCAGCTGAGCCAGAAATGCCTGAACCTACCCCTATCCTTAATGAAGAAGTTGAGAAATTCAAAGACGCCTTGGCAAAATCTGAACAAGAGAAAGCTGAACTACGAGCTCAGTTAGAAAGAGCTCTTCAAGAAAAGAGGAACATGCGGCAAGAGAATGCTCTCAAAGATAGGCGCATCGCTGACTATGTTGAGGAGTTGAGCGCGGGCAATAAAAAACTCTTTGATGTGCAAAAGTGTCTCAAAGGCGCTAATGATGAACTCAAGGCACGTAACCAAGATAGAGATAGAGCTATTGACAAAGCCTATGCATTTGAAACACAACTAAACAGATCCAGAGCAGCTGAGAAAGACTTGCGAGGTCAACTAGAAAGAATGAAAGCTCACTTGGAGGGGTTAGTTGTGGAGTACGAGAGCAAACTTGGGATCGAAAGGAAGGCTAAAGGTGTAGTGCTAGGAAGGCTTGAAGAATGTCAAGCGGCCCTACAACAACAGTACAGAGATACCACCGAGGCAAAGAGTTTCGCCGAATACTGTGAGTTGCTTTGCAAAGAGACTGAAGATGACCTCACTCGCCTTAAAGCTGAATACTTAAAGTTGGATGATCATTGCACATACTGGAAAGAGAGGTTCTCATGCTTGGCCGGACTGGGTAATGAAGCTATCAGAGAAGTTCCAGAGCGTCTGAAAGCAGCTGAACTCGTTATGACTAGAGAAAACACTCCCACTAAAGTTGTTAGATTTGTTAAATTTTGTAGGAATCTTATTGAAGTACTCCAAATTAAGGCGCGTGTGCCCGATGATAAGAAAAGGAAAAGAGCTTGAATGTAGTTGTCTGATTATCAAACATTATGTTTTCACATTTTATTAATGAATGAACTCCTTTGATTTTTGATCTAAGTTTGCGTTTTATTTGTCGAAACAATGGCTTACAATTCCCCGACGCGATGCATTCCATCATACATTCGCAATTCATGCATACTCATACTCACGTCATACATTTTGAAAAAAAAAAACAGAAAAAGGCAAACTGGTTCATCAACATCGTTATTGGACCCGTTCTCAAGCAAAAAAGATGGCTGAAATTCAAGACAACCAGGCACTAAAGGATGAGATTGAGAAGCTGAAGGAGCAGATGACCGAAATGTCTTTGGGCACGAAAGACCAAATGGCCAAAATGATGGAGCCGCGCCAAGAAGAAGCACGCGAAGAAGGGGTTTCAATTTGAAACACCGGAACCGTGCCCAAACGTATCCCGTCCTCATAACTCTATCCCCAACGCTCGGGGTGTGCAATGGCCTCAATGGGGTTTACCACGTGGTTACACGCCTCCAACAAAGCAGATCTTTGTCTATGAAGGAGATACTTACGGGTTTGTTGCACGAGATCAAGATGAAATAGCGAGGAAACAATGTGACTGATGAGACGGAACAAGTTCAACACAAGACCTCTGGCGCTACCCATGGATTTTCTCAAATCCCCGAACCTGACTTCAAGAATCGTACTCGCCCGGTCGTAGTTCCAGTTCCTCATCCCTACCACAACATGGGTGGCCTTTCTCATGGCTACCAAACTGAAGATCCTCAAGCAAAAGATAAGCTGCAAATACTAGAAGAGCGTCTAAGAGCTGTGGAAGGATCCAATGTGGGAGTAGGGGATGCGTATGACTTATGCCTCGTTCCCAATGTGATCATCCCTCATAAATTCAAGGTGCCGGACTTCGACAAATACCGAGGGGCAACCTGTCCTCGTAGTCACCGATCATGTATTTGCAGAAAGATGGCTCGGTTTGCGGCGCAACGACAAACTTACGATCCACTACTTCGGGATAGCTTTTTGGAGCAAAGATCAGTGGTGGTATATGCAACTGGAGCGCACTCACATTCGGTGCTGGAAAGACCTAGCTGACGCTTTTTTAAAGCAGTATAAGTATAACATTGATATGGCTCCTGATCGGACACAACTTCAGAACATGACCAAAAGAGACAATGAGTCATTCAAAGAATATGCCCAGCGCTGGAGAGGTTTAGCTGCACAGGTAGCACCACCCCTCTTAGAAAAAGAGATGGTTGCCATGTTCATGGAGACTCTTCCATCACCCTACTTTGACAAACTGATCGGAGGAGTATCTTCAAACTTCTCAGACATGGTTACCATAGGGGAGAGGATAGAAAGTGCAATGAAAAATGGAAAGATTGCCCATAGCTCCACAGGAACCTACAACCAGAAAAAGCCTTTCTCTGGATATCCCAAAAAGAAGGAAGGAGAAACAAATGCCATCACAAAAGCCCCCTACAACAACCCATTACCAACCTTTCAAGTCCCTGCCCAAACACCACCACAAACTCCGCCTCCCTACCAAAATTACAGAACCCAAAATTACCCAGAAAAAAAACACATCAACTTTGACCCCATACCCATGTCTCACACAGACCTCTTCAACCACCTCATTAACAATAACCTAATCACTCCCCGACCAATGAGACCACTCCAGCCTCCTTTCCCAAGAGGTTATGATTCTAATTTGCTGTGGATTCCACGCTGGGCAATAGGTCATTCAACTGAAAACTGCAAGGCGTTTAAATATGTAGTACAAGAGCTAATCGACTCCAAGATGTTGAACTTCAAAGAAGACGGTCCGAATGTGGCCACAAATCCTCTACCGGGGCATGCAAATTCATCTGTTAATGCTGTTGGAGGAGAATTCTTAATCAAAAAGGTGGAAGACATCAGGACACCTTTGGATATCATACATGCTCAATTGTGTCATTTTGAGTCATCATGAAGGGATGCACCAAAGCAAAAATGTGTGTACCGACCCTCACCGTATTGGATCTTGTGAATCATTCAAACAAGTTCTTCAAGACCTACTAGACGAGAACATAGTGCGGATGGGTTAGAAGAAGGAGAAGGTGTGTATACTCTCGATCCAAGCAATATCCGTGACCCACTAGAGATCCGCTACAAAGCCCGACACAAAATTGGCATTGGCTATGCCAAGGCCCATCACTATTCAAGTGCGCTCCTTTCCCTTTCAAAAGTACCAAGGCGGTCCCGGAATTACGACGTTCAAGTTCAAGTGAAAGGGCTTCCAAGCAACCCCGATGTCACTAATATCTCGTGGACTAGCGGTATGACCGAAGTGGGCGCATCTATACTCCTGAAGAACTCGGTAGGGAAAAGTCAAGAGAAGAGGAAGAAAGAGTCCACAAAGGCAAAAACAAAGAGCACGGGTTTCTTTGGGGAAGCACAAGCAAGAAGGTGTTGTCGAGAGCAAGAAGCCAGTGAATTCTTGAAACTCACGAGAGGCGAGACAAGTGGTGGACCAACCTGAACCACACTCCCGCCAAGATATCTTTGCTATCCCCGCTTACTCAATTCGAAGCTCACCGTGTTGCGCTAATGAAAGTACTCAACGAAGCACACGTCGCTCAAGACATCACTGTTTGCCAGCTAGATGGGATAGTAGGGAATGTTGTTGCAAGCAACTACCTCACTTTTACTGCAGGCAGCGAGATCCCGAAGTAGAAGGAAGGAAGAGGAACAACAAGGCCTTACATATTTACGTGAAATGTGGGGGAGTATGCTCGCCGAGTGCTTATCGACAATGGCTCGTCCCCGAATGTCCCGCCTAAATCTACTATGGAAAGGCTAGACGTGGATGGTTCCTATATGAAGCCCAGCTCTACACTAGTTAGAGCCTTTGATGGGTCAAAAAGAGAAGTCATTGGAGAGATGGAGTTGCCTGTACAGGTAGGTCCAGAACTCTTCATAGTGGTTTTTCAAGTCATGGACATCCTCCCCTCCTATAGCTGTCTCCTGGGGAGGCCATGGATCCATTCTGCGCTGGAGCTGTTCCATCATCTTTACATCGAAGCTCAAGTTTGTTGTGAATGGCAAATTGGTAGTGGTTTTTGGGAAGAAGAGCTGCTTTGGTCAACAAGTCATCCTCCACCCGCTACATCGAGGCGGTGAAGAATCATTCGAAACCGCTTTCCAAGCCCTGGAGATTGCCAACACCACCTTTGTTGGAGAAGGAACCCCGATGCCTAAACCAAGATTGTCCAAGGCCGCCATGATGGTTGCCAAGGTCATGCTGACCAACGGGTTCAAGGTTGGAAACGGCCTAGGGAAGACTGAGCAAGGGATGAGGATTCGATGACCGATCCAATTGTCGACAACAAGAACGGATATGGGATAGGATACCGGCCGGTCGCAAGGATAAGAATAGGGTCTACAAAGAAAAGAAAGAGAAGAGAATGGCAAGGCTCGAAGGCAGAGAGCCAAGAGTGAAGAAGTTGCTCATTTGTGATATCAACCAAAGCTTTCGAAGCGCAGGAATTCTAAATCCTAACCAGATTGCTGCAGTTGAAGATGATCCATGTGCGGAGGACGGTGTCGTCAACCTCGTACGCTTGTGCCCCGCAGATGAAAGGCTAAAGAACTGGGAGATTGTCGATTTTCCTGTAGTTTTAAATTCAAAGTAATTTTTCTGTAATGCAAATCCTCTGGCTCTGCCCAAGGCCTTAGGATAACTCAATAAGGGCACACATGTTTTATTCAGTATCAAGTATCAATAAAATAACGTTTTGAATTCTTCAATAATTTTCTTATTTATTCGCTTCGCTCTTTCTTCCACCTGTTTTCATTCCGTCAATTTTCGCTAATGCAGATCTAAAAATTTTTTCCTTGAAAATAACAATGTCGGTAATCCATATCATAACTTTGAACGTCCCATTAATCAAACCGAAGAAGATGTTGAAAATGATTGGGAAACCCCTCCAGAGTTAATGAGAATGATGGAACAAGAGGACAAAGTGATTCAGCCCCACGAGGAATCAATTGAAACAATCAACTTGGGTACAGATGAGGACAGAAAGGAGATTAAGATCGAACTACAATGCGGATTTGGCGTGAGAAATCGGTTAAGCTCTTATTTGACTATGCCGATGTTTTTGCATGGACGTACAAAGACATGCCTGGACTAGACACCAACATAGTCGAACATAAACTGCCAGTGAAGCCTGAATGCCCACCAGTGAAACAAAAGCTGAGAAGGATGAAGCCGGAAATGTCATTGAAAATCAGGGATGAGGTTAAGAAGCAATTTGATGCCGGATTTCTAGCAGTGTCCAAATATCCTCAATGGGTAGCCAATATTGTCCCAGTCCCGAAGAAGGATGGGAAGGTCCGAATGTGTGTCCACTATCGGGATTTGAACAGAGCCAACTCTAAAGATGACTTCCCTTTGCCTCACATTGATGTTCTGGTAGATAGCACAACGCAACACTCTCTCTTCTCCTTTATGGATGGATATTCTGGATATAATCAGATCAAGATGGCCCCTGAAGATATGGAGAAGACCACCTTCATCACTCTATGGGGAACCTTCTGTTACAAAGTCATGCCATTTGGGTTGAAGAATGCCGGTGCCACATACCAGAGAGCAATGGTAGCGCTATTCCACGATATGATGCATAAGGAAATAGAAGTCTATGTGGATGATATGATCGCAAAATCCAAAACTGATGAAGAGCATATTGTTAATCTCCACAAACTCTTTGAACGTCTGAGGAGGTTCAAGCTCAGACTAAATCCAGCCAAATGCACCTTCGGAGTAAGATCAGGGAAGTTGTTAGGATTCATAGTCAGTCAGAGGGGAATAGAGGTAGATCCGGCCAAGGTACGAGCAATTCTTGAAATGCCAACACCTAAAACTGAGAAAGAGGTTCGTGGTTTCCTCGGGAGATTGAATTACATTTCCAGGTTCATATCCCAACTAACATTCACCTGTGAGCCGATCTTCAAGCTGTTGTGCAAGAACCAAGAGGCAAAGTGGAATGACAACTGTCAAGAAGCCTTTGAGAAAATCAAGAGGTATCTCCAGAACCCGCCAATCTTAATGCCACCTGTGCCAGGCAGACCTCTCATCATGTACTTAATAGTTCTAGACAACTCGATGGGTTGTGTGCTAGGGCAGCAGGATGAGTCCGGGAAGAAAGAATATGCTATCTACTATCTAAGAAAAAAGTTCACAGAGTGCGAGACCAGATACTCATTGTTAGAGAAAACGTGTTGTGCTTTAGCCTGGGCTGCACGTCGACTAAGGCAGTACATGCTAAGCCACACGACTTGGTTGGTGTCTAAAATGGACCCGATCAAGTACATCTTCGAAAAGCCCGCACTCACAGGGAGAATTGCTCGCTGGCAAATGCTACTGTCCGAATACGATCTTTTGTACGTCACTCAGAAAGCGATCAAGGGTAGTACATTGGCCGAATACTTGGCGCATCAACCCATTGAAGACTACCAATCAATGCAGTGTGATTTCCCAGATGAGGATATAATGGCCCTGTTGGAAGAAGGAAAGTCTCCAGACGATGAAAGGTGGACCGTGTCATTTGATGGTGCTTCAAATATGTGGGGGCACGGAGTAGGGGCTGTGTTAATCTCCCCAGACAATCGCTTCATACCATTCACAGCCAGACTGAGTTTCTATTGCACCAACAATATCACTGAATATGAAGCATGTACTCTAGGCATTCAGGCGGCCCTCAAATGGAAAGTTAAGAGACTCGATGTATACGGGGACTCGGCTTTGGTCATCCATCAGCTAAGGGGCGATTGGGAAACAAGAGATTCCAAACTAATCCCCTATCGCGATCACATCCTAGAAATGGCTGAGCAATTTGAGGAGATCTCTTTTCACTATTTCCCTCGGGAAGAAAATCAGTTGGCTGACGCCTTAGCAACTTTGTCATCGATGTTCAATATCATGGATAACAAAAGTCTCACATTCTTGAAGATACAAAATCGTGAGCTACCAGCACATCATTGCCATGCAATCGAAGAGAACCCGACAGTAAACCTTGGTATTATGACATCAAATATTATATCACAAACAGAGAATATCCTCCTGGTGCCTCGAGAAAATGATAAGAGAACACTAAGAAGGTTATCAATGGGTTTCTTTTTGAATGGTGAAGTGTTCTACACAAAAGGAACCATGATATGGTCCTCCTCGGATGTGTAGCAAAAGAAGAAGCGAAAGAATTATGAAAGATGTCCATGAGGATACCGGAACTCATTCTAACGGGCACACTATGGCAAGAAAGATCTTGAGGGTGGCTATTATCGGTCGACAATGGAAACAGATCGCGCTTGATTATGTGAGGAAATGCCACAAGTGTCAAGTTTACGCCGACAACATCCATGTACCACCAGCATCTCTGAATGTTCTGTCAGCTCCCTGGCCGTTCTCAATGTGGGGAATGGATGTCATCGGCCCCATCGAACCTAAAGCATCAAACGGGCACCGCTTCATCCTGGTTGCTATCGATTATTTCACCAAATGGGTTGAAGCCGCTTCTTATACTAGTGTGACAAGGTCTGTGGTGGTCAAGTTCATAAAAAGAGATCTGATCTGTCGTTACGGCCTCCCAAATAGAATCATCACAGATAATGGGACCAACTTGAACAACAAAATGATGAAAGAGTTGTGCGACGACTTCAAGATACAACACCATAACTCCTCCCCGTACCGGCCAAAGATGAATGGGGAAGTGGAAGCGGCAAATAAGAACATCAAGAAGATTGTGCAGAAGATGGTAGTGACTTTCAAAGACTGGCATGAAATGCTCCCTTTTGCTCTACATGGGTACCGAACCTCAGTCCGCACTTCGACAGGGGCAACACCGTTCTCACTAGTGTATGGGATGGAAGCAGTACTACCCATCGAAGTTGAAATACCCTCACTACGAGTACTGATGGAGACAAAATTAGAAGAGGCAGAATGGGTTCAGGCTCGCCTAGATCAGTTGAACCTCATCGATGAGAAGAGGCTGGTCGCGTTGTGTCATGGGCAGTTGTATCAACAAAGGATGAAGAGAGCCTACGAGAAAAAGGTTCGTCCTAGACAATTCCAAGAGGGGGACCTGGTGCTCAAGAAAATCTTACCTATCCAAAAGGATTCACGTGGGAAATGGACCCCGAACTACGAAGGGCCTTACGTGGTAAAGAAGTCATTCTCTGGAGGGTCCTTAATTCTCACCAATATGGATGGTGAAGACCTCCATCTCCCAGTCAATTCTGATGCAGTCAAGAAATACTATGCCTAAAGAAATTATACAGAAAAAAGAGAAAAAATGAGCCAAGCAAGAATAAGCTCGCTAGGTCGAAAACCCGAAAAAGGCGGCCTAAGCAAAAGTAGTAAGCGACCGGTGGATTGAAAACCCAAAAGGGAAATCCAGGCAAAAATTAGGGTCAAGAAGTTGGACCAAAATACTGAGGCAGATAACATTTCTGAAAGTTGAATGATGATTGGTCAAAGGCGTGAATATGGGTATCCGACGATGTTGTTTCAAAGGACATTAGCTACAACAAACCGCTTAGTATTCTAGTTTTTCTGTTTCTTTCAATTCGATTCTTGATGTAATCTTTCATCGATGTGCCTACGCATACTTGGCTTCCAATATTAATATCAAACACTTTCCATTCTCTTTCATTCTCCCTCATTTTGAAATGATGTTTTTTTGGTAAATGATACTGAATTGTGAAACATGTGCCATAACCATAAGCATTACGATCATTACGAAATTCTTGAAAGTCACAGAAAGGATATGATCTCTCATAAAAGCGGTCGCAAAAAATGAACAAATGCACCCACAATCACTTCAAATGAATCACAGCACGCCCCAACATGTCAATCGCGCGGTACAAATCTACAAGATGACTTCATATCCCACGCCAAGAATCCCGCGAGTTGATAGAACCAGTCGAAAAAAGACTGCAAAAAAAAAAAAAAAAAAAAAAAAAAAAACGAGAAAAGCATCATTCCACATCTCATGCATCATCCCGCCAAATACCATTCATCAAATACCTTACAATACACTCATGTGCCATGCACTGCATTATTTAAGGTTTCACTCAAGCACACACCCTTACTAGGGGCATCCAAATATAATGCCACACTATATAACAGATCATCAAGATCCTTGGACCGAGCGGTCCTTGAGCACTACGCCCCCGATTGCCCTAAGTGGCCCAGGTCGCAACGTCGGAGTCGAGCCCGACGGACCTTCGCAGACCCCGAGTGGTCCTTCAGACTAGTTGTGTCAGCCTAAGACACAGCGGACGTCCTTCATGGTCAACATATCAGTTCCGGATCTGATCTTGACCCATCATGGCCGCTCGAGTATAAAGGCCCCCTCAGACCGTTTAATTAGTACCGTAGCTAATTGCGCTCCTTCGAGACCACGACGGTCCTTCAATTAAGGCCCGAGCGACCTTCCGGACCTTAAGTGGTCCTTCAGAGCCTTATCGCTCCTTCCGGACCTGGAGTGGTCATTCAGGCCCTTAGCGCTCTTTCGGGTCCTTGATGACCCTTCATTTAACTTCGGTTAATGCACCGAGTGTTAACCCTTCCTTGCTCCTCTCAAACCTTCACTTTCTCCTAAAGCGGACAAAATTAGCGTCTATCTTATCTTTATTTCTATTTCTACTACGAAAGTTCTAGAGCTCAAGACTTTCTAGTAAAATATTAATAAAGAGGGGCAATTATTATACCCCAATTTTTGTCCGTCCTCTTTTCCTTTTCTAGTCGTTTGTTTTTAGTAAGGCGTGTTTTTGAGTCGCATGATTTGAGAATTATATTCTTGTAGAGCCTCGGTTACCAACCAAGCCAATTCCAGTCACTACGTTCAACTAATTGAAATACCGTTATTTAAATTAGGCACGCGCGTAATGATCGATCTTTCCGCATGCGTTCTTCGATTTAATATCACGTATTCGAGTTTAATCCTTTTCTCAAAAAATTGGCTTAAATTCGGACTTAAGAACGCGATTCGAGCTAATTTTTAACACACCCATTTCTTCTATTTTTGTCTAGTCTTAGCGCAGATTGTCAAGTCCGGTCCGGTCTCGTCTTTGTATTTGGCCTGGCTCCCTTTTATGATTATTATTTTTATCCTTATTTTGTTTATTTAATTTATTTAAGCATACATACAATTTAAAAATGTCAAAAATTCAATTTAGTTTAATTCACAATGTTTAAGAGTCCAATATGTCTAAAAATGTTAAAAAAAAATTTCAATTTAATTTAATTTACAATTTAAAAGCATTTAATAGTCCCAAAAGTCCAAAAATACAAAAATAGTAATACAAAATATATAAAAAATAAGCAAATCCGAAAATAACAAATTAAACAGCAAAATAGGGTTTCAGGCAGAAGTTCAAGCTGCTGCAAGTGTTGTTGGGCTTGGATCAAGACCTGAAAATTATACAAAACCCAGTCAAAAATAATAAATGCCCTAACCTAATTTTTGACTATAAATAAACAGTCCCACAGCAGTCAAAACACACAGAAAATCAGAGCAGAAAAAGACTGCGAAAATCACTAAAAAAGGGATTAGAGTTTTGCACCGAAACCCTAATCCACTAAACGCGACTCTTTCAAAAATCTGAGATTTGAAGATCTGGGTAGCAGCAGTGGCAGTTCAAGGAGGGCACAATAGCAGTTGCTGTAGTGACAAACAACAACGTTTAGGAGTCTAATCTGAGGCTGGAGAAGAGGTAGGTTTGTCAAATATGTCTCTAACTCTAAAACTGATGTAACAATATTTGTCAATGGATCTGTTTTGTTTTTTTTCCTTCAAATTCGTATGTATGTATTAGTAGAGAATAATGATGTTCTGAGAACCGTAAAAGCAGTAGTAGTTTATTTTCAAAATTTCATGAATAAAGTTTTATCTTTGTGTCTCAAAGAAAGAAACGTGTATGCTTTGACCGGGGCTCATCAAATAGGTTATGCTTAAAAAGCGGCTTTGTTGTTGTAGGTTCATATCAAAATAGTCCTTTTAGTGAAATAAATATACTCAGAGACATAAAAATACAAAAGCAGAATAAATAGAGGAATAAAATGGGTAGGAGAGAAATCAGACCAGTGAAAGCGTAAAAAACAAGTAGAATAGAACACTGACCTTAAGCTCGCCGGAGCTCCGGTCATCTTCTCCGGCGAGAGCTCCGGCGAGGCCCCCCAAAACCGACCCAAAACCGAACCGAACCAAGATTTGCAAAAACCACCACGAATCCGAAGCAACATCATCTCCATCACCCCATTTGGCGATCTTGTGACTGGCGTGGTCTCCCTGCGTTCACGACCCACCACCACCTGAAACCGTCACCCTCACCCAAGGAAAACACAAACCCAGAAAAAAAAATCAACGTTTTTCAGTGACAGAAAAAAAAACAAAAAAGAGAAGAAGAGAAACGAGGAAGAACAGGGGATAAAGAATCTCATCAGTGCTCTCGCATGGCGGGATTCCGTCGCGGCGTCACCTCCAACCACCCAAGACCGAGACCGATCCTCTTCTCTCACTACCTCTCTCTCTCCCAAGAAACCGGCGATCTTCACGCCTCAATCGCTCTCCCATCAGTGAAATGGGGCGGAAATTCCGCCATGTACTCTCTCTCTCTCTTTGTGGTAGCGGTTGAATAAGGGAAGGGATGGGTGAGTTTTTAGGTTTTCATTTTTTAGTTTAGGTTATATACCCTGTTCTGTTTTTAATTTTTATTTTAATAATCAGATTGCTATTCGCACCCCACTATTCCAGCGCACGCCCTCCCCCTACTTAAGCCCAGTTTGCATTCTGGGCTCCCAGATGTGAACTGGGCTTTCCTCTTTGCACCCCTTAATAAGTATACAACACCCTGCTATTAATAAAAACCCAAATTTACTATTTTCACCCTCTGATTTACTTTTTAATTCTTTTTCCAATTCAAATATAATTACTTTTCTCGCAAAATTAAATAAACGGCTAAGTCGGTTGTACAATCGGGTTAGTCATTATTTTAGGGCCAATGAGCTGTACAGTTCAGTAACCCTACAAACTAAACAAATACGAATAAATTACGTTTCTAAAAGATAAACGGCTAAGTCGGTTGTATAACTGGGTTAGTCATTATTTTGGGGCCAATGAGCTGTACAGTTCAGTAACTCTGAAAACTTAATAAACACGAACAAACCATTTTTCCTAAAAAAATAGGGATTAAGTCTACTTTATCTGATCGGGTTAGTCGGCGTTCTAGAACTAATGAGGTATCTGATTCGGGAGTTCTAGAATACCTATTCTAAAACAGACCCACCTCACACCAAACCAATTTCTTTCAAAAACTCTAAAACCATTTTCAAAAAGTAGGGGGCTAAGTCGGTTGTACAACCGGGTTTGTGACGTCTAGGAATCGATGAGTCATGCAGTTCAAGGAATCCTAGGATCCCTACACTAAAAAACACCAACCCATAAACATTTTCAGGAAGAACTACGTAGCTTTGATTCCTCCATTGCATCTGGAGGTATGTAGGAGCAAGATTCAACCCTTGTCAAGCAGTAAAAAACAAAAACCTAAATAAGTCTTTTTTTTACAAATAAAAGGGTAATTATTAAATAAATCTTAAATTAATTAGATAATAGGATGTCGTGGGGTGCTAATACCTTCCCCACACATAACGACTCCCGAACCCTAACGACGCCTTATCTTAAAACTTAAAGGGATTTTCCGAATTTGCCCTTAAACTAAAATTCGGTGGCGGCTTCCTAAAGAACCTTTCGAAGAATCCTTTCCCGGATTTTTCGGTCGCTACATAATTCAAAATTCAAATCAAACTCACCAACTTTCTTTACACACTATCTACTAATCTAATCTAATATCTATTTACACAAACAAATCATACTTAAATTACTCAAACAAGTTTCCCTATTTATTTGACAACTCATCTAACTAAGGGCAGCATTATAATTTACTATCACATTCTTTTTCAAATTTCTTCTCTCAATGCACTTTCTTCTCACTCCCACTTTTTTAATGTTCCCCTCTTTTTTTTTTCAATTTCGAAATTCAAATCAAATCAAATCTACTAATAAACTAAAATAATCAATCTAAACTACGAGATAACTGCACTAATATATAAAAACACAGGATAACTTCACTGACATATAAAAAAACATGATATTAATATATAAAAAAGAGGATAACTTAATGACAATTTCAACTACTGATTAATATTTAAAACACGGGATAACTATACTGATATATAAAAAAAACACGAGATAACTGCACTGATATATTTGATAATCTACTATCTATATTTTACTATCTATTATAATGTACTAATCAACTAAAATAATTAATTGAAACTATGAAATAACTGCACTGATATATAAAAATATGGGATAACTATACTATTATGTAAAAAAAAAACACACGAGATAACTGCAATGATATGTATAAAAACACGGGATAACTGAACTGATATATAAAAAACACTTTACTGAAATATTTGATAATCTACCATATATTCGTTACTATCTACTATAATCTATTAATAAACTAAAATAATCAATTGAAACTATGAGATAACTTCACTGATATATTAAAACATACGTGATACCTTTATTGAATTATAAAAAAACACGGGATAATTGCAATGATGTATGTAAAAACACGAGATAGCTGCACTGATATATAAAAAAAACACGAGATAACAACATTGACACTAATATATAGAAGAACATGGGATAAATGCACATATTGTTTTTAAATGATACTTTTATCTTTTTAGATTTTAATATTTATCTAATTTTTTATTTGGCGCTCCTTTTTTAACAACTTAAAATTTGTCTTTTTTTCACGAAGTGCTGTCCAGACTATTTAAATTATGTCTAAGTTCGCTCATGAAAAGAATATGGCAGCACCCGTACGTATGCACGGGTATCCTACTAGTACCCTTTCTAAAACACACGGAAGGTAGTTGCTACGGTCTTACCAATTTTTCCCTCAAATACTAAATTTAATATCTTTAATATACTATTACACAAAGGCAGTTTTTATTTTATTAAAAAAATAATATTTGGTAACTTATTTTAAAGTGTTTGCGGATTCCACGAGAATTGCCTTCGTGGTATATAGCATTACTTTTTTTTAGATAAGCAATAATTTTATTGAAGGGAGCATAAGGGTGCCCAACCCTTACGATGGAAAGCAGGAAAGGGCGAGACCCTCCTCAAAACCTCCCTGAGCCAAAACTCATTGGGAAAAAGAATCAGGCAGGAAAAAGAGTATCTCGCACAAACTGCACTACGGTGAGGATAATCATCCTAACCCACTGTTTCTCCCACATCTAGATTACATATTGTTTAGGCATTGGAGTGGGTTAGTACACTACATTGAAATAGAAATAGAGGAATTACAATTCAGCTTATAAATACACCACCTCCAAATATAGCATCTGATACGAGTCACAACCGAATCGAGACTTGGTTCCTCGTTCTTGAAAATAGCCTGTTCCTTGCGATCCATATGCTCCAACAAGTCGTCACCCATATAAGGTGTTTCTTTCTCTTGGACTTTTTTCCTTTGCACAATTGGCCGCACCTATGAAATAGATCCATTATGTTCTATGCGATGAGTCAAAAACCAAACCAAGCCAAGCACCGACACTAGACCAAACTGAACTCGCGAACAAACAGGAGGAAAACAAATGGTGCACAGTTTCGCAGAATTCGCTGCACATGGGACATATAGCGTCCTCAGCTGAGTGCAGAATATTTCTTTGCAACAATTCGTTTCGCACCGGCAAAGAATTCGACAACAACTGCCAACCGAACAACAATACCTTTGAAGGAGCTGCTGTTTTCCGAAAGGACGTCCAAAAATTCGGAGGATCTGTATCATTGGAGATGTAGTCATCTCGGACCAGCTGGAAATAATATGACTTAACCGAAAATAGCTTAGACGGATCGTGAGGCCAAATCCACTCATCCTTCTTACCTCTAATGGGAGACGCCTGCTGTAAGATGCTACTAAGAATGTCACCCTCTGCGTTAATAAGCGGGTCCGTTGAGTTCTGCCACGGAACCATCCACACACTGGCGGATCTACATATATTTGAGGGAGTTCAAGTGAACTCCCTCAAATAATAAAATTAACACTGATACTTTAGGGAAAAATGTTTTTGCATCTCCTGAAAAATATGTTTTGCACCCAAGTTCTTAGTTTGACCAAAGTTTCTAATTTTGCACCACTCTAATGCACCACACTCACACAATCACTCACACTCTTATATTTTATTTTAAAAAAGTTACTGTCTCTCTATCTCCTTGGATCCGTTCTTGTTCTTATTATCTTAATTTTGAATCTGTTAGTACTATTTAGTTTGTATTTTGTGTTAGTGTTATTTAATTTGAATTTTTTTACCAACAACAGCTGATCTGAGTGGTAACTTGGATCCCATCGCAATGTCTCAGGTTCAAATTTTGGGTGTGGCAAAAACTCAGTTGGAAGGGGAGCACCAATATTGATATTTTTTTTAGTGCTATACATTGAGAGTGATGTATTCGATAAAACTGACTCTGAGCTTATTATTCAACGATTTCAGAATATGAAATCACGTAGAGGACAATTATGAAATGTATAATTCATTTATTTAAATATATTATAGCTGTTTTTAATTATATTTTTAGTAAATTGTGTATTTAAATAATTTGACACCCCTGACCCAGGGGTCCTGGATCCGCCACTGCAGCCACACCCAAGAATCATTGTGCCAATGTCCCAGACTAGATACCAAAATGTGTTCTTTTAATCTTTTTTGATCCTTCATCTTCCATTTAGGTTTTTCATTTTGTTCCTTTATTTTTTTCTTACTTTGGTCTTTTATCTTCCATATGTGTTTCTGTTTGGTGCTTCTAAACAAAAATACAGAAAAATGAAAAACATTATGAATGTGCTCATGAACACCAAAAACACTTCGATTTCTTGTTTATTGAATAACTCATGCAATATGCGACTAAATTGAATGAAATTGGACTCTAACTTGAATAAAATTTCACAAGAAGTTTAATGGAACCAAAATTAAACTCAAAAAAGTGCTTCTGCGCAAAATCACTTATGGAACTGAAATCTTGAATTTAAATTTCAAAAAACCTTCAATCTCATTAATTGTGATTTTGCTATAAAACACTAAATTGAACGATTCTTGAGCCTAAAATACTCAAAATTCAACAAGGAATCAGAATGTGTAAAATATTTTGTTTAGAAAAGTGCTTAAAATGCAAACGCTGTCAAAAAGCAATTTACATTTACATAACGTGTTTTGGCTCTTATTTGCTCATTTCTTAACTAATTCGTGTCAAACCAATTGCGTTCAACTCGTATTGAGTGCAAAAATTAAACTATAGTAAAAGGTTTCAACAAAAACGATGCAAAGTCGAGAACGATGTGAAAAACATAAACTTTCATTCGTGTTTCTGTTTTTCATATCGTTCTCGAATTTGCATCATTTTCGTTAAAACCGTTTGCTTTAGTTCAATTTCCGCACTCAATACTAGTTGAACGCAATTGGTTTGACACGAATTAGTTGATAAATGTGCAAATGAGACCCAAGACACGTTTTAGAGATGCAAATTATTTTTCACGGTATTTTGCATTTCAATGCTTTTCTAAACAAAATGCTTGCCATATACTGATTCCTTGTTGAAATTCGAGCATTTTAGGCTCAAGAATCGTTCAATTTGGTGCTCTATAGCAAAATCACCTTTTGAGATTGAAGGTTTTTTGAACTTCAAAATCAAGATTTTGGTTTTAGAAGTGATTTTGCGCATAAGCACTTTTGTGAGCTTAATATTGGTTCCATTGAATTTCTTGCAATTCTTTTTCCAAGTTAGAGTCTAGTTTCATTCAATTTGGTCGCATATTGCATGAGTTATTCAAGAAACAAGAAATCGAAATATTTTTGGTCTTCTTGAGTACATCACAGTGTTCTTCATTTTTCTGTATTTTTGTTTAAAAGAACCAAACTGAAACAAATATAAAAGACAAATGACCAAAGTGAGAAAAAAAAGATAAATGACTAGAACGAAACCTAAATAGAAGATGAGGGACCAAAACAGGATAAAAAAAGATAAAGAACAAAAATGAAACCTAGAGCAAATATAAAGGACCAAAAGTGTTATTTAGCCTATAATAAAATGAGCAATAGATTGTCTCCTATGGGTTTTGTGTGACGCGGCGCGACTTGTAGGGTTTGTGCTTCCGGCACTACTAGGCATTGGTATGGTTGGCAAGCCTGCTGCTGTCTTCTCGGCGCAATGCAATTGTGTCCCTCTCCTCTTCATGTCTTCTCTTTCCTCGGACCATGAGAAGGTATGTAGCAATGATCATTGTTAAAAAATTTGGTCATATATACAATTTCTATGAAAATTGTGGCAATCTTTACTCTTACTTCATCTACATTGTAATCCATCTTCGCATTTCTCTTCAATAAACTTTGGTATGAATTCTAATTCCCCCTTTTGTGATCTTGTCTGAATTTTGCTCACCCTTCTTATTTTCTTAAATTTTTATGCAAGTTTGATTCAAAATCATGGAAATATCCTTTAATTTTTTGGTATATGAGAACAGACCACATCAAAATGGTGGATAGAACAATGTGAATAAACTGTTGTCGACGAGACCAAATTATAGTGAAGGTTTAATTGGCACAACTGTGTGTAGTCGCATTTCAGAGCAACAAGGGATCAAATTTGGACTCTTCGACATAGCAAACTGATACTGTGTCCGAGCAATTGTTTGGGGTGCTCATGGATAGGTTTTGGCCATAATCAATCTAGTAGGGTTCTTCGCGGTGCAATTTGATTCAATTTTGATAGAAAAAGCCATCCGAACCACAAGGTAAAAATAAACGCGGTTTGGTTTGGTTTAATTGGTTTTCCGAAAAAATTCGAACCAATACGAACCGAATCAATGTGGCTTGGATTGGTTCAGTTTTTTACCAATGAAAAAACCTAATTCGATCTAAAGTTAAATTAATTAATTTAACTCTAAAGAGCCAAATATATAAAAAAAAGTGATTAATATTTTATTCACATATGAACGGCCAAACTTAAAATAGATACTTAATGCTACTAAGTAAGTTGTAAAGATGTGTGAGATATAGATAACGTGTGTGTTTGTGTAATTAGATTAAATAGGCTTTTTTATTTTTTTAATAATACATAATAATACGATAATACGTGAGGGTTGGTTTGGTTTTAGAAAAACAAACTGTCATCCATACCGAGCCAATCGATTGAGTGAAAAGTGACTCGAACACATTCAAACCAAAGTGGTTTTTTTTTGTGATTATCGATTTGAGTTGATTTAGTTTGCAGTTTTGTATAGATGTGATTCGTTTTTTTTTTGACAAAGATTTGATTCGTTTTAAACACCCTACAATCTAATGCCTCATAAAACCCATTTGTTAACTTTAAAACCAATCCGTCCTGTTTTCCATAATTGGTTACAATTTTACAAAACCAGATACAAAATTGGACATATCATCATAATCAGCTATAAACCGGGTAATTTGTAAAAGCATGGGCATAAAACCGATTTTTAAGACAAATTTTTATTCTTAAAACCGAATTTGGACATAAAAAACACGGGTTTTTAGGCTTAAAACCGGTTTTGGACTTCAATTAATAATTTTGATAAAAATTATCCTACAGATTTTACAGAAGCTAGAAGACAAATGCCATATACTATGGTAATGTTCTCATTTGCCATCACATGCTTAATTCATTCTTGACATTCAAATTCAAATTCAAATATAATAGTAACATTAAACCGGTAACCACAACTGAAATATTTAGGACGAAATTAGAGAAAGTGAGTTATTTACCAGGTGAGAACCTAAGGATGGAGAACCATTTTGATGTGCGTCAACAACCACAGAAGCACCGTTGAGTGGATCGGATTCAGAGGAAAACTGTTATTGATTTTGAAATACTTTTGGTTTGTTTTTGCACTTTTAGTGTGTTTTTGATACAATAAGGAAAAGAGCACCAAAAAAGAAAAGAAAATAGAAACTAATTAGACACGAACAAACTCTACACCCCGAGGCATCAACTACCAAATGAGAGGACAACCTGGGAGGAGGAGACTCAAAAACAATCTAGGATCACTACCAAAGAACTCCGACTTTAGCTAGAAATCGTATGCAAGCATTCACTTCCCAAAAGCGTGTGAATGATCAACTGAACATTTCAATCTCTATAAATCAAACTTTTATATTCTGAATGATAGAGTATACTTACTCCACTTGTTGAGTGGGGTTGTAACCAATTTGAGAATATTCTAAGAGTCCGAATAGCACACAAGCGAGCGATATCCTAGGTTCCAAGCAAACAAGAGGCCGTGATACAAAGCTAAAAGCTTAGCATGGAGATTATTGGAGATACCAATGAAGCCCGCAAAACCTCCGAGCCAAGAACCACTTGTGCTTTTTGTGTTTGTTTTTTAGTTTTGAACTACTTGGTTTTTTAGTAAAACCATCTGAACCCTTTGATTGTTTAACTATTATTATTATTATTATTATTGTTGCGAATAATGAAAAAGATAAATCTCGTGCAAAGTACTAAAAGAAATTATTCATCGGAAGTAATATAACTGGATAAAATTCATGTGGATCCCATTAATTATTTAGTTGGTCCCATTTCGAGAGAATGTTGGAGGGGAGTTGCTAACAATTATCTTTTTGTAAGCATGTAATAACAAAGCCCGAACTGCGTGCACCCACCCGCCCACTGACTCGAGTTTGATGGGAATACCCGCTTTGGCCAGGGGCGGGGGCGGGTTCGAGGATGTCGATACCACCCCGACCCCGCCCAAACCGTTCAACAATACATTAACTATTTATTTCATTTTATTTTATGCATATATATTCATTGATTTTGTTTCATAATTTTGTTTATTTTAAGTTTTGATCTATTTTGAAAAGAAAAGTCTATTTAATATTTTTAACTTTATTTTATCATTGTATAATAGCTATTATTTTATTAAATTAATTTTCGTTAATATAATTTTTTTTTTTTTTTTTTTGCATAAGATAGTAGATTTGAGCAGATGCATGAGAACCCGACATTGGGGACGGGGATGGGAGATATAAACCCGACCGCTAGAGTAGGCGGGGGCGGACGAAACCCGCCCGCCCGCCCGTTGCCATGCCTAATCTTTTGTTGGTTAATAAGACTAATGTCGACAAAGTTTGTTGTCTTTTGATACTACAGCATATGCAACAAGATTAAATATATATCATGAGTAGTAACGAAATCATTATTAAAATAAAAGAACCAATAAGTAGTGACTATCAAATATTGTACTAATACAGATCTATATATGCATATAAGGAATAACAATTTCCTTCAATCATGACACTCATTGGTAGGGTACAGTCAAAATGGAAAAAATCAAACATAAACTTTTATATTAAAGAATTGAAATATGTACAAACACAAAATCAAAATGTGATTTGATGTTATATTAGCAATAAGAAAGACACCTACCAATCGCAAAATGTTATCTCCATAACACAAGCCATGCATTCTGAACTATGGAGTGCAATGCAATATATAAAGATTGATCTCCGAATCATAGAGGTAACAGTGTCGTGAATGCTGAAAGTTGATGGAAGACCGGGCAATAACACAAACAATTTTCTCAAAGGTAAGCTCTAGAAGCTTCCAAGCCCCCATCGATCGGCCTGATAGATTTCAATGATGGACAATACCATGGTGTCGTGAATTAACTTTGTTAAGTGTTTGAGATAAGTTAGCTCACAAAGTTGGACTCATTTGGAAAACACTATATATTTCAATTACAATTTATGGTTTGTTCAAGATTCGACCGGTGTGTGGACCCTTTGGAGATCTTTGTCAACCATTGTGATTTAATTGACTCGAGGATTAGCATATCTGATTAGGTATAAATGATAGGAGTTATATGAAGGTAATTTGGGGTTCGATCCCCGTACCCCTAAGAAGCCTGGATACGGGATACGATACGACACGATACGTGAATACATGAAAATTTTGAAAATCAAGATACGATACGGCAGGGATACTTCAATAAAAAATTAAATTAAAATTTAAAAATATAAAACATAAAGATATATGTGATCAAAATAAGTAAGCACAATACCAACAAGGGTTGGTCCCATGTCAAAAAAAGAAGGGTTGGTCCGAGTGGTAACTGGACTCGGATTCCACTCCAAGGTATCGAGTTTGAATATTAGGTGTGAGAAAAACTCTATTGGGAGGAGAGAACCACACAGGCCGGCAAAGTCGAGTACTCGTGGCTAGCCAGGTTCTCCGGCGTAGATTAGTCATCGGCAAAGCCTGTGAAAACTGTACACCAATGAGATGGTAACTCAAAAAAAATAAGTAAGCAGAGTTATATGTCTTTTCCCCACCCATTTTAAAATATATTCTTCCTCATACGAACATGTATCCGGTAAGTATATTCTTCCCCGGGATACGTTCCGGTAAGTATCTGGTAAATATATTCTTCCCCAAGATACGTATCCAGACGTATCCGGTAAGTATCCGATAAATATCTAGTCGTTTTTTGATTTAAAAATAAACATAAATTTCAGGATACTCTCAGGATAGGTATCCGAAAGTATCTGACACGTATCGATATCGCATACGTATAGGATACAGATACATGACCTATTTTGGAGCATCGGGTCTTTTTCACAATGTTCAACGTAACACGTAAGGTAGAGGTCGGCCCAGATGGAAATAAATATGGCCACTCGGAAGGCAAGACCCAGAAACCAAAAGGGACTTCATCGAGTGCTGTGAAGGACTCAAAATCGGGTTCCGGAAAGGGACTAAAAGGCAAAGAAACTGAGCAAACCACTGCCGAGGCTAAGCTAAAAAGGATGCGAGAGACTCTCGAGGAGCTCGACGTTGAGAGCAGCGAAGACAAACCCCGGGAGGGAAAGATGCCAAAGCTGTTAGAGAAAAAGAATAAGGAAAAAGCAGTCAATGATCTTACCGAGCCCGACTTCGAGGCTGTGGCTAAGGTCGCCAAACATGGGGCCGAGACCTTTAAGAAGATGAGAGCTACCGCCGAGCAGAACACTTCGGACAAGCTCAAAGGTACGTATCTCGCCACTGTTGCCTATAACCGTGCCATTGACATCAAGCTTGATCGGACTACCCGAGAACTAAAAGTTGCTCACCATTGGTATGTAGAGCTGCTGAAGGAAAACAGAGTGCTGCGAGAAGAAGCCGCGCGGGAGGAGGAGCTGAAGAAGAAATTTTCTCAGGCTAACGCAAGTGTCGCTCGGAACACGAAGAAGGCAGATAATCTCTCCAAAGACGCCAAGGACCTAGAGTTAGCTCGGGAGGATCTTGAGCGTGTTTAGAAAGAGGCAGAGGCCGCTGAGGTGAAGTCTGCCACTCGCATTGCCGAGCTCGAGAAGAAGTGCCAGCAATTGGCAGATGACGGCGTGCGGATGGCAATTGAGTGTTATACACGCTGTAAGCAACAAGCCATGCTTTTCGAGCCCAACCTTCAAACCAAGTACATGCAGCTAACTTAGGCTGTTGAAGACGACAAAATCTTCAATGGAGAGGAAGTGATCTTCCCTGTTGCTGACGTGCATGGCGAAGAGGTTGGCAATGCCGGGGATTACCGGGGTCGGTAATCCCGAGGCTACCGAAGATGCTGAAGGCGATGAAGATGCCAAAGCTGAGACATCGGCGAATGCGGATCTTGACGGAGAAGATACCCCGGGTAAAGATCAGACCGAGGCAGTGGTGGGAGAGAATTGACTGCTCAAACCTTGTAATTTGTTTTTTCCATTCTTGAACAATTTTCTTTTATTTTACTGTAAGTTGCCTCTGGGCCTGTCCGGGACCAATTCATGTTTGTAAGCACAATGGGCGCCATCCCCTTTTTCTGGCATCTTAATCTTCCCGCACTTTAATTATTTTGATTGTTCAAATATATATATATATATATATATATATATATATATATATGTATGTTTAGTACAGTAAAGTACCTGTCTTGAATGCCGAAGTAGCGTGTAGCCATTTCGAGGCATTAGAGAGATAGTGAGGCCGGAGAGGACCTGTAGAGAGATTCGCACAATTGTTCAAACTCGTGGATTGAAGCCGAGGTGGCTAGCGAATGAGCGCCGAGGAGGCAGACTCTTAGCTTTACAAGATAGGAAGGTCGTTGTGGGCCCCCTTCTCCTTCTTCTTACCGATGCCAACTGTGTGCGATCGGCCTTGGTACCAGAGCTGTTGGAGGTGCTCGGCCTTCACTTTCATCCTACCGAGGCCACTGTGGGCTTATCGGCCTTCTTATCGAGGCCGTAAGAGACACTCAGCCTTCTTACTGGAGTCACGTGAGACGTCCGGGCTTCTTACCAGAGGTGCAACGAAGAGAGCTGTTGAAGCCGGAATCGGCTAATTAGAGATGAGCTCGGAAGGACGAGCTATTGGAGCCAGATTAGGCTATTCAGCGACGAGCTCTGAGAGACGAGCTATTGGAGCCAGATTAGGCTATTCAGCGATGAGCTCGGAGAGACGAGATGTTAGAGCCAGATTAAGCTATTCAGCGACAAGCTCGGAGAGACGAGCTATTGGAGCTAGATTAGGCTATTCAGCGGCGAGCTCGTATGCACAAAGAATCCTTCTTGTTTGAGGAGGTTCCTCGTCGTACCTGCAAACAACCGAAAGGTGGTGTCAAGTGTTATTCAAGGCGAACATACCTCGGTACGTCTGTTGCAGGTGAAAGTTAGTCCGAGACCGTCGTTGCTGGGGCGCTCCTCGGGGTTTGGTCAGTGACCCGAGGAAGGGTTGTGAATCCTGGAAGACAGTGACGTGCCTCCCACTGTGGTCGCCATTGTTCGGAACCTGGACATCGGACTCGGTCTGAGGCCCGAGGTACTTTGCTAGTAGGTTCCAGGAATTTAGAGTGGTCTGGCCGGAGAGAGCTTGGAGGATGAAGATTCTACTCGGCCGATCCGAGGTCGCTTGAAGATCCACGTCGGGTGGGGGGTACCTCCAAGACACTCCGACGCTCAAGTCAGTATGTGGCCGAGTTAAGGAAAAGAGAAAGAGTTAGAGATCTCAGAGCGTGTCTGAGGAATGGGAGAATGATGTATGGGAAGAACCAGGGCCGACCCAACGCTAAGCGAGGCCCAAAGCGAACTCCGAAAATGAGACCCTATTAAAGAGAAAATAAAATTAAAATAAGAGCAGTAAAACTAAAAAATTATAAATCAATATATCAGAGAGAATAGTTTGTAAAAAAATTTCAAAGAAAATCAATGGTTGATGGGAGAGTTACAATAAAGAAGGTGCAAGGAAATTAGCAATAATTCCCGTAAAAAGAAAACAATAGCAATTATACTTAAAAAAAAGAACATTAGACACTACGCCAGATTTGTTTAAAAAAGGCCCCCCTATAACCAGCGTTTTTAAAAAAATGCTGCCCATCGCGTAGAACGCGTGAGCCTTACCCAGCGTTTCTTTAAAAACGCTACGCATCTCACATGCGTTCTCACCATATAACCAGCGTTTCTTTAAAAACGCTACGCATCTCACATGCGTTCTCACCATATACTCAGCGTTTCTCTCCAAACGCTGCGCATCTCACATGCGTTCTCTACCAATACTCAGCGTTTTTACACCAAACGCTACCCATCACGCGTAGAATACTCAGCGTTTTTACACAAACGCTGCCCATCACACAACGCGTTCTTGACATATTCAGCGTTTTTTAGAAACGCTGAGTATTGCTTTATTTTTTTTTTGCCCGTTCGTTTTCTCTCTTATTTTTCCCTCCGCGCTTCTCTTCTCCTCTCTCTCTCTGCGTACGTTCTGCCTCTCTCTCAGCAAAAACCCACACCCAAAAACCCACAAACCTCTCTCTCTCGCTCATGTCTCTCTCTCACGGTTCTCTTCTCTCCCTCATTCTCATTAGCTCTTCCTCTCTCAACTCTCCCTCACTCTCGTTCTCTCTAGCACCACCCACAAACCCCCAAACCCACAAACCCATAAACCCACAATAACCCCCAAACCCACAAACCCCCAAATTCACAATAACCCCAAAACCCACATTGCTTGTCTCAATTAGATATAGCGAAAAAGGAAATTGAGGTTTTGAGTAATAATCCACCACCACAACCACAACCACCAAAAGATAAAGAAGTGAAGAGTAGTAGCTGTAAACCACCGGTTGATTGTGAAATAGAAGTGAAGATCATGGGGTGGGATGCAATGATTAGAATCCAATGCAGCGACAATGAACACCCTGCGGCGAGGTTGATGGGGGCGTTGAAGGAATTGGACCTAAAGGTTGATCATGCCAGCGTGTCGGTAGTCAACGATTTGATGATTCAACAAGCCACTGTCAAAATGGGAAGTAAATTTTACACTAAGGACCAGCTCTTATCAGCACTTTCCTCCAGAATTGGTGATGCAAGAGCATGACATGATAGGAATAGAATGCTTATTGGTTCTGTAAAAAAGTAATAGTCCTTTTTAGCAACTTAAGTTTTGCTTTTTGATTAGGGATGATGGATTTGAGTAGAACTATTAGGGGAACAACTTTTCTTCATATCCTTGAGGAAAAGTAATTAGCGACTCTGATCACTTTTAAATGGACTATTTTTATGTTAATATCATCTATGATCTATGTAGATTGTATATATATTCTGTTATGTTTATCAATTATAATAAAGGTGAACTGAACTGAACTTCATAAATTTTCTGGTTTTACTTTTACTAGCCTGTGAATCCATGATTTTTGTTCCGGAACCAAGTTCAGTGTGACCATGTGATTCTTTTGTGTTTTTAGTTTGTTTAAGGATGCTGCTGGCTGTTGGTATATTTTTTACAGAAATGTTATTTAGATATTTTTCTTTGACAAAAATCGACATAAACCAACTTACAATACTAATTAACCAAGTTTTTTAGACTATTAGTCAACCTGTTTTTTTACAGTTTTCGAGGCGTTGTTTAAAAACTTGGTTAATTGATCACTTGGCTAATCGTCTAAAAAATTTGGTTAATTAGTGTTGTAAGTTGGTTTTTGTCGATTTTTGTCTAAATTTTTTTTGTCTAGGTAATATTGTTGTATTTTTTATGTACTGAGTAATAGAATGGAGCAATTTTTGGTCTGACTATTTTGAATGTATGATCTATCGAGGTAGTAAGACTTTCAACAATATTATATAGATATATATTTTTAGACAAAAATCGATAAAAATTAACTTACAACACTAATTAACCAACACTACTAGAAAATTTGTTTTTAGTGAGGGATTTTTGAGATGGATAAATATCCCTCACTATTAGTGAGGGATTTAGCTATGAAAAAGCGAAATTCAACATCTGGGCCCATGAGTTACGTTTGTGACGAATATAGAGATGTAAAAATATCCTCTCTAAAAATTTCGTAGCTAAATTCGTCACAAAATGCTGAAAAGACGTTAGAGACGGATTTAAAATGAAAATGTATCCCTCAGTAACAGTGAGGAACTTGGAACCCGTCGCTAATTTCCACTTTCCCTTTTATTTTTATTTTTATTTTTTTTAATTTCACTTAACCCTAATAGTGAGTAAACGCTCGGCACTCTCAGCCTCCTCTCAAACTCTCACTCTCAGCCTCCTCTCACTCTCACACTCACACTGCACTTTCGGCCTCACAAAACCCTCACCACCGCGCCGCCACTCACCCGTCGCCATCAACCACTCCACCGTCGCCACCAAAGTGCGAATCTCTGCAGTTGCGATTCTCGCTCCTCTTCATGAGGATTACGATTAAGATCTATGGTGGTTTGCTCTATGGTGGTTCCGATTAAGATCTTTAGGGTTTGTCGTTCTTATTTTTGTGATCTTTTGTCACGATTAAGATCTTAGGGTTTGGATATTATTCGTGGTGTTGAACTACTTGCATCTAAGGGTTTTTTGTAGCGCTTTAGGTGTTGTCGATTGGTGATTATATCACAAAGAATTAAAGCGGGATAAGAACGGCAATCGATTCTCGATGAATCGATTCTTTGATGAGTTTTATATTATCACAAACAATTTTTGTTTATATCACAAAGAAACACGAGGAGAATCAAAGGAGGTGGAAGTGTGAATGGGATAGGAGAGACTAGAACTTGATAGAAGATTGAAAGAGCGGTGAACTCGAGTCGATCCGGTTCCGTGAGTAAACCGATACTATCAATCATTCAGTGTTTTGGAAGCTCTTTACGGAGCTCTAAGGAAAACGAGGAGTCTTATCTTGATGTTGCGGATAAGATGCTTATGGAGAATCCGTAACTTGCTTTAATGGGTTTTTGTGTACTTGTAATGTAATGAAAGGAGAAGATGTTTATGTAATGAATGTGGGAGAGAGTAGAATTTTTTTTTGGCTCAAAAAAGGTGATACGATTATTGGCGAGAGACGGCCACCGATGGCAACAAGTCTTAGGTCGGTTGTGGTCGGTCTTGCTTTTGCTTATACATATAATGTTAATGCTCCAAGTTCTTAATTTATATATTTCAATAGTAAGGCATTTCGTGGATTAATTGCAGAGACATGGAATGTGACTTGTATTTACTCTCGATTTCAAGCATCACCGCTCCGAAATGTTGTGTCTCGTTATGCGCATTCTATGATAGTACTATTGTTCCTTGCCCCTTATGCACATTTGTAATTGCCAAGGCCTACCAGAACAAAGCGTATCAAGTATAACTTCTTCCCACCTCGTCTCTTTGGAAGTTGCTTCTCTATTTTTTTAGCATTGTAGCTAATCTAGACTAAATTCTCTCGCGCTAGTTATTCTTTCTTACTAAATTGTACTTTTGTTGAAAATTTTGATTCTAATGATAAGACTTGATGATTGCAGCTGCAGGGAGCAAATGTGGTGAATTATCACCGATGGTCAGTGTTCACATCACATGTGCCCCATTCGTGTTCATTGGCATGTGAAACAAATGTGGCTGAATTTTTATGTGACTTGCATTGTTTTGTGGGGCCGGCCTATTTGAATTTCAACCAATAGGGAAAATTAGACAAGATTTGGACGAGAATTAATGAGGAGACAATGCATGATCTTGAATCATAGGATGATCTTTGATACCTCAAACATTGTACCTAGTCTTAGTCTTTATTGACTCACCAAAGATCATAGTACTAATGTTGAAGAAGTAAGTTTATTTTGCCTCTCTTTATTTTAGACTATACTTTCTTGTCTTGTGTTTATTTGATCTAAATAAAAAGTTTCGATTTCAATTGCGGGAAGTATTGAGAATAATAAAAGAACACCGATGATCCTTGTGCTATGGTAAATGGTCGTGTCAAGAGGATCTCTCAAGGTTACTCGAGCATTTGGTGTCGAATTTCTCAAACTGGTTCGTATCTATATATTAATCATGATTAAATTATATCTAAATGAAATCTAATCGATTTAATTCAATTCAATGATGTACATATATGCTATAACAGGATAGACATACTAGTATTATTGTGCGTTTCTTATTATTTGGTTATGTTGTGAATGTTTTGCCCAAATGGAACAATGCACTATTGGAGATGTTTAGAATAGACTACGTTGGGAATTCTCCATACATAACCCGCCTACCATATCTAAAACACCACAGATTAGGCGGTTTGTACATACATTTTGGTTTCAAAAGTTGGGCGGTTTGTACATCCTGTTTTGGTTTCAAAATTTGGATATAATCTCCTTTCCGTATTGGATATCATCTTCCTAAGGTTATAACCTCTCACATCGGCATATGCTTTCCAGTCTTGAAAATTGTAGTCTTGATCCAGGCGATATCTGGATTGAAGATCTTCGTAAATCGATAGCTCTCTTGACTCTTCTTCTTCGCCAATTGTGTGATTTTTATTTCAATAAGTGTGTTCATTCTTTTTTTCAATGAAGATCTTATCACAAAGAATTAAAAAGTTTAGGGACACTATAAAAACGGCGACTGGCTCTGGATGAATCTGATTCTTATTTTAATTTTAATGGGTATGTTACTGCTCTGCGTAAGTCTAAGTTGTTTTTTTTATATTTTATCACAGGGGCAACTTTAGGCAAGTTGTACGCTTGAACTTATATTGTAAAGTTATTCTGTAGAAGTTATAGTGTGTGGTTTACACTTAGATTGATTGAGTAGTAGTGTGTTGAGGAGCAAAAGAAGTTATGGTAAGCCAAGCAGCAAGTCAGACAAGATTTCGGGCATTAAAACATGAGAGTAGCATTGATGGTGAACCAGCGATTATTGTTAGAGTGATAGCATGTTTTCAACCTTTGCATGATTGTCAGGTGAGTAATATCTCACTAATTACTCTTTGTGTTTTTCAGTTGAAGTTCTTTCCTTTTTTATTTTAGAACTATACCAGGCCAGGCATGATGATTATGAAATGAAACTAGCTGTTTAATCAAAAAAATTAATGTCTATATATTATTTATTTCTAAAGCTTCTGTTATCAATTATATATCTGATAATTGATAATGTTATCTTCTAACTCTTTGCAGGCTGAGTACTTTCGTCAATTGCTTAAGCCTGTCACGTAGATAGCTCCACATTTATTTTCTCTTTAAGCTGGAATTTGTAGTTTTCTTTATCTGCCATTTGTTTCGAAAAGAAGCAGCAAGTTATTGAAGATCCCCCCCCCCGTATCAAAGAACCGAAGCATTGACTGGTTGATTCTATTATTGTTTAAGACATTCTTTATTTTCTTTTTGTTCTCAGGAATTCCTCTAAATAAGTGTCTCTACACAATCACTTATATGTTGCATAACACCTATAGTCAATAAATAATTGTTGCAAAACAATTTTTGCTTGGAGGCAATAAACTGGAGAATTAAAGTATTATTGGTAAGCCTCTCTTATCATGCCAATTTGTGTTTTACGTGGTGCTTTTGCTTTATCTGGTTTTATATGGAAGTTCTGTATTTGTATAGTTTGTATATAGCAAGATGTTTATGTGCCTTACTTGATGAACAAACACTTTATAAGCCAGTGGTCTTTTGACATCATGAATGTTTTGCTAGCTATGCTTTATACTATTCCATTGTGCATTACAATTATTTAGTTCTATCCTTGACTGCTTCATGAGCTTTTGTTTATCATTTGAACGATAAAAGTTACAATGAATACTAATCTATAATATGTGCTTAATGCCTAAAACTTGAAATCTGACTCCATGGCCCAATGGATAAGGCGTTGGTCTACAGGAAGGAGAGATTAGGTTCGATTAAAGTGAGTCATTTTTAATCATATTAAGAAACATCCAGTACTTTTAAGAAATTTGTATAATTTTCAAGTTTAATGAATTGGTGGAATTTTGTGGCTTTTAAGTTTAGTATTTTTCCTCTATTAGTGGCGAAAATGACCCTCTCTATTAGAGAGGAAAATTTTCTCTCATTAGCGACGGAAAAATCTCTCTCTATTAGTGACGGATTTTTTCTCTCTATTAGTGAGGATATTTTCCTCACTATTAGCGACGGCGTGTGTGTTTCTCTCATTAGAGGCGCGTGTTTGTTTCCTCGCTTATTATTAGAGGCAGGCTGTTTCTCTCTCTGTTAGCGATGGATTTTTCCTCATTATTAGAGAGGATTATCGTGATCCCTCTAAAAAAAATTTTGTGACGCCAAAATTGTCGACGAATCTTGGTTAAATCGCAAATTCCTCTCTAAATCATTTAAATGACGGATTTTGGTACATTTAGAGAGGATTTTGGGCATCTCTAATTTTTGTTTTTAGTAGTGCAAATTTTTTAGACTATTAGTCAAGTGGTCAATTAACCAAGTTTTTTAACAACGTCTCGAAAACCGTAAAAAAGCAGGTTGGCTAAATAGTCTAAAAAACTTGATTAATTGGTGTTGTAAGTTGGTTTACGTCGATTTTTGTCTAAAAACTTATGTCTAAATAACATTTTGTAAGATTTTGATATCTGTGCGTTTTCGTTGTTTGATGGAATAGGGACAAAAACAACGAGGCAAGGAAAACGTGTTGGGTACAACAGTGTGATTTGATACCCTGTCCTTGTTGAGGGCCACAAAACCTTGTTGGCTGTATCTGGACAAGTGGCTGGTTCATTTATTATTCAGCATGTGGAAAATAAGTCCAACTACACAATTCTTTAATGGGTGTTAACTTTCGTACCCCCCTCATTATCACCACACCCCCATAATATCCCAAACTGACAAAAATCGCGAAAATTTACAAAAATTACGTGGTTTTGTTAAAAAAAAAAAAAAATTAAAAATTTTAATTACTCTAAAAATTTTGAATTACCTCAAAAATAATGGAATTTGGATTTACTGTAATTAGAAAAGATTTTGAATTCACTTAAATGAGGTAATTAGGTTCACATTTGTGAACGGAATTACCTATTTCTGAGAGTAATTCAAAATTACAATTTTTTTTATTTGAACGAATAATTTAGGCTAAAAATCGGTTTTGGACAACATACTCGGATCGTAATGAAACCACGCCCATAGAAGCGAAATAAATCAAGAATCGAAGCGAAATAAATCGGTTTTTGGACAACATACTCCTTTTTAACAACTTAAAATTTGTCTTTTTCACGAAGTCTTTATCAGAACTATTTAAATTATGTACAAGTCATTTCGTGAAAAAAAGAATATAAGCGCAAAGACCAGACGTATCTGCGAATTATCCTACTAATACCCTTTCTAAAACACACGGAAGGTAGTTGCTACGGTCTTACCAATTTTTCCCTCAAATACTAAATTTAATATCTTTAATATACTATTACACAAAGGCAGTTTTTATTTTATTAAAAAATAATATTTGGTAACTTATTTTAAAGTGTTTGCGGATTCCACGAGAATTGCCTTCGTGGTATATAAGCATTACTTTTTTTAGATAAGAATAATTTTATTGAAGGGAGCGTAAAGTGCCAACCCTTACGATGGAAAGCGAGGAAAAAGGCGAGGAGACTCCTCAAAACCTCCCCTGAGCCAAAACTCATTGGGAAAAAGAATCGAGCGAGGAAAAAGAGTATATCTCGCACAAATCGCAGCACTACGGTGAGGATAATCATCCTAACCCACTGCTTTCTCCCACATCTAGATTACATATTGTTTAGGCATTGGAGTGGGTTAGTACACTACATTGAAATAGAAATAGAGGAATTACAATTCAAATTTATAAATACACCACCTCCAAATATAGCATCGATACGAGTCACAACCGAATCGAGACTTGGTTCCTCGTTCTTGAAAATAGCCTGCATTCCTTGCGATCCATATGCTCCAACAAGTCGTCACCCATATAAGGTGTTTCTTTCTCTTGGACTTTTTCCTTTGCGCGATTGGCGCGCACCTATGAAATAGATCCATTATGTTCTATGATGAGTCAAAAACCAAACCAAGCCAAGCAACCGACACTAGACCAAACCGAACTCGCGAACAAACGGGAGGAAAACAAATGGTGCAGTTTAGCAGACTCATTGCACATGGGACATATAAGCGTCCTCGGTGAGTGCAAAATATTTCTTTGCAACAATTCGTTTCGCACCGGCAAAGAATTCGACAACAACTGCCAACCGAACAACAATACCTTTGAAGGAGCTGCTGTTTTCCGAAAGGACGTCCAAAAATTCGGAGGATCTCAGATCATTGGAGATGTAGTCATCTCGGACCGGTGGAAATAATATGACTTAACAGAAAATAGCTTAGACGGATCGTGAGGCCAAATCCACTCATCCTTCTTACCTCACCTCACAATGGGAGCGCTTTCTTTGTAAGATGCTACTAAGAATGTCACCCTCACCGCTTAATAAGCGGTCCGTTGAGTTCTCGCCACGGAACCATCCACACATGAGCGGATCTACATATATTTGAGGGAGTTCAAGTGAACTCCTCAAATAATAAAATTAACACCGATACTTTAGGGAAAAATGTTTTTGCATCTCCTGAAAAATATGTTTTGCACCCAAGTTCTTAGTTTGACCAAAGTTTCTAATTTTGCACCACTCTAATGCACCACACTCACACAATCACTCACACTCTTATATTTTATTTTAAAAAAGTTTCTTGTCTCTCTATCTCCTTGGATCCGCTTCTTGTTCTTATTATCTTAATTTTGAATCTGTTAGTACTATTTAGTTTGTATTTTGTGTTAGTGTTATTTAATTTGAATTTTTACCAACAACAATGGTGATCCGAGTGGTAACTTGGATCCCATCGCAATGTCTCGAGTTCAAATTTTGGGTGTGGCAAAAACTCGGTTGGAAAGGAGCACCAATATTGATATTTTTTTAGTGCTATACATTGAGAGTGATGTATTCGATAAACCGACTACGAGCTTATTATTCAACGATTTGAATATGAAATCACGTAGAGGACAAATTATGAAATGTATAATTCATTTATTTAAATATATTATAGTTGTTTTTAATTATATTTTTAGTAAATTGTGTATTTAAATAATTTGACTTTTTCGACCTGTGGGTCCCTGGATCATCGCATGACCACACCCAAGAATCATTGTGCCAATGTCCCGCACTAGATACCAAAATGTGCTCTTTTAATCTTTTTGATCCTTCATCTTCCATTTAGGTTTTCATTTTGTTCCTTTATTTTTTTCTTACTTTGGTCTTTTATCTTCCATATGTGTTTTTACATTTGGTGCTTCTAAACAAAAATCTGAGAAAAATGAAAAACATTATGAATGTCTTTCATGAACACCAAAAACACTTCGATTTCTTGTTTATTGAATAACTCATGCAATATGCGACTAAATTGAATGAAATTGGACTCTAACTTGAATAAAATTTCACAAGAAGTTTAATGGAACCAAAATTAAACTCAAAAAAGTGCTTCTGCGCAAAATCACTTATGGAACTGAAATCTTGAATGTAAATTTCAAAAAACCTTCAATCTCATTAATTGTGATTTTGCTATAAAACACTAAATTGAACGATTCTTGAGCCTAAAATACTCAAAATTCAACAAGGAATCAGAATGTGTAAAATATTTTGTTTAGAAAAGTGCTTAAAATGCAAACGCTGTCAAAAAGCAATTTACATTTACATAACGTGTTTTGGCTCTTATTTGCTCATTTCTTAACTAATTCGTGTCAAACCAATTGCGTTCAACTCGTATTGAGTGCAAAAATTAAACTATAGTAAAAGGTTTCAACAAAAACGATGCAAAGTCGAGAACGATGTGAAAAACATAAACTTTCATTCGTGTTTCTGTTTTTCATATCGTTCTCGAATTTGCATCATTTTCGTTAAAACCGTTTGCTTTAGTTCAATTTCCGCACTCAATACTAGTTGAACGCAATTGGTTTGACACGAATTAGTTGATAAATGTGCAAATGAGACCCAAGACACGTTTTAGAGATGCAAATTATTTTTCACGGTATTTTGCATTTCAATGCTTTTCTAAACAAAATGCTTGCCATATACTGATTCCTTGTTGAAATTAGAGCATTTTAGGCTCAAGAATCGTTCAATTTGGTGCTCTATAGCAAAATCACCTTTTGAGATTGAAGGTTTTTTGAACTTCAAAATCAAGATTTTGGTTTTAGAAGTGATTTTTCTTGATAAGCACTTTTTTTGTGAGCTTAATATTGGTTCCATTGAATTTCTTGCAATTCTTTTTCCAAGTTAGAGTCTAGTTTCATTCAATTTGGTCGCATATTGCATGAGTTATTCAAGAAACAAGAAATCGAAATATTTTTGGTCTTCTTGAGTACATCACAGTGTTCTTCATTTTTCTGTATTTTTGTTTAAAAGAACCAAACTGAAACAAATATAAAAGACAAATGACCAAAGTGAGAAAAAAAAGATAAATGACTAGAACGAAACCTAAATAGAAGATGAGGGACCAAAACAGGATAAAAAAAGATAAAGAACAAAAATGAAACCTAGAGCAAATATAAAGGACCAAAAGTGTTATTTAGCCTATAATAAAATGAGCAATAGATTGTCTCCTATGGGTTTTGTGTGACGCGGCGCGACTTGTAGGGTTTGTGCTTCCGGCACTACTAGGCATTGGTATGGTTGGCAAGCTTGCTGCTGTCTTCTCGGCGCAATGCAATTGTGTCCCTCTCCTCTTCATGTCTTCTCTTTCCTCGGACCATGAGAAGGTATGTAGCAATGATCATTGTTAAAAAATTTGGTCATATATACAATTTCTATGAAAATTGTGGCAATCTTTACTCTTACTTCATCTACATTGTAATCCATCTTCGCATTTCTCTTCAATAAACTTTGGTATGAATTCTAATTCCCCCTTTTGTGATCTTGTCTGAATTTTGCTCACCCTTCTTATTTTCTTAAATTTTTATGCAAGTTTGATTCAAAATCATGGAAATATCCTTTAATTTTTTGGTATATGAGAACAGACCACATCAAAATGGTGGATAGAACAATGTGAATAAACTGTTGTCGACGAGACCAAATTATAGTGAAGGTTTAATTGGCACAACTGTGTGTGTAGTCGCATTTCAGAGCAACAAGGGATCAAATTTGGACTCTTCGACATAGCAAACTGATACTGTGTCCGAGCAATTGTTTGGGGTGCTCATGGATAGGTTTTGGCCATAATCAATCTAGTAGGGTTCTTGGCGGTGCAATTTGATTCAATTTTGATAGAAAAAGCCATCCGAACCACGAGTAAAAATAAACGCGGTTTGGTTTGGTTTAATTGGTTTTAGAAAAATTCGAACCAATACGAACCGAATCAATGTGGCTTGGATTGGTTGATTTTTACCAATGAAAAAACCTAATTCGATCTAAAGTTAAATTAATTAATTTAACTCTAAAGAGCCAAATATATAAAAAAAAGTGATTAATATTTTATTCACATATGAACGGCCAAACTTAAAATAGATACTTAATGCTACTAAGTAAGTTGTAAAGATGTGTGAGATATAGATAACGTGTGTGTTTGTGTAATTAGATTAAATAGGCTTTTTTATTTTTTTAATAATACATAATAATACGATAATACGTGAGGGTTGGTTTGGTTTTAGAAAAACAAACTGTCATCCATACCGAGCCAATCGATTGAGTGAAAAGTGACTCGAACACATTCAAACCAAAGTGGTTTTTTTTTTGTGGTTATCGATTTGAGTTGATTTAGTTTGCAGTTTTGTATAGATGTGATTCGTTTTTTTTTTGACAAAGATTTGATTCGTTTTAAACACCCTACAATCTAATGCCTCATAAAACCCATTTGTTAACTTTAAAACCAATCCGTCCTGTTTTCCATAATTGGTTACAATTTTACAAAACCAGATACAAAATTGGACATATCATCATAATCAGCTATAAACCGGGTAATTTGTAAAAGCATGGGCATAAAACCGATTTTTAAGACAAATTTTTATTCTTAAAACCGAATTTGGACATAAAAAACACGGGTTTTTAGGCTTAAAACCGGTTTTGGACTTCAATTAATAATTTTGATAAAAATTATCCTACAGATTTTACAGAAGCTAGAAGACAAATGCCATATACTATGGTAATGTTCTCATTTGCCATCACATGCTTAATTCATTCTTGACATTCAAATTCAAATTCAAATATAATAGTAACATTAAACCGGTAACCACAACTGAAATATTTAGGACGAAATTAGAGAAAGTGAGTTATTTACCAGGTGAGAACCTAAGGATGGAGAACCATTTTGATGTGCGTCAACAACCACAGAAGCACCGTTGAGTGGATCGGATTCAGAGGAAAACTGTTATTGATTTTGAAATACTTTTGGTTTGTTTTTGCACTTTTAGTGTGTTTTTGATACAATAAGGAAAAGAGCACCAAAAAAGAAAAGAAAATAGAAACTAATTAGACACGAACAAACTCTACACCCGAGGCATCAACTACCAAATGAGAGGACAACCCAGGAGGAGGAGACTCAAAAACAATCTAGGGATCACTACCAGCAACTCCGACTTTAGCTAGGAAATCCGCGCAAGCATTCACTTCCCAAAAGCGTGTGAATGATCAACTGAACATTTCAATCTCTATAAATCAAACTTTTATATTCTGAATGATAGAGTATACTTACTCCACTTGTTGAGTGGGGTTGTAACCAATTTGAGAATATTCTAAGAGTCCGAATAGCACACAAGCGAGCGATATCCTAGGTTCCAAGCAAACAAGAGGCCGTGATACAAAGCTAAAAGCTTAGCATGGAGATTATTGGAGATACCAATGAAGCCCGCAAAACCTCCGAGCCAAGAACCACTTGTGCTTTTTGTGTTTGTTTTTTAGTTTTGAACTACTTGGTTTTTTAGTAAAACCATCTGAACCCTTTGATTGTTTAACTATTATTATTATTATTATTATTATTGTTGCGAATAATGAAAAAGATAAATCTCGTGCAAAGTACTAAAAGAAATTATTCATCGGAAGTAATATAACTGGATAAAATTCATGTGGATCCCATTAATTATTTAGTTGGTCCCATTTCGAGAGAATGTTGGAGGGGAGTTGCTAACAATTATCTTTTGTAGGCATGACAACAAAACCCGAACCTGCGGCACTCCACCCGCCCACCCGAGTTTGATGGGAATACGCTTTGATGGGGGCGGGGGCGGGTTCGAGGATGTCGATACCCACCCCGACCCGCCCAAACCCGCTCAACAACAACATTAACTATTTATTTCATTTTATTTTATGCATATATATTCATTGATTTTGTTTCATAATTTTGTTTATTTTAAGTTTTGATCTATTTTGAAAAGAAAAGTCTATTTAATATTTTTAACTTTATTTTATCATTGTATAATAGCTATTATTTTATTAAATTAATTTTCGTTAATATAATTTTTTTTTTTTTTTTGCATAAGATAAGATAGTGACTTAAACGTGACCATGAACCCGACATTGGGACGGGGATGGGAGATATAAAACCCGACTTAGAGGTAGGCGGGACGGGGAAACGCAAAACCCGCCCCCGCCCCGCCCCGTTGCCATGCCTAATCTTTTGTTGGTTAATAAGACTAATGTCGACAAAGTTTGTTGTCTTTTGATACTACAGCATATGCAACAAGATTAAATATATATCATGAGTAGTAACGAAATCATTATTAAAATAAAAGAACCAATAAGTAGTGACTATCAAATATTGTACTAATACAGATCTATATATGCATATAAGGAATAACAATTTCCTTCAATCATATATGACACTCATTGGTAGGGTACAGTCAAAATGGAAAAAATCAAACATACATTTTTATATTAAAGAATTGAAATATGTACAAACACAAAATCAAAATGTGATTTGATGTTATATTAGCAATAAGAAAGACACCTACCAATCGCAAAATGTTATCTCCATAACACAAGCCATGCATTCTGAACTATGGAGTGCAATGCAATATATAAAGATTGATCTCCGAATCATAGAGGTAACAGTGTCGTGAATGCTGAAAGTTGATGGAAGACCGGGCAATAACACAAACAATTTTCTCAAAGGTAAGCTCTAGAAGCTTCCAAGCCCCCATCGATCGGCCTGATAGATTTCAATGATGGACAATACCATGGTGTCGTGAATTAACTTTGTTAAGTGTTTGAGATAAGTTAGCTCACAAAGTTGGACTCATTTGGAAAACACTATATATTTCAATTACAATTTATGGTTTGTTCAAGATTCGACCGGTGTGTGGACCCTTTGGAGATCTTTGTCAACCATTGTGATTTAATTGACTCGAGGGATTAGCATATACAATTAGGTATAAATGATAGGAGTTATATGAAGGTAATTTGGGGTTCGATCCCCGTACCCCTAAGAAGCCTGGATACGGGATACGATACGACACGATACGTGAATACATGAAAATTTGAAAATCAAGATACGATACGGCAGAGATACTTCAATAAAAAATTAAATTAAAATTTAAAAATATAAAACATAAAGATATATGTGATCAAAATAAGTAAGCACAATACCAACAAGGGTTGGTCCCATGTCAAAAAAAGAAGGGTTAGTGCAGTGGAAGCTGACTCGGATCCCATTCCAAGGTATCAAGTTCAAATATTAGGTGTGAGAAAAACTCTATTGGGAGAGAGACCACCACACAGCCAAGCAAAGTCGAGTACTCGTGGCTAGCCAGGTTCTCCGGTGTAGATTAGTCATCGGCAAAGCCTGTGGAAACTGTACACCAATGAGATGGTAACTCAAAAAAAGTAAGTAAGCAGAGTTATATGTCTTTTCCCACCCATTTTAAAATATATTCTTCCTCATACGAACATGTATTCGGTAAGTATATTCTTCCCCAGGATACGTTCCAGTAAGTATCCAGTAAATATATTCTTTCCCAAGATACGTATCCGAACGTATCCGGTAAGTATTCGATAAATATCTAGTCTTTTTTTTATTTAAAAATAAACATAAATTCCAGGATACTCTCAGGATAGGTATCCGACACGCATCGATACGTATCGGATACGGATACATGACCTATTTTGGAGCATCGGGGCTTCATAGCCGTACCCCCACCCCTCTCTCCGTATTTAGTGAGTTCAATTTTTTTGCTGAATTTAATTCCTACCACTTTTTTATTGAATTAATCTCTCTCTCTCTCTCTCAAACATTTATTTCAACACTTATTTCAGCACTTCTTTTTTGTTTCAAAGTAATTTTTATTTTCATTTTTAAATACGTTTGTTTTGTTTTTTTAGGTTGATGTAAACCTCTAAAACTGATCTAAAAGATAACAATGTATTTTCAAATATTCCGACTAATTACATTTTACCTGATTATATTCATATTAAATAGGTATTTGGCAACGAGAGCGGCAACAGTAGCAACAAAGGTAGTGGCAACGAGCGCGACAACGAGAGCGACAATGGAGGAAACAAGGGTGGTAACCCCATTTTTAATATACGAATAACACTATTGCTTTTTTCCAACTTTCTAAAACGCAAGTTTTTTATGCAAGTTGAAATATAATTTTTTTTATCGATTTTTTCCTTTCCTTTTATTAAATTTTACAATTTTCAAAACAATTATTATTTTTACTATTAACTATTTTAATTGGTTTTTTTAGGTTGATGTAATTAATGCTATTGATATGAAATACAATAATGTATTTACAATTATTCAGACTAATGAAATTACTCTATCCGAGTCTATATATTCATACAAAATAGATGCCAATTTTTTTTAACTTTTCGCAATTTAATTTATTTTGCGAAGGGAGCAGAAACGAAAGCCGCCATGGGAGCGACAATGGGGCAACAACGAGTTGAGCAACGGGAGCGGTAATGGGACACTACAACATTTTTGGTGTTAAGCAATATTTTTCAAATATAGATTAAGACAATGTTATCTATTGTCTAAGGCAACATTTTTTCGCACTTTCTAGCAACATTGTCGAAAAATGTTGTCGAAAATCTAAAAAGAGGCCATATTTATTATGCGCGCCTGATGCAACATTTATAGAATGTTGCTACATTTAAGTACATGGAATGGTTATTCCTTAAACATAAAAAGACAACAGTTTAAAAACGTTGTCTTTTGCTTATAAGCAACATTTTTTGACTGTTGTATACAATATAAGGAACAATTTTAACATTTAACTATTTAGCTAAAAATACTAAAACCATTTTGCAACTGTACTCTTAACTTTATTTAATTTCATAAAATTATTAATAATACTATATATATATATATATATATATATATATATATATATATATATATAATCCATAAAGTTGGACTCACATTTAACTTTAAATCTTAATGATATAAGTAGTAACTTAAAATAAATGGATTAAGTGCAAAATAAATAATCTATAAAAGTTGTTAACGATCAAATGAGTTCGGACACTAATTCAAATCCATAATCATAAACAAAGTGACAACGTAGTTTAATCAATTCCAATCCTAAAGCTAGAACTTAACAAAAAAAAATCCAAAGCAGATATTTCAGAGCTAAGATCAAATTTATTCTTCATCTCGAAACTTATCGAGAAAATCTTTCAACACCTCATCACTTTCATCTTCTCCATTGAGATCATTCTGCAAAAAAGAATAAGAAACATTATTATACCAATTTTTTTAAATGTAGATATAATAATTTTGTAGGCACAGAAGAACAAGTAGAGCAATTTGCGTATCATCTAGCACCTACTGCCTATCTAAAGCACCAAACTAGTTTGTATTTGCAGCATCAAATCATAGATTACATTGAGTAGAGAAATAGGGACTACCCAAACATCATTAGCAAAGCACAAAAAAAACATTTTCTAAATTTTACGAGGCAAAGTTTCTACTTTCTAGGGCTCATTCGATGCTTCCACTTTTGTTGAGCTCTACTTTTAGTGTTCCTTGCTTATTAAATTAAAGAGGGTAAAATAATTATTTATTATATATATATATATATATATATATATATATATATATATATATATATATATATATATATATATATATATATATATATATATATATATATATATCATACTTACACTAAATACAATATAAATCTTTGTTTTACAATATACAAACTCCAATATTCACAAATCTGCCTAAAAAATGAGGTTCTAGAACATTTGAAGGACGATGTTTGAGCCTCTCAGTCATGTTTGAATAGTTCGCGTGCTTCTTCCGGCAAAATAAACTTTAACTACAAATTGTAACGAAATAATAGTTAAAAAAGTCAAATAACGTGAAACAAAGAGACATGCATATTGTTTTTGATTATATATACATACCTTAGTGAATGCCCAAATATGCCTTAAATTACAGTCTGGTACTTTTATCCAATTTGTATAAGTTAGAGGACAACAAGTACTGCACTACTCAAGGGAAATTACTATTGAGTACTTAGATCATAATTTTAGATCAAAATCCTAAACAAAAGCAACATACTTATGGGATCCCTTCCCCAGGAATTGGATGACTCTAAGAGCATGAATTGGATTCAACTAAAAGCATTGAAAATTTTGATGTTCTAATTAATGTCTAATCTAACATCATGATATGTTTGTTCTTCGTTTCATTAACTTGAATAAATATTGACAATACTGTTGTGTGACTAACATAAAAAAGTAGATTGTTAATTAGCCAGCATATCCACAGCATGCTTGCTACTCATCCCCAAAAGAATAACACATTGTGTTCCAAGAATAGAACTTTTATATCAAGAAGAACAAGAAAAAGGAAATAAGAGAGAACAAAAAATGAGAAATGACTATAAGGTTCTTATATCCTATTCTTCTCTGCCTAACCCTCAAATCCAATCCAGCCATCAGTTAGGTAAGAAAGAACATTAGTTTGCTGCAATGAAGCCTATTTTCTTAGATATAAAACACTAAACCAGTATCCATACAACATAGTGTGTCATATCTTGCAAATAATCATTTCAGATAGTAATTGGGCATCATAAAAAAATATTAGTTTTCAATTTACTTCCATTACAAAGGTCGAGAGCATATAAGGTAGAAAAGAAAAAACAATAGAGAGCATTCTAAGCAAAAAGAGGATCTAGTATATGAAGTATGTAAGTCAGACATGCTATCTAGAACCAACATTATAGCAGAATATCAAATACAACAAACAAGAACTCCAAAAAAGGACAAAAACAAGAACCCAAAGTTTATTTTTTTCACTCATAGGAGGGAAAAGTTAGCGCCCAATAAAAACAATTATGTCCGTTTTTATTATTAATTAATTAATTAATCTTAATAAAAGGTAACATGTAGGAACTATAGCCTTTTAAAAAAGTTATGACAACAATTCTCAACTGCCCTATGTAAATTTAATGGAACATTTATGAAGTGTTGTAAACAAATAGGTTTAGTTACAAGCTAAAAATGTAGTTATATACATTTTAGAGAACATTTACTCAATGTTGCGAAAAAGATGTTATGTAAAACACATACTTTATGACAACATTTTTTGAATTTTAACTAATCTCTCTTAGGCAACAGTTTTTACCTGTTGTAATATTATAATTATTATACAAGGATAAAAAAAAGTTAAAAAAATATTATAGTAGACTTTTTTTATCGAAAATATATCAAAATTAAAAATAAACAAATTTTATGAAACAAAATGAATGAATATGCATACATAAAATAATTCGGAGTCTTTTAGCCTTGTTCCAATCTGTTACTGGTTTTAAAATATTTTTTGGTTTATTTTTTTGCTTTTTGTGTTTTTTTTTATACAATAAGTAAAAGAGCACCAAAAAAGAAAAGAAAACGGAAACTAACTAGACACGAACAAACTCTACATCCGAATGCATCAACTACCAAATGAGAGGGACGACTCGGGAAGAGGAGATCGACTCAAAAACAATCCAGAGTCACTACCAGGAGCTCTAGCTTTAGCTTGGAAATCCACGCAAGCATCCTAAAACGTGTGAATCAATTGAACATTCCAATCTATATAATTCAAATCTTTTATATGTTGAATGATAGGAGCATACTTACTCCACTTGTTGAGCAGGGTTGTAACCAATTTGAGAACATTCTGCGAGTCTGAGTAGCACACTGGCGAGCGATATCCTCGATTCCAAGCAAACAAGAGGCTGTGATGCAAAGCTAAAAGTTCAACATGGAGATTATTGGAGATACCGATGAAACCTGCAAAACCTCCGAGCCAAGAACCACTTGTGCGTTTTGTGTTTGTTACTTAGTTTTGAACTACTTATTTTTTTTAGTAAAACCATCTTAACCCTTTGACTGTTTAACTATTATTATTTGTGTTTTTTCTGATTCTTTTAGCCTTAATAACTCGAATAAAGCCGACAAACAACATTTGAGCCTAGGCATAGTGTGTCTGATAGGCGTCTAACTCGAAAGCAATAAATAATAGTTTTTTTTCCTTGTGCAATATCTCATATGAATCATAGGTTAAGGCAGTGACAACCTCTTAGGACTCACTGAGTTTTTGGGCGGAGAGAGGAGAGTCCACTTGGAAGGTTTTGTAATTTATGTGTTGTAGTACTAGGTTTCCATCCAAACTTGTTAACCAAGTGTTATGTTTTTTGTGTAACTTCAAATTAGTAGAAGTTGTGTCTAAATTGTTTTAATATTTAATTATTTTTGTAACATAAGACTAAAAAAATAACAAAACAGGGTTTAATTCAAAGAATGAAACAATAGACAAAAAAAAAGATTTTTTGCTATAAAAGGGTCTTTTCTCATCCAAATTGCTTTCTAAATTAATTTGTTGACAAAAACGACCATAGACTATTTGTGTGGAAAAATAAGATGATGTGAAAGTATACACAGCCTACAAGTAATATAGAGAAGAGAGATCGTACCCACAGGGATTGGATTAATTCTTAAGGTTTATATACATAGAGATTCGTGTTGACTAACCTAGTAGCAAACAAATATTGATGGTGTGAGAATAGAAAACTATGTAAGATGGATTAGGACTTGGGAGTGTTGCCGGTGGAAGAATAAAGCGGCCACCGATGGCGGATCCCTACTACCCGTACACTACTCCAATAGTTGCCGACGGAGCAAGCATTGGAAGAAGTGGCTTTGCTGGTTACATTCCATCCGAGCCATCATCTCTGGCTCACTACAACAGATTTAAGGATTTGCAGCGTTTTTTTTGGCCATTGGTAGTGTTTTAAAACGCTAGAAAAGCTGGCGCTACGAATGCGTACCCCCCATTAGTAGCGTTTTAAAAACTCTAGGGATTGTCAGAAATGCGTAGCGTTTTGTGATAAAACGTTGCGGATCTTCCTTAGCGTGTTTTGGACATACGTAGCGTTTTTTTTAAAAACGCTAGCCATTGACCCAGCGTGTTTCGCTCATACGTAGCGTTTTTTTTAAAAACGCTAGCCATTTTGTAATGTAATGTTGTCCATACCTAGCGTTTTCTGTAAAACGCTAGGGATCCTCTAGCGCATTTTATCCATACCTAGCGTTTTCTATAAAACGTTAAGCACTACAACAGATTTAAGGATTTGCAACGTTTTTTTTGGGCATTGGTAGCGTTTTAAAACGCTAGAAAAGCTGGCGCTACGAATGCGTACCCCCCATTAGTAGCGTTTTAAAAACACTAGGGATTGTCAGAAATGCGTAGCGTTTTGAAATAAAACGCTGCGGATCTTCCTTAGCGTGTTTTGGACATACGTAGCGTTTTTTTAAAAACGCTAGCCATTGACCCAGCGTGTTTCACTCATACGTAGCATTTTTTTAAAAACGCTAGCCATTTTGTAATGTAATGTTGTCCATACCTAGTGTTTTCTGTAAAACGCTAGGGATCCTCTAGCGCATTTTGTCCATACCTAGCGTTTTCTATAAAACGCTAGGGATCCTCTAGTGCATTTTGTCCATACCTAGCGTTTTATCTATAAAACACTAGGTATTGAATGATTTTTTAATTTCATTTCTAGCGTTTTTCTATAAAACGCTACGTATTGACCGATTTTTTTTTAAATATTTTTTTATTCTCCCTTTTAATTACAAGTTATAAATTCATTCCCTGCCAACAAAATTCATCCAATATCATTCCAACAAAATTCAGCCAATATCATTACAATCCAATATAGATACACACATATGTACATATCACCAAAAGACCATATTAAACTAACAAGTACTTACAACATAATATATATATATATATATATATATATATATATATATATATATATATATATATATATATATATATATATATATATATATATATATCCAAATCATCAACATAATAACTAACTAACATTATTAAATTAACTCAAAAGTTGCTACAAAAATCTAGAAACATAACAGCACCACTCCCCCCTTACTGTTGTAAGTTGTTCATCAGAGTAATGCTGGATGTGATTACAGTGAAGAAAATACTGAAAAATAAAATGAATTAAAATTAGAATTAAAATGGTTATTAAATGTGAGTAAGTATTATAATATCAATATAAAAAAGAAATCTAAGTAGTTACCTTGATTGGAATTACTACTTTGTCGTGAGTGATAATCTCTCTCATATATCTCATAGTATAGTACCCACAATCATTGTTATTTGGCTGTTTAGGACACTACAAAGCAAAAGATTAGTTAATTAATTGTCACATTTTTATGACCCAAAAATTCAATTAAATTTATAAGAATATTGATAAAAACTTACAGTTATCGGTATCCATTTTGTTTTACTCGAGTATCCCCAATATTGTCTCAAAACACTGAAACGTCATACATATATATAACTAAGTTAAACAAAATACATATATTAAATTATAAAAAATGAGAGGGTTACACATACACACCTGTCAACTATCTCTACGAAGTCTACGTAGACTTTGTAATGACCTTGAAGTGAATCCAGATAGTACACAGTATTTCTCTTAGGGTTTATTGCAAACAATACCCAATGTTGCCTGCAAGTAAATGAATCACGAATGACTACACATTTACACTATAATACAATCCTCAAAATAAATAACCAAGTGATTGAAGACTAAATTTCTCACCCTATATTGAGTGGTGCAAAAAATAATAAAGATTCATGATCAAAATGTTTGGCGATACACAGGCGTGAAAGGACATAACTTTCAATTTGACTCTTCCTAGCCATAATATCCTCTGGTTTAGCTTGATCCCACACAACCATACACTCTGGGCAAAAGAACAAAAACTTTTGTGTCCGTTGCGAAGGGACCAGCATCTCATTGTACAAAAACCTATAAATAATATATATACAACTTTCAGATCCTCATATATACTCAAATATATACAACTATTGTGTACAAATAATTTAATACATACCTCATATATACTCTAATAACACTCACAGTGGCCCATTCCATGTCATATACAGCTTTCAGATCCTCAACATTGAGAATCACAATCTGTTCCACTCCCACAATTTCATCGGTCGGTAAGTTAATAAGGTCACGACCGGGCTTCATTTTTGTAATCATGTAGACCTTTACATAAGTGATGAACTCCTCGAATTCATCATTGGGAGATTTAACAAGATGTTGGACTGGGTGTATTTCCTTTCCTTTAATAGAAGGAGATGGTCGGGACACTTTGTTATTGTCGGTGGAAGGGGAAGGTTGAGATCTGACCTTGCTAACACTCTTTTCCTTAGATATTCCTTTTTGGGGTACCTGTATATATTAAAAAAATATAACAATGAGTCATTAACTTATTAACAAAAATATTGTCACTTACAACGACAAGTTGTGCAGGCCATACCACAAAAGTGCTTGACCCACAGTAAATATATCCGCACTAACAATTGGAATAGACAATGGTGCAAACCCCTCAATTGAATAGTCTACTCTAACTCTCAAATGGTTTTCAGGCATGGGTAACTTGTGCATTGTGGCACTCAATTGGTTACATAACATGCCCACTGCAACCTTTCGATGTGGGTTTGCAATATATAGCTCACATTCAGCGTTATCCTAAATCAATTATAAAGAAAAATAAATATACATGATAATTTGATCAAATACATATGTACAAAAAGCAGGTCGAGTAATAATAAATACCTATGTTGAAGGGATGGTGCAGCTATCTCGGGCGCTATATTGGGCAGGTGAGGGTGCAGCAGGTGATATAGGTGCAGCAGGGGGAGGTGCAGTAGGGGATGGTGCAGCAATGGATTGTGCAGCAAGGGATTGTGCCAAGAGCTGCTTATACATCTGTCTCTCTTCCATTAATACAACAACATTCTTGGATATCTGGCCATACTGTGCCGCCATCACTTTACATTGCCCGCACGCCCTGCTATGGCTCTTTGGCCCAAACACAGTGGTAGGAGGAATGCCATATCCATAACCTCTTGTACGGCCCTTATACTCTTCCCTTCCCAAGGCACGAGCAATGATATCTTGTTCACCAGAGCAATCTGTTAACTCTCCTTGTGATACAGATTGTGATATGCATTCCTGATGCACAAACATAAGTATATAATGATCAGAAATGATGATCATATGGATGTATATAATGAGACACAAATTCCAACTTGCTAGGAATCATAAAAATTACAATACTTGAATTTTGGAATACTTACAATTATGTCCTTGACCTCCTTAGTTTTGGGATCCACAATGTCACCATCTTTGTTTTGTCGGGCCTCTAACCACACAGTACAACGATCAAGGGATTCTTGAGTTGGATCTTTCCCCTCTTTCAGTAACTATTTAAGTTTAATAATTGTTAATCAACTGTAAATTAAAAGATTCATTAAATCATAATAAATTAAACTAATTGTGTGTTACCAATCTTTCTTCGAGAACTTGATATCCACTAGAACCTCCTCTATAAGGGTACTCGGGATTAGAAGCTCTTTCTTTATTCGCTTTGCTCTTTTTCTATTTAAAAAGATAAGTATACATTAATGAATGATATCTAGTTGTCAAATATATATATATATATATATATATATATATATATATATATATATATATATATATATATATATATATATATATATATATATATAACTTAAATAATTAATATACTAACCAAGAAAGTCGGATCTGTAGTGCGTATATGTACAAATAAACTCCAATCCTCCTTAGTTATAATTCAGGAATACAATGGTGGAGAAATTTCGATGGTCCCATCGTGGATAACTCCGATGCAACCTTCCACCTTCCTTGAGTATCCAATCTTTTCGGGTATCATCCACATCAAAGTGTTTCTGCTTATACATAAAAATGGATTAAATAAATATAACTAAAAAATCACTAAATAAGATTATTAAAGAGGTCTAAAATTATATACCTGTATTAAGGACCAGAAATCATCTTTCAGTTTAGGCAAAACTTTATTATCTTTCTCATTCTAACTTTTAATCGAAATTGGAAACATTTGCTTCACCTTAGTACCAATAAAAGTTATCAAATTTGTGCCGTTCTCTCCAATAGGCAAACCTTTAACACTCCATCTGACCTGCATTAAATCATTAAATAATTAGATAACTTTGAAAGGTAGAGAACAACATTAATAATTAGTAACTTACTGAATATTTCTCGTGTCCTTTACTTATCCGATGGATAATTTTCCTTTTCGCTGTCATTCCACGGGGAGTGAACTTCTTTGTGTTTCTATGACCACCCCCATCACCACCCTGACCACTCTCATGATCACTAAGTGATGCCATCTGACTTGCAAAACGGCGTGGAAAAAGCTACAATGATCCTGCAAATTGAGGATCATAAAGAGGATGAAGCCAATCACAAAATATCTTCTTAATAAGTATAAAGTATACTTCAAACTATTATGACAGAACCTCAACTCCCGGAAAACAACTCTAGGAAAATCAAACAAGATTTCATTCAATTCCTAATCATTCTTAATGTTCTGGGCGCCATATTGTTCAACTTTATACAAAATCATCATGCGTTGATTAGTCCACAAGATATATCACAAGAAAGAACATAAAAACATTAATGTCACTTCGACCTGGGGATCTGCATTCCGATTTGGTCATAGACCCCAACAAATGAAACTCACGATATGGTGGTTTAGGCGTCTTAACCCTCGGTGGCGTCCCAGTCAAGCTAACCATACCGCACACCCCCTTTACTTGAGGTGTCTTTAATCTTTTCTTTTATTTCTTAGTTTATGTATATATAAATGTATATAGGATAATCTAATCATACATTCAGCTAGCCAAACTATAACTCTTAGTTTGGTAATAACTTCATAGCTACTTGTCTTTAAAAATTGAATGAAAATAGCTAGCTCTATGTGCAATTATCTGATCACTAACATCACCTAACAGAAAAAAAAAGTAATTCTAAGTGAGAAACTAAGAGCTTCCTAACAAATTGTTTACTTACAAACTGAATTACAAACTCAATAAAAGCCATAGATAAGAAAATTCTGAACATGCTTGATAAACTTTAGTAGTTTGCTACATAAGTTCCCAAATTTAGAACAGAATTTAATATATCAAAACTCAATGAAATCATGCAAATGAGTGTCTAAATAAGTCTAGTTTTCATAACTATGCCCAGTTTTATGAAATACAATTGGTGTAGCAACTTATGGTTGAACTTTAGATTGCAATTAGTGTTGTATGATACTTGAGAAAAATAGTAATCAACAAGATAGCAAGACACTCATTCTAACTTTAGATAGCAAGACAACAACTATTCTCCAACTTGTAACACACATTAAATTGTCAATACTCATAAACTTTAGTAATTGCACTCTTACACAGCACACAAGCTGTTTCAACCTACTAGAAAACTCTCTTCTAGTTTCCTAAATGTTCGCTTTTACCTTACAAAGTAGAATCACCAACAACACTCATCTCTCTTTAGGTAGTTTGATGTGAAGTTTACAAGATAATGTTTACAATAAGGAGGTATGGGTTTTGAGATGATAAATATCTTGAATCAGATTAATACAAAGTAATATATGTTGCAAAATAAGCTAGCACACACTCAATAAAGAGATCCCAGATCTAAACTTGTAGAAGTTTGAGTGTGGGATGAGAAGGTTGATTCCTTTGAGAAACTTGACTTTCTGTAGGTTGCAATAAACTCTCATACTTTGAATCTTCAGAATGAGCTTCTTAAATAGCCATGGAGTATGAATATAGCCATTAGAAACTTGAAGAGAGCCGTTTGGAGTATCCATTGGTCCATAGAAGTGATGTGAAGTAAGGTACAAAAGTTGACAGCTATTGAACCTTCTCAAGCTTTGCTTTATACTTTAACTGCACCTCTGAACCTTCTTGAGGTGGATACGTACTCTCCTAGTGTTCTACTAAATAGCTATGACTTGATATTGCATTGTAGGCCAGGTTGTACCAGCTTTCAATGAAGCTTGTCAAGCTTTCTTGTATAAAACAAACACCCAAATGTGCCAAAGGAATAATCATGCATTACCTTATTTAATGCTTCAAACTTCCAGCACGTTTATGACTTGGAATCATCATTTAATGCAACTGAAGATCATTCAAGAAGATTTAATGTGTTTGGGATAACTTGGGTACAGTTTCCAGTAACCTTCTCAACATTGTATCTCCCTTTACATTAACCTTCTCAAGCATGAACTTATGTTTCCAAGGTGTTTTGTTGAGTCAACCTTCTTTTGACTTCATTCAAACTTTTTGTTGACTTTTGGTCAACCTTCTGTTGACTTATGGTCAACCTTCTATTTGACTTTCAATCAACCTCCTGTTGACTTATTTTAAGCTTCTCATAAAGCAACCTTCTTAAAGCTTTCCTACCGTTGTATTTTACCAATATGTTAAACCATGGTAGAGTCTTAGTTTGCTATATTTGACAACCTGTTCTTAGCACTTGGCAAACATGTTAGGCCACTTTATTAGAAAACCTAAATCTTACTTAGTTTGTTATCATCAAAACATAGAATGGGATTCTTATTACAACATTTTTCTCCTAGATTTCATTAATAGGTAGAACATATAACAGTTAAATCTTATTTGTTGGCCCTTAATTCTAGTATGACATAACTTTTTGTAATTTAATTATGTTATTTTGTGGTGAATCATTTGTTGAAGGTTTAATTACTGTGTAGAACTTGAACTATTTGAGAATTCTTAAATAAATCTCTAATTTAAAAATTTATAGAGAGGTCCATGAATTAATATAGTTTTTTAATTAGGTCCTTTTGTCATATTATAAGTACTCAACAGTTAGTTAATGCTTATGTGACATATTATATAAGTAAACAAATAGGTCTCTAAACAAACTAACGATTTGTTAGTAGGTCTCTAAACTAATTTGAACATATGAAAATTTTCCCTAAGAAAAATAATCAGAAGAATTTGAAATATCCAAGTATTAAAAAACAAAGTATTATATGTTTAAATTAGTTGTGGCTTGGATATTTTCATAGGGCAAAATGAAATATCTCAAATATCTTAAAAAACTACAATAAAAACAAAGCATTATATTTAAAAATAAAAGTAAAATGTAATATACAAGTTTTATTTAAATGTAATTAATGGATTAGGATATTTTTTTGCACTTATTCTAATTATTTAAATGGTAAACTTTAAATTGTACCATAAAATATAAATAAAAGCAATTCCATAAAAGTTTTTGAAACATTTAATCTCTTTTGTTAGGAAATCTCTTTATCATATATAAATTTAATACTTTCTTATTAGATTAAAAAAAACTATAATTATACTCCCTCTAGTCCATAATATAAGAGAAAAATCGGACATCTCACATACCAAATAATGACATTGAAATCAACCATTATCATTTAATAAGACTAAAAGTTTATCTTCTTTCCAAGATTGTCCTTTTTCATTTAATGATGATTTACACTCCTAATTAATTATAACATTATTAACTACACTTAAATAAAGTTAAATTTGGGATTGATCATTTAATATAATAGTGTACATAATCTTGCTAAATTGTATTTTACCATTCTGTCCATTGTTTAGGCTTGATTTATAAAACTGTCTTTGTATTGTTAAGGGTTAGTTAGGATAGTTACAATTCAGTTAGATAGTTACAGTTTACTCTGCAGCTTATGAACAGTGGCTGGTGCAAGACCAAACCATCTTCACTTGGCTCCTCTCAACTCTTTCTGAATCTGTGCTGCCAAGAGTCCTCTCTTGTGAAAACTTCTGGCAAGTATGGGACAAGATTCACAGTCATTATCATGCTCATTTGAAAGCCAAAGCCAGACAGTTGAAATCGGAATTGAAATCCACCAAGAAAGGTACGCAATCTGTCAATGAATACGTTTCTCGCATTCAAAATCTCGCAAACTCCCTCGCTGCTACTGGCGTTATCATCTCGTATATCGATCTGTGCGACATAGTCCCGGACGGTCTTCCCGAAAAATATAATAGCTTTGTTATGCTCATGTATGGTAAAACTGAGGCCTGTAATCTCTCGGATCTTGAGTCTTTGTTGTTGGTGCAAGAAGCACAACTGGAGAAGTTTAAACAAGAACTTGTTGTCTCGAATATTTCTGCTAATGTTGCCTATAACAAATTTGGAGCACCTGGAAATTCTTCTAATTAGTTCTCTCGGTATGGTAATAATATCGGTCGTGGCCCTGGACGGACTAACAGAGGCAGAGGCCACGGCAGAGCTCGCGGTGATGTTCCACCCACCACCGGTAACTGCCCCACCTCCAGCTATGTGGTAAGTATGGACACTCCGTCATCGAGTGTTGGTACCGTTTTGATGAACAGTTTTTTCCTCTAGCACCTCAAAGCTCATACCTCCACTGCTGAGCCAAACACTACATAGACGGCCAAAACTAGTACAACCGAGGAGGATGATGTCACTGCCTTTCTAGCTTCGGGTGAAGGCATGGGTACATTTCCACTTAACTCTAATTCTGAATCTGATCTGTGGAAAATGGACATGGTGCATCACGTACATAGTCTCACTCCCCATGCTGAAAATTTGCAAAAAAACAAGTCTTATTTTGGCCCGGAGAAGGTACATGTAGGCAATGGAGAAGGACTTTCTATCCATTGGCTCTACACATTTTACTACTCATATGGCACCTAACAAAGTTTTCAAATTAAATAATTTGCTCCATGTACCAAAAATATCTCATAATCTTATCTCTGCCTCATGTTTTACTGCAGATAATGATGTGTTTCTTGAACTTCATCCTACTAAGTGTGTTGTGAAATCACAGGGCTATAGAAAGTTTCTTTTGACCAGCTATGTAGGAGCGGATGGACTCTACAACTTCACTGGGTTTAAACACCACCCACGGACATCCTCTATGTCAAGGAATAAGAGCACCACTAGTGCATCGCCCATTATGTTGTCTAGTGTACTCAAAAACCATTTTATTGATTCTTGTAGTTCTACAAAATATTCATTGTGGCACCATAGGCCTGTCCACCCAAATAGTCGTATTGTTTTCCATTGTAACCGATGCTTGCAATATCAAAATACTGAATAAAAACACTTTTGAATTGTGTCCTTCTTGTTGTCTTGGTAAATCACATAGACTCCATGCCCCGGCATCAACCACACCCCATACAAACCCTTTTGAACTTGTGCACACCGATCTACGGGGACCCTCACCCGCCCCTTCGAGTTGTGGTTACTCGTACTACATTGCCTTTGTTGATGCGTGCACAAAATACATTTGGATTTACCTTCTCAAGCACAAGTCTGATGCCATCCAAGCCTTCACCCAATGTCACCAACTTGTCCAAACACAATACTCTACTACTATCAAGGCCCTCCAAACCGATGGTGGTGGTGAGTTTCAACCCTTCACCAAATTACTAACCGAACTTGGCATCCTACACCAGTTCACATGTTCATATACCTCCCACCAAAATGGAACCGTTAAACGCAAACACCGTCACATAATCGAAATGGGACTCACCCTTCTAGCACATGCCTCCTTGCCCATCACATATTTGGACCATAGCTTTACTATCGTTGTATACCTCATCAGTCATCTACCTACACCTACCTTACCCAACACTATATCACTTTTCCAAACCCTCACTAAACAAGCACCCAACTACAAAAATCACAAGTCCTTTGATTGCCTATGTTTTCCCATACTTACACCCTATAACCAAAACAAACTATAATTCAAAAGCACTCAATGTATCAACCTAGGCCCCTCTCCTCGACACAAAGGCTTCAAATGCCTTAGTCCCAATGGTTGGATATATATATATATATATATATATATATATATATATATATATATATATATATATATATATATATATATATATATATATATATATATATATATAAAGATGTCATTTTCCATGAGTCCAAATTCCCATACTCATCCCTATTTCCTTCATGGACTACATCCTCGCAATCAACCAATGTTACCACACCTTCATCTCACCACTTGCCAATTTCTTCTTTCCAACCAATTGAGGTAAACAATCCACCCGAGGCCCAACCCATTGAAGAACCCAACCCACACGAAGCCATTGGCTCACCTCCACCACCATCACCTCCAAACACAAATATACACCCTATGGTGACAAGGTCTCGTACCGGAAACCTCAAGCCCCGAGCTTTCCTCACCCATATGGAGCCCACTATCGGTAAGCAAGCCTTAGGGGACCCCGAATGGCTCAAAGCCATGCAAATGGGTTTTCAAAATCAAAGAAAATCCTGATGCTACAGTGAACAAATATAAAGCCCGGCTAGTAGCCAAAGGCTTTTATCAACAACCGGGAAAGGACTATAGTGAAACCTTCTCTCCGGTTGTTAAACCTACCACCATACGGGTTCTTCTCACATTAGCCACTACTAATAAATGGTCCATCCAACAAATTGGCATCAATAACGCTTTTATAAATGGTTATTTACAGGAGGACATCTACATGGTTCGACCCCCCAGTTTTATTGCTCAAGACAAGTCTCTTGTGTGCAAGTTACAAAGATCGCTTTATGGGCTCAAGCAGGCGCCTCGTGCATGGTATGAAAGGTTATATAAATTTCTTCTACAAGTTGGGTTCCAATCGAGTAGTTGTGACCACTCTCTATTCATCTACAAAACCTCGAGGGTGCATCTTTATGTTTTGGTTTATGTTGACGACATCCTTGTCATGGGCTCTTCTCGTTTGGTTCAAGTTGTGATCACTAAGTTAGAGGAAACCTTCGCTTTGAAGCATCTTGGTCAACCTAAGTACTTTCTTGGGCTTGAGGTGACACATCAACCCAATAGTTCCATCATCCTTACTCGGCAGAAATACATTCGAGACTTATTAATTAGCACGGGTCAACATGACCGGATGTAATGGTGTTTCCACCCCTATGTTGAAAACCACTAAGCTTAGCGAAAGTGGTACTGACACTCTTGAGGACCCACACATGTAAAGGTCTATTGTTGGTGCCTTACAGTATGTCACTTTGACTCGCCCAGATTTGGCTTATAGTGTCAATAAAGTATGTCAGTTTCTTTCTACTCCTTTTACTTCACATTGGCAGGCTGTGAAACACATATTACACTACTTGGGAGAAACTATTACACATGGTTTGGTGCTCCAACCCGCCTCTTTCACTATGACCCTTTCGCTACGGGTTTACTCTAATTCTGACTGGGCCAGTGATCCGAATGACCGCCGCTCTACTTCTGGCTCATGTCTATTTCTTGGGCCTAATCTCGTTTCTTGGAGTTCCAAGAAACAAACCTTAGTGGCACGCTCTAGTGCCGAGGCCGAATATCGTGGGATGCCAATGCTATGGCTGAACTTACATGGTTATAATCTCTCCTACGGGAGCTATGGGTTCCAATACAAACACCAACCCACCTATGTGATAATCTAAGTGCGGTTCAGCATGCTCACAACCTGGTTATCCCTGCAAGAACGAAACACATTGAGCTCGACACTTTGTTCGGGAAAAGGTATCGACTAAGCAATTGGCTATTCATCATGCACCGGCTCACGCACAACTTGCTGACGCTTTGACCAAACCTCTCTCCACAAAGGCCTTTGCGGATTTACGCAACAAACTCAAAGTGTCTCATTTGCCTCCACCATGAGTTTGAGGGGGAATAATAGTGTACATAATCTTGCTAAATTGTATTTTACCATTCTGTCCATCGTTTAGGCTTGATTTACAAAATTGCCCTTGTATTGTTAAGGGTTAGTTAGGATAGTTATAATTTAGTTAGATAGTTACAATATGGTTAGCCTAGTTAACTATGTATATATACCTTTATCCAATGTGTAAAGAACTCAATCATTGAATATATAGAAACATCACTTTCATTTACCATTTCACGCTAACGTCCCTATCTCTCTCTTTACACGCATCTTTCTCCTTCTCTCGATGAATCTCTCTCTTCGATGAACCCTTTTCTTGTAACACCCCATTTCTACCCGGCAATTTAAATCATAAATATCAGAGTTTAAAAATTATTTTTCAATTCATCCAAACGGGATGCTACATTCACTTCATTTAAACATCGATAATATAATAACAAATTCTCTTATAAATCAGTATAATACGTAACACATAGCAAGTGGGACGGAAACCCTCAAAAATACATTAATTCAGTTCACATAACAGGAACTTCTACATCTCGCAGCGGAATAAAATGAAATCTCATAAAAGCAAATCATAGTCTCAACAATAACATAATATCCTCAGTAAGAATTATTCAACAGCCAAATAAACAAAACAAGTAAAATCTAACGCCCATCCCCTGAGTGTTACGTATCAGAGCATAAGATCGACTCGGGAAATGAAGGAAAACAAGCCTTCACTCACGGTTACCTGTAGTAATGAACAACAAAGGGTGAGTCTAAACCGTATAATAAAGCTTATAATAAGCATTATGATAGAGCATAGAACTATACCAATCACAGCAATACATACATATACATATACATCTATATATTTATATATGACAACTTTCACAATTTATATCTTTATATTTATAAATATACATATATACATGACTTCAACAATTTTTTTTATATATATATATATATATATATATATATATATATATATATATATATATATATATATATATATATATATATATATATATACACACACACCACATAGTCATATTACACACCAACCAAAATACTAATCATCAATGATGAGCATGAATGTATGAAGTTCAAGTATGCATGTGGTACCATCATCGTCACTTATTATTGCCAATTGGGCATATCGTCGAGACCGCAGCCTTAAATCGTCAAGACCGCAACCTTATATCGTCGAGACCGCAGCCTTATGTATGCATGTGACTTCATCAACAACCAACAATTATAATTTCCACATCATCAACATCATCTATAACATCATCGTCACTTTGGCATTAGGCCCATCATCTACAACATCGTCACTTATTTTGGCCAATAGACCCATCGTCATTTAACAACGACATTGGCAGCATAAAAATGTGTCAGCAACAACCCACAGCATCAAAACAGCACATAAAACACAATCGGCAGCAACAGGCGCCAAAACAGCCAAACAGTACAAAGTGGCGCCCATTAGCCTAACATTTATAAACACATGCTAAATAAGTTAGGAAAATATTGACAAACACAAAATCGATTCATGACTGGTAGTTTTAAAGCTAACAATCGATTTATGCCTTGTTGTTTTTAAAAGAGAAATCGATTTATGGCTTCTTGTTTTTAAAAGAGGAATCGATTCATGGCTTCCATTTTAAAGAGGGAATCGATTCATGGCTTTCATTTTTAAAGAGGGAATCGATTCCTAGCTTCTATTTTAAAGAGGGAAATCGATTCCTAGCTTCTATTAAAGAGGGAAATCGATTCCTAGCTTCTATTCTAAACAGGGAAATCGATTTCTAGCTTCTATTTTAAAGAGGGAAATCGATTTCTAGCTTCTATTTTAAAGAGGGAAATCGATTCCTAGCTTCTATTTTAAAGAGGGAAATCGATTCCTGGCTTCTGGTGTAGAGCTCAGAATCGATTCCAAGCTTCACTTTGGAGGAAAACAATCGATTCTTGGCCTATTTGTTTAAAATCACAATTACATACATCACAGTTTCAGAATCATCCAGATACAATCAAATCAATCACATACACCTAACAAGTCATATACTTTTCAACAACCACATAGAGAGCATCAATTCATCATACATACCATCATACATCAAAAACAACAAGAAAATCACAATGAGATCAATATAAATCCTACAATCCACATACATCCCATTATAAACCCTATTATAAGGTAAGACCCACCCTTACCTTGAGTATAACGAAGATGATGATCCTTCTACGTGAACACCGAAATAACCACAGCAACAGCTCTTCTTCTCCTCTTCCCTCTTGTGCGATCTCCTTCTTTCTCTTTTTCTCTCTTGCGATTTCTCTCTTCTCTTCTTGCGTTTCTTTCTTTTTTTCACTACGCCAGCGTATTAGGATGGCTAGCGTTTTTTTTGGGCATTCGTAGCGTTTTAAAACGCTAGAGAAGCTGGCGCTACTAATGCGTACACCCCATTAGTAGCGTTAAAAACGCTAGCCATTGACCAGCGTGTTTTAGACATACGTGGCGTTTTATATAAAACGCTAGCCATTGACCAGCGCCTTTTTACAATTCCTAGCGTTTTCAGAAACGCTAGGGATCCCATAGCTCTTTTACTACCATTCCTAGCGTTTTAAATAAAAACGCTAGGGATCCCATAGCTCTTTTTACTACCATTCCTAGCGTTTTAAATTAAAATGCTAGGGATACTATAGCCCTTTTACTACCATACCTAGCATTTTATGTAAAACGCTAGGGATGCTATATAGCACCTTTTATTAGCATTCCTAGCGTTTTACGAAGCGCTAGGGATGCTATAGCACCTTTTTTACTACCATTCCTAGCGTTTTTACATAAAACGCTAGGGATGCTATAGCACCTTTTATTAGCATTCCTAGCGCTTTTTTTTACGAAACGCTAGGGATCCTCTAGCTCCTCTTTACAATTCCTAGCGTTTTATCTATAAAGCGCTAGGTATTGACTGAATTTTTTTAAATATTTTTTTATTTTGGTTTGTTCTCCATTTTAATTACAACCTATAAATTCATTCCCTTCCAACAAAATTCAGAAAATACATTCCAATCCAATATCATTCAAACAAAATTCATTCAACAAAATTCATCAAATATTTCCAATCCAATATCATTCTAAGAAGTTCTTACAACATAATATAAATACAATATATACAACAACTAACTATTATGAAATTAACTCAAAACTTGCTACAAAAAGCTAGAAACAAAAGCGCACTACTCCCCACTACTACTTTGTAAGTTGTTGTGATAATTCTGGATATTTTTAAAGTGAGAGAAAATTGAAAAATAAAATGAAATAAAATTAGAATTAAAATGTTTATTAAATGTGAGTAAGTATTATAATATCAATATAAAAAAGAAATCTAAGTAGTTACCTTGGTTGGGATTGTTACTTTGTCATGAGTGATAATCTCTTTCATAAACCTCATAACGTAGTACCCACAATCATTGTTATTTGGTTGTTTAGGACACTACAAAGCAAAAGATCATTATAACTTAATTGTCACATTTTTATGACCAAAAATTCAATTAAAATTATAAGAATTAAAAAGCTTACAGATTATGGGTAGCCATCTTGTTTTACTCGTAGATAATCCCAAGTATTCTTTCAAAGCCTTTGTAATGTCATATATATATATATATATATATATATATATAACGTTAAGACGAACAAAATACATATATTAAATTATACAAATTAAAATGAGAGGGTTACACATACACACCTCTCAACAATCTCTCGAAGTCTCACGTGAGGCGTTGTAATGGCCTTGAAGTGAATCCGGATAGTAGACAACATTTTGCTTAGGGTTTATTGCAAAGAGTACCCAATGTTGCTGCAAGTAAATGAATCACGAATGAGTACACATTAATTTACACTATAATACAATCCTCAAAATAATTAAACAAGTGATTGAAGACTAAATTTCTCACCCATTATTGAGTGGTGCCAAAAATAAAGAGTCGCCTCTTCAAATGCTTGGCTTCCATGAAGCGTGAATGGATATAACTTTGTACTTCACTCTTAATAGCCATAATATGTTCCTCTGTATTACCTTGCTTAAACACAACGATACACGCCGGACACAAGAAGAAATACTTGAGTGTCAGTTGAGAAAGGACCGAAGACGATTGTACAAAAACCTATAAATAATATATATACAACTTTGAGATCCTCATATATATACTCTAATATATACTCTAATATAAACAACTATTGTGTACAAATAATTTAATACATACCTCTGGTATACTCTAATATCGATGTGCAAGTGGCCCAATCCATGTCAACTATAGCTTTCGGATCCTCCATGTTGAGAATTACCAACTGTTCCGGGCCCACAATGTTATCGGGCGGTAAAAAAATTTGGTCGTCGGGTTCATTTTTGAGTGATGTGGACCTTTAGAGAATCGATGTACTTCGGAATTCATCAATGGGAAATTGACCAACATGTTGGGGTGGCGCTATAGAAGTAGATGGTCGGGAGAGTTTGGTAGTGGAAGGGAAGGTCGGGACACTTTTATTGAAGGGAAGGTCGGGACACTTGGGGTACCTAGTATATATTAAAAAATGATTAATTAGTTAGTTAACACACATTATAGTCATCAACTTATTAACAAAAATATTGTCACTTACAACGACAAGTTGTTCGGGCCATGCCACAAAAGTACTAAGTGCTTGATCCACGAGAAATATATCCGCATTAGCAATTGGAGCAGCAATGGTGCAGACCCTCTATTGAATAGTCTACCCTAACTCTCAAATGGTTTTCGGGCATGGGTAAATTGTGCGATGTGGCACTCAATTGGTTACATATCAAACCCATCGCAACCTTTTCGATGTGGGTTTGCAATATATAGCTCACATTCACGATTATCCTAAATCAATTATAAAGAAAAATAAATATACATGATAATTTTATCAAATACATATGTACAAAAAAGCAGTCGAGTTTTGTTAAATACTGTGTTGAAGGGATGGTGCAGCTATCTCGGGCGCTATGGGAAGTGCGGCGAGCTCAATAGGTTCAGCAGGGGTGGTGCGGCGGGGATGGTGCACCAATCCTTTGTGCCAAGAGTCGCTTAAACATCTGTCTCTCTTCCATGAACACGGCAACATTCTTGGATAGCTCGTCATACTTTGCCGCCATGACTTTACAATCCCCGCACCCCTTGCTTTGGCTCTTTGGCCCAAACACAGTTGTAGGAGGAATCCCATATCCATAACCTCTAATCCGACCCTGTCTCTCTTCCCTTCCCAAGGCACGAGCAAGGACATCTTGTTGACCATCACAATCTGTTAAATCTCCTTGTGATCTGATTGTGATATGCTTTCTTGATGCACAAACATAAATAACGGATAAAATTAATAAACAAGTGTCAAGAGAAATTTAATCGACAATAAAAATATGTCCACGTGTCAAAAAAATCGAGTAACGGATAAAAATAATAAACAAGTGTCAAAGAAATTTAATCGAGAATAAAAAATATGTTCACGTGTCAAAAAAAATCGAGTAACGGATAAAAATAATAAACAAGTGTCAAAGAAATTTAATCGACAATAAAAATATGTTCACGTGTCAAAAAAATCGAGTAACGGATAAAAATAATAAACAAGTGTCAAAGAAATTTAATCGACAATAAAAAATATGTCCACGTGTCAAAAAAATCGAGTAACGGATAAAAATAATAAACAAGTGTCAAAGAAATTTAATCGACAATAAAAAAATATGTTCACGTGTCAAAAAAATCGAAAGTAACGGATTAAAAAATATAGTCGGACACAAATTCCAACTTGCTAAGAATCATAAAATTAAAATTACAATACATGAATTTTGGAATACTTACAATTTTGTCCTTGACCTCCTTAGTTTTCGGATCCACAATCTCCCCATCCTTGTTTTGTCGGGCCTCTAACTGCATACGATTACAACGATCAAGGATTCTTGAGTTGGATCTTTCCCCTCTTGCAGTAACTATTTAAGTTTAATAATTGTTAATCAACTGTAAATTAAAAGATTCATTAAATCATAATAAATTAAACTAATTGTGTCTTACCAATCTTTCTTCAAGAATTTGATATCCACTTGAACCTCCTCTATAAGGGTACTCGGGATTAGAAGCTCTCACTTTATTGGCTTTGCTTTTTTCTATTTAAAAACATAAGTATACATTAATGAATGATATCTTATTGTGAAATATATATATATATATATATATATATATATATATATATATATATATATATATATATATATATATATATATATATAACTTAAATAATTAATATACTAACCAGAAATCCGGATCTGTAGTGCGTATATCTACAAATTTGGTCCAATCCTCCTTAGTTATAATTAGGCATACTGATCTTTGGAGGCTCTGTCGATGGTCCCATCAGTGCCGTTTGGATACTTTTTCCCCACATCAGTTCTATATGCCCGATGCAACCTTCCCGCTTCCTTGAGTATCCAATCTCTTCGGGCATCATCGACATCAAAGTGTTTCTACTTATACATAAAAATGGATTAAATAAATACAACTAAAAATTCACTAAATAAGATTATTAAAGAGGTCTAAAATTATATACTGTATTAAGGACCAAAAATCATCTTTCATTTTAGGCAAAAGTGTATTATCTTTCTCATTCCAACTTTTTATTGAAATTGGAAAGATTTGTTTCACCTTAGTACCAATAAAGCTAATTAAATTTGTGCCGTTGTCTCCAATTGGCAAACCTTTAACACTCCATCGGACCTTAAATAATTAAATCATTAAATAATTAGATAACTTGGAAAGGTAGAGAACAACATTAATAATTAGTAATTAACTTACCTTATATTTCTCGTGTCCTTTACTTATCCGATGGCGATATTCTTTTTCGATGTAATTCCTCGGGAGTGAACTTCTTTGTGTTTCTATCACCCCCATCACCACCCCGACGACTACTCGTGATCACTATGTGATGCCATCCGACTTGCAATGACCCAAATGAAATAGACTCGGTGAGTTTTAGCTTTCTAATTGTTTAGAACCAACAAACACATAACAAAATATAGAAGAAGTCATGCACTAAGTAATGATGAAAGCCATGCACTAAGTAACCTAGAGTAAACATACATAGGAAAGACATGCACTAAGTATATAACCTAGAGTAAACATATATATGAAAGCCATGCACTAAACAGAGAAAGCCATGCACTAAGTAACCTAGAGTAAACATACATAGGAAAGCCATGCACTAAGTATATAACCTAGAGTAAACATATATAGGAAAGCCATGCACTAAGAACCTAGAGTAAACAGAGAAAGCCATGCACTAGGAAAGCCATGCACTAGTCAAGTTAATAATGCTATCTAAGCTAGACTAATCTAACAACTAATTAGATACAACATTGAGCTAATTAAGTAACAGAGAAAGCCATACAAAAGATACATAACAAACCATAAAAACCATAACAAATAGTCATTGCGGTGAGAGAGGTGGAGAGTGCGTGAGTGCGAAATACCTTTTGAAAGGGAGAGAGAGTGCGAGAAAAAGGAAACAAATGGGAGGAGCTGCGTGGTAAGATAGCACCAAGGAGAGAGAGGATGAGCGAAGAGGGTTTCTGCGTTTTACGTTTCTGGGTCGCGTTTATGGGTTTCTAGGTCGTAGCACCAAGGAGATGAAGCGAAGATGAGCGAAGAGGGTTTCTGGGTCGTGGAGGTTCGCAAAGCAATGCGATGAACGAAGTCTCACGTGAGTTCGGGTTGTTCGGGTTCCGGGTTGTTCGTGGAGGGTTTCTGGGTCGTGGAGAGAAGTTAGGTAGATGAAGAGACGCGTCACGTGAGTGTGTGAGGGAGATGAGAGCGCGCCTTGTAAAAATTTTAATAGCATCCCTAGCGTTTTTACATAAAACGCTAGGGATCATCTAGCGTGTTTACCATTCCTAGCGTTTTAAGTTAAAGCGCTAGGGATGCTATTAAAATTTTTACTACAATTCCTAGCGTTTTCAGAAACGCTAGGGATGCTATTAAAATTTTTACTACCATTCCTAGCGTTTTATATAAAAGCGCTAGGGATGCTATAGCGCCATTACTACAATTCCTAGCGTTTTCAGAAAGCGCTAGGGATGCTATAGCACCTTTTTACTAACATTCCTAGCGTTTTATATAAAAAGCGCTGGGGATGCTATAGCACCTTTTTACTAACATTCCTAGCGTTTTATGTAAAAACGCCAGGGATGCTATAAGCACCTTTTTACTACCATTCCTAGCGTTTCAGAAAGCGCTAGGGATCCTCTAGCTCCTCTTTACAATTCCTAGCGTTTTATTTTAAAACGCTAGGTATTGAATGAATTTTTTAACTTCATTTCTAGCGTTTTCACTCTAAAACGCTACCTATTGACTGAATTTTTTTTTAAATATTTTTTTTATTTTGGTTTGTTCTCCATTTTAATTACAACCTATAAATTCATTCCTTCCAACAAAATTCAGAAAATACATTCCAACAAAATTCAGCCAATATATCATTACAAACCAATATATAGATACACACATATGTACATATCACCAAAAGACCATATTAAACTAACAATTACTTACAACATAATTAATATATATCCAAATCATACAACATAATAAGTAACTTAGATTATGAAACTCAAAAGTAGCTACAAATTAAAGCTAGAAACATATATAACAAAGACAACCCTCAATGACTACTGTCTTGACCACTAGATCTCATGATCACTAAGTGATGCCATCGACTGCAATATAACATATATAATCCATGTTATTGTTAAATTTACAAAAACAATATAAATATTATCTATTAATAAAAAATAACGATATATCATTAAGTCTATATTACCTTTTCCTTTTCCTAGATAAAATTTTGTTTGCAATTCGCGTCTTGGTATTTTTTTCCGACGAATAATAATTCCATCATTATGATCTTTTCTAAAATATACAACATCCTCTATAGAAGTATTTTCCCTATTATTGGTTCCGATGTTTCAAGAAAGGGTCGTCCTCAACACCAACATCATCGGGTGCTTCATCATCATCGTTGTTATACACAAATTTTTTGTCGATCAATAGAACAATAGACCAATTGATATTAATGGATCGGTGACATAAAACACTTGTTGAGCTTGCGATGCTAAAATAAAAGGTTCATCTTTATATCCTAACTTGTTGAAATTCACCCGCATGAACCCTAATTCATCAATCAGAAACCAAGATATTATTGTCAACCCATTCACATTTGAACACGGGCTCCTGAAACATATTGTAATCCAACTCCCATATGTGTTCAATGAAGCCAAAGTAAGACATATTCGCATATATGGGATTTCTATCTTTGTAATGGATGCATGCATAGAATGAGCTACAAGAGTCACCCCACTATTTTGCATTTTACTCTCGATCATCTTGTTCTTTTGTATAGAAAGTGCACTCGTTCATTAGATAGTTGTTGTAAGAGAAGACATGTATATTTGGACCTTTTGCTAACCATCTCAATCTTTTGAAATCGAAGTAGGATTCAAACACACTCACCATCAATGTGATGTTTTAGCCACACTATGAAACTCTTATTGTGTTCTTTTGCTAACCAAACTTGCTTCTTTCAGGGAATTGACTCTTAAGAATCTCCTTGTGCTTGGCAACATATGAATCAACCTCACTATCATTGTGAAGAACGCACAAGTGTGCTTGCTCTAGTTCTTTCCTTGATACCATCACTAATTTAGTTCCTATCATCCCTTTACTAATCCTTCCCGCATGACGAGACCTTGGGCGGTCCCACAGAATATTCAAGACTAGATAGATAGCCCGTGCAAAACTCAATAGCCTCTTCAACTATGTAGCGCTCAACAATACAACCTCAGTCGTGATCGATTTTTCACATATCCTTTTAATATCTTCATGTAACGCTCAAACGGATACATCCATCTCATGTAACATGGGCCACACAATTGTGTCTCTCAACCGGATGAACTATTAGATGAATCATTATGTCGAAAAAGGAAGGTGGGAAATACATCTCAAGCTCACACAAAGTGACGAGTAATTTCTCTTTGCAATGTTGGCAACTTTCCAGGTCAATCACTCTACTACAAATCGCCTTAAAGAATAAACAAAGTTTGGTTAAGGTCCGACGCACTTTCTTAGGCAAAATGGATCGTATACCAATGGGTAGCAAATTCTCCATGAGAACATGACAATCGTGGGACTTTAGAGACTTTAACTTGAGGTCTTTAATCGATACAAGAGTCGCCACATTTGAAGAGTATCCTCTGGAACTTTAACTCCATGAAGAAACTCACAAAAGACAGTCTTCTCCTTTCTAGAGAGAGTATGAGTCACGGGAGGTAGATATGTACGTGTACCCTTCTTTACTGGGACCCAATTCGAACCCATACTAACCAAATCCAACCTTGAGTTGATGGTATCTTTAGTCTTACCCGGCATATTGAGTAAGGTACCAATGACACTTTCAAGACATTCTTTTCAACATGCATCACATCAATGAAATGCCTTACATATAATGACTTCCAAAAGATGGCAACTCAAAGAAAATCGACTTTTTCTTCCACCCCGTTTGGCAATCTCTCTGCAAAAGGCTTCCCAAATTTAATGTTCAAATCTTCCACCTTTTCAAATACTGTCGTCACAAAGGCGGGGAGCTCTACGTGTTTTCGTATTCCCATCAAATGCCTTTCTCCACAATCGATAAGTGATGAGTTGATGGCAAAAATCTACGATGACCAAGATAGATATTCTTCTTACCATGTTCCAACCACATCCAATCTGTGTTATCTTCACATATAGGGCATGCACACTCGCCTTTGTTACATGCATCGGATAGATTGCCGTATGCGGGGAAAGTCGTTAATTGTGCCAAAGATCATAGCCCTCTGTGGTGAAACTTTCTTCTCTCGAACCCATCATACACCTCTACCCCAATCTCCCACATTTGCTTCAAGTCTTCAATTAAAGGAGCCAAGTATACATCAATATCATTTCTCGGTTGTTTGGGCCAGAAATTAACAAAGACGAAGATCATATATTTGCGTTTCATGCAAAGCCACCACGGTAAGTTATAAATCGCCAAAATCACGGGCCATGTATCGTGGGAGCTACTCTGGATACCGTGTGCGGGTTAAATCCATCACAGACAATGCAAGGCGTAGGTTTCTCGGGTCATCCCGAAATTAGGATACTCAATATTGATTTTTTCCATGCGGAGAATCTGCCGGGTGTAAGAGCATACCATCTTTAATCCTTTCATCCTCATGCCATGTCAAGTGTTTTGCATCTTCGAACTACGATACATGCGCCTAAATCGAGGAATTATAGGAAAATACCACAACACCTTTTGTGGAGCGGACTCTTTCTTCTTATATGCGGTGCATTACATTTAGGACACGACTTTAACAACGCATGTTCATTCCGAAATAAAATGCAATCATTCGGACAAGCGTGTATCTTCTCATAGTTCAAGCCAATAGACCAACATTTGCTTTGCATCATACGTCCGAGAAGGAAGCACATTATCATTCGCAACATTTCTTTCAGACGTGAGAGTAAATCAGTAAAGCTCTTATCCGTCCATCCGTGGCGAGTTTTCAAGTTATACAACTTGATCACAGCCAATAATTTTGTGAATTCATTACAACCCGCATACAATGGTGTCTCTCGTGATCGCTTATCAACTTCTCAAACATTTCGGGACAATCATTAAGATCCTCTTCAACCACCTTTGCCATCTCTTCAAATTCGTTCGCATCAAATGAATGTGTTCCGGTGTCAAGCCGTGCGCGCATATCTCTTACTAATATCATTCATATTTGAAGATTCACCTTTTTTTCTCACCGTGCATTATCCAACAAGTGTAACTTTGATCAATTCCATTCGCCTTTAAATGTCGTGTCAACTCCTCTGCGAAGAATCGATTTTACATAACAACACCTTAAACAAGGACATTTCATACCACTAGAAGTCCCTAAACGTTCAACAAAGACAATTTCACAAAATAATCCACTCCAAATGCAAATACTCCTTGGATGCAGACGATTGGCGGACATCCAATTTCTATCCATAATTGCCAAATATTTATATAATAAAATCTCGAGAAGAGAACTTTAACATATGACCCATCAAGCAATTCGAATATAATGAAGAATCAATTCATATAAAAAATAAACAAAATTTCCTCTTTTAAATTTTTTTCAATTCCACTCCTTATTTTCCCAAGCTATATCTATATCATATTCTATTTCTATTCTCGGTCCTTTGGTCAAGACAAAGGAACCATATAGTCTAGTCTTCCAAACAATTAATTTATGTGTAACAAGAAGAGGCTAGTGGTGAAAAAAAGAAGAAGAGTCTAGTGTGCACAAGTGACAAAACTAATATATTTCTAAACTAGAACCCACAATTAATATCTAACAAGAAGCAGAGAAAGGGCAGAAAACTCACCAATGTTGTGCGAGTGAGAGAGATGATGTTCTTTGAGAGAGATGATTTTCGTTGAGAGAGATGATGTTAATTTGAGTTAGGGTGTTAGGGTTTTGCGTTTCTGGGTGAGTGATTTTGCGTTTCTGGGTAAGAGTGTTAGCTGAAAGAGGGAAGTAGCTCAATGGGAAACAAAAAAAAATTATTTAACCATACCTAGCGTTTTCTAAAAACGCTAGGATCTATCTAGCGTGTTTTCTAAATACCTAGCGTTTTGAGTAAAAGCGCTAGGGATATGTCTAGAGTGTTTACTAAATACCTAGCGTTTTATATAAAACGCTAGGGATCTATCTAGCGTGTTTTCTAATTGGCTAGCGTTTTGAATAAAAGCGCTAGGGATCTGTCTAGCGTGTTTTCTAAATAGCTAGCGCTTTCTAAAAAACGCTAGAGATCTATCTAGCGTGTTTTCTAATTGGCTAGCGTTTTGAATAAAAGCGCTAGGGATCTGTCTAGCGTGTTTTCTAATTTGCTAGCGTTTTTGAGTAAAAGCGCTAGGATCCGCTTCTAGCGTGTTACCTAATAGGTAGCGTTTTACTTTAAAACGCTACTAATGGTGTAGCGTGTTATTAAAATGGCTAGCGTTTTTTTATAAACGCTACTAAAGGTGGCGATCTCTTTTTACAATTCTGGCGTAGTGTTTCTTTCACAAAATGAGACACTTGTCTCAAACCCTTGCGCCTAGGAGCCTAATTCAATGGGCCTTGGGCGCTTGAGCCGCTTCTTACCACACTTTAGTTACCTAGTACTACTCCCTTTATTAAAATAAAACACTATATTAATAATTTTAACAAAGTAATAATAATGTAACACTTAAATAATTTAATCAAATAATTAATTAAATTATTTTGGGTGTTACATTTCTCATTCAACATAATACACCTCAAAAATTATGTTTATTTCTTATATTGTGGACCATCAAAACTCAATTTTTTTTCTCTTATACTCCCTCTGGACTCGTATATAAGCAACAATCGCTTTTTATATAGTCCAAATACATTACTTTTTCAATGAATCTAAAAAAGTGTTTATTTCTTATAAATGAGTCCACAGATGTACCCAGAAAAAAAGAGTGAGTATTGTGGACTGGAGGGAGCATTGTGGACCGGAGGGAATATTTTATTAAAAGGATTTAGAAAAGTATTGTTCAATGTGCCCAAAAAATATCCTTTTAAAGGAGTATAACTTTTTAAATGTAGTATACTTTTTATAAATACTAGACTCTCACCTGTGCTCTGCACGGAGATAATTGATGACAGTAAATTGTTCCTATGAATAATACATATGCACGACAAACAAATAGTGAAATAAGAGACACAAATGTCATCAACAAAAATGCATATAATCAAGTGAAACACCTGATAAGGGTTCAACGAAAAGGAAAATAATTTATTTAAGCAGATGACCTCTTTGATATTTTGACTTTTATAAAAGAGGTCGTGGTCAAAACTTATCATTAGTATTAGTAAAATAGCCTAAGGTTCAGAATGGGAATTAGAAGGAGGGAGAAGGGAAGGGATTTTGGGGAGGAGATGAGGGGGAAAAAAGAAAAAGTTTTCACTTCAATATAATGTATTATAGAGAGGTGCAAGAAAAATTTGTCACTAATATATTTTTAATTTTTAGAGTATTATAGATGAAAGAGATTTATAGATTTTTTCCAAGCTCCAAAACACCACTTTAATAAATTTTTTGAGTTCCTCCATTTTAAAACGTTTTAGTATTGTAAAGAAAAATAAGTCATCCATTTCAAAATAAGGACTATGCTTATGTAGGCTGCCAACTTTTAAGGGTACAAGTGTCCATTTTTAAGGGTATAAAAGTCATTTACTCGCTAAATGACAAACATTGAGTAGTTTTTGCAGGCTGCACACTTTTACTTTGATCAGAAATACTGCTAACAATTGTCAATTTAACCGCTAACAATTATCAAAAGAAATGCACCACTATCAAAAATTTCATAATGTTTTTTATAAGTTAATAATTTATTTAAGATGACTAAATTAATATTAAGTGGAAACGGTAGCGATAACGAAAGACTTACAACAAGTGCGACAATAAGAGACTGACAACGGGAGTGACAACAGATGATTCAACAAGGAGACTGACAATGTGATCGGCAACGTGAGCGGCAACAAGAGCGACAAGAGACTGACAATAAGATCAGCAATGGGAGAGGATACGATGGTGCATATCTTATATTAAATGTAATTTTCTTTTTTTTCCTTCTTTTTTTACTCCATTATCTGCTATATAATAAAAGAGAGTGCTAGGAAAATGCTCAATTTAACATCTTAGAATTTTTCCATTTGTCATAAAATGGGGGCTGGGCAAAATTATAAATGCGCCACAAAATGAAAAAAAAAGGATTTGTTATGAAATAAGAGATAAAAGAACAAAGAATGATGAAATAAGATGTGGGATTTTCTATTCACTTCAAGTGTCCCATTACTCATAGGAGATAGCCCTATTTATAGGGTATAAGGGAAGTGAAAGATCAACCAATTGAAGAGCCACTAACCACCCATCATTACAAAGAGATTAAAGTACAAGCTAGTGGAATTGGAAGAGAGGTGGACATGGTGGACATCCATATTATTCATAACACTCCCCCTTGGATGTCCACCGATGATATGCCTCATTAAAACCTTACTAGAAAAACTCGGTGGGAAAAAATCTAGTGAAGGGAAAAAGAGTACAATATCTCGCTCACTCGAACCGCCTCGTTAAAAACCTTTCCAGAAAACCCAATGGGACAAAACCATGGAAAAGGAAAAAGAGTGCGCTTTTTTCTCCCCCGAATGAAGTGTTACTTATGAATATGAATTTCAACATCCGAACTTTCTCCCCGAGTGCATATGGAGCAATCTACTCGCTGTCATTTGTGATTTATCTTCTTTTAATGGAGCTTTACGATCAGTATTATCTTCAAAATATCTTCTTTGAATTGTTGCAAGTTGGGTAGGAAATGAAGAACAAGAGCCATAGATTGTTTTATAGATCATAAGGATATTCCAATGTCACCACATGTAGATAATAACTGACTTGTAATCTGACTTGATCTAGATCAGAAAAATACTTTATATCTGCATGGTTAATTTTTATAACATACATAAAATTATTTATTCGTTACAATAGCCAACCATAAATATGCATCTTACCCACTTTTCTGATGAATTTTGGTTTCTGATGAACTATATGACTATAATCATCAAATAGTACTATCATATCAAGGGATATAACATTTGGTAATATGCATGCATGATTTCATAGTCTTCGGGACTAAGATATTTCATATATTCTTACCATACAACTCATGTACTCAATAAAAAAAAATATAATGAGTCAATGAAGAATTAGTTCTTTCTAATTTGTTAAACAAAACTTTAACTAGCTAATTATTCGGTCTCTGGATCAAGACGAGTCTTTGTCTTTCAAAAGAATTTATTTAAAGATATTTACTTTTATCTTGAATCCTTCTGGGATATTCCATGTAGAGGTCACCTACAGGTTTAACCTCAAAATCCATCAAATATAATTTGATGTCATTCACTAGAGCTCTTTCTTTGAACAGTCTATAGCTTTTTATTGAAAGCTCTTCAAGAGTTCTGATAATATTTTTGTCATCAACATAGACATTAGTTATAGAAAATTCTTTTCCAAATATTTTTATAACACTCTATGGATAGGTGATGTCTTTTTTTGTATTCCTCCTTTAGAATATAAATTTAGACGATTATACCATATGTGTTCAAATTATATTATCTCATGGAGAGATTGATTCAATTTGAGTTAGAATCAAAAGTGTGTATTGGAATATTAATCCTTGAGGATATTCAAATGATTATGACTATCAAATGAGCCATACAAATAAGTTGTAGTAACATTCATCTTGTGAGAATTGAGCTCTTCATGTGCTACAAGGCTAATTAAGTCTTTGAAAAGTACTCGCATCCACCTTGAGAAACATGTCGAGCTTTTTATCTCACAACTTCACCATTCTCATTTTGCTTCAATTTCATATTTCAATTTTGGCCAATTCACATTGTCTACAATCTCTAGTAGACTTTGATTCATGATCCTCACTATCATTTATCACATTTAGCGCTATATTATATGCAAAAATATCGTCAACGTTGACTTCGTTTTGGTTCCATTGTATTTCATTGTTGACATAATTCATTGAGATCTCTTTAATTTCATAACTTTTCAGGCACCTGATCAGTTCTTCTGGAACTGTAATGTCATTTATGTCTGAATACTATTTTAGAGTTTCTATATCCTCGCTTGGACCATACTTTTTTTAGCTCCTTTTGTTGTTCGAGGATTTTTATCTTTGGAACCGATTGGTCTACCATGCTTCAAAGCGCGGTTGAGACTCATTTTCAATATTAGATTGTCCAATCATGCGACATCCAATCTATTGGAGCATTAGCGGTGATATATATATATATATATATATATATATATATATATATATATATATATATATATATATATATATATATATGTTTGGTCACACCTTTTGGATCATGAATGCATTTGGAAGATAATTTGCTAAGCTTTGTAAATGAATTATCTTTTGAACTTCTAGTTCACATTGTTTAGTTTGAGGATCATTATGAGATAACGATAATTCATTCCAACTGATCTATTTTCTACAGCTGCTTATTCTCTCCCCCTAATGTTGGGAAATCTAATTCTTCAAATGCTAATCATCAACTTGGATTATAAACAAGTCTCTAATTGTTGGCTCATGATACTATATTATACATGGAGATTTATATCCAAAATTCTTTTAGGACCCATCATAGTGCATTGCACATCCAAAAATTCTAAGATGGGAAATATTAAGTTTGTGAGCAAAAACCAATGTAAAGGGGAAGAGTTGTGATAACATGTTGGCTTGATGCGAACCAATATTACAGCATGTAAAATTGCATGTTCCCAAGTTGAAATTAGAACTTCTTATCTCATAAGTATTGGTCATGTGATTAACTTTAGACGTCTAAAGAATGGTTCTTCAAGACCATTTTATGAATGAATGTATGATGTGTGATATTCAATATCAATTCTAATAGACATACAATACTTATCATATGCTTTCAAGGTAATTCACATAATTACTTCTTACTCAAATTAGTTGAGCAAACAATCTCACAAACTTCCGGTTGTGAGATGACGACAAATATATATAATATATGTATGTGGTCATCTAGTTGATGCATCAATTAAAACCACAAATATATAAATAGTTCATGTGATTATTGTATTTGTTTACAAATATCACCTTATACCAGTTCTAGAAATATGAGAGATCTATTATTCTCAAATTGACAATTTTCTTTGGGAATTAGTGAACATAAAAATTAATAGATTGAAGAAACTAACGGCTCTTCAATACAAGTTCACATAGAAATTTATTATTCGCATCATAATTTACTCGGGATGGCCCAACCGATCTTGCCAACAACTAAATTATTATGATATGTAAACTTCTGGTTTACAATAACATGCGCTTCAATTGCACATATATAAGTGTAGTACAAATCAGAGGAAAAAAAGTAGACAATTTTTCCACTACACTTATTTTATCAAAATATGTCTCATTATATAAAATTCAATATCTCTTTTCATCTCTTGTTTCAATATGAATTCTATTTATATGAATATCTTTGAAACTTAATAAATTTCTACGAGACTTAGGGAAATATAATGCATTCCCAATGTGTAAATTTGTTACCCCGGATAACAGTATATATTAGCTCTTCCGGAGCCTTCAATTATATTTGAAGAACCAGATATAGTACTAACTCCGGTTTCTCACTTCACTAAAAAGGAGAATTTTTTTCTTTAAAATTATATGGGTAGTTCCACTATCGGCAGAACACATTTCTCCATTATTGATGCTAGTGTTAATACTCAATTTATCCTAAAATAAAATAAATATAATAAAAGATGGGTATGAGAAAATTAAGTCTCTACAATATTATATGCCTACAAAGATCGAACTTTAGGAACTACATAAAATACAATTTCTCGAAGAACAAAAATATCAGTAGAAAACTATGTTTGCTACTCAAAATAGGAAAATAAGGAGCATAAGTCTATCTCAACATAAACCATATTTCCTAAGCAAATATACAAATTCTTTTGAACATAAAAATGTCTAGTTATTAGGATCTAGTCATACAATCAATTCTTCGTATTCTCTTTTTTTCATGGAACATTTTTATTTGGAATTCCAAGCATAAGAAAGAAGAAAAGTCACTTTTTTTTTCATAAGATACTACACCACTATTAGGAATAACAAAGGTCACAATCACAAATCATACAAATGACACTTAAATAGGATAATGATAACATTTACCACATCAATGGTCATTACCACAACTTTACTTGTACCAATATTATAATGTGAATCATTCACTTTTGGGAATGAAATTCAATTCATTGAGTGGTTTGTGAGTACTCTTTCAATATCATTAAAAATATTTTCTCTTTTTCCTATTACATAAGAATATTTGAGACATAAATTATATGTCATTTCCTTTGCTTCAAAATATACTAATATCAAATAAACCTTATAGATTTCAACCATTGTCCAAAGGTCTAGTTCTTCAGGAACTTGACCACAAATTAAATCTCCATAAGGGATGACCAAAGAAATATGTATAAATTACCAATTCATTAGTTCTTCAGGAACTTCACCACAAAACTTCTTTAATGATGATCAAGAAAAAGTTATACTATGAGCAATCCTTCAAGGATGTTTGCATATTAAATGTCCAAATTCTTTAGGAACAATATCATAAACAATGATATACATAGAAATAATTATTTGTACAATCCTTCAGAGCAGTGGCGGATCTTGACCAAAAAATTAGAGGGGGCCAAAATAGTAATAAATATATAAATAAAAATTAACTATGTATTCATAATAGTTTGTTTGGTTTAGTGGTCAAAGTTATCTATGTCAATTTTAATGTCATTAGTTCAAATCTTGCTTTATGCAATTTTTTATATTAATTTTTGAGAAAAATATACAAATAACTGCAAAAAAGAGATGCGGTCATCACAAGAATTGAACTGGGGACACTCAATACGCCAATAATGCTCTTAACCTCTCAGCTACTAATACTTTTATTGTTTAGTCTTCATTTGGTTCTATATATTCTAACTTTGAGTATATTTATATATTAACTTTTATGGGGGCAAAGAATGCACTGTGGCACCCCCGACTCCCACTAAGATCCGCCTCTGCTTCAGAGATGCTTGGATAATTGATTTATTGCTCTTCAGGAACATATACTAATTATAAAGGAGGGAGCAAAGAAGGAAACCCTTTTAATATTAAACCTTTTTATGTACCCGAAACAACTTTTGATATTACAAGTAACAATTAACAAAAACCGGAATCGAATAAACATTCCAATAAAAACTTTATCATAATATTACACAAAACCGTCAACTTAGGCATATCGCATAAATGTGTTACTGTTATGCTCACCCATGTATTCTTGAACCAAATTCAAACAATAGAAAGAATTCACAAGTCGAAAAGTACTTGCTTAAGAAGTTAGATAGTATTAACAAGAAAAATTAGTATATGCGATAGCTTTACTGAAAGGAATATTAAAAATAATAAATGCCTAAGGAAGAAAGAATTTAAACGATTGATACTATAATCAATAGGAGTTCTAGATGAGTTCTATTCCGGTTCTAATAGATCAAATAATCGCCATTCAATATGATGAATATAGTCTCTTTCCAATCAGTAAGCACAATACAAAAATATGGAGAACTTTTATTTTATTTTATTTTATGAATCTAAACATAAGCTTTGTTAGATAATTATGCAAATGATGGTAGGAGATAAAAATCAAACCTGAAAGCAATATCATAATTTAATCGTGAGCATCGGAACAAGCAAGATTCAATATTATCTTAGATTAGTAGAACTTTGTGCTGATAACGTGTTATGAAATAAGAGATAAAAGAACAAAGAATGATGAAATAAGATGTAAGTGTCCCATTACACATAGGAGATAGCCCTATTTATAGGGTATAAGGGAAGTGAAAGATCAACCAATTGAAGAGCCACTAACCACCCATCATTACAAAGAGATTAAAGTACAAGCTAGTGGAATTGGAAGAGAGGTGGACATCCATATTATTCATAACAGGATTAGCTTTTTGCAGCTTTTTTAAAATAAAAAAAAATCTAGGCGAATCAACTTTATTTTTGTTTTTCCAAAATATTTTTCTCGATTTTATTTATTTTTTCATTTTTTTATTATTTTTATATTCTACTCAAACTACTAAAATCAATCAATTTAACCACTACCAATTGTCAAAAAAACTATACCTCTAACAAAAGTTTCAAAATTCTTTTTGCCAAAAAAATCAATTGTTAAATTAATATTGTACTCAATAATTAAATGATATAAATTTTACTATTTACTATAATTTCTCTGTTAAAACTACTAAAAATCAGTCAATTTAATCACTAATAATTGTAAAAAAAAATAATTCGACTACCAAAAATTACAAAATAACTTTTAATAATTAAATAAATACGATTAAATTAATATTGAATCATATAAAAAAAAGGAGTAAACAAGTGGCAACAGGATCAACAAACGAGAGACTGACAATGGGTCGGCCACATAAGCGACAACAAGAACGACAACAAGAGTGTCAATGGGACCGCCAACGAAAGCAAACGAGAGCGCCAACAGGAACACAAACTGGAGGGCCAACGAGAGTGCCAACAGAAGCGCCAATGAGGATGCATATTTTATATTAAATCTCTTTTTTTTTGCTCATTTTTATTCCACTATTAATATTATACGAAGATACCAACTTTTTTGAATTTCTTAAAACGTTCAACGTATTTATAATTTCATAAAAAATTATTACAAATCAGTATCACTTGTACGTATGCATGGGTAAAAAACTAGTTGTTATCTAAATAAAGATGTTAAAAAAAAGTGTATAAATATACAATCATAATTATTCGGTGTCCCATAACATGTGCAATCTCTCCGTCCTCTCGTTTTAGCAGGCAGAATTTGACTAGCAGCTGATGTGGTGTGCAATGATTGAGTGATTCACCTACTTGTCTAGATTGGGAGTATAACGTGGACATTATCCTAAACGACTAAAAACCTAACATCCTCTTTATTATCATATCTCATATATATCTACATAAAAGTGGTCCCAATATAGTCTAAGACAGGATAAATTAAACGACTAAAAACCTAACATCCTGAGACATGTCATCAATAATCTTACTAAGAATGTCTTAAATGGCGTCTTCTAGAAAAGTGGTCCCAATATAGTCTAGTTGTAGGCGGTAATTGGTAAGCCAATCCGCATGATTGTTCCCTTTTCTCCACGTATGAATGATCTTCACCTCCCAATCGCTAGTATTTTTATGCACTTGATGATGGTAGTATAAGTATCTCGATTATCTTTTTAGTATTTTGTTGATAAAAAAGAATAACCTTAATCATTTTAAAAGTCACGCATTTGATAAATTCTTATTGGTTTATGATGTAAAAAAATCTTTACACTAACTACCAACTGACTTGTGCATACTAATTTTTTTTGAACTTTATCGGTGATTAATCAACATAAGTGCATACTAATTAAACTCATGGTATATATTTTATTGTAAATATTGATAAAAGCAAGATAATATTAAATCATTTATGATAAGATTTTTCTTAATCATCAAATATTTATTTTTAATTTATTAGGAATCATGCTATTTGGTTTTTTTTTAGGAAAAATGCTATTTGCTATTAAAAATTAAAAAAGGATAAAAAGGTAGTAGAGTGAAACATGTCACTGATCCAGTTCAGTACAAAATATATAAACAGACACATAAACAGCTTTACTTGACTATTTTTCTGTGTGCAAACAAAACAGTCCCTCAGAAAGAAAGAAAAAAAAACTGAAGGTTTTTTGATTTGCAGCCAAAAAAAAAATTGCAGAAGGGTGAAAATAAAGGTAAGAACTTTGAAATCATTCATTCATAACAATGAATCTAAATCATTTTCTCCATTGATTTCATCTGATCTTGTGCGAGTTCTGAAACTTGATATCGTTTTCAATTTTGCTTTTTGTTTGGGAATTTTTCAATATAAAGGTAAAGGGGTTTCAAAAGATTCAATCTTTTTTTTATTCTTCATTCTCTTTCTCTCTCTATTGATGTTGCATCATTCTGTCAGAGATTAACGCGTTCTGGAGATTCCAGTTTTTTTTTTTTTTTTTGCAAGTTGGGTTGTGGCTTTTTCAATCCTAGCTGTCCTATTTGTAGCAAAGCTATTGTTGATATGAGATGGGACCAATTGTGACATATCCGAAATTTCTTTTATGTATCTAATCAATGTCATTTATGATTTTTAATCCTTTATAAATTCTTAATCAGATTGGTATTTTTTTTCTTAAACTTGGTTTTTCTATGGTTTTACTCTTATCTCATCTCAATTTCTTGATTCTCTTGATCTGCCTTTTTATTAGGTTAATTTATGAATTTAATTTTATTCCTCTTGTTTTTAGTTAGGCAGAAAATAATTCAATTCAAACATGCAGAATCCCCTCCCCCCTAATTTTGAAGAAATTTACATTCAAGAAGTTTTTCACAGTCAAAGTTAGGTTTTTAGTTGACTGTGAACTGAATCTGTTAAATGGTGTGAAAATATATAAATAAAATTTATGTTGGTTGGTTAAAGTGTTAGAATTTACAAGATTGATAAGGAATCTACAGTTAATTTATTTTACTTTGTGGTATGTTCTTGAATTGGGGTTCTTTTAGGGTTTTTGATCAAACTGGTGAGGGGCATAAAAAGATGGTTCTTTTTTATTGATACCCAATATTTGGGATAAAAGAAGTTGAATTCATTTTACAATTCACTGTTTTATTCTTATATACAACTTTTTTTTTTGTGATGCACTAATGCTGGCTATGCCTTAATGCATGTCCTTTAAGGTTGTGGAATTTGAAGATTGAGTATGTTGAATGTGTTCAGTGAAAGTGAGCTTTTCAACAATTAAAGACTTAAAGTGAACAAATACTTTTTGTGGTCCTGTGCTGTTAAAACTGTTCTTATCAGTAGGGTAATGGATAAATTGGAATAATTGCTTTTTTCTTTCTTTCTTTCAAGTTTGTGAAGGTAATTTGAATGCTCTTATTATCATCCATTGACGTCTTCGTATTAGAATACTTTGTTTGTTTTGTTTCTTAAATGTCTCTTTCGTATTAGAAATTCGGATTCCTAATTACCATCTCACTGACTTGTCTTCACATTGATGTCCAAAGTTTCATTTGCATCTATGCATTTATTGTTGTCAGCTATTTCTCATGTTCTAACTGTATTTTGTTTCCCTTTCATTTATCAATAGGTAAGAAATTCACAAGAATCCAGTTCTTTTGAATTCTGAAGCGAAAATCACCATTGGAGTTTCACACACCTCAAGACAGTTTTTCGATTTGATTAATATTAAACTCTGTTCAGCTTCTCGGCATTTTCTGTTTCTGCTGGCACTAATTCACGACGGGATTCTGTACTCCAACATAATTCCTCCAATACCATCAAATTTAACGTTAGAGGTACTTATCATTGCAAAAAATCTAGATCTGCGATTCCGATAAAACAAGCCTGTGATTCTGATAAAGCAAGGCTAGATGTCAGTGGATGATGTGGATAGTAGCTCTGAGTGGAGCAGAGAGCAAGATAAAGCATTTGAAAATGCCATAGCGATTCATCCTGAGGATGATGCGGATCGATGGGAGAAGATTGCGGCTGATGTGCCAGGGAAAACATTAGAAGAGATTAAACATCACTATGAGGTCTTGGTTGATGATATTAATCAGATTGAATCTGGTAATGTGCCTCTACCATCTTATAATTCTTCTTCTGAGGGTTCAACAAGCCATGCTACTGATGAAGGAACTGGCAAGAAGGGAAACCATCCTTGGAACTGTAACAGTGAATCTAATCATAAGGCTTCGAAATCTGATCAGGAACGACGAAAGGGTATTGCTTGGACAGAAGAGGAGCACAGGTTAGTTTATCTTTGCTTAGATATTTAGAAAAAATTTACATTCTAGTCAATGAAAATAGTAAACATCATAAGGTAGGCGACTTATTTTTAGTTTGCTATTATCTGAGTGCCGATCTATGGTTTAAACGTGTACTTCTAGTTCCATATGAACAGTGGTTCTGATTATTAACCATGTTACAATGGTAATATCTTCTGATGAGGTCTCCTATGGTCTTAGTTATTTGTTAGAACACTTCTTTGACAGGTCGTTTGCTACATATAAGCCATACATAAGTAATGAGATATCAATACTGCCGGTGAGGGTTGACTCAACTAGTAGGGTTAATTAGTATTTGTTAAAAATGGTTAAGGGTTGTGCTTTTAACAGTTTTTCAGTTTTGAATCTTTCTTAAATTCCAGTTTTGATCTTACTGGAGATGAGGCAATTCTTACAACATTTTTTGTTCAGTCAAAAACATTTTTGAATACTTCTTCTGATGTGATCTAGCAGTATTCAAATTAGGTTTCTGATAGGATACTGGACTTGGGCCTTAGCCCAATGTTGTGCTGAATAATAATTAGTAGTAATAGGAAGTCTATTGTCATTTTGTTAGTAGGGAAACAATTATAAAAGGTAGAGGAGTGAAGAGTAAGATTCATTGATGTTTGTCTTGTGAAGTTTGTTAGGAGAGTATTCTCTGGCAGTGGCGGAGCTTGGGAGAATTCTTTAGGGGTACCGGATAAAAATATATATTTAATTTTTGAGTAAATGACAAGTTTTTTTAATTGGCTTGGTGGTAAAGACCTTATGAAGAAGCATGAGGACTCAAGTTCGACTCCTCCTTAGTCTATTCTTTTTTTTCGTTATTTTTTAATTTAAGATATGAAATACTAAAAAATAAGGGAACGATTGGTCAAAAAAAAAGATAAGGGAACGTAAGGGTCGAACCCGCGACCTGTTGGTTGCAAAATGCGAGCTTTCACCGCTGCGCTCGACTTGATAGTGTTAAAGAATTCGCAGAACTTCTATATATACATAGATTATTTCTATATTACATTATGCATTAAAAAATTTAAAATAATTTGCGGGGTACCGTACCGTGGCATCCTCCGGCTCCTAAGAAGCTCCGCCCCAGTTCTCTGGAATAGGAGCCTTAGGATATGTTTGGGAAATGGTTTTGAGAGGGGAAGTGAGGGGAAGGGAATGGCATATTTTTCAATTCCTAATTGAGGAAGTTATAAAATGTCTCTAAACATAAATGAAGTGTGATTAAAATTGTTATATTGTTATCTATCAAGTTATTCTTTTACTTTTCAAAATCTCAAATATATATTAAAACGTAGACTAATCTTTTTCAAGCCCTCCCCTCCACTCCCAAAACCCCCTCCCAAACATACCCGTATGCCCTGTTCTCGTTTCTTCTTGTATTGAGCATTCTGCTCTTCTTGAATCAGTAATATACACCATTTTCTTTTATTGAAAATCTGGGCTCTATCAGTTTCTGTTTAGAGGAGGGGAGAAGATAACTAAGAACTCTTAGGGTATGTTTGGGAGGAGGTTTTGGGAGGGGAAGGGAGGGGAGGGCTTGAAAAAGACTAGTCTATATTTTTGTATGTATTTGAGATTTTAAATAATTAAAAGAATAACATGATAGATAACAATATAACATTTCTAATCACACTTCATTTATATTTAGAGACATTTTATAGCTCCATCAATTTAGAATTGAAAAAATATGCCCTCCCCTCCCAAAACCCCCTCCTAATCATACCATTAATTTTGCTGAGGCTTTGTTTAAGTTGAAATTTGCTTATTTATTTTGTGAATGCTGTATTTGAGCAATTATAATATATCATTTTCAAATGATGTTGGTGACGATAATTTTGAGATGTATATATCTGGAATAATGTAGATAAGAAATGTTAAGATGGTTAGTTAATCTTTAACGAAGTACTATTAGATGTCTTAAATTACCATTTCTGAGAGCACTATACCATTCATAGCCGTAATCCAACATAATACTTGCTCTGCAGCTGTGGTTGATCATGTTGTGGACCCTGCTTCATCATTAGTATTTCATGTTTGATTATAGAGATTAGTCACTCTAATGTTAATTATAGACTATCAGTAACATATTAGCTAGTATCTTTGGTAAAACTATTTTCATGTACCAGATACATAGATTGCATTGATCATTGCTAGAGGTTATCTTCTGGTATAAGTTATAAACTGAGCCAGCAGTTGCATCAGTCTGTGGATTTTCGGATTTATCGTTACTGAAGTTCATTTAATGGATACTTTCTCTTTTGGTGTTTATGACATGCTTTCATATGCTAAGATTTCTCTTATGTAATAATTCTTGTTCCTAAAAAATTTCAAATTGGTTGTGAATAGGTTATTTCTTCTTGGCTTGGAAAAGTACGGAAAAGGTGACTGGCGAAGTATATCAAGGAACTTTGTCGTGACAAGAACACCTACACAAGTAGCAAGCCATGCTCAAAAATACTTCATTCGTTTGAACTCGATGAATAAAGATAGAAGGCGATCCAGCATACACGATATCACCAATGTGAACAAAGGAGACATCTCAGCAACTCAAGGACCAATTACTGGTCAAACAAATGATTCTTCTGCGGCAAATTCTGCTGGAAAATCAGCCAAACAAGCTCCTCCAACCCCAACTGGGCCTCCAGGTGCAGGAATATATGCTGCTCCTACCATCGGACAACCAATAGGAGGAGGACCCTTTGTATCTGCGGTTGGCACCCCGGTGAATCTTCCTGCCCCGGCACACTTGGCTTATGGTCTCGGAACTCCGGTTCCTGGAACAGTTGTTCCTGGGGCACCAATGAACTTAGGTCCTATGCCATATCCAATGCCACATACATCTGCTCATAGATGAAGTGCTGATCAGAGCTCTAGTGTACAAAAAAAAACACAGCAGTGAGCTTATAATTCTTTTCATATTCCTACACTGTTGCTTATATACAAGCAAGAGCTTTATGCTCAAATAAGCCATACTGTGAAGTAATTAAATGTATCTGTATTGGCTGACATGGAATATTTGACATCCTTGGCCTAGGACAGCATGAAAGTAAGTTTGTTTTGTAGAAATTTAGATTAGCCATATAAAGTAGCTAGTGATGTAGAGGAAGGTTCTTTGGCTTTAGATTATTAAGGTACAGTAATACTTGGTCTTGGATTTTGTAGGAAATAAACTTCATATCTGCTTTTACTTATTATGATGCAAGTTACTGTAATTGGCATAATACATCATAACATATTTCAGGCCAGGTTGACACTAGTAGGTAGCTTAGTTGGTGAGGATACCGAAGGAGTCAAGCAGGAGTTCCAGGGTTCTAACTCCGGAAACTTACATTTCCCCCTTCTCCTTACTATTAACCACTAACATTTGCTTATGAAAAAAATATTTGAGGCCAGGCTGGCATTCATAGGGGGTGTTAATATTGTTTGTCTAGTCCCTGTAAAGGTAGAAGGTCACTTTCTGGTTGGTAACAATTTTTGATTGATAGGTGCCTCTTACTGATCCTTATTGTGTGTCTTGACACGTGAAATTGCATTCAGCCAAGTGTCTTCTCCTTTTTACAGAGACAATGAGATTACTGTGATATGGTGCCAAAATAGTCCCCATCTTTTTCTGTCTAAATTCTGAAAGAACCTCGTTGGCATAACCCACAGTTGCAATTTTTTTATCCCATACGGTAGGCACTCTTTCTATTCGATTTGGTTATAAACCTACTCGGGTGGAAAATCTGTTCCGGGCAAATCAGATGGACGTGAAGTGATTGATATTATATACTACAAAAACCTTGTTGTCTCAGAGGATGGATTGTAGTTTATGATGGTTAATTAAGCAGTTTGTTAACAATGTAATGGAGAAGGAAAAACAACTTGCAAAATACTCATTTCAAATTGAACAGAACTGCCAAATAGTACTAAATTTATTAAGGCAACAACAAACAAGCAAATAAAGGACCATACAAGTCCTATAAGCTCACCACCCCCTTCATATGAAATGGGAAATGGTACAATACATATCACTCATTATTTCATAATTAAAGTACTTCCCTTATAATCATCTAAGCATTTAGAATATAATCATCAACCTTAAGGAAGATCTTTGTTGCAAATTCCTTAAGGATATCTGGTTCAGGAACCTCTTGGCTATCCTTTTCATACTCAGATGACCATTTCACTAGACTTCCATCTCCCTTTGGTGTTACACTCAGATTTCCCTTCAAATTCTTCAAGTATTTGTGGAGGTCTCCATCAATCACACTATAGGTTAGTGTCCTAGCTGAATCATCAACAGCATCAATCCTCTCTTTGGTTATCTGAACAAGTGGTGATCCTGAAAACCAACCCACAAACAACAGTTCAATTTGCAAATAACACTGTATATGTTATTGTGCAGTATCCACCAACTTTATAGGATAGTCTACGACGGAGAGCACGACTTGCCAGTGTGTATCCAGGCTTTGTTAGTCTGTATGGTTCTCCTCTCCTAATAGATTTTTCATCACACCCAAGACTGAACTTCAAACCTCAAGTGGGATCCGAACTCAATTAAGCGCTCGAACCAACCCCTTCTCGGTTAAAGTAATACAAATAACACTATATCTCATTCCACTGCTCATTTATAGAGGAAGTGTATTACCTATTATAGATATAATAGAGGTAAAGATAAACTATAAGCAAAGTAAACTCCGTCTTAGTTGTCTTCTGAGCACAAGTTAGTAGTAAAACACAAGTGTTGGATACACATCAGGAGAACACTCCACTGACCGTTAGATACAGTAAAAATATGTAACTCTTATCATAAACTTATTTCTATAATATTAAAAAAGTAAAGTTGATTCTACATATCAGTTACTTTTTACAATCAAGAAGGATTTGTCCGAACGGTGGTTCGGATCCCATCCCATGTCTTAAGTTCGAGTTTTGGGTGTAACAAAAACTCTATTAGGGGGGAAAACCACATGGGCCGGTAAAGCTGGGTACACGTGGCTAGTCTAATTCTTCGATGTAGATTAGTCACTGCCGGAAAAGCCAGTGAATACTGTGCGAACCAATAATTAAAATTGCCAGAAGTAAGTCAAAAATTACCACCTTCAGCATAAGTTATGAGGCGAACAGTACCAGCAGACTTGCCATCACCTTCAACAATTTCAATGCTTTTGAAATCATATGGAAATGCCTTGGGGAATATATCTGTAGACTCCCTAATAGTACTCCAGAATTTGTCTGCATTAGACTTCACTTCAATTTCTACCTCAAGCTTTCCACTGCTAGCCATATTGAACTGAATATGTTATGTAAACCTTGTTTGAGAATCATATATTTATATACAGAGAGAATACAGATTCAGTACAAAAAAGGTTATTATTTCATGTGGAAAGTGGTTCATCTACCACTATGAAACAACATTGAATTCAACATTTTATGAAGTAACAACTTTTCACATGCTAGAATAAAATTTTGGGTCCCAAGATATTAATGTTCTTAAGTCAGATTCTATAGAATTTTTGTCTTTTAATTTAAGGTTTCAGAGAGCAAGTGGAGCCTAATTAAGTACATCTTACAAGTACATTAAGGAAGAATGATGTTATGGATTGGAGTAGTGATTTAAGATTCAACAGTAAAGTAAGAATCTGCATTGAATTGAATGGAATAGTTAGTTGTAACAACATTGACGGTGATGTTACACAGGCAACATAATTTGTTGATTGAGAATTTGAGATGATCATAGTGAAATAATATAAGGTCATTACATTTACACCCTAGTAGATGTTATATTTTTAGAACTTCATAATAGCAAGGTATAATGTTTGGTTAAAAAGAGCAAGGGGTCGGAATCACAAAGCTGAACGTGTCTAAAACCCCATAATAGCCTGTTTCAGTTGCAGACCTAAATTACCATCACCAAAGGGGCCCTGAATTTTCGAAAGTGCCCTTTACCGGAAGCACGCTTCTGAGTGGATTTATACCGGAAAATTCTGTTAGTATATGACTTTGATTTATTTTATTTTTTTTCGATTTTTGTTCGAGTCATATACACAGTTGTAAGGTTTCTTTGGATAGTATTTATGGCTTGGATTTTTTTTTTCAATTTTTGTTAGTCGTATTTATACACTACCAGAATAACCCTTCTGAAAGTGTATTTATTTGAAAATACATTTCTGGAAGGACCCTTTCGGTAGTATATGATTTGGATTTCTTTTTAATTTTCGGTTGAGTCATATACACCATTGGAAGGACTCTTCTGATAGTGTATATTTATTAGAGAAAAATTAAAACAAAATTCCAAGTTATATGCTGTCAGAAGGAGCCTTCCTGTAAAAACTAAATGAGGAAGAAAAAAAACGGAGCATTATATTCATACCTACGAGAAGTGTGCTTCTGATAAAAAATCGTCGGAAAGTGTGCTTCCAATAGGGGGATTTTTTGGGATTTTGAGGGCCTCTGAGCACATAAGAGGGTGGATGAGCAATTTTCATTACCAAAATGTTAGTATTTGTATTTGTGGGAATGAGCTAATTAGCTAGCCCAACTAATTCACGGGTCACTTTTGATGTTGGTGCAAAAAGCAAGTGTTAAGGCGCATGAGGTCCTAGGACCTCAGGTGAATGAGAAAGTTCGCGTAAAGGCATTGGAGGTCCTCACACATGTAGTCGGCTCGTTTCTATGGGGTCCATCCATTTGCATGTGATGCAGTACAAAAAGTTGCATGCATTGACAAGTTGCAAGATGCATGAGATGCAAGCAATATGTTGCATGTTATACATTTGGTGTGGTGCATGAAATGCAAATAGCATGTTGCATGTAATGCGACTTGGTTTCCCTATATCCACCCCTATAACCATATGATTTAAGGCCTTCAAACTCAATCCTGAAAAGGACTTAACTTATATCCACCCCTAATGATATGATTTAATGGAGCCAAAACCTTAGCTAGCATTTTATAACGGCAATTCAATAGGGAGATATGTCTAAAGTCCCAGAGCCAGCGGACAATCAACCTTAGAAACAAGAGTGAAGAACTAGAATGTGAATATGTTTGGGAGGAGGTTAATTTTGAGAGAGGAGGGAAGGGGAAGACTCAGAAAATATTAGTCAATATTTTACTATATATTTGAGATTTTAAAAGAATAACATGATAGAAAACAAAATAACATTTTTAATCACACTTCATTTATGTTTAAATACATTTTATAGCTTTCTTTTATTACAATGAAAGGAAAAGACAAAAAGACAAAAAGACAGATAAACTAATCTTTAATCCTAGTTATGCCCAAGGCATTAGCTAGGAGTGTGGAATGAATAGCCGTAGGACACTGAACCCAATTGTGAAAATTTTGTCCCATAGAAGAACCATATTTAGCAAGCCAATCATCACAAGAGTTTCCTTCCCATAAAGAATGAGTAAAGGAAAGTTGTCAATCCATATTCATCAAGGATCTAATGTGGTCAATAACTGGAGCATAAGGGTGAGACTGGGACACCCCCGATTCAATTAGGGAAAGGGCGGTGGTAGAATCAGATTCGCAAATGATATGACGGAAGTCCTGGTTCCAAGCAATCATAAGACCCTTTGATATAGCCTGAAGTTCAGCATTCATGTTAGTTGTCATGTCGCAGCCACCAGAGAAGCCAAGAACCCATTGCCCAAGGGAAGACTTCATCATTACAGGCTCTCCATAACATCCAACAGGTTACATTAAAGAGGGGACCGGATTTACCTATTGCATTAGTCATGAAACAAAGAAGAGGATTATCCAAATTGAAGTCTTGCAAATTACGAAATCCAAAAGTAGACCAGGTGTGGAAAACCCTTGGACAATCATGCAAAGTATGCAACAGAGATTCAATATTTGTTCCACATCTATGGTAGGATTGGTCCTGGGTGATGTGTCTAGCAAACCTGTGAGAATTAGTAGGGAGGCTATGGTGCATTACCAACCAAACAAAGTGTTTAATATTTTCAGGTAGATTCAATTTCCATATCCATTTCCACTCAGAGTTATCATCATTCACAATATGTTGGACGGGTTCATGTTGATTAACAAGCCAGGCATAAGCATTTTTGGCTGAATAAGAACCTGATGAGGAAGGTACCCAAATGAGCATGTGTAGCGACCAAAAAATCCGGGAAAGATTTCTTCAAAGTTCGAAATGAAGTCGTCGTCAAAGTTTAATTATAAAGGGCAAACTTTGATAAACCCCTTTGATTTAGATAAGGTCTTTGAGACTAGATTTGGGTTCGGGAGTCCATTACGCGTGTGAAAGCTATTAGCACCCTCACGACATTCTTCCTGAGAAAGGTTACCTTCTAATTAATTGCGTAAAAATACTGTTAATTTTTAGAATGCTTATTTTACCCTTTTATTGTTGATAAAAATAAATTAAAATAAAGAGACTTGATATTTTGAATTGAGAAAATAATTATTTAGAGAAAAAAACTAGAAGAAGGTTTTTTATTTTTGCACTTGAGAGAGGTGGGCCCCCCTCTGCTCCTATGTATCTCCAGGTAGAGAATCAAAGGCTACATAGTTCATGTGAAGAAAAAGTTTGTGTGTTGGTGTGTTTTTTCTTAATATTTTTATTATTTTTATAGGGATTTTAGGACTTTCGAGTTGTACATCTCATTCATCCTAAAATGCTGACTAACCCGATTGCACAATCGACTCAATTCCCTATTTATATTTTTGAAAATTGGAAGACACTTCTAATGACCAAATAGATAAATCTAGAAATAGTCATTGCTAAAAATTTGTTTATGATTTTAAATTTGGTTTTGTGAAAAATATTGGAGATAAGTGTGGTATATCGAAAATTAGTAAAAGTTGAAAATAGTGAAATTAATTTAATTAAAATAAAAGTAAAAGAGACAAAATTGGGATAGGGAGGATATCAGTTACATGTTAGTATAGTAAAAATAGTATAGTATAGTATATTAATAATAATAATAATAATAATAATAATGTCAGAGGAGGAGAGAGAGAAGAGAGAGGTCGTCGACGGCATTGGGTGGCCTGCTGCAGCGACGGCCAGGCCAAAACACTGAGGCGGCATTGGGAGAAACAAGTGTGTGGGTCGGTGGTGCGGGAAGCCGCCCGCGGCAGCGACGGCCAGTCCAGAGCGTTGCGACGATGACGGGGAGTGTCAGAGAAACGCAACTAAAAAATGTTTAAGCTACTTTCAGATATTCTAGTTAGAAAAATAAAATAGAAAAGGGAGGGGAGAAAGAGAGAGAGCAAGAGCTTCGTAGGGAGAGAGTGAATTATTGCAGTGTTATTGTTGAACTCTATTGTGTGTTTAGACTGTGAAATGATGCCTCCTTTTATAGTTAGAAAACGAGATAAAAAATTTATGACTAAAGATTTCGTTTCAGGTATCGAGCTTGGAGAGCAAAGCGGGTTGGGCTGAAGTTTGCTGAGATGCGTTGATGTTGTTGGTTGCACCCCTATTTTAATTATTTTGTTTTTTTTTTTATATTTTTTATTTTTATGTAATTTTATTTTTATATGTTTTAATGTATATAGATAAAACTTGTTTTTTAAAGAAAAACTAATTCGATCATTTTAAAAAGTTTTTTTTATCAAAAGACAAATCTAGAAAAAGGACAAGCAGGGTCATAGCCCAAATGAGAGAATCTAACATAGGCCCAATAATGTGAATTACTAAGTACAGGCCCAATAAAACAAAGTAGCATCCAAATGAGCCTGAAAACTAACTCGCAGTAATAAGACTCGGGACTTACGACACACAAAACTAATAAAAATAAAATACCGCATTAAAAAGAACAGAGACAAAATTGGAGTATAACAACTGCCCCTCTTTATTTATATTCCTCTAGAAAATATGAAGAGTTTTCAAATTTTCATAGCAGGAATAGAAATAAAGATAAAATAGACGCTAATTTTGTCCGAATTGGAGGAAAGTTGAGAGTTTGAGAATTAATAGAGAGTGGTTAACACTTGGCGTGTTAACGAAAAAGCAATAAAGAAGGATCAATGGAGATCTGAAGAGCCACTAGGGGTCTGAAGGGCCACTAGGAGTCTGAAGGAGCACTAGGAGTCTAAAGGACCATTGGGGGTCTGAAGTAGGATGCCAAAAAAACCCACACCCGCAGGTAAAACCCACGATGGGCATGGGGGGGGTCCCTTTACAGGCACCCACGGGCAAAATAAATAGGCAATAAAAATACCCATCAATAAACAGGGTGGGGCCGGATAATGAGGTACCCGTACTCGTAACATATATACCTAGTTTAAAATATATACCTAATTTCCCTCATATATATATATACCTATGAGTTGTTATTTTCAAAGTTTCCTATTATTGTAATTCTAGTTTTTTTTATTTCCATTCGTTAACAATTATAAGTTAGTAAATAATTGATAAGATAAATTCCTAACTAAATGCATAACTTTCTTATATAAATGAACGAAACAAACAGTGTTCAAAAGATTAATTTTGTATAGCATTTCTAATTTTATTTTAAGAAAATTATTTTTATAACTCAAACAAGTATCTGTGAGTACTGTGAGGAGATAATGCCCATTTAATACCCGCTACGCCCTACGCGGGTACCCGCACGGGTACGGGGCGAACACAGGTCTCATTTATGTCTCGCAGAGTGGGGTAGCTAGTACCCGTGCCCGCCCCGCTCTGTTTACATCCCTAGTCTGATGGATCACTGGGGTCAGAAATAGCACTGGGGTTCTGAAGGACCACTGGAGGTCTGAAGGACCGATGCCTATTTTAGTGTTGGCAAAGGGATCTGATTTAGTGACCAATATAAGTCTGATTTACGGACAACAAATGGTTTGGTTTATGGACTTGTGGTCATTGGTCTGATGGGTCAACATGGTGATTAATTTAGGGACAAATATCAGTCTGAGTTGTGGACCGACATATATTTGTTTTATGGAACAATAATACGTCTGAATGATCAATGTGGTGATCTGATTTATGGACAAATATTAGTCTGACTTTTAGGTCGACATAGGTTTGTTTTATGGACCAATTGGTCTGGTTTATGGATCTCAGTGGTCTTATTTATGGACCTTAATGGTCTGAAGGATCAATTTGGTGATCTGAGGTGTGATGTTGGATCAACGCATGGCGCGTTGATCTGAAAGAACAAAGGATCGACGTTTGATACGCTTATAAAGACATTAGATGCTAAACGTATGTAATTCATAATATAATATGTTTGTGTGATGACATGCATGCAACAATTGATATGCAGTAGATACAAAATGAAGAAATGTGTCATGCAGAGACTAGTAAATTGTGGATGCAAAAGTAGATAAGATGCAAAAGCCTGTAAATTGTGGAAGTATGCAAAAAGTGAAGGGTACAATGAAATGCATAGCTTGATGCTACAATGAGGAGGACATGTGTAATTCATGATTGATGGGATGCTTTGTTGGTAGTGCAAAAAGATGTGCTTTTGCATTTTCTCTTTCTTTTTTTGTATATATGAGATACGAGACTTTTGATGCGAGAAGTAAATAGGTGAATATTTTGGAATGATCACTCATTGAAAAAATTATATTTGATTTGAACTCAAACTTTAGCAATCTCAATGTTTTATTTACAGACACTAATATGCAAAAGTATTTGATTGCATTTGCAAGCTTGTTTATTTTGCTCTTATATTTGAATATGATGCCCCGTGACTGAGTTTGAGGTCTACAGAGTTAACTTAGTGAATTTTCATCATCATGATATTAACTTGTGTTCTCTCTCTTTAAAGAATTGTTCAGTAAACACGTATAATAGTGAAAATTCAGATGAATGAGTCAGTTAACTTGAGGTTTTGGGATCTAAGGTATGGACAGATGTGATGCATGAAGGGATGGATAGCAGGTTATGGCACAAGCTCATGTAAGATATGTTTGCCCCAACTCAAGAAATTTGGGGACTGGCCCAACTTTAGACTTTCTATGACGGTGAATGAAGAACATGCTCATGTCTAGTGATGACAACAACTAGGGTGTAGAGGAAATGATGAACTGGGAATGCCGTAACTTTGGAATGAAAGGTGGAATGCAAAAGATTTTGTTCCAACCCATGAATTATGGTGTTTCCTTAATTATAAGAAGGAAAGGTTTCCCTAGTTCGGGTGAGGTTGTGAAAGGTGACGGAGTTAGGATAATAGGTTTGGGAGCTGGTCCAATACATATAGATTGGGTGTGGTATATGAATGGGGGTGGACGTTGGATAAATTTTCGCAAGTTTAAGTGAATGAAAGGTTAAGGGAATGCCCGACTTTGGTTACTAGGTGATGATCCTAGTATAAACTTTTGGTTCTCTTTCAGATGACTCCCACAGACTTTGGTAGTCTTGAGTTTTTACTATGGTGAAAACTTCACTTGGTGATCACTAAACTTTTTCTTAATATCAATGTTTCTTGAATGAATATTGGAGTGCAAGCCTTTTGATATCAATGTTTCTGTCATCTACATGCTCCTAATATGACTTGTCTCGCTTTGTTGAGAAATCATCTTTCATTTTCTTCTCTTTTTTAGGTGCTCCCTTTGTGGTGATCTTCTCCAGAGGTGGACACATGGAAGTTGTGTTTGGGAATGCCAATTCACGTGCTTTTGCCTTCATCATAACTCTACCAGTGTGATCATAGGCATCAAACGTTCATTTGATAGCTTCAATTTCAATGTCTAGACTCAACTCATCATTTGGGATATCTGCCTGTATTTTGAAATTTAATCGCTGTCAATGTTGATGAATCAAGCTCAACGGAATTGGGGTGCAGTCCATCATAATCCTACAAAATAAGCGACTTTGATATAGTTACAATAAAATTAACAAGTTTACAATAAAAGACATAATTACAAAATAAGTGTCCATCATACCTAGCAAGCTCACATGCACATGGTAGTCCGTTTGTGGTTCTGATCGTGCATCCACATAATGATGCATCATGATCAATACCAATGGCTCCAGTCCGCTACAGCTCATCCAAAATATAGTCGATGAAACTAAACCCTTAATGTATCAAATATCTTCTTCAAGTGGCCAACTTTGACTCTACTTAGGCTATGCTCGAAGACCATATTAAGGTCAGTATGTTGTAATCCAATCAGGGTACACATTGAATCCCAACACACACAAATCTCCCCAACTGTCATGTAATATTTTCTTTAAAAGAGTGTGCAAACTCAACTCTGTTGGTGGTAGTGTTTCCAAGGTGCACATACTTATTAATCCATGCATCAATAAATTTATCTTTGTATGGGTCTAGCCAAGTGTGGTCTTGACATAATGTATGAAGCTGGGATAAGGTGCTGACAACTCGTTAAACATTTGCAACTCATAATCATACTCATCCGCAGACTTCGCATGGTCAACCCTAAGAAACACCCTCATCACATCTTAACAATAGCCATGTCTTTCACGTATATCCTAGCTTTGGCCCTCACATTTTCTTAATGTGAAATTGGCACAGCAAGTTTGCCGATGTTGGAAATACAGTTTCTAGAGCATTCATCATACTAGTGTCTCTGTCAGTAAGTATGACATGTGGCAATTCATCTTGTCTCCTAAATAAACTCCTCAATTTATCAAGAACCCATGCAAAGTTATCCAACCTCTCCCAATTGACATAAGCAAATACAACAGAGAAAGTCCTCTCCGTTGAGGTTACACCAACGATTTCAACCAACGGATACCTATACCAGTTGGTCTTATACATGGAATCAATCAACAAAACAATCGGGAAGGTATTTAGAAGCTCAATGGATTCTGGATGTGCCCAAAAGATGTCTTTGACAACACTAGTGCCCTCTACAAGTCGATTCGAGTAAACATATTGATCACTTTGCAAATAATGCATCAGTTGTTGGAGCTCACTCATCCCTCACGCATACTCGACCGTTGCCTTAAACGACAATTATATATTTGCTTCACAATGGTGTTGCAATCGTTAGGCTTCATGGATATGAGCTCATTAAGGATGAATTTAGGCGCAGTATGACTCTTAGTCATTCTAGCCACTACTTTCTTATCTTCTGTAGTTAACCTACCATTGTACGGATGACCTTCATGATAAGTAATTAATGCATGGTTATGTGTTCCACACATAACCCTCAAATTCCATCCTCCAAGCTTCTTAATAAATTTCTCTTTCAATTTAAACATACAACAACATTTTCTAGTATTTGTGTCGTGTTCAACATTTGTCTTGTACGTTCAAACTTTTTCACAACTCAACATGCAGTCTTCTTTATCTGATCGTCTATCGGTGTTGGATCTAGATATAACCATCACCATCCCAAGAGACTTGCCAACCTCATGCACCCATGCTAACAACTCATCACAATTAGAAAATAACTGAAAATAAATGACTATATGTCAGTTACTTACATAGAAAAATTAGCTAAAAAATCATGACTTAGTCTGTACCTTATCTGTTGTGAGCGAACTAGTAAAGTCTTGAACTACTACAACGTCATTTGACATCTCAGCTACTCCAGAAGTAGCACCATTTCAGCTACAAACACCATTTTTTAAACTGTTTGGTTGAGCTTAACCGAACCCGTTCGGTTGTGGGGGTCTGAACAAAACGCAATTTCTGGAAAAAAAATGGCAAAAGGCAGCAACTTTCAGACACTAAAATGAAAAAAGTTGGTAGGATGATACCTTACTCTAGTTGCAAATGTTGAGAAATTGAGTAGAGAGATAATAATGAAGGTGAGGAGGGTAGAATTTGGAGTGGAGAGAGGGGGGTTTGGGGTGCTTGAGAGAGTGTGTTGGGTTTGGAGGAGAAGAAGAGGGAGGAGGATAGGGGAGTTCTAAATGTGTGTGAGGTTATTTTAGTAAATGTGTAGGGTAAAGGGGTGTGTGGTGAGTAGGAGGGGGAGTGGGAAAGCAATGATCTTTTTTTTTGGTCGAATTCACTCTTGAACTTTGTCTTCTTCTTTATTCTTTCAATATTGGGCCCATTTGATCATTCACGAGTTGTTCTTTAATCTGGTCCACATAGCCTAATGTTGATTTTAACCACCACAACCTAAACTGGTTTTTTGTTGTGAAATTTCATCATTAGGAACAAACCAAATAGTCAATTAGGTACCAATGTGGGAAATATGCACTTTATGGGTGGTCGGGGTAAGATTTGAAATGGACGGGGAACGAGTATAGATGCAAAGATGGGATACTAACTGACCCAAACAGAAGTAAATATACATGTCATGCAAGTTCACTATACAAATACTTTATAGGGATCTAACATTAGTTAGAAACATGATTGAAGACATTTTTTGATAACACATTAGTTAACAAAATGGACCATTTTGATTATTTATCATGGAATGGATGAGATGCATCCCTTTGCTCACAAAAATTGTGGACGAGCTGCAAAAAGTGAATAACTTATTTTAGAAAATTGAGTGCCTTGAAATACCTAGAGTTTACAACTAAGTTTGCAATTTAGGAGGTTAAACATTTCCAATGAATAACAATCAAATAGAACGTATTTCGCAAGAACGTCTCATCTCTTATCAAACGATTTTTTAAAAAAACAATGCCCATGTTTTTTTTAAATATAAAATAAAATGTAATGGATGAACTAACCCATGATGATGAACATGCATGATGAAAATGAAAATGCATGAAATGCGTGAACAAATGATCACTTGAAAGGACCAACTATTCTAAATGATTTTTTTTTGAGTTTTTTTTAGAGACAATGCAACATGTTGTTAGAAGATGGAGTATCATCCAATCTTCAACTAATCTATAACTGAATTGTAACTAAATTCTTTTGATTGAATATTCTGATTTTCATTGATTTCTAAATCGGGATACAGAGTATATATAGAGCTGGGAATCTAACTGAAACTTGTTTAGTTAGTTACAGGGGAATTTCTTCAATGGGGAGGGTGCACAGTAGTGCACCATAAGCTAGACTACTTACATTTTGTACATTTAGTAACACTATTCTCTAATATTCCCCCTCAAGCCTAGCTGGGGTTGTACACAGCTAGCTTGGACGAGTGATTGTTGCATATCGAAGGGCACCCACTGTTGACCTATAGAGAGAAGGGTCATGGAAGATATATGAGCCATCCTTGGATAATTTGCAAGTTGCTACCATAGAAGTAGGGAAGCTGTGAGCTTCATGAAGGTTGTGTTTAAGTAGGATGTACCTAATATACTTGCCTTGAGTGAGGTGGAGGGAACCATCAGATTATTGTTTAACCTCATTACCAAGAAAGTAGTCCAAGTTACCTAGATCCTTGAGTGAGAAAGTGGCATGCAACTGAGAGATGAGGTTTCTGATGTACTGAGTATATGTGCCAGTGATGATTATATCATCCACGTAGACCAACATGTACACCTTGATGGAACCTTGGTGAAGGATGAATAGAGAGGGGTCACACTTGCTAGCTTTGAAGCCAAGATGAAGGAGAGACCCTTGGAGCTTGTTTGAGGCTGTTAAGTCTTTAGAATCATTGAAATGAAAGAATTGAATATTGAATAATTTCTTTGTGTTACAAAATGAGAAGAGATACAACCTTATATAGGCACTAGAGATAGATCAGTTGTAACTGATCAAACAAGCTATTTAACAGAATAAAAAACTAATAACAGATTAGCCTATTTTAACTAGAAACTAACTGTTTTACAAACTGATAGGAAGAACAAAGAAAATATCAATAGTAATATCCCTTAATACTCCCCCTCAAGCTCAAGGGGTGAGCAAAGAGTTGCTGGAGACATTGAGCTTGGAACGTAAGGCACATAATGCTATCTTGGACAGAGGCTTTGTGAGAACATCAGCTATTTGGGCTTCAGCTGGAACATGACAAACCATAAGCTGTTTACTAAGTACTTTTTTCCCGAACAAAGTATAGGTCAAGTTCCATGTGCTTCGTTCTAGAGTGAAGCACAGGATTGTGACTGAGTGCAACAGCACTTTGATTATCACAATATATGATAGGGGTCGTGTGAGCGACATGTAACTCAGTCAAGAGAGATTGAACCCAGACAAGTTCAGAAGTAGTAAGAGCAAGACTCCGATACTCGGCCTCAGCACTAGACCGAGCAACTATATGTTGCTTTTTAGACCACCAAGATATTAGGTTAGGACCAACGTAGATGCAGGCACCGGAAGTAGACCTCTGGTCATCAATATCACTAGCCCAATCGGCATCACAATATGCTTGGAGAGGAAGAGGAGACTTAGATGAGGCTGGTTGAAGATGAAGCCCGAAATCAGCTGTCCCTTTTAGGTATCTTAGGATTCGTTTTACAGCAGACCAATGGCTATCAAGAGCTTGAGCAAGAAATTGGCAGCACTTGTTAACCACATAGCCAATTTTGGGTCTAGTGATGGTAGCATATTGGAGGGCACCAACAATGGACCTATAAAGAGTAGGATCAGAAAAATAATCCGAGCCAAACTTTGACAACTTTAGTTTGGCAGGCAATGGTGTGGAGATACCCTTAGCTTGATCCATGCCAGCACGTTGAAGAACCTCACGAATATATTTAGATTGAGTGAGCACTAGAGAGCCAGATTTAGTTCTAGTGACTTCAATGCCTAAAAAATAGTCAAGAGCAGTGAATTGCTTTAAGGCAAAGGTGGCAGAGAGAGTGGTAATAAGCTGTTGAAGACCAGAAGTAGAAGAGCCCGTAAGAATTATGTCATCAACATAAATGAGGGCATATAAACAGCAGCTGCCCTTGTGATAGACCATCAAGGAAGGATCACATTTGCTTTTGACAAACCCAAGTTGAAGAAGAGCAGATGTTAACCTCTCATACCACGCACGTGGAGCTTGTTTGAGACCATAAATAGCCTTATTGAGCTTACAAACCAACTCCTTACTACCTTGCTCAAAACCAGTCGGTTGAACCATGTATACGTCCTCCTCAAGGATGCCATGAAGGAAGGCATTATTTATATCAATTTGCTTGAGATCCCAGCCATAGGTAAGAGCCAAAGTGAGAACCAACCGAACAGTTATTGGCTTAATAACAGGAGCAAAAGTCTCAGAGTAATCACAACCAAGTTTTTGATTGAAACCTTTTGCCACAAGTCGAGCTTTATACCTATTAATGGTACCATCAGGATTTTCTTTAATACAGAACACCCATTTGCTACCAATAGGGTTCTTTCCACTAGGAAGAGTAGTTAGAGTCCAAGTATTGTTAGCTAGAAGAGCATCATATTCACTTTGCATGGCAGCCTTCCAATGAGTAGAGTTGAGAGCTTGAGACACTGTGTGTGGCTCAGCAGTAGTCATAAGAAGGGTTGGTTGCAGCCTATGTTGCACAATACCAACCATAGCACGAGTGACCATAGGGTGAGTGTTATGTGGGTGAATAAGAGGAGGTGGAGCAGGTGAGGGAACTAAGGCAAGCGTGGCTGGTGTAGAAGCAGGAGAGCTAATATCTAAGTTAGGATCAATAGTACTAGATGTTGTTGAAGGCAAGGGGGTGGGAGGTGGAGAGGCAATTGGTGAAAAAGGTACAGGGGAGGGGGAAGGTGTGGGGAGAGGTGTGTGTTGGTGGTTTAAAGGAGCTAGTGGAGCAGAAACTCTAGTTGTAGGAATCTGTAATGGTTGAATGGTGTAGGCAGCAGGTGGGTTAACAGGTGACTTAGTTGCAAAGAGTGACTGATAAGGAAAAACATATTCATTAAAAAGCACATCCTTGGAAATAAACAACCTACCATTGGGATCAAGGCACTTATACCCCTTATGATTAGGAGAATACCCCGAGAATAAACATTCTGCAGATCTAAATGCAAATTTATGAGAATTATATGGTCTAAGCAAAGGAAAACATGAACAGCCAAAAACTTTGAGAAAATGAAAATCTGGTTGCTTATTGTATAAGACAGAATATGGAATAGCATGTTAATGAGAGGGAGAAGGTAACCTATTAATTAAATACACGGCAGTATGGAAAGCATGATCCCAATAATGAATAGGCATAGAAGCTTGAGACAAGAGGGAGAGTCCCATATCAACGATATGTCTGTGTTTCCTCTCAATCACACCATTTTGATGGTGTGTATGAGGACAAATAAGACGGTGAAAAATCCCAAATGACTCAAGATATTGATTAAACGATCTGAATTCTCCTCCCCAATTAGTTTCAAAAGACTTGATAGTACAGTTAAACTAATTTTCAACAAGAGTTTTAAAAGTTTTGAACGTGGGAAGGGCATCAGATTTTTGTTTTAAAAAGTATATCCAAGTAAAACGGCTATATGCATCAACAAAAGAAATGTAATACCTATAACCCATAGAGGAAAGCATTGGGGCAGGACCCCATAAGTCACAGTAAATGAGCTCGCTCTAAAGGTGAACTATAAACAGTATCAGAAATTTGAGAAGGTAATCTATGTAATTTTCCCATGCAACAAGCAACGCAAAAATCTCTTTTATTAACACTAAGAGTTGGTTTATTACATGATTTCAGCACACTATTGAGAACAGTAAGATGTGGATGCCCTAGACGATTATGGCACAGGGCACCAGTAGATGTGGTTTGTGAAGTTACATTGTGTTGTGGAGAAGTTACTGTAACATTAGCTATAGGACTACTAGAATGCCTAGAAACAGAATTTGAATTAGGGACTGCAGATTGTATTCTTGGGAGATGGTAAAGACCACCTTTGGTGCCTTGTCCCTTGAGTAAGGTTGAACCATCAACCTGTGATTTTGCAAAACAATAGTTAGGATGGAATTGAAAATATGCATCATTATCAGTCACAAACTTCTTAATGCTAAGCAAATTTTTATTAAGTTGAGGCACATAGAGTATGTTCTTAAATTTTTATCAGTCACATAGAGGGCCTTGTTGAGCTTACAAACTAGTGATTTGTCATGAGACTCAAAGCCAGGAGGTTGAACCATGTAGACTCTTCTTCAAGTGTGCCATTTAGAAATGAATTGTTTACATCTAGTTGCATAAGAGGCCAATGGTGAGAGATAGCCAAACTGAGCAAAGTTCTTACAGTTACTGGTTTAATGAGTGGAGAAAATGTCTCCTTGTAGTCAGCACCAAATTTTTGATGAAATTCTTTTGCAACAAGTCTTGCTTTGTACTTGTTGAGAGAACCATCGGGATTTTCTTTCACACGAAACATTCACTTGCAACCAATTGGTTTTATGTTGGAGGGAAAAGGAACTAGGGTCCACGTTTGGTTTCTCTGTAAAGCATCAATCTCATCCTTCATTGCTGAGAGGTTTAATGAGAGCTTGTTTGGCAGATTTCGGTTCAACATGAGCAAGAAGCAGAGTTGGATTAATTCTTGGGCATACAATGCCACTTTTAGCTCTAGTTTGCATGGGATGATTGTTGATTTGCCTTGGAGGTGATGTAGCAGAAGGTTGGGAACTGCTGGAAGCAGTGTGTTCTACAGATTGATGAGCAGTAGTAGTGGAGGAACTCGATTGTGCTGCAGAATTGCAAGGAGGTGAAGAGTTAGTAGGCGGGGAAGATGGAATGGGAGGGAAATCAGGTGGGTGTGGCAGAGAGGGCAATGGTCTCTGTGAAGAGGAATCAACCATGGGGATATGGGAACTGATAGATGAACAGGTAGTTGTGAGTGAGAAATGTCCTTGAGCAGAAGTGCACCATAAGCTAGATGTTGTGTGAAAACAATGCAAGTATACACAATCGTAACAAGTAATAAAGAGTAAGTAGAGATCGTTCCCACGAGGATTGTTGAGTTCTTTTCTATATTTAATTAGCAAGTAAGCTAGTGAGTAAAAGCAAAGTAAAATAACAAGTTGCAGAACACATTTTTATCAACAAACAGTAAGTAAGATAAATGATTAGTAGAAATTCAGAAAGAGAGTAAGCTGGAATGTCTTTCACTATGCAATGTCATCATAATATATTAATGTTGTATCTAATGCTACAGCATTAGGTGCTGCAGCAATAAGACGTTATTCTCTCGAATACTTCACACTAGGTTTCCTTGCAAGAGTTTATCTCTAAACCCTAAAGAAGTACCTCCTAGGTTGCTTGAGCACCGGCAGTGTTCACCTTATGGGTTATGCCTTCCTATCTCTAGGGTTTAAGCAAGGAACATCAATATCTCTCATTAATGATCACTACCCATATTATCATTTGAGATCAATTTATAAACCATCTCTGAATCTATAAATGGTACTTATATTAGGTGATCAATTCTAAAATAAGTTTGGAAATAGTATCACACAAAGGATAAAATGCTAAAACATCAAATGCATGCATTAAACACACTAAGACTTCATTACATAGTTACTAGCATCCCAACTCAGAGTATTTAGCTCATAATGAACAACAAACACAAGGAATAAAGCATAGATGCAAAATCTAAAGCCATAAAACCAAAATTACAAGGAAGAAATATACTAAGAAGAGGTAGACTGAAGTTTGGCTCCAAGAACAGTGATAATGGAGGTACAAACAGCTCCCAAATCCACGAAAATCTTCAAGTAAGTCAGCTCCTGTATAGCTGCAGCATCACTCCCAACACTGTTGTGCAGAATTTCTACATTTATTGTGAAAATGGAGCTTGGAACGAAAATGGAGAGAAAGGCTATCTCTAAACCTAGCCTCCTTTCTGAACCAGCCTCGTAAATGAGGAAGATGATCCTTCTTAAATAGTACTAGGGTTTAGTGATCCAAGAAATATCCTTTGGAGGTTACTTTTGTCATTACATGTGCTAATGTACCCACAAAAGGGAATATTCTGAGCATATGACAGCCTGGTATCAGCAATAGGACGTGTCCTTCCTTTTTTGACAGCTTGCCTCAACATATTCTCTCTCATCTTTCGCAGGAACGCAATTACTGCGTCACCTGATGCTGCAGCAATAAAAACACACATAAAAGCACAAAATGGGGCACCAAAGTGCCAAAATGACTTCAAACCAGAATTAAATCTTCTTTTACACTAAACAACCTATTTTAATTAATTAAACACAATATTACTTTAGAACTCCCAATAATTTAAGCTAAAAAGGCATAAATAACTCTTATAAATAAGAGTTATCACACCCCCAAACTTAAACCATTGCTTGTCCTCAAGCAATGACGCTTGACAAAGACAAACAAACACAAGCAAGGCAATATCCAGCTGCACAAATTGATTCAAACAGATTTTCAAAGATGTTCAAGTTGGGCATAAACTTTCAGATCCTCAATCAGTCATGTAGTTCATCAAGATTCAAAGAATTGCATATTGCTCAAGGTGTGTGTGTGTGATCACTAGGCTCAGTTCAGTCCTTAACAAGTTTCAAAAGTTCTCCTAGCCTTGGAAAGCATGGCTTTCTTTTGGTTATGCCAAAGATTTTTCAAAAAGTAGGGTAGACTAACAATTTCCACAAAAGAATAGGGGTATAAGCATGACAAAGGGCTTTGATGTAGCAATCCAGAACTCTAGGCCAGTGCACTTATTACAATTTGACACAACAGTGATGCAGCAACATAGACTAACACAAACTTTATGTACAAACATTTACTTGCTACTATGTTGCATTGTCCTTATTCTTTGAATTTCTTTTTGATAGCATTTTTGATTTTTCATTCTTTTTTTTCTTTTGTTTTCTTTTTCTTTTTCTTTTCTCTTTTTTTTTCTTTTTTTTTCGCATTGATGTTTGGGCAATTAAAGCACATTACACTTATTTACAAACACTGGTGCTTTATAACATAGCACCTTACATTCAGATTTCAATCACTTTCCTAAAACTATGTGCACATGACCTAATTTCATTCCTTCATGCTTTGCCTTAGTATATCTTAAAGAACCCCCAAACTTAGTTTCTTATGCTACCTTAAGTTTTTAGTAGAAATTTGGCACAACCTTGGTCTACCAACATCTAACTTCAGCATCAGATTGTTTCTAGCTTACTAATTTCCTACCTAAACCTAGAGTATAAGTGTGGGAACAATAGCATTCTAATCATCAATCCAAACCAGGTTATCCTCACTCAATCTCAGCATAATCATCATTAAGTCAGCCCAAAAAGAAGCATAATCTATTACTGATATGAATAAAAGATACAACTAAACATGCCTTTTAAAAAAGACAACACAATGTCCTCCCCCCAACTTAAGACTCAGCAGTGTCCCCAGTGCTCATGCAAAATTACTAATGGGAGAGGCCTTAGACACAATCAAAATAGAAATTAGATACTTAACACAAACTAGACTTTAAATCCTAAACAGTTGTTGGATGCTATTACAGATGCTACAACATTCAAAATTATTATTGAAACAAAACCAAATAGAAAACAACAATTAATAACAACTAACAGAACATAAATAACTAAACACAAAAGAGAAAAGGTTTAGAAGCGACCCTTGGTTTGTTTCTGGTATTGGTTCTTGTAGCTTGGTGCACTCTTCAACAGCTGCATTGGATGTTGCAGCATCATGTGCTACCGCATCTCAGTTTAAGTTCTCTGCACCAAATCAAAATAACAGTCCTTTGACCCTGTATGAGGTTCCTTGGCATCGCCCTTGGTGCCTCCCTCTGGTGTTGCAGCATTAACCTTTTGCATTGCATGGAATATTTGGCCAATGGAGGCTCTGGTGAAGGAGGATGGACCTAATCATCTGGTACAACAGAGTCAGGTTCCTCCATAATCGTCTGGTATAACAGAGTAACATTGGCCTCTTTTTGGCCACCAATTTTGTTCTTACAACATTCATGTGATGCTGCAGCAACAGATGCTGCAGCTCTTCCTTCTGACACTGATGTTGTAGCACTGCTTGTGACAGCATCCACACTCTGCACTTTAGTTTCCAATGGCCTTGGTGTTTTCTCTGTGGAAGGTTAAGTTTTGGATGGATTTTTATTTTGTGAGGGTTGAGGAGGTTTTCGTTTTGAAGATGGGGAAGATGTTGGGATAAGGATTAATTGTTTGGTTTGAGGTGGGGTGGATGAAGGGTAAGTAATGAAGGGTTGGAACTGTGAGAAATGAGTTTTTGTGATGGAAAACGTGTTTTTGTTGGAGGGGATGGTTTTTTTTTTGTTGGTGATCGTTGAGGTGATTGTGTGGTGGAAAGGTTTTGGGTGTGGGTGGGGAAAATATAGCTAACAAGGTTTAAATGAGGAAAAAGAGAAAACACACTGCCAATTAGCAGAGGTGACTGCCAAATATGTCACATTGTCATTTGAAACTCTATTTTGGCTTTTTGACCACGCTCTCAATGCTTCAGCAACAGGTGGTGCAACACATGGTGCTGCAGCACGCGAATTCTGCATAATTGACAGCACAAACCACAGGACCACTTATTCATACCTGAAAAAGTAAAATAAAAAACACACAACACACAATTAGTCCTAAAAATCTAAGTTGCCTCCCAGTAGCGCTTAATTTATAGTCTTTAGCTAGACTTGGCTTTCAAAACCCAAGTTAGGGTGGATAATAGGATAAGAAGAAAATGTCATCCTTTCGCTTTCTCCTTTTTGTCAGAAATCCCATGTATTTGGCATAGGGAAGCAAGTGTTGCCATGCCCCAATCAATAAGCATTTGGGATATGAATTCCCCCTCTTTTGAAAAAATTGAAGCTCATTTTGCGGAGGATTCTTTTCTTCACTTACCAAGGGCTGAACCTTAACTGTCAAATGACTCTTATCATACCTCAACCTTGGTTTTTCTTCCTTGTCACTATTTTTGAATGTTTCTTGTTCTACAACTACACAATCTTTTTGTTCCACTACTTCCAAATGACCACATTCAAGTTCACACTCTACACTCATTTGTTTCTTTTGCTCAACCACGTATTCAATAAACCTTTCTTCTTGTAGATGCTCCATAATAGTCCTAATGTGAGCCTCTATATTCTTACATGAAGCTTCAAAGTTGTCATGATAACTCTCTTCTTTTAGATCAATCACTTCTTCAATATAACTCTCCTCTTTTATATGCTCCATAATTGTCTTAAAGTGAGCCTCCATATTCTTACATGATACTTGAAAGTTGTCACTATCCACTTTGATATCCCCAAGTGATTGAGCTACAAATTCTTGGAAGTTGGAGATGGTCTCATGGAATCCTTCGGTTTGAGCTTGACAACTTGGATCTTGCTCAAACACAAATTTTTCCATGTAACAATCCATATTTTGGGCTATCACCGGCATGAAATTTGTCTAACAACAGCCCCTTTCAAAGTTTTCACGCTCCACCTTCATAGATTCAATGGCTTGAGCTAAGAGTTCTTTTAAACTAGAGTTCTCCTCATGTAATGCCTCATTTTGAGCTTGAGAACATGGCCTTTGCTCACACACAAAGTTTGATAGGGGTATGGAATTTAACTCAAAACAGCCCCTTTCATTTTCATCACCATAACACTCATAGTTGAAACAATGTTGTTGAGCTTTCAATTCTTGCATAAAGTAAAAACTCCAATGGTCCATGGAATAAAGTGGAAGATTTTTTTTTCAAAAACACCAAACACAAATGAAACTCACTACAAACACAAAGCACAATACAAAATAGGGAAAACAATTGCTCAAAAATTGAACACACACAAAACTAACTAAACAATAGAAATTAACTATCACAATCCCCTGCAACGGCGCCAAAAAATTGTTGTGTGAAAACAATATGCGCAAGTATACACAATCGTAACAAGTAATAAAGAGTAAGTAGAGATCGTTCCCACGAGGATTGTTGAGTTCTTTTCTATATTTAATTAGCAAGTAAGCTAGTGAGTAAAAGCAAAGTAAAATAACAAGTTGCAGAACACATTTTTATCAACAAACAGTAAGTAAGATAAATGATTAGTAGAAATTCAGAAAGAGAGTAAGCTGGAATGTCTTTCACTATCCAATGTCATCATAATATATTAATGTTGTATCTAATGCCTACAACATTAGGTGCTGCAGCAATAAGACGTTATTCTCTCGAATACTTCACACTAGGTTTCCTTACAAGAGTTTATCTCTAAACCCTAAAGAAGTACCTCCTAGGCTGCTTGAGCACCGGCAGTGTTCACCTTATGGGTTATGTCTTCCTATCTCTAGGGTTTAAGCAAGGAACATCAATATCTCTCATTAATGATCATTACCCATATTATCCTTTGAGATCAATTTATAAACCATCTCTGAATCTATAAATGGTACTTATATTAGGTGATCAATTCTAAAATAAGTTTGGAAATAGTATCACACAAAGGATAAAATGCTAAAACATCAAATGCATGCATTAAACACACTAAGACTTCATTACATAGTTACTAGCATCCCAACTCAGAGTATTTAGCTCATAATGAACAACAAACACAAGGAATAAAGCATAGATGCAAAATCTAAAGCCATAAAACCGAAATTACAATGAAGAAATATACTAAGAAGAGGTAGACTGAAGTTTGGCTCCAAGAACAGTGATAATGGAGGTACAAATAGCTCCCAAATCCACGAAAATCTTCAAGTAAGTCGGCTCTGTATTCAAGAAGATCATCCCAAAGATTTGTTGTGTGAGAATTTCTACATTTATTGTGAAAATAGAGCTTGGAACGAAAATGGAGAGAAAGGCTATCTCTAAACCTAGCCTCCTTTCTGAACCAGCCTCTTAAATGAGGAAGATTAGCCTCCTTAAATAGTACTAGGGTTTAGTGATCCAAGAAATATCCTTTGGAGGTTACTTTTGTCATTACATGTGCTAATGTACCCACAAAACGGAATATTCTGAGCATATGACAGCCTGGTACCAGCAATAGGACGTGTCCTTCCTTTTTTGACAGCTTGCCTCAACATTTTCTCTCTCATCTTTCGCAGGAACGCAATTCTTTGCGGCAGACGATCTTCGCGGCAATAAAAACACACATAAAAGCACAAAATGGGGCACCAAAGTGCCAAAATGACTTCAAACCAGAATTAAATCTTCTTTTACACTAAACAACCTATTTTAATTAATTAAACACAATATTACTTTAGAACTCCCAATAATTTAAGCTAAAAAGGCATAAATAACTCTTATAAATAAGAGTTATCACTAGACTACTTACATTTTGTACATTTAGTAACACTATTCTCTAATACATGTAGATGATGCAACATATCATTTATGTTTCAAAATGAAATTCTAACTAAACTATATATATTTTTGAATGATGAATGACGCAATGAATAATGACACTATTTTTATTTTTATTTAGAAATGATGCATGTATGGAGAAATGATGCATTTGAACAAGGATGACAATATGAGTGAAGTCTATGAATATCATGTTTTTTACATATAACTCATAATAACGATGTTGCAAATGATGTGATGCCTACACTATTTCATGATGATTTTTGTGATGATTATGAATGAATGGTTGTATATGATAAATGGGATGCTTATATTACATGGCAAAAAAAATTATGCGAGAAAGTGAGAAAAATGCATGATACTCACGGTGATTTTTTAATGTATGTAAAGAAAAAATGCATGATTCTAAATCAGATGCATGAGTGTTTATTCGAATGCAAGGAGATTAAGTTTTGTTTAAAATCCTATTTAATTAAAATATTACGTGTTAGGCCATGTAAATAATTATTATTTAGTAAATATTTAATATAATGAAGTCAAATTATATACTTGCTGACCTAAGTAAAAAAGATAGAGATCCTTTAAAAAAATGAGTTTTTAAAGGTCTTCTTACAATTTAGACTCTAGAATAGGTTTAAAATCTATGTCAATCTTATTTTTAAAAGGCCATCAAACTCAAGCCTGAAAATGACTTAACTTATATTCCCCCCTAACCATAAGATTTAATGGAGATGGTAACTGACTAAAAGGATATTATTGGTAGTTGGGACCCTACATCTATCATTATGGACTACCATTATTCCTCAAGAAAATCAAAATTATAGTCAATTGGTGATAATGATGGACTTTAATAGCAACAATGACGGTTACACTATACAAGAGAAAGATTTATGAACAAGTTGAAAATCAATATTTATTATGAAGACTAAGAGAACAAATGAAAAGGGCTTCTCAACCTTCAAATACATTTTCAATCTTTATTAAGCAAAACGTAATAAATAAAATGAAACTGAAGAAAGAAAGGAGGGTGCAGTTTCAATTTCCATATGAAAAGTAAACACATCCCACTACCATTTCTTCCAAGTCCCAACCAAAAGGTAAGCAACTAGTTTCTACTTTTCTCTTTCTCAGCTTTCTCTTTTCCTTAAAGCACATACCTCATATTCTTGTTTTGTCTGTCTCATAAAAATCAAGGTTGTTGGAGGAAGTGTTATGATTAAGTATTCTTCTTCTATTCTAATCTAACTTCACTTTCTCCATACATACTCCATACAAGATTCTCATACTATCAAAATACAATTATATGGGAAAACCTCTCTCCAATGCATTCCAAGTACTACTTCAATGTGAGGATTTCATTGAATCAATATTGACTATTTGGTTTCATAGCTCTTGCAATTTCAATTCTTAAAACATAGAAGTATACAAGATATATAGAGCTAGCCACCATGCCATTTGGTTTGGTCTCAGCCTGGAACAAGCGCAGAAGAAGCAAATCTCAAGATCATTCAGACCCTTGTATTTTCTTCTTCTTCTTCTTCCTTCTCTTTTTTCTAATGTTGTAAAATTGTAGTAAAAGTGATGTTTTCCTGCACCATCATCAACATGTAACATTATAGACATTTACTTTCTTTTAGGGATTTATAAACCTGCAGAGTTTTGGCAACTAGAAGATCAAACACCACAGCCTACTAAAAGGAGGCATGCATCATCTGTTTTCACACTCAAGGAGATGGAAGTGGCAACATGTTCATTCAGTGATGATAATCTTCTTGGAAAAGGAGGGTTTGGCAGGGTCTACAGAGGCACTTTGCGGTCAGGAGAGGTAACATGTTTGAGCTTAACAGTTATGCATCGTTAGTTTAAAGTTTTTTACACTATCAATCACTCATCAAATCATGGTAAAAATCGCTTTAAGGGTAAGAGTACAAATATTTTAATGATATATCAATTTCTGATTGGTTGATAGTGTAAAACATCTTTTAACCTACGGCGTATATCAGTTATATCCATTATGTTTTGGATATAAGTCATTTGTTGTGTAGCCTATAGGAATTCATCATAATTCTAAAACTTTTGTAACGTAAGTTATAGCTTCCATGTATAAACCATGATTCTTAAATTATAGGCAAAAGGCAATATCATTACTGACCATAGTTACCATAGTATATGGCTCAATGTTAGTAAGTTAGCAACAAATGAATACATATAATTTTGTCACCTGTGAAGGTTGTAGCAATCAAGAAAATGGAGCTGCCAGCAATTAAAATAGCAGAGGGGGAGCGCGAATTCCGCGTAGAAGTTGACATATTGAGCAGGCTCGACCACCCAAATCTTGTTTCTTTGATAGGATACTGTGCTGACGGGAAGCATAGATTCCTGGTATATGAATATATGCATAATGGGAACCTGCAAGATCATTTGAATGGTTTGTAATGTACCAAAAAATTACATGATGTCAAAATTTCTTACATCAAGCTTCTTATATATAACCAATGCCAATTTTAGGAATCATGGAAAGAAAAATGGATTGGCCTCAAAGACTAAGAGTGGCAATAGGAGCTGCAAAAGGGCTTGCTTATCTCCACTCCAGTTCTTGTGTTGGAATTCCTATTGTTCATAGAGATTTCAAATCCACCAATATTCTTTTAGATGCCAATTTTGAAGCAAAGGTATATGACTTATAAATGTCTTATAAATGTCTTTTCTACCATAATATCTACTGAATCAAAACTAATTACCATTTTGTAGATATCTGATTTTGGGCTTGCCAAGCTAATGCCAGAAGGACAAGAGACACATGTAACTGCTAGAGTACTTGGTACCTTTGGCTATTTTGACCCTGAGTATACATCAGTACGCATCTTTTCTAAGTTCCTATTGCAATTGCATTTTGTTATATGATTCAATTAATTTTTGTTCCAAGCATCTATTTAAAGTAATCATTGCTCTAAACACAACAGGTCACATAGCACAACAAGAAGTATTCAATTATATTTCATATCAAGCATGATTTGTTCTAGTGATAAGTGATTATTTCTCATCTTATACGAATCAACTTTATCAGTGTGTGGTAGTCCCTTTCTACCAAAATCAAATTGCTTCAGCAAATTCAAGACCAACTAATGAACTTACTATTGAAAATCTGGTTCTCTTTTGAAGCACAAGGCCGGAACTTTCTATCAACAGCAAAGAAAATTTTAGTTTCCTTTACGTTTAAGAGTTGACAGTAACACGTTCATATGCTTGGTGACCAAATTGCTTCTTCTTCAGAGGTCATCGAGTTCTACTTTAGTCAACCACCAGGCACCAAGCCATTTATGTAGTAAGATAAATAAGTTCCATCAATTTAAGTTAGTGAGAGATGTTTTTGCCTTTGACATTTGTGAAGGTTAAGGAAACAAATCAAACATCTTAGGCTCTTTCTTATGAACTCAAACTTAGATGTCAAGTGGTTGCCATGGCTTCATAACCTTAAAGACCAAGTGGCTCATAGTTCAATCCTTCCACCCATGTTGGGTGAATTAAATTATTAAATCATTTTATGGCAGCTTACTTTTTGTCAAATGATTCCGGCAACCTCTAGTCCTCTACAAATGTTTTGGTTTCCTTTCTTTCTCACTACTAATAATATATAGCAATTAGTTTTTGCCATAATGGATATGAATGGAAGATAACTTCTGAATGGGATAACCAGAGGTACTTAGAACTGTATATTGCTGACAAAACTGACATCATCTATCTTGCTATCTGTCAATATACTACATAATTACCGTTCTATAAATCAAACTCTTCGATCAGAATGTTTTACTTCGGAGTTGATCACCAAAATGGTCATTAAAATTGTAAGACATTGTCAATTTAGTCCCAAAAGCTATTAATATCCCAAAAATAGTCATTGAAATGGAAAATCAACGATCAAATTAGCCCTCTTTGGTCAGTCAGTTTAGTCCCTGAAATTGTCCGATAGGAACTAACGTAATCAAGAATTTTCAATATCAATAACTACTTTGGAATTTCAATAATTTCAGGAAATAAATTGGCAATTCACTCTTCTAACTTGCAATCTTTAACTTGCTTTCTTAAATATATTATGCATATCAAAATTGCTACTCAAAAAGAGGTCTCAAGCATACATAATCAATCTATTTCTTCTATGAACAGACTGGAAAACTCACTCTACAAAGTGATGTTTATGCTTTCGGTGTTGTTCTCCTAGAGCTTTTGACAGGACGTCGAGCCGTAGATCTAAACCAGGGTCCAAGTGATCAAAACCTTGTACTACAGGTAGGTAGCATGTATATGTATCTGTGTGTGGTTATCAGATAATGTGCCTTGAAAGTTGTCAGTGATTTTTTGTGTTTTTTATGGTGATCATAAAAATGTAGTGTAAAAACATTTCAGGCATCCTTGAGGATAATTTTTGTTTTACGTTGTGTGTGTGAGTGTGTTGGCATTTCTATAGATTTATACAAATACTTCAAATATGGTTGACATTTATATATACAGGTGAGGCACCTACTGAATGACCGTAAGAAGCTCAGGAAGGTGATAGATCCAGAGATGGCTAGAAATTCTTACACCATTGAATCAATATTCATGTTTGCCAATCTTGCATCACGATGTGTTCGTCCTGAGAGTAATGAGAGACCTTCAATGGTAGATTGTGTCAAAGAAATCCAAATAATTATCTATACAAATGCAAAAGGCTTGGGAATGCTTATGCATAGCTTGAGAATGGTCTAGTGTTAAAAATCTGAAATATCCCTTGTTTCAACTCACGGATTATGATGGCTCCGGAAATTGTTATATTCTTTTGGAATGATTGGCTTGTTGAAACAATTCGATATGCCCCGTAATTTTGTCATTTTGTGAACCTTTAGATTAATGTATAAAAAAAACACTTCATCCAAAAAAATATTAATGTATAAAATCAGTGTTCAGATTGTAGTGAAGAAAGAACCATGTATCTAACGTGGTAGGTTTTTCTCATACAGTAGTTTGCTTTAAACTTAATTGCACCTTTGGTCGGCTATTTTCACCAATATACGACTTTGGTCCCGCATTTTAAAATAATGATTGGTTTAAGAAAAACTTGTCGTCAAAGACACTTACCCCTTGAATCATGTTTGTGGAAGATTGAAAGAGGAGCATATGCTTTGTTTGTGTTTGGAAAGAGGCATTGGAGCAGTTTCTCCATTCTTCCTTGTTATGTTGTTGGTCCTCAGTTGAATTGTTTCTTTGGTTGATACTCTGGCTAGAAGAAGGCTCAGTTGTACAAGATGAAGGAATCTAAACCATCATATAAAACATGAAAATCCAACCATTAGTTAAGACCCAAAACTACATTGGAGTTGCACAAGACCCAAAAGAAACGTCAATAGGCATTAAACTTGGAAAAATTAATCTGTACTGAAAATACATATACATTTTACATAGTGTTCTCTCCTCTTTTCTTTCAGACTACATTTCAAAATAAAACTAATCCAGTAATTAAAAAAGATGAACCAAGAATATGAAAATCCCTTCAATGAAAGCAAAAATCAAAAACAAACTATGATCGCACCTTTTTGTGAGGAACCTCAATTCTTCCTTTCATTATCTATGCCCCAAATGTGGGTTGCTTTTGTACAGAAGAAGCATCTTGCCGAAAGCCAGTGCATACAACAATTCAAAAGAAGGCACACGTCTACATATCTACAATAAAATCTTTTATTAAGAAATAAAAATCTTAATTTAATCTAAAAAAAAATAATCAAACTAAGCTTCAACAGGAAAAACCTGCATTTTTCAAAGCAGGGTAAGTCAATAACGGGGTAGCGTAACGTAGCGGACCCTTAAAACTTGGGTCAAAAGTTGTTGTTTTTTTATACAAGGTCAAAAGTTGTTTGAATCAAGTTTTATGACCAGGTTAAAATCAGTTTGTAAAAAGTCTGACAAAAAAACACTAGTTTGCATTTTACGGGTTAAGATTATATGCACTTGTGAAACAGTGGGACAAGACAACCATTATCTCATACTTTAGAATGTATAATAAATAATAAATGCTCAATTAAAATCTATAATTCAATGTTATATGGCCAAGAATCAATTGCAATTGTACAGTGAAGAAATCATATTAAACATTGGAATCAATTGAAATTGTACAGTAAAGAAATGAATTGTACTGTGAAGAATCAATGCAATTTAAATAAAACACTTTCCATTGAGAAATATAGAGTGAAGAAATCATATTAACCATTGGATACCAATTTTGAGTGTTTAATCTTGCCAACATATCATACTTTGGAAGAGAAAAAGCTGATACAGATCCCACTGCAATAGTATCTGGTGACCAAATTAAAGGTAACCAAGCCAAAATATAAGTTATAAGTTATACTATCTGAAATTTGGTAAAACTTCCTGAGAACAAAAACCTGGTTCCAAATTTAAACACATATAAAACAACCAGTAACAGGTAAATAAACAAAATAGATAAAAGGCACTCTCCAGCAATTACACCTAATGGAGAATGCCTCAAGAGGTCTTCAATCTTCAAAGAGAATTAGGTCTTCAATCTTCTTCCCCTTTTACCTCATTCTTAGCAATGTTAAAGTATCTCAACTCAGACATGTTGATTCTGGTTGGATGCCTTAAGCCAAATCATCGCATTGAATTTTTTCAAGTACTTCTTGGTTAAGTATTTCAGCTACCTTAGAAAGGTGGTGATTCTGTTGAGCATGAAAAAAGAATTAGATAAAGTAAATAGAAATACTAGAGGAGAGAGACTTGCACACACAAAAAAAAATACTAGGCTTCGAAAAAACAAATTTAATGTCAATGGAATGTATAAGAAACTATATTCTATCCAGAAAGACACAAACTGTTTCGACAATAGGAAGTAACTTTTCAATAACATTCAACACCACAGGACACGGAACAAAACAATAGACAGAAGACCAGAATAGCATGAAATCCGTACCTTTTAACCTTCAAAAACATGTGCTGCACGGGCTATCATAAAGGATGCTTGGGTGTTCCAGCCAAAAGGCTGATTCAATGATATCAATATGTTTTACAACGACCTTTCGATAACCTTTAGAAGACTCTCCATTCTCCTGACAAAGGAGAGCTTTGTCTTCCTCGTCCCAAAAAACTGATGATCCTTGACGGAAAATTGTTGGTAAATTATTGTAGTCAATAGCCAATTCCTTGAGTTTCTGTTGCAGTTGAGCACCCTTTAAACTGTGTTGGGCTTCCCTTTTGCTTTTCCCAGATGCGACAAGCTTCCAGAAACAAGAGTTATACTGATTGTTGATGTGGCAATCCACTTGTCTCCAGGAAAGATAGTCTCTTACAATCTCAACAGATGGATAACACACTGCTCGTCCATCGAAAGAAGGAGGATACTTTAACTCGCATTGTGGGAAGAAATCTTTCCATCTCATCGTGTATGTGGATGTGAAGAAAGACACAATAGTTGAAATAATTTTGTTAGTTCTCCTGTGATAAAGATTAGTGGATTTCTTAAGAATGAAGCTATACTCATCACTAACCCCATAAGCAAAGACAATGTCTGGCTTAAACTCCTCTAAGACAGCCACTGCACATGAATTCATCAAGTTAAGAGCTCTATCATCATTTGGCTTCACAAATTCATGTAGCTCGGAAAATCTGTGGAAGTGGCATCCATCTAGTCGAACTACAATCCATGTAGAAGGCATCAACTTGCTATCAAATTCAAAGGACTTTACATACTCTGGTTTCACATTGTTAATTTCCTCTGCAAAACAACCAAGCTCCTTTAAAAGAATAGCCTGCTCATTCCAAAATCTTTTACTTGCTATTTTCTTGGAATGCACTGTGACTATCTTTCTCCTAAGCCTTTTGATTGGTTCATTATTCTCTAGGTACTTAACAACATCCTCCACAACAGTCTTTATAATACATGAACCTTGTCGAAGTATTGGGTCCAGTGTATTGTAATTGACGTTGAACTTATCAAATAAAAGATCATTTAGGTTCTTAGCACCATTGATGCAATCATGCGCTTGCTTTTCATCCTTTCCACTTTCGACAAGACGCCAAAAACACTGATCATATTGACTACTCAAATGACAGATATTTTGCCTCCACAAAAGATATGCTTGAAGGGCTTCTATGGATGCACAAGCTATGGGTCGACCATGGAAAGAAGGAGGAGATTGTAGTTGCTTTTGTGGGAAGAATTCACTCCATTTTCTCACAAAGACAGATGAGAAAAAGGAAGTAACCATGGATAATACTTTGCTAGCACGCCTTTCATAGAACTTTGAGGTCTTCTTGAAAACAAAAGTATACTCATCACTGAAACCATATGCAAGGATTACATCTGGATACTCTTCAAGCACTGCAACAGCACAAGAACTCATCAACTTCAACACATTTGCATCATAAGGTTTGTGAGGTTCACAGGCATTGATCCAAACAAGGATGAAATTGGGAAACGTGATCTCGTCCTCAAGCTCGAAATCCTTAACATACTCATACTTGCTGTTTGCCATACTGCACATGAAAAATTATACAAAAGAAAATTAAATATTAAGAGAACAAAAACACAATTAAAATTTTTAAATAAAAACAGAGGGGCTTAAAAACATGAGAGAAATAAAATGAAGATTACAACTATTAGATTGAACCCCAACAATCCACTACTTCAACTCAATATTCTGGTAGAATTTTTCTATCAAAAGATGTTTGTTTCTTTTCTCACACCTACCAAAAGTTCTAACTTCTCCGCCGCAGATACAGAAATACACAGATGCCAATCAAAAGCAATAAAGGTAAACCACATTTCCTGAAAAGGCTGCCAAAGAGCATTGGAAGTATAGAGGTAGCTAGGGAAAATACATAATTCCTATGAATCAACAAGAAATGTCGAAAGGTATCTAAAGCAAATAAAAAATACAGAATTGATTACTTGAAATAATGTGATAGTGACAAATTAACAGATTATGATATACTTAATCTTGATAAAAATATTCTTTTTAAATATATAATTAAGAAACTAACTGAAACATGAAAAACCAACATGTATTTGTAACATTACAGCAAATTTATCTCACAGAACAGTGAGGGAAATACCAGACAAATACACAAAAATATGCAAAAGATGTAGAAATTTGTGAATTCTATAAAGGGTGTTCGTGGGTTGAATCGGTTTTGAGGGGGAAAAACATCCTATCCAACTGAAGTAATCAGAATCAATATTAACAAGGAATGCAGAATCAATGTTTAAGAAAACTAACAAGAAGTTTCCCATGAACACTAAACAAAACACAAACTGATTTTTTTATCCACAACTAAGACAAAACTAAACACAATGTGAAAAAAAAAAAAAAGATTCTCCTGACTCTGATTTTTATTTTATTCTATTCCAAATAAACATAGAAAGTATTATAACATTGTCAAGCATAAAAAGCATCACATCAGCACAAATAATTCCAATTCATCAGCATGAAAAGCAATACACACAAAAACAATTCCATGCCCATTAATTATGTTGCTTGCTGGACTAACAGTGAGTTTAGTGCTATAACTATGATACTTGAATGTTGTCAAGCACGTATGTTTATACATTGGTACCAGAAAAAGAGATATCAATTTATAGAAGAAAAAAAAATTGTTAATTGTTTATGCAATGTTGTATTGCTTAAATGCAATCAAAACATCATCATTCATGACACTTGTTTTCATTCTGAATTTGAATAGTCTTGAAATTTATTGTCTATTGATAATGGAAAGATTTGTGAAGAGGACAATTAACAATTAACAATTGTCTCTTTCCATTATCAACAGATTAAGGGGGGTTTAGAATTCAACTAGACAATGGCAGAAGAATGCAAGTTGCAACTATGGCATGAATCACATGTGCCATGTGATGTATTTTAATTCCAGAGACAAAATTAGGCAAATAAAAGACCCACAGTAAAACATGATCAAGTTAGTCAGAAGCAAAGATACCCAATGCGCTACGGGTTTTTTAACTCCCCTGAGGTGAGAACTAACAAGTGCCAATTAGCTCATACCCTACTAAAAAATGACGTTAAAATAGGAAAAAAAAATATATATATATTTGACCAACTTGATTGTAATCAAATGCGTATAACAGAACCTACAATATATATATTGTATATTGTATTTCATCCTTTTCCAGTGACAAGTACATCCAATCAAAATTTCAGAACACAAGCCAATAAACAATTAGTATCAAGATTAAGGGTTCGAAATATTCACATTCAGAATGAGAAGTTGAGAACTGATAACATAAGATTACCACAGAACACCTTTCAATTTAGATGTTCAGAATTTATTTTCAACAGGGGGAAATTAGGGTTTGATAATAAAAAATATCAATCGAATCTTAGTGTTAACACACACCCACTCACCGTAGACACGAGAGATGGCTCGCATAAAAGCGAGAGTGTCACGTCGGCAAGAGAGGAGGTCGGCGGCAGTAGAGTGTTGCTCACAGTGGGCGGCGGAAAATGCGTGCTAGCAAGAAAGGAGGGCGGTGCCGGAATGTGAAGCGGAGACACAGATGAGAGTGTCAACAGAGATATGCAAACAGTGCACGCGAATATGAAAAGAGATGCCCAGGGGTGCACGCGAGAAGAAAGAACACCAGGAAGAACAAGAGAGTGGGACCGGGTGCAAATGTTGGGATCTTGGTGCAAAAATAAAAATTTAGAGTGTTCAAAAAAAAAATTAGGAGTTAAATGCAATTTTTTTCCTTTTTTTTTTTAATAATGCAATATTTCATTGAAATCGGGCAATGACACAGAAATATTACACGGAGTGTGAACTAAACGCTTACACAAGAAGCAGTCATAAGTCCTCTAACGGACAATCCACAATCAGGACAAGTCCAACACAAGACAATAGTCAAATCAGGTATATGTTGAACCTCCTAATAATAAACATTGAGTCTAAGAGCAGCACCTGAACAATAAAGCTCCTAATGAAACTAATGAAAATGAAAATTAAACGCAACCTAAATAACTTAATGCAGCCAACAATCAGATTCACAAAGCAAAATAGTAGTCTGTTTTCACCCAGGCTAGAACAAACATCACCGGCGAACATCTGCAACATCTGAACATGCTCCACCAGACAGTCAAAAGCAAAAGGCTCCACAGAGAAGCATCACTGAGTCCCACCAAGTTAGTGTAGGAGGAGAAGCGGAAAGTCCAGAAACTCCTCGTATTTGAAGGCCAGCTGGCCCCAGGGACAAAATTAGAACCTGTAGAACCAAAAAAGTGTATAACCCATTCAGAGAAAACACGGCTCTTGAACCAGTGGGAAGCATGAAGACACGGATTGAGGAACAACAGCGACACTAGCGCAACTTATTGACGAAAGCAAACGAAATGGGGGGGGGAGGGGGGAGCTACGGCGGCGGAGGAGGGAGTCCCCCCTCTGATGGCGCACTAGGGTTTTTTCTCAGGGTAAAAGCATGTGAAGAGTAGAGCTAGTTAATTTGGCCCACGGGTCACCCCAACCCCACATGGCCCTAGGGCCGAAAGACTCGTGGGCCTAAAAGCCCACTAACACAAAGCCTATATGGACCCAAGCCCCATAAAGCCATGTGGGCCCAACCTATCCCACTGTCCCTAAATTCATTTTTTTGGAAAAAAGACCCACTCAACTTCACGGGCCCAGGGGGTCTTTTTTTTGTACCCCCACATATATATGATAACCCCAAAATACCCCTGTCAAAATTCTTTTTTTAAAAAAAACAATCGTATATATGTTTTCTGAACATATATACGATGACAAAATTTTAGGCATCGTATATACTCTTAAAAATGTATATACGATTGGCTTCAAATTTTCAATCGTATATACATTTTTAAGGCGTATATACAATGATATATTTTAAGGCATCATATGTATCTAGGGTTTAGGATATATACGATGCCTGAAATATATTTTTTTTTAAATTTCTTTTTTTTTTTAATTTTAACGGTTAGGATTTCACTTTCAATGTTGATCAACGGTGTAGATTGCACCGACAAAATCAACGGTTGATAATCTTTTACGACATCTATAAATACTCACTCCCACCCTCACTATTTTCACACTAAAAATTCAACTTCCTTCTCTCACACAACACAAGTCAATATGATGCAGGCTTCCCTAATGGCATACTACGAGCCTTCTTCCCTCACTATTGTTTATTCTAATCTGGGGCTCGCTGATCATCAGGGCATCATCTTACAAGATGGTGGTGTAGGTTTCGAAGGGAGAAATGTTATGCAGTGTAGGTTAAAACATTGTGTATCATTTGCGGATGGCTCAACCTGAGAACGACGAGCATGAGATAATTCGTATCGTTTATCGGAAACCGGAATGGACTGATGGAGGTCTTTACTAGTCTACCATGGATGTCAACAACGAGGATGACCTCCGAGCCATGATGTCCATTCTTATTATGTTTAAATGGAAGGGTTATATTCATCTGTACGTCGAAACCAGAAGGACCGTCGCTGAGATCCTGCGTCGATTAACTCCACCAACTCAATAGTTTCTATTGTATTTTCTTTTTATCTGTCTATTTTTATTCTATTTATTTATGTTTTATCGCTTGTGTAAGTTTGTTTTATCGAATCCGTGAAATCGAAAATTTATGGAAACTCGTAAAATATAACAACCTGAAACTAATAATAATAAGTGCAAGAACTAATAATAAAGTCACGAATACATCAAAGTACAAATACAAAATCCCTAACGTCCTCGCCTACGGGGTAATGGAAAGTTCAGTGGTGCCATCCCCACCATCTCATACAGTCTCGCAAACGTCTCAGTGCCATGACGGATCTCGCCTCTACGAAGCCTGCGCTGACAAATGCCCACCAGCTCCTGTAAGAAGTCACGATCGTCTTTGATGATAGTCTTTGGTTCATCGGGATGTCTTGGTGGTGGTGCGAGCTCATCCGGTCATCTTGGTGGTGGTGTTGGAGCCGATGAATGATCGAGGGGATAGATACGCGGACATACCACTCTAAGTAGGCCGGTCCAACCTAGAATCAAATTCATCGGGGCTGTGTATGTTGAAGTTATTTTAAATTTTGAGGGAATTTAAAATTCTAAGTAAGTCAAATGCTTCAATAGAATATAATTGATTTCCCGATGTACTCCCCACAAATGTCTTGAGGAGGTTATAGACATTTGGAAATCCAATCTACAAAAAAAAAATAGTTAGTCACATTCTTAGGAAAATAACATAATAAATTGATAAATTGTAAAAAGTGAATTTTGAATTCAAGTTTTCAAAGCTCTAGAAAAAAGATTTTAAAAATAGCACTAATATTTAGTACGAAGGTGTTCTTATGAAATGTCATAATGTAAAACATACTTGACTCGAAACTGCACAAAATAATAATTCATCCGCATTTGTGATCAAGCCGAGGTAGTAGACCAAACACGGTACTCCTCAAACACGGTGCCGGACTACTTTCCATGGTACTCTAGGGTCTCACATCCCTTTCTCTTCCCTGAGCATTATGTACAGCTTGCAGATGAGACTGATGTCAGTGCGGTACGTGTCTTTTATGTTAATTGCATTGATAATGTTTCTTAATCTTCTAATTATTTAAATAATAATGTTATGTTATTTGGTTGACAGATGCTACCAGAGCTGTTGGATTTGGTTGATGACATGGATGGGACCATCGATGATAATGTCCCAGAGCCAGTGAGGAGCATATTTCAGCGCATCAAGAGGCTGATCAACCCCTTCCGTGGGTTTAGGAGGAGGTTTGGCAATGTGTATGAGAGGAGGAGGGGGCGCAACACCCAGTAGGATATGTCATAGGGGGATATATGTTTGGATTTTTTTGTATAATTAACTACTTTGTTTCATTTGGTTTTTTAATTTGAAATTCCCTTTACGTTGGCACAAATTTATTGGCATTACGATAATAATTACGGTAAAATTAAAAAGTCGAACAGAATTTAATATTGGATAAGAACAGAAATGAAAAACACAAATTGCAAAAATACAAGGATAGGAAATTTAAAACGAAACGACAGGAAAACATAATACAACCTAGTTCTAATTCAACCTACTTCTAATCCTACGGCGGATGGATTGGGCAGATTCTTCTGTTTCGACGAACAATTCGAGATAAGGTTCAATGAAACCTTGGAATTCTTCATGTTTCTCAAACATTTGACGAACGTCTTTGTCTTTCTTGATAGGCTTAGGGCACTTCCGAATACGATTACGTTGGGTGATCTTTGCGGATGTAGGGGATTGAAATTCGATACTATTAATTTCTTGCTCCACACCATCTAGTTCCACATTTTCTGTTAGTTTTTCTTTCAATTCGGCGAAGGTGATGTTGTTCTTAAGCCTGAAATGTTTAGTTTGATGACCATGATACAACATACCAGCTTGGTCCCAGCAGTGGACAGTCATCTGATAGTCAACTTTACAGGTGTGCGTAAGTATGGGTTGTTGTGGTGCGGGTGGTCCTTGTTGAAGAAGATGCATGACTTCTTCTGGAGTGTGTACTGTGTCCACATACAGCTCTAAGATTTGTCGCCCCATCGGAACGTTAGCTAGATGTTCCATCATTGCGCCGACGTAGTCGTCGCTTTGGATCTCCATGACTGAATACTGGACAGTCCCATCATCTCTACAATTGAACTTTTTGAAACGTATACGCTCCACGTCTTTACGCTACGCTCCATCTGGACGAATCTTCCTCTCAGCCTTTTCCTTCAGTTGGGCGAAGGTGATGTCCTTACTCATCCTGCAGAAGACATGGTTAGGACAACGAAACACTGACATCATGTTCGTCGGTGGTAGCGATCCCATTGTGGTGAAGCGGTGTTAGGAATTTGTCGTTTGAGTCTTTGGGTTGAGCACAATTGCCATTCTATTTCAGCTGGGTTGGGAAGAAGGAGAGAAGGTTTTGGTGAAGAAGCGGTGGGTTGGGAAGAAGGAGAGAAGGTTTTGGTGAAGAAAGCGATTAGGGTTTGGTGAAGAAGGTCCGAGGATGTGAACCCCCTTTTATAATAGGCGTGGTGAAATGTCACCGTTGATTTCATTTTTAGATCACAATCTGAGCCGTTTAAATTCTATCCGTTCGGGCACAATTTCCAAAGGATTGACATCCACTCCTTTATCGACACATTTGACCGATTGTAAACCATTGATTAAAACTGTCGGTGGAATCTGAGGCGTCCAATACCTGCAGCAATTCTGCAGCACTTGTTCGAACACCATCATTCGAACGTGTTCGCATGACCCTATTCGAACAGATGAAAAAACGGCCAAGGGGTGTCTGTCCATATTTAACACACTCGAACGGCCTCGTTCGAACATTCGTCAAGGCCCGTGTTGAACAGTGAAAATTTCTTTAAAAAATAGGTCTTTCGGTCTTTTCACACCCTTATGGGGTGTGTTTAGAGTAGGAGGGGGTGTGGGAAAAGCAAGCGCAAAAAAAGTAGGTCCAAAACATTACATAGTAGGAGCCCAAATCACAAAAGTAAAAGCTAGCCCAAGTATTGAACGATGGCCAGTGCTTTCCCCACACCCCCTCCTACTTATTCACACCCCATCTTTTTTTAATTCCAAATTTACCCCCATTAAAAAAACAAAAACCCACACCCTCCCCTCCCTTCTCACTCTCCCTCGTCTCCTTCTCTCACTCCCCTCAACCGAACCCTAACATTCACTCTCCTCTCACTCACCTCCTCCCAACTCACTCAATCTCACCCGATCTCTCACACAATCTTCTCCACCAACACTCTCAAGATTTCTTTGGGTTATTTTCGCCTCCTCACACTCTCTAATCGTTCCATTTTCTTCATGTATGTATGCCTCTCCCCTACGTTGCATTTGGTTTTTTTTTTTCAAGCATTTGAATTGTTCGAGCGAGGTCCTCGAACACGTGAAAGCGAAGGTGTTGAACGAGGTTGTGTGAATACCGCTCGAACGACCTCATTCGAACCGTTGTAATTTGGAAATCGAAACCGACTTGTTCGAGCGGGGTTGTGCGTAACAGTTCGCATGTAGCCGTTCGAGCGATATTTTGACGATAAACTTTCTCGGCTTTTTGTGTTTGGTTACGTAAATTTGGTTTAATTTGTTCGTTAATTGTTGTTTTATATGGTGAGAGCGAGAGGTGGTCATCTTCTTTGAACCATCCGAGCGCGGCCGGTCGGCCGCCTCCTACGGTTTCAAACCGCAAAAGGAGGAAGAAGGTGGTGAACCCTCCCGAGCTAGGGGTCGTGCTAGGGGTAGGGGCAGGGTTGATGTTCCTCCTCCCCCACTTCCCGAGGATATTGGGCAGGATATTGAGCGTGATGCTCAATTTCCGGCCTATGAGTTGGCCGACCCTTCATCTGCTAGGCCTTCATCTGCTAGGCCTTCATCTGCTAGGCCTTCATCTTCTAGGCCTTCATCATCTAGGCATCATGAGGAGGAGGCTGCTGAGCCTCGTGAGGAGGAGGTTGCTGAGCCTCGGGAGGAGGCTGCTTGCATTAGGGCAACATTCCCATTTCTGGTGGACCGAGAAGATGGTTACGTGTTGCCCACATACGGGGCACATATCCTTACTGATTTTTATTCTGGCTTGGTAAGTTATTATTTTATAGTTGGATTGTTGTAAATTTGTTTATTATGTTGTTGAATGTTTTGGCTTATTGTGTCATTTTGGAATGCAGTGCGGCCGGATTTACAAACAATCCCACATGGACTGCATACGGCGGTGTTTCATGTGCAGATTAGGGACACTGACAAAGATCGTCGAGTTGGTTCCTTTGGTTGGGCTTAGTTTCCCCATTCTCCACAGAAATTTCTTTGAACGCATTCATAGGCGTTGGCGGTGGACATTATCATTCCACCTTCCTGTGGGTGAGATGAGCATCACCCTTGATGATGTATCCCGGTGCTTTGCACATCCCCACATTGGCGGGTTCTATGACATGCCGATGGACTTCATGGCGGGGAGAAGCATTTCTTTGGTTGACTATTTGGGGGCAACACCGAAGATGCGGTGCCCGGACTTGGTAGTGGGTTGTCTGTTGGGCTCGTATGGGTGAGGATAGGGTCTACCACCCACCATAGGCGAGGGCGGTGGGACCATCTTTGTTAGGCCTACATCTTTGTATCTTTTGGGTTGCACCTTGTTTGTCGACAAGTCGTGCAACAAGGTTAAGCTTGGCTACCTTGGTATCTTTGATTGATTTGGAGGTTGTTGGAGACTATTGTTGGGGGCCATGGCCTGGCCCATCTCTATGATCGGTGAAGGATGCTACAAGGAAGAAGACCAAGAAGATTACTTGGTCATCTTCCTTTACTTCAGTATAAAACATATTCTTTACTTTTAAGTTTGTTTTAGTGGTTACTTTGATTAATAATCAACTAATGATATGTTCATTTTAGGCTTGGATCTTTGAGCACTTCCAGAGTGCGAACTTTTCCTCTTGGGTGGAGCACCCGAGTATGATGAGAGTAGCCCACAGGCGAAGAAATGGTTGTGCGATGATGGCCACAGGGCCATCAAGTCCTGCACCATCGATTAGGCCTTGGCCAGGCTAATCCAGTGAGGAGGTGACACAGGACCCCTACACACGGCCCCATGGCGAGTGAGACCCTTTGAGGAGTGGCCGAGGTCGGAGGGTTCATTCGGAGTGGTGGGCGCATGATGCGCCACTTGCGGATCGAGTGCTCGAGCGGTTTGGGCAAGTGCAAAGACATTCGGAGGATCCCGGACTGCTGCTACTAGGGGCCGTCTGCACCTATCCGAGTGTGACGAGATGTGGACACACGCCGAGGACCACTTGGTGGCGCGAGGCCTCCACATGTGCCGTACTCTCTCAAAACACGGTGCGAGCTACTTTCCATGGTACTCAGGGTCTCACATCCCTTTCTCTTCCCCGAGCATTATATACGGCTTGCGAGATGAGCGATGTCGGTCGCGATGCACGTGTCTTTTATGTTAATTGCATTGATAATGTTTCTTAATCTTCTAATTATTTAAATAATAATGTTATGTTATTTGGTTGTGGATGCTACTACGGAGTCGCTAGATTTGGTTGATGACATGGATGGGGCCATCGATGATAATGTCCTGAGCCGTGTGAGAGCATCTTTCAATAAGCATCAAGAGAGGTCGCTCAACCCCTTCCGTGGGTTTAGGAGGAGGTTTGGCAATGTGTGTGAGAGAGAGGAGGAGGCGCAACACCCGGTAGGATATGTCATAGGGGATATATGTTTGGATTTTTGTATAATTTAACTACTTTGTTTCATTTGGTTTTTAATTTGAAATTCCCTTTACGTTGGCGCAAATTTATTGGCATTACGATAATAATTACGGTAAAATTAAAAAGTCGAATAGAATTTAATATTGGATAAAACGAGAAATGAAAAACACAAATTGGAAAAATACAAGGATAGGAAATTTAAAAGCGAAGCGACAGGAAAACATAATACAACCTACTTACTACTTAGAACTACTACCTCTAATGCTACGGCGGATGGATTCGCCAGATTCTCGTGTTTCGACGAACAATTCGAGATAAGGTTCAATAAAACCTTGAAATTCCTCATGTTTCTCAAACATTTCATGAACGTCTTTGTCTTTCTTGATAGGCTTGGGCCACATCCGAATACGACACGTGGGGTCATTCTGAGATGTAGGGGATTGACATTCGATACTTTTAATTTCTTGCTCAACACCATCTAGGTGCACATTTTCTGTTAGTTTTTCTTTCAATTCTGCAAAGGTGATGTTGTTCTTAAGCCTGAAATGTTTAGTCTTTTCACCATGAAGCAACACACCAGCTTGGTACCTGCACTGGACAGTCATCTGATACTCAACTTTACAGGGGTGCGTAAGTATGGGTTGTTGTGGTGCGCGTGGTCCTTGTTGAAGAAGATGCATGACTTCTTCTGGAGTGCGTACTGTGTCCACATACAGCTCTAAGATTTGTCGCCCCATCGGAACGTTAGCTAGATGTTCCATCATTGCCCGGACGTCGTCGTCGCTTTGGATCTCCATGACTGAATACTGGACAGTCCCATCATCTCTACAATTGAACTTTTTGAAACGTATACGCTCCACGTCTTTACGCCACGCTCCCTCTGGACGAATCTTCCTCTCGGCCTTTTCCTTGATTCTGCGAAGGTGATGTCCTTACTCATCTGCGAGAAGACATGGTTAGGACAACGAAACCACGACACCATGTTCGTCGGTGGTGTGATCCCATTGTGATGAAGGGTTGTTAGGAATTTGTCGTTTTAGTCTTGGCTTGAGCACAATTGTCATTCCATTTAATTTGGGTTGGGAAGAAGGAGAGAAGGTTTTGGTGAAGAAGCGGTGGGTTGGGAAGAAGGAGAGAAGGTTTTGGTGAAGAAGCGATTAGGGTTTGGTGAAGAAGGTCCGAGGATGTGAACCCCTTTTATAATAGGCGTGGTGAAATGTCACCGTTGATTTCATTTTTAGATCACAAATCGTATCGTTTAAATTCTATCCGTTCGAGCACAATTTCCAAAGGGATTGACATCCACTCCTTTATCGACACATTTGGTGATTGTAAACCGTTGATTAAAAGCGCGGTGGAAATCGAGGCGCCCAATACCGCAGCAATTCTGCGCAAACCTTTGGTTCGAACAACATCATTCGCACATGTTCGAATGACCAAAATGCGAACGTGTTCGCATTTGACCTATTCGAAGCAGATTGAAAAACGCCTAAAGCGGTGTCCTCCATATTTAACACACTCGAGCGGCCTCGTTCGAACACATTCAAGCCCCGTGTTGAGCGGTGAAAATTTCGTAAAAAAATAGGTCTTTTGGTGCTTTGTTTTTTGCTTGTGGGTGTGTTTTAAATAGGAGGGTGTGTGAAAAGCAATGACCTTGAACGATTAGCTGTAGAGATTCACATGGATCCAAGATGCCAACTTGAAACTTCAATATCAGAAAGAATGGTTGTTTTTTTCATACACCCACCACTTCCCCATATACCCCCACAGAATTTGATATCCCCAAAATACCCTTTTGAAATGTTTTTTTAAAAAGCCTATCGTATATATGTATTTGAGACATATATACGATGACACCATTTAATCCATCGTATATATGTCCTAAAAACGTGTATACGATCGGATGCGTATGATGCAATCGTATATACATTTTTAGGACATATATACGATGGGTTAAATTATCGTATATATGTCCCAATTAAATATATAGGATGAGTTGTTAATGATTTGTTTTAATTTTTTTAAAAAAATGTTATAAAAAGGCTACTAAAAATTCGTTAAAGAGTCAAAACTAATAAAAAATATTATAAAAACACCTCTAAAAATCTACAAAACGAAAATAAGTCTATGCAAAATTTTTTAGATTTTTTGGAGACTCTGAAAAATTAAAAAAATTAATAAAAAATAGTAAACGATGAAATTTGGGATTTTGAGGCCGTAGTCCCGCAAGAAGTCGCTTCTAGGGGCGAGTCATGCTCGGTAATTTTTTTCGGATTTAATAGCTGTGATTTCATTATGATCGGAGTAGGTTTCCCGAAAACCGATTTTTTAGCCTAAATTATTCGTTCGACGTCTAACATCGTCACGTGTTAACGAACTGCACACTATATTAATTTTTATATAGTGTGTAGTCTTAATTAAATTTTATTTGACTAAAAAAATAAAAATACCATAGGAATAATATATATGTTCAAATGAACATATACACAACCCTAAATTATTGGTCATCGTATATACACCCCCCAGGTGTATATACGATTGACCAACCCCAAACAATCGTATATACACCTTGGGGGTGTATATACGATGACCAATAATTTAGGGTCGTATATATGTTATAAAAACATATATACGATTGGTGCAATTTTTTTTTTTTTTTTTAAAAACGTTTTGTCAAGGGTATTTTGGGGTTTCACTTTATTTTGGGGTATAAAGGGATATGGTGGGGGTATAAAAAAAACACCCCGAAAGAAACATAAATAGTTGAAAATTGAAATTATTGAGAAGGGAATATTATTGAGAAGGGAATCAGCAGAAAAAGTGAAAAAAGAATGGCGGCGATGATGGAGGGTGGCGGCAGCAACAACAACAACGCTGAGGATTTTGCGGTGGGATGTTTATTGTCGATCAGAACAACATTGGGGGATGAATTCGAAGGCCAAGTTGTAACCTTTGATCGCCCCTCCAACATTCTCGTACTCCAAGATGGTTCTAAACATGGACCTCGTCGAAATATTAGGTTATTGAAGGCTAATTACATCAAAGACTTCACCTTTTTAGGGCAAGCTGATGACCCACTTGATTCTAACACCTGTTTTCTTGATCTCAATGCTCTTCAAGCAAGAGAAGAAGTTGCTATTAGGTATTGTTATTTAGTTCATTATCATACACTGTAGTTGTAAATTTTTTTATTTTTTTTTTACAAAATCAATTGGTCAAGTTTCATGATATAGGTGATTTTTAAGGTAGTTTAGATGTAGTCAATCACTTTTTTTAACACATGTTGCTTCATGATTGGATGGTGTTGTAATTACTTGATATAATTAAGATGATTGATTTTACAAGATTGTTTGTAGTGGAGTATTTATAGTCTTTTTATTGAAAGATGAGATTATGTATACTCCAATAAGGGTATTTTAATACGTATATACATTGATTAAATGATTTAAACGATTACTTAATATGCGCGAAAAAGTCTTAAACTACTGAAGTTTTGGAATGAAGAACTATTTTAGGTAGTTAGGAGAAAACTTGTTATTTTTAATGACACTACAATTTTGATAGTGTAAATTAAATTCGCTATCGGAGCAATGTTGTCAAATAGCAGCTAAAAGGGCGCTATAGCGTAGTGAAATTTGAACAAATCGCTATTTTTTGCGATCCACGATATGCCTATCTAGACTGTCAAATAGCTGCTATAGGGGCGCTATAGCGTTACAACAAAGTGGAATTTGAGTAAACCGCTAATTTCCGTAATCTGCGATTGACAACACTGTATCGGAGTTAATTATTATATACACATTTGGTGTTAAAAGTTTCTTACACCGACAACCAATCATCATAAAGTAGGGAATGTATTTCCATTGCCATTTTTTTTTTGTTATGACATTAATGTGTGGTTTTGGGTTGCAGACAAGCAGAGGCAGATGCTGAGAGGATTGGGGTTGGTGTTACCCCTGAGGCTCAGAGCATCTTCGATGCTTTATCTAAAACGTAAGTGCTTCATGGGATTTTGTTGAATTGTATTGAGGTAGTTTTGATCACATGGTAGCACCAAATTATAGTCATCATAATCTTGTGAATTTATAGGTTCATCGCTGAAAAGTATTTTATTTTTCTTGTGATATAACTTATAAGACAGATTGGATTAGTTTCTAGCTTATAGAGTTTTTCATCTTAGATGATTATTTAGTTTTGGTACATAAAAATGCTGTTATAAGTTTATAGGTTTTTATAGGGAAGTTAAATTATTGTGCTGTGGAGAAAATTAAGAAACCTAAGTGACAGAAGCTATATGCTAGAATACTTATGGTCATGGTAAGATTATTTCATGTTTTCATTTTCTATAATGCTAGTGGAAAAGTTATCCAAACTTGTTAGTAAACTTCTTGCCCCTATTGTCGAGTTATAATGCGTGGTTTTCTATCAGGATTTCCTCTTCTTCCTAGTTTATTTTCTGGCATGCATTATTTTCTATCGATGTCAAATTAACATACGTTTAGCTGTTTTTGTCATAAAACTTGGACACCATAATGATTGAATAATGTGAAGGATGTCTGAACAAAATGTAAAGGGAAGGGGGCTTTTTTGTGACACCTGATCATCGGTCTTGTGTATTCTTTGTGTTGGACATCATAATATGAATGCCAGTAAATTCACATACCTTTGTTTTCTAGAAGGTTCTTTTTCCTTCATTTTCCAGAAAAAGTACTAATTTCTAATGTTAAGCTCTAATCATTATCTGTTATAAGATACCTAACTAAAATTCTGATGCAACCACAATAAGGGACAAAATCGTAAAAGTTCACTGATACAAAGTCTAAACTTGTAAATGCAATGTTTATGCATACTTGTATGGCTACAGGGGTAGTTTCAATCTAAAACTAGTGCAATTTGGAGTCAGAGTTTCATGTTGGTCAAATACATCAAAATGTGTATCTACAGAACTCATGGTGGGCACCACAGGTCAGCATCTCTTGCTGATTCAGCTTCGGCACATAAGTGAGTGGAATGCATTTAGTGCCTTGTATATGGCTTTCTAGTCTCACCTTCTGGTGAGGCCTGCCGTTTACGCCTTGTTCAACAAAACTTAAAGCCTTTTTCCAATTAATGGGTCTGCCTATGTCGAATAAACAACATCGTAATGTCCTATCTTGCATTACATCTAAAGATAGACCATTAAACTCAAAATCTCGTTTAATGGTTCGACTTATAGTTTCATTGGTCTCCCTCTACCTCTACCTAATAGACTATTCTGTATCTAACTTACCCTCCATATCTGTGCTTCAATGGGTCTTCTATGAGATGGAATTTTACCATATTTCCTACAGAAGGACTTCCTATTTTTTCTCTCATGGTATTTCTAATACTAGTTTGTCTTGTACTGTTATTGTAGCCTCTTTCACCTTATTGTTAACTGCAAAATCCACAAGCCTAGCCATGTATTCTAGCAGCAAGGTGCTTTAACTTTTTACTCTCATATAGCCATATTCTTACCATGATTGTTATGAATCTGTAGTTCATTTATGAGGAAATTGATACAAAACACTCCATTAATTTATGATAATTTTTGTTTTAATGTTAACCTGTTTTATAGTGAGGCACATACTTTTTGGTGCTTCTTGCCTCAGAGCATTTAAAATCCCTGGTCTCTTCAGGCCTTAAGGGCGCCTTTTTTGCCTTCGAATCTTCAACTTTCTGTCCTTTTTATATTGTTCTTGATAGATATAATTCATGAACTGGTAGTCTGGTGTTACTTATTAGTTTTCCTTTTAGCTGATGACGTTAACATCTAACCAGGCTACCGGTCCGCTGGGACAAGACTGTCATAGTTGTGATGAATGAGGTGCGCGTCGCAAGTCCTTATCAATCTGAATGTGTGATTGGAGGTGCTCCTGCTGCAAATGATCGGGTGAAGAAAGTGGTAAATATCTTTCTTTCGTTATTTATTGTCTTTAATATGCGATGGTGTGTACTGTGGAAAAGGGTTTCTATTAAAAGCATAACATATTGGTATAACTACGATTTGTAATTCTTGGGGCCATGTCATTCATTTTAACCTTAATAAGAGAAAACATTAGCAGAAGCAAGATGAAAATTTCAGCAGGAAAATCACGTTTTTCTTCTCTGTTTAGTGCAATTTATTTTTCTAAACGAAGCTCTTTTAGTAATAAAGGAATGAGATATTGAAATGTTGTGTGTCATATGACCACACATGATTCGTGTTAGAAAACACATTTAACATTATGTGTTTATTATCCAAATAATAGGTGCTAGCTATGAAGCACGGACACGGACACGGACACCGGACACTGGTTTTATTTTGATTTTTTTTGAAAAATACAAGTAATTGAAGTGTCGGTGTCGGTGTCGGACACGTATCGTGTCGGACACCGGGACACGTCTTCAACCAGAGTTGTCCATGCTTCATAGGGTGCTAGTCATTAGGGAATAGGGATGTGGTAGTAACTAAAATCAAGCATTTGATTTGATCCTTTGTAATTATCACAAGCAAATGATTGTCTTATGTGATTATTATTAATAAGACCTGTGTGTGTTCATAGAAAACACAACATTCCATCTCAACATTTCTTACAGTATTTATAATCACAAAAAGAATCATCTAATAATTATAGATGATCAAATCAAATCTTTGATTTGGGTAAGTGCATTTTTTATTCCTAGCAACTATTTTTCACATAAAAAGAACGTGTTAGATATGCTTTCTAACACTCCCCTTCAAGTTTGAGCTTATATGTCATATGAACCAAGCTAGTTACAAATGTGGTCAACCTGAGAGCCTTCGTGGGACTTGGTGAATATTTCAGCCAACTGATTAGTAGGACCATTTAGGACAGTCACTGCAAAAATGATATTAAGGTCTGGTAACAATGAAATAGTTGAGTCTGCCCACAAGACATCGATATCTTCACAACGGGTCTTTCAGCGACTCCCCCGCCCGCCCGCCCGCCCTATAAGAAGCTTGCCATTGGGATACATATGAGTATCAATTGGGTAACAATCAAGCATACTGGCCTCGGTTGAATATTCAGAGCATACTTATGTTGGTTAACGATCAAGTCTATTTTTTGAAATTGTTTGAAGTGGTGGGCTTTGAGCTGCTAGATATCATCTGTATCATCAGCGGTAATGACGATTTCATCGAGATAGACAACCAAATAGATGCACTGGGAAGATGATGAATGGAGAAAACAGATTTGTCAACTTCACACCCGGTCGTGCCAAATTGTGTCATGGCAAAGCTCGTGGCCGAACCAAGCACAAGAGAGAGTGGTGAACCCGACAAACAAGGCGAGAGTCATTAAATATAGTGAAACATGGGGCTAGTCCCCATAAATTTCTTCATGCGGCTCACCATGAAAGAAGACATTTTTAATATGGTGAAGAGGCAAACGATAAATAGAAGTCATAGCAAGAAAAAGATGAAGCGAAAGTGATTTGGCCACACGGGAAAAAGTGTCCCAATAATCTAGACATACAATATGCATGTAACTTTAGCCACCGAACAAGCTACCATCTGCTCCAATCTTCACTGTATGGATCTAATGACAACCCATGTAGTGTTGTCGGGAGGTAAAGGACCAATCTCCAAGTGCCATTGGAATGTAATGCTTCCATCTCTTCCAACACTAAGCGCCTTTTGTGTTCAACCGTGTTTCATATGTAGGCTTAGGAAAATACCTTTTTGTAATGCAATAGCTAGTTCAGATGCAGGCGACATAGAAAGAGGGGCAATTAGAGTAAAAGATGAGGGTCAGTGGTAAGAGGCACCACTGCTAGCTGTGTTTGTCGCTAGTAGTTACTAAAGGAGGTGAAGTAGAAGCATGAATAGGTGCCAGAACAACTGGTATCTAGAAGGTTCTCAGTGAAGTTGACATCAAGTAAACTGAAGTGGAGAAGAATGGGTCGTGAGAAAATGTGACATTTGTGAAGACATTATATAGTTGAAGTTAAGGACAAAAACATTGATAGCTCTTTGTAAACACTGAGTAACCTAGAAAAATATATTGGAGAGATTTGGCTGAGATTTATCTTTATTTGGAGTGAAGTCGTGGACAAAACATGTATAACCAAAGACACTAAGAGGAATAGGATAGAGATATTGTTGTTGATACAAGAGAGTGTAGGCAGCCTAATTTTGAAGAATAGAGGAAGGCAGGCAGTTGATATCAGCGTGAACCAAAGCAAAAGGTGGCAAACATGTTTGTTGACTCACTGCTATATGTATGACAAGCTTGCTTTCCTAAGCGATACATCTCACACTCAAAGACAATGTGTTAGGCACCTAGCCTAACGCTGATTGGAAATATAGAATTGAAAGCCTTGGAATTTGATTAAAGAAAGGAAAATGGGAAGAAAGTGAATATTATTGATATGTGATGAATACAATTGGTGAGAGTAGGCTCTCCGCAACCGACATCACCAAGTATACAGCCTCACCGGTGTCTACTAGACTTAAAGTATAAGAGATAAAAGATATTCCAAAAGAGGGTGGAAGCCTTAATATATATAGGCTTCCAATACATGGGGATAGAGGGGAATAGGCTAACCAATTAATAACTACCCAAACAAATATAACAAACTCCTCTAATGACCTAACCAACTATAACACCCTATAACTAACTCCCAACTAACATAACCCCACTTACAAAGGGTCTATCACAAAGTTTTTGAAAAACAAGGAACCCTAAGAGACTGCAGTGACCCATGCATTGCTGTACAAGGGTTTGAAAAGCAACAGATCACAAGCGACTAGTGGTGAAAGGTGATATAATCCTCTAGACTCGTGTCCTGGTCCAATTGTCTGTCTTGTATGCTATTCTTGGACATAAACAAAGCAATTAACTTTAAGAATTGATTAATCAAGGGTGCTAGTTAGTTTGCTAAAAGCTATCAAATTAAAAGGACTGCCAGAAACATAAAGCACCAAATATAAGGAAATATTGGGTAGGGAGTGTGTTTGACCAAGGCCTTGAACTTTGACTTTAGAGCCATCCACCAAGGGGACAGAGGGATAAGAATCAAAGGAAGACAGACTAGAGAAAAGAGATTTGTTACTTGTCTTGTTGTTAGAAGAACGGGAGTCAAGAACCCAGGGTCCAAGAGGTGAGGGCTGAGAAACAAAAGCTATAGGATTACCAGACTTAACAATGACGACAACAAATTAGGCAGGCTACGTTGGGGTGATTTGAATTGGATGCACTCATTGCAGTGCAGCCTTATACCGTTGTCTTGCCTTTGGTGCAACTGTCCTCTGCTCTGTCCACGACAATGAGGAGAGTAGGAGATGAGAGTGGAGGAATTGGTAAGAATGATGGATGAGTTGCTAGATGCATCAATTGTTCACTAAACCAAGTCATAAGATGGAACCATGGATCCCGACAAAATCAGGATAGTATGAAATCAAGCTTTGGTGATAGACCGACAAGTGCAAGAACCATTGAAAAGTTGTTGCGTTGTTCAACATGAGCTGCTGCATCACTAGTGAATGGCGTGAATGTTTAAAAAGCGGCAATTAAATGATCAAACTTGTCGAGATAAGTTTGTGCATCCATAATTTCGAGCATCCATAATTTCTAGCTTTAGAGAAAGAAGGTTGAGGATGAAACTATAGATGGGGTGTGTGTCTTTGGAGTAGACATTCTTGTCTTTTGTCCAAACACGATAACAAGTCACAAATGTCTGGTATTGTCGTTGGAGTTTGGGCGCAATAGAAATCCAGAAGATACTACATGAAGTTGCATTTATTTGCTTCCTTCGAGCTCGATCTTAGTCCAAATCCTTGCCTTGTTTGGATTTGGTTTTCACAGCCTTGACCTTGAAACCACAATTGGGCCACAACAACCCAGATGTTTTAGTCCTTGTCATATTATCACACGAGATTTGCAGGATGCTTGAAAATGTGGAAGGGGGTCGAGGGGCTGCGACTCGGTAGAAGGTGGGTTGCTTAAAAAAAGTTGAAAAACCAGATCGAAGGTGTGCACACGTGATATGTAAGTGTTGGAGGTTTACCACTTGTGAAGGCACATGTGGCAACGGTGGAGCCCAGTTTTTTGGCGTCATGACCGCTTAAGCATTGTCGGAGCTTGATTGAACTTTTGAGGAGGCAAATACTTATGAAATATATTTATTATATATATATATATATATATATATTTCACATTTTGGAAATATTATCCCAATAGTTATGTGGTGTAACAATTTATTATGGACGTGAACATGGGTTCAAATCCGTCTTGTATCTTTTTAACAATTAATTCATTACTTTTCATTTATGAAAAATAAAAAGCGGATATAGGGATCGAACACCAGGATCCTTTGATGCTGTAACATTTGCTTTGCCAACGCGCGCTAAATGATGGAATATGTCTTTCTTGTGTTCTGAAATAAATATATATTAAAATTAGGTAAAATTAAAATATGTATTTATATGTATTAAATTTTTGTGTGGGCCGTGGCCTCCACTAGCTCTCTAGAAGATTTGCCCTGCGCTTTAAGGGTGGCAAAGAACAAGGGCTCTTGGTGTTGTATGAAAGTTGTTCAAATGACCACACATGACATGTCTTATAATCATAAATAGGCTAAATTATTGTTTTGGTCCTTTATCTTTGGCCTTGATTTCATTTTGGTCCTTTATTTTTTTTTTCGTTTTGGTTCTTTATGTTTCATTTTTGTGTCAATTTGGTCCTTTTTGTAATTTCCATCCATCCATCATTTACCTTGACGCCACGCTGCGATTAAGCACGACGTGGCGTCCATCTGACATGTAACCATTATATGACATGGCCAATGAAGGACCAAATTGAAACAAAAAAGAAAGATAGGGGACCAAATTTAAACAAACACAAAACATCAATTACTCTCCATCTTCTTCCTCTCCTCGCTTCTTCATCTTCTTCTTCTCTTGGCAGACCACCATTACCTCCGCGAGCCACCACCATCCACGCCACCACCACCCTCCTCCACCACCACACCACCACCACAGCAAAGAAAAGCAGAACCCCAAATCCCAATCCCAAATTCTAAATCCCTAAATCCCAAATTCCATTCCCAAATCCTAAATCCCCAACAGATTCTCGAGTCCATACGCCATTCTCGAGTCCACCCACCACCCCACGAAGATCACACAGAGACCCTTCTCCTCCAACACAACCACATCACCCCAATCCCCAAATCCAAATCCACCAAGAAACCTTCAATTGTATCAACGAAGCGACCTTTGTCGATTAAGGAGATCTACCAGGTTGAACGATGAGGTTAATTCTCTCTCGACGATCTCCTAGGTTTTACAAATCACAAATCCCCGATTAAAGAGCGTAAAAGCGATGGAAAATTGAGCAAGATTTCTTCTCGTGATTAATTTAGATCAAACTACCGTGAAGGAAAAATGAAGGAAATTAGTGTGGTTATGGATCGGAGAATTGCGGTTGAAGGTGGAAGAAATGGGAAGCCGAGAAACGAGGAGAGGATTGAGGTGGGAGAAAACGTAAAGCGTGGTGAGGAAAAATTGCAATTTGTTGTTCGGATGGTGTTGGGGATTTAGGATTTGGGAATGGAATTTGGGATTTGGGATTTAGAATTTGGGATTGGGATTTGGGGTTCGCTTTCTTTGGTGTGGTGGTGGTGTGGTGGTGGAGGAGGGTGGCGGTGGATGGTGGTGGCTCGACGGAGGTAATGGTGGCTGCCGGAAGAGAAGAAGATGAAGGAGGAAGAAGATGGAGAGTAATTGATGTTTTGTGTTTGTTTAAATTTGGTCCCTATCTTTCTTTTTTGTTTCAATTTGGTCCTTCATTGGCCATGTCATTTAATGGTTACATGTCAGATGGACGCCACGTCGATAGATTAATCGCGTGGCGTCCGTTAAGGTGATGGATGGAAAATTACAAAAAAGGACCAAATTGACACAAAAATGAAACATAAAGGACCAAAACGAGAAAACAAAAAGATAAAGGACCAAAATGAAATCAAGGCCAAAGATAAATGACCAAAATAGTAATTTAGCCTCATAAATATAATCATCTGATAATTACACATGATCAAATCAAATCTTTGATATGTGTAATTGAATTCTGAATTCCTTGCAGCTATTATTTACACAAGAAACACATTGATTATGATTTCTAACAAGTAATACTATATCAATTTATTCGAACTCGGTTAGTGATGAGGAGTTTGTAGGTAGATTACAGGTTCAAACTCTGTCTGAAAAGTGTCCAAATCAAAAAAATAATCTTTTTAAATGCGACTCCATAGAGGGGTGTGTCCAACACGTGTATTGTCTGTGTCCGACTCCAACATGGACATGCGGCACGACACTCTCAATCAAGAGGTGTCCATGCTTCTCCATCAGTCCCTTATTCTATAAAGAACGGCCCATTACTTTGGGAGGATTCTATCGGCAAAGATCTGTTTTGATGATTTCTTAAGACAGTTGGAAGAAAACAATTCAACTTATTTCTTGGTAGATAATTCACCATTTGTTATTTCTAAATAAACTCTTTCATGTTTTGCAAAGGACTTGGTTTGTTTGATGTTGGTTATTCATATATTTTTTTTCATGTGTAGCTTGAGTTCGAGAGGAAGAGATTGCAACTCCGCAGTTCTGGTGGTCAATAGTTACAAATCTGCAACCTATTATGGTCAGGGAAGCATCTCAAAGGAGGAAAAATGATGGACATATTGCTTTTTTAACAAAACCTTATACAAGAGGTTTTTCCAAGGTCTATTCAGGACTTGAGATGTCTTTTGATTATCTGGAGTCTTGAGCTCTTAAGTTATTTCTTGCTTATGGAGTTCATTTTGAGGTAGTTTCTCCAGATTCTTCTTTGGAGTGAATGCTGAATCATGTGATTTATGGTGTATTGGACTTGGAACTCAAATAGGTGACTTGACTAAGGTTATATGAATTTATAGGTTTGCCATTGGGAAAATTAACCAATTACAATGAGTTGGCATGAACTGAATGTGGGTTTAACTTGTTCCTTATAATAAAGCAAAATGCTTTGGATAAATTGAGCAAACATTTCTACACGAAACTCTCTAGTTTTGCTTATAATTTCCCAAAAAAATAGTGGCACGATTTATTTCTATTCTCAGGATGGCCCACTTTAGTTACATAATGTTTTGCTATTTTACTAATTGCTTCTAGATCTATGAGGGCGAGCCTTGGCGCAACAGTAAGTTTGCTGCCTTGTGATGTGGTGGCCGCGGACTCATGGTAGAGGTTCAAATCTTGGAAGCAGACTCTCTATTTGGGGAGTAAGACCGACTGCTGACCTCTATGGCTCTACCCTGTGAGACTCCAGGAGTGGGGCTATCCAGCATTTAAAAGGGGGGGATTGAGGTTTGAAGTTTTGACTAGAGAGTAATAATGATGGACACTTTTTGTTCAAGTGTTATGATTTCGAAATATGCTAACCTCAAATAGTTATTCTGGTTCTAGGTCCTGTCATTTTGGGGGCAAAAATAATGATTTTATTAGGATTAATATTATGATCAATGCCGAATGAAGACTATAAAATATTCATGGATTTTTGTTGTTGGTGTAAATGGGGTAAGTATCCTCTGCGAGCAACTAATACCTCGAGTCGGTCGGGTAGGACTATAATGGGCGACAAAGTTTTTTTCAAGATTCAACGCTGTTGCATTCTCAATGTTAGATTCGAGCCCAAAACTTTAGTTAAGTTGAAAGAGACTCGAGCTATCTCATTGAAACACTCTTGAGTAAATATTCATGGATTTAGAATGCTTGACCAAGGTCATGAATTTAGGATGTTTTTTTGTATATTATTGGTTCATATAGTGGGGTCCCAACCACAACTATCATGTTAAAGACCATTTTCATCACTTTGACAGAAATGAGGAGAAACGGCTTTTATCAAAACAAAGTGTTGCCGAAAGGATGGATTCTAAAGCACCTTTGGTAAAAGTTGCAAAATATTTACATAGGTTACGTTTGAGTTTCATATGTATTCTTATTGTCAAATCAGTGATGTTTTCCAACAATGGTGCGTTCTGGCAGCCATTTTCTAGACAAGGCTCCGACTTAATAGGCTAAGCATAAAGTTGGTAATTTGTTATTTACTTTTTTTTTTTTTAAATAATGGTAGGTTTGATCTATTTTCTATTTTAAAAGTAGGTTTACATATTTTTTTTAGTCCTTCTATTACTAACACCATTTTGTAAAATACTGCGGGACTTTGACATGGTATAAATTTTCATTTCTCTTTATTTTTAAATTTGAGTTGGAGAAATTCCCAAATTAAAATTAGGGTTCATCGTGTTCTTCGTCTTTATCTCAACTCAGTAGTCATTTTATTTGGTCAAAAAAACTCAATCATTTTATACTCCACATATTTAAGCCTAAAAAAAAAATAATCACGCATACTTTAAATAATTCCTTTTTCTCAAATGTACCTTAAATATGTATATGTGCATGGATATCTTCTAGGACGATCATCAAGCCATCTATTAAAAGAGAATATTCTGACTTTACTCGCATCTATAAATTCATCATTATGTTATATTGCTATTCAAAATACAAATTGTCTTGTGGGAGGAAAAGTGTAAATGTAAGAAAGAACCATTTCATTTCTTCATGCCAAAGAAAAGGATAACAAAATGCAAATTGCATATTAATTAATGGAAGAGATTGTATATTTGTCAAATTTCTCAAATGAGGGATGAAAGCCACGTGATGAGATCAAATAAAAGGAGGCAAATGAAATAACAAGTTTATAATTGTTCTAAAATACTTGTTAATCTCTAATACCAAATCGGTAAAACCCAGGCCTAAAAATGAGCGAACTTAGTTTAGCTCGATTTGACTCGATAAGAATCCAGTTGAACATTACATAATAATTTGAAATATAATAACATTAAATTTCATTATTGTCCCACATCTTTATTCATATTTCAAATCCCCTCTTAATTTCTACACTTATCAATTCAAAAGTAAATACTTATACCACACATATATCTAAGGTGCAAAATTTGCGTGGGCATCAAGTTCCTTTCTCATAGCTATATACTCCCTCTTACACAATATAAGCAAAAACGAGTCAACAAAAATTAATTATCTGGTCTAAATTTTTTGTATACATCAACTTTCGTGATTTCGTTTTCAGATAACATGTGATTGAGGGCCCCACCTATGTGAACTGTGAAGGTTTGTTTGACCAGTAAACGATCACACAGAACAAGCCTGCAGCTACATAACAAATTGCTTGTTTTATTTTCTATTTTTAAGACTAGAGAAAAAAGTGATCAAAATTTACTACAACCAATGTGCTAGCTACTTCTAAGTTCTAACTAATTTTCAGATTCTTGGTCAAGGTAAAAATAAGAGCTTTTCATGATTTTCAGAAATGCAGTTAGTAGTAGTACTCAGTACATGTCCTAGATAGAGGAGTGCAAACATTGTTTCTAATTTGTTTTTTAACAAAGATTGTTATTAGTTAAATAAGAAATGTGAGGTTAATAAAGGTAAAGGTGAAGATGCTTTAATACAAACTTTTATCTTTACGTGTTGAATAAAAAAGAAAAGGTACTACTGGTATTAACAGTATTAAATATTGGATTACAATAATACTGTAACAAAATGTAAAGCAATATTGTAGAAATCAGAGAGAGATTCTTTAGTTATTTATGATTTTCTTTGTTACTTTAAGAAGAGCTGGCTACCTCTTTTTCCTTTTCTTCCACATTCTCACACTCACTTTATGTTTTCTTAGTCTCCATGTCGGTCTTGAGCTAAGAAATCTTCCAACATTTGTTGGTTACTGACAAGTTGTCTCCCTTTGAACTTGCTTTCTTCTCTTCTCTTCTCATTTCCACTACTTTGATCATTCCACATTTCATGTCATTGTCTATGAAACACGGACTTTGATATAGACACCAGACACGTCACAGACACGAAGGGTGGAGGTGTAGTGCATTTGAGTTGGTTAAAATTTATTGGGGTGTTAGATAAGAAAAATGGCAGGAGGTGGAGCTGGACCACAACCAAAGCAAGATGAGCTTCTTCCACATCCAGTGAAAGATCAATTGCCAAATGTTTCTTATTGCATTACTAGTCCTCCTCCATGGCGTAAGTTAACTTCTTCATTGCAACCATTTTGGTTTTTTTGTTGTTGTTGCTAGAACATGAACCTCTTTATGCCTCACATCACATATTTTTTGGCACATATATAGCTTCATTAATGATTATTGATAAATGATAATGTGATGATGATGCTTCTTCCTATTATTTATGTTGCATTGCATTGCATTGACTCTTCTTTTTTGTTTTTTCATGTTAATAATTAATGAAGCTGAGGCAATCCTACTTGGTTTTCAACATTACCTTGTGATGCTTGGCACAACTGTTTTAATACCAAGCTCTCTAGTTCCCCAGATGGGAGGAGGAAATGTAAGTATTTCAAGAGAGAGGGAAAAAGTGATTTTGAATGTAATTATGTGGTTGATAAATGATAAATCTAATCTAATGAATTCTTGGTATGATTATAGGAAGAGAAAGCAAAAGTGATTCAGACACTACTATTTGTAGCTGGAATCAACACATTGTTCCAAACATCATTTGGAACTCGTCTACCTGCAGTTATTGGGGGATCATACACCTTCGTACCAACAACTATTTCAATCATTTTGGCAGGTCGCTATAGTGATATTGTGAATCCTCAAGAGGTTTGTAATGATTCATTCACAAACCTTGTTCATCTTCACTTTTTTCTTTTTTGTTATGTAATTGTACTTGTTTACCTGTGAAATGTGCAGAAATTTGAGAGGATAATGCGTGGAACACAAGGTGCTCTTATTGTTGCTTCAACTCTCCAAATTGTTTTTGGCTTCAGTGGCCTTTGGCGCAATGTAGTCAGGTTCTTCAACCTCTACTAGAACTTCTTGTTCTATTTCTTCTCACATTTTTCTGTCTTATCCTCCATACATTTTTTTTAGTTTAAGATGTTAGGAGATATGGTTATATTTTACTTTAGTGGCATGCTGAGCGTTTGTGTTTGTGCCGGTGCTTCATAGATTAACTTCCAATTAGAGATAATAATCCTATTTCTTATGTTCATCATTGTAATGATGGATACAATATTGTCCAACCTGAAAGTTGGTAATTTTTTAACCTCTTATAATCAAACTCATGAATAATTTGGTGTATTTATGTTTAGGTTCTTAACTCCTCTCTCTGCTGTTCCATTGGTTGCTCTCTCAGGCTTTGGGCTGTATGAACTGGGTTTCCCTGTGGTATGCATATTTGCAACAAAAACCACTCCTTATTTTCTTCCTATATTTTATAATTACAATGTCTGATTCCCACTTTCTTTCTTGATTTCTAGCTTGCAAAATGTGTAGAGATTGGACTACCAGAAATCATCATCCTAGTAATATTTTCACAGGTGATTATATCTTTAATGATTTTCTTTAACAGCATTAGAGTAACTTTTCAACACAATTACGTTTTCTTTTCTTCTCCGATCCAAAAATATAAGTTGTGGCATGTTTTTGCAGTACATTCCACACATGATGAAAGGAGAAAAGCCTATCTTTGATCGCTTCGCAGTTATATTCTCAGTGGCAATTGTGTGGCTTTATGCTTATCTTCTGACAGTTGGTGGAGCTTATAAAAACTCAGCACCTAAAACTCAAATCACATGCAGGACTGACCGTGCCGGAATCATAGGCGGCGCTCCTTGGTAATGATCATGTGGTTTTTCCAATCATAGACACAGTGTTTCTTCTTTAGGAGCAGTAAATTACACTCCCTTTGGCCCATGACCCATATATAAGAGAAAAATGCAGTTTTAGGTAAATCGAATAATTGATATATCTAGTCTTCTATGTAAAGACCAGATACATCAGCTATTCAATGAACTTAAAACTGGCATCAAATGTGTTTAGTACTATAGTTGCTAACAAAGTATATTAATATTATATGCAGGATAAGAATCCCATATCCATTTCAATGGGGAGCTCCTACATTTGATGCTGGTGAATCTTTTGCTATGATGGCTACTGCATTTGTTGCTCTAGTAGAGGTATGTTTTTTCTTATGCTGGTTTCTGAATTATGTCCCTTCTCTAAAAGCCTATGTTGCTCTAATTACTAATTAGCATATTTTACTTGCTCCACAGTCAACTGGTGCTTTCATTGCTGTGTCAAGGTATTCAAGTGCAACACCAATTCCACCTTCAGTTCTTAGCCGAGGTGTCGGTTGGCAGGTAAACAAAAATTACCATATTTTCACCCTAGCTACCTTATTTTTTGAGATGATTTGTCTGTAATTTTTACCTCTAATGTATCAGGGAGTGGGAATTTTGTTATCTGGAATTTTTGGAACTGGGAATGGATCATCAGTTTCTGTGTAAGTTTCTAATATGTTACTCCATTTGACTATTATTTTCCTAGTAGGATTACTACTATATAATATAACTTCATTGGTTTTTTCTCAGAGAGAATGCAGGACTCTTAGCTTTGACACGTGTTGGTAGTAGAAGGGTTGTTCAAATATCAGCTGGATTCATGATCTTTTTCTCAATTCTTGGTATGATTTCAATGTTGTCAATTCTCGCGTAAACGGGTGTTAGCTAGCTACCAATACATTCTCTAACACTCTTTCTTCAAAACTCACTCTATGATAAAGTGAAATTTACGCGAGTTCCACCACTTCTGAAATGTAGGTAAATTTGGAGCTGTTTTTGCTTCAATTCCAGCACCAATAATTGCAGCTTTATATTGTCTTTTCTTTGCCTATGTGGGTAAGTATCATCAATTTAAACAATCTTGCTACATTAATTGAAATTTCATTAAAATTTTTATTTTGTTTTATGTTCTCAAAACACAGGTTCTGGAGGACTTGGCTTCCTTCAATTTTGCAATTTAAACAGCTTTAGAACTAAATTCATCTTAGGCTTCTCAGTTTTCATGGGTTTCTCTATACCTCAATACTTCAATGAGTACACAGCATTTAAAGGCTATGGTCCTGTACACACCCGCGCCAGATGGGTGGGTATCCATCTTTTCTCATTCTTATAGGGCGAGGGATCAGTTTAAGTCCCTCACTGGGATACCATTCAAATTGACTGTTAGATACAATATAAAATGTTACGAGTGGTTGAGATTGTTCCAACCAACATGAAATCTCAACAATTCATAACATCTTAGACTATATCCTGTGGTCAATTTAACTGTTACACCAATGAGAGGCTTGGTTGATCCTTCATCCTGAAAGCCACTGTATTTTTCTTATTGCTAAATTATTACAATGTTCTATGAAAGGGTTACTAATAAAATTATTGGTGGTTTTGATTTTGACAGTTCAATGACATGATCAATGTCCCATTTGCATCAGAAGCATTTGTTGGTGGTTTATTGGCACTGTTGTTGGATGTAACACTGCATAAGAAAGATAACCAAACACGTAAAGACAGAGGAATGCCATGGTGGGATAGATTCAGTTCATTCAAGACAGATACTAGGAGTGAAGAGTTTTACTCTCTACCTTTTAATCTAAACAAGTTTTTCCCCTCTGTTTGATTAATTAAGATTTTTATATGCTCTTAGAACTAGTAGTTGTATGGTGAAGTTAACATATATATATGTATGCTCCTGCAAAAGATAAAATACAATTGATTGGATGAAAAGTAAAAACTTTGGTAATATTAATATAAGTCTGGTCATATGGAGTATCATATATGGTGCACTATCATGCATGTTACGTTACTTAGAACAGCACAATGAAAGTCTGCTTGTGCTACGTCAGCAATGTAACTGACACATCAATCACTTTAATGCCAACTAGGCGTTTTTGGAACGAAAGTTTGAAAAAAGCTCAATGTTTGGACACGTTAGATAACTTAAAGGACTTAGTTGGTATGAAAAAAACTTAAATGACCAACTTGTTACAAAAAAACAACTTAAATGACCTCTGGTATAATTTTGCCTATAATTTGACATTTTAAAAAAATAGACTGAAATTCAAAAATATGATTAATTAATTCCTTATGAAATGAACTAAATTCTCATTCTTGGATACCCTCAACTACAATAATCTCCCCCTTACATTTGGACGAATTTTGTAGTCCTTCGTGGATGATGAGGATGCAACCAATGTTATTAAAACCGACCCGAGGATCGACCCGGTCAAGTCACTGAGTCATTGGGTCAATGGTCGGATCAAATGGTCACTAGTTGGCCCGCATGACCTGTGACACTACTAAAAACTAACGAAATATCTAATAGTATATCTCAATATTTTCAATATGAATTAATTGAATATTAAAATAAATTTTAAAATGAATAATTATTCATACTCAATAATATATAGATCTAAAATTTATGGAAATCGATACAAATTATTAGGTATTAAATAAAATATATGCATAATATACATATTTACATATAGTAACACATGTAATTATAAAAATAAATAATAAACAAATATAATTAATAGGTTAAAATGGTTTTCTTAAAAAAAAACAAAAGAAGAATGAGGTAAGTATGATATATGCTGTCAATGTATCAACACAACACACAGCTCAACTGGTTACAACTAGTAGTTTGGGTGCCAGGTACTGGGTTCAAACCCCAGCCAAGACATTTTACTAAATAAAATTCAGTCAACAACTCGATTTGACCGAAGTCAAAAAGCGTTTGACCGGGTCAAAGCGCGAGTTGATGACGCTCATCACGGGTCAACTGCATGTGCAATCCAACATGCAAACCAAACCGAACAAAGTGTCGGGTCGCGGGCAAACTAGTCCGACCGGTCCGAGTTTGATAACGCTGATGCAAACTGACTTAGTCCCTAGGAAAAAGATTAACTACGAAAATAATGGAACTCAAAGAACCATTAAAAAATCGAATTTTGAGCTATCTCTCACTCTATTAGAGAAGCAAATCAGGTGGCAGATTTCTTTGCTAAATTTGGCTCGTCTCTTCAAACTTGTAGTATTGTTCTATTCAGTTCCTTATTTTGTTGTTGATCTTTGTCAAGGGTGATTGTTATGGATTTGGTTCCCCAAAGGTTTTTAGTGCTTTTGTTCTTGGGGCGTAGTCCCTCGTTTCCACAAAAAAAAGGAGACTTTTGATAACTCATATTTATATGAGTTATTTATGCCTTTATTCATGTAATTAAAGTGAGTTCTCAAGTAATATTAGTATCTTACTTATCTTATTATTGTAGTTGTAGGAAAAGAAGGGATAGAAACATTTTGTGTTAATTTGGCACATCCTGGTGCCCTTGTGAGCAATTTAATGTGTTTTGTGAGTGCTGCAGTGTTAAGCGCTATAGCGTCTAACGCTATAGCGGTAAGAGGGCATGTCAGCTGAGTATTTAAAGCAAAAGTGCATTTTTGGCGCCAAGCTCTTTATTCCAGATCTCGTTTACTGTGTCCACTGTTTGACACGCCCAGATTTTATTGGATATCAAGGGACACTTGGCGTTTCTTGAGTGGAAGGCTAGCTTTAGTTAGTAAAAGGGCTACATCACCTTTTTGTACTAGCTTTGGAAACAACACTACAACAACTCCTTCTTCTCCAACACAACGACATACCTTCGGAGATAGAGAGAGTTTTTAGAGAGAGAAGAACTTGACATCTTTTTCTCCATCAAAAACACTTGCAAGCTTTTATTTTTATTGTAATTTTTGGTTTTACCATTCTCTTCGGTGTAGAGCTGACGTTATAGCGTTGTCTTTGTGGATGACTTAGAAGCTTCAGTGTGTATCTTTTGCCACCATTTCTTCTCACTTTGTTCACGGTAATATGAGTGTCTTATCTTGTATTTTCTTGATGATGCTCAACATGAGCTAAACACCTTGAGTTGGATTGCTTAAGTCTTTGTAATGCACCATTAGTATTGTATTTATAATATTTCACGTTTTGCGTTTCAATCTTTGTGTCATACTTCTTTCAAACTTGTTTTAGGGTTGGCCACTTAAAATGGGTACATTCGTGGGTTCAGACATGGTCCATGGATAGATTTCAAAGATTGATATGAATGAAAGTTTGTTTAAAGACATTTAAACAAAGTTTGCTCCCTCTAGACATAGAAATGCAATAGTTCATAAAGCAAAAGCTGTGGGTTCTTCATTATACATGGGTGAACTTATTTAGAACCTAGACATAAGCATCTTGTAATGAAACCACGGCGTTAGTGGTGAAAAGCACAAAATCATTTGCAACAGCACTTGATGCTATAGCGTGTGACGTTATAACGCTGTGCTATTTGGGAATTTACTTAAGTAGAGCAATCCAACTTACTTTTCTCATATCTTAAAACCACTCTTTTATTGTTTTCTTCAAACACTCCTTTTTCACTGATAACTTGTGACTACAACTACTTGCTACTTGTTCCACTAGGTGCTAGTTTAACTTAAACTCTAAAATTAATATCAATCCCTGTGGAGACGAACTTTACTTATCAATATATTACTTGTTGCGATTGTGTACACTTGCACAACTACTTTTCGCACAACAACCTTACCATTTGGATCGAAGAAATATCCACGAATCGAAGAGAAAGGCTTGAGGGGTGGGTCTAAAGGTTAGTCGATACACATGATATATCATTCTTGCCACATGAAGAACCACCCTCTTACTTTGGCTCTTTACTTGAAATACAAAGGGGAAAAAATCAAAGAAACATGATTAGTTTTTGCATAATCAAGCAAGGGTATGAAGGTTAGCTAATACTAATGTCTCTCATATCTCTCCCCCCTCTCTCTAAGCTTCTCTTTTCCTCTATCTCCTCACTCTCCCTTCTCTCTCTTCTCTGTGTCTCTCACTCCCTCTTCTCTCGTTTTGATTCTTAAATATTAATGCTTGTTTTTTTTGATTGGCAATTGTTAGTGGGGGTGGGGGAAATGTTACTTTCCGGGGCTTGAACCCGATACCTCCTTCTTACACTCATTTGGTGCACTCCTTCGGTATCTCTTAGCTCACGAACTGAGCTACCTACTTGGGATAAATATTAATGCTTGTTATTTAGTCCTCTAGGGCTAGGGTGGGAAACTTGAATAATTTTCATGTCATTGGAAAAATAAAGTATTTTCTTAAGTGTAAGTTATAAGCAAGCATTAAGCATTATACACTAAAGATTAAGCAGGTTACTTTTTTACTCACTTAAGCAAGTTATTTATTAGCCTCCCATTATATTATGTGATTGTAAATACATTTTTCCTTTTCATAATGGGTCTACCTAGTAGTATTTTACCAAAATATTATCGACTTGTAACATTTTCATTGGGTTATATAGTGTACACACTCAGACCAATATTGTTGGCCCAATAGCTTAATATATTCTGGGACTGTGATACGGGAGTCGACTCGGTGCTTCTAGATTTGATTCCTGCAGTTGACAAACTCAGTGTTGGTTAGTGCAAAATTTGATCTAAAGCATGAGTGGAGGTTAGTCTTTTGTTGAAAATCTTTGAGATACTCTGTTGGTAGTAAAGAATAGTCTAGAAAAAATAGTCTACACGCTCAAAATGGAGAAGATTTCCACGCATAATAGGAAGGAAGTTTCAAAAATACTCACATCATGTGTATATAAAAAAAGTATTTATAATAGACAAAAACAAATATGAGATCCTTTAAGTTATTTTAAAAGTTCACGTTAATTCTTTATATTTATTTCAAATAGGTCTTATATGTCTTAAATTTGTGTCTAGCCGTATACCATTTGGCATCAAACTTCTCACATTCAGTTCTCTTTCAATTTTCGCTTAGGCCGTTAATTATATTATATAAAGTGAATCAATTTGGTTTCTTATCTCTCACGTCCTATGAGTGAGAGTTCTCTCCCGCCGTGAGAGGTTTCTTATCTTTTATCGTTTTCTCTATTTGAGTAGTTATCGATTTTTGGCTATGGTGCGATTGAGCCTACATGAAGATGATGATTTGGAATTCGGTGTGGAGGAAAATCAGCAGGTTGAGGAGTCTCAGCCTCTTTGTTTGGTGGGGTGCTTCTTGACTGATCAGAACATTAGGATTCCAATTATGAAGGATCGTATGGCTGATATATGGAGGCCAGGATCGTAACAGTATGAGCAACAAAAGTGTTGCTATATTTCGGAACCCACACCTGTTTTCCCCTATTAAATTGCCTAATGCTAATAACGAAGGAAAAGGCACCACTAATAACGCTTGTGATTCTTTGACTGACGAGGTCATTGATTCAAACCGCAAACGTCAGCGCCAACATGAAACATTTCCCAACCAGGACTTAAGTTGCAACAACAGCGACACACCTTCAACTCGACAGGGGGTGTGGATAGTAATGTGGGAGGTGGAAGTAGTAAAGAGCAAAATAAACAAAAGTTTTACGGGCAAGTCCTGGCAAGCAGGCCTGCCAGGATCAATGAGTTTCATCAGTTGGAATTGTCGGGGTTTGGGCAACCCGAGTGCAGTTCCGTCTATTCGAGATATCGTCCGGGCGTACCACAGGTACATGCAAACATGATTGAAGAGATTCGAGTTCGTTTAGGTTTTTATTTTGCTTTTGCAGTGGATCGGTTGGGAAGAGGTGGAGGTTTTGCATTAACGTGGCGTCATCCATATGACTATCTCGCGGTGAGCTACTCGTTGAATTTTATTAATGTAGAGGTGAGTGTTGTTAGCCGTCCTTTGTGGAGGTTTCCAGTGTATTAAGGATATCCAGAAAGTGGAAGGAGGAGCGACTCTTGGGACCTTCTGAGGACATTGGTCAGGGATAGTGACCTTCATTGGTGCATTATGGGTGACTTCAATGACATTTTGTCCAATGAGGATATTCAGGGCTTTCAGGAGGCTGTGCAGGATAGTCAGTTGCATGAACTTCCTATGGAAGGGTATCGATTTACATGGACTAAAGGTGTAGGTACTCCTGATGTTAAAGAAGGTAAACTGGATCGTGCTTTTGTTACTCAAAATTGGCTTGATGTTTTCCCTTATAACAAACTCGTTAATGGTGTTTCTAACAAACCAGATCACTCTCCGCTTTTGTTGAGACTAAATGAATGGGAGCGTAGAGCTCGTCACCATGGTTTCTGTTTTGAAAATGCTTGGTTGGAGGAACCAGTGTTACCCTCTATTGTTAGTGATAGTTGGGGGCGCAATGTGATTTCTAATTTTCTTGAGAAGATAAAGTTGTGTACAGATGTCTTTGATGAGTGGGGGTGTCGCTTGAGGTCATGATATAGGGAGGAAATAAATGTTTGTCGCAAAACTATAGAAGAGGTGAGGCTGGCTACAGGTGGTAGCAATGATCAGGTGCTGTTGAAGACAAAGCAAAGGCTGAGTACGCTTTTGGCGCAGAAAGATGCATTTTGGAGACAAAGAGCAAACGTCTATTCGCTTCGAGATGGAGATACTAAGTCGAAGTTTTTCCATGCGATGGCGAGCACACATGAGAAGGAATCATATCAATAAGTTGATGACGGATGACAGAATCGAAGTGATAGAGCAACACAGTATGTACGAGGTTGCTAGGAGCTACTTTAATACTCTCTTTCAAGGTGGGGTTGTGTTTATGATGTTCTCCTTGCCCATGTCCAAGTACATGTGACTCATGAGGACGATCTCAACTTACTTCGGCCTTTAGATATTGAAGAGTTTAAGAAGGCTCTTTTCCAAATGAATTCAAACAAGGCACTGGGTTCGGATGGGTTGAATCCATCTTTTTTCAAACGCTTTTGGAACTTATGTGGGGTGGAACTATTTCATACGGGGAGTGAGAGGTTGGAGAACAGTGAGTTCCCTCCAGGACTTAATAATGCAAACATTGTACTTATTCCTAAGTTAGAGAGCCCTTCTTCTACGAGGGACTCGAGACCTATCTCTTTATGTAATGTTATCTACAGAATTATTTCAAAAGTGTTTGCGAATAGACTCAAAAATGTGTTGCCTAAGTCTGTGTTGGAACAATTGGCCTTTCTTGAGAATAGATCCATTCTTGATAATGTGTTGGTAGCTATTGAAACTCTCCATCACTTGAAATGTAAAACGAAGGGGAAGATGGCACTTAAGATTGATATCATCAAAGCATGTGATCGAGTGGATTGGGGTTACTTGAGGGGGGTGATATTGAAGTTGGGTTTTGATGAGAAATGAGTTAATTGGATGGCTATGTGTTTAGAAACCGTGAACTACTGATAACTCTATTTTATATAGAGTTATTCATATGTTTAAACTTAGTAAATTGCTCTCTTTCAAGTAAAGGTAAGGAGTTTATATAGTGTTTTGTGTGATATATGATAACTTGAGTGTTTGACATGGTTAAAGTTGTTAACTAGGCTATTTTGGATATATTGTGGTGTGTTTGATGAGTTTGTTCAAGTGCAACCTCTGGATGCACCAAAGATTACAATGCACTCCGCACTAATGCACCTACACCGCATTTGCATTACACCAGCTTGCTTGAAGCAACAATGGAAGCACCTCAAATTTCACCAAAGCTTTATCAACCCTATGACATCATGCTTAGTCATGGATCACATGGAGGCACATGCCCACTTGCTAAAGAATGCGCCTACCATAGCCCACCATAGAAGACTAGCTTTGAAGAGTCATTTACTTATGGACATGTGGCCATTCATTATTGAACCTCCCTATACACTTGAGTGTATGCTTTAACTTGTGAGACAACTTCTGAAAAGTAACCATGGTTACACCTCTAGTTTACTTCAACTACAAGGAAGGAAACCCTCTCATAAGAAAGCTCAAAGCCTATATAAAGACCTTCACTCTTCACTTGGAAAATCTTCTCTCAAGAGATCATCATCTCTCAAATCCAAATCACCTCTCATATCTTGTATTTCAATTCCATAGAATAATTTAGGTTAGTTAATTTTATTTTCTCTTGTAAGGAGGTTGTAAGGAGGCAAGGAAGGAATTGGCGACTTCTTCCTTTACTTCAACAACAACCAAGTGGAGTAGTGCACCCGCATCACTTGGCAATTTCATGCAAAGGAAATTACAACCGTGTAACTTCTATCTTATTGTTTCCTTTTGTTATTTCAATTATATGAATATGACATGTTCTATTTATATAGCCTTGTGATGTCTAGCATGAACTAAACTCTTTTGGTTGAGATGTTCTAACCTTATAATGATCTTTTAAGTAAGTTATTGTGTTCATATGTGATGTTTGCATTTTAGTTCATGTATGATAACTCTTTCATATTCATCTTTAGAATTGGCCAACTCAAAGTGAATGCAAATCATAAATACAGACATGGTTTATGATTAGAACTCAAGAACAATAGGAATAAGTATTTGTTGCGCCCGAAAAAGTCCCCGAGGGGTTTTTCTTCGTTTACAACTTTTTAAAACAATGAAGTCGCCACCAATATTTTTTATAAGGAAAATATTGAAGAAAAACCTTTTTGGGAAGGCAAATGATCTTTTGGAAAACTTAAAGATTTGGGTTGGAATTCGGTTAGGCATGGGGAAGGTATTAGCGCCCACACCTCCTTTTTCTACTGAAAGGAACCTTTAATTAAACGTGGTTTTAAGTGTTGATTTGAAAATACTTAAATTTGCCTCTTGATTTAACGAAAGTTTTGTTTTGCGGCGCTCGACGAGAGTTAGCCGCTTTGGTTTTTTGAAAGGAAAAATGTTTTTAGTTTATTGTGCTTTGACGGAGGATCCGCTCCTACGTATCTCCAGGTGCGATGGAGAAATCAAAGCTACGTAGTTCTAGGTTTTTATTTTTATTTTGTTTAATTGATTAATTGTGAAATTGAGCTTTCATGATGATCAATTGAGCGAAGGCTCCAAGTGACCACCATTAGTACTCCATTGTTAATGATCATGCAAGCAAAGGCTTCGCAAGACCACTAACAAAGTTTTTCGATTTATTTAAAGTCTTTTAGGAAAATTAGGCGTTCATGATGATCAATTGAGCAAAGGCTCCAAGTGATCACCACTAGCTCCCCATTGTTAATGATTATGCAAGCAGAGGCTTCGCAAAACCATTAACAAAGTTTTTTGATTTATTGAAAATATTTAGAAAAAATAGGCATTCATGATGATCAATTGAGCAAAGGCTCCAAGTGATCACCACTAGTTCCTCATTGTTAATGATTATGCAAGCAGAGGCTTCGCAAAACCATTAACAAAGTTTTTTTGATTTATTGAAAATATTTAGAAAAATCAGGCATTCATGATGATCAGTTGAGCAAAGGCTCCAAGTGATCACCACTAGTTTCTCATTGTTAATGATTATGCAAGCAGAGGCTTCGCAAAACCATTAACAAAGTTTTTGATTTATTGAGAAGTTATTTGAGTTGAAAAAGAATTAAAACGAGAAAAAGGTGAAAATTGCAAAATGAGGGGTGTTACTAGTTACGGGGGTTGTATAACTAAGCAGGGGGTGTAATCAGCAAGCCCAATTTGCATGGGAGAGCCCAATTAACGAAATTGGGCTTTAAGTGATAGGGGGTTCTGCGCATGAATCGGGGGAGTGAGGGTAGTAATCTGAATATTAAAAAAAATAAAAAATAAAATAGATTTTGGGAGACACTATAAATGAGCCAACCCTAAAAACAAAAACCCTAATTTTCATTTCTCCCTCCCCACTTACATTTGCCTTGCAAATTCTCATTTATGAGAGAGAGATGTTCGCGGACCTGAGAGAGAGAGATTCACGGAGCGTTTCACGGCGTGATTCACGGCGGTCCTTCAGGAGAGAGAGGGAGAGAACGACGGTTTCAGTGAGAGAGAGAGGGAGCAGCGACGGTCACGGCCGTGGGAGAGGAAGCTCTGCCGGCGCCGTTGGGAACCCTTCTAGGTTCGTTTTCTTCCGATCTGTTCTTCTCTCTCCCTTAATTCGTATTTTCTTCTCCTAAGTTACTAAAATAACCACGGTTTCACGTTTTTGGTGATTTCGCGATGAGGAGGTGGGTTTTGGGTAACCGGGTGAAGCCGTGATTTCGGGTTGGCGGGAGAGGGTGACCAGGAGTGTCACCGTATTTGGAGAAAGCGGTCGAGAGAGTTAGTGTTCTTTCCCTTTTTTTGATTTCTTCGTTTCCTTCTTCCCTTTTTGTTCTGTTTTCGTCATTGGTGGCGATTTCGGGGCTCGTTCCTTCGCTTTTTTTATTTCGGTTTGTTTTTTTGTTTGGTTCTTCCTCCTCTCCTTTCAAACCGATTTTCATCTCTCAAAAATAAATAAATTTGAGGCCAAACAGCAACATTGGATACTTAACTGATGTTAGCTTAATTCGTTTTTAATCTCTAATCTTCACTATATATTCTTTTAAAAATCTCAGACCCACAGATTATTTGACATATTCTTATTCTGTTTTTACAAAAAGAGACGATCTGGTTTGTATGGATCAGTCACATTAGAGCAAGTTTATTTATGAACAACAACAACGAAAGAAAACTCAACTAGAGATCCTGAGAGTTATTTCACCAACCTGGGATTCGATCTTTCCTCTTGATCGCTCATCGTTAATCGATCGTGGGCTCTATTGTTCTTTGTTTCGTTATCCTCTCTTGACTGCTACTGTTTTTCTTTTAACTGCTCAGATCTAAAAACCGTGTTTGTGTGATTAGGGTTTCAGTGTAAAACCCTAATCGTTTTTTTTTGGTGCTGTTTACCTCGAAATTTGTGTCCCTTGACTGATCATTGACTGCCTATTTATAGTTAAAAATTAGGTTAGGCATTTAATTACATTTGACTGGGTTTTGACTATTTCAGTGTCGGATCCAAGCCCAAAGACTTGGAGAGCATTCTTGGCACCAGATCTGCTGCTGCACGCTGCTGTTGTTATTTTTATTTTTGTATTTTCGAATTTATTTGTTTTTGTATATTTGTATTATTATTTTTTTGTATTTTTGGACATTTGGACATTTGGGACTCTTCTAAGTTGTAATAAAAATTAAATAGTATTTTTGACATTTTGGACTCTTAAACACTTTTAAATTATAAATAAACTAGATAGAATTTTTTTGACCTTTTGGACTATATATATATGCTCAAAATAAATTAAGCTGTACAAAAAGAAAAGAATAATAATAATAAAAAAAAGTCCGGTCAATCACAAAGACGAGAACGGGCGCACTAGACGAACACGCTAAAACGAGACTCAAAATAGAAGAAATGAGCTCATTACCTAAACATTACTTATGTACGACTAAACGAAGAACGCATACGATTTAAACAGCGTGCTCGCTTAACTTAAACAAATGGTACTTTGATTTAGTTGAGTTCCAATTCTTGAAATTGGCTTGAGTTAAGGGACGGACAAAATTAGGGTATTACAGTTTTCTCTTTATTTCACATTTCGCCAAAAAATATGAATTGGCCTTTTCAAATTTGTTGGTGAAATGGAAATAAAGATATAGAAATAATACTAATTTTGTTCGCTTTAAAAGCTCAAATCTTTTGTTATTTTCTTTTTGAGAGGGGTTAACACTTGTCGCGATTAACGGAAAGCAATAAAACCGGGAAAAGCGGTAAAATGGGGAATTCGGAGGTTGCCTAAAACCTTTTAACGGACTCTTGTCGAGTCCGAGCTCGGGTGGCCTTTTCGAGCGCCGATCAATATCAAGTCCGAATCGATTTGATCAATGGATTTGTTGTGCGCCTTAGGTGACACAACTAATCCGAAGGACTTAACGGTTCGATGGATCCATCGGCGCGCTCGCGTAACGATGTTGTGATCTCGTGGAAGGAGTTCACTAACTCGAAGGAGTTCACTAACTCTGGGTTGATGGAGTTTACGAACTCGGATTGATGGAGTTTACGAACTCGGGGGTGGCCTTTTCGAGCAAACCATCAACATCGGTCCGAATCGATTTGATCAATGGATTTACGTTGTGCCTTAGGCCGCACAACTAATCCGAAGGACTTAACGGTCCGATGGATCCATCGCGTGCATCGTGCGATGTTGTGATCTGTGGAAGGAGTTCACTAACTCGAAGGAGTTCACTAACTGGGTTGATGGAGTTTACGAACTCGTGGCCGATGGAGTTTACGAACTGCGTCTTTGATGGAGTTTACGAACTCTATCTTTGATGGAGTTTACGAACTCGTCTTTGATGGTGATTTTCTAAAAATGGGATTTTTGGGACTCTCGGTCCAAGTAACTTTTCTCTTGGATGGTGCATGAAATGCATGCACTTGGGTATTTGGGTGCACATGGATGCAATGATTGATTTTGGTGGGATGCTTCTTCATTTGATTTTTCATCCTCTTTTTCTTTTGTTATTCTTTCGCTCATTTGAGATGCGAATTTGAGAGTGTAATGCACTCTTTGTTTGATGCCATGGAGTGATGAATGGTATGGATGATATGAGAATGATGAATGAAGATGTTGTGTTCTTTTGGGTTCAGTCCTCTGTGATTTTCTTTTTTTTTTTTTTTTTTTTTTTTTTTTTTTTTTGCTTATTCTCGCTTTTTCTTTGAGAAAGCGATTTTCTTTTTTCGCTTATTTGTTGTTTTTTCTTTTCTTTGGTTAAATCCATCTGCACGGACGCAAGTCGCCCCGTGACAATAATCACGCGAGGATTGTGCATCGATTCGCTAGACCGCTTTGTCTCTTCTCTTTTCACTTGGGAGATCATTTCATACTTCGTATTTTTCAAAGATTTCATAATGATCTGTAATGCTCTTGAATATGCACATGTTTTGCAAATCAATTTCATCAATCATAAAAATTATCATTTTGAAAGAAATCGAATAAAGGAAAGCAAAGACACTAAAAGCACATATATGAGAAAAAGTTGGACTTTTATTGATATGGAAATTGGACATGCAGTAAAGTCACGCCAATTGAAAGTACATTGCAATTTTTATTAAACCGAGAAAATACAAGAGAAAGGAACAGATCTTGTGATTTCATCTCTGAAGTAACGATGCCCGCCGTCCATACTCATAACCCTGATCACCCTCTTATCCAAACCTTTGGGAGTCTTGATTGCCTTTTCTTTTCTCAAGTCCAAGTTTTCGACCTAATTTTTGCTGGATCGCGCCTTTGCGGGTTTTCGATCCAGGGTCGCTCTGTTTTTGCCTAGAGCGCCCACTGCGGGTTTTCAACCTAGCGAGCTGATTTTTCTTGGCTTATCTTTCTCTTTTTTTGTTTATTTTTCTAGGCATAATACTTCTTGACCACATCCGAAGCCATGGATTTGGAATCTCATCTCCATCCATGCTCGCCAGGATTAGAGCTCCTCCTGAGAATGCCTTCTTCACCACATATGGTCCTTCATATTTGGGAGTCCACTTGCCCTCGGGTGCATGCTCAGTCGGCAAGATCTGCTTGAGTACAAGTTCTCCCTCTTTGAATCCACGAGGACGAACTCTTTTGTCAAAAGCTCTTATCATCCTCTGTTGGTACAACTGTCCATGACACATAGCGGCCACCGTTTCTCGTCAATGAGGTTCAACTGTCAAGACGGGACTGAACCCATTCTGCTTCATCAAGTTTTGTCTCCATTAACACCCGCAGAGATGGTATTTCAACTTCAATGGGGAGGACTGCCTCCGACCCATAAACCAGTGAGTAGGGAGTTGCCCCGGTTGAGGTGCGCACCGAGGTTCTGTAACCATGCAGGGCAAAAGGGAGCATTTCATGCCAATCCTTGTAGGTTACCACCATCTTTTGCACAATCTTCTTGATGTTCTTGTTAGCTGCCTCAACTGCCCCATTCATCTTTGGGCGATAAGGAGAAGAATTGTGATGTTGTATTTTGAAGTCTTCGCACAAGTCCTTCATCATTCTACTGTTCAAATTACTGCCGTTGTCTGTGATAATCTTATTTGGAAGGCCGTAGCGGCAAACCAAATCTTTCTTTATGAACTTAGCAATCACTGCGCTTGTTACATTGGGATAAGAAGCAGCCTCCACCCATTTAGTGAAGTAGTCAATAGCAACCAGAATAAAACGGTGACCATTTGAAGCTTTGGGTTCAATGGGACCAATGATGTCCATGCCCCACATTGAGAATGGCCATGGTGCACTCAAGACATTCAGAGAAGTCGGAGGCACATGGGTGTGATCTGCATAGATTTGACATTTATGGCATCTTCTCACAAAATCAGAATGATCGACTCATCATCGCAACCAATAGTAACCATTCTCTCGGGATTTTTCTAGCCATTGTGTGCCCACCGGAATGAACCCCAAATGAACCTCATGAACATCTCGCATAATCTTTACTGACTCCTCTTCAGTTACACACCTGAGGAGTACCAAGTCATAGTTTCTCTTGTAAAGGACGTCTCCACTCAAGAAGAAACCTGCTGATAGTCTCCGAAGTGTTCTCTTGTCATTCTCCGTAGCTCCGGGAGGATACTGCTTTTGTGATGTACCGCTTGATGTCATGGTACCAAGGCTTACTATCTGATTCCCCTTCGACTGCCATACAGTAGTGATAAGCGGTAGGCCTTTGTCTTGGATTCTAGACAGTCGTCAAACTTTTGTCACGCTGACGTTGAACATAGAAGACAAAGTTGCGGAGCATCCGCCAACCGATTCTCAACTGCGCGGGTATGTGTTGGAAAGTGATTTCCTCAAAGGGCTTGATTAATTCTTCAATATAGTCACGGTGAAGGAATCAAGTCGAGGATTTCTTGTTTCCCAATCCCCTTTTACGGTGGACAACTAGAAATTTGAATCCTCGCACACGCCGAGCCTCTTGACTTTCCAATCGAGTCGCTTGGATACCCGGGATACACGCTTCATACTGCAATATTGTTTGTGACATAGAAGCTTAGTCCGGCGTTGAATGGTATGAAGCGGTTGTCCGAGAGATCAAGATCGCCCGACCCCGTGCCCCCACATGTTAGAGGCACCGTCAAACAACATTCTCCACCTTTCATCATCTTGAGATTTCCCTTCGTCAAATAATGCCATAATGTCCTCATCTGGGAATTCACATTGCATTGATTGGTAATCCTCAACCGGTTGATGCGCTGTAATCCGCCGGTGTGCTACCTTTAATTGCTGGGTTACGGGTTACGTGCAGGTCGCATATTCAGCGAAGCATTTGCCAACGAGCAATTCGACTGTGTGGCGCAGAGTTTCTCAAATATGTACTTGATTGGATCCATTTTGGACACCAACCGGGTAGTGTGACTCAACATATCTTCGTCTCGGTCGATGCGCGGCCAGGCTAGAGCACAACAAGTCTTCTCTAAGGGTGAATACCTTGTCTCACAGTCTGTGAACTTCTTGCTCAGGTAGTAGATCGCATGTTCTTTCTTTCCTGAATCATCATGTTGCCCCAACACGCAGCCCATAGAATTGTCTAGCAGCACGGTGAGGTATAGGATAAGAGGCACGCCGCTGCATACTGTGTGGCATTAGGATCGGTGGGTTTTGGAGGTACACCTTGATTTTCTCAAATGCTTCTTGACATTTATCATTCCACTTTACCTCTTGGTTTTTGCAAAGAATTTGAAAATAGGTTCGCAAGTTGCGATCAATGAAAGATGAATCGAGAGATGTAATTCGATCTTCCCAGAAACCACGAACTTCTTTCTCTGCTTTTAGCGCTGGCATCTCCGAATTGCTCGTACTTTGTGCGGGTCCACCTCAATTCCCTCGGCTAACGATAAAACCCAACAACTTTTTCGACCTAACCCCAAAGGTGCACTCATGGGTTCAACACGAGTTTGTATTTTACGAGACGCCAAACGGCTTCTCGCAGTTAACCACATGTTCTTCATCGATCTTTGACTTGGCGATCATGTCATCCACATAGACTTCAATCTCCTTATGCATCATGTCATGGAATAGGGTTACCATCGCTCTTTGATAGGTTGCCCGGCATTCTTCAACCCGAAAGGCATGACCTTGTAATGAGAAAGTCCCCAAAGGGTTATGAAGGTGGTTTTCTCCATATCCTCTGGAGCCATTTTGATCGGTTATAGCACGAATACCCATCCATGAAGGAGAACATCGAATGTTGAGCAAGACTATCTACCAAGACATCAATGTGGGGTAGGGGAAATCATCTTTAGGGCTTGCTCTGTTCAAATCACGGTGAGTCGACACACATTCGAACCTTTCCGTCTTTCTTGGGGACCGAACGATGTTTGCTACCCACTCGGGGTATTTTGCCACACTAAGAATCTGATCAAAGCGTTTCTTGACCTCATCCACGATTTTCAAAGACATTTCGAGCTTCATTCGCCTCGAACTGCTTTTCTGGGGCATTTCGATCTTATCGCAATGCGGCTCGACAATATCTCGAGCTCAACCACGGCATGTCCCGATAAGTCCATGCGAATACGTCGTAGTAGTCAAGCGAAGGTGAATCAACTTTTTGCGCTCTTTATCCTCCATTGCGCGGTACCAACCTTGACTTCTTTCTTGTCTTTCTCTCGCCTGTGATTGATGATCATTTCGTGGATTCCCCATGGGGCTCAATGACTTTTTCTTCTTGCTCTACCATTCTCATGATTTCCGGAGGAGTATCCCAATCGTCCTCAACATCTTCCTCGGCTTGATTAACCGGGTAATCAAAGTCACAAGATATGAGTTATGGGCATTATTATTTTGAGAGACTATTTTCGATCCGCATTAAAATGGAGCGGCGAATAAAGACAAAGAAAAGACACACAAACGAGAGATGAGGACAAATTTTTTATTGAAAATTCAAAATAACATTTTATTGATTGATGAGTCTTGACAAAAACATGTGTGCCCAAATGAAATGTTCCAAGGCCTTGGGCAGAGCCGAGGAATCTACATTACAATGAAAATTACTTTAAATTGAAAACACGGGAAATCCATGGTCTCCCGATTCTGCAGACTTCTCCCCAACAAAGACGTGGCGCACTAAGCCGACAACACACGTACCACTCGAGCTTGATCCTTCTTCAACCACATTAACACGGTCGGGGTTGTGAGCCAAGACTCTAAGTTGTTCTTGAGGTTAGCGATGATCATCCTCCCCTGATTGGGTGTTCCTCCTCTGAGTTTGGCAAGCCATTTCTCCCTCTTGTCAGATGCTAGCCTTTCCCGATCAGCAAGACTTGGGATGTACCCAACACCGAATCTTTCAATGTTTCCCCTCAACTGGACAGGCGTTATAATCCCTTGAGCGGCTTTTCCCAGGCCCTTGCCGACCTGATACCCATGCCCCAGCATCACCTTTGCAGTCATCATGTCAGCCTTGGACCACTTAGGCTTTTGCAGAGGCTCACTTTCAATGAAGACAGCGTTTGAGATCTCCAATCCCTGGAAGGCAGTCTCAAGGGACTCCTCTGCCGCTTCCACGTAACATTCAGGTGGTGATCTGTTTATCAGTGTTTCTTCTTCTCCGTGGATCACTATCAGCTTTCCCTCAGCCACGAACTTGAGTTTCTGATGAAGCGAGGGCCAGTCTCGCTTGCCCGGCGCATGTATCCAAGGACGCCCTAATGGCGGCTATAGGAGGGCGATGTCCATCACTTGGAAGACAACATAGAACACTTCGGGGCCTACTGCAATGGCACTTTACTTCTCCGAAAACTTCCTTTATCGACCCATCAAATGCTCGACCAAGGTAGAACTCGGCCGAGATATGAAGCGATCTACATTGACTTATTCATGGTGGACTTAGGCATCACATTCAAGGATGAGCCGTTATCAATGAGCACTCTGGCGAGCATATAGTCCCCACACTTGACTGAGATGTGAAGCGCTTGATTATGATTCTTTCCTGCCGGAGGAAGCTCAGTGTCTGAGAAGGTCAAGTAGTTGGATGCTACAATGTTGCCAACAATACCGTCAAGCTGGTTTACCGTGATGTCATGGGAGACGTGGGCTTCGTTCAAGATTTTCGTGATGCAAAGACGATGCGCCTCTCGAACTAAGCAACAAAGAGAGCATCGAGATCTTGGATGGAGTTTGATTTAACTGGTCTACCACCCGATATTCACTCTGTTTCATTACTTTTAGGAACTCCTGAGCTTCTTTGTCTGATACTTGTCTGACTTCTACCGTTTCTTTATTCTTTCCCTTACGGGCCCTTTCTTCATCCTGCTTTTGACGCTCTCCCTAAGATTTTCAGGAGCATACACCCTTCCACTCCTTGTGATACCACTACCTCCAATATTTGTTATATCCAAAGTGCCTTTAGGGACCTCTGCTGCATTTGCACATTGCGGCTCCATGGAGTCATCCTAGTCTCTCTAGGGGTAGCAGCAGTCTTTGGAATAACAATGGTCGAGGGTCTCATCACACTGGGGTGGCATTCTGAGTTGTTGAGGAATTTCAATCGTCCCCAAGCCTCCATTGCCTGATTGCAAAGTAGATACATTTTCTTCTTTTTCTTGGATTCCCACTTGGACCGGTGTCTGTCTAAGAGATCCGGAGAATTGGCTTAAAGCCTTCACATGCCCCGGTGCGGTGCAAAAAAGGATTATCACAAAGCGTCTTTCCTAGCACACCCTTCTTTCGATGACACCAAGACGGCATAACTCAAAGATGGATAAAATTCAAAGGCATCCGAATGCAATCAACTTTTCTAACCGCATAATCGACCCCCGATGGTCAAGCGGCATTAATAAAGCAGAGTCCTCCATGCCCCGCAACGGTTGGTGGCCACATTAGGTTGTTGAAATGATATAGTCTTTGCATCAAGTAATTCTTGCACCACATACTTGAATGCTTTACGATCCTCCACCACATGACCTCTCGCCCCTGAATGAAAGCGCGCAGTAGCATTTGCGTTGTATCCCCGGGATAGGGAGGTTGGTACGGCTTCATCCGACGAGTGTTGATTATTTTGTTGGTGATGAGATAATTAAACAAGTCCGTAGGACATGGGAATAGGATCAAAGACAACGGGCTTCCTCTCATTATAGTTCCAGTGATCGATAGTTTGATTGAAATGGCGTGCTTGGTGGTGCTTGAAGGAAGTGGAATAGCTTGCGGAGGATTCTTTGTGTGATGGAACATCGCTCCGATAATCTGCGTTGGTTTCACCCTCTTTCTTCTTGTAGGGTCCAGAAAAGGCTTTTTCGATTGGGAGAGAGGTCTTTGGGCCATGAGATATTCTTCCGCCACGCATACCATTCTCTACTCTTTCCCCGTGACCACCATCTCGAGAGAAATTTGAGGCAACGCCGCCAACCAACCTATCATAATATATCGCAGGAAGGGTATCCATAAACATGTGGACCATTTCTTTGTCCGAAGAGAGGGGTTTGACTTGAGCGCAAGGTTCCTCCACCTCCGAGCGTGCTCTCTTGAACGACTCATTATCTCTCTTGGACATGCATTGTGGCCCGAGTCCTATCTGGAGCCAAATCATTGTTGTAATCTTGGTATTGACGCATAAAGGCATCCGCCATGTCCTTCCAAAGAATGGATATTGGTTGGCTCCAATTGCATGTACCGATCGAGGGAGCTCCGGCTAAACTTTCTTGAAAGCGATGCATCATCAAAGTTATCATCCCGAGCATAAGCGGTCATTTTCGTGATACATTGTCACATGACTGACTGGGCAAGTCGTCCCTCTGTATTTATCAAAGATTGGTGCTTTGAATTTGGGAGGCAAGACTAGATTAGGGACCAAACACAGCTCATGGGCATTTCTGGCCCGTGAACCGGCTCCTTCTACAGCTCTTAATCTCTCCTCCAAAGATCGCATCGACTTACGGTTTTGGTAGGGTAATTTTGAGGGAAAACATTCACACCGTAATGAGGATTATTCATCGTCACTACGGCTGGGTTCACGTGTGGGTCACGTGAGTGAATTGTATTCCCCGGGATGGGTCCCTGAACTTGGGGATGGACCATTGCTGGTGAATGAAAGTCAATAGGAATCTGAATTTGGGCCTGAGGCGTTCCCGTTCCTCCATTGTTTTGCGGTCGAGATGGGTTGGACTTGCTCTGCAACCCTGTGGGATTACTTCTGCATTAGCCTCGGCTCCGGAGGTGTGTATCCGGGTGGGAGTCCCCAAGGCATCCCATGCATGGCCGGTTGGCTCGGTTGTTGGCCCTCAAGTATGAAAGCAGCCTTTGTAGCGGCGGCGGGACTTTCAACGGCAGATTGCGTTCCTCAAGGCTTGTAGTATCGCCATCATTTCAGTCATCTGTGCTTCCATTGCCCCCATTTTCGTTCTCAACTCTCGATTCTCCTGAACCAATTGCTCTGGATCGGGAAAGTCAGCGGTTGGGGTATCATGGTTCGATTCACCAGTTCCTAGGTCTTCGATAATAGGGACGGTCCGAGTCATTCCGGGTTAGCGCCATGAGCCTTGCTTGTAGACGAGTCAGGTATCGATGTTGGCGAACCAACTTGCCTTTTTCTTGTTGACGAAACACACTTATGAACACGAGAATGAATAAATGAATGTAATGCAATGCGATATGTATGACTTTATGTTTGCTTTGGCGCCGGGAATCGTAATACACCTCGCGTTGTCATAGGCGTGTGAATTTAAAGCTCTAACACTCTCTTTTTATTTTATTTTTGTGTTCATATTTTTAATTTGGATGCGACGAGGTGGGAAGCAATAGGCAAAACAAACGCATTTCATTCGAAAGGATAGAATACTACAACTTCAAACTTGAAGGAAAAATACAATATTCTGAGAACAAATGCTTTTTGAGAAAAGTACTATATTCCAAAGAAAATTACAACTTTTGTAGAAAGTTTACAATTTCCTAAGGACTATTACGATACTCTAAAGTGGAATTCAAAGGCAAATAGCTTTCACCTTCTCCTCCTCTTTCTCTTCTTGCTTTCACGCCTACTTTTGGCTTTCTCCATGAGTTCTTCTGTTAGGATCCTGCAGTACTCGACAAACTCGTACACCTGGGCCGGAGTGTTGGAAGGATTCATTTCTATTTCAGCTCTTCTTAGTTTCTTGGGAACATCCCTCACAGCTTGGTTAGCTAGCCCGGCTAGCTTTGAAAATTTACTCCTCCAAAGCCGAATCTCATCCTTTAGCTCCTTGATGATCTCTTGGTCCTCTATTCTGCCAATTAAGGCCATGAAACGTTGCTCCCAATACCGGCTTTCTACTTGCACTTGCTCATAAGATTCCTCTAGGCATCTAAGATTTCTCTTCAATTGGCCGACCTTCCTTGTTCAAACCTTAAAGCTTGTTGGTACTCCTTTCAAGATCCCTGTGATAGATTCTCATCTTGCCTGATGCTTTCTATTTGGTTCCCCAATTCGAACTTCATTACTTGGAATTCTTTTCTTGACTTAGCTAGTGCATCTTTGACCATTTTCTCCTTCTTCCATGACTGTCATATAGTTCCTTCCATTCATACGCCTGCCTGTAGCTTCATTCATCTTTGAGGTACACCTCTTTATTTCCTCTTTAGCACCTTTCAAATGTTTACAACCTCCTCTTGCTTTCTTCTTCTATCACAAGTTTCTGTTGGTCGCTTCAATAGTTGCGGCTTGAAGAGCATTTTCGTTCTCTAGCTTTCGCTTGTCTTGCATCACTTTTCCCAACTTGTTTTGCAAGGTCCTTTTCTCTTCTTCCGCTTTAGACAATGCCAACTTAACTTCTTCTAGCTCTTCAATGAGGGGAACGTGAGGCTCGCTTTTTCTCTTCAAGTGATGGCCCTCTTGATTGGATGATCGATTTTCTTTAATCCTCTTTTCGAGCCATTGGGTGAAGGATATAGTAGTGGTCCTTTTAGATAGCTCACCTTTGTCTCTCCGCACTACGGTTTCCCAAGCTTGCGAGACTCGCCGAAGTAAGTCCTCGTCTTTAGGGATCCCCGCATGGAGGTAAAAACGAACAACATAGCTTTCGAGGGTGAATCTCGCATAGGGTACCCGAGTTGCCTTAAGGTCAAAGATGGGTTATAGTTGATGCACCCCGTGTTCCCATGAGAGGAACATTCTGGAAACTACCACATTGGAATATTACTGAGGGTTTGTCCTCCCAACACTTGTGTGAGAACCAACGAATCTGACGAGCATCAAGGTTCTTAAGAGTATCCTTCCATTCCCGAGGGCTCATAGTCTTCGGATCGCAACCCAAGGCATAAGACAGCAGATCCTCAACCTCACTTTTGTTAACACATACATGATTGATCAACCAAGCGTATAGCGCAGGGAAGGAACAACACATCTTATCCTTTCGGAACTCATGATGGCGAGTGAAGGCACGATAGGTCTCGGCGAGAATAGCAGGAACCGGATTGATGGGGCTTTTTGCACTCTTGAAAGCCAGGAACACCCCAACAGCAGTCTCATCTATATGTTTCTCAATCGAGGAAAAGGACGATGCCAAAGATGGTCAAAGCTAATATTTGCTTGAAAGAAGCCCAATTCTTTGATAATCGCATGACTAGCCATCAAACTCTCAAGTAACCTTGAGGAAACCCGGATATCTTGTTACGCTCAACTTTACGGGACCGCACTTCTTCTACACTGATTTGCAACAAGGAAGCGAGTTTCTCATCTGAATAATACTGCTTTTGATACTGGTAAGGTTTAATTTCTGAGCGATCAAAACCCAGAATCTTCTCATACTCCTCTAAGGTAGGTGCCATTTGGAAATTCTTGAAAAGAAAACATCTAATCTCGAATCATAGAACCAACTTAAAGCAAATGATGGCACTCTCTTGCACTTCTAGTTGTAATAACCTGCGGATGTTCCCATAAGTCTTGTCGAAGGACAGAAGCTCAATAGGACCTAACAGAGAAGCATACTTCTTCAAACTAGTCACATCAATCTTCTTTACATTGGGAAACCTTGAATTGAATGTAGTTTTGCTTTTTGATTCCATGTTTGCTTCTTACACACCTATGACAACGGTTCAGTGTTATGTTGCGATCTCCGGCAAACAAACTTTAATGCATGAAGAATGCAAATGATGAATTTTCACGATTTTGTTAGATGCAAATGCAATGGTGCAAAATGATGTAAATGCGAAATGATGTGGATGCGAAATGACATGGAAAAATAGCAATAAAAGGAGGTTTAATTGGTGGTATTTTGAACATTTTCGAAGATACACGCTGCATGCCACCTCATGTAGGTGTTTATGAAAGAAAAATTACAACTTTTTCGAAATATAGTTTGAGAAAAAGGAATGCTTAAGCTAAATGCAACAAACAAGGTGTGCCCCCGTGTCCTACGAATGGTGGGAATCCTAGGGTCTAAAGTCAACGAAAAGGGTAATCCTCCCATGTAGGTTCTAATCACTTCCTCACAATGGCAACCAAGAGCTAAAGTCTTTCTCATGATGACACCCACAATCGTAGAAAAGCTACAGAGTGTGAGGCATCATGACAAAGCGCACTCTTGGGCGGAACTTTCATGAGAGCCATACAGCATGAGGTCACGAATGGCGATCCACTAGTCGCTCCCACTCTCCTAGGTTTTTGTTCAGACCTTGGGTTTTAGGCCCCACTCAGCACTCACAAGTATAGGGTGTGAAGTGTGTGTTGAGGGCACAATACTTAGCAATAACTACCCTTCCCCACCTGCAAATGAAAACCTGCAAGCACCTGCATAAAAGCAAACAATAACATGTTGTCTACCCTAGGGTTTAATATCAAATAAGCCATCTTAGAGTTTCAACAACGACTAAGTGAATTACTTACCTCAAGAAAGGGAGCCAAGAAGAGGGAACATGATAGAATTGGGGAATATGCATGAAGAACTAAGCATACAAGCAAATAAGATAAACGGGAAGCAATCATAGAAGAGGAAGAGGTTTAATGCATATGGATGCAACAATGCTTGTATGAGAAAGAAGAAGAATAGAGGCAAAATAAAATATTCAAATCAAACACACAAATCACATATTTAATTAATTAGGCTCGACCCTCTTTTTGAAAATTTTTAGTCCCGGTGAAGTCGCTTGGTATTGCTATAGAAAAAGTCCCCGAGGGGTTTTCTTCGTTTACAACTTTTTAAAACAATGAAGTCGCCACCAATATTTTTTATAAGGAAAATATTGAAGAAAAACCTTTTTGGGAAGGCAAATGATCTTTTGGAAAACTTAAAGATTTGGGTTCGGGGGTCGGTTAGGCATGGGGAAGGTATTAGCGCCCCACACCTCCTTTCTACTGAAAGGGAACCTTTAATTAAACGTGGTTTTAAGTGTTGATTTGAAAATACTTAAATTTGCCTCTTGATTTAACGAAAGTTTTGTTTGCGGCGCTCGACGAGAGTTAGCCGCTTTGGGTTTTTTGAAGGGAAAAATGTTTTTAGTTTATTGTGCTTGACGGAGGGGATCCGCTCCTACGTATCTCCAGGTGCGATGGAGAAATCAAAGCTACGTAGTTCTAGGTTTTTATTTTTATTTTGTTTAATTGATTAATTGTGAAATTGAGCTTTCATGATGATCAATTGAGCGAAGGCTCCAAGTGACCACCATTAGTACTCCATTGTTAATGATCATGCAAGCAAAGGCTTCGCAAGACCACTAACAAAGTTTTTCGATTTATTTAAAGTCTTTTAGGAAAATTAGGCGTTCATGATGATCAATTGAGCAAAGGCTCCAAGTGATCACCACTAGTTCCCCATTGTTAATGATTATGCAAGCAGAGGCTTCGCAAAACCATTAACAAAGTTTTTTGATTTATTGAAAATATTTAGAAAAAATAGGCATTCATGATGATCAATTGAGCAAAGGCTCCAAGTGATCACCACTAGTTCCTCATTGTTAATGATTATGCAAGCAGAGGCTTCGCAAAACCATTAACAAAGTTTTTTTGATTTATTGAAAATATTTAGAAAAATCAGCATTCATGATGATCGGTTGAGCAAAGGCTCCAAGTGATCACCACTAGTTTCTCATTGTTAATGATTATGCAAGCGAGAGGCTTCGCAAAACCATTAACAAAGTTTTTGATTTATTGAGAAGTTATTTGAGTTGAAAAAGAATTAAAACCAAGAAAAAGGTGAAAATTGCAAAATGAGGGGTGTTACTAGTTACGGGGTTGTATAACTAAGCAGGGGTGTAATCCAAGAAGCCCAATTTGCATGGGAGAGCCCAATTAACGAAATTGGGCTTTAAGTGATAGGGGTTTCTGCGCATGAATCGGGGGAGTGAGGGTAGTAATCTGAATATTAAAAAAAAAAAAATAAAATAGATTTTGGGAGACACTATAAATGAGCCAACCCTAAAAACAAAAACCCTAATTTTCATTTCTCCCTCCCCACTTACAGCTGCGCCGCGCAGCCCTCATTTATGAGAGAGAGATGTTCGCGGACCTGAGAGAGAGAGATTCACGGAGCGTTTCACGGCGTGATTCACGGCGGTCCTTCAGGAGAGAGAGGGAGAGAACGACGGTTTCAGTGAGAGAGAGAGGGAGCAGCGACGGTCACGGCCGTGGGAGAGGAAGGCTCTGCCGGCGCCGTTGGGAACCCTTCTAGGTTCGTTTTCTTCCGATCTGTTCCTTCTCTCTCCCTTAATTCGTATTTTCTTCTCCTAAGTTACTAAAATAACTTCTGGTTTCACGTTTTTTGGTGATTTCGCGATGAGGAGGTGGGTTTTGGGTAACTGGGTGAAGCTGTGATTTCGGGTTGGCCGGAGAGGGTGACCGGAGTGTCACCGGCGCTGGAGAAGACGGTCAGAGGTTAGTGTTCTTTCCTTTTTTTGATTTCTTCGTTTCCTTCTTCCCTTTTTGTTCGCATTCGTCATTGGTGGCGATTCGGGCCTGCTCTTCTTGGCGTTTTTATTTACGGTTTGTTTTTTGTTTGGTTCTTCCTCCTCTCCTTTCAAACCGATTTTCATCTCTCAAAAATAAATAAATTTGAGGCCAAACAGCAACATTGGATACTTAACTGATGTTAGCTTAATTCGTTTTTAATCTCTAATCTTCACTATATATTCTTTTAAAAATCTCGGACTACATGATTATTTGACATATTCTTATTCTGTTTTTACAAAAAGAAACGATCCGGTTTGTATGGATCGGTCACATTAGAGCAAGTTTATTTATGAACAACAACAACGAAAGAAAACTCAACTAGAGATCCCGAGAGTTATTTCACCAACACGGGATTCGATCTTTCCTCTTCGATCGCCATCGTTAATCTGATCGTGGCTCTATTGTTCTTTGTTTCGTTATCCTCTCTTGATCGCTCATCGTTTATCTTTTAACCGCTTCGATCTAAAAGCGTGTTTGTGTGATTAGGGGTTTGATGTAAAACCCTAATCGTTTTTTTTTGGTGCGGTTTACCTCGAAATTCGTGTGTCCTTTGACTGTTAATTGACTGCCTATTTATAGTTAAAAATTAGGTTAGGCATTTAATTACATTTGACTGGGTTTTGACTATTTTCGTGTGCGGATCCAAGCCCAAGACTTGGAGAAGCATGCTTTGGCACCCAGATCTGCTGCTGCTGCTGCCTGTTATTTTTTATTTTTGTATTTTCGAATTTATTTGTTTTTGTATATTTGTATTATTATTTTTTTGTATTTTTTGGACATTTGGACATTTGGGACTCTTCTAAGTTGTAATAAAAATTAAATAGTATTTTTTGACATTTTTGGACTCTTAAACACTTTTAAATTATAAATAAACTAGATAGAATTTTTTTTGACCTTTTGGACTATATATATATGCTCAAAATAAATTAAGCTGTACATGAAAAGAAAAGAATAATAATAATAAAAAGAGTCCGGTCAATCACAAAGACGAACGGGCGGACTAGACGAACACGCTAAAGCGAGACTCAAAATAGAAGAAATGAGCTCATTACCTAAACATTACTTATGTACGACTAAAACGAAGAACATACGATTTAACAATAAGCGTCGCTAACTTAAACAAGCGGTGGTACTTTGATTTAGTTGAGTTCCAATTCTTGAAATTGGCTTGAGTTAAGGGACGGACAAAATTAGGGTATTACAGTATTTAATAAAGGAAACTTTGTTAATTACATCCTAAAACCTAGACATAGGATAGTATAGTCCTTAGGATGATGCAAATACAAGAGTGAACTTATTTAGCAACTTAGATCATTGTTAGGAGGCAAGAGAGGAATTGACAGCTCTTTTCTTTACTACAAAAAGCAAAGATCATAAGAGCTTGTAATGAAACTCTAAAGAAAGTGACTGAAAAGCACATACTGATGCAGCTGCATCAGTGCACCTGCATCACATAAAAACACAAAACTCTTGAAAGTGACTTATTTGGTGAAGACATCTCAACTATCATTCTCCACTGATTTCTTACATCTTTTTATTACTTATTTACATTCTGTTTGTTTATCAACACCACCTATTTGTGAGTAGGATAGTGGTTACCGTTCACTAGTAAACTATTGATTCTAAACTTGTAAATTAATCCAATCCTCGTGGGAACGATCTCTACTTTCACTTTATTACTTGATACGATTGTGTATACTTGCACATTTGTGTGTATATCAAGGGCACCAACTACTCAGTTATAATAAATGGTGAGAGAGTGGGACCTATCACCCGTGGCGAGAACTTAGACAGGGACCCACCGTCCCCTTACGTTTTCATCACTTGTGTTGAGGGTCTTACTACTCTTCTCAGGCAAGGGTAGGCCAGAGGAGATCTTCATGATGTTAGGGTGTGTAGAGGGGCCCCTCCCTCATACACCTCTTGCTAATGAGTGTTTCTTGTTTTATGAGGTTGATGAGAATGATCTGAGACATCTAAAAGAGATTCTATCTGTTTATGAACGCGCTTCGGGGCAAGCTATAAACTTGCAAAAATCTGAAGTTTATTTTGGCAGGAACACATCTCAAGAAATAAGAGAAGATATCAAGAGGAGTGGGTGTGCCGTAATGCTTTGTGCATCGCAAACATTTGGGCTTACCATCTATGATCGGTGAGGAACAAGAAGCGGATCTTTGGGTATCTCGTGGATCGGGTGTGCAAAAGAATCCAAAGTCGTCAAGTCGGGAAGCACCTCTCAAAAGCTAGCAGAGAAGTCCTTGTGAAGTCTGTTGCTCAAGCAATTCTAACATACTACATGAGCAACATTATGCTTCCAACTACCTTGGGAGAAAAGTTGGAAAGAATGATTAATTCTTTCTGGTGGGGTACAAACAATAGAGATCGTAAAGGTATTCAGTGGTTGAGTTGGGACAAACTAATTATGAGAAAAGAGCATGGAGGTATGGGTTTTCGTCACTTCCACAGCTTCAACATGGTGATGCTAGGGAAGAAAAGATGACATATTGCAACTATTGCAGATACTATAGTTGTTAGAGTCTTCAAAGCTAAATATTATCCTAACAGTGATTTTATGGGGGGCCGCTTGGGTCACAATCCCAGTTACATTTGGCGTAGTATCTTCACTTCTCGAGTAATGGTCAATTTGGAATCGAGATGGAAAATTGGTACGGGAGAACATATCTAGGTATGGCATGACCCCTGGTTAAAAGGAGGGACAAATGCGTTTATTCGATCACTTATAGTTGTGGGCACCGAGCATTTAAAAGTCAAAGATTTATGGTTGCCCAACTCAAAGGAATGGAACGTCAGTATGGTTCGGCAACTCTTCACACATCACGAGTGATGAGGAAGAGGATAGACTTATTTGGTGGAGGAGTAGATGTGGCGCCTACTCAGTCAAGTCAGCATACTTTGCCATTATGGAGGAGTTAACGAATAGCTCACATTTGAGGATTCTAGGTCTATAGCTGTCTATTTGGAAGCTTAAAAATCCTCAAAAAATAAAGTTATTGATGTGGAGGGCTAACAGAGGATGCCTTCCTACAAGATGTAGTCTTTAAAGGAAAAATGTTCCTTGTGAAGGCCATTGTCCAATGTGCGAAGGAAATTTGGAGAATGAATGGCATATTTTCTTTGAGTGTGAGCCTGCTGCAGATGTGTGGCTTGCGTGTCGTTTGATGCAACATGTCGGTTGACGATGGAAAATTCAGAAAGTTTTTCATGAATGTTTTTTCAGGTTGATGCAGACGTTAATAGAACCATTGAGGAAGACGTTCTCTATATGATGTGTTGGGCAATCTGGAAGCGAAGGAACAATAGAGTTTGGGAAGGCACAAACAAAACCGTGGCTTTTGCGGTAAATATAGCTATGGATCTACTACATGATTGGGTTGCGGTAAGGAGCAGATCAAGTGTACTTGAGCAACAAGGCTATAGTTCACCATTAGTAGATATTACGTGGCAGAAACCTCCACTAGGGACATACAAATGTAACGTTGACACGATCAACTTCAGCTTAGATAACAAGTACAACATAGGAGTGGTGATCCGAACTAACACGGGAGGATTTTTTGAAGGCAAAACTATGTGGTTCAATAGCATACCAACACCACAAGAAGTAGAGGCTATGAGACTTTGGCGGACTTTTACTGGGCCGAGGATTTGGGACTTCCATCTATCTCCATAGAAATTTGGATTGCTTACAAGTGGTTAATGGAGAGTGGGAAGGATCTAATACCAATTCGTAGTATGGATCGTTAATTTCTTATAGTAGATTTTGTTTGAATCATTTTCCTAGCTTTAAGGTTAGCTATGTTAGGAGGCAAACTAATGGTGTCGCTTCATAGGCTCATGAGGGCTTCACGATTTTTGCTAACTCCACCGTTCATGATTTAATTCCAACTTGTATTGAAACTCTTATTAGTAATGAAGCGTTAAGTTTCTTTTTGTAAAAAAAAAGTGAATCATGTGGACAATTGTCTCTTAACGTAGACTCTCACATGCCACAATTTATATTATAAGTAAAATAAATAGAACAAAATCTGTCTCAAACTGATTACTAGTATTTTGAAAGCATATTATTTTAATAACCTAACCTTATTATGGTCAGACGCTTTCAGCGAAAGATTAATATCTGCTTATGTTTAAAAATAAATTTTGCATTGGTTAACACCAAGTTTGTCTAATGTGGGAATCGACCTCGAAAATACTAGGTCCACCCCTGTGTCACATAGTAACTTATGTCAATGGGCCAAATGTGTTAGTACGATTGAGTCTAGTATAAGGGGTTAGACTCTCATGATGTGCAAACATGAGTTTGAATTCTAGTTCAGAGAGGCATCCACATTTAGTGCCGACACACTTCAAATAGGATTATACAATAATGAAGTAAATTTATGGAAAACAAAAAAATAAAAATGAAACACAATCAGTAAAAATGGATAAACAATCGTTTTGATTTCTCAATGTGTGAGACGTCGTTATTATAGTATCGAAATTGCAAATAGATTCTCAAGTGTCTAATTAATAAGTCATTTTGGTTATCAGATATGTTTTTCGTTTGTCATTTTGGTCCTCAAATGTGTTTTTTATTAGTCAATTTAGTTCTTAAAATCACTAAAAAAGAGAGACTCAAGGAAAACAAAAGAACAAAAAAATGAAACACAATTAGTAAAAACGGGTAAACAATTGTTTTGATTTCTGAACGTGTGAGACATCGCTATTATAGTATCGAAATTGCAAACAGATTCTCAATTGTCTAATTAATAAGTCATTTTGGTCATCAAATATGTTTTTTATTAGTCAACTTAGTTCTTAAAATCATTAAAAAAGGGACACTCAAAGACGTGTTTGTAGTTTTGATATATTCAGGGCTATAATCGCAACGCCGGACACATTAAATCTTATTTTATAGTCAAAAAATTAAATCTTTAAAACTCAAGAATCTTTAAAAAAATCTTGTTTATCTTCTAAAAATCTCTAAAAATTAGTAAATCTTATTTTATAGTCAAAAAATTATATCTTACTTTATTTATATTTTTATACTTAATTAACTATAAAAAAAAAGAGTATGGTTTACATCACTAAAGGATACATTTAGAGACAATCACTAAAGGGTTATATAGGTAAATTACTAATTAATTAAAAACGAATATGTTGCAATTAGCTTTTAATTCGGTTCCTATTAATTATGCAAATTAAATGGAATTGTTTAAAAAAGAAGCACCCCAATAACTCTCCCACAAAAAAAAAAAGGAGAGTTGTAACCAAATAATCTTAGCAACCAAATCCCTAAACCCAGAAACGAGAAACAGAACCCCAAAACGAGAAAGGAGAACCCAGGTAACGTCTACTAACCAAACTTCTTTCAAAGTGTGACTAGTTCTTCAATAACCAATCTAACATAGTCATGTGGTTAGTCAATTTACTAACCAAACTTCTTCCAAAGTGTGACTAGTTCTTCCGTAAAGAAGCTTGAAGGTTGTCAATATGGCGTGAAAAATATTGAAGGAGATGTTGAGTGCACTAAAACGTGAAGAAATAAATTGGTGGAGAAATATTGAAGGAAGCAAAGATGAGAAAAGGAAGAGAATATGAAACGTGTACAAAAACTTGAGAGATGGAAAAATGCAGAAACCATTGAAAAAACGCAAAAATCATTGAAGAAAGACATTGAAGCATTGAAGAACGTAAAAACCAGTGAAAAAACGCGATTGAAGAACGCAGAAACCATTGAAGAACGCAGAAACCAGTAAAAAATCAAAGGATGGAGAAATAATAGCAAAAAAAGGGAAGAGAAATAACAGGAGTTAAATTGTGGCATTAAATGTGTCATAAAAACAAGGAATTGATATTATTGTTAATTATTTTTGAATAATTTAATTAAAGGCAGATTTTTGGATTGTAAAAAATACTCTCCTTAATTGCCAACCATAAGATACATTTTTATTAATAATTTGATCATCCAACGGATTAATTTAATTTAATTATTGTCACTAAGTAAATGATTTAGTGATGTAATTCCTGGTAAAAAAACAATTGTCTCTTGATCTCGCATATGTTTGGCAGTTTGGCGACTCCTTGTGACTCGTGTGTTTCATCATTCTCACTCTGCGTGTGTGTGGTTCTTGCTCATTGCTATGGCGTCAATCGTCGAATCTATTTGGCAGGTTTTTTTTTCATTCTTTTTCGCATTATTTTCTTCTTTATGGTTAGATCTTTCTGACCGTTGTCTTTTTTAATTGATTGAAGCAATCATAGTTAGTTCCTTTTTTGCATTTATAATTCCTGGTTACACTTGATGATATGAATATGATGGCATAGCGCCATGCATTTAGGGATTCTTTTTAGTCTCACATTCACATTCACTCGATTCATGTTAAGAATAAGGCAACACTAGGAAATAACGATGAAGAGCTTTTTAGTAATAACGATCAAAATTCATTGACAAGCAATTTCATCGAATTTCTATTTCTGTTTTTCTTGGTTTGTAATGGAATCTCTCAGCGTGTTAGGCACTTTGAAGCACATACACCTCTTTCGAATGTGTGTCCTTGTCAGACACCACACTCGTTGGAACTAGCACGACACACGTCCGACACCTCTTTATGGTTTCACTCTTGGAAAGATTTTGTTTTTGACTTGGAAACTTCTTAGACACCATTTCGACACCTCTCTATCACTCTTATCTTAATTAATTCCTTTTTTAAAAAATTCAACTTCTTGAAACTTTTAAGTTATTATACATATTCTTAGGATATAAAATCTTTTATTTTCAAATAGCCTTGTAAAATTTATCAATTTTGTTTTTAAAAGGTGAATAGATAAATTGTGATTCTCAATTTTAATTTTTTTCATGTTGATCGTTTTGTGTATATTGATTTAGTTATCTTTGTAACTACTTATATTTATGCGGTGTCCGGAGACATTAACGGGTCTCAATGTTTATGTCCGTGTATGCGTGTTCGATAGCGTGTTTGAGTCTCAGGCTTCATATGTTAGGGATCGTGACATCGACACGTTACTAACTATGTGTCCAGTGTCGTATTCAGTGTTTGTGATGGTGCTTTGTACCGATTGACCATGTATTTTCTGGTGGGTTGTTTGATTAAGTTTTCTAGAAGTTGAATAGTAATTGGGTTAGAATTGAGTTGGTATTTTTGTTCATGGAATTTTATCATGCTTTCAAATTCACTGTTTATTTTTTCTTGTGATGCAGTACTTGATCACACATTTCAGCGACTTTCAACTTGCATGTTTGGGAAGTTTCTTTCTACATGTCATGAAAGTGTCTTCTTCTGTTTTTTTACTGTCAAACTTATGTTTGGCCATTTCTCACCAAAAGAAAATCCTATTTCTCCAGAAAATATTGCCGGGTTTTTATCTATTTGATCTTGTGCTTGCTATGGCTGAATAGTTGTGTGATCAAATCCTATTTCTGAAGCTGTCATAATCCTACCTCTCTTATAACTCAATTTGCAGGAGAGTAATTCTAACTCAAATAACATTTTACTTCATTTTGGAGGATTTCGTATTTATTGGGGACATAGGATACTCCACACAAAATGGGTTCATCACGAGTAAGATGTTCTACATTCTTTGAAGTGTTGTTGGGTTCTGCTTAAAGCTCAAAGGTGTTTTACTATACTTTAAAAGGTATGCTACACCGTTTGGACTTACTTCTGAATATATATGCTCATCCTGCTGAGATACTTTTCCTCGGATTACTCTCTGGCTATGGATGATTCTTTGAGTCCTTGAGACAGTTGAGGCACATTGTGGTTATCATTTCCCATGGAGTCCTCAAACTTCTTACCATTATATGGGGGTAAGTTTCATGTTCATTTCAATCTTTTAGTTTCAGTTATATTATATCTCCACCTTCAGAGCTGATTTTCATGACTATCATCACCGTTTGTTGTACACCAAGTCTGGATGGAAACTATTCATCAACCTTTACATACATGGATAGGTAAGTTATTGCATATTCTGCTTATTGGATTAATATTTTTCCTAATGTTTAGAATACTAAATGGCCTAACTCAGATTAGTTTATGCACTGGATATTCTGTTTGTTAAACTGACAATATTTTGTCCATTATAATAGGATATTTGGAACTGATATAGGATACAGAAAGTTGAAAGCATTAAAGAATGCTGGAGCTGAATACAGTAGCGAACAAAAGAAACAACAAATTCTGTGAATGGAACCACTCAAGGGAAAATTTGAAAATTGTAATGTCTTTTTGTTCTGTGTTTTGGTAGCTGTTATCATGAAGCTGTTGTTGTCTTGTCATCAACTTGTAGATAGACTTTTTTAGACATGCATGCTCTGTAGGCTCTAATTCAGAAAAAGTTTGCAATTTTGGGATAAAAGGTTTCTCCCTGTTGTGCTTCTATTATTCTCTTGATTCCAGTTCATTTTTGGCAGAGATGACTAGTGTGTTTAATTTGAAACTTACAATTACAAAGTTACAGTTAGGATATTTGGATCTGTTAATATTCTCATCAAGTTATCAATCAATTTCATATGACAGTATTGTTTTGTGTTTTTATATTAAATCAGATCAAACCAGTATTAATTTTTTAATTAACTATGCAATCCAATAAAACATTTACTTTCTTTAATCTTTCACTAATCATTAATATTATATTGCAAAATTCATTTGTCAAAATAAATAAATAAATTATATTGCAAAATTCAGATAACCATATAAGTATGCTTTCAATGAATTAGAACCAAACCATAATCTTGATAACATGAATATTTTGATTCATAACAAAGTCACAAAGCAGAACTTGAAAAGAGACTTTGGGGAATAACATGCAATATGCATCTATTGGCTTTATGGTTCTTCCTCAAGATGGTAAAAATTACATGCATATTTGAATTGATAACAAAGTCACAAAGCAGAATTTGAAAAAACACTTCGCCAAATAACAAGCAATATGCACCCATTGGCTTTATGATTCTTCCTCAAGAAGGACTCATCATGTCTTAGGCATTCTCGAGTTGGAGTCTTGGAGAGAAGAGAACAAGCCTATGCATTATGCATTAGCTATGAAGTACCGATACAGAAACGAACACCAGATACGTAGACACCCGTTTCAATTTGAAGAATGCAAATAATTGAAGTTTCAGTGCTGGTGTCTGAAACGACACGTATCAGACTTGTGTTGAACACCAGACACGTCTTCAATCTAAAGTATTGGTGCTACTTAGTGCTTTAGTCCATTATATTGGGAAACCCAACCTACTTATAATTTGGTTGTCTATTAGGGTGGACATTATCCCTAATCGGCTCACACTAAAATCCACTCATATTGAGTCTATATCAGTTAGTTATTGTATTACTCCGATGAGAAATTTAACCACCGATCTTTTTTCAAGTAAGACTCCTAATTGATAAACAGCTATTGCAATTCAATAATGATATTGATATATGCACATACTATGACAAATATTTCAAGATATCTAAACATGTGTAGCTTTCCCCTCGAGGGTTAGGCTACCTATAATGTGGATGATATCAACATCTCGTCTTAGTTAAAATTTGCATGTGCTGGGATTCTTTTTCTATTTTGGTAAATGGCGAGATTCTAAGATATGTCTCGTGTAGTTTGTTTATCCCTTTTTTCTTGTCAAGAGAGTGGTTTGCCCATTTTTTAAGGCACAAGAAAGTAAGAGTTAAGATCACATGTGTAACTATTGATATTACAATTTTTGCTAACATGCACCCAAAAATGTAACTTTTTATATAAAATTATATTTTAACGGAGGATAATTTTGAGGAAACAAACATTTAAAATACAAAAAATACAAATAAAAAGTTAGTTTCCGAATTGGGGGTGCAGGATAGCAAATATGAGTCTGTAAATAGTAACTTCCTTAAGCCCTTAATAATGAAAGATATTGCTTTTCCCACTCCCCTCCTACTCAAACACACCCCTAACTTCTAAAAACCTCAAAATACCCCCAATTTAAAAAATTAAAAATTAAAAATCCCCCCTAACCCCTCACACCCCTTCACTCCCTCACTCCTCTCACTTTACCCACCCCCTTCGAACCCTAAACCCTTTCTCTCCCTCTCACTCATCTCCTCCCAACTCTCACTCATCTCCTCCAATCTCTCACTCAATCTTCTCCACTAACACCCTCAAGATTTGCTGGGTTTTGTTCGCAGCCTCTCACTCTCACTATTCGTTCCATTTTCATCCAGGTTAGCCTCTCCTCCTTCATTGCGTTTGCGTTTTTTCTGGAAAACCGTAAGGTTCGAACGACGTCATGCGAACAGGTGAAAACGAAGTTGTTCGAACAACGCCCTTCGAACACCATTTGAATGAGGTCATGCGAATATGTGGTGTTCTGGCTTGTGAAACTGGCCTGTTCGAATGGGGTTGTTCGAACAGGTTCGAATGGGGCCTCTCTCAGAAGCCATACTCCTCAAACACGGTGCCAGACTACTTCTCTTGGTTTTCCAGGGTCTCACATCCCTTTCTCTCCCCTGAGCATTATGTAGAGCTTGCGGATGAGCCAGATACTAGCGAGGTACGTGTTTTTTATGTTAATTGCAGTTATTAATTTCTTAATCTTCTACTTATTTTAATAATAATGTTATGTACTTTGGTTGTGACGGATGCTCACCTGGAGTCTGCTTTGATTTGGTTGATGAGATGGAGGGGACCATCAATGACAATGTCTCGGAGCCAACCAGGAGCATCTTTGAGCGCATCAATAGGCTGCTCAACCCTTTCCGTAGGTTTAGGAGGCGGTTTGGGGGCTAAGTGTATCGTAGGAGGGGGGTCCAGAACACACAGTAGGATAGAGATATTTATTAATTTGGATGTTTTGATGTCGTCCATTTATTTCGTTGTCGTGTAATTTCATTTCATTACCAAAAATTAACAGAGAATGACAGGATAAAAACAACCATAAGCTACAAAGTAAACAACCATAAGCAACCTTAATCTGTCATTCTGCAACATTGGTTCGAATAACACCCTTCGAACGATTGTTCGCACAACGTTATTCGAACTGGTTCGCATGACCCCATTCGAACAGGTCAAATTACGCACAAGAGGGTGTGAGTCCATATTTAACACACTCGAACGACCTTGTTTGAAGGCCCGTGTTCGAACACGTGAAATTTATTGGAAAAAAAAGACGTTTTGACTGGCCTTTTGGTCTTTTCATACCTAGGAGTGGCAATTTCTACCCGCAAGTGGGGATCCCCGCGGGGACTGCCCCGAATGGGACCCCGTGGGCGGAGGATTTTTCCCCGTGGGGATGGGGACGGGGGAGAAAATCCCCCCGCAATCAAAGTGGGGATGGGGATGGGGATCATACCCCCCGCCCCGAATAAATTACATAAATATACTTATTATAGATATATATATTATTTATAAGTAATTAATTTTTTAGTCTTTTTATACATGTTTTGAATTTAAAATATTAACAAAATATTAAATTGTTCTAACTTTTATACTTTCCAAATATTAAAATATAAAACTAAGACTAACATTTATTTTTTTTTAATAAAAATGTTAAACTTTTGAATTTTAGTCTTACTTTTTATATATTTTTCTAACTTTATTATATTTTAATTTATATTTTTGTTAGTTTATGGGGTCGCATGACCGGTGAGGATCCGTGGGGATGGGGATGGGGAGAAATGTAGAGTGTGTGGAACAGGGGACAATTTGGGAGGTGGGGGCGGGGGAGCGAGAAGATTCCCGCACTCCACCCCGCCCCATTGCCATCCCTATTCATACCCTTATGGGGTGTGTTTTGAGTAGGAGGGGGAGTGGGAAAAGCCAGAACCATAATAAAAATATCCGGCCCATCAAAGTAAATCCAGGTCAAGTCTAGAGCCCAAAACCTAATCGACACTGAAGGAACAAAAATCAGGTTTTGCAGTTTCTTGTTTACAAGCATTTCTCTCACCCGTGCTCATCGTCGCCGCAGCCAAACGTACAAGCAACAGAAAGAGCTACAAACAGAGATGGCGGCGATTCAAGGAGAACCGGCGAAGATGCGGTGGGGAGAATTGGAAGAAGACGATGGAGAGGATTTGGATTTCCTGTTACCGCCACGTCAGGTGATAGGACCTGATGAAAACGGGATAAAGAAAGTGATTGAGTACAAATTCGATGATGATGGTAACAAGGTTGAGATCACAACAACTACTCGCACCCGCAAACTCGCTAACGCGCGTCTTAGCAAACGCGCCGTTAAACGCCGCTCTTGGCCTAAGTTCGGTGATGCTGTTCATGAAGATGTTGGTAGTCGCCTCACTATGGTCTCCACTGAAGAGATCCTTCTAGAACGCCCTAAGCCTCTCGGTCATTTCCTTCTCTCTCTTTTATATTTTTTGCTGTGTTTTTTTGGTCTTTCTATTTTACACAAATTGAATGCTTTTCAGTTGAAACTAGGTTTTAATATTTGAATTATTGGATTGTTGAGATGACACATGATTTCTATCAAATCATGAAGTTGTAGAAGTTGTTATTGCAAATTTTGTAGACTGATTTCAATATCTACAGGAAATAAATGAAAATGTTAAGACCTACATGTTCATAAACTGATGCTATTATTGTTTTTCATATACACCTTCAATTGAGGCTATGGACTTTGTATTGTATATAGCATAAGAAACTGTCTCAAATTTAATTTTATAGGCTTGAATTTTTGCAAATGCACTGAATTTCTTGTAAATTCTCATATTATATGCATTGATTGATGAAAGAAAAAGAGGATAAGAGTTAAATTGAATTCCAAAGAATTATGAGACTAGGCTGCTTTGCATTTTGATCTGTTTTTGTATCCATTTACAATTGGAAAACTTTTCAGTTGAATCTAGGTTTTTTTTATATTTGAATTATTGAATTGTTGGGATGACACGTGATTTCTGTAAAACCATTAAGTTATAGAAGTTGTTATTTCAAATTTTCTAGGCTGATTTCAATATCTACAGTAAATAAATGAAAACGTTAAGACAATATGTTCATAAACTGATGTTATCTTTTTTCATGAATATGCATCTTACATTGAGGCTATGCATTTTTTATTGTAATTATAGTGCATAAGAAACTGTCTCAAATTCACAGGCTTGAAATTTAAAAAATGCACTGAAATTTGTGCAACGATGACTGGATTTACTAAAAGTTAAATTCAAGAAAGCTTGAACTTTCAGAAACTGTCTCAAACATATTGTCTGAAATTTATAGGCTTGTTATTTTACAAATGCACTGTCTAGCAATAAGAGTTAGATTAAAGATTGTAGACTTAGGGCCCGTTTGGATCGGCTTATTTGGACTTATCTACTGCTATAAGCACTTATGAAACTATTTGGGAGAGCTTATGGAAACAACTCATGACTTGTTCATAAGCTGTTTTTAGCTAATTTCCATAAGCTCATCGAGACAGCTTATGGCTTATAGAAAAATAGTTTTAACATTATTTTATTATTTATTATATAAACAGCTTATGCATAAGCACTTATACGATAAGCGCTTATGCCATAAGCTGTCAATTAAGCTGTTTATCCAAACGGGCCCTTCTTAGACTAGTCTGTTTTGCATTTTAATCTGCTTTGGTATTATTTGCATGAAGTTTCTCACATATATAAGTATAAGACACAGTGGCTGTTTACATGTATTTAGTTAAGGTGTCTTAATTACTTTGCTTTCGACCCAAATCTGTTGGAGGATTATTAGTCCATTATGATATGTAATAATAACTCTGCATCTCCAATTGTTAATAGGTGCCAAAACAGATGAGCCGAAGGCTGCTGATCCATTGTCTCAATTTCAGAAAGGTGCTGTTCTTATGGTATGCAGGACTTGTGGGAAGAAGGGTGACCACTGGACTTCCAGGTGTCCGTATAAGGATCTTGCCCAACCTTCCGAGGGGTTTGTCGATAAGCCTGCTGCAACTGATGGTGCTGCCGCTGCATCTGGTACAACCAAGGGTGCTTATGTACCCCCTGCTCAGAGAGCAGGTGCAGAGCGCACTACAGGATCCGACATGAGGCGGAGGAATGATGAGAATTCTGTCCGGGTGACCAATCTCTCAGAGGACACGAGGGAGCCTGATTTGCTAGAGTTGTTCCGTCCTTTTGGTGCCGTGAGCAGGGTCTATGTTGCTATTGATCAAAAGACTGGCATGAGCAGGGGCTTTGGCTTTGTCAACTTTGTCGAGTAGGGAGGATGCTCAGAGAGCTATTGGCAAGCTCAATGGATATGGCTACGACAATCTCATCCTGAGAGTTGAATGGGCCACGCCGAGAACAACCTAAGTAACCGATGCTTGAGTTTTGCCCCTTCTGTAGAATGCTAATTTTAAAGGTCTATTTGTTTTTGTGAGCTGAGTTCACTGTTTCCTTTGGGATGATTAATTATTTATCAGTAAACATTCGCACAGGATCACCTTTGGTTATTGATGAAAAATAGCGTTATTGATAATCAGATGTATGAGGATGGTTTATGTGGTTCCTAGGGTGTCATTCTGCTCCATTTACACCTGCACATAAGAATATGCGAAAATGCGGAAATGATTCTGATATTTGTGGGGCTCAGGTGTTGTGTTTATCAAATTTCTTCTTCAAAAACATACTATTCCCCTAATGTCATTGGATGTTACTATGTTTTATCAATCACAGTAGTAGTGTGAGGATTGTTTCCTATATTTGCTGTCATTGTTCATTTTTTATTATTTGGTAATAATCGGTAGTGAATCACGGAATGGCCTGTTGATGTGTGTTTCTTTGTTTGAGGTATGGTGTGGATTGTGAATATAGCCTTGCCCAAATTATGTTATTAGAAGATTGCGACAAAGGACTGGAAGACTTTGTTGTTCCAATATTTGTTTTCCTAAGATTGCCAATGTAACAAGTAGTGACTATTTCTTTATAGCACCTACCTGGCATTTGACATTTTACAGGCGTTGTGAGTGGAAAGGTTAACCTAAGTCCTAAAACTCTAGCTTTAATACGGGTAAAATTGCCTAACCTTAAATTTCTCTATTAGAGTTTGTTTTAGGCTTTACTCACCCTTAGATCAACCATGCTTACTTTGATCCTATTTTTATCATGGTGCAAGACCAAGTACCCGTTTGTTACAGCTTATTTTTTTAAAAAAATCACTTTTTTTAAAAAATAATCACTTATGAGGACATATTTTTCGTTTGTTACCGATTCTTCAAAAAATGAAAAGTTGAAAATAATCTAAAAGCTGCTTCATATGATAAGCTGTTTAGAGTAGCTTCTCATGAAAAACAGTTTTTTAAAAATGATTTTTTTAAAAGAAGTGGTTTTCATATGTTACACAATTACAAAACAACTTCTCATTTTCTTAAAAATCTCTAAAAACTAATCTCTAAATTATTTTACAACAAAATCACTTATTTTTTTATCCATAACAAACAAGCTTCAAATCTCATCTCAAACAACTCGTTTCAGGCTAGATTGTGTTTTCCCCAACTTGTTTCCTCTTTTACAATTGCGTACATAGATACACTCCTTTTAAAAACAATATTATATATAAGAGGACACACTCCCCAAGTTATGACCACCTAAATGACTATTAATCCTATTTAACTAGTTAACCATTTGAGCTGACTCGAGGTGACAAACAGTTTACTTATTGTGTTGGATAAGATGTTAATACCCGTAAGATTAAGTCCTAAACCTAGGATAAGTCATTGCTCTTGTGTAGTAGGAGGGACTAGACAGTAGACACCAAATAGAATCATATTAATCCGCACGCTTTGGTAATAACTTTTTTTATTATTTTATATAATAAATAAATATCATATTTAAAACAAAAAACCCATATATATATCTTTCAAGAAATCTAATTCTTGAATTGACCCCTTCAACAACTTGAGCTACTGGATCCGTCCAATATCCTTAGCCTTCTCCTCTCCACCTGGCATTTGTACCTGTTTCCTAGGCCAATGCCGGTGCTGATTAGTCATTCGCGTCCATAAAAGATTACAATACATAGCTTGTGACACTATTTTACTAGATTGATAATTATTATTGATTATTGATATCATGGCCCGCAATACTCCATCCGTTCCTAAACTTTGGTTTTTTTGGCCTCTTTTTTTGTTCTAAAACTTTGATACTTTTGAGATAACAATGTACAATTTATCTAATTTTTTCAAGTTTACCCTTTATCTTTAATTAATCTCCAAATTAAAATTAATTGTTACTATTCACAATATGAACTCATTTGGATTAAGTCGGTCAAAGTATTCTATCGCTTATAAATAGATACTTCAGTCATTAGGTATTGCAAATTTATAATTTATTAATTTGTGTGAAATACCCTAAATGAACAAAAGTTTAGGAACTGATGGAGTAACTCTTTCAAATCTTTCCATGCTCCTATTGATGTAAACTTGGCTTTTAAATTGACTTGCCTAGCATAAGTTAGTTGGGAGAATAGGCCTTCTTAGTTAGTAAGAGCTGTGAAGAAATAGACCTTTTCATTCATTCTCTCTCTATTATTATTGTTCTGATTTTTCAATGGGGAATTGCCAAGCTGTAGATGCTGCAGCTCTAGTGATTCAGCACCCAAGTGGGAAGATAGAGAGGTTTTATTGGCCAATGAGTGCAAGTGAGGTTATGAGGGTCAATCCAGGTTATTATGTGGCTCTTATCATGCCATTGCCTGTGCCTGTGCCTGAAGAAGGACATCATAATAATCAGGGGCAGAAGGGTGTGCTTTTCACCCGTGTTAAATTGCTTAAGCCTGATGAGACTCTCACTCTAGGACATGCTTACAGGCTCATCAGCAGTCGAGGTAGTTTTTGTTTTTAAGGGTCTGTGTTTTGTTTTGCCATTGTTTGTTTTTTTTATTCATTCAAGTTTATGTAAATGGTTCTGTTGTGTTTTTGGAATTTCAGAGGTTATGAAGGTAATGAAAGCAAAGAAGAAGAAGCCACTGGGAAATATAGTGGAGGCTGAGCAAATGGGGCACCTGGAAGAGGAGAGTTCAGCTTGTGAGACTGGAGGGATGTTGGACACAGGAAAGATATATCAGGTCTGGTTCTGTTACTCATAAAACAGTCATTTTTTTTGGCTTTGATCTGGATTCTCTACTGTATGTATATAGCTTGGTCCAGCCAAATCTCGGCCGTTGGATCGGGCTGCAACTCAAATCCAACAATGACTGAGATTTGACTCTAGAAGTTATACAGTGGTAGAGGATCATGGGAGAGTAGTAACTAATAAATATTATTCCATGAAATAAAATATAAGCAGGATATTATAATTGAATTTAAGTAGAGAGAGATTATTAGCATGATATGATATAACTATGCATTTTTGGTTTGTGTCAACATGATCAATGAGAATTGATGTTGTAACTAAATTATAAATTCCAGGCAATGAGAGCTGACAGACAAAGGGTAAATGTAGTGTCAGTGAATCCTGCTGCAGCGAAGTCGAAGTCATGGCGGCCCTCTTTACAAAGCATCTCAGAGTCTGTTAGTTCAGTGGTGCTGTAGGTTGCGACTTGTACGGCATCTCAGATCATTATATGATTGCCTCTTTCATGTTGGATGCTCTTCTAGGTTGAATTTCTGATACATTACAATTACACTCTCAACCAAATAACCATGTTCAGTGACAAAATGTTTGTATAGCACTGAAAAGAAGAAAAAAAAAAAAAAGTACAGTGAATGCCAAAATCTACTAGAAGTGAGTTCTTTTTATGTTATAGTTAAAGCATCCGAATGTTACTAGCAAATGAGAAATCTTTACATTGTAAAAGACAGAAAATTGTGAAGTACATGTCATTTCAGTTTTGAATTCCAAACTTCCCAATCCTCATCAACACAATTTTGTGCCCATAATAGTGATGCTCTTGCAGCTAAAGGTGCTCCTGGTAATTTCTTCTTCTTTAAAGCAACAAACATATTTGTGAATGGCTCTACCAACAGTGTTCCAGGACCTCCATACTCCTTATGCAGAAACTCACTAAATATCTGTTTTCCAACAAAGGCTGGTTAGTGTTATAAGTTCTAACCCATTTAGTCATAAGTTCACAATGAAATTACAAAGTTTGATAGAGGGTCCCTAAAAATTGTGCTGAATTCATAACAAGTTTTTTGTTTGTTTCTCTTTTTAAGGTGGTTAATTATTGTACCATTGTCAGTCAGGTTAAGAAAGAAAAGTAAGAAGTTTGTGTACGCCGAAGAAAATAGATATTCTCTAGGGCTGTAGCCAGCTGAAATTAGAAATCGGTTTTCAATAATTAACAAGTTATAAACCATGATATTCTGAAAATGGCTTGGACAACAGTCACCATTAGTTACCGGAGATCAATTTCAGACACAAGATAATGGTTTGGAGATTGGAAAGATTTGAACCTGATTAATGCAACATACAAATAGGTAAACATGGCTTAGATTATTTTGACGCCTGCTAAACTTAGGACTAAAATTGGGACTCAAAGAAAAGGTCAACATGACAACATGTAATTTGAACCAAATTGGGACGTATCTTAATAAAGTTTGATTTTGTTTTTCATTTGGCATGACATTTTCTAGAAAAATGATGCCGGCAAAAACATTATTGGAATATTTCCTTTGGATGTAAGAATAGTGACCACAAAATTATGAAAGAAGAATGTTCTTTTTGATCAGAGAATTAAGTGCATGTCTTTCAACTTCATTAGATCACAGGTGACAGACAAAACTGCATTTGTTTACAGGTAAAGATAAATGCAGCTATGATTTTATGCATTTTATTTATTTGCTTTCACAAAAAGAACTCTTAGATTCACAGGCCAACTATGTCTATATTTAGGATCAATTACACTCAAATGCCCGTTTATTACTAAATACAACAGTAACACAGCACAGCAGTAACTTATCTTTTTAATCAACAACAGCTTTTCTTTTGTATATATATAATCAAGACAATCCCTGAAAGTATATCCAACTTTCAATGCTGAAGACAAACTAACTGACTTGTATGTGTCTACATCTATATCTTTAAAAAAATGTACCCATATCTATCATGTATGTAAGGGTCCTGAAATTGTTGTTTATTGAAAAAACATGGCATGAAATGCATTGATGAGATTCCAATAAATAATTGTACATTTCATATTGACATCACAACTACTTTTAGAACGTTGACATTTCAGCCGGATTTGAATTAGTAAGCAGTAAGCAACGTGATTTTAAACTCTCACTATCAAATCAATCATTCTAAAAAAGAGACAATCATTGATAATATAACCAAGTACTAACAAACTTACCAACGTATTTTTTTAGAAAAAGACAAAAAGAAAACAGCAAAGTTGCATAAAATAATGTCCTACTTAATTCAACCACATTTTTTACTATTTGTTAAATCACAAATCTGGTTCAAGCATTTTCTCGAACACCTGGCACCCGGAAAAGCTTTTGTCATTAAGTTTTGTTCTTTGAAAAAGAGAAAGAGATTGACCTGAGTGCAAACGTCTATAACAGCGTGAAGGTCATCACCGAAATCCTCGTCAACGTCCTCTGAGAGCTTCTGTAAGAGCTCAACTTTGAACTTCTGTGTCTCCTGCAATGCAGAACACATAAGAGCCTAAAGAAAATGCACAAGTTTTTGAGGTTCTGCAAATGAAAATTGAAAGAAAAACAATGTATGTACGGACATATTCTGCAAATTGGGGACTTGGGTCCGGGTACACGTGCTTTTGGGTGTGTGAGTTCCTGAGAACGCGTGTGAGGGTGTTCGTGGAAAGGGACAAAGAAGACGGTGGCGATGAAAAGCAGGGAGTGCGCAGGATAAGGGAGGGAGTGCGTAGTGTAAGGGAATTAGAGGTTACTGGTTTTGCAGGAGAAAGAGTAACCGTTGGGATAGGAGAAGAAGCAGAGGAAGTGAGCAGCAGCATTGGAATGTTTTTTTTTCCCTGTTGAGATAGTATTACTGTATTAGTGTGCCAATCACTCAATTAGTTACATGCAAAAGTAGCATCCATTAAACACATGTTCGTATTCAATCAGACATGCAAAAGTAGCATCCATTAAACACATCTACCGTAAAAAGCATTGGATAGCAAATAAGTTAGCTTATAGCACTACAACAAATTTAAGGATTTGCAGTGTTTTTTTTGGGCATTGGTAGCGTTTTAAAATGCTAGAAAAGCTGGCGCTACGGATGCGTACCCCCCATTAGTAGCGTTTTAAAAACGCTAGGGATTGTCAGAAATGCGTAGCGTTTTGAAATAAAACGCTGCGGATCTTCCTTAGCGTGTTTTGGACATACGTAGCGTTTTCTCGCAAAAACGCTAGGGATCCTTTAGCGCCTTTTGAAATGAGTAGCGTTTTCCCTAAAATGCTAGAGATCCTCTAGCGCGTTTTGGCCATAACTAACGTTTTCCCTAAAACGCTAGGGATAGCGCATTTTTCCCATAGCTAGCGTTTTCTTTAAAACGCTAGGAATCCTCTAGCGCATTTTGTCCATACCTAGCGTTTTCTGTAAAACGCTAGAGATCCTCTAGCGCATTTTGTCCATACCTAACGTTTTCTATAAAACGCTAGGGATCCTCTAGCGCATTTTGTCCATACCTAGCGTTTTTTCTATAAAACGCTAGGTATTGAATGATTTTTATTTTCATTTCTAGCGTTTTTCTATAAAACGCTACGTATTGATGATTTTCTTAATTTCATTTGTAGTGTTTTTCTTTAAAACGCTACCTATTGACTGATTTTTTTTAAATATTTTTTTTATTTTTGTTTATTTTCCCTTTTAATTACAAGTTATAAATTCATTCTCTGCCAACAAAATTCATCTAATATCATTCCAACAAAATTCAGCCAATATCATTCCAATCCAATATAGATACACACATATGTACATATCACCAAAAGACCATATTAAACTAACAAGTACTTACAACATAATATATATTCAAATCATATATACAACATATATAATAACTAACTAACATTATGAAACTCAAAAGTTGCTACAAAAAGCTAGAAACATAACGACACCACTCTCCCCTTACTGTTGTAACTTGTAAGTTGTTCATCACAGTAATGCTGGATGTGATGACAGTGAGGAAAATAGTGAAAAATAAAATGAAATAAAATTAGAATTAAAATGGTTATTAAATGTGAGTAAGTATTATAATATCAATATAAAAAAGAAATCTAAGTAGTTACCTTGATTGGAATTACTACTACGTGAGTGATAATCTCTCTCATATATCTCATAGTATAGTACCCACAATCATTGTTATTTGGTTGTTTGGGACACTACAAAGCAAAAGATTAGTTAATTAATTGTCACATTTTTATGACCCAAAACAAAATAGCTAACAAGTTACATCATCTAATTAATTTGTCCAAAACTAGCTAGCTAACTTAATAGTATCCAAATCAAACTCTAAAAAAAATGAGAGACATATATCAGTACAATCAGAATAATTTTTCTGAGAAATCATACTTTTATTTGCATCCTTCTGTTTCAAACTTTTTTTTTGACAGCCTTCTGTTTCAAACTTTGACACCTTCTTTTCTAGAACTAGCATACGCCTTTGCTTTGATTATGAACGGTTTCTTAGTTAAACCTGCAAGGAATATCAAATTTCAAGATAAGCAATATAAAGTACATAATTACACTCAGATTGAAGATCCAAAAACCAATGAAAGCAACTTTCAAGATAAACACAAGAAATTTTACCTTAATTATCTCTAACAACTGATCAACCCCATCCTCTCCAGGAAACAATGGCTGCAAAGAAAATAACATAAGTCTGACATAAGTCATAGTGTAACACCCTAAATGATTTAATTAATTATTTGATTAAATTATTTAAGTGTTGCATTATTTTAATTATATGAAATCATAATATAGTCTTTTATTTATAATTGAAGGGAGTGGTATCAATAATTCCGGGATGGCAAGTATTGGCCCAAGAGCCCAAGCCCAATGATTTAGGCTCCTAGGGTTGATGCATTTCGCATCATTTGGGAAAACAAAGAAAGAAAACGAAAAAAAAAGAGAGAAGGGAGAAGAGAGAAGAGAAATAGGCGCAAGCAAGGAGAAAGAGGAAGAGTTTGATCGCACCAAAGGGAAAAGGAGGAGAAAAGCTCTAGTTGCTGTGGTTCTGTTGGTGACTCCGTAGAGAGAGCTCTATTTTCGGTATAATCAAGGTAAGGGTGGGTCTTGCTCTATAATAAGGGATATAATGGGTTGTATGTTAGGGTTAGGATATTGATTGTGTGTTTGATGTGTTTGATTGATGAAATTGTATTTCCAATGATCTTTGAAATGATTGAATGATTGAATGAATTGTGAGAATTGTGTAGGAAATCGATTTGCACATAAATTGTTGTTAAAAAGTGTATTTGATGGTGCTAGAGTAATTAGAGAATGTTTTGAAATGGTTGATGATGAATGAGTTTAGGAAAATTTGAGAAAATTGGGTTTTAGTAGAGGTGTCAATGGGTCGGGCTCGGGCCGGCCCGCCCAGGCCCATCGGGCCAAACAGTGTATATATGGGCAGGGTCGGGCCAGCCCAATATTCTAATGGGCTGCAAAATGTAGGCCCAAGCCCGCCCAACATCAGCCCATGGGTCAATGGGCCCGCCCAATGGGCCCGCCCAACGGGCCACAAGCCATTGACTTTTTAAATTTTAAGTATATATTGTTTCTATCAATGAACAGCATACATAAACAAAATTCAGCAACACAATATATCTTTGTCCATAATCCAAAATAGCATACATAAATAAATTCGTCTTGGTTTTGCAAAACACATTGTCCATAATCCAAAATAGCTCAAATAAATAAATTCTTCTCTATTGAAATTGTCCTATTTCCAACCACTATGTCTAGAACTTCAAACACAAATGCTTGAACTTGCATATCAAGTTGATTTCATATATATGAAAAAAAGGTGGAAAGTTGATATATTGTGATTAAATTCTCATGATATTACCGACTCAAAATTTGAGTTACCAAATCTTATTCGCTTTGCCTCTAATTTATTTGTTTCTTGAGTGTGATTCATTAGGATTAGGATTAGATTAGGATGTTGGTTGCCTTTATACCGAATTGGTATTTTTTTGAAATAGGACAATTTCAATAGAGAAGAAGACAAAGACATCTCGACGATTATGGATCGGTATTTGGTGGTGGTGTTTTTTTGAGTCGAATTGCTGCAAGAATTTATGAATGGAGTTGCAGAACGGTTTGAAGAGAAGGCGAAGGACGATCCGTTAAGCTCCAAAATCGAAGTCGTGGAATAAATAATTGAGTTGTCATATTTTGATTGGATAACATTAAAAACAGACATGTATAGCACTTGTCATATTTTAAAATTAAAAACAAAAACAAAAAACAAGCGGGCGCCCATGGGGCCATGGGGCCGGGCCGCCCAATAACATCATCGGGCCAATCGGTAGGGCCAAAAACATACCGTTGATTTTGGGCTACTATTTTTAGAGCCCAAGCCCGCCTAAAATATCGGGCCATTGGGTAAACCCATTGGGCCGGGCCCAAATGTGATGACTCTAGGTTTTAGGAACCCAAGTGTCATAGGCGCCAAATGCTAGGGAAATGGCGCCATCTTGTCTTTGTCTTGATGTTGTGCGTGTGTGCCTTTGTCGCTTCAGCGCCCGATGTGGCGCTGAGAATGGCGCACAGAGTGCGCTGTGGCCTGTGTGTGTGTGTGTTGAAGCTGGGCGCCAATGTTGGCTGCCCAGGGTGCCATGATGGCGCCAGTATGGTGTGTGTGTTGTTGAGTGTGCTGGGTGTGTGTTGTGTCTAGGTGCAGGGCGCCAAAATGTGGCTGCCCATGCGCCTGTGTGTGCTTGTTCAAGTGCAGGGCGCCAATGTGGCTGCCTTGTGGCGCCTGGTGTGGCGCCATGTTGCTGGTGGTGTGGCGTGTCTAAGTGTTGGGCGCCAATTTGGCTGCCCAGGGCGCCTAGTGTGGCGCCAGGTTGTGTGGAAGTGTGTGTGTGCGTGTGTGTGGTTTGCAGGCGCGCCAGTGGTTGCCCTGGCGCGCCCAAGTTCTTACTACTGTGTCAGGTGGCGCCGATTTGGCTGCCCATGGCGCTTGGGTGTGCGCCTGTGTCTGAGACAGTGTCTCAGTTTGCGTCTTAGTTTGTGTCTAAGTCTGTGTTGCGTTCCTGGGTGCCAATGTTGCCCGGATTTGCTTTGTGTGGTTGTGTTGCCACGGGGCGCGATTTCTTGTGTTTTTTGGCGCTGTGTGCACGTGTATGTTACCTGGGGCGCCCGATTTTTTTGTGCTTTTGGCGCTGATGTCTTTGAGTGTTACCTGCAGCGCCCGATTTCTTGTGTTTTTGGCGCTTGTGTGCTGGTGTTGCACAGGGGCACCAGTTTGTGGTGTTTTTGGCGCCTGGTGGCTGTGTTGCCACAGGGGGCGCCGGTTTTGGTGGTTTTGGCGCCTGGTGCTGACATTTTGCGTCTTAGGTGCTGTTTTGGTCCCTAAGTGCTATTTTAGTCCTTAGGTGATGTTTTGGTCCTTGATGTGCTATTTTGGTCCCTAAGTGCTATTTTAGTCCTTAGGTGGTGTTTTGGCCCTTGATGTGATGTTTTGGTCCTCTAGTGGTGTTTAGTCCTTGTGACATATTTTCTAATGACGAAGTTGATGATGTATGAATAGACGATGATGTTATTGACCAAAACTAAAATTGACGATGATGTGAGAGATGATGTTGATGATGTATAAATTTTGGTTGTTGGTTGCTCATGGGGTCTCATGCATACATGTGCATTTTATTGACGATGTGTATTGACGATGAGAGGCTTTGGCCTTGAGCTATTGACGATGATAAAGCTCAACTATTGACGATGATGCCCATAGTGGCTAAAACTATTGACGATGAATGGTACCACATGCGTGACTGCATTTCATTACATTCATTCCCATTAATGATAAATATTCTGTTGGATGATATCTGATGTGAATGTGACTGCTGTATGAATAATATGTGATGCTGTGATTGATTAAATTCTATGAACTGATATACTGCTTATTATAGCATTTATTATGTGGTTTGAGACTCACCCCTTATGTTGTTATTTACACAGGTAACCATGAGTGAGGTCTTATTCCTTCACATTCCGAGTCGGTCTGCTCTGATACGTAGCACCTAGGGGATGGGCATAGATTTCTAGTTGTATTGTTTGGTTCACTGTTGAACTGTTTTAGTTGAGATTATTATGTCATTTGCTGAGACTGTAGTTCTTTTCCCTGAGATTAGATTTTATTCTGCTGCGTGATGTATGATTTTCCAGTGCGTGGATAAATTATTATATTTTTGAGGATCCCATTCCACATAATTTGGTGTTGCGTATTATTTTGATGAAATAGATGTTTTGTTTTATTTTGTTGTTGTTTTCAATGAAGTAGGTGTAGCATCCCGTTTGGATGAATTAAAATAAATAAATTTTTAATCTCTAATATTTATTATAAGTAGCCGGGTATAAATGGGGTGTTACATTAGTGGTATCAGAGCAAAAGTTCGGTCTGTCCGGCCAAGTCTTTCTGTCATAGTGTTTTATGACAATTAGGTGTTGTTAGATTAGTTCTAAATTGTTGTCTCATGCTGCAGTGTTAGGTTGAAATGGCTAGGAGAGATGATGCTGCTCTTGCTGCTGCTTTGCAAGCTATAGCTCAGGCTGTTGAGAACCAGCAGAATGTTGGTGAAAATGCTGGAACTCGTAGTCTGGCCACATTTCAGAGGGAGAACCCTCCTACCTTCAAGGGGAGGTATAACCCAGATGGTGCTCTAGCATGACTGAAAGAGATTGAAAGAATTTTCCGTGTCATGGACTGCAATGATGCGCAGAAGGTCAGATATGGTACCCACACACCGCGAGAGGAAGGCGATGGTGGTGGTTGGAGTCGAGAGAGGTTGGAGACTGCTAATGAGGAAGTTACTTGGGCTGTATTCCGTAGGGAGTTTTTGAGAAAGTACTTTCCAGAGGATGTTAGGGGGAAGAAGGAGGTTGAGTTCCTTGAACTGAAGCAAGGAAACATGTCTGTGACAGAGTATGCTACCAAGTTCACTGAATTGGCTAAGTTTTATCCCCACTACACTGAGGTTGGTTCTTAGTTCTCCAAGTGTATCAAATTTGAGAATGGGTTGAGGGTAGACATCAAGCAAGCTATTGGGTACCAGAAGATCCGGGTTTTTGCTGATTTGATTGATAGTTGCAGGATCTATGAGGAGGATAGTAATGCTCGCTCCAGGGTCATGAGGGATCAGTGGGGTAAGTTTCAGAACCGTGGCAAGCCATATGAGGTTTCTGCTGATAGGGGTAAACAGAGATATGCTGGTGGTAATAGGTCTGCTGATGGTAAGAGATCTGCTGAGGGTAAGAAGCCTAGTGGGGGAGATGCTCCTGTTAATCTGGTGTGCTTTAAGTGTGGCAAGCCTGGTCATAAGAGCTATGACTGCAAGTCTGGGGGAAGAATGTGTTTCCGTTATGGCAAGGAAGGTCATTTGGCATCTGATTGTGACCGCAAGGAGGTAGTTTGTTTTAATTGTGGTGAAGGGGGTCATATTAGCACCAAGTGTCCTAAACCGAAGCAGGAGAGGTCCAGTGGAAGGGTATTTGCTCTAGCAGGTTCAGAGGAGGCCAATGAGATTAGAGGTACTTGTTTTATTAATGGTACCCCATTAATTGCTATTGTTGATACTAGTGCTACACACTCTTTTATTGCTGCTGTATGTGCTGAAAAGTTGAATTTAGTTATATCTTCTATGAAGAGGGGAATGGTTATCGACACTCCAGCTAAGGGTTCAGTGACTACCTCTCTATTGTGTGCTAAGTGTCCTCTGTTAGTCTTCGGCAGAGATTTTCTGGTTGATCTTATTTGTTTGCCTTTGGGTGGGTTGGACGTTATTCTTGGTATGGACTGGTTAGTAGATAACCATGTGCACATCAATTGTTTCAGTAAGTCTGTGAGCTTCCTTCCTCCAGAAGAGGAAGAGTACATTTTGTTGTCACGCCGATTACATAAGGTAATGAAGGAGGGTGGTCGTCTGTTTGCTTTGATGGCATCATTGTCTGCTGAGAAACAAGCTATAGTTGAAGGGTTGCAGGTGGTGTGTGAGTTTCCTGAAGTGTTCCCTGATGAGATTCCTAGTGTTCCGCCAGAGAGGGAAGTGGAGTTTGGGATTGATCTTGTACCTGGTACTAGGCCTATGTCTATGGCACCGTACCAGATGTCAGCTTCAGAGTTGTCTGAATTGAAGAAGCAACTAGAAGAGTTACTTGAGAAGAAATTTGTGAGGCCTAGTGTGTCACCATGGGGAGCTCAGGTATTGTTAGTGAAGAAGAAGGATGGGAGTATGAGACTTTGTGTAGATTATAGGCAGCTGAACAAAGTAACAATCAAGAACAAGTATCCTCTCCCGAGAATTGATGATCTGATGGACCAGTTGGTAGGTGCTAAGGTGTTTAGCAAGATTGATTTGAGGTCGGGTTATCACCAGATCAAAGTGAAAGATGAAGACATTCAGAAAACAACATTCAGAACTAGATATGGGCACTATGAATATTCTGTAATGCCGTTTGGTGTCACCAATGCACCAGGGGTGTTTATGGAGTATATGAACCGTATCTTCCATAGTTACTTGGATCGGTTTGTGGTAGTATTCATAGATGACATTCTGGTGTATTCTAAAACTGAAGAGGAGCACGCAGAACACTTGAGGTTTGTGCTAGAGGTGTTGAAAGAAAAGAAGCTTTATGCTAAGTTGTCGAAATGTGAGTTCTGGTTGAACGAAGTGAGTTTTCTGGGCCATGTGATTTCTGGTAATGGTATAGCTGTGGATCCAGCCAAGGTTGATGCGGTGTTGCAGTGGGAGAGCCCAAAGTCAGTGACTGAGATCAGAAGCTTTTTGGGGTTGGCTGGTTACTATAGGAGGTTCATTGAGGGTTTCTCTAAGCTAGCCCTTCCGTTGACTCAATTGACGTGTAAGGGAAAAGCTTTTGTGTGGGATGCTAAGGGTGAAGAGAGCTTCAATGAGTTGAAAAGGAGGTTGACAACATCCCCTATTCTGATATTGCCTGTTCCGGACCAGCCATTTGTTGTGTATTGTGATGCTTCCAAGATGGGTTTGGGAGGTGTGTTGATGCAGGATGGTAAGGTAGTAGCTTATGCGTCCAGACAGTTGAGGACCCATGAGAAGAACTACCCTACTCATGATTTGGAGTTGGCTGCAATTGTGTTTGTGCTGAAGATTTGGAGGCACTATCTGTATGGTACTAGATTTGAGGTGTTTAGTGACCACAAGAGTTTGAGTTACTTGTTTGACCAGAAGGAGCTGAATATGAGATAGAGACGTTGGTTAGAGCTTTTGAAAGATTATGATTTCGGCTTGAACTATCATCCAGGCAAAGCTAATGTAGTGGCTGATGCTTTAAGTCGGAAAACTTTGCATATGTCAGCAATGATGGTCAAAGAGTTGGAGTTGATTGAGCAATTCCGTGATATGAGCTTGGTTTGTGAAGTAACACCGCAGAGTGTTAGATTGGGTATGCTGAAGATTGGCAATGACTTTTTGGCTAGTATCCGAGACGCCCAGAAGTTGGATGTGAAGTTGGTGGACTTGTTAGTTGCAGGTGATCAGGCTGTGGATGGGGATTTCAGGTTGGATTCCCAGGGTGTGTTGAGATTCAGGGATAGAATCTGTGTTCCTGATGATGCTAAGATGAAGAGAATGATTCTTGAGGAGAGCCATAGGAGCAAGTTGAGTATTCATCCAGGGGCTACAAAAATGTATCACGACTTGAAGAAGTTGTTCTGGTGGCCTGGTATGAAGAAGGATGTGGCACAGTTTGTATATGCCTGTTTGACTTGTCAGAAGTCAAAGGTTGAGCACTAGAAGCCCGCGGGGTTGATGCAACCATTAGAGGTTCCGGAATGGAAATGGGATAGCATTTCCATGGATTTTGTGACTGGTTTGCCAAATACCGTAAGGGGGTTTGATTCTATTTGGGTGATTGTGGATAGGTTGACGAAGTCTGCTCACTTCATTCCTATCAATATCACATACCCGGTGTCGAGGTTGGCTGAGATATATATATATTCAGGTCATTGTGAAGCTGCATGGTGTTCCGATGAGCATTGTGTCGGATAGAGACCCTAGGTTCACTTCTGAGTTCTGGAGGAGTTTGCAGGAGGCATTGGGGTCCAAATTGAGGTTGAGTTCAGCTTATCATCCTCAGACTGATGGACAGACAGAGAGAACTATTCAGTCATTGCAAGACTTATTGAGGTCTTGTGTTCTAGAGCAGGGAGGTGCGTGGGATACACATCTTCCGTTGATTGAGTTTACTTACAACAATAGTTACCATTCGAGTATAGGGATGGCTCCTGTCGAGGCATTATATGGTCGGAGGTGCAGGACTCCGTTGTGTTGGCATGAGTCTAGAAAGAGTGTTGTTCTTGGACCTGAGGTTGTTCGGGAAACTACGGAGAAGGTGAAAATGATCCGTGAGAAAATGAAAACGTCGCAGAGTCAACAAAAGAGTTACCATGATAGGAGGAGAAAAGACTTAGAATTCCAGGCTGGTGACCATGTGTTTTTGAGGGTTACACCTATGACTGGTGTTGGGCGTGCGCTGAAATCGAAGAAGTTGACTCCTCGATTTATTGGACCGTACCAGATTACCGAGAGGGTTGGAAATGTTGCCTATAGGGTGGCTTTGCCGCCTAATCTTTCGAACTTGCACGACGTGTTTCACGTGTAGCAACTTCGAAAGTATGTTCCAGACCCGTCTCATGTGATTCACATGGATGATGTGGAGGTGCGAGAGAATCTCACTGTGATTCACATGGATGATGTGGAGGTTCTGAGAGGGAAGGAAATTGCTTTGGTAAAGGTGGTTTGGTTGGGAGCTGCTGGTGAGAGCATGACTTGGGAGCTGGAGAGTAGGATGCGGGAGTCTTATCCAAAGCTGTTTGAACCGGGTATGAATTTCGAGGACGAAATTTCCTAAGTGGGGGAGAGTTGTAACACCCTAAATGATTTAATTAATTATTTGATTAAATTATTTAAGTGTTGCATTATTTTAAATATATGAAATCATAATATAGTCTTTTATTTATAATTGAAGGGAGTGGTATCAATAATTCCGGGATGGCAAGTATTGGCCCAAGAGCCCAAGCCCAATGACTTAGGCTCCTAGGGTTGATGCATTTCGCATCATTTGGGAAAATAAAGAAAGAAAACGAAAAAAAAGAGAGAAGGGAGAAGAGAGAAGAGAAATCGGTGCAAGCAAGGAGAAAGAGGAAGAGTTTGATCGCACCAAAGGGAAAAGGAGGAGAAAAGCTCTAGTTGCTGTGGTTCTGTTGGTGACTCCGTAGAGAGAGCTCTATTTTCGGTATAATCAAGGTAAGGGTGGGTCTTGCTCTATAATAAGGGATATAATGGGTTGTATGTTAGGGTTAGGATATTGATTGTGTGTTTGATGTGTTTGATTGATGAAATTGTATTTTCAATGATCTTTGAAATGATTGAATGATTGAATGAATTGTGAGAATTGTGTAGGAAATCGATTTGCACATAAATTGTTGTTAAAAAGTGTATTTGATGGTGCTAGAGTAATTAGAGAATGTTTTGAAATGTTTGATGATGAATGAGTTTAGGAAAATTTGAGAAAATTGGGTTTTAGGGAACCCTAAGTGTCATAGGGCGCCAAATGCTAGGGGAAATGGCGCCTGCATCTTTGTCTTGTCTGATGTTGTTGTGCGTGTGTGCTCTTATCGTTGGCGCGCGATGGTCGCCAAGAATGGCGCCTGGGTGCGCCTGTGGCACTGTGTGTGTGTGTGTGTTGAAGATGGGCGCCATGATGGCGTGATATATGTGTGTGTCTTTGAGTGTCTTTGGGTGTGTGTGTGTGTGCCCAGGTGCGGGCGCCAAAATGTGGCTGCCCATGCGCCTGTGTGTGCTTGTTCAAGTGCAGAGCGCCAATGTGGCTGCCCTGTGGCGCCTAGTGTGGCGCCATGTTGCTGGTGGTGTGGCGTGTCTAAGTGTTGGGCGCCAATTTGGCTACCCAAGGCGCCTAGTGTGGCGCCAGGTTGTGTGGAAGTGTGTGTGCGCGTGTGTGGTGCCGCATGAGGCGCCGTTAGCTGCCCATGGCGCTGGTGTGCGCGCGTATGCGAGACGATGTCTCGATTTGCGTCTTAGTTTGTGTCTAAGTGCGTATTTGCGTTTACGGCGCCAATGTTGCCCATTTGCACTGTGTGGTTGTGTTGCCCAGGGGCGCCGATTTCTTGTGGTTTTTTGGCGCTTGTGTACTGTGTTGCCTGAGCGCGCCATTTCTTCGTGCTTTTGGCGCGCTGTGTCTTTGGTGTTGCATAGGGGCGCCAGTTTCTTGTGTTTTTGGCGGTTGTGTCTTTGGTGTTGCACAGGCGCGCCGGGCCAGGGTGTTTTGGCGCTGGTGGTTTGTGTTGCCACAGCGGGCGCCGGTTTTGGTGGTTTTGGCGCCTGGTGCTGACATTTTGCGTCTTAGGTGCTGTTTTGGTCCCTAAGTGCTATTTTAGTCCTTAGGTGATGTTTTGGTCCTTGATGTGCTATTTTGGTCCCTAAGTGCTATTTTAGTCCTTAGGTGGTGTTTTGGCCCTTGATGTGATGTTTTGGTCCTCTAGTGGTGTTTAGTCCTTGTGACATATTTTCTAATGACGAAGTTGATGATGTATGAATAGACGATGATGTTATTGACGATGGGTCTATTGACCAAAACTAAAATTGACGATGATGTGAGAGATGATGTTGATGATGTATAAATTTTGGTTGTTGGTTGCTCATGGGGTCTCATGCATACATGTGCATTTTATTGACGATGTGTATTGACGATGAGAGGCTTCGGCCTTGAGCTATTGACGATGATAAAGCTCAACTATTGACGATGATGCCCATAGTGGTTAAAACTATTGATGATGAATGGTACCACATGCATGACTGCATTTCATTACATTCATTCCCATAAATGATAAATATTCTGTTGGATGATATCTGATGTGAATGTGACTGCTGTATGAATAATATGTGATGCTGTGATTGATTAAATTCTATGAACTGATATACTGCTTATTATAGCCTTTATTATGTGGTTTGAGACTCACCCCTTATGTTGTTATTTACACAGGTGATAACTCTATTTTATATAGAGTATTTCATATGTTTAAACTTAGTATTTGCTCTCTTTCAAGTAATAATAAAGAGTTTATATAGTATTTTATGTGATATATGATAACTTGAGTGATTTGAATGGTTATAGTTATTATTAGGCCATTTTGGATATATTGTGGTTTGTTTGATGTTTTTGTTCAGTGCAGTCTCAATGCTAACTGCATCAATGCTCCTGCATTGATCCTGCATCAAATCCTGCACTACTCGGTGAATAAGCAGTCTGTTTCATATGCATCCACTTGCAAGTGATGACCTCCTGCTTGGTTCTCTGATGCCATCCAACCTTGTATAGTAGGCGCCTACCATTCACACATAGCTATAGGCATAGCTTTGAAGAGTCACCAACATAGGGACACATGTTCACACATCAATGAACCGCCCTATGTCATTAGTCAAAGATTTCAACATGGATAAAACTCTGGAAAGCAACTACAGCTATGATCCACTCAAGATGACTTCAACATGAAGGAAGGAAGCACCTCACTTGAAAGCTATAAAAGGACCTCACATCTTCGTTTGGAAATATATCACAATCCATAAGTTAGATCAAAATTTCAATATACATAGTTAGTTTTTATATTTTTAGAGGAAGAGGAAGGAATTCATAAATCCTCCTTTACTCGTTTTCATATGTGTTTTCCATGCACCAAGTTTTTTTTTGCGCATTGTAGTTAGGATTGAAGTAAATTCTTTTAAAATTCGATATATAGTAATTTAGTGTTGTATATAAATTACGGTCTTTAAAGTTTCTGTCATACAAAAGTACATGGTACTTAGTATATGTACTGTAACTGTAAATGCAAGAACACGAGAATATAGTTTAGATTCGAGAAATAGAAAGAAAATTCGGGAGATTGCTAAGACTCGTAAAGCAGAATCAACAATCTAGCAACATGTCATTCAAATGAAGAACAAAGCTCAAGGCCACACTCGGTGAGAGGAGGCCACGGTTCACTGAGATGCTCATGAAGAAGAAGTTCATAGAGAAAATCTCATCCACATGGATCACATAGGTATGATTAATGATAGAGATAGACCTATGAGGATTATGCTCAGTTTGATCATCAAAACATGCAAACTAGTATAAATAGACCTCATATTGATGCCATGCATTTTGAATTTAAGCCTATGATGTTTCAAATGCTTCAAACTATTGGTCAATTTGGAGGATCTCCTCATGAAGATCCTCATTTGCATTTAAGGCAATTTCTAGAAGTATGTAGTAATTTTATTTTACCTGGTGTTAGTGAAAATGCATTTAGATTAAGGTTATTTCCATATTCTTTGAGAGATAGAGCTAAGGTTTGGCTAAATTCTTTAGAGCCTAACTCTATTCATTCATGGAATGAAATGGCTGAAAAATTTTTAGGAAAATATTTCCCACCTATCAAAACCAACCACTGTGACACTTCAATTAGCTGGCAGATCAATAGTCTATCCTGAAGGTATCATAGAAGACATCCTAGTCAAGGTAGATAAATTTGTATTCCCTGTAGATTTTGTTATCCTTGACTTTGATGCAGATAAGGAAGTACCTATTATCCTAGGTAGACCATTTCTAGCAACTGGTAAAACCATAATTGATGTGCAGAAAGGTGAACTCACTATGAGAGTGAATGATCAAGAGATAAAATTCAATGTAATGAATGCTATGAAGTATCCTGCAGAGGATATAGAAGAGTGTTCATCCTTATTTTCTCTAGATCAATTGGTAGAAAAACAATTTTACAAGCAGTATGATCACTTAGCCAATGCAGATGCATTAGATGCAGCTGCATTGCTAGATGATGAAATACTAGAAAAGGAAATCGCCAATAGAAAACTCTTGTAGAAGTATGGGCTAGGACTTATGAACCACTCAATCTTGAGGATCCAATTCTCAAGAAGAACTTACCCTCAATAGAACAACCTCCTAAGTTAGAATTGAAGATACTGCCTGAACACCTTAAGTATGCATTCTTAGGAACAAATGAGACTTTACCTGTTATCATTGCTTCTGATTTAACATCAAAACAGGAGAGTGATCTCATTAGTACTCTCAAGAAGCATACCAAAGCTATAGGTTGGCAAATGGCAGATATATCAAAGGAATTAGTCCTTCTATATGCATGCATAGAGTTATTTTGGAAGAAAATTCCAAAAATAGCATAGAGAGTCAAAGAAGACTAAATCCTATTATGAAAGAGGTTGTGAAAAAGGAAATCATTAAGTGGCTAGATCTTTGGAATCATATACCCCATATCGGCATAAGTGCTGGGTAAGTCCTGCCCAATGTGTACCAAAGAAAGGGGTGTGACAAGAATAGCCAATGAAAAGAATGAGTTGATACCAACTAGAATCACACAGGTGGAGAATCGTATGGATTACGTAAAACTCAACAAAGCTACCAAAAAGGATCACTTTCCTTTACCATTCATAGACCAAATGTTAGATAGACTAGCGGGAAAGAATTTTATTGTTTCCTAGATGGCTATTCAAAGCTATAATCAAATAGCCATTGAGCCTAAGGATCAACACAAAACCACCTTTACATGCCCTTATGGAACCTTTGCTTTTAGAAGGATGCCATTTGGCTTATGTAATGCACCTACTACATTCCAAAGATGCATGATGTCTATATTCTCAGATTTCATTGAGCAATCAATGGAAGTATTCATGGATGATTTCTCTATCTTTGGAGAAACATTTCAAGTTTGCTTAACAAACTTGGAACAAATTCTCAATAGATGTGAAGAAACAAATTTAGTCTTAAACTGGGAAAAGTGCCATTTTATGGTACAAGAGGGCATTGTGCTAGGACATAGAATTTCAAAGAAAGGTCTAGAGGTAGACAAAGCTAAAGTTGATGTCATTGAGAATTTGCCACCACCCAATACAATTAAAGGTATCGGGAGCTTCTTAGGCCATCTTTGGTTTCTATAGAAGGTTTATCAAAGATTTTTCAAAAATCTCAAAACCATTATGCATGCTTTTGCAACATGATGTAGAATTTATCTTTGATGACTCTTGTATAGAAGCTTTTGACAAGCTTAAAAGGCATTGGTGATTGCACGATGATAGTGACTCATTGGAGCAGCCATTTGAATTAATGTGTGATGCTAGTGACTTTGCAGTAGGAGCGATCCTAGGGCAAAGGTATGACAAAGTCTTTCATTCCATTTATTATGCTAGCAAGACATTAATTGAAGCTCAAGTGAATTACGATTCTGCTATGTAAAAGGAATTATTAATTTGTGGTCTTTGCATTTGAAAAATTTAGATCATACTTAGTTGGCACTAAAATTATTGTCTATACCGATCACTCGCCATTAAGTATCTAATTTCAAAGAAAGATGCAAAGCCAAGGTCGATAAGGTGGATTTTTACTCTACAAGAATTTGATCTTGAAATTAGAGACAAGAAAGGAGTAGAAAACCAAGTAGCAGACCATTTATCAAGGATTGAAGGAGAATCACTTGGTACACAAAGAGAAGAAATCAAGGAGAGCTTTCGGATGAGAAACTATTGGCAATCACGGTCAATGCAAAACATGAAAGCGTGCATTTGCTATAAGCAATGCAGGAGCATCAAATGCACTGCACCATGGTTTCTCGATATTGTAAATTTCCTTGCAAGCAAAGTAATACCGAGTGAGTATGACATATCAACAAAGGAAAAAATTCTTCCACATGGTTAAACAATACTATTGGGATGATCCATTCCTTTACAAGATGTACCCCGATCAATTAATGAGGAAATGCATACGAAGAGGAGCAACAAGCAAAGGTTTACTGCATTGCCATTCGCACCTTATGGAGGACACTTTGGAAGCACTAGAACAGGAGCTAAGGTATTCTGATCGATTATTTTTGGCCTACTTTATTTAAAGATTCATATTTTTGGTCAAATATTGTGATAAATGTCAAAGAAGCAGAAATATCTCACGATAAGCATGAAATGCCTAGAACAAATATTTTAGAAATTGAATTATTTGATGTTTGGGGCATGGATTTCATGGGACCTTTTCCACCCTCTTTTGGCAATTTATATATCTTAGTAGTTGTTGATTATGTATCCAAATGGGTAGAGGCGTAGCATTACCTAATAATGATGCTAAATCGGTGAGTAAGTTTCTTCAAAGAAATATATTCACTAGATTTGGAACTCCTAGAGCTATCATTAATGATGAAGGTTCACAATTTTGCAATAAGATCATAGAAAACCTTCTAGCTAAGTATGGAGTTAAGCATAAGATAGCTACATCATACCATCCTCAAACTAGTGGACAAGCAGAATTATCCAATAGGGAAATTAAGAGAATGCTAGAAAAAGCGGTTAGTCCAAATAGGAAAGATTGGTCTTTACATTTGGATGATGCTTTATGGGCATATAGAACAGCATTCAAAACACCCTTAGGAATGTCCCCTTACAAATTAGTCTATGGAAAAGCATGCCATTTACCTGTAGAATTGGAAAACAAATCTTATTGGGCTATCAAAAAGCTCAATTTCAATTTAAACAAGGCGGGTAAAAGAGAATGATAGAGCTTGATGAGCTAGAAGAAATTAGGCAAACCTCTTATGAGAATGCTGAAATCTACAAAGCTAAGACTAAGAAATGGCATGACAAGAAAATTCACAGAAGAGAATTGAAAGAAGGAGGACTAGTTCTGCTATACAACTCTAGGTTGAAGCTATTTCCTGGAAAACTAAGGTCAAGGTGGTCAGGACCATTTAAGTTGATAAAGGTTTATCCACATGGAGCGATAGACTTATTTGATAAAGCCTCAAATACTGTCTTCAAAGTGAATGGTCAAAGAGTTAAGATGTACTATGGTTAACATGTGGTGAGAGACAAAACCACCACCTATTTGCAAAATCTCTAAGCAAAAAGAGGTAGTCAGGCTGACAAGACTCTTAAAACAAGCGCTTAATGGGAGGCAACCCATTGTTTTTAATTATTTTTGTGCAATTTTATGTTTTTAGTTGTTTTGCAGAAATCAGAGAAAACTAATGCAATTGCATCAAATGCACTGCATTGAAGGAAAATGTGCCTGCCTGATCGTAAATTCAAAAACTTGAAGAAAATTGGTTAAGTGTGAATCATAAGGCTTGGGGAAGATCAAAGGGAGGTTAAGCAAGATTAATGACACATTGGTAGCCAAAGCAAGACACATGGCAAGATGCATGCAAAGACGCAATGCTAACGACTACCTAATACACCCACTAACTTCCTTCTTACGAAACATAAAGCCTTAAGTTTGTTCTCAAGTTACCACTTTCATTCGCAATCTCACAAATTTCTCTCATCTGAAACACAAACCACCCTTCACATTTTCATCTCCAAATTTTCTCAATCACACAAACAATCAAAAACCTAGAAATTCAAAGCAATTACAATGGTGAAAAAGCAATCAGCACAGAAATCATCAGGCAAGCAGGCAAAAACTCCTCAGAAAGAGAAGAAAGTCATGCATGCATCATCATCATCAATCAAGAAAGGCAAAGCCAAGGATTCAACAGCAAGAAACGATGACAATGTTCATCTCTGGAACATGTATCTACTACCCGAGAGAGGGTATGATTTGAAGAAGGCTAGCCCATCATTCATGTCAACAGTGGCCAATCTCAATTGGGACCACTTCGTGCTACCAAGAGGAGGCTACATTGAAGACATAGTGAGAGAGTTCTATGCTGGAATCACACCACAAGAAGGAGCAGAACATTCCTACACTATCATGGTGAGAGGTAAACTTGTACACTTTCATGCCAAGAAATTGAATGAACATTATATGCTGAAGTATAATGGGAAAGAATTTGAAAATAAAGTGGCCAAGTCCTTTAAGAAAGAAATGGAAGAATTAAGGAATAGGATTGCTATACCAGGGGCTGTATGGGAAAAATTTACACCTAATGAGATTAAGCTTAGAAGCAATTATTTGATAAATGCATTAGGTAATTTGCATTTGTTCATAGCCACTTTAATTCTGCCTACATCACATACATATGCTATGACCAAAGAGAGATTGATCTTGCTAGATACAATTCTCTCTCGAGGGAAATGTAGACATAGGTAGATTGATCGCTAGGAAATTCTTTCATGCTCAACAAAATCAAAGGGATTTCTGTTTTTCCCTTGTCTTATAACTGAATTATGCATGAAAGAAGGTGTCCTATAGCCGCTAATGAACAAAGGAAATTTCCCCCAGTAATTTGAGTCTTTGAAGTGAAGAAGAAGTTGAGAAATGTGAGAGGCCCCCGCACTGCAATGCAAGAGCATTACATGCGAAGCGAGAGGGCTGTCTGGAAATTTCAGAATGACCAACATGAGTGGCTTCAATTGGTCTTTGACAAGATCTTTGATCTTGTGGGCCAAGTGAATGCCCCTGAATTCCCAAGTTGGGTATTGAGAAGTGAAGGAGAAGAAGAAGAGGAGAAAGAGGTAGAAGAAGAAGGAAAAGGTAAAGAGAAGGTAGAGGAACCTAGAACCAAGAAGAAGGTGACTAGGAAGCAATTCAAAGTACAGAAGAAGGTTGTGGTAGAACCTGTGAGTGAAGAAATGTATGATTCTGATTCTGAGAATGAGGAATTAGAGAAACAAATGGATGAGGAAATAGAGGAAGTTGAAGAAGAGAGTGATGAGGAAGTTGATGTAGAGGAGGAGGAACATGCTAGAGGTGTGATTCTAGAAGAAATTGCTAGACAGAAATATGCAAAACAAACCTCAGCATCAACCCAACAACAAACCCCTATCACATCACCAGTTACTAAAACACCCATCATCTCACCTAACCAAGAATTATCCTCCATTCCAAAATCACCATTACCCTCCCTCAATGATCCACCAGTCCTATCACCACCACAAACAACCCCTCCACCACCCTCTCCAACAAATGAACCACACAAAACAACTCACACAGAAGAACCAATTTCTGAACAAACCCCTGTTATGCCAACAGAACAAGCAGTACCTTCTGACCCAAGCAACATTATTTCTAATGTTGTTTCTGCTCTTGAGAAAGAAATTGTGCAGGAAAGAGAAGAAGAAGGACTCAACAAAGAAGACAAAGAAGAAGAATCATCGCAAAGGAGATCAGAGCTCAACTGTTGAGATGCAGAGTGATGCTCTGCATCACACAACGCTGATCACATCAGCAAGCAACAATTGTGCATGATGAGGCAACAATCAAAATGGTTCTGGAACAAATGGCTAAACAGAAGAGGGATGCTTTGCACAACACTCAGAAATTCTTCAAGCAACTGCGCAGAAGGGCAAAATTAACACCTAAGAGGAAGAAATCGATGCGAGTCAAGGCGATGCACTGCATCAATTCCAGAACAAATTCCTGCAACTACACCAGAAGTAGGAGGTGCATCTGCACCTACAGAAGAAACTCCAAGTAAGCCCAAGGAGAAGAAGCAGAAGGTGAAACACACTCCTCCAAGCAGGCAAAGCACCAGAATCAGGAGTGGAGCAAAGAAATGAGTATCACTTTACAAGTTTTCACATAAACTGCTATAAACTTGTTTTGTTTCTATCTGACAATTTCCCTGGTTGTACTAATCCCTCTCCCTATTTTGAACAAATGATTTGTATTTCTGAACAAATTTGTAAAGTGAGAGGGCTTTGCAACCCCTTAAGTTTGGGGGGATTTGCATGTTATGTTATATTTTGCATGTTATGTTATGTTATATTTAATTATGTTTGTTTCTATCTAATATGTTGTGTGTTTAATTAATATGTTTTATATAGTAAATATATATGTTTTAAGTAGTTTTTAGTTTGTTTAAATATTAGATGTACTTAACAAAGTAGTATCTAAATATTTTAGTAGAAAAGATCGAGTTTTTCAAAAATATGGTGAAAGCCACATGGATGGAATTTTTATGATGAAAAGAGAAAAAGAAGCCTTATTTCTTAGAAAAACCAAAATTATTTTTACTTCAACACTTCAAAACTGAGTTTGTGAAAAGAACCTTGCTATTTAAAAGATCAATCTGATGCAAGGGAATTTTTGGTAAGCTTAGGTCAAAACAAAGCTTTACTAAAAAGAAAGAAGAGCTTAAAGAATTAAGTTTGGGGTGTTTTATGAAAACAAAGGCTGAATTTCAAAAGTATAAGAGTAAACAATGTAGAAAAAGAAATACAAAAATGTGGAGAAAGCCATACACTGAATCTTTTGAAACTATACTGTGCCTAAGTACATGAATGCATCCGGAGGTCAAAGACACTGTGCCATGCGAGGAATAAATGTATCCGGAGGATAGTTCAAAATCGAACTGTGCCAAAGTGCAAAGAAAAAATATATGCATCGGAGGTCAAAGACCTATGCCAAAGTGCATTTGCATCCGGAGGTCGGTGAGGAGCGTAATATGAGCTAGAAAAGAAAAGCATTATCGGTCTGCAAATTTGCATCAATGTAAATCGTGATGAAGAAAAAGCAAAATGCAGAAAAAAATCAATGCACAAATCACTTCAAAGAAGTATTGCATCTGCTCAAAAGATCCACACAAAAAAATAAGAAAAATGCATTGGCTCAAAAACTTTGAAAGATTCAATCAAGCCCTTTGATTTTAGAACTCCCCAACACTTGAGAAAATTTTGTGAGTCTAATCTCTCTTTTGAAAAATATTTTGGTGTGACCAAAGATGAACCAATCCTTTCAAAGGCTAGGAGGAAATTTTTCACTTAGTCTTGGAACCAATTTCAACTCAGTGGGTTCACACACACACAAAGAGTTTGAATAGCTTTGGTAGTTTTGAAGAAATAAAGGCACAAGAAAGATTGTTAAGAAATGAAGTTCATAGGGAACTCCTCATAAAAATCAAAAATTCAAGCTGATCTATCTTCTAGAATTTTAGTTTTTAATAGTTTGTCTTTGTCATTACTTGCGGACAAGCAATGGTTTAAGTTTGGGGGTGTGATAACTCTATTTTATATAGAGTATTTCATATGTTTAAACTTAGTATTTGCTCTCTTTCAAGTAATAATAAAGAGTTTATATAGTATTTTATGTGATATATGATAACTTGAGTGATTTGAATGGTTATAGTTATTATTAGGCCATTTTGGATATATTGTGGTATGTTTGATGTTTTTGTTGATGCGCGATCTCAATGCTAAGCTGCATCAATGCTCCTCTGACCGATCCTGCATCAAATCCTGCACTACTCGGTGAATAAGCAGCCTGTTTCATATGCATCCACTTGCAAGTGATGACCTCCTGCTTGGTTCTCTGATGCCATCCAACCTTGTATAGTAGGCGCCTACCATTCACACATAGCTATAGGCATAGCTTTGAAGAGTCACCAACATAGGGACACATGTTCACACATCAATGAACCGCCCTATGTCATTAGTCAAAGATTTCAACATGGATAAAACTCTGGAAAGCAACTACAGCTATGATCCACTCAAGATGACTTCAACATGAAGGAAGGAAGCACCTCACTTGAAAGCTATAAAAGGACCTCACATCTTCATTTGGAAATATATCACAATCCATAAGTTAGATCAAAATTTCAATATACATAGTTACTTTTTATATTTTGAGAGGAAGAGGAAGGAATTCATAAATCCTCCTTTACTCGTTTTCATAGTGTTTGTATAGTGCTAAGGAGTAATGCTAGTGCATTGCTAGAAGATTTCATACAAAGGTTTTCAACATTTGTAACTTTACTCTTGTTGTTTCTCTTTTATGATTTCTATATATATAAACATGGTCTATTCAGTTTATATATATCTTGCAATGTCTCTTGTTAGCTAAACCTTTCTTAGTTGGAATGTTCTAATCATTTAATGAGCTTTTAAGTAAGTATGTTGCATGTATGTATGTTTGTACTTTAGTTCTTGCTTGATAATATTTTCATTACTTATTTTGAACTTGATCACTTAGAATAAGTAAGAATTGTAAATGACCAGAAATGGCTTACAATTAAGAAGTCAAGAACTAATATGGGTGAGTGTTTTACATAAAGAAAACTTTGTGAAAACCATGCTAAGTCCTAGAGATAGGATAGTATAGTCCATAGGATAATTGTGGGTACTTAAAATACAAGAGTGAATTTATTTAAGCAAATTGGATAATTGTTAGGAGGCAAGATTGGCACTAACACCCCCTTTCTTTCTTGCATAGAACAAGGATCATAAGAAGTGGTAATGATACTCTGAAGAAAGTGACCGAAAGGCACATAGCTAATGCAACAAAGATTGGTCTGCAAATTTGCATCACATCTTGCATCATACACTTATAAGTAAATTACTTGATGAAGACATTCCAACTAGCTTTTCTCTTTTACACTATCAACATTTTTTACTTTGCTTTCTTTCTAACTTAGTTGTGATCATCAAACAAAATCCAAAATTATTTTGTTACTTAGTGACTTTACACTTTATTACTTTATATTTATTTTAAAAGTGAGTTTTTCAATCTCTGTTGGTTCGATCTTTTTACTACTTGTTTTTGGACAGTGTATACTTGCACACAAGTGTATGTGTTTTCCATGCACCAACAGGTAACCATGAGTGAGGTCTTATTCCTTCACATCCCGAGTCGGTCTGCTCTGATACGTAGCACCTAGGGGATGGACATAGATTTCTAGTTGTATTGTTTGGTTCACTGTTGAACTGTTTTAGTTGAGATTATTATGTCATTTGCTGAGACTGTAGTTCTTTTCCCTGAGATTAGATTTTATTCCGATGCGTGATGTATGATTTTCCAGTGCGTGGATTAAATTATTATATTTTTGAGGATCCCATTCCACATAATTTGGTGTTGCGTATTATTTTGATGAAATAGATGTTTTGTTTTATTTTGTTGTTGTTTTCAATGAAGTAGGTGTAGCATCCCGTTTGGATGAATTAAAATAAATAAATTTTTAAACTCTGATATTTATTATAAGTAGCCGGGTAGAAATGGGGTGTTACACATAGCACTTATGCAATAACTTCAAGTGGTTCAGTATCCCCTAAGTGAACAAATCCAACAGATTTGTCATCTCAACTAGTACAACGATACGAATCAAAACAATGATAGCAGACTTTTAATTATGATCTTTACAATTAATACAATAGCAACATATTAGTAAAGAACACTATGAATACATATATAGTTAAGCATACAATCTGAACACTATTATAACACTATATTCTGATCACTATATGAACACTATATTTATTCATATGTATGTATTCTTGACTTTACAGAATATAGCTTTATCATAGTGTTCACACTATCATAAATGAAGTACAGAAGCATACTTTCATATAGTATAGTTAAGTGTTAAGCAAAGTGTTATAAATCAACACAAGAGGGACAAGATGTAAATATTAAAGAGCCACAGTAGCGAATCTCCAACCTGTTTGGTAGTTTCGTAGTTGCTCGTGCTCCACAAGACAAAGAAACCAACTTCACCATGTTTAGCATCCATGAAAATAAAAAACAGGGTCAAATTAGCAAAGATAAAACTAGTAAAATATCAAACCAGAAATAAACTAAAATATAAAAAAACTGAAAGTGATAGCAAAAGAGTTAACTAGAAACTAAAATCGAATAAATAAAACTTTTATAAAAACCTAACACTAAAACAGATTATTACAAAACCCTAATAAAAAAAGTCATATCACAGAAATAAATTTTTTAAGCAGAAATGAGAGAACAAATAACATTTTAGCAAGTATTCAGTTTGTACGCCCAACTCTGAAAAGAAAAGAAATTCTGCACTTGGTTTGGGCATTTTAACAAACAGTTGATGTGCCCACTGAAACTTAGTTTAGGCAAATTTACAAACAACTGGTGTGCTAAACTTCAAATAAGAACAGAATCTAACAATAAGAAGAAGAGGAACAACCCTTTCAACAATCATCAGTTCAGAAAGATTCAACCAAAAAAAAGAATATGTTTTTCAACAAAATGCAACAACATAGAATGCTCAAAACTGTTACTCACTTGCGATGGAAGGAGAGAACACGAATCCGTGCGATGGTGGTGCTGACAACGCTGAACATTAATGAGAGATGAGAAAAAAAGAGAGGAGGAGGCAGAGGTTGAGGGAGGAGGCAGAGGTTGAGGGCAAAGAAGTGGTTGTGTGAGGGTTTGAGAGAAGAGAGGTAAGAAAGTGATGTGAGAGCACGCGTGACCCAATACCAGCGTTTTTAAAAAGCGTTGGGTATTGGGAGAAGCGCGTGAAGCCATACCAGCCGCTTTTTAAAAAGCTACTGGGTATTGGGAGAACGCATGACCCAATACCCAGCGTTTTTAAAAAGCTACTGGGTATTGGGAGAACGCGTGAAGCCATACCCAGCGTTTTTAAAAAGCGCTAGGATCTGTCTAGCGTGTTTACTAAATACCTAGCGCTTTCTAAAAACGCTAGGATCTATCTAGCATGTTTTCTAATTGGCAAGCGTTTTGTATAAAAGCGCTAGGGATCATCTAGCGTGTTTTCTAAATACCTAGCGTTTTATAAAAATGCTAGGATCTATCTAGCGTGTTTTCTAATTGGCTAGCGTTTTGAATAAAAGCGCTAGAGGATCCGTCTAGCGTGTTTTCTAAATACCTAGCGCTTTCTAAAAAAACGCTAGGATCTATCTAGCGTGTTTTCTAATTGGCTAGCGTTTTGAATAAAAGCGCTATGGATCTGTCTAGCGTGTTTTCTAATTGGCTAGCGTTTTGAATAAAAGCGCTAGGGATCTGTCTAGCGTGTTTTCTAATTGGCTAGCGTTTTGAATAAAAGCACTAGGGATCTGTCTAGTGTGTTACCTAATGGGTAGCGTTTTACCTTAAAACGCTACTAATGGTGTAGCGTGTTATTAAAATGGGTAGCGTTTTTTTATAAACGCTACTAAATGTGGCGTTCTCTTTTTACAATTATGGCGTAGTGTAGCAGATAATGTAGCGGATAGTAGATAAACTAACGGATTGAATTTTAAGTGTTCGGTAAAATTAACGATTGAAGTAGCTTATTGAAATAAAAAAGTAAATAGACACTTGTAATTAATGTTTAAAAATGAGAGAGGAATTCATATTTAATGGAGGACAAATAAGAAACTTAATTAATGTAGTGAGGGTAAAATAGAGAGAAAAAAATGAAACACTATAAGCTATAAACTAAGCTTAAAAGCTACTTCAAGTAACGTTTCAAAAAACGCTATAAATTGGTAGAAAAACACTAAAAACTAATTGTGTCAAACACTTACAACTAACGGATCCGATATAAGCTAGCGGAGAGCAATAAATTTCACAAAGGTGGATGGTGTTTTGAAAGTTGAAACATTTAAAAGATGTCATCCTATAGGACATGATTATAGATAGCAGCAATTTTTGCTTTTGCCTCGGATATATATAGCTTATAACCCCAAGGATCATTCACACGACCATAGTCATGTATTGAAGACAACACAGCTCCATCGGCCAGCGTTTTTTCTCATAATCCTAAATGTTCATATCTCTGCTGAGGAAAATGAAACCTTGTGTAACACTCATATTGTTAAGCTCTTAGGGGGAAAGGCAGGCTTATGTTATATTTCCGTGAGACTCCAATCTTTTGAGTGTGTACTCACCTATCACAACTATTCTTTCCTATATCGCTTTATTGTTCACATACTGGCTGGGATTGCAATTTATGTATATCGCTTTCCTATACATACAAATGTGGAAATTAATACTTTGAGGTGTGTCTCAAGGTATACCAATTTTGTAAAAGGGTGAGGAACACACATAAAATTGACCACCACACGCACGCGCGACTGTCTTGCTGGCACGACCAGGCCTGAACTTGGGCTAAGTAGTGTAATTATTTTATTAATCGAAAAACAATTTATTTTTTATTTGTACGTTTCACAATTAAGTACATGTTTAACGTGTGCTTGTTTTTCTCACACTTGGGGATTTCATATTTCTTTGAGATTGATTTCTTGTTTTTTGTCAAAGGCTTTCTTGATATTTCATTTGATTTCGGTTTCCTTGAAATTAATCGAATCAAATCAAATACTAATCAAACAAATAGAGGTGTTAGCAAAATGACATTTGTAGTCATTCTACTAAGATACCACTTGTCTAATTTTATGGGTAAATAAGTCATTTTGCAGCTAAATGACAATAACAACAACCTTTTCAGAGACACAAACTGACGCGCGCAACTAAAAATGGTGGACTGATGTAGAAAACAGCAAAAGACAAGAACTGACACATGTAGACAGCAAAAGACACAGATTGACGCACACAGAAAATAAAGTGGACTGACGCGTGCAGAGAGTGACAGACCGACACAAAAAAAAATGAAGACTAACGCGCGCAAAGAGTGAGAGAGGGCTCCTCTTTGTTGTAACCTTTGTTGTCTTCGCAATGTTTTGAATCTCCTCCCTATTTCAGGATCAAGTTGAAATTCAGGTGAGTTCTGTCTGTGCATATGTCATAGCATCTTAAGTTGTAGCATCAGAAACAAACACTAGAGTAAGAATTTTAACAATAAAAATTAGTTACAATCCCTAGCAACGGCGTCAAAAACTTATTGTGTGAAAATGTGTTGTGCAAGTATATACAATTGTAATAAGTAAGTAATATAGTGAAAAATAGAGGTCGAACCCACATGGATTGTTTCTTATTTTATAGTTTAAAGACTTAGCAACTTAGTGAGTGGGAATAAATAACACACAAGTATTGTAATAAAGAAATAAATGTTTAGATAGCAAAGAATCAAAAGGTTTGAACGATATGATGAAGATTAGTTAGACTGTGTCTTCCCTAAGTAACTTCCTTTTAATGCTAGTGCTATAGCATATGTTATAGTATTTAGTGTTATAGCGTTTGGTGTTGTAGTATGGGTTGTGTGCCTTTCAATCACTTTCGTCAAGGTTTCATTACAAAATCTTATGTCTAAGCTTTAAGTAAGTTCACACACACACACACACACACACACACACACACACACACACACACACACACACACACACACACACACACACACACACACATATATATATATATATATATATATATATATATATATATATATATATATATATATATATATATATATATATATATATATATATATATATATATATAAAAACCCATAGTGTTCACCCTATGAACTTTCCTCTCCTATGTCTAGGGTGGAGCAAGGATTGTTCTAAGTGTCATTAGGCAACCTCTCATTGATATCAATCTTTGAGTTTACTCTATGAACCATGTCTGAATCCATAAAGATACTCATTTGAGTTTGGCCAAATCCCAAAATAAGCTGAATGAATTATTACGCAAAAATTAAAATGCAAAACAACACAATACTATATCATTAACATTAAAAAGTCATTACAAATCTTAAGCAATCCAACTATGAAGTTCTTAGCTCATTTTAAGCATTATCAACAACATAAAAACTGAGAAAGTCATGTTACGAAAACAGAGAATAGAAGAAGAGTGTGCAAAAGATACACTCCTCCAACTCCTACACTTGTAGTGGTGTGCTGACAGTGCTATAGCACAAGCGAACGCAACATTCACGTTGAATGATGGATGATCTTCAATGGAATTTAAGCGGTGAGTTTTTTGCAAGTGTTTTCCTCTTAAAAATCAGAAGAATTTCGTGTGCTGAGAGTTGAAGAAGAGCGAAAATGAGTTTGGTATTTATAGTGGATGGTTTCCCTCCACTTTTGAAAAAGCTAGGGAACATGTGGGTCCCTTCTTCACCTACTAAAGTGACTTGTCTTGTTGCAAGTTGCCAAATGGTTATTTGCAAGTGGGAGGAAGGTGGGTGCATTAGGCATCACCGCAACCAGGGGCGCAGGGTCCACCTGAAAGACCATCGGCTTCAGAAAGCACTAGTCCTTCTTTCATTTCGTTGAAGTTGACGTCGGACCCCTCGTGACTCGTTAGTCCGGTGAGACCTTTTTCGTTCATTCTTTTGTTTTAATTTAATTTCGTTTCTGCTCTGAAGCATTCCAAAGTATATTTGAAACTAATTTTATACTGCTTATAGTCATTTTTTCAATTTCCGACTGACCCAAATTTTATATGTATCTAAGCCTAATTAAAAGTTTGATATAGTTACTATAAACGTTTATATTTAATGCATATAAGTTATATATATATATATATATATATATATATATATATATATATATGTCGTTATTGGCTGATGATGTTCTTATACTAAAAGAAAATGCCTATACAGTTGGGGTATGACTTATAATCTTTCAATGTTAGTCTTTCAAACTACATACATCACTTTTAAAGGGTTGTAGCAATACAAAAAGATATTATATAGTTTGCCGGTTGGGTAATGATTGCTTTGTTTATAATATTTCTGTTTGACGTGTTGGCGATTGTGGCTATCAATGAATAATGGGAAGCATAATTACTATGCGAGTGGGACTGAAACTCACAACGACATTCAACTCGAGTGCGCTAAGAGGAAAAGAATACAAGGATGATTGTCGTATTGGCCAAGGTGAGTATTCCCTCGTTTGGGGTACCCTGCGACCCCGACTTGTGTTGTTATGTTATGTGTTATGTGAAATCATTGTAAGATCAATGATATGATTTTGTGTTGTGATGTGAGCCTAGATAAGTGTTCATTGTAGGAACAATGAAACAGATTGTTTAATATAAGTATGAGTATAAGTGTGGTTCGATGATGTGTAGTTGAAATTACATATAAGTATAAGTGATGTATCTGTGACCTTGCTATGTCTAGAAACATGTTATATTTGCTGGTGTTGCTGCCGTTGATGTTGTGATTGTTGTTGTTGTTGTGGTTGTTGCTGATATTGATATTGTTATTGTTCTTGTGGTTGTTCTTTATTCGCATTTCTTTTGTTGTTGTTGTTCTGCTTCTTTTGTTGTTAGTGTTATTTATTCTTTGGTATTATTACCGTTTGTGTTGTTTATTCTTTATTCTGATTGTTGTTGTTGTTGTTGTTGCTATTGATGTTGCGGTTGTTACTGTTGTTGTTGCTGTTGTAGTTATTGTTGTTGTTGTTGTTGATACTGTTGTTGTTATTGTTGTTGCTATCGCGGTTGTGTGTTCGGTGTTGTCATTGTTGTCTCGGTTCTCGTTGAAGTCGCCATCGATGTTGTTGTTGTCTTAGTTGTTGTTAGTAGGGCATTATCGGGCAAGGTATCCCGTTCGAGCATGGTATCTCGGTCCTGCGTTTTTTTGTTGTTGTTGCTAGTAGGACATTATCGGACAATGTATCTCGTTCGAGCTTGGTCTCTCGGTCCTGTTGTTGTCGTTGCTGTTGTTATTAGGGCGTTCTCGGGCAAGGTATCCCGTTTGGGCATGGTATCCCGGTCCTTTCGTTGTTGTTGTCGCTATTGTTGTAGTTGCTGTTGTCGATGTTGCTTGTAGCCTGTTGATTCTGACCATTAAGCTTGGTTTGTTCATCCGTCCGTATGAAATGAAATAATTTGTTGTTGCTAAAGAACTTGATTTGGTGGTTGGTGTACTATTTGTCTTGTTGCTGTGTCTGTTGATTGTGCATGTTGTATGACCAGTTCCTTTTGCATGACTGCTTGTTAGTTGTCGGGTGCGTGTTTGTGGGAGGAGCGCACATTGAGATTTTTATCTCATTCTTTCAATTCCATTTTTTTTACAGTGAACCAACAAGAAGCATCGAAAAAAGGTTATTGTATTAAATTTGTAATTAAGTAATTGATGTGAATTTGTAAACGAAGTTATGATGATGTAAAGCTAATGTGTATAACGAGGTAAAGTGTATTATTGTATTTATAGAAAGGTAGAAAATGATTTGCTACTAGTTCAGTATCGTTGGATTTGATTTAAGATCAAATACAATTATTTAGACGAGATGATATTCTTTTGAAAAGCTATAGTTATACGATTTTCGAATGAACAAATTACGAGTGTGCAATTGTTTTTAATGAACAGATGGTTTTGATCTTCATTTCTAAAACAATGAGTTTGCGAAAAGGAAGTATGATTTATTCTTTTAAATTTTTCCGCAACTACGTTCTGCTATAAGATAGGTTATAGCTAAATAGGGTGTTACATTAGTCATTTGTAACATCCCTTCCAGAACTATCGACTGCCCCCACGAATCAACACAAGTCTTTTTAGCATGCTTTGTCCTCACTTGCATGCTTTTCGGGAAACTTCCCAGAAAGTCACCCATCCCATTACTACTCCAAGCCAAGCACGCTTAACTATGGAGTTATTATGGGATGGGCTCCCAAAAAGAAGATGCACCTTGTTGTTATAGGTAGTCCAAATCAATTCTTTTAAACCTTCCTTCAACTATGCAGTCCACCCCATACCGCGCTTGACCTTAGGATCCCCTCTCATACCAAGTCTGAGTCGGTTCATCCATGTGCCTCTTCTCTATAAGCTGTCAGGAGCCGCTCTTTGTCCATGCTCTGTGTTGTGAGAATTTGTTGTGCAAGTATACACAGTCAAAACAAGTAATAAAGTGATAAGTAAAGATCGTTCCCACGAGGATTGAGTGTGGTTAATTTCACAAATGTCCAATTTGGTTAATATAGTTAGTAAGACAACAAAGTAACATGTAACACATATGATTAAGATGATAATGACAGTAAATTAAAGTGCAATTAATAGTAAAAAGTAATAAGGGTCTGGTTAAAATGGATGGTAAATTAGCCAAGACTCAGTTTAGTAATTTTTTCCCAATTGACTCATTGCTACACATGTCGCTTTTTAGCACTGCATTTGAGAATATGAAATTGGGCCTTTGGCCACTATTAAATAGAATTTTGCTAATATTCCCTTATTCCTAAGCTCTCATTAGGTCAATTCTACAATTTTTATAGCACGATTCAGAACACGGTATGATTTTAGTGTAATATTCCTATCTTTACCAAGCTAGATAATATTCCTATTACCTAGACTACCATATTACCTTGTGAAATCGATGATTAAACCCCTTCCGGTAGTTAAACCACATTACCCTAACTAAGTTGTACAGGTTTATATAGAGTTTCTAACAATAAAACACACAAGATAAAAGTGTCATAGTAGCATTCATAACATTCATCAACTGGTTCCAAAATACATCACAAAAGTCTTGACTAAAAGGGAAATTAGCTCATGATGAGATTGAATAAAAAGAAACAACGATTAAACCGACAGAGTGAAGTCATTACAAAACTTACAATCAATATTCAGAGCAAGGGAAAAAGATGATGAGATAAACTTGTAGGTATCTGGTGTGATCTCCTACAGTCATCAATTTGCTCCCTTCAATCTGGCCCGATGTTGTAATAAAGCAGAAACAACAACAACAACAGCAAGCTTTTGTAAAAGAGCTCCAACAATGAAGTTTTAGCAACAAAAGATGGAGAGGAACAAGGTAAAACGTGATGGAGGATGGAATGGCCGCTGAGTGTGATGGAATTAGGATGATTCCAGACCTAGGTTTTTTTTTGGAAGAAGCGATCCCCCCTTCTAGGGCAAAAGGTTTTATTTTAAATACTTTCTCTTTTTCCATAGGCCCACAAACAATGAGATTAGCCCGATAAAGGAATAAACATCAGGCCCAATGTCCACAAAAATACTGAAACACATCAAAAAACGTGGGGACCACTATGGGAGAGAGGATATCCTTCTTTTAGCGCATTTACTTTTGCGATTCTGCACATCCGAAACAGTGCTCCCGCAGCAGCTAAAATCGCACCTAATCCCGCACACTTAAAAACTCATTAATTCCAAACAAAGAGCACTAAAAGTGCTCAAAACACATTATACCTACTAAGAACAATAAAATTAAATTTCCTAAACATAAACCTTAATTATTTACACAAAATACTCTTAGATGTCCATAATTCAAATTAAAAGAGCACTAATAACTCTTATTTCTAAGAGTTATCAATCTGCACCGGCGATCACTCCCCGCCCTCATCATCCATGGATGAGCACTAATAACTCTTATTTCTAAGAGTTATCAATCTGCACCGGCGATCACTCCCCGCCCTCATCATCCATGGATGTCACATGCCCACCAGCTTCCGTTTGGTTCGTCCCCGAACCACACCGTACTGGGAGAGGCCTGCTCTGATACCATTTGTAACATCCCAGACTACTTCCAGAACTGTCGACTGCCCCCACGAACCAACACAAGTCTTTTCAGCATGCTTTGTCCTCACTTGCATGCTTTTCGGGAAAATTCCCAGAAGGTCACCCATCCCATTACTACTCCAAGCCAAGCACACTTAACTATGGATTTCTTATGGGATGGGCTCCCGAAAAGAAGATGCACCTTGTTGTTATAGGTAGTCCAAATCAATTCTTTTAAGCCTTCCTTCAATCTAGATGCGGTCCATACCGCGCAGCCTTAGGATCCTCTCTCATTAGGTGAATTGGTCGGTTCATCCATGTGCCTCTTCTCTATAAGCTGTCAGGAGCCGCTCTTTGTCCATGCTCTGCACCGACGATCACTCCCCGCCCTCATCATCCATGGATGTCACATGCCCACCAGCTTCCGCTTGGTTCGTCCCCGAACCATACCGTACTAGGAGAGGTCTGCTCTGATACCATTTGCAACATCCCAGTCTGCTTCCAGAACTGTCGACTGCCCCCACAAACCAACACAAGTCTTTTCAGCATGCTTTGTCCTCACTTGCATGCTTTTCGAGAAACTTCCCAGAAGGTCACCCATCCCATTACTCCAAGCCAAGCACGCTTAATTATAGAGTTCTTATGGGATGGGCTCCTAAAAAGAAGATGCACCTTGTTGTTATAGGTAGTCCAAATCAATTCTTTTAAGCATCCTTCAACTGTACAATCCCATACCTGCGTAGCCTTAGGATCCCTCTCATTCCGGTGTGAATTCGGTTCATCCATGTGCCCCTTCTCTATAAGCTGTTAGGACCCGTTCTTTGTCCATGCTCTGCACCGACGATCACTGCCCGCCCTCATCATCCATGGATGTCACAAATGTCAGGCCAACAACTTCTTCAGAAAGAAGTACTGGACGCTCTCATGTCCCCACTCCTTCAGAATTAGCCGATGTTGCGGTATTGATCCCGAAATTGAGCGACTACGAGCGTGAGATACGGGAGATCCGAGAGCAAGTAGCGGAGAAGCGCAGTTTGAATGAGGAGCGCTGGAAGCAATTAATGGATATGTCTCAGCCAAGGCCATCTATGCCATCATCATATTATCCACCGCACCCGACGCAGCCTTACGATGGTGCTTTTCAGCAGTACCCTGGTGCCTTCCAAAGCCCATATGGTCATCCGTACCCTGGTTTCAACTCTCAGCCCCAATAGCCCAACAACAACTCCAAAGAAGAATTCTAGCATCGGCCCCAACAACAACTCCAAAGAACAATTCCAAAGATCGCCCAAAGAAGAACTACATCACCCCGGCGATCCCAGTGCATCTCTAGCGAGAACTCCAAAGCAAAGAAAGCAATAACCGAGCAAGAAGAGGAAAATGTATTTCAGGGTATTTAGTTTGATGCGGATCCCAACCACAACCCGAGCAGGCCTTACTATGATCAGTAGCAGTTTCTTACTAGATATTTTAATTTGTATGGTTTGATTAATTATCATTTTATTTTATGGATAATTTTATTCTCGTTTAATTTGATAAATTATTTAATTCTCGTTTTATTTGTTGAATTAAACAAATGAATTGAAAAATCTGTTTTAATAAAATAATTTAAAGTATTAGTATTATTAATTATTAATTATTTAATTCAACGAGTTTGAAAAATCTGTTTGAAATATATGTTTTAAAAAATAAAAAAAGTAAATATTATTAATTATTTAATTCAACGAGTTTAAAAAAATTGTAAAAATATATATATTACCGGCGGATTTAGGGTGTCTATCGGCGGATTTTGTTTTTTGTATTTAAAAAAAATAGTTACCGACGGAATCAGGGTGTTAACCGGCGGATTTGAAATTTTTTAAAAGAAAAAAAAGGCACTGGCAGATTTGGGGGTGTGTCGGCGGATTTTCGAAAAAATCCTGGCGGGAACCGAAAACAAAACCGGCGGATTTAAGGGGAATACCGACGGATTCGGCACCGGTAATTACCATCGGATTTGATGTCATTTACCGGCGGATTCGGTCGGCGGAAATTGTCTTGTTTTGCGGCGGATTTTCCGCCGGTAATTAGCGGGGGATTTTTCGCCGGAAAAACCGGCGAAAAATTCGCCGGTAACCGTTACCTAAGGCCGTTTTACCGGTAATGGCCAATTTCCGGCGGATTTTGTCCGCCGGTATTCCCCGAATTTCTTGTAGTGAACGGTACGATGCATGGCTGTCGAACCAATTCGGCAATGGCCTACTGTACCATTATGTTTGGAAATTTAAAAAATAAGGTCCGTCAATTGAGCACTGTACTCGTACGGTTGTCGCCCCCCAAACCACCATAAACAACTACTACAAACTTCAAACCATTGGGTGTGTCATAAGACATCAGTCCTGATAGGGAACCACCAGACTGGTTCGGTTACCAGGTGCCAATCCCGTGAAAATTAGAGAAAAAAATACGAACGCACTTGGAACTTTTTTTTCCATTAAGGATATTCTAGTACTTTTACTGTATTTTGAGGTGTGTGGTGAGTAGGAGAGAGTTGGGAAAAACATGGAACTTTATTTTTAAAATATACAAAACATATAGGCCCATATAACAAAGAACGTGTCGAAGAAAAGAGAATTGGGGTGGTTTTTTATAACCCCACCCCATCCCCTCCCACCCCCACCCATTTATAATATTTCAAGTTTACCCCTGCCATAATTAACTTTTTGACTTGCATTGATTTCTCTCTGACTGGGACCCATAATATCTGGCATCGTATATACCTCAATGGAAGGTATATACGATTACATTAAATATTGAATGCTGACCTGAAAAAGTGTGCATCGTATATATGTCCTTCAAGACATATATACGATTGCATTATTAAATGCTTCGTTGACTACTCATCGTATATATGTCCTTCGAGACATATATACGATTACATTATTAAATGCTTCGTTGACTACCCATCGTATATAGGTTATATACGAGTGGGCTTTGAAGATCTAATCGTATATACATCTGGGCCATGTATATACGATGTGAAAAAAATACCCATCGTATATATAAGGTTGAGGAGGTATATACGACTGGGTTATTTTTTTCGTTTTTTCCTGAGTTGCTATCTGTTTTGTTGGAACAGATATTGACCCGCCTATAGCAGCAGATGCCGACTCTCAGTTGGCTCCTGTTGATATTGATACTACACTGGCGTTCACGACGGATACAGTATATTTTTGTTCCCTATGGCAGTCTATGTGTCCTTCCGTGCAGCGTCCCGCTCCCGGTGATACGCCTAGATGTGTCGATTTAGCCGATGATTCTATTGACGACTTATAGATAGATTCACACCTTTTTTGTATTACACGTGTATATATTACTATATCGCGTTTTTGTAATTATACGCGTTTATTTTATCCAAGATATCTACACCGTTGATGTTAATCAAATCACGAGACTTCAAATTATAACCGGTAATAAAATCATAACTGTTAACCAAAAATAAACCCATCATATATATCTCTTTTGGGACATATATACGATGTGCAAAAATAACGCATCGTATATAAGTTCATTGTGCGTATATACGATTGACTTAAAACGCATCAATCTATACGCACAATGACTATATATACGATGTCAAACAATTGCACATCGTATATATGCCCCAAAAGAGACATACGATTCGTGTAACTTTGTAAAAAAAACAGATTTTGTGAAGGGCATTTTGGGAATATACTACTGGGTGGGGGTATATGGGGAATGGGTGGGGGTAAAAAAAAAACCAAGAGAATTTGGTGTTCAACAAAAAGAAAAAAAGAGAATTTTTTACTCCATGCCCCCATACTTGATCCGATACACCCCCAAGTTTTAGTTACTTCCCAGTTTTATCACTGTCAATTTTTTTTTTTGTCTCAAAAACTCACGCATCCCATTTCTCTTCAAAATTTTCAGAAGAAGTGTAAGTTTTTCGAATTTTCTTGAATGACCTGGATTTTTCTTTTGAGGTTCTAGAATTTTCAAACTTTGACATTTTCAGAATTCACTAGTACCGTATCCGTGCATAAGCACGGGTGATACAATATTTCTTATAATTTGTTATGAAATTATAAATACGTTGAAAATAATTAGAAAATCCTAGAAAAAAAAAAGAAAAATTTGATAAATTGCTATATTTTAAAATTTATTAATACTTGTGTTGGAAAAAATTCAAAAAAAAATTTGGTATCTTCTTATAATATTAATAATGGAGTAAAAATGAAGAAAAAGACAAAATGAGATTTAAGGTAAAATATGCACCCCGTTGGTGCTTCCGTTGACATTCCCGTTGGCACTCACTCATGTTGGCACTCCCATTGGTACTCTCGTTTGCGGTCTCGTTGCCACTTCCATTGGCACTCCCGTTGCTGCTCTCATTGTCGATTCCATTGGTAGTCTATCGTTGCTGCACTCTTTGCCACATGTTTAATAGTTTTAGATTATATTAATTAGCAATTATAGATTATTTAATTATCGAGTAGAATATTAATTTAATAATTTAACTTTCTGAGAAAAATAAATTTGAAACTTTTGTTAGAGGTAAGTTTTTTTTACAATTGGTATTGATTAAAATGATTAATTTTTATAGTTTGAGTACATTATAAAAATAATTTAAAAAAAATTGTTAGTAATAAAAAAACTATCAAAAAGTAATTATTTTTGGAAAAAATGAAAAAAATTAAGAAAAAAAATTGATGAAAAAAATTCACTTTTTATAAAAAGGGTTAAATATGTTTTTAGTCCACATAAAATACCACTATTTTATTTTTAGTCACTAAAAATTTTCATCAACTTTTAGTCCCTATACAATTTCACAATTTTTTTTAGTCCCTATAAGCTCATAATTTCAAAATTTTCATGTATACCTTTAGAATTTTTGAATGATATTTTGCATACACGTTAGGGATATTACAAATGTCTCTCTCACAACAAAAAAAGCTCACCGTAGCCCCGGAATTCAAAGGAGCAGAACTGACTGCTGGTGGAGCAATGGCTGATAGGAAGGTTGACTGACGATAGGTGTTTGGGTCGAGGTACGTAGGTCTCTTGCTGGGCCTTTGATAAGGAATGGTCGGTTTGTTAGTCTTAATCCAGCGACTGGCCTTGCTCCGAAATTTGATTCCTTCGTTAATATTTCCTTTATTTTGCTTCTTGAACTTTTTGCACTTCAAATTTTATATTTAATTCATCCCATGTTCAAAAATTCTAAGATTTTTGTTCGATAGGTTGTTTATAATGTCCGAAACATATAGACAAATCATCACATAAAAATTCAATGGTATACAGAAGTTAGCATTTTATAGGGACTAAAAGTGAAATTGTGAAATTTTATAGGGCCTAAAAGTCTACGAAAATTTTTATAGGGACTGAAAACAAAATAGTGAAATTTTATAAGGACTAAAAACATATTTAACCCTTATAAAAAAGAAAAATTGGAAAAAAATTGAAAAAAAAAAACTGGCACGCGTCATCGTGTCAATCACGTCTCAACACCCCGTGGTGCTTCCGTTGGCACTCACGTTGATGCTCTCGTTGTCTCTCTTGTTGTCACTCCCGTTGCTGCTCCCGTTGCCGGTCTCATTGTCAATTACATTGTCAGTCTCTCGTTGTCATTCCCGTTGTCACGTGTTTACTCCTTATTTTTCTATAAGATTTAATGTTAATTTAATCATATTCATGTAATTATAAAATAGTTATTTTGTAATTTTTGGTGGGGGTTAAAGTTTTTTTTTATTTAATTATTGAGTATAATATGAAATTAATAATTTAATTTTTTGGAAAAAATAAATTTGAGGTGAGTGCCACTTTTGTCATTGAGTGGAGAAATGACATTTATATCTTAGTGATGTAACTATTAAAAGGAGGGCATAAAAGTAAATTTGGTGAAAGGTTAATTGCTTCTTTTATAATAGTTTAAAAAAAAATTGAGACACCGATGCGTGTCAGTTACGCGTCAGCTGACGTGGAGGCAATTATTGCTGCTGCAGTTGATACTTCTTTTTTTACTGATTATTTTTTAGGTGACTGCCACGTTTGCCATTGAGTGGAGAAATAACATTTATATCTTAGTAATGTAACTATTAAAAAGAGGGCATAAAAGTAAATTTGGTGGAGGGTTAATTGCTTCTTTTGATGATTAGTAGATTAGTAGATTGTGTATATTGGAAATTTCAAATTACGAGTTTCTAAAACAAAACTTTAGCCAATGCCTCAAACACTACTTTTCACACATCCTAAATTTCACTTAATTAATAGTGTTACGTGTGAAAGCTAAACCATTCAATACACTTTTAGTCAAAAAAAATTCTAGAATTTAAAAATTACACTAAACCAAACTTAAACCCTTTAATAGTCTTATGATTCATAGTAATAGAATTTAATAACCTAATAACAAATTATTAAAGTAAAATGTCTAAGCAAATAACACATTGAGTTTTTAAAATTATAAAACTACTACAACATAGTATGGGTTGGTTCGGATTCACAGCTTTATTTTCTAAAATCTGTTGCCCGAAAAAACTAACACTGAGTTGCTTCGGGTTGCTTCGAGTCGGGCCAAACACACAAAATATCCAAACCAAACATATCAATTTGATTTGAATTGTGGCTTAGTTTGGATTTGCCCGAACTATTGAACACTCATACATCTGGCTGTTCTTTTTGAGATAAGCAAAAATTGTATTGATGGGGGCACTATGGGTTAGGCTGGACAAAAACCCGCCCATAAAAATACATGCAGCCCAAAAAAACCGAGTCAAAAATGGGTCCAAATGGTTTTAATTGGGTTAAATTGGGTACTGATTGGTTACATTTAGAGTTAAATTGGGTAGTCAGGGTGAACAAAAATCACCGGACCCTTGAGTGTAAATATAATAAGTAAGCCTTTTTCTTTTCTCACTTCACACTCTCAGTCTCACACACGTTCCTCTTTTCAAACCCTAGCACAGCGCCGTTTCAACCTCACCGTCACTGCTCCGTTTCATTCCAATCTTTATCATCTCATCTCGTCAAACTTCATCATCATCTTGTAAATCGTTTGTCATGGATCATGGATGAAAGCTTCAACAATGGTAAGGATCCTTATTTCTCTGTTAGGGTTTTGTTATCTTCTCATTATTTCATAATCTTAGCTCAATGTTACAGTTTCTCTTCATTTTTTTGAGATTGGGGTTGTTTAAATCGAAGTTTTTCTTAGGGTTTTCATTTTTGAAGTTTAGGGTTTTCGTTTTTGAAGTTTCTCTTCGTTAGTTATGATGTTTTTGAAGTTTCTCTTCGTTTTTGAAGTTTCTCTTCGAAGGTTACAGCTTCTCTTCGTTTTTGAGATTGGGGTTGTTGCGATTTCTGATTTGGGTTTTTAAAATTAGGGTTCTTGTTTACGTTTTTTTAATTAGGCTATGTTGATGTTTAATGTTGACTAACTCTTTTTTTTCTGTTATATTTTGATGTATCTTGGAGAGTTGCTGAGTTGTGAAACAAAGAATTGGCTGCTGACTTGTGGATCAAAGGACTTCTACAACAACTAAAAAGGACTTGTAACAATTTCTTTGGTATGTGTATTTATTTTGGTTTATTTGTGTTTACTTCTTGACTAGTGTGCTTCCTTTTGTAAGTTGATTTTGAGGATTCTTATGTTATGTTCACTTTGATCAAACCATGTATGCGTACACATGTATAATGAGTAGATGTAAACAAAAATTGTGTTTTGTGCAAGTTCTTTTGTTGATTTGTTGTTACGTATTGTGTTTTGTGCAAGTTCTTTTGTTGTGCTCTCCCATTTAAAGAACTGGTAGTGTTGATTAATTAGCACATTAATCGTTGTTTTTCTAGTTTGACAATTTTTGGTGTTCCTTCAAAGCTTTTGTCAAGACTACGATTCTATTTTCACATATTTTCATCTCAATGTAAATGAATCTGCTCCTAATTCAAGTTTTGTCTAAATATGTCAAGGCATTTTTGTTGCTTTTCAATTAACTAATCTAAGCATAAAAATGGAGGTTGAATATCCAGTTTTTGATTTAGTAATTGAATGTGGTTTGTAATTGAATGTTGTTTTCACATATTTTCACCAATTCCCTTTGAATACCGGTTCTTTCTCGTTATTGTTTACTTAGTACTCTTTTGTTGATAATTATAATTATATTACTCTTTTGTTGATAATTATTATACTCTTTTGTTGATAATTTTTTCAGGGATGGATCCTTCTAGACCAATAATACTCTTAACAACCGAAGCTATCTTTGAAAGCAGCTAACACGCCACAGACAAATAGGCGATGGTAATGTTTCTAATGCCCACGACCCTCTTCCTCCTCTTCCTAAAAAGAGAAGGGCCAATGCAAATGGTCCAAGGCGAACCTCTATTGCATGGGACCATTTCAATATACTTCCTGATGAACCAGTGCCTACTGCGGCATGCAAAAATTGTCACGTAAGGTATTTGTGTGACTCTAGGACACATGGTACCACCAATATGAAAGACCACATAAAAGTTTGTCCTGGGATTCCAAGTGCTATCTCTAAAGACCCCAAACAAACTGCACTTGCTTTTACTAGTGTGGGGGAGGGATCTAATATGATATCAGCAAGCACTAGGTTTAATGTTAAAGCTTGTAGGAAAGCTTTAGCCACCTTTGTTATAGTTGATGAGTGATAACTCTATTTTATATAGAGTATTTCATATGTTTAAACTTAGTATTTGCTCTCTTTCAAGTAATAATAAAGAGTTTATATAGTATTTAGTGTGATATATGATATCTTGAGTGATTTGAATGGTTATAGTTAGTTATAGGCCATTTTGGATATATTGTGGTATGTTTGATGTTTTGTTGATGCGGTCTCAATGCGATGCATCAATGCTCCCCTGACCGATCCTGCATCAATTCTCGCGCAACTTGGTGAATAAGCGACTGTTTCATATGCATCCACATGCAATGTGATGACCTCCTACCTGCTTCCCTGATGCCATCCAACAATGTATAGTAGGCGCCTACCATTCACACATAGCTATAGGCTTAGCTTTGAAGAGTCATCAACATAGGGACACTTGTTCCAACACCATGGAACCGCCCTATATGATTAAGTCAAAGATTTCAACATGGATAAACCTCTCGGAAAGCAACTACAGCTATGATCCACTCAAGATGACTTCAACATGAAGGAAGGAAGCACCTCACTTGAAGGCTATAAAAGGACCTCACATCTTCATTTGGAAATATATCACAATCCATAAGTTAGATCAAAATTTCAATATACATAGTTAGTTTTTATATTTTTAGAGGAAGAGGAAGGAATTCATAAATCCTCCTTTACTCATTTTCATAGTGTTTGTATAGTGCTAAGGAGTAATGCTAGTGCATTGCTAGAAGATTCATACAAAGGTTTTCAACATTTGTAACTTTACTCTTGTTGTTTCTCTTTTGTGATTTCTATATATATAAACATGGTCTATTCGGTTTATATATATCTTGCAATGTCTCTTGTTAGCTAAACCTTTCTTAGTTGGAATGTTCTAATCATTTAATGAGCTTTTAAGTAAGTATGTTGCATGTATGTATGTTTGTACTTTAGTTCTTGCTTGATAATCTTTTCAAAACTTATTTTGAACTTGATCACTTAGAATAAGTAGATTTGTAAATGACCAGACATGGCTTACAATTAAGAACTCAAGAACTAATATGGGTGAGTGTTTTACATAAAGAAAACTTTGTGAAAACCATGCTAAGTCCTAGACATAGGATAGTATAGTCCATAGGATAATTGTGGGTACTTAAAATACAAGAGTGAATTCACTTAAGCAAAGTGATACTTGTTAGGAGGCAAGATTGGCACTAACACCCCTTTCTTTACTGCATAGAACAAGGATCATAAGAGCTGGTAATGAAACTCTGAAGAAAGTGACCGAAAGGCACATAGCTAATGCAACAACATTCGGTCAAATTTGCATCACATCTTGCATCATACACTTATAAGTAAATTACTTGATGAAGACATTCCAACTAGCTTTTCTTTTACACTATCAACATTCTTTCTTAGTTTTCTAACTTAGTTGTGATCATCAACCAAAATCCAAAATTATTTTATTACTTTGTGACTTTACACTATATTACTTTATATCATTTAAAAGTGAGTTTTTCAATCTCTCGTGGGTTCGATCTTTTACTACTTGTTTTTGGACAGTGTATACTTGCACTCAAGTGTATGTGGCATTTCCACACACCAAGTTTTTGGCGCCGTTGTGCGGGATTGAAGTAAATTCTTTTAAAATTCGATATTGAGTAATTTAGTGTTGTATATAAATTACTGTTTTTAGAGTTTCATCAACAACGATTACATGGTACCTAGTATATGTACAGAACTGAAGCAGAACTCGAGAATATAGTTTAGATTTAGAAATAGAAAGAAAATTCGGAGATTGCTAAGACTCGAAGCAGAATCAACAAGCTTGCAACATGTCATTGGTGAAGAACAAAGCTCAAGGCCACACTCGGTGAGAGGAGGCCTGGATCTGAGATGCTCTTCAAGAAGAAGTTCATAGAGAAAATCTCATCCACATGGATCACATAGGTATGATTAATGATAGAGATAGACCTATGAGGATTATGCTCGATTTGATCATCAAAACATGCAAACTAGTATAAAGCAGACCTCATATTGATGCCATGCATTTTGAATTTAAGCCTATGATGTTTCAAATGCTTCAAACTATTGGTCAATTTGGAGGATCTCCTCATGAAGATCCTCATTTGCATTTAAGGCAATTTCTAGAAGTATGTAGTAATTTTATTTTTACAGTGTCGGTGAAAATGCATTTAGATTAAGGTTATTTCCATATTCTTTGAAAGATAGAGCTAAGGCTTGGCTAAATTCTTTAGAGCCTAACTCTATTCATTCATGGAATGAAATGGCTGAAAAAATTTTAGGAAAATATTTCCCACCTATCAAAAATGCCAAAGTTAAGAAATGATATTACATCTTTTAGACAAAAAGAGTTTGAGTCTTTATTTGAAGCATGGGAAAGATGGAAGGAACTTTTGAGAAAATGTCCTCATCATGGTTTACTGTTATTATTCAAATGGAAACATTTTATAATGGTTTAGAACCTCAAACCGAATCTTTGCTTGATGCATCATCCGGTGGAGTGTTATTAAATCTGTCATACAATGAAGCATGTGAATTAATTGATAGAATAGCGACTAATAGCTCTAGTTGGCCTCTTGAGAGGGTAAGTGCCCAAAAGAAACCATCAGGTACATGAAATCAATGATATATCTCGCTACTATCTGCTCAAGTAGCCACTCTAGCTAATTTGATGAAAAACTTCATACAATGCAATGCTCATCGCATCTAATGCATTTGCATCACGAAAGCTCTTATTCTGTGATGAGAACAAGTACCTCCAGGCACACCTAGTTGTGTGTCTTGTGGAGGAGGTCACTTGTATGAGGAGTGTTCTAGCAACCCTATCTCTGTAAATTATGTAGGTTATAATAGGAATAACAACCCTTATTCCAACACTTATAATCTGGTTGGAAAGATCACCCAAATTTTAGATGGAGCAACAATAGTGCACTGCACCTAGAAGCGCTCCAACTACACCAACCAACCCACGGGATTCCCGACTCAAAATAACCAAAGAAACTCTCAACCTACCACGATATTTCTCTAGAAACCATGCTTAAAGCATTTATAGGTGAATCTAGAAGCGCTAGACAAACCCAAGATGCTTCCATCAAGAACTTAGAGAATCAAGTTGGTCAATTAGCCACACTCTGTATCAAAGGCCACAAGGTGCCTTACCTTCAAATCTGAAGCTACTCCTTCCCAAACCAAAGGAAAAGAGCAGGTTAAGGCTATTTCATTGAGAAGTGGTAAGGATCTTGTAGAGTTAAGCGAGAAGGAAAGTGTAGAAAAGGGAGAAAAAACCAAAAATCAAAAGAAACCAATGCGAAGCATCTAGTGCTCTGCATCACAAGAAGTTCAAAGTCCACTACCTAAGTTAGTACTGAATGCCCTCCTCCTCCTTACCCTCAAAGACTGAAAAAAGCACATGAGGAGAAGCGGTTTGGTAAATTCTTAGAGGTACTAAAACAATTACACATCAATGTTCCCTTAGTAGAAGCCCTCCAACAAATGCCAAATTATGCAAAATTTATGAAGGATGTGCTTACTAAGAGAAGAAGATTAGGTGAGTTTGAAACAGATTGCCATGACAGAAGATTGTAGTTTGCTTATGCAAAATAAGATCCCTAGGAAATTGAAGGATCAGGTAGTTTTACAATTCCATTTTCTATAGGAAAATCCTATCTTTGGTAAAGCTTTATGTGATTTAGGTGCAAGCATCAACTTGATGCCTAAATCTATTTTTGACCGATTAGAAATAGGAAATGCAAAACCAACCATCTTTGTGACACTTCAATTAGGCGAGATGAATCAATAGCCTATCCTGAAGGTATCATAGAAGACATCCTAGTTAAGGTAGACAAATTTGTATTCCCTGTAGATTTTGTTATCCTTGACTTTGATGCGAGATAAGGAAGTGCCTATTATCCTAGGTAGACCATTTCTATTTGGTAAAACCATAATTGATGTGCGAGAAAGGTGAACTCACTATGAGAGTGAATGATCAAGAGATAAAATTCAATGTAATGAATGCTATGAAGTATCCTGCAGAGGAAGCAAGAAGAGTGTTCATCCTTATTCTCTCTAGATCAATTGGTAGAAAAACAATTTTACAAGCGGTATGATCATTTTAGCCAATGCAGATGCATTAGATGCATTTGCATTGCTAGATGATGAAATACTAGAAAAGGAAAATCGCCAATAGAAAACTCTTGTAAGGAAGTATGGGCTAGGACTTATGAACCACTCAATCTTGAGGATCCAATTCTCAAGAAGAATTTACCCTCAATAGAACAACCTCCTAAGTTAGAATTGAAGATATCTTGCTGAACACCTTAAGTATGCATTCTTAGGAACAAATGAGACTTTACTGTTATCATAGCTTACGATTTAACATCAAAACAGGAGAGTGATCTCATTAGTACTCTAAAGAAGCATACCAAAGCTATAGGTTGGCAAATGGCGGATATCAAAGGAATTAGTCCTTCTATATGCATGCATGAGTCATTTTGGAAGAAAATTCCAAAAACAGCATAGATAGTCAAAGAAGACTAAATCCTATTATGAAAGAGGTTGTGAAAAAGGAAATCATTAAGTGGCTAGATTTGGAATCATATACCCATATCGCATGCGGTGCTTGGGTAAGCCCTGTCCAATGTGTACCAAAGAAAGGGGTGTGCGAGTAATAGCCAATGAAAAGAATGAGTTGATACCAACTAGAATCATCACAGGTGGAGAATCTGTATGGATTACAGAAAACTCAACAAAGCTACCAAAAAGGATCACTTTCCTTTACCATTCATAGACCAAATGTTAGATAGATTAGCAGGGAAGGAATTTTATTGTTTTCTAGATGGCTATTCAGGCTATAATCAAATAGCCATTGAGCCTAAGGATCAACACAAAACCACCTTTACATGCCCTTATGGAACCTTTGCTTTTAGAAGGATGCCATTTGGCTTATGTAATGCACCTGCTACATTCCAAAGATGCATGATGTCCATTTTCTCAGATTTCATTGAGCAATCAATGGAAGTATTCATGGATGATTTCTCTATCTTTGGAGAAACATTTCAAGTTTGTTTAGCAAATTTGGAACAAACTCTCAAGAGATGTGAGGAAACAAATTTAGTCTTAAACTGGGAAAAGTGCCATTTCATGGTACAAGAAGGCATAGTGCTAGGACATAGAATTTCAAAGAAAGGTCTAGAGGTAGACAAAGCTAAAGTTGATGTCATTGAGAATCTACCACCACCAAATACGATTAAAGGTATCGAGGAGCTTCTTAGGCCATCTTTGGTTTCTATAGAAGGTTTATCAAAGACTTTTCAAAAATCTCAAAACCATTATGCATGCTTTTGCAACATGATGTGGAATTTATCTTTGATAACTTTTGTATAGAAGCTTTTGACAAGCTTAAAAAGGCATTGGTGACAGCACCAATTATAGTAACTCCAGATTGGAGCAGGCCATTTGAATTAATGTGTGATGCTAGTGACTTTGCAGTAGGAGCGATCCTAGAGGCAAAGATATGATAAGGTCTTTCATTCCATCTATTATGCTAGCAAGACATTAATTGAAGCTCAAGTGAACTACACAGTCATAGAAAAGGAATTATTAGCTGTGGTCTTTGCATTTGAAAAATTTAGATCATACTTAGTTGGCACTAAAATTATTGTCTATACTGATCACTCTGCCATTAAGTATCTAATTTCAAAGAAGGATGCAAAGCCAAGGCTGATAAGGTGGATTTTACTCCTACAAGAATTTGATTTAGAAATTAGAGACAAGAAAGGAGTAGAAAATCAAGTAGCAGACCATTTATCAAGGATTGAAGGAGAATCACTTGGTACACAAGGAGAAGAAATCAAGGAGAGTTTTCCAGATGAGAAGCTATTGGCAATCACAGTCAATGCAAAACATGAAACTGCATTTGCTATAAGCAATGCAGGAGCATCAAATGCATCTGCACCATGGTTTGCTGATATTGTAAATTTCCTTGCAAGCAAAGTAGTACCAGTGAGTATGACATATCAACAAAGGAGAAAGTTCTTCCACATGGTTAAACAATACTATTGGGATGATCCATTCCTTTACAAGATGTGCCCTGATCAATTAATGAGGAAATGCATACCTGAAGAGGAGCAACAAGCAGTGCTTCTGCATTGCCATTCTGCACCTTATGGAGGACACTTTGGAAGCACTAGAACAGCAGCTAAGGTATTACAGTCTGGTTATTTTTGGCCTACTTTATTTAAAGATTCATATTTTATGGTCAAATACTGTGATAAATGTCAAAGAGCAGGAAATATTTCTGATAAGCATGAAATGCCTAGAACAAATATTTTAGAAATAGAATTATTTGATGTTTGGGGCATGGATTTCATGGGACCTTTTCCACCCTCTTTTGGCAATTTATATATCTTAGTAGCTGTTGATTATGTGTCCAAATGGGTAGAGGCAGTAGCATTACCTAATAATGATGCTAAATCAGTGAGTAAGTTTCTGCAAAGAAATATATTCACTAGATTTGGAACTCCTAGAGCTATCATTAATGATGAAGGTTCACACTTTTGCAATAAGATCATAGAAAACCTTCTAGCTAAGTATGGAGTTAAGCATAAGATAGCTACAGCATACCATCCTCAAACTAGTGGACAAGCAGAATTATCCAATAGGGAAATTAAGAGAATGCTAGAAAAAATGGTAAGTCCAAATAGGAAAGATTGGTCTTTACATTTGGATGATGCTTTATGGGCATATAGAACAGCATTCAAAACACCCTTAGGAATGTCCCCTTACAAATTAGTCTATGGAAAAGCATGCCATTTACCTGTAGAATTGGAAAACAAATCTTATTGGGCTATCAAGAAGCTCAATTTCAATTTGAACAAGGCAGGTAAAAAGAGAATGATAGAGCTTGATGAGTTAGAAGAAATTAGGCAAACCTCTTATGAGAATGCTGAAATCTACAAAGCTAAGACTAAGAAATGGCATGACAAGAAAATTCACAGAAGAGAATTGAAAGAAGGAGGACTAGTTCTGCTATACAACTCTAGGTTGAAGCTATTTCCTGGAAAACTAAGGTCAAGGTGGTCAGGACCATTTAAGTTGATAAAGGTTTATCCACATGGAGCAGTAGACTTATTTGATAAAACCTCATATACTGTCTTCAAGGTGAATGGTCAGAGAGTTAAAGAATACTATGGTGAACATGTGGTGAGAGACAAAATCACCACCTATTTGCAAAATCTCTAAATGAAAAGAGGTAGTCAGGCTGACAAGACTCTTAAAACAAGCGCTTAATGGGAGGCAACCCATTGTTTTTAATTATTTTTGTGCAATTTTATGTTTTTAGTTGTTTTGCAGAAATGCAGGAAACTAATGCAATTTGCATCAAATGCACTGCATTGAGGAAAAACGTGCCCTGCATCAGAAAATTATAAACTTGAAGAAAATTGGTTAAGTGTGAATTATAAGGCTTCAGGAAGATCAAAGGAGGTTAAGTAAGATTAATGACACATTGGTAGCCAAAGCAAGACACTTGGCAAGATGCATGCGTAGCACGCAATGCTAACGGCTACCTAATAAATCCACTAACTTCCTCTTCCCCGAAACATAAAGCCTTCATTGTTACCGTTACCTCTTCATTCGCAAACTCTCACAAATTCTCTCATCTGAAACACAAACCACCCTTCCCATTCTCAATCCAAATTTTTCTCAATCACAAAAGCAATCCAAAAACCTAGAATTTCAAAGCAAAAACAATGGTGAAGAAACAATCAGCACAGAAATCATCAGGCAAGCAGGCTAGAATTCCTCAGAAGGAAAAGAAAGCCATGCATGCAGGATCATCATCATCAAAGAAAGGCAAAGCCAGAGAATCATCAATCAGAACTGATGACAATGTTCACTTGTGGAACATGCATCTATTGCCCGAGAGAGGGTATGATTTGAAGAAGGCAAGCCCATCATTCATGTCAACAGTGGCCAATCTCAATTGGGACCACTTCGTGCTACCAAGAGGAGGCTATATTGAAGACATAGTGAGAGAATTCTATGCTGGAATCACACCACAAGAAGGAGCAGAACATTCCTACACTTCCATGGTGAGAGGTAAACTTGTACACTTTCATGCCAAGAAATTGAATGAACATTATATGTTGAAATATAATGGGAATGATTTTGAGAATAGAGTGGCCAATGCCTTTAAGAAAGAAATGGAAGAAATAAGGAATAGGATTGCTATACTGGGGTTGTTTGGGAGAAATTCACACCTAATGAGATTAAGCTTAGAAGTAATTATTTGATTAATGCATTAGGTAATTGGCATCTGTTCATAGCTAATTCAATTTCGCTTTACATCACATACATATGCTATGACCAAAGAGAGATTGATCTTGCTAGATACAATTCTCTCTCAAGGACATGTAGACATAGGTAGATTGATTGCTAGGAAATTCTTGCATGTTCAAATAAGTCAAAGGGATTTCTGTTTTTCCCTTGTCTTATTACTGAGCTATGCATGAAAGAAGGAGTCCCTATAGCTGCTAATGAACAAAGGAAATTTCCCCCTGGTAATTTGAGTGCTGAAGTGAAGGAAAAGTTGAGAAATGTAAGAGGCCCTGCACCTGCAATGCAAGAGCATTACATGCAGAAGCAGATGGCAGTCTGGAAATTTCAGAATGATCAACATGACTGGCTTCAATTGGTTTTTGACAAGATCTTTGATCTTGTGGGCCAAGTGAATGCCCCTGAATTTCCTACTTGGGTACTGAGAAGTGAAGGAGAAGAAGAAGAGGAGAAACAGACTGAAGAAGGAACAAAAGGAAAGGAGAAAGTAGAGGCAGAACCTAGCACTAAGAAGAAAGTGACTAGGAAGCAATACAAAGTGCAGAAGAAGGTTGTGGTAGAACCTGTTGTGGAAGAATTGTATGATTCTGAATCTGAAGCTGAGGATGAGGAATTAAAAGAAATGGATAAGGAGTTAGAAGAAGAAGAGGAGGATGAAAGTGATGAGGAAATTGATGAAGAAGAAGAGGAACAAGCTAGAGGTGTGATCCTAGAGGAAATTGCTAGGCAGAAATATGCCAAACCCTCAGCATCAACCCAACAACCGTAAAACCCTATCACTTCACCGATTACTACAAAACACCCATCATCTCACCAAACCAAGAATCCTCCTCCATTCCAAAATCACCATTACCCTCCTCAATGATCCACCAGTCCTATCACAATCACCACCACAAACAACCCCTCCACCACCCTCTCCAAGAAAAGAAACACAAGAAACAACTCACACGGAAGAACCAATCTCAGAACACACCCCGTTATGCCAGCAGACCAAGCGGTACCTTAAACCCAAGCAACATTATTTCAAATATTGTTTTCGCTCTTGAGAAAGAGATTTTGCAGGAAAGAGAAGAAGAAGGACTCGACAAAGGAGATAAAATTGAAGAATCATCTGCGCAAAAGAGACGAGAACTCAAACTGTTGAGATGCAGAGTGATGCTCTGCATCATCACTTGTCTGCTTTGCATCACAACAGCAACAAGCTGTGCATGATGAAGCAACAATTAAAATGGTTCTCGGAAGAAATGGCTAAGCAGAAGAGGATGCTCTGCACAACACTCGAAGTTCTTCAAGCAAACTGCGGGAAGCGAGGCAAAATTAACACCAAAAAAGGAAGAAAAGTGATGCGATCAAAGCCAAGTGCGATGCATCGATTCTGCCAGAACCAATTCCTGCAACTACACCGAGTAGGAGGTGCATCTTCACCTCTGAAGCAACACCTAGCAAGCCCAAGGAGAAGAAGCGGAAGGTGAAACACACTCCTCCATCAGTGCAAAGCACTGAATTAGGAGTGGAACCAAGAAATGAGTATCATTTACATGTTTTCACCTACTACTTGCTATAACTTGTGTTAATTGCATTTTGAACTATTTCCCTGGTTGTACTAATCCCTCTCCCTATTTTGAACAAATGATTTGTCTGTTTCGACCAAATTTATAAGTGAGAGGGCACTGCAACCCCTTAAGTTTGGGGGATTTGCATGTTATGATATGTTTTTAATATGCTTTTATCTAATATGTTGTGTGTTTAATTAATATGTTTTAGATAGTAAATATATATGTTTTAAAGTAGTTTTTAGTTAGTTTAAATATTAGATGTACTTAACAAAGTAGTATCTAAATATTTTAGTAGAAAAGATCGAGCTTTTTCAAAAATATGGTGAAAGCCCTATGGATGGAATTTTTATGATGAAAAAGAGAAAAAGAAGCCTTATTTCTCGGAAAAACCAAAATTATTTTCACTTCAACACTTCAAAAGCGAGTTTGTGAAAAGAACCTTGCTATTTAAAAGATCAATCTGATGCAAGGAATTTTTGGTAAGCTTAGGTCAAAACAAGCTTTACTAAAAAGAAAGAAGAGCTTAAAGAATTAAGTTTGGGGTGTTTTATGAAAAACAAAGGCTGAATTTCAAAAGTATAAGAGTAAACAATGTAGAAAAAGAATACAAAAAGTGGACAAGCCATATCTCGAATCTTTTGAAACTATACTGTGTTTAAGTACATGAATGCATCCGGAGGTCAAAGACACTGTGCCATGCGAGGAATAAATGTATCCGGAGGATAGTTCAATAAACCGAACTCGTGCCAAAGTGCAAAGAAAAATATATGCATCTCGGAGGTCAAAGACCTGTGCCAAAGTGCATTTGCATCTGGAGGTCAGTGAGGAAGGTAATATGAGCTAGAAAAAGAAAAGCATTTTCAGTGCAGCTGCATCAATGTAAACTGCACTGAAGAAAAAGCAAAATGCAGAAAAAAATCAATGCACAAAACACTTCAAAGAAGTATTGCATTTGCACAAAAAGATCCACACAAAAAAATAGAAAATTGCATTGGCTCAAAAGCTTTGAAATATTCAATCAAGCCCTTTGATTTTAAAAACTCCCCAACACTTGAGAAAATTTTGTGAGTCTAAACTCTCTTTTGAAAAATATTTTGGTGTGACCAAAGATGAACCAATCCTTTCAAAGGCTAGGAGGAAATTTTTCACTTAGTCTTGGAACCAATCTCAACTCAGTGGGTTCACACACACACAAAAGAGTTTGAATAAATTTGGTAGTTTTGAAGAAATAAAGGCAAAAGAAAAATTGTCAAGAAATGAAGTTCATAGGGAAACTCCTCATGAAAATCCAAATCAAACTGATCTATCTTCTAGAATTTTAGTTTTTATAGTTTATCTTTGTCATTACTTGCGGACAAGCAATGGTTTAAGTTTGGGGGTGTGATAACTCTATTTTATATAGAGTATTTCATATGTTTAAACTTAGTATTTGCTCTCTTTCAAGTAATAATAAAGAGTTTATATAGTATTTAGTGTGATATATGATATCTTGAGTGATTTGAATGGTTATAGTTAGTTATAGGCCATTTTGGATATATTGTGGTATGTTTGATGTTTTTGTTCAGTGCAGTCTCAATGCAGTCTGCATCAATGCTCCTGCACTGATCCTGCATCAATTCTGCGCAACTTGGTGAATAAGCAGCCTGTTTCATATGCATCCACATGCAATGTGATGACCTCCTACCTGCTTCCCTGATGCCATCCAACAATGTATAGTAGGCGCCTACCATTCACACATAGCTATAGGCTTAGCTTTGAAGAGTCATCAACATAGGGACACTTGTATGATTAAGTCAAAGATTTCAACATGGATAAACCTCTGGAAAGCAACTACAGCTATGATCCACTCAAGATGACTTCAACATGAAGGAAGGAAGCACCTCACTTGAAGGCTATAAAAGGACCTCACATCTTCATTTGGAAATATATCACAATCCATAAGTTAGATCAAAATTTCAATATACATAGTTAGTTTTTATATTTTTAGAGGAAGAGGAAGGAATTCATAAATCCTCCTTTACTCATTTTCATAGTGTTTGTATAGTGCTAAGGAGTAATGCTAGTGCATTGCTAGAAGATTCATACAAAGGTTTTCAACATTTGTAACTTTACTCTTGTTGTTTCTCTTTTGTGATTTCTATATATATAAACATGGTCTATTCAGTTTATATATATCTTGCAATGTCTCTTGTTAGCTAAACCTTTCTTAGTTGGAATGTTCTAATCATTTAATGAGCTTTTAAGTAAGTATGTTGCATGTATGTATGTTTGTACTTTAGTTCTTGCTTGATAATCTTTTCAAAACTTATTTTGAACTTGATCACTTAGAATAAGTAGATTTGTAAATGACCGGACATGGCTTACAATTAAGAACTCAAGAACTAATATGGGTGAGTGTTTTACATAAAGAAAACTTTGTGAAAACCATGCTAAGTCCTAGACATAGGATAGTATAGTCCATAGGATAATTGTGGGTACTTAAAATACAAGAGTGAATTCACTTAAGCAAAGTGATACTTGTTAGGAGGCAAGATTGGCACTAACACCCCTTTCTTTACTGCATAGAACAAGGATCATAAGAGTTGGTAATGAAACTCTGAAGAAAGTGACCGAAAGGCACATAGCTAATGCAACAAAGATTGGTCTGCATTGCATCACATACTGCATCATACACTTATAAGTAAATTACTTGATGAAGACATTCCAACTAGCTTTTCTCTTTTACACTATCAACATTCTTTCTTAGTTTTCTAACTTAGTTGTGATCATCAACCAAAATCCAAAATTATTTTATTACTTTGTGACTTTACACTATATTACTTTATATCATTTAAAAGTGAGTTTTTCAATCTCTGTGGGTTCGATCTTTTTACTACTTGTTTTTGGACAGTGTATACTTGAACTCAAGTGTATGTGGCATTTCCACACACCAATGAGCAGCCTTTTAGAGTGGTAGAAGGTGAGGGGTTTAAACACTTTGTTAGACATTTGCAGCCTCAATTCACTCTCCCTTCTAGGCGTACTGTTGCTAGAGATTGCCTAGAGATGCACTTTCATGAAAAAGAGAGACTAAAAGCCTTCTTTAAGTCTGATTGTTCTAGGGTAGCACTCACAACTGACTGCTGGACTTCTATCCAGAATCTTAGCTACTTAACCCTCACTGCTCATTTCATAGACAATGCTTGGAATTATCAAAAACGGATAATAAGCTTTGCTGTAATCCCAAATCACAAAGGTGAGACTGTTGGTAAGAAGATTGAGGAGGTTTTAAGGGATCGGGGACTTAGGAATGTTTCCACCATAACTGTAGATAATGCATCGTCGAACGATGTTGCTATTTTATACCTAAAAAGAAAGTTGAAGAACATGGGTGGGTTACTTCTTGATGGGCAGTTCCTTCATGTGAGGTGTTGCGCCCATGTCCTAAACTTGGTTGTTAATGATGGCTTAAGAGAAATGCATCAATCCATATCTAACATTAGGAATGCTGTGAGATATGTTAGGTCTTCATCCCATAGGGCAACCAAGTTTAAGGAGTTTGTAGAGTTTTCTGGAATTGTTTGTAAAAAACTATTGTGTCTTGATGTTCAAACAAGGTGGAACTCTACCTATTTGATGCTTTCTGTTGCTGAAAAGTATGAAGTTGTCTTTGATAAGTTGGAAGATGAGGAAACTAGTTATAAGGAGTGGTTTGGACCGGATGGTATCCCAACAAGTTCTGATTGGGAAAATGTTAGGGCATTTAGTAGTTTCTTGAAAATTTTCTTTGATGCAACAAAGATTTTTTCTTCATCACAAGAGGTGAGTTTGCACACTGCATTCCACCAACTATTTCTGTCCATAGTGAGCTGAATAATGCTAGAATGAATCTAAACACTGTTTTGGCAACCATGGGTCTTGAAATGAAAAAAAAAATACGATAAGTATTGGGGAAGAGTTGAAAACATAAACCCATATCTTTATTTTGGTGTTATCTTTGATCCTCGATATAAGTTAAGATATATAGAGTGGTCATTTAAGGACTTGTATGGTGAATCATCTTCTTTTGCAAAAGAGTTACTCATCTCTTTAGAAAAGAATTTGGTTAACTTGTTTAGGCATTATAGCCTAGTTTATGAGAAAAAGCACTCTGGCCAGTCATCTCCTACTCCACCAATTCCTGTTTCACAAGATACAACCCCTGTAGTTGCTGAAATTTCTTCAGCACAAGCCAGGGCAGCATCATTTATGCAACATCTTCAAGACAAAGATTCAATTGACAAGATGAATGAGCTTGAGAGGTATCTTAGTGAACAAAATATTGTTGATGAGAAATTTCATATTCTGGTTTGGTGGAAACATAATGCAGCTCATTATTTAATACTTTCCACTCTAGTCAAAGACCTCATGGCCACACCTGTTTCCACTGTTGCTTCTGAAAGCGCATTTAGTACGGGTGGGAGAGTTGTAGACAGCTATAGAAGTTGCCTTAAACCTGAAATGGCTGAGGCTTTGATCTGTACTCAAAATTGGTTGAGGCCTTCCATTTGCCAATTCAAAGATCTTCAACTTGATGAAGAGTATGAAATATCTGAAAGTACTGTAAATGGTAATTTTCTTGTATTTTTTTGGCCTGAATTAGTTTGAGATCAATGTCTTTATTCATTTTAATATAATTCTTATTTTTTATTTATCATATAGAATTTGAAATCGGATCTGCAAATACTGGTGTGGCTGGAGGAGGAACTGCTGGATCATCATCTCAACCACCGCCTTCGGGCCGTGGATGAGAGTTCTTTATTTGTTTTCCAGAGTTACCACATTTTGCTTTTTTGGAGTCTGTCATGACTCGGTGTGACCCAAATTCAAAACCATGCCTAACATTGCAGCTCAAAGACATATATGACACAACCTTCAATTCTGATTCTAGTTTTGGTTCTGTTCTACTTATTTAGTTCTCTTACTAATTTTCTGGTTTTATACTTCATCTCTATTATGTTTTCTGATTCTGATTGTTTTTAATTGCTATTAAAAATCTGTTTTATGATTATGTTCAGTTGGTTGGTGCTTCACTTTGGTGGAAATGAAAGAGGATCCCTTAAGCTACCTTTTGATTCTCTTGCTGGTGTGTATATTCAATATGTACTTCTTACTAGTCTCTCAAATCTATTCTGTTTTGTGATACTGTTTGCTATTATAAATCTGTTTTGTTATTATGTTCAGTTGGTTGATGCTTCATTTTGGTGGAAATGAAATAGCGATCCCATAAGCTGCCTTCTGATTCCCTTGCTGGTATTTGTTTTTAAAGTCCCGCATCTGCAACTAGTATTATTGGTTTGGTGATTTTAGGATATTCTAATATTGTTAATCTATGCATTTTTCAGGAGGGTGGAAGAAAGGAATGTTGGACTGTATCATGGTTCACACATGAAGGATTCACATATTTGGTTGTGTCTAATCTATGATGTTTAAATTTGTTTTTTGAACTTCACTTCGGGTTATATTCTGCCATAGTTAGAGCAGTTAAACCAACTCTCATACGAGCTCCGGGCGGTTCATTCATTTGACCATAGACTAGAGCTACTTTTGATTCTGCAATATTTTTTTCATTAATTACTCCAGATTCTTTCATTTCCATATAAAGATCATTTCCCTCACGAGTACGCTCACCTACTCCACCAAATACGGATACACCTGCATGAGCTTTGGCGGATAGCGGGAATCGAACCCGCGTCTTCTCCTTGGCAAAGAGAAATTTTACCATTCAACTATATCCGCATTTTTCTTTTTCTCGTCCTTGTACGTAATATATTGATTTCTAGTTGTGCAGAGTTGTGTCTTATATCATATCTATTAGGGATAATTAATTTCTATTCTATATAAGTATAGAATATCTTAGTCTTTTTTTTTTTTTTCGATAATCGAATTGCAAAATAGTATTATATTATTAGATTATAATATATATATTATATAATAATCAAAATAAATTAATTATAGATTTTTTCGATGAATAGTAAGAATATTAAAAGAAAATAAAAGAATTCTAATTAATACATAGTCTTTCGAAAATCTATTTATAGACTATCTATATATATATTTTGAATATATTAAGTATACGATAGAATTCCAATAGAAGAAGTTTGACCCCTCCCTATAATAATAATGTTGAAGTTTTCTTTATTTGTGGGGTCTTATGTGGGGTCTTATATATTCCATTTGATGTGCCTCACAACCCGAAATAATTCGGGGGGAGGGGTCATTTCGTTTTTTGATCTAGAATGAATAGTTTCAAGAGATGTGGTACCAGAATCAAAGAAATTGTGTTGACAAAGTTTGGCATAGATCTGTTTCTTGGTCATAGAACAAAGTTTTTGATCTTCACCAACAAGGATTTTATTGACAAGAAATTTGTAGCTTGAAGGCAACTTTGATTCCCAAACAAAGTCGCTTAAAGAAGCTCTATGAAAAGTTGTATTAACTCTTGCCAATTTACAAATCTCTTGAGGATCAAATCTCATCATCATAGAAGATATACAACTCTCTAGATAATTTTTGATAGAGATATCGCCCGTTATATCAAAAAATTCTTTTTTACATGTGTTGTCATTATAAGAAATGGTTTGGTTTTTGTTTGTTTGGAATGGTGATCTATATCCATAAGTATATGAAGATTTCTTATCCGCATAATTAAGATATTTATATGACAAAAGATCATATCTATATTGTTTTTTAATTTTTTTTTGAAAATCTAATAAGTCCACCTTTTCGTTTTTGTCAAAATCTAATAAGTCCACCTTTTCGTTTTTGTAAAGAATTAATCGGGTTTTGTCATAGGAATCATAGTGGGTTAAATCTTTATTTTGAGCTGTAATTAACTATTGGGCTGTAATTAGATATTTGGGACAAATTTGTTTCACTTAGACTTGGTTTATGGCTTCTAGTACTGCTAAATGACTGTTAAGTATATAGTACTAGACATTGGCTTATGGAATGTTTAATTATATAGCCACTACTAGGCTGTTATATTGTTTAATGAGACACTCAAATGGTAATTGAAGCAGATTTATCAGTTTCAGTTGAATATAAAAACAGCTACTATGAAAATATGAAGTTGATTGAATGTATACAAATTTCAATATTTTTAGAGCATTGAAAATTCAATTTGGGCAATTGAATGTGTAAAGGTCATTATTTTTATTCAGTCAGATTTTTTAGAACATTTTTGTTTAGTTCTTTGGTCAAAAGGAACAGCAGGTTTTTTTAAAATTTAAAAAACGAAATTTGGGCCTGTTGTGGCCCAACCCGAGTCTAACCACCCAGTATACCCGCCCTATCCGATAAACCGAACCCGCGCTAACCGAAGTTACAATTGGGCGGAATTGGGCCTGGCTATGTCAACCGTGGTTTTGGGCGGTTGTCCATTTTGGGCCCGTAACCGCCCGTACCCGCCCGATGTCCAGCCCTACTATGGGTGCACCAATCCCATTTACATTAAAGAAAGGGGGAGGGCCTTCTCAAAACCTCCTTGGGCCAAAATCCAGTGGGAAAAAGAGTACCTCAAAACGGAATTCGGTTGCTAACAATGTGCATGTCAACCCACCGTTTCTTCCCCTTCTAAGCATTGAAGTGGATTAGACCACCACATTGAAATAGAAATAGAGGAGTCTAGCTTCAATCTATAAACACACCAACTCCAAGTTAAGCTTTTGATGCTGGTCACCACGGATTCAGCATTTGATTCCTCGTTGTTAAAAATACCACCATTCCTAGGAAGCCACACACTCCAACATGTTGTTAACCAGAACATGTGCTTCGTACGCTTCGCCTTCTTCCCTTTGCGTAAGCGACCACATCTAACGAAGAAGTCAACAATATCCAGGGACATGTCGAGGTCAACTCTGAGCCAAGAGCCAACAAGCTGCCAAACGAAACGAGCAAAGCTACAACTGAGAAACAAGTGGCTGGCTGACTCACAAAAGTTACTGCATAGCGAGCAGCTAGCCTCCTGTTCAGAATGGAGGACATTTCTGTGAAGTAATTGGTCACAGATAGGCAGAGAATCAAGCAAAAGACGCCACCCAAAGACCGCAACCTTCGAAGGAACAATCGATGTCCACAACGCCCCCAATAGGCGCTGCTGAACTAAAGGAGGCGTAGAAATGTTGCTGCAGACCAGCATCTGATATGCTTACTTCACCGTGAAACTCTTAGACTGATCCTGCAGCCAAATCCACGTGTCTCCTTCCCTCTCGTTGGAGTTACCGTTTGCAAAATACTGTCCAAAATCTCACATTCTAAAACGCGGACAGAATCCGTAAAAACATACCACAGTTTGTTCCAACTCCAAGTATCTCCATGCCAAGACCCGAACTCTGTGACTATAACAAGTTGCTGCACACCTCCATTAAACAATAAGGGAAAGACTTTGAGCAAAGACTCAGTACCTAACCATCCTTCCAAAAGTTTATTGAAGCGCCATCATCCAACGCTCTTTTAATGTAACAAGCGAACCTTCTCGGTTCCTCTAAATTATCATCCAAAGTCACCATGTCTCTCCACCAAATAGAGCCATAATACCGGCGAGAGTTGCCTACAACCGAGTCATGAATAAAGCAAGAAGCGAATTCCCCGTATCTATATCTCAACAATCGACTCCAACTCACATTACTATTCGTCAATAGTGGCGTATATAGGACCCTGGGTCAGGGTGTGCAAAAGTTTTTAAACGCACACATTGCTATAAATATAACAAATGAGGAAGAGAAGAAAGAAGAACATGCTCGAGAGTAAGAAAACGTAGGGAGAGAGAAAATTAGAAATGTGTAAGAGTGTGAGTAATTGTATCAGTATGATGTATTGGATAGGTACAAAACTAGGAGTTTCAGTACAAACAAATATTTCCAAGGTGTGCAAAATATTTTTTTAATAGGATATTGGTGTTAATATTATTTTTTAATAGAAGTATTGGTATTAATAATATTTCTTCAGGATGTGCGGCTCACCACTCTGGGACATATGTATATCCACCACTGTCCGTCAAAGCCCTCCACTTCTATTTAGATAAAAGAGCTATATTAAATAACTCAAGATTTTTGATTCCAAGACCGCCATCTTTTTTTGACTTGCAAACTCTATCCTAAGCCACCCAATACATTCCTTATCTCCCTCCATGATTCCCCAAAGAAAGTCCCGTTGAATTTTAACCATCTTCTTAATAACCATCTTCCATTATCTGGCTGTTGTTTAGATGTTAGTTTTTTTTTTTGTCAATTTTTTCAATTTTTAATTTGTGTACTCGTTAAAATAATTAAAATTTTGTGACAATGACAATATACATTTTAGCAGTAAATAAAGCATACCAGAATGTATGATTCCTTTCCCCTCATTAATACAACATTTTCTAAATTGTACAAAAATGTGTATTGACCCATGTGGCAATGACTTGGCCAAGTTGATGATTTAGTAAATAGATAACTGAAAGCAAATTTCCTACTAAACACTTAGATGAAAATTTGGAAACGTAATCTTACTTTTCCTTCCCACAAAAAAGATTTTCAGCAAAGGGAATGTTACAGTTGAACATGATGATAAATGTGATTCACACTTTCTTTTTTCTGTTAACCAATACTAATAGCATTATATATCATAGTCAATATTAAACCAATTAAGTAGTTTATTAAGAATCCCAATGAAGATAAGCACCTTCTTTTATCAAGTTTCCAAAGTAATGTGAACAGTGTGCTGCAATTGAGAAAATTTAAAACCAAGCCAACACACTACACAACTTTGCTGAGTAGTACTTTATAGTTTATATTCATCATCATGTTAAAACGAGATTTCTTTTCTTTATCTAATTAATTAAATATAGTTTTTTAGGTTTACGAAAATGTAGAAAGTAGGGAATGGTGGCCACAAAGCAATTATTAATATATGGTGGCCGCATATTGGATGAATGTACTAACTCAAAACACTAATGCAAGGGTCACAAATTGAACTTAATCGAATAGTTTGATTTTTTCCCCCGCATTTTTTTTATACGTAGACGGAGTGGTCACAACCACTAGAAACTCACACACACAACTGTGAGGTTTTGGGTTCGAACCGGCAACATTGTATCCAGCCTAACAATTTCGATAATTGTCAGTGGAGTTAGGCCTTACGGATCCCCGCATTTTTATTGATTATATGTATATGAACTTAAAAAGTAGCACTACTCTAGTATCAAAGTCTTCTCTACTTTTCTTCTCTTTCCCTTAAACCAAACAACACTCTTAATCTACTCAATTTCTCATTTTTTTTCTCTTGCTTTACTATCTCTCACCTCTTTCTCTCTTTTTCTTTCTCTTCTAAACCAAACGCACTATTAATGACTCAGGCAAAGGGGGAAGTTTATTTATTTTGGGGTAAAAGTTGTTAACAAAAATATCATTGATCAATTAGAGATTTTTGTTAACAAAAATCTCTAATTGATCTAGTCTATTTGGTCATATGGAGTTGCATCAGGAGTTGCCTCAGATGATGTTGTTGATCATATGGCAATTGATACTCCTGCACATTTTTTGCATGAGTATCAATAGCCATATGATCAACAACGTCATCTTACACATCACACCAAAGCTTTCCTATAACTCTTATGTCAGATGCTACCACAATGTTAGAAGTTGAATCAGTCTCTGAGGCTTTTTGTGAATCTAGCTTGGCAGTGGGAGATTGATTGGAGGATGAGGCTGTTTCCACATTACAACCACTAACAGTTGGTTTCTGGCGCCAGAGGTACCCTCATCTGAACGAAAGAGTCTTGGACAAATTGAATAGAATCTGATTTTACATTAGCTTTCATGTTAAGAGTCCCACATCGGACGTGATATGGCCTGAAAAAGAGTTTATAAGTGGGAGGCATACCTCACCTTACAAGCCAGTTTTGTGGGGTTGAGTTAGGCCTAAAACTACATTCTAAGATGGTATCCGAGCCAATCCCAAGATTCGTTGGGCCACTCGTTATCGAGGCCTGAAAAAGAGTTTATAAGTGGGAGGCACCCCTCACCTTACAAGCCGATTTTGTGGGGTTGAGTTAGGCCTAAAACCACATTCTAAGATTGCATGGCCACTTCTCTAATCACATGAGGTGAATATTCCCCTTTCTTCCTATTCAAGCCTTTAAACTCTTCAGTAGTTAAGGATTATGATCCAAACTGTCTTGATGATTAACAAATTCTTTATTCACATTTGTTTGAACATTTAACCCGAGTCTTCGACTTATGGTTCACTCCATTAGGAACTAAAGATTTTTTCTGAGACTTTTTGCTCCTTATTATTTTCCACACTAGAGTGCATCCTTTTATTACAAATGCTAGTGGTATGACCAATAGTCATGTAGTTCATACAAAAGAATGGCAAATTTTCGTACTCTATGCCAACAAAGAAAGCATAACTTGACCTCTCAACTAGATTTTGATTTCTTAGCTGTGATTTCAAATATATCAACTAGGATTCGAGCAAAATGACCAAAATATCTACCAAAAGAGCTTTTACTTGTTGTATCATTTAGACTAACTGGTGTTCCAACAGTACTACTAACAATTGCAAAAAGAATTTTGGGACGCCAATATTCTTGAAGAAGACCTACAATCCTAATCCAACATTGTGCATGTATTGCAAAAAGAATCTTGACGAATTCCTTCGACAATCTTCGCGTCATCTGGTGAGTACTGGTCGGTTGAGATCGTCTGATGATGAACAAATTTTAATCAATAATTCAAATTATTCTTGTAGTGCATAATGGGGTGTCTAACTACTTTGTTTTGGGTGATCAAATATGAATATCATGTAGAAGAGGTGGTGGGGGTGGGGATGATAGATACATATGGGCAAGCAAGGTGGCTATAATAGGGTTTTGATGATTGAGCAAACGACTCTTTTGTCTCCACTCTGTCACTATGGTTTGCACTATCAAAAGCATTACTAATAAAGAACACCACGACATTCACACTAGACGCTCCCCCTCGATACTAGCTCATATCTACCCCATCTTTTTATGGCATCAAAGAAAAGTAATGTCCATGTAAGTTGAGAAGCCTAAAGTTTCTGCTAGAAAATAATATTAAAACAACTATATGTGTGAACCTTTGAAAGCATCTATACACTAAGGGCTCTGTTGTCTACGGGGCCAACAACACACATTTAGTTTCATTCTGTTTTGTGGGATTTTTATTCTTTTGAAAATGACCAAAGCTAGCAGAGAGGGACTAATTACATCATTATACGTGCATGCGATCCTTGGTAATTATGAGTGCTATGACTTAGTTTAATTAGGAAGAATCAAAGTGATCATTGGTTGGGACTTGTGCATGATCTTGATTACTGAGCAGACACCTATGATTTGCAAGGTGTTTACGTATAAATATGTTGTGTAGGCGCCATCATTTTTATTTTCCTGGCTTCACTTTTTTGTAGTCTTTTCTTTACTTGGTTTCATTTTTATTCACCTATATGTCAGTTATTGTTTTTCATCAAGACATACATTGTTATAAGATTTCAACTTTTGATAAACTAAACACTTTATATAAATCAATAAAAATCATATGAATGCTGTTGATACGAGTGTGAAGTTGTAGGAGCAAATTACCAACTCCATATATATGTTGGTGAGACGATCTATTCACTATTTTATTGAAAGTAGGGGTGACAACTTCTATCCTGTCGATCTCTCGCTAGATCGCCCCATTCAAGCCCCAAGAGTGGAAGTTTTCTCCTTTGGGACGGAGGAGAAAATCTCTACACAGTCAATTTGGAAATGGGGACGAGGAGAAAACCCATTGCGGAGACCCACTGTTGTATACATAATGGGTTCGTTTGGATAAACAACTTAATTGAGCGCTTATGGCATAAGCGTTTATCATATAAGTTCTTATGTATAAACTGTTTATATAATAATAGATGAAATAAGGTTAAACTATTTTTTTATAAGCCATAAATTATTTTCATAAGCTATCATTTGGAGCTTAGTTATAGAAATTAGCTAAAAATACTACAACAGATTTAGGGGATGGGAAGTGCTTTTTTTCATCTATGGGCAGCGCTTTTGAGCGCTGCTGAATGCGGCGCTGCTGATTTTACTCCAACAATGGTCAACGCTCCCTTAAAAGCGCTACCCATTGCGCAAACGCGTCCTCAGATATGCAGCGTTCCCTAAAAAGTGCTACCCATTGCGCAAACGCGTCCTCAGATAGGCAGCGCTCCCTAAAAAGCGCTACCCATTGCCCAAACGCGTCCTCAGATACGCAGCACGCCCTTGCAAGCGCTCCAAACCTGTCCTCCTATAGGCAGCACTTCATTAAAAGCGCTGCCCATTGCCTAAATTTTTATTTTTTTTTTATTTTTTTCTGTTTTGTGTATTTTCTTTTTATATACAATTTACCTGGTCATATGCAGCCAACACAATCCAATCAAATTCATATATGTATACTTAAACACACACACACACACACACACACACACACACACACACACACACACACACACACACACATATATATATATATATATATATATATATATATATATATATATATATATATATATATATATATATATATATATATCATTAGCTAACAAATTACAATACATAATCAAAACAAACTCTCTATATCCAAATGCACCAATATGTCAACATAAGATGGACCAAAACAAAATAGCTAACAAGTTACATCATCTAATTCATTTGTCCAAAACTAGCTATTTGAACCAAAACTAGCTAACTTAATAGTATCCAAATCAAACTCTAAAAAAACGGGAGACATAACCGCACCACTCTCCCCTAAGCTCAGCAAGCTGCTCAACAGAGTATGTCCGGCACTCACAATCAGGAAAATACTGAAATTATATAAATAAATAAAATTAGAATTGAAATGGTTAAAAGGAAATAACTACTATTAAATCAAAATCATATTAAAATATATTGTAAGTAGCTAGCTACCTGACGAGGGATAGTCGTTCTCTTGTGGGTAATAATATTCTTCATAAATTTCATGACGTAATACCCACAATCAATGTTATTGAATTGTTTAGGACACTACAAAACAAAAGATTAGTTAATTGATAAATTTAATTGAATACATTTTTTGACAAAATAATGTATTCAAATGTATAAGTTACAAACTTACAATTATAGGTAACCATTTGACCATTAATTTTTTTCACTCCCCAATATGTACTCAAACAAATGAACAGAATGTCATATAACTATATTAATAAGAATACATACATATATAAGTAAAACTAAGAAATATGCAAAATGAATGAAATAAACACACCTATTAAAAATGTCCACCATCTCGTAGCATGCCATCTTTAATCCTTTCATCCTCATGCCATGTCAAGTGTTTTGCATCTTCTGAATTACGGTACATGCGCCTAAATCGAGGAATTATGGGAAAATACCACAACACCTTTTCTGGAGCAGATTTTTTCTTTTTATACCGTGATACATTACATTTAGGACATGACTTTAATAATGCATGCTCATTCCGAAATAGAATGCAATCATTGGGACAAGTGTGTATCTTCTCATAGTTCAAGCCATGGACCCTAACATTTGTTTTGCATCATACGTCCGAGAAGGGAGCACATTATTTGGCAACATTTCTTTCAATAGTGTGAGTAATTCAGTAAAGCTCTTATCCGTCCATCCGTGGCAAGTTTTCAAGTTATACAACTTTATCACAGCCAATAATTTTGTGAATTCAGTACAACCCTCATACAACGGCGTCTCTGCATTCGTTATCAAATTCTCAACATTTGAGGATGGTCATTAAGATCGTCTTCAAAAGCCTTTGCCATCTCTTCAAATTCGTCCCCAACAAATGTAGGTATTTCGGTGTCAACCGGTGCACATCTCTCAGTACTATTACCCATATTCGAAGATTCAACTCTTTCCTCACCATGCATTGTCCAACAAGTGTAAGTTTGATCAATTCCATTACCCTTTGAATGTCCTGTCAACTCATCTGCATTAACTGATTTTTACATAGCCACAACTTAAACAGGGACATATCATATTACTAGATGTTCCTAAGTGCTTAACAACACAGTTCACAAAATAATCCACTCCATCTCTATATTCCTTGGATAGACGATTGGCAGACATCCACTTTTTATCCATAATGTCTCAATATCTATAATAAATTCTGATAAGAGAACTTAAGCCTAATATATATATATATATATATATATATATATATATATATATATATATATATATATATATATATATATATATATATATATATATATATATGAAAAACACACAATTTACAATTTTATTGAAGCGAAGACATTCAACTAGTAGTTTCAAATAAATAAATCAAAGATTTTGATGTCTTCCATATAGTCATTAATTCTTGATATAAAAAAAACAAAAGAACAACAAAAGTACCTGAACAAGTGGAAGTAACAATGACAAACTCTCCAACCAGCTGTGAACTCGAACTAGAACGAGCTCTCGAAACCTAACAAAAAATTCGCATATTCGATTTAGGCATATTCAATTTTACTAATATAGATCACACACACTTGCTTACAAAAATCAAAATGATCCTTTCAAAATCAAAATCTCAACAAAACCAAGCAAGAAACACTTAAATTTTTAGTAGATTGGAGAATCAAAATGTGTATAAACAAACTACAAAATAGACGACACAATATAATAATAGAACACAGTACAAGTCATTAACACAACTCAATGCTCTAAAGGATTTAAATCAGCTCCCATTATTGCAAGAAACACAATGCTTTTCCAATTTTTATCTGTTACAAACTTACAATGTGGCATTGCCATTGAAAATTGATTAAAGACACACATGCTTTTTAGGCAAGAACTAAGTGATTAAGAGCTAAGAACTACATTTCATGGAACCAATCATTTTTATATCTAATAGCAATAGCAACAACTACATTGCGTAGAAAAAATCATTTTTATATCTAATAGCAATAGCAACAGCTATCATTTTTATAAAAAAATCTAATATCAACTTCTTTACAAAAAAAGGGTCTATAATACCAAACTACAAATTGAAGGGTCTATAATGCAGATTTTCATTGAGAGTTAGCAGATCATCAGAAACCACTTCAAACAACCTATTTGGGGAAATTGGGGTATCTGAATAACTCTTCAAGTTCAATCCTTCTGCAAGGTCTTTAAATGCTTGAGTTCCATCTATGCAAAATCAAACCAAAACATTCAATACCTAGTTCAATTACTATAAGCAATTGAGTTTAAGGACTACACAGTAACAGTGCAAAATTTTTAACACCTTCATCCACTTTGTTATACTACTTTCTAAAATATCTCAACAAATATCTAAATGCTGAAGGTACAAATGTGGAAGTTTTAATTTAACAGTTACTTCACTTTGGTTTTTTCTCAAACACCTTGTATGCACAAACACATTCAACTAATTTTACACATCACTACCAAACACATTCAACTAACGTTACACATATCAAACACATTCAACATATTCCTCTCCTATCCAATATTTTTTTCACACATTCAACATATTCCTCTCCTATCAAACTACATTCATCTCTAACCTAACAAAAAACCTAAAAAACAAAAAACATTAAAGGACTAACCTTTGAGAATGAGAGTGAGGGAGAGGTGAGAGAACGAGAGTGGGTTTGGGGTTTTGTGGGTTTTCTATTTGGGGTTTTCAGAGAACAAGAGTGAGTGAGAGTGGGTTTGGAGAGAACAAGTGAGTGAGAGTGGCTGAACTGAGAGTGAACGAGAGAGGGAGAACGAGTACCTGAGAGAACGAGCTACAGAGAGAGAGAGAGAGAGAGACGTAAATTTTATTAAAGGCGGATGGGCAGCGCTTGTTAAAAAGCGCTGGGTATTGGGTTAGCGCATTTAGGATGGGCAGCGCTTGTTAAAAAGCGTTGGGTATTGGGTTAGCGCATTTAGGTTTAGGCTGCGTTTGATAAAAAGCGCTGGGTATTGGGTTAACGCGTTTAGGTTTAGGCGGCGTTTGTTAAAAAGCGCTGGGTATTTCTAGCGTGATGGGTAGCGTTTAAGGGTAAGCGTTGGGTATAGGCTAGCGTGTTATTTTGATTGGCAGCGCTTTTTGTAGAAGCGCTTCTTATTGGCTAGCGTGTTTTCTTGATAGGCATCGCTCTATGAGGAAACGCTGCTCATTGGTTACTTGTTATGGCCTAAACCAGCGTTTTAAGACAAAACGCTGCTCATGGTGGCGCTCTTTTTTAGCCTATCTGGCGTGTACAGTTTACGAACATGTTATAAGCTATTTTCGTAAGCTCTCCAAACAATTTCACAAGTGTTATGCCAGTAGATAAGCTCAAATAAGCGCATCCAAACGAGCCCTTTACATAAATAAACTTTTATAGATGTTATTTTATATTAAAAATAATTAGTTGTTTTAGTCTTTAATGAGTTTAAATTAAAAAAATTAATAAATGATTAAAAAAGGAAAACTTTTATGTTTTTATTCTTAATTTTATATATTTTTCATATCAAAATATAAAAGGAAGACTAACTTTTACATTTTATATATTAAATATAAAACTTTGTTTATTAGTCATACGTTTATATTATTTTTCAATTTTATAATATTTTAATTTAATTTTCTGACAACATTTAATGATTTTTCAGGGTCCCGTAGTCCCTTGGGGATCTGTGGAGAGAAGACGGGGTAGAAAAACACTCTGGTACAGGGAACACCGATGGGGCGGGAGACAATTTGGGGGGTAGGAACAGGGAGTGGGGGAGTACTCACCACCCCGTCCTGCCCCAGTATTTTTTGTTTTTCATTCCTCTAATATGATTTTTTTCGATGTTGAATTTCTTCTTATGATTTATGTATATGAATATGTGTTATGATTTATGTACCCATATGAGCCTGTTTAAAATCCCTTTTTTGGAACATTTTTTAGTTTTCAAAAATTTCAAATGAACATTTTTTTTGTTAAATACTATCATACTGTTAAAAATTTCTTGTTAAACAGTTATTATCTTTGTTAATATATATACCCGATTTTAACTTTAAATACTATCGTAAATGCATTGCCCTTGTAAAATTTGAGAGGCACTTTGAGACAATAAACTTTTCATACTACATGGATGTTTTGCCACTTTGCTTTAGCTCACGTCTAGATGGAAGAGAATGCTCAAAGATCTGACATTGCGTATTGAATGCTCAGAGATATTCCATTGTCCTTAATTCAGTCTCAAGTTGTACGCCCTCCACTCGTCAATTGGAAGATTTCGATAAACTTAGAGGTTTTATTGAGTAAGGATGCAAATTTTAAGAGGAAAAGGAACAAGGATCGATGCACAAAGGTTCAACATCGACTAGGGAGCACCTTTCAATTGTAATTTTGTATTGTATACTTAACATTGTCACACTAATCTACATGGATGTTTTGCCACTTTTTTCGTTTTTTCCTTCTCTCAAAGATGATCCTTCTGATATTGTTTCATAACATGATAAATGCTTAGTTCTGATTCTGAATGAATACACGGTCTATCTAGGTTGATATATATATATATATATATATATATATATATATATTTCTCATTTTAATTTTGTATTGGTACTTTTATATTAATTAGCTGACATAATCTTTATTGTGATCAGAATTTTTTTGCAATAAACGTTTGTTTCTTAATATTGGGTTCTACTTTTTATTACTTGCAATGTTCTTGTTTTTATAATTTGTGTTTGTGCTTTTGATTCCAAAGTTGTTGTTGAACAGGAAAATGAAAAAATGTATTATTTATTTAAAAAAGATGTTTTGACGTTAGTTTTTCACTAATAATCGACATAGAAATCACATTATTGTAGATTTTTAAGTGTTTAAAACGACAATTTTCCGCTGGTTGTTCATAGAATAAGCATTGAAAGTCTTACTTAGTACACTTGTAGAAACCACACCACTCTTTAACGGGTGTGGAAAGTCTGATTTAACCGGCATTATATCCATTTCCTTTATTAGTGTATGTTTCTCTGTGCATGTGTTTTAGTATTGAATGGGGACAATGAGTGCCTCAAGGACTTGATAGTAGTGCTATGTCTTGTATTCAGCATCAAATCCTCAAAAAACCACCTATGGGATCACCATCATTCTCACTTTTGAACCCTTATAACCCTCAAGAGGCTTGTATATATAACTTTTAGAGCTACCCCACGAAATATGGTTAATTTTACAACCAAAAGATTTGAATTATTAATAAGGTGGATCATCTTTCTATTGTCACATGGCCACTAAAAGCTGAAAATTCCAAATTCCCTAACAAAAAGAGAAGATAAAGTGGTAGATTACACATCTTACAGAGAGACCCCTAAAGCCCTACCATTTATTTAGAGGGAAAAAGTATATATAGCTTTTTGGTTATATACTTAGGATTCCTCACTCATCTCACTTTAAGGGCATTTTTGTTTTCAAATAAAGGAAGTTCGTGGGGAAGGTTTATATTCTTTAATATGCAAGATAAGGAAAACAAGAGATGTAAAGGAAGCTTCATGGATTAGTATACACATTGAAGACAAAAATAAAGGCAGCTCAGTCTCAGTGCACGGTTGGTCCCCATTGATATGTTGGTGCACATGCATGGCATCCTTTGATAGGTCTACAAAATGCTTACTACAGTTTAACATAACTTTAGATTTAGTGACCATAATTACTATGGTTATTCATTTTCATGCATGTCATAATAATAAGTGAATTATAAGCTAACCCAAACTCCCATGTATACTATTTGGCCCTCGTGTTGAAGGATCGATGTTGGTGGGAACCAAATGGCATTATAAAATCCAAAATTGTCATAGTTCTCCAACTATTTGTGGCCAATGGAATTGCATCACGTCTGGCCGCGTGCCCCGATTTGCGGATTTGGTACCATTCATATCAAGAAAATAAGGAAGTGCTAAATATACAAGTCTATTGATATTTTTGAGAAGTACATATATTTTTTAATAGGCATATGCAGGGAATGACTCCTCCGCCAACAAGCACTACGCCAGATCTTACAAAAAAGGTCACCCTCTTTAGTAGCGCTTTTTTTAATAAAACGCTACTTAAGCTAAAAACACGGAGGGGATTCAGTAGCACTTATAAGAGAAACACTACATTTTGTTGGAAACACGCTGGGCAATGGGAGTGCTTAGTGAGAAACACTACTTTTTGTTGAAAAGACGTTGGGCAATGGGTAGCGCTTAGGATCAAAGCACTACTTTTCGTTGAAACACGTCCTTCGATGAGGAGCGCTTCCTGCAAGAGCGTTACTTATGATCAAAATGTGTTATCCAATGAGAAGCGCTTTTTATGCGAGCACTACCCATTGTTAATTTTTTAATTAGTTCATTTTCCTCACTCCCTCACGTTCTGTCTGAACGTCTCTCTCTCAGATTCGCCTCCCACTCTCATTGGAACCATCTCTCAGCGCTCTCCCACTCTCAAACCCAGAAACCCATTCGCCTCCCACTCTCATTCCACACTCTTTTCCTCAAATCTATCTCTTTAATTTGCGCAACCTCAAACTCCCCAAACCCGTAAACCCCTCAAACTCATAAACCCCACTCTCACCTCCCCCTCAAACCCCTCACTCTCTTCGTGACGTCTCTCTCCGACCCAAAATCAGACTCTCTCGACACAGGTTCTTTTAGAAGCTCATCTTGTGGATTTGGGTACCCCTAGAGTTTCGATTTGTCTAGGAAGTGAAGAGTAGCTTGTTGGTGATTCACTAGTTTCGCTTAGAGGTGAGTTCTTGATAACTCTATTTTATATAGAGTTATTCATATGTTTAAACTTAGTAAATTGCTCTCTTTCAAGTAAAGATATGGAGTTTATATAGTATTTTGTGTGATATATGATAACTTGATTGATTGACATGGTTATAGTTATTAATAGGCCATTTTGGATATATTGTGGTATGTTTGATGTTTTTTTAGTGCAGTCTACAGATGCTCCTGCATCAATGCTCCTGCATCAATGCTCCTGCATTGATCCTGCACTAAATCTGCATTACTTGGAGAGAGCAGTTAGCCACTTGCACATCCACTTGCTCATCCACTTGCAATGCTGACCTCCTGCTTAGTCCCCTAAAGCAAGACCACTTTATATTTCGGCGCCTACCATTCCCACATAGCCATAGGGAAAGCTTTGAAGAGTCATCAACATAGGGACACATGTTCATATCTCATTGGACCTCCCTATACTCTTGATCAAATATCTCAACTTGGGGAACAACCTCCGAAAAGTAACTACAGCTCGATCCTCTCAAGATTACTTCAACATGAAGGAAGGAAGCACCTCTCTTGAAGACTATAAAAGGACCTCACATCTTCATTTGGAAATATATCACAATCCATAAGTTAGATTCAAATTTCAATATACATAGTAAGTTTCTATTTTGTAATAAGGAAAGGAAGGAATTAACAAATCCTCCTTACTTCGATTTCATAGTGTTTACATAGTGCTAAGGAGTAATGCTAGTGCATTGCTAGGAGACTTCATACAAAGAGCTTCAACTCGTGTAATTTCTCTCTTGTTGTCTCTCTTTTGTGATTTCAATTATATAAACATGTTCAATTCAGTTTATATTTGCCTTGCAATGTCTATTATGAGCTAAATCTCTCTTAGTTGGAATGTTCTAATCATTTAATGAGCTTTTAAGTAAGTATGATGCATGTATGTAATGTTTGCACTTTAGTTATTGTTTAATAATACTTTCAACACTTATTTTAAGATTGATCACTTACAATAAGTAGATTTGTAAGAGCAAACATGGCTTCCAATTAAGAACTCAAGAACTAATATAGGTAAGTGTTTTACATAAAGGAAACTTTGTGAAAACCATGCTAAGACCTAGACATAGGATAGTATAGTCCATAGGGTGAATCTGTGGGAACTTAAGATGCAAGAATGAACTTATTTAAGCATGCCTAGATATAAGAAGCTTGTAATGAAACTCTGAAAAAAGTGACTGAAAGTCACATAGCTAATGCAACAGCATTCAGTGCAACTTGGTGAAGACATTCCAATTAGCTTTTCTCATTTGCATTATAAACACTTGTACTTTTCTTTCTTATCTAACTTAGTTGTGATCACATCAACTCCACTATAAATTGTTATTTGGTTACTTTTGCACTATATTACTTTGTATTGAATTTAAAAGAGAGTTCATCAATCCCTATGGGTTTGACCTGTTCTTTACACTATATTACTTGTTAAGGACTGTGTATACTTGCACATGCTTTCCTCACACCAGTTCTTTACCCTTTCGTTCCTTTTAGCTAGATTATTAGATTAATGAAGCTCTAGAAATTTTGGATGCATGTTAGTTTGAAATGGTTTGGATGCTGAATTTATGTGCATAAACAAGTTTCAAACTACCACTTGGTGTTTCAAGTTGTAAGTGAATGATTGAAATTAGTTATTTGATATGGATGAATGTTGAGTTTCAAGTTTTTGTTGTGTTTGAACATTTTAAATTGTATATGTGTGGTGAATGAAGCTAGCAAAGTATAATCGAATATGCTAAATGGAACATGTGAATTGTTTGTTAGGTTTTGCAAGTTTGTTTTGCCAGAACTTCGCGTTCATTGTTCGAGTTCGTCCTGGTTCGAGAGTTTGTTGAAGTTCGAGTTCACATCTGGTTGAAGTTCGTTGTAGTTCGTCCGAGTTCATTGTTGCTTCCACTTGTCCATGTACTTTTGTTGTTCTCTTGTATTTGTTATATCAAGAATGCCAATATGTGAAGAAATCAAAGTCTTTGATTTCTTTAGTTGAAAATAGTTGAATGTCTTAGCTTCAAAAAAATTGTAGCTTGTGTGTTTTTCACGTATAATAGGTTTAAGTTCTCTTATCAGGATTTTACTATCAATTTTGGGAAAATGTGGATATAAGTGGATGTCTGCCAATCGTCTGTCAAAGGAATATGTAGAAGGAGTGGAAAATTTTGTGAATTTTGTTGTTCAACGTTTAGGGACTTCTACTAATATCAAATGTCCTTGTTCAAGTTGTTGTTATGTAAAATCAGTTACTGCGGTTGAGTTGGCAAGACATCTAAAAGGTTACAGAATTGATCAAAGTTATACTTGTTGGACAATGCACGGTGAGGAAAGAGGTAAATCTTCAAATATGGATAATAGTACTGAGAGATGTGCGCCGGCTGACACCGAAACACATACATTTGATGGTGACGAATTTGAAGAGATGGCCAAGGCGGTTGAAGACGATCTTAATGAATGTCCTCAAATATTTGAGAAGTTGATAACGGATGCGGAGACGCCGTTGTATGCAGGTTGTACTGAATTAAAAAATTATTGGCTGTGATAATGTTGTATAACTTGAAAACTTGCCACAAATGGACGGATAAGAGCTTTACAGAATTACTCGCACAATTGAAAGAAATGTTGTTGAAGGATAATGTGCTCCCTTCTCGGATGTATGATGCAAAACAAATGTTAGGGTCCATTGGCTTGAACTATGAGAAGATACACGTTTGTCCAATGATTGCATTTTATTTCGAAATTAACATGCATTGTTAATGTCGTGTCCTAAATGTAATGCATCGCGGTATAAAAAGAAAGAATCTACTCTAGAAAATGTGGTGTGGTATTTTCCCATAATTCATCGATTTACGCGCGTGCACCGTAGTTCACCAGATGCAAAACACTTGACATGGCATGAGGATGAAAGGATTAAAGATGGCATGCTACGACACCCGGCGGATTCTCCGCAATGGAAAAAATTGATATTGATTATCCTGATTTTGGGTTGGATCCAAGAAACCTACAACTTTCATTGGTTGTTGATGGATTTAACCCGCACGGTATTCAGAGTAGCTCCCACAGTACATGGCCCGTGATTTTGGCGATCTATAACTTACCTCCATGGATTTATATGAAACACAAATATGTGATGTTTTCTTTGTTAATTTCTGGGACCAAGCAACCAGGAAATTATATTGATGTATACTTGGCTCCTTTAATTGAAGACTTGAAGCTAATGTGGGAGACTGGAGTAGAGGTGTATGATGGGTTTAGAGAAGAAAGTTTCACCCTGAGGGCTATTATTTTTGGCACAATTAATGACTTTCCAGCATACGACAATCTATCAGGGTACAGTAACAAAGGTCAGTGTGCTTGCCCTATATGTGAAGATAACACTTATTGGATGTGGTTGGAGCATGGTAAGAAGAATATCTACCTTATTAATCATAGATTTTTTTCCATCTACTCATCAGTATCGACTATTGAGAAAGGCATTCAATGGGAATATCGAAACCGGTAAAGCTCCCATGGCTTTGACGGGTGAACAACTATTTGAAAAGGTGAAAGATTTGAACATTAAATTTGGGGAGCCTTTTGCAGGAGATTTGAAGATTTGAACACATATGGGAGCTGGATTACAACATGTTTCAAGAGCATGTTTTCCAATGTAAGTGGGTTGACAATAATAATGGTTTACAGATTGATAAGTCGGGGTTCATGCGGGTGAATTTCAACAAGGTCGGGTATAAAGATGAGCCTTTTATTTTAGCACCCAAAGCTTAATAAGTGTTTTGTGTCACTGATCCAGTTGATATCAATTGGTCCATTTTTTATTGACAAATAAAAAATTGGTGAATGGCATTGATGATCCAGCAACTGGTGATGATTGTATTGAGGACGACCCTTTATTCGGGACATCACTACCAATAGTAGGGGAAAGTACTTCTAGAGAGTATGTTAGAAAGGATCATAGTGATGGAATTATGATTTGTCAAAAACAAAGCACCAAGAAGCGAATTGAAATAAAATTATATCGAGTAAGAGGAAAAGGTAATTTAGACTTACATCAAATGCATTTTCTGTTTGTCTCTTCTTTATCTATCTGCATATTGTAAAAATTAAATTCCAAGTAGTTATTGACATATATGTTATTTTATAGTGAAGCCAAATTATATTTAGTGTTGAATAAATATTGTTTTCATCTTCTTGACTGGTTATTTATTATTTTTTTAGTCTTTTGGATAAATATAACGTAACAATAACAATGATTATGTTTTATTGCAGGTCAGATGGCATATCCTAGTGATCATGATAGTTGGCATGACAACGGTCATGAGAGTGATGTTCGAAACTATATCAGGAAGCAGGCTCCCCGTGGAATGACCATCAAAAAGGATATCATCCATCGGATAAATAAAGGACACCCTAAATTATCAGGAAGTTATTAATTACTAATTAACTTATTAATTCAATACTTAGTTTTAATTGTTTGTTATCTAATTTACTAATAACATAATGCAGGTCTGGTGGAATTTTAAGGGTAAGCCAATTGGAAGAAACGACAGACATTTGATAACCTTCGATGGTAGTAAGGTAAAGCAAATGATACCAATTACAATCAGTAGTTGGAGTGACAAACGTAATGCCGTTTTGAAAAAACTCAAAGAGGAGTTCTGGTTAACAATGCAGGTATATAATTTTAGATCTCTTTAGTTATCTTATTTAATAATTTTGTAGTCATATTTATATCATTTCCATTGAATATGTGTAAGCATAATTTTTTTAATGTGGATGAGTCTTGAAAAGACTGGTTAATGATGGAAGTTGGAAAGTTACATTAGAAGTTCAAGACGAGTCTATCAAATAAATGGCTGAGAGATCATAATGGGTACATCAGACGCGATCCTCCACCAATATATAGTGGATTTATTACAAAGGAGGGTTGGCTTATTTGTTAAGATACGCACCGAAGATCCAAAATTCTTGGTTAGTACAATAATCTATTAAGTTATAACAAAACATATATTTGACAATTATATACCATGCATTAATGTATACTTATCTCGCTAAATAGAAACCAAGCCAAAAGAATCGAGAGAGAGATTCTGGTTGTGAGTACCCTTATAGAGGCGGTGCTAATGGATATCAAGTTATTGAAGAGAGATTGGTAAGACACAATAAGCTTGATTTCTTTTCGTTTAATGAATCTTTTGATTTATAATTCTTAACATTTGTTAAATTTAAATATAGTTGGAGGAGGATGGGAAAGATCCTACTAAAGAATCTATTGAGCGGCATGTTTTGTGGGTAGAGGCCCGACAAAACAAGGATGGGGAGATTGTGGATCCCAAAACTAAGGAAGTGACTCACTGAATTGTAAGTATTTCCAAAATTCAAATATTGTTTTATAACTTTTATGATCTTTATAATGTCTAATAATTTTAATATACTTTTGTTTGTGAATCAGGAAACCATATCATAGACTGTGTCAAAGGGAGAGATCATTGATTGCTCTGGTGAAAAGGATATCCTTGCTCGTGCCTTGGAAATGGAAAAATACTCGGGTCGTACAACGGGTTGTGGATTTGGCGTTAATCCATTTGACTACCTTGGACGAAAGAAGCATACTCATGAACATCATTGTTGTCAAGAAAATTGAGAGTTGCTAGCATCGTATGAAGGGATAAGGGATGAACTTCGTGATATAAGACTGCAATATGGGATGGTTTCGCCTGATATTACAGTCTTACGCTTCTATTTTAAGTTACTATATGTAACATCAGCAGAACATGAGAGCAAGATTTTCTCTTATATTATTTCTTATCTTAAAATAATTAAGGGTAATTGTTTTTGGATCCACTTAGTTCCAACACCAATCAACAATTGTTGCTTGATCTCTCGAACTGATGCGTACATCAGGGGACTCAGTGGATGTTTAAGTAAAAAGTATTTTCTTTGGTTTCAACAACCTTTTAATACATGTTTTGATTTTATAGAAGCCATATCAAAGAAAACTCTAACGACCATGTTGTAAGCCTAACATCCGACACAGTGATTATGTTCTTTGTTGATGCTTTTGAGGCCTCACATCATAGAAGAGGTTCTGGTAGGATGATTCTCCTCGAACCTCAGGCAATAAAGTTGTCATCAAGGAGGAACCAGACGATGTCGAGGGTTTAACCATTGAGAAAATCGAAGAGGAGTAGGGGTTCGATAGGAATATGGATGTCTTGATCACTTGGAAAGAAGTGTATTCAATCTGTGTTTGAGATTCCAATATTATAGTTCCAAGAGGTTTCTTAAAATATGTTTGTGATTGGGAAGTTGCCGAGAGATATTATGATGAACAGAAGATCAATGAATTAGATTAAGCAAAAGTTATCTTTGACCTTGACAATTTGATTTGGGGCACTCATATAAAAAAGAAGAAGGTGTGCATGGGGAAAGAGGTCCATGTTTTCATTTGAAGAGTACTATGAGGATTTGAGGACAAATCATATTGAAGAAGGGGAGAATGTTGTGATCATGAGTTCTTTGAGCATGTAAAAAGAAACCTACAAAAAAGTATATCTAGCTCCTAAATTTTGAAAAGACCGAATTCACATGACTAGAATCATCTAAGGCGGATTGGTGAATTACTACTATTGGGTTGATTAGATAGTGATTAAGTTCAGTTGTTGCAATTTTATTTTTGGGGTTATTTTGGTGGTGATCTTTTGAATTCTCCTAGACTCTCTAAATTCTTCCTGTAGTGCTCTAAGTCATTATAGTGGCTATTGAAAACTTCTAATAATATTTATGCTTACTTTCTAGGTAATATACACAGTATTTGGATGATACTGGGAATTTACAATCATGTTTATGCTTATTTTCTAAGTTCGAGGAGAATCTGGTAATATACATGATCGTTCAAGATGGTCCTGAGTATACATGATCGTGAGTATCTATTTATATTACCAAATAAATTCCCAACGATCTTGAATTTACCAAGTGCATGCACTTATCAATGTATTTGGTAAATGCATGATCGTTGGAATTTATTTCTTTCAAGATGGTCTTGGGTGGTGACATATCACGGGTTCTCTTGTAGTGGTGATTTCAGAGTTGCTTGAGGATTTGAAATGGAACGATGATGTGTGATCTGCACGAGGTTCCTTGGATCCTTTTCTACTTTCTTCCTTTAATTGTGAACACTTTAACACTTCATCCCCACAGTGGGTGCCGAAATTCATGGGTTCGAGTTGGGATACCCGATAGATGCACTAATCTTGTTCCCTGAACCAATCCTTCCTTGTTAGATCTGATGATCTTCTTCGTCTGAGACTTGGCCAATGGAGATGGGGGTGCTAGAACGTCATAGAGTTCCAGGCTGGACTTCTCCAACTCGTCCCAAACACTCTACAACTCAAGAACTCGGCCCATGATCGTTTCGGAGCAGAAATACCCAATGTGAGTTCGCTAGAAAGGATTCGAGTAACTGCAGCAATTAGACATATTTTCTCAAATACTTCACACTAGGTTTTCCTCGCAAGAGTTTATCTCTAAACCCTAAAGGAGTACCTCCTAGGCTGCTTGGGAACCGGAAGTATTCACCTTATGGATTTTGCCCTCATATCTCTAGGGTTTAAGCAAGGAACATTAAAATCTTCTTTAATGAACACAATCCATATTATCTCGTGAGTTAAATTTACAAACCATCTCTGAATTCATAAATGCTACTTAGATTAGACGGTCAACCCTAATCTAAGATGGAAAAATTATCATACACAAGATAAAATGCATAACATTAAACATACTTCATTAATCACATAATAACTTAGCTACATCAGATCCAACATCTCAACTATAAGTATTTAGCTCATATTGAGGTTACAAAACATGGAAAATAACTTGAACAAAAGAGTAGAAGCCATATTACAAAAATCAAGGATAGAATGTATACTACTAATGATGAACAGTATGAGAACTCCAAAGACAGCAATGGAGTACTGATTCAGCTCTTCAAAGGTAGAATCCACCAAGAAATTGCAATTTCAGTGTTGCTGCAGCAATAGTCTCAGCATTAGATCAATAGTGAGCTTGCACACAAAGAGGGGAAACTATCTCTATACTTCCTTCCTACGGCAGAGCATACAAATGAAGAAGGAAAATTGTCCTTATATAGTGTCTTAGGTACACAACCCTATAAATGACCTAATGGAGGCGCATTTCCCTAGGGTAAAGGGTAAACTTGGAACATTCTAATGAGGTCACTCAATTTCGTGCTTCCTCAGCTCTGACAGCTGTCATTGCCTTAATTTCCGTGTCCTTTCAAGCTTTCTCTCTCATCTTCCGCAATTTCAATTGCTACGACACCTGGTGCTGCAGCACTAAACCAAAACGCATTAACACGCACAAGGGCACTAAATTGCCTAATTAAAACCATTCTAAGCCTGCACAATTATTGTTATCTAAAACACATAATTACAATTGAAAACACACATCATGCTTGATAATTCATACAAAATTAAGCTTAAAAGTTAAGTATTAACCAACATAAATGATAGATATCAGTAGGATAACTAAAACTTAAGCAACAATTGAAATAAAACATCCTCATCATGTTCAACGTTGATCAGCTCCTCACAAACCATGGGGGTGAACTTCTCGAGTAACCCAATATCTTGCTTGTAGTCCTCAAGAAGTTCTTTCTCAATGACACTCGTTATTGAATAATTCTCACTTTGCTAGTATAGAGGAACATTTTGTGCGCCTTTAGAATCCATAAGCATTTTTGGGTACAACACGCTCCCCTGAACTCAGAGGAATAGTTGCTTGAAACCCTTATGTGACGAGCGGTAGGGCATCAAAAGGCTCCTATTAAAATGGCTGGTAAGTCGCACCTTGGGATTCATGTTCAAAAGCCCTACATAATATTTCAGAATCCTTTACAAAACATCGACTGTTGGGATGGAGCTGTGTGGGAACAACGTTTAAAGCCCTTAAACGGTACACTCAAAAAGGGTGAATGGTAGTTGTAGTTTCAAGTCTTCGAACATTCATGCATAAGCATAGGTGGCTTCCTCCACCATACCATTTGGTCGCATCAAGCACGCGGGCTCGCCCTTTCTACAATGGTCAAGTATCTAATCGCATTCATTCCCAATTGAAGATAACTTCTTTCCATCTAATCGAGTATTCACTCTAGAAACTAGAGAATATATTGCGATCCTCCAAACTCTCCCATACAGTGAACTTCTCCTGAGAGTTCATTATGACCTTAACCTCCTTAGGTTGGGTCAGAAGGCACGACCCGCCAGTTTCTTGGAGCTCTAAGAAACAAGAAACAGGATTATCACTACCTTCACTTACTTCACCCACGAATACAGAAGAAGAACTAGACAGACTTTTAACCTCGGGGAGAGGGCTAGAATGGCCTCTCCCTTTCCACTTCTTTAAATGCCTAGCCCAACTCTCTCGAGACTCCCTCAAAATAACTTCTAAACACGAAGGAACATCTAAAATCTCGCTTTCCTCGTCGTCCAACTCCCAAAATGTAACTGTTTCTAACTTACTAGATACGCTAAGTAAGGTGATAAAGTAGAAATTAAGCTAAAGAGAGAGTACCTTGGATGACAAAATCGCCTTGAACTACAGTTGATGGACCTTAAACAACTCTAGAAATCCTTCATCAGATGAGACTAGGACAACAGAATAGGAAAGACAATGTTGGCGACCAAATCATCCTTTAAATAGAGCCAAGTTCTGGATAAAAACAGTCATGCCCTTTGGTGAACCAACATGCTTCTCATAGGCACCTTTAGTGAAGCATCCCATCGCCTCCCATCTCTCTCCCTCTCTCTCACTTTAAACGACATGATTACTCCTAGTGTATTTCCAAGGTGTAGAAAGAAATGCCCATTTGCTTGAGCCGTATGTCAACCTTCACCTCATTAAGCCGAATAGTCCTTGAAGCTATTTAAATAAGACAATAGGAAATTCACCAAGCTCTCATAGCCATTCACCATTTCCCTTCGTCATGGCCTCCCGACCAAAGCGTTTTACTTTTATTTGTTTGTCAAAATAATGATATGTTGGGACCTATCAAGGGAGATGAATGACGAAGACCTCGAGCACATGCGGAACGAGGTGAATCGGCCCAACGAGGCGAGATCTCAAACCCAAATCCTCCATTTTCGGAGAACATCATGAAATTCCCAAGGCCCCAGAGGAGTCCCTTCAAAATTTCTTTAAGCACGTCACCCTTTCAAAGCTTGCGCTTGGGGGTTGTGGACCATCATAGAGTTCTACGCCGAACTGCTCCAACTCAGCCTATGCGCTCTACAACTCAAGAACTCCCCATAATTGTTTTAGAGCGGAAAGGCCCAATTCGAGTTAGTTAGAAGGGATCCATTAACTGAGCGGGAAAGAGAGGTAACCGCCAAGGAAACTGCAGAGCGGTTATCAACCGGGAAGAGGCTTCACATAGGGGGACTGGATAATGGAATCAGATACAAACATTTTCTACACAAAGAACTAGAACAAAGCGTGCTGAGATAGACAAAAAGTTATCCGGGCAGCATTGTAATCATCTGAGTTGATCAATAAATTTCTACTCAAGTACAGGTACTTACAAAGACAATCTAACTTCAGGTGAGTATCAATAAATGAATGCGGGTGTGTAATGTAAAGCTTACATCAGATCCTAAGTTTCTCTTGGTATTCATAATGATACTGGTGTTTTGTTTTAGGGTCGACACCAGGTTTGGTGGACTTTTGTCCCCTACGCGACAGAGTTGACCTTGAGTCGTTGTCAGGACTTGAGGTCATCCTTAATGTTCCTCGACAAGGCTGGGGATTTGAGTCATTCAATGTGCCCTTGCCCTGTAGTCTGAACGCTCAAGATCTACTTGATGGTTGCAATCAAGCTCTTGGTGTGCCTCCATGCCTCTAGCGGAACGTACTTCCAAGTGGGTTGTGCAGCATCATTTATACTTGTTTGGCGCACTCCTTTCAAACCGAGTTTCCTTCATCCTCTCTTGACCTGATTCACGGTCCTTTCCTCGACTTTATAGGTAGGCTGCCTTCCGCCCTGTTGCTAGTTGAGTTGGGTCTAGGATCAATCCCGAATCAATACTCAAACTCAAGTCAAAGTCAGTGTCTTTATGAAAGGTCCGAGCTTATCTGGCAAACTCCTAATGGTAAACAGAAAAAACTAATTTATGATGTGTATTTTCTTTGTCAAACTCATGTTGGTATAAAGAAAAAACTATTCTATGTGATGGGATTTGATGACACGAGATATAAATATCCTTTCTTACCCCAAAGTAGTGCTGAGGTTTGTTAGCTTCGCACAATTGCAAACTTTGATAATGCGAAAGGGTACTAGCAATAGCAAGCAAGAGGTCAGTCTCGTGTTTATGATATAATAATATATAATAATCAAATTTATATTGGTATTATTGTCCTTCTGTCGCAGTGTTTGTCCTAATACATGTCCTATTAATTAATTAATCTAATAATTCAAAAGCAAGCTTTTCATTAATATTCAAAACTTTTGTCCCACATGAACCTGTATTAGGTTTATTATATTTGTTAATTGTGTCGACGATGACCAACATTGTGATTGTATGATCTGCTTAACCAGGTCAGATTGTGGGAGGAGATATTGGTTTATTTATCTGATTAATTAGCTCTAATTTAAATTTCAATGACCCATACCATAGCGTCGGCCTAAAAGGGAATGCAATATTTGTATATATATTTTTTAAACTAATGTATCATCCACGGCGACTGTAGAGATTAATCTTTTGAGGTATCAGAGATCTATTTAAAGAGTTAATTTCTTCCAACAAATATTTTTCCATACACATCGAATAATGATCGAACTCAGGATAAAATGATTAAGGACTTAAATATTTGTATATTTATTGATTGATTGAAGCAGCAGGTACCTTTAATTAACTGGAGCGTCTTAATAAATTGACAGGTGCAATAAGACACACACTTTTGTTTGGGGGTTCCACATTTGGACTTATAAAGCAGGAACGACGATTATATTGACATGTTTGGATCCATTTATTCCGTAGTTAAAAGTTATGTTAGAATTAATCTCAAAAAAAAAAGTAATGTTAGAATTATAAAATTGATTTTAAAACATGGAGTGTTTACTTTTGTTTATGTGAAATGGAAACAACTGTGTTCTCAAAATAAATTATAAATTTGTACGAGCGAAAGTTTGTCTTTCATTAAAAGTGTTTGGACACTTCATTATTAACCAGCAATAGTTCGTACCAAAAAAGATGATAGATTAGTAAAAGATGATAAGTTGGTAGGCTGGCTTGTTAGACTGAGCTCGTTTTGCTATCCCATTGGTGGGTGTTGTAGATTCCTGCTTTATGCATAATAAATGTAGTAGCAAAACCAAATACAGAGGAAAATCTTATGTGAACAATATATATATAGGAGGGAAAATAATTCAAATACAGAGGAAAATCTGTCGTCTAATGAATCAATCGGGTCCCCAAATTTTCGTCCTTCACACCTGCTCCATCAATTATACACAGAAAAGGAGGAAAATAATAAATTGGCTAATTAATTAAGATTGTCAATAACTTGTAATAATTTTCTTCACTATGGTCCATCAATGCATTGAAATGGTAGTTTGTTGAACATAAGGGTCTAAAAGACAGCAGGGTATGGATTTGATGGGGAAAATGGATACTATTTACATGGCTGTCATGCAAACTTAATGGTGATAATATTGAGGTCAACACTCCGATATTCACCGAGATTTGTTGGTTATCATACTAAGTATCTAATTACATGACATTTCATTTTTTTTTTTATATTTAAATATTTTACATTAAATTTAAATATTATATTAATTTTACCTACAAAGTATCATACGTATCCAACAAAACTCATTGAGTATCATAGAATTATCCTAATATATTAATTAAGATTGTATAACATGTATGGTTACTTTTTTTGTAAAGATACTCACTTGGGAGAAATGACATGGACACATGGTGGTGTGTGTTAGTGTTACTGCATTCAAAAATAATATACCTTGTGTCGGGGAAATGGGGCTAAATGAAACTCTCTGTGAACTAAGCTTTTTACTACTTGTAGGGAAGAAATTCTGTTTTTAAGTAACCTTTTTGAGATCTTTGCTTTTTCATGCTTTTGCACTTCTAACTTTAACTTATTACTTGTTAACATGATTTTCAAAGTAATCAAGAGTGTTTGATTTGACAGTTTGAAAGAAAGTAAGTTCCAAGTTCAATGTAATGTAATGTGATTTGCAGTTTGAACAACAAATTGTAATAACTTTCAGTCTGAATGAATTCTAGAAGTAAAATCAATTTAGTTCGAGAACACTCAAAGATGTTTACGCCTCCATAATCACTTTTAGCCTTTTCAAAAGTGATTCAACATGCCTAAAGTCTTCTTCCTATTGGTGTAAAAGCCACCTCTTTAGGTAATTTCTATCAATCATACACTTCATTATGAATCTACTCTTTCTGTAACAAATTAGATTTAAACCAGACTCGTATACTTTTCGCTTATATTTTGTTACCGAGGGAGTATCCGTTAAAGAAATATTTGGTCTCTTTTAAAAAAGAAAGATGTTTATGGCATGGTAAATATCCACACATGATGATTTAGTTAGAATGAATGGATACATACATAGAAATGTATTTCAAACACTTTTGACTTAAAATTTCAAAATGGGGAGGAAGAGTCAAGTGCTTGAGGAGTCAGAATCATTTAATAGTTAGGGGGACCTAGCAGTCCAATTGCTATCAGAAATTTGCCTCACTAAATTCCAGAAAGGGTCTCACAGTTTCTTTTCATTCATTCATAAATAAGAACAAATGGCAAAGCTACAAATTATTATTATTTTCAGAATCATGTGATAGTATGAGCTAGCCATCAACTCCCCAATAGTATACAAGAGATTTTTTTAGTGGACAGTGAGTTCATAGATAAGTGGAGCAAATAATTCAAATTATGAATTTAGATTTACATGAATGTATCATATATAACTTCCAAATTACTCTGGGGTCATTGAGCCCACATGAATCACATGAATCATTTAAGAATAAGGCAAGAATTTCAATGGATGAAATAAAATACAATTATGTGAGACATGAATATATGAAATTGATAGTCATTATTATTAATGAATTCAATACACAGCAAAGCAGAGCACACAAGAAAAAGGCCCCAAAGACCTTTTTCACTTCTATTTATAAAGCCAATTAGGCCATTATGTAAAGAGAGTTCTCTTCTCTTTGAAAACCAATAAAAAATTTCAAAAGTATAAAAATATATACACGTGTTTCCATCACATGCATGTTGGACACCAGGCAATGGAGTCCTGTATAGTTAGGCCTTAGCTCAAGGCCAATGAAGGGTAAAAAAGTAAAAAGCTCCCTCCAAGAAAATAAAAAATCACACAAAACCAAATCCGTCTTCAACACACCATAAAGAAAACTCAAAAAAGTCCACGAAATGTAGCCAACTTTTTTTTTGTACTGTAGGGGGTATCTCTTCAAACTTCAAAGGAATGAGAAAATTGAAGAAGCATTCCATGACATGTTGTCAAGAACAGCTCAAGACTAGAGAGTTTTCTTCCCTAATTTTAGAGCACTGCCCCCACCATCTTGCATCTCATTCAACTATATTCAATGCAACCTTTGAATTTCAATCCCCAACTTGTTTCTTTTCTCCACATTCATAAGAACAAACCACATTAAATTCATGTATCCCTATTTTGGGATTTCCTTATCTCTCTCTACTAGTCTCACTCATTTTTGCCACACCAATAAATTTATGTCACAAAATCCCCCACCCTAGGGAATCTGTAAGGCCATTAATAAATGGCCATACCCACCAACACACAAAAAATTCATAAAATCTCCAACATCCAACTACAATAATTATCAGCACCCTCACTCACTCTAGTCATTTTCTCATGGCAAAAACCCTCTTCTAAATGTTGAGGTTTTTGGACCCCATGGTCCACCTTATTTACTTTTATTTTATTATTATTATTATTGTTGTTCCTTTTTCTCTTCACTCAGAGTTTCCTTTGTCATCATTTACCCACAAGGAGTTATCTAATTTCCTCCTCTTATAAGAAAATGGGAATGAGGGTGAAGAGGATAATGATGATGATGATGATGATGAGACATTGGACCAAGTCCTAGTTGTTACTCGCAGCTGTTGCAGCACTTTAGGGGGCTTGTAATTTCTAAACACAAGTTCTTGCATCAACTCATAGCACCCTATAATTTTTTCCTGTAACAATCAAATATATGTGTTTTGACAACTGATCGCTCTGTTTAAAATGTTGAATTAGCCACAAAATTTAGAGACAAAAAAATGAAATTAATTGTCTTCTCAAATTTTCATAAGTAATGTAATATTTCTTTGGATACTAGATGCTTACTTTTCTTAGTCCATCACACCATGACTCTGCATGCTCTGGCTTAATGAAGGAGCAATCAGGAATTTCATTAGCTGCTAAGAGTATTGCCGCTGCAGCAATGCATGATGGCCTGTAAGCAAGAAAGCTAACATCTGCAGACAAAGTTTTCAAACACAACAATTATTAATCTACTATTCTCTCCAATATTTCTTCAACTTTAGATTTTATTAATAATCAATCTCAACTATATATATATATATATATATACCTTGCATATTAGATAAGATGATTTGTGTAGCACGTGAAATGAGGAATTCAGTAAAGGTTCGAGTTGAATTTAGCTTGGAGGCAAAGAAATCAAGGAAACAAAGTGGGGTTACTGATCTTAGCCTCCAATTCAAGACAGTCAGAACAATTAGCTCCATCCTAAGAATTGTTCTTGGCTTAAATATGTGTCTGGTACCTTCTACCTGCAATTGATCCATTACAAACGAATGTCAGATATATTGAAACAAATCAAAAAGCAGAGGCAGAGAAAAACCAATACAAGTTAATTAATTTATACCTGAAGGTCCAAGAGAGACGGAACCAGGGGTTCCTCCATCTTTGCTGCCAAAGATAAACATGCAACAGATAAAAGTTGTATAGGCCATCCATTTATGTCCTGTGATCAAACAGTAAATCAAAAAGGTAATTATCATGATTACCAACCATTACAGCTTACAATATCTCAATAAATTAATAGTAGTCATGCTTTTCTAATTTTCTAGCATAAAATACCAGTATATTGTATTTGTATATATATCCCTCACGTGAAAGATAAATACTATCTTGTAAAATTAATTCCCTTTTATGCGCCAACATGTTGGAAGTGAGAGACTATCTTTATATACTATTTTTTTTAACTAGTTTAAAATATCCTTTATTTTGTAAAATAATATCAATATGGTCCTTTTTATTTAAATCATTACTTGGATAACTTTTGCAAAATAAGTGACCATATTACAATAAAAAATGGATTGTTTTGAAATAACTTTTACAAAATAGTGATCATTTTGAAAAAATAAAAGAGGAACTGCTTTTGTTGAGGCTTTGATTGTTGAAAAATATTATTGTTTTCCAAAAAAATGTGGCTGACTACACCTTTGTAATTTCTCACATTAAGGTCTTCACATCAGCTTGATTCAATTGGTAGGGAGGATACACCTTTGTATTCACAACCAGAAAGAGTATTCCAACAATAAGGAAAGGAAAAAAAAAAACAAATTTGTTTGGTTAAACAAAGGTATCTATCCCCTCCGCTCGAGGTACTGAAATCTATTTAAGGGATTGAACTCTCTCAACAGATATTTTTCCATATGCACCGGTCAGAGATTAAACCATTGACTAAATTATTAAGGAGCCCAAATATCTACTATTTGTCTTATACCAAGTTGGTAAAAAAAACAATTTTGTTAAAACTTTGCAAAACACTCCCACTTAAAATAAAATATGGAACAATTTAAATTTAATTTAAAATAAAGATAGTGGAGAAAATATAAATGTGATAAATGCTGCAAGCGCATTTACGAAAGACTTTTGACGTTTGAAAATCCAAGCATAATTATCGCATGTGAGCCGAAATAATAATCGTCAAAATCTCTGCGTTTTTGTACTTTTGGTATTTAACGGCATATAAAAGTCGCCGAGAAACGAGAACTCACCGGTAAATGGCGAGAATCCAAAAACCGATCCAAATAATTAACCGAAAGGTACGCGGTCAGCGGCTGAAAACCGTAGTACGCGTGTACCTGTAATAACAACGATAACGCCGTCAATCCACGATTCATCAACGGAGAGACGGTTACACCACACCAGCAGTGCATTTTAGCATGGAGGAGTTCGGTGAGTGGTAAAAATGTAATATGAGTTGAACGGAGGGATCATATTGTTGAAGAAAGTGATTTTATTCTGATTACCTTGAGAATCCATGCAACGGATTCTTCTCTAGCGTTGGCATCGAGGGAACGAGATTGGAATCTCGAAAGGTAGTTGAATCCAGGAATGAAGTTTTGCTCCTGCTCGATGAAATTCGCGATGGACTCATCCGTCGATGATGGTGACGACGGCGGTGATGAGGAATCGAGGTCGGAGGTGTATTCCGGCGACTCTCCGGTCAGGATTCCGGAGGTGTCCTCGCCGCAAAGGAGGTCGTTGTCTGAACTGCAGGACAGCGACATGAGTGGTTGTTCACTCATTGCATTGCCATGTCAGTTAAGCGGAAACTTATCGGAGAAGTCGCCGGAGAAGTGATGAGAGAGTAAGGGTGTGGAAGAGAGTGGTTGGTGAGGAGAGATACTATCTTGGTTGGAAGCCTCTGCATCTGTTTGTTTGACTATAAATATGCGCTGCCTCCTCCTTCTAGGTGTGTTCGCATGTGCGGTTTGGTTTGATTTTGAAAGAAAAGTGAACCGAACCGCGCGAAAAAATCGACGCGGTTTGGTTTGGTTTGGTTCGGTTGGCTTTTGAAAAAAAACCAAACCAATGCGCGGTTTGGACGGTTCATTTGTTCGATTTTTCATGCAGATAAAACACAATTTTAACTCGTTTGGATAGAACTTATTTTGAACTTATGCAAATAAATTAATTTTTACGTATTATTCATAAGCGTGTAAAAAAGGTAGTTTATGGAAAAATAACTTAGGGAGATACAATTTTTGTTAGTGAGTAACTTATGAATTAACATAAAAACTTACTTATCTTCATAAGTTGATTTTCATGTTCTCAAAAAAAATGTTTCTAATCCAAACGCTTCTTTAAATAAACCGCTCTCCTTATTCTCTATATATATTGTTTTGTCTAATTTTATTTTTATATATAGGATTTTGCGGTTTGGTTTGGTTTGGTTTTAGGCTTTTATAATCAAAATCATGGCCCAAAGAAGCTTTCATGTTCACTAATAAAAAACCTAACAAAACCAATAGAAAGGGTTTTTTGCGGTTTTCGGTTTGGTTTGGTTCGATTTGCGGTTTTTATTGGTTTGGTTCGCTTTTGAACACCCCTACCTCCGTCCGTACATGCGTGGATTTTTTTTTTTATTTTTTTATTTAGGCAAAGCTGATATGCTTGTTTATAGTGGATCTGCTACTCGTATTGTTTGGCAATACGCTTTTTAAGATTTTTCAGTAGCTTTTATAGTGTTTTTGAAACACTATTTAGCTCATTTGGTAAAAAAGAAGCGGATAAGCGGATGAATGCAATGGATAGCTTAATAGCGGATGAGCTAGTGATAGCATTTGATGTGCTTGGTAAAACTAGCGGTTGAACTAGCTGATAAATGTAAAATGACATAAAAGGATATATTTATTTAATTCATGATTACATTTATTTAATAAGGATAAGAAGAAATTTATGAAAAATAACAAGGGTAAAAATGCCAAAAAAAGTGAGACGCTATCCGCTATCGTTTTTTGAAACACTACTTGAAGTAGCGTTTGAAAAAACGCTAAACACTACCCGAAAAACGCTAAACGCAAGTGCTTACCAAACACGTGTACTCTTCACCCGCTAGTTCCATCCACTACTTTCATCCGCTATCCGCTAGCGGATGGGACGCGCCTAACAGAGCCTTAAAGATTTGAGCTTATAACTTATAACATTTCATTTTTTTCTCTCAATTTTACTCTCACTACTTTAATTAAATTACTCATTTATCTTTTACTAAATGAATTTCTCTCTCCTTTTTAAGTATTAATTACATCTGTATATTTACGTAATTTTATATTTATAAGCTACTTCAACCGCTAATTTTACCAAACACTTTAAATTCAATCTGCTACCTCATCTGCTATCACCTATATAGTTTATCCGCTATTCGCAAGCTTATCTGTTATCTACTACTTTTTGCCGAATAGAGAGCCTTAGAGTAATGCATTAATTTGGTTGCTCAACTATTACAATCTCTCCACTTAAATCACAAAGTCAAGTGGAGCATAACAGGAGTGGTATCTGAGAGGTCTTAGGTTCAACTCTCCCACAAGTCTCTTTGGAGTAAGGTAAATGTAATTATCTTTGTAAGTTTTCAAAAAGCTCGGAGGTCTTCCCCGTCTTAAAGTGGGGGTGTCTTTCCCTCGCCCTAAATTTGTTTGTAAGCAAAAAACAATCTCTCTGCTTTAGTCCTAAACTTTTTAAATTGATTAAAAAGTCTAACATTTTACTTCATCAAATTACTCCATTCAGAGGGACTAACTTGACTGCTTGGAAAAACTTTAGGGACTCTTTAATCATTTAAAATAGTTGAGGGCCTATATTAAAGAAAATGTGACTGTTGAGAGATCAATTTGAAGGTTTACTCTTTTATTTATTTTTGTATTAACTTTTTTGACTGAATGCTTTTTATTTCTTTATTAACAAATACTTTTTATTTTGGAAAGAGAAAGAAGTGATTCATAGTAGTTTAGCATTTCCTTTATTTTTTTAGGCTATGTTGGGTGATAAGTATTGATAGCTCAAATTTAAAGTGTTTTGCAGAAACTAATGATTCAGATCACTTCTTATAAATATAAAATAATATAAATAAAAATTTGTAATCAATACATAAAAATAATAGAGATTGTTCATTTACTACAAAGATATTAGAAATTTAATCTAATATCTATTTATACAAACAAATCTCCTATGAAATCTAATATCTATTTATACAAACAAATCTCCTATGAAATTACCAATTTAGATCTCTTATTAACAATGTGACACATATATAATTTAAAGCGTAAAAGTGTCATTACTCACTCTTTTCTCTTTTTCTTCTAACTCTATCTTTCTTACTTTTTTCACTTTTTCTTACACTCTTTTTCTTCCTTTTCACTTTTATCTTATACTCTCTTTCTTCTTACACTCTCTTTCCTCCTTTTCACTCTCTCCTACACTATTTTTCTTCCTTTTTTCATTTTACTTTTCCTATAAACAATTATTTTCTTTCTTTTATCACTTCACACTAAAAAAAATTATCATCTTAAAATTTTATTTTTTCTCTCCAAAATCGATTTACACAGTCTATCTTTTACTATTTGTTATAATCTACTAATCAACTAAAATAATCAATTGAAACTACGAGATAGCTGCAATAATATATAAAAAAAAAACACGAGATAACTGCATTAATATATAAAAAAAACGAGATTAATATTTGTCATTGATAATTAAATTTTTTGAAGACTACTACTACAAACCTACTATCTAAAAAATAAGAAGACTTAATGACTATTTAAACTACTTATTAATACTTTAAATAAATATTTCTTATTAATAATCTACTATCTAACTTTTACTATCTATTATAATCTACTAATCAACGAAAATAATCAAATGAAACTACGAGATAACTGCACTGATATATATAAAACACGAGATAACTGCACTAATATATAAAAAAATATGATATTCATATTTGCCATTGATAATTATAATTTTTTAAGACTACTATAAACCCACTATCTAAAAAACAAGAAGACTTATTAACTATTTAAAGTGATTAATATTTAAAACACACGGGACAAATATTTTTCATTAATACTTAAAAACTGACAATTGTCACTGATATATAAAAAAACATGGGATAAATATTTCTTATTGATAATCTACTATTCATCGTTTACTATCTACTATAATCTACCAATCCACTAAAATAATCAATTGAAACTACGAGATAACTACAATGATATATTAAAAAACACGGGATAACTGCACTAATATATAAAAACGCAGGATTAATATTTATCATTAATAATTAAAATTTGTGAAGACCACTATAAACCTAGCTACTATCTAAAAAACAAGAAGATTTAATAACTATTCAAACTACTGATCAATATTTAAAACAAATATTTCTTATTGATAATCTATTATCTCTCTTTTACTACGGGATAACTCCAAGTTGATATATAACAATTGAAACTACAAGGATAATTGCAATCGATATATAAAAATAATAGATTAATATTTGTAATTGATAATTAAAAATGACAAATAATTGTCACTAATACCTAAGAAATGATTGCAATCGATAATTTAAAACACGGATAATCGAATCGATAATTTAAAACATGTACATGTGGCAAATATTTGTCACTAATACCTAAAAAATTACAAATAATCGCCATCGATATATAAAAAAACACGGATAAATATTTCTTATTGATAATCTAATATCTATCTTTTATTATCTACTAATAAACTCATATAATCAATTGAGACTATGAGATAATTGCACTAATACATATAAAAAACGGGATAACTTTATCGATATATAAAAATACGGGATATATAATCATGATTATATATATATATATATATATATATATATATATATATATATATATATATCGTGATAATTGTAATCGATATATAAAAACACGGGATAAATGCATAGATTGTTTTTAAATGATACTTTTACATTTTTATATTTTTATATTTATATATTTTTTATTTGAAACTTCTTTATTATCTACTTTAATTTTGTCTTTATTTTCACGGGATAACGTTCAGACTATTTAAATACTGTCAAAGTTCATTCATAAAAAAAAACACGACGACACCCCGTACGTATGCACGGGTATCTTACTAGTATCTATTTACACAAACAAACCTCCTATGAAATTACCAATTTGGATCTCTTATTAACATGACACATATATAATTTAAGGGTAAAAGTGTCATTATTCATTCCTTCTCTCTTTTTCTTCTTACACTCTCTTTCTTACTTTTTTCTATTTTTTCTTACACCCTCTTTCTTCCTTTTCATTTTTCTTTTACACTCTCTTTCTTCCTTTTTTCTCTTTCTTCTTACATTCTCTTTCCTCATTTTCACTTTTCTCTTACACTCTTTTTCTTCCTTTTTTCATTTTACTTTTCCCATAAACAATTATTTTCTTTTTCTTATCACTTCACACAAAAAAAAATTATCACCTTAAAATTTTAATTTTTCTCTCCAAAATCGGTTTACACTCTTATTGAAAATCTACTATCACCTCTTATTGATAATCTACTATCTATTTTTTACTATCTGTTATAATCTACTAATCAAATAAAATAATCAAGTGAAACTACGAGATAGCTGCAATAATATATAAAAAAACACGGGATAACTGCACTAATATATAAAAAAACACGAGATTAATATTTGTCATTGATAATTAAATTTTTTGAAGACTACTACTACAAAACCTACTATCTAAAAAATAAGAAGACTTATTGACTATTTAAAATATTAATTAATATTTAAAATAAATATTTTCTTATTAATAATCTACTATCTAACTTTTACTATCTACTAATCAACTAAAATAATCAAATAAAATTACGAGATAATCGCAGACCGATATATATAAAAACACGGATAATCGCAGTTGATATATAAAAAAACACGGATTAATATTTGCCATTCATAATTATAATTTTTTAGACTACTATAAACCCACTATCTAAAAAAACAAGAAGACTTAATGACTATTTAAACTGTTTAATATTTAAAACACACGTGACAAATATTTCTTATAGATAATCTACTATTCATCGCTTACTATCTACTATAATCTACTAATCCACTAAAATAATCAATTGAAACTACGAGATAACTACAATGATATATAAAAACATGGGATAAATCGCACTAATATATAAAAACACAGGATTAATACTTGTCATTAATAACTAAAATTTGTGAAGCCTTCTATAAACCTAACTACTATCTAAAAAACAAGAAGATTTAATGACTATTCAAACTACTGATTAATATTAAAAAAATATATTTCATATTGATAGTCTACTATCTCCTTTTACTATCCGATCGCATTCTTGACCAATGAAGTGTTGAAGTTATTGTTGTCCCCGCCGACCGGGCCTGGCCGTTGAATATGGGGAAGGACCTGGTCCCGCTTCACACGAACACCTCCGTGGTACCGCAATGAAACTCCGACGATCAAGTGAGTGGTCGCCGCCAGACACTACAAGAAAATCGCCGATTTGCCACGGACATTTCCGTGGCAAATGCACAAATTTCGCGTGGCAAAACAACATTTGCCACGGATTTGCCATGACAAAAATTGGTGGCAAAAACGCCGTCGCGAATCGCTTGCCACGGAATTTCCGTGGCAAATTTGTCCGTCGCGAAACCGCGGCAAATTTATCCGCCGCAAACTGCGGGCAAATTTTTCCCGCCGCAAAGCCGTGACAAATTTTCGCCGCAAACCGTGGCAAATTTCCGTGGCAAATCCGTGGCAAACCCGCCGCAAATTTTTAAAAAAATTAAAAAAATGGAGCAAAGAGTTTCATCGACTAATTAACCATTCTATGTTCGTAAAATGGGAAGAACAAGACCACTTTAATTCAATGACATCAAATGAACATGTTCGCCTCATTTTCTTAACATGCGAAGTTGAATAAGGTTGAGACTAAAGTTGATCTCAAAACATGCGGAAGCCAAAACCACAACAAATGAACCCAAATTAGGTCCTGGGACAAAAATTGGAATGAAGTTCCTTAGGTGCTTGTGGTGTTCTTAAATAAATAAAAGTACATTATGAGGACAAAGACGATAAGCACCTAAATGACTTCACCTTATTATTTTGTAAAACAAAGCTTCTTCATCACCAAGAGTAACATTAATTACAAAGAAACATAAAGAGAAAACCAAAAAATCATAGTAGAGGGAGACAAAACATCATAACAATTCATAGTAGGAGGGAGACAAAGTACACATAGTAATAGTGAGTTTCAACTTATAAACCTACTTAGCTACTTAAGGCTATAAATCATAAAACCCTACAAACCAAAGATTCCAAATTGATGAGGATCATGGAATCAACCACCTCCCGGATACATATCTATATATATAATGTGTTTAAACTAATATAACTACTAAGTTAGCTAGCTAGCTATATGTGTAAAGTAAAAGATTATTAATCAATTAAGCTAAGCATTTTGCATTCTCGTTGCAAAAGAGAATGATCCCAAACATACACCGGGCCTAAGCTCGGGTTTTTCCGCAAAGATGCTTTTAACAAGACCTCGATCGCCAAAAGAAAAAAACAAATATCACCGAACTACCATCAATAGTACAATATATCATTTTCTAATATTAGTAATGTATATAATTTAACAAGAAACTCCACTTTGAATTTCTTTTTGGCTTATCCACTCCTTTTAGCTTAGACTACTTGAGTTCGCATACTAAGTTGGTCAAATGCTAAATTATGAGACATGACAATGCAAGTTGCAAATGGCAAAATTGACGACAGTAAGTAGTACACGATAAAAACTAAGGACTTACAATGAACTGGAATATTTTGTTGGCAAGTGGGGCTACTATCGACTTATTAGTCTTGTTGATCAATGCTTGTATATATCCTGCTCAAAGAAATTGAAAGATAATTAGGTATTAAAACAAGTTTGCAGAGAAGGTACTAAACAAAGAAATTATAGATTTCAATTATACGAGATAGAAGATATAGTAAAACAATGCAACCGATAATATCTAGTGTAAATCGCTTATAAAACCATGTGTTTAACGCAAAGACACCATGTTATAAAAGAAAGTAATGAACAAACAAACAGTATCACGCAACACTTCAAGAGCCAAAATATTAGAAATTCAAATTAAAAAGGTGTTCAAAATCGAGATTCATTTGGTGTTTTAGTTTCATTGAAAAATGCAGATAAGCTAGACACAAAATGACATATGAGAATCAGTGCAACAACAGACGGCGTTAATGACTCGCTTATTTGCTAAATCCTTTGGCCCAATTTCAATCCTTAGAGGAACCCCTTTCATTTCCCAAAGGAGAATACTTCCATCCAGAGAATAGTTATCTCTAAGATCCGACTCGCACGAATTCCTCGCTTTCACGCTTGCAAAGACAAAGCGCCAAAGATTCCTCGAGTATTAGCATCTTTGTAGGCACGGCAACCACAATGACTTGAACCGATGCTACTTTAGGAGGTAGCACCAATCCTTTGTCATCACCATGAACCATCACCATCACTCCAATCTGCTAAAAACGTAAATATAAATACAATTATATGCAGAGGAATCCACCCAACCCAACGCATGTATCTTTGTTTTTATAATATACATTAAGAACAAGAATGTCGACATGTACCTCAACAAAGAGTAGTGTAAAGTCCACAAAGAAACTTCTCAAAGGCTCGATTGTTATGATATGATACAAAAGTTTGAAATAAAACAAGCTATGCAACTAACACTACAAGTCAAGACAAAGTAGTTTTCTTATGAGGAAAAGTAATTAAGGTTTATTAAATGTCAAATAACTTTTCTAGACCACTCGATCGATGGCGATGGGGAGTGAATCACCGCTTAAATGTATCACAAGAGTAAGTGTTAGTAGAAAACTTTCACGAGGCTTCATTCCCGCCACTCATTTCTAAAAGAGCAATTGTGTACAACATACTATTCTTAAGCAGGTTGAGCAATATCCTCAAAAACTCTAAAGAATAAATGAAATGACAAAAAAATACTTGTGATGAATGCCTCCCCGATTTTCACGCTCGACCATGATGGGGCAACCTCTCGAAATGCGATTCCTTCACTCCCGCATACCCCGCACATGTACAAATTATGTGGCTAAGTCAATCTCCTAATATTTGACAAAGCAAAGCTCCAATAAGGACCTAACGGCTTTAAGAATCAAATATATAGCAATGACACAGCTTGTGGTAAGAATTCCATTATGGGGAAAAAATCAATAATTTAAATTGCTTGGGAAGAGAATTGGAAAAGTTATGGGTTCATCCACATTTACACAAAACAAGACAAGATACCATCAAGAGACAATTAAAACACAACAAAAACAGTAAGAGCAATGCTTTAAGTCTCATTGTTGACAATATGAGATAATCGAGATAGAGCCCTACTTTTATACTAAGATCAAGCAAATTGTTGTAGTTCATCAGAAACATAAATTTCGCTAAATTTTCTACATAAGAGCATGGTTACTTTGTAGTCAAGAAAACATAGTAGCAAAAACAGCTTAAATTCATACTCAAGCACTAGTTGGGCGATTGTTCCTGGAAGAACACCATCGCCGATAGGAGAGCTGTCAGACTTCAAAAGAGTTTTTATTTCCATAATCACACGGGCCTTCCCATCATCCAATCCCAATCCTAATATGAAATAGGAAATGAAAACTAAAATTTGTATATCCATGTGTCTCACATAAAGAAATATAAAGCAAAACCCACTATACATACGCTTATTCATTAAATTGTCTTAACACATACACACAGCAGTAGTAAAAGGTAAGAAAGTTACTAAACCACAATGCCTTTTACAGGCCTTGGAAATGCAAAGTGAGCATCAAACGATCATCAAAGCAATAAAATCTTAATATTTTAAACAGAACACAAACATATAAGAGGCTTCAAACACAATGAGTAGTTGAGTACCATTTTATTGATCAATATGACAAATAAAGTATCGGAATATGCAAAATGATAGAAGATAAAGGTTTTCAATTTCAACAAATAACTATGCCTCGTTAATCCCAATAAAAGTTTTCTGCATTAGTTTTAGCATTAAAAAAACTCAAAATTAAGAAGTCCTATTAGAATACTAATGCATGAGCAATCTAACTCGTGTTTAGCAAGCTTTTGGGTTCAAATTTTAGGAGGTGATACAAACATATTATGGGTTGCTAATAAAAAGGGCACAGAGAATCGAGGCATGAGATAAGCTTGTAAACAATAAGCATAGAATGTATGGAGAGACATGAAAAGATAAGCCGAATTTTGCAAAGAAACAACAAAAAAAAAATTTGTCGACAACCTTCAAGTATTTGATCACCATTATTTGACAAAGAAAAGCTCACATCAAGGAGGCCTCGAGCTTTTCCAGAGTCTTCCTAATCTCGCAAAGGTGACAAAATTATGGCGACTAATAATTTGAAGGAACATCAAGACTAAGTGCAAATTTATATTGTCAAAGACTGGAGCTTGCAGATAGATACGAAAGTGTGTGGAAAGGGTGTGTGGTGCACAAAGGATGTGCATGCTAGATAAATTTCGGATTATCAAATAAAAATAGGCACTTGTGTCGCTTTAAAAAAAAAAAAAAAAAAATTGAGAAGCCAAATCATCGTGCAACATATGCTAGCTTGAAATGTAATAGAAAGAGTGTTTCTACATCATATCAATAATTTATAACAGCTTCTTTGTTTATTTGTTTTTATAAGGTTTTGTCATTGTTTGGATGTGTTCCTTCTAGAACTTCACCATCAAAATAAAACACCTCAAGTCAAGACAACTCAATAAAGCGATTAAGCAATCATAATGGATAAAAATGCTCAAACATTTTAGTATTGTACCTTCACTCACCAATATCCTCGCTTTTTTTTTTTTCAAAAAAATGGGATTTAAGGAAAAGCAAAGTAGAGTTCAAGAATACAGCTTCTAGTTCAAATAGCACAAGTTTCGACCTTACCCAATTTGAATATTTTGTCACGCAACATGCCTCCCATAGCCCCTCACACCAAATGTGCACCATTTCCTGATACCAAATTTAGGAGGAACATAACTCTCAACATGCACATGCACATCCAAAACTTGAGTCACTTTCTCTTCACTCATGGTCTCACATGCACTCGCTTCCTCCAAATTACCACTCACAAGAGTTGTAATGGCCACCTCCTCACAATCAATCCTCTCTTTCAATGCAATGGGCAACACCTTTCCCATCGAATCATTCACAAGCATCCAGATCGCAGTTGCCATACGGGCAAGGTTGGTGACAATGATAGCAAACTTGCAAAGATTATTAGATCCAAATAGAAGTTGGGGTGTGAATTTGACAGATTTGTATAGATTGTGAAAGTCTCTTCATGTGTCTTTCCCAAAATAACAAACAGAAGCATTAATATGCTAAAAGCAAATAACAAAATGTTACATAATTACATAATAACATAAAGGATAACATGATGAACAAAAAATCGGTTCGATGAATGGTGTGGGATCATTGAACTCCCATCTAACAACATTACACCACCGATTAAGTTTCAAAGGCAAGTCACGATGTCCCCTTATCCACTTAGAGTAGTAGGGATACATGACAGCTTTCACTAGTTGGATTTAATAGCAATAGGAATTTCTAACTCAGATCTCCAGATTTTGTCACCCAAGCAACCCGTGAACGAGTAAGCCATAATCGTAAAAATACCAATTAATAACACTCAAAGATTCCCGAATAGAAAACGATATAAAGGTAAATAGCAAGAAAACAATAAGAAACAAACCCCAGATCCAGCTTGATTAGAAGTTCACACTCAAAGATTAATAGATAATAACAACAAACAACAACTGATAAAATCTAACAAAACCCTAAATATAAATAAACTTATAAAAACAAAACAACTGTAAAATCTAACAAAACCCTAAATAACAACTGATAAAATCTAACAAAACCCTAACATCAATTAAAATCTAACAACAATCATAAAGAAAAACCATACGTAAAAAAACCTTTGTGTGAGTGGAAATCATTATGAAAATGGAAGTGAACACAAGAACGAACTCGAAGGTCAAGCACGAAAGTACAGAGACAGGAGGACCTTGAACCGAGATGAAAACTTAGGGTTTCAAGATCAGACCAAGGCGACGGCGCGAAAGCAAGGCGAATTTGAGGAGAGCGACTAGGTTCGAGCGCAAATAAATTCATCAGGTTTCGGGAAGAACAACACCCAATCCATTGGAATCGTTTGTTTACTCAGGCAACCATGAGAAATGCTCCGTTGTCGCAGAGAGAGGAGAAGGTAGGATGACGCACAGAGGTGAGGGTGGTGATGAGGGTCGAGAATGAGAGTGAGGCAGAGATGGGAGTGAGATCGGCGAGATGAGAGTGAGGGCGAGATGAGTGAGGGCGAGATGAGAGTGATGAGAGTGAGAGGCCGAGAGAGTGGGAAGTGAGAGGCCGAGAGAAGTGAGAAGTGAGAGATGAGAGTGAGGGCTGAGAATGAGCGTGAGAAGTGAGAAGTGAGAGATGAGAGTGAGGGCTGAGAATGAGCGTGAGAAGTGTTATCGTGGGTGTTTTATTTTGATAAATGGTTTGCCACTTGACTTGCCACGATCTCCGTCGCAAATATTTGTATTTTCACATGTCCGCGGGCAAACCCGTGGCAAATACCAATGGAAATTTCGCATTCTAACTTTTTACGCATGCCGTCGCAAATCCGTGGCAAATTACCGACGGAATAAGCTCCGTGGCAAATGCTGGTGGCTAAAACAAGCTTTTCTTGTAGTGAGATAGCACAAGGTTAGAGAACGTACCTGATGCCATGTGCGAATGGCATATATATACTGTAGAGTGCCGACCGTTAGCGAAGATTTCGGCCGGCCATGAATCGCGCCAAGCAGCCGTGTTTCGGGGCTTAAGCACGCTGGGTCGGGCCGACGACCCAATTGCTGCTGGCGCTTTGTAAATTGCCGTTACACCCAGAACAGCTTGCCCCAAGCCTAGGTCGCTTAAGAGCGGCCGAGGCTTGAATCGCCGCCCCAAGAGTGACGTTGTTTTGAATATTTTTCAAGTGATGGGACCGGACGCGCCGCTTACTCTCTTGATTGGATTGCCGACCGCTCACAACCACTACCGCGGCCGACGCGACGGTTGGTCTTTACCGACATTTATGACATGACGCTTGGTGTCTCCGAGGTTGTCTAAAGACAACTATTGGTGAGAAGGTGAACGCTATGACGCCGCCCCTGGCCCCTTTTCGCGCTTGGGTCCGCACTATAAATACCCCTTCGAAGACTATTCTCACACTTTCGCGATTTGCTTCTCACAATGATCGACTTGTCCGCCACGACCAGATTCAGTAGTCGCCTCGTATTGCTCGCTTTTGTTTTCGCGACCGATCTCCAACATTTTCTAAGGTATGAATCGATCTCGCGCTTACTCTTTAACTTCGCAATTTTTCCTCGAATCTATTGTTCCACGCCGTGATAGGGGTGTCAGTCCTGGGACGACCAAGTCGCCCTCTCACGAAAGCGCCGCTCGACCGACCGACAATCCCTTTATCGCAGTGTACGTGTACGCCATGGATTTAAAAATGATCGCCAGATTCCCGAGGGCCGCCCCAATCCTTTGCTAGCCACATGTCAAGGTCGTCCGAGGCTCATTCGCAAGAGGAGAAATCTAAGTCGTCTTCGGGCGATAAAAGCTCTGATTCTTCGAGCAAACTCGAGTTCGAGCTCTTCTAGCTCTTCCACCACGGTCGCTTAGCTCTGGGAGCTCGACTCAAAGTCCTGCTCATTCCAACGCTCAATCAGGATCCTCCACCACCCGAGAATGATGAAGTGGTGGTGATAGAGGATGACGGCGCAGAGTGCCGTCCAGGCCGCAGACGAGGAGATGTTCGAGGTCGGAGCAGGCCGAGCTGGAATAGTTAATGAGGAGGTTGTTTCACCGCAGCCTAGTTCCTCCGGCCGGGAGGTAAATAACGGCGATCGATCGAGCGACCGAGAGGTGCGTAAGACGCCCACCGACGAGCCCGACCCTTCTCGACATGTCCCGGGTGTCGACACCCTTCGTTTCTAATAGAGTGTTATCACTTGCCGCCATCGGGCGCCGCCGCTCTAGAAGCTTCCTTCCGCCATCTACCGTGGGAGAGAGGGGAGGATATTGCGACTTATTCCGACAACCTCAAGTTCACGATGCATCGGATCGTGTTCGAGAGGATGAATATCGTGCCACCCTTCACCGAATTTCAACGCGACGTTTCTCCGTCACATCGGTCGCTTCTCTCACCCATCCAAATGCATGGGCGCTTTTTGAAAACCTTTGAAGTTCTTCTAACCAAACTTGGTCCTGGCCACGGTGTCGATCATGCTCTTTTTGCTATCTTCGAGAAATGAAATGGCTCAGGAAAAAGCCAACAAGGAAAAGAGGAGCCAAAGTTGTCCTTCAAAGCCCAAAAACTCAAAGACTGCTATTTTAAGGCGCTTTCAAGAGTCACCGGGGCGACTGGAAGAGCCACTACTACGGATCGCTCCGACCAAGGAGGCCGGCAAGGCCATATCTCAAGTCCAACCCGATTTAATGCTCTGGCCCCCCTTATTTTCCAATCATGTGGAACGAGGCCCACTTCTTCAGGAGGCCCGTGACTATATTTACTCGTTAAGGATTTGGATGCGCCGACGTGGAGTCTCTAGAGATGATCAAAGCTTTGGCGCATGTCGCCCCTGCACCTGGCGGCGATATACCTTGTCGAATTCTTCGCCTTGCTCGCCTGACCGCTCGGAGGTCGAGATCGGTTCACTTTTAAACTTTGCCTTTATATTTGTGGCCGCCGATCTTTCTTCTAACTCTTAACTCGTTGTTTTGCGTAAAGAATGGCCCAGAAGTTGGGGCGTGATCGATGCCGCTCAACCCCATCATGGTAGCGCCCCGCCGCCACCACGTAAGGTTGTCGACTTGGATGGCCCGCCAAAGGTGCCTCAAACTCCAAAGAGTCGGCGGAAGAAACCGGTTGTTCTTGGCCGCCTCACGGCGATGATCGCTCGCTAAGCCGCCCAAGTTTGATAGTCGGGACTTGACCTTGCTAAGGATGACATTCCTATCCTCTCGCCGATGGTCAGGCAGTGTCGAGTTTGAGCGGTTCAAGAAGAAGCCCATGGCGCCTGCAGGCCTCCTCTCGCATGGGAATGGACAAGATTATGAAAGAGCGGTGGACGGCGAAGGTATTTTATTTTTCTAGCCCGTCGCCCTTTTGCTCACTTTCGACCGACTAACCGATCATGACTATCTCTCGTTTGCGTGAGCTCGGCCGAGAAGGACAAGGCCTTGACGAGGCGCAAGAAAAGTATGAGAAACTCGCTAAGTCCAAAAAGATGCTCGCAATGGCCGAGGATGACCGCCAAACTCTCCAAGAGGAACAAGGAGCTCGCCGGCCGTCGCAAATCAAGACCGACCTTGAAGTCCCGGAGAAGGAGGCGTCGCGCGGGTACCGGAAGGCCGAGCCGAGGCTCACCGATCAATAGCCGAGCATGCCCGAATGCGCCGATCGAGCGCTTCTATAACGCCTTGGCCAAAGTGGCGCCGAACGCAGATTTGAACATCAATTTTGATGACAAGATGATACACCCGCCCACTATGTCGAGAACAACAAGATCATGTCGCCCGAGGAACGCGACGCAACGTGGTAACGTTGTTCGCCCCAACTCGGTGCTTCTTTCAAGCCCGCTCGCGAGCGGAGTAAATTTTGTAATAGTTTAACTTGCCTTCGGGCCCAACAATTTGAAAGTCGCTTCGAGCAAAGGAGAGATATTCGAGCGCTTCGGCTTCGATCGGGCGCTTCGCTTTGTAATGACATTTTAACTTGTCTTTTATTTCGCTTACTTGAATTCGCATTGTTACGCTCTACCCATCTTGTACGCTTATTTGTCTAAGTTTTGAACTTGTAGGCCGCCGACGACCGCTTTGTGCCATTTCAAAGCGCCAGTAAATGATCGGGTCATTTCGATGGCACTCGATTGGGCCATTTCGATGGCACCGCTGGGATCATTTCGATGATCTCTCGAGGTATGTCGCTTCGACGCCTATTATGACGGGTTATTACTTAACCCGTGGGCCATTTTCGATGGCGCTGCTCGAGTCAACTCGGTGATCGTTGTTTGTGCCGGCTCGGTGGCACACGCCATGCATCGCTTCGACGACCAAGCTTGCGGGTTATTTAACTTGGGCCATTTCGATGGCACTCGAGGTAGATCGCTTCGACGATCTATTCAAGTTCGATAAATCTTCGATCGCTTCCTTTGCCATGAGCATGCTTGAGCGATCGCATACATTCTTTGCGTAGAAAGTAAATAATAACAATTTTTCAAAGGTCGCCTCGTAAAAAACCTGGGAAAAAGAGCGCCATCGCCTTTCATTAATAATCGGCTCGGTCATTTATTACATTTAGACATAATACTTTCTAAGTTTTTTCTGCTCCATGTTCTGGGGATAGTCGCCTTCCATGGTTTCCAACTCATATGCCCCCTGCCGGCCTTCTTCGACGACTCTGTATGGACCTTCCCATTTGTGCGAGCTTTTCTTGCTCGCGCGTTCTTGTTTCCAACGTCAACACCACTAGTGCGTAAAAGACTTTTTGTATCGGTTGTTTTGCACTTTTAGTATCTGCTATCCGTCGATACTAATTCGACCGATACTAATGTTCGACATTTAGTATCGGCTAAATAACCGATACTAAATGACGCTTTTTTGGTGATTTTTATGTCTTGAAAACGCATATTTAGTATCGGCTATTTAAATAACCGATACTAAATGTCTTTTCAACATTGTGTTTGTCGCCTAAAAATTGACATTTAGTATCGGTTATTTAAATAACCGATACTAAAAGTGACATTTAGTATCGGTTATTTAAATAACCGATACTAAATGTCTTTTCAACATTGTGTTCATTGCCTAAAATTGACATTTAGTATCGGTTATTTAAATAATCGATATTAAAAGTGACATTTAGTATCGGTTATTTAAATAACCGATACTAAATGTCACTTTAACATTGTGTTTGTTGCCTAAAAATGACATTTAGTATCGGTTTTTAAATAACCGATACTAAAAGTGACATTTAGTATCGGTTTTTTAAATAACCGATACTAAAAGTGACATTTAGTATCGGTTATTTAAATAACCGATACTAATAGTGTTTTCAACATTTTAAGCAATCTCTCACACTATTGCACCGCAGTTCCTTCACACACTATTAAAAGTCGCAACATGCAAAGACATTTCCTTTCATTCAACCTCAAATCAATTAGTAGTTTAGTAGAAATAAATAAATAGCCATAACCTAAATTATTTCATTCTTATTGTATTCTTTTATGCGATGTTCATATACCCCCATAACAAAAGAGGTCAATTAGCCATAACAAATGCCTATACAAATAGCACTATAACACATATAAATAGGCTAAATTATATCCATTCATTGTCATATCTTCAGACTCTCTTTACAAGTCAAAAGTTTTCATAGTCAATATTATTCTTCAACTTTTGTCCTTGTATTCTCTTTAATTTCTACCATCTTATGTGTATAGCTTTGAAAATATCATTGAAGCTATTCGATCAAAGAAAATATCCGTAAGAGACAATGCTCGAAAAACAAAACGATGACAGAGTTTAATTCAAAGGAAAAAACACTAAACATTAAACTATATCCTCATATAAAGAAGGAAAAATATTCAAAAGTGGTGATAGAGTTATACCTCGCATACACCGGGCTCAAGACGAAACTTTGGGACATCATAGTGGTGAAGAATTGGTCTAAAGGAATCCTCTTCCAGTGGCTCACAAACTTTTCTAGTGATCACTTGTACCTACAATGCAACCATGTGTGTAAATTCATAAGCTTCGACAGAGTAAAACAAATAAACATAACATGTTGGAATTTGGAGATGATACCCGAGCAGGAAGCGAGATTCACCGGGCACTTCTTGTCCTCCCAAGCCGTTGGATCAATGTTAGATCCTCCAAAACTTGCAGCCCGAACAAACCACACCAAACATTATGAACTTGTAAATTCCAGCTTAAACAAAGTCGATAATAATCCAAAACAAGCAATTCCTCAAACTAAAATGAGAGCAATGAACCTGATAGTATAAGCAAAGATTTTAAAACATTTTCATGACACAATCTTAGCCGCATGCATGATGGTTTTGACATTGTAAAAGATGCAAAGCCTTTGCGGTTGAGGTCGATTAACAACATTTAATAGCAATTTTCTAAAATATCAAAGATTTGCATGTGATTGCTACCAAGAATCGTGATTTAAAGCTTTGAAGTGGCAAAGCTCTGATAATAAAACTCGGAACATCAAATTTACCTAGCAATTTCTTGTCTTGCTTAGAGGTTGTTGCAAATTCTGCAAGCATTTGTTGGCACTCTTCTTGCAATGCCTTTGCAGCCTTCCTTTCCGCACTTGGGCTTGGAGGCATATCCCCATCTGACCAAGTAGGCAATGTTCGTGCTGCAGCTATGACTGCTCCGTCGACAAAAGTATCTCCAGCATTTGATAGACACTCTGGTATAAATTTCATATTGATATCCTTAATAATGCCAGTTTGAATAGAGAAAAGGAAAACAAAGAAGACTCTAGAACGAAAAGTCATATGTCCATACCGTTACGGTAATACTCTTTCGGGAAGGCCTGATATGTTGAAGACTGACAAGAAAGAATCCAAATGAATTTGTGCATTGCCTGAGAATTTGATCTCATCCCAAGGATTCTGCAAATTTAAGCAGATAAAGATAAATATTTATTACGTCTAAAATGACTCATACTAACTTTTAAAATATTGATATTCTCTTTGCGTCAAGATTTGTGTTTTTATATTAATTTTATGTAATGTATTATAGTCATGTTGTGTGTCTACTAATTTTTATAATTTTTGGTATTCCCATATTCATAGTGTACTGCATCCTATTATCCAATAACTTTGCAGCACAAAGAACAAAAACAGAACCTTCCTTTCATCAAGAATTGAAGAGAAAAAGAAAATTACCACTGGCGATGAAAATCCGTATCTTTGCATTAACATGTCATTCTTCTGTGCACTTATGTAATCAACTGTCATCTGTTACAATTTTTTACAACAAAATCTGGATATCCATGTCTCACAATGAAATAGCACGAAAGGTAAAATAAACATGCAAAGAAACATTTTAGCTTCACTAACAAAGCATTTATGCACTAGAGGCATGGATAAATCAACCAATTAATTTTTTCATGCTAATGAACTACATCACTGCTATTGTTACAATTCAATCAATGATTGAAAATTAACTCTCTGAACTTTATTGATGACTCAAACTTAGTATATATACAAGTCGTAATACAAGCCAAAAGCACCGAAAGTCAAGAAACTAACTAGCTTACAAACTACTAACTTAAACTAACTAGCTTACAAGAAATAATAGATTAAATATCATAATCTAACAGCCCCCCTCAAGCTGAACTATGAATATCTTTCATGTTGAGCTTGGAAACAAAAGAACTGAAATGAGAAGGTCAGAATGGCTTGGTATATATGTCCGCAAGTCGTGCCTTTGTGGGAACAGCATGAGATGAATCACTCCTTCTTGAATCTTGTCTCTAACCAGATGACGCCTATTTCTATATGTTTGGTTCTTTCATGAAATATCTGGATTTTGTGCAATATGAATTGCGCACTTATTGTCACGTAAAATCAAACAAAGCAGAGTTCGAGGCAAGTGTAAGTCCCGTAGGAGGAAGAGCAACCACCGAACTTCGATGTAGTAATAGCAAGAGCTCAGATCGCCTCGTGAGGAAGATCTTGAGACCACATATTGCTTCTTTGATTTCCAACTAATCAAAGATGAGCCATAAAAACGCAGAACCAAAGAGTGGATCTACGACTATCGTGACATGAAGCCCAACAAGATCACTAAATGCAATGGGCTTTTGCATCACAGATAGCAGAAAATATACCTTTACTGTAAGGTGGATTTTATGTACTTCAACACATGAATGGCAAAGATCCATATGAGGAACAAGAGGAGCAAAGAATGAATTGACTTAACTTGTTCACAAAGATAACATAAATCAGTCCGTGTTGGTCGATAAATAAGCCTCGCCAAGAAGGCGCTCAGACAGAGTAGTGGTCTTCCAAAGGATCACCCACAAAGAGCACTCAACTTTAAATTTGGAACCATAGGAGTAGATGCAGTTTGCAAGCAAGTAAACCAGCCTTCCTCAAGTAACTCAAGGGCATATTTTCGCTGAGAAACAACAATACCATCATGGATCTAGCAACCTCAAAACCAAGAAAAATTTTAACATTCCCAAATCCTTAATCTTGAATTCGAGTCTGTATGGATTTGATCGTGTGTTGATTTCACCAAATTGTTGCCAAGAAGCACCACATCATCAACATAGATTAACAAAACAAGAATACTATCATTAACATGCTTAATCAAGAGAGAATAGTCATGTTTTGATCGCACAAAGCCTAGGGGCGTAAGAAAAGAAATGAGTCTAGCATTCCATTGCCTACTAGCTTGCTTTAAACCATAGAGGATTTTTGAAGCTTGCAAACAAGAGTAGAGAAGAGACTTCAATGCCCTCGAACCTTCATGTAGACTTCCTCATGAAGATCACCATGAAGAAAGGCATTGTTGACGCCCAGCTTGATAAAGATGCCAATTATGTGAAGAAGCTTTAGAGCAAGAATAAGTCTAATCAGTAGTCATCTTAACTACAGGAAAAAGTTTTCGAGTAATCAACCCTTCTTGTTGTTGAGTGAACCCCTTTGCCACTAACCTAGCTTTGTATCTTTCTATGGAGCCATCTGCATTGTGTTTTATCTTAAATACCCATTTACAAACCTAATAGGAGTTTTTGCACAGAGGCAATTCAAAGTGAGAACCCAAGTGGAATTTAAGGCAAGGGCTCAGAGCTCACTTTGCATAGCATCAATCCAACATTGATGCTTCGAGGCTCGAGCATAAGTCTTTGGTTCAACACTTGTACCGAGCAATGCAACAAAGAGTCTATGGGAAGCAGATAAAGCATCATATGAAATCACATCGGTTAGAGGATAAACACTACCAAGATTGATCACTTGGAGAAATGGAAACTGTGCCACAATGAAAGTCTCTAAGGTATGAAGGTGGGTGTTTGACTCATAGAGACTGGAGAGGGACAACCGGGTTGAGTGATTACAGTGTCGTAAGGTATGTAAGGTTGAGTTGTAGCTATAGGTAGAGGAGAAGGTGAGGTTTCGGAGAAACAGAGGGATTGATTGAAGCAGAGGCTACCGGGTTTAATGTAATAGTGGAGGAAGGGATTAGAGGTGAGGAAAGACCAAAGAGATCAGTGAGATTGACCTTGGAAGGGACAAGGGTGGATGTAGTTGGTAAAGAGGATGAGTTTGATGATGGAGTATATGGAAAATGTTCTCATAAAAATTAACATTTCGTGAAAGGAAAATTTCATGATTATGGAGATCATAGAGAAGATATCCTTTGACACCTCGAGAGAGTGCCCAATGTGGATGCATTTACTGCCTGGGTAGGAATTTAGTTCTGTGGAGAGGTAAGTGTAGTGGGCAGCAGCATGTAGAGCCAAATACACGTAAGAGTGGGATGATCAGCAGCTTTATCATATAGTGAGGAAGAAAGGAGATTTATTTTTAAGTGTGGGGAGGCAACTGCTTATAAGAAGAACAAAGATGAGTGACAAAGAAAGTCCCAAAAACTATGGGTAGGTGGGATTGAAACATTAGAGAACGAGCAACATTTAAAATGTGTTGGTGTTTACGCCAACAATCCCATTTTGTTGAGGTGTTTCCACACAAGATTTTTGGTGGATAATACCATGATTTAAGTAGAATTCAGAATGCAAAATTCGTGTCCATTATCGATCTAATGGACTTTATGGTCGTGGTGAAATTGAGTTTGAATGTGAGCAACAAATTGTGTGAGGTGTTTTCTTGTTTCGCTTTTTTAGTTCTCATTAGTTTTATCCATGTAAATCTAGACATGTCATCAACAATTGTGAGAAAATATTTGTTTCCATGCATCGAGGATTGGCAAGTGGTCCCCAAATGTCAACATGGATTAAGTCAAAAGTGCTAAGTGAGGTGAAGTGTGTGTAGGAAGGCAAGTTTCTTTTGCTTGGCAAAGTGACAAGCATCACAATTTTCATTAGATGTAGAAGGCAAATTACAATATTGTTTTTGTATAAGGGTATAACAAGAAGACGAGGATGACCTAAGCGATTATGCCATAAATCTACATCATGAGATACTACGTAAAACAGAGTTACATGTGGTAAGAAAGGACTTACCAAGCGCATATGGGTGAGACCTTCATTGTATACGCTTTTCCATTTCTCTTAGCATGGCCAATCACCTTCTTCGAATGGATATCCCGCAACAAAGCAAAGTCAGCTCAAATATTGTTCTCAAGAATGAATAGTATTCGCTAGTCACAACAGATATGATGTTTGAGTTGAAATCGAGACAAAATACACATCATATAAAGTGATGGTTGATGTCAAATGAATTGTGCCCTTATAAGGTGTGTATCTTGTATCTCCGTATGTAAAGTGATCAAGAGAGGCTTGATTGCAAAGTATGTGGTGAAGAGCTCAAGACATGAGCAGATGTGATCCGTAGCACCACTATCAACCACCAAGTGATGATCCAAGTGAGGATTGAATTACCCGAGAAGCAGAGGCCACATGGTTAACACTCGACCATGTTTGCGTAGCAGTGAGTAGCTGGAGAACCAGCAGCAGAATTAACGCAAGTAGACTTTGTAGTTGATCCGCAGTGATGTTAATCAGCAGTAAGATGCCGTGAAGATGCGATTCTTCAACGTAAACATTGTTAACAGATTTGGAACTATTCTTCAAACCAGAGGATATCCATGTTTCTTCCAGAAGTTTCAACCGTATGGTTGGTCCTATTACGTTGAGTGCAAAGACGAGGAGCGCGCGGAGGAAACGGCTTGCCACGCACCACGGAAGTCGTAGGAGAAGCTTGAACAAAGAAGAACAGAGATCTCAAAGAGCAATTGGAGTGCCAAGTCGACGCCTTGTTGAAGAATCATGGAATACGCCCGCTAATGGAGGAGAGACTTCATCAAAAGAATTTGAGCACGAGCGGCAAAGAAACTATCATTCAAACCTCAAGGAACGACATTACAAAGATCACGCTCACGATAAGAGTGAACGATTTTCAAACAGTAACAACAGCTAAGTACCGTAAGGTGACGAACAAGTAGGAATTGGCATATAGTTGCATAATTCATCCTGTAGAATTCGTGAACTTCAGAAATGTGAAGTTACGTGATGCATCACCTTGTTTCATCGAGAAGATGTCGTGGTCGCAGCTTGAGAAATTCGCGTGTTGTCACCTTGTGAAAACGACATGGAGTTCATTCCAAACAACGAGGCATCCGAGATCCGCAGTATGCTAGACGAGATCTCCGTGGGAAATGTAATGATTGATCCAGACAACGTTAACATATTACGTCATTTCCATAGAGCAAATTTTGGATCCAAGCAAAGCAGGACGAGAATCGAACCGCCAACGAAGGAAAACTTATTCTTCATTTCGAGCGCCATTGTCATGGCTTGAATCAAAGCAGTGGTAATTAGCACCATCGAAAGCAACCGAGTGACGAGAACAAGTGAAGGATTCTCGTTAGGGTGAATGTAGTAAGGATCGCAGTAATCCTTAGGTTTTGAAGAACGCCACGAGAAGAACGATTGGATCGGTTAGATCGATTGGAACGATTGGTACGGTGAGAATGATATGAATCGTCGGAGGAATTGCCGGATTCAACGATTGGTTCCATTGAAACTTCAGAGAAGAGGAAAACAGATCCTCGAAGAAGAAGATTCAGATGAAGGAATTGAGACCGAAAAACGGTTACACGGTTGAGAGAGAGTTGAGAGGGAAAATGTTCACTGATACCATGTTAGCTTTGATACCATCTTAGAATGTGGTTTAAGGCCTAACTCAACCTCACAAAACCGGCTTGTAAGGTGAGGGATGCCACCCACTTATAAACTCTTTTTCAGGCCATATCCCATCCGATGTGGGACTCTTAACACACCCCCCTCACGCCCAGGACTAGACAACTGGAGCGTGACCCGAGTGGCCCGATAGCGGGTGGCCCAACGGATCTTGGGTTGGCTCTGATACCATGTTACAATTCAATCAATGATTGAAAATTAACTCTCTGAACTTTATTGATGACTCAAACTTAGTATATATACAAGTCAGAATACAAGCCAAAAAGCACTGAAAGTCAGTAAACTAACTAGCTTACAAACTACTAACTTAAACTAACTAGCTTACAAGAAATAATAGATTAAATATCATAATCTAACAGCTATGTCACTTTGATTATGCAGGACCGTAAACTGCTATGTCACTTATGAACTACATCACTGCTATGTCACTTTGAGTAGGTTCCATTGCCTAAATTGTTTGAAATAAAATAGACTGGAAAAGAACATGAGGAAATCATGAAATGCATTTCATTCCATCCAAAATCTCCTTTTTCTTCCCTTACAATTTGGGGAGTATAGGATAGAACCAGCCTTTTTTTTCTCCATCCCATCATAAAAATATTCAAGTAAAGAAAGGTAAGTTTATTCCATCCAATTATTAGATGATTTACCTCATCTCCCTTTCTAATCCGTTGTCCAGCGTTTATAAGAACCTCAAGCATCCTGTCCTTAAAACGCCAATGGAGAAAACAATTTGGCTCAAATGAATGGTTCAGCATATCTGAAAAGTAAGACTGAGTTAATCAGTTAATTCAGATTATTATTGTTTTCAAAAGGTTCAGTTATCATAATTGGTCAGACCACCAAAGATTTACGTAACATACCAGCATAAGGAATCAGCATATTTGCATCTTGAGTTAGTGCACCAATTATCATTTGATGGTTGATACATCGTGACTGTGCAATACCTACTGCCCAAATGAACCTTTGAGGATCACGAGCAAGACGCTTTATTTTAAGGGGTGCGCCATTATGCTGAACAAGATTAACACATTTTGTTAAGAACAAAAACTAAGTCATGTGCACGATGGAACGCTGACAAATTCAATGAAGACTGTTTGCTCTTTACCCAGTTCTTCTCCCAGAACTCCACAGCTCGTTGTTGCTGATATCTCATAGTTGAAGCAAGATTTGGATCCTGCAGCTCCAAAAGTTCTTCCTAGATATACAAATCAACATGAGACGTCATAAAGCTGTTTCCAAATGCAAATCAACATCGAATCGACAAGTTGAATTGAAATATCTACTAGGTAGATGATTTCCCTTTGTTATTTGATCAGTAATTATAATGTCATAAAAAGGGATGCATCTAATCTAATAATAGCTAATTATTAGACCATGGTTTAATTATAGAAAATAAAATCATTTTTTACACACCTCTGTAGCTAGAAGTAAGCTAGTGCATTCATCTTTACTTGGTAAGAAATCACCGTAATACTGCCAAAAGTTCTCATTGCAGTCAAATGCAAATAAGAGCAGGCATGCTAATCTTAAGTCCCAATCTGTCTGCAACAAAGATTTACACAATTACATTAAGCCGATAACTTTGAAAGGGGTTGCAAATCTTTTGAGTAGGTACAAAAGTTACAATAAAGAGTGACAAATTGATTGCATATATATATATATATATATATCATGAAAACAACCAAAAATCAATTATATTTACTATGAGGTAATGACTTCAGAGGAGAATTGCAATTACCTCTGGATGTGTTGAGTTGATAATATCAAATATTGATGACCAATGGGAATTATATCAGGAAAAACATCCATGGAGTTTCTTGCTTATGGTTAACATCAATTCAAGAGGAATTTCCATTATAACCTGCCCAAGTACATCATTAGAGAAAATATCCAGCAGTTATTTTCACATGTTCCACTGCCTGAGTCATATATAAGCTTTATATCTGATAGAATGTGAGTGGAGTAACAATCTTAAATGAGTCTACTCACCCTTGGTCGGCGAAGGGGTTCGACATCTTTGGAAGCATATACACCAAAACCATCTGGCCCTTCCTTAAAATCAACTCCGTAAGCTCGCATGCTTCGGACATATCCTATCTTGTAGAAATCAGGATCTGCAGGCACCAACTATAGGAACAAATAAATTAACATGAAGAAAACGAATGAAACAAAGCAAAAATCACAAATAAATATCTCATTATTGAAGTGACTAGTTTGCACAAGAAAGGGGGGGATTGAATTGTGCTATCTTTTTCGTTTTTAATTCCTACAACCTTCTGTATGGTTTCTCAAGATAACTTGGATATCAGAAGGTTGAATGTTAGTTGCACAAACAATAAGCAAATGTGATAGTAGTAAAAGATAATTAACTTTGATGATTTTAGATGTCTGTTTTTTAAGAAAGAGTGTAGTTTTCAAAAGATAATCAAAGTTTAGCTTATTTAAAATTAAGATTTTGACTTCGTAAGGTTGGTGTATTTAACCTTCTAAAGTATTTTGAAAACTTTGGTGATTGTTAAACAGCTTAAAGCAAATGGTAAGTAAAGCAGTAAAATAACACAAGAGAGTTATAGAGGTTCACCAAACCGTGGCTACTCCTCTCCCCACGCCCCGTGAGAGTTTCCACTATTTTCCAAATAGATTTTACACTTGCTTTAGCTTCACTTGCTAAAGACTTTCACCTTCACTCTCTTTTGATCACACACAAAAGACAAGTGCTAACTTCCACAAGAGAATCACCAACAACCCTCACTTTTCACTAGGTAGCTTGTTGAGAAACTTTTGAATCGAATCACCAACAACCCTCACCTCTCACTAGGTAGTTTGTTGTGAAACCTTCAAACCGAATCACCAACAACACTCACCTCTTACTAGGTAGTTTGTCGAGATACCTACAACTTAGACTCACCAACAACACTCACCTTCACTAGGTAGTTTGTTGTGAGAATTACAACTTAGAATCACCAACACCACTCACCTTTAATCTAGGTAGTCCTGCTGAGAAACAAACACAATATTCCTTACAATAAGGGGCTGGGTTATGGGATGATTTAGGAGCTTGTTTATAGATGAATACAATGTATTTCTAAGAATGTAACAAGCTTGCACACACTCAAGAAAGTATTCCCAATTCGAATTTTGTAGTAGCTTGAAGTGTGGATGAGAAGGTTGGATTTCGTTTAGAAGCTTGACTTGAAGGTTCCAATATTAACTCATGGTTTGCATTTGAGCAGAGCAAATTTCTCTATATAGACTTTGAATCAAATATGGTCATTGGGAAGAAGGAAAGAGCCGTTGGAATTTGTTGTAGCTTTGTAGATAGGTAATGATGATTTTTGAGCTTTAGATAAGAGCCTTCAACCTTCAAGCAACATTTTTGCTTTGTCTTGTGTAGACATCTCTTCATGTCAAGACTTTACATCATTCCCGCTACTTCACCCCTATTCATGTACTACACAATGCTTTATACAATTTAAATCAAGCTTCTAAAGCTCCTTAATCATGAACAAACATGCTTTTAATTTACAAACAAAAATCAAGGAGTTCTTTATCATTTAAGATAATATTTCAAACTTAAATTCCTTGAACTTCATTTGATCCATTTCGCATTAGGATTTCGAGAATGAATTGCTTTTTCCGTAAAATGTAAGCTTGAAATCTTCAATCCACTTTTAACCTTCTTGAACTTTAACCTTCCGAACTTCTTTAAGAAGTAAATCAACCTTCGTTGACTTCAATCAAACTTTTCGCTGACTATTGGTCAACCTTGTGTTGACTTTTAGTCAACCTTCTCGCTTGACTTTCACCAACCCTTCAAGGAAGTTACTTTAACTTTTAAGCTTCGCAGCCAACCTTCCGATGGTTTTAACCTTTCAGATTCAACCTTCTCAGAAGGTACCCTTTGTAGGTAACCTTCTTTTGGCACATTTTATCTTTGAAAATCACTTGGTTTCTTTTGTAAGGCCAAGAATTTTGCTATGAAACTTATTTCCGTTTCTTTAACACACTTGATTGAAAACTTGTTAAATCTCAATAAGATTAGAAAGCTTAACTCATTACTTAAGTTTGTATCATCAAAACATGGAAAGAGATTTTTATTTCTACAATCTCCCCTTTTGGTGATGACAAACTTGAGAGTATGTTTTAAGTTTTCTGCTTGCTCAAGCATAGACATTCACCGATTAGTGGAAATAATTTTAGCACATACATAGCAAAAGGATAATTATCATATGATGAATGCAAAGCAGATAAAGAAACATACATAGTTCGATAATTATCAATTACAAACCATACCATACACAAATTAAATATGTCCAAAAGATAATTAAACAACAATGTAAAACCCCAAACTATATCACTTAAAAACTAAGTAGCTAATAATCTCCATTCTCCCCTTTGTCAACAAAGAAAAAGGAGGGAAGAAAGGGAAATTAGCTTGCTACTTGGTTGGAGAGGAATCATCTCAAGAATTTGATGATGAAGCAGCCGAGGAATGTCCCGGAAGGGTCGAGGAGGAGGGAAGTCAGAATCGCAACATTAGGAACCATAGTAGGCACTATGTTTTCCATTACCCATTGTTGATAGGCATAGTTTTCGTGAGCTTTCCACCTGCTTTTCCCGCCAAGTATTCCAATGCTCATCGTAAGCTTGTTGTTCTCTGCACTTCATCTTCTTCATTTGTTTTCATGGTGTGCTCTCATCTTCTTCATTGCCTCCAAGATTTCTTCTTGTCCGCATAGGTGAATGAATCTTCCTTGTTTTTCTCAAGGTTTGCCGCTACAGTGCCTCTTGTCGATGATGATAGAGGTGCATTCATAGTTTGACAAAAGGATCCTAGAGATCCAAATTGTTTTGGCAGCATCGTAAGGTAGTTTAGAAGGTCCCGAGCCTTCTGTGTACCTTTGGTGCAGAGGAGTCATACATAGGAGAGAACATGAACTGTGAATATTTTCGTAAGCAAGAGTATTGCCAGTGAAGTTCTAGGATTTTCACGCCATTGGGAAAATAAATTTGCTACTTGTTCAAGAGATCCTTGAATGTCATGATGAAGAGGAGCAGGAGTTGATTGTGTATTTGGACCAATTGAGGATGTGGAGTGTGGAGTAATTCAAAGGAGAGCAATAGAAGCTATTATTTCTGTGGCTAGTGGCTTGATTCGATGGTTTTCGTGTGTAACTTGGTCCTCAATATCCCTAATTACCTCATGAACAAAATTTTGAGTGATAGGAGATAGTGGTTGTGTTTGTTCATTTTTTCTGCCTTATTCTCATGGGATTGATTTTTCTTGTAGCTCCCCGAGCTAGACCCTCATGAGAAGTGGTATATGGCGTATAAATGATTCCTTGAGAGAATGGGTAATAGATGGCTCATCGTAAGGCAGAGATTCTATAATGTAAGGAATGGTTTCGTGCTTGATTTTCGTGTTTTTCAAGGTCCTGTTTCTAAGGTTCTCATCGTAAGCTTCTTTTTCCATTTGTTCAGTTGTTCTTTTCGCTGGAGTGTCATTCAAGTCTAAAGGATTTTCAAAAATTTCTCTCCATTCTCGGAGAGGGTCTCTGTCTCAACTAAATTCTCAATTGTGGGATTTGGTGGGGCTAAATTTATGGGCTCAATTCCAATAATAGCTTCTGGTTCTAGTGACTTCCCGAGGAGTTGACATAGGTGCATTTTTAGTAGGACTTGGTTCTAGAATTTGTTTATCATGGACAGTTTTGTTTTCGAAAGACTTCTAGTTTCTTGCTAAAAGGTTTCAAATCCCATCCTGCTTAGCACTCTTGGACCGTAAGGTTGTTTTTTCATGTATTGATTCTTCCCTAGCCACAGAGATTTTCTTAAATGAATAATTTGGTCAAGAACATACCATGTGGTAGGGATGAAATCGCTTAATGGTTTTGCACATGTCTATCATATAATGAAAGATAATGTATGGAAGGTTAATCTTATTTCTAGTGATCATGTGATAGACTAAGAGTAGATCAATAGGTTTTACCCGCTCAAAACTTCCCGCTCTAGGAATCGAGAGTGGACTACCATATTGTGCATGATACGTGCTTCATCCTTTAAGGTCGATGATTTAAGCTTTTCACTAGGTTTCTTCATCGTAAGCTTCGTAACTTCCTCCCGTGTAACTTCGGGCTTGATCATACCAATCTTTCCCATACGCATAAACTTCATTCTCGTGAATTTTCAGAGCATTAGCTATTATGGTCAGTTACCACAATGGTGGTTCCTTTTACTTGAGTAGTAAAGGATGATTTGGTTTCACACACATTCATGTATCCATAGAATTCTTTGATAAGGTGGGATATATGATTTCCCTGGGATGTAATATTTTGCCAACCTTGATACTCAATGTGTTCTCAGAGATTCCAAACTGTAAGCTTTCTAGCTCCTCCAACAAATAAATTCTACCAATAAGAACATTCCTCTTTCCCCATTTTTCCTTATCAAACACTTGTACAGAAGGGCTTGTTTTTCAACTCGTAAGCTTGATCAAGTTTCGCTTCTTCATCAACTTTTTCTTTTCCTTTACTTCCTCCAAACTTTATCTTAAATTTTGGTCTTTGGAAGAAGATTGGGGTTGAAGAGAGGCTTTCCTTTTCGCCCCAGCTTTGATTCTCGCCATCATTTCGCATGCAGTAGAATCATCATCATCAAGGGTGATTGGTTGACTCCTTCTTGTTCCAGACTCTGATTTCTCGAGAGAACTTGTTTTGATTTCTGTAGACCTTCGTGAGGAGTGGGTGATGATTTGGAAGGTTTTTGTCTCGATGGAGGATCAACTGGGTCGGTGTAGGTTTAGAAGCATTCAATAATGCAGTGGAAGGACATGGGTTGTGGGAGTGCTGGCTTTCTTCACACATGGGATTTTTGTTCTCACCATTTTTGGAGAAGAGAAAAGAAATTTTCTTCACAAGAGGAAGGAAGAGAAGAAGAGAATCGGTTTGAGAGAGAATGAGTTCGGGCTTTGTTTTGGGGCGCATGGAAGAAAGTGAAAGAGAGAGAGAGAGAGACTAGCCGTTGTGATTTGATGGGTGCAGTTATGACAAGACATAATCACATAGAAGTCGCTTTTAGTTGCTTTAATAATCGCCCCCAATTGACTTTAATTTATCCTTCTCAAATTCAACCTTCGAATTTGATTCTCTCAGTTTAACCTTCAAGACTTGTAAGGTTGGGGTTTTGACATATTTTTCTCCTAAGGACATTTTAAAATGTGCAAAGCCTTTTAATAAAATTAAAACTTTCTTCTAACAAAGACTTGGTAAATATATCCGCTAATTGATGCTTGGTGTCAATAAAAATAAGTTCCACATCCTTCTTTTGAACATGATCTCTCGATAAAATGATGTTTAATATCAATGTGTTTAGACCTAGAGTGTTGATGGGATTTTTTGATAAATTGATAGCACTAGTATTGTCACAATAAATGGGAGTGCATGTGTACCTTATAGAGTAGTCCTCCAATTGATTCTTGATCCATAGAATTTGAGAACAACAACCACAGCAGATACATATTCTCGCTTCAAAGAGTTGATAATGCAATTGAATTCTGCTTTCTACAAGACCAAGAGATTAAGGATTCACCCAAAATTTGACATGATCCACTAGTACTTTTTCTCACAATTCTATCACCAAAGATAGTCAAGATCACAAGAGCTAATTAGGTCAAAATGAGTATTCTTTTTATACCATAGACCAAGATTAGTTGTTCCCACTAAGTATCCGAATATTCTTTTGATCGCAGTGAGATGAGATTCTTTTGGAGAAACTTGAAATCTAGCACATAGGCCAACTCAAAACACAATGTCAGTCTACTAGCAGCTTAAATATAACAGTTGAACCTATCATACCTCGTATTCTTTTTCGTAAATTGGTTTTCCTTCTTCATCCTTCTCAATTTGTACGTATGATGCATAGGAGTTGCCATGGCTTTAGCTTCATTCATCTTATATTTCTTGAGAAGATCTTTGATGTATTTTTCTTGACTAATAAAGATACCTTCATCAAGTTGTTTAATTTGAAGCCCTAGAAAGAAACTTAATTCTCCCATCATACTCATTTCAAATTCACTTTTCATAAGTTTCCCAAAATCTTTGCATAATTTTTCATTTGTTGATCCAAAATGATATCATCAACATAAATTTGAACAATCAACAAATCTTTATCAAGAGTTTTCTTAAATAATGTAGTATCAATTTTTCCTCTTGTAAATTTGTTTTTGATCAAAAAGTTACTTAACCTTTTCATACCAAGCTCTAGAGCTTGCTTAAGCCCATATAGAGCTTTGGTGAGTTTAAAAACATGGTTTGGTTTCTTTTGATCAACAAAACCAGGAGGTTGATTGACATAAACTTCCTCATTTAAAAGCCATTTAGAAAAGCACTTTTAACATCCATTTGAAATAATTTGAAATTTTTGTGTGCAAAGAAATGCAAGTAAGATTCTAATAGCTTCTAACCTTGCTACAGGAGCAAAAGTTTCATCATAGTCAATACCTTCCCGTTGGTTATACCTTGAGCAACAAGTCTTGCCTTGTTTCTCACCACCTTACCATTTTCATCTAGCTTGTTTCAACACCCATTTGGTTCCTATAATGGATCGATTTTTGGAGGTATCACTAAGTTCCATACCTCATTCTTTTCAAATTGAGAGAGTTCTTCAGTCATTGCTTCTATCCATGATTGATCTTGTATGGCCTCATTGATTGACTTAGGTTCTATTTCGTAGATTAAGACCATTCCAAAGAAAGATTGTCTCTAAATGAAGTTCTAGTTCTAACAGATCTCAAGTGCTACCAATAATTTGATCTTGTGGATGATGTACCACCATTCTCCAACTTCTTGGTAATTGAGAAGGTTCATCGTAAGCTTGAGTAGCTTCATTTGATTGTTTAGAAGGTTGAATGTAAGCTTCCGGTTCATCCTTCTCCAATTTGTTTTCATGTTCTGCATCTTCTTGATTGGTCTCATCAACATCAATTACTTCACTTGAACTGTTAGTTTCATTAAATACAATATGCATGCTTTCTTCTACAGCTTTGAGTCCTAAGGTTATATACCCTATAAGCCTTTGAAGATGTTGAATATCCCTAAAAATTCCTTTATCGATTTAGAATCAAATTTTCCTAGATTGTCTTTGTTATTCAAAATGAAACAAGTGCAACCAAATACACGTAAAGTATGCAATGGTTGGTTTTCTATTTTTCCAAATTTCATAGGGGTTTTTCAACAATTTTTTTAATAGACACTCTATTCAAAATATAGCAGTCAGGTTTACGCCTTCCGCCCAAAAGTATTTTTCAATTTTTGAATCTTCTAAGAGTGTTCTTGCCATTTCTTGCAAAGTTCTATTTTTTCTTTCTACAACTCCATTTTGTTGTGGAGTTCTAGGACATGAGAAATTGTGAGTAATTCCATTTTCATCAAAAAAGTTTTGAAAAGAAAAGTTTTCAAATTCTCCCCATGATCACTTCTACGTAAATAACATTTGTTCCTTTTTCATTTTGAACTTTCTTTAGAAACACTTTGAAGGCTTCAAAAGCCTCATCTTTGTTTTTCAAAAATAGCACCTGTGTGAATCTAGAGAAATCATCAACAATTACAAAACCATATCTTTTCCATTAAGACTAGCAGTTTTGGTAGGACCAAATAAGTCTATGTGAAGTAGTTCTAGTGACCTTTGGGATGTGATCATGTTCTTAGGTTTGAAACTAGATTTCACATGTTTACCATGAACACATGCTTCACACACTCTATCTTTTTCAAAATTGATTTTTGTAACCCTCCGACTAGTTCCTTTTTGGAAAGTTTTGAAATAGTTTGCATGCTTATGTGGCAGCTTCTTCTATGCCAAATCCATTTGTCATTTTCATAAGACATAAGACAAGTTTCTTGAGATAGTTCATCAAGACATAGACTATATAGATTCTTATTTCTAGATGCAAGAAACAAGACCTTACAGAGGAGATCTCTTTAATAAAACACTTATCGATTTAAAAGAGACTTTATGACCACTATCACACAGCTTTGATCGATACTTAACAAATTATGCTTTAAACCTTCTACATATTGAACATTCTTAATTTTAGGGGAGTTAGAATTACCTATAGTACCTATACATTTGATGCAAGCTTTATCATCATTGCCAAAGATGACATAGCTCTCCATCTATTCTCTCCATTGAGAGAAATTTATCTCTTTCCGCTCATGTGCCTCTAACATCCACCGCCTAAGAACCATGCCTTTTCTTGGATGCTAAGAGGCATTCCTGCTTCAGATGTTAGTAATGATTTAGGTACCCAATATCTTTTGGGTCCTTCATGGTTAGTCCTCTTCCTATAGAAGCTTCTTTTCAGCTTTATAGCATACGTAAATATCATGACCAAAATGTTTGCAATATGTGCACTTTGTCTTAGACTTTCTAGTCCTAGATTTCTTCTCATTTTGTTTTTCTACTGTGTAGTTCAAAAGTTTTTCAGATGGACATAGCTAGTTCTTTAGTTAAAACAGAAACTTTATCTTTGAGAAGGTTGTTTTGATTTTCAAGGTCGAGAGTATAAGATTTGGTTGTTTCGAGACCTTATCTTTCAAAAGTTTGTGTTGTTCGTAAAGTTTAAAGTGAGAATGTTGAAGAGTTTGAACTGTTTTTATCAAATATTCATTTTGTTTTTGAAGCTCTTCATTCTCCCTTTTGCATTCAAAAGTTGATTTTTGAACAAAGACACATTTTTGAGCCAAAGTGTTTGAATCATGTAATAGGTTTTCAAAAGCATGTTCAAGATCTTTGCATGAAGCACAAGTTTGTGATTTAGAAGTGTTACCTCTTCTAGATCAAGATCTCCTACGAAGCATGAGTTGATTGATTCCGCACTTGAAGTAGGAAGTATTTGAGAAGGTTCCTCGTGAGTCACCATGAAACAAAAGTTTGCGCTTTCTTCATCATGGTCCGAGTTGGTATCTTCTCGAGTCATCCCATGTTGCAAGTAGAGCCTTTTCTTAGGTGTGAACTTTCTGTTGTTTGTTTTTTCAACTTTGGACATTCACTTCGAAATGTCCAGTTTGTTACATTCATAGCACACAGGATCAATTTTGCTAGTTCCTTCACCTTTAGGTTGATCTTTTTGAAGAAGGGTTTTCTGTTATTTTTCTTTCTAAATGCCCATCTTCTCAACCTTCTCGTGATTAGAGCCATTTCATCCTCATCATCAATGTCATTTTCATCATCTTCACTTTCTTCTTGAGTATCCTCTTGAGCTTTATGTGCCATAGCTTTAGAAGGTTGTGAAGTTTTTGAGAAGCTTTGAGTGCAATGGTTTTAACCTTCTGGGTCAAGTTCATCCATGATTTCTTGTTCATGCACTTTTAGGGATCCAAGTAGATCCTCTATTTTGAGAATAGAGAGATCTTTAGCTTCAGTATATAGCAATACTTTAGGTCTCCGCACTTTGGAAGGCATCTTAGGAGTTTTCTTACTTTAGCTTGATTTGAGTAGGTAGTATTTCCCAGGAGTTCAAATCATTTGTTATTGTTGTGAATCGCTAAACATTTCGTAAATTGTTTCTTGCTCCTCCATTTTGAATGTTTCAAATTTATGAATAAGAAGGTTGATTTTTGCTTCTTTGACTTGGTCTGCTCCTTCATGGGCGCCTTCAATGTATCCCAGATTTCTTTGGCGCTTTTTTCCCAAAGAACTTTATCATATTCACTTCTACCTAAAGCACATGTTAGATAAAATTTAGCTTTAGAGTTTAGAAGTACCATGCGCTTATCTTCGTGTGTCCAGTGTTTTCGGTTTGCTCATAGTGGTCCCATCATCAAGAGTTGTAGTAGGTTCAAAAGGACCATCTTCAACAATTCCCCAAATGTCGTTGTCTTGAGATTCTAGAAACAATCTCATTTGATCTTTCCAATAATAGTAATGTTCACCGCTGAATCTCGGTGGTCTATTTCACTCAAGCTCCTTCAGAAGGAACGTTACAGAGTTGGAATGATGACTCATCACTTCTTCCAGATCTTTCCTCTCACACCGCAAAGTGTGCTCACCCCTGAGGTGAGCTCGATGCCAATTGAAGTGACTAGTTTGCACAAGAAAGGGGGATTGAATTGTGCTATCTTTTCGCTTTTAATTCCTCGCAACCTTCTCAGATGGTTTCTCAAGATAACTTGGATATCGAAGGTTGAATGTTAGTTGCACAAACAATAAGCAAATGTGATAGTAGTAAAAGATAATTAACTTTGATGATTTTAGATGTCTGTTTTTTTAGCAAAGAGTGTAGTTTTCAAAAGATAATCAAAGTTTAGCTTATTTAAAATTAAGATTTTGACTTCGAAGGTTGGTGTATTTAACCTTCTAAAGTATTTTGAAAACTTTGGTGATTGTTAAATAGTTAAAGCAAATGGTAAGTAAAGCGTAAAATAACACAAGAGAGTTATAGAGGTTCACCAAACTGTGGCTACTCCTCTCCCCACGCCCCGTGAGAGTTTCCACTATTTTCCAAATAGATTTTACACTTGCTTTAGCTTCACTTGCTAAAGACTTTCACCTTCACTCTCTTTTGATCACACACAAAAGACAAGTGCTAACTTCCACAAGAGAATCACCAACAACCTCACTTTTCACTAGGTAGCTTGTTGAGAAACTTTTGAATCGAATCACCAACAACCCTCACCTCTCACTAGGTAGTTTGTTGTGAAACCTTCAAACCGAATCACCAACAACACTCACCTTTACTAGGTAGTTTGTTGAGATACCTACAACTTAGACTCACCAACAACACTCACCTTTCACTAGGTAGTTTGTTGTGAGAATTACAACTTAGAATCACCAACACCACTCACCTTTAATCTAGGTAGTCTGTTGAGAAACAAACACAATATTCCTTACAATAAGGGGTTTGGGTTATGGGATGATTTAGGAGCTTGTTTATAGATGAATACAATGTATTTCTAAGAATGTAACAAGCTTGCACACACTCAAGAAAGTATTCCCAATTCTGAATTTTGTAGTAGCTTGAAGTGTGGATGAGAAGGTTGGATTTCGTTTAGAAGCTTGACTTGAAGGTTCCAATATTAACTCATGGTTTGCATTTGAGTAGAGCAGCCCTCTATATAGACTTTGAATCTGAAATATGGCTGTTGGGAAGAAGGAAAGAGCCGTTGGAATTTGTTGTAGCTTTGTAGATAGGTAATGATGATTTTTTGAGCTTTAGATAGTAGCCTTCAACCTTCTGAAGCAACATTTTTGCTTTGTCTTGTGTAGACATCTCTTCATGTCAAGACTTTACATCATTCCCGCTACTTCACCCTATTCATGTACTACACAATGCTTTATACAATTTAAATCAAGCTTCTAAAGCTCCTTAATCATGAACAAACATGCTTTTAATTTACAAACAAAAATCAAGGAGTTCTTTATCATTTAAGATAATATTTCAAACTTAAATTCCTTGAACTTCATTTGATCCATTTCAGATTAGGATTTCGAGAATGAATTGTTTTTCCGTAAATGTAAGCTTGAAATCTTCAATCCACTTTTAACCTTCTTGAACTTTAACCTTCGAACTTCTTTAAGAAGTAAATCAACCTTCGTTGACTTCAATCAAACTTTCGCTGACTATTGGTCAACCTTGTGTTGACTTTTAGTCAACCTTCTCCGCTTGACTTTCACCAACCTTCCAAGGAAGTTACTTTAACTTTTAAGCTTCGCAGCCAACCTTCCGATGGTTTTAACCTTCAGATTCAACCTTCTCAGTAAGGTACCCTTTTGTAGGTAACCTTCTTTTGGCACATTTTATCTTTGAAAATCACTTGGTTTCTTTTGTAAGGCCAAGAATTTTGCTATGAAACTTATTTCCGTTCTTTAACACACTTGATTGAAAACTTGTTAAATCTCAATAAGATTAGAAAGCTTAACTCATTACTTAAGTTTGTATCATCAAAACATGGAAAGAGATTTTTATTTCTACAATTATCATCAAACAGTAAGACTCTTTATCCCCTTCACCCTTTGATTATGATTAATTCTCTTAAACCCTAAATCCCAAATTAAATTATAAAACCCATAATCACAAATTAAGTTTTAAAACCTCATAAACCCTAAATCCTTCACCTAAAATTCATACAATCGATAAAAGCAAACACTGTAATAAACCCTAGAGAGTTGATAGAGAGCGGTGAGAGAGAGCTAGAGAGAGAGAGAGAGAGAGCCAAATGACATAGAGAGAAAGATGAAGTGGGAACTTGACTTACCATTCTTGAGCAACGGTGATGAAGGGGAGAGAACGATCTCGAGCTGGGTAGAGAACGGAGATGGCGAGAGTAGAGAATGGCGTGAGAGTTCAGAGACTTCAGAGAACGATATTGATCTTGATCTTGATGGCGAGAGTAGAGAATGGCGTGAGAGTAGAGAAGGGGAGAGAACGATCTTGAGCGTTGGAGTGAGAGAGTCGTGAAGGAGAGAGTGAAACAGAGAGAAGGAGAACGTGTGTTTTTGGTAAAATTAAACGGGACCTTTAGTATCTGTTGTTTAAAAAACCGATACTAAATGTGTTAGAGACAAACATTTAGTATCGGTTGTTTAAACAACTGATACTAAATGTGTTAGCATCACACATTTAGTATCGGTTGTTTAAACAACCGATACTAAATGTAAGCGTGAAAATTGAAAACTTCAATTTAATTTCAAAATTGCTATCGCTGTTTACATTTAGTATCGGTTGTTTAAACAACCGATACTAAATGATGCTGTCTAAAGTCATTTTTGCACTAGTGCACGCCTTAGGATGAGCTGCCCAATTGAGAAATCTCTCTTCTGAACTCGAACGTTGTACCTAGTCGCGACCTTCCGCTTGATCATTGTTCTCTAAGTGATGCTTGAGTGCGCAATTCTCTTCAATCAGTCCAATTCTTCTCGACGCCTTGGTTGTTCTCGCCATGGTAGTGGGGTTTTAAGTCCTCCAATTTAGCTCCCCATTTATATGGGTATAACAAAGATCGCCCATACACAAGCTCGGGCGGCGACTTCGCCGATGAATGAGGGGTCGCCCCAGACGCCCAAAGAACGGATCGTAGCTCTCGACCCGCCTTTGCTTCGCCCGGGCTTCGTTTCAAACCACGCAGATAACTCGTTAGCCGCCGCCGCCGCTTGTTCATGCGGATGCTCGACCGAGGTGAAACATTTGCTTAACCCCTAAGTCGCCAACATTTCTAAATCTTTTATCTCGCGAATCGGGTACCGTTGTCGCTATCAATTGCCGCGGACGCCAAAACGCTAGCACACACCGATCAAGAACTTGCTTACTTTTGCCGATGTGATCGCTGCGCAGAGGCTCGCCTCGATCCACTTCAGTAAAATAGCTCATCGCCACAATCAAGAACTTGAACCGCCCGGAGCAGTGGAAACGGGCCTAGCAGATCCATGCCCCACCAGCGAACGGCCAAGGTGAGACAAGACTTTGTAACTCAAGAAGGTGCAATGTGGACATCGCATGTACTGACACTTTTTGCATTTTCGAACGAGCTTCTTAGCATCCTCGCCCATGGTCGGCCAAGAATAGCCGGCCCGAGAGCTTTCTTAGCTATGGAACGTGCACCTTGGTGGCTACCACAAACACCTTCATGAATATCTTCAACACATGGCTCGGCTTCGACCGTCCGAAGACATCTTAACAATGGGACGACGAATCCTCTCTCGTATAATTTCCTTCTATTATCGAATACTTGGTCGCCCGAGCCCACCAATTTCGCCGCTTCTCGTCGCTTTCGCTTCTTCCCTTCAACGATGTACCTTAGAATAATAGGCGATCCAATCAATCTGAATTGACACAAAGAACGGCCGACGATTGGCTTGGCTTGGTCGACACACTTGGCCGATTTAGTGGTCTCCGAATCAAGCTTCGTGGATTTCCTGAGTTTTGGTACTTGCAAGTTTTGATAGAATATCCGCCGAACGCTTGGTCCGAGGTACATGTACCACTTCGCCGATCGAATCGCTGAGCGGCTTCTCTTACTCGCCGATAACTCTTCAAAGACGCCATCCTCGCATCGATAAATCTTTGATCGCGAGACAACAAGTAAGGAGTTCGATTCGAGTTCGACCGGCCGACATTAAAATCCCTAGCGAGTGCAGCAGCCGTATATGCACGCCTCATACGGCTACGGTTGTTTGATGTGTGGAACGCAAAAGTCAATGAAACTTCCACACGCAAGGCCCTCCGAATTTTCTAATACTAGGCCTCGCTCCACTTCCTTTGCTATTGACGACCCATCTACGCAAGATCCGTGTCGCTTGAGCTTGATCCTCGGGATCGGGGTCATCTCAAATTTATAAAGTCGGCCAAAGACTCGCGCTTTGCGCCGATCCGATTCAAACTTAATCCCAAATTCATCGAGCTCTCATCGCCCACTTTATCATTCGCCCCGCCGTGTCCGCCGATGAAGGACTTGCTCGATTGGTCGACGGCCCTACCACGACGGTGGGCCACAAAGTAGGTCTTAATCTTCGAGCACCACTAGAAGTGCAAGGGCAAATTTTTCTATTTTCTGATATCTCAGCCCGGGCCCTTGCAATACCTTACTGATGAAATAGACCGGATTCTGCTTTAGGTCGCTTTCCCTGACTAACACAGCACTCAAAACTTCTTCTGCTATCGCCAAGTATAAATACAGTGTTTTGCCCGGCAGCGGCTTGGTCATAATTGGCGGGTTAGTCAATGCTTCTTTCAATTCCTCCAATGCTCGCTGGCATTGGTCAGTCCACTCAAAATCTATGTCTTTCTTCAGGAGTTCAACAGCTGGAAGCGACTTGCGTGCGCTTTTGGTATGAATCGATAGAGCAGCCTACCATCCCGCTCACCGTTAGATTTCTTTTTTGTGTCAAGGGGCCTCATGTCGGCGATCGCCTCTACACTTCTCGTGGTTTGCTTCTATCCTCTTTCGCTTAGGTGAAAGCCCAAAATCATCTGCCTCACCCCAAAGGTACACTTCTCTCGGATTCACCGAGTGAATTCTTCCTAGCTTCTTCAAAGATTTCCTCGTGTCGCTCACATGATCCGGATCGGTCCCACTTTTGATGATCATATCGCCCAAGTACACCTCGTAGATTCGACCGACCGCCTCTTGAAAATTTTATTCATCATTCGCCGTAAGTCGCTTCCAGCCGTTTTTTAGCCGTAAAGGCATCACCTTGTATTGAAAAATTTCTCGATCCGTCATGAAGGCCGCCTTGTGTCGATCGGGTGGATACATCGTAATCTGATTGTATCCCGAATAAGCGCCCAAAAAGACAATAATTTATAACTCGAGGCACCATCGACCAATTTGTCGATGTTGGGCACTGTGGAAGGCATCCTTCGCATGCCTTATTCAGTGCCTGTAATCTACACACATTCTCCATTTGCCATTCTTCTTTTTACCCAACACGACATTGATAGCCGTGTCGTCGTACTTGATCTCTTCGATGAATTCGCCTTTACGAGGTCCTCAACGGCCTTTGCATGCGCTTGAGATTTTTCCTCACTCGAAGTTCGCTCTTCTTTGAGCGACCGCTTAACCCCTTCATCGATCAAAGTTGATGGCAAGCTACTTCGATAGAATGCCGCATGTTCGATGCCCGCCATGCGAATGTGTCAAGATAGTCTTTCAAACATTGCACAAGGTCTTGCTTCACCGCCTCGTAGGTCGCTACCGAGCTTAATCGTTTTGTTGGGTCGTCTCCCAACCGCACATCTTCCAATTCCCCATGAGGTTCTCGGGTCTTTTCAACTCGTTCTTTAGCTCTCGCTAAGTCATCGCCGTTATCCTCCGGGTCGCTATCCGATCATAACGAGCATCCAAATCGGGCCGAGATTGACTCGCGTGACCTTCACCGCTGCTTTGAGAACTTGGGCCACGATCTACCTCATCACAACTTTCTTGATATAAGTAGTGGCTCCGCCTTGTCGCTTTCTAGGTCGGCCGCCGTGGTAACCACCGGTCGTCTCTCAGAAAATTTCATTTTCAAGTGAACCGCCGATGCCACACGCCTCTAGCTTGCCCAAGGTCGCCTACCAATGATACATAATCGATAGCATGATTTGATGGGAGTATGAGGAACGCCAGACGGACCGCCCCGCATAAAGTGCTCTCTTCGATTGTCGCCACCAAATGTGACCATGAGTTCGATTGTTCCCAACGGGTAGGTGATCGCCCATGAAGCCCGTTAGTGGAGTAGGCTCGGCCCGGGAATTATCTCGCCCGATCAACCTTGATATTGTCAATCAAATCTTCAAACATGATGTCGCCGAGCTACCCGGTCGACTAGAATTCTTTGAACTTCGTGTTGGCCATAATCGCCTCGATCACCAATGGAACATAAATCGTTTCGCCTACCGCCGAGCGTGTCTTCGCCCCCAAAGAAATGGGCGGTCTATTCGAGACCTGGCCGCTCTGCAGGTTGAGGCAACCATTAGGAGCTCGCCCCACTTTCTTTTCATAGCTTTGTTGGACTCTTACGATCCAACGGATTTCCACCGTGAATAACCATTGCTACGCTATGCCTTTGGACCGCCGAGTATCTCGATCTTCGATCGATCTTTATCTTGGGTGCTCGTTATGACTAGAGCACCCTTTCCTCTCGCCTTGATCATTCTCTTTCGTCTTCTCTCGAGGTCGGTCGCCTTCCTCCGACCTCACATACTTGCCCAACTTGCCTTTCTCGAATGAGTTCTTCAATATCGCCTTTGAGGCCATACATGCATTAGTATCATGACCCTTGCTTTTGTGGTAACGATAAAGTACCTTTTGGCCTGGCCGTGCCCCTTTCTTGAGCACGCAGTGGATCGGGCCGCTTTACACCCACAAACTCATTGTTCTCGCACTCACCGTAGATTTGTGCAATAGAGGTGTTGAGACGAGTGCGATGATCGAACTTCTTGTCTCTCAAATCAGGCGGTTGTCTCGGCGACCTTCACGACCTTTAGCCGGCCTGCCTTGCTCTTCTTTTGGTCGCAAGACGCGCCTTTCTCGCGACTAAAGTTTCTTCATACGCCATATGAACGCTGGCCCTTGTTAGAAGAAGAAAGCGAGATCTTGATAATGGTTCAACGTGAATTTCTCTACGAACCTCGTGGTCCTGGCCGAATACCACGCTTTAGATACTTCAATTTGTCTTTATCTCGACAAGTCACGAATGCACTCGGCCTCGTGATTGAACCGGCCGATGTAATCGTCTCGGCGTCTCATTATCGCCTTGAACAATCGTGTCCAAGTGTTCTTCATATCGATATTGGCGCGGTTGGTCGTGGTAGTGAGATAAGAAGATTCGATCAAGTCTTGCCATGAGGAGATAGTATTGGGGCGAAGTGTCTCCCACCATTCTAATGCCCGGCCGCCCAACGATCGAGGGAAACACCGACACTTCATTGTCGAGCCCAATTCTCTCAGAATCGCAATAATTATTAAAGCACGAGATGTTTATCCGGTCGCCACGATCACAAACTTATTCAGATTAGGTGGCTTTCTCGTGTCTCTTGGAATCTTGTAACGCCGATTTCTCTAGTAAACGGGCCGTGACTGCTCAATGTCGCTCGACCGTAAGGGTTGCATAGCGAGGCATGCCTCGCGTTGCCCGAAATTCCATAGAATTCTCCGGATGGGCCAAATGGCGAGGTCGAGGAGGCCTTCCGGTCGCCGCTTTGACTCTCTTCGCCGCCGCGAGACGCCCCTTATTCTTCCATCCCGATAATCTTCCAACTCTTCACGAATCCCGTGACTCGCCGACCGACGTGGAACCGGACGACTCATTAGAGGAGTACCGCGGGCGAGCGACCGTATCGTGGGCGGTAGCAGAGTCCTCATATTCATCATAAGATACCGAACGCGGCGTCACAAGACGTTTTGCTGGGGACGACCCACGTGTTCTTGTTCGCCGCACGAGATCGGTGGGTGGTGCTCTCTCGGCGAAAGGCTCCTTCGAGGAGGGGAGCGGCGGCACGCTGCAGGTCGGCGCCGAGCGTATGTTCTCCGCCTTCCGCACGCTGGCGCCCTAATCGACCTCTTTCGCTGCGCGAGATCACTCGCCGCGTCCGCAATGACCGTTCTTTCTTTGAAGGATCTCGCAGAACGGCCGAGTGACATGTTCGGGCAATTGGTCTTCAATGCCCGCCTCCATCAACTCGGGCAGTAGTTGGGGCGAGCGCACGGTTGTACTCGCTTCCAAGATCGATCCGCGACCGCACCGAGGGTTCTTGTCGCGATTCCTCGAGATTCATGAATCGCTATCGCCACGCCTCCGGGTTTGCCGTTGAGGATGCCGCCCCGGAGGGGTTGAGCCGAGATGAGGCCGCGCCGGCGGGCCGGTCGCGTGGAGCCATGAATGGAGTAGATAGCGCCGCCTCCCATCGTGGTCGCCAATTGATCATACCTTGACCAATGAAGTGTTGAAGTTATTGTTGTCCCGCCGACCGGGCCGGCCGTTGAATATGGGGAAGGACCTGGCCCCGCTTCACGTCAACTCTCGTGGTACTGCAATGACACTCCGACGATCAAGTGAGTGGTCGCCGCAGATAGCACAAGGTAAGAGAACGTACTGATGCCATGTGCGAATGGCATATATATAATGTAGAGTGCCGACCGTTAGCGAAGATTTCGCCGGTGTTGCGAGAATTGCGGTCCAAGCAGCGTGTTTGGGGGATTTAAGATGTTTGGTCGGGCCGACGCCCAATTGTTGCTGGCGCTTCTTGTAATTGCTGATACACCCAGGAACACTATCTACTATAATCTACTAAAATAAAAATTGAAACTACGGGATAACTGCACTGATATATAAAAAATACGAGATTAATATTTGTCATTGATAATTAAAAATGACAAATATTTGTCACTAATACATAAGAAATTATTGCAATCGATAATTTAAACACGGATAAATATTTCTTATTGATAATCTAATATCTATCTTTCACTATCTACTATAATCTACTAATAAGCTCAAATAATCAATTGAGACTATGAGATAATTGCACTAATACATAAAAATACGGGATAACTTTAATCGATATATAAAAATACGGGATAATCGCAATTATATATAAAAACACGGATAGCCGTGACCGATATATAAAAACACGGGATAACAATCGATATATAAAAAGACATTGCACTGATATATAAAAAAATACGGGATAATGCATAGATTGTTTTTAAATGATACTTTTACATTTTTAGATTTTAATAATTATCTAGCTATTTTTTATTTGAAACTTCTTTTTTATCTACTTTAATTTTGTCATTATTTTCACGGGGTAATGTTCAGACTATTTAAAAACTGTCTAAGTTCATTCATAAAAACAACACGATAGCCCCCCGGGTGTATGCACGGGTATCCTACTAGTTAGAATAATAGGAGGAAAAATAAGAGGAAACATGAAATATTATGAAGTATAAGCTCAAATGCTACTTCAAATAGGTTTCTAAAACCCCTAAAAAGTTGTGAAAATATGGTGCTCCATAAACTATGTTATCAAACACTTATATTTTAATTCTACAAACTTATATGCTATAAGTTATCTATTAACGTGACAACGGGGTTGGTTGGGGGAGGGTTATTTCTCCATGTCCCCCTATCGCTAGTGGGGTCGAGTTTTGCATTTCTCACCCACGCCCCAAATAGAGACGTTTTCCTCACGGGTCACAGATTTCACTACTATTTTTAGAAAAAATTTAAAAAATTATTTTTCTGATAATTAATAGAATAAAATCTTAACTATTATATAATGATAAAATAAAGTTAAATGTATTTAAATAGATTTTTCTAAAAAGAAATAAAAATTAACAATAAATATGAAACAAAATGAATGAGTCTATATGCATAAAATAAAAATAATAATTAGTATTTAGTCGAGCGAGTTCAGAGCAAGAGCGGGGCACATATTGACGTCCCCAAACCCGACCCTACCCCCGTCAAAGCGGGTTTTCCCCTCCACCCTCGAGTGGGTCGTTGTCATGCCCATCGAATGGGGCCTTATTATTCGTATTCTCTTTTTGGCTTCAACTCTCTTAATTTTTTTCAAACCTAAACCTTTTTTAATCAAAAGTAAGGGCTATGGAGTCTTGTTAAAACTTTTTGATGCAAAATCCTCCTTATAGAAACAAAAATATCAATAAGAAAAATGAGTACTCTCCCTTAAATTTATTGATAAAAGAAGGAGAAACAAAAGAAATATGTGAGACCTAGGCCAAAACCCATGAAAAAAACAACATAGCCAATATCGAAGAATATCTATAATGGAATGCAAAACCATCACTATAATTACTCGTGATTCAAACCAAAGTTGGCATTAAAGCCATTAGCAATCATTTGCAAAGACACCAAAGATAGAAATCAAGAAACCTTTAGTTAGGCAAATCTAACCAATTCCGTGATAAATCCTCGTGAATGAAGCTAGGAATTAGATCCCATCATACAAAGCCACTACTGGTTCCAATACCAAAGAATCTTGTCAACATAGACATTCCCTTTCTATAAATATGAGTGCGAACGAAATTTATGTGTCTAGTCAAGTACAAACAATTATTCCATCTATTTCTTAGCTTCCAGGGAACAACTTTTCAATTCTTGAAAGCATAAATCACTAACTAAGAATCACATTCCAACCACAAAAACTTCGAACATTTATCAAAAGTGATTTCTATAGCCAATAGCCCCATTAATTTTAGGATGAAGCATATAGTTGTTTCCAATGGAGGCAGAAAAACAACCAAATAATAGCAACACTTTTGTCTCTAAAAATACCACCACGTGCGGCTAACACCACCATCTGTATTGCACTTAATCATGTAGAGCAGGTGGAATCCAAATAACCTATTTGATGTTTGGAAAATTTCCATAACTACCGATGATATTGAGTCTGAACTTTTAGATGATTGCCCCGATTTTAACATGTGGGATCCTAACTCTGCAGAGATTCGTGGCCTGAAGAAGGAACGAGATGAGACCCTGGCAATGATTAGTGAATTAAAGGCTTCCCTTTCATCTCCGGAGGGCACCAACAATAAGATGGCTGAGGAAGTGGAGGCGAAAGTTAGTGATAGGAGCACAACACTTGAGAAGGTCAATGGTCTTATTTCGACGCAAAACTTCTCAGCAGGTAGCCCAGCTCACTGAGGAGAAGAATTGTGCCGAAAAGAAGGTTAATGAGCTTACCATGGTGGTTGATGATTCCAAGAAGAAAAGGGCGATCTCGAAAGTGTTTTCTCAAAGTTTAGGAACAGGGTCATCAGATTGAAAAATAAAGGGATATTGCTATTGTTGAGAGAGACCAAGCCATTAAAGATGGGGTTGACTTCGGCGAGAAGTGTTTTCAAAATGCCATATCATAAATGCAGCCTTGAATTTCGACTCTAGTTTTTGGGTGAACGCATGGATGTCGCCTCATATTTGAAGACGCTCACAAAGTTGAACCCCAAGTTATTGATGATGAAGAAGTGGACCGCCAAATTTCGGTGATGATGGGGAGGCTTAGGTTTGAGATTGCCCTCGGCTTGCTTTGAATTTTTGGTTAATGTTCATGTAATAGTGGTCGTGGTCAATCCGGTTTTGACAATATTTTCCGACTTAACTATTTAAGTGCTCGCGTTTCACCGGTGATTCAATGTTGTGATGCCTCTAGTTATCTTGCCGTTAATTGATTTGTTTAGGCGCAGATCTAATGGTGGTTGTCTTTATTTTTAGTTTGTTCTTGTGATTCCGAATTAGCCCTAAGGTGTCGGTGTATGGGTGTTCGGCCTTCTTAGCTCGTTTATCTTGTGTCAGAAAGATGTTGTCGAATTAATGTCCCTTGATCTTGCCAAATATCTCGAATAGTGTGACTCTAAGTATGGAGTAGATCCTTCTGAGGTGATGATATCGAACTCTGAGCTTGTTGAGTTCCGTGGTTACTCGCTTACTCCGGATTAGAGAGTTTTCCTTTCGCTTGAGAGCGGATCGTGTCATAGGATTTACTTTTTCCTAGTTCATCAGGTTCTTAACTTGGATCTAGCTCGAGCTAGAGAGTACATCTTCATTAAGTCCTGAGAAGGAGAAGGCGAACATGACATTGAACTCCTCCAGCCCAGTTTACCAAGTTCTCGGCTTGGATCTAACTCGAGCTAGAGAGTACATCTTCATTAATTCCTGAGAAGGAGAAGGCGAACATGACATTGAACTCCTCCAGCCCAGTTTACCAAGTTCTCGGCTTGGATCTAACTCAGACTAGAGAGTCTATCTCCTTTAGGTTCTGAAATAGAGAGAGAACGTGACATTAAACTTCTCTGGCCTTGTTTACCAAGTTCTCGACTTGGATCTAACTCTGACAATAAGAGTTCGCCTCTCACTTGAGTCCCGAAAAGGAAAAAGCGAATGTTACATTAAACTCCTCCGCACAGTTTACCAAGTACTCAACTTGGATCTAACTTGGACTATAGAATTTGTCTTCATTAAGTCCTGAAACTGAGTCCCACTGTTTTGGTGGATGCTTTTATGCGCATAGTGTTTTCATTTTATTTTAATTTATTTTTTTGATCAGATTGTTAGTTACACCACCTTGCTTCATTATACACCACCTGAAAAACCAGCACTGTGGGTTGATTAACTAAAATTGGGTTCTTTGCTTTTGCACTCCCTTTTTAAAATACAACCCTCTGTTAACTACACTCCTCTTATTACTATTTTGCAACCTACTCTATTATTTAGTTCCATTTCCTATTTATTTTATCATTCATCCGAATCACCTTTTATAATATATATTAATAAAATCTTTAACACACGATTTTTTTACAAGAACTACGTAGCATTTGATTCTCTACCAGAGATACATAGGAGCAAAGGAGAGCTCACCTCTATCCATTACACTAATAAAACATTTTTTTTAAAGTTTTCTTTAAATAGTCCTTTCCTATTTCTCAAAAAGAACAAAAATAACTAACTATTTATCAAGTCTTTTATTTTTGATTTGTAAAAAGGGGTAAAATAAATATATGTTCAATTAACAACCTATTTACACGTTTAATTAAAAGGTAACCTTGCCACGAGGTGTTAATACCTTCCCCGCGAATAACCGACTCCTGAGCCCGTAATTGTTTCGTTAAGCCTTTTTAGAGGATTTCTCAAAGTTTGGCCCTTTAACCTAAATTTTGATAATGGCTTCATCTAGAACTTCGAAAGATCCTTTCTCCGAATTTTCGGTCACTACATACTAGACTATGAAAGAATTTAAATGCTAGAAGTGCATCAGATTTTTGCTTTAGAAAGTAGACCCAAGTAACTTAGTGAAGACGTCAACAAAAGCTGTGTTGTAATAGTAACCATTTTTTACGTTATAAATTTTTTTTGACTTTATCTCATCTACCGTAAAAACATTTTACAGTGATGGTGTATATCAATTAAACATTTTTTACTCTTCTAATTTGCTAATTTTGGTCTTTGTGATTTTTTCATTGCACTTTTGGTTGCTAAAAATCATGGATTGTGCAATTTTATTCCCTTATTTTCCCAAAATTTAAGATTTTGGAGGACCAAAAGTGCAAATAATATATGATTTTGAGGGAAAAATTGCGAAATTAAGAAAAATGGGGACCAAAATGGTCAAAGTAAATAAAAAAACTAAAATCATCAAGCTAACAAAAAACACCATATTTGTTTATGATAATAATATAATTTTTGATCAAATGAGACTAATTAAACAAATTGACTTGTTATTGTTATTTTATCTCATTAGACAAATAAAGTTAATTAGAGTAGCTAAATAACATATTATATTATTGGAGTAGCTAAATATAAATATACCTAATTACCCAAATACACATATTATTTTTGGATAACCAAAACTATCCCATAATACACTACCAATTGCTCCTAGAGCTGCAATAAGAAATAGTAGCTAAGAATAAAAAGAGAAAAAAAAATAGCAGGATGTGCAAAAATTAGGCAAAATTACACCAAGTTATTTATTTGTAACAAGTTGGCCCTTTTTTTTTTTTTTTTGTAACAAATAGGCCTTTTTAGTGATTACTCTAGCTTATGTCTTTTGATGCAACCAAGTATATTTTGGTGTATTTTGATGGAATCAACGATATGAAAATTTACTAAAAGGGCCAAAGGTGTCAGTGTTAGGTAACTTAAAGGGTCTTTTTGTTACAAAAATACTTAAAAGCTACCAACTTACAAATAAATAACTTAAAGGTCATACAGCTGTAATTTTGCCCAAAAATTAAAACTAAGAGTGTCAAAATATATTTTTCATAGGGGTATTGGTGCAATTTTTAAATTTAAGGGTGTGTAGCTGCACATCCTGAGGTATATGTAGATCCTCTAGTGTCTTCAGGTAATCCATCCAGAATTACATCAATGAGATAATATTCACCACACCTGAGGTATATGTAGATAGAACGGACTCCGAGAGTAGATAGAAGCCTCGTGAAGAGAGTTTGATCTTGCACTAACCATTTCTCAAACTCATCATACACAACATCAGCAACACGACCTGCTTTAGAGGCATACTTCTTTGGAATTGACGGATTGACAAGAAGACGATGCAGCTAAAATTCACCACACCTTCTACTTGCTGGTTCCATAAGAGAAAATTCCTGTCATCGAATTTGATTGACCGTTTTGGAAGATAGGTGTAGTGCCAGATGGAGAAGCAGATATGCGAGGTGTATTTTCGAGTTACGATGCCATGGAAGGAGAGATTGTAGCGTAGATTAGGGAATTCAGAAGCGGAAAGCGAAAATGAAATGGGGAGGGAAGGTCGCAATATCGTTAATGGCGATTGATACCATGATATGAGAGAAGGTATCTCTGAAATAGTATTTCATTGATTGCTGTAATTCAGATATAGAATTGCATTTATACAATGATCCAGATTTAACTGAATTGCTGACATGGCACACTAGAACTAACGGAATCCTAGTTGGTGATGAGTCATCAATGAGTCAGCATAACTAACTTACTAATTGCACTCTAACTTTGTGCAGTAATGATGATTAGCGGATTTGCTGATTCGGGCAACTAGTGTTGCTACTGTGACTTTTAGTCTTGCATTTTTCTGGTAATGTTGTTGATGCCATGGTGCATGCCATGGCACATATACCTTTCTCTATTATATATATAAACATTTTTTTTGACGAAACTACTTTGAAACATTATAAATGTTGTTTATATTGGATTTTATTTTTAACATACAAATGCTCCCTGCTTGATAAGGATTACAAGTCATGCACAAGAATATTGGAGGCACACTAATAGGGTTGGCACACTCATTTGTTTTGATGATACTTGCGTGCCAACACTAATAGTAATAGAAAAAAAAAATTGAACCTCCAATATTCTTGTGCATATATGACTTGTAATCCTTATCAAGCAGCAAACATTTTTATGTTTACTAGGGCTCTTGAGATGGTTATTTCAGAATAAAAAAAGAAGTTGACGCACAAAAAGACTATGATTAGTAGGGCTCAAGTTGGCCTTCAAAAAGGTTCTCAGTGAAAGTGCTTTGTTGAGATGCTAGAGGCTTCGGCATATCTGGCACTAGAAGGACGCTAAAGAAAATCACAATTCACAAAAGCCCGATGTTGGTTTTTTATTTCTCTCACAAGGGTATTGACTTAGTCCACCTCTCTTCCCAATTTCTTTTTATAAACTCTTCTCCTCCTTCCTACCTATCTATCAAATAGAGGTGGTTTTAGGTCATATTTTGGCTTGGAATTACCCCTCTGCATCGTTTTCTTTCTCTTTTTCATCTAAACTAAGTAAGTGATTGCCACACACACACACACACACACACACACACACATATATAGATGTAGTTTTTGTTGTGTTTTACCTTGATTTCTTCATCCGAGTGCAACGCTGCTTTGTTCCTCATTTTGGTGTGACATTGTTTGCACTCCTATCTTGTCGGGGTGTTCGTTTGGTTTAGATTGAGAGACAAACTTCAACCCATTACAAATTCAATCAATGATTTGGGCATCAACGTTGCAGATCCGGAGATAAGGGTGCTCTGGTCAGTTTAATTTGTCATATTTGTAGGTATTTTGCGGATTTAAGCTATTAATCTGGATGTTGAGTGTTATCATAGATTCATCCTTTTCGTTTTTAACAATCTTAAATTTGTATTGTTTTCAGTCCAAATTTGAATCAATGAATATTTTTTATTAAAAAAAGTTGTGTATTATTTACTTCTGTATCGTGATTTGAACTTTTGAAAACATATCTTAACTAGTTTGACCCTCTCAAGTGTTTTTTTTTTTTGATATAAATCTCAAATTTCTCTTACATGTCCAAGAACATTGATCATGGCATTTGGTCGATATAAATTAAGGCAAAAAAGAATTGCGAGATTAATAGTAAATAATTTGAAAGAAGAACTAAATTTTCTTATGTATAGCTTCATCAAGATGACAGCCAAACATTTTCTGGTCTGTGAATCTCAATATTGAAAAAGGTTTTAAAGTACAGTTTGACTAAGTATTGCAGCCCATATATTTCATGGGGATGAAAAATGGGGATATTTTCCAAATTCCAACTAACACATGGATTTTCTTATGTTTGTACCGTATATTTTATTTATGATAGAAATGCCCTTTAGCAAATCCACAACTTCTAGCTGAGCCAGTCCCATACCATGATGATAATTGATTACTGAAAAATGCAACTTGAGTACATCATTTCAGTACTGTTTTCTTAAACTTGGTTTTAACTTGAGCCTTGTATTATCTACTTTCATAGATATGGAGAACCAATCCACTGTTTTTTCCCACAGTTTTTTGTTCCCACTTGTTCTGTATGTTTCTGTCTTTCCAGCTTGACCCCAAACTGCAGTTAGTAGTGCTCTTGTCGAGTCAGATCTCTATGTGTTTTGAGCGAGAGGGGTACCTTCAAAGACAATCCGACACTTAAGTCAGTAGAGAATTGTGGAGTATGCAGGAAATAGAAATGCGTACCTTTTGTGGCTATGTGAATCAATATTTCGTGCTAGCTCTGAGCCGTTGGATCATGCGAGTGAATTTGAGCCTTGAGACTTGATAAAATGCAAGGATATGGATCCAAGCAATTGGGCTGATTTATGTCCAATTAAGCGCATGGACCTCGTGGCCCGATATATAAAATGCAAGGTCATGAACATGGCTTCTAGTCATTGGGCTGATCCGGATCCAGTTCACTTAGTGGGCCTCATAGCCGAGTCCTGGACACCACTTTTTCCCCTTTCTTATCTTTTTAATGCTAGATTAATTTGAAGTAAGAAACATGAAATTGTCCCTCCTTAGAATTGAGAGTAGTTGCTATTGTGTCTGATTTAACAGCCTCCGGAATCTGGTATCAATTCCTTTGTAAGTTAGATTGAGACACACTTCCTTAATCTCAGTCCCTATTAAGCATAGGATTTGAATGTTGTTAGATCAAGACTCAAGAGGTAGTGGGGGGGTTTTCTGCTTAAAATATAAATCTAGCAATAGGCACATGATTTTAAGACTACCAGGCTGCACTGAATTCAAACCCACGTTATGATTGTCTCCACCTATATATGATTGTTGTTTTGGCCCTCTAAATGGTTTGACTGATTTATGGGAACTGTAATTTGTCATTGTTATTGTTATTTATACATATGCATGCACTCTTTTCTCCCATTTCAAAGTGGCCAAAGTCAGAGATTCCACCTAAAAGTTTTTGATTTTTTATTTTATTTATTATTATTATTATTATTATTTTATTTTTCAGATAAACACATATCAGTGTGAAAGTAAAATCAAAGAAAGATCTGCCTATCTATTTTCTTTAGCATTTGATTTTTTTGAATTAATTTATATTATGTTATGTTATAACTATTTTAATATGTATTAAGTGTTTAATTAATTTTATCTTATTTTTATTTTTACAAAAATGATAAGTCAATTTTCTTACCATCAAAAAGTATATTAAGAAAAAGAATTCAAGAGGTATTATAATCCATATATATCTTCAGTCTTACAAAACTACTCCATTCTTTTTCATTTATAAGTAAAAACATTTTTTTCTTTACTGTGTTATTGATGTGTAGTATCCACCAAGTGACTAATGTATGTTTGGGAACATGACTGACCACATGCACCCAACTTTGTCAGTATGTCCCCTCCCAATAGAGTTTTCGCCTGCTACGCGTGTTGTCGTTGAGGAAAAGGAAATGGGCTCGAATGGGCCAAATGAGCTGAAGCCCAACCCCGAGGGAGGTGAGAATAGCAAATTGGAGCCCAATAAGCGTATCAAAAAGATTCCACATTGGCTGAAGGATTATGCTAAGTGAGAGGATGTTTCGCTAGAAAGCTTCTAGAACGCTGAGTTTTGTACCGTTAGAATATTGCTATGATTTACTAGATTTACCCTAGATTTGCTTTGCTGTAATTTTTAGTTTTGCGACACTTTTGCCCTTGGGTTGTTAGTCACCTTTGTTGTAAAGCTATATAGCCATGACTAAATGAATCAAAATGCAGAAAAATCATTACAAGAATTCTCTTCTATTATATAAAGGCTTTCCTTAAATTCTCTTAAGGAATTCAATCACAAATCCACACATAACATTGGTGCTCTCGTTCTTCTTACTCAAACTCTACCCTCCCTAACATACAAATATGCCTCCTCGTCCCCAACCTCCGGCCAATAACACCTCATCTGACCTCACCCAGCTCCAGCAATCGATCCAAAACCTTGCCAATGCTTTTCAAGAGATTCGTACCAGTTAGGATACCAGACATGCTTCTTACCTACAATCATTCCATGATATCAAAACACAACTTCCTGACTTTCAAAACACGTTTTCCACCACTTCTACTGGGACGTCTTCACATGCTACACCGCATTTCCGACCTCCCAAGCTAGTTTTGCAACCCTTGATGGATCTAATGCGTTGGAGAGGATATTTCAGGCAGAACAATTCTTCAACCCCTACGCTATCGGTCCAGAACACAGGCTACAATACCTATCAGTTTATATGTCCGGTGATGCTTTGGTCTGGTTTCAGTGGCTCCACCATAGTGACCTTCTCTCCACCTGGGATGCTTTCACCAGAGCCTTGGAGGTAAGTTTTGGTCCTTCTGCTTTTGAGAACCACCAACAAAATCTGTTCAAATTGCAACAAACAAGTACTATAAGTGATTATCAGCGTAATTTTGAAAAACTATGCAATATAGTTGTTGGTCTATCAGCTAAGGTTGTCCTAGATTGTTTTATTTCTGGGTTGAATGATGAAATTAAGAATGAGCTTGCCATTTTGCGCCCTACTACTATTTCTCAGGCCATTGGCCTTGCTAAACTTGTTGAATCAAAACTAGCTGCTGCCAAGCCACCCACTACACACACACCTAAACAGTTCCCCATAAATAGACACCTATTCCACACCTTCCCACCCCCTTTACTCACTTCGCCACCTGCTAAATTGGCCCTCCATGCACCACCTTCAGCTACCAAAACCATTCCTGTTAGGCGCCTCTCTCCAACTAAAAGACTCTACGACCGGACAACTTGGTCGGACAGACCGAACTGCTCTGATACCACTATTGTAACACCCCTTTTCTACCCCTCAAATTACACGTCATTATCAGAGTAATTTCCTTTTCAAAATATTAATTTAATTGATAGAAAAGAAATGCTACCTCGTCATAACAAAAAACCTCATCATTTGCACTTTAAAAAGTTTGTGCAGCAAAACCACCGTCATAAAAATTAAGCTCCAAAACAAAAGGAATTTTTCATCACAGCGGAATAAGAATCATCCCTCGCCAAAATCACTCAAACATGTCGCACATCAACCATAAAATCATTAATCAGTTAATTAATAAACTAACAAACTTAAACTACGCCCCTAGGTGCTACAGTATCAGAGAGCGACTCGACAGACATCCCAACGGCTATCAAAGAAGGCAGCAGGACCTTCACTCGGGACTACCTGCAGCGTTGCCACAAAAGAGCAACATTCCAAGCAGAAGGGGTGAGAATTTCAATAAAACATAATCAGGTACATAATAGAGAAATGAGAGCAGGCAATCACACGGTATCATCATCATCACCACATCATAATCACACAACACCGGCTCCAATCACAAACAACAACAATTCACAGTCATGATTATGTATGATAATGCAACCCACACGCGGGCATATGCATGATGGTACCATACTCGTCATAATAAGAGGCCGAAGCCTATTCGTCATAAGAGGCCGAAGCCTATTCGTCATAGTATGCACATGCCATGAGACTCTGTGAACACATGTGCAATTCATCAAACACTCACCTGGAGTAATCATCATCACCATCATAAAACACTCATAGAGTGTATTCGTCATATTCGTCAAAATCATATAGCAACATCATCATAATCACTCATAGAGTGAACTCGTCATATTCGTCAAAATCATATAGCAACATCATCACAGTCATAATTTTTCTCATCATCATTGAGCATATATATATATATATATATATATGTATATATTTCAATTGTCTTTTAGCTTAGTGTGTTATAAAATAGTGAGCTTATTGACTATGGGATTACTCAGGTAACTGATACTACTTGCAACAGGCATTGGCCACCTTTGCAAGACTCTCAGTGATGCCCTTGTAAATACACCAGTAAATACACCGGTTCGCAAGATATCAATTTTTTTTCAAAAACATTACAACACTTTACTTTTAGGCACACAGCAACATTTCATTCGTATAACAGCTACCACAAAACATTTTATTTTGCCTTAAAAATAGAATATTCAGTTAGGCCTCTGAATAAGCTTTCCAACGCATCTTAGAACACCTCAATCGGGTTCCCGGTTCGCAAGATATCAATTTTTTTCAAAAACATGACAGTATTTTAAAGAAAACAGTGAAAAACAGTGACTCGCGCTCGGAGCGCGAGTCGAGCGCGACTACTGCGCGCGCGATTGGCGAGAACATCGCTGCTGCTGCGCAGCGCACTTGCGCCCGAGCGCCACTCAAGCGCGAGTAGGCGCGAATGGGCAGCAGCAGTGCACTGTGCAGGAATTTCAGATCATAACACCAAAATGCACGTTTTATTCACCAAAATCAGTCATCAAATACTTCCAATGCATCAAATTCATCAAAACAACACCAAAATTCTTCAACAATATGGATTCATCAAACATCATCAATTTCATCAATAATATCAATTCATCAAACATCATCAATTTCATCAAAATCAACCAAACCCTTCAACAATACGAAATCATCAAACATCATCAATCTCATCAATAATATCAATTCATCAAACATCATCAATTTCATCAAAATCAACCAAACTCTTCAACAATACGAAATCATCAAACATCATCAATCTCAGCCACAATATCAAATCCCACAAACCCCACAAAACCCCACTATATACTCAATCATGTTAAACCGAAACACTCACCCTTACCTCTTAAACGTATGCTCCGTAGAAGACGATTGGAACACCGAAGAGTAACTACAGCAACCCACGATCGACGCCTTGAGAACTTGCGAAATTCCTCTTCTCCCTCCCTCTCTTAGCGCCGCCCTATCCTTCCTTCTCACTCTCTCTCCATTTCGTTTTTCTTCCCTGAATGAGTTGGGAATGAGGGTTTCGCATAACCCTTGGGGTTTAAGCTGTGGGCCTTTCACGCATTGGGCTCAGAGCTACACCCCCACTACTACTCGATCCCACTCCTACACAAAACATGATATTCCCCTTTAATTTTAATTATCTCACACTTCAACTAAAATTAATTATTCTACTAATCAAATTAATTAAACTAATTAAATTATTTTATTTTATTTTTCGGGGTGTTACAATAACTCTTCTGTTACCACCCTTACCACTGATACACCACCTACACCTACTCCAGCTACTACAGAAACCTTCCACTTATCATTCCATGCTCTCACTGGCCACCACTCCCCTCGTACCCTACGATTCACAGCTACCATTCATAACCACCAAGTCACAATTCTTGTTGACACTGGCAGCTCTCACAACCTTCTTCAAGCCAGACTTGCACAATTTCTAAACCTACCTCATGAAATTGTAGCTTCATTCTCGGTTATGGTGGGCAATGGTGAACACTTGGATTGTTCTGGTTTCTGCCCTAATGTTCCTGTGATGATGCAAAACCAAACTTTCCTCATTCCTTTTTACTTGCTACCTATCCATGGTGCTGATGTTGTGTTAGGTGCTCAATGGTTACAAACCTTGGGGCCATTTTTATCTAATTTTTCGGTACCATCTATGCAGTTTAACTATAATGACTCTGTCATCACCATACTGGGCCAATCCAACCCTCCTATTACTGCTGCCTCTTTTCACCAATTGACTAGAATGCTTCACACTGATGCTATTGCAGTGTGCCATTCTATCATTATGTTACCAACTACAACTATTACTTCCCATCCAGTTGCTGACCTTGAGCCAAACACTACCCAACCCCTGAGCCTATTGATGTCACTCACATACACCCTGACCTAATTCCCATCCTGCAACACTACTCATATGTGTTCTCCACACCTACATCTCTACCACCCCCTAGACCTCATGACCATCAAATACACCTACTGCCTGATTCCTCCCCTGTTAACCTCGAGCCATACCGTTACCCCCATTTCCAAAAAGATACTTTGATCTACCTAATTGCTGAAATGTTGACCAATGGCATCATTAGACCCAGCACCAGCCCCTACTCCTCCCTGTCCTACTTGTTAAGAAGAAAGATGGCACATGGCGATTTTTTGTGTGGATTATCGTGCATTGAATGCTATTACAATTAAGGATCACATTCCTATACCTATTATAGATGAGTTGCTTGATGAATTACATGGAGCACAATTTTTTTCTAAGATTGATCTACGTTCAGGCTATCATCAGATCAGATTGGTTGAGGCTGACATTCCTAAAACTGGGTTTCGCACATTTGACGGGCATTATGAATTCTTGGCCATGCCTTTTGGCCTTACTAATGCTCCATCTACCTTCCAAGCTGCTATGAATGATCTTTTAAGACCATTCCTACGTAAATTTGCACTTGTGTTTTTTGATGATATCCTTATTTATAGTCATACATGGTCTGACCACTTACTTCATGTTGAGTAGGTTCTTTCTCTATTGTTTTCTCATCAATTCTTTGCTACGTTCTCTAAGTGCACTTTTGGTGTTACTTCTGTGGACTATTTGGCACATATTATTTCTGGCCTTGGGGTACAGGATGACCCCGAGCAAGCTGCAGGCCATTGCTGAGTGGCTACAACCCACTTCACTCACTACATTGAGAGCCTTCTTAGGCCTCACAGGGTTTTATAGGAGGTTTGTCAAAGATTATGCTATCATTGCTAGTCCTCTCACTGATCTCCTCAAGCATTCTCACTTTAATTGAAACCCTGATGCTCATGTTGCTTTTCTGCAACTGAACGAGGCTATGCTACATCTTCCTATTCTTATTCTTCCTGATTTCTCTAAACCATTTGAAGTTACTACCGATGCTTCAGGAACTGCTATTGGGGCTGTGCTATCTCAGAACCATCATCCTATTGCCTTTTTCAGTAAGAAACTTACTCCTAGGGTGGCAGTGGCTTCTACCTATGTGAGGGAATTGTATGCTTTGACAGAAGCAATTAAAAAGTGGAGGCAATACTTACTTGGAAACACTTTTAAAATATATATTGATCATAAGAGCCTTAAGAGTTTGATGACTCAAACCATACAAACTCCAGAACAACAAAAATGGCTTACTAAACTTATGGGCTACAATTATGAGATACATTACACACCTTGAAAAGATAATTTAGTTGCTGATCCTCTGTCTAGACTCACTAGCCCATATTGCTTGGCTTTCAGTTTCTCCTCTACTGCTGTTCTCACTCAATTTCATGAATTCTTCACCACACATGTTGCAGGACTTGAATGGGTGCGCAAGGTTACCACTGATATTGCTCTCCATCTTCACTTTTCTTTCAGATCAGGTCTTCTCTACTTCAAGGACAGACTATTTGTGCCAGAAGAAGCCAATATTCGTGACACATTGATCCAGGAGTTCCATTCTTCTCCATTGGGTGGTCATTCTAGGGTCAAGGCCACTCTGGCTCGATTAGCAGCTGTCTTCTATTGGCCAAAAATGCATTTTGAGGTCAAGACCTACATTCAACAATGCAGCATTTGTCAATATAATAAATACAGTACACATGCCTCTTATGGATTGTTGCAACCCCTTCCTATTCCCAACCAGGTTTGGGAAGATATATCTATGGATTTTATCACACATTTACCTTCTTCAGCCGGTAAAACAGCTATTTGGGTGAATGTGGATCGCCTAACAAAATTTGCTCACTTCATCATCCTTCCCACCAATTACTCTGCTTCTTCACTAGCTGTCATCTTCATTTTTGAGATTTTTCATCTACATGGGTTGCCGAAATCAATTGTGAGTGATCGTGATCGTATTTTCATTAGTACTTTTTGTAAGGAAATGTTCAAAAGATTAGGAACTCACCTTGCTTTCAGCAGTGCTTACCACCCCCAGACCGACGGTCAAACAGAAGTCCTGAATCGTTGTCTTGAGACGTATCTCTGTTGCTTTGTGAGCGATCCTCCCAACACTTGGACGAAGTATCTTGCCCTTGCCGAGTATTGGTACAATTCATCCACGCATTATGCGATTGGTATGTCTTCCTTCGAGGCTCTTTATGGGAGTCCTCCTCCTCCTCTCACTGGGTATGTTCCTGGAGATTCAAAAATCGCTTCCCTTGACGATTTACTCACCCAACACAACATTAACCTGAAAATGATCAAAGAACACTTAGTGCGAGCTCGCAATAGAATGGTCCAACACGCAAACAAGAAAAGAACTGATAAAGTTTTTGCTGAGAACTAGTGGGTGTACCTCAAATTGCAGCCCTATCGTCAACTTTCTCTGAAGCATCATCACTCGCAGAAGCTTGCTAAGCGTTTCTACTGACCCTTTCGTATCAAATGTCGTATCGGTGCTGTTGCTTATGAGCTAGATCTACCTCCATATGCTCGTGTTCATCCCGTGTTTCACGTCTCGTTGCTTAAGCCGTGTTATGGATCTCTAGATACATAGATCATTCCCTTGCCTGCGGTGTTACCTCCTTCTGCATCAATGAATCTGTTGAAGATTTTGGATCGTCGTATGGGACAAGATCGACGTGAAGAGCTTCTTGTTCAATGGGAAGACCAAACCCTAGATGAAGCCACTTGGGAGTTCAGTGATGTCTTCACTCGTGTGTATCCTATGTTCAAACTTGAGGACAAGTTTTCGCGTGAGATAGGGAGTAATTTTACGTGTGTTTCGCATGTTGTCGTTGAGGAAAAGGAAATGGGCTCGAATGGGCCAAATGTGCTGAAGCCCAACTCTGAGGGAGGTGAGAATAGCAAATTGGAGCCCAATAAGCGCAACAAAAAGATTCCACATTGGCTGAAGGATTATGCTAAGTGAGAGGATGTTTCGCTAGAATGCTTAGTTCAGTACCGTTAGAATATTGCTAAGATTTGCTAGATTTACCTAGATTTGCTTTGCTGTAATTTTTAGTTTCGGGGCAGTTTTGCCCTTGGGTTGTTAGTCACCTTTGTTGTAAGGCTATATAGCCATGACTAAATAATCAAAATGCAGAAAAATCATTACAATAATTCTTTTCTTCTATCTAAGGCTTTCCTTAAATTCTCTTAAGGAATTCAATCACAAATCCACACATAACATTGGTGCTCTCGTTCTTCTTACTCAAGCTCCACCCTCCCTAACATCCAAATATGCCTCCTCGTCCCCAACCTCCGGCCAATAACACCTCACCTGACCTCACCCAGCTCCAGCAATCGATCCAAAACCTTGCCAATGGTTTTCAAGAGTTTCATACCAGTCAGGATACCAGACATGCTTCTTACCAACAATCATTCCATGATATCCAAACCCAACTTCCTGACTTTCAAAACCCGTTTTCCACCACTTCTACTGGGACGTCTTCACATGCTACACCACATATCCGGCCTCCCAAGCTTGTTTTGCAACCCTTTGATGGATCTAATGCGTTGGAGTGGATATTTCAGGCTGAACAATTCTTCAACCACTACGTTATCGGTCCAGAACACAGGCTAGAATACCTATCAGTTTATATGTCCGGTGATGCTTTGGTCTGGTTTCAGTGGCTCCACAATAGTGACATTCTCTCCACCTGGGATGCTTTAACTTGAAAACAAAAGAAACAATGTATGTTTTCACAAATTTTTTTGTTCATAGTTAATTTCATGATTCAGATAAAAAAACATAAAATAGTAGACCATTAAATTTTTTGAAGGAAATGACTTTACCGTCCTCCCCTCAAAAAAGAACTTCACCATGAATATAGTTCTACTAAACTCGAGAGATTAGTCTTTGGTAACCATGCCCGGAGATATATACACCCAATATAAACGAAAAAGAAGATGATGAAACATTATAAAAATTTGACTTTTACCTACAGTCAAAAATTGTCGCTAGATGTTAAACATGTATGTGTAGGTAAAAGTATATTTGACATTTACCCAGCATCACTCTTGTCGTACATTATGCACGACGTATAACATTATAATTTGTCAGTTGGTATATGTTTTACACACCGCCAAATACCTCTAGCCATTATTTTTTCACTGTCAATATATTTTTTGTCAGCTGTTGAATACCCTTATCCATGGTTTTTAAACAGTCACTAAAACATTTGTGGATATAAATCATTTTTGTTGTAGTGAAAGGCTTATATACGAATTAAATGCAATTTGTATGTTTATACCTCAAACTTTAAACTAATAATAATAATAGTAATAATATTTATATTTACATCCTGGGGAGTCTTGGCGCAAGATGATAGGCCCGGAAGTGCACGGTTTCTCTCGTGTAATAAAAAGTATCGATTCCATAGAGACTTTTGTGATTACCAATTTCTTTTTCAGTGGTGATTAGCTAAAAGGAAATGATTTTTAGGAAAAAATGAATATTTGTTTGATTAATTTCAGAATAAAAAGGCGTCTTAGGATTGTGGATCAAATCACAATGACGGAAAATAAACAATCCCTTAACAATCCTCTATCTTATATTGAAATTGTTTTTAAGGACAATGTATTCTTTTGGTGTAATTCAAGTTTCCTCTCGGAATACAAGAATGTGTCTCAAAAAAATGATCAAACCTATTCTCATGGTTGATCATCGCAGAGACCCATTAAGCACAACCTTATTGTCCCAAGACGATCAAGCTATTCTCATGCTTTGATATGCCTTGTCTAAGCTCATTTGTTCCAATATCAAACTTCACCTCTCGGTACTTCGTTTGATATTTGATTTATGAAACAAAAATGATGAAGCTAGATTAAAAATCAAGTTCTAATAAGATAGAGTTTATCTAGGAATTGTTTAGGGACCCATCATTGGATTGTTTCCCACAATCCCAAGGCTAAAGAGGTCTACTCACAAATGATCACAAAAGACAGGGGAGTAGAAGAGAATGACATAAAAGTAAATGACATCAAAGTAAATAACAGAATGTAAATGACAAGAATATAAATAAAGCGGTAAAGAACTGGAATGTAAAGTGCTGAAAATGTAAAGAACAGAAACTAAAATTGCAAGAAAGTAAAGAACATGAAAAAAAAAAAAGCAAAAGCTTAAAAGAATTGCAAGAACTTAGATTAAACTTTTGGAGTGAGATTACAAGTATGCAAAGGTTGAGATTACAACTGAATTGAGGTCCTATTTTTAGCCTAAGATTAGTGGAGTTCAATTCGCATAACTAGCCATTAACACCATTAAGAGAGGAATTGGAAGAGTTTTGAAACTGTTTCTTAATTCTGAACAGTTTGCACGGGTCGTGCTAAAATGGCACGGGTCGTGCCATGTGAAAAACTTGAATTCCTGGAACATTTAAGGGATGCACGGGTCGTGCTAAGTTCAACACAGTTCGTGCTAAGTTTCGCAACTCTGCTAGTTGAAATTCCTTGTCATTTTAGCTTGGCACAGGTCATGCTAAGTTCAGCACAGGTCGTGCTAAGTTTCGCAGCTCTACTGGAACTATTTTTCTCCTTGTTTTGCACCATTCTTCCTTGCTTTGCACCTTTTTTTAATTCTCTTTTGATCTTTGACCCTTTTTCATGCAAAATTTCTTCCTTTCTTCAATGTAATCCCTGAAAATAAAAACTAACATCTTGTAGTAAAATAGCTCAATTCTTTATTCAATTTAAACACTAAAAATACTCTAAATTTGGACTTATCACAAGACTCCGACCAATATCTCCTCCCTTTTTCCCCCTTCTCTTCCCTTTCTCTTTTTTGTTTTCTTTATATTTTTATATTTTAGAAGAAAAAATTTTAATTGTTAAAATACGTGAAGTTCGTTATTTCATAATTAGATTGGTGAAAAAGAAAATTTATCTTGACAAATTGTGTAGTGTGACGTTAGGCAGTGTGTTTTAGGGTACTTTAGGATCTGCAAAAAAAATTAATTGTTTAAATACACAAAGTTTGCTCCTCGATAACAATTTTTTTAAAAAGAAACTTAACTTTGTTACAAAATATGTAAAGTACAATGCTAAACGGTGTGTTTTGTGGTGTTTAGGATTAAAAAGTTATATGTACAAATAGATGGAGTTTGTTCCTCTAAAATTGGTTTGGTCAAACCAAAAATTAATTTCGTGGTGTGTTTTGGGTTACCTTAGCGTTAAAAAAAATTAACTGTTCAAATACGCAAAATTTGTTTCAAACAAATAATATCCTGACAAAATACGTAAAGTAGGATGCTAAATGGTGTGTTTGTGGGTACTTTTGCGTTTGAAAAAAATTAATGTTCAAATACTCAAAGTTCATTCATTACCAACCAGTTTAAAAAATCAATTTCATTTTACACTTCTTCTCTTTATATTTTTTAGGACTATATCTTTACATCTTGAAGGTGTTTCTTGGCGCCATCCCACCCCCTTGGCGCCAAGTCTCCCTCCCCATCCTTTTTTTTTGTTTCTTTGCCCAAAATCCCGCCCCTCTCCCCTCCTTCTTTTTTCTTTTTCTTCCCTCTTTTTTTCCTTATTTTTTTTTTGTATTTTAGGGGTATTTTACGCTCCAATAAAAAATTTAATTGTTCAAATAGACGAACTTTGTTCCTCCATTATCGGATTAGTGAAAATAAAATTAATTTAGTGACAAATTACGTAAAATGTGCCTATAGACAGTGTCTTTTGGGGTACTTCAGGGTCTGAAAAAAATTAATTGTTCAAATATGCGAAGTTTGCTTCTCTATAACCAACTTTGTTAAAAAAAATTAAAATGAGTGTGACGCTAAACAATGTGGGTGTCTTATGATTGAAAAAAATAAATTAGATGCAAATACACTGAGTTCATTTCTTAATAATTTGTTTGGTCAAACCAAATATTAATTTTGTGGCAAAATATATAAAGTGTGACGCTAATAGTGTGTTTGGAGTGTCTTAGGATTCAAAAAAATTGATTGTACAAATACACAGAGTTCGTTTCTCAATAATTGGTTTGGACAAACCAAAAATTAATTTTGTGCCAAAATACGTAAAATACGACACTAGGCAGTGTGTTTTTGGTTACTTTATCATTTGAAAGAAAAATTAGTTGTTCAGATATGTAAAGTTTGTTCCTCAATAACTGGTTTGGGGGAAAAAAATAATTTAATGTCAAAATACATAAAACTGCAATGTTTAGCAGTGTGTTTGGGGTACTTTAACATTAGGAAAGAAACTTAACTGTTCAAATACTCAAAGTTCGTTAGACTTTTTCTTCTTATATTATCTATATACACGTTCAACTTCAATGTCTTTGTTAGTTAAAAATAATATTTTTAATTATTTACATTGTTAATGGAGCTTTTCCTCCTTCCCGGTTCCAACACCTTTTGAGATCACATATCTCTCCCAATGTCCCTTCAAAATCCATGTTAATTTGGGAGATATTTCTAATCACCGGTGTCGCCGTGTGATGCGTAACCAACCACTACCACTTTAAGTGGAATTTTCTCACCAACATGCATATCAAAGAAACCTTAATCATCCTATTTTTATTAACTTAGAAGATTAGGTGAAGGAAGATGTTGAAGTTATATTTTTCTATCTTTGATTTATACATCTTATGTCTTTTAACTTTCTACTTGAAATTATGAATACAGATTATGCATCTTGTTAATACAAATTATGCATCTTAGCATCACACTTGAAATTATGAACACAGATGGAACATCTTATGCATCTTATTAATTTTGTAACCTCCTAATTAATGGTCTAAAATAAATTGAGGTAATAAATAAATATTAGTTGGTTTCACTGACACTTAAAATTTTATTATTAGATTGCATAAAGTCTATAACCACTAGAATGTGAAGGGAATCAATCTCACCCATTGATTCTGATACTTGATCGCCGTCTCAGATTAAATGACACTATCTATAAATTGGTCGTCTCTCTACCCACAAAAGACATCTTCATTTTCAGTTTATGTTCACAGAATATTTTCCATCTTTACGCATGTCGTAGAAAAGGAGTTAAGGAGAGAAACCAATTGTGTTATGGCTTCATCAACAAATTCGGGTATGTGAAAATCATAAACTTTCAAGATCGTTATATTGTTTAATGCTTTCGCTAAAAGTTTATTTTGACACTTAAGTTATGCACAATTTTCCCGGATTATGTCGGTACACTTTAATTTAGCTTTTAAGCTAGCAATTGTCTTTTTTTATTTTTATTATTAATATTTTAACAAGGTTTTTCTATATTGCAATTTAGCCAATAAATTTTCCACTTTCACAATTTCTGTATTTACTAGAGCTTTTGTTGGTGATTCTCATCCAACCCTACATGAAATCTACGTTTTTCACTTTTTAATTGTTGTCTTCTTTTCTTTTAAATTATTATATTTAACTTTTTATATTTATATTTGATAAATATGAATTATGTTATTACAATTCTTTATTCTTTTTCTTTTTATTAACTATTGATGTTCGATTTTAATGTTTTTGTTAATTAAAAATGATATTTTTAATTATAATTTACATTGTCACATACTTCTACAAGATATAGTTAATTTTATCTTCACTTATACAATGCTATAATATTTATGTATTAAATGAAGTTTTTGTCACCTGATCGCACGAATAAAAGCGCTAATAATAATAATACAGTATCTTGCTGGTGATTTGTCAAATGTCCTTTTCAATCCTTTTCTTTGTTTAGTGGCATTGGCACACTGGACAAGTGGACATATAGCAAATGTACATAAAATCAAAGAATTGAACCCCATGTCTTCAAATTTCAAAGTATAAAAAGAAATTGGATGTTGATTTTCGTACCCCCCTCATTATCACCCACACCCCCATAATACCAAAAATGCCAATAATACCCCTGCGTTTTTAAAAAAAAAAAAAAAAATTAATTTTTGAATTACCTCAAAATAAGGTAATTAGGTTCAAAAATAAAAAATTTGAATTACCTCTAAAAAGGTAATTCGAAATTTGTAATTTTTTAAAAAAAAAAGTTTGTATTTTGGTCTTAAGATTTAAGCGCGTTTTATTGGAAATATGATATTTAACGATTTACGATTTAATAACAATACGTCAAAATATATAAAATGACCAACATAAAATAGGAGTATAAATACAACTATGGGTCAAAATGTCTAAAAATGAGTGAAAATAAGCACGTGAAGTAGGTGAATGGGCGACATCTGGCATCCGGCCAATCCAGGACGCTGTGATGCGTATATATACGATTTGTTTTAATTTTTATTACTAAAAGTCTACTAAAAATAGTCAAAACTACTCTAAAAAATATAAAAACACCACTAAAAATCTAACAAAACCAAAATATAAATTTATACAAATTTTTAAGATTTTTGGAGACTATGAAAAATTAAAAAAATCGTAAAAAATAGTAAACGATGGAATTTGGGATTTTGAAATTGTTGTCCCGTAAGAAGTCCCTTCTACGGGAGTCTTGATTGTTGATTTATTTCGCTTCTAATGTTTGTGGTTTCATTACAATCCGAGTATGTTGTCCAAAACCGATTTTTAAGCGCTAAATTATTCGTTCGAAAAAAATTAAATTTTGAATTACCTCGAGAAATAGGTAATTAGGTTCACAATTAATGAACAGGAATTACCTCATTTCGAGGTAATTAAAAAATCTTTCTAATTACAGGTAAATCCGAAATTCCATTATTTTGAGGTAATTCAGAAATTTTAGAAGTAATTCGAAATTTGTAATTTTTTTTTTTTTTTTTTTTTAACAAAACCATGTAATTTTGTAAATTTTGAGGTATTTTTGTCATTTGGGACATTATGTGTGTGGGAGGGAATGAGGGGGGTACGTAAATTAAAAGCCAAAGAAATTATATAAAAGAAAACAAAGTAAATGACAAGAATATAAGTTGGAAAAATACAAAGTGTGGGCTGCAACGTACAAATCGGTCTGTCCATTGTCTGAGCACTTTCCTTAATTTCTTATTAAGCGATTAAACTAAATTGAATTAAGTGGCTTATAAATTTAATCGAAATATACTTTTTTTTCCATGTTATTAATGCGCAATATACATTGATTTTGCAAGTAGCTAATCTATACGGGAAATCTAGCAGACCACATGTATCTGATTTTGCCGGTCTGTATGGTTCTCTCATTTCAATAGGGTTTTTGCCACACTCAAAACTCAAACTTGAAATCTTAAAATAGAATCTGAATTTTGAACCCCGTTACCACTCAGACAAATGTTTGTCGTAATTGAACTATATTTTATAATAATGTATTACAAATATCTAAGTTTTCTTGTACCCTTTTTTTTTTGATGACATTTCTTGTACCCTTGAAAATGTTAAAATATAGTATATAATATGACCAATTTGGATGGAATGCAGATAAGAAATTAATCTATAGCAAGTCTGAAATTTAAGTAAAAGAAGATGTGCCTTTGGAGGAAGATGCATAGGATTGTCTTCTACTATTACCTTAACTTCTCCCATTGACTTTATATTCAGTAACGATCAACTGACCCAAAAATCAAATACTCTATACTTTGATGGAAAACTCTACCTAACTTAAATTATATATGATTAATATTTTCTCTATACATGAAAGGAACAAGGACCACATAAATCAGCTTGGTTTGTGTATATGGTGCCATGTGTGCTTGATATATGATGTTCAGTAATCAGTGTGACATGGTTACCTACCCAACATTTAATTAATTTCATTTATTTTCTTTAGCTTACCTGAAGTGATGGCAACTTCAAAAAGGAAAGTTCTCTAAATTCTTGTGACAAAGTCTAGTGTTTCTTTGATATATCAAATCAAGAAAAAAGTAGGATTCAAGAGACACACATATAACATGATAGTCCCTATGAGTATAGAGAGAAAAAATCGAGTGCGAAATAGTATGTTTACCAGCCGACAGAAGAATATGACACTTTGTTCAAAAAAAAAAAGAAGAATATGACACAGTTCTCAGTTATATCAAACGGTTATTTTGCAAATATATTCTCAAAGTGTCTCTTTAATAAGTCATGTTGGTTCTCAAATCAATTTTTTATTAGAGATTTTGGTCCTCAAATTTGTTTTTTTGTCAATGTAGTCCCTAAAATTACCAAAAAATGATGTATTTACAATTTTAATACATTCAAAGACTATAATGACAACGTCTCACATATTAAGGCTTTGTTTTCAAGAAAAGCCGATCACAAATTTTATAACGGATCCATTAGTTGTAAGTGTTTGGCAATACAGAACTTTTTAGCGCTTTTTCAAAGAACTTATAACGTTTTTGAAACGCTACTTGAAGTAGCGTTTGAGAACTATAAGCGTTTCATTTTTTTCTCTCAATTTTACCCTTACTACTTTAATTAAATTACTCATTTATCCACTATTAAATGAATTTCTCTCTCTTTTTAAGCATTAATTATCTATGTCTATTTACGTAATTTTATTTATAATTTACTTCTTGCATTAGTTTACTTCAAACACTTTTAATTCAATCCGCTACCTCATCCATTTATCAATTACATCATCCATTATCCATTATTTTATCCACTATCCACTACTTTTTGCTAAACAGAGCCTAAAAAACCAAAATGACTATTTGCCTTATATGTATAGTACATGTTTGGTTCCACGGTGTTGGGGAGATCCAAACGTACATTTGTTATTAAAAATAATTGCAATTTGACTTGGTTAGAAGGATGTTTGACTTCATATGATAAAACAATGCTTCTCTCTAGAATCAATTTCAGCTGAATTGATTCTAGATGAAACAATTCATCATGTCATTATGTAGAGACTATTTGCTGCTCTCTCTAGTTAGGGCTCATTTTACTACAGTTAGGGCTCATTTTACTACACTACAACATTTTGATCTTACGACAACGCTTGAAAATCGTTTCCTAAAGCAAATAAACTGTTCTCTTTTCTTTCGGCAACAGTTTCTAAACTGCTATTTTTGCGAGTGTTGCCTATTCTTAGGCAACGGTTTTTCCCTAGCATAGGCAACGCCAACAAAAAACCTGTTGCCATTGAGAGACAGAGACACTGGTTATTTCCTATATTCTACAACAACGATATAAAATTTTGAGGAATATTATGTGTTAACTTTTGAGTGAATACAATTGAGATTGGGTAAGTTATCCACATTTTTTCAAATACAACCTAGTGCTCACCTAAAAAAAATTCCACTAGGCCACATGTATATTTGAATGTTGAAATCACATTGATATTAAATTAGTGGATACATGTCTCAAAATTTGAGGAATACAAGTCAAATTGAGTAAATTACCCGCATTTTTTAAAAGGCAACATAGGTCTAACCAAACGCTAAATCATGGTTTAAAAAACATGTTTCTCTTCCACTTTTTTTCACCCAATTTGAAAATCTGAACCAAGACCAAACACACACATAGCTAGATATTTTTGTTTTGGTGGCCAAAAAATATATAATGTTTTGGATTGGGCAAAACCCAATCCGTAGCGGCCCATTAGCGATCCAGAAAGCGCATCAATGGCCCATCGGAGCATAATCTTGTGCCAGCCCAATCAACGGCCTAAATCGGCCCGGGCATATCAAACGACTCAGATTCAGCGAAGCACTTGAGGGCCACCCCCTCTCGTGTCTATAAATACAACACCTACCCTTGATATATCTCATTTGGACCTCTATCCAATTTCTGATTGTTGACTTTGGCATCAGAGTGTTTGTAGGTACTGTGCCCCCTCCGACTTGGAAACAGAAGAGGACAACCTCAGAAAATCCATCTACCAACTTCCAACTCAGAATTTCAGCCCGCACTACGAACGTTGCAGAACATATACTAATCACAAAAGGAATATAAAAGGTATTCCAACCTAGTATATGATATTGATAGTGTTTTTTCATGCAAAAATCCAGGCCACAAATATATGGTGAAAAAATCTAAATCCTACAATACATAGCTAGGCATGTGAGAGGAAAAAGCTTTAATGTTGGCACAGATAAAAAGCTGGGACTTGAGATAAAAAGCTGGGACTTGAGGTGGTGGCAATTGGAAGCACTGAAACATTAGTTGAAATCAAGATACATATTATTTCTATGTTGATTATTGGGCATGTGGAATGATTGTGTTAGCATCTTTGAAACAATCCTTGGTTGTTTGATGTTGGTCCAGCTGCAAAAAGCTCTGGCTACTCCTACTTCAGATTTCGGGTTAGTTATGTATATATGGTTCTGAAGATTACAAGTTGGGTGGTTTTTTTTATACCCCAACCAAATCCCGTATACTACAATAAAGTGAAACCCCAAAATACCATGGACAAAATGTATTTTTTTTTTTAAATTTTGCACCAATCATATATATGTTTTTTTAACATATATACGACCCTAAATTATTGGTCATCGTATATACACCACCAAGGGGTATGTACGATTGATGTGGGGGTTGACCAATCGTATATACGCCTGGGGGGTGTATATACGATGGCCAATAATATACGATCCCTATGGTATTTTTTTTAGTCAAATAAAAATTAATTAAGGCTACACATTATATTAAAATTGATATAGTGTGTAGTTCGTTAACACGTGACGATGTTAGACGTCGAACGAATAATTTGAAATTTAAAAATCGGTTTTAGGCAAATTTACTCCGATCATAATGTAACCACAGCTATTAAATCCGAAAAAAATCACCGAGCATGACTCCCGTAGAAGGAACTTCTTACGGGACTACGGCCTCAAAATACCAAATTCCATCGTTTACAATTTTTCATAGTCTCCAAAAAATTTTAAAAAATTTGCATAGACTTATTTTGGTTTTGTTAGATTTTTAGTGGTGTTTTTATAATTTTTTTGATTAGTTTTTACTCTTTAACGAATTTTTAGTAGCCTTTTAAAAAACAATAGTGAGGGTGGGAGTCCGTATTTATAGTTGAGGTAAAAGATTATCAATCGTTGATTTTGTCGGTGCAAACTATACCGTTGATCAACTTTGAAAATGAAATCCTAACCGTTAAATTTTTTTTAAAAAAATTATATAACAACTCATCGTATATATGTATTTTGGACATATATATGATGTCTATATTTAACACATCGTATATATGTCCTAAAGACGTATATACGATTGCATCATACGCAGCCAATCGTATATACGTCTTTAGGACATATATACGATGTGTTAAATATAGGCATCGTATATATGTCCAAAATACATATATACGATTGGCATTTTTTTTTTAAAAAATACATTTCAAAGAGGTATTTTGGGGATTACATATTATGTGGGAGTATATGGGGTAATGGTGGGGTATGAAAAAAACAACCCTTACAAGTTTATGATCCAGATTGCACTAGAGAGCGAGCGAGACCACAATGGAAATGCTATTATGGGCTCTTTCGGACAACCCAGTACTACTAAGTGGTTTGCAGTTGCATGTGAACCACATATTTTGAAATTTGACCCATAAGGCGAAAACAGGATTTGTTTAACCAAAACATAAAAATTACAAATCATTCAAGAAATGGCTTCGCCCGGACTCGAACCGGAGACCTTCAGTGTGTTAGACTGACGTGATAACCAACTACACCACGAAACCAAGTTGTTACATTAATTCACAATTGGCCAATTGATCTAGTAGCCCAGCCGGTATCACCGAGAATCTATGGACTGATTTTTGGAAGTGTATCTTTTTTTTGGTGATGATCTATGGATATGTGGCTGTATTTTTCTTTTTATTTTTATAAAATATGCTGATGTATTTGCTAGTCAAGTTTCAATTATTAATTAATTTTTAATAGATAATGGGTTAATGATGATTATAGTTCCATTTTGCATTTCCACAACACTCCGTTAAATATTGAATTCATCTTCTTTTTAAAAAAAAAACTGATAATATGCCCAAATTTATTAAAAAAAATAGAAAGAAGACATAAGAGAAAGACAAGAGGATTAGGACTGTAACAGCTGCAAAAAAAGAAGCCAAAGTCAAAATAGTAATAGGAAGGCCTCAACAAAGGCCCCTAAAACAAATCAACCAAGAAACTAAAATAAAAAAGCAAACTAACAAATGTTAGATAAACAAATAACCCGCCAAACTCTGGCCAAGAGCTTATTTTCTAAGAATCCCAGGACCTTCTTTAAAGATCAGATCAATAAGAAACAGAGATAGAATTCGTCTTAGAGCGAGTGTCATAGTCTACGTTTTCTGGACCAGTTTCTTTTTATTTTTCCTTTTTCGGGCTGTGGACACCACTGGTTCGGACTTATCAACAACAGTTCCATGGGTCATAGGATCATCAGCGCCGTCGAACACATCACCTTAAAGATTCCCTAAAATTGCCATGTCAAATACTACCATGTTAGATTCTGAGGCAAACAGCGAATCCAACATGGTAGTGGGAGGTTGAGTGGAATCACTACCAGCCCGACTAGTATTAAAGATGCTAGGGGTAGAAGCAATCAGCAACTTCTGGAGCAAAGTGATCTCTTGTGTCTGCAAAACCACAGGCGAAAAATGCTTACCATTATCTGAAGCAACCAAGTCATGGACGATTGAATCATCATTAGATTGCTTTTCTCTAATCTCATTCAGCGAAGCTTCCCCGTTTTGATGTATCTCAATAGGTTTAGTAGCTTGAGGCTTAGCGACATAATCCTAATTTGCCTGATGCTTCCTTCCTTTGCAAGCATTGATGGTATGACTGACAGTCTTACAATTCATACAAAAGGAGCGAAGGTTTTCATATTCAATGCCCACTGAGAAAGCATAACTCGGCCTCTCAACTAGGATTTGATCTCTAAGCTCTGATTTCAGATCTATATCAACCAAGAGCTAGCAATAGCAAAAAGGATTTTGGGTCTCACATATTCTTGAGCAAGACCTGTAGGCCTAATCCAACATTGAACATTTGAATGTTTTATATTTGAAGGATTAAATAAAGTTGTCGAACAACCACATTAACATTGAATGCTTCTATATACAAATGGAAATTTAGTAATAATCATACACAAATTATACATATTAATTACACTACTAACTTTTCTTAATATGCGTAAAAAGTACAATAGTGTCTTATATTAAGGGGCAGAAGGAGTATTACACAAAGGGAAGGCCCTCATCCTCAGCTTGAGGAACCAATTGAAGGAGCGACAGCGTAGCATCCCGAATTTTATACCTTCTTAGTCAAAATTATATTCTAATGAAAGGTATTTTCATTTCACATGTTAAATAGATCTTTTGATTAGTATTTTTACTAAAAACTAGGGTTTTTGAGAAATTGAGACTCGTTGAGCGACAAGTGTTTGCTAAGCAGTAGCTGCTTTCCAACACCTGCTGAGAGAAATGACATGTGGCGTGTCAAAGTCAGGCGATGAAGGCACCTTCTTTCATTAAACGATTAAGACTTGCCAAACAAGATATAGACTAACACACTTATATAGACTAAGGTGACGTGGCGAGCCGAGATGTACAAGATTAAGGCGATGAAGAGGTCATCACTCGCTAAGTGAGAAACTACAAGAACATCGGCAAATTCCGACGGCCAAATTCGTCGCAAATCGACCAATTCTCGTCGCAAAATTCATTTCCGACGGACGAGAAGTCGTCGCAAAATCGCTCGTCGCAAATTGTTTCCGTCGACTTTTTCGTCGCAAATAATGTCTGTCGCAATGTCGCCGCAAACGTCGTCGCAAATTTTTGAAGCAAAGACATCGCAAACTCTGGCATCTTGTCGTCGCAAATTCGTCGGAAACCCGTTGCAAACTATTAAAAGTTTCATTAATAACTGACAAAATATTCGTCGCAAATTGTTTGAAATTCCATCGCAAATTCAGTAATTATCCAAAAAAAATTCGTCGTAAATCCGTTGGTACGCCAAAAAAAATGCATTTTTGAAAAATTTGTCATTTTCATTGCCATTTCTATTTGCAATACTTCTTGCCAATTTAATTCAGACTCAAATCAACCAATTCAATTCAATCCAAACCACAAAAGTGTCAAACATAAACTACTTTAATGTTAAAAGTGTTAAACACATATCAAAATATACCACTAATGTTAAAAGATGTTAAAAGTGCTAATGAAATCCACCAACTTAGTTAAAAGTGTACCAAATATCAAAACATATCACTAAAAGTGATACATAAACTACACTAATGTTCTATAAACTCAAAAAATTCTGATGTAACATCTTTAAGTCCAGCTCTGAGCAATACTCCTAACAAATCAAAAACAATAATAATGACTATATAGTATAATTCATAAAACTAAGAAATTTTACACATTAATTAAAATATAAATTACCTATGTGTCGTCGATAACTCCTCTCATAAGTGTGGTCCATGTGATCTCCACTGTCTCCATCATCTGCAGCTGGCCGCCCCTGGTCATCTTTGGGCGCCCACAGTCTCTTTGGCGGCGAGTCTGCTCGAGCGGCCGCCAATCAGTGGAGTCTTTGGAATCCTGCATCAAGCTAAATACGTAGTCAATAAGTTGTTGCTGTCGTGTAACCTTCTCCTCCATCGCCTCTTGATGTCGTACAAATTGGTCTGTCCAAGACTGGTTGATCCTACGGGCCTCAGGGGAGAGGCTCTCACTCGTCGAAGCTCCAAAATCTAACATATTGCCATATATGCCTCATGTCCCATCTGAGACGCCTCTTATTGGGTCCTCGCAACAACTTCCTCCCACACCAACCGCTTCAACTTCTCCAACTCTGCGAGGTCTACTGGTATATTAGTCTGAGACAACCGCCGGTGAAACTCCTCCTATTAAATTCACACAAAAAAACACCAAAAGAATCTAAATTAAATAATTGAGACATAAAAATATGCTATAATGCTTGAGACATAACCCAATTTATATCAAACCATAAACCCAAGATTATTTCTATACTCCAACATGGGAAAACAAGTCAACAGATCATACAAATAATAATCTTCAATTTGATTCAACACTTAATTCAATGGTCTCATCACCAGCAGCTTCAAATTCCAATTGCACAGAATGATTTTCTGACATGAAGGAGACCCCTAAAATATTGGTTACTTTTATTCTTCTTGTACAAGTAACTTGAATACCATATGACAAGAAAAAATACATCAAACAATTTGCTAAAAAGATTAATCTTATAAGCTTCCAAACAGAATGTGAAAACAGAACGTTCAGTGTGAAAACAGATTAATCTTATAAGCTTCCAAACTTGAATACTTCTCTTTAATTGTTCAGTGTGAAAACATAATGTTGCCAAAATAAATAAAATTCAAGTTTTATTCCAAACAAACATGGAAGGAGGAATGACCCTATGACAAAAAAGTATTCAATGCCCATAAGTGAAAGATAAATTCAATAATTTATCTAGTTAAACTAGCTCTCACAGTCTGTTCAAATGTATTCAAATTGAATAAAGAACAAAGTTCAGGCTAGAATACCATCAAATTAGAACAAAGTTCATTCTTTTTTCTCAAACCATTCTTCAAAAGATATTGCAAAACCGACTAGCACAAATAGATGGAGATACAACAGTACAAGATCAATTGATATAATTAAGCTCTATAAAAGTAAAACTCCAATTGTCTTAAGGAAGCTTCTACTGGTTTTGTCTAATGGCAAAACAAACTTAAGATTCCTTCATGAATTAAGTGCTGAATCAAATTGGAATGATTTTATAATGGCAAAACAATCTCCAATTGTACAGAATGATTAAATAATTCAGCCCCAAAGAGATAGAAAACAGAAATGTCTACATAAACTCGATAAATTTGAGTTCGATGACCCTTCAAACAATGGCTTGTTTGCATCTAACAACAGATTATAAAATTTATGTGCTTGCTCATTCGGAAGCTCATCCATGTTATCGTACTGCTGCTCCTCAAATGACACATTCACCCCAAGACCGTCACAAACCATATTCTGCATCAAGTCGATTTGTTCATCACATCCTATATCCACGAAATTACTTGAAGAACCCCTGCAGTTTTCGCCAACCATTGGGATGACATCAAAACCCTTTTTCACCATTACTCGTCCAAATCCAATAGTTAGGCCTAAACCCAACTCTCTTCAAGTGTTCAATGACCTCTGATGGACTCTTAATCTTTCCACATTCACATTTGACGCACGGACATCGAATCCCCCCTTCAACTCTAAATTGTTCTTGACTCATTGCAAAAAGAACAAACTTCCACACGCGTCTACAAAAGATTGTTTCAAACGCGCTCTTTTTGGAAACAACCTATTATACATCCAAAGACGGTGCGAAGGAGGAAATTCCATTCTGTATATTTAAAGTTGCTGAAATATTAGAGAGAGAGAGAGAGATGGATGTCCATCCAGAGAGAGAGAGAGAGAGAACAAAACATGAATTTAAACGATGGATTCCCATCGAGTGAGAGCGAGACATGATACATTTCATATCATATTAGATAGGTAATTTTAAACAACTCGCAGCCACCTAACAAATAAACACAAGGATTACAAACATGTTAAGCATATTTATCAAACCAAAAAAGAAATATGCCTACGAGTAATACACTAGCAGCCAGATAACAAATAAACACAAGTTTTACAAGTAAATAGATTACACAATTTCAAGACAAAATCAATTGCAAAAGCACAACCAATAACATAAGCATGCTTTATGGAAAGAATAGAACGTAGTAACTAGTAAATAGATTACACAATACCAAAGACTAACCTTGTGATGTTCAACAAACTTAAAATTCCAAGGGCTTCCCCCTTTTCTTGTAAGTTGAGTTAGGTGTCTGCTTTATTCAACGAACAAACAAAGAAAATGTAGTTATTAAATGTGGAACCCATGTTTGATTCTATTGAAATAGTGAAGCGTATAACATAATCAAATGTGTTTTAATTTTCACATGAAAACTTGTTATACCCCAATTTTGTCCGCATTCTTTTTCTAGTTTTAGTCGTTTATTTTATTCATGTTCTGAAGTCGCGCAATTACGAGAATTTATTAAAAAGGGTGTCTCATTTACTAACTTAAGTCAATCTCAACTAACTGCTACTTCAAACCCTTGGCGTTGTTTCAGGGAGTTTCTGGTACTTGTTTTCCTATGATGATATGGTGTCTTTGGAAGAGAATGAAAAGGTATGGGAGAATGTTTCCAAACCAGTGAGGATCTCTATTCAAAGCGCTTTGGATCTGCTCACCTCTTGACAGTAGGCAAAGCATGCGAAAGCCTCAAATCAGGTTCCTTCTTCGTTGTTGCACCCTCCTCCCATTTCCACTTGGGTTCGCTCGACAACTGGTATTTTAAAATGCAATGTTGACGCTGCTCTATTTGATGATGGAAAGTATGGATTGATATGTGTGTTCGTAGTGACGGGGGCGACTTTGTCAAAGCTAAAACTATCTGGTTTCACGGTCGCCGCCAGCCACAAGAAGCTGAAGCATTGGGGCTATTAGAAACACTTACTTGGTTACATGAGTCAAATTTCTAGAATATGATCAACGAGCTTGATTGCAAAGCGGTAATGGATGGTGTTCATGGCTCGTCTAATCTTGTTACCGAATATGGAGCAATTTTACGTTCTTGCCAGCTACTTTTATCTTCTCTAGGAAACTACTTTGTTAGTTTTAATAGGAGGCAAACAAATTTTGTTGTTCACACTCTTGTCAGAGCATCAAATTCTTATGCTCGCTCCCACGTTTTTGATTATATTCACATTTGTATTGACTATTTGATTATGAATGAAATACTATAAGTTTATTTTGGTAAAAAAAAAAGAATTTAAACGCCAAACCTTCTTTTTTTAAAAAAAAAAAAAAAGTTTATAAAAAGAAGATATGCAATTTTATAAACGGAATGAGTTCGATTTAGATATTTAGGAGTTAGTTACGTGAGCATTGGAGTCCTTTATTCTGAAGAAAGGGTCCGCGGGTCCACCCACAAATACAGTTTTGTTGTTGTTGTAAATTCAATTTCAGAGAAAAAAGAAAGAAAGAAGAGAAATGGCGTCTTGGAATTCATTTCCACTGGAAGTAACCTATGAAGTTTTTGGTTGGTTCGCTTTTATCGCCTGGTCTATCAGTTTCTACCCTCAAGTCATCTTGAATTTTCGCAGGAAAAGGTTCCTTTCTCTCTTCTTCTTCATCTTCACTTTTCATTTACCCCTCTATATTTCGTTTGACCATCAATTTTTGTTTGAATTCAGTGTTGTTGGCCTCAACTTCGATTTCGTGCTGTTGAATCTGACCAAGCACAGTTCCTATCTCATATACAATGCTTCTCTCTACTTCAGCTCTGATATTCAGAAACAATACTTCGATAAATACGGTTACAACCAGGTTCCTTCTCTATCTATATAAACTTTATTGCTTTTAAATTTTTTTCCTTTCTATAATATGCTATGTTAAATCTTACCATACCGTAATTAAATTGGACTCTACCTAGAAACAAAATTAGAAACAATTTGTAGTTAAAGTGTTTAGGTAAGTTAAGATCTTTTTGTAGTTTTTGTTATAATTTTTTTAATGGAGATCGGGTTATGCAGTTACGGGTTGACTAGTGACTCACTGGACCGGTGGTGTCTGGACCAGGTCCCGAGTTTAATAACCATGCATGTAATTTATAGATGGAATTATTGTGGTCTCGCTTCCAAAGTGAAGGATCAACTAAGCGAGTGTTTGGATGCATGTTTGCATCTCCAAACGCACGTCCATTGCTGGTCTTGCCGTGGAAATCTTGCGGTGAATCTGAAGCTCCACGTCTTAGCTTCTCTTTGGCCGTGCTTTTGGCTAACCATGAAAATCCTGCCACATCCAAACAGTCGCTAACTCCCTCACCAGTGTACCACTCAAATTGACGGTTAGATATAATGTAAAATGCTATGAGTGTGAGATTATATCAACCATCATGAAATCCCAACCATTCACAACATTTTATATCAACATTTTATAATTTAACCGGTACACCGGTGAAGACATTGTTAATCCGTCAGCCTAGAAGTCCCCCTCGTTCTCATAGTATTTATTTATTTTTTCTAATTCTGTCGTTCTTATGTACGCAGATATTTAGAAACAAAATAAATGCTTAATTAAGATTGTGATTGGAACAAAAATCCCAGAATCTGATCTATTTAGGATTATTAGTTTGGTATGTTCTTTCAATTATGAGTATTTAATTAACGATCTTGTAGATATAATTTTATTATCTACTTCAGATGATACCTGTGGCAGCAAATGATGTTGCTTTCTCAATTCATGCTGTTCTGCTAACAGCTGTTACATTGTTCCAGATTGCAATCTATGAAGTAAGGATGATGTTTCTTCTCATTCAGAATATTGTTTCTTGTTCTTTTTACTGTTCTGTCGCTGAATTTCCCGTTTTGCTGAACTTGATAATTATTTCATTGTAGCGTGGAAGTCAGAAAGTGTCCAAAATTTCCGTTGGAATTGTCTCTGTTGTTTGGCTGACTGCTGCAATTTGTTTCTTTATTGCTTTGCCTAATCATTCCTGGCTTTGGCTTCTCTCCATCTTCAAGTATGTTATTGTCTCTGCTAGTGTGGTTAAATGCATCTGTTTCATGCTTTTTGACATTCAATTAGCTTCTTTCTAATATACAAACTAAAGAATTGTTGCATATTGAACCTTGGTGCAAAGCTTAGAATCTTGTGCATTTTGAACTGCTGCAGACCTACCCTTTTTATAGTGCTATTATTTATACCCTGGACAATCAGAAAAGATCAAGTTGCCTTTGTCTGTAGATTTGATTGAGTTTTCTTCTAACTTGTTTTAATTCATCATGTTGCAGCTCAATTCAAGTGCTTATGACTACCATAAAGTACATTCCTCAGGTTAGGATTTCTTTCAAACTTCATTTTGTTTTCTTTTTCTAGTAGACATCATCTGTTGACTTCCATTCCTCAGCTCAATTAAGTTTTCTTTTTATGAAATATAGACAAATATAAAATGAATGGAATGAGTATTGGTAGAATTCCACCCTTATTCTCTAGTTATGGCTGAAGTACCATTTTCCTATGATTGACATTGTGCTAGTGGCATGAAATTTGTTTGATAGATAAACTTTGTGCCCCCAAAAGAGACTGTTTTTGAAAAGCCAACTATATACTACTAGCCTAGTTCTTCACAATGCTGTTGATAACTGATGTAGTACTAAACCTTAATAATGAACTCTCTAAACTTAAGTCGATTACTATGAAATATTTGTTCTTTATGTCCTGTTGGTGACACAGCCTTAAATGTTGTTTTTCCATGTGGCAATTTTAATATTAAATTAAAGAGAACTGTACATCATTAGTTCTAAATTGTGAAGAGATCAGGTTTATTTCACAGCTTCTATCCCTCCATCTTACCACTTGTGTTGTGGTTTTAGGCAATCATGAACTTCCTAAGAAAAAGTACTGATGGCTTCAGCATTGGTAACATTCTACTTGATTTTTCCGGAGGAATAGCAAACTATGGACAGATGGTTGTTCAGTCAGTAGATCAAGGTTTTTCCGACTCATCTCTGCTGTTGATAGATTTGATTCTATCTTTTCTCTGACATATTTCAAATCCCAAAATTCCAGATTCATGGGTCAACTTCTATGGGAATGTAGGAAAAGTGCTGCTCTCTCTGGTATGGAAAACTCTCTTGAAGAGTATTGCTTCATTCTTAAGATACAGTCTTTTATCACTTTTCCTTTGCATTTATTTTGCTTTAAGTTATGGTTGTTGTACTGATTCTGGTTTTATTTTGATATCATCATCGTTCTAATCTTAGAATTATGCTATACTTTATTTTCTACTTTTTTTTTTGTTTTCAAAGTTTTGTACATTAAAAGGGTCTATAACTTTTTATTGTTTTCACTGTTCCTTCACAAAACTTCGAAAACAGGAAACAGAGTGAAAAGGAAAACCAAACAGGTCCTACTGTTTCTGTTTTACTTTTGATTACAAATTACAAAATTATACCCTGTTTTTTCAATTTGTTTCTTATTTAGAAAGTTTTGTACAAACTCTTTTCACTGTTTCCTTTGTGATACTAACTCTTTTCACTGTTTCCTTTGTACAAACTCTTTTCACTATTTAGAAGTGACATTCTTTAAAAGTGAAATAAAGAAAATGAAAGCATCTATTTAGAATTGTAGGTGCATCTATTCAGAAACCAAGTTTGCATACATGTAGTATAGTTTTTGCGCATTGTAGACTATGTACTGCAGATTGACGCTTTTGTGACTCTTCTTTTTTATGAAATATACAACTGCAGGTATCTGTATTCTTTGACATTATTTTCATTGTTCAACATTACATTCTCTATCCTGCTAAAAAATCATCCAAATTGGTGACTGCCGAGCATGAAGATCAAATCCGAGAGCACCTGGTCAGGCCTTCTGGTGAGTCTCCACCAGAGAATGTGTGAGACACATGGTTTGGTTCATAATGTATATTCTAAACCAAGCAGGAAAGCACAAATCAGAGAGCACCTAATCAAGTCTTCTGATCGATCACCACTAGAGAATGTAAGCCATTACTTAAGTTGAGTTGAGAGTGTATATCAAACTTCCCATTGATTGATATTAATATCAAACATTGCCAAAAAATATTAATATCAAACCTAAACTAGGATGGTTCTTTTAGTCCATACACCAGGAGCATCATTTAGCTTGGAGCTTCACAAACTTTGTTGTATATATTTGAAGAATTCTAGCTTCACATTTGGCAAGTTATCATAAATTTCTATCTCATAGTGACAAGCTATTGAATTCCTACTTGGTTGTAGGAGAGGGAATAGGGCAATAGGCTACTTAGTCCGACAAGGGTCTATTGCCTAGCCTAAACCGTGTTCAAGCCAGGCTAGACATAATGCATTATAATTAGGTCATTGTTTTTTAAAAGTCTGATTAACTAAAAATGACACATTAGACCCAGTTATGCATAGCATAGTGCTATCCAACTAAATCGAAAAAAGTTCAAATTAAGATATTGATGCACCTAATTAGGCTATAAATACAATGTTGGTTTGAAAATTTCCCACAACATTCCTTTCCCATTGCTCGATAAACCAACATTTTCCTCCATTGTAGGGCGCATGCTCCACTGAACTTAGATGTTTTTTTTAAGGGTATGTTTGGATGAAGGGTTTTGAAGGGGAGTAGAGTACTTATTTTTCAATTCTAAACTTATAAAATGTTTCTAAATATAAATGAAGTGTAGTTAAAAATTCTCTATTATTATCTATGAAGGTATTTTTTTTATAAATTTCAAATACATGTTAAAATATATGCAAAGCCTTTCAAAGTCCTTTCTAAAACTCTCCCATATTCCCCTCCCAAACAGACACTAACAGTTAACTGTCTTGAAAGTCGGTTTCGGTCAACAAAGTTGGGTTGAGATGGTACTAAGGTTTGATGTCAAACTTGCTCTGAATGGTGTGCATTTCCTTGCATTGATCCATCCGGGGGTACCTACACACATTCAACGCTCAAGTCAGCTAAGAGAAAATGTTATGGACACAAAGAGCATGGAGATTCAAGACTTAGCACTTGGACCAATAACAAGAGGAAGAGCAAAGAAGATTAAAGAACAATTGGAAGCTCAAATGTTTAATTTGCTTAATGATAGCAAAAGTCCCAAAGTTGTTCCTTGTCTTTTAAATGCTCTTGTAGTTGAAATTTCATAGAAATTTATATTTGTAATAAGCCAAACATTTTTAGGCATGTTATTTTCCTTTCTTAGAAGTCCAATTGTGTGAGACCTAGTTTGGGCTTGAATTTGGGCTTCTAGTTGTCATGTTTTATTTTTTAGTGAGCCCACAACCTATTATCTATAAATAGGTGTGGTTTTGCAAGTTGTAAGGATCTTTGACCATATTTTTAATTTGAGAGGAATTAACACAAGTGCTCTCTCTAGGGTTCTTCTTTGAACCGTCTTTGGGATCTTATCAAGAACTTAGGGTTTTTGTGGCGATCCAATCTTGAGAATTATCATCTTTCCATGAAAGATGTGGCTTCTCTTCACCACATACTCCATCTCTTGTCTTTTCCATTTTTTCAATTTTTCTTCCTCTTTCTTTATCTTTTATTGTTTATTGTCTTGTTATCCCTTTGATTATGGAACTGTAACACCCCCTTACTTCTAATACTACTTAGCAATTAAATCAGAGTTTTCAAAAACCACTCACAGGAGTGCTACATTTTTCTACATGAACTTAACCAAGCAAAACAATAAAACATTTGCATGCAAACTAAAGCAGTGGTAGTGTAATGCACATACATCACCTCGGCTACTAGAATGAACCGAGCTCATCAAGTAACAAGTTATTAGTTACAACTTAGTTAAAATAATACAAGTTCCAAAAGACATAGGTTTACAACACAAAATAACCTACATACTGAGACCCTTTACACTACTCGGCATTTGGTGTTACACTACCAGAGCAAAATGACGACGCCAACGACACTGAGTGAGAACTGACCTCTACTCAGGGATACCTGCAAGTTGCCACATGAGAGCAACATAAAAGCAGTAGGGTGAGTCTCTAAACACATATAATAAGGTTTATGACAAACATTATGCTAAGCAAACACATATAAACACTTCGGCACAACACACAAATAACAATTATTCAGTGCATGAGTTATATGAATGATGCAGACCCAAACTCCAAGGGCATATGCATGATGGATCCATTAAGACCGAAGTCTTCTGCTATCACCTTAGGACCGAAGTCCTCTGCTATCACCTTAGGACCGAAGTCCTCTGCTATCACCTTATGCTTATGATTTATGCGACGCCATGAACAATGCATATCACACAACATACACATTATTCAATTAAATCATAACATAATTCCAGTAACTCACCAATTAGACCGCAGCCTTTTATTCATAAATAGGACCTAAGTCCTCTGCTTTCTCCATAGGACCGAAGTCCTCTGCATTCACCATTTTCATTTATTTAATGCCCCTCAGGGACTTCATCATGAAATACTCCTCTACACATAGCCCTAGGGCCAAACAACGCACATATATCATTTTGGGGCTAAGGCCGACGCGTCTCTACATCGCCCACAACGCTAAAAGCGTCGCCCTCGGCTCACCACCAACCACCTCGGCGCCTAGTAGTGGACCAATCGATCCACTACGGGCTACCATGTCCTTAGGACTAAAACATCAATTAGGGACTAAAATGACTACACCATTTAACCCCTCACGCACTTGGCACTCCAAAACGACACTCACGCGATCGCGCCAAAGAATAACTCGCGCTACACTAGCGTTAAAACCACACCTCGGCACCTATAGCATCTCAAACACACTCTGGCACACCTCAAGACGCTTGGCACCTCGGCATGCCTACACACTGCGCTTCACTCCTAGTCACTCCACTTCACACGAACGTACATCTCACCTCGTCAAGTGCACCTAGGTATGATATACTCTACGTCTCGGCCATAACACCTCGGTTATTACACACGCTACACGTTATCAAGCGGACTTCGCCAGACTAAGCCTAAGTACTTTACCTCGGCCTAAGCATCTCGGCCTACTTACTCTACACCTCGCCAAGCACAAACCGATCCTTATACCTAGTCTTATGTACTCGTACACTTAGTTCATCGGTGCTCTATCACTCATCTCGGCTTCTATGCCTCATTACTTACGTTTTGACTTACGATCATCACTTGCAAGCCGTTACACTAGTGGTAGGTAGATGCACCTCTACTACCCCAAGTCAACCCCTTCGCTTAAGCCCAGACACACGTTCTCTTTGTTATGAACACTCAACTCCCAACCTACACCTCGGTAGTCTAGCGTTCTACTCCATAAGAACCTTACACTCTCACGTCTCTCACTTTAGCTCACTGAAACGAGCTAAACATAGCGTTAAGCAAAACATCAGAAAAACACACAAACGCATGCAACACAGCTCAGGAAAACACAGCTACAACTACTCACACATAACACTCGTCATACTACAAAATTATACGTGAGAAGAGAGCCCCCTAACCTTGATCAGTTGAGTAAACGACCCTCTCTTCACCGATTCCTCCAGTTAACACTCGCAGCAACACTCCTCCGTTGAGCTTGAGCTTCTTCCACGCCAAAATGCTCTCCCTTCTCTCTAGAAAACTGATCTCACCTACCAACTTCTCTCTCTTACTTCACTTTGACTTTTCTTAGATTCTCTTTGGTGAAACATGCTTCCTTTCCTTCGACACTCTCCTTTAATGCAAGTCCTTGGGCTTCTAATGGCTCATGGGCCTCAATTGGCTCATGGGCCTCTACGCCCACCTTCTCCATTTCACTTAATCATCCCCTAAATGAAATAAACTCCTAGTTAATACTTAGCTTAACTAAAAAGTTGTAAACCTTAAATAACTCAACTAAATAATTAATTGAACAATTTTGGGGTGTTACAACTCTCCCCCACTTGGAATATTTCGTCCTCGAAATCTTACCTGAAGGAAATAACTCTGGATAAGCTTCCTGCATCTTGCTCTCCAGCTCCCAAGTAGCATTCTCACCGGCAGCTCCAAACCAAATCACCTTCACTAGCTTGATCTCTTTTCCTTTTAAAGTCTTCACTTCTCGGTCTTCAATCCTAATCGGCTCTGTCTCCACAGTCAAGTTCTCCCTTACTTGCACGTCGTCCATCTGAATTACATGGGACGGGTCTGAAATGTATTTCCTCAGCTGAGACACATGGAACACATTATGCAAATTTGACAGATTAGGTGGCAAAGCAACTCGGTAAGCCACCTTCCCAACTAGAGATATAGGTTCGGGGGTCGATTACGTGTGAGGAAGGTACTAGCACCGCACACGTCCTTTCTACCGAAAGGGAACCTCTAACTAAATGTGTGGTTTTAACGTTTGATTTGAAAAATGCCTAAATTTGCCTATTTATTTCTTGAAGGTGAATGGGAAAAACTTAATGAAATTTTTTATTTTTGACGCTTGACGAGAGTTGGCCTCTCGCTCCTACGTATCTCCTGGTGTGATGGAGAATGACCACTCGAAAAGTGTGGCTTATTCTAAATAATTTTGTTGTTTTTAACGCAAGACAAAACATGGAATGCCAATGTGAATGATGCAAGAATGATGCCCCCTTTTTTTCAAAATGAATTTTTTTGATTTTTTTTAGTTTTTTAGAGGCGAGGCAAGATACGAAATGCCAATGCCCCTTTTTGAATGATGAGAGATGCAAGAATGGTGATATGAGGCAACTGATTGTCGTTACCCTGAGTAACCTGCATGAAACATTGAGTGGATCCTGGCTCAATACTTCACACAATATACTGAAAAGTTTCGACAATTAGTTGACTCAATTTAGTTTTCTACTTGAAAATAAAACATGTGCGACAGGGTCAAAGTGCCCTGACATCGTAGAGTAACATCTAAAATTTGTAGTCGACAAACAATTTCGAGATATTACCTTTCGTCGTTCAAAGGTGCACTTCTACCCATTAAGCCATCACATGAGGAAATTTTTCTTTGTTTCGAAAGCATGCATGCAGGGAGAAATGATGTATTCGAACAAAGTAATGAGGTTAATGAAATGATGCATGAGTGCCACATTGACGCAATGTCTGCATTATTTGATGATGATTTTTGTACATGCACCCGGATGTCTATGGTGCTTATGCAATGCGGATGATAATTGCTTCTTGCTTTATTTTGTTTTCATGCAATAAAATGAAATGCATGATACTCACAATTATTTTTAACGCATGGAAATGCATGCAAAATGAAACGTTCAAGTGCTTATTTTATTTTATTTTTTTTATGCCATGAAAAAGGGAAAAGGGGTATATGCGACGCATTTTCTAAAATCTAGTAGAAAACATACATTTTTTGGATTTTTGTTTATTTGTTATGATATGAAAGAGAAAATAAATAAATAATAATGTATGCAGAAAATGGCGCGTTTGAGATAAGGCTATATGAATAGCGGAATGATATATGCATGCAATATTGATGTGATGCTCACCTTTATTTGATGACAGTTTTTGCATAATTAATGATAAATGAAATGCGATATGGATGATAACTGCTTCTGGTTTTCATTTTTCTTATGCAATGAAATGAAATGTGTGATGCTTACAATTACTTTCCTAATGCATGAGAGATATTGAATGGAAATGCATGTGAAATGAGACGTTAATTAATGTTTATTTTTGATTTGTGACACAAAAAAATATTAATGCGATGATGGGATATGAATGGACGACGGAATGAGTGGGTGAATGAATGAACAAATGTGCATTTAGAATGAAGATGCCGTAAATTGCATCACTTGATAATTTTTCATGATTATGAATGAATGAAATACCATTGATTGTTTTTTTTTTCAAAATTTGGTTTTATGTAATGCATGATGTCATGATGCAAAGTGCGGATGATGATTGCTTTTTGTTTTATTTTTAAACAATGAAATGGAATGCATGATACTAACAATTATTTTTAGTGCGTGGAAAGATATGATTCTTATGAAAATGCATGCAAAATGAGATGTTTGCATATATGATATGAAAAAGGAAAATAATAAAGCATGTGATATGTTTCTAAAAATTTTTATGCGAGAAAGTGCATGATGCTCGCAAATGATTTTTAATGCAAGGGAAAACATGATTTATTTCGAATGGAAATGTATGCAAAATGAGATGGTCACACGTTCATTCTTCATGGTACGCAAAAAGCAATAATGCATGAGGCACGTTCCTATGTTTTTGGACCTTTTTAGTGAATGGAAACACACACTCGCTGGGAATGCACTCCCGACAAACCTAAATGAGACAGAGAAAATGCGCGTATGGATTTTTATTTAGTTTTCTCATGTTATACAATGCAAAGATACTTTTTGTATGAGAATGAGGTTGATGATGCTACTTTACATGCATGTGAAAAGCAAAGTAAAGATTTTTGGTTTGGTGATTGAAATTTTGGGAACACCACCTCATATAGCCCGGTAAAAGAAAAGACTATGATGATTTTTTTGGAAAGTTTTGCTTTATGCCTTTTTTTTGTTGAAAATTTTGTTTTATGTAATGCATGGATGTATGCAAATGATGATGACGCTCTATGTGCATGCAGGATAAATGAAAGAGTTTTTATTGGCAATGATTCAAGTTTTTTTTTTTTTTTTGGAAAATGCGGGTCGTACATTATTTCATATGGACCAGTAAGAGAAAGGCTACAACGGTAACTCTTTCTCCCCCCTTTTTCGAAAATAAAGTGGGTCATATGTCACTTCGTACAGACCGACAAAAGAAAGGCTACAACGGCAACTCTTTCTCTATTTTCTCTTTTTTTTTGAAAATCTTCTTCTTTTTCTTTTAGGAAAGACATGCCTAAACTACAATGCAACACACAATTTGTATGTCCTTGTGTCCTACGAGGTGGGTAACCTAGGTTCTAGGGCAACTCAAAGGTTCCTCCCATGGGGGTTCTAGTCACTTCCTCACCAGGTTACCAGAGTTAGTTCTCTCTCACAATAGCACCCACAACGATGGAACGCCACCGGTGTGAGGCATCATGAAAGAGCATACTGCGTTTGAAACTTTCGTGAGAGTCGGAAGGACAACGGTCCAATTGCCGATCCACTACTCGTTTCCACTCTCCTAAGTTTTGTCGGACCTTGGGTTTTAGGCCCTCTCAAAGCACAATAAGCATAAGGTGTGCGTGTGTGTAGCGAGGACATATCGCCTAAAACTACCCACATATACCCCCACTGCGAAGGAAAACCTGCAAGCAGTCCGGACAATAGCAAGTAATAACATGTCGTCTACTCTAGGGTTCAATATCAAATAAGCTAGCCTAGGGTTTCAACAACAATCAAGTGCATTGCTTACCTCAAGAAAGGAGCCAAGAAGAAGGGATCATGATAGAATTGGGGAGAAATGCATGAGCTTACCTTGAAGAAAGGGAGCAAAGAAGAAGGGAACATGATTGGGATTGGGAAATGCATGAGGGAACTAAGCATTTAAGCAAAGAAGTAACTATCTATTACTTTAAACAAAAGCAAACACACACAAGAAGCAAGCACATGAATGCAACATGCTTATGAAAGAGAAGAAGAATGGAGGCAAAGCAAGATATTCAAATCAATCACACAAACCACACACTTAATTAATTAGAAGCTTGACCCACTTTTGAAGAAAATGTTTTTTTAGTCCCCAGTGAAGTCGCCAGCTGTTGCACCCCGAAAAATCCGATTTGGGTTTCTCAATGTACAACGTGGAAAATTTTTGAAGCCGCCACCAATATTTTAATTTTAAGACCAAAATATTGAAAAAATGTCTTTTGAACAAGGCGGATGGTCTTTCGAAAACTAGAGATATGGGTTCGGGGTCGATTACGTATGGGGAAGGTGTTAGCACTCCCGCGCCCCTCTCTACTCGAGAGGAACCTTTAATTAAGTGTGTGGTTTTAACGTTTGATTTGAAAAATACCTAGATTTGCCTATTTATTTCTTATTTGAAGATAAATGAGAAAACTAAATGAAAATTTTTATTTTTGGCGCTTGACGAGAGTTGGCCTCTCGCTCCTACGTATCTCCGGGTGCGATGGAGAATTCAAAGCTACGTAGTTCTCATTTGTCCTGAAAAGGGTTTTTGTTTTTTAATCTTTTTTAGAGTTTTTCGCAAAGGGGTTGAGCGTTCACGGTGACCAAACAACAATGGTTTAGAGTGGCCGCACTATTAACTCTTTTTTTGAAAATGGGATCATCACTAACAATCAAACGGCAACGGCGCGAGTGACTATTGATGACAACCGGTTTTTATTTTGATTATTGAAAAGGTTTTCGCAATTGAAGGGGAGTGTTTGTGAAGACCAAACAACAATGGTTTAGAGTGGCCGCACTACTAACTCCCATGGGAATGAAATCATCACCCACAATCAAACGGCAACGGCACGAGTGATCATCAATGACAATTAGTTTTGATTTTGATGTTTTCAAGATTTGTTTTTGAAAAGTGTTTCGTTGGTTTGATTTGGGGAGAATGTTTTGATAACTTGGAAAAGAGTTCGCAATTGGATTGAGCGTTCGCGATGACCAAACAACAACGGTTTAGAGTGGTCATACTACTAACTCTTTTGAAAATGAAATCATCATTAACAACCAAACGGCAACGACGCGAGTGATCATTAATGATAATTGGTTTTGTTTTAGGTTTTTTTTTATGCAAAGAGGTTTCTGAAATGGAGATTGTCACTAACGAATAACAACTCATGCAAGTTACAAATGCATACTCACAAACATCTAAGAACAATCATACCAATTCAAGCCACTTAATCAAATCATTTGTGATTCAAATAAAATTCTAAAATGCGATTGTGTGTGTATGGAATGGGATGAGAATTGTTATTAACGAATAACAATCTCTTGTGATAGCATATGTTCTTGTAATGAAGGCTATTACTAACGAGTAATCCTTCATTATATGCTTGTGGGAATCCTATAATGAGAGTCACCACTAACGAGTAGCAATCTTATGTAAGAAGCAAAGTATTGGAAGAAGGAATGCACACAATCAACTTGAGAACATGACAGGCATCATAAACAATTTAATGCAATGTGACTAGAGGTATAGAATGATCTAGGTTGCATGAATAAGTAAGCAAGAAACAAAATGCATGATCAGAGACAGTCTTATTTAGGTGAGTTTTCTCAATAGGAGCGAGGGTTCGCGATGACCAAACAACAACGGTTTAGAGTGGTCACACTACTAACTCTTTTAAAAATGAAATTATCGTTAACAACCAAACGGCAACGGCGCGAGTGATTATTAATGATAATCGGTTTTGCTTTTGATTCGAGCGTTCGCGGTGACCAAACAACGACGGTTTAGAGTGGCCGCACTACTAACTCTTTTTGAAAATGAAAATTATCATTAACAACCAAACGGCAACGGCGCGAGTGATCATTAATGATAATTGATTCTTATTTTAGGTAATCCTTAACACTTGGGATATGCTCAAGTGCATTAGTGTCAAATCCTCTTACAAAATCATCAACACAAGCATGATTTTCAAAACAAGCAACTAAAACAAGCACAAACCCCTATTGTTTACCAGATCACATTTTATTTCACTAAAACACCAAAATCAAACAAAACCCTAGCCTTACTTCATGGGAGTTCAAATAAACATCACAAATCAAGCCTAAACTCAAGCATTTGCAAGATTAGACAACCAAACACATCCAAAAGAAGTTGCTTGAAGAGGCGTAATAGTAAAAATGGGGGGAAATTAGCTGCTGGAGATTGTATAATTAATAGTGGGGTGCAACTATCAGTAGGGGTATTGCCGTATTAAAAATGGGGGGTGTGGGTATTAATAGGAGAAACCAATGTTTAGAGCTAAAATTTGAAATTGGGGAGGGGTTATGGATATCAAAACAGAGGGGTGTAACAAACTATCAGCTTCTCTTTAATTTATCTAGTTATTAAAATAAAATAGAAGATAAATGGTGTGGTGAATAATGGTGAAATTAAAATTAAAATTAATAGGTAAATAGAAGCAGGGAAAGGGGAGGTCACGATGGATTCAAGGATTTAAGTCAAAAGACAATCCTTTAAATATTTGTTAATATAATATACATAATATAAATAATATAAACAGAAGAGAAAGTAAACTATAGGAACCTAGTTTTCCTTATTACCCAGCGCCGTTTCCATTTGTTCAGAGGGAAAAAAAAAGTGGAGAAATGCAAAAATGGTTGAAAAGAAAACAAGAGAGAGAGAGAGAACCAGAGAGAGAGGAAATGGCGTGTTAATTCACGATGGTGAGAGGTGGAGCCGACGGTGACGGTGGCGGTTTGTGCGGCAGAGGTAGTGGCGGCGTGTAATGGCGGCGTGTAGTGGTTCGCGGCGGTGAGTTGGTGAAGGGAGGACGCCGGGGAGATGAACGTCGCCGGAGGTAGCGGCAGAGCGCGAACCAGAGGAGGGAGGAAGAAATGACCCACGAAGTGAAATGGTGATGGAACGCAAATGAGAGTGAGATGTCCAGCGACGTATGACGATCCCGAGTGGCGGCGTCGACGCAGCGTGTATGGCGGTGGTGGTGTTGTAATGGTTCGCGCGCAAGTTGGTGATTGTTGTGTGGTTGTTGTTGAAGTGGTTGTAAGAGTGGTGTTTGGTGGTTGTTGTTGGGGTGATTTGTATGGGTGTTAATGAGGAGGGATGCTTCAAGCTTTTAGGTGGTTGAAGAATGAAGAAGGCTGTCTCCTCCTGCTAGAAACCCATCTCTTTTTATTCTTGTCTTTTGCTCAGATCCCTCCCCCCTTTCAACCGATTCTATTCTTTTATTTTTCAACCTCTTTTTTTTCCTTTTTTGCTTGCTGCTTCTTCCCCCTTCCAACGATTCCTCCTCCTTTATATCTATCCAGCCCTTCATTTTGATTTTTTTTACAGAGTATAAAAAGTTAAAGATGCCAACTAAGGATGCCTCAATGGTCTCTTTCACATTACCCCTCTCATGATTCTACTTTTTTCTGAAATTGTTGCTGCCTTATGCTTAATTCCTCATTTGCATTTGTAGGTTAAGGCTATAATGGAGACATTAGAAGGAGCAGAGGAAGCCTATGGTGGTCAAGAAATGGATATTAGCTAGAAGGAAGTAGAAAGAGGGTTGAGCTTGTAACTCAAATGGAAAGAAGAAAGCTGGAGCGCATGGGGCTGTGTTAACTTCTCCATATTTTGTTTTGCTTTATTATTGCTACACTACACTATCTATACTTTCTGTGTTATATTATATTTTTTTTATGTAACATAAATTATAATTATATATTTTTTGTAATCAAAGTGGACTCCTTCATCCTAACAAAAAATGAGTATCAAAATAAACACGTGTACACAATTAGAACGAACACACGTGCGTGAGAACAAACGGTGTGAGATCGTTAAAAATAACACATGTTTGCAGTTAAGTATAACACGCGCTCACAACAAGAATAAAAATAGTGCAAGATCATTAAAAACTAACACACGTACGCGATTAGAATAATGTGCGAGCAAAATGAAACATATTTTTGAGCTTTTTTTTGAAAACGAGAAAAATACACATTAACATTGGGTGTTTACACAAAATATTTTTTTTTGTGTTTTTTATAAACTAGTCGGACAAAATTGGGGTATTACATTCGGCACAGCACACAAATAACAATTATTCAGTGCATGAGTTATATGAATGATGCAGACCCAAACTCCAAGGGCATATGCATGATGGATCCATTAAGACCAAGTCTTCTGCTATCACCTTAGGACCAGAAGTCTCTCTGCTATCACCTTAGGACCGAAGTCCTCTGCTATCACCTTATGCTTATGATTTATGCGACGCTATGAACAATGCATATCACACAACATACACATTATTCAATTAAATCATAACATAATTCCAAGAACTCACCAATTAGACCCATGACCTTTTATTCATAAATAGGACCTAAGTCCTCTGCTTTCTCCATAGGACCGAAGTCCTCTGATTCACCATTTTCATTTATTTAATGCCCTCGGGGACTTCATCATGAAATACTCCTCTACACATAGCCCTAGGGCAAAACAACGCACATATATCATTTTTCAGGCTAAGGCCGACGCCTCTACATCGGCCCACAGCGCTAGCGCTAAGGTGTCGCCTCACCACCAACCACCTCGGCGCCTAGTAGTGGACCAATCGACCACTACGGGCTACCATGTCCCTTAGGACTAAAACATCAATTAGGGACTAAAATGACTACACCATTTAACCCTCACGCACTTGGCACTCCAAAACGACACTCACAAATCGCGCCAAAGAATAACTCTGCGCTACACTAGCGTTAAAACCGCACCTCGGCACCTATAGCATCTCAAAGACACTCGGCACCTCAAGACGCTTGGCACCTCGGCATGCCTACACTCGCTTCACTCCTAGTCACTCCACTTCACACGAACGTACATCTCACCTCGTTAAGTGCACCTAGGTATGATATACTCTACGCCCGGCCATAACACCTCTACTACACGCTACACGTTATCAAGCGGCAGATCTGCAGCAGCCTAAGCCTAAGTACTTTACCTCGGCCAAGCATCTCGACCTACTTACTCTACACCTCAGCAAGCACAAACTGATCCTTATACCTAGTCTTATGTACTCATACACTTAGTTACTGGTGCTCTATCACTCATCTCGGCTTCTATGCCTCATTACTTACGTTTTGACTTACGATCATCACTTAAGCTTCGTTACACTAGTGGTAGGTAGATGCACCTCTACTACCCCAAGTCAACCCCTTCGCTTAAGCCCAGACACACGTTCTCTTTGTTATGAACACTCAACTCCCAACCTACACATCGGTAGTCTAGCGTTCTACTCCATAAGAACCTTACACTCTCACGTCTCTCACTTTAGCTCACTGAAACGAGCTAAACATAGCGTTAAGCAAAACATCAGAAAAACACACAAACGCATGCAACACAGCTCAGGAAAACACAGCTACAACTACTCACACATAACACTCGTCATACTACAAAATTATACGTGAGAAGAGAGCCCCCTAACCTTGATCAGTTGAGTAAACGACCCTCTCTTCACCGATTCCTCCGCTTAACACTCGCAGCAGAACACTTCTCCGTTGAGCTTGAGCTTCTTCCACGCCAAAATGCTCTCCCCTCTCTCTCTAGAAAACTGATCTCACCTACCAACTTCTCTCTCTTACTTCACTTTGACTTTTCTTAGATTCTCTTTGGTGAAACATGCTTCCTTTCCTTCGATACTCTCCTTTAATGCAAGTCCTTGGGCTTCTAATGGCTCATGGGCCTCAATTGGCTCATGGGCCTCTACGCCCACCTTCTCCATTTCACTTAATCATCCCCTAAATGAAATAAACTCCTAGTTAATACTTAGCTTAACTAAAAAGTTGTAAACCTTAAATAACTCAACTAAATAATTAATTGAACTATTTTGGGGTGTTACAGGAACGATCCGTTGATTTGTGTGAATTAGTAACAACAATTCACATCAAGTGGTATCATTGAGTCTTCTCCATAATCGATTCTTTTTCAGGGTTTCATTATAATAATAATAAAAAAAATCGAATCCCACACATTTCAATTACTGTTCACGCATACTGCTTTGTTTTCCAATCCTTGTGCTTATGATATTTCAGGTTATTCGTTATTAGGTGCTGATTGTGTGCGTCCGTCAATTCCGCGTGAATGTATTGAGGTGTGATCCTGATCTCTTGTTTCTATTGAATTCTATATAGTTTTTGTTCCACTTTTTGTGTTTATTTCTCCACGTTATTATTTGTGTGTTGTGAAGTCCAAATCATTAGTCTAATTCTGTTTTTGTGGTGCACATTGTGAATCCTAGTATCAAAAAAAATTGTTCTTTATCAATGTTCATCACTTTTGATCCAAAAAACAAAAATTAAGTTGAAAATTTGTGTTGATGTTATAAAATTTGTTTCAAATTATATTCTGGAAATTCAAAAAGCCAAGTAGCAAAAAAAAAAGTTAAAAAAAAAGTTGAAAAAAAAAATATAAAAAAAAAGAAAAAAACAAGTGTTTTAGTAAAAAGGCGCTACTAAGGGTAAAATTATCCAAAACAATCCAGAAAATTCTGAAAAAAATCTACTAAATTTCTCAACTCATTTTTGATCTTCTGAATTTTTAGTGGAATTTTTGGATTTCATTTGAGGTGTTTTTCTCTAGACACACAAATATTAGACTTTTAGTCTATTTTCGTCATATAGTGAGTCGGTCTTTCATTTTTTAAGATTCTTTTTGAGCTTTCTTTTCTCTTTGTTATTTGTTTCTTGATTGTCTTTAAACTTCTTTAAGTTTTGTCCTAGAGTTTCAAGTTGTTCCTTTTTTTTGGGCCTCTTGTATGTTAATTCTTATTGCTTGTTTTGTCACAACTTCTCTAAGTTTACCACAAGCTTGATAAGCGATTTGATTGGTTCTTTTAAGAGCCCAAGAGCGACACTTTTAGGGAGTGCTAAAAGGCAAGAGAGTATATCATTAAAAAAAAGCCAATTAAGTGACAAACACGAGTGACCATTATTGAGTGTAAACACTAAGGTGTGTGGAGAGGTCCTTTTTATTTAGTTATTTGTTTTTATTATTTTTTTGTTTCTATTATTGTTGTGATCTTGGATACTTGAATATGGGTGATCCTATAACTCATTCCCCAAGAACGGCTGCCCTTATTGATCATTTGACTAGAATGATGAACACTCAAACAATGACATTCAATACTCAAGTCAATGAATTGAGGGAGGAATTTTTGAATCAAAGAGATACAAGGTACAATCATGGGAGACGTTCTCAAGATGATGAGTTTGATGATGACACCGATAGGGAAAGAAGGCATGGAAGAAGGCATATGGGTCATGGTAGGCATCATAGAAACCATGGAGATGATAATAGATGTCAACCCACCCGCAAGCATCTAATTGACAAATCCCAAAGCTTTACCTATGAAGAGATGCTACAAGAGATGCTTGCGGTTGGGTTGACAAATTACAAAGCTTTCCGGATTATTAGATGCTACAAGAGATGCTTGCGGCTGGGTTGACAAAGCTTTCCGGATATGGTATATCTGAAAGCAAAATAGCTAGATTTCTTGTCTAAACATGTTCTTTTGCATGGATCATAATCTTTTTAATTTTTTTTTTACTTCACGTAATGTAAAAACCATCACCAATACTAGTACAAAGTTGATATTATTTTGTTACAACAATTCCCTCAATTTGCCACTGAGCTAGTATTCCTACTTGTGAGTTGCACGGGTAACATTCTTCTTTTTAGTTTACTTATATGAAATGATAAATAAATACCACATATGCACACTACCACTGCTCACACCCCGTACTTCTACCTAGAAGATGATCGGTCCAATTTTTAAAACACTACCTACTAATGCTCTCTTAGATATTTAGAGAGGATATCGATAGATTCATAATAAGCAGGGTTATAAGGGGATAAACATACTTTAGGGTTTTATTGTCAAAAAAAACATATTTTTGGGTTCCGAGTGAAAAGCCTAATATTCATCGGCGGGGGCGTTGCATTTCTGGTTGGTGAAGTCTTTAGTCTTGTTCCTATTTTAGCCGTACTTATGTCTCTGTCGTAATAGAATATTTTGGCATTTGTTTTTTTTTTTTAGACGCAATTTTGGCATTTGTTTGTCTCGATTAGTTACATATATAATGTTAACTTCTATGGCAATTCAAAGGATTCACGCGTGTTATGAAAGAGAGTTGCGATGACTACAAGTACTTTTTTGTGCAAAAAGATAAAAATCTATATAAGTATTTAACTGGTATTGTTTAGTATATCTATACATATACTCCTAAAAAATAGTCTATAATGATTTCTCAACAAAATATTGTAAACTTTTTTAAAAAATACATAATCTTATTACGGAAAAACTCTAAAATACTTAAATTTCTACACTTACGTAAAACAAAAAGGAAAGTGCACTTTTGCCAAAAAGCTTCATCTTAATCCACAAACCCCACTATCATGAACAACCACCCTCTCACTTTCTCTCCACTATGCCACCATCACCACCACTCCAAACTCTCCCTCGCCCTCTCCTCACGGTCCATCTCTTTCCTTTCGCCATCTCTCTCTCTCTTTCCTCCCTTGCTCCCTCTCCTCTTTTCTATACCTCCCCTTCATCTTCATCCCTAAATTAAAAAATTGGGGTTTGAAAAATTACCTTTTGTATTTTGAATCGATCTTTTTGGTGTTGGGATTTGATGTAGCTTCTTTGTGGGTAATTCCCTTTCATCTTCTTTCCAAACCCTAATTTTCAATCACTACAAGAAAACCTTTGTTTTGCCACCAAAATTTGCCACGGACCCGTATCCGGTCGCTAATTTTTGACGGAAACGTCAATTCTTTCTTTTAAATTCCACAATTCTCTCACTCTCTCATAACACAACACAAACACAATAGAAGGCACTCACTCTCTCCCAATTAGCTACGCTTCTCTCCCAACCAGCACCACCCTCATCAGTCGCCTATCTCTCAAACACCACCACCCTCACCCTCACCTCCTCCATCCCTCTACAGTTGCCTCCACCTCACCTCCCACCTTACTCGGAGCACCACCACCATAATGACTAACAGTTCTCCTTTCTCAGTTGCCTCTAGATCTTTTCTCAATCACTGTCCTCTCTTCTTCTTAAAAGGTATGGTTTTTTTCTTCTCTACTTCTATTTTACAGAAATGCCTCCATTGTTGCTTGAATGGAAACCCTAACCCCCAATTTTGCAGCATTCAACCATAACCCCCTCCATTTTTTAATCAAAACCCTAACCCCAATTTTTGCTTTTCTTATGATTTATATATAAGGTTAGGGTTTAGATTTAGATTTTGATATTGATTTTGATTCTGACTTTGTTTTGGTCTTCTTAGGTTTTGTGGTTTCCTCTAACTTGAGGTAAGATTATTGCATCTGATTCTAAATTTTGATTTTGTTTTCCCTATTTATAGATTTTCAAGAAAAACTTGTTCTCTTCCTGACAGATTCTTACCTCTGTTTTTCCTTTGATGAGTTACAGTTTGTTCGATAATTTTGGGCTTTTCTTGTAATTGATTTCTTATCTTTACCTTCAGATTTTACCTTAGATTCTGTAATTGTAGGACCTTCTTTTATTAAATTTTGGAACCTAAATAGAATGATTATATTTCATTTGGTGTGTTAGGTGTGAGGGGTTTGTGTAATTAATAAAGGTCATTGTTTCACTTTACTTGCAGTTGATTTAAGGAAAATAGCTGTTGGAGGCATCATATATATTAGAGTGATTTCAGCAAATAAACTTTCGAGAAGTTGCTTCAAGACATCTAGGAGGCAATAAAATGGAACAACCAATGGTTTGTCAGAAGAGCCATTTAGTTTTAATTATTCTCAGTTTTTAGGTATTTCTTGATGCTTAATTAAAACCCTGGATTGTTTCTGTTTCAAATTTACAGTGTGTTTTGTTTCATGCTAGATTGTATTTGCTTACTTGTGAAACGTGATGGTAGTTTATACAAAATCATTTCTATTCAAAATCTCGTTTATCCAACTATTGATAGTGTGTATTAGCTTCTAATATATGTTTATTTCTCATTAAAATGTTTCTTAATTTTTCATTTATAAAAAAGGTATTATTAGGAGTATATAAGAAGAATTTCAAAAGATTGAGACAAAAAATTCAATTTCAGTTTATATATGGAGAAATGATTTCACTACAAGAATAAGTGAAATTAGAAGGAGTAACTTTCCTGCGGATTTTTGCATTTTCTGGCGGATTTAGTCTCCAAGAAACTTCCGGCGGAATTTGTGACATTTGTGGCGGATTTATTGCATTTCTGGCGGATCATAAAAGAGGAAGTAATTTTCGGACAAAAAAATGGATTCCGCCGAAAATTACAGTGAAATCCGCCGAAAACTCAACATTGAAATAGGCGGGATTTTTAAATTTGAAAATCCGCTGAAAATGCAAGTTATATCCGCCGAAAATTCAGTTATATCCGCCGGAAACGAGCTCTTTTTACAGTTCCCTTAAATTTTGCACTCCATCTTCTCTTCTTTTCTTGACTTCTTCTTTCCTCTTCTTCCTTCTTCACCTACGGCTCCCCTCAACTTCTTTCTTCCTCTTCTTATTTTCTTCTCTCTTCTAATCACACGTTCTCTCTCTCCCTCTCTCTTAACTTCCCTTCAAATTTCTTCACTCAATCTTCTATCAAATTCAGTTTTTTTCTTCTCCTCTCTCAAACTTGTGCAATCTTCCACAACACAACAATGGCAGCATATTACACTGAAAGAAGGCACCACCAAGTAGGGTTTAATAAATACAAATCTACTACCAGGAGAAACACGACTTAGCAAGGTCCAACATAAAATTGAAAGAAGGAAAACACCATAAATAAACCAGCAGTGGCACCACCAAGTTTCTGTTTAGGAATAAAAATCAAATTGATGAAAATCAGGGAGGAGGGAATGGTGAGAAAAGAGTTTTTTTTAAAAAAATTTTATGGTATTTGCGGCGGAAATTGGGTCATTTTCGGCGGAAATTTAAAAAAAATAAAAAATTGTTTTTTTTTCGGCGGAATTGTGTCATTTGCGGCGGAATTTTCCGGCGGTACATTTGCGGCGGATTTTTTTGCATTTGTGGCGGATTTTCCCCCGGAAATTACCGGCGGTTTTTTTGGCGGAAAAAATCCGTCGGAAAATTTTCGGCGGAAAATCACGAAACACGCTATGACGACACATTTATCGTTGAAAAATCCACGAAAATACACGTAATAGCGGCGGATTTGGGTATTTTCTGGCGGAAAAATCCGCCGGAAAAACCCATTTTTCTTGTAGTGTTTTAACTCTTATTGAAATGTAATATTTCTTTTTTCAGAAGTACTTTTGTTGAAATTTATCTAACTTGTTTGTTATATCTTTATTATTGTTATTGTGCATGTAATGTTCTGTTTGTTATTTAAATGGTGAGTGTTTTCTCCTATATTTCTTTTTTTGTTTAATTGGAAGCATATGTTTATGGTCACAGAGAGGCTTACACTGGTGTCGCAGCGGTTTGAACAAAGAACCCGAGATCTGTACTTCGATCATTGCAGTTATCGGTTCTTGCAAAGATCGAGCAAATTAAGCTGGCTCCGATGCTCACTGCTCTTCGGAAGCTTCAAACCTCGAGTGAGCATTTGACTTCCCTGCATCCTGAGTTTCTTCAGCTTTGCTTGTTAGGAAAGTACTACAAAACCGGTCTATTCATATTTTCCAAGTACACAACCCACGGGACCTTTTTCTATACTTTTATTATGGGTACGCTTCTTTCTTCTTTTCCTTCTTTTTAATGTGTAAAGCTATTAAGTTTTTTATTGATGAAATTGATAGTAATACGATTTTACATGAAACTTTGTGAGCTTGATATGCATGAGCAAATTTTCAATTCAAAAATGATATATGCAATGTACTTATACAAAAAGTTATTTCTAATCAGATGTAAGAATGACCTCAATTTTACATTAGTTATACATCCTTATTTTGCATGTAAGAATTAGGTATGCTCAATAAGGCACATTTCCTATAAATATGCATGGAGTAGATTGATGGTATATTGATTATTGAATACTCACTAAAATCTAGCCATTCAGGTTATGTTGTCTAATGAGTTCTTGGTGGGGAATTTGGACTACTGTGTCTTTGTTGGACTTTTGACTTTTTAACAGAGGTATGATATGCATTGGACAGAAGCGCCTTCAGAAGGCAATGGACCTTCTGCATAATGTAAGTAACTATGTACAACTGCAGCTTGTATCTCTCACGTTTTTTGACTTTTGTTCAAAATATCAACCTTTTGGTTCAACAATGTTTTTAGCAGTTTATGGGTTATATTTTCTAGGTTGTAACTGCTCCTATGGATACCTTAAATGCAATAGCTGTTGAAGCTTATAGAAAGTACATACTAGTTTCTCTCATTCGTCATGGACAGGTAAGCCTTTATATTCTTTCTTGCCTCTATGGAGACATGGCTTAACGAATGTATTACATTAAAATTTTGCACTTATTCAAGTGGTGCTGTGAAATCTGATGGCAAAGCTGGACACAGGCCTACATGGAAAAGAAGAGAGTTTGTTTTCTTAAATCTTTTGCTTTGTGGTGAAAAACACAATTTCACAAATCATAATCTTTGTTAAGGTGTAGAACATGGTTAGGTTCTGTAACTGAAGTTAAATTCCATTTCTTTGGTTTTTTGCTTTTTGATCATGTGATGAAATATAACTTAAAGATGAGATTTTTTTACTAGTTTGTCTGCTTTTTTTTTTCAATGATGATGTAGGCTAACTTTTCTCTTTATTAGAAGGAGCTAAAGGGTCTTCACAGATATGGTAATTACTAAATGGGAAACCACCAACAATATTGCATCAACTTCAAAGGATAGAAAGTTTCTTGTAGCTGCATCAAGTCTACTTCAAATACTCAAATAAGTTTACAATTTTTTGCTTTTGTTCTGCAGTTTTTAGATTGAGTGTTACTTTCTGAACTGAAATTCATTGTAAAAATGGGTTCTTTGGGCTTTTTTTATACATAGGCAAAGGAAGAGCCATCTCTATCTCTAGGGGATGATAAGGTTGCTTTATAGTTTCAATTGGAGAGTGTATGTTCCTGCTGTAACTATTGTGAATTAATAAAAGAAGCTATTGATTGCTATAAGTTGTTTCAATTTATCCTGATAGAGTTGCAATAGTTATACTTGATAGGGCTTTAGTATGAGAAGCTATTGTGAATTAAATAGATTTTGGAGGTATAATTTAATTTTTTTTAAAATTTTTTTTAAAAAATTTGCGAAGAAAGGTGTTAGAATTTGCCACGGAAACATTTACGACGGAAATTCTGTGGCAAATGATTTGCGACGAGCGTTTTTGCCACCAATTTTTTTTCGTCGCAATTCCGTGGCAAATGTTATTTTGCCACGGAAATTGACCCTTTTGCGACGGAAATTGCCATGGCAAACCAACGATTTTCTTGTAGTGAATTTGGGGAGATGAAAGAAGGAAGAGAAAAGAGGAGAGCGAGCTAGAGAGGAGAGAGAGGAGTTCGCATTTATGGTGACGATGGTGGCTGTTCAACTAAGTCGAAGTGCCGTTGTTTAAATTGAGAATGCGCGCGAATGATCGATCTTTTTGCACATTCGTTAGTTGAATCTTCGTATTTGGGCCTAGTCGAACTTAATTGGGCTTATCCGAGTCGTTTCTTTGCAAATGGGCTTATTCGAGTTGTTTTCTCGCAATTGGGCTCATCATTCCAACTTCTTTTCTATTTTTATTATTTCGTCCTTATTTTGAGCATATACATATATATATATATATATATATATAGTCCAAAAAAATATCAAAAAAAAAATCTATTTAATTTACATTTTAAAAAAAGTGTCTAATTGTCCAAAGTGTCCAAAAATACAAAAAAAAAAATGATAATATTAAAAATACAAGAAATACAAATCCGGAAAAAGCAAAAAAAAATAGAAAAAAGGAGCGGCATCAGTAATCTCTGGGGTCTGCTCTTGCTCTCCAAGACTGCTCAGCAGATCTGCAAAAGCCCAATAAAAAAACAGTCAAATAACAATTAATGCTAAACCTAATTTCTACCTATAAATAAACAGTTAACCTAGAGTCTAAACACACAGAAAACCAAGGCAGAAAACTACTGCTACAATCACCTAAATAAGGATTAGGGTTCAAATTCGGAATCCTAATCCACAAAAAGTTTCTGGTTTGAGAGCAAAGAAGCAACAGTAGCACTTCAAAGGTAGCAGCCGATAATAAGATCATCATCACGTAAGAGTTCTTGAGGCAAATATTAGTAGTGATTCATTCACAAGCGTAAATGATTAGAGCCTAATCAAGTCGAAAATTGGTACGTTCTTTTTTTTTTTTACTCATTTTGTTTTAAAAATCTAAGATATGTTCTTAATATGACATATGTTATTTCTGAAAAATTAAACAATGATGCAACGATGAAATTAAGCACTGAAGTTCCAAAGATAAAATCAACAATAGATTAGGTTCTTTTCTTGGATTTGAGGTCTCCAATAGGTTGTGCTTAAGTCTAAATCTTGTTTTAAAAAAAAAGGAACTGTAACAATAGACCTGTAATTCAGTATTAAGTTCCTGTTCTAAATTTCGTTTCTCAGTCAAACATAGATTAGAAAGCGTCAAAGAGCCAAATAGAATTCAGAGATTCGAACCAGAATAAATCAAGGTAGAAGAAAATATCAGACCAGATTAAGGAACAAACAGAATAAGAAAAAGGATAAAAAAGCTGACCTTGAGCTCGCCGGAGCTCCGGTCGTCTTCTCCGGCGAGAGCTCCGGCGAGGTTCTTCAAAACCGAGCCCAAATCAATGAGAACGAACCCAGAAAACAAACCCAGCATTCGCAAACCTCATCCAGTCTTCCAAATCCTTCACCCTCGTCGAAGCCACCGGCGAAGCCTCCCCCTCCACCGTCACCGAGAACGACGCCGGCCCAAAGACGGCCGGACGTCGTTGTTCTTCACCCTCTCTGAGATACCCCCCTTCGCGAGCCCTCTCCCTCTCCGACTCGCGTTCTCCTCCCACGAAAACCGGCGACACTCGCGCCAGAAACCTCTCCCCCTCTCTCACGGCGCCGCGCGGCTGGGTAGAAGGAAGGGAGGGAATGAAGATTTAGGTTTAGGTTTTTTTGGTTTTGGGCCTGGGTATTGTATTTTCGTTTTAATTTATTTTAGTATCCAGATTGCTATTCGCACCCCCCTTATTCACGCGCACACCTCCCCCCACTTAAGCCCAATTTCGCATTCTGGGCTCTCCTATGCGAACTGGGCTTCCTTCTTACACCCCCTATTAGTTATACAACCCCCTACGACTAATAAAACCCCAATTTACAATTTTCACCCCCTGTTTTTCTTTTTAATTCTTTTCCTACTCAAACATAAATAATTTTTCTCTCGAAGTCAAATAAACGGCTAAGTCGGTTGTACAACCGGGTTAGTCATCATTTTAGGACCAATGAGCTGTACAGTTCAGTAATCCTACAAAAAACTTAATAAAATATAAATAAATCGTTTTTCCATAAATAAACGGCTAAGTCGGTTGTACAACCGGGTTAGTCATCATTTTAGGACCAATGAAGTGCATACTGATTCAAGAATCCTACAAAGAACTTAATAAAATATAAATAAATTATTTTTCCTAAAAATAGGGGACTAAGTCGGTTGTACAACCAAGGTTAGTCGCGTTCTAGAAATAATGAGTCATGCATTCGTGGTTCTAGAATACCTATTCTAAATCGACCCACCTCACACCAAACCAATTTCTTTCAAAAACTCAAAAATTACTTTCAAAAAGTAGGGGACTAAGTCGGTTGTACAATCGGGTTAGTCGCCCTAGGAATCGATGAGTCATGCAGTTCAAGGAATCCTAGGACCCCTACACTAAAAACACCAACCAACAAACCTTTTTCGGGAAGAACTACGTAGCTTTGATTCCTCCATTGCATCCGGAGGTACGTAGGAGCAAGAGACCACTCTTGTCAAGCACTAAAAATTTAAAATTTAATTAAGTCTTTTTCATTATAAATAATAAGGGTAAATATTAATAAAGCATAAATAATTAGACAAAGGATGTCGTGGGGTGCTAATACCTTCCCCACGCATAACGACTCCCGAACCCTAAACTAAGCCTTATCTTAAACCTAAAAGGGATTTTCCGCATTTGCCCTTAAACTAGAATTTCGGTGGCGACTTCCTATGAACCTTCGAAGAATCCTTTCCCGGATTTTTCGGTCGCTACAAAACTGAAATCAAGCACACAGTCAAACACTACTTGTTTTGACATTTGTTACGATTGAAACAGACGACACCGAAATAAATGTTCTATAAAATTGAAGGGTCTTAATTTTGGTACCCCCCTCATTCCCTCCCACACCCCCATAATGTCCCAAATGGACAAAAATACCCCTGGAAATTTACAAAATCACATTTCACATTTCACAAAACATAATTTCGAAATAAGTAAGTAAATTAGTAGAGGATTTTGGAATTACTAGGTAATTCGAAAAAAATTTGAAATACCTCGGAATGAGGTAATTCCTGCTCGAAAATTTAACCTAATTACCCCCTTCGAGGTATTTCGAATTTTTTTCTAATTACCTAGTAATTCAAAATCCTAGCTTTTTTTTTTTTTTTTGTTTTTTTCAATTTTTAATATTTTCTAATTACATTTATTTTTTAAACGGTGGCGAGTAGACGATCGGACAACGTAGAAGCGGCAGAGTCTTCCGAGCAAAGACCACGCAAATTGACGACGGCGAGCACAAAGATTCGGGAGGCGAGTAGTAGCGATGACTCTTCTCCGGACACTTTACAGAGGCTCAGAGGCTGCTGGGCACGCTCAGCGCCGAGGCGCGAGAGAGCCCGTGCAGTGGTAGAGATGGTTGAGCTCGAGCCTCGGCCTCGGCAGCCTCGGCCGGTATGAGCAATGGATGGACCACCCTAATTATGAGTACCATATGCGCACCAACAGGAGCACCCAGAGATGTATCATGACGGTTGGGAGGCTTGGGAGGAGCAGGAGGATGATGAGGGTCATGATCGGGAGGAGGAGGAGGAGGAGGAGGAGGAGGTTCGGGGAGGAGGTTGAGGAGGAGGAGGTTCACCGCCTGCACGGTGTGGATCACCCACCATTGATTATACATCGATACGATCGCTGCTGGCGCCCCGGATAGATAACGTATGGTTTAATTTTAATTTTTTTAATTTTACTTAACAACAATTAATTACTTATTTTTAATAACGTATGGTTTAATTTTAATTTTTCAATTTCTAAATCAAGGTTGTATCTCACGGCCGTAAGTTTTCTAGGATTAGACCTACTGAGCACCACCCATGTGTAGAGCAGCGGTTGCGTGTGGCTAAGCTTTCGAGTTGGACATCACACCTCTCGGAGGGAATCAACCATGAGTTGATATTCGCTTTTGTGGAGAGGTGGCATCCCGAGACTGTTCATTCCACATGCCCTTCGGGGGAGATGACAAATCACCTTGGATGATGTGGCCGTCGGCCGCTCCACTTGCCACCGGATGGCACCCCATTGGACCACAGGCGATTTTAATTCCGCTGAGGCTCTTCACATGGTCGTGGATCGTTTGGGCATGGATCAATTTCTCGTCATCCAGAGAGCTTAGGGATAACAGGGGCGATTCGAGGATCTCTGTGTAGAGAGGCGCGCCACAAGGCGAACATGGCACGGGGTGCTTATGAGCGAGCAGCCGCGCGGTGCTACATGCTCTTCTCGATAGGCACCACCATTCGGCCGACAAGAGTCACACATTAGTGCCGGTGAGGTGGATGTATCGCGCCAGGATCTTCAAAGGTGTGGCAAGTGGTCTTGGGGTATAGCCGCCTTACTTACCTCTACACCCGGTATTAAAGCGGTCTTTTATACGACAAGCGGTTCGGCGGATACTCGACACTCCTCCGGGTAATCATTTATTTATTTTTTTAATTTAAAACTTTTAATTAAATTTAACATATATTAATAATCGATTATTTTTAATTTAAATATTTGATCTTTGGATCTACGAGCACTTTCCCACCGGCCGTTGGTCGGAAAGTGTTACCTAGGACGCATCGACCACGTGCCACCACCGGGGAACAAGAAGTCGGATAATGTCAAGTTGGTGGACTTTAGAGGCGCGGATAGATGCTCTGCGGTGGGGATGTCATCCTCACCCCTTATGATGACCACGAGCGGTATGTTCCTTTGTCGAACATATCCATTGCCGAGGTCGGGTTGCTTTGGGCGATGGCGGTGTTCCCTACATGCCGCATGCAGGTGCGTTGGCGATTCGAGCAGCTACAGAGGATCCCCAGAGCACCCATTTCGGGTAATGCTCCTCTCGCGACAGAGGATCATACAGAGGTTACCGATGTATCGATTCGGCGCGGACATTTTGGCGGGCTAGTAGATTGGCGGGCTACCACGGCGAGTGCGATCTGATTACCTTCTTTGGTACGATCCAGTAACCAGAGTGCGTCTTACTCCGGTGCTGCACTCCACAGCAGAGCTGAGAGCCACGGCCACTCGGGATCCACCATATCATCAGAGCTGCTTGTCCCCCAGAGACATATGAGGAGAGGTGCGAGAGAGCATTTGATTGACCGGGATGCCTTAGATGTCATGACGCTCACCCACTTCACGTGCTTATTTTGATCATTGTTAAACATTTTGGACCCATAGTAGTTGTATTTGTACATTATATTATTTTTTTATGTTGCTCATTTTATATATTTTGACGTATTGTTATTTAAATCGTAAACCGTTCGTATCATAGTTCCAAAATATAACGCGTTTAAATATTAATTCAATATAAAAAGTTTAAAAAAATTAATAAAAAAATAAAAATTTCGGAATTACCTTTTTTAGAGGTAATTCCGAAATTTTTTATGTTTTATGAACCGGAAATACCTGTTTTAAAGGTAATTCCGAAATTATCAATTATTTTTTGAACCGGAATTACCTTATTTTGAGGTAATTCCGAAAAATTTTATTTTTTTTTTTTTTTTTTTAAAAAGGCAGGGGTATTCTTGGAATTTTTTGGATTATGGGGGTGTGGGAGGGAATGAGGGGGGTACGTAAATTAAAACCCAAAATTGAAAACTCATGCACAGTTCGCAAAAAATGTGTTTTTCTTCTACTTGTTGCTAACTAAGGAAAGCAGTTATCGCAATAGCAACCTTACCTTCTTTGTATCATAATAAGTTAGTTTAGGGTTTTTTAGAAATTAGTTATGTTAGTTTTGAATCGGTTATGATTCAGTTAGTGATCCTCTTGTATATAAACCTCTAATTGTATAGTTTCTATACAGAATTCTGATATTCAATGAAGTATTTTTCAGTTTACTTCTCTTGCGTACTCTAGTTCATAACATGGTATCAGAAGTTCTTTTGGATTTCAAATCGTCTTCTTTCCCAATTCTTTAGGGTTTTGAATCCTCTCTGCTTCCATTTCTTTTTCCATCTTGGTTCTTCATTTTCCTCTTTCCGTATCTGAAATTCACCTCTGATGGCGCTCATCGTCGATCATCTCAATCCATTTTATCTCCATCATTCTGACAACCCAAGGCAGGTCCTTGCAACTCACCTTCTTGCTGAAAACGGTGAAAATTACTACTCTGGAAATGTGCTATGGTGTGGGCTTTGAGCTCAAAGAAAAAATTTGGTTTTGTCGACGGTTCCATCGTCGCTCCCGTCAACGGTGATCCTTTGTTTCCTCAATGGTTGCGATGCAACAACACAGTTGCATCGTGGATCTTGAATTCTGTCTGCAAGGAGCTTGCGGCGAGCATCGTTTTTTCCTCCACCGCGAGAGATCTCTGGCTCGATCTTGAAACAATATTTCAACAACAGAATGGACCACGCGTTTTCCAACTCCGGCGTGATTTTGCTAGCTGCACGCAAGGATCCTCCTCGGTCAATGCCTATTACAATAAAATCAAGGCGCTTTGGGAGGAGCTTATGGGTCTGAATGAAAGCTATAACAGCCTACGTGGCCAAATTCTTGTTATGAACCCCTTACCCTCGATTACTCAGGTTTTTGCCCTTGTTTTACAGGAAGAAACACAACGTGAAGCCGATAATTCTGGTGCTACTCATCCTATGCATCTTGCTTGTGCGGTGCAAACCACTCCAAAGTCTTCCACAAAGCGTGATCGTCCTTTGTGCTCCCATTGTGGCCTCCAAGGTCACAGAGGAAAAATGCTTCAAATTGAATGGGTATCCTCCAGGCCACTCACTGCCAGCAACGTGAAGGAGGCTTCACCAACTCCTGTTCCTTCCACAACTCAATATGAGCAGATGATTGCATACATTCAGGCACAAATCGCGAATTCTGATGTCACTGATGACAAACCAGGTAACTCTGCCTTGGCATTAGTCTATCTGTTCTTGCCTCATTACCTAAAACTTCTAGATGCCTTTGGTTGGTTGACTCTGGTGCCAGCACACATATTTGTAATGATCTTGAACTCTTTCTTGAACACACACTGTTACACAACACATATGTTATCTTGCCTAATAAATAACGTGTCAAAGTAGCTATTGTTGGTAGTATTAAACTTGCTAATGGCTTTGTTCTGAATAATGTCTTATTCATACCCGAATTTTCTGTCAATTTGATTTCTGTGGGTGCTTTATTATTTTCCAAAAAGTATGATGTGTTTTTTATTGACAATTCATGCCTCATACAGGATCGAGCACTACAGAGGGTGATTGGAAATGTGACTTAGTCCAAGGTCTTTTCCCATTCACCAGCTGTGCCACTATTTCCACTAATGTTGTATTAGATCTACTTGTGGTTTACCTTAAATTGATTGTAATGTTTCTTCTTGTACCCCTGCTGTTGGCATGCCTGAATCACAACCTTTTTTGTATTCTGCTCCTTTGTTTTCTTGTAATAATTTCACTAGCCCTCTTGATTTGGCCAAACTATGGCATATAATAATGGGGCACTTATCTGATCATGTATTACATACTTTGAGCAAAAAAATTCCATTCAATTTTCCTTCTAAATATACAAATGCTTTGTGTACCGTTTGTCCTTTGGCTAAACAAAAACGCCTGCCTTTTGTAGCTAATAATAATATCACTGATTCTGTTTTTGACCTAGTTCACTGTGACACTTGGAGGCCTTTCTCCCAAACTACACATGATGGTTTTCAATACTTTCTTACTATAGTAGACGATCATTCTAGGTTTACTTGGATTCACTTGTGAAAAATAAGTCTGGTGCACCACATTTAATCAAGTCTTTTTTTCAATATGTACTAACCCAATTTGGCAAGTCCATTAAATGCATAAGGACTGATAATGCCAAAGAATTATTGCTCACTGATTTTTTGCAGCAACATGGTACTGTTCATCAGTTCTCATGTCCACAAAGGCCTCAACAAAATGTTGTGGTGGAGAGAAAACACCAGCATTTGTTGAACATCGCCGGGTCTTTACTTTTTCAGGCTTCCATCCCTTTGAAATATTGGGGTGAATGTGTTTCTGCTGCTGCTTAATTGATCAACAGAACCCCATCACCAGTCCTCAATGATCAGTCTCCTTTTGATGTTCTCTTCAACAAGTGTCCTGACTAATCCATGATCAAAGTATTTGGATGCCTTTGCTTTGCTTCCGCCATAGTTGCCCATAGAAACAAGTTAACACCTCGGGAAGTTCCTTGTATTTTCATGGGTTACCCCCAAGGTTACAAGGGTTACAAACTTTATGACCTCCTCAATCACAAGTTCATCATTTCTAGGGATGTCAGTTCAATTCATAATGAGTTAGTTAGCTTAAAACAATTTCACAAGACATACTCTTCTTGAGTAGGTTCCATGTATTGAACCTTCTCTAGTTAAGTAAGTTCAATTCATAATGAGTCTTGTGTTGTATTTATGCATAGAAACATTTTGTTCATCAAATGAATTTTATCCTTTTGTTGAACATGGTAATTCAGTGTTTGATAACTTGAGGAACATATTACCAAGACATATATATATGTGAAGGATAAACTCTTTAATGTAGAGAAGCTTATGAGAATGAAATCATTTTGATTGAAGCTTCTATAAATGTTTTTAAAACAAAGATATGATTTATGCATAAAATACATGAGTAGGTTAGTAACAATAGATGATCAATATAAAACACTAACTACTCAATGAAGAAGGTTAGTAATAATAGATAATCAATATAAGATACTAACTTCTTAATGATGAGGATAGTCATGAATAATAGCTTGTAAGAGATATGTTGGTTTTAACTTTGAGATTAAATCATAGATTATAAGTTCTTAGTTAAAATCCGTTTTGTAAGGTTGAATAAATCAACCTTCTCATAGTTTGGACAATGGTGAATATGTTATAGCATGTTAGAAGATAGTAAGGAAAGCTAGTAAATAACACAGTAGAGTTATAGAGGTTCACCCAAACCTGGCTACTCCTCTCCCCACGTCCACGTGAGTATTTCCACTATTTTCCAAATAGTCATTACACTTGCTTTTGATCAACACACAAAAGACCTCACCACCACTAGCTTTGATCACACACAATAGCCTAGTGCACTCTTACACAGCTACGCCTAGCTGTTTCCACTCTCTTAGAAACTCTCCACTAGTTAACTAAGAATCACCTTATCAAATATAATCACCACCAACACTCACCTATCCTAGGTATCTTAATAGAACAACACACACATTGTAGTTTCTCATCAACACTCACCTACTCCTTAGGTAGCTTGATAGAACACTACACATGTTGTATTTTCTCATTAACACTCACCTTTCTTTCTAGGTAGTTTGGTGAGATATTTACAAGATAATGTTTACAATAAGGGTTTTGGGGTTTTGGGATGTTTAAGAGCTTGAGAATAAATTACGCAAAGTGTATACAATGATGCTCATCAAGCTAACACACACTCACTAAAAGAATCCCAAAATTTTACATTAGAAGCTTGGAGTGTGGGATGAGAAGGTTGGATGTTTCTTTGAGAAGCTTGAAATATGAGAGGTTCCAACCCAAACTCATACCTTGAACTTTTGAATTCCAGCCTTTAAATAGCCATGGAGACCGAATATAGTCATTAGAAATTTGAATGGAGTTGAATAGAGCCGTTAGAAACTTGAATGGAACTTTTTGGAGTATCCCTTGGTCCATAGGAGTGACTTTAAGTAAGGTACAAAAGTTGACAGCTTTTGAACCTTCTGAAGTCTGTCTTTATGCTTTAACTGACACATTCAACCTTCTTCTTCTGACATTGTACTCCTGTAGTAGTCTACTCTACAACCATGCTTCAGTTATATCCATTGGATGACTGGAATTAATTTGAATCAACCTTACAAGCTTCCTAGCATGAATAAACACCTCAAATGTGCCATATGAATAATCATTCATTACCTCCTTTTATATTCAAACTTTCAAAGACATTTTATGACTTGGAATCTTCATTTAATTCACCTTAAGATCATTCAAGAAGAGTTAATGTGTTTGGGATAATTTTGATATGATTTCGGAAAAATGAAGCTTGATTTCTTTCAACCTTCTTTTAACCTTCTTTACCAAAACAACCTACGTACCTCTTTTATGGAATACGCCAACCTTCTCGTTGACTTCAATCAAACTTTCGTTGACTATTGGTCAACCTTGTGTTGACTTTTAGTCAACCTTCGCTTGACTTTTTCACCAACCTTTCGTATAAAGGTCAAACCTTCTGTTGACTTTATTTTTTAAGCTTCTCATGAGTTAACCTTCTCAAGGCTTTTCTACCTTTATAATATACCAATATTGTAGATCATGGTAGAGCCTTAGTTTGCTAAGTCTTTGGCTTGGTTTAACCTTCTTTTGCCATGGTCAAACCTTCTGTAGTCTGAACCTTCTAGAGTTTTAACACTCAATTATTTATCTTCTATGAAAAGTATTGGCTTGGTAAAACCTTCTTATTTGACTTGGTCAAGCCTTCTCAAATGATTATTCCTTACTTGAATGAACTTTGATGCTCCTAGGAAAAATCATTGATTTACCTCTTCTTCATTTAATACTTTTTCTTGACTTGGTCAAATGTTCTGTTGACTTAAGCAAACTTTCTCAAATGATTATTCCTCAACCCAATAAACTTTGATGCTTTTAGGAAGAATCATTGAGTACCTCTTCTTCAGTTCATCAATGAGAGTGATTGTTCTTTAGTTGTTGAAGTTTCCTAGAGTAGGTTGCTTGTTCATTTGAACCTTCTTATCTTTGAACCTTCTCCAACTATTTTAACCTTCTTTAACTATTGAACCTTCTCATATGTGAACCTTCTTATGTTTATTTCTACCCTTGACTTTTTGCATGTTTTAGTCTTGCTCTTTGATATGCTTCTTGATAAGCTTTTGAACCTTTGAGTAAGAGAGCATTGGTAGAATATACTTTGATTAATGACTATGAGAATCTCCTTTGTAGAGACTTGTAGAAACCTTTGATCCATCTAGTCATTAGGTTATTAGGACTCTTTTGATAGGAATTCACTTAGATGATTTGCATTTACTTGTCTAATGTCTTCTCTTTTCTCTTTGTGAATTTCCTAGTCCCACACATTGTAATAGTAAAGATAATATGTCTTCATGAAGCTTTCATTACTATTCTTGTAACTTTGTTTGGTGCTACTCGATTCTTCAATTTGTTGAGAATGACATGCAATGGATTGATCTAATTTGCTTCTAGCATGTCCACTTGAAAGAAACCTGTTCTTTTCAACAAACTCAAGACACCCATTAGTAGAGCACCATTCAGAATACTTAAGCTTTAGTTCATAAGGTTTGTTATCATTAAAACCATATATCAAAAAGGATTTTATCTCAACAACATTCCCCTTCAAAGACAGACTTTACTTGGGATCCCATCTCAACACCTCCACTGATGTTGTGCTACCCACCTTCCCTTCTTCACATACTGACATTGACCCTCCTCCACCTTCAGTACCTCCCAGTGATGTCCCCTCATAGACTTCTCAACAAACACCTTTCCCTCCACAATGGAGCCTGACACCAACCCTCCTACTGAGTCCTCTCACATCAATGATCACTCACTGTTAGAAATTAGTTATGTTAGTTCTGAATCGCTTATGATTCAGTTAGTGAGATAAGCGAACGAGCAGTAAAGTAAAATCATGCGAGGCGGCGTGAGCACAGAGTTCGTGAAGAGGCGCGGCGTGGTATTCCAAATTTTCTTCAACAGTGTTACTTTAGGGCTTTCACCAGAGTTCTTCTGATACTTCTCTTTTCACCAAGGGTTCTGCTACCTCTCTCATTGTCCTTCTTGTCTATGTGGACGACATTTTGATTGCTGGCCCTGACTCCACATTGATTCAACACACGAGACAATTCCTTGAACATCACTTCAAGCTTAGAGTTGTGGGTGATTTGCATTACTTTTTGGGGTTGGAAATTGCACACTCTGCTCATGGGATTTCTCTATCTCAGCGTAAGTACACCTTTTAATTACTCAATGATACTAGGTACTTAGCATCAAAACCCTTACTCACTCCTATGGATGCCAATGTTGTCCTCAATGATACTGATGGGGAGCCTCTGCAAAATCCAACTCAATACCGTCGTTTGCTGGGCACACTCATAAATCTTACCATTTCACGGTGTTGTGCGAAATGATGATGTGCAAGTATACACAATCGCAACAAGTAATACAATGATAAGTAAAGATCGTTCCCACGAAGATTGTTGAGTTTACTTCTATTTTTAAATTAGTAATTTAGCTAGTGAGTATCACAAATAACAATAACAAGTTGTCAACAAGTATTGCGAATAACATAAATGAAAGTAAGCAAGTAAAGATAGATGATAAGTAGAAACTCAGAATGAGAGTAGTTGAAATATGAGAGAGATAAGTTGGATTCGCTTCGTTTGCTAAGTAAATCCCCAAAAGCGGTAGCGTTATAACATCAGACGCTATAACGTCAAGCTCTGTAGCATATGATTGTGTGCCTTTCAGTCACTAACGGCAAGGTTTTGTTACAAGACTTCTATGTCTAGGTTCTAAATAAGTCCACCCCTGTATAATAAAGAACCCACAACTTTTTCCCTATGAACTATTGATTTCCTATGTCTAAGCGAAGCAAATGTTGCTTAAATGTCTTTAAACAACTTTTCATTCATATCAATCTTTGAGTTCGATTCATGGACGATGTCTGTACCCATGAATATACTCATTTTAGCTGATCAATTCTAAAATAAGTTTGGAAGTATTAAAAAGCAAAGATTGAAACGCAAAACATTAGATGTTATAAATACAATACTAAATGTTCATTACAAAGCTCAAAGCAATCCAACTACAAGTGTTTAGCTCATTATAAACATCATCAACAAAATACAAGACAAATGACTCATATTACCGTAAACAAGAAAAGGGAAGATGGTTTCAAAAGATACAAACCATAAAATCCACTTCATCAACAGCTTGATGACGCTATAACGTGAGCTTCACAGCGCTAAGAAATGGTAAAGTGTATCTAAAAAGAAAAAGCTTGAAATGTGTGTTAATGGAGGAGAAGGGTGTCAAGTTTCTCTCCCAAAAACCCTCTCTAACTTCATATGGGGGGTCAAGTGTGTTGAAGAAGATGATGAAGATATTTCTTTTATCTCCATAAAGTAGCTTTATCAAAAAGGTGGTTGACATATCTCACCAACCAAGACTATTCTCCACTCACAAGGTGTCAAGTGTCCCAATAAAGTAAAAGGTGGGTAGCTGCAGCAGGAAAAGTTCTGAACTGCTCTGCAGTGAATTGACATGCTGCAAAAACTTCTTTTTCGTTTTCTCTCTCATCAGCTGCAGAACGCAACGCTATAACGTCTGATGCTATAACATACTGAACAAACACATTAAAACACAAGATGGGGCACCAAAGTGCCAAATGATCACAAATCAGTTCCTAACCCTCTTTTACATTAAACAACATATATTTACCAAATTAAACAACAATATTACTTAAGAACTTGCATTAATTTAAGTAATAAGAGCATAAATAACTCATATAAATATGAGTTATCACACGACCAGATATTGCCTTTGTTGTGAATCGCTTGAGCCAATTATGAATCAACCCAAGACCACTCACCTTACTGCCACTCATAGAGTTCTGCAGTACCTGAAAAATTCTCCAGGACAAGGTCTTCTATTTCCTACTGCATCTTCTCTCCATGTTCATGCTTATTGTGATGCAGATTGGGGTAGCTGCCCCACATTTAGGAGATCCACCACAGGGTTCTATGTTTATCTTGAAATTTGCTTTAATCACTTGGAAGTCCAATAAACAAACAATTGTTGCTAGATCCTCTGCAGAAGCTGAGTACAGAACTCTAGCCACTAATACTTCAGAATTGCTTTGGATCAAACAACTTCTACGCTCATTTGACATTCATCTGCCTTCTGCTATGTTGTACTGTGACTCCAAGTCTGCTATTCAACTTGCCACTACTACTAGCTCAACTTACAGGTCAAAGCACATTGACATTGACTGTCATTTTGTGCGAGAGCATGTTGCCTCCAAGTTTCTCAACCTCATTCATGTTTCTTCTGCAGACCAGCCTGCGGACGTCCTAACAAAAGCTCTTCCTCAGCCTCTCTTTCAATCTCTAGTGTCCAAGTTGGGTCTTCATAAATTATTCCTCCCAACTTGAGGGGGAGTATTAAACATCTCTGTTTTACCCGTCATTTACTTATGTACATTTACTTTTCTGCCCTTCTTAGTTTATCACCTCGATAACTTGCAATAGCAATTTTACCTTCTTTGTATCATAATAAGTTAGTTTAGGGTTTGTTAGAAATTAGTTATTTTAGTTCTGAATCGGTTATGATTCAGTTAGTGATCCTCTTGTATATAAACCTCTGATTGTATAGTTTCTGTACAGAATTCCGATATTCAATGAAGTATTTTTCAATTTACTTCTCTTACGTACTCTAATTCATAACAAAAGAAGCCCAAAGCACAAGATACAAATATAAGAAACAGAAATTATTAGATAAATCAGAGATAACAAAAATCAATAGTGATTAAATTCCTAGCCCTTAGTTTCTATAGAAATTTAATAACAGGTAAATGACTACAAGTGATGAATCTTCAACCACATAACAGCAAAAAATAGACTCAAAGGTGATGAATGCTAACCTATTTTTGAGATAAGCGAACGAGCATTAAAGTAAAAGAATGCGAGGTGGCGTGAGCACAGAGTTCGTGAAGAGGCGCGGCGTGAGCGGAAAGTGCACGAAGTGGTGCAACGTCAGCGTAAAGTGCATGACGGAGAGGAACTGGCATATGAGAACAAGAGAGGGAGCGGCATGGTGGGAGCAATTGAACGGAACAGATGAGAAAGCCGTAGGAGTCTTAGGGTTAATTAGTTGAGTGGTTTTCGACTAAAGAAAGGAAGAAGGAATGAACGAAAAAGAGAGGGAGAAAGGATTTTTTTTTTTACAAATTCCCGGTCGTTTGCCACGGGTGCAAACATAGCACACTCAAATGTTGGCCACGTATAAAACTACCGTGCCTAAATAATTGTGGCAAATGGTCGATTTTATGGTAGTGCTGACACATGTGATGAGCTGGTATTTATAGGCGCCAGGTGTGCTTGAGGTACTTCCAGCGCATAGATGACTTGGTGTGTCTTGGACCGTTGGATCTAGACAAACGCTCCTAGTCGTTGATAATTGCAACACACGAATCACCAACGTGAGTAGGGCGTAGTGCACGATCTGCCAATGAGAAGTGTTTCGCTTGTGCAATTTGGCTGCCACGAGGCCCAAAGAGGACTTAGGCTCCGTGGCCCAATCTGAAACATTTGACTATTATGAGAAATGAGAATATAAAAGTAACATTTTGGTGCATTTGGGCCACCGTAGTCATTTATATATTTTATTTTAAAAAGTAACATTTTGATGCATGATCAGGTTAGCTCATTCCGATCCAATATGTACAATAAAAATATTAGAGTTTTGAAGAAAAAATATATAATCCAAATTAACCGAAACTGAGTAATTGTAACTGGTTTGGGTAACAAATTTAGGCAAATATGATCTAAATCGATCCATGAACACCCTATTTTTATTTTTGTTTATGTTTATGCAAGAAGGTCTACCCTTTAGTTCATTCCTGCTTTTTAATGGTGCCGTTCAAGGTGATTAATTACAACGAGTTATTTCATTTCCAATGTGATTTTATGCGAATGTGATTAATAACCTTTACCTTTTCAAAGTATCTAGAAACTGGTAGATGTTGGGACTTTTGGTGTGAATTGAAAAACAAGTCCCACATTATTAAGAGTAGACACTCTTGGAGTGTTTATAAGTGAGGACCTCACAACTTGGGACGCTTCAAGTGCATTTAAGTTTTATAAAGCGAAAAGACGCACATTAACTAATCACCACGTGCGCCCCGCTGCCATCCGTTGAGCTGTGAGGTGTAATTATTTTTTGCGAAAATAAATACTTTATTTTATTTTTTGGTACGTCAACCGTCCGAATCGTTACGTTGAATCGAATCTGGCTAACTACCGTTATCTCGATAGAAATTGTTGTGAATTCTTATCTGATGGAGCATTGCTTGCGCTCCAATCCGGTAGAATATAGCTGTTGGATCGCAACAGCTCTTTGCTTGCGCTCCAAGCACAGCTACGCCTATAAATAGACTGCTCCTCACTTCAGTTTTTCACACCTAAACTTGACGATATTCCAAGTTTCTTCTCTCTTCTCTCTCTCTAAATTATTCTTTTCTTCTCTACTCCATCAGTTATTTTCGAAAATTCCTTTTTGAACTAAGAAACAACAGTAGAAGAGAAGTAATTAACTTTTCTCTTAATTTCTAGTAGTTTAAAAGAAAACATCCATTGTAACGATTGCTATTCAGTACTGTTCTACGATTGGTAGCTATTATGTCTGCTGTTGCAACTGAATCAGACGAACAAGTTGACAAGGTTTCCATTAAAGTTATAGTGGACAAAGAGAGGAACAAAGTTGTATTTGCTGAGGCAGGGAAGGATTTTGTTGATGCTCTATTCAGCTTCTTAACATTGCCTTTAGGGACCATAGCAAGACTTGTGGCTAACAAGTCATGTATGAAATCACTTAGTGTTGGAAGCTTGAGCTCACTGTATCAAAGTGTTGCAGATCTTAAAGATGAATATCTACTGTCACAAACCTGCAAAGAGATGCTACTCCAGCCCAGGAACCCAATGGAAACTTATTGCCACAAGATGAAACTGAACATCGATGACACTCCCATGCACTACTTCTTATGCAGCGACTGGAATTGTCTTACAAAGAGAAGTGTGACCCTTGTAAGTCCTTTTAAGAATCAAAAATGCAGTTGTGGAAGAGTAATGGACAGAGTTGTACCCCCTGATAATTTGAGTTCAGAAAATGGCTTTGTTGAGGAAACCGTTTCTTTTATCATTTGTGACGATCTTCATGTGATGCCTAATTCTTTGGAAACAAGTATACATCTACTTCACAAGCTTGGAGTCTGTAACATTGATTCTATCGAGGAACGAATAGTTCATATCAGCAAACTGGAGGTACGCTTTTACAGCATCTACCATTCTTTTCCTTTCAATTGATTTTTTTGGGTTAGTTTTATTTCTTGTCGCCTAAATTTATGATTTTGATCATTTATTTTCTAATTGCACGGTTCTGTTTCTTAGGTATTGCGATTGTGTGATATATGTATTTTCGAATTATGCAAAATGGGTCCTCTAAGTATCATATTGTGTGATTTTAGTTCCTTAGTTCAATTGTCACTAAATTTATAACCGAAAATAGTGATGTGTCACATGGGTGTGACATTACTTGATCTGGCTCACATGTAAGAGTTGTATGTCATCGTGTCCTTATTTTTTTTCCTCAATTGATTTGTGTAGGTAGTTGATCTTCTCATGGTTGCAATGCTTTCAAAGACTCCTTTGACAGATTTTCTCTTAAAGAAGAAACAATTTAACTCAAGAAACCAACCTGTGTTTGAGATTGAAGAAGTTCCATCAAGTGAGGGTACACTGATTTCTGTGAAAATAACAATGAGAAAATCAACCGGAGAAATATTGTTTGCGGAAGGAGAGCCTGATTTTGTAGACTTACTCTTCAGTTTCCTCACCTTTCCTTTGGGTGGAGTGTTGCATATGATTGAAGCACCATCTTCTGTTAGTTGCATGGATAATCTATACAAGAGTTTGAATGATTTGAGTTCAATCATATTTTTAAGGTCGCTTGAACTCAAAGACAAACTAACTAAGCCTCAATGTTTCCCGAATTTCGAGCTAAGAAATCAGATATTACCAATTGGAGTAGCAGAATTACCCGTCTCTTACTGTCATACATACAATATTAATGGTTCTATAGAATTTACAAAAGAAAAGCCTCCCAATCATTCAAATTTTGAAATGTATGTACCGTTAAAATTGGTTGACCCGAAGTTCCCTATTTTAAAATCATCAAAGTTTGGAGAGTTTGTCAAAGGACCATCACAGTACATGGTGACTGACGACTTGGTAGTGACTCCAATATCATCCGTATCAGCTCTTTCATATCTAAATAAATCAAATGTCCCTCTGTCTGATTTGGAGGTGAGGGTCATCAAAATTGGTAAAAAGGAGGTAAGTCATTGTATGTATGAGATTTTATGTTGTTTTATTGCTACATTAGTTGCATTGCCTTACATTAGTCTGAATTAATTGATTACATGCAGGGTCTCACTTTATTGAAAGCTTCATTGATCTCATCATCTGCTTTGACAGTTGGTCTCAAACAATTTACAAGAACTATTAAGGAGGAGAAATGAGCAATGAATAATTGTTGTTGGACACTTTCGTCATCTATTTTTGTCATGTTTCATCTAAACTTTGTTGAATCAGCTGTATCGTTTCATTAAGATCGACTATTATCCTTTCTCATCTAAACTCTTCTTACTATTTCAGCAACAGTTTCTCGCAACTCATCATATACTACTCCATAGTGATTGACGAAGAAATAAGATACTGCGCTTGAAATCGATGTAGCAATGTTGATGTCGATTTTTGTTCCAAAGCTACAATTGATTTTAAGGAATCATGGTAATATAGAGTGAGTGAGAGAGTTGAAGGAATAAGATACTATATTAGTTGACCTTGCTGCTGTAGCTCTAGGAATCCATCTTAGTTGACCTGATTGTGTTTTGTTTTGATTCACCCATTTTCAATGTTACTTCAATCATATATATATATATATATATACACACGCAGAAGAAGAACTGAGTGCAGGTCCAAACCATGTAGAGGAAAATATTGAACGTGCGTGGTTACAGCCCAACAACAATACCAATTTTGTTCTCTCCTTACCCTTCAATTGGAGGTTGGTTGTCCTAATTTAAGAAAAAGCGCTTGCGTATCACCATCTGCACAAATTGAGATGAACCTGATATGAGAAATTACTGGACCACCATGATGACTATCCAACTATAAATATTCCCTCAACTACACATTTTGATGAACTTGTTATTCTCTCAAAGCATGCCCAGCATACACATGAGAACACTGTATACAAACACACCCTTCAGAACACCAGTAGCAAACCAACTATCTAATGTGATGCCTTCCCCTAGTAAATTTTTCTAAGGTTGTAATCTAAACTTTCCTTCAGCCGGATATGTAAGGAAATAAGGGTGCATTGGATGAGTCTTAGTAATATTGTATGCTAAGGTACTCTAAAGTCAAGGGGATCGGAGTGTGGGGCACATGATGGGGTGTTGGTTTTAAGTAGCTAGGTGAGAGTGTCTCTAATGTGTGGGCTAGTGTATAGTATAAGGGTAAGGGTTACTTTGAACTTTCTACCAATTGCTTGGTAGTCCTCCTACTCTTTCATGTTTGGATTGTCTAGTTTTTAACTCGGAAATCATTCTATTTCCCACTACTAACTTCTTCTTCTCCTACCTAACTATTTTAAAAAAGAATACATACAATCTAATAAATATTTCAAACTACATCACTTGTACAAGTTAACAATCTAAATAAAATAACTTAATTTACTAGTTAAATTCCAACTTACGGTAAAATTAATATACTATGAACATAATTGTCATGATTCATGTAATCTTATTAAAGTAGGTTAATAAACTAATAGAGTTTCAAAACTTGGGATGATACAATATCCCAAGAGAGCGTACTATTGCTGATGAGGCTTCCATTCAACGTCAAGAGGAAGCCTTGGCGGGCTGAGGCTGTGGTCGGGGAAGGCATGATGGAATTCCTGAGGTTGTGGTTCCTAGAGCCAGACGTGGTAACCCAACACTAGCTAAGTTAGTTGCTAACATGCAGAGTATCCAACAAACTGTGCAACTGATAGCCCACAAAGTAATGGATCAAAGAGAACCACATGGAGAACAGATTTGGGATGAAAATGAACATTGTCAGGAGGCGATGCAAGATGAACAAGCACCTACCTATCAACATGACCAACCACCTGCTCCTACTCTAGCGGTTGAGGTTTCCTTAATTGTCTGCATTTTTTAAGCTCAACCCTCCAATATTAAGTGGTTCAGATGTTCAGGAGGACCCTCAAGCCTTCTTAGATGATGTCTCTTGGATATGTCAGGTTTAGGTTGTTCTTATACACGGGTGGTGGAGTTGGCTGCATTTAGGGCTGTTCATGATTCAGTTCACAAAGAGAACCGAACTGAACTGAACCGAACTGGTTAAACACTTCATCCGAACTGAACTAAACTGCATTTGTAGTTCGCCGAACTGAACTGAACTGTCTTAATGGTTCAGTTCACAAGTTCGGCTCCGAACCGAACTGGTTAAAAAGGCAAACCATAAATTTGAACTGTTTTTTGAAGTACTGAGGTCGAACTATTCAGCAAACTGTCCGAACTGTTCAGCAAATTTCCTAAATTGTTTTCAGTAATAGGAACTTATTCAGCTACAAAGACCAACCATACAAAGAAAAACAATAAAAATGAAATTGAAATTGAAGAAAGAAAAGAAGAGAGAGAGAGTAATAGATACATAGATATTGAGTTGCCTTACGAAGCTGAAGAAATTGTGATTGAAATATTGGGAAGAAGAGTGGAATATTAAGAAAGACTTTTTAATAGTTTAATAAGCTTTATACGAATTGGGAAAAAGAGTAGAAGTAAATATTATTAGTATACCATTATTGTTGAAAGAGTCACTGTCAGAGATGAGAAAATTGCCACAGCCTTTGACTCAAACAGATGACAGAGTGGTGTTCAACCATATTATAAATGAACAAGTGAACAGTTCGTTCAGTTCACTAACTGAACTGAACTTAATGGTTCGATTAGTGAACTGTGGTTAAAAACATAAGTTCGGTTACGAATTGTTTTAAAAGTTGATTTGAAGCTTGATTCGGTTGATTCGATTTAGCGATTCGATTCGCTTTTTGATTCATTTGAACAAGCCTAGCTGCATTTCGACTACATGATGTTGCTAGAGTGTCGTGCGAAACTATGTTATTTGCTAGACTAGCTAGATTACCTTCTTTGGAGTGGGATGAGTTAAGTAATCCAGAGTCCGTTAGAGCTGGTGGTGGTTGTTGCCGTTGCAGTTGTAACGACGTTTCGCCGCGGTCGTTGTGGTCGTAACAATGTTTTGCCGCGTTTTTCTCGTGAATTTCATTCAGCCTGTGATAACAGTGAAAAATGAAAATGTTTGCTACCAAGACAGTTTTGTCGCGGTCGTTTTTTGCGTAACAGAGTATTTTTTAGAACCTTGGTTGTGACCTTTGAAGGAATAATGACCTATGCACAAAATCCAATTGACATTGTAGTAATGACGTGACTTTTCAATTAACCAAGGCGAAACCAAACATCACCAATCAAATCAACATGTGTCAATCACTCACCTCAAGATCAACCGTCATGATTCAAAATAGAAATATCATGACCCATGGCATTCAGTATGCCGAAGAGGAGGTGGCCGACATCAATAGCACGCCCCGACAAGATTGGGGAGAAAAACGATCTTCCCGACTTTGCATCTCGGCATCATCACTCCGATTCCCATATCATGAGCAATTCGGTAATCAAGTCAAAGCCATTCTCCTTGAAGTTACTATTAGATATATAGCTTGGTAGTTATAGTTAGTTTGTTAGGTAATTCGGTTAGAGTTAGTTTTCTAGTTACTAGTTTGTTACATATTAGTTAGGTGATATTGAATCTATATATAAGGTCAAACTCTCATTGTAATCAATAACCTTTTGTATCAATTTCACTTTGATGAATATTAGAATTTCTTAACCTTTTCTCTCCTATCTTCTATGGATACCATATTTTTCAATATGGTATCAGAGCAAACATGGTATCCTCCATGAAGATTGCTTTCGTTGCATTTAGCTATAGTTTCTTTATCTTTCTTTAATCAATTTCATTTGTGTTTCAATTTTCATTTTACTTTCATACTTTCTTCTTCTCAGTGTCTTTCTAATTTTTTCCTATGTTCTTGTCTAATATGTGATTCTTTGCACTTGTGATTCCTCATTTGCGACTTTCATATCTTGAAATCGCAATTTTCCTTGATTGCATTTTTGCGTTTTGCAATTTCTGAGTTTGCGATTCTCCATTGCGTTTGCATTTTCGATTTCGCATGCAATTTGTTTTCCTCTCTGTGAATCGTTCTTGATTCCGATTTCATCTCAATTTCGTTCTTCAATTCTTGTTCGAAACTCCTCCTATTTCTGTTGCGGTCTTTGTTTTTGCTCTTCAATTCATGTTCAAAATCTCTTCAATTCTTGACCGTTTTCTCCTATCTTCTATGGATACCATATTCTTCAATAAGTAAAAAGATCGATCCCACAGAGACTTTGTGATTACTAACTTCAGTTTCAGTTGTGATCAGCTAAAATAGAATGATTTAACAAAAGTTGATTGTTTGATTTATCTTAGGATTGTGGTTTCATCAGAATGATAGAATGAACTCACAATCCCTCATCCATTCCCTATTTTATATAAAATTGTATTTCTAAGGATGAGACATTCAATGGTAACTCGAGTTTCCTTTCAAAATACAATAGTGTGTCATGAACCAATAATCAAAACCTATTTTCATGGTTGATAATTGGCAAGACCCCTTAAGTACAAGCCTCTTTTATCCCAAGGGTTCCAAAACTTTTTTCATGTTTTGTTTCCCTCGTTTAGTCCCATAGTTCTAATATGAAAACTTCTCTTTCGGTACTTCGTTTAATATTTGGAATAAGACTTTGAAAATGATGGGATTAAATTAGAATATAATTTTAACAAATTAAATAGAGTTTAGACTTGGGATTGTGAGTCTATCATTGGATTAGTCCTACAATCTCAAGACTAAAATGAGTCTACTCACTCATGGTCATAGTATACAAAAACTTATAAGAAGAAGAAGAAGAAGAAGAAGAAGAAGAAGAAGAAAACATAAATTATAAATAACGAGAATGATAAAGAAAGCGATAAATAACGAAATGTAAATGACGGAAATATAAATTGCTTGAATGTAAATGACTTGAAATGTAAATGACTTATAATGTAAATGACAAGAAATAAAGTGCAGAAAATAAGAGCAGAAATGTAAAGTGCAGGAAAAATAAAAGCGTAAAGTAAAAGTGCAAGAAATTAAGAAAATAAGATGAATTGTTTATAGAAGCTTTGATTCACTTAGAGAGTGTTTGCAAATGATCAAAGATACCCTAGACACACAAAAATTTGTGTCTGATATAGGCATAGAGGAGAATTCAGTTAAGACCAATTACTAGCCATAATGGAACAAACTGTAACCGTTTTGGAATCTGAGGAGAAAACACGACTATGTTACAAAAACACTGGCGGCTGTGTTTTCTGCACGGTAAAATCTAATCTTTCTAGTTTTTCAGAAAACACTACCATGTTACAAAAACACCGGCAACATTGTTTTCTTATATTTGACAGCTCATTTCTTGCTTTCTTCTTGCTTCTTTTGGTTCTTCTTAGGTCTCTTTGATCTTGAAACTTCATCCTTATGCCTTTGACTTCAATTCTTTCACTTTGCTCAAAGCTAGATCTAAAAATAAAAACAAACAATCGATAGTAAAATAGCTCAAAACTAGAACTAAATTGCCACACAATTCACTAAAAACAAGTACTAAAAAGACACTTAATTTGAGACTTATCAGACCCTGCTCAGTTTTGTATTACCAGATGTACGAAGTAGTAAAACACACTCCTTTTAACAACTTTTTCACACCCGATATACCATTGCCGTACGGGCTAAGTGGGTAATAATCAAACCAAGTAAATACTTAACACAGTAGAACGACATCGTACCAGTTCGGCGTGAGCCAACCGAACCATTGAAAAACACAACGCACACATTATGGTATTTTTGGAAAATTTCTAATTAAGGGGTGTGTGTAGTTATTTCGGGTCGGGAAAGCATATACCTTTAAAATATCGGTTCGCTGCTTTTGACGTGGGTTATTCGCCTCCGGGTGGCTTTGTGTAGTTATTTCGGCTAGTTGCTTCTCTGACCAGGCTCTTTGGAACAAGAGAAAAAGAGGCCATTGCTTTTCCCACACCCCTCCCTACTCACCCCACACCCTAAAACCCCTAAATCCCTTAAATACCCTTAAATTAAAAACATTTCATCTCTTGCCCACATACATGTTTCATTTTGCTAGATCCTTCTAGGATGGCCAGGTAAGTTAATGTTGTAAAAATGATTGTTATTTTGTTGAATACTTTGGCTTAGGATACCATTTGTCAATTCAGGATCGTAAGGAGCTAAGGATTATTTCACACGCACCTTGCCAGATTGTTCCTCATGTAAACATTAGAAATTTTTTGAATACTTCTGGGTTTATGCCTGTGACTGACTTAGTTCCTTGTCGCAAAAGATAAATGACCTCGTCCAGAGTATGTATTGTTTCGACATACAACTCCAATACACGGTGTCATGCTAGAACATTAGCATGCGCTTCCATCATGGTGCGAACGTCATCGTCGCCCTGAATCTCCATAGCTGACTAACGAATAGACCTGTCCTCTCCAGAATTGTGCTTGCGGTAATGTAAACGACTTACGTCTTCACGTCACTCTCCCCATGGACGAACTTTCCTCTCTGCCTTTTCCTTCAAATGGGTGAATGTTATATCCTTATTCAACCTACAGAAGATAAGATTGCGACATTGAAACCAAACACCATCTTCCCTGTTGGTGACAGTTCCACGGTGATGAAGGGCGGTGAGGAATTTGTCATTTGAGTATTGGGTTAGACACAATTCCCATTCCATTTCAGCAAGTTGGGGTGGGGTATTTGTGAAGAGGCAGAGTATAGTTTTGATTTCAATTGGTTGTGAAAGTTGAAACCGTATTTATAATAGTCGCGGTAAAATGTGAGGCGTTGATTTCAATTTTAGATCACAAATCTGAGCCGTTTAAATTCTATCCTTTGGGGCACAGTTTCCAAAGGGAATGAAAGCCACTCCTTTATATGACACATTTGACCAATTGTAAGTCGTTGATTAAAAGTGTCGGTGGCATCTGAGCCTATTAAAACTTGAAAACATAATACAAAGGTTCGGTGTTGTTAGCCTGCCTTTTCGACAGGCCTCATTAAATGCAGTCAACGAGGTTTGACTCACCATTCCAAGAGAAGAAGTGTTAAATTCGACTCTGGGAACCAGTTCAAAAGGGGATTCGATAGAACAAAATAACTTAGAAGATTTGAAGAAAGTAAAGGCTCCGTTCGACAGAGAAGTTCGCACGCTGATCGAAGAAGACTGTAGTCGAAGACAAGCCTGACGGTTACCATTTTTCAAATTCTTTGTAACACCCCAACAAAAAAAATGCAAGTATATATATAACATTAGAAGAGGGTAGTAAGTAAAAAAAAGGTGGGTGTTGTTAGTAAAATGTGTTTTTAAAATAAAAGAAATAAAAATTAGAAAGAAAAGAGAAGAGAAAGATCGAGAAGAGAGAGTTGATGAGAAACAAAAAGAAAGTGAAGAGAGAATAGAGAGAGAGAGAGAGAGAGTGAGAGAAACCGTGAGAAGGGAAGAAAGGAAGAAGAGAAAGCTTGAGGTTTTTTTGCTTTGAAGAAGAGGAAGTGTAAAGTACAAAAAGATCTCAAGGGAAACAAAAGCTATGGAGGAAGAACAAGGAAGTGAGATGGAGCTTGAAGAAAGCTAGGGTTCCATGAAAGAGGGAAAATCCAATACCCACTTGGGAGTTGAATCATCATCTCTTAGAATCTTGATTGAGGTAGCAGATAACATTGGAAAACTGAAGAGTATATCCGGATTGCTCGTCAGTAGTCCAATGTTGAGTGTCAGTCACCGGATCACAATCAGAGTTTTAGCTTCAAGGGATCTTATTGTTGGCTAAGCTAGTTATGTTAAGCTAGTTTTTTTTTTGGTTTTACATGTATAAATCCTTCAAAACTCGAGTGTCATGTCAAATATTTGGAAGTTATGCCTTATGAAATTTAGGGTGTCACAATATTGTATCAGATTAGTTCGATCCTATCGGACTATGAGTTATGTGTCTAGAAGTGATCCGGCTTAGGATGTCTATCATTAGTATTCTGCAATGTATTTATCCTTCGAAGTCTATTGATCAAGTTGTTAAGGTTGGCCACCTAAACAAGTTGTTCAATGAATGGAGAAGAATAACTATACGAACTAAGCGTTAGACAAATAATGTTTTCCAAAATTAGATAATAAGAGTTGAAGACTAGTTTTCCTTGATGAAAAAAAACGTGAATTTGCTTGCTATTGTATTTGCTTTTGATTTAAAGGTTGTTCATGATGGAAATTTAACTCATGCATAGTTTACTAACGAAGAAGTATCAAGCACGGGGAATGACATCAATAGTTGATTTTTAAATTATATGTGAATTATTCATTGTATGCATTGAAAGTTGTTTTTCAGGATTTTCTTCATGTGTGATGCAAAATGATTTGCTTAAAGTTGTAAATAAGATAATAACTATACAATTTAAAAGATGTTTGTGCAAGAAATTTTTGTGTGTGGCACGAGCACTACAAGAGTGAAATAAGTAAGTGATTCTCGCATACATTATTTATTTGGGTGGCCATCATATTGTGTTGATTTGATCCTTCCAAGCATGAATGAATGCCTTAGAGAATAAGAGCATATTTTTATTATTCTATATTTAAGAATTAAAAATGGTTGTGTTGCTCGATACATGTTTTGTGTTTGTAATACTAAAACTTTAGGAATGTGTGATATAATATCTAGGTGGTTAGACTTATTTTGTTACTCCAGTCAGCCTTGTTCCTTATCTTTAGTTTGCCTTGTATTTTTTTTTATGCACTGAGATATTGTAAGTGTTTGACTTCCTTCAAACTAAATATAGAGGGAAATCTTATTAAAGATATATTGGATGCTAAGAATGATCCTACATGTCTTAGAGGTCAAATTGTAAATCTTTCTATATTTCTCATTATTTGATTCATATTTGAATGCATTGATCTCAATGGTTTAATGATTGTTTTGCAATGGTGGCATATGTCAAGTGTGAGCATATCTATGTTGATTTAGCTTTGTAGTTATGATTATGAATGCTTTGAAATTTGATCTAGGCGCTTGTACTTGTGGAAAAAGAGTTTGATGCATTATTACTTCAGTACTTAAAGATGAGATGAGTTAAAGTTTTGATTGTGCTTGAAAATGATGTACATGCTAGTGAGATTAGGTTGTAAGTATTAATGAATATACGTACAAATGATTGATGGAGAAGCAAAAGTTGATCCAAACTTGTATGATATAGTGCTAATGTGATATGAATCTAGTTCAAAAGACTCTAGAGTGTAAATGATTCACAAATGTTGCCACATCTTAAAATGTATGTTATTTGGAGTTAAGTATTTTGTATTGGAATTTCTTTGAGACAAACCTAGTTGTTACCTTGAGTGATATGTACCACAATCATGAAGTATTTGAAGCTCATTCAAGTGTTTGTTACTAAATACGTGTCTGATTTGTAGAAATGAATTTATCATGAATTAATTTGGGAAGATATGGAAAAGAATGCTAAGATATTGGATAATTTCTTGCTTCATAAAACAAATGGTGCGAGTTAACCTTGTACTTTCAACAATGCTAACTTTTAAATTTATTAGCGAAAATATATGCTAGATTTCCTAGTTATTTGTGTGTGAAGTTTCTTATGATGAAATAAAGATGTTTTTGTGTTTGAGTAACAAGAATTTTCAATCCTCAAAGCCTTGTGAACTAAGTTTGTAACTACCTAAACACATGCATAAATGCATAGGTAGATTAGGAACCGTTGACGACCATTTGATCATGTAATTACTTTAAAGTTTGACAATTGTGCACAACTGAGATTGTAGTTGAACATTAATACTTCAAAGGAGGGTTGTGATTGGTATGCTAATTATGGTAACTTCATTTTGATGTAAAAGTAACATGCATGTTTAAAAGCTTACCTGGTGTGTTAATAAACCTAGATGTAAAGTAAATACTATATAGGTTATCTACCTAGATTAATATGTATTAATTTGATCCTTTCATGTTGCCAATGAATGCCATGGAGTGAACCAAGTAAGATTTTGTTAAAAGATATGATATTGTAATTGTGTCCTCCTGTGATAGTGCTTTTAGTTGCATATGTGAAATCGAAAGGTTTTGTCTTTTTGTCTATGACAGAAATTATTAATGACTCTTTATAGTAACTTTTGGCGTTTTTTATTTATGATGATATATATGATACTTATGTCTTTTCACATATAGAACAAATTAGGGGTTGGTATTGCATATTAGCGTTATATCTGATTGAAGGGATTATGGTTGTAGAGGAATACACATATGGTATATTTAATATCTACTTGACAATAGTAGCTCAACATTATGATGAGTTCTTCCAGGTAGCTGTATGCTTATAAATTATTATCTTCAAGGTCTCTAGTTTTAAAACAAATTGCATGTAATATTAGTATTGACATTAATTTGTTTTCAAACTACAATTTTGAGGACAATTTTTTTTAAAAGGAGGGGAGAATGTAACATCCCAACAAAAAAAAATGCAAGTATATATATATATATATATATATATATATATATATATATATAACATTAGAAGAGGGTAGTAAGTAAAAAAAGGTGGGTGTTGATAGTAAAATGTGTTTTTAAAATAAAAGAAATAAAAATTAGAAAGAAAAGAGAAGAGAAAGATCGAGAAGAGAGAGTTGATGAGAAACAAAAAGAAAGTGAAGAGAGAATAGATGGAGTGTGAGAGAAACGGTGAGAAGGGAAGAAAGGAAGAAGAGAAAGCTTGAGGTTTTTTGCTTTGAAGAAGAGGAAGTGTAAAGTAGAGAAAGATCTCAAGGGAAACAAAAGCTATGGAGGAAGAACAAGGAAGTGAGATGGTCCAGATGGAGCTTGAAGAAAGCTAGGGTTCCATGAAAGAGGGAAAATCCAATACCCACTTGGGAGTTGAATCATCATCTCTTAGAATCTTGATTGAGGTAGCAGAAAACATTGGAAAACTGAAGAGTATATCGGGATTGCTCGTCAGTAGTCCAAGGGCGAGTGTCAGTCACCAGATCACAATCAGAGTTCTAGCTTCAAGGGATCTTATTGTTGGCTAAGCTAGTTTTTTTTTTGTTTTACATGTATAAATCCTTCAAAACTCGAGTGTCATGTCAAATATTTGGAAGTTATGCCTTATGAAATTTAGGGTGTCACATTCTTAGGCAGTTACTTAGTTTTTGAATTTTCTCTCCTTATGTAAGTAGTATAAATAAGAGTTTTTCCTGATGGAAAACGGGTCGCATTTCTCATACTTAGTTTCTTACGCTCTAACCCTCCAACACACTACCGTGAGACACGAGCAACAGAACGCGAATGTATGAACTTGCGTACCACCCTTTCAATTAATGCGTTTTAATTGCTTTCTTTTACATTCCTGCACTCTTTACGTGTTTTCCTTTACTGCATTTCTGCAATTCTCCTTTATTTTCTACATCTCCCTCGATAATTCGACGGTTTCGCTCGAGACTGCTAGTTATCTTCTTTACTTTTTATGCAAAGTTACCCAGTTCACAATAAACGGTTTTGAACAACAACCAAACCGGTCTTGGAATTTACTGGTTGATCCCGCAAGTCAAGGAGTAATTCCAAACCAACGGTGTTTACCAATATCCAGGGTAAACACCGGTTCGGTAAAGGAGTTACGAACTACAAAAATTAACGTGTTCGGCTGTTAACGTCTGAACCTGTTCGGTAGCACATCTCTGAACCCTCTATAGTTCACACAACAGAGTGTGTGTGAAATTAAATAAGGCTCGGCAATAGGGGTCCAAGCAGGTTCGATAGTCCATACCCGAACCCTTTAAAATCTGGGAAAAAAAGGGACGTTCTGAAAACCGTTTTGTTTATTAATGGTATTGTGGTCATTTCACAGGGTTCTGGGGTGTGCGATTAGTAGAGAGGGGTGTGGGAAAGATGATCTCGTTACTCACCGTTTAGTTTATTCCTGTTATTAATTTTTACTCCTAGCGTTTTATTGTTACGTAATGCAACGTGATAATAATTTCCTTTCCAAAGTAATAATAATGATGCTAGTGTAGAAACTTGGAACATATTAGGCATTAGCCCAACTTTTTTCCTTGATTGCTGTGAATTCCAACAAGTTTTTGCATTTGTTCAAGAAGATATTATTACTGTCTCTTGGATAACCGGAGATTTTATCCTTATTATTACTGAAGCGTCGCATAATAACCAAGCCTTTGTTTTGGCCAAGGTGTTATAACTTATACTAATTGGTAATCTCAGTATTGTTCAACGATTGCTACTATGGCTGCCGTTGCAACTGAATGAGATGAACAAGTTGACAAGGTTTCCTTTAGAGTTATGGTGGACAAAGAGAATAACAAAGTTTCGTTTGTTGAGGCAGGGAAAGATTTTGTTGACGTTCTCTTCAGTTTCTTAACGTTGCCTTTAGGAACAATAGCTAGACTTGTGGCTAAGGAATCAAGCATGCAATCAGTGTGTGTTGGAAGCTTGAGCTCACTCTATCAAAGTGTTTCTGATCTTAAAGATGAATATCTATGCTGGAGAGATTTTGAGATTGTGGAGATACCATCACGTGAGGGTAGACAGATATCTGTAAGTAAAATTAACAATGAGAAAATCAACTGGAGAGATTTTATTTGCTGAAGGAGCGCAAGAATTTGCAAACTTTCTTTTCGGCTTTCTTACCTATCCCTTGGGAGGAGTGGTGCATATGCTTAAAGCATCATCATCTTCTGTAAACTGTATGGATAATCTATACAAAAGCTTGAATGAGAAATGTGAGTATTAGCATCTACAATTATGTGCATTTATTGCAATTAATTGATTAGAAATGTGAGTTTTTGTCCCTTTTTCTCAGTTATCCAGCCTAGCTACAAAACAACCACAAAGTACACATCCCAAGGTTCAAGCTAAGTATAACTAAAGTTAGACATGTGTACATTGATTGGGTGAGCAACAAGCAGCTTACCATTACTTGTATTTCCTCTATCTAATGATTTGGCAGCAATTTAACATTGAGGGTTAAAAGAAAACGTGCAATGGCTTTAAAAAAAAACAAGTTTTAAAGTATCACCGCCACATACAACTAAACTAAAGCATGTGCTTGTTTTGAAAGAGTAAGGAGTATACACTAGTGAAAGAAACTAGTATTATATTATCATGGTAGCTCTTTGGATATTATTAGTTCCTCCTGCCTTGAGAAAAAAGTAAAATGATATTTGCTTAAGTGATTGATGATACTGGATTATACTCATTGTTATGGACATTGGCAAAGTAATTCACAAATAAATCCATAATAACAGGGCTGCAGCCTGCAGGCAGCATACTTATACTTGAATATAAAAATAAAAGATAAAAGCGTGAATTTGGCTCTTTAATCCTATCTCCTTTATTACTCAAGAAAGGATAATCAGTGTAGCCTATAACAGGATCCTGTTTTAGAGGTTCATTAAGCTTAAACCTTAAGACAAAAGTCTGGAGTAGAGATGAAAAGACGACCATATATATGAAACCAAGTCAGAATCACCTTGAGCTACATCTATTCGTAACTTTCTAGTGAATCCACAACTGCACATCAATGTTCCCTCATAAGCATTTCTAAGGTTTCGCATCAAATGCGCTTTTTCTACTTCACTCCCAGGTCTGCCTGGCTCAGTTTGGCCATAAGCTGTATATCAAGGTTGAGTTTTCTCTCAACTTCCCTCTAGAGATTGTTGAGTCACTCAAGCCTAACCCAAGTGGGTCAGAGTCGATGGTGGCCCTGAGTATGGGCAATGTAATGTTAGTAATAACAATGGAGTAAACTGAGCTTGATTAATGGAATTTAAGTTCAGTACAGAATCAAATGGAAATGCTCAGTACAATTAAGCTTGCATAAATGAAGTGGTTCAAAGTGAGAGTACAGAGTGAGAAAGGTTAGGAAAGAAATGAGATCTTCACACAATGCACGCCTTCCACCGAATCTTCTCTTTCCTCATATACCCATTCAATTGCTAATGAATTGTTTCCAACGTGAGTGCTCCTTTCTCACGCGTTTACTCACTCTACGAGCGTGAGTGTCAATCGCTCCACTCCTTCTTTGTGACCTGTCCACCACGTCAGCATCCATTACATTACCCTCCCCTTCAAAAACAATCTTGTCCTTAAGATTGAAGTTTGGGCAATTGACTTGCATATCTTCTGCACTCTCCCAAGTAGCTTCCTGTAACTCTCCCAAGTAGTTTGGGTAATTGACTTGCATATCTTCTGCACTCTTCCAAGTAGCTGAAAGAATCATGAGAGATGTACACGAAGGCTCATTCGGAACTCATTCCAGCGCGCATACTATGGCTAGACAGATTCTAAGGGCGGACTATTACTGGTTGCAGATGGAAGGTGACTGCTACAGCTTTGTCCGAAAGTGCCACAAATGCCAAATCTACGCCGATCATATCCATGTGTCGCTTTGCCAAATGAATGTTACGGCGCATCCTAGCCGTTCTCAATGTGGGGGATGGATGTCATCGGTCCCATTGAACCCAAAGCATCAAACGGGCATCGCTTTATCTTGGTCGCCATTGACTATTTCACGAAGTGGGTTGAAGCTGCCTCATACTCCAGTATAACCAGTTCAGTGGTTGCCAAATTTGTGAAGAAAGATCTGATTTGCCGTTATGGTTTTCCTAACAAGAACATCGCGATAATGGCAAAGAACTCGAGCAACAAAATGATGAGGACACGTGTGCGAGTTCAAAATCCAGCATCATAATTCTTCCCCCTATCGGCCCAAGATGAATGGGGCAGTCGAGGCAGCTAACAAGAACATTAAAAGGATAGTTCAGAAAATGGTGGTCACATACAAGGATGGCATGAAATGCTTCCCTCTGCTTTGCATGGCTACCGTACTTCAGTGTGTACCTCAACTGGGGCAACTCCTTTCTCTCTGGTATACGGGTCAGAAGCAGTCCTCCCAATTGAGGTTGAGATACCATCCCTGCGGGTACTGATGGAAACTAAACTGGAAAAAGCAAAGTGGGTGCAGGCCCGTCTGGATCAGCTAAACCTCATTGAAGAAAAAAGGATTGCAGCTTTGTGTCATGGGCAGCTGTACCAACAGAGAATGAGAACGGCTTTTGACAAGAAAGTCCGCCCCGTGAATTCAAGCAAGGTGATCTGGTGCTTAAGAAGATCTTGCCCATCCAGACTGATCCCCGAGGGAAGTGGACACCCACTTATGACGGCCCATATGTAGTCAAGAAAGTCTTTTCTGGAGGAGCGCTAATACTCACAAACATGGACGGAGAAGATTTAAGGAACCCAGTCAATTCCGATCAAGTGAAGAAGTATTATGCCTGAAAGAAATAGACGAAAAAAGAGAAAGACAAGCCAAGTAAGAATTAGCTCGCTAGGTTGAAAACCCGCAAAGGGCGACCTAGGCAAAATCAGAGTGACCCGGTGGATTGAAAACCCGCAAAGGGCGATCCAGGCAAAAATTAGGGTCGGAAAACTTGAGCATGAAAAGTAAAGAAAGGCATACAACTCCCTTGAAGACTTGGATGAGGGAGTGATCAAGGTCAAGGACATAAATGTTTAGCACTGTTCCACAGAGACGGACAGTCAGAAATTAGCTTCTCTCTTTTTTCGTGTCTTTTTATAGTTTAGACTTTCAAGTGTAATAAGCAATCGGCGTTACTTCCTGTACGACTGATTTCCACGTCAATAAAGTTCAACTTTCTCACATTTGTTGACTCTTTTATTTTCCGCTTTTTCTGCTCAAAATAAACGTTTTATAATGATGGTGATACTGACCTGTAAAACACGTGCATTAATCATAGAGCATTACAATTATTGTGAAGTCCCTAAAAGTCCCAGGAAAGAAGTAATCTCTCAAAACAGACTAATTTTGCAAGGAAAAATAATTGCATTCATAGACCATTCCAGATGGCAGATCCTGACTCATGCGCCACAACAACTCTAATAAGTTTCTCGACCTCGTGTTGTGTGTGTCACGCGAAGGTCGAACCAGCAAAAAGAAGAAAAGCCGAAGAGAACAAAAGAGCGAAAAAAGGAAAAGATCAGACAAAAGAATGAAAAAGCATAGAAAAACAAACAGTCAGAAAAAAGAAAGCTGACCAAAGAAAATCAAAGAGACGAAGGATCAAGAATAGCATCTCATTGCATTCATCATTCCACTAAAGTCATTGCATCGCACGCATCTGCATAAAGTACATTTGCATGGCATACATTTGCATTGCATTCATGGCATGTCAAAAATAAAAATCAAAGAATAAAGCGCATCTCATGAACATCCATGTTTTTGCCAAATTATTTTGCATCCAAATAAGTTGTTAATGCTCACTCGAAGCCTTTGCTTGTTTGACCATTAACGGCCAAGTTAGTAGTGTTGATCACTCGAAACCGTTGTTTGTTTGATCACCATGAAAGCCCCAAGAAAAGCTGTATTCCATATGCAGGTCCTTCGAAACAGCGCACCCACGCTAGTTTCCCACTTCTGTTACTTATCATTCAGGATTGTACATCCTGGGACCCAAGTGTCCTCTCCAGAAATGAGGATGTGAGAAACCCTCTCAAGCCCGAGTGCTCTTTTTCAACTTCCGTGTAAGTTGCTAGCGGTCATTCGAAGCCAAGGCTCGTTTGATCACTAGGGATGAACTTTTAGTGACGTCACTCGAAACCGTTGTTTGTTTGATCCTCATGAAAGTTTGTCCTGGGACCCAAGTACTCCTGCAATCAGCGGGATTTATTTATCCCCGGACCCAAGTGTCCTTGCAATCATAGGGATCTGCTAATTTCCCTTGGACCCAAGTGTCCCCCTTAACCATTTGGATTTAAGTAATCCCTTCGAGTCCGCGCACTTCCCAGAAGTTAACTCTCAAGCAACCCGTCGGCAGTCGTCGAAACTCGTGTTCGTCAGATCACCGCAAAGATAGCCGAAGAGAAAGAAAAGTCCTGCGTCCTGGACAGGCACCTTGGATCGGTGCGGAAGCATTGACTAAATGAAGAAAACCTTGGATTTTCGAATCCCCTTTGGACCCACGTGTCCCCCAGAAAGATTGACTTCACCTTGTATTCGAGTTGCAGGTAAGTCCATTTGACCTCAATAGGTCCAGTCGAAGAGGATAGCTGTGTTGGCCTAAAACATGGCGCAGTCCTAGGGAAATATCGAGATCTAGACTTGATATAGAACCCTCCCCCGGTCGCTCGCAAGACCACCCCTTTGGAGCCCACGTGCTCCCAGGCCCAAGTTCAAACTCGGATCATTCGCGATTCGTTAAAAGGCTTTAGGCAGCCTCCTTCGCCGGCTTAATGAGGGTCGGCACCCTTTTTATTGCTTTCCTTTTTATTGTTTTTTTTTTATTTCTTTCCGCTGGCTTATTGAGGGTCGACACCAATTAGCTTCCTGTTTTGTTGGCTTAATGAGGGCCGACAATTCATTTCTTGCTTTCGCTGGCTTAATGAGGGCTGACACCAATTGATTTCCTGTTTTGTTGGCTTAATGAGGGCTGACAATTCGTTTACCACTTTCTGTTGGCTTAATGAGGGCTGACACCCATCTATTCCAAAAAAAAAAGCAAAAAGAAGAAAACAAGAAAAAAATAGAAAAAGAAAAAGGAAAACTCAGGTTTCTCTAAGTAGACAAAATTGGTAAAATTTCTAAATTCTTTATCTTTATTTTGCCTCGGAATATGTTTCGGCCAATTCATATTCCTTGTTAAAATCCAGATAAAGAGGGACAGCTGTCATACCCTAATTTTGTCCGCCTAGGGTCAAAACCCTAATTTTCCACAAAAATAGTAAACTGTGAAGTGTGAAATCATTTTGTAGAGTGTAAGGAGCATTTTGCATGCATTTTTAAGGTTTTGAAGTCATCCTAGGGTTTTTAGAATCATTTTTAGAGTGGAAATGCATTTTTTGGGCAAGAAGCAAGTTTTTAGGTCAAAGGGTATTTTGGTCATTTTGCAAAGTAGGATAATTTCTCATCAAGAATCATTGTGCACTTTTAAGGGAATTTATTTGGGGCAAATGTTGAGTTATATGTGTGTTGCGCATGCATTGTTGATTTTTGTACAAAAAGTCAAATTTAAAAAGTCAACAAAAAAGGGAATATTCTTCAAAAATGCAAGGAGAGGTTTTATATCATTTTTTGGCATAGTGATCTCATGAAAATGGCCCATTCATTTATATTCCTAGTATTTGGCCCAATATGGTTAGATTTTATGGAATTATCTTGTGAAGAATAATCAAAAAAGAGGATATTTGGAAGGGTCTCACAATAGTACAATAGTACAAGATGACAACTTGCAAAACTTGGGCACCACTCTCCCTCTCATTTTCGCTCCCCCTTCTCATTCTCCTCCAAGTTTTCATTTGTATTGCCCTTTGCAAAGTGTGATTCAATCCTCACCCTCCATTCAAATTTTAAATGAAATCCTAGAGCAATAGGTGATGCACAATGACCCTTATGCCCTTAAACCTAATTGCACTCTATATATACCTTCATATCTCATCCTCTCAAAAAAAAAAGGAATCTTTGGCCTCTCATTTTCTCACTCACACAACCCTCACACAACTCTCCCTTCCCCAATTCCTCCTCCATTCTTCTTCAATTCACTCCCATTTTCTATCTCAAACCCACTCCTACTTCACATATCATCCTCCTCTTCTACTAAAATCTAATTGTTCATCATCTAATCTCAAGAATCAAGGCAAGGTGCGCAAGTTTCATTGTGGTTTATTGAGGATTTAGTTGATTTGTGGTCTTGTTCTTCATATCACTCATTTCCTAGCTTGGATTCAAGCTAGGTAAAACTTCAAAACCCTTGCATCTTCTTCATTTTTGCACAATCTCTCTTCTCCTCATCTCAACTCCTACATATATTGTTGTTGTTGCTTTGAGGAGCCATCTCAAACACTATTGACAAGTACTTAGGGAGGCTTGGGTGTTTGAGGTGGCTCCTTGGCTTTAAAGGAGTTGTTCTTGTGTTTTCTTGCATTTTCTTGTATTTTAAATCTTGTTTGCATAATTTTCATCAAATGAAAACTCATTCTCATACCCCATTTGCTTCGGCCATGAACTCTATTTTAGGGTTCTTGTGTGTTCTTGTTCATTTTATGATTTGGGGTTGAATAATTGTTGATCTTGGGCCATACATAGCCTCGGGTTTGGGCAATAAAAATAGGGTTCATGTTGCTTGTTTTGTTTTCTTTGATTTTGTGTGAATAAATGCATGATTTGGTTGATGTTTGTCTTAGGAACTTGTATGATAGATTAGGCCCTTTTCTCTTGTGTCGTTTTGTGTGTTAAGTTGTCAATTTTGCATGAAATAAGTTGATGATTCCATGCTTGCTTGCATTCAGCCATGACTAGGGTTTCTACCCCTTTGATTGCTTGAAGATTGTCATTTTGATTGTGGTTGAGTAAATGCAAGTTGTGTCATTGTGTTTTTAACATTTTACCATTTCATTAACTTTTTACTTTTACCATCTCATTTACTTTCTACCACTTATTTCATTCACTTTTTATCATTTATTTCATTAAGCTTTTTATCACTTTGCATTCTTTTCTTTTACTACATTGCATCAAAGCTTCTTACCATAACTCATCTAGCTTTTTATCACTTTGAATCGTGAATCATTTACCTAAAAACCCAAAGACATTTCACATACTTCATGCATCCTCTTACTTATTCTTTTGCATTCATTTCTAACTTGCATATTCACATGTTCATACCTTGCACAATAACTATGCTCATGCATTCATAGTCTTGTATGCTCAATCATTCATTCATGCATAGTCTTGTATGTTTATTCATTCATGCATAGTCTTGTATGCTCAATGTCATACCCCAATTTTGTCCGGCTTAGGTCAAAACCCTAATTTTCCCCAAAAAAAGGAATAACCAGAGGAGTAAAGAGCATCATGCATTGCATTTAGGTTTCTAAAAGTCATTTCAAAGCTTCTAAAATCGTTTTTAAAGTGAGAATGCACTTTTTAGGGTAAAGGGCATTTTGGTCATTTTTCACAACAGGATGATTTTTCTCGTTAAAAATATGCATACACAAAAAGTACATTTTATTCCATCCAAAATAATTTTTGTACAATTTTTGGAGAGAAACTCCTAGTCCAAAATAATTAAACATGCATTTTTCCTATTTTTAGTGCATAAAAAATGCCAAAAGACCATAAAAAATCCCCCAATTAATTAAGTGACAATTTTGATTGTCTAGAACAATTAGGGAGGCTATTTCATGGTGTCCAAAAATATGTAACATGTTTCAATAGGTGCATTTTCATTTTTACATGCCCAAAAGATTCAAAATTCAAAAAATAAAAGGAGGAAGTGTCCTCGATAAGACAAAAGACCAAAATGAGCATTTTTTTATTTTTCTCTCCCACATTCAGCTGCTCATGCGCAGCTCTCTCTCTCCCTCTCTCTCTCAAGAAGCTTCTACACACCTCTTTTCTTACTCACCAAGATTTGATTTGATCCTATCCTCACTTTTGCCCATTTTGGTAAATTATTCCACACACTTACACTAACCTCTCCACCAACAAATGTCATCTTTCCTTTTGATAACATTCCCTCACCATAATACCCTTAACCCTATCTTACAAGAGTCACCATTCCCAAATTAGATTTTTTGTTCACAAATTTTCCTTTTTTTCTTTCTTTATGCGCCCACCTTCACTCTCTCTCTCACACACTTGTGTTTTCTAAATACCCTTGATCCATGTGACTAACAATCCTAACCATCCATTCAAAATTAAAATCCAATCCTAGAGCCCAATCAAAGTAAAAGGACCTAAATACCCTAAAGCCTCAAAAATTCCTATAAATACCTCACACATTCACTCTTCACCAATCTTTGGCTATCACTCTCACCTTCAAGAAAAACCAAGCATCATACCTCTCCTCCTCTCCACCCTCTAGCCGAGACCCTCTCCTTCTTCCCCCTCTTCCATTCCTTCACCTTCATCCACCAAAACACCTTCAATCTACCTCTCACACCCTTAACCTTCTTTTCTCACTCAAGGAGTTCATCACACCCTCTTCATCTTCTTCCTTCCCTTGCAAGGCCGAAAGTTTCCTCTCATTTTCCTCTCCTCCATTTCTTCAATTTTCTCTTCCATCTTAGAGAAAAGGTAAAATCTATAACCCCTTTTGCATCATCTCCAAATATTTTGCATTGAAACTCATTTTCTCTCCCTCATTCCTTTCGCATAGCATCATCTTTACAATGTAGTTTGTTGTGGTTGAGGGGTGAGATTTGTTGTCTCACCCTAAAATAAGTGGATTAGTGTTGTTTTCATGTTAATTTTTTGAGTTTTCTTGTTAAATAAAATGGAGCAAGGTTTCGCATATACATGATCAAAATGTCTTCAAAATTGATTTTGTTGTTTCTTTGTTTAAATCTTGTTGTTGGTATTTTTTCTTTAGTAAGTTGTTGAGGATTTGGCTCTATGATTCCTACTAGTGCCAAGTGCACTTTGATCTTAGTAGTGAAGAGAGCTAAAAATGACTCTTATTTAATATATTAGTTTATGTACTCATTAGTTCTTGTGTTTTAATTTACCTATTGTTTAGTTGTTGATGATCTTGCAAAGTGATTCCCACTAAGTACCTAGTGCTTTTGATTTAAAGTGGTGAAGATTGCAAGAAAGGATTCAATCTATTTCATAGTTTATATGTTTATGTGTTCTTGTGGTCTAGCTATATTGTTGTCTAGTTGTTGATGATCTTGCAAAGTGATTCCCACTAAGTACCTAGTGCTTTTGATTTAAAGTGGTGAAGATTGCAAGAAAGGATTCAATCTATTTCATAGTTTGTATGTTTATGTGTTCTTATGGTCTAGCTATATTGTTGTTATTTGTTGATGATCTTGCAAAGTGATTCTCACTACATGCCTAGTGCATTTTATTCAAGTGGTGAAGATTGCAAGAAGGATTCAACCTTGTATAAATTGTCATTCCATTCTCTACTTTATCTCTTAATAGTTCTTGTGAATTAATCATAGTTTTTGCTTAATGTTCAAAGTTTTCTTTGCATACTTGGTTTTGGCCATGGGCCCATCTCATTGAATAAAATTCTCCATTGCATGTTCTATAGTGTTGGGGTTTTGATTTTTTGGTTTTGGTTCCCTCATGTGTGTTCTTGGGATTAGGGTTTTAGGTTTTGAGGTTTAAGTTACTAGTTTGTTTTCTTGAACTTTTAGGTTGAATAAAAACATGCCTTGCTAGATACCTATTTGGCAATTTCATATGTTAGCTTAGATTTATGCCTCATGATGTTCTTGTGTGTTGGTATGGAACTTAGTTTGTCTCTATTTTGCCATCATGTTTTTTACTAAAAAATGCAAAAACATTTTCTATTTTTATCATGTTCATCAACTCTTATTTTGTGCCTCTCCACTAAACATTTTGTCTCATTCAATTCCCCACACTTTGCATTCCATCATTTATGCCTACATGTTCATGCATTCATTTATGTCTATATCTCTCGCATTTTCATACTCTCTTAAATGCTCATGCATATATTAATATCATGTCTTGCATCTCATAAATTAAATGCTCATGCATATATTAATATCATGTTTCGCATTTCATAAATTAAATACTCATGCATTCAATAATGTTGTACTTTGCATTCCATAATTGCATACTCTTGCACTCATATGCTTGCATCATTGCGCATCCAATTGTTCATAGCAACTTGTGAATACTCTTATGATTGCCTCGCTTGTGTTCCAATGGTTGTTTTGGTTTTGACTTGAAAAAGGATTTGAAATATTACATTTCTTTTCAAGCTTGAAATCCCATGTTTTTTTTCTCAAATAAACTTAAGGCATTTTCCTAAATAAATCATTAACCATCACTCGAAGCCGTTGCTTGTTTGATCGTTAATGAGGAGTTATTAGTGATAGTCACTCGAAGCCTTTGCTTGTTTGATTACCAGTTCCAACTCTCTTTTCTTTCGAGTTAATACCGAATGCCACTCGAAGCCTTTGCTTGTTTGGTGTTCGCGAACACTCGAGTCTTATTTCAAAAACTCCAAAAGCACTTTCAAAAAATCATAAAGCCGTTTTCACACGCAAAAGCGAGAACTACGTTGCTTTGATCCTCGGCGGTTGAGAGGTACGTGAGGGACCGGGTTCATGTCCCGTCAAGCATACCTTTAAAAACCCATAAAAACAAGAACTACGTTGCTTTGATCCTCACCGGTGAGGTCACGTAGGGACCGGGTTTCTGTCCGTCAAGCACGCTTTTCAAAAATCTTTGTTTTGTTCCGCTTTTCAAAGATACGAAAACATCCCTTTTTCCCGTTTTCAATAAAGTGATTTCTCAAAAAGAAAAGAAAAATAAATAGAACAACGTATTTCAAATCAAACATTTCAAAACCACATCAAATTAATGGTTCCCTTTCGGTAGAAAAGGCGCGTGAAAGTGCTAATACCTTCCCCATGCAACCGAAGCCCCGAACCTACATCTCTAAGTTTTGAAAGACCACCCGCTTTCCTAAAAAGGTTTTTTCAATGTTTTCCTAAATAAATATTGGTGGCGGCTCTACTATTTTCAACGTTGTCAAGTGAAAAGTCCCAAACCAGATTTTTAGTATGCAACGGTGGCGACTCCACTTCGGAGGGCGTTCTTTCTTTATTTATTTAAAGAGAGATGAGGTCAAGCCTAATTAATTTGACGTGGTTCAAATTGTTTGATTTGAAAAATTATGTTCTATCTCTTCCTTCGCTTTTTCTTTTCTCTTCCTTTGTATGCCTATGGTTGTGCTTATGCATGCATTCCTCAATTCCCATGATCCCTTTTCTTCGCTCCTTTTCTTGAGGTAAAACATGCATTCCCCCATTCTATTATGTCCCCTTCTTCTTAGCTCCCTTTCTTGAGGTAAGCAATGCGTGTAATTACTGTGGACTTATTAGAATGGTTTGTATATTAAACTAGTGTATGCATGTTGAACCCTAGGGTAGACAATCGTTTATCCGACTGTATTCTGGTTTCCTTGCAGGTGGGGTGGGTAGATTTTAGGAAGTATGTCCTCGATCACACACTTTCACACCTTATGATTTATGTTCTATGAGTGGGCTCCTATACCCGGATCCAACAAAACACTTAGGAGAGTGGAGGCGATTAGTGACTGTCATTCAAGACCTTTGTCATTCGATACTCACGAAAGTCTCAAGCCGAGATCACGCTTTCTCATGACGCCCCACACTTGGTAGCATTCTACATTTGTGGGTACCGGCATGAGGATTCTATAGCTCCGGTAGCCATTGTGAGGGTGTGAATTAGAACTACATGGGAGGAACCTTTGAAGTTGACCTAGAACTTAAGATTCCCACCTTAGTAGGACACGAGGGCATACGAATTGTGTGTTGCATGGTAATTTAGGGCATGTCTTCCTCAAAAGGGAGCTTTTTCAAAAAAAAAAAACTTTCCAAGAAAATACAAAATATTTTATTTCTTTCAAATAAACCGCTCCTGAATTTTTGAACCTCCATCCTTATGCATCGTTTTCATCATCTCTACATGCATCATTCATATCATAATCGCATCATGCCGCATTCATTAAAACTTAATGTTGTAAACATCTGCATTCATACTGCATCTCATTTGCATTTGCTTGCCGGGAACCTTTGAGTAACGTACCGTCTTGTCATAGGTGTATCAAAATGGAGTTGAATAGCAAGACTTCGCTCATTTCTCGCTTCCCGGTTATGAAGAGGTTGAGATCGTGAGTCCGAGGCGGTGTGTGCAGCCCTTATGGGCCCGATTGAGAGAGAGTCCTTTGATCAGGCATACGGGAATGTTCGTAGATTGCTGCAGTTGAACGTTCAAGAGGACGCTCTTATAGCTTTGAGCCAGTTCTACGACTCTGATGTGAGGTGTTTCTTCTTCAAGAATTTCCAGCTATCCCCTACATTAGAGGAGTACGAACAGCTTTTGGGGTTCTCCAGATCTCATGCTAGACCCTATCAATACCAAGGGCGATACTATACCGATGAGAGGACTGCAGTGCTGCTTAGAATCAGTGTGGATGAACTGAGGTTGCATAAATTAAAAAGAAATGGTGTAGCCGGGTATCCACAAGAGTACTTCGAGGGCCTATTACAATCTTATGCCGCGGCTAAGAAGTGGGGACCGTTCAAGTTAGTGCTCGCTCTTACCATATTTGGGGTGGTCCTCTTTCCTCAAATAGAGAGATATGTTGATGAAGATGCAATCGGTGCATTCTTGGCCTTCAAGGACACTCGTAACCCTATCAATCCGGCACCGCTATTCTTGCTAACACGTACCACGCTCTTACTCGCGCTCTGACCCGGTTCCATAAAAAGAAATTATGTCTTTCCTCCCACATTCTCTACGCCGGCTTATTACCCATGTGATACACAACCGAACCGATGTTAGGAGCTAATTTCTTATATGCCTAAGCTCGTGATGTGGAGGTCAGCTCGCTATGGAATGGGTTGAGTTTTTGAAGAATCTCAATGAACTCCAAACCGGTGGTACACGGCTACTTGTTGGGATGATGAGACCGGTGGTAGTGTTCGATTGTGGAAGCTTTCAAACGCGTGCCTCTCATGGGGACTCGGGGTGTATCAACTACAATCCTTCATTGACCGAGGCACTCGGTTTGCAGATGAGGAACTCACCCTCGAAGGCATCTTTGTCCGTATTTACCTCTATAAGGGGATGCCTAAATGCGCGACTTGCTTCGAAGAGTTCAACAGTCATGGGAATCCGTAGTGCGGAAAGGGAGTGAAGAGCTGTCAAAGAGAATCAGTGACATCACCTTCAATCAATGGCTCAAAGAGAAGCTTCAAAATGCAAAATCACCAATTCAAGGGATGCTTTCCCTTGAGGAAGAGATACCAGAGCCTTATGTCCCTACCCATGAAGAGCTAAACGAAGTCAAATCCGCGTTAGCAAAGGTAGAAGAGGAAAAGAGGGCACTGCAGGCTAAGTTAGAAGAGATAGCTCTAGAGAAGGAAAAGCTAGAGGAAGAAAACAATGTCAAGATGATCGCTGTGGAAGAAAGCGTTAGACGATTCAAGAAGGAAGAGCAAAGTAAGATAGAAGCCCAGAGGCATCTGAAGGGGGCCAGAGAGGAGCTCCAAAGGTATAAACAAAAGACAAGGAAAGCGCTTGAAGAAGCTCAGGAGTGGAAGACACTAGCCATGGAATCAGGGCAAGAATCACATTTAGTGGCAGAGTTGAGGAGTCAGTTGAGAAGCCTCAAGCAAGAAAGGGTGGCCATTAATGAAACTCTCAAGGAATACCAAAGAGAGCTTTGAGCTTTGAAAGAGAAATATTTGGTGAATTGAAGAGGGACCTTCGCTGTCTAGAAGATGCCTACAGGCAGGTCCGGGTAGAGAGCCAGTATTGGGAAAAACGCTTCCTAGAGTTGATTGGAAAGATTGAAGATCAAGAGGTCATTAAAGAGCTTAAGGATGAGATACAGCTGTGGAAGAACAAATTTTCAAAGTTGTCGGAGCTAGCCAGTCAGGCCATGTTAGGGGTCCCCAAGAACCTAAGATTAGCTGAGGCTGAGATGCATTTCTTCAACACCCCGCCTGAAGTGTATCAGTTTGTGAAATACTGCAGAGCGTTGATCACAGAATTCAAAGAGCAATCTCAAGGTGCAAGTGTAAGCAAGAAGAGGAAGAGAGTTGGGGAGCTTAGAGCTATTTGTATTTGAGTTGCCTATTTGTATTTTTCGATTTAAGAGTTTATTTCGAGCTTTGTATTCAAGAATATTGTACTGTTCTTTTTATGAACATTGTATTGTCTTTTCCCTTTAATGAAAATTGGTGAAGCTTTGAAATCTTGATGAATGAAGTGTGCTATTTCGATTCCTTGTTTACTTCAATTCGTAAATCAAAAAGTTTACGCGCGTATGACAAGGCAAGGTATCCCGCGGTTCCCGGCATCAAGCAAACATTGTGCATGCATTCATACATTCATTCATAAATTTATTTTGTTTCTTATGCAATAAATGTCTAAATAAGCGAAAAAGGCACGCTGGTTCTCCGTCACCGATACTTCACTGATTGAGAAGCCAAGTGATGGCTCACTACGAGAACATCCGGAGGTTGAAATTGAGAGTAACCCGAGCGAGGAAGACATAGGTGTACAAATTCTGAATCCTGAGCAGCTGGCTCAGGAAAACCAGACTCTGAAGGATAAGATGGGTACAATGGAGGCCTGTGTCCATGAAATGATGGTAATGCCGCAAGGTTTGAAGAGTGGGACAAGTCTTTGGCCGTCGCCGTAGTGGGTCCGAGATGGGGTCACTTCTTTCGCCCCCCCCTCCGGTTTCGTGAATCGCTGCAACCACAGTTCCTCGGGATGCGGGGGTCGGTCATCCGTGTTCGCTCGAGAAATGAATGTGTCAAACCAAGACCGCATTGAGAGATACCCTTGGGGTATGCTCGCCTGGATACCCGCCACAACAGTTAGACCTACTCCCGTTGGTATAGCCGCACCTAATCAAATCACCGTCACCATACTGGGGAATGCAGGAGGATCCCGAGAATCGAGGCTCCTATCCTCATGCCATGCACAATTCCACGCCGGGGGTTCACGGCCACGACCTCAAAATGTTCCTCGGCCCGGGAGGAGGGTATTACTATAGCATGGGAGTCACCCCGGGGGCACGCGTTTGAGGGGGCTCACCAAATGATCCGATCCGAGCACTTGAAGAAAGAGTGAGAGCTATGGAGGTGCGGTGTTAGAGCCAAAGAAGCCCGTGAGCTATGCCTAGTCCCCGATTTGGTTCTACCACCAAAATTCAAAGCTCCGGAGGTGGACAAGTACAGAGGATCGGCTGCCTGAGAGAGCCATATTACAATGTTCGTCCAGAAAAATGGGTCCCTATGCCAATGATGACAAATTGCGATTTCTTGCCTCGCAGCAGTTTGGTGGGAGCTCCTCCGGATTGGTATATGAAGTTGCAATCCTCCGAAATCCATTGTTGGAAGGATTTGTCGAAGCTTTCATGAGACAAAGTATAAATACAACATGGACATGGCTCGAGATAGTCGTGATTGCAAAGCACATGAGTAAGGGTGAAAAGGAGACTTTCAAAGAGTATGCTCAAAAATGGCGAAGCACACCTGCCCTGAGTTCAACCTCCTTTGGTGAGAAAGAGATGGTGTACATGTTCTGGAAACTCTGCAAAGAATCTATTATGACAGTGATCACAAGTGTCTCAACCAGTTTCTCGACATGATAGTCTTGGGGAAAGACTTGAACATGGCCTTGAAGCGGGAAGATTTGAATCACCTCGTGAATGAGGAGCTCGGTGGGTCCAACAACGGAAGAAGTACCAGCCCCATTTCCACAAAAAGAAAGAGGAGAAACTAATGTCATCTCGGGGAAATTCATCTTTTGGTACTCCTCCACCCCAAACTATTCCATTCTCTCGCTCCGGTGCCATCTCTCGTGGCGTAGAGCAGTCCCAAGACTCAAGGTTATCGGTTCAAGAAGCGGACCATTTTGATCCAATCCGTTGACATATCTCGAAATTTGTTTAATCACTTGACCTCCAATAATCGATCAACACTCGACCCATGAAAGTAGTTCACCACCATTTCCCGGAGGATACAATGCTAATGCCACTGCAGTTTCCACAGCGCGGGTCGGTCATTTGTGGAAGATTGTAAAGCCTTTAAGCATGTGGTGCAAGATTTGATAGATCTTTGGTGGATATCGTTTAAACAGAACCGCCCAAATACAACAATCAATCCATTACAGTCACGAGGAACGACTACCAATGCTATAGAAAGTCTTTGTTGGCAAGTTCTTTGAAAAAAGTACAAGAGATCAAGACTCCTCTAAGTGTCATTTATCTTTGAGTTATCCGGGCCAAGGTTGTTAAAAAAGGGTGTTGCCACGAAGAAGGGTGTGCTGACTCTCTGTGTGGGGGAGGTTGTGAAACTTTCAAGATGATCCTACAAGACCTGATGGATCGGTATGTGGTCCAGATAGGAACCTACGGTATGGAAGATGAAGTGTGGACCCTATATTGACAGTGGTAGAGAGGCAAAAAGCCAAGTGAAAGTCGCACAGTCGCTGCTATGAGATCGGTTCAAGCACAGGCCCGACCAAGAGCCAATGAAGACATACGGTTCCTTTCTCCTGCAAGGAAGAGATCAGTGAAGAGGTAACAGTGGTGCCTACAAAAGAAAGATGTTGGGGCACTCTAGGAGAGCCCAGCGGAAAGTTTGATTACTTGGTCAGATATGATGCTCCGGCGAGCGCTCAAATCCGAATAGAAGATATCCAGCCTACAGGGTGGGATGAAGAAGATGAGCAGCACAACCAAGTGGTTGTCCCCATGGCAAAAGAGGGATGTTGGGACACTCTAGGAGAGCCCAGTGGAAAGTTTGATTACTTGGTCAGATATGATGCTCCCGAAAGTGCTCTAATCCGAATAGAAGATATCCATTGCTTTGGATGGGGTGAGAGGTAGATGAGCAGTACGACCAAGTGGTTGTCATCATGGATAGTTCCGAATCTGGAGAAGTGTGGACACTGTACCCTGACAATGATAGAGGAATCAGAAAGCCCATTGAGATTCCTTATGATTTCAATCCTAGGCTGGTGCGAGCAAATGCTCACCAATAGTGATTGAGGTACCCACTCCGTTTCGTTATGAGTCAAATAAAGCGGTTCCTGGAAGTACACGCGCGAGAATGCTCTCCAAATGCTACCACTTTGTGACCAACATAGCAGGATCAAGTGGGATCACAAGGAGTGGAAGGGTGTATGCTCAGGAAACCCTCGGACGGAAGCATATAGGGAGGTGAACAGAGAGGCGCAAAGATAAAGGAAAAGAGCGAGAGGTTGCTCGAGAAAAAGTAAAGGAAAAAGAAGCGGATGAATTCACGAAGATTATCCGGCAAAGTGATTACTGAGGTGGTTGACCGGTTGAAACAGACGCCATCAAAGGTATCCATGCTTTCACCTTCGCCGCTCGATTCGAAGCACGAAGCGCCACGATGAAAGTGCTCAGTGAGGCTCATGTTGCAGAGGACATCTCGGTGAATCAATTTGATGGAATTGTCGGGAATGTGGTGGCTGCAAATCACCTAACATTTGCTGATGATGAGTTACCTTCGAGCGGAAAAGAACACAATCAAGCTCTTCATATCTCAGTAAAGTGTGGGGACTATGTGCTGGCCAGAGTACTGATTGACAACGGGTCTTCACTGAACGTAATGCCAAAGTCAACCATGGACAAGTTAGATGTTGATTGCTCCTACATGAAACCAAGTTCAACGCTAGTGCGAGCATTTGATGGGTCCAAAAAGGAAGTGCTAGGAGAAATGGAATTTCCTATCCAGATTGGTCCTGAAGTTTTCTGTATCAATTTCCAAATCATGGACATCACCTCCTCATATAGTACATCGCTAGGAAGACCCTGGATCCACATGGCTGGGGCAATTCCTTCTTCTCTACACCAACGGGTCAAATTCATGGTGGATGACAAGGTGGTCGTAGTATTCGGTGAGGAAGAGACTCTGGTTAATAAGCCATCAGAGTTCAAATATGTAGAAGCCACCAAGAGTCGTTGGAAGCTTGACTTTTGATCTTTGGAGATTGCCAATGCGGTGTTTGGGAAGACCAAAGAGGAGGAGATGGTTGCCAAAATTATGATAGCCCAAGGGTACAAGGTGGTTTCGGCTTGGGAAAAGGCGGTCAAGCGGATTCTAGCTCCTATCCAGCGAAGGAAAACAAAGACCGTTGCGGGCTAGGGTACACCCAAGTGAGGAGGAAAGGCGGATAAGGGCGGATGAGCGAAAGCGCGGTGGTTGGCCAAATCTGCAGGCGAAGATCCATGGCCCCAGAGGATCCCAATTTGCGACATTAGTCGAGTTTTGTAGTCTTGGCTTGTGGGATCCCAATCAAGTTCTTTGTCATCGAGATGTTTCGAATCGAAGAAAGCGAGGCGAGTGCAGTTCGTCGTTGCGGTATCGGTGAAGAATTAAAGAATTGGAAGACTGCTGATTCTCCTGTGACTCTTAATTTAAAGTAATCATTTGTAATGCAACCCTGTGGCTCTGCCCAAGGCCATAGGACCAGTTGTTAGGGGCACACGTGTTTTTATTTTCAAAATCATCATCATCAATAAAAACGTTTGTTTTGAATTCCTCAATCAATAAAAATCAATTTCTCTTCATTGCATGAGTCTTTTTCTGCTTTATTTGTCTGTTTGCTTTCTTGTTTCGCCTTTCATTCTCGCTTTTAAGCCCGGCAAAAATGCAGATCCACAGCAATGGTCTCTGAAAATGACAGTGTCGACAGTCCACCTTTTGACTTTGATCACCCCGTCAATCAGGCTGAGGGGGATGTTGAAGAAGACTGGGAAACTCCTCCAGAACTTTTGAGGTTAATGAAACAAGAAGAAAGGGTAATCCAGCCGCACGAAGAATCTACTGAAGTGATCAACTTGGGTACAGCTGAGGATAAGAAAGAGGTCAAAGTAGGCACCACCATGAATGAAGAAGACCGCATAAAGTTAGTTCAGTTGTTGCGTGATTACGTGGATGTGTTTGCATGGTCATATCAGGATATGCCTGGGTTGGACACCGACATTGTGGTACACAAGCTACCAGTCAAGCCCGAATGCCCACCTGTCAAACAGAAATTGAGGAGGATGAAACCAGAGATGTCCTCAAAATCGGAGACAAAGTGAAGAAGCAATTCGATGCAAGGATTCTGGCAGTGGCCAAATACCCGCAATGGGTTGCCAACATTGTCCCAGTTCCCAAAAAGGATGGGAAGGTCAGAATGTGTGTCGATTACCGGGATCTGAATCGTGCTAGCCCTAAGGACGACTTCCCTTTGCCTCACATTGATGTTTTAGTGGGCGATCTGACTCAACACTCGTTATTTTCCTTCATGGATGGATACTCGGGATATAATCGGATCAAAATGGACCACGAGGACATGGAAAAGACAACTTTCATAACACTTTGGGAACGATACATTATAAGGTCATGCCATTCGGATTGAAGAATCTTTGTCGCGCAACCTATCGAGAGGGCCATGGTTACCTTATTCCATGATATGATGCATAAAGAGATTGAAGTTTATGTTGATGACATGATCGCAAAATCTAAAACCGAGCGAGGAACATATTGTCAATCTGCAGAAGCTCTTTGAGCGGTTGAGAAAATATAAACTCAAGCTAAACCCGACCAAGTGCACGTTTGGGGTGAGGTCGGGGAAGTTGTTAGGCTTCATTGTCAGCCAAAAGGGAATTGAGGTGGATCCAGACAAAGTAAAAGCCATCCTCGAAATGCCAGTGCCTGAAACGGAGAAAGAAATCCGTGGTTTCCTCGGAAGGTTGAATTACATCTCTCGATTCATCTTCCAGTTGACTGCTACTTGTGAGCCAATCTTCAAATTGCTATGCAAAAGTCAAGAGCCGAAGTGGAATGATCAGTGTCAAGCAGCCTTCGAGAAAATCAAGGTGTACTTGCAAAATCCACCAGTCTTAATGCCACTGTGGCGTGCAAAGCCGCTCATCTTATACCTTACAGTGCTAGACAATTCAATGGGCTGTGTGTTGGGTCAGCATGATGAATCCGGAAAAAGGGAGCATGCAATATACTATCTAAGCAAAAAGTTCACCGACTGTGAGACAAGGTATTCTATGCTGGAGAAGACCTGTTGTGCTTTAGTTTGGGTCGCTCATCGCTTTCTGGCGATACATGTTGAGTCATACAACTTGGTTGGTATCAAAAATGGATCCAATCAAGTACATATTTGAGAAGCCAGCTCTCACAGGACGAATTGCCCGGTGGCAGATGCAATTATCAGAATACGATATCCTGTATGTCACACAAAAGGCAGTTAAAGGTAGTGCACTCGTTGAATATTTGGCGTGTCACCGATTCAGATTACCACCAATGCGCATGATTTTCCCGATGAAGACATCATGGCACTATTCGACGAGGAAGTCCCACGAAAGTGAAAGATGGAGAATGATATTTGATGGTGCGTCAAATGTGTGGGGACACGGGAGTCAGGCGTGTTAATCTCCACGATAATCGCTTTGTTCGATCCATCGCCAGATTGAGCTTCTATGTCACAAATAACATAGCAGAATATGAGGCATGCATCCTAGGCATTCAGGCAGCCCTCGAATGGAAGGTTAAAAGGCTTGATGTGTATGGCGATTCAACTTTGGTTGTTCATCAGGTGAAAGGCGATTGAGAGACCAGAGGTCCCAAATTAATCCCCTACTGCAACTATGTGTTGAACCAAGGTCAAACACTCTTTGTTTTTATGATAACAAATTACAATTTGTTTACTAATGGTTATAGTTGAACCAAAGCACGAGGCATGAACCAAGTCACGAGGACATGAACCAAGACGCTTGACATGATATCTTAAAGTGTAGCGATTCGGAGAGGAGAAGCTACTAATGCGTTCAAGACTTATGTGTTATATTGCTTTGCATAAGACGCGTGTAAGATCCCGTCACTTAAGCTTTATGACTTTTGTAGTTGAGAGATGATCTTTTAAAATAGAACTGTTGTGTTAAAAATCTTCTATGTTAAAGAAAAGTTTTGAATCATGATTTGTTGTTTTTTTATAAAGAAACTTGATTCATAGCTTAATGTTTTAAAAGAATTTGTTTTTGAAGTAAAGAATGATTCTTGATTTGGTAAATTAAGCTAGAAATCGATTTCCACTTATTTCTAAAGCCAAAAATCGATTTCCTCTTGCTTTTTAAAGTCAAGAATCGATTTCCCTCTTGCTTTTCAAGCTAGAAATCGATTTCCCCCTTGTTTAAAGGCTAGAAATCGATTTCCCCTTGTAAGTCTAAATCCAACAATCGATTCATAGCTTGCTTGTTTTTAAAAGAACTTGTTTTGGAAAGAAAACAATCGATTGATGACCTTGTGTTATTAAAGAAGCAAATCGATTATTGACTCCTTTTCTAGAGCTAGAAATCGATTTGGGGCTTCCTCCCTTAAAGAGGAAAATCGATTTCTTGCCTGCTTCTTTTAAGAAAACAATCGATTTGTTACTTATGTTTTATACGCAATCAATCGATTTCTCACTTATAACAACATGATGTTAAGATTTGTTTCAACGGTCATATTTTTTCAATCCCTATAAATAGGACATAGGGTTTTCACGATAAAAGACACAACCCACATATCAAAAAGAAAAGAAAAGAACGAGAACTCTCACGGTAACATTCATCTTTTTACGTTCTTCATCTAGGGTTTCAAATCTCTCATCTCTCTCAACTACATATTGTTATATTGCTTGAGTGATTGGATCCTAGTTTATACTTGTAATCTTTTATACTTATTGGTTGTTGTGAAATCTGGGAAGCTTTCTTGGGTAGTTCAATCGGGAGATTGAATTGTAGCGAAAATCCTTAGCGGGAGCTTGGGTTCTCAATTTGGGGAAAATTGAGATTGGTGTGTAGCTATAGGGAAGTTGCTTGCTTGTAAGACATTGAAGAAGTATCTTCTCATATAGTGGTGATTACCAAAGTCCAAAGGTTGCAAAGCCGGAGGCCGAGGAGTAGGGCTTTTATCCCGAACCTCGCTAAAATCACGGTGTACTTCTTTCCCTTATCTTTACTTTGCATTTTCTTTATAATTGTTAACTGTCATTGTAGTTGATATTATCACGCTTAAACTTCAATATCACTGGAATTGTTTCTGCCATTGTTATAGCTTGCTTAGGTGTTGCATATAGTTTAAATCTTATTTTCCGCATGTGATTTTAACTTGCATCGTTAATATTTCGAAAATAAAAAAGATTTCATTTTTAAAATATAACCTTATTCACCCCCCCTCTAAGGTTATCATATAGTCCAACAATTGGTATCAAAGCTAGAAATTGCATATAGAGCTTAACATCTCGCAATTTTTGATTATGGGTTCTTTTATGAAAGAGGATGTCCTTCAATAGGCCACCCTGTTCGATGGGACTAACTATGACTATTGGAGTAGTCGAATGAAATGTCATGTGCAAAGCTATAGATTTCACTTTATGGAGGATCATTGTTGATGGACCACTCACGCCTATGAGAATCAAGATTACTAAACCTGGTGTTGCTGCTGAGGAGATACTACCAAATCTCAAGCCACTCGTACAGCTGAGGAAGTACCTATAGAAGACATTTATTCCATTGATTTGAGTGAGTGAGAAAGTCCGAACTAGAAAAATATCTCTCAATGCCAAAGCAATGAATATTCTTCACCTATCTCTATGTGAAGAAGAATATGGAAGGGTGAAAGGATGTCAAGCAAAGAAAGGAAATTTGGGACTGTCTGGAAGCAACACATGTTGAGTGCGAGTCAAGTGAAGGATACAAAGATTAGAGTTCTCACTTACGAGTATGAAGCTTTCAAGATGAAGGAAGGTGAATCATTGCGACTATGCACGGAGATTGAACACGATAGTGAATAACTTGAGAGCACTTGGGAAGAAGTATTCAACGAAGGATTTGAATGGGAAGATTCTTGCATCATTGACTAGTGAGTTCTTTCCCAAGACTTGTGCTATTTGAAGCCAAAGATATTGGCACTTTACCTCAAGAAGACTTGATTGGGTCACTTCTTGCATTTGAGGTGGTGTTGGCGCTAAGAAGACTCAAGAAAAGAAGCGGTCAAAGAAAGGAAGTCTCTTGCTCTTCTGCTTTGCCAAGACTCCTAAGATGGCAAAGAAAGAGGTTGAGTCGATGAAGAATATGATGATGAAGACATGGCTATGTTCGCCAAGAAATTCAAAAAATTCATGAAACTCAACAAGCTTAGGAAGGGTGACTATTCAAAGAAATCCGGATACACAAAAGGAGATAGTCATGAGAAAGGAGACAACCAACCAAGATGTTTTGAATGCAACAAACCGGTCATCTCAAGGTTAATTGTCCAAAACTTAAGAACAAATACCCAAAGAAGAAAGCAATGAAGGCGACATGGGATGACACAGAAGCGAGGGTGAAAGCGAGAAGAAGAAGAGGAAGTTGCTAACGTTGTTGGTCTTGCGATTACTCTCCGATGATACATGGGACAATCTCAAAGTGATGGATGATGGCCCGATGATGAAGTGATTGCTTCAAAGCTTGCGTGTCTCATGGCGAGTGACTCAACTAAGGTAACAAATTCTAATCCTTCTTTTTCTGATTCTGATGATTCTTGTGATGATGATAGTAGTTGTCAAAATGTGAGTGAGGCTTTTGAGGCTCTTTATATTGAACATGAAAATCTTTTGATAAAAACTATGAATTTGAAAAAGAGCAACAAAAGCATGTCTACTCAAATCGAGGCGCTTGAGAATGAGATAGCTAGATTGAAAAAGGAGCTACAAAATGCCAAACCTTTCAACCTTGAATTTCTAGAGCTTAAACAAATTTTTGAAAAAATCAAGATCGAAAATGAAAATTTAAAAGATTCTTTAAAAAGGTTTGAGGTTGGTGAAAATACCTTGACCAAGTTACTTAACTCTCAACATGAATATGTTGATAGGAGAGGTATTGGTTATAAAGGTGAGTCCAGCTCCCCAAATTTAAAAAGGGATATGGTATTTGTGTAGTGCTTCTTCAAGTAAGACACGTAATTCATTCTCTTGCACTTATTGTCAAAAGGAAATCATAATTCTCTTAGATGTCCTATTCGCAAACTATGTGAGCTTGGCAATCTTATACCGCTTGCAAGAAACCAAGGTGGATTGTGAAAACAAACCCTCGAGAACTAACCTCCATGGACCCAACCAAATTTGGGTACCTCGCACTAGTGTTTAATTTTTCCTTTGTAGGTGCGTAGACTATCCAAAAAGGGAAATGTATGGATGGTTGACAGTGGGTGCTCAAGGCATATGGTGGTGATGCTTCACTATTCTTGAAGTTAAGCAACAAGGCTAGTGGATCTGTGAAGTTTCCCAATAATGAAAGCGCTTTCGTGTAATAGGTAAAGGTTGTGTGGGTAAGGAAAACACAATCAAAATTAGAAATGCTTTACTAGTTGATGGTGTTAAATTTAATTTACTAAGTGTAAGTCAACTATGTGATAATGACTTTGATGTTTATTTCTCAAAAGATAAATGTCTTATTGTGCATGAAGCTTCTAACTTTCACATTGTCGGTTTTCGTGAAAACAATGTTTATTATGTTGATTTTGACTTTGTTGGTGATGATATTGTATGCATGCCTTCTTTACTTGATGATGTGGATGTGTGGCATAGGCGCTTAGGACATGCTAGTATGGAACTTCTATCTAAATTATGTGCAAATGAACATGTTAGAGGTTTACCCAAACTTAAGTATGAAAAAGGTCAATTATGTGATGCATGTCAATTGGGAAAAATGCATAAAACTTCTTTCAAATCAAAACCTGTTATTTCTACCAAAAATGTGCTTGAATTGTTGCATCTTGATTTATTTGGTGAAATTGATGTTGTAAGTCTAGGAGGAGCCAAATATGTGTTTGTAATTGTTGATGATTATTCTAGATACACTTGGACTATTTTACTTGCTAATAAAAGTGATGCTTTCAACAAGTTTGCTAAGTTGTGCGAGTTCTGAGAATGAGAAAAACTTAGCTATCAAGGAAATTAGAAAGCGATCATGGAGGAGAATTCGAAAACTCATCATTCAAAACTTGGTGTGAAAAGCATGGTGTTGATCACAATTTCTCAGCTCCAAGGACTCCTCAACAAAACGGCGTGGTGGAAAGAAAAAACAGGACCATACAAGAGATGTGTAGAACAATGCTAAATGAGCACAATCTTCCTAAATATTTTTGGGGTCACGCAGTTGATACAGCATGTCATGTGCTAAATCGAGTCTATCTAAGGCCATCTCTCAACAAGACTCCTTATGAATTGTGGAATGGTAGAACTCCAAATATTTCATACTTCAAAGTTTTTGGAAGTAAGTGCTACATTTTAAATACAAAGGATAAGTTGGGTAAGTTTGATGCAAAATCAACGGAAGGTATTTTTATGGGTTATTCTAGTCATAGTAAAGCTTACATCGTTTACAATAAAGTTGATAAATGTTTGCAAGAATCTATTCATGTTTCTTTTGATGAGACTAACCCCTTTGCAAAGAAAGTTGATGATGAGGATGAGGTAGTTGAAGTGGTCAAAAGAAGAATGCGAACCTAATAGTGAAAGTATCAAAGAAAAGGAGATGCAAGCGAGAACCTCAAGAAAGCAGTTGAATTGGGCGAGAACCCCAAGACACGGCGATCATCTCTATGGGAGAACGCATGATGCCTTGCCTAAAGCTTGGAAATCAGTTCGAGATCATCCCATGGAGCAAATTATTGGTAGTCCATCAAAGGGGGTAACAACTCGTTCTTCTCTAAATCTTTTATGCTTTCATAGTGCCTTTGTCTCTCAAACAGTTCCAGTAACATAAAAGAAGCTCTAGGTGATCCGAATGGGTTGTGTCAATGCAAAAGAACTCGAACAATTTGAGCGAAACAAAGTTTGGCATTTAGTCGAAAAACACATTGATAGAACTATTATTGGAACTAAATGGGTTTTTCGCAACAAACTTGATGAAAATGGTGTTATTTTATTAAACAAAAGTCGTTTAGTTGTTCAAGGTTATAATCAAATTGAAGGGGTGGATTTTGAAGAAACTATTGCTCCAGTGGCTAGGTTGGAATCCATTCGTATTATACTAGCCTTTGCTAGTCACATGGATTTCAAACTACACCAAATGGATGTCAAAAGTGCCTTCCTCAACGGATTTTTAGAAGAGGAAGTATATGTAAAACAACCCTGGTTTTGAAGATTTTGAAAATCCAAATCATGTTTTTAAACTTGACAAAGCCCTTTATGGATTGAAACAAGCCCCCAGAGCTTGGTATGAGAGATTAAGCAAACATTTAATTGCAAATGGTTTCAAGAAGGGTAAGATTGATTCTACCTTATTCCTTAAAACCAAAGGCAAACATCTCATTGTAGTTCAAATTTATGTTGATGATATTATATTTGGATCTACTAATGATGAATTGTGCAAGGAGTTTTTCGACATGATGACTAGTGAGTTTGAAATGAGCATGATGGGGAGTTAAACTTCTTTTTGGGACTTCAAGTGAAACAAATGAAAGATGGAATATTCATCGGTCAAAATAAGTTCTCAAAGGAGTTACTAAAGAAATTTGGCATGAGTGATGCAAAGGCAATTGGCACTCCAATGGCGATGCGACTAAATTGGACAAGGATGAACAAGGTAAGCCAGTAAATGAAACAATGTATCGAGGTATGATCGGTAGTCTTTTATATTTAAGCGCTTCCCGGCACGATATTATGTTTCTTTGTGTGCTGTGTGCTCGATTTCAAGCATGTCCAAAAGAATCACATTAAAAAAGTGTAAAGCAGATTCTTAGATATGTGAAGGGAACCACGGAGTTTGGATTGTGGTACCCAGAAATCGAGTCACTTTGATTTGGTTGGATTTTCGACGATCTTTGATTTTTCTTTGGTTGTACCTTAGATAGAAAAAGCACTAGTGGAAACTGTCATTTCTTAGGACCTTGTTTAACTTCACGGTCTAGTAAAAAGCGAGCAGTGTTGCTTTGTCCACCATTGAAGCCGAATATGTGGCGGTTGGAAATTGCGTTGCACAAGTTTTGTGGATGAAAGCAGGACTTTGGAGGATTTTGGTTTGTTATATGAAAATGTACTGTTCTTTGTGATAATACTAGTGCCATTAACATTGCTAAGAACCCCATCCAACACTCTAGAACTAAGCATATAGAGATAAGACATCATTTCATTAGAGACCATGTTTCTAGGGGGGAGCATAGCATTAAAATTTGTAGGCACCGATGACCAACTAGCAGACATCTTCACAAAACCACTAGCCGAAGCTCAATTTTGTAAGATCAGGGAGAGAGCTCGGTATGCTTGATTTTGCTAGCTTTGTGATTATATGATGTATTTTTGAGGTGCTATGTGCTGTCATCTTATATGCTATATGTCTTGTGTGTCTTCCCTCCTTTTGATGAAAACAAAGGGGAGAAAAGTCTTGTTGTCTTCTTTGCTTGTTTATTTAGCTCACTATGTTTGGTTCTCTTGCGTGTAAGTTGTTTATTTTCTTGATGCTTATGCTTAGGGGAGCTTATGTCGTTATTTCTTGTTTATTGCCTCCCTATGCATAAGGTAATTTGTTATCATCAAAAAGGGGGAGTTTGTTGAACCAAGGTCAAACACTCTTTGTTTTTATGATAACAAATTACAATTTGTTTACTAATGGTTATAGTTGAACCAAAGCACAGGCATGAACCAAAGTACAGGACATGAACCAAGACGCTTGACATGATATCTTAAAGTGTAGCAGTTCAGAGGAGAAGCTACTAATGCGTTCAAGACTTATGTGTTATATTGCTTTGCATAAGACGCGTGTAAGATCCCGTCACTTAAGCTTTATGACTTTTGTAGTTGAGAGATGATCTTTTAAAATAGAACTGTTGTGTTAAAAATCTTCTATGTTAAAGAAAAGTTTTGAATCATGATTTGTTGTTTTTTTAAAGAAACTTGATTCATAGCTTAATGTTTTAAAAGAATTTGTTTTTGAAGTAAAGAATGATTCTTGATTTGGTAAATTAAGCTAGAAATCGATTTCCACTTATTTCTAAAGCCAAAAATCGATTTCCTCTTGCTTTTTAAAGTCAAGAATCGATTTCCCTCTTGCTTTTCAAGCTAGAAATCGATTTCCCCCTTGTTTAAAGGCTAGAAATCGATTTCCCCTTGTAAGTCTAAATCCAACAATCGATTCATAGCTTGCTTGTTTTTAAAAGAACTTGTTTTGGAAAGAAAACAATCGATTGATGACCTTGTGTTATTAAAGAAGCAAATCGATTATTGACTCCTTTTCTAGAGCTAGAAATCGATTTGGGGCTTCCTCCTTAAAGAGGAAAATCGATTTCTTGCCTGCTTCTTTTAAGAAAACAATCGATTTGTTACTTATGTTTTATACGCAATCAATCGATTTCTCACTTATAACAAGATTTGTTTCAACGGTCATATTTTTTCAATCCCTATAAATAGGACATAGGGTTTTCACGATAAAAAGACACAACCCACATATCAAAAAGAAAAGAAAAGAACGAGAACTCTCACAGTAACATTCATCTTTTTACGTTCTTCATCTAGGGTTTCAAATCTCTCATCTCTCTCAACTACATATTGTTATATTGCTTGAGTGATTGGATCCTAGTTTATACTTGTAATCTTTTATACTTATTGGTTGTTGTGAAATCCTGGGAAGCTTTCTTGGGTAGTTCAATCGGGAGATTGAATTGTAGCGAAAATCCTTAGCGGGAGCTTGGGTTCTCAATTTGGGGAAAATTGAGATTGGTGTGGTAGCTATAGGGAAGTTGCTTGCTTGTAAGACATTGAAGAAGTATCTTCTCATATAGTGGTGATTACCAAAGTCCAAAGGTTGCAAAGCCGGAGGCCGAGGAGTAGGGCTTTTATCCCGAACCTCGCTAAAATCACGGTGTACTTCTTTCCCTTATCTTTACTTTGCATTTTCTTTATAATTGTTAATCTTTGTCATTGTAGTTGATATTATCACGCTTAAACTTCAATATCACTGGAATTGTTTACGCCATTGTTATAGCTTGCTTAGGTGTTGCATATAGTTTAAATCTTATTTTCGCATGTGATTTTAACTTGCATCGTTAATATTTCGAAAATAAAAAAAGATTTCATTTTTAAAATATAACCTTATTCACCCCCCCCTCTAAGGTTATCATATAGTCCAACACTATGTTCAAGAGTTGATGAGGTCCTTTGATGAGATCACCTTCCAGCATATCCCTCGAGTTGAAAATCAGCTGGCCGATGCATTAGCAACATTGTCTTCTATGTTCAATGTTAGCTGTGACAAGAGCTTGACTAAGATCAGACCAAAGACCGGAGTTCGCGCGCGCATCACTCTTGCATGGCAATAGATGAAGAGCTCTCGACGAGAAGCCTTGGTATCATGACATCAAGCAAGACATCACTAATCGGGAATACCCACAGGGCATCGAGAGAATGACAAGAGAACTCTCAGAAGGTTGTCAAGGAATTTCTTCTTGAGTGGTGGAGTTCTTTACAAAAGAAACTACGATATGGTTCTCCTAAGGTGTGTTGCCAAAGAAGAAGTGAGAGAATCATGAGAGATGTGCATGAAGGCTCGTTCGGAACCCATTCAAGTGGGCACCCATGGCTAGAAAAATCTTAAGAGGCGGGTTATTACGGCTCGGATGGAATCGATGTTATAGCTTCGTAAGGAAATGCCACAAATGCCGGATCTATCGCGATCATATCCATGTGCCGCTTTGCCAAACTAAGTGTCTGATCGCATCTTGGCCGTTTTCCATGTGGGGCATGGGCGTCATAGGTCCAATTGAGCCCAAAGCGTCAAGCGGGCATCGCTTCATTACGGTTGCAATTGACTACTTTACCAAGTGGGTTGAAGCCGCTTCATACTCGATATAACCGATTCGGTGGTTGCTAAATTTGTGAAGAAAGATCGATTTGCCGATATGGTCTACACGACAAGATCATCACCGATATATGGCGGCAAAGAACTTGAACAACAAAATGATGAAGGACTTGTGCAAGGAATTCAAAATTGAGTACCATAATTCTCTCCCTATCGCCCAAAGATGAATGGGGCGGTTGAAGCGACCAACAAGAATATCAAGAAAATAGTGCGAGAAAATGGTGGTAACCTACAAGGATTGGCATGAGATGCTTCCCTTTGCTTTGCATGGCTCACCGATGCCAAGGCGCACATCGACCGGGCAACCCCTTTCTCCTTGGTGTATGGATCGAAGATACTTCCCATTGAGGTTGAGATACCCTCCTGCGCGGGTCTGATGGAAACTAAACCGGAGGAAGCGAGTGGAGTGCAGGCCCGTGCGGATCAACTAAACCTCATTGAAGAAAAAAGGGTTGCGACTTTGTGCCATGGGTATTTGTACCAACAGAGAATGAGAACCGCTTTCGGCAGAAAAAGTCGGCGCGTGAGTTCAATGAGGAGATTTAGTACTCAAAAAGATATCGCCTATTCAGAGTGACTCGAGGGAAGTGGGCACCCACTTATGACGGCCCGTATGTAGTCAAAAAGCCTTTTTCGGAGGAGCGCGATACTCACCAACATGGATGGCGAAGACCTCAAGAACCCAGTCAATTCGGACTCGGTGAAAGAAGTATTATGCCCGAAAGAAATAAAGCGAAAAAGAGAAAGACAAGCCAAGTAAGAATTAGCTCGCTAGGTTGAAAACCAGAAAGGCGGCTTAGGCAAAATCAGAGCGACCGGTGGATTGAAAACCCGCAAAAGGCGATCCGAGCAAAAATTAGGGTCGAGAAAACTTGAGCATGAAAAGTAAAGAAAGGCATACAACTCCCGAAGGCTTGAATGAGGAGTGATCAAGGTCAAGGACACAAATGTCGGCCAGATCGCCCTGCAGAGACGGACAAATGTAATCGATTTTCTCTTATTTTCGTGTCTTTTTGTAGTTTTAAAATTCTCAAATGTCTTTGAGCGATCGGCGTAACATTGCATGCGATCGGCTTCCACATCAATAAAGCTCAACTTTTCTCATGTCTTGATTATTGATATTTTCGCTTTTCTCGCTCAAAATAAGCGTTTTTATGATGATGGTGATCTTGAATCGTGAAACATGTGCATACATCATAGAGCATTATAAATCATTGCGAAATCTTTAAAAGTCATGGGAAATAAGCAAATTCCTAGAGATAATTAACCTTACAAAAAAGGTTGCATTCACAAACCGTTCGGATGGCGAACCGAGAGAGCAAGCGCGTGTTCGGTTCACAAGCCCGCGGCGATTTCCTCGGCCTTCGGTCGTCGTACGGGAGTATCGGAAGTCGGTTGAACGATAAAAATAAGCCTTGTCAAAAAGCAAAAATGAAGCGGTCGGAAAAAGAAAGGCGATCGAAAAGAAAAAACATGAAAAAACAAATAACGAGTAAAAGCAGTAGTGGTCGAAAACAATCGTAAAAGAATCAAAAACAAAGGAAAGCAGTCCACCACATGCATCATCACATCAAAATCATAGCATTGCATGCACTCGCATAACATACTCTCGCATAACATGCCTTTGCATAACATGCACCCATGCTTCATGCATCATTCCTTGCATCAGCCCGACATATGCACGGTACCTCAATTCAACGCGCCCGATGGCGGCCATCTCAATCGGCCTATCAGCGATTTGCGAATAATCCCTTCAGACCGTGGCGTCCCCTTCGGGACCAATGCGTCCCCCCTTCAGATCCCGTCGTTATCGAGCACAAGCGAATCATCGGACCCGAGTCCGCCGGTTTAGTTCAAATCAACGATCCAAGCGGCGACTTTGAACTCGACCTTCATCTCGCCAAGTCATCACGAGCATGACGGATCGGCCCTCGGACCTCGTGTCCTTCATCTCGCCAAGTCATCACGGAGCATGACGGATCGGCCCCCCAGACTTCGCGTCCTTCAGACTAGCTGTGCCAGTGTAAAGCATAGTGCAAGTCCATCAAGGTAAAATGTATCGGCCCCACAACTTGATACAGAACCTCGGGCCGCTCGAATAGGCCACCTTTGAGCCCAAGTGTTCCTTGAGCCCAAGTGTTCCTTCGAGAACCCAAGTGTTCCTTCAGAGCCCAAGTGCTCCTTGAGCCAAGTACTCTCCTTGAGCCGCAGACGCGCTCGTAACCCAAGTGTTCCTTCAGAGCGACAGCGCTCCTTCATTACCGCACTTTTGTCACTTTCTTCCCGACCCGGTGTTTCGCTTATCAAAGGATGGTACCTTCTTTCTCGTTTCTATTTATCGTTTTACTTCTTTGTTTACGCCACCCGAGGGTCGGCACCAATTTGTTTCCTGTTTTGTTAGCTTACTGAGGGTTAGCACCGCATTCATTACAGCCATTTTCTGGCTAGTATCCATTCACCCAAAAAAGAGAAAGAGGAAATTTCGGGTTTTTCCTTAAGTAGACAAAAATCGGTATAATTTCTGAATTCTTTATCTCTATTTTGCCTCGGAATATGTTTCGGCCAATTCATATTCCTTGTTAAAATCTAGATAAAGAGGGGCAGCTGTCATACCCCAATTTTGTCCGGCTTAGGTCAAAACCCTAATTTTCCCCAAAAAAAAGGAATAACCAGAGGAGTAAAGAGCATCATGCATTGCATTTAGGTTTCTAAAAGTCATTTCAAAGCTTCTAAAATCGTTTTTAAAGTGAGAATAATTTTTGGTCATTTTTCACAACAGGATGATTTTTCTCGTTAAAAATATGCATCCACAAAAAGTACATTTTATTCCATCCAAAATAATTTTTGTACAATTTTTGGAGAGAAACTCCTAGTCCAAAATAATTAAACATGCATTTTTCCTATTTTTAGTGAATAAAAAATGCCAAAAGACCATCAAAAATCCCCCAATTAATTAAGTGACAATTTTGATTGTCTAGAACAATTAGGGAGGCTATTTCATGGTGTCCAAAAATATGTAACATGTTTCAATAGGTGCATTTTCATTTTTACATGCCCAAAAGATTCAAAATTCAAAAAATAAAAGGAGGAAGTGCCTCAATAAGACAAAAGACCAAAATGAGCATTTTTTTTTATTTTTCTCTCCCACATTCAGCTGCTCATGCGCAGCTCTCTCTCCCTCTCTCTCTCTCAAGAAGCTTCTACACACCTCTTTTCTTACTCACCAAGATTTGATTTGATCCTATCCTCACTTTTGCCCATTTTGGTAAATTATTCCACACACTTACACTAACCTCTCCACCAACAAATGTCATCTTTCCCTTTTGATAACATTCCCTCACCATAATACCCTTAACCCTATCTTACAAGAGTCACCATTCCCAAATTAGATTTTTTTGTTCACAAATTTTCCTTTTTTCCTTCTTTTATGCGCCACCTTCACTCATCTCTCTCACACACTTGTGTTTTCTAAATACCCTTGATCCATGTGACTAACAATCCTAACCATCCATTCAAAATTAAAATCCAATCCTAGAGCCCAATCAAAGTAAAAGGACCTAAATACCCTAAAGCCTCAAAAATTCCTATAAATACCTCACACATTCACTCTTCACCAATCTTTGGCTATCACTCTCACCTTCAAGAAAAACCAAGCATCATACCTCTCCTCCTCTCCACCCTCTAGCCGAGACCCTCTCCTTCTTCCCCCTCTTCCATTCCTTCACCTTCATCCACCAAAACACCTTCAATCTACCTCTCACACCCTTAACCTTCTTTTCTCACTCAAGGAGTTCATCACACCCTCTTCATCTTCTTCCTTCCCTTGCAAGGCCGAAAGTTTCCTCTCATTTTCCTCTCCTCCATTTCTTCAATTTTCTCTTCCATCTTAGAGAAAAGGTAAAATCTATAACCCCTTTTGCATCATCTCCAAATATTTTGCATTGAAACTCATTTCTCTCCTCATTCCTTTCGCATAGCATCATCTTTACAATGTAGTTTGTTGTGGTTGAGGGTGAGATTTGTTGTCTCACCCTAAAATAAGTGGATTAGTGTTGTTTTCATGTTAATTTTTGAGTTTTCTTGTTAAATAAAATGGAGCAAGGTTTCGCATATACATGATCAAAATGTCTTCAAAATTGATTTTGTTGTTTCTTTGTTTAAATCTTGTTGTTGGTATTTTTCTTTAGTAAGTTGTTGAGGATTTGGCTCTATGATTCCTACTAGTGCCAAGTGCACTTTGATCTTAGTAGTGAAGAGAGCTAAAAATGACTCTTATTTAATATATTAGTTTATGTACTCATTAGTTCTTGTGTTTTAATTTACCTATTGTTTAGTTGTTGATGATCTTGCAAAGTGATTCCCACTAAGTACCTAGTGCTTTTGATTTAAAGTGGTGAAGATTGCAAGAAAGGATTCAATCTATTTCATAGTTTATATGTTTATGTGTTCTTGTGGTCTAGCTATATTGTTGTCTAGTTGTTGATGATCTTGCAAAGTGATTCCCCACTAAGTACCTAGTGCTTTTGATTTAAAGTGGTGAAGATTGCAAGAAAGGATTCAATCTATTTCATAGTTTGTATGTTTATGTGTTCTTATGGTCTAGCTATATTGTTGTTATTTGTTGATGATCTTGCAAAGTGATTCTCACTACATGCCTAGTGCATTTTATTCAAGTGGTGAAGATTGCAAGAAGGGATTCAACCTTGTATAAATTGTCATTCCATTCTCTACTTTATCTCTTAATAGTTCTTGTGAATTAATCATAGTTTTTGCTTAATGTTCAAAGTTTTCTTTGCATACTTGGTTTTGGCCATGGGCCCATCTCATTGAATAAAATTCTCCATTGCATGTTCTATAGTGTTGGGGTTTTGATTTTTGGTTTTGGTTCCTCATGTGTGTTCTTGGGATTAGGGTTTTAGGTTTTGAGGTTTAAGTTACTAGTTTGTTTTCTTGAACTTTTAGGTTGAATAAAAACATGCCTTGCTAGATACCTATTTGGCAATTTCATATGTTAGCTTAGATTTATGCCTCATGATGTTCTTGTGTGTTGGTATGGAACTTAGTTTGTCTCTCTTTTGCCATCATGTTTTTTACTAAAAAATGCAAAAACATTTTCTATTTTTATCATGTTCATCAACTCTTATTTTGTGCCTCTCCACTAAACATTTTGTCTCATTCAATTCCCCACACTTTGCATTCCATCATTTATGCCTACATGTTCATGCATTCATTTATGTCTATATCTCTCGCATTTTCATACTCTCTTAAATGCTCATGCATATATTAATATCATGTCTTGCATCTCATAAATTAAATGCTCATGCATATATTAATATCATGTTTCGCATTTCATAAATTAAATACTCATGCATTCAATAATGTTGTACTTTGCATTCCAACTCTTGCACTCATATGCTTGCATCATTGCGCATCCAATTGTTCATAGCAACTTGTGAATACTCTTATGATTGCCTCGCTTGTGTTCCAATGGTTGTTTTGGTTTTGACTTGAAAAAGGATTTGAAATATTACATTTCTTTTCAAGCTTGAAATCCCATGTTTTTTTTCTCAAATAAACTTAAGGCATTTTCCTAAATAAATCATTAACCATCACTCGAAGCCGTTGCTTGTTTGATCGTTAATGAGGAGTTATTAGTGATAGTCACTCGAAGCCTTTGCTTGTTTGACTATCATGAAAGCTCCCACACATTAAATAAACAACAACAAAAAAACAACTAATTCAAACTTCCAAAATAACACGAGCTATTAGCTCACCACCTTTTTCAAAACTATTTTCAAAAGAATAATACGACGTTGTCGCTTGTAATCACTCGAAGCCATTGCTTGTTTGATTACCCGTTGTCGCTTGAAATCTGGAAGGAAAGAACACGAGATGGGAGTTGTAGTCGGTGGAACCGAATCCGGAATCGGACTCAGAGGCGATTCCAAGTTGGACTGTGAAGTTTGGGACTTGGTCGCTGCTTGGGGGATGAAAACGCGTTGGAAGGGAAGGCTGGCTAGGTTTCGCTGGTCTGTGCGTTTTACCAGCCGAAGGAAGAAGAAGGGAACACGGGTCGGGTTGGTCCATGGGCTGGGAATGTTTGTTTTACCAACAGGGGGTGCAAGAATCAAGGGGAGGGCTGTATGCGAGTAAAAGAGCCCCAAAAATCCATTTTAACTCATTTTTAGAACTCAACCTCACTACCTCTTCTATTTTAACACCTTAATATCCCAAGATAATTTTCAAAATCAATATCATCTAAAATACCAATATTCATAAAATAAGGTAGTCAACTAAAATAATAATATTCCTAATACAAATATTCTAAATCGATAATTATATAATAAAAACCATATATTACCAAAATGTACTGTGAAAACATGGTTTAATATCATCTTAATAAATTTTAATAATTTTTACACACACAAAAGTATATAAAATTATTTAAAGTAAAATTAAATCATAATTACCAAGAAGCACTATATACCCCAAGGCTACTATTATATTCATGCATAAACAAAAACATACTAATACGAAAATTGGGGTGTTACACTTTGCTTGTTTGATCGCTAATGAGGAGTTATTAGTGGTAGTCACTCGAAGCCTCTGCTTGTTTGACTATTATGGAAGCTCCCACACCTTATTCAAACACAAACTAATTCAAATTTCAAAAATAACATGAGCTATTAGTGATAATTATCACCGATGCCCGCCCTTTTTCAAATCAATTTAAAAAAAAAGATAATAAAACGTTGTTACTTGTAATCACTCGAAGTCTTTGCTTGACTGGTTACCGGTTTCAACTCTTTTCTTTCAAGTTAGTAATGAATGCCACTCGAAGCCCTTGCTTGTTTGGTATTCGTGAACATTTGAGTCTTATTTCAAAAGCTCCAAAAAATTAAATAAGATAAAACACAAAAATATTTTCAAAACCAAAAGGCGAGAACTACGTAGCTTTGATCCCTCATCTCAGTGAGGGTACGTAGGAGCGGGTCACAGCCCGTCAAGCACCTTTTAAAAAAAAAATCTTTGTTTTGTTCCGCTTTTCAAAGATACCAAAAATATTCTTCCCCGTTTTTAATAAAACAATTTCTCAAATGAAATAAAAAGAAAAGGAAAGAAAAGAAAAGAAGTAGAACAAAACTCATTTCAAGTCAACTTTTCCTAAACCACACATCAAGTTAATGGTTCCCTTTCAGTAGAAAGGAGGTGCGGGATGCTAATACCTTCCCCGCACCGAACCTACATCTCTGAGTTTTCAAAAGACCATCCGCTTTTCCAAAAAAGGTTTTTTCAATGTTTTCCTAAATAAATATTGGTGGCGGCTCTACTATTTTTCACGTTGTCAAACGAGAAGTCCAAACCGGATTTTTCGGGGCGCAACAAGTAGTCGTTAGGGTTATGTGGATTGGCATGCAAGCCAACACGTGTTGTGTTTAGCCCTAACAGCGCATCATTCTTTCTTTTAAGCATAATTTCCCACTAATCTGATGAGTTGGCAAGTGAACATTGTCATTCAAGCTTTTTCTTCATTTTGCTAAGATAGGAACCTCAGAGTGGGAAGTGTGTCAACATTAGGTGTGGAAACACTAGCAACTCTGTTGTCCTGTTTTTCTACAAAACACACAAAACATTAAATTGCACAAATTAATGATATTAACTATTTAAACTGATGGGTTGCCTCCCTCAAGCGCTTGTTTTAAGAGTCTTACAGCCTGACTATCTCCTTGTGTTAGAGATTTTCAAAATGAGTGGTGATCTTATCTCTCTCTACATGTGCTCCATAATACATTTTTACTCTTTGGCCATTGACTTTGAAAGTGGTATTAGTGGCTACATCATAGAGATCAACTGCACCATGGGGGTAAATTTTGACTAGTTGGAATGGTCCTGACCGTCTTGACCTTATTTTCCAGGGAACAACTTCAACCTAGAATTATATAACAGAACCATTCCTCCTTGTTTAAGTTTTCTTCTTTGGATTTTCTCTTCATGCCATTATTTGGGTTTAGCCTTATAAATTTCTGTATTCTCATAAGAGAAATGCCTAAATTCCTCTAATTCATTTAGCTCAAAAAACCTTAGTTCTCCTGCCTTTTTGAGATCAAAATTTAACTTTTTGATAGCCCAATATGACTTGTTTTCTAATTCAACAGGGAGATGACATGCTTTGCCATAAACTAACCTATAGGGAGACATACCTAATGGATTTTTAAATGCAGTTCTATATGCCCATAATGCTTCATCTAAGTGTAAGGACCAATCTTTCCTATTTGGTCCAACCATTTTCTCAAGCATTCTTTTTATTTCCCTATTTGAAAGTTCAGGTTGTCCACTAGTTTGTGGGTGATAGGCAGTAGCAATCTTGTGTTTTACTCCATATTTTGCAAGAAGATTTTCAATGAGTTTATTGCAAAAATGTGAGCCTTCATCATTGATGATTGCTCTTGGAGTGCCAAACCTTGAAAAAATAATTCTTTGCAGAAATTTGCTAACTGATTTGGCATCATTATTTGGAAGTGCTACAGCCTCAACCCATTTGGACACATAGTCTACAGCTACCAAGATATACTCATTGCCAAAAGAAGGTGGAAAAGGACCCATTAAATCCATGCCCCAAACATCAAAAAGTTCTATTTCTAGAATGTTAGTCCTAGGCATTTCATGTCTATTAGATATATTACCACTTCTTTGACATTTATCACAGGTTTTAACCATATAATATGAATCTTTAAATAGAGTAGGCCAGAAATAACCTGATTGAAGTACCTTTGCTGTTGTTCTTTGACTTCCAAAGTGACCTCCATATGGTGCAGCATGACAATGCAGAAGCACTGCTTGTTGTTCTTCTTTAGGAATGCATTTTCTCATGATTTGATCTGGACATATCTTGAATAGATAAGGATCATCCCAATAGTATTGTTTTACTATGTGGAAGAATCTCCTTTTCTGTTGGTAGCTCATGTCAATTGGTACAACTTTGCTCACAAGGAAGTTTACTATGTCTGCATACATGGTGTAGATGCATGAGGTGTGGCCACACTGAGTGCAGAAACACTAGCTGCATTCATGGTAATTGCTAGCAATTTCTCATTAGGGAAACTTTCCTTGATTTCTTCATTTGTACCTTCATTCTCACTTTCAAGTCTAAAGAGATGATCAGCCACTTGGTTCTCCACTCCTTTCTTATCTCTAATCTCAAGATCAAATTCTTGAAGGAGGAGAACCCATCTAATTAGCCTTGGTTTTGCATCTTTTTTGGAAATTAGATACTTAATGGCAGAATGGTCAGTGTACACAATTACTTTGGTGCCAACCAAGTAGGATCTAAATTTCTCAAAAGCAAAAACCACTGCTAATAGTTCTTTCTCTGTTACAATGTAGTTCATTTGAGACTCAAGGAGTGTTTTGCTAGCATAATATATAGAATGAAACACTTTGTTATGTCTTTGCCCTATGACTGCTCCTACTGCAAAGTCACTAGCATCACATATGAGTTCAAAAGGCTTACTCCAGTCTGGAGTTACTACAATTGGTGCTGTCACCAATGCCTTTTTAAGTTTTTTAAAGGCTTCCATACAAGAATCATCAAAGTTAAAATGTACATCATGTTGCAAAAGCATACACAATGGTTTTGAGATTTTTGAAAAATCTTTGATAAATCTCCTATAGAATCCTGCATGTCCTAAAAATCTTCTAATCTCTTTGATTGTTGATGGAGGTGGTAGTTTCTCAATTACCTCAATCTTTGCCCTATCCACTTCAAGACCTTTTTTAGATATTTTATGACCAAGTGTCATACCCCAATTTTGTCCAGCTTAGGTCAAAACCCTAATTTTCCCCAAAAATAAATAAATAGAAGAGAAAATAGCATCATGCATTGCATTCAGGGTTCTAAAAGTTATTTCAAAGCTTCTAAAATCATTTTTGGAGTTGGAATGCGCTTTTTGGACAAACTAAGGTTTTTCAGTACAAAAGGGTATTTTAGTCATTTCGCAAATAAGGGACGATTCCTCAGGACAAGCCATTCAACATGCATTTCAAGGTATTAGAGGTCATTCCTAGGGTGAAAAGTCATTTTTGAAGTGAAAATGTGCTTTGGGCAAAGAACTAGGGTTTTTAGGGTGAAAGGGCATTTTGGTCATTTCACAATAAAAGCGGTTTCGTCCCAAAATCGCTGAGCAATCATCAATGAATTATTTGAGGAAGATTTGTGCTTAATTGTGATTTTTTGCGCATAAATATTAAACCTTTTGGCATGAAAATCAAATTTTTGAATAAAAGGGTAAAATGGTCATTTCCTTTGAGGTGAGGTCAACAAATCAATTTTGGGCCCAATTCCTAAGATATGACCCAAAAATATGGGACACATTTTCAATAGGTGCACTCTCATTTGCATGCCCAAAAATTCAAAATTCAAATAAAAAGTACAAAGTGTCCTCAATAAGACAAAAAGACAAAAAGAGAGGCAATTTTCCCCCATTTTTCCCCATTTTCGAATTCTCTCTCTTCCCTCATAGAGTTATGCCCTCTTTTGTAAATTACCCCACCCATTTACACTCACCTCTTCACAAGAAAACACAAAATTTCCTCTTTGGTAACATTCCATCTCAATTATACCCTTGACCCCACAATAAGACAAGTTTTTCACACAAACTCTCCCCTCACTTGTGTTTTCTCATTGCCCCTAATCCATGTGCATTGCAATCCTAGCCCTTCATTTAAATTCTATCTCAAATCTCAATGGTTTGCAAAAGCACAATGTCCTATATACCCTTAATTTTGCATCTCATATAAAACCCAAAAAATAAGAGACCATGAGGGGGACTCTCTCATTTTTACCCTAGCACACAATACTCTCCTCTCCTCCTCTCTCAAAACCAAAGCTACCTCTCCTCATCCTTTCTCCATTTTTTCAATTTTTCACCATCAAAACTTCAATATTCTTGATTCCTACACTAGTTCCACTTCTAATCTTGCATTATCATCAAACTTTCAACAATAATTCTTCAAGATCAAGAGATTTTCGTGGGTTTCAAGAAGAGGTTCAAGTGTTCTTGGTTTTTATTTGATCTTCTTCTTCATTTCTTTTGAAAGTTCTTAAGGTAAGCCTTAGATCTTTGTTTTTGTTCACTTTTACCATGTAAATTTCTCTTCTACTCCCAACTTCTTCTTGATTGCTTGTTGTTGTTTGCTTTGAGGATCCATTTCAAACATTATGACAAGGACATTGGGAGCCTTGGGTGTTTGAGATGGGTCCTTGGCCTTGAAGGAGTTTGTTTTTGTGCATGAATAATTTCCCTTGAATTTCCACACATTTTTCACTAAATTTCATGAAATAAAACCTCATTTTCCTTCAAAGATGTTTTCGCCATATAGTGTTTTTGGTTGTTCATGCATTTCTTTGACCATTTCTTGTGTTCAAGTTGAATAAAAAGGTGGACCTAGCCAACTATGCTCTTGGGTTCATAAGTAGAAATTAGGGTTTCTATTGTTCTTGCATTTCCTTTGATTTTGAGTTGAAATAAATGATGAAATGACAATTGTTTGAGCATCAAATGTATGAGTAGATCCTAGAGTTTATGTTCATATGCTCATTGAGGTGATTTGGTGGCAAGAACATGATGAAATTTGTGCTTGGTTTTGCCTTGCTATGCATTTGGCCAAGGGCCTCAATTTTTACCAATTTGTTGCTCATAAATTGTTGATTTGATCTTGTGTTTGTAAATACAAGTTGTGTAATTGTGTTTTCACTTTTCACTTTTAACCACTCACTTACTTTTTACTTTACCATTCATTAATTATTTACAAAAAACATAAAAACATTTTTGCTTTTTATTTACCTTTTACTCAAACATTTTTACCATATTCTTACTCTAACCTTTTACCACCTAATCAAACATTTTACCCCACCTCATTTAATTTTTACCACTTTGCATACCCTTTTTTACTTTACTACATTGCATCATTGGTTTTCACCCTTTTGCATTTCATTTATTTGCATCACTTGTATGACACATTCTTATGTTTGCACATTAGTACTTGCATACTTTCATATGCTCACATGTTCATACATTCATACATGCTTAGGCCTATTGCATTCTCTTACCCTCTCACATGCTCATGCATTCATTAATCCCATGTTTAGCATTCATTCACATGTTCATGCATACTCAAATGTTCATACCTTGCACAATAACTATGCTCATGCATTCATAGTCTTGTATGCTCAATCATTCATTCGTGCATAGTCTTGTATGCCTATTCATTCATGCATAGTCTTATATGATCATTCATTCATATCCTTGTATGCTCATGCATTTGCATATTTGCCTAATCATGCACACCATCGCTTGCATGTTCATTCATCTAAATAAGAATATTCTATGCCTATAATTAATTGTATCTATCTTGTTCATGATGCCATTTAAATGTCTTGACTTAATTGTGTGCAATTCCTCCCCCATGCATGTACTCTTATATGAAGACGTAAGCCTACTACTTGTGTAGCATAGAGTCATTAAGATAAATGCACCTCTCTCACACACACACACGCACAATTATTTTGAGAACTTTGTCTTGCATCTTTGATAATTGAATCCCTTGATTATATTGGCATGCTTAATCTTAGTTGATGAGTAACATGTTCATGATTGCTTGATTAGTTGAATATGTTTGAAGTTTGTAACCAATCATTGATAATAACTTCACCCTTTTCCCCCAAAATCTTTCAAACTCTTTTCTAATTAATGCAAGTTATAAGTGTGGCTACCTAAATCCACTTTTACTCATATCATGTTCAATATTCATTTTCAAAATAGTCATTCCAAGTTAACTCATTCGAACACTTGTGAACCTAAAACAAAACCAATTATCATTAATGATCACTCGCACTGTTGCCGTTTGGTTGTTAATGATAATCTCATTTTTAAAAGAGTTAGTAGTATGACCACTCTAAACCGTTGTTGTTTGGTCATCGCGAACGCTCAATCCAATTGCGAATTACTTTTATCACGACGTTCTCTCCAATTCAAACCAACGAAAACACTTTCCAAAAAAAAATCTTTTCAAACATCAAAATCAAAACTAATTATCACTAATGATCACTCGCGCCGTTGCCGTTTGATTGTGGGTGATAATTTCATTCCCGTGGGAGCTAGTAGTGTGGCCACTCTAAACTGTTGTTGTTTGGTCTTCAAAAACGCTCCCCTTCAATTGCGAAAACCTTTTCAATAATCGAAATAAAAACCGGTTGTCATCAATAGTCACTCGCGTCGTTGCCGTTTGATTGATAGTGATGATCGCATTTTCAAAAAGAGTCAGTAGTATGACCACTCTAAACCGTTGTTGTTTGGTCATCGCGAACGCTCAACCCCTTTGCGAAAAACTCTAAAAAAGATTAAAAAAGAAAAACCCTTTTCATGACAACCAAGAACTACGTAGCTTTGAATTCTCCATCGCACCAGGAGATACGTAGGAGCGAGAGGCCAACTCTCGTCAAGCGCCAAAAATAAAAAATTTCATTAGGTTTTCTCCTTCCCTTTTCTATAAAGAGGCAAATTTAAATATCTTCCAAATCAACACTTAAAACCACACGTTTAATTAAAGGTTCCCTTTCGATAGAAAGGAGACGTGGGGTGCTAATACCTTCCCCATGCCTAACCGACCCCCGAACCCAAATTTTCCGGTTTCTAAAAGGCCACTCGCTTTCCAAAAAGGTTTTCTTCAATATTTTCCTTATAAAAAATATTGGTGGCGACTTCATTGTTTTAAAACGTTGTAAACGAAGAAAGATCCCCTCAGGGACTTTTTCGGGCGCAACAGCTGGCGACTTCACTGGGGACTTTTCTTTTTTAAGTGGGTCAAGCCTAATTAATTAAATGTGTGGTTTAATGTGCTATCGATTTGATTTGGACACTTTGTTTGCTTCTATCCATTTTCGGTTTCCTTTTCTTATCATGTTGTATGCATGTGCATTGGTTTTCTCTTCTTCCATGTTTGTTTTTCCTTCTTCTTTGCTTATGTGCTTATTACCCTCACGCATCTCCCCCCATCTTGTTATGATCCTCTCTTCTTGGCTCCCTTTCTTGAGGTAAGCAATGCACTTGATTGTTGTTGAAACCCTAGGCTAGCTTATTTGATATTGAACCCTAGTGTAGACAACATGTTATTATTTGCTATTGTCTGGACTGTTCTGGGTTTTCCTTCGCAGGTGGGGATATATGTGGTTAGTTTTAGGTGGTATGTCCTCGCTACACACACTCACACCTTATGCGTATTGTGCTTTGAGAGGGGCCTAAAACCCAAGGTCTGACAAAACTTAGGAGAGTGGAAACGAGTAGTGACTGGCAATTGGACTGTTGTCCTTCTGACTCTCACGAAAGTTTCAGCCAGAGTATGCTCTTTCACGATGCCTCACACCAGATGGCGTTCCATCGTTGTGGGTGCTACTGTGAAAGAGAATTAGCTCTGGTAACCTGGTGAGGAAGTGACTAGAACCCACATGGGAGGAACATTTGAGATGTCCTAGAACTTAGGTCCTCGCCTTCGTAGGACACAAGGGGCATACCAAATTGTGTGTTGCATTGTAATCTAGGCACGTCTTCAAAAAAGAAAAGGAGATTTTTCAAAAAAGAGAAAAAAGAAGAAAGAGTTGCCGTTGTAGCATTTCTTTTGCCGGTCCATACAAAGTGACATATGACCCACTTTATTTTCAAAAAAAGGAGGAGAAAGAGTTACCGTTGTAGCCTTTCTCTTATTGGTCCATATGAAATAACGTACGACCCGCATTTTCCAAAAAAAAAATTTGAATCATTGCCAATAAAAACTCTTTCATTTATCTTGCATGCACACAGAGCATCATCATCATCATTTGCATACATCCTTGAATTACATAAAACAAAATTTTCAAAAAAAGGCAAAAAGCAAAACTTTCAAAAAAGTCATCATAGTCTTTTCTTTTACCGGGCTATATGAGGTGATCTTTCCAAAATTTCAGTCACCAAACTCGAAAAAATGTTTTCATCTTATTTTTCACATGCATGTAAAGTAGCATCATCAACCTCATTCTCATACAAAAAGCATCTTTACATTGCATAACATGGGAAAACTAAATAAAAATTCATACGCGCATTTTTCTCTATGTCATTTAGGTTTGTCGGGAGTGCATTCCCCGCGCGGGTGCGTTTCCGTTCAATAAACTCTTCTTAATTTTGTCAAAAAGTCCAAAAAACATATTTTATTAGGAACGTGTCTTATGCATTATTGCTTTTTGCATATCATGAAGAATGAACATGTGACCATCTCATTTTGCATACATTTCCATTCAAAATAAATCATGTTTTCCCTTGCATTAAAAATCATTTGCGAACATCATGCACTTTCTCGCATAAAAAAAATTTAGAAACATATCACATGCTTTATTATTTTCCTTTCTCATATCATATATGCAAACATCTCATTTTGCATGCATTTTCATAAGAATCATATCTTTCCACGCATAAAAATAATTGTTAGTATCATGCATTCCATTTCATTGTTTAAAAATAAAACAAAAAGCAATTATCATCCGCATTGCATAAGCATCACATTCATCCGGGGCATGTACAAAAATCATCATCAAATAATGCAGACATCGCGTCAATGTGGCACTCATGCATCATTTCATTAACCTCATCACTTTGTTCGAATACATCATTTCTCCCTACATGCATCCTTTCAAAACAAAGAAAAATTTCCTCATGTGATGGCTTAATGGGTAGAAGTGCACCTTTGAACGGTGAAGGGTAATATCTCAAATTTGTTTGTCGACTACAAATTTGAGATGTTACTCTACGATGTCAGGGCACTTTGACCCAGTCACACGTGTTTTATTTTCAAGTAGGAAGTTAAATTGAGTCAACTAATTGTCGAAACGTTTCAGTATATTGTGTGAAGTATTGAGTCAGGATCCACTCAATGTTTCATGCAGTTACTCGAGTGGTAACGACAATCGGTTGCCTCATATCACCATTCTTGCATTTCTCATCATTCAAAAAAGGGCATTGGCATTTTCGTATCTTGTCTCGCTCTAAAAAGCTAAAAAATCAAAAAAATCATTTTGAAAAAAGGGGGCATCATTCTTGCATCATTCGCATTGGCATTCCATATTTTGTCTTGCATTAAAAACAACAAATTATTTAGAATAAGCCACACTTTTCGAGTGGTCATTCTCCACGCAATTGCATCATACTTGCATATCATAATTTGTTCATTCATTCATTGCATAAAATAAAAGTTGTGATGAGTAGCGAGATGTTCTTGCAAAACAATCATCCTTGTTGAAAAAGTTTATCCTTACTTGGTTGCAAACTCAAGGTGTTCCAAGGCACTCAGTTTTTTCAAATCAATAGCTCATTTGCATTTCTTTCAAAAGCACTGCATCCCATCCATTCCATGACAAAAAGACTGAAGCAGCTAAAAAAAAAAAAATTTCATTGTTCTAACTAACGTTGACTCTCTGTGAAGCATTCCTATAGTGAACGTGCCCGACACGTGCAGTTTCTCTTGTTTGAGTCAGTCAGTTTCTTTCCTTGTCATCATCACCATCCAAGTCTAATCCCGCCCCGTCCACCCATAAAGCGCATGTTCTCTCCCATCAGTGCATACTTGACTTTTTGGTTCATTCTCACTAACACTCTAAGTCCTCCATGCTGGCGCAATTCTGTGATCACTAACTTTCTTTATCGACATTATATTCCTTTAGTGCAAGTCTTTCCAAAAAAAAAGAGATAAATGAGAAGAATAAGCTCGCTAGGTTGAAAACCCGCAAAGGGCAGCCTAGGCAAAAAGGAGCGCCCGGTGGATTGAAAACTCGCAAAGAGCGGTCCAAGCAAAAATTAGGGCGTAAAAGAAAATGCAAAGAAAAGAGCAAACACATATGGATAGATAAATTGTTGTCGGGTTTTACGAAAAATAAGCAATCAGAATTTGAAGTGAAGTTTGGCCGCTTCCCCACAACCTCAAGGAAATCCAAAATCCAAAAATCCCCTTTCCGGCCCACCTTAAGCCAAGAAAATCTCAAAGAGAAGGAAAAATCCCCCTCCTACCCACCTTGAGTCAAGAAAGTCCCAGGATATCTCCATCACTCTAGACAAGGATCAATTCCACATCATCTTTATCAGCTCACCCAAGTCCAAAGAAAAGAAAGAGGTCAAAAGGAAAAGAACACAATCAAACAAAAAGATTCAAAAAATGAAAATCTCAAAAAAAAAAAGGGCCAAGAAAAAAGAGAAACAAAAGAAGTACAAATTGTGAGCTGATATATTTCACCATGAAACACCAGAGATCCTTGCCTCCATAAACTTCCCAACACTCTGTTGTGTATAATCATCTCTCCTTTCATAAAGACCGCAAATATTTTCTTTGGCCTCAACATCTAACCCTCCATAAACCCTCAGCCATTTCACCATGAAACACAAACTTGTCCTAATAAAACCCCAAGCACCTCATCAAGCCTAATAACCATTTCCTTCATAAGTCATTGACCATTGGCCGATGCTTGAATAAAACCAAGCGCACATCACCTCAAACACTTCATTAAGCTCAATCATCCCTTCTCCACAAAACATCACAATCTCGAAAAGCCCATCCCGATCAATAACCGATTGCTTTTGTTTTCTCAAATTTTTAACCCTAGGACAAATAAGTTTATCTATTTACGATGGGTTTGCTCAAAAGAAAAACAAACGATCGGAAAAAAGAAAGCCGATCAAGAAAAATCCTCAAAAAAAAAAAAAGTCAAAGAAAAAGAAAGCTGACCAAACAATAAAGACTTGCACTCTAAAATGCATTCAAGTTGCATTAAAACAAGGTTTAGTGATCACCAAGTGAGGCTTCTTTCATACTAAAAGTCAAAACTTTCATTGCATTTGAGTTTTTCTTAAAGAGAACCAAAGATGTGTACTAGGGGCATTTCCTTCACCTCTCACTCCACTCAACCATGGGGAGATTTGTTCATCGTCTATCCCATTCACATACCACCCTCCGTTCATAACCGTCACCATAACTCTGTCACCTTTCACAACCTCACTCAAAGAAACCGTTTGAAATGTTATTCCAAAGTGGGGGAAGTGCGTTCCCATTTCTTCACCTCATTCATTCCTATAAAACCTCACTGGGGCAATCTCTCAACTCCCTATCCTAAACAAGGCCTTGTCATTCTAATTGGGGCAGCTTTGTCCTTGTTATGACTGGGGCAACATCAAACTTTATGGGTTGAGACAAAATCTCTTTTGCTCCACCCTTCATTTCAAAAGCCGAAGCATTCCCAATTCATCATCTTCTACACCCCTAGTTGTTGTCACCACTAGAGCGAGGGCAAGCTATTCACTCATCAAAGACTGAATTGGGGCAATCTTGTATCTCTTAATCCCTCATGAGCTTCGGCAATAACCATGTCTGTCATTCCTTCACTTGCTATAAATGTCCATGCCCTAAACCAATTCCAAGTTAACTGACTCATTCATTCACATTTGCACTCCTATGCATGCTTACTAGACAATGCTTCAAAAAGAGAGAACACGGGTTGTTTACGTGATATCTAAAATTCAGTCATCATGGAAAGAAAAAGAAAACAAGTGAGGTTGTTGTAAATAAAAACCTTGAGACCACCGGAGTTTGAATCAAATTCATTTTTTCAACAGAATGGTCAATAATCATCTCAATTCCTTGCATTCAAAGTCTAGCATCTCATCATCACATAAATGTTTACCTCATGCATCTAGGCATTTCAATCTATTCACTATGGCATATGCATCAAAGCATTACATTTGCATCTTCACATTTTATGCATTCATCACATAGCGAAAAGAAAAAATGGTCTACGTCAGCTGCACCATATTAATACTTGCATTTCATAGAGGAAAATAGTAAAGAAGAAAAACAATTCATCATCATTGCATCAAACATCAAATCAATTTTCAAAATGCAAAATCATTTTCAATAAATAGGAGACTAAGTCGAATGTACATTCGAAATGGTCATCACGATAGGACACTTGAATTGATCACCCAAGAATCCTGAGGTCCCTATGCAAAAAAAAAAAATTCAGTGTCGTCTACATCATAGTAGTGTTTGCATTCCATAAAACAAAAAGAACCAAAAATTCATCATCCCATCAAACATTAAAGCAATACAGTTGCATCACATCAATACTTGCATCTCATAGAAGAAAAGAAAGCTAAAACATCCCATGTCATTCATCATTTCATGTTATTTATCATTTTATTTCGCATAATAGCAATATTCACATTTCATAGAAAAAAGGCAAAGAAGGAAAAGTTTTCCATTGCATGTCATCTGCCATTTCATCAAAACACAAGGGCATTACATATCATCACACCAAAATTTTGCATTCGCATACCTGCACTTCATAAAAAGAGCAAATGAAAAACAGATGATCAGAAAAAGAAAGCTGATCAAGAAAAATCAAATCAAAAGGAAAACCTCAAGAGTGTTCCACCACATGCATCATCACACCAAAATCATAGCATTGCATGCACTCGCATAACATGCTCCTGCATAACATGCCTTTTGCATAACATGCACCCAGGCTTCATGCACCATCCCTTGCATCAACTGACGTATGCAGGTACCTCAATTCAATACGCCAACATTGGCCATCTCAATCATCAATCAGCAGATTTGCGAATCCCTTCAGACCACGTGTCGTCCCGGGACTAATGCGTCCCTTCGATCCGTCGTTATCGAGCACCGAGCGAATCATCGGACCCTAGGGTCCGGTTTAGTTCAAAACAACGAGTCAAACAAATGACTTTGAACTCGACCTTCATTTCGCCAAGTCATCACCGAAAGAGCATGACATGATCGCCCTCGGATCTCGTGTCCTTCATTTTGCCAAGTCATCATTGAGCATGACGGATCGGCCCCAGAACCGTGTCCTTCCGGACTAGCCGTGTGCGGTATAAAGCATAGCGTAAGTCCATCAAGGTAAAATGTATCACCCCACAACTTGATATTGAACCTCAGTCGCTCGAGCAAGCCACCTTGAGCCAAGTGCTCTTCAGAGCCACAAGTGCTCCTTCGTAACCCAAGTGTTCCTTGAGCCACAAGCGCTCCTTCTTTATCTGCATTCTTTATCACTTTCTTTATTTCCCGCCGTTGTCGGCTACTGCAGGTCGATACCATCTTTCTTGCTTTATTTCTTGTTTTTCTTTGCTGAGGTTGGCACCAACCTATTTCACCTTGTGTCGGCCTACCAGAGGTGGTACACTCTTTATCGCTCTCTTTATTGCTTTCTTTATTTCCTCGATTGTCGGCCTACCGAGTAGGCCTACGGCATTCTTATCACTTTCTTTATTTCCTATCGGTGTCGAACACTGCAGGTCGATACCTTTCTTTCTTATTTTCTTTACCGCTTTATTTCTTCCCCGCTTTACCGCTTTGAGGTTGGCACCAATCTATTTCTCGCTTTTGTTGACTTACGGAGGGTCGACACTTCATTCATTACATCATTTCGGGTGGCATCCATTCACCCAAAAAGAAAAACTAGAAGATAAAAAAGAAAAGAAAATTCGGGTTTTTCCCTAAGTAGACAAAATCGGTATAATTTCTGAATTCTTTATCTCTATTTTGCCTCGAGAATATGTTTGGTCAATTCATATTCCTTGTTAAAATCTAGATAAAAGAGGCAAATTATCATACCCCAATTTTGTCCAAATTTTAGGTCAAAACCCTAATTTTCCCAAAAATAAATAAATAGAAGAGAAAATAGCATCATGCATTGCATTGGGGTTCTAAAAGTTATTTCAAAGCTTCTAAAATCATTTTTGGAGTTGGAATGCGCTTTTTGGACAAACTAAGGTTTTTCAGTACAAAAGGGTATTTTAGTCATTTCGCAAATAAGGGACGATTCCTCAGGACAAGCCATTCAACATGCATTTCAAGGTATTAGAGGTCATTCCTAGGGTGAAAAGTCATTTATGAAGTGAAAATGTGCTTTGGGCAAAGAACTAGGGTTTTTAGGGTGAAAGGGCATTTTGGTCATTTCACAATAAAAGCGGTTTCGTCCCAAAATCGCTGAGCAATCATCAATGAATTATTTGAGGAAGATTTGTGCTTAATTGTGATTTTTTGCGCATAAATATTAAACCTTTTGGCATGAAAATCAAATTTTTGAATAAAAGGGTAAAATGGTCATTTCCTTTGAGGTGAGGTCAACAAATCAATTTTGGGGATGGTGATATCATGGAATTTTGGGCCCAATTCCTAAGATATGACCCAAAAATATGGGACACATTTTCAATAGGTGCACTCTCATTTGCATGCTCAAAAATTCAAAATTCAAATAAAAAGTACAAAGTGTCCTCAATAAGACAAAAGACCAAAAAGAGAGGCAATTTTCCCCCCATTTTTCCCCATTTTCGAATTCTCTCTCTTCCCTCATAGAGTTATGCCCTCTTTTGTAAATTACCCCACCCATTTACACTCACCTCTTCACAAGAAAACACAAAATTTCCTCTTTGGTAACATTCCATCTCAATTATACCCTTGACCCCACAATAAGACAAGTTTTTCACACAAACTCTCCCCCTCACTTGTGTTTTCTCATTGCCCCTAATCCATGTGCATTGCAATCCTAGCCCTTCATTTAAATTCTATCTCAAATCTCAATGGTTTGCAAAAGCACAATGTCCTATATACCCTTAATTTTGCATCTCATATAAAACCCAAAATAAGAGACCATGAGGGGGGGACTCTCTCATTTTTACCCTAGTACACAATACTCTCCTCTCCTCCCTCTCTCAAAACCAAAGCTACCTCTCCCTCATCCTTTCTCCATTTTTTCCATTTTTCACCATCAAAACTTCAATATTCTTGATTCCTACACTAGTTCCACTTCTAATCTTGCATTATCATCAAACTTTCAACAATAATTCTTCAAGATCAAGAGATTTTCGTGGGTTTCAAGAAGAGGTTCAAGTGTTCTTGGTTTTTATTTGATCTTCTTCTTCATTTCTTTTGAAAGTTCTTAAGGTAAGCCTTAGATCTTTGTTTTTGTTCACTTTTACCATGTAAATTTCTCTTCTACTCCCAACTTCTTCTTGATTGCTTGTTGTTGTTTGCTTTGAGGATCCATTTCAAACATTATGACAAGGACATTGGGAGCCTTGGGTGTTTGAGATGGGTCCTTGGCCTTGAAGGAGTTTGTTTTTGTGCATGAATAATTTCCCTTGAATTTCCACACATTTTTCACTAAATTTCATGAAATAAAACCTCATTTTCCTTCAAAGATGTTTCGGCCATATAGTGTTTTTGGTTGTTCATGCATTTCTTTGACCATTTCTTGTGTTCAAGTTGAATAAAAAGGTGGACCTAGCCAACTATGCACTTGGGTTCATAAGTAGAAATTAGGGTTTCTATTGTTCTTGCATTTCCTTTGATTTTGAGTTGAAATAAATGATGAAATGACAATTGTTTGAGCATCAAATGTATGAGTAGATCCTAGAGTTTATGTTCATATGCTCATTGAGGTGATTTGGTGGCAAGAACATGATGAAATTTGTGCTTGGTTTTGCCTTGCTATGCATTTGGCCAAGGGCCTCAATTTTTACCAATTTGTTGCTCATAAATTGTTGATTTGATCTTGTGTTTGTAAATACAAGTTGTGTAATTGTGTTTTCACTTTTAACCACTCACTTACTTTTTACTTTACCATTCATTAATTATTTACCAAAAAAACATAAAAAACATTTTTGCTTTTTATTTACCTTTTACTCAAACATTTTTACCATATTCTTACTCTAACCTTTTACCACCTAATCAAACATTTTACCCCACCTCATTTAATTTTTACCACTTTGCATACCCTTTTACTTTACTACATTGCATCATTGGTTTTACCTCATCTCATTAAACTTTTCACCCTTTTGCATTTCATTTATTTGCATCACTTGTATGACACATTCTTATGTTTGCACATTAGTACTTGCATACTTTCATATGCTCACATGTTCATACATTCATACATGCTTAGGCCTATTGCATTCTCTTACCCTCTCACATGCTCATGCATTCATTAATCCCATGTTTAGCATTCATTCACATGTTCATGCATACTCAAATGTTCATACCTTGCACAATAACTATGCTCATGCATTCATAGTCTTGTATGCTCAATCATTCATTCGTGCATAGTCTTGTATGCCTATTCATTCATGCATAGTCTTATATGATCATTCATTCATATCCTTGTATGCTCATGCATTTGCATATTTGCCTAATCATGCACACCATCGCTTGCATGTTCATTCATCTAACTAAGAATATTCTATGCCTATAATTAATTGTATCTCTCTTGTTCATGATGCCATTTAAATGTCTTGACTTAATTGTGTGCAATTCCTCCCCATGCATGTACTCTTATATGAAGACGTAGCCTACTACTACTTGTGTAGCATAGAGTCATTAAGATAAATGCACCTCTCTCACACACACACACGCACAATTATTTTGAGAACTTTGTCTTGCATCTTTGATAATTGAATCCCTTGATTATATTGGCATGCTTAATCTTAGTTGATGAGTAACATGTTCATGATTGCTTGATTAGTTGAATATGTTTGAAGTTTGTAACCAATCATTGATAATAACTTCACCCTTTTCCCCAAAATCTTTCAAACTCTTTTCTAATTAATGCAAGTTATAAGTGTGGCTACCTAAATCCACTTTTACTCATATCATGTTCAATATTCATTTTCAAAATAGTCATTCCAAGTTAACTCATTCAAACACTTGAACCTAAAACAAAACCAATTATCATTAATGATCACTCGCACCGTTGCCGTTTGGTTGTTAATGATAATCTCATTTTTAAAAGAGTTAGTAGTATGACCACTCTAAACCGTTGTTGTTTGGTCATCGCTGAACGCTCAATCCAATTGCGAATTCCTTTTATCACGACGTTCTCTCCAATTCAAACCAACGAAAAAACACTTTCCAAAAAAAAATCTTTTCAAACATCAAAATCAAAACTAATTATCACTAATGATCACTCGCGCCGTTGCCGTTTGATTGTGGGTGATAATTTCATTCCCGTGGGAGCTAGTAGTGTGGCCACTCTAAACTGTTGTTGTTTGGTCTTCACAAACGCTCCCCTTCAATTGCGAAAACCTTTTCAATAATCGAAATAAAAACCAGTTGTCATCAATAGTCACTCGCGTCGTTGCCGTTTGATTGATAGTGATGATCCCATTTTCAAAAAGAGTCAGTAGTATGACCACTCTAAACCGTTGTTGTTTGGTCATCGCGAACGCTCAACCCCTTTGCGAAAAACTCTAAAAAAGATTAAAAAAGAAAAACCCTTTTCATGACAACCAAGAACTACGTAGCTTTGAATTCTCCATCGCACCAGGAGATACGTAGGAGCGAGAGGCCAACTCTCGTCAAGCGCCAAAAATAAAAAATGTCATTAGGTCTTCTCCTTCCCTTTTCTATAAAGAGGCAAATTTAAATATCTTCCAAATCAACACTTAAAACCACACGTTTAATTAAAGGTTCCCTTTCGATAGAAAGGAGACGTGGAGTGCTAATACCTTCCCATGCCTAACCAGACCCCGAACCCAAATTTTCCGGTTTCTAAAAGGCCACTCGCTTTCCAAAAAGGTTTTCTTCAATATTTTCCTTATAAAAAATATTGGTGGCGACTTCATTATTTTAAAACGTTGTAAACGAAGAAAGATCCCCTCAGGGACTTTTTCGGGCGCAACACCAAGCACAATGCCTTCTTTAACCATGAAATGACATTTTTCCCAATTAAGCACTAAATTAGTGTCTTCACACCTTTGAAGAATTTTTTCTAAGTTTGACAGACACAAGGAGAATGTTTCTCCAAAAACAGAAAAGTCATCCATGAAGACTTCCATTGATTGCTCAATGAAGTCAGAAAAAATTGACATCATGCATCTTTTAAAGGTAGCAGGTGCATTACAAAGTCCAAAAGACATCCTTCTAAAGGAGAAAGTGCCATAGGGACAAGTAAAGGTGGTTTTCTGTTGATCTTCAGGTTCAATTGCTATTTGATTGTATCCTGAATAACCATCTAAGAAACAATAGAATTCCTTTCCTGCTAACCTATCTAACATTTGATCTATAAAGGGTAAGGGGAAATGATCTTTGTTGGTGGCTGATCAGCGGTCGTACGCGGGTCAAAATAATGAAAAGTGTAAAATATAGTAACAAGGTAAGTTAACCTTGGTCGTCTCACAAGGACCTCTAAAACTAAGATTACCAAAATCAAGAACGATCAAATAACAATAAAAGGGGGTTTTGTGGAAAAAAATTCAGTTTATAAAGAAAATCAATTCACGAGAACAATCAATTCACCGGTTTTGGGGTGTGCTTCTTGGATTCATCATAGGTTCAAAAGGATAACGTCTCTAATGATTTCTGAATCTTGATTGGTATAAACTAACTAAAACAAGCGTCAATTAGTTTATGAGAATTCACTGTTTTAAAGCAAGCGTCAAAGCAGAGTGTTCAATCGATTCTGAAAGTGGACAAGCGCCGCTTAAAGCATAACCATTATCATAACAAAATCCATACCAATCCTCTCTATCAATTTCTATTTAAATCAAATAATTTAAGCAATCAAATAATTTAAATAATCAAAAGGTACGAAACATATTGCATACAAGCAAGCGCGTACACAAACGAATCGCGTTTTGCAAAAACTGAATACGAGTAAATCAAGTGTAACACGAAAATCAGAAATTGCAACAATTAAGAGTGAAACGAAATTGATAGAGATGAATTCAGAAACTAAGACAAAATAATGTTAAACATTCAAGCACCGAACCTCAAAATCCGTTAACAGCGACACCCTTTCACCGATGAATCGATCTAGGGGTTAGGCTTCCATGGAGGTTAGGCCAAAAAGTTTTGTAAAGTGTATGATAATGCATAAGATGGTAAAAGAGCGGCTGCTCCAGCCAAGTCTATAAGACTAAAACGAAAAACCTAATCCCTTAATGGGTTCTTGGATAAAAGCCCGTTAACAAACTAATATCTGGCCCGAAACCCGTTTTACATTAAACTGCTTCGGTATTTTGCCGTTTTGGCCTTCGAAACTTCCGAATTGGGTTTCGCGCTCAACAGAAGAATTGTAGCTCTGTTCCTCAGCTTTCCAACGCATACTTGCACGCCTCAATCGGATAAACGTGGCCAAAGTTATGACCTGCAGAGTAGACAGGGGTCAATATGCAATAAAAGTATGAATTAAGCAATAAATTGCTATACTGCTCAAATAAGACCCAAAGTCTAGAAACGTGCTAAGACTTAAATATTAGGCACATAACACAATTAAAAACACTAAGTGAAAAGCTATAAAGAGCACATAACCTTGATACTATATTTGAATACTTTATAATTATTTTTCTGTTTTATATAAGTAATGCTCTCAATCACTCAAGAGGTAAGAGCACCAACGAGTGAATCATAAGTGATGAGTCCTCACAGGATTTATATAAGTAATGCTCTCAATCACTCAAGTGTCTAGGCTTGTGTTTACTCTCATATATATAATAAGCACATTAATGAAAGTTAGTACTACCATATGCTTGACAAGCTTCTAACATCCACACTTAAGAACACATGCACATAAGATCAAAAGGTCTTTATAAGGGTTGTAATGGGGCCAAGGTCAAGGTGGGATAATCCTAAGGGGGAACTAAGCTTAAAAAAATCAAAGAGGATGAAAAAGCAATGAAAATCAACTGTAAAGTGAGCATGAGAGGGTCCAACTTCTACGAGATATGACTAAATTCACAATTTTGAGACTTCTCTCCATAACTCTCTTCATACAACATTCACTCTCCTTCATACAAAAACAAAAATAAAAAGATATATGAAATTTTTTTTTCTTTTTTTTTTTTTATTTTTTTTTTGACTTTTTTTCTTTCTTTTTCTATTTTTTTCTTCTTCTTTTTTTCATTTTTTTTCTTTTTGTGGAGTATTTTTCTATACAAATGTACTTGCCAAACTTTCCATTGAGAACCCAAGAATCAACCCAGTGAGAACCACAATTACACAAATTGGACACCCCCACACTTATGGATATGACAATTTTCAAATCAAAGCTCTTTCACCCTCTAAGATTGGGTAATATCATTGTTTTTCTCTTTTAGGCTTGTAATGAGCTATAAAACAAAGAATGGGATAAAAAGGCTCGAGAGGGCTTACACAAAAGGATAAATTCGGGGTAGGCTTATTTGGCTAGTAGCTAAGAAAAATAGAATTGCCTAGATCATTTCAAACATGCATGTGAACAAGTGTTTCAACAAGAATCAAGTCAAGTTCTAGAGTAACTAACAAACATGAGTGAGTCACACACAAGAAAGGAGAGAATGGTAAAGTGTAGTCCATCCATAAAACGGCTCAATTCTCACCAGGGACAATGACTACCACAGATGATGCAGTATTTAGTGCTCATACCCAACTTATTATACCAAGAGCAACAAGAAATCAATCAAATCATGTCAAATCACCCATGGTCCTAGAATAGTCAAAATCACTCACAACTTCTACAAACAAAGAACTCATGGAAAAACATGCCAATTTTTTTCTGTTTTTATAGTTAAAAATTAAAAACATAAAAACAAAAAGACACACCCCCACACTTAAATCACACATTGTCCTCAATGTAAGCAACATATATAACTTAAGGATAAGGAAAGAAAACTTCCTCTTGAAGGTGGAGAACTTGAATCTCGTGTGAGGTTGGTATTTGGTAGTGAATGCTCTTTTATGGTTACCACACACATGTTTGGTCACCTTCTTCTTCCATACATCCAGAATCAAGGGGCTGAGTTGTTGTTGTGTTTGCCACACATTCTTATTAGGAATGTCCACCAAGGTCCATCCAATACCTTTTCTATGTTCTCTTAGAGATGGCGGTAGCTTTTCTGCTTGAGTCAAGGTTAGCTGAAAAAATCACAGGAAAATATTCACTTCCCTTCAAATATGCATATTTAAAATATTCAGGGAGTGGTTTGAGATCCACAACATGTGATGGCTCAATGGTAGCAGCAACTACATCCACAACATCATTTATAGAAAGTGTATCAACCTGCAAAGTATTTTCAATCTCAGGACAAAGAGAAGGATTATTAGAACATGTATAATCAACCAAACTATCAAGCAACTCCATTTTACAAAAGGAATTCTCTTCCATGGGTGGTTTTTAGTCATCACTTCTCTTTGAAGGAGAGGAGTGGTGGTGTGTCTTGCTCATCACCAACATACTCAAAGAACCTTGTTATTTTTCACAAAGCCATGATTTAGGTACCTCTAGAGTTTCAACAACATTTTCAGATCTTAAAGTAATAATACTCACATTGGGGGTTGGTGCATTTGGATTAACTATTGTATGGGCAGACAGATGGTTTGATCTTTGGGATTGTATCTGATTCAATGAAGTGGTTAGTTGTTCAAATATTGTCTCCAATTCCCTAAGAGTGGAATCTGTTCTTTGTTGGAATATAAGATTTTGAATAGCCATCTGTTTTACAAGGTCTTCAAGTGAAGGTTCATATCTAGTAGACATGTTATGAATACCAGAATAAAAGAAAGGAGAACCACTAAACATAAGGAAAATCAGAAAAAATATCAAAATAAATAGAACAAATCAGAAAATTCCAACTATGTCCTAATGGTAAAATTAAGGAAGAAAATAAAAAAGCGAAACAAATCTAATCTAAAAAAAATTAAAAACAGTACTAAAAATCTAATAAAATAAAACAAAGATACTACAAATTTTTTTGGATTTTTTTGAGGATATAAAAAATTAAAATAATTAAAAAGAAAATGCAAAAGAAGGAAATTCGGATTTTTCGGCCTTAGCTCCCAAAGGGAGTCCTTCCTCCTTACTCTTATTTTATGCTTATTGTTTTCATTGAGGACAATGTATGACTTAAGTGTGGGGGGTGTCTTTTAGTAGCTTAGTAGTTTTTATTTTCTTTTAATTTTTGGTTTGTTTTTCTGTTTTATTTGTTTTAAAACTAAAAAAACAGAAAAACAAACCAAAAATTAAAAGAAAATAAAAACTACTAAGCTACTAAAAGACACCCCCACACTTAAGTCATACATTGTCCTCAATGAAAACAATAAGCATAAAATAAGAGTAAGGAGGAGGGACTCCACAGTCAATTTGCGATGTAGGTGGGATTTTCTAGTGAGAGTTCTTCTATGGTTGCATCTTACGTAGTGGAACTCTCATGGAATAACTTGAGGCGTTTTACATCGACTTTGAAAACTTTGTTTGTTGCCTCACTTTTCATTTCCACTACACCATGAGGAAAAGCTGTTAGTAATAACAAAAGGACCAATCCACTTGGATCGATGTTTCCCAACCATAATTTTCAGGCGGGGTCTAAACCATAAAACTCTATGCCCAATATAGAACTCCTTTTTGGCAATCATCTTATCATGTTTAGCTTTCCACACTTTCTTGGCAGGAATGCCCACCAAGGTTAACCCAATGTTGCTCCTATGTTTCCTTAGGATTGGAGGCTTCTCTTCTGTTCAAATTTAAGACCAGCTACATTAGTAACAATAAGCTTTCCCTCCCCTCCGAATATGCATGATTAACTTTTCTAGAGAGTGGTTCAAGCTCTAAAATAATGGGCTGCTCAATGGCAGCAGCAGTAGCTACATCCACAACATCAGCTATAGGAGGTGTGTCAACCTGTAAAGTATCAACCAAAACATCAAACAATTCAATTTTACAAAGGGAATGCTCTTCCATGGGGTGTTTCTTAGCATTAAAGATACTAAATTTTTCAGTTGTATCACCAAATTCCATGGAAAGAGTCCCTGCATGTACATCAATTTTGGTTTTGGCAGTCCTCAAGAATGGTCTGCCTAAAATGATGGGTGACCTGCTAGACTTAGTTTCTTCCTCCATGTCTAGAATGTAAAAATCTGTAGGAAAAATCAAATCATTAACTTTAACAAGAACATCCTCAACTAGTCCAGCAGGTCGAGCATTGCTTCTATTTGCTAGCTAGATGGTAACACCTGTTTCCTGCAAAGGTCCAAGAGCAAGAGAGTTAAAAATAGATGTGGGCATTACATTGATTGAAGCTCAAGATCTAACATGGCATCATCAAACTGAATGTTGCCTATGGTGCATGGAATGGAGAAAGTTCCTGGATCCTTGCATTTCTGGGGCATGGGAAACATGAGGGCAGAAACATTATACCCCACGTTGACTTTTTCAATTCCTTTTAGTCTTCTCTTTCTCTTGTGTGTGCACAACTCCTTTAGAAATCTAGCATATTTTGGAATCGCTTAATTGCCTCAAGAAGGGAATATTGATTTCCACCTTCCTAAAAGTATCCAAGATCTCCTCATCCCTTTCCGCCTCAATTTGTTTTTAGTCATCACGCTCTTTGAGGAAAGGGAGTGGTGGTATGTACTCTTCATCATCAACGAGTTCGTGTGCTTTTCTATTTTTAAAAGCAATGATTTCGGACATCTTTGGAGTGTCAGCACCTTTCCAGATCTCAAAGTAATAACACTAACATTGGGGTTGGTGCATTTGGATTGACTACGACTTGAGCCAGCAGTTGGTTTGACCCTCGGGCTTGCATCCGATTAATTGTGGTAGCCATTTGTCCTATTTGTGTTCGCAAATTCTGAATTGAAGCATCTGTTCTTTGTTGAAATTGGAGATTACAGGCAGCCATCCGCTTAACTAGATCCTCCAATGAAGGTTCGGGCGGGCGAAATTTGTTGTTGTTGTCTGGTGAATTTCCCCATCTAAGGTTAGGATGGTTTCTCGATTCGGGTGGTATCTATTGGATGACAAGTCAACATTGGCTTGAGGGTTAAATATATTAGTGCATATGCTTGAGGGGTATCAAGCATTGGGATCCTCTTGCGGCGTAGGACAAGAATCGTGGGGTGCTCGGTGAGGTGCAAATACCACAAACCTTTGTTATCGACTGTTGCCAATTTTTACCAAAATTGTGAGTTCATCAACTGTTTTCTAAGCTCTTATGATCGAGTGCTTTGTATCTCATTTACTCCTCTTGCTAGAAGTGTAGAGTTGCTTCTAGTTGTGAATTGTTGGGAGTTAATGGACATATTCTCTATTAAAGCTCTTGCATCCTGCTGGGTCTTATCTACAAGTGCACCTCCACTAGCAGCATCCATAATATTTCTGTCCATGGGTAATAAACCCTCGTAGAAATATTGGATGAGTAGTTGCTCAGAGATTTGGTGATGAGGGCAGCTTGCACACAATTTCTTAAATCTCTCCCAGTATTCATGTAAAGACTCAGTGGAGTTTTGCCTGATACCACATATCTCTCTTTTCTCGATTGAAGCGACTACGGATGCAGGGAAAGAACTTCTCTAGGAACAACTTTTTCAAGTCATTCCAATTTTTCAATGTAACTGGTTGGAGGTAATACAACCAATCTTTGGCTGCATCTTGGAGTGAGAAGGGGAAGGCCCTCAATTTTATGTGCTCCTCTGGAATTCCTTGGGGTTTCATGGTTGAGCACACAATATGGAACTCCTTGAGATGTTTGTGAGGATCCTCACCTGCAAGACCATTAAACTTTGGCAACAAGTGTATTAAACGATTTCAATTCAAAAGGAACAAGAACATCGGGATAATTAATACATAGAGCGTTGTAAGTAACATCAAAAAGAAGTTCCCTAAGAGTTCTACCAGCCATGTTAACAGAATCAAAATCAGAATCAAGTTTAAAGAGATTATGGCTAAAGATGCTATCACAATCACTACCAATATCCTCTATATGTTCCCTAAGTCTATGATGCAATGTTCTCTCAATTTCGAGGGTCAAAGGGATGCAAGTTAACAGTATTAGACCCTGGTCATGCACCATATGCGCCAAAAAGTGAGAAAATACAATAATTCTAGAAATACCAACTATGTCCTAAAGCTAAAATGGATGCAGAAAATAAAAAACGAATCAAATCTGATCTAAAAAATTTAAAATCACTGCTAAAAATCTAATTAAATCAAAAGAGGGATATGCAAATTTTTTTGGATTTTTTCGGAGATATGAAAATTTAAAACAATTAATTAAAAATAGAAAACGGCGGAATTTGCGATTTCGAGCCCGTTTTCCCTTAGTAAAACTAAGGGAGTCCTGATCCTCGACTTTTTTCTGATTTTTCTGCGGTGGTTTCGAAACAATCTGACGAGATCTTTCAAAAACCGTTTTTTTCCACCTACAATTCCCACAAATCAACAGTCTCAACGCCTACTACCTGTAATAATACCTGGAAATACAGCAAGAACAAAACTAAAATGTTAGTAAGTTAGTGGAGTCCTGAAGTTGGAAATCCCAAATTAGAGATCCCAAGCATGGCGCCAATTTGATCGTGATCGATGCGTGGTCAAAATAATGAAAAGTGTAAAATATAGTAACAAGGTAAGTTAACCTTGGTCGTCTCACAAGGACCTCTAAAACTAAGATTACCAAAATCAAGAACGATCAAATAACAATAAAAGGGGTTTTGTGGAAAAAATTCAGATTTATAAAGAAAATCAATTCACGAGAACAATCAATTCACCGGTTTTGGGGTGTGCTTCTTGGATTCATCATAGGTTCAAAAGGATAACGTCTCTAATGATTTCTGAATCTTGATTGGTATAAACTAACTAAAACAAGCGTCAATTAGTTTATGAGAATTCCTTTGTTTTTAAAGCAAGCGTCAAAGCAGAGTGTTCAATCGATTCTGAAAGTGGACAAGGCCGCTTAAAGCATAACCATTATCATAACAAAATCCATACCAATCCTCTCTATCAATTTCTATTTAAATCAAATAATTTAAGCAATCAAATAATTTAAATAATCAAAAGGTACGAAACATATTGCATACAAGCAAGCGCGACACAAGCGAATCGCGTTTTGCAAAAAGCGAATACGAGTAAATCAAGTGTAACACGAAAATCGAAATTGCAACAATTAAGAGTGAAACGAAATTGATAGAGATGAATTCAGAAACTAAGACAAAATAGTGTTAAACATTCAAGCACCGAACCTCAAAATCCGTTAACAGCGACACCCTTTCACCGATGAATCGATCTAGGGGGTTAGGCTTCCATGGAGGTTAGGCCAAAAAGTTTTGTAAAGTGTATGATAATGCGTAAGATGGTAAAAGACGGCTGCTCCAGCCAAGTCTATAAGACTAAAACGAAAAACCTAATCCCTTAATGGGTTCTTGGATAAAAGCCCGTTAACAAACTAATATCTGGCCCGAAACCCGTTTTACATTAAACTGCTTCGGTATTTTGCCGTTTTGGCCTTCGAAACTTCCGAATTGGGTTTCGCGCTCAACAGAAGAATTGTAGCTCTGTTCCTCAGCTTTCCAACGCATACTTGCACGCCTCAATCGGATAAACGTGGCCAAAGTTATGACCTGCAGAGTAGACAGGGGTCAATATGCAATAAAAGTATGAATTAAGCAATAAATTGCTATACTGCTCAAATAAGACCCAAAGTCTAGAAACGTGCTAAGACTTAAATATTAGGCACATAACACAATTAAAAACACTAAGTGAAAAGCTATAAAGAGCACATAACCTTGATACTATATTTGAATACTTTATAATTATTTTTCTGTTTTATTTGTTTTAAAACTAAAAAAAAAAAAATTGGCGCCGTTGCCGGGGACCTCTAATTAGGAATTACTGGCTTAAGAACCTCACTAACCACTAACCGTTGTTTTTTTTAGTTTTGTTTCTTGCACTTACATGTTCTATTAGTTTCGGCAACGGCGCCAATTTGATCAGCGGTCGTACGCGGGTCAAAATAATGAAAAGTGTAAAATATAGTAACAAGGTAAGTTAACCTTGGTCGTCTCACAAGGACCTCTAAAACTAAGATTACCAAAATCAAGAACGATCAAATAACAATAAAAGGGGGTTTTGTGGAAAAAAATTCAGTTTATAAAGAAAATCAATTCACGAGAACAATCAATTCACCGGTTTTGGGGTGTGCTTCTTGGATTCATCATAGGTTCAAAAGGATAACGTCTCTAATGATTTCTGAATCTTGATTGGTATAAACTAACTAAAACAAGCGTCAATTAGTTTATGAGAATTCACTGTTTTAAAGCAAGCGTCAAAACAGAGTGTTCAATCGGTTACGAAAGTGGACAAGCGCCGCTTAAAGCATAACCATTATCATAACAAAATCCATACCAATCCTCTCTATCAATTTCTATTTAAATCAAATAATTTAAGCAATCAAATAATTTAAATAATCAAAAGGTACGAAACATATTGCATACAAGCAAGCGCGTACACAAACGAATCGCGTTTTGCAAAAACTGAATACGAGTAAATCAAGTGTAACACGAAAATCAGAAATTGCAACAATTAAGAGTGAAACGAAATTGATAGAGATGAATTCAGAAACTAAGACAAAATAGTGTTAAACATTCAAGCACCGAACCTCAAAATCCGTTAACAGCGACACCCTTTCACCGATGAATCGATCTAGGGGGTTAGGCTTCCATGGAGGTTAGGCCAAAAAGTTTTGTAAAGTGTATGATAATGCGTAAGATGGTAAAAGACGGCTGCTCCAGCCAAGTCTATAAGACTAAAACGAAAAACCTAATCCCTTAATGGGTTCTTGGATAAAAGCCCGTTAACAAACTAATATCTGGCCCGAAACCCGTTTTACATTAAACTGCTTCGGTATTTTGCCGTTTTGGCCTTCGAAACTTCCGAATTGGGTTTCGCGCTCAACAGAAGAATTGTAGCTCTGTTCCTCAGCTTTCCAACGCATACTTGCACGCCTCAATCGGATAAACGTGGCCAAAGTTATGACCTGCAGAGTAGACAGGGGTCAATATGCAATAAAAGTATGAATTAAGCAATAAATTGCTATCTTTGCTCAAATAAGACCCAAAGTCTAGAAACGTGCTAAGACTTAAATATTAGGCACATAACACAATTAAAAACACTAAGTGAAAAGCTATAAAGAGCACATAACCTTGATACTATATTTGAATACTTTATAATTATTTTTCTGTTTTATTTGTTTTAAAACTAAAAAAAAAAAAAAAAAAAATTGGCGCGTTTCTTGGGGGACCTCTAATTAGGAATTCTTGGCTTAAGAACCTCACTAACCACTAACCGTTGTTTTTTTAGTTTTGTTTCTTGCACTTACATGTTCTATTAGTTTCGGCAACGGCGCCAATTTGATCAGCGGTCGTACGCGGGTCAAAATAATGAAAAGTGTAAAATATAGTAACAAGGTAAGTTAACCTTGGTCGTCTCACAAGGACCTCTAAAACTAAGATTACCAAAATCAAGAACGATCAAATAACAATAAAAGGGGTTTTGTGGAAAAAATTCAGTTTATAAAGAAAATCAATTCACGAGAACAATCAATTCACCGGTTTTGGGGTGTGCTTCTTGGATTCATCATAGGTTCAAAAGGATAACGTCTCTAATGATTTCGAATCTTGATTGGTATAAACTAACTAAAACAAGCGTCAATTAGTTTATGAGAATTCACCGTTTTAAAGCAAGCGTCAAAACAGAGTGTTCAATCGATTCTGAAAGTGGACAAGCGCCGCTTAAAGCATAACCATTATCATAACAAAATCCATACCAATCCTCTCTATCAATTTCTATTTAAATCAAATAATTTAAGCAATCAAATAATTTAAATAATCAAAAGGTACGAAACATATTGCATACAAGCAAGCGCGTACACAAACGAATCGCGTTTTGCAAAAAGCTCGAATCTGAGTAAATCAAGTGTAACACGAAAATCAGAAATTGCAACAATTAAGAGTGAAACGAAATTGATAGAGATGAATTCAGAAACTAAGACAAAATAATGTTAAACATTCAAGCACCGAACCTCAAAATCCGTTATGACGACACCCTTTCACCAGATGAATCGATCTAGGGGTTAGGCTTCCATGGAGGTTAGGCCAAAAGTTTTGTAAAGTGTATGATAATGCGTAAGATGGTAAAAAGACGGCTGCTCCAGCCAAGTCTATAAGACTAAAACGAAAAACCTAATCCCTTAATGGGTTCTTGGATAAAAGTCCGTTAACAAACTAATATCTGGCCCGAAACCCGTTTTACATTAAACTGCTTCGGTATTTTGCCGTTTTGGCCTTCGAAACTTCCGAATTGGGTTTCGCGCTCAACAGAAGAATTGTAGCTCTGTTCCTCAGCTTTCCAACGCATACTTGCACGCCTCAATCGGATAAACGTGGCCAAAGTTATGACCTGCAGAGTAGACAGGGGTCAATATGCAATAAAAGTATGAATTAAGCAATAAATTGCTATACTGCTCAAATAAGACCCAAAGTCTAGAAACGTGCTAAGACTTAAATATTAGGCACATAACACAATTAAAAACACTAAGTGAAAAGCTATAAAGAGTACATTAAAATGCGCTGATCAGTGGCCTTATTGAGTTTTCTGTAATCCATACAGATTCTCCATCTTGTTATAGTTCTTGTGGGAATTAGTTCATTATTCTCATTAGCTATTACTGTTACTCCACCCTTCTTAGGAACACATTGCACAGGACTAATCCATGCACTATCTGAAATAGGGTAGATAATACCAGCATCTAGCCATTTTATTATTTCTTTCTTAACAACCTCTTTCATGATGGGATTTAATCTTCTTTGCCCTTCTATGCTGTTTTTAGAATTTTCTTCTAAAATTATCCTATGCATGCATATGGAGGGGCTAATCCCTTTAATATCTGACATTTGCCAACGTATAGCTTTTCTATGTCTTTTCAAGGTGTCAATTAAATCTAGCTCTTGTTCTAAAGATAGATCAGAAGCTATGATTACAGGAAGTGTATTATTTTCACCTAGAAAAACATATTTCAAATGTTTTGGCAATTCTTTCAATTCTAGCTTAGGAGGTTGTTCTACAAAAGGTAAATTTTCTTTAAGGTTGGGATCTTCTAAATTAAGAGATTCATAAGTTCTAGCCCATACCTTAGGTGTAGCTTGTTCCTTGGGCAATATGCTTTCTTCAATAAATTCCTCTTCTGGCAATGCAAAAACTCCAGGTGTTAGTGCTTTGGCAAGGTGATCATACTGCTTGTGGAATTGCTTCTCTACCAAATGATCGAGAGAAATGGATGAACACTCTTCATTTTCCTCTGCAGAATACTTCAAAGCATTCAAGACATTGAGCTTCACTTCTTGATCATTCACTCTCATGGTTAGCTCTCCTCTTTGCACATCTATCAGTGTTTTCCTGTTGCCAAGAATGGTCTTCCCAGTATGACTGGTACTTCTTCATTGTTAAAATACTGGCAAGTGTACCAAATCGTGCAAGTAATAAAACCGGTAAGTACCGGAATATCGTCCTCAAGGATCGAACTAAATTACTAATTACGCTAACAACGACTAATATGAACCAAATTTAAATAAGGGTTTGTTTGAAATGGGTTGAGCTATGAAGCTCTAAAGTAAGCAGTAAAGTATTTTTGGGTTTTTCTAAATAATAGAACGAGAACGCGTTTAGGATAATACGATAGAAAAACTGCTAGGGATGAAATACTAGTAACTTCGCACCATTGTCGTGATTTGATTTGAAAGGGTAAACTTTCTCTCTACTTTTTTTGCTATCAATCCCTACTCATTCACTAATTCCTATTCCTAGGTTGATTAGTTCTTTGTCAATAGTTCAAACCCGTAATTCCTTAAGTGATTTTAGCCACGACAAGCATTTATAACGAGGGTTGCAATATACAACAACCATAGATTATTCCTAAGCTATGAATTGAAGGCATAGAGTCTCAAACATTCAAAGATAAAACTTCCGTTTCATGATTCGAACAAACGATCATTGTATAAATTTCCCAACAATACAAAGCATTAAGCACAGAAATTCTATACGCAAAATAGTAGAGAGTACGATATAAATAAGTTCTAAACCATCGACAATAGTGCTACATCACAATTAATCCATCCCTAACAATGATGAGATTAGCTACACATGATAACAAGAGAGAAAAAGAGAGAATTACAAGTTGATGATGAAGTTGAATGCATGAAAAGCCTCAATCCTTGTTCCCAAGTCTTGATTCTTCAATAGCCGTCAGCTCCAATGAGTTCTCCTTCGTCTCCTAGGGTTCCAATTCGTCAAAACAGTGAGAAATCCCCCAAAACGCGTCCCGAGTCTGCTTAAAAACGTGTTCTGCGCGGTTCAGCGCCTCGATTGTGCCTCGGCGCCACTTACAGCGAAGCGGAGGACACTACAGTGGTATTTTTGCGCTTCAGCTGCGCCTCCAGCGCCACTTCAGCTGCGCCTCCAGCGCCACTTCAGCGCGAATTGGCAGGGACTTCTGTTTTCCTGCACTTCACTTGCGCCCCATGCGCAGCTCTAGCGCAAGCTCACTTCCTTGACATTTTTCTCCGTCTGTTTGCTTGCATTTCTTCGTTCTTTTCTTCACCTAGTCCTGGGGTACAAAAACACCACAAACCAAGCATTAACACTAAAAAGCAATTAAATCTCAAATATAACAACTTATTAATTTTCCCGAACAAATTCCATTCATTCATCAAGTTATCAAGTAAAATTCCCCTATTTTGCAGTGAAAAACATCATGTGATGGGGATTCATCATTCATCTGCAATAATATCAAGTATAACAAAATCTGCAGGAAACACAAATTTGTCAACTTGTACTAGTATATCCTCAATAATTCCTTCTGGATATGCTATTGATCTATCTGCCAGAGACAGTGTCAATGTGGTAGGCTTAGCATTTCCAATCCCTAGCTTTGTGAAAATAGATTTAGGCATCAAATTGATGCTTGCACCTAAATCACACAAGGCTCTTCCTGTATAGAACTTACCTATTGAGAAAGGAATTGTAAAGCTACCTGGATCTTTTAGCTTCCTTGGAATTTTGTTTTGCAAAATCAGACTACATTCTTTTGACATAACAATAGTTTCTGATCGTACCTTGACCAATGAAGTGTTGAAGTGTTGATTGATTCGTCTATGGGCCGGTCGTTGAATGAGTGAAAGGACCGGTCCTGGCTTCACGCGTTGAGCACCTCGGGTGGTACCGCAAAGACACTCCGACGATCTAGTGAGAGGTCGCTCGGGCGAGATAGCACAAGGTTAGAGAACGACACGATGCCATATGCGAATGGCGATATATATCGCGAGGTCCGACCGTTAGCGAGATTTTCGGCCGGCGAAGTGCGCTCAAGCGGCGTGTTTGGGCCGTCCGAGTTGGGGTGGGCGCAGTCCAATTGCTGCTGGCGTTCGTATCCGGCGATACACCCGAGAACGATTGCCCCCAAGCCTAGGTCGCTTAAGAGCGGGTGAGGCTTGAATCGATGCCCCAGGAGTAAAGTTATTTTGACGTAAGCGGACGCGCCGCCGTTCGCTCTCTCTCGTAGGCGGTGTCGACCGCTTGTCAACCATCGGCCGTGCGGTTGTGACGGTTGGTATTTTCATCGACATTTAAGACATGGCGTTTGGTGTTTAGAAGGGTATGCGAGACAACCATTGGTGAGAAGACGAAGCGTTGTGACTCTTCGTATCCCGGTCCCCGCGCCGGAGATCCGCACTATAAATAGTCCTTGCTGAGTTCATTTCTCACACTTCCAAGAATTGCTGCGCCAACGACCGACTCATCCGTCGCCGACTTGCATCCGGCGATTCGCCTACTAGCGACCGATCCACTACATCCGCTTAAGGTATGAATCGATCTCTCCCCTTTACCTTTTAAGCTTGAGTTTTTTCTTGAAAGCACTTCGTGCTTTTCCACGCCTCGTGATAGGGGTGTCGAGTCGAGGATGGCCAACTCGCCCCTCTCATGAGTGCTTTGCTCGATCGACGACTCGATCCCTTTATCACAGTGTTTGTGTATGCCATGACGAAGTTAATCGCTTTCGTATTCGGAAAACGCGCCGATCTTTTCGCCACATACATGTCGAGGCGGGCGAGTCCAAGTCGTCTTTGGGCGACAAAGATTCTAGCTCTTCAGCGGTTCCTCGAGCAAAGACGGCTCGAGTTCTCATTCTTCCGGTCGAGGATCGGCCCACTCCAAGAGTATCGGTTCCGTGTCCGTCCATTCTCCGCCGAAGCGGCCGAAAGCAACTCTCCACCGCCCGAGGGCGTTGTATCCCGAGTGGAGGAGAAGAAGAGGACGCCGACGTGATTATTATTGATGATGACGAGGCGCAAAGTGTCGTCCCCGATCGTGGACGAGGAGATGGTGGAGGCCGAGGGCGCCGGGGCGAAGAAGTCCAAGGAGAAGAGGTGATTCGGCCGAAGTCGATATTTCGTGCGGAAGTCAACATAGCGGTCGAACGAAGGGTCGGCCGAAGTCCAAGCCGATGTAGCTCGAGATATATCGACATGTCTTGGGTGTCGGAAACTCTTCGCTCTAACAGAGCATTCTTACCGTCGGTCACGATGCTTTGCCCGATCTACGGAGCGCCTTGAAGACTCAGAATTTGGAGGATAAGAGGCATGAAGGAGGGCGAAGATATCGCGACTTATTCTCCCAACTTCAAGTTCACGATGTATCGGCTCGTGTTCGAGAAGATGAAGATTACCCCTCCTTTTACCGAATTCCAACGCGACGTCCTGCGCCATATTGGGGTCGCCTTCACAGACTTCATCCAAACGCATGGGCGTTTTTAAAGACTTTTGAGGTCCTCTTGACCAAGCTGGGTCGGCCGGTCTCGATGATGCTTTTCTTTGCTATCTTTGAGCTGAGCTGGCTCAGAGAGAAGGCCAACAAGGAGAAGAGGGAGCAAGTCTCCTTCAAAATGCAGAAGACCCACCACCGATTTTTCAAAGCATTCCAGGAGTCGTTGGGAGCGGCCTGGAAAAGCCAGTATTTTTGGATCGTTCCAACTGAAGAGGCCGGCAAGGCCGTTTCTGAGGTTCAACCGGACGGGATGCTAGGTCCCCCTTATTTCCCAATCATGTGGAATGAGGCTCATTTCTTCAGGCGGCCGGGCGACTACATCTATACAGTGAAAGACTTGGGCGAGGCCGACCTGGAGACTCTGGAGATGATAAAGTCGTTGGCGAGTATGATGCGTCCAGATCCTAAGGGCGACATACCTTGCCGACCCTTTGTCTTATCTGAAGGCCAAGACACGGAGGCCGAGATTGGTTCGCTTTTGAACTTTTTCTTTATATTTTTCTTTATCGGTCTTGTCAATCTTTTATTCTAACTCATAGCTCGTTATTTTGCGAAAGAATGGCCGCAAAAATCGGGACACCGCTCGCCTCAGTCCCGAGGCACGAAGGAGGGGCCAAGAGATTTGATGGTTCCGGTCGGGGATAACCACGAATCTTCCTCAAAGGTCCCCAAACTCCTAAGAGCCAAGGAAGAAGCGGTCGGCAAGCCTCGGTCGCCTCCCCCGAGTCTGCCGATCGCTCACCCAAGCGGGGCAAAGCGTGATTGTCGGGTCCCCCCTGCGACGGAGGAGATTTCTCGTCATCTCGCTCGAAAGCTTGGGTACGGCCGATCCGGGCGATCAAGAGATGAAACCCATGGCGCTCTGCGCTTCTCTCTGCATGGGGGTCGAGAAAGTCATGGCGCGGAGTGGTGGCGAATCGATGGTAATTTTATTTTTAGTCTTGTACTCTTCGTCTATCTTTGTTCGACCGACTAACAACCCGTCGACTGAATTTTGCGAGAAAAGACAAGGCTTTAGCCGAGGCGCGACTAAAATATGACAAGCTCGCCCGATCGAAGAAGGAGGCCCTCAAACGAGGGGAGGATGACCGGCAAGCCGGGCAAAGAGGAACAAGGAGCTTCTTTGCTCGTGTCGCTACTTTGAAGGCCGATCTTGATGCTACGGCCAAGAGAGGCTGCTGGCGCGCCGATAAGGCCGAGCTGGAGGAACGATCCGAAAGGTGGCCTGGGCCGGTCGAGAGAGGCTGCAATTGAGCGCTTTTACAATGCTCTCGGGCAAGTGCGGGTATTGAATACCGTCTGCGCAGATCAATTTTGATGACAAGATGATCAAGCCCACGACTATGTCGATAACAACAAGATCATGTTGCTCGCAGAAGTCGACGAGCAAGGCAACGTCATTCGCCCGACCACCATTCTCTTTTAAAGCCCGCTACCGCGGCGGTGTAAATTTTGTAACCGTTTAACTTGCCCGGGCACAACAATTTTCTGCCGCCCGTGCGCTTTTTGATTTGTGGACGCTCGGCATCGGCCAAGGCGTCCCTCGTTTTTGTAATGACAATTTTCGTTTGCCTTTAATTACGCGTTCACATTTATATTGCTATGTCTGCGTGCTTCTTGCATTTGTTCGCCTTATTCATCTTGAATCGGTGGGCGCTCGCTGGCGTTTGCGTCTGCTACCGATAGCGCTCGTTTATGGTCGTTTTTCTTTACGCGCCTTGTATGTTTATTTTCTCCAAGTCTTGAGTGTTAAGACCGATTCGGTCGTCGTTCGCGCTTATTTCGAAAGCATCCATTCTTTGATAAGTTTTAATATCCCAACGGGGCCTCGGACGCTTCGGCGACCTTCAATCGTGCCCTTTCAATGGCATTTGAGGTAGGTCGTTTCGACGGCCTACCGTGATGGGTTATCATTTAACCCTTGGGCCATTTTCGATGGCACTCGATGTAGATCGTTTCGACGACCTAGCGTTTATGGGCCATTTTCGATGGCGCTCGTTTGAGTCAACTCGATGACCGTCGTTCGTCGGGCTCGGTGGCACATGCCACAAGTCGCCGACGACACGAAGTTTGCGGGTGATCTAACCTGGGCCATTTCGATGGCACTTTCGGTTGGGACCGCGCTTCGACGGTCGCCGATTTGGATCGTTTCGACGATCTAAGGTTTCGCGGGTTTAAACCCTTGGGCCATTTCGATGGCACTCGGTTGGGACCGTTTCGACGGTCGCTCGGTTTAGATCGTTTCGACGATCTGATCGACTTTGATAAATCTTGGCCGCTCCTTGCGCGCGGGCAATCTTGAGCGGCCGGTCATACATCCTTGCGAGAGAGTAAATAACATCATATTTCTAAAGGTCAGGCCTCTGTAAAAAACCCAGTGGGAAAAAGAGCGCCTGCCTGCTTTTCATTAATAGGTCGGTCGGTATTACATTCAAATCTTTGTTACATTCAAACGTAATATTTTTCGAGTTTTTACGCATTCCACGTTCTGGGGATAGTCGCCCCATCCATGGTCTCTAGCTCGTAAGCCCCTTTTCCAGTCTTGTTGATGACCCTGTATGGACCTTCCCAATTTGGTGCGAGCTTCCCTTGGCGTGCATTCTTATTTCCCACGTCGGCCCGTCTTAGAACGAGCTGGCCGACCGAGAATTCTCTCTTTTGAACTCGAGCATTGTACCTGGCTGCGACCTTCTGTTTGATCAATTGCTCTCTTAGCGAAGCTTGGGTACGCAGTTCTTCGATTAGGTCCAATTCTTCTCGGATAGCTCGGTCGTTTTCAACCACTGTAGGGGGGTTTGAAGTCCTCCAATTCAGCTCGCCCATTTCGATGGGTATCACAGCGTCAGTTCCGTACACCAATCTGAAGGGCGACTCCCCGGTCGATGAATGAGGGGTCGTCCTGTAGGCCCACAGAGCGGATGCGGCTCCTCCGACCGATTCCGCTTTTCGCCGTCATCCGCCGCTTTAAGCCACGTAGGATAACTCGTTGGCCGCCTCGGCTTAGCGTTTGTGCGAGGGTGCTCGACCGAGGTGAAATATTTGTTTTACCCCTAAGTCGGCCAACATTTCTCGAATCTCTTGTCCGTGAACCGGGTGCCGCGGTTATGCGTTATCAATTCTTTGGGGATCCCAAAACGGGCTAGCACACACCGTCAGAAGAACTTGCCGACTTTGGCCGATGTGATTGTTGCAAGCGGCTCGGCCTCGATCCACTTAGTAAAGTAATCATCGCCACGATCAAGAACTTGAAGCGGCCTGGAGCGGGTGGAAACGGGCCTAGAAGATCCATGCCCCACCGAGCGACGGCCAAGGTGAGGCAAGACTTTGTAATTTCGAGGAAGGTGCAATGTGGACATCGGCATGTACTTGGCATTTCTTACACTTCGAACGAGCTTGGCATCCTCGTCCATGGTCGGCCAATAGTAGCCGCCCGAGAGCCTTCTTAGCTATGGAACAGCGCGCCTGGTGACTCCCACAAACACCTTCATGAATGTCCTCAAAGACATGGGTCGGCCGGACCGGCGTGAAGACACCTTAACAATGGAGAGGAGAATCCTCTTACGCACAACTTTCCTTCTATAACCGAGTACTTGGTCGCTCTGAGTCGACCAACTTCGCTTGCTTTGGATCGTTCGGCTCCTCCCTTCAACAATGTACCTTAGGATGGGGCGATCCAATCGAATCCGTCTTCGACACATAGAACGCCAACGATCGACTTGGCTTGGTTGAAACGCTTCTACGATTTAATGTTTCTTGAATCACACTTCTATGATTCCTGGAGTTTTGGTACTTGCTAGCTTTGATAGTATATCGCTCGAACATTTTCGGTCCGAGGCACATGTACCACTTTCATTTCTGGTCGAAGCGCTGAGCGCTCTCACCCTTGCTAGATAACTTTTCAGCACGTCGTCTTTAGCATCATATAATTCTTTGATCTGCGAGACTACGAGTAGGGAATCTGATCTAAGTTCAACCCGGTCGACATTGAAATCTCTGGCGAGCTGGAGGCCAGCTATGCATGCTTCGTACTCGGCCTGGTTGTTTGAAGTGTGGAATGCAAAGGTTAAAGACACCTCCACAGCCAGGCCTTGTAATTTTCTAGTATTAGGCCGGCCCACTTCCTTTACTATTAGGCGACCCATCTACGTGCAAGATCCGTGTCGTTCGACTTGATCCGGAGCAGAGTCATTTCGCTATAAAGTCGGCCAACACCGCGCTTTTGCGGCGATCCGGATTCAAATTTAATCCCAAACTCACCGAGCTCCACGGCCCACTTTATCATCCGTCCCGCGGTGTGTCGCCGATGTAGGACTTGCACGATAGGGTGGTCGGTCCTTACCACGACACGATGGGCCACAAAGGTGGTCTCAATCTTCTAGCAAACTATTAGGAGCGCAAGGGCAAATTCTCTATCTTCCGTATCTCTCGGGCCCTCGAGTACTTTACTTATGAAATAGACCAGGATTCTCGCTTTAGATCGTTCTCTCTAACTAGCACAAAGATCGAGAACTTCTTCCGTATGGCCAATACAGGTATAACGTCTCGCCCAAGAACAGCGGCTTGGTCATGATCGGGCAAGCTAACCAAAGCTTGCTTTAATTCATCCAATGCTCATTGGCATTGTTCGGTCCACTCAAAGTCCACCTCTTTCTTTAGCGGTCTAAATGATTGGAAGCGACTTGCGGGCCGCTTTGGGGATGAACACGGATAGAGCGGCCACCATGCCATTTAGTCGTTGTATTTCTTTTTTTTTCGACGTGGCGGCCTCATATCGGCGACCGCCCTACACTTTTCGGTGGTTTGCTTCTATCCTCTTTCAATCGGTGGAAACCCAAGAATCTGCCGCCTACTCACCCCAAAGGTACACTTCTCGGGATTTAGTCTAAGTGAGTTCCTCCTAGCTTCTTCAAATATTTCCCCGAGGTCGTTCACGTGATCCGGTCGGTTACGCTTTTAATGATCATGTCGCCCAAATACACCTGCGAGATGCGACCGATCCGCTTCTCTTGAAAATTTTGTTCATCATTCGGGTAGGTCGCGCTCAGGCGTTCTTGAGGCCGAAAGGCATCACCTTCTTGAAAATTTCCGATCGGTCATGAAGGTCGTCTTGTGCCGATCGGGCGGATACATCGTGATCCGATTGTATCCGAGTAAGCGCCCGAAAAGACGAGAGTTTGTAGCGAGGCCCCATCGACCCACCTTATCGATGTTGGAGTACGGGGAAGGCATCCTTCGGGCATGCCTTATTTAGATCAAGATAGTCCACACACATCCTCCACTTTCCATTCTTCTTCTTAACCAAAGACGACATTGGACGGCCTGTGTCGTGTATTTGATCTCTTCTATAAAATTGGCCTTTATGAGGTCCTCAACGGCCTTTGCAATGCTTGAGATTTTTCCTCGTTCGAGTGCGTCTTCTTTGGGCGGCCGCACGACCCTTCATCGATCGAAAGTTGATGGCGAGCTACCGATAGGGATGCCGGGCATGTCGATGCCCGCCATGCGACAGTCAAGATAGTCTTTCAAACATTGCACAAGATCTTGCTTCACTTGCTCGGTAGGTCGCTACCGAAGCTTGGACCGATTTTGGATGGGTCGTCACCCAATTGAACATCTACCAACTCTCCATGAGGCTCGGTTTTTCGACTGCTTTTTCACTCTCGAGCCAAATCATCATCATTGTCCTCTCGGTCGCATTGTCGGATCATACCGAGGCGCCCAAATCGACATTGACTTGATGGCCTTCACTAGTGCTCTCGAGCGTTCGCCACGATCTACCTCGTCACATATTTCTTGGTAAAGAGCGTGGCTTCTTCTTGCCGATTCTAAGCCGTCCGCGTGGTGACCACTTGGTCGTCTTTCTTTGTAGAATTTCATTTTTAGATGCACCGTCGATGTAACGGCCTCCAGCTTACCCAAAGTCGGCCTACCAATAATACATTGATAGCAGGATTTGAGGGGAGTACAAGGAACGTCGTCCGACCGAGTCTGCATGCAGTACTATCCCGATGTCGCCACCAAACGTGACTAGCGGCTCGATCGTTCCCAACGGGTAGGTGGTCGCCCCATTGAAACCTGTTAGAGGGGTAGGCTCGGCCTGGGGAATTATCTCGCTCCGATCAACCTTGATTTTGCCGATCAAGTCTTCAAACATGATGTCGGCCGAGCTACCTTGATCGACGAATTCTCTCGCACCTCTGTGTTTGCCATGATGACTCACGATTACCAATGGAACATAACTATTAGGCTTGCCGTCGTATAGGTCAGTCGTCACCGAACGAGACGGGGGTCCGCCGAGACCGGTGGTGGTCTTTGAAGTGGATGCGACCATTAACAACTCGCCCCACTTTCTCTTGGTGGCTTTGTTAGATTCTCGCGTCCGGGGTTTCCACCATGAATAACCATCGCAACATTACGACCTTTGGACTGCCGAGTGTCACGATCTTCAGATCGATCCTTGTTTTGGGTATTCTCTATGGCCAGAGGCCCCTTTCCTCTGTCTGGATCAGCTTCTTTCTGCCTCTCTTGAGGTCGGTCGCCTTCCTCTGACCTCACATACTTTCCCAACTTGCCTTTCTGAATAAGCTCTTCAATATCATCTTTGAGGGCCATACAGTCGTTAGTATCGTGCCCCTTACTCTTGTGGTAACGGCAGTATCTTTTGGCCTGGCCGTGCCCCCTTCTTGAGAGCACGAGTGGTTCAGGCCGCTTAACTCCCACAAACTCATTATTCTGACACTCGCTGTAGATCTGCGCAATAGAGGTGTTGAGTCGAGTGCGATGATCAAACTTTTTATCTCGAAAGTCAGGCCGATTGTCGCGGCGACCTTCATGCCCTCTGGCCGCCATCTGTTTTCTTCTTTTAGGTCGTATGCGGACGGCCTTTCTTCTTCGCCGGGGTTTCTTCATACCGCATGTGGACGTTAGCCCTTGTTAGGAAGTGGTGAGATCCTCGTAATTATTCAATGTAAATTCTTCGACGAACCGGTGGTCCCGGTCGAATACCACGCTCAGATATTTCAACTTGTCCTTGTCGACAAGTCACGGATGACTCAAACACGTGTTAAACGGTCGATATCTTCGCCTCGCGTCTCATTATCTCCTTGAACAACAGAGTCCAAGTATTCTTCATACCGATATTGGCGCGGTTTGCGGTGTAGTGAGACAGAATATTACGATCAGTCGTCCCACGAGGAGATGGAATTGGGTCGCGAGAGACTCCCACCATTCCAATGCTCGGCCGTCGAGATCGGGAAAGAGCTCGCATTTCATGGTCGGTCCCAATTCCCTATAGCAAAGAAGTAATTATTGAAGTAACGGAGATGCTTGTGCGGATCCCCTACCGTCAAACTTGTTGAGATTGGGCGGCTTGCGGAGGTCTCTCGGAATTTTGTAACGCTCGATCTCCCGGAGAACGGGCCGTGTTCATTCCGAATGCCGTTCGACCCAAAGGGTTGCATTGCGAGGCATGCCGCGTTGCCCGGCATTCCATAAAATCCTCCGGACGGGCGGTTGGTGGAAGTGGAGGAGTGTTCGGGTCGCTTCGCTTTGGCCTCTCCTTGGCCGGCTAAACGCCCCTAATTCTTCCATCTCTCGTAATTTTCGGCTCTTCTCGAGAATCCCAAGATCTCGCTCGACCGAAGCGTGACCGGACGACTCATTGGAGGAGTACTGGTAGGCGAGCGACCGTGTCGGGACGGTAGCTAGAATCTTCATAATCATAGGACATCGAAGCGGCGTCTACGCTGCGTTCTCGCTGGGAAGCGTCTGTGTGCCCCCGCTTCTTCTTGCCGAGAGCGATGGGTAGTGCTCTCTCGGCGAGAGATGCTCCTTCGAGGAGGGAGCGGTGTCTTCGCGGCCGGTCGGCGAGCGAGCGTATGTTCTCCGTCTTCGCCGCGGCGGGCCGGAATCGAACCTCTCGTCTTGAGAGATGAGCGCATCTCGGTCTGCGATCACTTGATTTTTGTTTTGCGGGAGTTGCAAAGCGCTTGAGTTACATGATCCGGTAGGGGTTCTCGAATGCCCGCTTCAACCCGGCTCGGGCGGCAAATCTCCGAGGCGCCGGTTGGATCTGTTGGAGGACAGTCCGCGACCGTTGTGCTGCCGACGGCGGTTCTTGTCGCGGAAGTCCTCGAGACTCGTGGATCGTGGACGCCACGCCCCGGTCTCGCTGCCGATTCTCGCCGGAGGGATTGAGTCGAGAAGTGGCCCGCGTGCGGGGCCGATCGCGTGGAGCCATGAAGGGGGTAGGATAGCGCACGCGCTCTCCCAGCGTGGTCGCCAATTGATCGTACCTTGACCAATGAAGTGTTGAAGTGTTGATTGATTCGTCTATGGGCCGGTCGTTGAATGGGGGGAAGGACCGGTCCTGGCTTCACGCGTTGAACACCTCGGGTGGTACCTGCAAAGACACTCCGACGATCTAGTGAGAGGTCGCCGGGCGGATAGCACAAGGTTAGAGAGAACGCACACGATGCCATATGCGAATGGCGATATATACTGCGAGGTCCGACCGTTAGCGAGATTTTCGGCCGGCGAGAATTGCGCTCCAAGCAGCGTGTTTGGGCCGATCGAGTTGGCCGGGCCGCGCAGTCCAATTCTTTGTTGGCGCTTTCGTATCTCACGATACACCCAGAACGATTTCAAATTCCCCTAATCTTCTTCTTTTGGAAAGCACATCTTTCATAAATTTAGCATAATTTGGCATTTGTTGAAGTGCTTCTATCAAGGGAACATTGATATACAATTGTTTTAACACATCTAGAAACTTACTGAATTGCTTCTCCTCATGTATTTTTTTCAATCTTTGAGGAAGAGGAGGAGGAGGGTATTCAGGTACTAACCTTGGAGTTGGAGGTGTAGAAACATCAGGTGTTGCTACACCTTGAGAATTTTTTTCATTTTTATTTTTTTCTCCCTTCTCTGTACCTTCAAGCTCATATGGTTCTGTTAAGTCCTTGCCACTTCTCAAGGAGATGGCTTTGACCTGTTCCTTACCTTGCCTTTGAGGGGTTGAAGCTTCTGTGTTTGATGGCAAAGTACCTGTTGGTCTTTGCTGCAAAGCAGTTGCTAATTGCCCTACTTAATTCTCTAGATTCTTAATTGATACATCATGAGCTTGCCTAGTAGTTCTAGTTTCACTAATGAATGATCTAAGTAATCCTTCAAGAGAATTTTCATTGGCAGGTGGGTTTGATCTTTGAGGTTGGAATCCAGGAGGAGTATTTGTTGCAGGTGCACTTTGTGCAGGTGCATTGGAATTGTTCCACCTAAAATTTGGGTGGTTCTTCCATCCTAAATTATAGGTATTAGAGTAAGGGTTGTTATTTTTGTTGTAACCTACATAATTGACAGAGGCAGGGTTGCTAGGACACTCTTTATATAGATGGCCTCCCCCACAATAGACACAACTTGTAGTTCCTGGAGGGGCTTACTCTATAGTTGCTTCAGTGTTTTCCTTAGGTGTGGCTACACTTGATGTAGGTGCACTAGTGCACTTTTTGATCAAGTTGGTTAAAGAGGCTACTTTAGCAGATAAGGCTGATATGTCATTAATTTCATGTACCCCAGAAGTTTTCTTTTGGGCACTCACCCTCTCAGTAGGCCAACTAGAACCATTGGTAGCTATTTTGTCAATAAGATCACATGCTTCATTATAAGACATATTCAAAAGAACACCACCAGCTGATGCATCAAGCATCACTCTAGTTTGGGGTTCTAGACCATTGTAAAAAGTTTCCATTTGTATAATGACAGGTAAACCATGATGTGGACACTTTCTTAAAAGCTCTTTCCATCTTTCCCATGCTTCAAACAATGATTCAAATTCTTTTTGTCTAAAAGATGTAATATCATGTCTCATCCTAGCATTTTTAACTGGAGGAAAATATTTACTTAAGAATTTTTCAGCTAGCTCATTCCATGTATGAATAGAATTGGGCTCCATAGAGTTTAGCCATGATTTAGCCCTATCTTTCAATGAGTATGGAAATAACTTAAGTCTAAATGCATTCTCACTAATACGTGTATGATAAAGTTACTACAAACTTCTATGAATTGCTTTATGTAATGACCGGGTCCACCACCCCAGTAGCCGCTTATTACTCAAAGAACTCCTCTACCCCATGTAGAGTTTTTGCCTTCAGTGGGAATCGAACCTCGCACTCATGTACATTTCCTCGCATTCCCACTACCAATTGAGCTAGTAGCTCATTGGTAGTGGAATGCGAGGAATCTACATGACACAGTGGAGGTTCGATTCTGAGTGAAAAACTTACACGTGGTGAAGTTCTTTGATAATACAGCAGGAGGAATGAACCAGTATTACAATAAAAAGCGCGCTTTTTATTGCAACACTGGGTCCGGGTCCACCACCCCACGCTATTACTCAAAGAACTCCTCTACCCCATGTAGAGTTTTTGCCTTCCGTGGGAATCGAACCTCGTACCTCATGTACATTTCCAACGCATTCCCACTACCAATTGATTGTAATAGACTGGGTCCACACCAGCCGCTATTACTCAAAGAACTCCTCTACCCATGTAGAGTTTTTGCCTTCAGTGGGAATCGAACCTCGTACCTCATGTACATTTCCTCGCATTTCACTCACCAATTGAGCTACTAGCTCAATTGCAAAGTGGGAATGCGAGGGAAATGTACATGAGGTACGAGGTTCGATTCCCACTGAAGGCAAAAACTCTACATGGGGTAGAGGAGTTCTTTGAGTAATAGCGCTGGGGTGGTGGACCCAGGCTGTTACACTTTAAATGCTCATGGGGATCCTCATGTGGGGATCCACCATATTGGCCAATTGTTTGCAACATTTGAAACATCATAGGTTTAAATTCAAAATGAGCAGCATTAATATTAGGCCTAGCAATGCTAGACTGTATATGTTGCTGATAATATTGGGCATAGTCCCTCATAGGCCTATCCCTATCATTAATCATACCTATTGGTCCCATTTGAATGAATTGTTGTCTGTGATCTTCCTCACCTCCAGGTTGTTGATGTTGAGAATTAGGCCCTCCTCTTACTGAGGCATCATCCTTGTGGTGACATAGTTCTGCAGTCTTGTTGTCTTTGTCTTTGTTGTCTTAGCAATCTCCTAAATCTTCTTTCAATTTCTGGATCACAATCAAAGTCTGGTGGTCTATTCCTGGGCATAAACTAGTGTTTCCACACTGAGTGTTTCTGCACTAAATTGTTTCTGCACACAAAAACAGAATACCAGTAGTACTAATATATAATATAACACTAAATTAACAATCTAAACAACAAAATTTTACTATAATCCCCGGCAACGGCGCCAAAAATTTGGTGTGGTGAAATATATGCAAGTATACATAGTCACACAAGTAATATAATGATAAGAAGGTCGAACCCACAGGGATTATGTATTGTAAAGTTTTGTGTATTCAGAGTGTACACTTAGTGTGTCTACACTATGCACTATTTTTTGGTTTGGAGTTTTCAAAGTAAGTAAAAACAATATAAACAGTAAAGATTGTAAGGAATCAGTTAGATAAAGTAGTTGAGATGTTTTCACCAAGTAATTTACTTCTAAGTGTTATAGTGGAGTATGCAGTGTTTCCACACTGGATGCAGCTGCAATAGTGTGTACCTTTCAGTACTTTCTTCAGAGTTTCATTACAAGCTTCCTATGTCTAGGCATGCTAAATAGGTTCACTCTTGTCTCTTAAGCTCGCACTGTATCACCCTAAGAACTATGTTATCCTATGTCTAGGACTTAACACGGTTTTAACAATCAAATCTTTATTAACACTAGTTCAACAAAGAAGTTGTTATAAACTCTCATTCCTATTAATTCTTGAGTTCATAAATGTGACCCATGTCTGCTGCCAAGTTTACCTATTCTAAAGTGATCAATTCCAGAATAAGCTTTGAAAGAAGTATTACACAAGAATTAAAGTCCATACACTACATAAACCATAATAACATATTTAGAAGTTCATTACAAGGTTATAACATCTCAACTTAAGGGAATTTAGCTCATGTTACTCATAATATAATAGAGAATATCTGCAAAGAGCATAATCAAATGAGTAATATAGCAAAAGAACTTAAAAGGAGAGAGATTACTCGAATTGAAGATCTTTTGCATGAGTTTCCCAAGTTGAAGTACAATATGAGTTCCTTACACAAGTTTCCTTCAAGTAGAAGTGAAGGGAGTGGTTGTCAAGCACCTCCTTACCTTCCTTCACTTCAGAAACGTAAAGAAAAACTAAAACTAAACTAAACTAAACTAAAACTAAGTGATCCTTTCAGAAAGAAATGAAGAAATACAAATGAAGGATGAAGGATTCTTTGTAAGTGAAGATATGGCCTCTATTTATAGGCACGAAAGCTTTCCTCCCTTGAGGGGTTTCCTTTGGCGCGTAAGATCAACTGAGGGGACCAACTTTGGATAAATTCAGACAACCAATGAAGCAAGTAGCTCAGTTGCGGTCGCTTGCATGTAGGGGAGGTCCATTGGAGAAGTGCCACATGTCTTTTAGATAAGTGAGCCTTGCAACTTGATTTTTATGTTTATCGTCGACTTCTACAAGTGGCTCTGCTCCAGGTGACTAGGCATGACGTCACAATTCAAGTGTGGAAGCATCAAAATGGTCATTGGATGTTTTGGTGCAAACTGCTAGATTTTGCAGGTGTAGGCAGTGTTTCCACTCCTAGTGTTGGCAGTGTTTCCACTCCTGGTGTTGGTAGTGTTTCCACTCCTGCAGTAGCTACACTGAACAAAAACATCAAACCTAACAAGATATGTGTATTTATGCCTAGTTAATTGTCCTAATCATTTGGATCTCTAAAATGTTGTTTCTTAATAAATAAGCTATATTTATATATTAATGTACTTGAAACTAAGCAATAACCTAAGTTAAAATAGATGAATAACTCTATATAAAATAGAGTTATCACTCACCCTTGCCAAAGTTCTGGTAATACTAGCATGTTCTCCGATTAGGGATGCATGGTATTCTTTCAAAACTTGTCTGATCAAAGGACTCTCCACAGGCAACATAAGTTTATTCTTCCAATATAATAAGCCTTCTCGGATTGTATAATTGGTATCAGCAACAGTATTATTAAGACAGTGTGTAACAATACTCTGCAGATGTTCATGCTGAGCTAACTCACTCTTCAATTGCTGCAGAAATGAAGTTTCTGGTTCAGACCAGGACATAGTCATGACCCTGGAGAGGGCATCAGCCGCCTGGTTCTCCTTGCCTGGCTTGTATTCTATTTGAAAGTCATAGCCAATGAATTTATGCAACCACGATTGTTGCTCCGGTTTCTGCAACGATTGATCTAGTAAACTCTTCAAGCTCTTTTGATCTGTCCTAAATATGAACTTGTGGCGTAGCAAGTAATGCCTCAACTTTGCTAAGGCAGTTGTAATAGCATGAAATTCTCTAACATATGCAGATTGTAACTGCATTGTTCGTGCCAACTTTTTAGAGAAAAAAGCAATAGGATGCCCTCCTTGACTGAGCATTGCTCCTATTCTTGTGCCAGAAGCATCTGTCTCCAAAACAAATGGTTGCGAAAAATCAGGAAGAACCAATACTGGTGTAGTAGTCAGAGCTTGTTTCAATTTGTGAAAAGCTGTCTCAGTATCCACAGTCCACACAAAAGCTTCCTTTTTCATTAAATTAGTCAAAGGACTAGCTATTGTTGCATAAGATCTAATAAACCTCCTATAATATCCTGTTAAACCTAAGAAACCTCTCAACTGCTTGAGATTCTTAGGAATAGGCCAATCCATCGCAGCTTGTACCTTGGCTTTGTCCATAGACACACCCGTTCCAGAGACCACATGCCCCAAGTACTCTACCTCTGTCAACCCAAATGAACACTTGGATAGTTTCGCAAATAGAATATTCAGACTGAGGATTTGAAGCACCAATTCCACATGTTGTAAGTGAGCTTGCCAAGAAGAACTATATACCAAGATTTCATCAAAGAATACAAAGACACACTTTCTCAAATAAGGTTGAAATATTTGATTCATCAACCTCTGAAACGTTGCAGTAGCATTTGTGAGACCAAATGGCATGACAAGCCATTCATAGTGCCCTTGGTGAGTCCTAAAGGCAGTTTTTTTTGTCTATCCTCAGGGTTGAGTAAAATTTGATGATAACCAGAGCGAAGATCTAACTTGGAGAAGAATTTGGCACCATGTAATTCACCAAGAATTTCATCCACTGTAGGCATAGGAAAGCTATCCTTGACAGTGATGGTATTTAAGGCTCTATAATCAGTACAACACCTCCATGTACCATCTTTCTTCTTTACCAAAATAATGGGTGAAGAGAATGGACTTACACTAGGTTGAATGATACCTTCCTCAAGCATTTCTTGTACCATTTTCTCAATCTGAGCTTTCTAACTATGTGGGTACCTGTACGGTCTCACTTTCACAAGTGGAGCAACACAATCTCATGATTCAATTCTCTATTAGGAGGCAACCCTTTTGGTATCTAAAATACATCTATGTAAGTATACAGCAGTGTAGCCATTTCGGGATCCAAATTCTCAGGCCTACCACTCCAGCTATCTGTCTATACCACAGGTTCAATTTGCTGAAAGGTGAACATCTCTGATATTGCATCAGTATGATGTAACCTTTTGAAATGGTGCAACTGTGCCAGCTCAAGTTTAGTATCATTTTCTCCTTGTAGAATGATGAATTTACCCTCCAAGTAAAATTTCAATTTGGAGGAAGCATAATCCTCCACATGCGGTCCTAGAGAGGCAAGCCACAGTGCTCAATATGACGTCTGCTCCTACCACATGCAGTAGATAAGCAGGTACCGTAATATCATTCCCCTTCACTTTTACAGTCAATTGTTTCACTACACTTTCAGCTTTCATATTCTGGCCATTACCTACTAAAACATTGCATTTAGCAGTTAGTTCCACAGGTAATCCCAAGCAATGCACTATCGTTGGTTGCACAAAACTGTCAGAGCTTCCACCATCTAACAAAATAGAGACATCAATTGGTCCAATATAACCCTTGAATCTAATAACACCATAACTAGTGGCACCATTCAAGGCGTTCAGAGACAAATGGTGATCCACCTCTTGGCTTTTGTCATGCTCAGTGTTAACTTCAATGTTTGTAGGTACAGAAGGGTCGGTTTCATCATCAAGGTCTAAGAGCATTAGTTGTTTATTAGGGCATTTGTGTGAGAATGAAAATTTCTCATCACAAAAGTAACACGGGCCCTTTTCCCTTCTGAGTTGCATTTCTGCTGGGGAAATTCTCTTTATAGCTGGGTTTTTTTGGGCTTGGCTCATAGGTCTAGTGGGTGGTGTGGGTAATAAAGGTTGGTTGGGGGCTTTATCACTGACTTGTGTTTGGTCTTTAGTGGTTGGATTGAAGTGAGCTATGTTGTTGTAGGGTAGATGTTTGGGGTTCTGTATGGTTTTTTGGGTTGCTTCAAGTTTTTCTTCAAATACATTAGCTAGGGATATGACTTTGATAATGGAAATAGGTGTATGGAGCATGACATCTCTTCTAATCCCATCTTTCAAACCTCTTACAAAGCAATCAACCAAGGCATCGTTACTCAAACAATAAACACGATTAAACAAAGCAGTAAATTTCAGAAAATAATCATTCACGGATTTCTTTTGATTGACTTTAAATAGAGAATCTCTCAGGCAATCATAGATATAGGGGCCAAAATCTAATTCTAGATCCCTAGTAAAGTCATTCCAAGATTGAAATGGACGTGTTCTTTGAACCATTTGAAACCATGGAACTACCTCATGTTCCAAATGCACAGAAGCTATGATTAATCTCTCTGGATTAGGGGTATGGTAATACCCAAAAATTGCCCAGCCTTAAAAATCCAATCTAAGACATTCTTACCGTTGAACTGAGGGAATTCAAGTTTGATGTTGCGAACCTGAAACGATTGCGAGCTGCTACCGGAGCTACTACTACCAAAAGCTGTTGATTGTGTGCTACCCATCAATCCCAATACTGTACTCGCTAATGACCCTGAGTTCGTACTTCCATGGGTGACGGTGGCCTGAGGTGTGCGTTGCAAGACACGATCCAATGCTGCAGCCAGTTCATCGAAGAAAGCCTCTGAAGATTTCTGCATTGTTTCAATTCTCTCAAATCGAGCTGTGTTAGTGCCATCAGATTTGTCCAGCATCTCAGCTTGACGGCGAACTTTCGTTGTGAGTTCCTTCAGGCGAGTGTTGTCGGCCATGGACTTATGAAAGCACCAATGTAATGCTAGTAATAACGATGGAGTAAACTGAGCTTGATTAATGGAATTTTAAGTTCAGTACAGAATCAAATGGAAATGCTCAGTACAATTAAGCTTGCGTAAATGAAGTGGTACAAAGTGAGAGTACATAGAGAAAAAGGTTAGGAAAGAAATGAGATCTTCACACAATGCACGCCTTCCACCGAATCTTCTCTTTCCTCATATCTTTATATATACATCTTGATGTAGTCTTCATGTGGGACCTAAATCAAGAATTCCCTCCAAAATTCCCCCCCTCGATCCCTTTTCCTCCAAACCCTCTACCTAACCCCACTCACACCCCTACCCCCTTTTTCCTTCTCCAAACTTTCTCTCCCCTTTTTTTTCCTACCTTTTTTCCCCTTCATATTTTTATTCCTCTTTTCTCCTCTCTCACTCTTTCTCTCACTCTCTTCTTTCATCTTTTATATTTTTGTGGTACTTTACGATTAAATAGAAAATGTACCTCCATAATCAAATTTTTGGAATCGAACATTAATTTCGTAACAAATTATATAAAGTGTAACGCTATACAGTGTACCTTTTGGATACTTTAGTGTCTGAAAAAATTTAATTGTTTAAATATGCGAAGTTTATTTCTTAGTAACGGAATCGAACATTAATTTCGTAACAAATTATATAAAGTGTAACACTATGCAGTATACTTTTTGGGTACTTTAGTGTCTGAAAAAATTTAATTGTTTAAATATGCGAAGTTTATTCCTTTATAACGAATTTTATTTAAGAAAAGTTAATTTTGTAACAAAATTTAAAATTAATTTTGAGCCAAAATATGTAAAGTGTGACGCTAAGTAGTGTTTTTTGGGTTCACTTAGGATTCAGAAATAAATTTAGATTGTACAAATATTCGGAGTTTGTTTCTAAGTACTTGGTTTGGTCAGACCAAAAAATAATTTACTGTCAAAAAACGTAAAGTACGACATTAGGTAGTGTGCTTCAGGTTACTTTGGCGTTCGGAAATATTGTTTAATATGGGCTAACCATTTACTCTAACTTTAACACAAATTATTTTTTGTTCGACAATTTGTTGTCCATTGTTCTACTACGAAGCACTTTCATCTTTGCAAATATATGCTCATTTTTTTTGTACAGCTTGACTTAAACAACATATCAATAACTTCTATCCCCGTTCTAAAATTTTCCATAAAATAACAAAATTATTACAATCTTTATAGTCTATAACTATTTTTACATGTATGCCATTTGAAATTTTGATTTTAGTTTCATAATAATCATGTCACATAACTTAAGCTTTGTCTTTAATATAACCTAAACCATTGCCCCCTCTCTCTATAGAACTTAAGCATTGGCCCCGTCCATCGGACGAGTCACCACACTAGTACCCATTCAATTGCTAACGAATTGTTTCCAACGTGAGTGCTCCTTTCTCACGCGTTTACTCACTCTACAAGCGTGAGTGTCAATCGCTCCACTCCTTCCTTGTGGCCTGGCCACCACGTCAGCATCCATTACAGGCGGTAAGGGCGGTCGCCTAGGGCCTCATTTTTTCAGGGGCACCAAAAGACAATCAATGATCCATCCGTCAAGAATTGATTGATGAGATACTCGTGTGTAGGGGTGCTCAATATTCATTTATATGGATATTTCCATGTCCTTTTTATGTTTTGGGCTGCACCGCCGGCCGTTTGCGTTGCCAGCAGTTGCGTCGTTGACCTCTCTCAAGCTGCCTCCGTCCGCCACAACCTTAACATCCTTCATTCGCGAGCTCGCCTCTTCCCTCCGTTCGCGACCTGCTTTGCACCTCTGTGACCGACCCGATATAGTTCTCTCAGTTCACAATCCTGCTTCTTCGTTCTTCCTCTTCACTGCTACGAATGTGCTTGGGTGAGAAATTAATTTCTCACATCACATTGATATTGAATATGTTGCGATTTTTCCCCAATTTGGTTATTCACTGTGATACACTATATAATGCTTCTTCATTCTTCTTTCTCATTTTTCACGGTTGCATGTTCCCACAAAGAATAGGATAGAGTTTGAATTTATGCTCCATCATGAAGCGATACATTTGTTTGATTAAATCTTGACTGAATTTCTGAATCAATGAGTACTTTTTGCTCAGATGATATAGAAGCTTCATCAATTTGTTTTTCTGTGCCTGAATTTTGTATATTATGCATAATGCTTGATCATGGTCTTGAAGTTGTTGATGTTGAGTAGAGGTTTTTGATTTTGTTTTCTGCTTGATTTTATGAAGATTAACATGTTTAGCATTTGTCTTATAAAAAGACAACAGACATTTTTTATTGTTATGTGGAGAACTCATGATTCAAATAACTTTTATGATGAATAGAATTCTGTCTTGTCAGTTCGACTTTGTACTTAGTAGGAAATGTTTCAATTTTCAAAATAACAAGTTTATAGATTTACTAATTTAATGAATTGGGTTTGTTCCTGCAATATTTTCCCTTGTGTGTTATCAGTGGTTCATTGGGACTGATATTTGAGAAATGAATGAAACAACATCGGAAGTGGCACAAATATTTACATGGATATATCATTTTTTTTTTTTGATGATAACATGGATATATCATATATGATACTAACATAAGACCTAAAACATATTATGTGCACTTGCACTTACTGTAGTATTTTTTGTTATGGTTCATATTTGTTAACATTTGAGTTGAATCTGACTTTGGTTACTTTATGCAGTTCCACTGTGGTTGATAAGAAAATATGGGTAACCACGATTATGTTTCGCCCTCTGAGACAATTGAAAATACAGTTCCAGGGTTATCGCCTCGGCGTAAAAACACATCTACGTTTGGAATTACTTTACAGCAGAGGCGGGGTCAGAGAATGCTAATTGTAACTTTTCCCCCCTCAAGTGTAACAACGGAAAAACTACCATGATGGCTCACACAAGAAATTGCAAGAGTAACCCATATAATTTTGCCAAAAACTACCACCTCCTTCCTCTCTCCCACCCCCAGAATTCCCCATTTGGACAAAAATACCCCTACAAAGTTACAAAAAACGGATTTACTTTCACAATTGAGTAAATCCGAAAACAAGTAAGTGAAAATTTTTGAGATTCTCGAATTTAGAGGTAAATTCGGGAAGAATTTTCTGAGATTCCCGAATTTACCTCTTGTATAGGTAAATCCGGTGTGCAATTTATGAACCGGTTTTACCTATACGTGAAATAAATCTGGTAATCCCATAAAACTCTTCCCGGATTCACCTATAAATTCAGGAATCCTCTATTTTTTTATACTTTGTTTAGTTAAATTTTTTTGTAACCGTGGCGAGTTCAAGAGCAGACAACTTTGCGCCAGGCTAGGCTTCTGGGGCAGTACCGCGACGACGACGACATCATGATGATGATGACAGTAGTACTCCTTCACCTCTGAGCACTCGGACGAATAACAGAAATGCTGCTCACGCTTGTGAGCGTATGAGGCGTGTTCGAGAGAGACAAATGGCTGCTAATCAACTGCAGCAACAATATGAGCAGCACCCGGAGAAGTACGAGCAACACCACTATGAGCAGCCGCGCTACGAGCAGCCCTACTATGAGCACCCGGACTATGAACAGCAGCAACAACACTACCATCAGCACTATGAGAAGTATGAGCACGCAGATCAGAATGATCATGATTGGAAATGATGAGGATCAAGATGACGGTCAGAAGGATCAGGGTCAGCAGGATCAGGAGCAAGACCCTCTGTAGCTAGATCCCCAGGCTGCTCCAAATCAGGATGCCGGTCAGGCAGTTGAGCATCCGCCACCTCGTTTTTTGAACCTGGATACGCACTGCGTGTCCCTGATACTTACGGGAGAACATGTAATATTTTTAAATGTTATTTTACTTTTACTAAACAATAATCAATTAATCAATTTTAATAACGTATTGATTATTGTAGTGACCGAAAAATCCGGAAAAGGATTCTTCGACGTTCGAAAGGAAGCCACCACCAAATTTTAGTTTAAGGGCAAATTCGGAAAATCCCTTTATGTTTAGGACAAGGCAGGTTTAGGGTTCGGGAGTCGTTATGTGTGGGGAAGGTATTAGCACCCCACGACATGCTTGGTCTAATTAATTAGGATTTATTAATAATTACCCTTTTATTTATAGAGGAAAAGACTTATTTAAATTTTTAATTTTTAGTGCTTGACAAGAGTGGACTCATGCTCCTACGTACCTCCAGATGCAATGGAGGAATCAAAGCTATGTAGTTCTTCCTGAAAAAGGTTTGTTAATTGGTGTTTTTTAGTGTAGGGGTCTTAGGACTCCTTGAACTGTACCGCTCACTGATTCCTAGGACGCTGACTAACCCGATTGTACAACCGACTTAGTCCCCTACTTTTTGAAAGTATTTTTTTGAGGTTTTTTGAAAGAAGTTTGTTTGATGTGAGGTGAGTTGGTTTTAGAATAGGTATTCTAGAACTCCCGAACTGCATCTGACTCATTAGTTCTAGAACGACTAACTGGGGTTGTACAACCGACTTAATCCCCTATTTTTAGGAAAAATAATTTATTTATATTTTTATAAGTTTTTAGGATTATTGAATCTGCATGACTTATTTGTCCTAAGATGATGACTAACCTGGTTGCTTGTACAACCGACTTAGTCTTTTATTTTAGAAAAATAATTTATTTGTGTTTTTATAAGTTTTTAGGATTCTTCGAATGCATGCAATTTCATTGGTCCTAGGATGATGACTAACCCTGCCAGGTTAATGACTTAGTCTTTTATTTGATTTTTGAAGAAATAAACTAATTTGTGCATAAAAATAAAATAAAAGACAAAACCGATAATTAATAAAGACTAGGCTAAAAAAATAAATAAATAAATAACTATATACATAAATAAATGGCTTAAATATCATTTACCCCCGCAAATATCACCATAATCCATTTACCCCTCAGAAATAAAAAGTTTTAAGATGCCCCTTGCAAATATAACTGCTTGTTTACGGTTACCCCTACTTGCAAGGGGCATCTTAAAACTTTTTATTTTACAGGGGGGTAAATGGATTATGGTGATATTTGCAGGGGGGTAAATGATATTTAAGCCTAAATAAATATGAATAGATATATATACATAAACAATAAATAAATAAATAGATTATATTATAAATAAATATGTACATAAAAATAAACAAAATAAATACAAAACTAACCTGGACTCGACGAGTGCGAAACCAAACCGAAAGCAAGCGATCGACAGTGTCCAGTAACACCCCCGCTCGCTTAATTATTTAACTTATAAAAATCAGAGTTCAAAAATTATTTTTCCTTTGCAAAAGATACATCCTCAAGGGAATGCTACGTTCACCAAAACATTTCTTAAAACAATTGCATAATACTTTCCACAATAAAATACAAATGCGTGATGAATAGCACGACTTGGTTTATCGAAATAGTTTTACATCATCAACTTAATTAAATCTGACTAAAACAATATCAGAACTACCATGACTACTCGACACTCCCACGATTGCTACGATCGAGCTATACGCCACACTCGATCGAGTAAGGAAGAACCTTCACTCGGGATCACACCGCACGCTGTCGACATAAGAAGCAACATAACAGCAGTAGGGTGAGTCTCTAACACAAATAATACAATGTATGATAAGCATTATATGAAAGGAGACACCAAACACCCCGGCAAGAACAACAAACACACTTTACTGAGTCTTAACACCTCGACTCCTAACCATCACTCAACAACACACTTGACTAAGTCTTAACACCTCGACTCCTAACCACAACTCACCACGTCTAACACTCATCACACATCACACAAAACACATCAACGAATTCATGAATGCAATGCATGAATGCAACCCCTTCACACCTAGGGCACATGCATGTGGTACCAATAATCATCATATTCCATTGCCATATAGGCAACAACGTCCCTTACCATTGCCATAAAGACAACAACGTCCCTTACCATTGCCATAAAGACAACAACGTCATTTTTGATGCATATGAATCATGAGGCTCGATAAACAATGCATCAAACACAATCAACACACAACAACATTTGCCTTGCGGGCACAACCGTCACTATTTTGCCACTCAGGCTACCCACTCAGGGTTCACATCATTAGCCACTCAGGCTACCCACTCAGGGTTCACATCATTAGCTACTCGGGCTACCCACTCAGGGTTCACATCATTAGCCACTCGGGCTACCCTTACCTCAGTCACTAGCTCTACGGCTATCATCATCTCATCGTCACTCAGTTCATCATCATTTACACTAGTGTCTAGTTCACCTAGACATCATCCATAGCACTAAGGCTAACGTCACTACACCACAACATAGCTCTACCGCTAAACAACCGACCCCTCTGTCACCTCAACACCATCACCGTGGACTACACAGCCACTCCGAAGACCACAAGGTCACTTAAGGACTAAATCATCACCTAAGGACCGAACCATCACTTAGGGACCACACAGACTTCATCACTCAGCCTCTTGAACATACATAGCGTCCAACCACACTCATAGTCGCGCCTAACAACCCCCTGCGCACACTGGCGCTAACAACACCTCGGCACACTAATTGGACACCTCAAGACACCACCCACCGAACGTAGTGAACTAAACTATCACTACCAGGCCCACCTCATCAACTAGGGACTACACCTCGACCTCTACACCGCACCCTACATACACCACACCTTGATGACACTACCTCGGCCTACATTCACTACAACAACTACACTTAGGCTTGTGTACACCACACTCCAACTACTACACTTAGGCATTCACACCTAAGCACCACACTTCACCCCGCCTACTACACTTGGCGACTATACTTAGATATCTGTACACTTACACTTCGGCTATTTCACCTTGGTATACATTCCCTATACCTCGGTAGCTATAAGTCGACGCTACACTTCGCTTACAATCCATTACTCTTCGTATTCAACACTTAATCACTTACGCATCATTATACTACCACTTCAACTTCCTTAAGCTTAATCATCTCTACACTTCGATTGCCTACGCTCAACCTTTACGTATTTACGCACTTAACCTCCATCTTACCTCGCCTCATTGATCATCGCACTCACGATCACTCACGCTACCTCTACTACACCGATTCACTTGAACCTATTTCAAAGCCCATAATACCTTCCATCACTTAAACCGCACCATGTCAACAACACTTCATCAACACTTCAATACCCATACACGCACGTATCACACTCCTATCCACTTGCCACACACAAGCACACCCATTTAAGCAACAACGCCTAAAACTCGACTCAATTACAATTCAAAGATACATACTTACATCTTGGATGATGCTTATCCAAATTCTAACAAAAATCGGCAGAGTCTCCTCCAAATACGGACATCCCAAAGTAAACTATTCACTGCATAACCAGTCCAGCATAAAGAAAACATAAGCGCCCACACATACGTGGGCACCAAGGCAACATCGTGCCCGCGCCAACGCCAAATAATAAGTACGCAAATACCAACGCACCAACACCTGCATCGCAACACACTCCCCAGGCGCACTCTATGTGAGCACAAGGCATCATCGTGCCACGCCTCACCCACACACACACGCACAACAACTCAACAATTCCACACCGTATTTCATCAATTGAATAATACATCACTTAATCACAAATCACACCATAACACACAACACATAAGGCATAAGCCACACCAAGATTGATTCCACAACATTTTATCACGACACATTCCACCAATTAACACCCACACCTAGTGGTTTCACTATCAAACAACATATATTTATAGCTCATATTCACCATCAACCTACTACATTCCACCAATTAATCTCACCTCCAAATACCCTTTTCAACCCAAAATAATTCCAATTAAGTCATTTATACCTAGAGCACCCACTTGCTCATTTTTCATTTTCTCTAAACAACATACCCTCAAATCAATTCACACACACTCAATCAACACTCAAATGATCACTCATACTCATAAATCATTCTAAACACATCAAAATCAAAATATAGTGTTAATCACTATTCATCATCTTCCCAAATCTCATTTTCACACAACATTCATCATATACTATATTATAGGCATTAGATGGCTCCCTTACCTCAAGAAATGAAGAAACAAGCTTCCCTCCACTCACAACTCAACAATCACCAAAACAACCACCAATTCCATTTTGAGCTTCAACTCCCAACAATGGCAAAACAACAAAAACTAGGAATTAGGGATTGAAACTAACATCAATAGCTAGAGGAGGAAAAATGGAGAAGAAATGTATCTAAAACCCCTTACCTTGAGCTCAAATGGAGAAGATCTCTCCAATTCTTCTCCTCTTCCTTTCCTTTCTCCCCCACGGTTTTCCGCCCCCTCACTCTCTCTCTGATCACTTCTTTCTTTCTTCTTAATTCATTTCTTTCATTTAATTCAACAATCAATTGGGCCTAAGTGGGTTGGGCCTCTATTCACACCCCCCCAATTAATTCAACTACTCCCTAACTTAATAATACCACCACTCTCTTATTTATATCTCTCACCTCCATATTTAATTAAAACACCTCATTCATTTAATTAAATATGACTAACCACATAACTCCTAAATAATCAATTAAATAAATATTCAAATTATTTTTGGGGCGTTACAACTCTCCCCCACTTAGAATATTTTCGTCCTCGAAAATCTAATCAACCCTATGAGCACATCAGCTCCATAAACCTTAATTTGCTCCCAACTAACAACCACACCTCCTTGTACACTAAGCACTAAGAAATCTCATCAATACTTCACAGGATCACTAAGGTTACACGTGCTTCCACAAGACTCGATCACATCACAGTACCTATTCGATCGCCATGCTTGAATAACAATTATTCTACCCCAGGTTTCCTAGAAACCACAATCCTAAACTTTTTCCAACAAGGCATGCCCCATCACTTAGCATAAACTTCAAACTCACGGTGCCTATTCTTATCCTTGCATCTCCCTACTATCAATTTCCTCAATTCAAACACCAACATCCACAAGACACCTACTTATTTAAAAATCAAAAATCAACTAACTTGCACACAACACTCGATTACTCAAGTTAATATTAGTACATATTCAAAATACATAATAGCTACGAGTTATTGTCACCTCTTTCATTAGTGATGAGTCGTTGGGGTGATCAGTCCCTCCTCCTACTCACGCACCAATTAGTTAAGGTCACAAAACTACGTCTTTTTAAAATTTTCACATACCATACTCGAAAAGCTTTTAACGCGAGCCAAGAGTGCGGCGGCGTCCACGACTCCAATCTTTTGACGTCGTTAAAACCTTCCTATTCACACATACCTCAACCCCACAAACAAAGAATCACAACCAACTACAAGCCACACCGTAAAGAAATACACACTTGAGCACATAGACAAATTTCAACACAAACGACTCAACAAAAGCACTCAAAGAAATCACACAACATTACGCACTCGCAAACAATATGGCATAAAGCACTCAAAGAAGAACACAACCAAAATCTACAACAAGGTCTCCGTCGGAGATCAACAAGGAATCTCCAAGACACTACGACTCGACAACTTGGTTTTATTGCACCGAATCGGCGCTCGATACCAACTTGTAACACCCCCGCTTTCGCTTAATTATTTAACTTATAAAAATCGAGTTCAAAAATTATTTTTCCTTTGCAAAAGATACATCCTCGCGGAATGCTACGCTCACCAAAACATTTCTTAAAACAATTGCATAATACTTTCCACAATAAAATACAAATGCGTGATGAATAGCACGACTTGGTTTATCGAAATAGTTTTACATCATCAACTTAATTAAATCTGACTAAAACAATATCAGAACTACCATGACTACTCGACACTCCCACAGTGCTACGCATCAGAGCTATACGCCACACTCAGACTGAGTAAGGAAGAACCTTCACTCGGGATCACCTGCACGTTGCCGACATAAGAAGCAACATAACAGCAGTAGGGTGAGTCTCTAACACAAATAATACAATGTATGATAAGCATTATATGAAAGGAGACACCAAACACCCCGGCAAGAACAACAAACACACTTTCTTCGAGTCTTAACACCTCGACTCCTAACCATCACTCAACAACACACTTGACTAAGTCTTAACACCTCGACTCCTAACCACAACTCACCACGTCTAACACTCATCACACATCACACAAAACACATCAACGAATTCATGAATGCAATGCATGAATGCAACCCCTTCACACCTAGGGCACATGCATGTGGTACCAATAATCATCATATTCCATTGCCATATAGGCAACAACGTCCCTTACCATTGCCATAAAGACAACAACGTCCCTTACCATTGCCATAAAGACAACAACGTCATTTTTGATGCATATGAATCATGAGGCTCGATAAACAATGCATCAAACACAATCAACACACAACAACATTTGCCTTCATGGCACACAATCACCACTATTTTGCCACTCGGGCTACCCACTCGTGGTTCACATCATTAGCCACTCGTGCTACACTCGTGGTTCACATCATTAGCTACTCGGGCTACCCACCGGTGGTTCACATCATTAGCCACTCGTGCTACCCTTACCTCAGTCACTAGCTCTACGGCTATCATCATCTCATCGTCACTCAGTTCATCATCATTTACACTAGTGTCTAGTTCACCTAGACATCATCCATAGCACTAAGGCTAACGTCACTACACCACAACATAGCTCTACCGCTAAACAACCGAGCCCCTCTGTCACCTCAACACCATCACCGTGGACTACACACCACCATTCAAGACCACAAGGTCACTTAAGGACTAAATCATCACCTAAGGACCGAACCATCACTTAGGGACCACACAGACTTCATCACTCACCTCTTGAACATACATAGCGCCCAACCACACTCATAGTCGCGCTAACACCCCTGCGCGCACACCGGCGCTAACAACACCTCGGCACACTAATTGGACACCTCAAGACACCACCCACCGAACGTAGTGAACTAAACTATCACTACTGTGCCCACCTCATCAACTAGGGACTACACCTCGACCTCTACACCGCACCCTACATACACCACACCTTGATGACACTACCTCGGCCTACATTCACTACAACAACTACACTTAGGCTTGTGTACACCACACTCCAACTACTACACTTAGGCATTCACACCTAAGCACCACACTTCACCCCGCCTACTACACTTAGGCAAACTATACTTAGATATCTCGTACACTTACACTTCGGCTATTTCACCTTGGTATACATTCCCTATACCTCGGTAGCTATAAGTCGACGCCTACACTTCTGCTTACAATCCATTACTCTTCGTATTCAACACTTAATCACTTACGCATCATTATACTACCACTTCAACTTCCTTAAGCTTAATCATCTCTACACACCGATTGCCTACGCTCAACCTTTACGTATTTACGCACTTAACCTCCATCTTACCTCGTCTCATTGATCATCGCGACTACGATCACTCACGCTACCTCTACTACACCGATTCACTTGAACCTATTTCAAAGCCCATAATACCTTCCATCACTTAAACTGCACCATGTCAACAACACTTCATCAACACTTCAATACCCATACACGCACGTATCACACTCCTATCCACTTGCCACACACAAGCACACCCATTTAAGCAACAACGCCTAAAACTCGACTCAATTACAATTCAAAGATACATACTTACATCTTGTGGATGCTTATCCAAATTCTAACAAAAATCCGGCAGAGTCTCCTCCAAATACGGACATCCCAAAGTAAACTATTCACCTGCATAACCAGTCCAGACAGCAAAACATAAGGCGCGCCCATACGTGGGCACCAAGGCAACATCGTGCCCGCGCCAACGCCAAATAATAAGTGCGCAATATCAACGCACCAACACCTGCATCGCAACACACTCCCCAAGGCGCACTCCTATGTGAGCACAAGGCATCATCGTGCCACGCTCACCCACACACACACGCATAACAACTCAACAATTCCACACACCGTATTTCATCAATTGAATAATACATCACTTAATCACAAATCACACCATAACACACAACACATAAGGCATAAGCCACACCAAGATTGATTCCACAACATTTTATCACGACACATTCCACCAATTAACACCCACACCTAGGGTTTCACTATCAAACAACATATATTTATAGCTCATATTCACCATCAACCTACTACATTCCACCAATTAATCTCACCTCCAAATACCCTTTTCAACCCAAAATAATTCCAATTAAGTCATTTATACCTAGAGCACCCACTTGCTCATTTTTCATTTTCTCTAAACAACATACCCTCAAATCAATTCACACACACTCAATCAACACTCAAATGATCACTCATACTCATAAATCATTCTAAACACATCAAAATCAAAATATAGTGTTAATCACTATTCATCATCTTCCCCAAATCTCATTTTCACACAACATTCATCATATACTATATTATAGGCATTAGATGGCTCCCCTTACCTCAAGAAATGAAGAAACAAGCTTCCCCTCCACTCACAACTCAACAATCACCAAAACAACCACCAATTCCATTTTGAGCTTCAACTCCCCAACAATGGCAAAACAACAAAAACTAGGAATTAGGGATTGAAACTAACATCAATAGCTAGAGGAGGAAAAATGGAGAAGAAATGTATCTAAAACCCCTTACCTTGAGCTCAAATGGAGAAGATCTCTCCAATTCTTCTCCTCTTCCTTTCCTTTCTCCCCCACGGTTTTCCAAATTTTCTCACTCTCTCTCTCGGATCACTTCTTTCTTTCTTCTTAATTCATTTCTTTCATTTAATTCAACAATCAATTGGGCCTAAGTGGGTTGGGCCTCTATTCACACCCCCCCCAATTAATTCAACTACTCCCTAACTTAATAATACCACCACTCTCTTATTTATATCTCTCACCTCCATATTTAATTAAAACACCTCATTCATTTAATTAAATATGACTAACCACATAACTCCTAAATAATCAATTAAAAAAATATTCAAATTATTTTTGGGGCGTTACAAGGTCAATCGCGAACTGGACTCCTATCTAGTCCATTTTGACCCCAAGACCGCCAGAACCGCTTTGAGAATCGGAAAGCCGACTCAAAACGTCCAAATGATCAAAGACGAACTTTTAGTGAAATGGGCCGCTCTTTCTTTGACCCAAAAGATCACTTAACCCGCCAATGATCTCCTCCTCTAATCTTCACCTCTCAACCCCTTTTATATCCAATTGCTAGGGAGCTCTTGTTTCTTGTGAGCAATGTGGGACTAAAACAAGGTAGAGAAAGCAATTCCCCTTTAAAACACAATTCCCGTTTTTCTCAAACCTGTCACCGTAAAATTGCGATTCCGGATTCGTTAACCGTTGGATCGTCTTCCTTTTTTGACAGCAGGTTCGTGAGACATATATCTCCGCTTTCACCGTTCGGATCGTCGAAAAGAGATCTGAGGAGAGAGAAATTGCCTTTGCAATAGCCGCAGTTTTTGGTCAGTTTTTCTCAAACCCCTCACCGTAAAAGTGTGATTCCGGATTCGTTAACCGTTTGATCGTCTTTCTTTTTTGACAGTAGGTTCGTGAGACATATATCTACGCTTTCACTGTTCGGATCGTTGAAACGAGTTCTGATGAGAGAGAAATTGTCTTCGCAATAGCTGCAGTTTTTGGTCCGTTTTTCTCAAACCTCTCATCGTAAAAGTGCGATTCCGGATTCGTTAACCGTCAGATCGTCTTCATTTTTTAACAGCGGGTTCGTGGGAAATATGTCTTCATTTTCACCGTTCAGATCGTAAAAACGAGGTCCAAGGAGAGAGAAATTTCCTTCGAATAGTAGCTAAAAACTAACACCCGAAGATACGCAAAAAAAACTACTATTTTTTGTAATTTTCAGAAAAAGTCCAAAATAAAATGGTTGAAAAAGTCCAAATTAAAAACTATTAAAAAGAACTCGGACAAAATTGGGGTATAACAATTATTTTTAATTTTTTCAGCCCCGTCAGAAGCTAAAGGTGGCATCTCACGGCGCCAAGTTTCATATGTTTAGATCTGAGGAGCACCACCCACTGGTAGCCACCTGGTTGCGCGAGGCAAAGCTTTTGGAGCAGGACATTACACCTCTCGGGGCCGTCAACCATGAGCAGGACATCACGCCTCTCTTAATTCAGTAACATTAAGTCATCTTTTGATATTTTGAATATATTAAGTCATCTTTTGTTATTTTGAATATAGTTACGTTTTCAATATTATTATATACAAAATACAAATTTACAATGACTTTATATATGAAAAAAGTTTTCAATAATATAATTTACATATTATATATATATATATATATATATATATATATATATATATTATAATTTAATGTTATTCTATTACTTAATAGCTACTTGAATATCTGTTTGAAAAAAATAGTTGAATATTTGAATTTGGAATTTCAAATGAATGTAAAGTGAGAGAACTCGACTAATATATACAAGAATGTATATGAGGTGCTATCTATAAATTGACAGTGTTGTTTGTAGGGGCGGGATAGTGTATAAAATTACATATATAGAAATTTATTATTGAAATTTTAAGTGTCATAAAACACACACGTGTTTCACCAAAAAAAAAACACACGCGTGAACCAACATGTCTCTTGGCACAAGCATGAACTTGCCTCATATATGTCCAATGGTCGTATCTTTTCATTTCTTCACATATGGTAATTCCAAGAGCCTCACACAACACTCACGCCTTTCCTCTCACTATTTATATGATACTAAATCAGTTCTGTGAAAAATATCACAGTGTTTGTTTGGAATAATGGATAATTCTTCTCTCTACTTTGTCTCCGATGAAGACTTCATTCTGTTCCACAAAATGGACATAGAGCTTTACACAATCCTTGTAACAATCCTTTCTCGAGATCCAGTAGAGTCAATGCAAACCCTTGCAATGTGGCTCTGGTTGGAGAGGGTTGGGTTTCGCAATGTGGTGAAGAAGATTATGTCTTTGCCTATCATTTTGATCAATGAAGTCACTGACGAAACAATTATATGTCAAACTTGTGTGAACAATGGACCAATAGCAGCAATAGCCTCTTCTGAAGCCAATGACATTCCTCTCTTTCAAAGCCTAGTGGATACAGAAATCTCTCTCCAATTCTTCAATGAGAATAGGGTCCAAGTGATTCAAGGAATGGTGAAAGTGTGGCAAGAGGTGTGTCTAAGAGCATGTAGTGACATCATGCAACAAGTTATGTTGAAGAACGCAACTGAGAGGATTATGGATACTCAAAAGATGGCGAGTCCTGAGAACAACAATTTTTCTTTTGGTCCTATTGGACTTGCTAACATGAGGCTTGGTGGAGGAGGAGTACCAGCGGATGCTAGAACCTTGTTTGTGACATTTTCTAAAGGGTATTGCGTGGAGGAACGGGAAGTGACAAAATTCTTCACTATGACGTATGGAAATTGTATAGAGGCTTTGTACATGCAGAAAATGCAGCCAAATGAACAAGCACTATTTGCTCGTATTGTTTTTCACAAAGTGTCCACTATTGACATGATACTGAAAGGGGCTACTAAAGTCAAATTTTCAATCAATGGGAAACATGTGTGGGCTCGAAAGTTTGTGCCAAAATTGACTGTTGTTGACAAGAAAAACTTGCTTCCATAATCACTTAGGGATCAGGCCTCTAGCTCTAATGTAGTTTCCATTGATTCTTCTTGTATTGGCATATAAAAGTGGTTTGAAAAGAGTATAGATTTTTAATATTGTTATGTTCTCGTAATTTATGAATATAATGAAATTGCCTAGTTTTCCTCGAATTTATCAAAGTTCTTATGATCAGACTCCAAAGATTTGATGGAATGGGTGCAACCAATATCAAATCCCAAAAAATTGTGAATTCAAAGCTTGTTGTTAGATGGATTTTTATGTTAATAATTATATACACCATGTGTTAATGGCATAGAAAAAATTGAATGTTGTTTGACTAAAAGTCGTTACGTATTTTTCCGACTCTCACACCATTTTACGATTAGATAAATCAGATTGGTAAATGGTACTCCCTCCGTTACTAAACTTTAGTCTTTTTAGAGTGTTTCACACAAATTAAGAAATCATAAATTTGCAATGTCTAATGACTAAAGTATTTCTTTGTAGTATTAATACACACTGACTTGGGAATCTAAAGGAGTTCATATTGTGAATAGTAACAAGTAATTTTAATTTGGAGATTAATTAAAGATAAATGGTAAACTTGGAAAAATTAGGTAAATTGGACATTGGTATCTCAAAAGTACCAAAGTTTTGGAACAAAAAAAAGAGGTCAAAATGACCAAAGTTTAGGAACGTAGGGAGTATGAACTTGTGAAACTGTTCCTCCGACTGATATTAATTATGCTAAATATTAATATCAGGAACGGAGGGAGTACTGTATTGTCAAAAAAAATGGGGACAACTACAAAAGGGGTATTTTAGTACTTAACTTGCACAAATTAATTGTACCTTAATTTGTGTGTAACAAGCCAAAAGTATGAAAGATCGGAAAGGAGGGAGTACTATATTGTAAAAAAAAAAATGTGTCTGCCATATTCACCACAACAAGTCTCTTGTTGATTCCGAGTTTGAGGCTTCTAGTATTTGGGAAGCAGATACAAAATTATCTCAGGAAATAATTAATATAATGGTCAAATTATAAAGAAATTTATTAAAGTTATTTTTTTCAATTTTTGATACAAGCAAATTTTAGGAGTTTATGCCTTTTTTTTATAAATTAGGTATTCTTTGCCCACAATTGCAGAGATTAAATTTTCGAGTCGGGTAGGACCACTAAAGTAATGTTTACCATAGAAAACTCCAACCTCTAAATTAGCCAGTGTTCTCTCCCCATTCTTTTCTTTGTTGCGTTTGATAACCGTGTGTGTGTGTGGGAGCGTGCCTGTTTTTTTGCAGTTATTAATATGAAGCAAAACCACATTTGGTAGTTACTGTGCAATAGTGTTCCGTGGTTCTAAGGGTATTTCAGGAAAATGAAAAGTGGACACCAAAAAGTAGTTTTTTAGTGAACTCTCTTTATATATACTAGCGGGAAAGATGGGCTCGGAGGGCCCGTCTTTCATGTGTTGGTGTATTAGTGTGTTAGTGGGTGGTTATGTCTATTAGAAAATTTTACTTATACTTAGGGTATTTTTGGTCGAAAAATCGACACCAAAAGTGACAGCTTTTTTGGAATCCCCTATATATATATATATATATATATATATATATATATATATATATATATATATATATATATATATATATATATATATATATATATATATATATATATATATATATGTATGCATGTTTGTACTGGATCGGGAAGGAGATTCGACCAGGGGTAATTTGGAGTTGAGTCTCGGATGGATCAAATGATGGCTCGGGCGTGTCCGTGGTAGCTCGGGTCTGCCGAGGTAGCCAGGGTTGAGCTCACCGAGGGATGGTACCTACAAGCACTGTGAGGCTTAAGCTAGCAAGAGAAGTGGAGAGGTATGCAAGAAATGAAAAGGTACCTGATCTTGAGAAGTGTAGCCTTACTTATAGGTGTGAATGTCAGCCTCGGTTTGAATTGCCAAGTGTCCTGATGGAAGAGTCTGTAATGATGACGTGCCACGTGTTGACCTGTGAATGGTGGAACACCAATGCGGCATTTGGGGAAATCGAGGTGACACTTGAGGAACTGAGGTTATCTGTCATAATGTTAGAGCAGCCCCCATGGGTTGCGCATTGATGGGACGCATTGATGGGACACGTCGATTCGCGTCCCGAGCCCTGTGGCCTATTGTTTGCTGGTGTTTTTAGCAAACAATCACTAGTTTTAAATATTGTGTTTGTGAGATCAAACTAGAAAATCTCGTGACAATTGCTCTCGTATCTTTGTGTTGTTTACGGTTTTAAAAGAAACAAATTGTATGAAGAACATAATTGTGGATAAAACAAAGTAATAATTGCAAGAATGGTAAAAGAAAAGTAAATGATTGCATTGAATTGTAAAGGAAATGGTACACAAGCACATACAATGATTCTGTTCACTCGTTTTTCGCTTTCGTTTGGAAGTTTGAGTTTTCAAAATTTCTGTGTTTATGTTGTGCTCGAGTTTCTATTACAAAGTAGTATATATACTCCTAAAAGCAAACGAAAACAAAGATAACCGCCCTTAACTGCTCTTAACTTTGAATTTCAACTAAACCGCTACTAACCGCTGCTTGTGAAACTTTGAGCCTTGCCTTGTTTAAAGCTCCTCTGCTTTGTTTACTTCTAAAAACTCTAAGTACCAGGCTTGTCGAAGTTTGTTCCTACTACCAACACTTAAAGATCTTCTCTGTCGAATTGATAGTAAAATGACTTGACTGTGATTTGTGGTTTCCAAAACATCATTAATGAAGAATTAAACACTTTTAATACTTCATTAAAAGCATTTCTTCTTTTAATCATTCATGGCTTCGTCATCCAAAATTGCTACGAAGAATATTGAAAGTTCAAAGCATGCTAATGAGCCCAGAAATACTCCACAGACTGATGACTTTGTTGATGAACCCAGTATTACGGATGAACGGCTACTTCTTTGGCAAAATCAGGTATTAATCCCTTCGACTGAGCTTTTTACTCATGCTTTTCTGGGTCCTTTACCTAATCTCTTGCTAGAAAATGATGAAGTCAAAGAAATCTTCCCTAGTCCTTGTAGCCGTCGACCTAGAATTTTTGACGACACGCCATTTCACTTAGATTTTCTGGTCAATCCTGTTAGAGTTTTTAGGTCTGCACCTAGGGTTGACCCAAAAAATTACCTAAAATGGCTCAAAAAAGTAGAAACTAAGAAAGCCAATGTCTGGAAAAAACAAGGCATTTTCGACTTCATTCAGCTGTCGAAATATGGGTCTAAATATGACATTACTCTAATTTTAGCAGCAATGCAATTCTGGGATTGTGCCACTCACACTAAAAGGAAAGCTTGATTTAGCCACCAGCAATTGCCACGGAGCTTATTCCGTCAGTAATTTGCCACGGATTTGCGACGGCATGCGTAAAAAATAAGGGCGCGAAATTTCCCGTTGGTGTTTGCCACGGGTTTGCCACGGACATGTGAAAGGACAGAAATTTGCCACAGAGATGCCGTGGCAAGTCCGTGGCAAACCATTGATCAAAATAAAACGAGTCTGATCCCCCAAAAATCAGAACGTCTCTCTCCCTAAAACATTCAAAGCTCTCTACGCTCCTCCTCCTCAGTCTCCTCCTTCGATCCTCAGTCTCCTCCTCCGACCTCCACCCTCCACCCTCGTCCGGCCTCCTCCGCCCTCCTCGGAGAAAAAAAAAACAGGTCAGTCCCCTTCACTCTCTCCATCGACTCATCTTCTCCCACACTCAGCTTCAATTTTTCAAAATTTCTTCACTTCTTCTCTCTCTCTTTCCTTCAATACTCACTCCCTTTCTCTTCCACAGAAAGAAAGTACACATTTCAACCCTTTCCCATATCCATCTTTCCTCCTTGATACGAAAGCACAATGAGAGAGAGAGAGAAGCCAAGAAGAAGAAGAGATCTGCCTCACGGCTGAGAGGAAGGGAATGAGGGTGGTGGGTTCATGTGAGAGAGAAAGAAAGTTGTGGCGGGCTCTACCATTTTCTTCATCGTTCTTTGGTATTGCATCTTCTCTACTTTATCATTCCTCCATCGATTTATTCATTTTAGTACTCTATTTCTCTAATTTGATTCCGTTTAGGGTTTTCTGTTTGGGGATTTTAGGGTTTTTATGGTTTGGGAATTTAACCCAACTTGATGTTATTTACAAATTTGACAAGATTAGGGTTTACGATGTTACTGATAACCTCATTCGCAGTGGAAACCATGGAGTTCCAGTGGTGGAAACCATGGAGTTCCAGTGGTTGTTGCTGGCCATAATTTTGGAAGTGCTAGTAGGATGGCTCCTCGTTCGCAGTAACTACTCTTGAATTTAACATAAGTTGAAATTTTTTGTGGCATTATTATGGTTATCTTTGTGCTCGTAGTAATCTGTTTATACGGGAGGAAAAAAAAGAAATGGTGTATCCGCTTTAGCCTAGATTTCTAGTTATTTCATGCAAGCATGATTACTTATTCATTTCATTTAAGATCGTGAATGAATTCCATTTCAATCTTTTACAAAGACATTCTTTGTTTATAAGGCGTTGTACAAGGAATTTGGAGGATTTGTCGCAGATGTTGTTGCAACTATTGACCAAGTAATAATATATAGATAGACAAATGATACATTGCTTGTACATGCCATTTATGTGTCAAGAATACATTATAATTTTATTTAAGACCGTTGTTGATACTTGACATTTTTTTGGCAACCTCTCGTGAGTCATGTCTTCCTTCCATGCATGTTTTCCTTCAAAATCATTTACTATATATCGCATCCACAATTTTACATTTCTTGTAAGGCTTAATATTATGATTACTTGTTTACACTTTACAGCAAATTTCGGGATAAAGTTGACATAATTTGTTTGTCGATCACTCCTAATAGCGCCCTCCGGTGTCGCAACTTTCTTCGATCCAATAGATATGGCATTGCCAAGTTATGTAAAGCCGGTATTTTTGTGGTGCAAGCTGCTGGAAATTTGGACCATCACCTATGAGCATGTCCTCCTTTAGTCCATGGATCTATACTATTGGTGCCGCCTCACATGATCGAGTTTATAGCAACTCGCTATTTCTTGGAAATAATGTGACCATACTTGGAGTTGGACTTGCACGTAAAATTCTCGTTGCTTTAATCTCGGTTAGCTATACATGACTTTATTTTAGACTAACTCTCAAAGGAATTGAGTGCTATGTTTTGATGATTGAATTTGAATGCCTTCTATGGATTACTCTCATAAATCATAATCATAAGCTTCAATAAGGTCGCAAAGATCTGCATTTTCAATTGATTACATTGGTGAAGTTCCTATTGAGATTTATTTATAACCCAGTTAATTTCCCAGTCTGAGAATGAAGGTACTACTTGTTTACTGTTGAGGGAGGGTCATATTTATTTTTTTTTTTATTTTTGTTACTTTTTATTGCTTTATAATCTGCTTAGTGATTTAACTTTGAAGTCAAATTGCATTAACTAAACATTGATTCATTGGTTCTGACACTTTATTCAGATGGTAAGCAAAATCTTGATCTTAACTTGCGCACTTACGTATATGTTTAGAAGGAAACATAACCATCTTGTCCATGATTGAAACAGATATGAGGTTCTGAATGTTGTTATTAAGCCAGCCAGTCAACTTAAAATCACCTTCTTAGAGGTAATCAGACAGTCATGGACATTTTATTTCAAACCCAAATATATTCCCCCTCCATTATATGTCTATAAAGCATAAACTTTTCATCATGGCTGAGAGTTTAGGAACAAATAAACAAGGCATTTTGCTATACCAAGTCAATGTGATGTGTTTGCCACTTGGTTTCTTTCTAATTTAAAATTTAAAATCAAGCTAGCATTGACCTCCTTATTTAAGCCTTTCCTTTTATTGATTTTCAAGAACGCGGACTAGGATTAGGAACTGTTTGCTTCTGATGAAAATTTCTAATTATGTAAAGTAAAATATGGAGAAACGGATCCAATCCTTATAATTTGTGACATGTCTTCACTTGAGTGATTATATCTAGTAGGCCTATCTTTTGTTTTTTTATTGTTTATATAAATTTAAGGAACTTACATATTCTTCATTTTTTAGAGCAGGCTCAGGATATAACTGATTTAGGCTCCTTGAAGGAAACAACAAATTTATTTGTTCCAGGTTCAATTTTTTATTAACTTCTGCACAATTTTGTAGATTCTCAATGAAGTTAATCTTGTTCTAGTTTTATCTTTATGGTATAGATTGTTATTTCACAACATTTAGTTTCGTAAATGATATGATCACTTCATTGCTCTCTCTGTTTATTCTGGATTTCGGTGTCTCATTCTCGCCGCCATGTACATGCGGGGAGGGGCAACACTTTACTCAGCAAGATCAATAAAAATTAAGGAAGAAGATGGTTTTAGGTAAGCTCGTTATCAACTGACTTGAACTATTTCAGACTATAAAATTCATGTACAGTAGTTTTCTTTTTGTTGTTTCTTTTTGTTGGATATACTTTCTCCATTTATACTTTCTCCAATGTAGTATCGACATTTTTAATTTCAGGACTTACTATTTCTATGAATTTGGTAAAGGAGGGCAGCATGCAGTATTGATGGCAACCGTAAAAAGTGGAAAGGTTTGTTTTACTAAATGCATTTTAGTTAGTATATAACTAACCCATCCATATGAACTTGGGTATGGAGTGCTTGTAATATATCATACTCCCCCGGCTTTATTTATAATCAAAACCACTAGTAGTACTTAATTTCACAGAGAGTAAGATGTTAGTTAAGTTAGTTTAATTGTCTTGATTTCATATAAAAATCGAGTTATAATTACTAAAAGGGTCTTTGTTGCCTCGAGACTATGTACTTATCTTTCAAAACAAAAGAAGAATTAAGAAGAGGTATATTTTGGAATAATGATATTAAATAGAGTTGAATTAGGTTACTTTTGCTTAATATTTGAGGTCACCATATTAAAACTCTTTTTTGCTTGCAAGTAAAGCCGGGAGTAGTTCATAGGTCACCAACTTTGCTAGTTAGTTGACCAAAGCCAGAGTGCGAGGAGGTCAATTAACCACATGCCTATCATTTCTATATTTTCAAGAATATAAATTACGATTCTGAGAAAAGTAAACAATCTTGTCATTTTATTCTCGTAGGCAATTATTCTTTGGAGCAAATGCATCATGATCCAATTGGGACACAGATGGTGTACACGAATACTTGTTGAAGCTACTAGTTTTAGATTAAGGAGAGAGTAATTGATATCCGGAATGCATTTTGATGCTAAACAATTCAAGAGACAAAAACTCATATTAGACACATGCGTCGTGGCATTTCTTAGTGGTTTTAAATGTTTTTTTTCTTGAAAGAGCTCGCTAGAATTTATAAAGTAGATGGCATTCTTGCGCTTTTTCTTGTTGTATATTTCTCCACTCTGCATTTTTCTTCCTCTCTTTTTAACTAGTTGTATTTCTCTCGGGATAAGAAACATTGATGCGGTTATTATTACTCATTCTCATCTTCGATGCAATTGGAGGTCTCGACATTAATATTTTCTACTACTCTTTTGATGATTAATAGCAATTTATATGACAAATATAATGCTTGCTCGAATTAATAAGAACTCGACTAGTGATATAGACTAACTCGCTTCTCTCTGTTCCCCAGTCTTGATGATCTTAAAGATTGGACGAATAATGTTCAACCTCATATTCCAATATATGTAGCCAAGCGTGACTTTGAGGTCCTCTCCCCCGTCCATGCCTTCTAAAAATAAACTATATATACATGCTGAGTACTGACATTATATATCGTATTTTGAAAGCGAGCGTTCAGTATCCTTACAAACACCACATGACCTCTTCGAAGGGATGGCAATGACTTGCACACCATCTTTGTTACTATAACTCTGGTAAGTTCACATGCTTATCATATAGTAGTACACTAATTTTCTATTCTACTAACAAGCATACCAAGTTGAATCAAGAGTTTCAAGACATTTTGTGATTTCGCAAACCGTTAACATTTCTTTCATTGATGTCCTTGAATTTTCTGTGAACTTAAGTTTATTTTTTCAACCTTAATTTTCAGCTTCAAGCCCTTGTTGGCTTTGAGAAGACTATTAAACACTTAGACGAGCATCTGGTGGACATAAGCTGGAAGGTTAGCAATAACATGAATCTTGATGCATATTGCAATCTGCATTGGTTTATCTGTGTATATAAAAAAGGCAGAGATTTGACAAACTTGCTTTTTCCCTTAGGGAATCACAAATCCAAAGCAAGTGAGAAAATTCAAAGGAGAGGGCATGCCATTGCATATGAGCACAAGGAAAGGAGATCTTTACGTCACATTTGAGGTTCTGTTCCCCACCTCACTAACGGATGAGCAGAAAATGAATATAATAGAAATTCTTGGTTAGAATACAGAACATGTTATTCGCCCATGTTTGTCCTCGGTGTAATATTCATTTTTCAATTTCTCTTATTTTTTGTATCATTACTAAATGATTGATTTTAATTAATTGATTTTGTATCATTACCTCATTTTTCAATTTCTCTGATTTTTTGTATCATTAACAGATTGATTTTGTATCATTTCTGATTTGGTTTAGATTAGGGGAGTATGATGATCTCTCTGTGGCTTCATGTTCCTTTTATATTATGTTTGAAGATTTAAATTTTTTTAAAATATTTTTATTTTTGCGACGGATTTGCCACGGATTTGCGATGAAATTTGCGACGACTTTGCCACGGATATTTGCGACGGATTAGCGACGGATTTGCGACGGAAACATTTGCCACGGAAATTCCGTGGCAAACGATTTGCGACGAGCGTTTTTGCCACCAATTTTTGTCTGTGGCAAATCCGTGGCAAATGTTGTTTTGCCACGGAAATTTGTACATTTGCGACGGAAATGTCCGTGGCAAATCAGTGATTTTCTTGTAGTGTCACAGTCTCATCTTAAATGTGGTATGCTATCCCCTACTCTCTTAGATGTAGCTGCCATTACTGGTCTAAAGCCTTTAGGTGAAACCTTCGATCCTAAGCTTACCCCTGATGGTTATGACTTTAATTTTACCAATGCCTCTTTCGCCCCATACATTAATGATCAACATGACATTGACACTGCTGAAGTCTCTGACTTGAAACATATAGCTTTTCTTACTCTTTGGCTATCCATTTTTGTCTTTTGCACCCGCTCTCTTCAAGTCACCAAATCCCTCGTGTGGATATCTTGTGTTGCAGGTTAAGTTTTGATGATGAAGTAATCTAAGACAAAGTGACAAATGGAATCAAGGCACATCCAACCCAAGAAGTAAGTCTGTGTTAAGGGTAGTTGCTAGGAAGTCGAGTGTGTCTTAGGAATAAATTGTAAACCGCTTTTGAGGATCGGCTCAAATCACTCAACACACTAACACACACACAAGCAAACCTAATATATGTCTTCAATTGATAAAAGCATATTAAATAGGTTAGGCACTTGTTGAAATCGATTCATGGCTTGATTTTTGAGAGAACTTGTTTTTGGAAAGAAATGAATCGATTCATGGCTTGTAACTTTAAAGCTAGAAATCGATTCATAGCTTGTTTAAAGCTAGAAATCGATTCATAGCCTATAAAGTTAAAGCTAGAAATCGATTTGCATATTGATGATTTTAAAATAAACAATCGATTCATGGCTTCTTACTTTCAAGCACTAAATCGATTCATAACTTCCCATTTTAAAGCACAAAATCGATTTATGCCTTGTTGCTTTCAAAAGAAAAATCGATTCATGGCTTTTACTTTAAAGGAAACAATCGATTCATGGCTCCTTGTTTTTAAAGATAACAATCGATTCTTGTCATGGTTGTGTAAAGCTCAAAATCGATTTCAAGCTTCACTTTGGAAGCAAACAATCGATTCTTGGCCTATTTGTTTAAAGCACACAATCGATTTTGAACCATGTTCTTATAAGCAAGCAATCGACTATCCACTTATAAAAAAAACAATGTTAGAAATTTTCCAACGGTCATATATTTTACAACCTCTATAAATAGAGACTTAGGGCTTCTCAAAACAAACAACCTACAATTCTCAAAAAGCAGAAGCGCACATCGCACACCATTGCACGTAGTTTCCATCTTTTTGAGCTGATCTCTCTCAAGGGTTAGGTTGGGAATCTTCAAGTTGTTGTATTCACCTTCTTAGAGGTATTGCTATTTTTCTTGTAATTTGATTTTACTGTAATTGGTTTTTCTAAGAGAGTGGAGAATCTCTCTAGGATTTTGACTGTAACAAGGGTGGGGTATCTCTTGTATGTCAATTGGTTGTACTAGAGAGTGGGGTATCTCTCTAGGGTTTTTGATTGTAACAAGGGTGGGGTATCTCTTCTTGTAATTGTTGTTAAGGGCTCTTGCACAAGGTGGGGTATCCTAGGTGAAGAGCGCCTGAGTCTGTAAGGGTTTTAAAGCACCCGTTTTAAGCTTTGTTTTGATAGTGAAAATCTCACAAAGGGTTTGTGAGGACTGGAGTAGGTCACTAGGAGGTGGCTGAACCAGTATAAATCTCCTGTGTTCTTTATTGTTTATATTTCTAATTCGTTCATTTCATAAACTCGCTGAAAATTAATCTAAGTCATTAAAAAGGGGAAAAGTTTTTAAAGTCTCAATTCACCCCCCCTCTTGAGACTGAAGCCACTTGGTAACAAGTGGTATCAAAGCTAGACTCTTGTTTAAAGGGCCTAGCAGCTTCAAGAGAAATGGCTTCAGGTTGGTGTATGCAAGAGGGTGCATCTCTTACCCGTCCTCTGAGATTCAACGGGAAAGATTATGCATATTGGAAAGAAAGAATGAGAATATTCATAGAAGGGGTAGATATAGATGTATGGGATGCTGTGGAAAATGGACCTTTTGTTCCCACTCACATGGTTAATGGCGCACTCATAGTCAAGGAAAGAAATGAATGGACGGATAATGATAAAAGAAAAGTTCAACATAATCTCCGTGCAAGAACATCATCACTTCCGTGACTCTTCGGCCCGATGAGTTCTTCAGAGTATCCAACTGCAAAACTACTCAAGAAATGTGGGACAATCTTCAAGTCGCTCATGAAGGTACTAGTGAGGTAAAAAGAGCAAGCACTACAACAGATTTGTTAAAAAAGATCGCACCAATTAGTAGCGCTTTTGCTGAAAGCGCTCCTTATTTAGAAACAGGAATCAAGGAGAAACTATACAAGAAATGCAAAAGAGGTTCACTCACATAGTGAATCAACTGGGCTCATTAGGAAAATCATTTTCTGCCGAAGACTTGATCAACAAAGTGCTGAGATGTCTAAACAGAGAATGGCAACCAAAAGTAACTGCTATAGTTGAATCAAGGAATTTAGCTACTATGAAACTCGCCACTCTTTTTGGGAAACTACAAGAGCACAAGTTAGAGCTCGCTCGCCTAGCAGAACATGAAGAAAAAGAAAACAAAAAGAAAAGCTTAGCTCTCAAGGCTTCCGGGTCAAATCCATCAGATGATAGTGATGATTCGGAAAATGAAGATGGTGAAGACGAGGAGAATATGGAGCTAATGGTTAGAAAATTCAAAAAGTTCATGAGAAGGAAAAGCTTCCCCAAGAAGAATTCTTCACCCAAAAGAGTCTCAACCAAGGAAAACTTCTCAAGTCCTCCAACTTGCTACGAATGTGGAAAATCCGGACACATGAAGATGGAGTGCCCGAACTTACAAAGAAAACTGTCAAAGTCTAAGAAAAAGATATCCAAAGGAAACAAGGGTAGAAAAGCTTACATAGCATGGGAAGAAAATGACATGGACTCATCAGATGATTCAAAAAGTGAAGAAGCTCAAATTGCTCTCATGGCCGACCACGATAGTGAAAATGAAACTGAGGTAGATTCTAACTCTGAAACTTCACAAAATGCATATGATGAATTACATGAAGCATTTCTTGAACTGCATAATGATTCTTTAAAATTAGCTAAACCACTAACCCAATCAAAGAAAACTGTTGCTCATCTTCAAAACGAAGTTATTGCTTTAACTAAGGAAAGATTAGAACTTAGAAATGAAAATTATAGTCTTAGTTGCTTTAAAGAAAATTATGTATGTGATAAGTGTGCTGAATATGAAAATAAAATTCATGAGCTTGAATGGACAATAGGAAAAATGTCCAACACACAACATGTGCATCCTAGGTCTCCAAGAAATAATTTCATGAAAAGACATGTGCATTATAGATCTAAGTTCACTAGTAGTCCATATATTAGATGTTATTACTGTGCCAAACTAGGACATACTGCATCTGTGTGTATGACTAGAAGAAGACAAGTTGTGAAAAAGGTTTGGGTTCCCAAAGGGACTCTACCAAGTACTAACCCACAAGGACCCAAAGAAATTTGGGTACCAAAATTTGCAACTTGATCTTAATGCAGGTATGCTTCAAGGTATGGGGGAAAATCAATACCTTGATAGCAAATGCTCAAAGCACATGACTAAAGATATGACAAAGCTCTTAACACTCACCCCCAGAAAAAGCGGTCATGTGACTTGTGATAACAGCAAAAGAGGAAGAATCCTCAGTGAAGGTAAGATTGGTAAAGACTTATCCACCTCTATTTGCATTGTGCTTTATGTAGAATATCTTAAGCATAAATTATTGAGCATTAGACAAATATGTGATTATCATTGTTTGATTTTGATTTATGCTCCATGAGGACAAAATCGGTAAGCAAGTTAGAATAATGGGAAATAGAGTAAATTAACAACATCTCTACTATGGTGTCTATATATATCACATTTTGATTATTTGCGACAACACAAAAAAAAATTAATCTATCAAAGAACCCCGTTCAATACTCTAGAACTAAGCATATAGATTTTAGACATCATTTTCTATAGATCATGTTGAAAAAGGTGATTATGTGATTGTTTGGTTGAGCATTCAAAACCGCTAGCTGATATTTTTACAAAACCATTGCAAAAAGAAAATTTCTTTTTCATTCGAAGAAAAGAAAACTTGGAGTCATTAAGTTACAATTTAGCTGAATGAACTATGAACTGATGATTGATTTATGTTTGGCTATCTTGTGTTGAAACCCGACTCTCATGTCATTTTGTGGTTTATGCCTATTTTTAAAAATGCAATGGACTCACTTTATTCATTATGAGTGCGTTTTCGACTCACCAACTATGTTTCGCATTAACCCTTTTGATCATGACAAAAGGGGGAGAAATATAGGATTGTCACTTTGCATTTAGATAGGGGAGCATCAAGTAAGGGGAGTCTAGATACATATCTTTAATATTAGCGCATTGTTTTTTGCTTGATGAACTAACCTCCCACCTAAGATGAATTAAAATTTTGTCATCATCAAAAAGGGGGAGAATGTGGATATCTTGTGTTGCAGGTTAAGTTTTGATGATGAAGTAATCTAAGACAAAGTGACAAATGGAATCAAGGCACATCCAACCCAAGAAGTAAGTCCGTGTTAAGGGTAGTTGCTAGGAAGTCGAGTGTGTCTTAGGAATAAATTGTAAACCGCTTTTGAGGATCGGCTCAAATCACTCAACACACTAACACACACACAAGCAAACCTAATATATGTCTTCAATTGATAAAAGCATATTAAATAGGTTAGACACTTGTTGAAATCGATTCATGGCTTGATTTTTGAGAGAACTTGTATTTGGAAAGAAATGAATCGATTCATGGCTTGTAACTTTAAAGCTAGAAATCGATTCATAGCTTGTTTAAAGCTAGAAATCGATTCATAGCCTATAAAGTTAAAGCTAGAAATCGATTTGCATATTGATGATTTTAAAATAAACAATCGATTCATGGCTTCTTACTTTCAAGCACTAAATCGATTCATAACTTCCCATTTTAAAGCACAAAATCGATTTATGCCTTGTTGCTTTCAAAAGAAAAATCGATTCATGGCTTTTACTTTAAAGGAAACAATCGATTCATGGCTCCTTGTTTTTAAAGATAACAATTGATTCTTGTCATGGTTGTGTAAAGCTCAAAATCGACTTCAAGCTTCACTTTGGAAGCAAACAATCGATTCTTGGCCTATTTGTTTAAAGCACACAATCGATTTTGAACCATGTTCTTATAAGCAAGCAATCGACTATCCACTTATAAAAAAACAATGTTAGAAATTTTCCAACGGTCATATTTTTTACAACCTCTATAAATAGAGACTTAGGGCTTCTCAAAACAAACAACCTACAATTCTCAAAAAGCAGAAGCGCACATCGCACACCATTGCACGTTTCACTGTTTCCATCTTTTTAAGCTAATCTCTCTCAAGGGTTAGGTTGGGAATCTTCAAGTTGTTGTATTCACCTTCTTAGAGGTATTGCTATTTTTCTTGTAATTTGATTTTACTGTAATTGGTTTTTCTAAGAGAGTGGAGAATCTCTCTAGGATTTTGAATGTAACAAAGGTGGGGTATCTCTTGTATTTCAATTGGTTGTACTAGAGAGTGGGGTATCTCTCTAGGGTTTTTGATTGTAACAAGGGTGGGGTATCTCTTGTTGTAATTGTTGTTAAGGGCTCTTGCACAAGGTGGGGTATCCTAGGTGAAGAGCGCCTGAGTCTGTAAGGGTTTTAAAGCACCCGTTTTAAGCTTTGTTTTGATAGTGAAAATCTCACAAAGGGTTTGTGAGGACTGGAGTAGGTCACTAGGAGGTGGCTGAACCAGTATAAATCTCATGTGTTCTTTATTGTTTATATTTCTAATTTGTTCATTTCATAAACCTGCGCGAAAATTAATCTAAGTCATTAAAAAGGGGAAAAGTTTTTAAAGTCTCAATTCACCCCCCCCCCCCTCTTGAGACCGAAGCCACTTGGTAACACCTCGTACCTTTGTCCATTCAACTCCATGTTAGTCGAAACATCAACTTAGCCAAACTAGTCTTAGGGTCTCTACACCAACAACTTGACAACGCTGTCTTAGAATTGAAGGAAGATGAGCCAACTACCAAATTCCTGGTTTCTGGTCCTATGTGGCTGTTGCAATTGTGGCTTTTAGCTACTTTTGAATCTAGGCTTGGTCTGTTCATTCCTTAAACAGTTCAACCAACTCTGGAAACTAGGAGAACTGAGGGAATTCGACTAGCACAATTGAAGTCCAAAAAAACTGACCTCTCTGCTGAAGAATCTTTTTCCGTCTATTTCGAAACCTTCTTGAATTGCTCCAACTTCAAAGAATCCATGGCCTCCTTCATAAATAGAACTCATGGGCCAACTTGGTTCAGAAGATCATTTCCCCTTCCTCCATTGAGCATGCTGAAGAAACCAATGAGATATGGCAAGCCTACCTTTCTGCGGCAATTCTCTCTACAAGACTCACATCGAGCAAAAACAAGTATAACCTTGGAATTAGCAGATATTTTCCAAGTTATTTTGCAAGGCAATTTGGACTTTGTCAAATTCGACCTGCGCCTTTATATTTCCATAGGCGAGAATTTATAAGCCCAGAAACAGAGAAAGCCTATGAACGGTCTTTCGAAAACTTCCACTACAAGGCTTTGAACTTTGAACCCATCAGCTACAACCCCAGATTTTCATGCACAGTAAAATTTCATGACTGGTGGCTTGAATATTACACTACTGCCTCCGGAAAAACCAATGAAACCAATGAAGAAGACCTCTTGGCGAGATTGTTATCTGCTTTTCCTTCGCGAAACGAAGGTATATATCTCCCTGACATTTAAAGTCTTCTAAAGTTTCAATAATGTGTTGTCGAATTATTTCTTACTGTTTACTTACTAATGCTTTCGACACTATTAGCAGTTACAACAAATTTAAAAGGAAATGGAAGCAAGACAACAACATCAAAATCTTCTCCCAAGGCCAAGAAGAAAGCTAAACCAACCTCCACTCTAATTTCCCCTTCAACAAAGGTATGTTGCTATCAACCTATCTCAAGGTTTTCCTTAAGCACGAACTTTCGATCATGTCAGGAATTTCCTTTTTACAGAAAATATCCAAACTACCAAGTCCCCTTCAAATGGTTAAGTCTAAAGGGAAACAAACCATTTCTTCTACTTCTGAGGTAATATATATATAAACCTCATTTATGGTTTGACATTTCCTTTAAGTTTAAAATTCCTCTCGTAACATTACTTACATTTTAAACTCATCTTCTTTTCTAGGACACTGATAGTGATGATGATGTTCCTCTCATACCAAGATCAAGAAAAAGGACTATCCACGATCCTTTGAGGGCCACTAAAGGTATTGTTATTAAAGAAACTTCTGAACAACCTCCAGCCAAAAAACTTAAGGTAAACACTTATTTTACTTCAAACCTCTCTTGTTTCACAACTTCTCATTTTCGACACTAACAACATAACGTAAACAGATAAAGAAACAACCTGTTATTGCTCCTGTTGTCGAATCCATAACTGAAGTTATGCCATAAGAAATTTCTTCGACTATACCTCCTTCGCCTACACCAACACCTGTTAAGAAAATTCTCCAAGAGCTTCCAATGGAAGATATTGCTCCAGGGTTTACTACAACAGAATCTCCTTTAACAATGAACATGGAAAATACCTTTGCGGAGAAAACAAACCCAGTTCTCGAAATAGGGCTCACAATTGCTGATAAAAGCATTTCCAATGCTGATGGTGTCGAACAAGAGACCAACGTTGAGGCAAATGTCGAAACTAGAGAGGAAACTCTCATTCCAGAAGAAGGAAACACACAAAAGGAAGAAACCATTTCTGAAAAGAATCCTGACGAAACTATGGCTGATAAAAAAGAGGAAGAAGTACTTAAAGAGAATGAATCTGAAAACCAGGATACCTCTGTTAAGGAATCTACCAACAGTGCTGTTAGCAACAAAGAGCTTTCTGAAATGAAGAAAAAGAATCCTTTAGCAGCTCTGAAACTTATGTTAAGCCTTCAAAGTTCATCAACACATTTGGCTAACAGCTCTTCGAATACTTCTTTAAGCTCTATCAACCAGGATTCGACAGAAGGATTACTTCGTCAGTTGAAAACTAAGTTATTAGAAGGGGATATCGTGACGAAAATCAAACAAACTCCTTCTGAGTGTTTCAAGATCAAGTCTCTTCTTCAGAAATTGAATAAATCAGATCCTCCCAAAGACATTCTTGCTTTCTTGATCGAATTTGGTCCTCTCTTCGAGCAGCTCTTGTAACACCCTAAATGATTTAATTAATTAATTGATTAAATTATTTAAAGTGTTGCACTATTTTTAATTATATTAAATTATAATGTAGTATTTTATTTTAATTGAAGGGAATGGTATCGGTAATTCCGGGGTGACTAGTATTGGCCCAAGAGCCCAAGCCCAATGACTTAGACTCCTAGGGTTAGTGCATTTCGCACCAATTGGGAAAAGAAAGGAAAAACGAAAGAAAGAAGGGAGAAAGGAGAAGGAAATCGGCGCTAGCAAGGGAAAAGGGAGAGAGTTGGATCGCATCAAGGAGAAAGGAAGAGAATGAGCTCTTGTTGCTGAGGTTTTGTGGGTGACTCGGTGGAAGGGATTTTTCTACGGTTTATACGAGGTAAGGGGAGTCTCACCTTATAATAGAGAGTATAATAGGGTGTATGTAAGTCATAGGATTTCGTTTGATAGCTATTGATGTTGAAATTGATGTTTGAATGATTGTTTGAATTGATTGAATTGGTTAATTGTATGGAAATCGATTGACATGCTAAGGTTAGGGTTTATATTGTGTTAATCTCATTTTTGATGTTTTATTAATTGTTGAAGTGCGTAATTGATGCTGTTGGATTGGTTAGAAATGTTTTAGGATCGTATTTGATGGTTGGGTTTGGGAGAAATTAAGAAATTGGGGTTTTAGGGAACCCTAGGTGCAATGGGGCGCCAAGTTGCTGGAAAAATGGCGCCCGCGCCTTCGTGTCGATCTTTGTGTTGCGTGTGTGTGTGTGCAGTGTGCAACCGACCGGGCGCCAAGTCTTTGCCAGAATGGCTCACAGTGGCGCTGTGGCATCAGTGTGTGCGTGGCGCCGAGGAATGCGCCCTTGATGTCTTTGGGTGTGTGGCTGTGTTGTGAAGTGTGGGTGTGTGTGTTGCTGTGTGGGCGCCAAAGGTGCGCGAAATGGCGCCCGTGCGCTGTGTAAGACAAGGCGCTCGTGTGGCGCCAAGTGAGTGTGTGTGTGTGTGTGTCAGGTGCGGGCGCCAAATATGGCTGCCCAATGCGCCTGGTTGGGCTTGGTTCAAGTGCAGGGCGCCAAGTGGCTGCCCTGTGGCGCCTGTTGTGGCTGCTCTGTGGCGCCTGTTGTGGCGCCAAATTGCTGGATATTGTGTGGTGTCTAAGTGTTGGGCGCCATTTTGGCTGCCCATGGCGCCTAGGGTGGCGCCAGAATGTGTGACAGGGTGCGTGTGTGCAAGTGGCGCAAAGATGTGGCGCCAAATGGCCGCTACTGCGCGCGCTCGTGTTCTGCCGCCGTGTCTCAGCGCGGTCGCCAAATGTCTTTGCCAAAGGCGCTGGGTGTGCGCTGTGTTCGAGGCGTGTCTCGATGCGTGTCTTAGTTTGTGGTTCAGGTCCGTGTTGCCCGTGGGGCGCGAGAATCTTTGTGTTTTTGGCGCTGTGTGGTTGTGTGCCATGTGGGCGCCATTTTGCTAGAGTTTTGGCGCTTTGTGTCAGGCATGTTACCTGATGGGCGCCGATGTGTGGGTATTTTGGCGCCTATATCCGTATGTTACCTGGGCGTCGATTTGTAGGGGAAAATGGCGCCTGGTGCTGCCATTTTGTGTTGTGTGTGCTGTTTTGGTCCTTATGTGCTAGTTTTGGTCCTTATGTGCTAGTTTGGTCCTAGGTGTGATGTTTTGGTCCCTAGTTGATGTTTTGGTCCTAGGTGGGCTGTTTTGGTCCCTAAGTGCTATTTTGGTCCTAAGTGGTGTTTAGGTCCTTGAGTGAGGTTTTAGTCCTCTAGTGGAGTGTAGTCCTTGGGACATGATTGATGATGATGCCATGGGGGCATGAGCCATGGGGGCTAGAGCCATGGGGGCTAAAACTAAAATTGACGATGAGGTTAGTAATGACGTTAATGATGTATAAACTGTGATGTTAATGATGTGTGATTGTGCTTGTGGCATGTTCATGGAGACTCATGCATACATTCGGCTGCGGTCGCGACGTATATTTGTTGATGATGAGGCCATGGGGGCTAGAAACTATTGATGATGAAGCCATGGGGGCTAATGGTACCACATGCATGACTGCATTGCATTGCATGCATTAACATAATTGGTGCATGTCTGCTGGTTGATGATTATAAGGAATAATGATGCTGTATGACTGTATGTGTGTGATGCTATGAATAATATACTACTTATTATAGTCTTTATTATGTGGTTTGAGACTCACCCCTTTCTGTTGTTGTTTACCACAGGTAGCCATGAGTGAAGGCTTATTCCCTTCACTTTCCCCGAGTCGGTCTGCTCTGATACGTAGCACCTAGGGGATGGGATTAGTCTTTAGTGTTTTTGTTGTTCACTGTTGAACAGTTTATTCTGAGACTTATATGATTTTGCTGAGACTGTAGTTTTGTTTTTGAGATTGTATTTTTCCGCTGCGTAATGTTAAATTCCCAGTGTATGGATTGAGTTAGCATGTATTGAATATTCCATTCCACGTTTTGTTTGGTGTTACGTATTATTCTATTATTATGGGTTGAATTGTCTTATTGTCGTTATTTTGATGAATTAAGTGTAGCATCCCGTTGGGATGAATTAAAGAAAATAAATTTTTGAAACTCTGATTTTTATTATAAAACGCGGGGTAGAAATGGGGTGTTACAGCTCTCACATCAGATCAAACAACGCTCAAGCATCCTTAAGCACAAAGACCAAGAAATTCAACTTCAACAGAAAGAGCTTAACTCTCTAAAGGCCTCCCAAGACAAGATTGAGTTCCTCGAAGCACAAGCATCGAAAGACGAGCAAGAGATCGCTGAGTGGGATTTAAAAATCCAGCGCTACAATGAGGAGATTAAAATCCTTCAAACAAAGCTATCAAATGCTAAATTCCAAAAGAGTCGAGTCAAAGAAAGAATGGAGAACTCTTCTTCGTCAGAAAAGGAAACTGAGGCAGTGGTAGCCATAGAACACTTGGAAAATGCCAATCAACACCAAGTCACCATTGTTCAACTCGACAGGGATTTAGGCCTTCTCGACATTTCCATTGCTTTGAGTGCTAGTATTCTCGATAGGCTTAAAGCCTCATTGAAAAACCTTTAAGTTTTTGTAATAATTTAGAGAATTTTTTTAATGGTTATGTAATTTTGACTTTGCACTTTACATTACCATTTGTGAACAACTTTCATTTATTTATGTTTGTTCAATCTTTATCTCATTCAAGGTTGGCTTATACTGCTTTAAGTATTTACCATTTATTCTAAATATCCTGTTTTCGTCACCTAGTTCTTCGACTTCATAAGCACCATTTGAAAAACATTGCAAAACGCGAAGTGGACCTTCCCACCCTGGTGACCATTTACCTAAGACTCTATCCTTTTTGTCCATAGGCAACAAGACTTTCCACACTAAATCTCCTGTATCAAAGGCTTTCAACTTAACCTTTTTGTTATAAACTTTAGCTACTCTTTCTTTCTATCAAATAAGCACTTCTAAAGCTAATAACCTTTCTTCGTCTAACTCAACCAACTCATCAAGCATCAAATTCCAATAATGATTAGAAGGAATTTCCCACTGTCTTTGAATCCTTGTTGATTGTAAACAAATTTCAACAGGTAACACTAATCATGTCCAAATGTTAGCCTATATGGAGTAGTGTTGATAGATTCCTTAGGCAAAGTTTGACAAGCCCACAATGCTTGATCAAGAGTATTGTGCCAATTCTTGGGTTTTCGCCCAACGTTCTTTTTAATCAAATTAATAATGATTTTATTGGCAGCTTCTACCTGACCATTAGCTTGTGCATAGTATGGTGTCGAAGTTAATAACTTAAAACCAATTTCAAAAGCAAAATCTACCACTTTTCGACCAGTGAAAATAGATCCCTGATCTGTTGTAATGGTTTCTGGAATTCTATACCTATAAATGATATGACTTTGAATAAACTTTATTACTGCTTCTTGATCAACATTGGCTAAAGGTACTGCTTCCACCCATTTGGTGAAATAATCAATCCCTATAAGGATGTATCTATGGCCTTTTGACGAAGTTGGTTTTATTTCTCCAATCACATCTAAAGCCCAACCTCTAAATGGCCAAGGTTTAACTATAGAATGCAACTCATTTGCGGGCACATGTTGTATCCCAAAGATGCAGCACTCTTGACACCCTTTAGCAAATTCTATGCAATCTTTCAACATAGTTGGCCAATATACGCCTTGTCGAAATAATAACCATTTCATTTTGTGGCCTGCTTGATGTGAACCACATGTTCCACTATGTGTATCAGAAACTGCTAAATATGCCTCATTTTCACTAAGACATTTTAATAGTACTCCCTCAGGGGTTTTCTTGAACAGTTCATTTCCAATTATCACATAGCTTAAAGCTGTGTACTTCACTTTCCTACTGGTATTTCCTGTAGGATTTTGCAGGTAATTCACGATAGGCCTTCGCCAATCATTATCAATCATATTGTCAAGAGCAAAAATTTCTGCTAAATCAACATCATCAACAATATGGCATTTTTCGACTGTTTCTTCATTTGTACTTATTGCCCCCCAAGTTTTTGGTGTTGACGATATTGTCGAAGAATAGTCGTTATAAAGACAATCAGTAGAAATGAGTCTGTCTTTTATTTTAATTAACTCTTCTAGGCTTTGTTTCGAAACTTTATAGCCTGAAGCAATTTGTGCCAACTCATTTGCCACTTGATTTTCAATCTGTGGTAAATGTTCTAGGTGTACGGACGCAAACCTTTTTAACATAGCATTGGCAACAATGAAGTACTTAATAAGGTGCTCCTTAATGCATTTGTATTCTTTTGTCAATTGTTTGACATCTAATTCAGAGTCACCTTTTATTTCAACATGACTTGCCCCCAACTCAAGTAAAATCTCAAAGCCTACTATCAAAGCCTCATACTCGGCTTCATTATTGGAGCAAAAATCTCGAATCTTAAATTTATACTTCGTTGGAATATTATCTGGGGAGATGATTAAAATACCAATACCAACTCCATTTTTATGGCTTGAACCATCGAAGTATAACTTCCAATGACGTATGTCTAACAAATTTATTGCATGTTCGACAACAGAGTGGTCTACTATAAAATCAACAACTACTTGTCCTTTGATTGACTTGAGTGGCTGGTAGGTCAAATTATATTCTAACAAAGCCAAAGCCCACTTACCAATTTGACTATGCATTATTGGTTTTGACAGCATATGCTTAATAACATCAAAATGCGAATAAACATAAACATTAGCCGGCTTTATATATTGCTTTAACTTCGTGCATGAGAAATACAAACATAGGCATAACTTCTATCTATTTGGCTATACCTAGTTTCGGCATCATTTAAAACTCTACTGAGGTAATAAATGGCTCTTTCGACACCACTATCGTCCTCTTGTGCTAACATGCTACCTATTGTATTATCAGAAGCGGCTATATACATTTTCAGCATCTTGTTTCTAATAACAGGCAATAAAATTGGTGGTTTCATCAAATAAGACTTAATTTCATCAAATGATGCTTGATGTTCATGCTCCCATTTGAATTCTTCTTCTTTCTTCAGTCTTAACAATGGCGAAAAGCTTGCGTTTTGCCACTTAGATTTGATATAAATCTTCACAGGAAGTTGATTTTTCCCAACAATGACTGAAGCTCTTTTTTGGTTGAAGGAGCCTTCGTTTCCATAATAGCTTTAGTCTTTGTTTGATTTATTCCTATGCCTTTTTTGTGCACCACAAAACCCAAGAATTCATCTGCACGTACGCCAAAGGCACACTTTATTGGATTCATTTTTAATCCATATTTCCTCATTCTTTCGAACGAACGTCGAAGATGGTCTAAATGACCACTTGCTGAGGAAGACTTAACCACCACATCATCTATGTATACTTGCATAAAGTCATCAATAAAATCATGGAACATAGAATTCATTGCTCTTTGATATGTAGCTCCCGCGTTTTTTAATCCAAATGGCATTACTACCCATTCATAAACACCCAATGCCCCTGGACATCGTAAAAGATTTTGACACGTCCTCTTCAAAGAATAAAAATTTGATTATATCGGAATAATAATCGTCAAGCATACCGAGATAATCAAATCCTCTGCTTGAATCTATTAGCATTTCGCTTTCTGTGCATAGCGTATTCATCTTTGGGAGTTGCACTATTTAAATCTCTAAAGTCTACGCAAACTCTAAGTTTTCCATTTTTCTTCATTACATGAACAATATTAGCTAACCAATCAACATACCCGCAAATTCTGATGAATATATACGAATAACCTTTCTATTTCTTCTTTGATCTTAGCCAACACTGGAGGAGAAAATCTTCTTGGCATTTGCTTTACTGGTTTCTTTCCTGGTCGAATAGGCAATTGCATTTCTACCACTTCTCGACTTAATCCAGGCATTTCGTCATAATCCCAAGCGAAGCAATCTTTAAACTCCCTTAGTAACGCGATGATTTGGGTCTTTAGTACAACATCAAGGTTTGCACTAACATATGTTGGCCTTTTGACTGAGCCATCTCCCAAATCAACTTCTTCCAATGGGTCTTGAGCTTGCATACGTCTTGCTGATTCTCTAGGATCCTTTTCAAACCCCAATGGCTCGTCATCATAGATGCAATCAAGTCTTTCATCTATGACTATGCCATCTTCTTCATCTGGATTTTTGGCTTCGACGGCCATAGTTTGATGAACTATTTCGGCTTCCATAGCCGCTTTTAATTTATTTTCGGCCATGTAAGCCGTAATTCTGTCCCATGCATTGGGCACTGACATATGGATACTTTTTAAGTTTGCGTGTCCCATCCTGTCGAAGGAATAACACCTTTAGGATAGACACTTACATCTCCCATTTTCTCCCTCTCCCAAATAAAACTGTGTGTTGGATGAAGGTGAACTGAGGCAAGCACATTAGCAGAAGGGAGATATGCTTGTGTGGAAGATGTACATGGCGCAATATTCGCCATTTGCTTCTCAAAGTTCTCCTTTGTGATTTGATTCACATCAGCACGAAAGTAACTTTGGTCAACTTCGACATGCTCTACAAGACCATCTTCTTTCCACATCACTAATCGCTGATGTAAAGTTGAAGGCACAACACCTACCCCATGTATCCACTCTCTACCTAGGAGTAAGTTAAAGTTTGCTTTAGATGCTACAACCAAGAACATAGTAGTTCTTGTTATCGTGCCAACAATGATATCCACTTCTATGGCCCCCAAAGAATGACCAGATTTTCCTTCATAATTACTTAAGACAATGTTATGTGGTTTGAGGTCAGTGTCGAATTTGCCTATCCTCTTCAACAAACCTTGAGGCATCAGATTCACTGCAGCACCTCCATCTACCAACACCTTGTTAATGCCAACGCCATTAACTTTGGCCTGCACATACAATGGTTTCAAATGGTTCTGCATGCTTACATCTGGCTTCTCAAAAGTAGCCATTTGCTCTTCGACACACCCGTCATGCATAACATAGTAACAAACTGGCTTATGATAAGCCATATCTTCAGTGAAATCTTCTTCAACATTATTTGGAACTGTAATGACATCGTATTCAATAGGCAATATAGACACCACATTGCAAATGACATCGAAGTCATCTTCAGAGTCTTCGAAATCTGAAGCTATATCCTCATCCATGTCGAACTCAGCATCTTTCTTTTTCAATGACGACAAAGGAGGAAATATTCTTTCAGTAGCAGGCCTTCTTGGCTTCTCTGTAACAACAACTTTGCTTTTGCCCCTATTTCCAGCATTTACTTGATTCGCAGCACCTATACTTACCTTTGTGGATCCATCAATTTTTGGATCCACCCTCTTTGCCACTGTCGAACTACTTGGTGCCTGATTACTAGCAGCAAGTGCTGCTTTCTTCTTCTGTCTTTGGAAACGACGCCACTGAGTCTTTGTCATTGGGTTCTTACCCTTATAATTGTTTTTGTAGTTATACTTAGCAGCATCACCTACATCTGGTTTAACAACCTTGACGTGTGGGTTTGTGTGCTTACAAGCAGCGTGTATCCACTTTTCGAGAGAAGGATTTTCCATTGGAACAAAAGTCTTAGTCTAGTGATGCTTTTTTGCAATCGGCTGTCTGCTTGTCGAAGACTCGTTCAACCCTTCAGCCTTGTAAGGAAGGTCTCCTTTTTTGAAGTCAAACTTTGGCCTCTTATCTAACCATTTTCTTTTGTTCTTTTGTCGAACACCATAGTCTTCGACACTTTTGGCTGCTTCTTTTTCAAAAACAACACTACATTTTGGGCAAAGCATCACTTCAGAATTGTTCAGCTTGCATCTATTGAGGAAATCTATTAGTTCCTCTTCAGATTTTGGGTACACAGCTTGCACCTTCTCATCATACTCCTTTTGAGTTAATCTCTGTGTTCCAGCATCAGCATGCACAACACTTTTCAACTTTCTCGCGTGGCGGACTTACCATGATTTGGAGTGTCTTCCATCTTAGCTTCTACCATACCCACATGTGCTTCGATCGTTACGTAAACATGGCTTGGTGTCGACAGAAGGTCACCTCAATTTGCATTGGTGCTTTCTTTTTCTTATCACAAAATTTGAGCCTTCCTTCTTCAATTGCCTTTTGTACTATATCCCTGAAAAGTACGCAATGGTCAGTGTTATGTCCCAAAAAATTATGAAACTTACAATAACCATTTTTCTTTCTCTGGTCGAGAGGTGGTACTTTCAGGCCATTAGGCACTAATATTTGGCCATCAGTTACTAACAGATCAAAAATTTCATCACTTTTAGTAACATCAAAGGTATATGCTTTAGGCACAAATCTATCATTTTTAGGCTCTACAGGGTTATTCCTATTTGCAGGCCTTAATAATTTACAAGTGTATGGAGGACCAGGCTTGAGTTCAGCCACATCTATTTCCTCCTCTTCGACATCGCCAAATGCAACATCAAATTCTTCATCAACATAGGCTACTTTTTCTTTTTTAGAAAACCCGACTGAGTTTCTTTTTTTTGGAACTTAGTTACCCTAGTTTTTTCCTCTTTGAGCCTCTCAACCTGTCGAACCCTTCTTCCAGTTGGGCCATATCTCTCAAATGAGATGTATCCAATTTCTTTCTAATTGAATAATCAAGGCCACCAGCAGCCATTTCGACAAGCTCGTGTTCAGGTGTTTGCGTGAAACATCGAGACTTCAATAATCTAAATCTATTCAAATAGTCATCAATAGTTTCAGGCATTTTGCGTCGAACACTGGCCAATTCCTTAAGACTAATCTTCGACTGGCCCATGTAAAATTGAGCGTGAAACGCTTTTTCTAATTGCCCCCATGTAAACATAGAACCAAGGGGTAATGTGGTGAACCAAGTAAAGGCATTCTTAGTTAGAGAATTTGGAAAATATTTCACTTTCAAATTCTCATTTTGGGCTATATCCCCTGCCTCCGTCAAGAAACGGGCAATATGTTCAACTGTAGACTCATTTGTATCACCACCAAATTTGGTAAACTTGGGAATTTTCCAGCCCCTTGGCAACTCTGTTTGCAGTACATATTCACACAAGGGTGATACAAAATTAGGCCTTTATAAACCTACGTTAAGGCCATTTTGTGCCAATATAGTTTCTACTAACGTGGCTATGTTATCTTGAGCACCAACATTATTTCGTTGCACTTGTCGAACAACTTCATCAGCATTCTGGTCTCTATTTACCAAAACTACTTCAGGGATATGATTTCCCATCCTTTGTTGTTCGCCTACAACTGCTTGGGCTTCAACTGCAACTGATCTTTGCAGAGTACCAGGCGCATTACCTACAATATTGGGGACTTTCCTATTATTAATCGTAGGAGCCCCAAAGAAATCCGCAATCCTACCCATTTGATTTGCCAACATTTGGTAACTAGTGGTAGTATTTTGGATTAGTGGGTTAAAAACCGTACCAATTTGTTGGGTTAGCATATTAACCATATCATGATTACTTTCGTCTACTTGTTGTCTTAACGCCAACAAAGACGCATTGGTTAATGCACAAGAGGATTTCGACCCTGCACGCTCTCAGAAGAAACATGTGTAGGAGAAAAGGTCGAAATATGTGGCATTCCAGTAGGCATGCCATACATACCCAAAGGGAATGGTGGTAGACTCATGTTCTTGAAACACGTCTCTAAACCGTTCCCTGTTGCCATATAAGGACTAGAATGAAGCCCTACATTTGATGGCAAAGACATAGATTGTGTCGACCCAACATTGGTCATTGACATTTCAGGAACGGTTGTTGATGTTGTTGGGGCTATTGTCCCTACAACTATCCCTGCGCTAACACTTGCAGAGTCCATGGTTGTTCCTTGCCCTTGTGACACCACAGGGTTAGAACTAGATGCATTGTTAGAAGTAGTACGCACCATTTTACCACTCCTCAAGCGCATACAAATACATTAACAGAAAAACACAAAAATCAAAGGCAAAGGTTCCACTGGCGTGCCAATTTGTTTGCTGGTGTTTTTAGCAAACAATCACTAGTTTTAAATATTGTGTTTGTGAGATCAAACTAGAAAGTCTCGTGACAATTGCTCTCGTATCTTTGTGTTGTTTACGGTTTTAAAAGAATCAAATTGTATGAAGAACAGAATTGTGGATAAAACAAAGTAATAATTGCAAGAATGGTAAAAGAAAAGTAAATGATTGCATTGAATTGTAAAGGAAATGGTACACAAGCACATACAATGATTCTGTTCACTCGTTTTGCGCTTTCGTTTGGAAGTTTGAGTTTTCAGAATTTCTGTGTTTATGTTGTGACCTCGAGTTTCTATTACAAAGTAGTATATATACTCCTAAAAGCAAATGAAAACAAAGATAACCACCCTTAACTGCTCTTAACTTTGAATTTAACTAAACCGCTACCAACTGCTTGTCGAAACTTTGAGCCTTGCCTTGTCGAAAGCTCCTCTGCTTTGTTTACTTCTAAAAACTCTAAGTACCAGGCTTGTCGAAGTTTGTTCCTACTACCAACACTTAAAGATCTTCTCTGTCGAATTGATAGTAAAATGACTTGACTGTGATTTGTGGTTTCCAAAACATCATTAATGAAGAATTAAACCCTTTTAATACTTCATTAAAAGCATTGTCGAAATTTTGGGATAACACCTATATAAGGCAATGTCGAAAATCATTCTTCACTTCGCCAGATTTTTGACTTGGTTTCTCTTGTGAGTTCTGAGTGATTTGAGAGTGTGTTTTCCTCCGACCACCATGCCGACTTTATTCCTCGCCGTGCACCGCCGTGTTTTCTAGAATTTCCCGGAGACTGAATTCATCATTCATCGTCTCGAGTTCATTCTTCGAGCCGAGCAACATACATCTTTGAGCCGAGGTTAGTTTTTCCCTTCATTTCAATGTTTAATGTAGTGATTTTTATTATTGTTTCATGATTTGGATGCGACCGACGTTGCTATTAGGCGATAGTCGCCACTATTGTCGTGCCACTTGGGGAGGAGATGGATCCGCCTCGACCTACTCTAGGTCGGAGTCAACCTCGTTTCAGTTTCGTCTAGTGATTGCGGCGCCCTACCCTTGCAGGTGAATGGTTAACATCCGGACCGAGGAGAGACAATATTTCATTCCCCCCAGTAAGCCGATCTTAAAGATGTCGGCTGAAGGTGATGCGGATCGCAAGAGCGTCAAGGAAATCAAATTTTATTAAAATTAAGATGAACTTTCTTTTATTTTAAGATGTAATAATTATACTTTAATTAGGATTATGTTTTATTTTATGTTGACATTAGAGTATTTTGGTATTTGTGTGTATGCACCTTTGGCCTAGGCACCATGGTGTGTAAGGTGTGTAGCTTAGGCACAACCATAGGTATTTTATTTCATAACTTTGATGAAAATAGAATTGTGAGAATAGAGAGTGTTTCTCTAGGGTTCTTCTTAGAACCAAATTTCAGTCTTATCAAGATCCTCTTACTCTTGTGGTGATTCTACCTTGATCTCATCATCCTCTTGGATGTGGCGATCATCATCCTCTTGGATGTGGCGATTTCTCCATCTTCTTGCCTAATCCGTTTGTATGTTTCTTTTCCCCTTTCTCTTTTTATCCTATTTGCTATTTTGATTTACGAAAACACTTGGTTAGATCCTTCATCTAACATAAATTGGTTAGATCGTTATCAGAAGGCCACCCGAAGTCGGCCCCAGATGGAGCCCCGTCTCTGTTCTCTTCCACGTATGCCAAATCTTTGGCAAAGTCGGCTCCTCAACCGAGCATCTAGGCCTCGGTGAGGGAGATTGCAAAGCAGATGTCTGAAAGTGTTGAAGGTGACAATGTCAAGGCTGTTTTTCGGACCCAGGACACTGAGGTTGTGATAGAGGGGTAAGAGGAGCCAGTTGAAGAGGTGTTCAATTGGTTCTCAACTAAGATCTACAAGATCTTTCCGAGGTTCAAGACTGATAAGCCTTTGTCTTACTTTGAGAAGTTCATAGTCGTATCTCCAAAACAGAGATGGAAGTTGGTGTCGGTCGAAGGATGCCTGGTGTGCACTAGGCATAATGGACTCGGCTTCTTCTTTTATGGGGCCGCCTTGGTGACCATGGGGATTCGGCTCCCTCTTAATGATTTTCAAAAGGATGTGTTGAATTTTCTGAGGGTTGCCCCTTCGCAATTGATGCCAAACAGTTAGGGATTCGTCAGAGGTTTTGGGCTCGCAATGGAGCATATTGGGAGAGTCCCCACTGTCAGAGTCTTCTTATGCTTTTTCGATGTGTTTCGGATGTCGGAGCCAGGCCCTAACAAGACGAGGCAAAATCACGTCGGCCTGCGTTGCAACAAGGACTGATCCTATTTTTGGTCGACCAATGATTCCAACAAGGGGTATAAGTTGGTATTTTTATTTGTTCGCGCCATGAACCCCACTGCGAAGTAGTCAATAGCTGACTTTAAGGACAGGAAGTTGTCAAGGGAGCACTTCCCTTTGTCTTGGACACGGGAACATTTTGTCCGAAATGGAGAGGTCTAGGAGACCAAATTCTATGCTGTGAAGCCACAGTCCTTGAGAGGGGAGGATGCGACCTCCTAGATGATAAGCAAGTGGGGGCAGCAGTTAGCCAAGAAATGCTTGAAGATTCACTGTGGCTCAATGATCGATTTTATGGCCAAGTTCGATGTCAAACTAAAAGTGTACTTCGGTAGTCGTCGTGCTAGCATTTGCTATTACACTTGATTTTGATCACATGGTATGTTTGCTTCCAAAGTTTTAATCATTTGTCTGTGTTGTTTGCAGGTAAAATGGAGATGAACCTTGATGATATTCTGAATGAGCCCAGGATCGATTTGACCATGCCCGTACTGGACCAGGGTGCTGTAAAGAGCAAGCCCTCAGGGTCGGCTTCTAATGCCGACCCTGTTGCTCAAGAAAAGAAAACAACCTCCCTCTTCTGCGAAGAAACCTCCTCTGAGGTTAGCTTTGGAGCCGGTCTCCAAGGATGGTCCAAAGGGGGACCAATCTCGTAATAGAAATTGCGCTTCAACGACATTCCATCACCCCAAGAGGCGGAGGCAATGGGACTTTGGCAAGCTCTACTTTGGGTGATAGAGTTGGGACTGAATTCTATTACCATAGAGCTGGATTGCTTACCAGTTGTGAATGGCTTGAATATAGTCTCACTACCGCAAATTGAGTTTGGGACACTTTTGCCAAATTGTAGGAACATCTTATCTATATTTACAAGTTGTTGTCATACCCCAATTTTGTCCGGCTTAGGTCAAAACCCTAATCTTCCACAAAAATAAATAAATAGAGGAGAAGAGAGCATCATGCATTGCATTTAGGTTTCTAAAAGTCATTTCAAAATTTCTAAAATCATTTTTGGAGTTGGAATACACTTTTTGGACAAACTAGGGTTTTGCAGTGCAAAAGGGTATTTTGGTCATTTTGCGAATAAGAGACAATTTCTCAAGACAAGTCATTCAACATGCATTTTTGAGGTATTAGAGGTCACTCCTAGGGGAAAAGTCATTTTTGAAGTGAAAATGTGCTTGGGCAAAGAACTAGGGTTTTTAGGGTGAAAGGGCATTTTGGTCATTTCACAATAAAAACAGTATTTCGTCCCAAATCACTGAACAATCATCAATGATTTTATTTGAGGAATATTTGTGCTTAATTGTGATTATTTTTGTGCATAAATATTAAACTTTTTGGCATAAAAACCAAGTCTTTGGATAGAAGGGTAAAATGGTCATTTCCTTTGAGGTGGGGTAAACAAATCAATTTTGGGATTGGTGAGATCATAAAATTCTGAGCCCAATCATTGAATCATGGGACATGGCCCAAAATGGCATGAATTTAGAAGAATTATCTAGAAAGGGATATTCCATTTCTTTTGAATTTTGAAAGGTCAAGTATAGTACAATAGTACAATTTGCAATTCCACTCACTCTCCCACTCCCTAGCTGCGCACACCAGCCCATAATCATGCAATTTTGATTTATTTTATTGGTTGCAAATTGTGTTTAAATCTTGGCCTTCCATTCAAGTTTTGTGTGCAATCCTCACCCTTCATTTGAATCAAAATGGCACTTGTGTAATAAGCTTCATGGAAAAATACAATTTTGTAAATAAACTTATCCTTCACCACCCTCATTAAGCTGCGCATTCAGCCCCTCTCTCTCCTCATTTTGTGCTTTTTAATTACCCTCAATCCATGTGACATTGCATCTTGACCATTGATTCAAATTTTATCTCAAATCCTATTGGTTTGCAAGAAGCACATTGTCATAAATACCCTTGAGTTTGCACCCCATATAAAAAACCCAAAAGCAAGAGACCAAAGGGATACACACTCTCATTTTTAACCTAGAACAAAAACCTCTCCTCCTCTCTCCCTCTCTAGGCCGAACCCTCCCTCTCCTTTCTCCTCCATTTTCTTTTCAAATTCCATCCACCAAATCACCTCAAATCCACTCCATATTCATATATCTTCTTCCTTTCATCCTTCATTCCATTCTTACACCACTAAAGAGCTTGTTTTCTTCAAGTTTGCGTGGGCTTTGTTGGTGATTTGTGAGGATTTTTGTTGATTTGTTCTTGATCTCCACTTTCTACCCTTTTCTAGTTGGTTCTTGAGGTAAGCCTATTTATCTCTTGCATTTTTAATTTTTAGCATGTGAATCTCTCTCCTACTCCTCTTTCCTCTCTCAAAGAGGCTTAGAGGGTTCATTTCAAACACTATGTCAAGGACATTGGGAGCCTTGGGTGTTTGAAGTGGACCCTTGGCCTTGATGAGAGGGTTCTTGTGTTTTTAACCATATTTCTTTGCATTTTCACACTTATCTTTTCACTTTTTCATGAATAAAGAACTTTCATACATTATATGCATCTTCTTGTTCATATCCATGACTAGCAAGTTGAACTTTGTCTTGATTTAGGGGTGTAGGGATTTTGGTTTTGAACCTTAGAATCTAGGGTTTTTATTTGCTTTCTTTTCACTCCTTAATCTTATGAAAATAAATGCATGATGTGCTTGATTTGCATGATTTGTTCTATGTGTTGATTATGAGTTTTGGCATGAAATATTGTACTTGTTTTGTGCATACAAGATTTCGGCCTTAGAGGCCTTTTTAGGGTTCACTTGTGTGTTTAAAATGTGTGTTTGATCTTGTGTGGAGGTGTATAATAGTGTTAATGTGCTTTTTTCACTTTTAACCACACATTCATGTTTTTACCTTACCACTCATTAGCTTTTTACCAAAACTAAAAAAACATTTTAACTTTTTACTTTATTATTTCATTAAATAATTACCATTCACCTCATACATGTTCACTTTACCATTCATTAACTTTTTACTAAAAGTTTTACTACTTGTCTATTTGCAAAAATACCCAAAACATTTTCACACTTTGCATTCCATCATTTGTGCTTACATGTTCATGCATCCATATATGCCTATGCCTCTTGCCTTCTCATACTCTCTTATATGATCATGCATTCACTAACATTATATCTTGCATTCATTTTCACATGTTCATGCACTCATTAACACTATGTCATGCACCTTTTTTAAAATTGTTCTTGCATCCAATAATGCTATGCCTTGCATTCTTTAATTACATATTCATGCACTCACATGCTTGCTTAATCATGTATTCAATTGTCCATTGCAACTTGTGAATACTTTTTTTTTATGATTGCTATGCTTGTGTTCTTATTGTTGTCTCGGTTTTGACTTGAAAAAGGATTTGTAACGTTCTACTTCCTTTTCAAACTCGAAATTAAATGTTTTCTTTCAAATAAAAACCCTAAGGCATTTTCATAAACAAATCATTAGCCATCACTCGAAGCCGTTGCTTGTTTGATCGCTAATGAGGAGTTATTAGTGATAGTCACTCGAAGCCTTTGCTTGTTTGACTATTATGAAAGCTCCCACACCTTAATTAAACAACAAAAAAAACTAATTCAAATTCCCAAAATAACACGAGCTATTAGTGATAATTATCACCGATGCTCACCACTTTTCTTCAAAACAATTTTCAAAACAAAAAATGATACAACGTTGTCACTGGTAATCACTCGAAGCCATTGCTTGTTTGATTACCGGTTCCAACCTCTTTTCTTTCGAGTTAGTATTGAATGCCACTCGAAGCCTTTGCTTGTTTGGTGTTCACGAACACTCGAGTCTTACTTCAGAAACCCCAAAACTTAAACTCCTAAGCCGTTTTCAGACGCAAAACGAGAACTACGTAGCTTTGATCCCTCATTCCGTGAGGGTACGTAGGACCGGGTTCATGTCCCGTCAAGCATCCTTTTAAAAAATATCTTTGTTTTGTCCTGATTTTCAAAGATAACCCAAAAACATTCTTTTTCCCCTCCTGTTTTTTTCAATGAAATAAAAATTCAAAAGAAAGAAAAAGAAAAGAAAAGAAGTAGAACAATTTATTTCAAATCAAACATTTCAAAACCACACATCAAGTTAATGGTTCCCTTTCGGTAGAAAGGGCGTGTGGGGTGCTAATACCTTCCCCATGCGCAACCGACCCCCGAACCTACATCTTTGCGTTTTCAAAAGACCACCCGTTTTCCAAAAAAGGTTTTTTCAATGTTTTCCTAAATAAATATTGGTGGCGGCTCTACTATTTTTCACGTTGTCAAACGAAAAGTCCAAACCGGATTTTTCGGGGCGCAACAGCTGTCAGGTTAGCTTTATCTAGAGACAAGCAAATCTTGCTGCTCACACATTAGCGAGGGCATCAAGATTATATGTTAGTTCCCACGTTTTTGATTTGATTCCAATCTGTATTGACTCTATTCTACGTAATGAAATGAAGTAAGTTTTTTCTTGTCAAAAAAACAATTGAAATTGTGTTATGTCAACAAAAAATATAAAAATCAAATTATGGCAAACTTTATTCCTATTGGTGGAAATGGGGCGAGGTGGAGCGTACTACCTCACTCCCTGTCCCCACCCCCCAAAATATCCCATGTCCCCGTCCTTGATCCCTGTCACGAGGAGCTTTTCTCTCCCATCCATGAGGTTCCCCTGTGGGGACTCGGAAATTTATTAAAAGTCTAGAAAAGTGTAAATTTTGATATAATAAAATATAAAAGTAGGACTGAAAATGAAAGTTTAACATTTTAATATAAAAATTAGTCTTCCTTTTATATGTTAATATGTACAAAGTAAAAATGTAAGCAAAATATATAAAAACTAGGACTATTTAATATTTTATTGATGCTTAATTCTAAAACACATATAAAAAGACAAAAAACCTGACTGCTTATTATATATAATAAGGATATTTATTAATATATTCGGGAAGAGGAGCATGATCTTCGTCCTCATCACCAAATTGACAATGAGGAGATTTCCACCACCGTCTCCACGATCACGAGGAAAATACCCACCCACGGCAACCCCCACATACGAATAGAAATTACCACCCTATTTAGTTCTTTGTCATTTCTTATCTTTTTTTGATATGTTATAACAGTAACATTATTTTTATAATAAACTCTTTTTTAATATTCTTTTTGGTAGGTTACTATATTAATAAGCAAAAGAAAGAAAAGAATATTATACAGTAATGTCAAAAAAAAGGGGTACAAGTTAGGCCAAGGGACCTAACTCCCCTTTCTGTATAGTGAAACTATTACGCAATGAATTCGTCATTTTTTGTTAGTGATCGTCATACAAATTACTTGATATTTCTTATCTAATAAGAAGTAGAAATATGATATTAATTTTTTTTTGCCTTCATAAGGAACCTAAATCCTTACAGATTCTCCCACAATTTTATTAGTGATTTATGTTATATTCTAACTGTTTTACTACCAAAACAATTATATATCAATTACTTTTTTACAATACAAAAAAATTAGATATTAATTGAATTATCAATAACACGACTAGAAATTTGAAAATCAATAGAGAATAGCAAAAACATTCAAATACTTATGTACGTATACATGTATACATTTATATTTATAAATACAGACATATGTATATAGTTAAAACTAGTATGTATCACCCGTTCCAACACGGGTATACATTTTCTTTTAACATAATATTTGAATTCGTTGTTTGAGACTTAAAAAAATGCAGTTGTACGCTTTTGTGTATTATGTGATGCATCTGTATTTCTTTGTACACCGTCCTTTATAAAATCATTATGTTATATAATATATTTCTCCCGTATATTTTTCATATATATAAATATAATTATTTTACTCAATTATATACATTGATTTTTGATTAAAATATGTATATTCCATAATCTCGAAAATACCCTTGTGGGTATTTAGTATGTTCTGATAAATTCTATAAACGGGAGAAATTGAAGTATCGATTTAGGAGAAACAACTATTAAAAATGAGGACATTGGGTTATTATCTAAAACCATAAAATAGTCATTGACTATCCAATGGGAGGGGTGTCTCTTGACTATCTAAAAGCTTAAAATGGTTTCCTATCACGTCTTGAGTTTCATGGGGAAAACTCGTATTGGCCTGGGGGAGGATTTGGGGATGTCGATACCCTCCCTGCCTCCGCCTCAAACCCATTCAACTAAACATTAATTATTAGTTTTTATTTTATTTTATGCATATTTAATATTTCATTTTGATACTTATTTTTTTAATTTTTATTGATCTCTTTTGAATTTTAAAATCTATTTAAATGCTTTTAATTTTATTTTACTGTTGTATAATAATTTTTAGTCATTCATTTGAACACATCTCCAAAATTCTACACATAGAATTGTAAATCTTTGTTCTATGCATTTGGTAGTCATATAGCACATCTTGAGCACTATAGCCACTACACGTGACAAACAAAATTTTGAGAAACAACTCATGCCTTTCATAATTAAATCTTGTTTGATTAGGAATTCCATAGGCACCTTGGTTTTAAGTATTGTTGTGATCTACAGGAAGAAGAGCCAACTGTATTTATGAATTGTTAATGAAATAATACTTGCATCCTATCATTATTGTACATATTAAGTATTGTTGTTCTCATCTATAATCTATAGTATCCTGTTTTTATAGTGTCCTTTTTTATCCCCTATTGCATATCAAATTTAAGAAGCACATTATTGAATATCATTAACTTAATCCAGATTAAAACAAATTCCATGTAATTGTTCCATCAAGAAGTACATTATTTTTATAGGCTTTGAGAGCTCTGTAACATGTGATTGTTCATTCAATTACAATTATTCTTCTCATGCTGTAAACATGTACTTGACTTTCTCTTCTACATCTTTGTCTGCATGTTTCCTTCAATGTATTTTTGGGTCAAATCCCTTGATTCTGTATAATATGTCTGACGAATTGTGTTTTATAAATGGTACAATTAGATTGTCCTCAGGCTATGTGGTCTCATTATCTGTGGCAAACTAAGAGGGATGACAAATTAAATTGTACAATTAGATTGTCCTCATTCTCTTAGAACAGGTCAATAGAAATATACAAATTTCACTCCTATACCCATATGTAACTGCTCATTAGTGTCACAAAAAGTTTCTATGTAAGGGCTCATTTGTTACAGATTAAAAAATATGTGATTTTGTTGTTACATAAAGATATTAGTTTTTAGAGATTTTTGAGAAAATGAGAAGTTGTTTTATGTTTGAGTAACATACTGAAAATCACTTATTTTAAAATTAAAAAAAATCATTTTTAAAAAACTGATTTTCTTGAGAAGCTACACAAAACAGCTTCTCATATGAAACAATTTTTAGATTATTTTCAGCTTTTCATTTTTTTAAAAAGCTGTAACAAACAGACAACATGTCGTCATAAGTGATTATTTTTTTAAAAAAAGTGATTTTTTAAAAAAATAAGTCATAACAAACGGGCTCTAATATTATAGTTTTTAGACTTAGACATTTTAAAAACAATTCAAATATTTAAACTCAGCAGAGCTACAATTTTTTTGCTAATTTGAGATCAAAATACTTATTTTGAAACTAACACAACATCAATAGTCGATCTAAAATTGTAGTGCTATTTCTACCCATTTAGTATGCTATGTTGATAGAAAATTCTATTGGTACTAATAGTTTATAAAAATTTCCATTGCTAAAATATACCTTTGTATAAATTAAAAGCTACTCATTTCTATCATAACCAGTGCTTAACCATGCATGTAGGAAAATTCAATGACAATTAGTTTAAGACAGAAAAGTGAAACAATAAATTAACAATAAACTTGATCACACTTTGACATTGTGTAGTTTCAAAAGCAAAGTCAGTTTAAGGATAGGACGAAAGCTTTGAACATCTAATAATATATAAAAACCAAGCCAACCCTTATAACTTGAGTCATCATCACATTGTAGTTACCTAACAATGAATTAAAGGTTTACTTCAAGCACACCCCTGTAAATGATAAACAAAAATATAACATTAGAAGCGTTGTCATCAAATATAAATCACGAACGATAGTAATTTCAAAGTAATTTCAGTTTAAGGGTAGGATGCAAGCTTCGATGTGATGCATCACTTGTATGTAGGCTTCATATGTCAAACCAAATATGGAAACAACAGAGGAAAGAGCGGAATATGAAAGACCCTCCATTTACAAATATAACCCTTTTGTCAAAAGTCACGCGTGAAATACCGCACGGAATTTCATACTCCGCTAGGGTTTTCCCTAGGAGCCGCCGCGACCTAGATGGCAGTCTATGCTGACAGTCAGCAGCTTTTGTCTCCTCGGGCTTCCAAAAGCATGTTGCCATTGTCAAATCATGTTGCTGCTGCGTCTACACTTCAGTGCTTAGCGCCTGCCATTGCGTCAGTCGTCAGGGGTGACATGTTTGCGCCAGCCATCCGTCACGTCACGCTGTCTCCTCTGCCTCAGCGACCGGTCACGTCACCGTTGTCTCAGCGACCAGTCATGTCGTTGTCCCTGCAGGCATGGATTTTGTCTTGTTCCCAGAAATGATGCCTACCGTTGTCCCCATTTCTGCTAACCAAAATGTCTCTCACAAAGATACAACAAATGTCAAATCTTTTGCCCAAATTTTGATTGGGTCCGAAAACAAGACCTGTGATATTCCTATTAGTCAACTTCCTCGCCCGTGCTTCAAAGGAGATGATTTATCTATCTCAATTCCAGAAGAGGAATATATGACAGGTATGCAAGAATGCAAAACACACCTTCATGGTAGAATTTTACTTTTAAAGGGAGATCCTCCGGTCAAGCTAGATGCTTTGAGATCCAAACTTCAAGCGCTTTGGAAACCAAAAGGTAAGTGGGGACTGATTTCTTTAGGGAAAGGATACTATGAATTTACTTTTTCTTGTGTTGACGATATAAGAAGAATTCAGTTGCAACCCTCTTGGCAGTGCAAGCCAGGGCTGCTTCGATTGTTTGCTTGGCAGCCTGAAATTTTAATCCTTCCAATATCAAACATACAAATGTTCAATGTTGGATTAGGCTTACACGATTGGCTCAAGAATATTGGAGACCTAAAATTCGTTTTGCAATTGCTAGTTGTGTTGGAACTCCACTTAAACTAGATGAAATAACAAGCAAAAGTTCATTTGATAGATCTTTTGGTCATTTTGCTCATGTCCTGGTTGATATAGACCTGAAATCAGAATTTAGGGATCATATCCTAGTGGAGAGACTGGGCTATGCCTTCTCAGTAGGCATTGAGTATGAAAATCTGCCTTCCTACTGTTCGAATTGCACTATTGTTGGTCATACCTCTGGTGCTTGCAAAGGAAGGACTCATCAGGTAAAACAGGTTTGCAATACTGTTGGTCATACCAATAGTGCTTGTAAAGGAATGACTTATCAGGTAAAACAGGTGTATGTGCCTAGGCATACAACTCCTAATAATGAGCAACCTCGGCAGCAATGGGGTTCATCAACTCAGGTAAACCAGGTTTATGACCCTAAGCGTACGACCCTTAATAATGAGCAACCTCTACAGCAAGGGGACTCTTCTAATAATGAGCAACCCTCCCAGCCTCATCAGCAGTAAGAGAACTCTTCTAACATTGAGCAACCCCCTCAGATACACAACCAGCAAGGGGAGGAAAATGGCACGCATTCTACCGATGAATCAATCTCTGTCTCGGTTACTACAGATATTGGTAAGCCTTTGACCCAGCAAATGGATTATGAGAAGCCGGCTAACACATCTACAGCTAGCCGAACTGATAGTGATTCCACTCAGCCTCCCACCACCAGGCTGGATTCTCTTTCTTCAAACTCTTTGGAGGAGGTCCATTCTTCTTCAACCCACTCTCCCACTTCTAACGCTGTGGAGGTACCTGATCCAGTGTTTAGTTCCGACATGAGAATTTTGGAGAAGCATTGGGGTGATGTGTCAGATGATGCGGATGACCACACTGTGGCGGATAAGCCCAGTCAGGTGGTATCCACATCCCGAAAGAAGAAACACCGAAAGAAATCGGCTCAGAAAACAACAGTATATAACACTCGCTCAAAGAATAACTCTGGGTGTGTTCCTTTTTCCGTTTTGATCTGATTTGAAGGTTATTGTTATTTCTGCCTATCTGTTTATAGCCAGAGCTTGGTCAATTTTTTCGTTCTCAGGATTGTTTATCTATATTTTGGGTTTAGGCTTTTGTCTAGCCTTTAGGCTGTAGTGTTTTTGGGGTCTCTGTTAGGGGCTCTCTTTTATTGTTTTTGTTTGAGCATTTATGATGGCAAGGGTTTTGGTCTAGTCCCCCCTTCGCTTTTCTCTGTTTTTTCCCTTTTTTTAATAATTTCGGGCAGACTGCCTGTTTGCTAAAAAAAAAGTCACGCGTGAAATACGTGTAGAAAATTTACCAAATGGAGTTTGGTATAGTCTTTTTTTCAACACATGAAATAACAAATCACAAAAAGTTAAGAATATTTTTTATTTTTAGAAAATCAACACATAAACAGAATGACCTTAGAAATAATCTTTCAAAAACTCTAAATTCAAATAAACCTTTGCAGGATCTGAATTTGATGGAGAAGCAATAGTGTGGAGCACTCTAGATGCAGCCTCATAACACAAACCATGGTATTAGTGTAAACTTACGGAACTTAAATTATGGCTAATAAATGTTAAACTCTAACAGTGATTATAGACAGCAACCATAAAAATAAAAAAACGTAAACTTAAAAAATATTATATTTTCCTAATCAAGTGTAAACTTACGGAACTTAATTGATGGCAAAGGAATCCTCAACCTTGATTAAAATATTATCAAAAATCAGAACTAATTTGCCTGAGCATCAGATCAAGACAGCAACCAACACATCACCATTCAATAAAACATCAAACTATTGAACACATTGTAAAATATCCCTAACACTTGTTTTAGGTTTATGCTTATTTGTTCTGTATAATGTCGACATTTTGATGCGAATTTAATTATCTTCTTATTATAATGGACTGATGGAATGGTCAAGGGAATTATTATTATAAATCATGACATATGCACATGGTAAGGTGGATTAAGAAAATTAAGAAAATTACAGGATGACTTAATTCATTAAATTAAGAAAATTACGGGATGACGACGATCATGGGCAGGTAGATGTAGATCGTAGAAGTGCATAGCAGAAACTCCTCTAAGTGCGAACACCGATGTTCCAGTGTGATCCTGTACCTTCACATCTATTCCTGTCCTACAGTTAAATAGCACAGGCTTGTTAATGATAACAACAATTTTTATTTTTTATTTCTTAGTGATATAACATTAACGAAAGCATAAAATGATGAATCTTACGCGTTGTGTGAAAGTATCTGTGTGATATGTGCCATGACAACATAAGCTGGTCCCTGAAATTATGAAACCATTGTTGTACGTTACTTGATACACATCATACAAATAATTGAAAAAAAACTATTTGATATAGGTTCTCTTTGATAACCACCATATGAATCTTTAAGGTTTTAAATACTACCTGAGTGGGAGGAGCTGCCTGCAATGAATCAAAGTGGACACGGTGATAGTGAAGGAGGAAATCGTAAAAAAATTGTTCTGGCAAGTATGCTGATTTAAGCTTGTTTATTATAACTCATATTTATATGAGTTATTTATACCTTTATTCCTTAAATTAAAGTAAGTTCTCAAGTCAAAAGTGTGTCTTATTTTTATATTTTGTTAGTTTAAGTTAAAGAAGGGATAATTACTGTTTGGTTATAAATTTGGCACATCCGGTGCCCTTGTGAACGTTTTAATGTGTTTGTTAGCGTTACAGCGTCAAGCATTATAACGGTGAAAGTCAGGACCAGCTAAGTATCAGCCAGACTTCCTCTTTTGTTAGAGTTCCGGTAGCTCTGTGGAGAACTTGTCCCTCACCACATGTGCTTCACAGTATTGCTTCACCCCCTTCATCATTAACCTTAAATTTGGAACAAGTGGCTTCCTCAAACAGATTCATTATCTTCTTAGGATACACCTTCACCAACTTATAGGGTCTTGACCGCCTAGATCTGAGCTTCTTAGGTAACAATTTAAGCCTTGAGGTGAATGATAACACTTGTCCCCTTTCAGTGAGCTTTCTTCTTTGAATTTTTTTTGGTGAATTTTGGTGGTGTGGTGGAAATTGATCGAGGTGAAGATTGTGGACTTAGGTTTTTCTTAGCCTTCTGCTTGAGTCTTGGTGATTTTTTACTTGCTATCACCTTATCAGCAGGCACAATCTGCTCAGAAGATGTTACAACGTCGGGTGCTATAACGTCAGCAGTCCTAGTTTCTTTTTGTTGGGGTTGTTGTAGGGTTGGCATCTCAGAACCTTTCTCCTTGGCACTCTCTTCTTCTTCTGATCCATCTTTTCCTCCCTCACTCTCCTTAGAGCTCTTATTAACATCAGCTTCAACTTGTAACATATCTTCTTCCACAAGCTTTTCTTTTTCAGTGTTGGCAAGAGCCTTGACCTGGTCACCTTGCTTGTGGAAGTGTTTGTGTACCACAGAATCAAGAGACATTACAAAGGAACACTCCTCGGATCCCGCAATTGAGAACTTGGGATCACTCATTACATTAAACTTAATCTCTTAATCATTGACTCTCATAGTCAGTTCTCCCTTCTGAACATCAATTAAAGTCTGGGCAGTAGCTAGGAATGGTCTCCCAAGAATGATAGGCACCTCTTCATCTGCATCAAAATCAAGAACAACAAAATCCACAGGAAAAACGAATTTGTCAATTTTAATAAGTACATCCTCTATTATCCCCTCAGGATAGGCTATGGACATGTCAGCTAACCGAAGGGTAGCAGTGGTAGGCTTAACAATATCAATCCCCAGCTGTTTAACTATGGATTTGGGTATCAAATTGATGCTTGCTCCCAAATCACATAGTGCATTACCAGAATAAGATTTACCCATAAAACATGGAATGGTGAATCTGCCAGGATCCTTCAATTTGCTTGGGAGTTTCTTTTGCATGATCATACTGCACTCTCCTGTCATGACCACTGTTTCAAATTCTCCTAGCTTTCTTCTCTTGGTGAGGACATCTTTCATAAACTTGGCATAGTTAGGCATTTGTTTTAGAGCTTCAACCAATGAGATATTTATGTGAAGTTGTTTCAGCACCTCTAAGAATTTCCCAAATTTCTTGTTCTCATGAGCTTATTTCAACCTTTGAGGAAAAAGAGGGGAGGGTATTCTGGAACAAACTTAGGTTTTGGTGTTTTGTCAGGTGTTATAACGTCAGCAGGAATTTTTTCTTTTTCAGAAACACCAGAAACAGTAGCTTTTGATGATGTAATTAAATCCTTACCACTTCTCAGAGTTATAGCCTTCACGTGCTCTTTTCCTGGTGCTTGAGATGAAGAAGTTTCAGTAGTGGAGGGAAGTCCTTCATTAGGCCTTTGAGTAAGAGCAGATGCAATTTGTCCAACTCGGTTCTCTAGGGTCTTTATAGATGCTTCATGAGTCTGCATAGTGGTTTTACAATCACTAATAAAAGACCTCAGCAAAGATTCCATAGAGTTGTCCATAGGTGGAGCATTTTGTCTTTGATTATTTTGAGAAGGGAATCTTGGTGGAGTAGCTGGAGCATTTGGACTTGTAGTAGCATCATTACTCCCACCCCATCTGAAATTAGGGTGATTCTTCCACCCAGGATTATAAGTATCGGAATAGGGATCGTTGCCCTTGTTGAAACCCACATAGTTCACAGACACGGGATTGGTTGGGCATTCTTCATATAGATGTCCTCCTCACAGTAAACACAACTGACTTCACCTTGAGGAGCTTGTTCAATAGCAGCAATAGTGGACTCTCTAGCCGCTATAGCGTCAGACGCTACAGCGTTAGGAGTGCTCAAGCTTTTTATCATATTTGTGAGGGAAGCCATCAGGGCTGAAAGAGCAGAAACTTCACTTACTTCATGGACTCCAACTATCTTTTTCAAAGAACTTAGCCTTTCAGTAGGCCATTGGGAGCTGTTGGTAGCTATACGATCTATGAGTTCACATGCTTCATTGTAGGATGAGTTTAGGATCACACCTCCAGATGAGGCATCCAACATCAGTCTTGTCTGTGCTTCTAACCCATTGTAGAATGTTTCCATCTGAATCACTATTGGTATCCCATGATGGGGGCACTTTCTCAGTAATTCCTTCCATCTTTCCCGAGCTTCATATAATGTTTCCCCATCTTTTTGTTTGAAGGATGTAATATCATTCCTCATCCTGGCGTTTTTGTTGGGTGGAAAGTATTTTTCTAAAAACTTTTTAGTCATTTCCTCCCAAGTGGTGATGGAGTTAGACTCCAAGGAACTCAACCAAGATTTGGCTCTATCTTTCAAGGAGTATGGAAAAAGTTTTAGCCTAAAGGCATCTTCACTTACGCCAAAAATGATGAAGTTACTACAAACTTCAAGAAATTGTCTCAGATGAGAAAAAGATCTTCTTGTGTGGAACCACCAAATTACCCAACTGTTTGGAGCATCTGGAACATCATTGGCTTGAACTCAAAATGATTTGTAGTTAGAGTTGGCCTTGTAATGCTTGTTTCCCTGGAAGTTGGGTCGAAGATAGCATAATCCCTCATTGGTCTGTCTCTGTCATTCACCATCTCTCTAGGACCTTGGTTTATGAATTGATCTCTATACCAATAGTCATGGTGCAGTTCTCAGGCACGTGAAAGGACCCAGAGGCACTCTTCCACCTCTTTGAGCTCTTCCTCCCCTTGGAGTTCTTCCACTATGTTGAGAAGGAGTTCTCCCACCAATAGTACCTCTACCAGTACAAATAGTATTGTGTTCAGACATGGTTGGTCTGAGTTGTTGTTGTCTTTGAAGCTTTCTCAACCTTCTGAACCTTCTCTCGTGTTCTGGATCAAACTCAAATTCCGTGGTTTCGACACGGGCATACGCTTATAACGCTTCTGTTATAACACCAAAGAAACGAACACCGCAGTAAAATCCCACTAAGTGTAAGTATCTTTAAACAATAAAAATTAAATTCAATCCCCGGCAACGGCGCCAAAAACTTGTTGTGCGAAAAGGTGATGTGCAAGTATACACAATCGCAACAAGTAATATAATGATAAGTAAGATCGTCTCCACAGGGATTGATGTTAATTTTAAAGTTTAACTTACACAAATACTAGTGAAACAAGTAGCAAATATATAGTCACAAGTAGCTGTGAAAAGAGTGTTTGAATAGGACAGTAAAATAGTAGTTCAAGTATGAGAAAGATAAGTTGGACTGCTTGTTACTAAGTAAATCCCCAAAAGCAAAGCGTTATAACATCAGACGCTATAACGTTAAGCGTTGTAGCATATGATTGTGTGCCTTTCAGTCACTAACGCTAGGGTTTTGTTACAAGATTCCCATGTCTAGGTTCTAAATAAGTTCACCCCTGTATAATAAAGAACCCACAACTTTTGCCTTATGAACTATTGCTTTCCTATGTCTAGGCGAAGCAAATGTTGCTTAAATGTCTTTAAACAGCTTTTCATTCATATCAATCTTTGAGTTCGATTCATGGACCATGTCTGTACCCATGAATATACCCATTTTAGCTGATCAATTCTAAAATAAGGTTGAAAGTATTAGAATGCAAAGATTGAAACGCAAAACATTAGATGTTATAAATACAATACTAAAGGTTCATTACAAAGCTCAAAGAAATCCAACTACAAGTGTTTAGCTCATGATAAGCATCATCAACAAAATACAAGACAAATGACTCATATTAGCGTAAACAATAAGAGGGAAGACGATTGCAAAAGATACAAACCGTAAACTCCAACTCATCAACAGCTTGTTGATACTATAACGTGAGCTTCACAGCGCAAAGAAAATGGCAAACTATATCTAAAAAGAAAAAGCTTGAAAGGTGTGTTAATGGATGAGAAGGGTGTCAAGTTTCTCTCCCAAAACTCTCTCTAACTTCAGATGGGGGGTGAAGTGTGTTGAAGAAGATGAAGAAGATATTTGTTTTATCCCCATAAAGTAGCTTTATCAAAAAGGTGATGGACACATCTCACCAACCAACACTATTCTTGTAACGCCCCAATTTTATTAAAATTTATTTTGAGTTGATTTGGTAGAATGTTTGAAGAAATTGGAGATTTACTGGCGTGGGAACCATGGTAGAAATGATTAGAATTGATGTTCATAGGTGGTTGTCGAGTTAGAAATCGGTTTCGCGCTTGTGAGGCGTTTCGTGCGCGTGTCTGGCGCAGCAGTGGCGCCTGCGCGTGTCCTGCGCGCGAGAGTTCCTGTCTGTTGGCACGTGAGTCGCGCGCTAGTGGCGCGTCGTGCGCCAGTCTGCAGTATATACTGCGTTTCTGCGCAGATTTGGTCATTTTTAGCCGTTTTCACTCCTTTGAGCATAACTTCGTCTCTAGAGCTTCGTTTTTGACGCGGTTTGTTGTGTTCTCTTCGTATCGCAGAGGGCTTTGATATGAGAGCAGTTCCTAGTTAGAAATCCAGAGAGGCGAGAACGAAAGTGAATCTTCTCAACCTACAATCTAAGGAGAGTTGTCGTAGTTGGAGAATCGAAGAGCTTCGTTAGGAGAAAGAGTTGCGTCTATAATCCCAAGGTAAGGGTGGGTTCTAATCTTATAATGGGTTGTATGATGGGGTGTATGTGGGGGATTAGGACCTATAATGCATGTGATGTGTTTGATAATATGTTTGAATGATTTGTGAATGTATATATGTGATTTCTTGATTTCGTTTTGGCGTTAATGACTTATGAATGAATTGATGGTGAATAGATGCATATTAGGTGTTTGATAAAATGCCTATATGATGTTTGATTGAATTTGATGCTTATATGATGTTTAGTGCCTATATGGTGTTTGACTGGATTTGATGCCTACATGATGTTTAATGAAACGCCTATATGATGTTTGATTGAATTTGACGCTTATATGATGTTTGATGAAATTCCTATATGATGTTTGATTGAATTTGATGCCTATATGATGTTTGATACCTGTATAATATTCGATTGAAGCTGATGCCTATATGGTGTTTGATGAAATGCCTATATGACGTGTTTCCCTTTGTGTTGCCCGTTGGTTGCCCGATGTGTGTTGCTCTGCGCCGCCACCAGCGCCAAATGTCCGTGGTTCGTGTTGCATGTTACTGTTGTGTTGCGTTCGTACGCCACCAGCGCCAGTGTCCGTGGTTCGTGTTGCTCATCGTGTTGTGAGCCAGGCCGCCACCAGTGCAATGTCCGTGGTTCTGTGTTGCTCTTGTGTTGCGTTCGATCGCCGCCACCAGCGCCCGTGTTTGTCTTTATGTTACTGCCAGGTTGCCTCGTGTCTTAGTCTGTGTTGTTGCTGTTGTGTTGCCTGTGTGGTTGTGTTGCCACTAGGCGCCAGATTGTTGTGTTTTAGGCGCCTGTGTGGTCGTGTTGCACCAGCGCCCAGATTGCTTGTGTTTTTTATGCGCCTGTGTGTGGTTTGTGTTGCCACCAGCGCCACTTTCTGTGTTTTGTGTGCTGTGTGGTGGTGCGGTGTTGTTGTTGGGCGCCAGTTCCTGTACTGTGTTGCGCCCAGTGTTGCCTTTTTGGTGCGTCTGCATGTGTTGGTGTTGTCCCATCGGTGTGGTGTGTCTTAGGTGTGTCGGTAGTGGTGAAGTCACCGTCAGTGATAGACTAATCTATAGATCTTTGGTGTGTTGGATGCTTTGGGTGTGTTTGGTGTTTTTGTGGTGTTGGTGGAAATGTCGTAGTGATGATGTGGCTAATTGTTGATTAAGGTGATGGGTCTATGACCAATTATTTGATGATGGTGTTGTTGGGTCAAATATGACCACTTAATGATGTTGGTGTTGTTGCATCATGCGTAAGATTATGATATTTGACTGTTGTTTCGGTGTTGCTCATGGTGTCGCATGCATTCATATGCACATTCCGGTGATGTAGGGCTTCGGCCTTAGAGCTATGCTCAATATTGGTGATGATGCCACGAGATGGCTATTTTTCGGTGATGGTACCACATGCATATGCCCGTCGGTGTGGGTTGCATTTCATCTCCATTCATTATATTGGTGATTTTCCTTAGGTGATTGATATTGACGATGTTGTTGTGTAATGATGTTGTTGTGTAATAATGTTGTTGTGTAATGATGTGGTAATTATAGTTGCCTTAACTCTAGTATACTGCTTATCATACATGCTATTATACTGTTAGAGACTCACCCCTTCTGTTTGAATGTTACCCCTATGTTGGTAACGTGCAGGTGATAGTGAGTTAAGGCTTGTCTATCTTTGCCAGCTAAGTCAGTGTCGTCTCTGATACGTAACACACGGGGAGAGGATGAACACTATTTTATTTAGTTGTTTTATTACATTGTTTGATTTGAACCTGAAGTTGTGGATTCTAAATGTCGAATGTGACACTCCATTGCAGGCTTAGTTTTTAAATTTCCGCACTCTGATTTTAATAAAACGAACGGGTAGATTTGGGGTGTTACAATTCTCCACTCACAAAGTGCCAAGTGTCCACACTAACCAATAGAGTGCAACTCATGTCAGTGTGTACAGCTGGGAACAGTGTGCTGTGACTTGACTTAAAGCAATTGGCGCCAAAAATTAACTTTTGTCTTTGGTACTCAGCTGGCCACGCCATCTAGCGTTATAACGCTTAACGCTGTAACACTAGCAAACACGTTAAAACATTCACAAGGGCACCAAATGTGCCAGATAATCAACAAATCAGTACCTAGCCCTTCTTTATCCTGAATGCACATAAAATAATAAATAAGATACAAATATTACTTGAGAACTTACTTTAATTTAACGAATAAAGGCATAAATAACTCATATAAATATGAGTTATCACGCGTGAATGGTGTTGCACCCCGAAAAATCCGGTTTGGGTTTCTCAATGTACAACGTGGAAAAATTTTGAAGCCGCCACCAATATTTTAATTTTAAGACCAAAACATTGAAAAAAGGTCTTTTGAACAAGGCGGATGGTCTTTTGAAAACTAGAGATATAGGTTAGGGGGTAGATTACGTGTGAGGAAGGTACTAGCACCGCACACGTCCTTTCTACTGAAAGGGAACCTCTAACTAAATGTGTGGTTTTAACGTTTGATTTGAAAAATACCTAGATTTGCCTATTTATTTCTTGTTTGAAGATGAATGGGAAAACTTAATGAAAATTTTTATTTTTGGCGCTTGACTAGAGTTGGCCTCTCGCTCCTACCTATCTCCTGGTGCGATGGAGAATTCAAAGCTACGTAGTTCTTGGTTGTCATGAAAAGGTTTTTGTTTTTTATCTTTTTAGTGAGTTTTCGAAATAAGACGAGTATTCAGCGAATGATTAAACTAACAAAGGTTATGGGTCGTCACCGCTAAGTACTCTTGAAAAATGGGAGTCACCACCACTAGTCAGACGAACAAAGGTTCTGATTGACCATTAGTAGCGACTCGTTTTTTATTTGATCTTTTGAAAATGATTTTGAAAGAGATTAATCTACAGACGAATGATCAAACTAACCAAAGTTATGGGTGACCATCGCTTATTGTTCTTTGGAAAAAGACATTGCCACCAATGGCTAGACGAACAAAGGTTCTGATTAGCCACTAGCGACAATGGGTTTAAAAATGATTCTTTTTTTGTTATGAAAAATGCTAATGTTTATGGTTGCGAAAATGATTTTTATTTGTTGCGCTTGACGAGAACGTGGCTCGCTCCTACGTATCCTAAATGGGAATCAAAGCGACGTAGTTCTAATTTGAAGATGAAAATGTTTTTGAAAAGGGTTTTGGAAAGGGGAAGAGCTTTCATAATGACCAAGCAAACAAAGGCTTTGAGTGATCACTACCAATAACTCTTGATAGCGTTCATGACAATCAAACAAGCCAAGGCTTTGGGTGATAGTCACTAATAACTTGCATTAATCAGAAAAGAGTTTGAAAGATTTTTGGGAAAAGGGTGAAGTTATCATCAATGATTGGTTACAAAATTCAAACACATTCAATAATCAAGTAATCATGCATATGTCAAACATCAACTAAGACTAAACATGCCGATACAATCAAAGATTCAATTGTCAAGGATGCAAGGTGAATTTCTCAAAACAAATGTGTGTGTGTGTGAGGAGGAGTGTATTTACCCTAATGACTCTATGCTACAACAAGCAAGTAGGCTTACGTCTTCATTAGGAGGTCATACACATGGAGGGAATGGCACACAATTAAATCAAGACAATTTAAGTAGCATCAAAAACAAGTAAACAATTGGTCATAGGCATAAAATGATCTTAATTAAACTAATGACATGTGAGCAACGATTTCTTAATAACATGAACAAAGAGGAATTGCATCAAGGCTAAGGTAAGCCTATCCTTTGCAATACCTTACGAACTCTAAACCCTAAACACACAATCTCATTTGTTATTCACTAAGAAATTAAAAGGGGAAGGTTGAATCATCTAAAATCATCTTCACCACTTAAAACATGATGCACTAGGCATAAGTGGGAATCATATGATTTATCATCAACAATGGACAATAATAAAACTAGAATACAAGAGCAAGTAAATAAACACTAAAACCAAGTTGAATCACATAGAGCAATCTTCTCACTTGAATCAAAGTGCCCTAGGCACAAGTGAGAATCAACTTGCCTATCATCAACAACTAACAATAAGCAAACTAAAATACAAGAACAAGTGAACACATAAGCTAAATTGAGTCCTTTCTAGCAATCTTCACCACTTAGATCAAGGTGCACTAGGCACTAGTGGGAATCATATTGCTAGATCATCAACCACTAACGACAAGCAAATTAAAATACAAAGATTAACTAAACACACAACTAAGTTGAATCACATAGGGCAATCTTCTCACTTGAATCAAAGTGCCCAAGGCACAAGTGAGAATCAACTTGCCTATCATCAACAATTCACAATAAGCAACCTAAAACAAGATTTAAATAAACACAAAAACTAGGTTGAATCACATAGAGCAATCCTCTCACTTTGAGAAAAGTGCACTAGGCACTAGTGAGAATCAACTTGTCTATCATCAACAACTAACAATAAGCAAACTAAAATACAAGAACAAGTGAACACATAAGCTAAATTGAGTCCTTTCTAGCAATCTTCACCACTTAGATCAAGGTGCACTAGGCACTAGTGGGAATCATATTGCTAGATCATCAACCAACAACAAAAATAACATTTAACACTAAAATGAAATACTAACAACAAGATTAAACATCATCAAGCAAAGAACAACAACAAAATCAACTTGAAAATATTTTTAATCATAAGTATGCGAACCAAAGGAAACATAGGTCCACATTTTATTTAATAAAAAAACACAAAAATTAACACAAAGCAACATAGATCAATTTTTTTGCAAGGATTCACATGATTAAGCAAGGAAGTGCAACAACATCATATAAACCCTAATTTCTTCCTAATATGCGAAATGAAAATAGCCATAAACAACAATTTTATTCATGAAAATGCAAGCAAACAAGAAATATGCACAAGCACACAATTTATTCCAAGTGAAGATGCATTTCAAACACCCAAACCTCCCTAAGTGTTTGTCAAAATGCTTGAAACACACCTCTCATTCAACAACAACAATCAATTCAACATTAAACAATAAAATGCAAAGATGATGATGAATATGCGAAATTAACCTATGATCTACATTTTTGATGCTAAAATTTTGAAGATGATGCAAGGTTTTAGGAATATACCTCAACTCCAAGCTAAACAAGCAAGAAACAAGATGAATGAACTCTAAAACACTTCAATCTACCCTCTAGTCTTCAATCTTGAGCTTGATTCTTCAAAGTAACCCTTGATATTGAATCCTTGCTTGAATTTGAGAGGAATTGATGGTTGGAATTTTTGGTTAGGTGAAGGAAATGGGTTTGGATTTGTTTGGGAGATGAAATTTGATGAAGAAATGTAGAGAGAAGGGAGAGGTGGTTTCAGGTTTGAGAGGCTAGAGAGAGGGAATCATTGTGCAAATGAAGCTTCTTTCTTTATTTTGGGAGTGGAGGCTTATATATGGTGTGAAGTAAAATTAGGGTAAAGGGTAGAATAGGAATGGGGTGTTCTATAAGAGGGAAGTTTGCAAAAATGCAAAGGTGGGCTGAACTAAAGGGTGGGGCGAAATTACCAAGAGGAGTAGAGTAGTGCCCAAGTTCTGCATTTTGTCTTATTGAGGATACTTCCTTATTTTTACCATTTTTTATTATTCTTTTCATGATAATTCCATAAATTCCACCCATTTTGGGCCATATCCTAGGAATCAATCATTGGGCCCAAAATTCCATGATATCACCATTCCCAAAATTGATTTGATACCTCACCTTGAAGGAAATTCCCATTTTACCCTTTCCTTTAAATTTGAATTTTTATGCAAATAATTAACATTCATGCGCATAAAAAATTATAATTAAGCACATTCTTCCTCAAATAATTCCCCTGACAATTGTCCAATGATTTGTGATGGAAAACCGTTTTTGCTGTGAAATGACCAAAATGCCCTTTTTGACTCTAAAACCCTAATTTGCTCAAAAAGTGCATTCCAACCCTAAAATGCAGGACATAATGCTCTTCACTCTTCAATTTATTTATTTTTTGAGGAAAATTAGGGTTTTGACCTAAGCCGGACAAAATTGGGGTATGACAAATGGTTGTATCAATGGTTCAAATGGATTCGTCCATGGAAGCCGTCAGATGTGGATCCGGAACGGGTAACTTGGCTCAGATGCTACGGTATTCCGGTTCATGCGTGGAATGTGGAGTTTTTAAGGAAACTTTCGGCTTATGTAGGAGTTTATATCAACTCAGATGATAACACAGATACGAAGAGGTCGTTAGACGCTGCTCGTCTTTTGGTTCGTAGCCAGGAAATTGAAACAGTGAATAGGATCTTTCAGATCTCTATTAATAATGTGTCGTTTAATATTAAAGTGGTGAAAGATTGGTGTGGTCCTCTTCAATGGAGTAATGTGAGTGCCAAGGTTCAAGATGATGATGATGATGATGATGATACTACAAGTTCTGAGGAGGAGTTTTTTGATCCATATTTTTCCGGTAACGCTGGCGAGAATGGAGAAGATGACGGTGCGACGAAGAATTAAATGTTGTTGTTAATTCTTTGCATGAATCAGGGAGGGACATTACGGAAATGATGGATGATAACTGTTTGCACTCATCATGGAGGAATTCTCGTGAAGTTTGTAACATCCCTGCATCGCTTAAACATCATTGCCCACGAACCAACACAGGTCTTTTCAGCATGTTTTGTCCTCACTTGCATGCTTTCCGGGAAACTTCCCAGAAGGTCACCCATCCCACTACTATAAGCCAAGTACGCTTAACTATAGAGTTCTTATGGGATGGGCTCCCAAAAAGAAGATGCATCTTGTTGGTATAGGTAGTCCAAATCAATTCTTTTAAGTCTTCCTTCAACTGTACAGTCTCATACCTGCACAGCCTCAGGATCCCTCTCATTCCGGTGCGAATTCGGTTCATTCATCTGCCCCTTCCCTATAAGCTGTCAGGAATCGCTCTTTGTCTGTGCTCTGCACCGGCGAGCACTCCCTGCCGTCGTCATCCATGGATGTCACATGCCCACCAGCTTCTGCTTGGTTCGTCCCCGAACCACACCGTACTGGGAGAGGTCTGCTCTGATACCATTTGTAAAATCCCAAACTGCTTTCAGAACTGTCGACTGCTCCCACAAACCAACACGGGTCTTTTCAGCATGCTTTGTCCTCACTTGCATGCTTTCCGGGAAACTTCCCAGAAGGTCACCCATCCCACTACTACTCCAAGACAAGCACACTTAACTATAGAGTTCTTTTGGGATGGGCTCCCGAAAACATGATGCTTCTTGTTGGTATAGGTAGTCCAAATCAATTCTTTTAAGTCTTCATTCAAGTGTACAGTCCCATACCTGCACAGCCTCAGGGTCCCTCTCATTCCGGTGCGAATTCGGTTCATCCATGTGACCATTCCCTATAAGTTGTCAGGAGCCGCTCTTTGTCGATGCTCGGCACCAGCGATCACTCCCTGCCCTCGTCATCCATGGATGTCACAAAGTTAATGTGTCAGGAACGCATGATCAAACTCCATTTATTGGGGGATCCCACTCTTTGAATCCAAATTCAATTTCTAGCTTTGTGAAGGATACAGTGCATGTGGACAATCTCAATTCTATTGAATAATCAATTGGTAGAGAACAACCTTTAGATTTAACTTTGATGAGCTAGGTTGAGAAGTCAAATGGGGCGAGTCTAAGACCCTTCAACATAGAATCTCCTTAAATTCAAATCAAAGACTCAAGTCCAGAGGGGAAACAAAGGTATCATAAGAAACCAATTAAGTTGAAGATAGTGGGTCCGAAAAAAAAAAATCCAAGAACGGGAAAAATTCCACCTACTGTTCACGAGCTTTCTGATTCCATTTCTTCTACAGATATTGAGAACTGTAATAAATGTTTTTGGGCGCTTCAAAATAAGGCAGTGGCTAGAAAGGTGTGGGAAGGTGTTGAGAAGGTGGGGGTGGAGGGGTCTTTGCCTTATGAGTATATCGAGTTGATTGAAGAAGGAGAGAGCAGGGTTCAGTTAGAAAGGGATGAGAAGGTGGCCAATAATGGTGACCCTTGAATATCTTATCGCTTAATCTTCGTGGGTTGGGCGACGATGCCAAACACTGTCATTTATCGTCGCTTATCAGGTCGGGTAAGTTTGATTATTTTGCTTGCCAGAAACTAAGAGGAAGGCTATGGATGAAAGAGAATTAAGTCTTTTGTGGGGTAATCAACAGTTTGAGGTTAATGATTACTTCATCTTTGTGGTTAATGTTTATGCATCGTGTTCTTTATCTGATATAAGGAGAGGGTGGGAGGAATTGAAAGGGCTGAAACAACGTTTTGTTAAGGGCGGGTGGTTGAAACAACGTTTATGCATCGTGTCCAACATTTGGTGAGTTTCGACGAGTTCTTTAAGGGAAAGAAGGCTCAGAAGACAAGATAGTTGTTGTGGTTGGCAAGTTGTTAGTATATGGTTAGCTCAGAATGATCTCTTGATTAGAGGGGAAGAAGCTAAGATAGACTCCATTATTTCAAGTATTAAGTCTTTGTCTTGGAGTTGGTATATTTTAAGGGTGGGTAATTATCAGTAGCTGTCTTCTTTCTTCTTGGTGGCTTAATGCTCTTACGTGTTTAAACAATTCTTGAGAAAGTCTTGTTGTTTTGGTTTTGAGTACCGCTAGTGCTCTTATTAATGAAATTTTTTCTTATCTAAAAAAACTTACAAAGTATTTTATAATTGGTGGCACCCATTACAAATAAAAAATCGAAGAAATGTTGATAAAAAATTACAAATGAAACTGGAGGAGAAATACAGTGAAGGAAAAGCATTAAATTAAAACAGTGTGATCCATCAAAACTGGGAGCATACTCCAACAACTTTCACACTCCTGATTCTAAAATAAGCACAATCCATTAAAAATATTAGCCAAAAAAATAAAGAAACAAAGAGAGAAACTGAGTGAGAGAGTGAGAGAATGGTGATGTGAGCGGAAGAGATATGGAAACGGTGAAGGAAGCTTACCTTGCATGTACAGATTTGGGTTTTCTGGAAGTATACATGTTGATAGACGACAAACTAGAGATATATGAAGGAAGCAGTGGGCTAAGAGAGATGGGGGGTGGTGTGGCTCCGCCTCTGTGGGTATGAAGGTCGAGATGAGGAGGAAAGAAGAAGTTGTGTGGGAGATAACCAATCTGTGTGTGCATGCGAGGGAGATCGATTGAGAGAGGGAGCTAAAAGAATCATAGGTGATGGTGAGAGATGAAGTTTTAGAGTGAGAGAAGAAATGAGTGATCGATTGGGAGAATGAAACCGTAGAGATGAAAGGGAGTTGCTTGTGAAGTGAAAAAGATGAAGTGAGGGAGACGGTTAGATTTTAAAGTGTGAGATGAAGTTTTAGAGTGAGAGAAAAATAGGATTGTGGTTGTTACTCATTGAGAGATGAAGAAGGGTAGATGAAAGGAACAAGTGTGATGGAGATGAAAGCATCAAAGTGTGGCTGGGGAGTGGATTCCCTCATGTTGGAAAAAAAATGAGGGGGCTATGTTTTTAATCTCCACCACTAGATTCTCTAGTCTCCACTTTTAATATTTTAAAAACACGCTTTCTCTCTCCTTTTACATAATAAATGAGTGGTTGCGATTGAACATGAGATAATTATTTCCCAATGTGGCGGACCCGTTTGAGAGTGAGAGAAAAATTCGTGAGAGATATTGAGAGAAATAAATGATACACTTCAGAATGTGAGTGAATATTGATAATGATTTATGAGAAATAAATGACATACTTTAAAATGTGAGAATAATAATTAATTTTTAGGAAAAAGAATAATTAATTATTTTGAATGTGAGAATAATTAATTCAGACTTTTTTGGAAAAAATAATTATTTGTATTTGTGAGGTTGAGATTAGAAAAAATACTAGGGGAATTACCCGTGCGTTGCACGGATTGTTTGAATGTTTTTTTTTAAATATAGAGTATATATAATATAAATATAAGTTTAACTTTTTATATCAAACTTAATTATTTTAGGCAATATTCTTATATAGAGTATGTGTTTTAAAATATAAATAATTGTTAATATTCATTATCAAATATGTTTTTTTTGAAATATAATTTTAGAAAAGTGAAATGAATTTACAAAGTTGACTAAATACTTTAAAATAAAGAATGTGGGATTTAATATGAAAATAAATTATAAAAATAAGGAGCAACCTAAAGGATCCATTAGGGCTTTCTACTTTTTAAAGAACAATTTTAAAAAATTAAACATAACTCATACATGTTTATACCTTTACAACAATTGTCTGACTCATTAATTAATCCCAATTTTTATTTTTGTCTTTTTGATTACCTTAGAATTGTCAATAACATGAAACTCAAATATTTTGATTTGTCTTTTATATTTCTTACATGTAAACTTAATTTTTCTCCTTGACTACACGATCTAATATTTCTGTATTCGCATTCTGCCTCTTCTCGTCCACTCTTTTCTAATGCTCACATGCTTTTTCACCAAAATCACTTACCTCACCATTTAAATAGTTGTGTTATATCATAATTGTATAAAACTATACATCTTTCACTTATATTTTAGTAACTCATGAATTTCTTGACAACTAAGGAACGATTCATACTAATATATGAAACTCCACTTACAATGCATAATAGTTACACCAAAAAGAATTTCAAGACCCACTAATTATTTCTTAGTTCAATATATTTAAACAATAAATCGAATATGACTATTCATTTGCATTGACATACTAAATTAAACGATTTTTCCAATTGATTATATAATAAATAAGCTATTCAAATTTAGGCAATTTTTGTTAGAACGTAGGGTATGATTGTTAATTTTTGTTTTGTTTTATCACTTAATTATATCGTAAATAATATATAAAACCTATTCTTATTGTTTTCCATTAAACATAAATTTTAAATTATTCCTACAATTAAAATTAGTTGCATATATATATATATATATATATATATATATATATATATATATATATATATATATATAAATTAGTTGTATGTATAAACTACAATTTTAAGTTTCCAATGTAGTTTGAATACAACTTATTAATTTTACTTTATATATATATATATAATTTAAATGAATTTAGGTTTGTTTTATAACTAAAAATAATTATGACATTAATTTAGAATGAATCACAAATAATAGGTTGATAGTTAATAGTTTTTTGGTTACAAAATGAAAAGTTAATTGATAATAGAAGCTAGTTAATTAATAGTGTATTTGAAACCAATGTAACTTTTCGTTTCATCATTTTTTTGTTACAACTTTGCATTCCATACTGTATGTGTGTGTGAGATTGAACTTTCATTCTAAGTTTTCAATAAAGTTTGATGTGGACTTATTAAATTTAATGAATAAATAAATAGATAAACATTATTTTTCTATTTTGTCACTAAATTATATAATAAATAGTGTATATATATATATATATATATATATATATATATATATATATATATATATATTAAGTCTTTTGGTCCATCAAAGAAAGCAAATTACTAATAGTAAAACGAAGAATGTTGTTGTTTATGTTTTCTTTTTGGTTAGAATATGACTATTCATTTGCATTCTAATCCTAAATTAAACAACTTTTACAATTAATTATATAACAAATCATCAATCCAGAAAGATTTCAATTTTTGGTTAGAACGTAGGGTATGGCTATTCATTTTTGTTTGTTTTGTCACTTAATTATATGATAAATAATTACTAATAAAAGACAAATTTAGAAAAATAATTTTTGGGACTCTAGTCTCCAACCACTATAATGACTTTCTTGAAGAATGAATATTAGTGATGTAAAAACCAACAAATTTACATGAGTGATGTAACAACCAAACAAAAGAGATGTTAAAGATGAAAAGATGATTGGTGACCTCTCTTCTTAGGTACTTATAGTATTTGAAAGAAGGCTTAAAGTGAAAGAAAATGAAAAGATTGTAACTTACCTCTATTAAAAACCAACTATAATAATTAGTACTAATCATGATATAAATTTAGAGACACCAAAAGTTAACATGTTGTAGGAAATTTTATAAATATATTTTTATGTTATTTTTTAGAGGAGTACAAATTTTTCATTATTTACTAATAAGAAATTTACTACAATTTAGTATATTGAAATTACGGGGATAGACTTTATAAATAAAGGCAAATTACTATGTATGTTCAGAACTTATGGAAAACCAAAAGTCTCACAACTCTTTAACATTTTCATCACCAATGATTCATAAATTGTAATTAAAACTATATGTAAAACTAAAAAAAAATAACTAAATATATTCATAAATCATTATATCTAATTTTTTTAGTGTCATGGATAGTAAATTCATTTTGGGAAAAAGTCATAGAGCATTCAAATTTTTAGTGGGGAAAAAGTGAATTATATATCAAATGTAGCATATTTTTTAAAAAATTATAAATTGAAGTTAACATCTTTTGAATTTATATTAAAAATTTAATTTGTAGATATATCAATATAATAATTTGTTTTTGGAAAATAATATGAAAAGATATGGTGACATTATTAAATACTTGTTAGTAAAGTAATATTTAACACCACAACTTGGAGGTCATAGATGTTGAATGGAGATTTATTAATAAAAGTAGATTATTAAGATTTAATTTAAAAAATTAAATGAAAATATGGAGGAGCATCCTAGTTAGAGATTTATATTGATGATATTGATAGATAGATAGATAGATAGATAGATAGATAGATATTGATGGTTGATTTTCTTTAATTATATAATAACTGAAAGAATATAAAAGGTCTTAATAATGTAGCCTTAATATGTAATCATGAATTTAAGTCTCCTAATTTTATGTGGAAATTATTAAAAATATATTAATATAATTGAAAATCTAATTGAGAAATAAATGAAGATGATGTGGAGCATCCTAGAGCTTGGAAAAAAGCTTCCTTTAGATATTTATATAGATATAGATAGATATAGATGGGTGTTGAGTTTGTGTTGGATTGAAAACGGTATGCTTTGGAAGTAAAATAACAAGACTATAAATAGTGTCATTGTTGAAAAAAATTTACACTTAATTTTTATCTTATACTTCATTTCTTTCAATCTTTTATCTCATTTTTTAAAAATCTCAATGGATCCCAATCAGTATTATCAATTAAAAAAACTAAATGTGTTTAAAAAGATATTAAAAATAGGGTAAGTTGTGACACCCAAAGTTGGTTCTCAAGAGATTCACTATTGTCAAAAAAAGAGATTCACTATTGGAGCGAATAGTTCGTGTTATTCCTACCAATACATTAACAATGTAATGAAGTAGTATCATTATTGAGTCGTGCATTGCACAGAGGTGCTGTCGTGTTAATTCGCAACCCAATTCTCTAGAGGTACCGTCTAGTTAATTTGCAACCCAAATTAATTCGCACAGAGGATCTTTGCAACTTCGTTTTTGTTGGCGCAAATTAGTAAATTTGCAACCCAAAAGAACCACACATGACTTGCAAACACACCCACGTGAGGAAACAAAACAACACTTGTGAAAGTGTTGTTCTCACACTACAATCAAAAATGCGAAAGAATAGAGAGAGGGCTTTGATGCTATCTTCAATGGAGGCACTGATGCGCAAAGGAGGAAAAAACAGAACAAACGCAAAGAACACATAAAGTGAAAAAGGGAGCACCCAGTGAGGGTTCGACATGCACTATGGTACCGTACTTAATATTTTAAAAAAACAGGTAGGGTATTATGATATAGAGGGGGTTCAATATCATAGTATCGAGCCATGTTGTGAATTTTAAATCCTACGTGGGCTATTGCGATACCAAGGAGGTTCAGTACCTTACCTAATCTCAGAAAAAATGCAAAGCAATGCAGAATGGAGGGAGTGACGAGACACTCGCCGTGATGTTGAAGGGAGGAGGGGAGAGGTGCGTGAGAGAGGTTTGAGAGAGTGGGAGATGGTTGAGAGGTTGAGATAGGGAATGTGTGTGAGATAGAGAGGGAGGGAAGTGTGGGAGTGGTAGGGGTATTTTTGAGTTTTTCAAAAAATAAGGAGTGTGTGAGTGTAATGGGTGGGTGTTTGATATAAGAAGTCCTAACCAATATTAATGGGCCCATGCTTATCCCAACCCCGCAACTACTCAGCGCACACCCCATAAACCAGTGAAAAGTCTTAAATACCCTTAATGAAAAACTGGTTCCCAGTGCGTCCTATTTTTTTCATTGTAATCATACGGTTCAGCGCCACATCACCGAACAGGTACAGTTAACTTCCGTCGGAGCTGAAAAATGGTGACACACCCCATTGTTTGCCAAGTTCGGCATCTGGTAACCCAACTTGTATGGTGGGTTACTACCGTGGCTTAAAAATAGGAACACATCCCATGGTTTTACATTTGTAACGTCTGGCGCCCTGGCACCGAACTTGTTTGGTCAATGACAACTGTACCAATTAACAAAATTGAGTTTTTAAACGGCCCAGATGCCACCGACACTTTTTATCAACGGCTTACAATCAGTCAAATGTGTCAGAAAAAGGAGTGGATGAGACTTCCTTTGGAAAATGTGCCATAACAAATAGAATTTATACGACTCAGATTTGTGATCTAAAATTGAAATCAACGACTCACAATTTACCACTCCTATTATAGGGTCTTGATTTTCACACCCCATTGAAGTTGAAGTAAACACCCTACTCTACTTCTTCACAAATAGCCCCACCAGCTGAAATGCAATGGGAGTCGTGCCCAACCCAGTACTCAATTGAAAAATTCCTCATCGCCCTTCATCAACGTGGAACTGTCACCAACAGGGAAGATGGTGTTTGGTTTCAATGTTGCAATCCTATCTTCTGTAGATTGAATAAGGATAACATTCACCCAATTGAAGGAAAAGGAAGAGAGGAAGGTTTGTAAAGAGGAAGAGTGGCATAAAGATGTAAGTCATTTACGTTACTGCAAGCACAGTTATGGAGAGGACGATTCTATTCGTTATTCAACTATGGAGATTCGGAGCGACGATGACGTTCACACCAGGATAGAAGCACATACTAATGTTCCAGCAGCGAGGGAGCCGTGTATTGGAGCTGTATGTCGAAACAATACGCACTCCAGACGAGATCATTTATCTTTTGCGACAAGGACTTTAATTTAATTGTAATCAGATGTTTGTTATGCTTTGTTGTTGTTGCGCTATTTTTCTTCATTGTTTCATTGTCTTTCGTGTTTGATGTGCGGTTATGTTGTTTAATAATAAAGTCGTTGTTTCAATTAAATAACACAAAATTATTAATTACTTAGTACTAATGGAGTTTAACATAATTGAGTTAAAAAGAAAGCCAAAAACAAACAGACATTTACTAATATAAACCAGATACTCTACTGTGTGTTGTGGTCCTTCCAGTGATAGACACAACCCCACCTCGTCCTAAGTCTACGGAATGGCGTCATGAGGCTCTCCATGCGGTCCAGTATGGTCCATGTCTGCGTCCCCCGTGGAAATCTCCCATCCATGGCACACTCCATCTCATCCACCAAATTTATCATCTCAAGCACCACCTGTGAGACAAAAAACAAAGGTATTAAAATGAGTACATGTTTAATAAGTTGATAAATGAAATATTGTAAAAGACGTACCTCTCTAGGGTCGTGCTCATCTTCAAGAACCTCATAACTGGACAACAATATGAATGGGTGTGAGACCCTCCGAAACCAAGCAAAATACCCTGGCGCGGTGTATGCGTGACTCAGCCCGATAGTCAGCCCCCGCTCTATCAGATGCTGGTGGAAGCTCGCCCAGATACCGTCAGCATCCTCTAAAGTTATATTCTGGCTAGTACAAGGTTTGGGGTTCTCTAGGATCCCCCGTACAAACCCAAACTGCCTGACGACACGATCTAGCAGGTAGGGAACCATGCACCTAGCATGACGTACAAACCCTCTAACGTACAAAACCTCGTGAAGCAGTGCGCAATGGATGAAGCTGATCAAGTGCTAGTCTAACTGCCTTCCTTTCCGGGCCGAAAGTAGCCTCCCACCGCTTGGCACGTGATTGTGTCTCATCATAGTCAGACTCCACATGTTTGATGCAAAAGTTGGCACCCTGAAAATGCTCAAAGATCCATATGTAACGAAAATATGAATTAGGTAAGTAACCCTATTGTAACATCGAAAACTGTTTTAAAATTTAAATATAATAGATACATGAAGCAATGTAGCGTAGCCAGCCACCTTCCTATTCTTTGGTTTATTGGCATCCTGAAGTTGGTCATATAAATGGCCAAAGGCCATCCCCTCATGTGTAACCACCAGTCTGGTACAAATACCTAAGCATGCCAAGATACCCCAACTTCACTTTGTTCCCAGACTTGTCGGTGAAAATGGTGGTGCCCAAAAGATATAGAAGATACGCCCTAGCGGCATCCTCCCATCGCTCCTCCACAATGGCCCTAGGGTACACCATGTCCCTCAACCACGTCGTGGACACATACAACCCTCTAGCCTGTGTCTGGGCCCATGCATCTGCGAGATCTGCACCCAAGAAGTCGATCAATAACTGCTCTTCCTTTTGCCTTGGAGTAGTCAGGCACACTAAAAAATAGGCCATAGATGGGGATGTGCAACAATGAAAATACATCATCGAGCGTGACAGTCATCTCACCAATAAGCAGGTGGAATGATGAAGTATCCGGCTGCCAACGCTCGATAAATGCATTCAAAAGGCCACCAAGGACATTGGGACACCGTAACTCCCTAAGAGGGTACAACCCAGATGCAATCACAAACTCCTTATGATCCTGCATTGGCAAACGGTATCCATAACTAAAGCATTCCAAAAATTATTAAAAAATTCGAACAACATATATGGTAGGTAACTTACCTGGCCATCCCGTAGGGATTTAGCAAAGTGAGACCCGTAAGTTGGCAATACAGAACCATCCTCCGGACCACCCAGTAAAGGAAATGTGGAACGAGCAGCTGATGTGAAAGGAGCATCAGGAGCAGCATCAACATGAGCATCATCCCTAGTAGGAATACCAGCAGTAATATCAACGGCAAGACCAACAAGATCAGTTGTCGGATGAGCAGCATCACCTCAATGTCCTGTCCTATGTCCTGCTCCGATGGCGAGTCAATGTGCCCACGCCTACTAGGTCTGACTAACCAGCGCGTTCATTCTCCTTTATTTTTCGGTTTGAAACCGTAGGAAGTGGCCTCCTTCCAAGAGGCTCAGGATGCTCAGGCTGGGAAGGTGAATGTCCACCTCTTGTCTTGGCCATACCTGAAGAAAGCAATAGAAACAATTTAAAACAAACAAATAGCCAAATAGTATCTGTTAGAGATGGTTCAGTGCCCTGTAACCGTACAAGTTCAGTTATACATGGTTGAACCTTGTTTTTCATCTTCCTCAAATGGTTCAGCGCGAGTGCACATAACAGCCATGAAAAGAAACGAAATGAAAGAGGGAGAGATAGAGAAATACCTACAAAATGATGAGAGGGAGTGAGAGAAGCAATAGATGATGAGAGTGAGGGAATGGTTTGGTGGTGGAGAGTGAGAGAGTTTAGGGTTATGTGGTTGTGAGAGAGAGTGTGAGGTATAGGGGTTGTGAAGGGGTTAGGGAGGGAGAGTGGGAGATTGAGTGTTTTGAAGTTAAGGGTAGTTTGAATATTTAGGGGGTTATGGGGTGTGGCTTGAGTAGGGAGGAGGGGTGTGGGAAAAGCAAGGCCCATATTAATGTGGGTCTGTTTAGTAGGATTTTAAAGCCCAATTTATTTTGGCAATACTTCATACAACTCCAAAGCTACTCAGTAGACACCCCCTCGCTCTCAAAATAACCCAAATACCCCTCTTCTAATATAACTGGTTCGAACCACGCTAATCCGAACCTCTTCTAATATAACTGAAAGGAAAAAAAAGGGTGTTTCTGTACGTTGTTTATTGGTTCGGATCACACTAATTTGAATTGCTTCGAACCACGCTAATCCGAACCATCGTAAATCCAGAAAAAAATAAGCGTGCACAAGATTCATTAATGATAATTTGGTCTTTTCACGCGTTTTGAGGGTGTCCACTGAGTAGAGGGGGGAGGTTGTGGGAAGTATCGGCCATTTATTTTGGCGTTTGCTTTCCCACACCCCCTCCTACTCAAAACACACCCCATAAGGGTGTGAAAAGACCAAAAGGCCAACCAAAACATTTTTTTTTCACGAAATTTCACCTGTTCGAATTCGGACCTTCGAACAAGTTCGAATGACATCGTTCGTGTGTGTTAAATCTTGACTTCACACCCTCTTATGCGTAATTTCACTGTTTCAAGATGGAGTCATGCGAAAGCGAGTTCGCATTTGAGGTGTTCGAACACCCTATTTTATTACATAAAATGGACTCTCACACCACATTCACCTTTTTATTGCGTTCGCATGATGTTGTTCGAACGTGTTCGAACAAGGTCGTTCGAACAACCATAAAACAACCTCACAGCGTTTCACGCGAGGTTATTTTTGGAATAAAATTTGTTAAGGGATGTGAAAGAGTAGGAGGGGGTGTGGGAAAAGCAAAACCCTTTATTTTCATTTGGGCCCAAATCCTTTCTTCTCTAACCTAGATACTTCTTCTCCAACCCGAAGAGCAAGCTGCGGGCAACAACACAGACACAGCAAAGTGCTGATTAGAGAGGGCAAAGCTGACAAACTATTTCTGATATGCATAGATTCGATTTTAACCAAAAGTAAGAACACGCGAAAGGGAAAAGCAGAGAGAGGGAGAGGGAGAGCTAGGGATTCGAAGCTTTCTTCAGTGGATTCACTGATGCGCAAAGGAGGAAGAAAATAACAAAACAAAAGCAAAGAACGCAGGGAAGTTGAAAAGGGAGCTCACAGTGTAGGTATTTTCTCCCAAATTTCTTATATATACAACTTGAAAAGAAAAATCCAAGTCAGTTATCTCAACTGAACTTGCTTACAAAATACAACAACAATCCCTAACTGATTTTACTAACAGTTAGGTCACTAACTAGCCCTAATTAGAATTACACTTTCAACAGTTTTGGTTTTGAGTGCTTCTTTTCCATAAATTTTCTTTACAAGCTTGGCCCTAGCATCTGTTATTTATTTGTATGTATAGATTATAAAATGCAACCATTAAGATTGTGGTAAACACATGAATATGTGTAGCTACTAGCTATTTTGGAGGTAGCCAAAATGGAATCCTGCCTAGAATGCTTGCTAACTTCCAAAATATTGTTTCTCCTTTTTATCTATGAATTTTGTTTGAATATTAATTAGAAAAGTTTTATGTGTTACATTATGGTTGTATGGTGCCCTTTTTATTTTTAAAATTTTTGTATCTCATTCTCCATGTTGTCTTATAATTGATTCCCATGTAAAATATGCTTTCATGTTGGTACTTATTTTTGATACACCGTTACTGTTTGTTCACTTACTGATGTTTGCTTTGATTAATGAAAAATCAGTGTTTGCTAAATAATGCCTTGTTACTTCAGGTCAATCGTTTTGCTGTATTAAATTTTAATAGACAAGACAAAGGCAATGGGGAAGAAAAAGATACCACCACCGGTGTTTATGGATGTGTCTATCGATGGGGATCCCGTTGAAAGAATGGTTTTTGAGGTACTTTTATTCTATGTTTATTTATTACTTGTGCTGCAACTTTTGCAATATTCAATCTTACTGCGATCATTTTGATGTCACAGCTTTTCTACGATGTTGCTTCCAAGACTGCAGAAAATTTTCGTGCATTATGTACAGGTATTTTAAATTTGATTTGGATTAAGAATTTCTTCTATTTTAACTTGTCTAATGGACCTTTCCCTTTCAAAAGTTGTAGTTTTACTGCCAAAGTTACGGTTAAAGTTTTTGATTGCAGTTGAGTTTTTGTTTAAATATTGTCTATTTAATGGTTGATGCACTGATTCCTCCCTTTTTATGCGAATTTTTTGTTGTGTTCAGGTGAAAGGGGTATCAGTCCAAATACTGGAAAACCACTGCACTATAAGGGTTCTTTCTTCCATCATATTATGAAAGGATCCATTGTGAAGGTATGTTGTTTTATCTGTTCTTATATAGAAATTGTTCTTCGGTTGTTTTATATTGAACATGGCTTAGTAGTGTTCCCCGTTACTCTTGTTTATGCTGTAGGATACACAGGGCTGATGGTCACGACTGGTTTTCTTGTGATATAGTTTTAAGGTTGTACTTACTAAGTTGTTTGTTGCACTTACAAAATTGTTCATTGCACTTGCAATGCTGTCCATTATTATCATAACTTATAAGCTTGTTGGTGCCTCAGGACACTTTGTATGCATTATTGTAGTTTTATTATGTGTACTAACAATAACAACTGGTTTTACTTTTACAGGGTGGTGATTTTGTCAATCGAAATGGTATGTATTTTTTTTTGATACGTCGCATCCCATTATGAGTTGCCTATGCATTTTTTGAAGTTTGCAATTTGGTATAATACATGTAGTCACTTTTTTTGTGGTTTAATTATTTATTAATCATTCGGTTGTCATTTCTTTTCCAAGTCAATTGGGAGAATCATTAACACAGATTGACCTGTAATTCAGTGTTGGGGTATGAAACTTTTTGATTTGATTTGGAATTTTGGATTAGTTTTTGATAATTATGGTTTTGATATTTATATGTTTGTGACTGTTAGTTTTTTGTAATAATTGGGTTCCCGACTTCCATATTTTTTAGCATCAGTATTGCAGCTGATTAAGTACAGTATCTCATTTGAATTTCGTAAATCCTTAATAATTTCCACCGCGACCATTAGTTGTCTAGGTTCAAACAAATGCATCTTTTGTTAATTTCCTTGATATGTTGGTTTTGCCGTCTCGGTCCTTTCTCGATTTTCCTCTGATCTGTGCACTATGTTTTCAGGGACTGGTGGAGAAAGCATATATGGTTTGAAATTCCCAGGTTAGAATGCCTAGTCCTGCTCCAGTGCTGAGTCGGGATACTATAATGTGACTTGTGCTATGTTATATATCAAAATTAATGTTTGTATTTTTCATTTATTTTAGACGAGTCACCTAGGCTAAAGCATGACGCCCCTGGTCTTTTGTCGATGGCGATTGCTGACCGTGACACACTTGGTTCTCATTTTATTATCACTTTGAAAGCTGACCATCATCTTGATAGGTTTGTGAATCTGATATATTCCTTGTGGCATTTTACTTGCTCGGATTTTATATTTTGTTTGAGGGTGAAAGGAGGTAAATTACCCGATTGTCCTGTTGTGGGGATATTTTGCAGGAAGCATGTAGTCTTTGGGAAGCTTGTGCAAGGGCATCATGTATTGAAGAGAATTGAAGATGTGGGTGATGAGGATGGGCATCCAACTGTAACTGTTAAAATTATTAATTGTGGTGAATATAATGAAGGTGTGAATTCCTTAGCTCATTTTGAATAATACTTCTTTCTACTCCTAGTTTGAATGACGTTGAATCATCTTTCTGAAAATTTCCTATCCAATTATTTAAATGCTAGAGCATAGTGTATCTAGTGTTAATTTCTTCTCTTTAATTAAAGGTGCTCTGTTCTTATCCAGTATTTAATCTTTAGTTTATTAACCTTTGATTTGAATATGGATACCTGTAGATCTGAAGAAGGTAAATAAACCAAAAGACAATACACATGAAGCACGGAGGAAGGGAAAGCACAAAAGATCTTCAAAAGACAGAAAGAAAAGGAGAAGACACTATTCATCTGAATCCGAGAGTTCTTCAGATTCAGACTTGGAATCTTCGGAAACTGATAGTGATTCTGAGTCAGATATGTCCTCATCGTCTTATTTAAGTTCTTCCAGTGATGACAGGCGAAGAAAGAGAAAGAGATCCAAGAAAGATAAATATAAACGTGGAAAAAGAAGTGATAAACGCCGTGACAGGAAGCGGAGGAAACGAGATAGGAAATTGAAACGAAGATCAAAAAGGTATTGGATAAATAATATCAGTTATTACATTGAGATTTCAGATTTGAGTCATCTATCTTTCTTGTGATGAATTTACTATAGCAATTATACCAAAATAGCTTGGCGCCATAAATTTTGCTATTGTATGCAAATGCACCGTGTTACTGTATGCATTTTTCTTCTTTATCGCTCTTGACATGCACTTCGTGTGCTTTGAATAGTCTTTAGCACAGATTCTTTTCACCCATTCTTTACGTCTTCATGTGAATGGTGTTTTGCCTGCATCTTTCAGTCAGAATTTGTAGGTTGTTCGAAGTATATATGCATTAAATCTTGTCCCTATCCATTGGAATTCTTGGATGCTTGGTTGATTAATCTTAAGAGCATTTTAGTTTGTGGGTTTCTTTAGAAATTTTAATATAATGTTTTGTGAATCTGCACATATTCACAAATTCAACAAATCATACTTAATTTGGACATCTTTCATGGTCTGAAACTGAATCTGTCATATGTTATTAGGGAATCAGGAAGTGATTCAGATAGTGAGAGTCACAGTGACAGTAGCTCTGATGGTAAGAGTGTTGATACACAACAGAAGCAAAAGCGAAGAGATCGCTTGCAGAAAAAAGGTAGTTTTTGAAGCAATTTAATTGTTTTTCCAAATAAATCCATGACTCATTAACTTCAATAAAACGAAATGTCGAAATATGGATTTTTTTTTTCCTTTCTCTTTTCAGTATTTGGATAATTTGTATAATGTGTTTTTATCTCCGATTTTCACTTCTAGCTGAATTAATATCTCTCTCAGCTGTGGAGAAAGATGTATCTACTGTGCATCATGAAAAGGAAGAAGTGGGTATGCCAGAGAATGAGGACAAGTTCCTAAAGGAAAATGGAGAGCAGCATAGCAATGGTATTGGAGCTGATTATGGATCTGGCAGAAGTGAAGAAAGGCAGCCTGACGTTATGGACGTTCATTTGGGCAAATCTAGGTATGTCCCTCTCTTGTTACACCATGGTTATTTTTTATGCTTACCATTTCTTCCACTTATCAAAATTCAATGAGCAGGAGTCGTAGCATCAGTCCTAAGCGAGCCATGAGCAAGAGTATGAGTATCAGTCCCAGAAGGAGTAGGAGCAAGAGCCAAAGCCTTACTCCAATTAGGAGATCGGGCAAAAGTCCAAGTGTTAGTAGAAGCCCTTCTCCTCCTCCTCCTCCTCCATCGAGGAGGAGTTTGAGCAGGAGCCCTGTTAGAAGCATCAGCAGGAGTCCAAGCAGAAGCATCAGCAGGAGCCCAGTGAGAGGCAGGATTGTTGAGAGAAGTATCAGTAGAAGCCCTGTGAGAAGACGTTCTCTTAAAAGTGTCAGCAAGAGCCCTGTAAGATCCCGATCTCGAAGCCATCGGAGCAGGAGTTCTCCCAGAGCACCATCACGAAAAACAATCAATGGAAGTCCCATAAGAATGTCAAGGAAGAGTGGAAGTCGCAGTCCAGTTAGATCGCCTGCACGAAGCTTAAGCAGAAGCCCTGTAAGAGTGTCAAGAAAGAGTGTAAGCCGTAGTCCAGTTAGATCACCCGCAAGAAGCTTAAGCAGAGGCTCTGGTAGGGTCCCTTCAAAGAGAAGCATTAGCCGAAGTCCTGTCAGAGCACCTAGTAGAAGTAATCGCCGCAGTTATTCTAGGAGTCTTAGCCCTGTACGTAGGAGGACTCCACGTCGAAGGAGTTTGTCTAGGAGTGCTTCACCTGATGCTTCTCCAAAGCGCATCAGAAGGGGAAGAGGTTTCAGCGAACGATACTCTTATGCAAGGAGGTACAGAACACCTTCTCGGTCTCCGGTGAGGTCATACCGGTTCAATGGAAGAAATGACCGTGACAGGTAAAAAAAAGAATGCCGTTTCTAATTAGTCACAACACTGGTGGTATTGATTGAAATTTGAGAGTTGAATGGTTGAGTAAGCATTTCACATTTTCTGTCCACAGATATTCTGGTTACAGAAGGTATTCTCCTAGGCGTTTCAGAAGCCCACCACGTGGAAGAACCCCCCCAAGGTTTTTTTCCTCATTACCTATAGCAATGATTTTTTTATTTTTTTTATTTATAAATTACACTAGTGTATCATGTATCTTGTTTGGATGCATATCTTATTTCTTATCATTTTTTTAATAAGCAAAGATGTCTTTGAAGGGAGCAGAAGGGGTGCCCATATCTTATTTCTTATCATGAATTGATGTATCTGTAGGTATCGAGGCAGGAGGAGCAGGTCGCCATCTGTCTCGCGTAGCCCACGCTACCGAGCTCGACGATATAGCCGTAGCCCAGTTCGCAGTCGCTCTCCAGTTGAACCGTATCAATCTCGCCCCTCTCCTCGAAGCCGAAGCAGGAGTCCGTCGAAATCCAGATCATCTGTGGAATCACAATCTCCACGAAAAGCAAGTAGAGACAGTAGGGCAGGGTCATCGTCCAGAAGCCCAGATGGAAAGAAAGGCTTGGTCTCATATGGCGATGGTTCCCCCTACTCGGGCCAAACGTGAAATACATGTTGAGAGGGTTTTGGGTACTGCAGTCACCTCTTATGAACCGAGGGCGTCAATTTTTGAACTTCACCTTCTGCGTTGCTTGCATGATGGAATTCCTGGATGTCATACTTATTTCTTTATAGACTCCCATGGCATGTTGAAAGATTCTAATTCTACTACTAGAATAAGTAAGACGGTACTTGTGACGTGAGGATGCAGCCTTAGTAGTGTAGAGTTATTGCGGTATGTGACATTTTGATAGATTTAGGGAGGACTAGTATGTTGCCTGCCATGTCTTCGTCAGCAAAAACATTTAAGTTGAATTTATAAAATTTTAGAAAGCATTACTACTTACTACATTTGGATCTTTTAAAAACTCAATATTCTAGATCTATACCTTGGTTGTTTTTTTGCATTTTTATTTAATATATTGCCTTAATATTATTCACCAATCCCTGCCAAGGACAATGAAGCTCCAATGCTTAGTAAAACAATGATGCTATCAACGTACATTTGTGTTAACCTTTGCCTATTTCAAATGTAATATTGCATTCTTACTTCTCCATCTGGCTTTGATGTTAAATTAAAATAAAGTGCAAAATATTAAATGTAAGAAAATAGAAACAGGAGGCTCAGTATCTTAAAGCTTATTGCAATTGGGTCCTGTAGTCATTATTTACGTCGTCTACTCGCGCTTGCACTGCTTCCTAACCTCCATTTGGACGTGCGGTAGGCCCCTTCAGCTATTTCCATCCCACTTTTTGGATTCCATTGTTTTGATAATCCTGAATACCAACGTATGATGACGTAAACTACAGATCCATAACAAAAGTTACAATCGTGAACAAAAATCATACACACGGATGAACTGAACTGAAAATAAAAAGACAAATACTGGGCAACAATGGCATTGCATAGGCGATCTAAATCTGCGAAGAGAGTCTAAAGCTGTTAGGAGCGAATCTGAAATTTTGATGAGCGATGACGGCTTTGTGCGTGAAAGAGATGACGGATCTGTAAGTGAGAGAGATGAGGGAGGAGGGCTGCTCGGAACACTACCTGTGGTGGAGTTGTTCGCTCTGGTTGCGGTGGTGGAAAGGTATATTGGGGAAGGGAATCTATAGAAACGAAGGGGAGGGAGGATTCGCAGGGAGGTAAATTGTAAAGAACACTCTCACAAATTGACTCACTATTTCTCTCACAAAGAAACTGTCTATGAGGATGACTCTTCTCTCTTGAGCAAGGCTCTCTTTCTCTCTTGCTTCTTGTGTTTCTCTTTTGGTTGTTGAGAATGCTTGCTGATGGTCCTATTTATAGGAGAGACAAACCAAGATTGTCTTACATGCATGAAGACACTTATCCTTTGCCTTCCATGCAAAACACTAAGTGTCCTTTGCAATGCATGGACTACAACATGTGTTACCCATGCACTTCAACATGTACGTGTACACCATGCATCACACCACGTGGCTCTGATGCACCTTGCTACTTGTCATCACATGCAACCTTCAATTTTGTCAAATGTATGTTGGCCATTTGGCATTAGATGGACCCCACATTTCTCCCCCTCTAGCCATAGGGGAATGACCTTGATTAGTTTGTGGTTGTTGCCAATCCAGCAACATCTTTGTAAATCTCTATCTTATCTTTTGGTAGAGGTTTTGTCATCATGTCTGCCCCATTCTCATTGATGTAAACTTTCTCAACTTTCAACAGTTTACTCTCCACCACATTATGAATCCAGGGATACCTCACGTCAATGAGTTTCGATCTGGAATGGTATGTCAAGTTTTTGGTGAGATGAATTGGGCTCTAACTGTCGCAATAGAGAACATAACTTTTGTGATTCTAACCTAACTCTTACAGAAACTTCTTCATCCACAGGATCTCCTTACAACCTTCAGTTATTGCGATGTATTAAGCTTTTGTAGTACTCGAAGCAATGCACTTTTGTAAACGTGATTGCCATGAGACATCTCCCCCTACAAGAGTAATCAATATTTGGAAGTAGACATGTTGTATCAGAACGCGTTTGATTTGCTAAAAAATAAGGGACTGGACAGGACAACAGTGGAGCAGAAGATTAGACAAAAATTGAAATTCCTGTCTCTTACAAAGCCATAGTACAACTTTTTGTCCACTCAAAAAGATATCAAAATATTATCTCAATTTCCTACTTAATAATTTTTTTTGTCTCCCATCTCTCTTCATTATCTTCTCTCTCTCCTATCTCTCTAGCTCTTTTGTCATCAGTGGCAGAGCTAGCCTAAATTTTATGAGGTGCCCGAATATAAAAGTTTAATTGCATTTTTTTGTCTCTCAAATTTCTTTGGTTGGCGAGTTTGGTTATTCTATTTTACTTCAGGAAATTTTGTACCCCTAAATTGGCAATTTTGATACTTGTAATTTTTTCATTGCATTTTTTGTCTAAAAATGTGAATTGTGCAATTTTGGTCCATCATTTCCCAAAATTTAAGAATTTTGGGGACCAAATGTGCAAATAATCAATGATTTTGTGGATAAAAATTGTGAAATTAAGAAAATTGAGGACCAAAATTGTTAAAAGCAAAATAAAGGATCCAAAATCATTATAAAAATCACCTTATTTGTTTGAGTTAATAATAAACTGATGGACTTTTTGTTTGACGAGGAAATAGAAATTTTCATTAACTACCTCTCAAATCTGAGGCAATACCAGCAACAATACATAAAGGAGTTTCTTCAATCCAAATAGAGTCAAAATTAATCAAAGCAAATTTTGCTTAGTCAAAATTAATCAAAGCGAATTTTACTAAGCAATGAGCTGCTTTATTAGCATTTCGCCTAACGTGGAAAACCTTAAAGTGATGAAACCGTGAAGCAAAAAAATTGCAATCATTCACAACCATTCCAAAATGAGTGGGTATTGTTGTAGAAGAGAGCATCGCTTGCACAACATTTAGAGAGTCAGTTTCGACAATCGGTGAAAAGAAACCAAGATCCATATATAGCAAAATCAAGAGCAAGTTTCATCCCCAATGCCTCCACCAAATCACCATCATTGAGAGCATTTACTTGCCAAGTTGCAGCAACCATAACCTCCCCATTTTCATCTCTGATGATCGTACCAATACCCCAAACTCCATCTGAAAAACCAGCAACATCCATATTTACCTTATACCAAGATGTTGGAAGCTTAGACCATTTATCTAACTAATGATCAACATTCTGAACATTTGAACTTAAGCCAGGTAGAGACTGTAGCGAATTGTTGATGTTAGAATATTCAAGGACAACTTGCCACGCCTTGTTAGCTGACGCTACAGGAATAATTGGACTAATGGACTTAAATTGATAGATTTGTTGTTGTTCTTTTATTTACTTAGACAAGTAAAGTTAGTTGGGATTACTAAATAATATATTATTGGGGTACCTAAACATAAAAATATCAACTCATTCAAATACATATATTATTTTTGGGTAGCCAAAACTACCTCATCACTACACTACCCCCCGCCCCTGTATGTCATCTATTTATTTTCTTCTATCATGATATCTCTCTCTACCTCTTCTATATTCTCTCTCATATTTTTTTTTTATGATAATTTTTTAATTTTATTATAATAATATAATATAAAATCATTTTAAACCTATAAAGAGAGCATTATAGATTTTACATTTTGTCCTTGTGTTGTCATGAACTTTAGTTTAGATATTCAATCTATGTGTACTTTTGTTTTTTCTTTATGCAAGAATGTCTACCGTTTAGTTCTTCCGTGCTTTTTAAGTAATGGTGCAACGTTACAGTCAAGTAGTAATTAATAATAATTTTTTTTCCAAAATACTAGTGTAGAAACTTGACCATATATATTAACGCAACTTTTTCCATCATTGATATTTGATATCCAATCGTTGCACTAACCAAGCCTTTGAAATTGTAACCGACGCTTTTTAATTGTACCACTAGTATGTGATGTGATTAATAATCTTTCCCTTTCCAAAGTATCTAGAAACTAGAAGATATTGTTGAAGTACTTAATTCACTTTTTTCTTTATTGCTAGCTAGTTTAAAAGAAAACGTCCATTGCAACATTTGCTAATTGGTATTGTTCTACGATTGCTACCTAGCTACTATGGCTGCCAATGCAACTCAATCAGCTGAAGAAGTTGACAAAGTTGCCCTTAAAGTTATGGTAGACAAAGAGAGGAACAAAGTTTTGTTTGCTGAGGCAGGAAAGGATTTTGTTGATGCTCTATTCAGCTTCTTAACATTGCCTTTAGGAACTATAGCAAGACTTCTGGCTAACAAGTCAAGTATGAAGTCAGTAAGTGTTGGAAGCTTGAGCACACTCTATCAAAGTGTTGTTGATCTTAAAGATGAATATCTATGGACACCAAACTGCAAGGAGATGTTGCTCCAGCCTAGGAACTTGGCAGAAACTTATTGCCAGAAGTTGAAACTGAACATCGACGACACTCCCATGCAGTACTTCTTTTGTAGCGATTGGGAAAATTGTATAATTAAGAAAAATGGGACCCCTATAAGCACTTATAAGAATCAAGAATGCAGTTGTGGAAAAGTAATGGACGAAGTAGTAACCTCAGAAGACTTGGATTTAGAAAATGGCTTTGTTAAGGAAACTGCTTGTTTTATCATTTACGACGATCTTCATGTGATGCCTAATGCTTTGGGAGCAAGTATACATCTACTTCACAAGCTTGGAGTCCATAACATTGAATCCATTGAGGAACAGATTGTTTATATCAGCAAGAATGAGGTATGCTTTTTCATCTTGTATTCTTGAAGAGACCATCTTACATGTCATCATTTATTTGTGTTGTGTCTCGAATTAGTCTAGTTGAAGTCGTAAAGAAATCAAAAGTGCAATTAATCATTATTTTCTCTTTATGTCCATCATTTATTTGTGTAGGTAGTTGATCTTTTGATGTTCGCAATGCTTTCAAAGACTCCTTTGACAGATTTAATCTTAAAGGAAAAACACTTGAACTCTAGAAACCAATCTGAGTTTGAGATTGGAGAGGTGGCATCAGGTGAGGGTAGGCAAATGTCTATAAAAATAATGATTAGAAAATCTACAGGAGAGGTTTTGTTAGCAGAAGGAGAGGAAGATTTTGCAGACTTTCTTTTCAGTTTTCTAACATTTCCCTTGGGAGGAGTGTTGCATATGCTTGAAGCCTCGTCTTCTATAAGTTGCATCGATAATCTATACAAGAGTTTGAATGAGTTGACTCCAGACCGATATTTAAGGTCAGAGGAGGTCAAAGATATGCTAACTAATCCTTGTTGTTTTCTGACATTCGAACTCAAAAACCAGATATTACCAATTGGTGTAGAATCAAAACTTGCTTATAATTTTGCTGATCCTAAGTTTTGTAATTCAAAATCATCAAATTCAGGAGAATTTGCCAAAGGACCATCGCTTTATATGGTGACAGACGACTTGGTTGTGACTCCACTATCATCCGCATCTGCTCTTCTATATCTAAAGAAATCGAAGGTCCCTTTGCTTGATTTGGAGGAGAGGGCTGTCAAAATTGGTGTGAAGGAGGTAAGCTATTGCGTGAGATTTGAAGAGTTGTATTTATCGCTATATATATTATATTATTTCATGTTTGCATTAGACTGACTTTATTAATTACATGCATGGTGCTGCAGGGTCTCTCTTTACTGAAAGCTTCTTTGATCTCCTCATCTGCTTTGACAGTTGGTCTCAAACAATTTACAAGAACTGTTAAGGAGGAGAAATGAGCAATGAAGAATTGTTCTTGGAGACTTTTGTCATCTATTTTGTTATCTTTCATCTTAATTTTGTTGATATCTTTAATTAGCTGCGTAGTTTTGTACGTAGTTTTGTTGATATCTTTCATCTATTTAATGAGCAATGAGCAATGAAGAATTGTTCTTGGAGACTTTCATTTCTACGTAGTTTTGTATGTCTTGAATGAAAAGTATATCCCTTCCCATTACTACTCTTCTTTCTATGGTTTGTATCTTGAATTTTTAATTCAATTATATATAAATCAAATGGTTAAAATATAGTATCGATGAACTAACTATAGAATTGTAAGATAATTATATTTTGATAATAATGCAATATATATATAATTGTACTTTGTTTGTGAATGACATAATGGACCAATCTTTTTGGTAGCATACTGAAATTTGTAACCCTTGATTGTTGTTTTTATTCACTTATGTGTTGGTTGGGTCATTGAAGCTAGGTTGTTGGAAACTTCAGGAAACACCATTTGAGTCCCTCTAAGGTTGAATCATAATCTTGCATGTGTCCCTCTTTTAGTTGGTTTTAAATAGTTATCTAATACCATATGAAAACTTTTATATAATAGTTTATCAAACCTAGAACTCCATGGAAGAGAGCAAGGTGGAAGAAGACAGAGTAATGGTGAGAGCTTCAATTGAGAGCTTCTCTGAAAACTGATTTATTCATCTTGTAATCGAAAGATGTACAACAAGAGGGTATATACAGTGAATCTGTTTTCTATCTCTAACTGAAACTAAACTAACCTTCTACTACATTTACTATCTAACTAACCACATAAGTTAGTCAACTATAGTTAATAGTTCTAATACTCCTCCTCAAGTTAGGGGCATGGATATCTAAGGCACCTAACTTGGACATAAAAAATGAAAATTACATTGAGGTAGTGTCTGTTATTGTGTGGGTAGATGGATGGGCTTAAGGAGACTGGATGCAACATGTTGACGTATGAAGTGGCAATGAATATTGTTCCGACCTGGGCTGCGAGGCCCCGCTAGAAATTGGGCCGGCCCAATACCTTGGTCCGTACCATGCCATTCACCACTTATAATGCTCCCCGTACCATTCCACTCGGCCCGACGGCTAAGATCTCTCCACCAGATCCGACGACTGTGGTACATCCTTTCTCTCTATATATAGAGGTTCACCCCTCTATCTCTCATTTGTCACTCCACTCCCTCAAAGCTCTCTCTCTCTCTTTCCCTCTCACTCTTTTGCTTAATCCACTTGCTCTAACTCGGAGACCTACTGTCTTGAGCGTCAGAGTGTTTTGCAGGTACCCCCCACCCGACGTGTCTACGCTCAGAACTTCGCGTATCAAGCCTTGAATCTGCATTACCGAGCTGCAACAGATGATCACTGGAACACCCAACCAAGTACCCCTGACCGAGGAATGACTCCAAAGTCTAGGTACCGAACAATGGCGACCACAGTGGGAGATTAATCAGCCTTCCAGAACTCATCTCACCCCGAACAATGGCTCCTGCATCAATGCGCCTGCATTGATCCTGCACTAAATCTCGAAGATTGAGAGAGCGATTAGCCACTTGCACATCCACTTGCATTGCTGACCTCATGCTTGGTCCCCTAAAGCAAGACCACTTTATATTTCGGCGCCTACCATTCCCACATAGCCATAGAGATAGCTTTGAAGAGTCATCAACATAGGGACACATGTTCATATCTCATTGGACCTCCCTATACTCTTGATCAAAGATCTCAACTTGGGGAACATTCTCTGAAAAGTAACTACAGCTCAATCCTCTCAAGATTACTTTAACATGAAGGAAGGAAGCACCTCTATTGAAGACTATAAAAGGACCTCACACCTTCATTTGGAAATATATCACAATCCATAAGTTAGATCCAAACTTCATACAAAGGGCTACAACTTGTGTAATTTCTATCTTGTTTGTTATACCCCAATTTTGTCCGTATTCTTTTTCTGGTTTTAGTCGTTTATTTTATTATTTGTTCTGAAGTCGCGCAATTACGAGAATTATTAAAAAGTGTCTCACTTAAGCCAATCTCAACTAACCTGTTCAACTGAGTCGAAATGTTGTTATTTAAATTAAAAATGTGCGCGAATGATCGATCTTTTCGCACACTCTTTAGTTGAATATTTGTATTTAGGCCTAGTCAAACTTAGTTGGGTTCATCCGAGTCGTTTCCTCGCAAATAGGCTTATTCGAGTTGTTTTCTCGCAATTGGGCTCATCATTCCGATTTCTTTTCTATTTTATAATTTTGTCATTATTTTGAGAATATATATATATATATATATATATATAGTCCAAAAAATATCAAAAAATCTATTTAATTTTATTTATATTTTAAAAAGTGTCAAATTGTCCAAAGTGTCCAAAAATACAAAAATGATAATATTAAAAAATACAAAAAAATACAAATCCGAAAAAGCAAAAAATAGAAAATAGGAGCGACAAGATCGTAATATAAAGTCATTCTTGCTCTCCAAGACTGCTTAGCAGATCTGCAGAAGCCCAGTCAAAAAACAATCAAATAACAATTAATGCTAAACCTAATTTCTACATATAAATAAACAGTTAACCTAGAGTCTAAACACACAGAAACCAAGGCAGAAAACTACTGCTAAAATCACCCAAAAATAGGATTAGAGTTTCACATCGAAACCCTAATCCGCTAAACACGGCTCTGAGGTTTCTAAGATCTAAAGAAAGAAGGCGTAGCAGTCAAGCAGTCACAGTCAAGGAGAATCAACAGTAACAGAGTCGTAACAAGAGCATAAACGAAAGACTGGAGTCAGGAAACTGAAGCCTCTCATGCCAAGACCAGTCACTACTACTTCTCCCAACAATAACAACACTTCAACTCCAACATCAAACGCCCCTTGCTTGAACCGCAGTGATTTCTTTTCACAATATCACAATCTTGGTGATTTTCTCTACTTATCTCTCTCCTCTCCACTCTTTGCATTTGCCTTTCTTTCTTTTCTTTTTTTGGTTAATATATGCATAAGACATGGTATATTATGTATGTACGTATGTGTAAGAAAGAGAGAAATAACTAGTTGCTTGTTGTTTAATATATGTATGTATGTATAGCTGTAGCGACCGAAAAATCCGGGAAAGGATTATTCGAAGTTCGAAAGGAAGCCGCCACCAAATTTTAGTTTAAGGGCAAATTCGGAAAATCCCTTTTGGTTTAGGATAAGGCATTGTTAGGGCTCGGGAGTCATTATGTGTGGGGAAGGTATTAGCACCCCACGACATCCATTGTCTAATTAATTTAGATTTATTTAATAACTACCCTTTTATTTATATAGAAAAAGACTTATTTTAAATTTTGGTTTTTAGTGCTTGACAAGAGTTGAGTCTTGCTCCTACGTACCTCCGGATGCAATGGAGGAATCAAAGCTACGTAGTTCTTCCTGAAAAGGTTTGTGGGTTGGTGTTTTTAGTGTAGGGGTCCTAGGATTCCTTGAACTGCATGACTCATCGATTCTAGGACGACTAACCCGGGATTGTACAACCGACTTAGTCCCCTACTTTTTGAAAATAATTTTAGAGTTTTTGAAAGAAAATAGTTTGGTGTGAGGTGGGTTCGTTTTAGAATAGGTATCCTAGAACTCCTGAACTGTACAGCTCATTAGTTCTAGAACGCTGATTAACCCGACTGTACAGCCGACTTAATCCCCTATTTGTATGAAAAAAATCATTTATTTATGTTTATTAAGTTTTGTAGGATTACTGAACTGTACAGCTCATTGGTCCTAAAATGATGACTAACCCGGTTGTACAACCGACTTAGCCGTTTATTTTTAGAGGAAAATAGTTTATTCGTATTTATTAAGTTTGTAGGGTTACTGAACTGTACAGTTCATTGGCCCTAAAATGATGACTAACCCGGTTGTACAACCGACTTAGTCTTTTATTTGATTTTCAAAGAAATAAACTAATTTGTGCATAAAAAAAAAAAGACAAAAACTGATAATTAATAAAGACTAGGCTAAAAAATATAATAAATAAACAAATAAATAACTATATACATAAATAAATATGAATAGATATATACATAAACAAATAAATAAATAAATAGATTATATTATAAATAAATGATAAATAAAATATGTACATAAAAATAAACAAAATAAATACAAAACTAACCTGGACTCGACGAGTGCCGAACCGGACTAAGCAAACCGGACTCCTATCTGGTCCATTTTGACTCCAAGACCGCAAGAACCGCTTTGAGAATCGGAAAGCCGACTCAAAACGTCCAAATGATCAAAGACAAGCTTTTAGTGAAATGGGTCGCTATCGCTTTGACCCAAAAGATCACTTAACCCGCCAATCATCTCTCTAATCTTCACCTCTCAACCCCTTTTATATCCAATTGCTAGGGAGCTCTTGTTTCTTGTGAGCAATGTGGGACTAAAACAAGGTAGAGAAAGCAATTCCCCTTTAAAACACAATTTTCGTTTTTCTCAAACATGTCACCGTAAATTTGCGATTCCGGATTCGTTAACCGTTGGATCGTCTTTCTTTTTTGACAGCAGGTTCGTGACACATATATCTCCGCTTTCACCGTTCGGATCGTCGAAACGAGGTCTGAGGAGAGAGAAATTGCCTTCACAATAACTGCAGTTTTTTGTCCGTTTTTCTCAAACCTCTCATCGTAAAAGTGCGATTCCGGAATCGTTAACCGTCGGATCGTCTTCATTTTTTTACAGCGGGTTCGTGGGAAATATGTCTTCACTTTCACCGCTCAGATCAGAAAAACGAGGTCCAAGGAGAGAGAAATTTCCTTCGAATAGTAGCTAAAAACTAACACCCAAAATACGCAAAAACTACTATTTTTGTAATTTTCAAAAAAGTCCAAAATAAAATGATTGAAAAAGTCCAAAATAAAAACTATTAAAAGAACTCGGACAAAATTGGGGTATAACAAGTTTTGCCCCTCTTTATTTATATTTTACTAGAAAAGGTGAAGTGTATTCAAATTTTCGTAGTGAAAATAGAAATAAAGATAGAATAGACGTCAATTTTGTCCATTTAAGAGGAAGCGAAGGGTTTGAGAGATAAGAGGAGTGGTTAATACTTGGCGATTGGCGAGAGTTGAATGAAGGGTCAACAATGACTGAAGGAGCACTAAGGCTTTGAAGGACCACTCGTGGTCCGGAAGGTCGCCTAGGCCTTAATTGAAGGACCATCGTGAGTCAAGGGAGCGCAACTAGCTACGGTACTAGTTAAACGATGCGAGGGGGCCTTTATATTCGAAAGCGGCCATGATGGGTCAAGATCGGTCTAGAAGCGATATGTTGACCATGAAGGACGCCCATCGTGCCTTCAGGCCGACACAACTAGTCCGAAGGACCACCGGGTGCGAAGGTCCGCCGGGCTCGACTCCGACGTTGCGACTGGGCCACTTAGGGCATCGAAGGAGCGTAGTGCTCGAAGGACCACTCGGGTCCGAGAGGATCAACTTGGTGATTCGCGGCTATGATATGAGATTAACGCTTAAAGCGCTAATATTAGAGGAACAAAACGTAGGGAATGACACTTATCGTGTTTATCCGAGCATACCTAACAATGCATCTTCCCGAGGAGGAAAAGCTTTCTTCATTTGGCAATGCAATTAATGGTGCACGCGTGCACGCGCGATGATTGGTATCCGTGGAATGATTTTTTCCTTTTTGTTTTTTGCTTTTTTGCTTGTTACGTACTAAATGCATGAAATGCAAATGTGAATATGATGCAAATGAAATGATTGAATGCAAATGCTATGGTTCATGGTGCGATGATATGAAATGATTGATTGGGTGTAGAAACATTTTTTTGTGATGATGAGATGTGAGGCTTTGGATACGAGAGGCGGAGATGAATATTGATCATTCTTTGGAAAAGTTAGTTTTGATTCAAACTTCAAGCAATCTCAAGGTCGTTATCTACGAGACATCGACTGAAAAGGTACTTGATTTGTATTTGCAAGCTCGTTCATTTTTCTCTTCCATTATGATGCCCCATGATGATCGAAGTTTATGTCCACAAAGTTACCTAAGTGGATCTTTAGCATCATATGATCAACTTGTGTTTTCTCTCTACGAAGCATTGTTTTGTGAAGATGTATAGTAGTGCGAATATAGATGAATGAGTCGCTTAACTTGGGGTTCTAAAGACCTAGGGTGTGGACATTTGTGGCACATGAAGGGGTGAATGAGTGACCGTGGTCTTTGTCAAGGTCATGAAAGGTAGGTTTTCCCAAGCCAAGAAATGCAGGATCGCCCTGATTTAGATTTGCCCTCGTCTAGTGGTGACAAGCTAGGGGTGTAGAAGATGCCGAATTGGGAATGCATTGGCTTTGGAATGAGAGGCGGAAAGCAAGAGATTTTATCTCGACCCAGAGGATGGTGTTGCCCATTTATGGTAAGGATAAAATTGACCCAACCAGCAGTAGCATTACGAAAGGGTATATTTGGGATCTTTGGGTTGAGAAATTGCCCGATATGGTTTTTTTGCGGGCGTGAATATATGAGAGATGAGATGGGTGTAGGTGAATTTCCCCAATTGTAGGTGGAGTGAAGAATGACGGGATTGCCCACTTGGAATGGTGTTTCAATGGTTGCCTTTAGTGAGATTGGGAAAGGTGACGGAGTTAGGGTTATGGGTTTTGGAGTTTGTCCGGTATGGCTATAGGTGGGTGTGGTATGGGATGGACACTGCACAAATTTTCCCAAGTTCAAATGGAATAGATGGTGAAAGGGATGCCCCACTTTAGGATCTAGGTGATGATCCTAGTATAAACTTTTGGTTATCTTTAGAATGACTCTCAGACTACAATAGTCTTGAGTTTGCTATGATGAAAACTACACTTGGTGATCACTAGACCTTGTCTTAGTATAACTGTAACTTGAATGAATCTTGTGGTACAAGCCTTTTGATTTTTCTTTTGTTTTTTTTTGAGATATATTTTTTTTGAGCAAACATATTATAAATAAATAAACTTACTTGTCCTAAAATTAAAACTTTGAGAAAACAAAAGCAATCAGTCAATGATCAGAACGAACTCAAGAGGGTTGTAATGTGGCCGGTGGTTAATGATTTATGAAGGAAGGGATAATTGGGCTCAAAGAGGTGTTTGATAATGATGGGACAAATGATTTGGTGATGTAACTTGGCTAATGGGTGATGATTTATGAAGGAAATGGTTTTTAGGCTCAAAGGAGTGTTTGAGATTTTATTGAGTAATTGATGTGCCTCATGGTTGGATGAACTTGTTTAGAATTGTAATGTAGCCAAGGGTTTATGGAGGATAGGATGTTGAGGCCAAAGGAATGGTTTGAGGATTGATGAGACAAATGATTTTATTCAAAGCAGTGTAGTTTGGCTAATGGTTAATGGCTTATGAAAGAAGGGTTTATTAGGCTCAAAGGAGTGTTTGAGGTCTATTGAGACAAGAATCTCCTACATGTCTCGTGGTAGAATGGATCATTTAGATGGATTGGGAAGTGTTTGAGGGTTTATTTCAGACAAGGATCTCTTATGCGTTTAATTGTACGAAATATCAGCTCACGATTCTTACTACTTTTACTTTTTTTTTCCCGAATTTTTCTTTTCAATCCTCTCTTTTTTCACTTTTTTTTTGTGAATGTTCTTTCTCTTTCTTTTGAGCTGAGTGAGCTGATAAAAGTGATGCACCATTTTTTGATGCGGAATCGATCATTGTCTAGGGTTTGGGATTTTTGGCTTAAGGTGGGTAGCGAAGGATTTTTGAGGATATGGAATGATGGTCCAAACTTCATTTCAAATCGTGATTGCTCGGTTTCTCAAAAATTAACTCAAGGACAATAATTTACTTATTTTTATATATTTGCTCTTTTTTTTCTTTATTATTTTTTTATGCCCTAATTTTTGCTTTAGGTGCTCTTACGAGTTTTCAACCTAATGGGCCTTTTTGAATTTTTTTTTGTAAAGGACTTGCACCAAAGGAATACAACGTTGACAAAGTATTTTAGAGGTCACAAATTTGCCCCTGTATGGAAGGCCTAAAGCGTTATTTCATTAGTGAGAACAAACCAAAAAGTCGACTAGGTAAGGGGAGTATGTACTTTAGGGTGGTCAGGGTGGGATTAGACTTGGACGGGGGATGATGACAATGTAGGGACATTAACTGACTCAAACAAGAATGGAGACACATGTGACACATAAATCACTACACGAATGCTTCATAGAGAGTTAACATCAGTTTTAACATGAATGAAATTTTGATGGACTATTTTGGTCATTCATCATGGGGTGGATGAGATGCAACACTTTGTTGAAAAAAATGTGAACGAAATTTGCTAATTTGAAAAATTGAGTGCCTTGAAACGCCTTGAGCTTGCAACTAAGTATGGCTAAACTTTTTGAAAAAGAATGATTTACCTCACAAGAATGTCTCACCTCTCATCACAATCTTTCTCTAAAATTATGTTTTGTTTTTGTTTTGTTTTTATAATGCATGATGTAAGTATGCAAATGAATGAATGCGCATGAAATGAGAATGCGAACGAATGAATGAATGTATGTGAAATGCGAATGTAATGTATGTGTATGAAATGATAATGTATGATTTTATTTGTCGCGTCTGGGAATTATAAGTTTACATTTGGAGAGTAAAGTACAAAGTTTAACTTTGACTTTAGCATGCATGGCTTCTCTCCAAAATAAAGCTTTTAATTCTCGGTGCATCATAAAATGTACGCAACATAAGATGTTTATCTTGTTTGTTTTTGTTATGCAAAGAAAAGAAAAATGCATGTGGTATATTTTCTAAAAATGTAGTAAATAATGATTTTGATTTTTGAATTTTTGAATTTTTGAATTTTTGAATTTTTTTTGGATAAAAGACGGTATGCATTAATGTTCGTTTGAATGCAAGGGTATAAAGCTCCTTTGTGACCCTAGAAGGGTACCCTATGGAGTGAGTCTAAGGTTTCTTTTATAGTGAGCCTCACAAGGGTAGTTTTAAAGAATCCTACACTTGGTCCCTAGAGCCAAGGACCCTCATCAAGAGAATCGACCCCAACAATAGGCAAGCTATTAGAAGGGATAGCATCCTTAAAAAGAATCAAACTCTAGGTGAGATTTTCATGACCACCCAACGAGACGCACGTCCCCCGCAGCCATCACTACGCAATCTCGTTCTAACTTAGGTTTCCACTCGAGTCCGGGTAGAGGACTTTTCTCACATGTGTGTGATGTGTAGAGAGTGTAGTGTGTGTAGGAGCGGTTTAAAATAACCCAAAGTCTGCAAACAAAACAAACATGCATACAAATATCGTCTTCTACCCTAGGGTTTATATATCACATAAAAGTATAACATGCAAAAATAAATAAATAAATAAGGGAAGGGTAAAAATTAAATTAATCCTAAATAATTAGACTAGGTTTTGACTCTCTAAAGAAAATTAAGTCCCCAGTGAAGTCGCAAATGAGCGGCCAAGAAAAATCCGGAAAGGATTATTCGAAGTTCGAAAGGAAGCCGCCACCAAATTTTAGTTTAAGGGCAAATTCGGAAAATCCCTTTTGGTTTAGGATAAGGCATTGTTAGGGCTCGGGAGTCATTATGTGTGGGGAAGGTATTAGCACCCCACGACATCCATTGTCTAATTAATTTAGATTTATTTAATAACTACCCTTTTATTTATATAGAAAAAGACTTATTTTAAATTTTGGTTTTTAGTGCTTGACAAGAGTTGAGTCTTGCTCCTACGTACCTCCGGATGCAATGGAGGAATCAAAGCTACGTAGTTCTTCCTGAAAAGGTTTGTGGGTTGGTGTTTTTTAGTGTAGGGGTCCTAGGATTCCTTGAACTGCATACCATCGATTCTAGGACGACTAACCCGATTGTACAACCGACTTAGTCCCCTACTTTTTGAAAATAATTTTAGAGTTTTTTGAAAGAAAATAGTTTGGTGTGAGGTGGGTTCGTTTTAGAATAGGTATCCTAGAACTCCTGAACTGTACAGCTCATTAGTTCTAGAACGCTGATTAACCCGACTGTACAGCCGACTTAATCCCTTATTTGTATGAAAAAAAAATCATTTATTTATGTTTATTAAGTTTTGTAGGATTACTGAACTGTACAGCTCATTGGTCCTAAAATGATGACTAACCCGGTTGTACAACCGACTTAGCCGTTTATTTTTAGAGGAAAATAGTTTATTCGTATTTATTAAGTTTGTAGGGTTACTGAACTGTACAGTTCATTGGCCCTAAAATGATGACTAAACCCACAGGTTAACCGACTTAGTCTTTTATTTGATTTTCAAAGAAATAAACTAATTTGTGCATAAAAAAAAAAGACAAAAACTGATAATTAATAAAGACTAGGCTAAAAAAATATAATAAATAAACAAATAAATAACTATATACATAAATAAATATGAATAGATATATACATAAACAAATAAATAAATAAATAGATTATATTATAAATAAATGATAAATAAAATATGTACATAAAAATAAACAAAATAAATACAAAACTAACCTGGACTCGACGAGTGCCGAACCGGACTAAGCAAACCGGACTCCTATCTGGTCCATTTTGACTCCAAGACCGCAAGAACCGCTTTGAGAATCGGAAAGCCGACTCAAAACGTCCAAATGATCAAAGACAAGCTTTTAGTGAAATGGGTCGCTATCGCTTTGACCCAAAAGATCACTTAACCCGCCAATCATCTCTCTAATCTTCACCTCTCAACCCCTTTTATATCCAATTGCTAGGGAGCTCTTGTTTCTTGTGAGCAATGTGGGACTAAAACAAGGTAGAGAAAGCAATTCCCCTTTAAAACACAATTTTCGTTTTTCTCAAACATGTCACCGTAAATTTGCGATTCGGATTCGTTAACCGTTGGATCGTCTTTCTTTTTTTGACAGCAGGTTCGTGACACATATATCTCCGCTTTCACCGCTCGGATCGTCGAAACGAGGTCTGAGGAGAGAGAAATTGCCTTCACAATAACTGCAGTTTTTTGTCCGTTTTTCTCAAACCTCTCATCGTAAAAGTGCGATTCCGGAATCGTTAACCGTCGGATCGTCTTCATTTTTTTACAGCGGGTTCGTGGGAAATATGTCTTCACTTTCACCGTTCAGATCGTAAAAACGAGGTCCAAGGAGAGAGAAATTTCCTTCGAATAGTAGCTAAAAACTAACACCCGAAAATACGCAAAAAACTACTATTTTTTGTAATTTTCAAAAAAAGTCCAAAATAAAATGATTGAAAAAAGTCCAAAATAAAAACTATTAAAAAGAACTCGGACAAAATTGGGGTATAACAATAGCATCATCAGTGAGAGATCAGAGCAAGTTATTATATGCGCTTAGACTCAAGTGTACTGTGTAAAACCAAGTTGCAGTCATTGCCATTTTTTTTCTGAAATGAAGTGATAGGTCTCATGTAAACCTCAAAATTTACATTTAGAAAATTAGTATATATTGGATTGCAATTCTCTGTAGCGTTTGCTTTAGCTGTTTATTTTGGACTCTGGAATCTTGCAATTCTGTGTTGGGTGGCTTATATTAGTATGTCTCAGATAATAGAAAAAGAAACAAAGGTAAAGAAGAACAGAGAAAAAAGAAACGAAGCTCAACGCGAAAAATAGGGGACTAAGTCGGTTGTACAATCCTAGGATCCCTACACTAAAAAACACCAACCCACAAACCTTTTTTCAGGAAGAACTACGTAGCTTTGATTCCTCCATTGCATCCGGAGGTACGTAGGAGCAAGACTCAACTCTTGTCAAGCACTAAAAACTCAAAATTTAAATAAGTCTTCTTCTTTACAAATAAAAGGGTAATAGTTAAATAAATCTTAATTAATTAGACAATGGATGTCGTGGGGTGCTAATACATTCCACACACATAACGACTCCCGAACCCTAACAATGCCTTATCCTAAACATAAATGGATATTCCGAATTTGCCCTTAAACTAAAATTTGGTGGCGGCTTCCTTAAGAACCTTTCGAAGAATCCTTTCCCGGATTTTTCTGGTCGCTCTACCAAGCGACTCCACTGGGGACTTATTTATTTTTAGAGAGTCAAAACCTAGTCTAATTAATTTAGGATTAATTCAATTTTTACCCTTTTATTTATTTATTTGCTTTTGCATAATTATGTTATTTATTTGTGTGAACCCTAGGATAGAAGACGATATTTGTATGTATGTTTGTTTTGTTTGCAGCTTTGGGTTTGTCTTTAATTGCTCCTACACACTATAACTATTCACATCACACACCTGTGAGAAAAGTCCTCTACCCGGACTTGAGTGCAAACCTTAGTTAGAACGAGATTGTGTAGTGATGGCCTGCGGGACGTACGTCTCGTTGGGTGGTCATGAAAATCTCACCTAGAGTTTGATTCCTTTTAAGGATGTTATCCCTTCTAATATCTTGCCTATTGTTGGGGTCAGTATTCTTGACTGGGGTCCTTGGCTCTAGGAACCATGTGTAGGATTCTTTAGAACCATCCTTGTGAGGTTCACTATAAAGAAAACTTTAGACCCACTCCATAGGGTACCCTTCTAGGGTCACGAAGGAGCTCTATACCCTTGCATTCAAACAAACATTAATGCATACCGTCTTTTATCCAAAAAAATCAAAATTGTTATTTCCGCAAAGTTTTTTTAGAAAGTATATTACTTGCATTTTTCCTTTTTTTTTTTTGCATTACAAAAATATTGAAATAAACGTTTTATATTACATGCATTTTTTCTTTTTTGCATTACCAAAATATTGAAATAAGCGTCAGGGAGTTAAAAGTTTTATTTTGGAGAGAAGCCATGCATGCTAAAGTCAAAATCAAATTTTGTTCTTTACTCTCCAAATGAAAGTTTATAACTCCCCAACGTGATAAAATCAAATCATATGTTATCATCTCATACATCTCATACACATACATTTCATGCGCATACATTACCATTTCATTTACATTTCATACTAAGTTCATACTAACATCATGCATTGAAAAAAAACAGAAAAAAGGCAAGTTGGTTCATCAACATCGTTATTGGACTCGCTCTCAAGCAAGGAACATGGCCGAAAACCAAGACAATCAGGTGCTGAAGGATGAGATTGAAAAGCTGAAGGAACAAATGAAAGACATGTTGGGTTTGAAAGATCAGATGACCGAGATTTTGAAGCTTCTCACTGAGAAGAATGCGGGCGACAACATTTCGGCTGGGGACACCAATAACCAGGCCACAAACGTACCCCGTCCACATAACTCTGGTCCCAACACTCAGGGTGTGCAATGGCCTCAATGGGGTCTACCACCAGATTACACGCCTCCGACCATGGGTGTTGTCAATGAAGAAGATATTTCTGGGGTTGTTGCACAGAACCAAGATGGAATAGCAGGAAACAATGTTGGTGATGAGACAGAACAAATTCAGCACAAAACTCCTGGCACCACCAAAGGGCTTTTTCAAGTTCTCGAACCTGACTTCAAGAATCATACTCGCCCTGTTCCTCACAATGTGGTTGATCTTTCTCAAGGCTACCAAGCTGAAGATCCCCAAGCAAGAGATAAGCTGCAAATGCTAGAAGAGCGTCTAAGAGCTGTGGAAGGATCCAATGTGGAAATAAGAGACGCATATGACCTATGTCTCGTACCCAATGTGGTCATTCCTTATAAGTTCAAAGTGCCAGACTTTGATAAGTATCGAGGCAACGTGTCCTCTTAGTCACCGACTATGCATCGCAGAAAATGGCTCGGCTTTGCGCACAATGATCACCGCTTATTCATTACTTCCAAGACGGTCTAGTTTGGGCGACTTCGAAATGGTATACGCAGTTGGAACGTGCTCATATCCAATGTTGGAAAGATCTGGCCGATGCTTTTCTTAAGCAGTACAAATACAACATCAATACGTGTGGATATCTTGTGTTGCAGGTTCAGTTTTGATGATGAAGCATTCTAAATAAAGTGACAAAAGGGAACTCCAAGACACAACCAACTCAAGAAGAATGTTTGTGGTAAAGGTAGACGTTAGGAATTCCGGTCGTGTCTTAGGAATGAATGTAAACCGCTTTTGAGGATCGGCTCAAATCACACCACACACTAGCACTCACTATGAACCAAACATCTGTTTTCAATTGATAAAAGCATGTTAAATAGGTTAGGCACTTGTTTTTAAAGAAAGAGATTCATGGCTCAGTGTTTTAAAAGAAATTGTTTTTGAAGTAAAGAATTGATTCTTGATTTACAACTTTAAAGCTAGAAATCGATTTCACTCTCATCTTTAAGCTATAAATCGATTTCACTCTTATTTTTAAGCTAGAAATTTCTTAAAATCGATTTGTTTCATGTTGTTAAAGATAGTAATCGATTTGTGTCATAATTGGTTTTAAAAAGGAAATTGTTTGGAAAGAAAACAATCGATTGATGGCTTGTTGTTCTTAAAGTGTAAAATCGATTTCTCTCTTGTTTTTAGAGTTAGAAATCGATTTCATTATTGTCTTTGAAGCTTGAAATCGATTTCACACTTGATTGGAAAGCAACAATCGATTGATGACTTTGTTTCTTAAAGCCAACAATCGATTCTTCTCTTATTTCTTAAAGCACACAATCGATTCTCTCTTGTGTTTCTTAAAGCACAAATTGATTCCTCTCTTATGTTTCTTAAAGCACACAATCGATTTTCAACCAAGTTATTATAAGCAACAAATCGATTATCCACTTATTCATAAACTATTCCAACGGTCATATTTTACAACCTCTATAAATAGAGACTTAGGGCTTCACAAAACACACAACCTACAAATCTAAAAAGCAAAACGCGATCTATTCACTGTCACACTCGTTCTTCACGTTCTTCATCACTTTGAGCTGATCTCTCTCAAGGGTTAGGTTGGGAATCTTCAAGTTGTTGTATTCACCTTCTTAGAGGTATTGCTATTTTTCTTGTAATTTGATTTTACTGTAATTGGTTTTTCTAGAGAGTGGAGAATATCTCTAGGATTTTGACTGTAACAAGGGTGGAGTATCTTTTGTATGTCAATTGGTTGTACTAGAGAGTGGGGTATCTCTCTAGGGTTTTTGATTGTAACAAGGGTGGGGTATCTCTTGTTGTAATTGTTGTTAAGGGCTCTTGCACAAGGTGGGGTATCCTAGGTGAAGAGCGCCTGAGTCTGTAAGGGTTTTAAAGCACCCGGCTTAAGCTTTATTTTGATAGTGAAAATCTCACAAAGGGTTTGTGAGGACTGGAGTAGTCACTAGGAGGTGGGTGAACCAAGATAAATCTCTTGTGTTATTTATTTGTTTTTGTTTCTAATTGCTCATTCCATAAACTCCGCGCGAAAATTAATCTAAGTCATTTAAAAAGGGGAAAAGTTTTCAAAGTCTCAATTCACCCCCTCTGAGATCAAGCCACTTGGTAACAAGTGGTATCGAGCTAGACTCTTGTGTAAAGGGCCTAGCAGCCTTTAAGAGAAATGGCTTCAGGTTGGTCACGCAAGAGGTGCATCTCTTACTCGTCCTCCGGATTCAACGGGAAAGATTATGCATATTGGAAAGAAAGAATGAGAATATTCATAGAAGGGGTTGATATCGATGTTTGGGATGCTGTGGAAAATGGACCCTATGTCCCCACACACTTGGTAAACGGTATGCTCACCGTCAAAGAAAGAGCTGAATGGACTGATGATGATAAGAAAAAGGTTCAACACAATCTCCGGGCCAAAAACATCATTACTTCCGCACTAAGCCCTAATGAGTTCTTTAGGGTGTCGAATTGCAAAACTGCTCAAGAAATGTGGGACAATCTTCAAGTCACTCATGAAGGTACTAGTGAGGTAAAAAGGGCAAGAACAAACACTCTTATCCGAGAATATGAATTATTCAGAATGAATCCAGGAGAAACCATACAAGAAATGCAAAAGAGGTTCACTCACATAGTGAATCAATTGGGCTCATTAGGAAAATCATTTCCTGCCGAAGACTTGATCAACAAAGTCCTGAGATGTCTAAACAGAGAATGGCAACCAAAAGTAACTGCTATAGCTGAATCAAGAAATTTAGCTACTATGTCTCTCGCCACTCTTTTTGGGAAACTACAAGAGCACGAGTTAGAGCTCACTCGTCTAGTGAAAATGAAGAAAAGACAAGAAAAAGAAAAGCTTAGCTCTCAAGGCTTCTAGTTCAAATCCAACTGATGATAGTGATGATTCGGAAAATGAAGATGATGAAGACGATGAGTACATGGATCTAATGGTTAGAAAATTCAAAAAGTTCATGAGAAGGAAAAGCTTCCCCAAGAAGAACTCTTCACCCAAAAGAGTTTCAAGCAAGGAAAACTTCTCAAGTCCCCAACTTGCTACGAATGTGGCAAATCCGGACACATGAAGATAGAGTGCCCGAACTTACAAAGAAAATTGTCAACGTCTAAGAAAAAGGTATCCAAAGGAAACAAGGGTAGAAAAGCTTACATAGCATGGGAAGAAAATGACATGGACTCATCAGATGATTCAGAAAGTGAAGAAGCTCAAATTGCTCTCATGGCCGACCACGACAGTGAAAATGAAACTGAGGTAGATTCTAACTCTGAAACTTCACAAAATGCATATGATGAATTACATGAAGCATTTCTTGAATTGCATAATGACTCTCTAAAATTAGCTAAAGCATTAACCCAATCAAAGAAAACTGTTGCTCATCTTCAAAACAAAGTTATTGCTTTAACTAAGGAAAGATTAGAACTTAGAAATGAAAATTAGTGTCTTAGTTGCTTTAAAGAAAATTATGTATGTGATAAGTGTGCTGAATATGAAAAGAAAATTCATGAGCTTGAATGGACAATAGGAAAAATGTCCAACATACAACATGTGCATCCTAGGTCTCCAAGAAATAATTTCGTCAATAGACATGTGCATTATAGACCTAAGTTCACTACTAGTCCATATATTAGATGTTATTACTGTGCCAGACTAGGACATACCGTGATCTGTGTGCATGGCTAGAAGAAGACAAGTTGTGAAAAAGGTGTGGGTTCCCAAAGGGACTCTACCAAGTACTAACCCACAAGGACCCAAAGAAATTTGGGTACCAAAATTTGCAACTTGATCTTATTGCAGGTATGCTTCAAGGTATGGGGGAAAATCAATACCTTGATAGCAAATGCTCAAAGCACATGACTAAAGATATGACAAAGCTCTTAATACTCACCCCCAGAAAAAGCGGTCATGTGACTTGTGATAACAGCAAAAGAGAAAGATCCTCGGTGAAGGTAAGATTGGTAAAAAGTTATCCACCTCTATTTGCATTGTGCTTTATGTAGAATATATTAAGCATAAGTTACCGAGCATTAGACAAATATGTGATTATCATTGTCTGATTTTGTTTTATGCACCATTGAGGACTAATTAATAAGCAAGTTAGAATAATGGGAAATAGAATAAATAACAACATCTCAACTATGGTGTCTATATATATCACATTCTGATTATTTGCGACAACACAAACAATTAATCTATCAAAGAACCCCGTTCAATACTCTAGAACTAAGCATATAGATTTTAGACATCATTTTCTAGAGATCATGTTGAAAAAGTTGATTATGTGATTGTTTAGTTGAGCATTCAAAACCGCTTAAATGATATTTTTACAAAACCATTGCAAAAGAAAATTTATTTTTCATTCAAGAAAACTTGGAGTCATTAAGTTATCATTTAAATTGAATGAAATATGAACTCATTGATTGAATTATGTTTGGCTATCTTGTGTTGAAACCCGACTCTCATGTCATTTTGTGGTTTATGCCTATTTTTTTAAAATGCAATGGACTCTTTGTTAATATTAGCTGCGTTTTCGACTCACCAACTAAGTTTCGCATTAACCCTTTTGATCATGACAAAAAGGGGGAGAAATATAGGATTGTCACTTTGCATTTAGATAGGGGGAGCATCAAGTAAGGGGGAGTCTAGATACATATCAATAATATTAGTGCATTGTTTTGCTTGATGAACTAACCTCCCACCTAAGATGAATCAAAATTTTGTCATCATCAAAAAGGGGGAGAATGTGGATATCTTGTGTTGCAGGTTAAGTTTTGATGATGAAGCATTCTAAATAAAGTGACAAAAGGGAACTCCAAGACACAACCAACTCAAGAAGAATGTTTGTGGTAAGGGTAGACGTTAGGAATTCCGGTCGTGTCTTAGGAATGAATGTAAACCGCTTTTGAGGATCGGCTCAAATCACACCACACACTAGCACTCACTATGAACCAAACATCTGTTTTCAATTGATAAAAGCATGTTAAATAGGTTAGGCACTTGTTTTTGAAATAGATTCATGGCTCAGTGTTTTAAAAGAAATTGTTTTTGAAGTAAAGAATTGATTCTTGATTTGCAACTTTAAAGCTAGAAATCGATTTCACTCTCATCTTTAAGCTATAAATCGATTTCACTCTTATTTTTAAGCTAGAAATTTCTTAAAATCGATTTGTTTCATGTTGTTAAAGATAGTAATCGATTTGTGTCATAATTGGTTTTAAAAAGGAAATTGTTTTGGAAAGAAAACAATCGATTGATGGCTTGTTGTTCTTAAAGTGTAAAATCGATTTCTCTCTTGTTTTAGAGTTAGAAATCGATTTCATTATTGTCTTTGAAGCTTGAAATCGATTTCACACTTGATTGGAAAGCAACAATCGATTGATGACTTTGTTTCTTAAAGCCAACAATCGATTCTTCTCTTATTTCTTAAAGCACACAATCGATTCTCTCTTGTGTTTCTTAAAGCACAAATCGATTCCTCTCTTATGTTTCTTAAAGCACACAATCGATTTTCAACCAAGTTATTATAAGCAACAAATCGATTATCCACTTATTCATAAACTATTCCAACGGTCATATTTTACAACCTCTATAAATAGAGACTTAGGGCTTCACAAAACACACAACCTACAAATCTAAAAAGCAGAACGCGATCTATTCACTGTCACACTCGTTCTTCACGTTCTTCATCACTTTGAGCTGATCTCTCTCAAGGGTTAGGTTGGGAATCTTCAAGTTGTTGTATTCACCTTCTTAGAGGGAAGATCACTCACAATTCTGACGGGACTCCTATAATTTTCAATAAGAGGAAGGGGGAAGTCAACGCTATAGTAAAGAATCAAGGAAATTCGCACTATAATTCCTCAGCACCATCAAGCCATCAAGGGTCATCCCAATACGACCCCATTCCCATATCATACACTGACTTATGCAGCCAACTTATCAGCCACAATTTGATTTCTCCTCGTCAGATGAGACCAGTTCAGCCTCCATTCCAAAAAGGACACGACCCAAAAGCCGGTGTGAGTTCCCACATTGCAATGGCGATCATCACTCGGTGAAAATTGTTATCCCTTAAGGCACATTGTTCAAGGCCTCATTGACACAAAGCAGCTGAACTTTAAGGAAGGTGATGATTAAATAGCAGTTGGTGAGAGTTATCAAAGTACCGAAGACGGTGTCGTCAATCATGTGCGCTTTTCTCCTACAAATAAAGAGTTCAAGAACTGAGAGACTGTTGACTTTTCTGTGATTTTCAATTCAAAGTAATTTTCTGTAATGCAAATCCTATGGCTCTGCCCAAGGCCTTAGGAAATTTCAATAAGGGCACGCATGTTTCATTTCAGTATCATTATTAATAAAATAGCACTTTGAATTCTCTAAACTCTCCTTATATCTCTCTCATTTGTTCGCTTTGCCTTCTCCTCTATCCGTTTTCACTTCCAACTAATGCAGATCAAAATTCTTGAAAATAGCAATATCGGTAACTCATATCACCTCATTCTTGAAGATAACTGGGAGGCCCCATGAGAATTTAACTGGAAACAACTAAATCTACTGAGCTTGGGCACGAAGGAAGACAAAAAGAATACAACAATTAAGGACAATGAACCAAGAAAATTCACACGAATCTTGTCTGATTGGGTCGACGTCATGGCACGGATACATCAAGTCATAAGAGGCTATGAAACGCCCACCGGTGTAACAAGATCTGTGATTGTTAAAATTTAGTCTGCCGTTACGACCTTCCAAAAAGATCGTCACAAGCAATGGTGGTAGGGTGTTTGTAGACCTCATGTCACACTTCAACAGGGGCAACCCAACGCAACAAAAGAAGTGCTCCCATTAAACCTCATCAAACAAAATGGTTGCCCCATGTCATGACCAGCTGTATCAGATAAGAACGAAGAAAGCTTGTCTTCGACAATTTCAAGAAAGAGACCTAGTGCCCAAGGAACCTTACCTATCCAAAAGGATTCTCAACCTCGAATCACGAAGAGCTTTACGTGATGAAGAAATCGTTCTCTGAAAGAGCCTTAATTCTCACGACGGTGAAGACCTCCCAATCAACTCAGATGCAGTCAAGGAAAAATTAATATATGAAAAAGAGAAAAATGAGCCAAGCAAGAATAAGCTCGCTAGGTCGAAAACCCAAAAGGGCGGCCTAGGCAAAAGTTAGAACGACCCGATGGATCGAAAACCCAAAAGGGCGATCCAGGCAAAAATTAGGGTCAAGAGATTGGACCAAAGTACTGAGACAAACATCACTTCTAAAAGTCGGACAATGAGGGGATCAAGGTTGTGAACATGAGTAGCCGATGGCGTTATCTCAAGAAGATTAGCTACCAACAAATCTGCTTAGTATTTTTATTTTTTTGCTCTTCTGTTTCTTTCAACTCGGTTACTGATATAATCTTCAGTTAGTGTGCCTTCTGCATACTCGGCTTCCAATAATAACATCAAACACTTTCCCTTCTCTTTCATTCTCTCTCTCTTTGAAATGAGGTTTTATGATAAACGATACTGAATTGTGAAACATGTGGCATAATCTTAAGCATTACTATTGTGAACACTCAATTTTTTTCGGTGTTTTTAACTTTTTTCCGAAAAATCACAAAAATAATCGTTTTTGATGTATTTTCGAATTTTAGTGTTAAATCTGCATCGTTTTGCTCGTGATTTGTCACTTTTTTTCGTTATTTTCACTATTTTCGATTAAACAAAAATAAATAATAAAAATCATCCAGAAAATTACAAAAATAAAATAAAATAAATAGTTTTAATTTATTGTGTTACAATGTTATTTTACAGTCATCCAAAAAAATAAAATAAAACAAATCTGAAAATAACATGACAAATAGAAATTAGGGTGCTCCAAAGTGCTCCAAGTTCTTTGATGGGCCTAGTCCACACTCCAAATCAAATCTGATCAAGGCCCTGGTCAAAGTCGGTCAAACCAAATTAATGCCTAAACCTAAAAATGAAGTATAAATCAACAGTCAAGCAACCGTTAAAAGGGGAGCCGATTTTCAGAAAAAACCACTGCACAGAAATTAGGGTCTGACTGTGAAACCCTAATCAACCAAACAACACAGATCTAAAAAAAGAGAAGAGAGATCCAGAAAAAAAATGTAGACATCGGTCACCACCTCAAACGACCCTCACCCCTATCCAAACTTCACCACCAGAACCCCCACTGCGACCCACAGATCACCAACCACCATAAAACCCTCCAAAACCGCAGCCACCACAAACTCCACAACCTTTCAAACAAAAACAAACCAGAAAATCAAAAGAAATGTAGAAGAGAGAGGGGAAAACCGAAAACAAGAGAAACCGAAAAAAAAAGAACAGGTCGGAAGAACGAACCTGGAAGCAGTGGTCGTCGCCGGCGAAACTCCCACCGCCGGCTTCGTCTTCGCCGGCGCTCCTTGGCCGTGACACCACCGCGAAAAATCCTCCCCATCGTCGCAAGCCCGTGGCGTTACCCCCCCCCCCCCTCCACGCTCTTCATTTCTCTGGTTTCTCTCTCTCTCCAACCCTCACCGAAGCTCTCTCTCTCTCTCTTGGGATCTCTCTCTCTCATGGAGGCAGCATTTTTCCTCTCCTTAGCACTTCCTGCGGCGCTGATTATGGAAGGTGAAAGGAAAATTAGGTTTAGCTTAATCACCCCCTCTCAAGCCCAACTAGTTTTTTTGGCCAGCGCCCCCAACGCCCAAAAAACGAAAACTGGGCCTACGGATACACCTCCTGATTAATTATATAACCCCTGTAATTATTTGTACTCTTTTTTTTTTACTATCGCATCCCACTTCGAATTTTTATCAATATTTTTCTCAGTTTCTTGCATTAGTTATGGTTGTATTTATTTATGGGTATTTAGTTTTTGTTCAAATAATAATAATATAATTAGGATTTGATCGAGATGTACATCTTATCAAATCCGCAACACCGGTTTAAGAGACCCGAGTTGTACAACTTGGTCCTAAACCACTTTAAAACTAAAACCGAATGACAACCCTAATCAGTTTATTATTACATAACACCTATTTTCAAAATGCCAAAAATATGGGTTCGACCGAGATGTACATCTTGTCGATCTCGGTTTAAGAGACTCGAGTCGTACGACTTAGATCTTAAACCCCTTCAAAATTAAAATCAACCAACAAACAAATTTTCAGGAAGAACTACGTGACTTTTGAGTCTCTCATCGCACCAGAGAGTACGTAGGCGCGGGGTCTCCCTGTCAAAGTCAAAATTAAAAGTTTCAGACTAGTCCCTATTTCATTTCCTTGTAAATAATTGATTATTTTTCTACCATTTGTGTAAATATTATTTTGGGTAAACAAATAATTAAACGGCGTAGTAATTATTGCACAAGTTAAATTTAGGGTAACTGTCTTAGGACAGATGTGTTAGGGGTGCAGTGAAACTTGTTTTCACCCCTTCCCTTCGCATAACCGACTCCCGAATCCAACCTAGTTACGCAGACCAACTAACTTCAAATTAGGTTTTTCTCAATTTTCCTATTGCTAATAAATTGGGTGGCGACTCCTCAAATAATCTATTTTTGAGTCGTCCGCGTCGAGACCCCGGTCACGACAACTATCATTACGAAATTTTTGCTAATCACAGAAATGACACAATCTCCTACAAAAAGCAGTCACAGCAGAAAACGAATAGCTCTTATGATAATTCGCGATCACTAGCATGTCGATCCAGCAGTACAAATACACAAGATGGCTTCATATCTCACACTGGAAGTTCCGCGAGTTGATGAAACAGTGAAAAAGAGATTGCAAAAAAAAAAAAAAGAGAGAGAAAAAATCATCCCGCATTTCATTCATTATCCCACCACATGTCAATCATTACATGTGCATACATCACATACAAGCATATCAATTTCATTGCATTATTAAATACGCCAAATGGAGATTACCTTCTCATTTTTGAATGCACTTACTAAGTTTTCAGATTGACACGCTGAGTGTCGGTCCCTATATTTCATGCCCAAATTAATCCCATATCATATCACGGATCACCAGGCTGATCCCTATAGACCCCAAGTGGTCCTTCAGAGCAGTGCCCTAAGTGGCCCAGTCGCGCGCGTCGGAGTCGAGCCCGACGGACCTTCGCAGACCCCGAGTGGTCCTTCAGACTAGTTGTGTCAGCCTAAGACACAGTGGACGTCCTTCATGGTCAACATATCAGTTCTAGACCCGATCTTGACCCATCATGGCCGCTCGAATATAAAGGCCCCCTCAGACCGTTTAATTAGTACCGACGCTAGTTGCGCTCCTTCAGACCGCGATGGTCCTTCAATTAAGGCTTAGGCAGCCTTCCAGACCCTGAGTGGTCCTTCAGAGCCTTAGTGCTCCTTCAGGTCCTTGTTGAACCTTCATTCAGCTCTCGGTTAATGCGCCAAGTATTAACCGCTCCCTCTTATCTCTCAAACCTTCCACTTCCCCCTTAAACGGACAAAATTAGCGTCTATCTTATCTTTATTCCTATTTCTACTACGAAAGTTCGAGAACTTATCACTTTCTAGTAAAATACTAATAAAGAGGGGCAGCTGTTATACCCCAATTTTGTCCGTATTCTTTTTCTGGTTTTAATCGTTTATTTTATTATTTGTTCTGAAGTCGCGCAATTACGAGAATTATTAAAAAGTGTCTCACTTAAGCCAATCTCAACTAACCTGTTCAACTGAGTCGAAATGTCGTTATTTAAATTAAAAATGTGCGCGAATGATCGATCTTTTCGCACACTCTTTAGTTGAATATTTGTATTTAGGCCTAGTCAAACTTAGTTGGGTTCATCCGAGTCGTTTCCTCGCAAATAGGCTTATTCGAGTTGTTTTCTCGCAATTGGGCTCATCATTCCGATTTCTTTTCTATTTTATAATTTTGTCATTATTTTGAGCATATACATATATATATAGTCCAAAAAATATCAAAAAATCTATTTAATTTTATTTACATTTTAAAAAGTGTCTAATTGTCCAAAGTGTCCAAAAATACAAAAATGATAATATTAAAAAATACAAAAAAATACAAATCTGAAAAAGCAAAAAATAGAAAATAGGAGCAACATCAGTAATATCGGGTCCTTCTTGCTCTCCAAGATCGCTTTCGCTCACAGATCTCGAAGGCCAGTCAAAAACAAATCAAATAACAATTAATGCTAAACCTAATTTCTACCTATAAATAAACCGTTAACGTAGAGTCTAAACACACAGAAACCAAGGCAGAAAACTACTGCTAAAATCACCCAAAAATAGGATTAGAGTTTCACATCGAAACCCTAATCCGCTAAACACGGCTCTGAGGTTTCTAAGATCTAAAGAAAGAAGGCGTAGTGATCAAACGATCCATGATCCAAGGAGAATCAACAAGAATGTGAGTCGTAACAGGAGCATAAACGAAGGACTGGAGTCAGGAAACTGAAGCCTCTCATGCCAAGACCAGTCACTACTACTTCTCCCAACAATAACAACACTTCAACTCCAACATCAAACGCCCCTTGCTTGAACCGCAGTGATTTCTTTTCACAATATCACAATCTTGGTGATTTTCTCTACTTATCTCTCTCCTCTCCACTCTTTGCATTTGCCTTTCTTTCTTTTCTTTTTTTGGTTAATATATGCATAAGACATGGTATATTATGTATGTACGTATGTGTAAGAAAGAAAGAAATAACTAGTTGCTTGTTGTTTAATATATGTATGTATGTATAGCATCATCAGTGAGAGATCAGAGCAAGTTATTATATGCGCTTAGACTCAAGTGTATTGTGTAAAACCAAGTTGCAGTCATTGCCATTTTTTTTTTCCTGAAATGAAGTGATAGGTCTCATGTAAACCTCAAAATTTACATTTAGAAAATTAGTATATATTGGATTGCAATTCTCCGTAGCGTTTGCTTTAGCTGTTTATTTTGGACTCTAACTTGCAATTCTGTGTTGGGTGGCTTATATTAGTATGTCTCAGATAATAGAAAAAGAAACAAATGTAAAGAAGAACAGAGAAAAAAGAAACGAAGCTCACCGCGAACCCAAAAGCCAAAGCTTCGGTTTCTCCTCCCCCCATAGAAACCGGCGGATATATCGCCGGATTTGCTCTCTCTGTCTCTCTCTCTCTCCCCTGAAAAATCGGCGGAAATCGCTCCCCCCTCTCTCACGGCGCCGCTGGAAGGAAGGAAAGATGGATTGGATTTTTAGTTTTTTTTAGTTTCGGGTTTGGGCCTCATATAGTGTTTTTTTTTTCTATTTGTATCAGAACGCTATTTACACCCCCTGTTCATGCGCGCACACTGCTTCACTTAAGCCCAGTTTCGCATTCTGGGCTCTCCTATGCGAACTGGGCTTCCTTTTTGCACCTCCTATTAATTATACAACCCCCTGAAACTAATAAAACCTCAATTTACAATTTTCACCCCCTGTTTTTCTTTTTAATTCTTTTCTAACCCAAACGTAAATGATTTTTCTCGCGAAATTAAATAAACGGCTAAGTCGGTTGTACAACCGGGTTAGTCATTATTTTAGGGCCAATGAGCTGTACAGTTCAGTAACCCTGAAAACTTAACAAATACGAATAAACTATTTTTTCTAAAAATAAACGGCTAAGTCGGTTGTACAACCGGGTTAGTCATTATTTTAGGCCAATGAGTTGCATGATTCAAGAAACCTCGAAAACTTAATAAATACGGATAAACTATTTTTTTTTCAAAATAGGGGACTAAGTCGGTTGTACAATCGGGTTAGTCAGCGTTCTAGAACTAATGAGTTGTACAGTTCAGGAGTTCTAGAATACCTATTCTAAAACGGACCCACCTCACACCAAACCAAATTCTTTCAAAAACTCTAAAATTATTTTCAAAAAGTAGGGGTCTAAGTCGGTTGTACAATCGGGTTAGTCAGTGTCCTAAGGATCAGTGAGCTGTACAGTTCAAGGAATCCTAGGACCCCTACACTAAAAAACACCAACCCACAAACCTTTTTTCAGGAAGAACTACGTAGCTTTGATTCCTCCATTGCATCCGGAGGTACGTAGGAGCAAGACTCAACTCTTGTCAAGCACTAAAAACTCAAAATTTAAATTAGTCTTCTTCTTTACAAATAAAAGGGTAATAGTTAAATAAATCTTAATTAATTAGACAATTGATGTCGTGGGGTGCTAATACCTTCCCCACACATAACGACTCCCGAACCCTAACAATGCCTTATCCTAAACATAAAGGGATTTTCCGAATTTGCCCTTAAACTAAAATTTGGTGGCGGCTTCCTTAAGAACCTTTCGAAGAATCCTTTCCCGGATTTTTCGGTCGCTACATTGTTGTTTCTCTTTTGTGATTTCAATTATATAAACATGTTCTATTCAATTTATATTTGCCTTGCAATGTCTATGTTGAGCTAAATCTCTCTTAGTTGGAATGTTCTAATCATTTAATGAGCTTTTAAGTAAGTATGATGCATGTATGTGATATTTGCACTTTAGTTCTTGTTTAATAATACTTTCAACACTTATTTTAAGATTGATCACTTAGAATAAGTAGATTTGTAAGAGCAGACATGACTTACAATTAAGAACTCAAGAACTAATATGGGTAAGTGTTTTACATAAAGGAAACTTTGTGAAAACCATGCTAAGACCTAGACATAGGATAGTATAGTCCATAGGGTGAATCTGTGGGTACTTAAGATGCAAGAGTGAACTTATTTAGCATGCCTAGATATAGGAAGCTTGTAATGAAACTCTGAAGAAAGTGACTGAAAGGCACATAGCTAATGCTGTGACAAAGATTCAAAGCAATCGCATCACATACTGCATTAAACACTTAAAGGTAAATTACTTGGTGAAGACATTCCAACTAGCTTTTCTCATTTGCATTATAAACACTTATACTTTGATTTCTTATCTAACTTAGTTGTGATCACATCAACTCCATTATAAATTGTTATTTGGTTACTTTTACACTATATTACTTTGTATTAAATTTAAAAGAGAGTTCATCAATCCCTGTGGGTTCGACATGTTCTTTACACTATATTACTTGTTAAGGACTGTGTATACTTGCACATGCTTTTCTCACACCAGTAGGCGCCACATTTTGCAAGTGGTCATGTGCCTCCATGTGAAGATTGACTAAGCATGATGTCATGGATGTGCAAAAGCTTTGGTGAAGTTTGAGATGCTTCCAATGTCGCTCTCTATGTCTTGGTGCGGGAAGGTGCAGTAGCACTTAGGTACAGAAGCACTGAACAAATTCCTTTAGTGCAGAAGCACTAACTATCTTCTTGGTGCAGAAGCACTAACTGCAGATGCACTAAACAAACACATCAAACATACCAATATACATACAAAATGCTAAGTTATGAATGTCATTCATCTTAAATCACAAATGTTGTTACTTTATTCATACTACTATATTTATCACATAATATTCTTGAAAGTAAGTAAATATCTAAGTTTAAATGTAGGGGTGGGAATAGGCCGGGCCGCCTACTGGGGGCCTACTCTCACTACCACCTCTCATCGTGCCAGCACTGCACTGTGCTTTTTCTAAATAGATAAGGCCAAAGCTTTTTTAAAAGCCTATTTAAATAAAAAGGCTAGGCTACAGGTCATCAAAAAAACCTTCTAGGCCTATCAGGCCAGCCTACTTAAGTAAATACAAATATTATTTTCTATTACTACTATTATTATATTTAATTTTTTACTTCTGTTAAATTATAAATTTGCTTACATTTTTTATTTACTTAAAATGTTGCCTTATATCAATTTTTGACATATTTAAAGGTATTATTATAAAATTAAACTTAAATAGAATGTCCCATGAAGATAAGTCTCTAAAAGATTTTGTTAGATCTTAATCTCATTAATCTAATAGTTTATTCGTCTATTTACAAAGTCTACACCACTCAAAGATTGTCATTTTTCTCAAAAAAAATTGGTGAAATTAATAGGCTTTTAAATAGGCTTGTAGGCCTTGTCGGACTTTCGAAAAGGCTAGGCCAGGCCTCAAAAGTCGGCCTATCACAGGCCACAGGCCAGGCTCAGACCTAACGCGTTCAGTGCAGGTCAGACTCAGGCCAAGCAAAGCCTAGCCCAGCCCAGCCTATTCCCACCCCTATTTAAATGCATGAATAACTCTATATAAAATAGAGTTATCATGCTTCAGTTGTAAATGGCTTGAAGGTAGAGTCTTTGTCGAATACCGAGTTTGGTACTATTTTATTGTATTACCGTAACCGTTTAGTTCTTTTTCCTAGCATGGACATCAAGATTGTTTGCTAATTCCCACGTATGTGATTTGATTCCAACCTGTATTGAAACAATTCTATTTAATAAAATGAATTATGTTTGTTCTTGTAAAAAAAAATTAAAAATAGTTGAATATGAAATGAAGAATCAGAGTTTTTGTTTTTTAATTTTTAAAAACAAAAAACAGTTTTAAAAACTGTTATCGAACAGGCGTGTTGGTATTAGTCTATTGGTCACCTCTCTAGAATTCAACTCAATCATACAGTGTTCTCATGTGTATGCTGGGCATGCTTTGAGAGAATAACAAGTTCATCAAAATGTGTATTTGAGGGAATATTTATAGTTGGATAGTCATCATGGTGGTCCAGTAATTTCTCATATCAGGTTCATCTCAATTTGTGCAGATTGTGATACGCAAGCGCTTTTTCTTAAATTAGGACAACCAACCTCCAATTGAAGGGTAAGGAGAGAACAAAATTGGTATTGTTGTTGGGCTGTAACCACGCACGTTCAATATTTTCCTCTACATGGTTTGGACCTGCACTCAGTTCTTCTTGTGTGTGTATATATATATATATATATATATATATATATATATATATATATATATATATATATATATATGTATGTATATATATATATATGAATGAAGTAACATTGAAAATGGGTGAATCAAAACAAAACACAATCAGGTCAACTAAGATAGTATATTATTCCTTCAACTCTCTCACTCTATATTACCATGATTCCTTAAAATCAATTGTAGCTTTGGAACAAAAATCGACATCAGCATTGCAATAGTAAGAAGAGTTTAGATGAGAAAGGATAATAGTCTTAATGAAACGATACAGCTGATTCAACAAATTTTAGATGAAACATGACAAAATAGATGACAAATGTGTCTAACAACAATTCTTCATTGCTCATTTCTCCTCCTTAACAGTTCTTGTAAATTGTTTGAGACCAATTGTCAAAGCAGATGACGAGATCAACGAAGCTTTCAATAAACTAAGACCCTGCATGTAAACATAAAATTCGGTGTAATGTAAGGCAACGCAACTAATGAAGCAATGAAAACACATAAAAACTCAAACAATGACTTACCTCTTTGATTTGTTTTTTGATCTTTTCTTTCTTTCTTTTCTTTTTGAATTTTTCTTCTTATCTTTCAAACCAAATGCACTTAAGGGTCAGGTTCAGTTATGACTCAGGCAGATTAGTTTTTTACAATATTTGGAACACTTTTGTAGTGACTTTTTGGTAACCTATTGCATTGACCACTCTAAGCTTTTCATATCTTGCCTTAGTATTCATAAAAACTCCCCCAAACTTAATTCTTATGCTCTTCTATATTTTTAATAAAACTTTGTTTTGACCTTAGCTTTCTAAAAATCCCTTTTGCATCAGATAGTTTTTCAACTGGCAAGGTTCTTTTCAAAAATCAGCTTTGATTGTGTTGAAGTGATAATAACAATGGTTATTTTGGGAAAAAAAACAGGGTCTTTTCCTTTTTCTCTCTTTCCTCATTGAAATTTGGTTCATAAACATACATTTGCCTCAGTTTAGTGCCCATAGATATTCATCTTTAAAATCTGCCACACTTTGATAGAGTGAGCTCAAGCTTCCAACACTCACTGGCTTCATACTTGACTTGATAGCCACAAATCTAGCTATAGTTCCTAAAGGAAATGTTAAGAAGCTGAATATAGCATCAACAAAATGCTTCCCTGCCTCAGCAAACACAACTCTGTTCTTCTCTTTGTCCACTATAACTCTAATGGAAACCTTGTTGACTTGTTCATCTGATACAGTTGCATTGGCAGCCATAGTAGCTAGCCAACAATCCTAAGAACACTAGCGAATAGCTAACAATAAAGAAAAAAAGTAATTATGTACTACCTCCGGTCTTTATTATAAGAGAAAAATACAAAAATCAGTTATTAAATGTGATACAATTTAAGTCATTATTCCAAATATATCCCTAATATTAAATCTTTATTCCCACTATGTGACTTTTTAGTAAACTTATATCTTACATTAAATAGGGGTATAAAAAAAAATTAACAATTAATGTGCTTTGAAAAGTGAATCTTTTTCTTATAATAATGACCAAAAAATGTACCAAAAATTTTCTTATAATAAGGACCGGAGATAGTACTTCAACAATATATCTTCTAGTTTCTAGACACTTTGGAAAGGAAAGGATTATTAATCACATTCACATAGTGCTACAATTAAACAAGGGGAAATGAAATAAGCACCTCCTTGGAATTGATAGCAATGCTGAAAATAATTGCGTTTTTACGTTCAAGTTTCTACACTACTAGTACATTGGAAAGGAAATTATTATTAATCACTTGACTGTAACGTTGCACCATTGAAAAGCAAGGAATGAACTAAACGGTAGACCTTCTTGCATAACGAGAAACAAAAATACACTGATTGTACAATAGAAAAAAAACATTTTGAATTTACATTTATCTCAACAATTTAGTGATGCTTTTTGCCTAAAAAGAAAAAATTTTCAAAAATTTGATCAACGTAGTATATTATAATTGGTGAGTAACACTTTTTTGTCCAAAATGAAACGCAATCTATCATCACTTAAAAATTATAGTTTTAGTCCTCCCATTTTAATAAATTTATTTAGACAATTATTTTTAAAAACTCATACATTTAGTCTTAAGAGGAATTTTGCTTATTAAGATGAGGACAACGAATAAAAGACGGAGAAGAGGACAAGGACGAGATTGATAGAGTTGTAAGTTTGATTTATGTCTTGCTCACCAATGTTCAACTCGGAGAAGCATGGAAGTCACATAATCTGTATCTCAAATTCATAGTGTTCCGCCTAACATTATAAAAGTTGGATGGTATGTTATTTGTGTCATTTTGACCACCTTGACAAGTGGTACAAGCGTCAATCTAGAGGCGTTAAAGAAACGCTTATTAGGAAGCAATCAAATTTTTTGAACTTTTATTTTGTAATTTAAATTTTGTGTTTTTAAAATTTTCTAGTTTGATTTTGTTTCGATTCCTGTTAGAATAGAAACTGAAAAATTGCGAAAGCCTTAACACGACCACGATTGTGACCGCGACCACGACCACCATTTAGAATCTCGGTCAAAATGATTGCACTCTTGCCTGTTGAGTTCCCTTTATTTGTCACATGTTTTGTCTGCACTCTCTAATTCTCTTGTGCGAGAAATTTGAGTTTTCCAGTCATCATTCAAAGCTTTCTTTGCGACTTAAATGACCTAAGTGGGAAAAAAATGTAAATGATCAATTTGGTGCAATTAAATAACTTCAAATATTTTGGGAGAAATTTTGCCTAATAATAATAATAAGTGATAATTTTTTATTTGTTTTATTAGATATACAACCTATATATGTGTATTTTTGTTTTTTCTTTATGCAAGAAGCTCTACCGTTTAGTTCATTTCTCCTTTTTAATTAATGGTGCAACGTTACAGTTTTGTGTTAAACAATAATTTCATTTCCCCTTGTGGTGAATCGTCGCACTAACCAAGGCTTTGTAATTGCACCCGACCCTTTCCAAAGTGTCTTGAAAACTAGAAGATATTGTTGATGTAATTAAGTTTGCTAGCTAGTACTAGTTTAAAAGAGAACGTCCATTGTAACGATCGGAATTCGGTAACGATTCCTAGCTCGCTACTATGGCTGATAATAATTCAACTGAATCAGTTGAACAAGTAGACAAGGTTACTCTCAGAGTTATAGTGGACAAAGAGAATAACAAGGTTGTTTTTGCTGAGGCAGGGAAGGATTTTGTTGATGCTCTATTCAGCTTCTTAACATTTCCTTTAGGAACAATAGCAAGACTTGTGGCTAACAAGTCAAGTATGCAATCGGTGAATGTTAGAAGTTTGAGTTCACTCTATCAGAGTGTTGCAGATCTTAAAGATGAATATCTATGGACACCAAACTGCAAGGAGATGCTACTCCAGCCCAGGAACTCGACGGAAGTTTATTGCAACAAGATGAAACTGAACATCGACGACACTCCCATGCAGTACTTCTTTTGTAGAGATTGGGAAAATTGTAAAAATGAGGCAAATGGAAGCCCTATTGGCATTTTTAAGAATCAAAAATGCAGTTGTGGAAAAGTAATGGTCAGAACTATACCCCCAGAAAATTTGGGATTAAAAAACAGCTTTGTTAAGGAAACGGCTTCTTTTATCATTTACGACGATCTTCGTGTGATGCCTAATGCTTTGGGAACAAGTATACATCTACTTCACAAGCTCGGAGTCCATAACAATGACGCCATGGAAGAACAGATTGTTCATATCAGCAAGAACGAGGTATGCCATCCTTTCACTTATTGTTGTTGGCTTAGTTGCAATTTTTTATCTCCTGACTCCTGAGTATTGCGGTTGAGATTTTGGTCTCTAGTTTTAATTGCGGTATTACTTTTTCTAATTCTAATAGTCCTTTTAAATTCCAATTGTGCAACTTGATATTTAGGCATTGCAGTTGTGTGATTTTAGTTCCTACATTTTATTGTCACTAAAAGCGTAACTGAAAATGATTAAATGTCAGGTTGGGTATAAATGTCCTAACACATAGTAATTTTCTTTGGTTGACATGTATGAGTGGTATGCTGGTTTGCCCAATCAACATCGACATTTTCATTTTTCAGTTAGAACTTGAATGACAATTGAATGAAGAGACCTTAATCGCCCAATAGGAATATTTGAAACGACCCTTATACTTGTCAATGTCATTATTTATTTGTGTAGGTAGTTGATCTTCTGATGCTCGCAATGCTTTCAAATACCCCTTTAACAGACTTAATCTTAAAGGAGAAGCAATTGAACTCTAGAAACCAATCTGAGTTTAAGATTGGAGATGTCTCATCAGGGGATGGTAGGCAGATCTCTGTGAAGTTAACAGTCAGAAAATCTACAGGAGAGGTTTTGTTAGCAGAAGGAGAGGAAGATTTTGCAGACTTTCTTTTCAGTTTTCTAACATTTCCCTTGGGAGGAGTGTTGCATATGCTTGAAGCCTCATCTTCTATAAGTTGCATGGATAATCTATACAAGAGTTTGAATGAGTTGAGTCCAGATAGATTTTTAAGGTCAGAGGAGGTCAAAGATATGCTAACTAAGCCTCAGTGTTTCTTTACCTTCGAGCTCAAAAACCAGTTGTTACCAATTGGTGTATCTTCACCAATATCTGGCATTAAGTTGGCTGATCCTAAGTTCTGTATTTCAAAATCATCAAATTCAGCAGAATTTGCCAAAGGACCATCATTGTACATGGTGACCGACAACTTGGTTGTTACTCCACTATCCTCCGTATCTGCTCTTCTGTACCTAAATAAGTCAAAAGTCCCATTGGTTGATTTGGAGGAGACGGTCGTCAAAATTGGTTTGAAGGAGGTAAGCCATTGCGTGAGATTCAAAGAGTTGTGTTTATTATTTGCTTTTTCTTACATTACACTGACTTGAATGCAATTTACATGCATGTTGCTTCAGGGTCTTTGCTTACTGAAAGCTTCCTTGATCTCCTCCTCTGCTTTGACAGTTGGTCTCAAACAATTCACCAGAACCAATTACGAGGAGCAATGAGCAATTATGGAGAATAGTTGTTTGTTGGACACTTTCATCATCTATTTTGTCATGTTTCTTTTAAATTATGTTAATCTGCTGTACTTTTTCATTTCTTCGGTGTTTTGAATGTCTTGAATGAATGAAAAGTATATCCCTTCCCAATATATAGTACTCTTGTTTCTATGAGTGGTATTTTGAATTGTTAATTTATCAATATACTGACTATAGAATTTTGATAATTTGTGAGTGATAAGATGGACCATTCTCTTAGGAGCGTACAGAAATTTGTGAACCTTGATATTCACTCATGTGTTGGTTGGATCGTTTTAGGAAGTAGGAACTTCACAAGTTGAGTCCGTCTAAGGCTGAGTCATAATAATCTGTCCCTTTTTCAGTTGGTTTGACAGTTATATACAAAGTTTAGGTTGCATTTAAAATGGGAATGTAGGAAAAATTTCTCATCTTGGAGAGATGTTTTTCTAGCCATTAATATTGTAAAGATTAAAACATTGAATTGTAGAGACGGTTGGTTGGCAACTTGTTGGCTAGCTTAAAAGTCCTTGTCAGAATTTATTAACTTGTTTTTTGTGGTATTATTTTGCATTCACTACTAAAAAACCTCCATATAACCACCCACACTTTTACCTACGGTTCCAATTTTAAAATCGTCCGTCGGTAAAAGGTATTTTTTACAATTTAACATAATAATAAAACACGGACTCACTCTAAAATAACAAAATAATAAACTATATTGTATACTATAACCTGCACTTTTCCCTACTGCATGCTTGTTTTTCACATTTTCCATGTTCTTCAGTTTCAAGATTCTGCAATTTGGTGTTAAAGAGGGGTATTGCAACCAACTTGACAATACACTTAAAATCAAACAAACTAACAAAAACTACTACAACTAAATATGTAGACATGATTGGTGATTCTTGTTACCAAACTGTTTTGAGATTTTCATCTATTTTTTTTGAGAGCTACAAGATCCAAAGGCACATCCAATGTGATCTATCGCAAGCAGGGTTCATTCCAAAAAGGAAATCATTTCCTACTTCTGAATAGGTGGTGATGAAATTCTGGTATTATTATTAGAGGCAAGTAGGCAACTGTAATACCATCATTTGTCACCTCTCTACAATTCAACTCTATCATACAGTGTTCTCATGTGTATGCTGGACATGCTTTGGGAGAAGAACAAGTTCATCAAAATGTGTATTTGAGGGAAGATTTAGAGTTGAATAGTCACGGTTTTTCAAGACGTTCTCATACTTAGTTTCTGCTTCTGCGTGTATGTATGAATGAGGTAACATTGAAAATAGGCGAATCAAAACGATGGACAACGGCAACATACACTATAAAACACAATCAAACAGACGCGCAAGATCAACCAAGATGGAATCTTAGAGCGACACGTTTCTAGCAGAAAGGAGTAGTCTAAATTCAAGATACCATTCATAGAAAGAAGAGTAGCAATGCGAAAGGGTAAGTAGTCTAAATTCAAGACACGCAAAGTTACAGAGAAAATTAAAAGATATTCAACAAATTTAGATGAATTGTCCATCAAGTATTCTGCTGCATATATTGTTGCTCAATTCTCCTCCTTAACAGTTCTTACAAATTGGTTGAGAATTGTCAAAGCAGACTTTGAAACACAACGCATAAAATCCCATACAATGACTTACCTCCTTCTTACCAATTTTGATGGACCTCACTTCCAAATCAGACAGAGGGACCATAGATGTATTTAGATATGAAAGAGGATATAGAAGATATTGGAGTCACTACCAAGTCGTTTGTCACCATATACAGTGATGGTCCTTTGGCAAACTCTCCAGAATTTGATGATTTGGGATTGGGAGGTTTTTCTTTTGTAAATCTGTTACAATGGCTAGGATTATTATCATAGTATGAATCAGTATGCATAGGTAATTCTGCTAGACCAATTGGCAATATCTGGTTTCTGAGCTCGAATTTCAAGAAACATTGAGGCTTACTTAGTTTGTCTTTGAGTTCCTGTGACCTTAAAAATATGTCTGGACTCAACTCAACTCATCCAAACTCTTGTATAAATTATCCATACAGCTAACAGAAGATGATGCTTCAAACATATGCAACACTCCTCCCAGAGGAAAGGTGAGGAAACTGAAGAGTAAGTCTGCAAAATCTGACTCTCCTTCGGCAAACAAAATTTCTCTAGTTGATTTTCTCGTTGTTATTTTCACATATATATGTCTATCCTCACTTGATGGTACCTCTCCAATCTCAAACTCAGATTGGTTTATTGAGTTAAATTGTTTCTCCTTTAAGATTAAGTATGTTAAAGGGGTCTTTGATAGCATTGCGAGCATGAGAAGATCAACTACCTACACAAATCATTTAAAAGAAATAGAGATTAGCCCATTCAAATATGTCAATTGTGTGATTTTGTTCTGTTTGTCTGATTGTCTTTCAATTTCTAATTAAAAATTTCGATGTTTATTGAACAACAAGACATACGACACATACATGTCACTGGACATATTCTCATTTTTAGTAATAAACTAGTAGCATAGTCGTGCACACGCATTGGTGCTACCATATTCTTTTCATGAATGAACTTAGACATAATTTAAATAGTCTGGACAATACCTCGTGAAAAAAAAAAAACTAATTTAAAGTAGTTAAAAAAAGAGTCACAAATAAAAAATTTGATAAATATTAAAATCTAAAAAAGTAAAAGTATCATTTAAAAACAATCTGTGCATTTATCCCGTGTTCTTTTATATATTAGTAACAGTGTTGTTATCTCGTGTTTTTTTATATATCAGTGCAGCTATCTCGTGTTTTTACATACATCATTGCAATTATCCCGGGTTTTTTTTTTTTATATTTCAATAAAGTTATCACATGTTTTTTAATATATCAGTGAAGTTATCTCGTAGTTTCAATTATTTATTTTTAGTTGATTAATAGATTATAGTAGACAGTAACGGATAAATGGTAGATTATCAAATATTTCAGTGAAGTGTTTTTTATATATTAGTGCAGTTATCCAGTGTCTTGTGATTCGTGAATAGTCTGAGGCACGCCCTCTGGGGTTTGCTGCGGAAGGGTGTTCCGCCCAGAGGGGTTGACTTGTGATGAAGCCCGTGTGGCGTGCTTCCTCGGTGCCATGATGAAGGTAGGATAGCGCTCGGGCCTCCCACTGTGGTCGCCAATTGATCGTACCAGACCAATAGAGGTTGTGTTGATGTAGTCTTTCAGCTCGGTCGCTGGTTGCACTGAGGTCCTTGAATCCTGGCGGCACGCGGGTGGTACCTGCGAAGAAACTCTGATCGCCCAAGTCAGCAGTGAACAGTGAATAGGACCACTAGTGAGAATGACGTACCTAATTCTTGAGATTCGTGCCGCATTTATAGCTACAGTATTGGGCCATGTTGGGCCTTGAGTCCACTCCAGAACAATTACTATCTAACTTTTACAATCTACTAATCAACTAAAATAATCAATCAAACTACTGAGATAACTACATCGATATATATATATATATATATATATATATATATATATATATATATATATATATATATATATATATATATATATATACACACACACACACACACATGATAAGCTCATGAGTGATAGATAAAAACACGGGATGAATATTTGTCTTTGATAATTATAATTTTGAAGACTACTATAAACCGCTATCTAAAAAAAGAAGCATTAATGACTATTTAAACTAATTAATATTTAAAACACACGTGACAAATATTTGTCACTAATACTTAAAAAAGGACAAATAATTGTCACTGATATATAAAAAAACACAAGATAACTGCACGTGTTAATTTTTTTGAAGATTACTATAAACCTACTATCTAAAAAATAAGATGATTTAATGACAATTTAAACTACTGATTAAAATTTAATATAGATGTTTCTTATTGATAATCTACTATCTCTCTTTTTTATCTACTATAATATACTAATCAACTAAAATAATCAATTCAAACTACGAGATAATTACACTGATATATAAAAAACACAGGATAACTGCAGCGATATGTAGAAAAACACGAGATTAATATTTGCCATTGATAATTATAATTTTTGAAGACTACTATAAACCTACTATATCTATAAAAAAACATTAATGAATATTTAAACTGATTAATATTTAAAACACACGGGACAAATATTTATCACTAACACCTAAAAAAGATCAAATAATTGTCATTGATATATAAAAAACACAAGATTTTTATTGATAATCTACTATCTATCTTTTACTATGTACTATAATCAACTAATCAACTCAAATAATCAATTGAAACTATAGATAACTGTACTAATACAAAAAATCACGGAATGTCTGCACTGATATATATAAAAACACTGGATAACAACACTGATATATAAACACGGGATAAATGCACAATTGTTTTTCAATTATACTTTTACAGTTTTAGATTTTAATATTTATCTATTTTTTATTTGAAACTCCTTTTTTATCTACTTTAAATTTATCTTTATTTTTACAGTGTAATGCTCAGACTATTTAAATACTGTTTAAATTCATTTATAAAAAGAACATGACAGCACCCGTGTGTATGCACGAGTATCCTACTAGTTATCTTTTTAAAACATAATTATGTTTTGATTAAAAATCAGGGGAATTACAGTCTTTTCACGGAGTTGGGGAGTATTTGGTATAAGGGTGGGGTCCAAAAATAACACCCTTAATGTTATCATACCAAACAAAAGGCAACGACCATACAATGATGTCCAACAATCATAGACATCATATTAAGGCCCGTGCTTCTTACACACTACTAGCTACTCGGTGGACACCCCCCAATTTTTTCTCTTCCCAAATTGCCCTCACGTGGGACGCATGTGGAACTTGATTTAATACCAGGTTCGGTGGATACCAACCAAACTGGTTCGGTACGTGGTTAATGAACGAGTATAGGAATGAAAGGGTTTGATAGATGAAGAACGAACCGGTTTGATAATTCCCCACCGAGCATATATATATAAAATGGAAAATGGGGGGTGTCTGGAAAATGGGGTGGTTCGATACTTTACAAACGAACCCGTTCGGAAGTTAAGAGCCGAATGTACCTATTACTGGACAAAATGTGAAGTTTTCTGTATTTAACAATAGGTATGAACAATTAATTAATAAATAATGGAACGTAACATCAAATAAACAGATAACCGGTCTTGTCTTAATACATTCAAAATAGAAATTGACAAACTAATTCAAATAAAAATCAATCTTTTGCTAAGTCAATTGTTTCTGAATCATGTAGATCTAAGGTTAAAGATTTCCACTGTTGCAAGCGTCCAATGAATGGTTTGACCCAATCCTTTGTTGTGTCTGCTCTGTGTCTATTCCAGTAATAATTAACTGGGGGCAGTGAGAAACCTTTCTTCAAAACTATCTGCACAAAGTGGTCCCCTGTGAAGCATATGTTGAACACTGGTGCATTCTTGATAGGTGCAAGTTGATATGGGAAAAGTATATGACAATTTAGGAGACCGGCAAACCATCACAACCTTTTATTTATTTGCAACAAAATAATAACATTCAGGGATAGTCATCCAATTCTCCTGTGGGTTCCTATGTTGTTTCATCAAAGACTTCATAACATAGGTCACTTCGCTCATTCACTATATCATCACATTCAAGAAGGGCAACAATGCACAAAAACTCGCAGTTACCGTCACCTACCACATTCACTATATCATCAACAAAACGATGCACCACTTCCGGCATAGAACTTATGTATCTATTCTATGCATCTGACCGTATGATTTCAGGGGGTAGGGTTTAGGGAAAGGCCTTGAAATCTTTGAATTTGAGTTAGTGCCACAGTGGGACATGTAGATTGTGTGGGATTGGGACTTGTTGGTTTTGAGATTGGAACTTGAATGCTTGGAATTCAGTTAGTGTCGGAGTAGGAGTGACATTTGTAAGTTGGTTTTCCTTCTTTGGTAACGACGGAGTAGGAGTTTCAGTCAGTGTTTGACTTTGAGTGGGTAACTGAAATGTATTTAGGGTGGAACTTATATATACTCTGTCCTGGAGTTGAGGATTTTGATGCCGGTTAGGTCGTTTGAGAGACTGGGCAGCATTGGATGTGCTATCTTGCTATGATATTTTCTTTGTCTGACCTCCGTTCGTTGTCCAATAGGGATATGACAATCACCATCCCAAGAGTTCGCATAATAGAATGTACATATGCGAGCAATTTATCACAAGAAGCAAAGACTCGATCGGTTTGGAATGAACTCGAATGATCATCCACAACCATTAAACTAGCTTGGGAACCATTTTCAGCCATATTAGGACCTAAAAAAAAAATCAAAAACATAAGGTTAAAAACACAAATTCTGCATAATCTGTCACATTCTGTCAATAGGGTGGTTCAGCGCTAAAAAATCAAACCAGTTTGTACTTTAAGGTTCGAACCACACCCCTTTAACAGGTTCGACCGTTAACTATCGAACCAGTTCGGTGTTAAAGGTCCAAACTGAGCACGATTTCAGAACCCAGAATAGACAGCAAAAATGGCTAACCGTGTGAAAAAACACGAAAACGAAGAATGGATGAGCTACATACCATAATATACTTCACAAATGGAGCTCGATTTGAGAAAATGGGTGAGAAAAAGTGGGAGGGTGTGGAGTGAGGAGAGGTTGATGAAGAATGGGTGTTGGAGGAGAGGTTGAAGGAAGAAGAAGGGTAAGAAAGGGATTCAAAATAATTTTAGGGGTATTCTTGTCTTTTCATAGGTGGAGGTAGTGTGCATTGAGTAGGGGGAGGTGTGTAAGAAGCATGGGTCGAAATTAATCATAGGCCCAAGCAAACCAATACTGGACAGTAACAATGGAGGCTTTTAGAAGCACACTTTTCTTGACTTAAGCAAGCAACATGTCCACATAGACCAAGTCCAATGTTTGTTTTTCTTAACTTGCAGTTGAAAAACTTAAGCACACTTATAAGAAGTGAGCGTTAGAGTTGCTCTAATGGAGGATGTATTACCACAAAAAATAGGATGATATTCTTTCAATGACACTAAGACCAGGGGCGGATCTTTGTATGGGCTGGGTAGGGCCACGGCCCGCCCAAGAAGTTTCATATGAAATTATCATAGTACCCTTTTTTTTAGAAAAAAACAATTTCCAAATACATATACATTTATGTTTGCACAATACAAATAAAATATTTTACAGCGCAGTGGTTATGCCACTATATGTCCAGCTTTTGATCCCCCGTTCAACTCCTCGTTGGGTAATTTTGTATTTTTTTTCCACAAATAAAACTCAGAAATTTTTAAAAAAAACGCCTATTGAACTTAAAACCTATGTACCAAAAAAAAAAAAAACCTACGCATGCCGCACATCACAACTTAATTAATTACCAATAAACTAGACTCTTTTATTAGTCTGTGTGAAAATTAAATTTGCTTTTAAGTCATTTAAATTTTTTTATAAATAATTATTAATTTATTTTTGTCTATTTTAATTGTATTTTTCTTATACTTCACTATTGTTTTTACGCACGTGTAACCCTTCTCCCTCTCAACCTCTCTAACTATCCATGTTCCTCATCGTCGCTGGACTCTACCCCGTCTTTCGTCCATGTCTCTTTAATTGGCGGCCCACCCAGACTTTTTAGTCAAGATCCGCCACCGACTAAGACAAGATGTATTACCACCAATGCAAAATGTTTGAGGTGTATTAGTGTTCAGAGGAAATAGTAGGGTTGAAGAGTTTGTAAAATCCAATATAAAAGCAATCTGATGTACTTTAGAAAAGACAGGTGATTACTTGACAATCGCTCAGCTTGCACATCGTTGCATAATCTTGTATCAGTTCTGATTCTTCTGAAATTCACTTGTTGCTCCATGCATGGGCCAAGAACACAACTTTTATAGATATTTATTATTTATGTTATTTACTCGAGTATTTTTAGTAGCATGGAAATTGTGATACCTGCCTCTCTTGCTTTATCTAGCATTCGTTGCCCCCACCCACTGTTACATATACTTCTGTTCAGTTTATAAAATTGTTTATCAATTTCGGAGTCAGTACGTAACTTATCTCTTCGCTCAATACCTGTGTGGGATATGATGAGTGTGAGAGAATCTGTTGCTGTGTAGGCAGACAAAATACTAAATTAAAAATAGATAGGAAATCTCAAAAGGATATTTAGTCCAAATTCAAGAAACAAAATTACAATCAAATGAAAAGATACGGTAGATTCAACATGACACAATAGTTGTTGATAATTAAAGGTGTCGATTAACTATTCTCCATTGATCATTTCTCCTCCTTAACCGTTCTTGCAAATTGTTTGAGACCAATTGTCAAAGCGGATGTTGAGATCAACATCGCTTTCAGTAAGCTGAGACCCTGCATGCATGTAATCGGTTTAATTGTATGGCAATGTAATTAATATTGCAATAAAAACAACTCCTAAAATATCATGTAATGACTTACCTCCTTTGGACCGATTTTGATGACCATCTCCTCCAAATCATACAAAGGGACTTTTGATTTATTTAAATATGAGAGAGCAGATACAGAAGATATTGGAGTCACAACCAAGTCGTCTGTCACCATGTATAGTGATGGTCCTTTAACAAACTCACCAGAAATAGATGATTTTGAAATACAGAACTTCGGATCAGCAAATTCAAATGGTACAAACATTTCAAATTCTTTACGAGTAGGAAGCTTTTCCTTTGTAAAAAAGATACGAAAACTGCCAAAGTAATAAGTATGACAATAATACATAGGAAATTCTGCTTTGCCAATTGGTAATATCTGGTTGCTTAGCTCAAATTTCGGAAAACATTGAGGTTTAGATAGTTTGTCTTTGATTTCATGTAACTTTAAAAATATGTCGGGACTCAACTCATTCAAACTCTTGTATAGATTATCCATGCAGCTAACAGAAGATGATGCTTCAAGCATATGCAACACTCCTCCCAGAGGAAATGTGAGGAAACTGAAGAGTAAGTCTGCAAAATCCGACTCTCCTTGAGCAAACAAAATTTTTCCGGTTGATTTTCTCATTGTTATTTTCACAGATATCTGTCTACCCTCACTTAATGGTACCTCTCCAATCTCAAACTCAGATTGGTTTCCTGAGTAAAATTGTTTCTCCTTTAAGATTAAATCTGTCAAAGGGGACTTTGAAAGCATTGCAAGCACGAGAAGATCAACTACCTACACAAATTGAGAGAAAAAAAATAAGGATCAACCCCTTCAAAAAATTTAATCGTGTGATATCATCATTTTCAGTTATAAATTTAGTTACAATTAAACTGAGGAACTAAAATCACACAATTGCAATACCAAAAAACAGAATCGCACAGTCACTATACTTAGGATACAATAAATGAAGTTAAGCAAAAAAAAAAAAATCAATTGAAAGGTAAAGGATGGTTTATAAAAGTGGTAAAAGAATACCTCTATCTTGCTAATATGAACCATTCGTTCCTCAATAGCGTCAATGTTATGGACTTCGAACTTCTTAAGTAAATGTATACTTGTTTCGAAAGCATTAGGCATCACATGAAGATCATCACTAATGAGAAAAGAAGTCGTTTCTTTAACAAACCCGTTTTCTAAACTCAACAATTCTGGGGATACAACCTTTTCCATTACTTTCCCACAAACGCATTTTTGATTCCTAAAAGTGCTTAAAAGGCTCCCACTTTCCTTTCTATTACAATCCCAATCGCTACAAAAGAAGTAGTGCATGGGTGTGTCATCGATATTCAGCTTCATATCCTTGCAATAAGCTTCCATTGAGTTTCTGGGCTGAAGTAGCATCTCTTTGCAGGTTTGTGTCCATAGATATTCATCTTTAAGATCTGCCACACTTTGATAGAGTGAACTCAAGCTTCCAACATTCACCGATTGCATACTTGACTTGTTAGCCACAAGTCTTGCTATTGTTCCTAATGGCAATGTTAAAAAACTGATGAGAGCATCAACAAAATCCTTTCCAGCCTCAGCAAACACAACTTTGTTCTTTTCTTTGTCCACTATAACTCTAATCGAAACCTTGTCAACTTCTTCAGCTGATTGAGTTGCATTGGCAGCCATAGTAGCTAGCTAGGAATCGTAGAACAGTGCTGAATAGCAATCGATGCAACCGACGTTTTCTTTAAGAAAAGCTAGAAATAAAGAAAAAAGTTAATTAGTTCTGGTTTATTGTTTGTTTCTTTGACAGGAAAAAGAAGCTTATGATAGAAAAAGAAAAGAAGAAAAAGCATTTCCTTTTGCTGGCACAATAAAGCAAACCCACTAGGCACTACAAATAACACTTTGTCTTTTTTCTCATCAAGTTTAGTATATCCTCTTCTCCTTAACGACTATTTGTGCTAAGGCTAATGAGGAGGAAGTAAGCCAAGGGGTGCTAGTCGGTATTATTAATGAGGATGCCAGAAAATTGGTTCCATCTGTTTGCCTCTCGAGCGGGTCAAATGGTAATTCGAAGTTCCATGTTGTTACGCGTAATCCTCAAGGATCCAATGTATCTTTGTCTTACAGTTGTGATATGAATGGGGCAGCCATAGGGGATGTATCTGTAGGGGACTCAGGGATCCAAGTATGTAATGAGAGATATCTGATTGATCATGAGTTGTCTATTGCAAATAAATTGTGGAGCTTTGCAAAGGAGAATTTGGGTGTTACGAGAAAGAATAGGGATGAGGTATATGTGGGTGAAATCCAATCCTTGGAAGCCAGAGATCAGAATGTAAAGGGAAAGAAGGGGAAAAGTAAAGGTTCTCAATGAAGATTGCAATCTTAAATATAAGAGGGTAGGGGGTGTTGCAAAGAGGAAGCGCCTAAAAAATTGTTAATTAAGGAGAATATTGACATGTGTATGATTCAGGAAACAAAGCATAGTGACCTATCAAAAAGGAGGGTTGGTAGTATATGGAGGGATGGTGATTTTGATTGGTTGTGTAAAAATGCAAATGGTATGTCAGAAGGTTTGCTAAGTGTATGGAAGTCTGATATAATGGAGGTTATGTTTTCTTTCTCCGGTGATCATTTTGTTGGAATATGCGCCAAAATCCAAGGACATCTCTGCTATTTGGTGAATGTCTACTCAGCTTGTAACATGGCAGGGAAAAGGAGATTGTGGGACAATTTGAGATGTTTGAAAGATGATTTTGAGGTAGCTGACTGGTGTATCGCAGGGGATTTCAACGCAGTTATTTCTAGGGGAGAGAGAAGGGGGTGTTCCTCAAGTTTCAGTAACATAGAGGCGAGAGAATTTTTGTCCTTTATGGAGGATATGGAGGTTGTGGATGTGCCGGTATTGGGGAAGAAATTCACATGTTATGGCTCTGATGGGAGGGCTAGTAGGTTGGACAGATTTCTGTTGACTGAGGGGTTAATTACAAAGTGGAATGTCAGTGCTCAGTGGGTAGGTGATAGAGACATCTCTGACCATTGTCCGGTGTGGTTGGTTACTTCGGCCCTGAATTGGGGACCTAAGCCTTTCAAATTTAACAATTGTTGGCTTGAACATCAAGACTTCATGAAGTTCATCACAGAGTGTTGGAACTCATTTAAGGGAAGGCATCGTTTGTGTTGAAAGAAAAGTTGAAAATGTTGAAGGAGAAGCTAAAGGTATGGAACCGAGAGGTGTTCGGATTTAAAGACTTGCAGATTGAACACATAGTGCGGGATTTGAATGAAGTAGAACGGATTGCATCGGAAGGTGGGGGAGTTGATGATGATCAAAGAAATAAGTTGAATGAGGAGTTTTGGAAGGAACTCTATGCCAAGGAAAGCTTGCTTGCTCAGAAAGCGAGAGTCAAATGGTTATTGGAAGGAGACTCTAATAGTCGGTTTTTTCATGCGTGTATGAAAGGGAACCGGAGAAGAACCCAACTATTGAAACTAATGGTGGATGGGGTGTGGGTTGAGGAGGTGGGGGGAGTCAAAAGGGCGGTCAAGAATCATTTTGAGGAGAAATTTAAGGAAGAAGGATATAATAGACCAACACTTGACGGAGTAAACTTTACTAAGATTTCTGGAGTGGATAATGAGATGCTAATTGAAAAGATTACAGTGGAAGAAATAAAGGAAGTGGTATGGGAATGTGATGGCAATAAGAGCCCGGGGCCGGACGGTTACAACTTTAAGTTCATTAAGGAGTGTTGGGATATAATTGGGGCGGATATTGTGAGTTTCTTTGAAGAATTTCATAGGCGCGGAACTTTCCCTAAGGCGGTAGGTGCGTCCTTTCTTGCACTCATCCCCAAGACTAGCAATCCTCAAGGTCTTGGGGAATATAGGCCTATCTCTCTGATTGGCTGTTTGTACAAAATGCTTGCTAAGGTGTTAGCGGGAAGATTGAAAAAGGTCTTCAAAGGTGTCATCTCGGAGTGTCAAAGTGCTTTTCTCGTAGGAAGAAATATTTTAGACGGGGTGGTAGTGGTTAATGAGGTGATGGATATGGCAAAGAGAAAAAAGCAGAAGTGCGTGGTCATGAAAGCAGACTTCGAAAAGGTGTACGACTCTGTCAACTGGGCATATTTGGACTACATGTTGGAAAGACTCAGTTTTGGGTGTAAGTGGAGGAAATGGATGCGTACGTGTGTTTCATCTAACTCTATTTCAGTATTGGTCAACGGGAGTCCAACAGAAGAATTCACGGCACAGAAAGGTTTGAAACAAGGGGATCCACTTGCACCCTTTCTATTCTTGGTTGTGGCTGAAGGGTTGGCAGGTTTGGTAAGTACTAAAAAACCGCCGGAAAGCAAGGATAGCCGCCGGTACGCACAGAAATCCGCCGGTACGCATGAATCTGCCGGTACACACAAATCCGCCGGTAAGCGTAATAAAGCCGCCGGTAATCAATTTTTCCGCCGGTTTTCGATTTAGTCCGCCGGTTTTCCATTAATCCGCCGGTTTTCCATATGTTCGCGGTAAGCGCAACAATTCCGCCGATGATAAGTGCAATATACGCATTTCAAAAAAAAAAGAGCCGTTGGGTTTCTTCTTCATAAATTCGGATTTCTTCTCTCAACCTCTCTCACATTTTTCATTTCTTTCACTTTCTCTCAAATGTCTCTAAAAAATTCTTTGTTCTCTTTGAGAATTCTCTTGGTTCTCTCTACCAATTTCTTCTCTTAAGGTATGTTTCTTTGATAGTTTTAGTTAAAATTTTAATTGTTTTAAAATATTAGTTAGTTACTAATTCTGAGATTATTTGTTTTGTAATTAGTTGAGTTTTGGTGAAAGTTTGTTTGAGTTTGGGTGGAAGTTTGTTCGAGGCTATCTAAAATTAGCGGCAAGTCAGAGACTTCTCAGCAGTACCGGTTAGTGATTACTAGTATTTGATCTTGTAGTTAAAAAAAATATTATTTGATGTGATTAATTTGAAATTATTATTAGTTTAATTTTTATTTATAATTCGTGTATGGAAATTAGAATTAAAATTTCTATTACTATTATTTAGTGTCAAAAACATTATTTGAAAACTGTTATTTGAAATTTATTTTTAAAAATTTTCATAAAAATTAAAGTCACAACTATTTATGATTATTTTTTTAAAAAAAAGGAATTATTTAATGCTATTATAATATTATGATTAGATATTCGTTATTTTATTGTTATTATAATAGTAATAGTAATATTTTAGTTATTTAGTATAATATTTAAATTCGATATTTGTTATCTTTTATAATATTTAAATTAATATTACTATTATTTAGTCAAAAAAATTATTTAAAACTGTTATTTGAAATTTAAATTTAAAATTTGGCATAAAAATTAAATTAGATTTTCTTAAAAACAAAAATATTTTAGTTATTTTGTATAATATTTAGATTTAGAGTAGATATTTGATATTTTGTATAATATTTAGATAGATATTTCTTATTTAATTAAAAAAATTGTTTTATTTTGTATACTATTTAGATAAGATATTTGTTAATCATTTTTTTTATTATTTGTTATTTAAAAATTATATTTGGAGTTAATTATTTAGTAACACATTGATATATAGTTATTTTTTTCAACAACATTAATAGAGTTATTAAATATTATGTGATAGTAAATATTATTTAATGTAATAAATATTATGTGATAGTAAATATTATTTTGTATAATATTTAGATTAGTTATTTGTTAATATTTGTTTCATTTATTGTTTATTATTTAGTATGCGTTAATAAAATTAGAGGTAATGGATTTGTAACACATTAATATTATTATTATATAGTAACGAATGTAATTTGATTTAGTGAATTGAAATAATTAGGGTCATATAGTAAAATATAATAGTTGATAGTTTATTTAAATTTTTGTTAGTCTATAAAGATAATAGTAGCTAAAATATAAAAATGAAAATGTCTATTGTTCTGATAGACATATATGTTGTAATAAATTTATTTAGGACATCCACAAAAAATGGATCGTAGTTGGATGTATGATCGATTATATCCTGGAAGAGCGGGGTTGAAACGACGTTTTGTTGAAGGAGTTGAAGAGTTTGTTCTTTTAGCTAAGCGTCAAAAAGAATTTGAGCAACAAGGTGGAATTAGATGTCCTTGTTCGAAATGTATCTTTCGAGCTATAAAAAATGAAGGTGACATTCGACTTCATTTGTACAACAATGGATTTAAGCCAAATTATTGGATATGGACTCGTCATGGCGAGGTAAAGAAACTGGAGTTTTTCGTGTTAATATAATTAATGTTCCTCCGGTTGATATTGTTCCTGTCCAAGAAGTAGAAGGTGGCACTTCAAGTCCAGTCGTAGAAGCTGTTGGCTCATCGACTATGGGAAATCAGCCGTTTGATGTTGTTCAGGGGATGATACGTGATGCTATCGGTGTAAATTTGGATTTTGAGGAACCACAATATGATGTCAAGAAGTTCGAATGAAGAAGCTCAGAGGTTTTATATGTTTTTGAGTGAGACAAATCAACCATTATTTGAAGGATCTAACGAATCTAAATTATCAATGTGTGTTCGGTTGTTGGGTCTCAAGTCTCAATTTAATGTTTTGAATTGTGCATGGAATATATATATGACAAAAATGATGTTGGATGCAACCCCGTTAGAGGACTTTTGCCGCAGAGTTATTATGATGCTAAAAAACCGGTGTCAAAGCTTGGCTCAAAATCTAAGAGAATTGATTGTTGTGTGTCTAGTTGCATGCTATATTATAGCAATGAGTTTGGGATAAATGATGGAGAGTTGTCGTAATGCAAGTTGTGTGGAGAGCCATGCTATCGTACACAGAGAGTGGACGAGCAGAGGCAAACCAGCTTCCACGGAAAGCAATGTTCTATCCGCCTCTTATACCAAGGCTACAGAGGATGTTTACTTCAAAGGAGATCGCGGGTAAAATGTCATGGCACCATGAAAATAGAAACAACTCGTGAATTACGCCACCCATCCGATGGTGAAGCTTGGAAGCATTTCGATCGTGTTCATCCAGATTTTGCTAGTGATCCACGCAATGTTCGGCTTGGTTTATGCTCGATGGTTTCACACCCTATATTCAAGCATCGACATCACCGTATTCTTGTTGGCGCGCTTATTGTTACCCCGCACAACCTTCCTCCGTAAATGTGTATGTCTAAACCATACATGTTCTTAAATGCCATTATTCCAGACCACACAATCCAACGGTGGTATTGACATATATTTGCAACCTTTGATCGATGACCTAAAAAGGTTGTGGCATGGTGTTTTAACTTATGATGCAGCACGCAAACAAAATTTTGTCATGAGGGCGGCTTTGATGTGGACCATCAATGACTTCCCTGCCTATGGAATGTCGTCAGGAAGGGGGATGTAACACCCCCTTCTACATACACTACTATCTAATTAATTTAAAAATCAGAGTTTCAGAAAAATTCAGTGCGACCACACGAGGGTGCCACATTTAAACAAAACACACTCAATAACTGCATAATAATTAATTAAAATAAACTCCAAGTACGAGATACATAGCACCATAGTAGATATGAGGTAAACACCATTGCAGCGGAAATATAACAAAACTTAAAGTATGAAAATACAAAACCAAATGGAAGTTCAAAGCATAAAATGAAACGACAAGTACGAAAATGACCCCCCGGTGCTACGTATTTGAGCTGACTCAACCACACTAGAAGAAGGTACCAAATCACCTTCAATCGCTGTCACCTGCACGTTGCCGACATGAGAAGCAACATAAAGCAGTAGGGTGAGTCTCTTTACATAAGTAATAACAAATAAAACAAGCAACACAATAGAGCAGGCAACTAACACACCAAAATACAATCTTATTCAATCCACCATTAATTTATAATCACCAAAGAAATCACCAGATGCATGTAAGTGTATGAGATGCAGCCCAAAACTCCACGGGCATATGCATGTGGATCCATCACCAAAATAGCCTTGAGGGCATTCACCAAAATATTTAATGAGGCCGAAGCCTATTCACCAAAGTATGCATATGATTATGCGACACCATGACTATGCACCATAACACCAAAATATGCATTAGTATGCTCATCAATAGTTTATTTACTCACCTAACACCAAGAAAGGTCATAGACCCCAATCGCCAATATTCATTCACCATTTATTACACATCACCATAAGAACAGCCCCACAAGGATTAAAAACAACACCAAAAGGACTAAAGAACACCAAGGACTAAATCCAACACCAAGGACTAATACCACACCGAAGACTAAAGACCACACCTAGGGGTGGACCGAACAAGACTTCTAGGGACTAAAACAAAGACCATCGACTAAAAACAACACCTAGGGACTAAAACAACACCTGTGGACTAGAACAACACTCTAGACAGCGCAAAGACATCGCTGCGCCATGGGTCGCCAAACAGCGCCTCTTCACTAGACACAGCGCAGACATCGTTGCGCTTGGCCGCCAAATTGGCGCCCATCACTTAGACATAGGCGCACAATGTTGCGCCTTAGGCTGCCAAATTGGCGCCCATCACCTAGCACAAGCGCACAATGTTGCGCCATGGGCGCACCAATCCGCGCCCTTGCATCGCATACACACAACAACACCTAGTAACAACAGGCGGCCCAATTGGCGCGCCCGCACCGAGACATCAAGACAAACAAAGAACACAGTGGCGCCCAAATTGCGCGCTCAGACTTAGACACCAAAGACACACACAGCACTTGGGCAGCCAAATGGCGCCCTGCACCTAAACACCAGTACACACAGTGCACTTGGGCAGCCAAAATGGCGCCCTGCACCTAAACACCAAAGACACACACGGTGCTCTTGGCAGCAAAATGGCGCCCGCACTAGAACACCAAAGACACACAAGGCACTTGGGCACCAAAATGGCGCTCGCACTAGAACCTCAGAATACAAAGTGCATTTGGGCAACAAATGGCGCTCAGACCGAACACTGCAACACAGGGGCACTTGGCAGCGGCAAATGGCGCGCTTTATGCGCAACATGATGACACACACACACAAAGACAGCGCACGGGTCGCGCACACTTGGCGCCGCCTGCGTGCAACACGCACACACGCAACACCCACACCAGCGCACCAGGCACGCCGGTCGGCGCCGCGCTGCGACACACACCAACGCACACACACAGCGACACAGCGCAAGCAGGCGTGTAATTTGGCGCCCTGCACTGCGCTTATACCCCACGCAAAGAACACCCAACGCACACAGGCGCACAATTCCAGCCAATTTGGCGCCCCCCCTTTCCCACAGCATAAACCGATAGCTACACCATACATAACACCATCAAAACACCTTCATTCAAGCCAATTAACAAACACCTAACAATCACCATAATTTTTCCTATTTGATTTTCATAGAATCAATACAATAACACCTTGACACCAATTAGAATAAAATCACAATTCAATTTCACATGTTAATCACCCAAACAACATATTCAGTCGTGCAACAACACCAATCAATCAAACACATCATAAATCAATTTAAGCAATCTCTCCTAACACCTAACTCCTATGGATGCTAGTCATATGAGTTATTACGCATGAAAGAGAGCCCCCTTACCTTGGCCTTAAGAATTGATTGGAGATGAAACCCTTCTACAAGGACACCAAGAAAACGCAGCAACTATGGCTTCTCTCCCTCTCCTCTTCCTTGCGTTTTCCTTTCCCTTCTTTTCTCCTCTCTCCCACGGCGCTACTTCTCTCTTTTCTTCTCCTTCTCTTCTCTTTCTTCTAAATGAATGAGACAACTAAACCTAAGCTTTATAGATTTTGGGTTCATGTGGCTTGGGCCCTTTTTACACCTCCTTCATTTACTAACACCACCTTTTCCTACCACCTACTTAATTTCTAGACATCGCCCCATGATTTAATTGAAACACCATATTATTATTTTAATATAACTATACTAATAAAATACCTAAATATCTCAATTAAATAAATGGTTAGAGTATTTGGGGCGTTACAGGGGACACATGGTAAGATGGCGTGTCCGATTTGCATGGTTGACACAAGAGCTTTTACTCTTAAATATGGAGGAAAAACATCATGGTTTGACTCACACTGTAGGTTTTTACCTAGCGATCATCCATTTAGAAGGTCGAAATATGCATTCATCAAGGGAAGTATTGAAACAGTGAACCTCCCGTAGTCGATACCGTAAGAAGTTTGGAGCAAGTTGTCAATGATATCCTCCAAAGAGAAGTCGTTGCAGTGTTGTTTCTCGTCCAGATGGTTATGGAGTATGGCATAATTGGACAAAAAAGAGTATTTTTTGGGAACTTCCATATTGGAAAGATAATCTACTAAGACACAATCTGGATGTCATGCACATTGAAAAGAATTTCTTTGATAACATATTTAACACTGTTATGAATGTGAAAGGTAAAACAAAAGACAATGAGAAGGCTAGGAAGGACGTGGATCATTACTGCAGACGAAAGGATTTGTCGTTGGTTGAGCAAGGTACTAGGACGTTGAAACCCAAAGCCAATTATACTTTATCTACCGAACAAGCGAAAGAAGTTTATCGGTGGATAAAACAATTGAAAATGCCAAACGGTTATTCTTCCAATTTAGCAAGATGTGCAGATGTGGATAATGGGAGGTTGCATGGGATGAAGAGCCATGATTGTCATGTATTCATGGAGTGCTTACTTCCTATCGCTTTTAGTTCGTTGCCAACACATGTTTTGAATCCGCTCATTGAAATAAGTCAATACTTTAAGAATTTGTGTTCTGCAACGCTTAAAGCGGATGATCTGACAAAAATGGAACAAGACATCCTGTAACACCCCCTTTTTCTAATTATAGTTAAACACGCAATTATCAGAGTCACCACGAGGGCGCTACATTTTTCACCACATAAAAACTCCAATTGATTTAAAATAAATCCTCAAAAATGTAAATAATGAATCTCTAAGTAGCGGATTCATAAACTCATTTAACATCTCCAAAAAGAAATAAACATTAAGCCAAAACTCCAAAAATAACAGAATGGTTCGAAAATGGTAACTAAAACCCTCCCCTTACTACGATCGAGCCGACTCGACCCACTAGGAAAGAAAGGGCTAGATCACATTCACTCGCCGTCACCTGCACGTTGCCGACATAAGAAGCAACATAAAAGCAGTAGGGTGAGTTTCATTTCATAAGTAATAACACACAAGATCAACAACATATAGATCAGACAGCTAACAACACCAATACACAACAAAAACAGCACACTGTTACTTTATATCAATCACAGGCAGCAACGAAAGTATATGCAATGCATGCAATGCAACCCAACTCCTAGTGGCATATGCATGTGGATCCATCAACACCAATATCTTGCCTTGGAGGCACTCACCAAATAAGGCCAAGCCTTCTGCTCACCAATAAATTATAATAAGGCTGAAGCCTCTGCTCACCAAAAAATTATAATAAGGCCGAAGCCTTCTGCTCACCAAAATATGCACATGATCATGAGACTCAAGGACCATGCACACACTAAAACACCATAACTACGATTATCACACTCACCAATATTGATTCAGCTCACCAGTAATTATTCAGCTCACCAATAAAAATTCAAATTTCACCAATATTTAACAAATATTCAAACTCACCAATAAATGTTCAAATTTCATCAATAAATATTCACCACCATAGACACATCTCAATTTAATCACTCTAAGGATAGCGCACCCACCACATCAATCACAATTAATTGCGCGACTACTTTCTCACTGAAGGACTAACTCAACGCCCATAGGGACCAGACAACACATAAAATCGGACAGCAACTTAAAAACAAGCAAGAATAAAGACCTTTTAAAATACAAAGAATAACGCTTAAAAGAAAATAGGGAAACAACACCTCTCAATTAAGAAAACAGCAACTTGGAAAGTAGGAAAACAACAACTTTTAAATATGAGGAAATAGCACCTTTAGATTTGAAAAACAACACACTTAAATTTAAGAAAACAACACACTTAAATTTAAGAAAACATCACTTTTATTTAAGCAAACAACCCCTTGAATTTGAGAACACAACACTTTATTTGTGGAAAAACAGCAACTTTAAATTTTAGAAACAACACCTTTTTACACATAAAACAAAGAACATTTATCCTTTAAAAAAACAACAACACAACGTTTTTTTAATAAAGAATAAATGCATGTTTTTAAAAAGAACAAAGAATAGCTTATTTGACAAGAATAACAACAACATTAATTAGACAAGAATAACAACCTTAGCTTTATAAAAAACAGAACATATTCTTTCTAAAAACAGCAACATATTCTTTATAAAAACAACAACATATTCTTTATAAAAACAGCAACACTTAATTAACTAAAATAGCAACTTTGATTTCTTTTGAAAAACACAACACAAATCTCGATTTACACCTAGGTACACGCCATTCAACATCTCACCAATAATACCTAGTGCATACCTCAATCACTTAATTTCATCTCCAAGATAATTATGCGACATCACAACCCTCACCAATTTCTCATGTTCTCACTCTCAATTTCATTGAGTCAATTCTACAAACACTCAACATGCATATTAGTTATTATACTCACCTTTACATCGATTAACATAGAATCACTCAATTGAATTCAATATAACATGTGTAGTATGAGAACCACATCTCAATTCAAACAATAACACCGCCATTAAATTCACGATATAACGATTCAATTTACAATTCATCCCTAGAACCTAACTACTATCATTGCTAATCCAATAGGTTATTAAGTAAGAAAGGAGAGCCCCCTAACCTTTAGAGATTGAAGAACACACAAAGCTTCAAGCAACTCCCCAAGACACCAACAATCCCTAGCTTTTTCCCTTGTGAGCTTCACACAATCCTTCCCTCTTCTTTCTCTCCTTCGCGCCGCGGTCTCACACTCTCACTTTTTCGCTAATTTTTGGTTCCTTTGCACAAGTGAGGGTTTCCTAAGACCCTAAGGGTTTTTATCAACTAAATTGGGCTACTTAACAATGATGGGCCCAAATCACACCCTCCTAGTTACTTTGAACATCCCCTGAAACAAACGAAATTCTAATTAATTATTTTACTTAATTAAATATTGTAAGTTTTATTTACATTCCCTTAATTGCTTCCACTACTCCCTAACATAATTAACACACCACTCCCTTATTTACTAACCACCACCTCTTAGTTAAATTAATTACTCTATTATTATTTTAATACAACCAACCACTATAGCACCTAATTAAATTAATTAAATAAATACTTGAATTATTTTGGGGCGTTACAACTCTCCCCCACTTAGAATATTTTCGTCCTCGAAAATTTAACTAATAGGAACATGGTTATGCTCTAATCAGTTCATACCCAAGATTACAATTACCCCACCCAACGGCAAACAAAAATTCATAACAAAGTCTCTGTCGAAGATCGACAAGGGGCACAGAGAAGAACACACTGTGCAATACAAGATCAATCATAGCAGCATAACACAAGACCTAGACGCTCACAACATTCGACAAGAATGGCATCGAGATTGACAATAGATTCTAGCTGAGTACCCTTAACGAAACACGTACCTCTAAAACGACCATCATTCTTCAGCAGACTCAGTACCCGCCAAGGTAAACACCTTCGCACTAGACCTCTCCTTCTTTGGCTTGGAGCAATTGGTACTAATATGCCCCACCTCTCCGCAGTTGTAGCAAACAACCTCTTTCTTCTCACACTTAGCAGCTATGTGACCTTCCTTGCCGCACTTAAAACACTTGTTAACCGGGCAATCAAAACTTTTATGTCCGGGTTTCCCACACTTATAGCACACAATATTCACAGGGGCATCTCCCCCACTTGGCCTCTTGCCTGAATCATCAGCTTTCCATTTGCCCTTACCACCATAAACATCATAGGGCTTCTCACGATACTGAGAACCCCTCTTCTCCTTCATAATCTTGTAAGAGGCGTTACTATCCTCTTCAAAGATTCTGCAGCTATCCACTAAATCAGCAAACACCCGAATCTTTTGGTAACCAATCGCCTTCTTGATGTCATGCCTCTGACCATTCTCAAACTTGATACATTTCGAAATTTCAGAGTTAGCATCATTATTATAATAAGGGTAGAACTTAGCCAATTCCACAAACTTCGCCGCATACTCAGCCACAGACTTGTTTCCCTGCCTCAATTCCAGAAATTCAATCTCCTTCTTTCCTCTCACATCCTCTGGGAAATACTTCCTCGTGAACTCTCTTGAAAACATCCCATGTGATCTCTTCACGAGCATTCTCCAACCTCTGCAGAACCTCCACCACCAATCATCTCGGCTTCTTCAACTAATCGATGAGTACCAAACCTCACCTTCTCGAGCAGCGTGCAATCCATAACCGGAAAATTCTCTCAATCTCCTTCAACCATGCCAGAGCTCCATCAGATCATATCGACTTGAAAGTGGGTGGATTCTCCCTTTGGAACGTGGCCAAATTGCGAAAGCACCAAAGATCAAGAAGAACTCGCCGATTCCCCACAGTACTGGGCCATTGCTTTCCAGAGCAAAGCAAAGAAAAGAGCAAAGATCATTTCGTCCCAAACCATCTTAACTAATCACCAAACAAAGTCCTAGTCGTAACGAGTAACAAGACTCGAGAATTATAAAACTAAAGACTCCACAAGTTGGCCGGATGCATCGAATCGCTCGATACCACTAATGTAACACCCCTTTTTCTAATTATAGTTAAACACGCAATTATCGTGAGTCACAACGAGGCGCTACATTTTTCACCACATAAAAACTCCAATTGATTTAAAATAAATCCTCAAAATGTAAATAATGAATCTCTAAGCAAAGTGGATTCATAAACTCATTTAACATCTCCAAAAAGAAATAAACATTAAGCCAAAACTCCAAAAATAATAAGCTTATGGTTCAAAACGGTAACTAAAACCCTCCTGGTGCTACGATCGAGCCGACTCGACCCACTAGGAAACAAAGTGCTAGATCACCTTCACTGGCCACACCGCACGCTGTCGACATAAGAAGCAACATAAAAGCAGTAGGGTGAGTCTCATTTCATAAGTAATAACACACAAGATCAACAACATATAGATCAGGCAGCTAACAACACCAATACATAGCAAAAATAGCACACCATTACTTTATATCAATCACAAAAAGAACGAAAGTATATGCAATGCATGCAATGCAACCCAACTCCTAGTGGCATATGCATGTGGATCCATCAACACCAATATCTTGCCTTGAGGCACTCACCAAATAAGGCCAAGCCTTCTAATCACCAAAAAATTATAATAAGGCCGAAGCCTTCTGCTCACCAAAATATGCACATGATCATGAGACTCAAGGACCATGCACCATACACACTAAAACACCATAACTACGATTATCACACTCACCAATATTGATTCAAATTTCACCAAGAATTATTCAAATTTCACCAATAAAAATTCACTCACCAATATTTAACAAATATTCAAATTTCACCAATAAATGTTCAAATTTCATCAATAAATATTCACCACCATAGACACATCTCAATTTAATCACTCTAAGGATAGCGCACCCACCACATCAATCACAATTAATTGTGCGACTACTTTGTCATCAAGGACTAACTCAACGCCCATAGGGACCGCATAAACACATAAAATCTGACAAAGAACTTAAAAACAAGCAAAGAATAAAGACCTTTTAAAATACAAAGAATAAAGGCTTAAAACAAAATAGGAAACAACACCTCTCAATTAAGAAAACAAAGAACTTGGAAAGTAGGAAAACAACAACTTTTAAATATGAGGAAATAGCACATTTAGATTTGAAAAACAGCACACTTAAAAAAATCGACATAGGACTTTTAAATTAGTTTCGATCAAAAATCGATATAGATATAGCTAAATCAAATTCGGATAAAGTACTTTTCTTTCTTCACTCAATCAATGTTTAAGATATGACAAGTGCGATAAATTGTTGTTGTGTGTAGACAGTCTTTTGAAGAAAGATTTAAACATTGAATTAAAAATTCAAGAAACCACCATTCATGGAAAGAATGAGAAAGGATATATAGTCTAAATTAAAAACACAAAATTAAAATGAAAATTAAAAGAAACAGCTGATTCAACAAAGTTTAGGTGAAACATGACAAAATAGTGTTGATGAAAAGTGTCCATCAACTTCAAGTGTTCTCCATCTATATAATTGCTCATTTCTCATCTCTGTAATAGTTCTTGCAAATTGTTTGAGACCAATTGTCAAAGAAGATGTTGAGATCAAGTGAAGCTTTAAGTAAGTCGATGCCCCGCATGCAATCAATTAATTCAGTGTAATTATGAGGCAATGCAAATAATATTATAGCACTAAAACAGTAACGCATAAAATCTCTCAAAACACAAGGACTTACCTCATTCTTACCAATTTTGATGACCCTCACCTCCAAATCAAACAGAGGGACTTTCAATTTATTAAGATATGAAAGAGTCGACATGATGATATTGGACTCACAAGTCACAACCAAGTCATCCTGTTACCATGTACTCGCAATAGTCCTTTGACAAACTCTCCGAATTTGATGATTTTGAATTACACAACTTGGGGATCAGAGAATTTAAACTAAGACAAACATTTCAAGCTCCTTATGATTAGGAAGCTTGTCTTTTGTAAATTTGATAAACTCACAATTATTATAGTAGGAACTATGACAATAACCCACATGTAATTCTGCTACTCCAATTGGCAATATTTGGTTTTTGAGCTCAAATTTTGGGAAACATTGAGGCTTAGTTAGTTTGTCTTTGAGTTCTTGAGACTCTAAGAATATGTCTGGATTCAACTCATTCAAACTCTGGTATAGATTATCAACACATAATAGAAGATGATGCTTCAAGCATATGCAACACTCCTCCTAAAGGAAAGGTCAGGAAACTAAAGAGTAAGTCGGCAAAGTCTTGATCTCCTTCAGCAAACAAAATTTCTCCAGTTGATTTTCTCATTGTTATTTTCACAGATATCTGTCTGCCCTCACATGATGGTACCTCTTCAATCTCAAACTCAGATTGGTTCCTTGAGTTAAATTGTTTCTCCTTTAAGATTAAATATGTCAATGGGGTCTTTGAAAGCATTGCGAGCAATAAAAGATCAACTACCTAAAATCAATTATAGAAAAAAAATCAGGATTAGCCCCTTCAAATATTTCAAGCCATACATGTTATGTCATAATTCTAAGATACCAAAAATACATAGTCTCAATAAAAAAGCAGAATCGCGCTATTAGGATCAGTTACAATGCGACATTCTTGATTCATGAAAGCGCTTAAAAGACCCCCCCCACTTTCCTTTCTATTACAATGCCAGTTGCTACAAGTAGAAATCTTTGCATCGGTGTGTCGCCCACGCCGTTTCATCTTTCCGCAATAAGCTTCCATCGGGTTCCTCCTACTGAAGTAGCATCTCCTTGCAGTGCTCAGGAGCATAGATATTCATCTTTAAGATCTCGCAACACTGACAGAGTGAACTCAAACTTCCAACATTCACCGATTGCATACTTGACTTGTTAGCCACAAGTCTTGCTATTGTTCCTAATGGCAATGTTAAGAAACTGAAGAGAGCATCAACAAAATCCTTCACTGCCTCAGCAAACACAACTTTGTTGTTCTTCTTGTCCACCATAACTCTAATTGGGACCTTGTCAACTTGTTCAGCTGATTGAGTTGCACTGGCAGCCATAGTAGCTACCTAGCAATCGTAGAGCTGAAACGAGATACAGATCAATTATGATAATTTATACTACAACTTTGCCAAAATATACTGCACTTTTAAACTAGCAATAAAGAAAAATGTTAATTACTGCAACATCTTCTAGTTTCTAGACGACTTTTTTTTTTTGAGATTAAACGGGGCGCAAGACCCAAAAGAAACAACTACACAAGAATCATTCTAGGAGTAGAGACTCCTATTACATCACAAGCAACAAAGGTTTCAACACAAGCTGGAGGAGAGCTAAAGGAATGAAGTTCCTCTCCTAAAGTGCAACTTAAATTAGCCAAACCATCTGCGACCTTGTTTGCTTCATGGTAGACATGAATTATACGCGGAGAGGTAAACGAGCCAAGAAGGCGCCTGATCCTAGTAACCAAAAAACGCCCCACAATAAGACCAGCTGAATTATGCCTCAAAATATTAACGATAGTCTGTGAGTCCAACTGAATCTCGACCATACTAAACGCCAAGGTTGCAGCAAGCGTGAGACCTTCAAGCAACCCCCACAACTCGGCCAAGTACCCGATTCCACTTGTAAGCGCTTGGAGAAACCGCCCAACCAACGACCACTAGCATCTCTAATAACTCCACCGCACCCAGAAAATCCACTATCTTCTTTCCAAGTTCCATCAGTGTTCAATTGCCAAGCCACTTCAATTTGTTGCTTACAACTTCCTGACACACCCTCCAAGCCTACCTTCCCATGCTCATAGCTCCTAGCAAAATTGAGAACAAACTTTGCAGGATCCGAAGGTCTGATGAAATGAGCATCATGCTCATTTCTGTTACGCCAAGTCCACAAAAAATAGCAACCAATTGCCCAAACATTGCACCATTCCAAGTTCTGCTCAATACTAGACCTGTGAGAAACATTGAGCTCCAACCAATCAAAGATGTCCACACCATAGAAAGTAGGCCGTAACGCCACCGGAATAAGGAGATTCCTCAAATGAGAAGCAAGCGGGCAATCACGTAACACATGCGAGAAGGATTCAGTGGTGTTGCAATTATGACACAAGATATTCCCCTAACTCCGGTCACCGCAGATTCTTTAGTAGCAAGCTTTCCCTACATGAGTTGCCAAACAAAGCAACGGACTCTCTCCGGAGCTTGTAACTTCCACACTTTCCTCCAAACAACGTCATGCAACTCGGAATTCACACTCCTTAGCCGAGCGTACGCAGTGGAGACACGACCACCGAGCTAGTGCCCGCCCAAAGAGCGCTCGGCCCATGTCATCGGCCGTGGAGCCGAAAGCGCCGTGATACGCGAGACAAAATTTTTCTAAGCAAAGACATCGCAAGCAGAAACTAACATTCCAAGAACCATCATTATTTGCAATGGTGCTTACCTTCCAACTCAAGTCGTAGAAGGAATCAAGGAGCCACATCTATTAATCTTGTATGGCTATCTACCCACCTATCTCTCCAAAGGTCAATTCTTGAGCCATTATCCAAAGCCCAAGCCTCATTATTTTGGCTGAAAGTCCAAAGACGCCCTCATACCTTTCCAGAGAGTGGAATCTGTAGCCTTAACAACAAAGGTGCCAGACGCAAGTCGCCTCTCTAGCATACTTCCCTTGTAGAACTTGGAAGCATAACTTATCACTACCTTTCCTTAAATCCTGTGCTAATTTAGTTAAGTGCTTGATTCATAACCTTTAAATCACGGATTCCTGCACCACCACAATCTCTAGGTAAGAGTAATGTATCCCACAATTGATGAGATGCATCCTTCGCTTGTCGTCTCAGATCACCCCAAATAAAACTACGCTGGAGTCATTGAATCTCGCTTTAAGCAACTCTTCGAATAGGAGTTGTCATCATCGTGATACACCGAATAGCTTGAATGACAGATTTCAAAATAAGTGACTCTCCCGCCAAAGATAAGTGCTTTGCCTTCCAAATTAAAGCCTATTATGAACTTTGTCAATAAGATAGTTGAGATCCCGCATCCCTGACATTTACTGCAGCAGGCACGCCAAGGTACTTCCCCATAGAAGCCGTAGGTTTGAAACCAGAGATACGCGCCAAACTAGCTTTAGTAGTAGCTTTCACATTCCTGGAGAAAAAAATAGAGGTCTTCTCCTTGCTCACCATTTGACCAGACATGTCACAAAAGGTATTCAGAGCATGCATGACACTCGCCATATTATTTTATGTTGCCTTGGCAAACAAGAGCAGATCATCGGCAAACATTAGATGAGAAACATGGCCTGCAACCATGGCCTAAATCTAGTTATTTAGTAGGATTATATATATATATATAGGTATAAAAGAATTAAACAAGAGGGAGGGGCAGCAGCCATGGCCTGCCCTGTGGTAGAGCCGTCCCTGCTCCCTATTCACTCTTATTATTATATTCTTACCATATGCACCCCTTCTCTTAGTTGTGGCTATGATCCGTACTGGCTGGGAGCCTCACATATCATGAGATTAGTCTTAATTGAAATATCAAGGAAACACTGCACGACTTACGTGCGGCAAACAAAGGCAAACAAAGGTGTCAAGCGCGCACAAGACAAACAATTAAAACTATCATATCATAATAGAGAGGACCATAGCACATATCAATAGTCAGATGTGTTCTAATACACAAGATCCTCATTTCTGAGGCGAGTGTAGATCATACTTGCATCTCTATAAAGGAATCAATGATATGAACATAATAACTAGAGCTTTTGGAAAGAAGAGGGAAATTTCTTAGAAGCGCATATTTACTAAAACACTGGGTTTTATTGGTTTTCGTTGTGTCGAATATTATACATAACTTCTCTTTTTATAGTCAAGGAAATGCACTAGAGGACGAAATACATTCACATGCCATTTTTATGACTTTTTTGGCACGTTGTGCAATTATGCACATCACGACACCATAACACACCATCACAATCCACTAAAATATTAACCGAAAGCCATGAAAATCCTACAAAATCCTAAAAGTCATCAAATTCGTGCAAAAGCTTTAAAAATCTGTGATTTTTTTTTCACCTAAAAGAGTATTTTAAAATCCTAAACCAATATCCATCCCTTAGTAAACAAATTTAATTTCATAATCATTTTCATATTGAGTAACACCGCATCGACTTTACGCAAGGCGGCAAGGAAACTAGTTTAGTTAGAAATTTAAAAGCATAGTAGAGAGCTTCAAAAAAGGACACAAGATCGCCCTATTCCCGCACTCTCACCTTGCAAATTATGGCAATGAAAGATTCAAAAGGTTAAGAATCAAGTGAACCATGATCAACGCCGTGGCCAACCCAACTATATAGTAGACCCAAGCCCTCGCTTTTAGGCCTCAACAAAAATAATTTTTTAAAGGGTTTTTTGGACCCCCCACCCTCTCCCCTTAAACCCCACCCACACCGAAATCCCCAAAATTCCCTTTGTTTTCTATTTTTTTTTAAAAAGGCTCATCGATATATGTCATTTGGAACATATATACGATGTGTAATTTTAAGACATCGATATATGCCCAAGAAGTATATACGGAATGGATCGATGGAGGTCTTCACCGTCCGCCGTGGATGTCAACACCGAGGATGACCTCCGGCTGCATGATGTCCACCATATTATCTTTAAATGGAAGAGTTACATTCATCTCAGACACGCCAAAACCGTATGACCGCCACGAGATCCTTCGCCGATTAACTCCACCACCAAGAGTTTCTATTGTATTTTATTTTTATCCGCCTATTTTTATTCAAGTTGTTTATGTTTTATCGCTTGTGTAACTTTGTTTTATCGAATCAATGAAATCAAAAATTCATGGAAACTCAGAAATAAATAAAACATCCAAAAAAGTTAATAATAAAGTGCCAATATAATATCAAATACATCAAAACAAATAAAAATCCCTAACGGCGCCCCTCGCCCCGCCCCGCTGCCTAAGCTCCCCACCACGCCATCCGGCTACGCCATCCCCACCACCTATGGAGTGTCCGACACGCCGGATCGCCATGCGCGATGTCGCCATCACGAATCCCCTTTCTACAAGCGCCACAACCTCCCTAATCCATTCAAGATCGTCAGAGCGTAGCTCTGGGAGGGTGTCCGTGCTCGAGCTCTAGGTGATGGTGGAGCCTGCAATAGTCTCGGGGGATAGAAGCCCGAACGCACTCACTCTAAGTAGTTACGCATACCCGATCCGCCCCGAGCAACCCGAGTAAGGCGCGATGATGTCCTCCACAGATGCCATGAAGTTGGTGATTCAAAGACACAACAAGATGATGGACGACCACCGGAGCAGGTCACGCGGGATGATCTCGAGTGTACCCAAATCAAGCGCAGTGTAACGCCCCAAATATAATTCAATTATTTATTTAGTGGGTTCTTTAAGGCTTACAACATTTGGTTAAGTCAAAGGATTAATTGGAGTTTTAGGGTATTTAGGAGGTATTTGATTTTAAAAGGGGAGTGGTAATTTAATTAAAAGAGGAGTAAAGCAAGTGATGGAGGGAGTGTAATTAGAGGCCCATGAGAGTTAGGCCATGATCCATGAATTTAGCCCAATTTCATGCCTTAAAGGGAAGTGTCGGCGGGGAGCCATTCATTCCAACCAAAATCTTAGAAAAGTCAAAGGGAAAGTAAGAGAGAGAAGTTGGTAGGTGAGATCACTTTCTGCAGAGAAGTTAAGGAGAACGTCTGGCGTGGGAGGAGCTCTAATCAAGAGAGAAGAGTTGCTGTGGGTGTTAACCGGAGGGTTTCAAAGTGAAGAGAGTGTGTTCTACTCAACCGATAGAGTTATGCCGAGCAGAGCAGTGTGAGATAGCCTTAGGGAGAGAAGAAGAGAGCTTGTTGTTGTGGTTATTGGAGAGTGAAGCGGTTCTCATCTTCTCAAGTTACTAAGGTAAGTGGGGCTCTCTATTCATTTATAGTTCTCAGTATGTATGATAGACTTTGTGTGTGAGCAAGCATGTGTTTGTATTCGAGTTGTATGTGTGTTGTTTGATGCTTGCGTTGATCGTGTTTCATTCATTTTGGTGATGTTGTGATGAGTCGATCATCGTGAGAGAGGCAAGTGGAGAGACAGGAGCCGAGAACTCTCACCCCAAAGTGAGCTAGGCTTGTTGTATCACCTTCGTGGAGGTCGGTGATGAGTTTATTGGATTAGCTACTGAGAAGAACTTGTGTAATAGTTGATGTGTAGGTTCGATCATAGATCGAGAACCAAGGAGAAAGAATAGGAGAAAGACTCAGGCGCACGCAGAGACTTAAGGGTCAAGTGCAATTCACAACCAAAAGAGTGTCGAGTCGGTGTAGTTGAGGCGTGTAAGGTCGAGGTTGGTGTAATCCTAAGTGTTGACAGTAACGAATTAAATGAAGCCGGAGTGAGGGTGGAAGACGAGGAAGTGCGTAAGTAAGCTGTTGATGAAATCGTGAACTCGGGAAGCCGCGTAAGGCCGGCCAGGTTACCGGCGCAGAGTAGGTGTGTCGAGGTGTATATGCCGAGTTGGGTGGTGTATGTACTTAGGTTCAGGTCACGGGCGCAGAGTAGGTGTTTCGAGGTGTATATGCCGAGTCGGGTGGTGTATGTACTTAGGTTGTGGTCACGGCGGCGCAGAGTAGGTAAGCCGAGGTGTATATGCCGAGTCGGGTGGTGTATGTACTTAGGTGGAGTTGCTATAAACTAGTACAATGAAGTTAGGCTTATTCCGAGATCAACATAGTCGAAGTCAAGATAAAGTAGACTAGTGTGGTCGAACTTAGGCGCATTCCAAGCGCAGTGTATTCGAATCCAGCGAGTTGGAGTCGTGAACAGCGCTTAAGTAATGCGTAGGTTCACGTTAGGAAATGTCGACCATAGCGTAATCGTAGTTCGAGTATGACGAAGCGCGTATGTCTAATAGTAGTGGAGCCGAGGTACGCTGTGCCGAGGTGTCGCGGTCCTTGCCGAGGTGCCAAACGGGTACCGAGGTGTCGATACGAAGTTATGTTCAACAGATTTCATCGCGAGAGGCGACGGTGAGTGCGACAAGAGGACGTTAAGTCCAAGCGATGGAGTTGATAGGCGCCGCTTTGGTCCTTAGGTGTAGTTTTGGTCCTAAGTGACATCGAGTACCTTTGATTGACCGTTAGTCAAATGCTTGAGTGTCGAGGTGCTCGTTGAGCCGGGTGACGCGCTATGGAGCCGCTGGTCGAGGTAGGACGCCACTTTAGTGCCGAATGACGATGAGAGTTGTTTTGGCCGTAGGCTACGAGCAGAGAATTAAATAAACGCTGAAGTCCCCCGAGGGCATTGAATAAATGAAAATGGTGAAAGCAGAGGACTTTGGTCCCAGAGGTGAGCAGAGGACTTCGGTCCTATTTATGAATAAAAGGTCATGCGGTCTAATTGGTGAGTTAATCAAATGGTGTTATGATTTAATTGAATAATGTATATGTTGTGTGTTATGCATTGTTCATGGCGTCGCATAAATCATAAGCATAAGGTGATAGCGTAAGACTTCGGTCTTGGATTTCGGTCCCAAGGTGATAGCAGAGAGGACTTTGGCCCTAAGGACTTCGGTCCAAGGTGATAGCAGAAGACTTCTCGGTCTTAATGGATCCATCATGCATATGCCCCGGAAGTACGGGCTCTGCATCATTCATATAAATCATGCAATCGATTGTAGTATTATTTTGTGGTATGAACCGAGGTGTCATAGCTCGCCGAGATGATTTGTTTTGTGTGAGTCGAGGTGTGTTTGTGTTTGTTTTAGCATGAGGTTTGTTATAATCATTGCTATTTGTGTTTAGAGACTCACCTCATCGCTTTTATGTTGCCTCGCTCTCGTGGCGACAAACAGTGATGTGCAGTGATCCCGAGTGAAGGTCCTTTCTTCCTCACTTAGTTGAGGCGCCTTGCTCTGTGACGCCAAACCGAAGCCGGGTAGTCTATTAGTTGTTTAAGTTTAGTGTTGAACCGTAATAGATTGATGTATTAGAATTTGAGGGTTCGCCCCATTTAAGTCGTATATGTATCACGCAATTATATTTTATTAATGAAAAGTGTAATTGGCTAAGTGAGAGCGATGTTTGAGAAACGTAGCATTCTCTTGAGAATGTATCTTTAAAAAGGAAAAAAACGATTTTTGAACTCGATTTTATAAATTAAAGTACTAAGAGTAAGGGGTGTTACAAGTTGGTATCGTGAGCAAAAGTTCGGTCCGTCCGCCAAGTTTGTCCAATCGTAGTGTCTCGAGATCCTTTGTCGATCTCCAACAGAGACCTTGTTGTAGATTTTGTTTGGTTGTTTGGTACTGCTGATTGTAGCATTGCTTGTAGTTGCTTGGACCGTTGTTTGTATTAAGTGAGGTATGTGAGATTGGAAGAGCATTTTAACGACGCCAAAGGAGTAGAGTCGCGACGACGCCTTCAGACTGGATCGCGTAAAAGTCCTTCAATATGAAAGGTGTAACTTTTGAAAGGACGCAGTTTTGTGACCATAACTAAATTGGATGCGTGAGTAGGAGGGACTGATCACCCCAATAACTCATTCCCAATGAAAGAGGTGACAATAACTCGTAGTTATTATAAATTTTGAATATGTACTAATTTCAACTTGATTGATTGAGTGGTCTGTGCAAGTTTGATTGACACTTTGTGTTTGAAGTTCATGCAAAGAAAATAGAGCATGCCTTTTTGGAAAAAGTTTAGAGATATGGTTTCTGGAAGCCTAAGGTAGAAAATTGTTCTTAAAAGTATGGTAGTGTAACTTTGGGGGACTGATGTAGAGTAGTAGTCTTTTGACTTAGTTTTTAAGATGTAATATATTGATGTCCTAGTACTTAGTGTACTGAGGTTTAGGTGCGTTGAATAGTAAGTGTAGTGAAGCTTAACTTGTCGCAGGTAGAGAACCGAGGTATTGTATCGTATAAGCCGAGCCGCAGAGAAAGGCTTAAACGACAGCCTAAGAGTAGTAAATCAAGGTGAAATTGTGTGGTTAGGTGTGAAGTGACTAAGTGTAGATGATGAAGTGAGTTGTGAATAAGCCTATGTGTAGTTGAGGAGGTGTAGTGCATGGACGCCTGCTTAGTGCCGAGGTGCAATATGGTGCGCCAAGGTGCCGTGGTAGTGGGAAACGGCGGTAAGGTGTGTATGCCGAGGCGTTGTGGTATAGCCGAGGCAAAGCGAGGTAGAAATTGAGGTAAATGACGATGAGGTGTAGGTGTGGCTTAGACCCATATGAGAGTCGACTCAGTAGTTCGGAAGTGAAGTTAGCAAAAAAATCCTTGTTTGCGTTTAGCGAGGTATACCGAGGTGGATGAAGATGGTTTGTTCTCGCTGAACCGAGGCGAGTGGCAGAGAAGTTGAGGAAGGATAGGTTGCTTAAGTGAAGTAACTAGGAAACCGAGGTCGTGCAAGGGCGCCATTGAAAGTGTAAAGGCGCGCGCAAGTGGAGCGTAGCCGAGGTGGTGAATCGTGATTGAGGGTGGATCAAGCAAGGTAACCCATTTGTGTTAAGACTAAGGTGAAATAAGTAAGGTAGTTGCGTGGTATAAGTATAGATACCGAGATGATTATGGTGCGCAGAGAGGAGGCTCTAGTGCCCGCGTGTACCGAGGTGAGTGATGTGTATGCCGAGGTGCCGAGGATGGTGTCGAGGTTCCGTTCGAAACCACGCCGCGCAAGCGCGCCGCCATGCGAATCGGGAGTGGCCGCTGCGTCGAGAAAGCTTAAGTGGTTGAAATAGGATAGTCCGCTTTAGTCCTAGGTAATGTTGTAATCCTCGTAGAAGGATCGCTTAGTCCACTACGCTTAGTGTGAGGCGCTGAGATAGCGTGAGAACTACGATTGTGAGAGTATTGAGTGGAGTGGTTGGACGATAACCATGGGGCTTTGTCCGAAAGTAAGTCACTTTAGAGCCGTGGAGCGATGATGTGTTTAAGTGGTGAGGTTCCAAAGGGGACCGACGCTGAGTGTCGGGTCTATGACCTCGCTTTTTCCGTGTTGTACTCGTGGTGTCCGGGTTGCCTTCTAGGCATTCTCTCAGAGTGAGAAGGCTTCGTCCGCCAGTGTCAGGCCGAGAAGCTGGGGGTAGCCTTCAAGGAAAAGGGTTGATCCTCAGCGGTCGCTTGGCCCTTGTGGTGACGCACGGGTCCCTAAGTGTTGGTGAGTTTTAGTTTGGCCGTAGTGCCGCTGATTTAAGTGGCGTTGAAGTCACCACCGTTGGTGGCGATGAGCCTGGGTGAGTTGTGAATGTACATAGAGATAGTGGACTCCAGTGTGCAGGTGCGGTGTCCGAGTTTGCCGCATACCGACTTGTAGTTATCTAAGTGAAGTGTATCTTTGGTCGAGGTATGTACCGTCGAGGTTAAGAGGTATTAAGAATGTTGAAACTATAAGTGAGTTGAATCACAAGATGTGTAGTTTAAGCATGTCGAATCTAGTGTTGTAGAGATATGGATGTATTGATGTGAAGTGTATGTATGGACAGCTTAATGTCGCCGAGAAGAGGTAAGAGGATACCGAGGTGAGGTGAAGAGGAGTGAGTGTGTGCTCTCGGTGTGTGTGTCTCGTGAGTGCAGTAAGGCAATGGGCGCCGAGTATGGCATGCCCCTTGGCGCTTTGTTTTTAAGTGGCGTGTTGCGTGCACTTTGTAACCGGTGTCGAGTCGGGTAGCCAGGCGCGGTGTGCTAGTGAAGTCTCAAGCGAGAGCAGGCGCCATGCCGCGCCCAAGTCGCTCGTGGTTGCGCATGCTGGAGCCCCACCGATGTGCGCCAAATGTCGCTTTAGTGCCGAGGCGAGGTGTCGTGGCTACGTGCCGAGGAGAGTAGATGGTTATAGAGTCGTAAGTATGTGATGAAGTATAGATACTTAAGTGTAACTTTGGATGATTAAAGGATTAAAATTCAAGATGAGATATAGGATGAAGTGGATGAGGAGGATATTATTTGTAGCTTGGATATAGATTAATGTAAGAGATGAACATTTGTACATTAAGTAATTGCTATAGTGTGGTTTCCTAATGGCAGAGAGTAAGGGTGTTTGGATAAATTAGGTGGGATTTTGAGGATCCAAAAGGTGTTCGAGAAAACCCCAGCGCAAGCGCGCAGACGTGAGAAGAGTGGTGTCGCTTGTAGCCAAGAATCAAAGGTGAAATGGGAGAGGAATGACGAAGAAAATGTGGTTTCCTAGAGTAACCGAGGTAGTAGCCGATATGGGTTGGGGCGAGGTGATGTCGCATACGAGTGACCAAGGAGTAGTGAGCCGAGTTGAATAGTGATAAGGTGTTGTCCCTAAGATGAACCGAGGTGTATGGGCCGACATGTGGAGGTATTGGAGTTTTAAGTGTCGCTGTTTAGACGTGACAAAACGAGAGCGCGTTAAGGGTAACTGGTAGAATTTATTGTCAATACCGATGCTATTCCTTGTCTTATTAAGGTCGTAAATGCCGTGAACTTTGAGTCTTGTATTGCTTGGTGTGCTTTCGTGTCTCATGTCAATTCGACAGGACCTTGGCGTGAATTATGCTTATTGTCATTGAGTAGGTCGATGTAACTCTCGTATGAACTAGATAGAGCATAACTAAGCTTATATTAGCTAAATTTTCGAGGACTAAAATATTCTAAGTGGGGAGAGTTGTAACGCCCCAAATATAATTCAATTATTTATTTAGTGGGTTCTTTAAGGCTTACAACATTTGGTTAAGTCAAAGGATTAATTGGAGTTTTAGGGTATTTAGGAGGTATTTGATTTTAAAAGGGGAGTGGTAATTTAATTAAAAGAGGGAGTAGTGCAAGTGATGGAGGGAGTGTAATTAGAGGCCCATGAGAGTTAGGCCATGATCCATGAATTTAGCCCAATTTCATGCCTTAAAGGGAAGTGTCGAATATTATACATAACTTCTCTTTTTATAGTCAAGGAAATGCACTAGAGGACGAAATACATTCACATGCCATTTTTATGACTTTTTTGGCACGTTGTGCAATTATGCACATCACGACACCATAACACACCATCACAATCCACTAAAATATTAACCGAAAGCCATGAAAATCCTACAAAATCCTAAAAGTCATCAAATTCGTGCAAAAGCTTTAAAAATCTGTGATTTTTTTTTCACCTAAAAGAGTATTTTAAAATCCTAAACCAATATCCATCCCTTAGTAAACAAATTTAATTTCATAATCATTTTCATATTGAGTAACACTGCACGACTTACGTGCGGCAAGGAAACTAGTTTAGTTTGAAATTTAAAAGCATAGTAGAGAGCTTCAACAAAAGGACACAAGATCGTCCTATTCCCGCACTCTCACCTTGCAAATTATGGCAATGAAAGATTCAAAAGGTTAAGAATCGTTGAACCATGATCAACGCCGTGGCCAACCCAACTATATAAGAGACCCAAGCCCTCGCTTTTAGGCCTCAAACAAAAATAATTTTTTAAAGGGTTTTTTTGGACCCCACCCTCTCCCCTTAAACCCCACCCACACCGAAATCCCCAAAATGCCCTTTTGTTTTCTATTTTTTTTTTTTTAAAAGGCTCATCGTATATATGTCATTTGGAACATATATACGATGTGTAATTTTAAGACATCGATATATGCCCTCAAGAAGTATATACTGAATGGATCGATGGAGGTCTTCACCGTCCGCCGTGGATGTCAACATCGAGGATGACCTCCGGCTGATGATGTCCACTATATTATCTTTAAATGGAAGAGTTACATTCATCTCAGACGCCGAAACCGTAATGACCTGCACGAGATCCTTCGCCGATTAACTCCACCAAATTTCAAGAGTTTCTATTGTATTTTATTTTTATCTGCCTATTTTTATTCAAGTTGTTTATGTTTTATCGCTGTGTAACTTTGTTTTATCGAATCAATGAAATCAAAAATTCATGGAAACTCGTGAAATAAATAAAACATCCAAAAAAGTTAATAATAAAGTGCCAATATAATATCAAATACATCAAAAACAAATAAAAATCCCTAACGGCGCCCCCTCGCCCCCGCCCGCTGCCTAAGCTCCCACCACGCCATCCGGCCGCCGCCATCCCCACCACCATGGAGTGTCCGATACGCCGGATCGCCATGCGCGATGTCGCCATCACGAATCCCCTTTTCTACAGCCGCCACAACCTCCCTAATCCATTCAAGATCGTCAGAGCGTAGCTTAGGGAGGTGTCTGTGCCCGAGCTCTAGGTGATGGTGGAGCCGGTGAATAGTTCTGGGGATAAGCCCGAACGCACTTCACTCTAAGTAGTTACGCATACCGATCCGCCCCGAGCAACCCGAGTAAGGCGCATGATGTCCTCCACAGATGCCATGAAGTGGTGATTCAAAGACACATGGGCCAAGATGACTGGGACGACCACCGAGAGGTCACGCGGATGATCTCGAGTGTACCCAAATCGGCGCAGTGTAACGCCCCAAATATAATTCAATTATTTATTTAGTGGGTTCTTTAAGGCTTACAACATTTGTTAAGTCAAAGGATTAATTGGAGTTTAGTGGTATTTAGGAGGTATTTGATTTTAAAAGGGGAGTGGTAATTTAATTAAAAGAGGAGAAAGTGTGCAAGTGATGGAGGGAGTGTAATTAGAGGCCCATGAGAGTTAGGCCATGATCCATGAATTTAGCCCAATTTCATGCCTTAAAGGGAAGTGTCGAAGGGGAGGCATTCATTCCAACCAAAATCTTAGAAAAGTCAAAGTGGAAAGTAAAGAGAGAAGTCAGTAGGTGAGATCACTTTCAGAGAGAGAAGAAGGAGAACGTTGGCGTGGGAGGAGCTCAAATCAAGAGAGTAAGAGTTGTTGTGGGTGTTAACCTGAGGGTTTCAGCTTGAAAGAGAGTGTGTTCTACTCAACCTGACAGAGTTATGCCGAGCAGAGCAGCAGGAGATAGCCTTAGGGGGAGAGAAGAGGAGAGCTTGTTGTTGTGGTTATTGGAGTGAAGCGGTTCTCATCTTCTCAAGTTACTAAGGTAAAGGGGCTCTCTATTCATTTATAGTTCTCGTATGTATGATAGACTTTGTGTGTGAGCAAGCATGTGTTTGTATTCGAGTTGTATGTGGTGTTGTTTGATGCTCATGCTGACTGTGGTTTCATTCATTTTGGTGATGTTGTGATGAGTCGATCATCGTGAGAGGTGGAGAGACAGGGGAGCCGAGAACTCTCACCCCAAAGTGAGCTAGGTTGTTGTATCACCTTCGTGGAGGTCGGTGATGAGTTTATTGGATTAGCTACGAGAAGAACTCAGTGTAATGTTGATGTGTAGGTTCGATCATAGATCGAGAACTAAGGAGAAAGAATAGAGAAAGACTAGGCGCATTGAGAGAGACTTAATGGTCAAGTGCAATTGGCTAACCAAAAGTGTTAGTCGAGCTCGGTGTAGTTGAGGCGTGTAAGGTCGAGGTTGGTGTAATCCTAAGGCGTTGACAGTAACGAATTAAACGAAGCGCGAGTGAGGGTGGAAGACGAGGTAGTGCGTAAGTAAGCTAAGTTGATGAAACCGGTGAACTTGAAGCCAATCGTAAGGCCTGGCTTGTAGGTTACCGTGCGCAGCAGTAGGTGTCCGAGGTGCATATGCCGAGTTGGGTGGTGTATGTACTTAGGTTGTGGTCACGCTGGCGCGCAGAGTAGGTAAGCCGAGGTGTATATGCCGAGTTGGGTGGTGTATGTACTTAGGTTGTGGGTTCGGCGCGCAGAGTAGTAAAGTTCGAGGTGTATATGCCGAGTCAGGTGTATGTACTTAGGTGGAGTTGCTATAAACTAGTACACCGGTTAGGCTTATTCCGAGATCAACATAGTCGAAGTCAAGATAAAGTAGACTAG